>OX457126.1:4869288-9669288 GCA_949752895.1 Dendrolimus pini
AAATCGTGTATCAAACAAAATCGTGTTCTCTATATGTGTGTCTATACTAGCCAAAGGTTTTTTTTATTTATAACTTCTGTTGGGATCTCCACCAAATAGTTTTTATTTACTTGGCGCGGCATAGTACCTACTGGCCACAAAGAACGCTTTCCTCTAGCAGCTCACAACGCCCAAAATGTTCCGTTAAAAACATCTCTAATGACGTCATTATTTTGGATGGCACAGCGTTCACAACGACCCATGTCAAGAGGTGAGTCGGAGTGTGTTTTGACCACAGAGCAATTAATACTCTCTATCGATTGACATACAAAAAGGCACGATTTTACAATCAACCAATGATCTTTGGGTATTTCGTCGTTAATGACATCCACGCTCCATAATCCGTTCCACTAGAATTGTGATTGTTATGCCCGCAAGCAAGTGGAACGGCAAAAAACGTGAACATGGTCGTTGTAAGCCTCATGTGGACGTAGCCCAAATACACAGATTGTTTTAAATAAAACATAAATATTCTTTTGTTTTTATTACGTCATATTTTTTCTCTTCCATTATAATCGTTATATATTTTTCACGGGCAGTTTTTTTATTATTAAATTATTAACAATCCGTTAATTAAGTTATAAATATTTTAAAAATTGTTTTACATCTATATTTTTGGTCCTAGAAAGCCGTTTCAAGTTATATCCATATTCAATGTACAGACTACACTTTTATAATATTTTGGATAACAAAATATAATTTCTTAATAATAATACTTGTGTGTATTGAATAGTTATCAAAACCTAATCATATATTGTTGCAATATTCTCTATCTCTATAATATTCTCTAATAGTATTAATTATTACTAATAATAATAATAATAATTCTATTGGGGCTTGTCCTTGGGTACATTATTATATGGTGTAGACAGGGATAATCGCCGGTCAGTGTCACGCCACATTTACATTAAATTTGTCAAGGGGCCTCTACGTGTTGGCCTCCCCATGGCCCCACGCAAGCCCTCCAAAAGTTCGGCCCATTTTTATGGCCCGTGGTCTTGAAAGACATACATACATACATAATTCTATTACCATAATTAATTAAACACAGTAGTGTTTAATTAATTATGGTAATAGAATTATTTCCTTACATTCATAACATAGTCGAACACTTCTATTTTCATTTAGTCTACAACAAGTATTGTGGTAGGCAAGTTTTGTCTTACTCTAAAACTTCTTGTAATAATGGCTGAAGTCATGGAAGATAATACAAAAGAAAACGAAGAGAAACATCTAGACGTTTATAATGTTATAAATACTGTACGATCAATTACTCTATTCGAGTATTGCTGTGGAATATTTAGATTCTCAGAAACCGATAAGAAATTATCGCCTCCTAACGGAAAGATGAAAGCTTACAGTGTTGTAATATGTTGTATAATTACTAGTGTCACTGTTCTATTTCTGCCACTGCCAGGTACCTTGAATGATTCTAGTGATATCGGTGGCATAATGGATAAAATTATGTATTTATTGTTACTCATTCAATACGTGACCAATGCTCTCCTAACATGTTTCCTTCATTGCCGAAATAACATACGCGTTTTCTCTACGTTTTCCGAATTGGACAGAACGCTTAATATTGATTCTGACAAAACTTTCTATACATCATCTAAAGCACGAACAGTGACATATCTGATCATAGTTTGTACAATGCATATTTTATTGACTTTATACGTATTTATAACCAGGGAAATTACTCCACTGAACATCATCGCTGCAGGATTATATTTTATTCAGAAACTTATAATATTAATCTTTTGTGTAATGATTCTGATGCTTAAACACAGGTTAGATATCATCAATGACTATATAACCAAGTTTATTGAAGAAAATGATAACAACAAAGTGTTTGTATATACGGTGATACAAAGTAGAAACAAACCGAATAAAATTTACAATTGGATAGGACGCCCATCAGATAAAAATATGAAGATCCACGATTTGGCACTTGCATACGACCATATTGGAACAATCTGTAGTCTAATTAATGATATTTTCAATTTTCAACTGTTTATGATTCTGATAACTACATTCACAGGTATTGTTGTAACTATTTGGATATTGCTGCACTATCACCTTTCCAACGGAAATGATATTGGATTTATTGTAATAATTGCACTTTGGAGTACCGTGTTGCTGTTAAACATAGTTGTGATGTCGTTTGCTTGCGAGAATCTTCTGAGCGCCCGCAAAGAGACAAAAGTCCTGGTGAACAAAATAATAATGAATTATGATTTACCAAAGATCATGAGGAATCAAGCTAAGGCATTTATGGAGCTTATAGAAGCGTGGCCATTGAGTATTATGGTTTATGATATGTTTTCTGTTGATATAACATTGATTTTGAAATTCATCAGCGTTGCCACTACTTATTTGATCGTAGTCGTACAGATGTCTCATTTTATATAATTGGAAAATCCTAAAAATTTCACTTAGATAGCTAAGAAGTATTTTAATGTGTTATTAAATCACTTACACTTTACAGAAAATCTATTAAAAGGCACAATGAATAAGATAATACTAGTAAATTAAAAATAAGAAAACAAGGTATTTTAAACCCATAAGTCCGTAGGGTTCCGACGCTCTAAAATTGTATCGTCTTTAAACACTAGGTAGGCTTCTTATATGACCAAGAGGCTTGCATTTATTTCGGCACAATTCAAGACTTGAGTATGAACTACCCTGTTATTGTAAACTACCCTATTATTGTAAACAATGTCACCAAATTGTTACTTCTATGTTTAATAATAAGTGTATACTTAAAAATATATTTGTAGTGAGTGTTTTGCACTTAATAAAGTATATTAATTATTTGTGACTTTTTACTTTTGGTATAAGTATTTATTTTTTTAAGATGTGCTTGCTCAGAAACTCCGGTCAGAAGTTTGTTGACTTGACATATACTCGACTAGCTCTAAACCGATCTCAATATTAACGTTTTAATAAATTATTCATGAATATATTACCTGGGTCCTATTTTTGTGGGATAAAAATAGATTGCATTGTTCAGGTGTTTCAAGTACAAGTTGAAGATTGAAGAAGATCCCATACTCACAGACGGTCTAGATAAGCTGAGCCTTAGGAGAGACTTCGCTTCTCTCTTCGTACTCTACCGACTATATAACGTGGAGTGTTCCGAAGAACAGTTTAGAATGGTGCCTTCGTCCTCTTTCTACCATCGCACCGCTCGCCATCGGCTGGGAGATCATCCTCACTTCCTTGAGCCGCTTCGCTCCTGTACGCAATGGTTTTGTAGCACGTTTCTCTTGCGTACCATGGGGACTTGGAATCAGCTCCCAGCCGAGGTTTTCCCACAGAGCTACGATATGGAGTTTTTCAAAAAGGGTGTCATAAAATTTCTTCGAGGCCGGCAGCGCGTTGGTTACATCTCTGGTGTTGCAAATGTCCATAGGCGACGGTAACCGTTTTCCATCAGATGGGCCGTCTGCCTGTTTGCTGTACTCCAGCTATAAAAAAGCTACAATGTACAGACACGGCATTTTCACAAATTTATAAATTTATAGATTATTTACGTTCCGCTAAGTTATTAATATTAAAAGAAGTGTTTTACATCTTTCTTATTGGTCCTAGAAAACTGTTTCAAGTTATATCCATCTTCGATATACATGCATATAATATTTTGGGTAACAAAATATAGTTTCTTAATGCTTGTGTGTATTGAATCGTTATCAAAACCTAGCCATCTATTGGTTTAATACACTATATTGGAAATTCATTAATTATTAGTAGTGTTTAATTAATTACAGTAATGGAATTATTTCCTTACACTCATAACATAGCCGAACACTTCTATTTCTTTTTGTAAAGTCTACAACACGAATTGTAATCGGTAAGTCATCTCTGACTCTAAAACTCCTTGTTAAAAATGGTTGAAGTCATGGAAGATAAAACAAAAGAAAACGAAGAAAAACATCTAAATATTCATAATGTTATTAGTACTGTACGAGCAATTATTCTATTCGAGTATTGTTGTGGAATGAATATTATAGAATCTGAATAGATTCTCAGAAACCGATAAGAAATATCGCCTCCTAACGGAAAGATGAAAGCTTACAGTTGTAATGTGTTGTATAATTACTAGTGTCACTATCCTATTTCTGCCACTGACAAGTACCTTCAATGTATCTAGTAGTTTCGGTGGCATAATGGATAAAATTATGTGTTTATTGTTACTCATTCAATACGTGACTACTGCTCTCATAACATGTTTCCTTCATTGCCCAAATAACATACGCGTTTTCTCTACGTTTTCCGAATTGGACAGAACGCTTAATATTGATTCTGACCAATCTTCCTATACATCATCTAAAGCACTTACAGTGACATATTTAATCATACTTTGTATAATACATATAATAATGACTTCATATGTATTTATAACCAGAGAAATTACTATATTCATAGTCGCTGCGGGATTACATTTTATTCAGAGACTAATAATATTAATCTTTTGTGTAATGATTATGATGCTTAAACGCAGGCTAGATAACATCAATAACTATATAACCAAGTTTGTTGAAGAAAATGATAACAACAAAGTGTTTGTATATACGGTGATACAAAGTAGAAATAAATGGAATAAAACTTAGAATTTTATAGGACGCCCATCAGATAAAAATATGAAGATCTATGATTTGGCACTTGCTTACGACCACATTGGAATAATCTGTAGTCTGATTAATGATATTTTCAATTTTCAAATGTTGATGGTTTTGATTACTACATTCACGTGTATTGTTGTAACTATTTGGATATTGCTGCACCATTACCTATTCGAGGGAAATGATATTGGATTTAATGTAATAATTGCACTTTGGGATATCACGTTGATTTTAAATGTAATTGTGATGTCGATTGCTTGGGAGACTCTTCTGAGCGCACGCAAACAGACAAAAGTCCTGAACAATTAGCGTTGCCACTACTTATTTGATCGTAGTCGTACAGATGTCTCATTTTATATAACTGGTAAATCCTGTCAATTTCACTTAGTTAGCTAGGAAGTATTTTAATGTGTTAGTTATTAAATCACTTTAAAACATTTATACTTTATAGAACTTCTATCAAAATGTACAATGATTAAGAGAATAAATGAAGTATAAGAAAAAAAGGTATTTTATACCCATAGGTCTATAGAGTCCCACCGTTCTAAAATTTTAGCGTTTTCAACGGTAGGTAGACCTCTCAAACGACCAAGAGGCTTAAATTAATTTGAGCCAAAGTCAAGACTTGATTATGAACTACCCTCTTATTGTAAACAATATGACCTGTTTGGTGAGTGTTTTGCACTAAATAAACACTAGAAATCATTTGTGACTTTTCACTTTAGGTTCATATATTATATTGAATATTGATTTCAAATATACTATACTAGCTGACTCGGCGAACTTCGTACCGCCTTATTCAAATAAATTAATAAACAAACAAATTGAGAAAACATGGGAAAGGGCTCATAGAATTTGAAAAATATATAGCCTATAACCATCTACGATTAATTCCGCGTCGACTGGTTGTGGTTTCATGATGATCGGTCCAGTAGTTTTCGAGTATATAGATATATATATAGATAAATAGCCATAAACCATCTAGGAAAAATTTCGCATCGAATGGTGGTAGTTTCATGTCGATACGATCAGTGGTTTAAGCGTGATTGAGCCTCAAACGAACACCATTTTCATTATATATATATAAAGAGATAGATAACTAACTACATGTATATTTTTGAACAAAATATTATACTTTCTATACATTAATTCGTTTGTATTTTCTATATAAATTTGTTCCTTCTTTTCGACCTCAGAAATCCCTATTAATATTATAAATGCGAAAGTAACTATGTCTGTCTGTCTGTCTGTCTGTTCCGTTTTCACGGAAAAACTCAGAGACCGATTTGGCTGAAAATTCAGTGCCGAGGATGAACACAAGATAATTTTATCCCAGAAGTTAGTTTTGGTTTCTGGGATAAAATGTATTTGTATCTCCTTTTTTATGCTTTCACGGAAAAACTGATGGACCGATTTGGCTGAAATTCGGTATATATGTAATTTTAATACCGAGGGTGGACAACGGATACTTTTCATCCCGGAGAATGGGATCGCTTTTGGGATAGATTTATGTAAAGGTTATCCCAGAAAGTGGAATAGGTTTTTATGATTTACCTTTTGCCGCTTTTGTCATTTTTGTAGTTTTCATAGACGGGGCATAGATAAACAAAACTAGAACTGTTTTAAATAGAATATTAAAGTTTGTACAAGACCAATCAGTTCTCAAGTTTATAGATCGATAAAATTCCACCACCACTAAAATTGAACTTGTGCAATCCCTCCTACTCCCAATCTTTGATTACGCCGATGTCAGCTATCTTGACCTCACCGAAAGCCAACTTAATAAGCTTGAGCGACTCCATAACTTTTGTATCCGATTCATCTTTGGTTTGCGTAAATATATTTATGTCACCAAATTTTGAGTTAAACTCAAGTGACTTCCTGTTCGTCTTTGTAGGAATGCTCATATACTGTCCCTTAATGTACTATTAAATCCAAAAGCTCCTCCTTATCTCAAGGAGCATTTTAAATATCTACACCTTAGTCATACTCATCACCTCAGGTCATCGAAACACCTGTAAATTACTGGCGATTGTACACTCAATCTTTCACAGTTCATGCAGTGTGCCTGTTGAATGCGCTACCTGTTGTGACAATCAGACTCTTCAGGCGTTCAACGGACTCGTGAAGAATTTAACTCGGGCTCTAAAGTCAATCATAACATCTTTATCTCTCCCATATCTACGTAATTCTATACAATATTACTATACAATATTACTATGATTATTATTATTATCATTATTTTATTTAAATATAACTATATCTATATATAGTCTGGCCATAAATACTGTTGCATTTAAACTTTTCTTTTTTTCAACTTTTTAATTACTTTGAATTTGGAACACGAATATTATTTTAAAAACTTCTTTCGATTTTGCGCCATTTCACATATTTTTTTGTGTTCATTATCAAATTACAATATGGAATGCACTGTTAAAGAAAATAGGATTGCAGTGATCGCCTTGCACAAAGTGGGTATGGAGCCGTCGGTCATATTCCAGACACTTCAAAAGCTTGATATCAGCCGTATGTTCGTATATCGTACTATCAACAGATACAACAACGTTTCGTCTGTCGAAGACCAGAAAAGGTCGGGGCGGCCGCGTGTCGTTAGAACTACAAAGGCTGTTAAAACCGTTAAAGTCAGAATTCGTCAAAACCCATTAGGAAGCAAAAAATCTTATCGTGATAAATGAAGATTCCTAGGACTCTGTCGCGTATTATAAAACAAGACCTGAAGCTCGGTGCTTATCGTCGATATACAGGACAAGCCCGAAATCAATCTTTACATTTAAAGAGAGTGGATCGATCAAAACGCCTTCTATCGCGATACGCAGGTGAAAGTCACAGAAATATCCTCTTTACCGATGAAAACATTTTCACGATTGAAGAACACTACAATAAGCAAAATGATAAAGTGTACGCCTACAGTTCTGAAGAAGCTGTTCAAGTGGTCGGAAAGGTACAACGTCGTCATTATCCTGCGTCAGTGATGGTTTGGTGGGGAGTGTCTTATCAAGGAGTCACAAAACTACATTTTTGTGAAAAAGAAGTGAAAACTTCAGCCATAGTGTATCAAGGTACAGTCTTGGATCATGTTGTGAAACCTCTGTGAAATATACTGTTTAAAAATTTACCGTGGGCTTTCCAGCAGGACTCTGCACCTGGTCACATGGCACGAACTACCCAAGACTGGCTTGAAATCAACGTTCCGGACTTTATAAGAGCTGAAGACTGGCCCTCATCTAGCCCAGACCTCAACCCTTTAGACTTCAAATTATAGTCAGTTTTAGCTGACATGGCCTGCTCTAAACGGCACGGCGACATTGAGTCTCTTAAAAAATATTTGGAGCAAGCAGTGGCGAAATTTCCCTTGGAAACAGTGCATAAATCCATAGATTCGTGGTCAAACAGATTAAAAGCCTGTATAAGAGCTAAAGGTGGCCATTTGGACTTTAATAAATATGTAGGTATACATTTTAATAATATTACATTACTTCATTTTAAAAAAAGCATTTTCATTTGTAACAGAACTTATGGCTGGACTAAGTATATTTATATATGTATATTTTTGTCTCCTTTCTATGTCTATTATACGTGTCATTTCAAAATTTTATATATATATACTTTTTTTTCTAGTTATATTGCAAGTCCCATGTTACACAATTTTTCTCCAATCCATCCTAAGGTAGTCTGGAAGAAATTGCTTTTAGTGATAAGATCGCCTATTGTCTTCTGTACTTAAACTTTTTGAATTGTGTCTTAATGTTATCCAATAATAGTACATTATGGTACTAGTGTGTAACATTGGTGATTACCGCCGAGGCGCCATTGAGACTCGAGCCGTAGGCGAGGGTCTTAAGAGAGCCGAGGACGGTAATCATCAATACACACATGTATCATACGACGTTTTTCAACACACTTGTGAATAAAATAACAACAAAAACTCATTTTATTTAGTAGATAACAGTTTTCCTATGCGCGCGCATTGCGATAGGCCACAGACTAAAGGGATGAGGTTTTTTTTTCCGCGCATAGGGTTTGCGCCTATTCTGCCACGTACAAAATGGGAAATTTAAAGTTCTCTTTTATTACAGAGAAAAAAAAAGTTATATATGAGTGAAAGTTTTATTTATTAAACACGTACGAGTTAAAATTACCTATTTAAATAAGAAGTTGCCTGAAATGAGCAAGCAATAGGAACATTAATTTATTTGTTCTATAGAACACGATTTTTTTTTTTGAATAAAAACTTTTTGAAGAACAAAACCACTCAACCAATAAAATTTTTAAAAAAATCTATAACTCACTAGTGAGTTATATTTTTTTTTTGTCACAGTTTGATTATGGGTGTCATTCTGTGCTTATTGCGGTGACCATAGAGCCACTTTATGAGCAAGTGTGTTGAAAAGTATATTCTATTCTGTTCTATCCATAGTAATATAATTTAATTAATATAATATTGTTACGAGTTTAGCGGGACTCGAATTAAAATGCCTTTAGAATTACTATAGAGTTTATTAGAACTATACATACACGTATAACACAGGTACAAATGTAACCGAACACAACCAATCAAAACGTAATGCAGAAGGTCGTAATTCAATAAAACGTGCGAAGTCCATCACTATAAGATTCGCGATTGTACACACGTCACGCCCTGATCGTAGTTGTCGCTGAACTGCACCTTCTCTCCATCGGACCCTGGATTTATACCTCACATATACAAATGTGCCCGTATCGTTATCGACGTAATCCGCAACACCTGGCTAATGATGCTAATATTAGATGCTATTACAATAAGCTATTCTCAACAATAATTAGTAAACGCATGCCAATAAATAAGTGAACAAAACAAGACGATCATAAAAGAATTACAATTAGTTCAAATGCCGACAGGTAATAAAATATGCTTCTACAGATCTGTACGTGGAATTTGTCTTTGTCGGGGCCTAGGTTGTAACAATATTATTTAATCTACCCCAAATTGTACTTCCTAGAATTCCGAAGAGAAAATTGTGTACAAGGTACTATAATTACATTAGCGAATCTTCAAACATAATTTGAATACACAAGTTCCGATACAAACTTGTACGTGTCCGCAAGACTCCATGAGGGTCCGCTGCGTGCCACACTTAAAGACATTGCTACACAACTTGTATGTCTATACTAGAAAATATAGAAAAAGATTACTAAGGAATGATAATCAACAACCAAAAAACGTTACTTGACTCTCTGCAATCACAGTTGACGGCCCCTGTAGTTGAGCGGGCTAAGCCGTTGCCGGCTTACCTCACTACGACGCAAAGGCTTCGGGTTCGATTCCTGGTATGGTAAATTTCGGAAACGCATTTTCTTCGTTATTTAGTATGGTCTGGGTGTCTGGGATCGGCCCCAAACTGGCCCGTTGTATATTATCCATAATACAAGCGTAACTTTGGGGATATACAGTTTGTGTTTGTCTGCCGATTTAAAAAAAAAAAGAAAAGTTAGCGCCACCAGTACCATTTTTGTGTTAATAGAAAATCTCAATTAAAACTTTCAATTGAGATCTTATTATTTAAATACATTTAAATCAATAATAAATTAGAAATAATAAAACCACGTTCTAACGGATTGTTTTTTTTTGCAGTCGAGATTTTGATTTATTTCATTATTTGTTTTATTTTAGACTTTTTTCCGGCACACTCTTATGTACAAAAACTTTTAAAACCAATTTATTATTTCTGATTAAATTTAAACATATAACTTATACATATATAATATGTATTTTATCCGTGAAGGAACGGAGAAAGAAGACATATTCCTGCGGCCGGGCGGCCTGTCGTAAGAGGCGACAAAACAACCCATAGCCCGGTAGTAGGGCATTTACCCGACTGGATGACTACCACCCCTGGTCTAAAGTTGCAACCTTGAGTTGTGTTCCGGCATTAGTGACCAGGTTCCAGTTTCCCTTAAGGGAGCAGCAGCGCATTTGTAGCGCCTTTGGTGTTGCAAATGTCCATAGGCGATGGTAACCGCTTTCCAAAAAGTGGACCGTCTGCCTGTCTGCTGTACCCCTCCAATAAAAAATACAAATAAAATATTTTTGTAATTACTTTTTAATATCATATCCTACTCGATAGAATTTCTTAATTTGTTTTTATTAACGTATTACTGATTCGTGCCAAAAATTTCCATTTTTTCAAACACTTATTTTAGGACACTTGGGTTTTTAAGACGAATATAACTATACCCTAACTGATGAAATTCAACAAGCCGTTTGGAAGATACGAGATAATAAACAAATATACAAACATACAAGATACGCGCGAAAAACATAACCCTTCCTTGTCAATCGGGTAAAAAAATATCATTCACAATACCTCATCGCTGTTTGTGGACATATGTCTTAAATCCTAACGTTCCCTTAAATTCCTACCCAAGGCATACCCGTGAAGGAATGGCGGCACGCGCGGTTTAATATCTTTTATATAATATTATGTACAAATGTCGTTCCAGTTCTATTAATAGAGGTCTTAAGGAAAACGGCGTAGGCATCGATGTCTTCAAGACTTATAATGATACGAAAAAAGTACTACATGCTTCTCAGAAGCGCTATGAGCTCGTATTTATAGCTCGGTATCAACATTTCAGCTATGAAATGCTAAGCATAACATGTTGTGAAACTTACAAGAAGATGCAAGGAACTATAAGAGATCATTTTAGATAAAATCGTTACAAAACCAAATAGATATTGAAAAAATATGAATATATATATTATCATGAAATGAATAGGTGAACAAATTAGTACGACGTTCCGTATACAATTAATCTTAGAGGTGGGGGACGAACAACACTTTTTATCCCGGAAACTATTTTATTTTCCGACATAAAGGTACGTCCGAAGTTCACGCAGTCAAAGCCACATTGGAAGCTCTAGTTACGTTAACTGTATAAACTCACATCAAGTTTGTGGGAAGTGGTGCGGCGGTGGTCTGTTACATCTGTTACAAGCACCGTAGAATGCATGAGACGTGACACTGTAGGCGAACGACAAATACTTGTTATGAAAATGCTCTGTAATGATCTTTTTGTTGAGGCAGGGGGAAATACATTTCGTATATTACTGGGTCCTTCACTGGGACTAGACCAAAGCAATGAGAGTTGTCCCCCTATAATGGGAGGCCCGAGCACAGCAATGGGACATTTATGGGCTTATATTATTATTTATTTACTAGCTGTCCCGGCAGACGTCGTCCTGCTCGGTAAAAAATAGGGGTTGATCGTAGAGGGTTGAAAATGTAGGGTTGTATGTATTTTTTAATGCTGTATCATAAACAAATAAAAATAAAATCTAAAAATTAAAAACAAAAATTAGGTGTGGATTACCCTTAACATTCAGGGGTATGAAAAATAGATAGTAGCCGATTCTCAGACCTACTGAATATGCATATAAAATTTCATAAAAATCGGTCAAACCGTTTCAGAGGAGTATGGTAACTCACACTGTGACACGAGAATTTTATATATAAGATAATGAGAGTTATCCACTAAAAATAGCGCAGAGTAGTTACGCCCACGATGATCCTGCGCATTAGTGCTTGAGAATGTCTCGGGAGAGGCAAACTCACTTCGTCAACAGGGGTTTGATCCTCCGCTCCCCAGATGCTGGAAGAACCCTGTAGCGGAATTATGGGAGGAGATCTTGCGCATATCTGCGTCTCCGAGGCCCCGACTGACGTCGGTACCCACAGGGCGCATTCGCACCTCGCTCTCTCTCTCTCTTTCTCTCCTTCAGCAGCCTCCTTTTGAGACATTACTGCCTCGCAGAATACTCTATAATGGTTTCTCTCAACCGCCTAAAGGGGCGCGACGTCGATACATCGTACGCCGCGTGCAATGCCATTCTTCAGCATTTCAGCTTAAGACGTCGCGTTTTTTATGTCAATAATCTGTCAAATCAATACGTCAAATAATAGAGAGTCCACGCGAAAATTGACGCGCTCTTAGATGTCTCCAACGTTTAGATTATAACAGAGGACATTCATATAATGGAAGAGATTACGTTTAAAGTCTATTTCAAATAAGACGGTATGGCTGACACGTCCATAAAACATAACTTGTGGCGTTAGCATAAACTTTCCTACGAAATAAATATTAATATTAATTGTATAGAAATATTTTCAATCCGGTAACTATTTAATAATAATCTTACAAACATACATACAATAATCACGATGTTTATTTCTTTATTTTTTATTATAATATAAAAGTACTAACCAGAAGGTTATAACTTCGATTGCGCAAGACTTTAATTTTGTTTAATTCATGTCTTCTGAATATGTCGAAATAAAATAAAAATAGTAAAAAAATTGCAGTACACAAAAAATATTGAAATCTGCCATTTATACGAAATAGCAGATTTCAATATTTTTTTCCATTTATTTTGAAATTACATATAGACACTACGATTATATTAGTTTATATTAGACACTCCAAAAGTAGGTTAACAATTTCCCTATAGGCGTGAAATATCTTATCTCAGCGTTGAATGGATGAATGCAAACGACACATGTCACAACGAAGCTGACATACACGGTATTTCCCAAGTACTTCTCTCGCCAAGAAACACAAATTGGATGTCGCAGACAAACTATGAATTTAGTCATTTCTTGATATTGTTACGAGTTTAACGGGACTGGAATTAAATTGCCGTTAGAATTATTATAGAGTTTATTAGAACTATACAAACACATATAACGTAGGTACAAATATAACCGAACGCAACAAATCCAAGCGTAATGCAGAAGGTTGTAATTCAATAAAACGCGCAAAGTCAGTCACTATTATATTCGCGAATGCACACACGTCACGCCTAGATCGTGGTTGTAGCTCAACTGAACTCCTCTCTCAATCAGGCCATCGTTTTATACTTCACAAATGCAAATGTGCACGCCCGGCAACGTCGACATAATTTCCTAGAATTAGCTTGTACTTATAATCCGCAACACTAGGCTAATGATGCTCCTGAGCGGCCGTAAACGAGAAAAGTAGAACACTAGGCTGTTCTCCGCAATAACTATAAAAGTATGCCAATAAATAAGTGAACAAAAGAAGACGATCATAAAAGGATTACAATTAGTTCGAATGCCGACAGGTAATTAAATGTGCTTTTACAGATCTGTACGTGGAATTTGTCTTTGTCGGAGTCTAAGTTGTAACAATATCATCATCATAAGAAGCTTGAGTTGTCTATTGTCATTAGTGGCCAGGATTCCCCCTTTGAGTCCAGCAGCGCATTAGTTGCACTTTTAGTGTTGCGACTGTACATATGCGATAATAACTGCTGTCCATGAAGTGAGCGTGTCTGCTGTATTTCACCAATAAACAAATAAATATGAAATGAAATGTTTATTTATTTTCTCCCATAAATACTAAAATCAACAATATTTTTTTTGCTAAGTTATAAAAAGCTATAAATTATTGTTTGTCTTAAAGTTATTACAGATAATAATTATGTATTCATTTTAGACATCAAAAAATCAATGTATTACCATTGGAACCAAACACACAAAAATAAAATAGAAAATATGAAGATATTCAAAAGTCAAACTGAAAATGTATTCTAGTTCGTAACCCAATACACCTCACCATGTCGTATAGCGTTATCACTATCCTTAGACGAGGGTTCAGTTTCAATGTGTAATCAAAATTAACCTACACATGCATATGTATAAGTTCGCGTTAATTTGGCGTTTATATGTGAACTAGAGCGAGCTGTGTCGTCATATAGAACTCATTCTACATCTGTAGATATAGTTAAATAACGAGTAGCATGACATGGTTGCTGAGTGTTACAAGTTTTAAAGACGATTTGTCGATAAAACTTAAGAACGAAAAGAAAACCTTTATTTGAATAAATTCGACGTAATAACACATTCCTTATACATTATTACCTATACATAAAGTATATGATAAAGATTTGAGAATTTGTACGCCGTATTTTCAGTAAACAAGGTTATATCCGACACAACACTGAATTTCAGTGCAAACCTTCCTTTTGGCTTAAGACCAAAACAACCCAATTTTGATAAATAATAACAATAATTAATAAGACTAGTTCTACTTATGTTATTAAATTAGTAAATCAAATAAATAAATTTTAATAAAACCAACAATAAAATACTTTGTAACTTCAAAATTAAAATTAATACCCTGCAACAACTTGTATTTGAATCATTATTCGCATACAATTCGATAGAGTGATTGCCGAGTATTACCAGATTACCAGTGCCACGTCACTGACATGAGGCAACCATTGACATTTCACTACATAACCTATAAATATTTTATATGTTATTTTACTGTAAAGATACGAAGTGTGTACATAAATGTTATTAATAGCCAAGAACTGACCCCGGATCGTTGTCAAAGGAGCGTTCCCTCAAGGCTGGACGCGACACCTTGTTGTATTAAGAACACTTTTATATTTCCCAGAGTACAATACAAATCTAAAGGTAGAATCGATCAGAAACAGGATCGATTGGAATAAAAAATATTGTTTCTGTAAAATTGTCACTTCCATGCCTAAGTACTTTATTTTGGAAATCTGAACCGGTATCGAAATTTTCCAAGAATAGTGGATAGTCTCTTAAGACTGTTTTCGTGTAGTCGCAATGGTTAAGATGCTTCCCCTTACTGCCCTGCTGAAAGTTTCCGCTCTGCATATAACCTTACTAACTGATAGTAAAAACCGCTTTACAATCCGTTGCGTGGTTTAGGAGGAGTTGGCGGATATACAGATTGACAGACAGACGCGGAAAGTTACTTTGTTTTATAGTATGTAAAGAATATCTTACAACGTAATTCAACTATAATAACAGCCCATAACTGTCCCACTGCTGGGCTCGGCCCTCCCACTATAGGGGTAAGGAACAATATACCTGCCACGCTTGTCCAAGGAGGCTTGGCAGGTTTGATACAGCGGCATCTCGATGTGCAGGTTGCATCACGATGTTTTCCTTGACCGTTCTTAGTAGTTACGTGGTAATTGTAACAATATACACATCAGGTCAGAAAACTGCCTAAGTTGTGCATGCGTTCCGGCAAGGATGGTACCTGCTCTTTGAGTTTGAGACGTGCGCTAGCCATTACGCTATTACGGCTTCAATGTTCAATACTAATTGCGACCTAATTCTAACACATGTACTGCTAACAGCTTAAAAGTTATAAGCTTTATTTGTATGAAAAGTTTAACTTTTTTACATCAATGACTTTACTGGAGTTTTTAAGCCTCACTCTGTCTGCGAAAGCACGTTAGTCACAGCTTTTATCAAATTATGAGAGATTTTCGGCTTATTCAAATACCTGCTACATAATTACTTCACATTTTTATTGTTAAAATTTGAGGTAACGGTCGCACGTCTCTCTCTTTTCTTTCACCATATCCCAATTACTTGGGGTCGGCACAATATGTCTTTTCCTTCCACACTTCTCTACTCTGACATACATCTCCTGTCACACCACATATCATTATATCATCCTTTACACAATCCATCCATATTTTGGTCTGCCTCTACATTTGTATCTATCTTGTAGTTTAACATTATTTTTGTCACGTGACTTTCATCCCTACTCATTATATGCCCATACCAACTTAGTCTTCTTCCTCTCAATTTTTCAGTCACGGGCACAACTTTCAAAGATCCCCTTATGTACTCATTTCTCACCTTATCCATTCTTGTAACATCACACATCCATCTCAACATTCTCAACTCAGCTGAGTGGAGACGTTTGTGGTTTATCACTTAGGTGGCCAAATATTCCGACCCATATAGCATGACTGGTCGTATGACAGACGTATTAAAGTGAATAAGTAACTAGAATATAATATTCTTTTTCCATTCTAATATTAAGGAAATACCAAAATGACGTGAAAAAAGTCAAATTTGTTCAATTTTATTTATATATTTGAAACAAAATAAGTGACAATTATGTACCAACACAAGTGAATTTTTCAATACGGCCTTCAGGTCCTAATTCTTAACTATGTTAAATAGCGAAAAACACTCAAAAAAGCATGGAAGCCGATTTTCATAAAAACTAAAGTAGTATCATAAGATTTTTGAAAAATCTATTAACCTAGTAAGGAATGAATCGGCTGATTTTTTTAAAATAAACACACTGATATTATTGTACAAATTCACAGGTTAAGTATCAATTTCTGTGAAGGAATGTCTAATGACAAACTAAGGAGTGTTGTTTTTGAACGAAATGTTCTATTTTCCATACTTTAATTAAACATCACCTTATTTTATTCAATATAGAAATGATGTCAATTATTATATTTTAAATGGGCATCGATAAATTTATATACGAAACACACGTTATTTTACCCCAATCGATGATATCAGTGAACGGGTAAACATTGCGTTGAAATAAGATGCGGTCAAATAACAAGCGCATCTTGATGTTTTATTAAAATATGAGAAGTCGAACATATTTTCCAAAAAACAAACCTTACCCTTGGTTTGTCGTTTGACATTCCTTCACAGAAATTCTGATTCTGCAACCACCTTTAATTTTAGTTACAATCGGCCTCGAGACTCCCTCAACTGTTTTTCGCTATTTACCATTAGCTTAAGATTTGGCCCTGAGGCGCACTTAAAAATTCATCTTGTATCTTATGTTATCCAACAGGGAGCGTGAATTTATCCACGATAAAAAGTAACCTATGTCTATTCCTGACTACAATCTATTTTTGTGCCAAATTTCATATAGATCCATTTAGCCTATCTAGCGTAATTGAGTAATAAACATCCATCCAAACTTTCAAATTTTTAATATTAAATATGGATGTAGCGTAAAAATAAGTATCATATTATAATTATTGTAAGATCTAGTTGAAAACTCTAAGTAAGTGACGACAAAGTGTAAAACGTAAAGCGTAATTAGAAATGTTATCCAGTCACCTACATGAAATTTTGTATGCCTATTACAGTCGAAATAATTATGTACTGAAATAATTATAATTAGGAATGGGCCGAAATTCGTTTTACATTCGGTTTGACCGAATTTCGGCAGCTTGAGCCGAACTTCCTGTATTCGGCCAAAATTCGGATTAAATGCCGAACATTCGATGCAAGAAAAAAATAAAATACCTACTTGCACTATTTTGACTGAAGATAATATAAATCATATCTATCATAACCGTAATATAAAAAATTGCATCTATATAATCATGGTCATTTATTTTAGTTAGGAACAAGTAAACGTTAAGGTGCAATGTGATAAAAAATAAATAAAATTAGTTCTTGATTGAGTATTTGCTTGATTAATTGTCTATTGACATCAATTAAAACAAAAATAAAATTAACTTATACCTCTAAGATACATCAGTAAGTAGTGCAACTGCTTAATTATAATGCGTAACTTGCATAAAAAAACACGTCTAAGGGACATCAGCAATTACAACTTTAATTTTGATTAAAATCACTTTTTACGAATTAAACATTATGAATTTAGAATTATGAAATGGTGATTTTTTTTCAATCAAAGGTCTATTATCTAAATCTAAAAATGTATTTTTTTTGTCCACCTACTTATACTTAAAATGTACAAGAGACAGGTTATGGTGGAAAAAGCCAAAGATTCCGTGTTATCCAGTTGACGTTGTCAACAGAACACGACGTGTTACTCTTGGGAAAGCGTAGCGAAATCAAACCGAAGTTCGGCCGCTTTTTTTGTTTTATCCGAATGTTCGGCCGCAGCTCGTATTCGGTTCAAACCACATTCGGCCCAACCCTAATTACAATGAGTAACACCTTGTAAATTGTGTCCAAAAAAATTAATGATTAATTAATGATGACAAATGTGAATATATTCACATTTGTGTTAAAAGTAGTACAAAATAAAAGCCTGTAGATAGACAAATATGAAGAGTTTCTTTCCACTTCTTCTCCTTAAACAGGAATAGCACGTTGCAAAGCGGTGTACATAGAATGGGAAATTTTAACCTATATGTATGACCTTCCATATTCTTCAGTGGAACTTGTATTTTGAATAAAAACCTTGACATTTGAATATAGCCAGTAGGGAAGTGTCCTACAGGGGATTACTGTAGGACACTTTTCGATAGCTTGTAGTATTTATTTTTGCATCGTGTTATAGAATTTTATTACCTAAAGACTGGAGAGATTTAAAGCGTGACATATTTAAACAAAAATTAGGGACATCTATTGAATAAATGCTGTTACGAATTATTGGGTTTTATAAATACATTATAGTCTCTTTTATATATATATATATATATATATATATATATATATATATATATATATATATATATATATATATAATATGATATGATATTATTATAATATATCAATAAAATAATAATTGTAGACACATTGAGGTATAACATGTATGATCTAAGTGTAGACAATTAGTTAGTACTGTAATTATTATTAAATGGTTTTTTTAATGACGTTTATTTAGTTTTTATAATGACATTTGATTATATTTATTATTCCAATTTTTCTATGCCTAACTGGCCAAACATGACGGACATTTTCTTTTCTACCATCATGCATACTCTAATATTTAAATACTCATGCTTAAGAAATAAATAAACTTTGACTTTGTTACATTATGGTAATTTAGTATTTAAAGCAAGCCGTTAACGGATTATTTAAAAAAACTAATCACGTTAGTATGTCATAGATGTGCGGCTTCCTACACGCAAGTGTACAGCCAGGTGGCTGTCGTAAACCGCAGTTTATTGCGTTTCCTGCATTCGGAGTTCTTTTGTGTGCTTCGTGTTTAAAATTAAAAAAACATCCTATTGTTATCGTACTTATTTTATAGCTGTCATTAGTGTCGAACTAATTAATGCTTGTTTTAATTGCATTTCGTCGGAGCTTACCAGATGTGCGGATTAACTCAGTTAACGCAGCCCCTTTGTCGGTATTATACAGTTTAGTATAAAACAATGCCCGAACGGAGGGGTGGGGCAGTAAAGCTACGATTACGATACTAGGAAGACGTGTGTAATACTTTCGATTCGCGATGTACTGACGGACATTACGCGCGTTATGGAATCGTGCAGTGTGAACTGGTTGCATCCAGTTTTATTTGTCCCTGTTTTATACGCGTTTGTACAGTTCTAATAAGCTCTATAGTAATTCCAACGGCAATTTAATTCGAGTCCTGTGTAGCTCGTAACAGTAATATAAGTAGATTGATCCGTTTGTCCACGCCCGATTAAAAATTAATCAGTTTTCAAAAGGGTTCATGAAGGACAGTGTTGACAAAGTAGCCCGAGGGATCAATGCTTAAACCGATAATGGATAGGTCGAGATAAAGATTAAATTAAAATGTTTGGCGAAATATTTTCTCAATTCTCCTTTTCACATACGGTTTCGCACTATTTATAGATTTAGTCAGTGTCAAATATTTATCGAGAAAATCTAGAGGTAATTAATTAAAATTATTTATTTACTACAAATACCATTACATTAAAATTTACATAGAATAGAATACTTCCACAGAATGAACTTTATTGCATAACATTAAGTTACAATTCAAGAAGTTTAAGTACAGAAGACAATAGGCAGTCTTATCACTAAAAGCAATTTCTTCCAGACAACCTTAGGATGGATTAGAGAAAATTGTGTTACATGTGGGTTTAGCAATATAAATAGAATAAAAAAGTATATATATAAGATTTTAAAATGGGAAGTATAAATAGACATGGAAATAAGACAAAAATATACATATATTGATATACATAAATAAATAATAATAATTTAAATATATTTTATATATGCAAAGATTTGAATTTGTATCGAAAAGAAATAAGCCTACGTAAGTAGAGAATTTGCGCGTAAATCCCATAATAAATTCAAACAGTAACACGTACGTATACCAACTTCACCGCACTTATGCATTATATAACATATAAATAGGGTTGCCATATACAGGTGAATTTTTCAAGTGCGCCTTCAGGGCCAAATCCTAATACTAGGCTATACCTAGTAGCGAAAAACACTCAAAGGAGTCTTGAGACCGATATTGATGAAAACGGGTATCATTAGATTTTTGAAAAATCAGTTACCCTTGTCAGGAATCGAATCGGTTGATATTGAAAAATAAACACAACTGTATTCTTATACCAAATTATAAGTAGCTTGTAAGGAACTATTTCTGTGAAGGTGTGAAATGTCAAACGGCAAACCAAAGGAAAGGGTTGTTTTTGAATAAAATGTTCTATTTTCAATACATCAATTAAACATCAAATTGCACCGGTCATTGGACCGCAACTCATTTGAACGCAATCAAAATTTACCCATTCACGGATTTGATGGATTAGGCTAAAATAACATGCGTTTCGAATGTTAATCTATACATGCCTATTAAAAATAGAATAATTTTCGTATTGGTTAAAACGAAGTGATTCTGAATTAATATATGGAAAATAATTTTTTTGATAAAAAACAACCCTTTCCCTTGGATTGTCGTTTGCCATTCCTTCGCAGAAATTGATCGTTACCAACTACACTATGATTTAGTATAATATAATGAGCTTATTTTTTCAAAATCAGCCGATTCGATTCCTGACAAAGGTAATTGAATTTTCAAAAACCTAATTATACCACTTTAGTGTTTGTCAAAATTAGCCTCTCGACTTCTTTAAATGTTTTTCACTATTTAGCATTTGGCCCACTTGAAAAATTCAGCCCGTATAAAAATATTAGGGAAAGATCTGCCTGCTTATGTTACTCGTTACCAGGAAGCATTGCCATTCTACATATTGTTCTGTTATTTATTTAACGTAATAACCCATTTTATAAAATAAAAAAATGTCGTAATGGGCATGTGGATTATTACCAAATAAATAATCTTTCTTTCCTTTTTTTCTGTCATTCTGAGCCATTGAAATTTATGCAATTCAGTTAGGCAATTGTAATATAATAATATGAATACTCAAACTTTTTCACACGTGTATTTCATGCTTACAAGACTGTTCCTACCAGCCATGAAATGTGAATTGATAGCAAAAAATTTCAATAAAATATTGTTATAACTCTATAGTATAAAATAAATATAACATTTTAATAAAAAATCAATTATAAATATATACAGTAACATTCTTTATAAAGTTTTATACATTGTTATATACCTAAATGGCGGGCACCAATATGTATAAACAATGTTTATTCTAATAAGGCTTATGAGTGAGACTTATGAAAAACTAGAGTAGATAAACTCTAGTTTACATATATATTGAACTTCAACCAAATCGGTCGACTAATGTATTTTTAACCCGGAAATTATCCCATTTTTCGGGATAAAAAGTATCCTATGTTCACCCTCAGCATCAAAAATATACATACTGAGTTTTACTCAAATTGGTCTAATAGATTTTCCATGAAAACGGAACAGACAGACAGAGTTACTTTAAAGACATATTTCACAGAAAAAGTCCGTGATTAATCTTCAAATGTCCAGAATTATATCTGGAATTTATTTTTTTAAGTTGGTAACTCTATCTGTAAGCCCATATTAGCATTGTAGTGCTGCTTTTATCCGCATTCAGGCCACATCCGACACATACAACGAGACAATTGTGTCGTTCTGTTTGTCTAAGTTATCAGGAAAGCATTTTCCTTTATTACACCTTTGTTGTAGTACAGTCCACTAATGTAGAGTCCAGCTGTGCTTGCGTGGACAGATCGATAGCAATTTCAACTGTCATTAATTATATAACGATATTTTCTTGTGTATTTTTTTTTCAAAATAGGGTAAAGTTTATACTATTGGGGCATATATCACCCCTTCCCCTCTCACCTTCTCAAAGATTGGCCCCCTATTAATTAATTCAAAATATTAAGAATTTTCTTTTAATTTTGGAACCGTACAATGATAATAATAAAAGATATTATTGATTTCGCCCACGAGGTTACTGCCATATGGAACTTGGACTCTGGAGAATCATAGTGCCGATAGTGCTGTCAGTGCATGGACTAAAGGGTAGAGCCTTGACCGTCACCTTGAAATGCTCTCGCTTGGTATCTAGGTAAGGCGTCGAGTGTAGAAGACAGCTCTGCTGGACACGGCCCGTATTATGAGGAGGTTCCTGTCTCTGTAGCTTTAACCACCGGTAGCTTGGACCTTAGGCCCCGCTGCCGGCAGACATCATTTTTTTTTATATAGTATGTATTGGTGGCAGTTGCTTCTCGTTTTGGAAATTAAACTCGATGTTACTGGACTGTATAATTATTATTGAACTTTTTACATGAATATACATAGAATAAGTACAGATCGTGAATGGTGAAGAATTATAATGAATTGAGCGACGTGAATTGAAGTGAAGTGAATATTTTTGCCTCCAAGGCCACTCCTAAATCCCGCATCCCGCCCGACGCCTAATTGCTAACTGTGCCAGCTATGGGCGTCGGCGGTATGCGGGGCGCGGAGAGTAGGTGTGCTCCGGCGGGCGGGTCAGGGGGGTGCTCTCTGTCCGCAACAGTATTTAAAATTTAAACTTGTCATTAAAATTGACGGCGATTTATTACTCATATATTATTATATTACTATTGGTCGGCCATGGTCGAAATTCGACTATGATAATTAATTTAAATTATAAGTTTGTACAATATTAAGATTATGTTGTCAAAGACTATACTTCTATAATCACAGATTTCGTTAAGCTAAACAGTTAAATTGACTTTAACAATAAACAAAAGAGTATATATGCGTGTGTGTGTCAAATACATCATAGTATGTGTAACGTTTTTTTATTGATTTAATGTATTTTTATGCATAATATTTAAAAATATTAGCATTCTGCACTCCTTCTCTATATAAACTTATAAGTGTGCTAAATTTCATACTCCGCGCAATTTTCTTAAAAAGGGATACAAAGTTTTTGCCGTGTTTTTGTTTCACATATCAATATATATTATATAATCATGTAATTTAGTAATTTTGTTTAATGTTTTGCATATTTAGTTTTTTTTGTGACTAATAATGTATCCCAAAATTAAGTACATTTTTACTTTAACCGTTCATAAACAAACGGTTATGCCCGAACATACATTAATAAAATATATACAGATGATTTGAGAACCTCCTTTTTTATATCCATTAAAAACAATTCTATCTAAAACCTAAAATTAAATCATAGTCACGTTTCAACAACGACGTTGAATGAACTAACAGCTCAGTATTCGTTCAACTAAAAGCTTAAATAACCTTCGTAATGGCAAGTTAACTGAGCTTGATAAACTAATTTACTCATCTGGTGTCGACTAAGGTCTACTCTAGCGATAATCTAGTCAACTGTGACTCTAATAGGATTTCACGCTCTAGTCAAGACTAAATAGATCGAGCTTGGTTGACTTTACTGAGTTTTCGATCGTCCGTCTCATTTGATTTTATTAACTTTTATTTAACTTGCAATTGATATGTGTATGTAAGTTCGGGTGGAATCTTGCAAGTTGAATTTGACAAACTTCCCGGTTTCCGATTAAGCTGAAATTTTGCAAGTATGTTTATGTTGCGTGATAATGCAATAATATGGTACCATGGAGCTGATCTGATGATGGAGTCGGAAGGTGGCCATAGGAACTCCTGTACTAAACAAGATAGACCCGTCGTGTTTGGGCTCGTTTTACTTGTCTTGGCTAGCATTCTGCTGCTACGTGATACCCAGGACCTCAAAAGCTTGTATTTAAAAACCTTTTTAAAAAAGCTTATTTAAGTTCTGATTTGAATGAATGAATGAAAACACTTTATTGTTCACCAAAAATTAAAACTACGTTCTTAAAACTAAGCACAATATACATGTTGAACAAAGGGCGGCCTTATCGCTTAAAGCGATCTCTTCCAGGCAACCCCCTAAACTAAGGAAAACATTAAGACAACATTGGCGGTGAAAACAACAAATAATAAGAAACATACCAAGAGTAAGTAATTAAATAAATAATAATATACTTTGTATACTATACAAAAATAAGACATATCATACTACACTGACGGACTCATAAACTGCATCAAAGTAATAGACGACTTTAAAATAAATATTTTAACCAAGTATGCAAACTTTCTATACAGATTTAAATTGAAACCTCTAGATTGGTTCGTGAACTTTAAAACAGCGTAGGGTCATATCCTTAAGTTTAAGTTTGTGTACTGGAAAGGACCTTAAGACTTTTATTGAAGAAAAAACAGAAATTTAAGGAAAATTGGTTTAATTAAAAAATTGGTTTTAACAATAGACACAAACTTTATGCAAGGGTTTATTTATGTTTTAATAAGGTGTATTACCTCCACGTGCCCTTATTACGGATTCTAATCGGTTCCGCATAGATTTTATTAGGGTTATTAAAAGATCTTGCGGAATATTGTCCCATTCTTCTAAAAGTGCTGTTCTTAGTGCTGCCACTGTCGTGGGCAAAGGGTTTCTCGCATATACAGCTCTTTTTAAATTGTCCCAAACATGCTCAATGGGATTAAGATCCGGGCTGCGTGCTGGCCAATTCATTGTACGTATCCCAACCTCTTCGCAATATTGTCGAACTTGTGCAGCAGCGTGCGGCCGGGCATTATCCTGCATTAAAGTAAAATTTTCGCCTATGAATCCCATGTAAGGCACCACGTGATCTTCTAAGATCTCTGTTATGTAGCGATGTGCAGTCAAACCCCCTCTATTACCGTTTTGACGGACCATGTCTATGAACACAAGTTCTGTTCGCCCGTTCATCGATATGCCACCCCAGACCATACACGAACCGTCTCCAAAAGGAACACGCTCCTCAATGCAACTTTGAGCATATCGCTCCCCACGTCGACGATAGACTCTTCTGCGACCATCTGCACCATATAAACATGTCCTACACTCGTCCGTGAACAATACGGAGGTCCATTGCTCTTCTGTCCAATTCAGGTGATCACGCGCAAATCTTAAGCGAGCTTGTCTGTGAGCTACAGACAACTTTGGACCATTTGCTGGTCTAAAATGAGTGATATCCGCTTCCTTTAACCTTCTTCTTATTGTTCGTGCACTCACGTTTACTTCACGCACTTCATTAAGCTCTGTTTTGATGTTAACAGAAGTGAGGAAACGATTTCGCAGGGAAGTTGTAACAATAAATCGGTCATCACGACCGGTGGTTGCTCGAGTCCTGCCTGTACCACGTCTCCTTCTGTAAGAACCTGTCTCCACAAACCTTCTGTATATTCTAGAAACCGTAGACTGGTTTAAATTTAAATTTCTACCAATCGTTCGTTGATCCAAGCCCTCCCGCACCAATGCTACAATTTGAGCCGCTTGTTCGGACGAAGTATCCATATTATGGTTCAAAAACTCTCGATGAGTTAAAAAACTAACCCAACAATTCTACTGGTAACAATAATTCAATTGACAAAAGAATAAAAAATCAATGAGAATCAATTTAAAACTTTGCTATAAATAACACGCAAATCTGATTCTACGAGTAAATTTTCTTTTCCCGGCTATATTCATTTGTTTTACTGCAGTTCTATTTTTAAATTTTCCTTTTTTTTGAGATTAAGAGCCAGTCTCTCCATATTTATATAATTTAATCTAAAAAGTTTGCATACTTATTTAAAAAAATCATTTCAAAGTAATCCTGAACTTTGATGCAGTTTATGAGTCAGTCAGTTTATATATACGATCAGCAGCATGTCTTAGACTTGCGAGGACCAAAAATATTTATTAACCATTAATTTTAAAAACAATATAGATTTAGCTTGTCTGATGTTGAGTGGCAGGGAGTTCCATAAACGGACAGCCTGTACCGTGAAAAAGTTATCAACAAAGGAAGAAGTGTGTACAGGTGTCATTAAGGAGAGATTATTACTAGAGCGCAAATAACGGGAATGAGAAAGATGTAGGAAATCAAAACGTTCCTTCAAATACGGTGGGGTACGAGGATCAAAAAGGATATTGTACAAAAGAGAGAGTAAGTGAACATTCCGGCGAAGGCGAATAGGTAACCATTTAAGCTTCTTGCGATATTCGGAAACATGGTCATATTTGCGCAACCCAAATATAAACCGTATACAGACATTTTGAAGTCGATCGAGCTTGTTCAGTTGGTGTGATTTATACATTATTTTTATATTTAATCTAAACGCATTTATGGAATCTTTATGTTTTAATCGTGTCTTTATTTGTATGTATTTGAAGGTTACAGTTATTTTTCTCAAAAACTTCTAGGATTATATGTCACTATAACCAATAAATAATAATAAACAAATAACAAAATTGGGTCGTTTTGATCTTACGCCAAAATTAAGTTTGCACTAAAAATTAGCGTTGTGTCGGATATAACTCTGGCACAGCAATATGCTGAGTACAAGCCTTGTTTGCTGAAAATGTGGCGTACAAATTCTGAAATTATGCTCTGTCTATAATAATGTATAAAGAATGTAATTACGTCGTTATTTCTTCAAATAAAGTTTTTCTTTCTTCTTTCTCTTCTTTAATATAATGACAGCCCGTAAATGTTCCACTGCTGGGTTCGGACATCGACATAAGGACGGACGGACAGTATACCCACGCTTGTCAAAGGCGGCTTGGCAGGTTACTATAATTGGTTATACAGCATTGGTGCTGTAGTGACCTTACGAAAAAAGTAAAGATCCAAGCAGAGTTGTTGCTATACAGTATACTACTTGTAACTGAGCGTTGAAGTTGTTCAGTATATAAAGTCGTATGTAGTATTGTTAGTCATATCTTAAAAAATATAACCATGTTAAGTACGAGAGATATTTATTTCCAAAGTTATGAAAGTTTTCCCCCACTACCAATTCTGCAACATTGAGAAGAAGTAGATTAAGGTGGTATGGACATGTAGCGAGGAAGACCTGACAAAAAGAATATTAAAGTATAAGATGGATGGGCACAAATGTAAAGGTATACCAGAAAAAGATATGGATGGACTGTGTGAAGGATGATATGATGATTTGTGGTATGAGAGAAGATATATGTCAGAATGGAGGAGTGTGTGTAAATACATTTTGTTACAACCTCAAATGATTGGGATAAGGAGAAAGGAAAGAGAAAAATAAAACTATTAAATTAGAAAATTCTGATAAATATACTGATAGAGTATTCAGAATTATTGAGACATTGGCTATTATCGATTTAATGCAATTTTTTTTGTTCTATAGCCAAAAAACAAAAACAGTGGCCGTTTGATGCCTTTGCCTGATTTATTTACATTGAAGCAAGTATTCTGCATTAGTAAAAACTAGAAAAGCAGAAAATATCATATTCGTAGGATAGTAAATACAAGAAGTTATTGATAAAAGTTGGATATCCCAAATATCAATTGTTAAAAGGTAATATTTTCTTAAGTTTTCGCGACTTGTACACATAATAAAACTACGTTTTAACGGTTTTAAACGCGATAATTTATTTGATTTAGGTTTATCCGACGTTTCGGCCGCTTTTCAGTGGCCGTGGTCACGGAAGACAAAGATGACATTTGTCAAACGTGTATTGTCAAAGTTTTTATTCAGCCTACCGCCAACTTGTTCATTTTAATTATTTAGTTTAAAATTTTGTTTATGGATATTATTTACTCTATGGGAGCCTAATCTAATTTACCACCGGTTCACAACATGTTGTGGCTTGAAGAGAAGAAGCGGCGCAAGAAACTCTTCAGCAAACATGCCTAGTTCTATTTTTTTTTTATATAATATTAAAATGAGTGGAAGGAAAAAATAAAAGAAGAAATTATCAGTCAAGTTGGTTTGTTTCGTTGCACGCAGAAAGAGCTCACAGTGTCTTGAGGTCTGGCAGTTGGTTTTTGCTCCGGATACGTCGGATAAACCTAAATCAAATAAATTACCGCGCTTAAAACCGTTAAAACGTAGTTTTATTATGTTAAAAGGTAAATTGTTTGTTACACCTGGGGTGTATTAGCTGAAATCAAATTGAATATGCCAGAGAATTTTGTGATGAGACCAATGTTCGTATTACCATACGGCACGACCAACTTGCTTAATAAGGGGCCGATAACACAGGCCTTGCGAACATTGAACAAGATAGGTATGTCAACAAATTGACATTTTCATCTGTACTGTGACTGAATTCACAGGAACTGCATATTATCTCATATATAAAGTTCTCGTGTCACAATGTTAGTTACCATACTCCTCTGAAACAGCTTGACCGATTCTCATGAAATTTTGTGTGCATATTGGGTAAGTCTGAGAATCGGACAACATCTATTTTTCATCCCCCTAAATGTTAAGGGTAGTTTTTTTATTTATTTATGATACAGCATTAAAAAATACATACAACCCTAAATTTTCAACCCTCTACGATCATCTCCTATTTTTTCGGGCAGGACGACGTCTGCCGGGACAGCTAGTATTATATAATATTGTTACAACCTAGGCGCTGACAAAAAAAAATCCATCGGCATATCTAAAACAAAGCACATTTATTATCCGTCTGCATTTGAACTAATAACATTGAAATTCTTTTATGATTGTCTTCTTTTGTTTACTTATTGCCATACGGCCTGTTGATGTATTGTAATCATTAGCCAGGTTACGGATAAAGTACTACCGGGTGGATATATTGCATTTGTGCAGTATAAAGCATTGGCCAGATTGAGGGAGGAGTTAGTCGATCGAGAACCACGAACGAAGCGAGACGTGTGTACTACAATCGGGAATCTTTTAGTGACGGACTTTGCGCTTTTTATTGAATTACGACCTTCTGCATTACGTTTGGACTTGTTGTGTTCGTTTATATTTGTACCTGTGTTATACGTGTTTGTATACTTCTAATAAACTTAATAATAATTCCATCGGCATTTTAATTCGAGTCCCGCAACTCGTATCAATATGTTATATAGATATAATATGTATATAAGTACATATAATGTATTATGCGTACCACGCTATCGTATTGGTGACAAATGTAATGATAGCGATGTTTGTTAGTTAATAAATAAATAAAAATAAATACTTATTTAAAGTTCTAGTTCATCAATCGAGACAAATAAAATGTAAATCTAAAGCCGCAAAATAAAAATACAGCACAACTTTTATATTGTAAAGCTCGCAAGTTTGTCATAGTTGCAGTTTCCTCACCAACCCACCCACAAGAACTTCAGCAACTAGGACGCACAAGTACTTTTGTCCAACGATAAGCCGCAAACAAACTTAGCGGGATGGAACAGAATTGTGGCTAACAAGCGGTGCAGTCAGCGTTGTTATGCCAATTAGTTAGTACTATTTTAACGGTATATTATTGTTATGAGTTACGGGACTCGACTTAAAATGCCGTTGGAATTACTATAGAATTTATTAGAACTATACAAACACGTATAGCACAGGTACAAATATAACCGGACGCAATAAGTCCAAACGTAATACACGATTCAATAACACGCGCAAACTCCGTCACTATATAGCTTATCGAATGTACACACGTCTTGTCCCCCTTGTGCCTATTGCTAGACTGCCTCATCTCTCAGTTGGGGCATTGTTATATACTGCACCAATACAATATGTCTCGACACAACACTCGAGCGCATAACAATTATTTCCAAGAATCACACCTGACTAATGACTATTACAAACATTACAATACACAATAGGCTGTTTTTCTCATTATAAATTTTAAACACAAAGTAAACGAAAGAAGTCCATATGCCGAAAAGGTAATAAACTGCAAGTGTGAATTGGCGTTTGTCGGTCGTAACATTATTGTATTTGGTTAGTGTAAAGAAGTAAGAGAACAAAGGCTAGCCACATAACACGAGCACATTTGTCGCCTGACCGATGGCCAATGGAGCAGACCAGTCCTGGAGTAGAGACCGCGTCTCGGCAATACAGGACGCCCCCAAGCCCGATGGACCGACGATGCGCAAGGTCGCCGGTGAGGGCTGGGAAAGAACAGTTGAAGACCGGATAGGTGGTACAAAATTGGGGAGGTCTACGTCCAGCAGTGGGCAACGATTGGCTGACGACGAGTGTAAAGAAGTGGTTTACTTTCTGGATTTTTTGTTTCAGTCTGTTGAATATATTCTAATTAAACAATGGGACTATAAAGCCAATTTTCAGTTTTTTTTTATTATACTTATTTTATTTTAGAACCATACAATGATAACAATTTGTTTATATGTCTACAACATACAAAATGTGATGATTTTTGACCAGGTTCCAGTCTTCCTTAAGAGAAGAGCAGCGCATTTGTAGCACCTTTGGTGTTGCAAATGTCCATGGGCGATGGTAACCGCTTTCCATCAAGGGAGCCGTCTGCCTGTCTGCTGACCTGCAATAAAAAAAAAAGATTCTCGGCATAAAAAGTATTACACATCTTATTACATAAATATTCGTGAAAAAATCGCTTTAGAATTCCAAATTCTTTTTTGATTTGACCATTATTAAATTTATTTCCAGAAAAATTCCTGCGGACCTTCCGAATAAAAGGTAAGCAAAGAAAAGATTTTAAGTCTAAGAATTTACTGCGATCAGCGAAAGCCGCATCGACATCGGCCTTGTAGTTTTTAAGTGAATCCCGAATAAACCGACAAACAGACAAGAGATCTAAACAAAATTGCACCGTGTTTTCCTACGTTTATAAAGTGTAGTGCAGACACGGCATGTTTAGAAATGTATAATATTGAAGACATATGCGCGCACATATATTTTTACGATTCATTTTTATTTATATTTTTACAATTTGGGCCACCTGCATATCTGTAAACAAAGCACATTTATCACCTGCCGGCGTCGTTTGATTCAAACGTGTTTAAAATTTGTGATCGGAAAAAAACAGCCCATTGTGTATTGTAATCTTTGTGGTAGTCATTAGCCAAGTGTGATTCTTGGAAAAATCAATCCACTCGGTCGACCAGACATATTGTATTTGTACAGTATAAAGCAATGCCCCAACAGACGACAGGCAGTCAAGCGATAACCACAAGCAAATCAAGACGTGTGTACATTCGATAATCTATATAGTGAAGGATTTTGCGCGTGTTATTGAATCGTGCATTACGTTTGTACTGGTTATGTTCAATTATATTTGTACATGTGTTTAACGTGTTCTAATAAATTGTATAATAATTCCAACGGCATTTTAATTCGAGTCCTGCAACTCGTAACAATATGGAATTAATGCTTATTTAATACGCAGTCAGAATCATTTCATTACTTCATTCCCGTCCCGCTCGTAAGTACCATGAATATGTTCTTAATAATCATTAGGACGCCACTCTATTGCAACGCGTTCCTACATAAAATTACAATTTGCAAAAAGGAACCGCAACATTGCCCACGTTTCCGTTTCTCCTTTCCGCTTCGTTTAATATGGCTGCCTGCCTAATATTTTCATTCTCGGCTTAAGTAAGAAGAGGATTTTGTAGATTTTCAAGGCATAAAATCATAACTAGAGTTATTATGATTTTAGTTAGCCACTGTTATTTCATTTATAGAGAATATCTTTGAAACGAAATCCTAGAGAGAAAATCTTAATTATTTAAGGAAACAAAAATATTTGAAGAGAAATGCTAAAGACGGATAACAATACTATGACGCATTTGTTTAGTTGAGAGAAACTTTGTTGTTCTCTGGCTCGCTCTATTTGATATTTGCCTATCTCAAATCTTAATCGTCTTTAGAATTAATTAGAGTTGACGTATCTAAAAATACTTAATCAATATATATTTTTTTTATTGCAGGAGTTCAGCAGACAGGCAGACGGTCCACTTGATGGAAAGCGGTTACCATCGCCTATGGACGTTTGAAACACCAAATGCGCTGCTGCTCTCTTAAGGGAGACTGGAACCTGGTCACTAATGTCGGAATACAACACAAGGTTGTTATGGCGGCATACTCTAGACCAGGGGTGGTAGCCATCCGGTCGAGCAAATACCCTACCACCTGGCTGTGGGTTGTTTTATCGCCTCTTACGACAGGCCGCCCGGCCGCAGGAAATTGTATTCTTGTGTAATGTAATGTAATAATCTATGTAATGTTTTTATTGCGTGGAGTATACTAACCTACTTGATGGAGAGTGGTTACCATCTCATATAAACATTTGCAATGCCAAATGACGGCCTCTGTGGTTAAGCAGGCTAAGCCTTTGCCGGCCTACCTCACTGCAATACAGAGGTTCCGGGTTCGATTCCTATAGTAAATTTCGGAAACGTATTTTCTTCGTTATTTTCTATGGTCTGGGTGTCTGGGATCGGCCCTAAAGTAGTCCGTTGTATTATTACCCATAAAACAAGCGTAACTTGCTTAATTTGGGGATATACAATATGTGTGTTTGTCTGCTGATTATTATTATTATTATATATTATTATAAATGTCCTGCCGGGCTCGAAGGAGAGGCCGGAACTTAACTGCTAATGCCGACCGGATCATAATAATATTTCAAAGTTATTATGGTGGCATAGTTTGACATTGATAAGGAGATAAAATTTATGTAATATACATATTTAAACTTGTTAAAAATTGTATCATAAACTAACAGTCTGTATCTCAGTAAAATTATTGTTACGAGTTTAACGGGACTCGAATTAAAATGCCGTTGGAATTATTATAGTTTATTAGAATTATATAAACACGTATAGCACAGGTACAAATATAACCGAACATAACAAATCCAAACGTAATGCAGAAGGTTATAATTCAATAAAACGCGCTAAGTCCGTCACTAACAGGTTACCGAATGTACACACGTCTCGCCTTGATCGTGGTTCTCGCTCGACTCTCCCTCCCTCAATCAGGCCATCGTTTATACTGCACAAATGCAATGTGCCCGTACCGTAATCCGAAACACCTGGCTAATGAGTCGGCCGCAAGCGGCCATAAATGGGTGCAATGAACAATGGGCTGTTCTCTAGAAACGAATGCAATATAATGATGCAATATGAAACAATAAAATATAAGCTCCAGACGTCTGTTTAAAGTAATGACTAAATGTATAATAATAGTACTCATTCAAATTCACTCAAACATATGCAGAGTGGGTGCTACAGATTTTCTTCGGAACGAGTTTAGTGTTTGCATAGCAACTCGCTCTAGACGCAATAACAATATACAGACTCGAAGAGTTTCGTCAACAACAATAATATATTTAGTTCAGAAAGTTCTTTATATAAATTCACTTCTTAACCTTAACCTAACCTTTAACCTTGAATTCTAGTGTGCAAACAATAACTTACTTTACGATACGTAAGATAAAGAAAGAGGACTTTCTACACGAGTGTTTTTCTATCTGTGGGTCGCGACCCCCAGGGGGGTCGCAGAGCGTTGCTCGGGGGGTCGCCGGCAAAAGAGAAAAGGGTATTTTAATATTTTCTTAAGTTTTCGCGACTTGTATGGATATCCATAAACAAAATTTAAAACTAAATAATTAAAATGAACAAGTTGGCAGTAGGCTGAATAAAAACTTTGACAATACACGTTTGACAAATGTCATCTTTGTCTTCCGTGACCACGGCCACTGAAAAGCGGCCGAAACGTCGGATAAACCAAAATCAAATAAATTACCGCGCTTAAAACCGTTAAAACGTAGTTTTATTAGGGTATTTTAATTTATACCTCGTACTTAGATACTTTCTACGCTCAGCAGCTTTTTGTAGAGTTTAGGTCCTAATAATTAATATAGGTAACAAAATAGAGAAATACATAAACGTAGACTTTTATATTACTAACTTCTTTTTGTCTATGACCCAAGGGGGTCGCCAAAATTTTACAACCGGAAAGGGGTCGCGTATTCAAAAGATTGGAAACCACTCTTCGACACTACATTTGCCGAGATGTGATTTGTACTCTAGGACACGTATGCCTCATCAACCATCGGTCCTTTTTTTTCTAAGGCGGGGGAAATACTGTTTACGCACAATAATGGGTCCTTTGCAAGGGATTAGACCGATATCGCATATGGAGGGATTCCCTTATAGGTAATCCGTCCATAATTGATCAGCTTGTGTGGAGACTCGAGATCATTGGACGGCCAATGACTAATACCCACTAAAACCACCCTCCTCTGATGTGCCCCGCGCTTATGATAGGAAAGGCCTGAGACTTAGAACGTAGTTATGCCCAGTCCGAACCATCGGTCCTTTTTTTTTTTTTGAGGCGAGGGAAAATGCTAACCGATTTACGCACTCTCAGGGCCGTCACTAGGAAACGGCGCGCATCCATCGGGGGCGGGAACGCTAGCAATAGTATGCTTTGTTTGCGCTCCGTCCGCAATGGCTTGACACTGAGGAGTGTGGAAGACTCAGAGCGATGCCGCACGGGCGAGCAACCTCAATACCCACTAAAAACCCCCTCCTCCCTGTCGACCCTGCGCTTTTGTTGTGAAGGAAAGACTGAGATATAGAACATAGTTACGCAACAGTCGATGAACCATCGGTCCTGCGACAAATGTAGCCAGCCCATTTCAACTCGCTAATGTTGAGACCTATGTGAGATACTTTCATGCTTATTTCTCATTTTATTTTATAAGAGAGACACTTTATATAATACAAGTGGAAGAACACTATTTTAAAACTTGATATTCATATTCATGAATTCACTTTACACTGCCTAGCTAGATACAGGAATCGTGTGAAACCATATTTAAAAAAAGAAAAAAAAAAGAATACTTTGTATCCGATTTGCTGGTTGCCCTAGTGTGACATCACAGTTATACTTCTATTTAAATTCCAAAACAACCCATAGCCAGGTGGGAGAGTATTTGCCAGACTAGATGGCTACCACCCCTGGTCTAGAGGATGCCACAACAACAACTTTGAGTTGTGTCCCGGCATCAATGGCCAGGTTCCAGTTTCCCCTTGGAGGCTGGCAGCAAATTGGCAGCACCCCTGGTGTTGCTCATGTCCATAGGCGACGGTAACTATTCAGAAACAGAAGGACCGTCAGTTTGTCTGCTGTGCGTCAGCACTGAAAGATAAAAAGAAGCAACAATAATTAATTACATGATTTTAAGCCACTATAAACCAAATTAATAAAGCTCAAGCCGGACTTACACGTTTCATTTTAACGTTGAGAGTGCAGCGAGCAACCTCTTCAGTAAACGAGGGCATAAAAGAAAAGCCCCCATAATGGCAACTTGTTGAGGGGACGAGACTCTTCACTGCAGTGCTCTTCAGACACTATTATCTACACAAATATCGTTAAATACACACGATGGTAGCATTAACCTTTTGTAAGTAATATAAAACCCAGTTAGGACTGAAACATTTTGTGAGCAACTCTTTTTTAAAGCATATAATAATAATAACAGCCCATGAATGTTCCATTACTGGGCTCGGGCCTCCCATTATAGAGGAACGGACAGTATACCCACCACGCTTCTTCAAGGCGGCTTGGCAGGTGTGACACATCGGCTATCTCGATGTGCAGGTTGCATCACGACGTAATTGTAACAAAATGCACATTAGGCCAGAAGACTGCATAAGTTATGCATGCGTTCCGGCCAGGATCGAACCCGCACCCTTGGAGTTTGGGATGCGTACGCTAGCCATTACGCTACTACTACTTTCATTTATTAAAAATAATTCTAAAATAATGTATAAGTAATTTTAACATCGGATTTAGTTAATTATTTTGTACTGCGAATAAAAGGTACGATGTAGAAATACACATGAATTAATTAGTATACTGCTGAACTTTACTGTAATGAAGAGGGATGAAAGCCACGTGAGAAAAACAAAAAGAAATGTTAAATTGGAAAATTCACAGGTCATCTACCAACCAGAATTAACTTAAACTGAGACGTAATCTCTATTATACCTATAAAATTAGAAAACGGTATATTGTTTTATAACGATACCTAGGTATTAAAATGTATACAGTAATACTAATAGTAATACAATAATACTAGTACGTACTACCGGGCTCGGCAAACGCTCCTTTGCCCTAAAAAAATAAAATGTAGAACCCGAATTCAGCTCCACCTACCGGGTCCAATTGAATACACACAAAAAATCATAAAGATCGGTCCAGGGATTAAGAGGAAGCCAAAATTATTTAATAAGTTGTCATTGTATCAACGTGCTTATGAAATATTCGATAGCCCAAAAGTACAGTAATAAGTACCCACACTCTCGATTTGTTCGAGAGCTATACATAGAACAATGAAATAATTTAGGTATCTCTCAATTTCGGAATAAGTACAAAATTCGATCTCCAATTTACCATCCTCTCTATACATCAACATTTCGCCTTAAAAATACGTAAATTGCTCGTTGAAAATATTTAGATAATGGCCTACTGGTGGAACAGTTGTGCCAATTCAGTTTAATTGCCTTAATTCCACTCCAATTCTCAAGTTTCACGTCACGCCAGACGTTTCTGGAATTGAGCTGTTCTAGAATAAATACTACTGGCAGTTATTGGATAATACTATGCAAATAGAAATTAAAATATTAGAAATTCCAATTATACAATAACTATGTCAGCTTTCATCCTTTTGTTTTATTACACGTCAGTGGCGTAACTTGCCCTGTAGCAAAACGTGTTGGGGCCCAAAGGAAGGGTAAAGATTTTTAAAGAAAAAAAAATGCTCGAATGGAATTAAAATTTAAGTTATAACTAATACTTATTGCTCCTAGGAACTAAGTTAGACAAACAATTCAAATCAAAGATACACTTTCTAGCCTTTTTTTCGGCAAGCTTCTTGATCAAATCATCTATAGCTGAAGACTATTTCAGTCTTTCTAGCCTCTATAGACAATAAAGACAAATCGGATACCCGTTCCTGTTGTCTCAGCATTTATTCTAAAATATGTTATTAATCTATAAAAAATTGTGGTAACATTTTAGGTTTTTTTTTTTATTCCAGGATTTCAGCAGACAGGCAGACAGCCCATTTGATGGAAAGCGGTTACTATCGCCTATGGAAATTTCCAACACCAAAGGCGCAAAATATGCGCTGCGGCTCTTTTAACGGAAACTGGAACCTGGTCACTAATGCCGGAACACAACTCAAGGTTGTTATGGCGACATACTTTAGACCAGGGGTGGTAGTCATCCAGTCGGGCTAATGCCCTTCCACCTGGCTGTGGGTTGTTTTGTCGCCTCTTACAACAGGCCGCCCGGCCGCAAAAAATTGTATTATTTCTCCGTTCCTGCACGATTAAGTGCTTACACACTTGTAGCCTGGGGGCCCCATATCATTGATACGGCGTTAGCTACGGCCCGTTATACGTCTAATAAATACATTTATTCAGCTGTCATATTACTAACACACTTTTATCGTCTTATGGTGCTGTTACACCTGGATAGTGTCAGTGACTATGTGATATGAGACGTGACATAAACGTGACGTAAAAAAATTCAGATAAAGTATTTGTATACAGTAATGTAGCTATTCATTAAAGGCGTTATATTATCTTCTTTCTTCTTCTTATATATAAAAATGAATGTTTGTCTGTATGTCCTTTATAGAATCGTAAACTATACATTTGATCATGTGATGATGTTTGGCAAAGTTGTTTTGCATGAGCCAGAGAAGGTTTCTGAGATGGTTCATAATTGGCCCCGGTAGGTGGCACTGCTGTCGGCATATCAATTGAAGCTTTTCCGGGCAGGACAACGTCTGCCGGGACAGCCAGCCTCCCAACTTGACCAACTTGTTCATTTTAATTATTTAGTTTTAACTTTGTTAAGGTTATTAGTTACTCTATGTGAGCCTAATCTGATTAAATCGTCAAAATAATAAAAATTAAACCATTCAAACATAGTTTTATTATAAAAATAATTTTGTTTTGAGCTATTTTAAAGTAAGACAACAGTATCGTATATTATATTATTTTCGCGCTTCTCCTTAATATATCTCTATAAATAATTTAGAATTTATCAACATGTGTTATCTGCTTAATTATTGGTAGATAGAAGAGCAAATACTGAGTTTGTGTAAGATTTATAAGTTGTACTACTTTAAAAGTGCAATAAAACCCGCGTAAGAACCGCTTATAACTTTAGGATATAGGCAATATAAAAGCGATAAAAACCTCAAAAATAGTAAAATAAATTTCGTATGTAGTCAAATTTCATATATAGTCAGTCAAAAACATTACGCGTTAAGCGTTCAAACAAAATACAACATCTGATTTCTAAATTCAACCTCCCGAAAATCTAATCCATTTTTACGGTCACAATAGCTACGCATTATATTCTAATACACTGCTTTCTTAATGCTTATAGCAAAGTATTATTAAGTATATTGAACAAAAATAGCAAATAATCGACTTATAGCCTTATAGACTTCGGGCCGCTTGCATAAGGTTGCATAAATTTATTTAAGAAACACAAAACGTATTTAACACCCTCAAATACAATTAGCCTCTTGCCCAATGCAAAATTTGCCGCTAAATATGTTTAAAGAACTGTCAATACGTTTTCTGTAAAACGTATTTACGCTGTTTAATATGATTAAATAATTTTATTTAAAGACGATTATGCAAGCGGCTCTTACAGCCTGTAATCAACAGAGTTACGTCAGTGTAAAGGCTGAAAATGTTTCTGTACAGGCCCTATTATTGATAAGTGGCATTAGCTCTAAACAAATATAATAGACAATGCATGGGAGAATCTTTATGCTAAATATTATGTTGTTTATATACATTTGCATTCGTTACGTTCGTGGGGATAATGCCACTTGTGTACAGGGCCCAGACATATCACTGCAGGAAAGGCCATTTTTTTTATAAATCACGTCACACGAATTTTGTTCCCTCCTAGTGTAAAATCCCATATTTTGGTATTTACATTTTAAAAAATACAGATTATGATTTTTCTGTCTTCACTAGTTTTTATTTATTATCTTTATTATTAACCATATTTTATAGCCAGAATGTCCAAAGCACTAGCAGCCTCTACGGTTCATCCATGGTCTGAGTTAGACCACCTAAGGAGGAGATTAGCTACTTCGGAAACTCTTTCAACAAAAGCTTTGTTACAGCTTAGCGGAAATTGCCAAAGCAATTACACAGCAAATTGCTTAGCAAATAGAAATAAATCCTGAGTGTAATGTGTTTATAATACACACCCCGAGGCAGTTTCCCGCCCGCTATCACTTTATGACGCCAGTTTGCTTCTGCCATTATCTTGGGAACACAAACATCATTTGATAAACTAATTATTCCTAGGAGTTGTTCTTGTCTTGTTGATAAGCTAGTGGCCGCCCGTGGTCGAAATTCGACCATAATAATTAATTTAAATCATAAGTTTGAACATTATTAAGATTCTGTTGTCAAAGACTATATACTTCTTTAATTACAGATTTCGCCAAGGCTACACTGTTAGTTTGACTTTAACAATAAACAAAAGAGTATATGCGTGTGTTTGTCAAATACATGGTAGTAAGTGTAATTTTTTTTTATATTGATTTAATGTATTTTTTATGCATCATCAAAAAAAATATTAATATTTTGCACTCCTTCTCTATATAAACTATAAGTGTGCGAAATTTCATACTCCTCCGCCCTTTCGTACTCCGGGTACAACGTTTTTGCTGTTTTTAATATCGTTACAACTCTGGCCCGACAAAAACAAAATCCACCTGCATATCTAAAACAAAGCACATTTATTACCCGTCGGTATTTGAACTAATAACATTTAGTTTCTTTAGTGGTCGTCTTCTTTTGTTTACTTTGTGTTTAAAATTTGTGATTAGAAAACAGCCCATTGTTGTATTGTAATCTTTTATGGTATAGTCATTAGCCAGGTGTGTCGGATTAAGTCGACTTAGATACGGGGACATTGCAGTTGCGCAGTATAAAACGATGACCCGATGGAGAGAGGGAGTCAGTCGAATGATAACCCCGAGGAAAGCAAGACGTGTGTACTACAATCGGGAATCTTATAAGTGACGGACTTTGTGCGTTTTATTGAATAACGACCTTCTACATTACGTTTCGACTTGTTGTGTTCAGTTATATTTGTACCTGTGTTACACGTGTTTGTATAGTTCTAATAAACTCTATAGTAATTCTCGACTCTCGAGAAAATCGCGACTCGTAACAATATAGAGATACATATATTTGATCCTAACTAATATTATAAATAATAAGATGTTAGTCTATTTCAAATAAGATGGTATGGTGGATATACGTATACTCTGTTTTTAAAAACCTGAACTAAAATGACAGCTGCGATTAACCTTTTAGTATGTTGCAAATTTGGAGCACAATGTTGTAGTGTGTTTCATTCGTGAGTTGTATGAACTGCATCAACGACTCACTTATGAATGGCTTATACTACCACGCTATCAGTGGCGTAGCTTGCCATAGACGAGTAAGTACAATTTGAGAAAAACAAATGTATAAATAAGTTCGTTTCATTGTTATTTATGTGATTTTGTATAGCGTTTCGAACAAAATATAAAAGCTTATAAGCATTTAAACAGAGTTGTTCATTTTTTTGTCATGTTATTCTCCCACTGTCAAACGAATAGATAAATTGTTTAATTTTATCGAGGATCGGTTTGACATCGAGAAAAATGAAAATACATTTTATTCACTTCGCCATTCATCATGTTGCTATTTCGTCCTTTAATATTCATGCTCTTTGCAATCGCTCCTGGGCTCATGCTAAACCAATGTTAAATATTATTTAAATATAAAAATCTATAATATTATAAAATGCTAAACATGCCGTTGAAACTATTATAAGGTCGTAATTCAATAAAACGCGCAAAGTCCGTCACAAATAGATATTCCCGATATGTACTCGTACACGGTCTCGCCTTGATCGTGGTTCTCGCTCGACAGACTCCTCCCTCAATCGGGCCATTGTTTTATACTGCACAAATGCAATATGTCCCCCCCCCCCCCCCGGCAACGTGGACCGAATTTCCTAGAAACTTTTACTTTAAAATCCGTAACACCTGGCTATTGATTACAATACAACAATAGGCCGTATGCCAATAAGAAAACAAAAGAAGACGACCATAAAAGAATTTCAATGTTATTAGTTCAAATGCCGACTTAGGCAATAAATGTGCTTTGTTTCGGATATGCAGGTGGATTTTGTTTTTGTCGGGACCTGAGTTGTAACAATATAAACGACGGAGAACATGATACCATTTTTTTAGACTTTATTTCTGTTGTTCTCGATTCACGTAAAAACTAATGGGTCGATTTCAATGCGGTTTTCATTGATCGACAGCTAATTTTTTGACTTAATATCTGCATTTCTTTAAGGGCTACGTTCCATTTGGGACCCACAACGACCACGTTCACGACCGCGATTTTCCCGTTCCACTTGCTTGCCGGCGTTACAACCGTAAACCCAAGTGGAACGGCTGTTCGACCCACCTCTTGACACGCGGGTCGTTGTGAGCGTTGTGTGATCGAAAATTATGATGTCATTAGTGACGTTTTCGCGGTCGTTGTGGGACCGCGGTCGTCTTGTGGAACGGCTAACGGAGCATTTTGGGCGTTGTGAGCTACTAATGGAACGCCCAGTATATAAATACATTTTTTTTTATTCAACTGTCATGTAAACTCCAATGTGCGCCATACATATAGTCTACATCTTCCTGTCAAATATAGTCCTATTAACCCTGTGGTTGCTGAGAAAAATAATTGAGACATAAAAGTATAGACGGATAGACAGACGAGAATAAGGCTTACATTATGTCAGAATGACGAAGGAAACTTAGAATTGCAACATACACCTCGGCTCCCAATATGCTTAAGATGATTCTAACTGGCACATCATTATGATCCATGTGTGAACCCTTAAAAACCACATTGGAAAGGTGAATATATATATTCAGGAGTGGAACACACTGCCGGAGTCTGTTTTTCCCGAAACCTACAACCTGGGTGTCTTCAAGTCTCGTGTGAATAGGTACCTTCTAGGTAAGCGTGCTCGATCTTAGACCATGTCTCCGCTCAAATCGAGCGAGATAATGGTCAAACGCGAACATATACGTGATAAAAAAAAACAAAAGCGCGCAAGATGCCACCCACATACTCGGGTCGAATCACATATTACACTAGTCACGCGTGGAGGGTTGAAAAATGCCGCCATAACTTAGTACAGAAACGCGTGTTCATCAATAAATCTCTGTTACATTATAAAACTAATACTTCGAATCGTCCAACTCTGTTTTCTGTACGCCATACTGAGTTAGAGTGGGAGGTACTCCAGTAGTCAATCCAGACAAAAAGGGGCAAGAGGTCTAAGGGTATCACCTGTCGGGGAGTAAAGGCCAAGATTGCCCAATTACGGCGAGAGATGTTACGAGGGTTTCGAATAGTGTTGCCAGGTATTACATTTTAAATATACTTAACTTTTTGTTTATATATTAGTTGAAATAAAAAGAAAAAATCTGCACCGAGGATGCATAAACAAATGTCAAATTGGCTGTAATTTAATTTGTTCATAAACATTATTATGTATCACATTAAATAATGGAAAATTAAAGCATAATAAATAAAAATATATAATAAAATGTGGTATGAATAACAATAAAAAATAATAGCATGTTTCCTATTACAACCAGGTTCTTCAACATTCAGCGTTCAGCAGACAGGCAGATGGCCCACATGATGGAAAGCGGTTACCATCGCCTATGGACATTTGCAACACCAAAGGCGCTACAAATGCGCTGCTGCTCTCTTCAGGGAGACTGGAACCTGATCACTAATGCCGGAGCACAACCTGAGGTTGTTATGGCGACATCCTTTAGACCACGGGTGGTAGCGTTCCAGTCGGGCAAACGCCCAACCACCTGGCTGTGGGTTGTTTTGTCGCCTCTTACGACAGGCCGCCCAGCCGCAGGAAATTGTATTCTTTCTCCGTTCCTGCACGGATATCTCTAATTACTTGAAGATTTTTCACTTTCTAGTCAATTCTACTTTTGCAGCAACGTAAAATATTTTGTCATTTTAGTACTAGTTAAAAAATTTATATTTGCAAAATGTCTTGAGAATTGAAACAATTCATACCGAGTCTGTGATAATCAGCAAATATGATTGAATTTCACCCAAGCGCCATCTTTAAACAGCGAATGTTTGCGTGAACAAAGTTTTCATATCGATACAACTTCCTATTATCACAACTGTCAAAGTTATATATCGTATACAATTACTTACATAGTTTCATATAAAATATTAAATTATGACATTATCATATGATTAATTACTAAAACTATAGTTTCATGACATATCCTATAAATTTATATTAGTGGCCATATATTTTAGGATGCCAATAATTTGTTATCCAGTTTTATAATATATTTTGTAAATAAAACCGCTGCACAAAACATCTATTTCAAGTTTCAAGCAAGAACCCATAAATATATATTTTTACAAGCTTTTAATTAATTTGCAATGGATGGTTCGAGTGGAATCTTGCAAGTTAAATTTGACCAACTTCCCGGTTTCCGATTGAGCTAAAATTTTGCACACATATGTATATGGCGTGACAATGCAATAATATGCTACCATAGAGCTGATCTGATGATGGAGTTGGAAAGTGGCCATAGGAACTCCTGTACTAAACAAGATAGACCCGTCTTGTTTGGGCTTGTTTTACTTGTCTTGCTGCACTCTGCTGCTGCATGACATCCAGGACCTCAAAAGCTTGTATTTAAAAACCTTTTTAAAAAACATTTTTTCTCTTAAATTCTATAAGATATTAAAAAGTGGCAGCCCATTTGTGTATTGAGGGTGCTTTCGCCTTCAGCCACACCGCGATGCGGGTTCGCTGCAAATTACCATTATTCAAAGTATAACGCAATTTTCACTCAAATCTAACTCAAACATGGTAAAATATGAAAAGCGAACTCTTTGTGTGTTCAGGTGTCCGACATTTTGCATTTTAAATATGAATAGAAATGTGTCATAAATATTGGATAAGTTGAAACGTTTTGTAGCGATAATATATGACATTGAAATTAAAATACCTACTTTATGGCCTTTCTATATATAGCATAAAATTTACTCAAATGCCTAAAGCAGACGGATTCGCTTTCATACATCCTTGGACCCAGACGGTAACAAGATGAGAGTGATTATAAGATTTATTTTTATTATGCTGTTATTTTTTTGTATATCATTGTAGTGGGTTTAGTTACTTTGTGTAAATGTTTTCATATTATTAATCGTTGAAATTCACTCACATAAATCGATTATAGTAGTCGATAATTATTATATTTGTTACTTTATTTTTAAAATTTCCCGTCTTCCAGATAGAATATAGGATTAGTGTTTTCCATTTTATAATAGAAAAATATAACCCTATTTTAAGCCATATTTCAAATCATTACATTTCTTTGGCCCAAAAATCACCGTCTCCTTTAAATTAATATTCCTGGGCATAAACTCTGCTTTTCTGAAGGCTAGTTTAGACGATGCGAGCTACTGACCAGACAGTAGACAGCTACTCGGCTTGTCTACTCGTACGCCAGCAGCTCGGCTCGCCTTTGCTGTCTATACGACACTAGTAGCTGCTGTCCAGTCTTGCGATTTTATTTACTTCTTAGTTGTAGGTGGATCGTATTTTTTTTTCTTAGCTACCGCGCTGGTGTTACCTAGATGCATTTCTTTTGCGATATGTTCTAAAGAAGCTTTTCTCATATCTCTATTTCGGTAGTTTTTATCGAAACAATTCCATAGGTTTTCTTGCTCTCTGTATAGTTTCATGAATAAAATATTATTATAAGAAGACCATCTATTCACCGTGTGACGGTACGAATCATCATGTATTTATTATTTTCTCACCTATTAATTTTTATTTATTTATAAAGGAATGGCTGTTCTCCATATAATGTATTCCCTCCTTTATTTCGCATAATATATGTATTTAATACTAATCTCTTTGTATGATAGAATTTTTCTTTTTTGAAAATTTGACAGAGAAAAGAAAGGACTTGAATATTCGTGTTTGACAGAAGAAGACAATGAAAAGATTATTCTCGGAAAAATTTGTGTTTTATATATTTTCAGATGGAGAAAGTCTAATTGAGATTTAAATGGATAAACTAATCGCTATTAATAACAAAACAATCAAAGTTCAATATGTATACGTCGGATGTGGTTGTTATAAATTTCGCCAAAGAGCCAAGCTAAGTCTTCAAGCTTTATTTAATAGTTATATAACCCATGTAGACTTACCTGATATCTTGCTTGTTATGTTTTCAGACGTTCTTCTGACGTGATCACGTATTCTTGTCTTTTGTAATGTATTAGTAGTTTAATAAAAATTGTTCGTATGCATACGATTTGAATTAATCTTAAAAGCCTGATTAGTAATGTGTAGTTACAAATAACTTCTATTCTTAGTAGTACATATTATAAGTAACATTGATTTTGTTACACTTAGCTGGTAGTCTTTAGACGTATTAGGGTTCCTTAGGTCCGTTTCTTCAAAACTATAATATTATAGGAACGTTTTTATAATTTGTCTAGGCATAAATGCTATAGAAATACATAAGCCTTTAATATGAAATCTTACATAATCTTATATAAAGATAGGTATCTACTGTCCTATATATTTTTGAACTTAATTAATTACTGTACTTAATTTATATATTGTATGGAGAACGAGCTATATAAGAGTGAATTAATTTAAAGTATGTCTTAATTGACTTGTGCGTTATTAACAGATAAGAATTGTTTGTACATTGTTTTAGTTTCATAGTTAACTAAATGATTAAGGGTTATTTATAAAGCCTCAGTGTGCTAATACATTACTTAGGAGTTATGATACATAGTCTCTTGCGGATAAAAATGTATTAATCTAATTTCATTTAAGGATCCTTATATAATATTGTCTTAGGAAACTTAATTAAATAATATTACTCCTTCATAGCCGGGAACTATTGGGAGATTTTGATGATTCTTTCAAGTAATATGATTATTAGTTACTTTGCTATGGGAGATTCATTATATGTCAATGGAGACTTATAGGAGTTCTTGTCTTGCTGTTGCTCACACGTTGTTGGATCTGATTATGGACTCTTACTTGTTGTGTTTGCTGATTAGAGCTGGAGCGTTGATTGTTATTGTCCGATTATTTCTGTTTCAGTAAGCTTGGAGTCAGCCTGCGTAATGAGTTTTCATTGGTTCTGATATCGAAGGGATTATTATTGACCTATGGCTGTGAAGTCGGAGTCTTGATTTATAATTTATTGATTAGTCTATTTTTATATGTGTATATATTTATATATGGTTTTATAACACTACATTATTACATTACACTATACAACAATCATGCATTCTATATGGGAAGGCTAATTGACTTTAGAAAATTTAAAGTTTATTTAGTCTTATTGAATTTTAATATTTTAAATACTTTCTTGTTGAGAGAGTCTACTTTGGCATTTGGCTTTGTTTGGTGCAAAGGAGTTGTTGATTACAATTTAAATTTTTATTAAAGGTTTCTTTTGATTAATTATATTTTCTTAAACAAGCAGCTCTACTGTTACCAAATGTGTATAAAATAGGCATTTAAATATTATTACAAAATGAAGTGACAAGTTGGGGTGAAAGCACATATTGAAAGTTTCTATGAAGATTCAGATTAGGACCGGGTTTTATGAGCTCAGCAACCTTGGACAAAGGGATTCACGACCCACTTGTTTATTGTGGCAACCTTCCCTTGGATAGTTTCGACAATTATCCAGGATTACCGCGCGTACAGCTTTTAAGCAAATTTAGTTTGTTTTATAATATGTGTATTCACGAGACTAAAAATGGTTTCACATATTAAGATTAGCTGAATTGGTAACTGAAGGTTTGGAACTAGTTAAGTCGCGGATCAGCCTGGAGGCGCGTGGGCACCTCAATGACGCCCTAGATGGTTAGGGGGATAAGCTGCCGTGTTGCAGGAGGATCAATCGTATCAAAACTTATTTTCTTTCACGATATGTGACTTCATGAGAGTCTTATATGTAGTTAGGCCAAGTGGACTTGACTGAATTGGAAAGGATGATTAAAAATATATACATTTGAGTATTGTTACTAAAGAAGGCATCTTTGATGCAGAGTATCACCATTTTATGTTAAATTCAACTTTAAACTTTACTTTTACGGTGCTATGCTCTCATCTCTTGGATGCTAGGGTCATTAGGCGGATGTAGGGTTTCGCCAATTCACTTTAACTTAAACTTTATTTTAACTTTCACGGCGAACCTGAAACCTGTCTTTGACAAGGGAATCTATAATATGAGTGAAGTTGGCTCTCGCCCAACTTTAACTTAAAATTTACTTATAATTCATAGAGAGACATTCTGAAACTCTTACTCTGACAATTTAGGGATGGGAATTTTATGAGATGTAGAGAGTATCACTATTTAAACTTCAATTAACCTTTATCTTTAATTTACTGTGATATGCTTATTACTGCATCAGGGGAGGTCTCTGAGGTGACGTTCCTCATAATGACAATATTATTTGATATTTTGGAAAGGTGACTTTGAGATGAAATGTTCACTTAAGTCTTTTGGCTTTTCCAACTCATTTTACACACAAGGCACTCCAAATGGGTTTCTTTTAAATGGATAGATCGTACTGCTGGGAGTTTCTTGTCGGCTCTTCTCGCCAGCAATAGTACGTTGTGAACCGACGCTAGTTTTAGATAATGTTTATATTTGATTCAATAAATTCTAATTAGAAAATTGGAGGTTCTTCTTTTATCTCGATATGAGCTCTTTTACTGATAGCTAATGCGGTGGCATAATATCAGAGAGGTGGTTAGGAGGGGTGCCTTACACAAAATTATATAATTTGTTATGAATCTACATTAAAATATCTTTTGGCAAAATAAAGGCACGGGCGTACTCAGGTGATGAGCTTATATCATGAGTAATACATTTATCATAATTCATAAAAAATGCATAGCATTTTACACTTACAACATACTACTACAATATTATATATATATATATATATATATATATTTTACATCAACCTCTAAGAGTCTTCCTGTCCTTTGATCAACACTCTTATATAACCTACCTTGTGAACATAGGGTTACCGGTATTGCGACGAGGGTTCTTGCTACTAGATGATTACGATTTATGGCCAATGTTACAAGATTTATTCCATGAATAAGTTTTATTAATTTCCACTTTATAAATTCTTTATTTCTCACTCTATGTTTCGATTTGAGTATGTCATTCCATAGTCTTTAGACTCAAAAAGGGGTTCGTTACAACCGCCATTTTAAATTCGATAAACACTGTGCGCAGGCGCAGCACAAGACACGGGTTCCGCTCACGACGACTGTCCCGCTCGCACTGGCGAGCTACTGCCGAACGCGTCTAAACGATGCAAGCGACGGCCGAGCTGCTGTCATGTACGAGTTGCTGGCGGGCGAACATGCGAGTGAAAACAAAAAATCTTGAAGTAACTCGGAAGCGAGCTACTGTCCAACTCGCACGTGCGAGTTACTACTAAGTGACGTCCAAACAATGCGAGTTACTGCAGTGCAGCTGTTCGGCAGGCTGACTCGTACGTTAGCTCGCACTGTGTAAACTGGGCATTAAAAATATGATTCGTTGAGGCTAGTTCTCGTAGATCGACGTAGCTTTCGAAGATGCCGTCCGCAATCAGTTATAGAATATTAACAGAAAAAAAAATTCTATATGGTGGTGCACCGGGCAGCCCCCATTAACGTGTTTTCCTACAAGAAGGCCAGATAAAGGGAGGCATTACAGGCATCTTATGCTGGTCCGTATAAAGTGCTAAAAACTCTAACCATTACAGATTATAACCGGCTGGTTATAACACATCATCATCATCATCCGAGCGTTAAATCCCGTTTGCTTTCGGAGCGTTCACTCCGACGCCCAGGGTCCGCTTTCCTACTTTTTCCACACCACTTCGCGAGGTGTTCAGCATCCCCCATTTTTAGACCATTGGTACGCATGTCATCCTTCACAACGTCAAGCCAACATTTCTTGGGCCTTCCCCTTCGACCGGGACCTGGCGGAGGCGGCATGGCTAGACATTTGTCCCCCACATAATTAGCCGGTCTTCGTAAAACGTGGCCGTAGCAGCGTAAGCGACACTCTTGCAGTTTGTCTGCTATGTCACGGACATGAAGACTGCCGAAACATATGACATTAGGGTGCAAATCAAAACGCTAACCATTACAGATTAAAACCAGCCTACATGTCTACTAAGAAGTATCAAATGTCGCCAGCGACCCCGACTGACACGGCTGCAGCCGCGCCAGGCAACATAAAATTGGTTTGACCTAAATTTATTTTTGAGGTATGAGATATTTTAGAATAACATTTTATTTAGAGCTAGGATATACCTGCGACTTCGTCTACGCTTGACTTGGAATTGTCGCGGGATTCCCGGGGCACAAAATATAACAGCATTTAAAGAAGAATGTAAGTTATCGTTTTAGTAAAACTGTGCCGGTATAAGCTAATTTTTATGCCCCCAAACAATTACAATCCGCCCCCGGGAAATTCTTACAGGATTTCCAGTATAAAAAATAGCGCAGATTTTCAGTCTAAGAATTTCCTGTCGAACAGCGAAACCCCCATCGAAATCGGGTCACTAGTTTTTACAAGAATCCCGAACAAACCGGCAAAAGACAAGAAATCTAAATAAATGGTATTCTCCATCGTTTTATAATCTAATCCAGTTGTTCTTTTTTAAATAATTTTATAATATTATAGATTCCGTAGCCAAATGACAAAACTTATACTGTGAGTACTAACACACTTTTGCTGCAAAATTGACTGCCCTTTAGAAATCATACAACTCAATTTATCTGATAATGATTTAGTCATGTCCATAAAAGAAGTCGTATAAAATACGATACATGACAAACATGTGGCACATAGAAAAATATTATTTGGTGTAATGTTGTCATAAAACTTGAGGACTGTCACAGTATACAGGTACTACCAGTTGTGGCAAACGCCATGCCGACATACAGGGACAGACTTTCATACCGCAAACTCAATACATATACTTGATATATATCATATGTATATGTGCTGTATTTGAATTTTATGTAATAAATATCTGGAAATGTATTCAACTATTTGTTTTTATTACCGGAATAATATAATTATTTATTAGTAGTATAATGTATAGTTTGCCGTGACGTCGCTCTCGGTTCAAGCGGAAGATCAGCGTTGATCTAATAGATCGACATTTTTGCTGAGCTTGATCCAATTTTTAGGACTTATGTATATCTCCTGATACTTTGTGGTTGTGTTCTTTTTTTATTTTTTTATTATGCTTTGTTTATTACTTTTAATGTGTTTAGTTTACTTGTGTATGTCCTAAAAATAAACCTGTTTTCTTTCTTTCTTCTTTCTTTCTTTCTGATATGTATACATCCCAATACGCCAAATGGAACGAACTGGATTTAAACTTTTGCATAGTGTTAGTTTCAATGTCATGAGAGGCAGAGAGACAAGATCCAATGGCAGTATTAAAACCATTAAATTCTAGCTACAATCAATTGGCTCGTATTTAATCCTGTACTAGATCATAAACTAATCATTTTTTCCATACTGCAGAACCTTAAAGTAAATTTTAAAAATCTCTTATCTTAATTTATTCAGCTTAACATACTAAACTATCCAATGTTCCAGCTTTCAACAGACGTGTAAAGGAGCTCTATCGAATTCAATATATTTATTATGAATGTTTATCCATATTCATTAATAATAATATTTGATATCCATAATATTATTAAATTCTTTATTACATGGTACGCTAACCCACTCTGCTTAATAAGATCTTATCCCTCCAAAGATTGTAGAAACAGATTACTTTAAGCAATAAGGTCAGTGCTTGTACATATTCCTTTTCTGTTTAAAATTATAATTCATGTATTTTATTAGTAGTTAGTAGTTTAGTAATTTGAAACTTTATCGTGGGATAGTTAAAAATAATTTTCTTTGGAACAGTCTGTTCTTTGGCTTAGTTTGAAAAGAATGGACCAATTTGAAAACTGGCGCACATTTTCATACCATATAACTAAGTGTCGACGCTGGCGGGAGGGGGGATAAAGAGAAGGAAAGGACTTACAGGATAAGGTCGCCGCACCAGAGACGTTACGAACGATGCGGGCTTCGCAGCGGCAGGCACTTCTTCCTCGTGACCTTTCTTCTCGTCTTGCGGTTCCTTCGATAAGTGGACCGGCTGGAACGATACAGCGGGTCTCTTCCAGCATGCGAGTTGATATAAGCGGGTGTGAATAGCGGCACAACACAAAACGCGGCGAGGTTTACGCGGAAGCATAGACGGATCAACTTAATTAAATCAATTTTGTTGAAAGACAGAACTGAAAGAACACGACGGCATTCAATGACACTGAATGATTCAAGTTCAAGTTTATATCACTTTGGTTGATTTATACAAATTGAAAAACAGTATTGATCCGGCTAATACGAAGCTAGAAATGCCCTTGTCCCTTGTCAACTTTTCGAGGGATTACTGATAGTAATAAATATACTATGGCATTGTCGTATGAAGCACCTTCAAAATGGCCGAATATATAAAGAGATATTCACGGCTCATTAACGATTTATGATTTGGCACTTGGAATTAAGAGGTCATGGTCAATACGGGATAGCGGGGCGTCTGGAACGGTTGGAACGTCCTTAGGGTTCCATTGATGTCAATGTGGACGTTGAATAATTTATTGATTCTTATATGAGGTCTAAATATTGTTAAGAGCTACAGGACTCGAATTTAAAATGCCATTGGAACGACTGTAGAATTTATTAGAACTGTACAAACACGTATAAAATAGGTACAAAAATAACTGGACACAGCTAGTACAAAACTGCACGATTCAATAACTCGCGCAAAGTCCGTCACTATATCGCTTGTCGAATGTACGTCTTACTTGTATCGTAATCCTTGCTCGACTGCCCCATCCCTCCGTTCGAGTTTGTTTTATAGTAAACTGTACAATACACAATCGATTTCGTGGGCTGGGTTCTTCCAAGAAAATGTAATTTGCACACCTGCGAACGGCCAACAAAGTCGAAAACAATAACAATAAGGATTAGTTCGACACTAATGACGGCCATAAAACAAGTAGAAAAACAATAGCATGTTTTTCTTAATTACAAATTCTAAACGCAAAATAAACAAAAGAATTCCTAAATCCGGGAAGGCAATAAACTGCGCTTTCTTTACGACAGGCAGCTGTGCGTTTATCTTTTACGGCATGTAACAATATGTATAAAACTTATTAGCTTTATACAATCGTGGTATGAAAATGTGTTCGTCCGTTTTCAAATTGATTAATTTAACGTTCCGCGAGCACATGTTACCTTTTCAAACTAAGTCACAAAGCAGACAGTCCCACAGAAAATTGTGTTTTTTACTATTTGACAATAAAGTTTAAATTTATTTAGACCAAAGTTGTTTGATTTTTATTTTTGTCTAAGATTGTTTAGACATGAAAAACCTTTTTATTGGTTTCAATATTTATGTTAAGCACAGTGTTTATATCCTCCTTGCTTCTTATTGTTAATCTCAGCGTCTTACATTGTCAACATTGCAATTTTTTAATATAATTAATTACTATACAAGATATAGTAATACAATGCAACTATTTAAACATAATTTATTTTTATATGATTTCTTACTCAAAAACATAATACTAGTACAATTTTACTAATTCTATTGCAATTTTAATACTATTTCATATTTACCTTGTTTTTATTACATTTTTATTTTTTGGTGTTTTTTACTTATTTTAGCTGCTGTTGGCGCCACTTATTTCCCAATTAATAATTGTGTCTTGGGTTTATAGCGCCTTGCAACCCCCGTATGTTCTCACCGCTCGCTCGGCGCGTGAGTTTAGTACGTTGCCAAACGCTACGCCAACGCGACGCACGCACATAATATCGCACCCGCCTTTATATATAAATACAGTCAATTCGCTATCGAAGATTTCCGCGTCCAGTTAAATACTTGGACATTCGCCTGAAGCTATAAAACTTTAGTGGCAGTGTATCAGCGTCCCTTGCGCCCCAGGGGCTCGTGTAGAAGGACTTCGTCACCCTTATCGCGACGCAGCGGCAGAACCCTGAACCAGCGCTGTCGTGGGCTGGTGGCTGACTGCGAGGTAAGTGCAAGGTTGTATATTCTCCGGGCACCTGTTCTTGATTGGGGAATAAGGGGTGGCCATACATTGAGCACATAACCCCCCACCCGCGGAGATTGCCTGATTGTGTCTCCATTTTATTTTGGTCCTTCGAGCCGGATATATCCTTATTTCTGGCATCTTTAAGCCATATACCGCTTTATTGTATCCCTATACTGGTCCTTCGATATATTTTATAATTTAATATACCTAATTTATAGGTTTTTTTCTATCCTAAATCCTATTCGTATCGCCCTATTAAATTATTTTTGTACCCCCTTATTTATAATTTCACCGCTTTAGGCTATTGCAGCCATAATAAACGTCTAGTTATTAGAGTTTATTAAGTATTCGAGTAGCGCAATATATATGTGTCTTATACTAATTGCTAGGAAAGTGCATTATATTCATACTCAATACACCGCATAGGTATTGCACCTTATTTGTTCCATATTTATCGCATTTATATTTATATTACCGCCTTATACAGGGTGTTTGGCGCATGGACCGACAAAATTTTTTGGGGGATTGGGTGGATCAAGAGCTATGTTTAACCCATAGATACCTACGTCCCAAGTGTCACTGTAATCGAGATACGATTTTTTTTGTTTGTTTTTGAAAATTACCTGGTTCATCGTCTTTAAAACGACATATTTTTCTAGTTTGTTTTTGTAATTGAACCAAATAACTTCTATCGCAGTGTTGGAGCACGCACGGGGGGAGACGCGCGGAGGAGGAAGGGCCGCCCCACGTCCACGGCTGGGCCGCAGGCCGCGGCTGCCGTGGGATCATCGAACACTCGCCCGCACGACGGCTAGTGCGACGGACGACCATAAATTGTATATACTATATATATCTTCGAATACACCAGCATCTATCTTGTATACAGTCCGCAGTTATTTAACCACCTGAGCCATCAGTGTGTCTGCAAGACAGACCACTCTTATACATGGTCCAATCGACCCGTCAATTAAAAATAAAACATCAAAAGAAGATATTGGATATACAAGGAGGTCGCCGCGCCCGCATTTTGGATCCGTCGAAGGTTTGAGTCATCGTAGTCGAAGAAGGGTAGACGTCAAGGAACTGGATGGACGGTTTGGTCATTCGTGAGTTCGTTCCGATTTATTCCTTTCCTTCTCTGTCCATATTTCTTATCTTGAAACAGCTCTGTTTGATTTAGTACAAATACTTTGCCAACTACTTAGCTATTCCATCTTAATTATTAATTAATCTTAATTATACATCTTTTTCCATTATTCATTTGTCTCTTTATTCACGTATCTTGTGCTACCTAAATTAATTATTCGGCCTCATACTTAAATTGCTTAAGTACCCACTTGCGTATTTCGTGCATCATTACGAGCATTCTATTTTTAGCCACGGTTACCGGTTGATGCGCTTGCACATAGGTACGACGAGTAATATTTAGCAATCGCGTCATTATATTTTATTATTTTGCCATCAACCTTATCTATCGCATTCTTCGTTAGTTTCATTTTATTTATTATTTTCACTCATTATTTTCGCTATGGCTGAAGAAAAAATAGAAAAATTAATGAAAAAACGCAGTTGTATGAAATCTAAGCTTACTATTTTCAATAATTTTCTCAATGCATTCGAAACTTCCAGCACTCCTAAAAAACTTAAAATTCTAGATTTAGAAAGTCGTTTCAAAAAATTTGAAAACTTATATGCCGACTTTGACAAATTACAGTGCGACATTGAAATGCTTGCGGAGGACCTAGACGACGAGAGCGAAGAACGTGAAACGTTCGAAGATCATTACCATCAGCTGATAGCGACGGCGCGCAGCATACTAGGCTCGCGTTCCGGATCCGCTCACGCTCGCGATGATTCCGTGCCGAGTTTCGAGGACGCACAGGCAGGTGTAATTAAATCAAATTGCGTTAGATTGCCAAAAATTGATTTACCTTCTTTTAGTGGTCATTACCAAAAATGGCTTGAATATAAAGCTACTTTCATATCATTAATTCATTCAAGACAAGACATGGATAGCATTAATAAGTTACATTACCTTCGTGCTTCTTTAAAAGACAGCGCTTTGCTTGTCATCGACAATTTAGATTTCAAATCAGAAAACTATGAATCCGCATGGGATTTATTATGTAGCCGATACGATAACAAAAGGTTACTTGTAAACAATCATATTAAAGAACTTTTTAATATTCAGCACATGCCCACCGAATCCTGTATTGCTATTCGTCATCTTATTGATGTAACAAATAAAAATTTGCGTGCATTATCTACCTTAGACGAGCCAACTCAGCATTGGGACACTTTAATAATACACATAATGACAGAAAAACTTGATAGTATCACTCACAGGGTATGGGAGGAACACAGAAATAATCTGAAAAATCCACCGTCTTTAGAGACATTTATCAATTTTCTAAGTAACAGAGCTGACTTATTAGAATCTTTACAAGAAAATAAAAGCAATATTTACAAAAATAATCCTTATGAAACTAATTCTAACCTACTTATAAATAATAATAATTACAAACTTAATCCTAATCAAACATATAACAATAAAAAACTAATTAAAAATAATAAAACATTATTTACATGCCCTCTTTGCAATAAATTTCATTTCTTATTTAACTGTGAAACATTCAGAGCCCTTCCTGTTGAAAACCGTATTCAAAAGGCCAATGAATCAAAGGTCTGTCTTAATTGTTTACGGCCTGGGCACAATGAAAAGTATTGCAATCTTGTATCTTGTAAATATTGCAAAATAAAACACAATACACTTCTTCACTTAGATAAGCCACAAATAACACCAGAACCGGCGTTTCCATTAGACAATGTCATCAGTAACTTTGCAAGCTCTAGTAGCACAAAGCAGATTACTACTTCTTCGCACGTATTACTTTCCACAGCGCTGGTGAAGGTGGTGGACAGCAAGGGTGAAGTGCATCCTGCTCGAATGCTGCTCGACAATGGCAGCACGGCGAACTTCATTACGCAATCCCTTTGTGGTAAGCTGGGTTTGTCACGACGTAGTGCGAGCTCCACGGTAACAGGTATAAATAATAATAATACTCTAATTACACAGTCTTGCAGTCTTACATTTATGTCCTTCCATACTGACTATAAACATACTGTTGACTGTCTTATTCTACCCCATATTACCACCAAGTCGTTACCGTCTTCTTACATAGACATCGATAATATTCCTCTTCCTATAGGAATAAATCTCGCTGACCCTTCTTTTAATGTGCCTTCAGGCATAGACATATTGGTCGGTGCTGACGTATTTTGGTCCGTTCTTGGCAAAAACTCCCTAGATTTGGGTCAAAATCAGCCTAAATTACATGAAACTACACTGGGTTGGCTGGTGTTAGGGCACATTGCTCCTCTTAAAACTCCATCTTCTTCCCCTGTTTGCAATTTTGCTAACGTGGAAACCAACCCAGACTTATATCGTTTCAGTAAATTTGGCAAATGTAAAAAAAAACAAAAAGAAAAACAATCAAGGATTACAAAAGTATAACCCTAAAATCAACATAATTTAATTTATATTCAAATATAATACTTTTTTTAATTTACCCCTTCTTCCCCTATATCAAATAATAGATTTGAAATAATAATTTTTATGTTATATAACCTTATTAGGTCTTCATTAAATGTATTATTAAATTATTTTTTCGTACTATACACATATTAAAACCTTTGTCATGGTCACCAAACTTCACCTACTATAAATATAGCCTTGTGGATTTTTGCTAGCTGCAAGACTGTGCATTTAAGTATTAACCTGTTCGACTTTTTTTATTAGCAAATTTTGATAGCGACTCTTTTATAACTTTATGTTTTGTCACAAGATTTCAGAACTATTCATAAAAATAGTGATTATAATCGTGTTCATGAAATTTAGAAGCTTATACTCGTAGAAAGTCAAGTCACATGTGGAGCTACGTGCAGTCGTGGGACATCCAGCAAATTTATTTTCCCGCGGGCTGAAGGCTGATTCCATCAGCGGTTCCCGTTTATCGTGTATTAGACCAACATTTTTGGCAAATATTGATAGCTGTTAGCTAAAATTACCCCTTCAAAATATAATTAATAACTTTACTGCTCACTTGCAGTCTCATAAATTAAAAACTCATTAAATTAAATCATACATAAAGTCTAATCATAAATAATTCTTAACACACATATCATTTATAAATCGTAACGGCTATCATTTTAGAAAAAATGGATTAATATCCTCGTCATAATTTTCACCTTATTCTTACACCGTAAACACTCCATCTTATTATGCATTGAACATTATCATTTTATTAAAATATCTTAAAATTAATTTCATCTTTTGTTTATACGCACCTTCTCAACATACATACATTGCAATGGAACAACAGCCAGTCTTGATAGCATAACAAAAGCGTTGCAGTTGCAACTTATTAGTCTTTTTTGGCAATCTTATCTGCAACTGAACAAATGCCTGTCAAATCGAGCTCATCACGGCATCGCGTAGCGAATTTATCTATCTGCCTCGAATCGTTTTACATTATCTCGCCTAGGGAATTCTCAAAGCATCATGTCACAGCATCAACAACTTATGACATATCTAACTTCAACGGCTCGTCCGAAGCCGCTGCGCGTTTCTCTACTTCTATTTATGTATTCATTTAACTTATCTTTATAAGATGGCAAAGTGTCTCACTCAAATTGAGACTGTTTTAAAATGACTCTTAATTTCTCATATGTCATCCAACCTTTCACATTTCCTTGCTTTCACGTCTTTTCCTTTCTTTCACTTTTATCCTTTCTTGGTTGGGCGCTCACTTATGACCATCCGACACCCACAGATCCAGGACGAGAACATTAGCTGCCTTGACAGACTCCAGCGAACGATGACATGGCGATCATCCAGAAGGAGCTGCAGCTGCCCTGTTGCTGATTAAAATCAAGAACATTCCAGCACGTCTATTATCTTTGCAACGGGCTGTCCAGGAACTGGTGCCTTCAAGAGTTGCAACTTCAAGAGGGGTCTTATTTGAAGGACTTTTGAAAACATATGTCCTCTTTCAGAATTTTGAAGGCTATTGCTTCAACCCGGGGAGCATGTTGGAGCACGCACGGGGGGAGACGCGCGGAGGAGGAAGGGCCGCCCCACGTCCACGGCTGGGCCGCAGGCCGCGGCTGCCGTGGGATCATCGAACACTCGCCCGCACGACGGCTAGTGCGACGGACGACCATAAATTGTATATACTATATATATCTTCGAATACACCAGCATCTATCTTGTATACAGTCCGCAGTTATTTAACCACCTGAGCCATCAGTGTGTCTGCAAGACAGACCACTCTTCTACATCTCTTCTTTCTTTAATGTATGACTATTCTAAATTAAACATTAATTCTTAGCATTAGACAACAAAACGTTCTTGACGAGCTTTCAAACTCTTAAAAATGAATTAATCTATGAAAAAGGTCAAATTCAAAATTAATTATAAAAAAAACCTAAAAGGTATTAAGAATTTCATTTGATTGAAACAAAATCTGTACTTAATATCCTTTCCAACGATATACCACATGGCCTTGAAATTATTCATGTGATCACAAAACAGAAGGTATTACTCAACCAGTGTCAGAATAAAGAAAACACCTTGTTTGTATTTTAAGACGTTTTAATTAAATTTTATTCACAGATTGGGTTCAAAATGACGGCCTCCATTGTGAATGCATGCACGACATCTTTTTCTTATTTCCACAGTCGTCGTTTTTAATCGCATTTCTTCTTTCATTATGCGAAAGGCGCTATTTATTTTTTCTATTAAAATTTCCCTTGTCCGTACTTCTGTCGCATAAACAATTTCTTTTGCGCGCCCCCAAACATTAAAATCCAGAGGTGTTAGGTCTGGTGACCGTGCAGGCCAAGGAATCGGACCGCCTCTTCCGATCCACGAATTGGGAAAACAATTGTCCAAATGTTCTCGAACGTCTCGTTGGTAATGTGCTGGGCAACCATCATTTTGGAAAATAAAATCTTCTTCTTCTACTATTGGTAATACCAATTCAGGTAAGTCATTTATTAAAAAAGAAAAATAACTTTCTCCGGTTAGGCGCTCCGGTAAGAAATGTGGACCGATCAGGTGTCTTCCAATAACCCCAGCCCAAAATCTTCACACTAAACTTACTTTGAAATGAACTTTGCCTTTTCTTGCGGGGATTTTGTCTTTTTATCCCCCAATGATGGAGGTTGTGGAGATTCACAATCCCCTCATGATTGAAATTGGATTCATCGGTCCACAAAATTCTTTAAAAAAAAATTGTATCTTCTACGTCTGTATGCATCATAAACCTGCAAAATTCCAGCCGCCTCCTATGATCATCGTCTATGAGACCTAGAACAATCGATTAAATCCGTGAGAATTGTACGGACGCTATTTATTTCATCTGTGAGCTGACCCAAAGGCCACAATGAATAAATTATTTTTTTGAACAAAAACAAACACATTTGTTTTAACTATTAGAGTAAGAATTTACTTGTTAAATTGTTGTACTTGAAATTAAGCTGTAAAAACACATGCAATGAGTTTTGAATTGTTTAAAAAACATACCTTGAACAGGAGTGTAGTGGAATGCATGCCTTCCATCTTGCCGAAGAACTGACCAGACTTTCCAAACCGACAAGTTAAGTCTTTTAGCTACAGCTCGAATACTTGTCGTTGGATTCTCATCAAAAGCTTGTAAAATACTCTCATCCACTGCAACATTATGTTGCCTCACATTGACTCGAGGCTCTAAAATATTTATGCTTCCAGTCTCCCTCAGACGCCGATTAGGATATCGCTCCTGGTAAATTCTACGCGCTTCACGAGCGTTACAATTGGCGCTGCCATACGCCAACAACATATCAGCATACTCTTCCTTACTGTAGTTAGGCATTGTAACGAGAACAGTGAAGACAAACACACCAACAGTTTAACAGAATAGTTCAACCAAAGAAAACTTAACAAAAACAGAACGTAACAAAAACAAAGTTAAACACAAAAATACTCCAACAATGCAGATGTGAATCGCGACAATACCGATAGCAATGATAGTAAAATCTCAACTAATACTAAACAAAGACCACGACACAAATTACGATCCAATGACAGACAAAGACAAGGGATATTTTCATGTGCAAGAAAGAGACAGTGTTTACCTGCTTACCATTGTTCTAAAAAACGGGTTCGGTGTTAGAGTGCGTGTTCGTCCCTACTTTGATTTTGATAATTTGATCACATAAGGAATAATTTCAAGGCCATGTGGTATATCGTTGGAAAGGATATTAAGTACAGATTTTGTTTCAATCAAATGAAATTCTTAATACCTTTCAGTTTTTTTTATAATTAATTTTGAATTTGACCTTTTTCATAGATTAATTCATTTTTAAGAGTTTGAAAGCTCGTCAAGAACGTTTTGTTGTCTAATGCTAAGAATTAATGTTTAATTTAGAATAATCATACATTAAAGACTACGATAGAAGTTATTTGGTTCAATTACAACAACAAACTAGAAAAATATGTCGTTTTAAAGACGATGAACCAGGTAATTTTCAAAAACAAACAAAAAAAATCGTAACTCGATTACAGTGACACTTGGGACATAGGTATCTATGGGTTAAAGATAGCTCTTGATCCACCCAATCCCCCAAAAAATTTTTTCGGTCCATGCGCCAAACACCCTGTATACGTATATATACTTTTATATTATTGATTTATATTAATTTTATATCGCATTATATATTTATTTTACAAATTAACACGCATAATTCGTAAATCGATACATTTAAATCTCACTCTGTAGGTACTTTGTAAACGCATACGTCGCATCGCCTCGCTTGGTCACCGCTTTTACACTCGACCGCGGCTACTTTGCAATTACAAAGTTAACCCGCATAATTATTTTATATTTTCTCGTTATAACTTACTTTATTTAATTCGCCCAAATGACAAGTAAAAGTAAGGAATTTTCGGTAGTAGATGCCGAATTAACCATTTTGGAAAGTAAGCGTAACGCAATTTTTGAATACTTTCAAGAAATATTTGATGAGTATAAGTCCATCCAAGCTAGTGACAAAGGTTCCGTAGAAGGTTTCCTTGGAGCAACGTCCAATATTGACAAACTTAGGTCCGAATTTACGGAAGTTTTGGACAATTATAACAAACGTTTGCTTTTAGTTAACCCATCCGCTAAACCTAGTTATAAAAGTTTAATTTCGTTTGAGCAATTGTACAGCCGTATCAGGTGCCTTAGGAATCAGTTCTCGTCAGAGTCGTCATTGCAAAACACCGCGCTGACACGAAATAGGCCCGCACTACCGCCTATAGAATTAGTCGCATTCGACGGTGATATTCGTTCGTGGCCAGTTTTTTATGCAAGTTTTAGGTCGACTATACACGAGAATGCATCGCTTACGGATTCTGAAAAACTTTATTATCTTTTGGGTAAAATTAGTGGCAAAGCACAAACTGCTTGTGCCGGCATTACGCCAAGTGCCGAAAATTATAATTTAATTTTGCAAACACTTATAGATAAATATGAAGATAAGCGAATGTTAGCTTCAACGTACATAAATCAAATATCTGAATTCAAACAATTAACTTCCGCATCCGCAAATAATTTTGATAACTTTTTAGATCATTTTGTAACCGCCGTTAGGGCTTTAAGTAACTTGAAAATAGATAATTTGTCAGATTTAATTTTATTACAAATCGCTTTAAAGAAACTCGATCATGAAACTGTTCGATCTTTCGAAATGGAAAATAGTTCCACCGCTATACCTTCGTTCAATAATTTAGTGGATTTTATAAAAAATCAGTCTAAAATCTTACAACGCACCCCTACTTCGTTAAGTGCGACAAAGAGGGTTGAAAGTACTAACAAAACCCGCACAAGTAATATTCCAAAGATACGAAGTTTTGTTAGTACAGTAAATCAAAGTAGTTGTTTATGTAAAAATAGCCATCATTCACACTTATATAAATGTATTTCATTTCATAATATGTCTCCCGAGACACGTTTTAAAACCGCTAAGGAACGTAATGCATGTATAAATTGCCTTAGTTTAAAACATAAGTCTTCGTCGTGTAATTCAAGTTCACATTGCGTAATATGTAAAAGAAAACATCATAGTATGTTGCATTTTAATTCAAGCCCAACGAAGGAGGTCAATTTTAAACCCGTAACTATAACCGGTAATAATTCGCAGGAACATATTTCGAACGAAAACATTAATGTAAACTCGCATGTGTCCAGCCTTAATCACCCAACCAACGTATCGCTTTGTTCGATATCTATGCCCGCGTCTAATGCTATCGGCGCGCACGCGGCCGCTGCTTTACCGAGCGATGAATATCGTACAGTTCTGCTCGCAACTGCGCAAGTTCTTATCTATGACAGCTCGGGGCGCGCGCAAACAATACGCTGCCTAATTGACAGTGGCTCACAGTGTAATTTTATAACACATGAATGCATTAATCGTCTAGGTATTGAACCTCAGGAAACAACATACACATCTGTTAAAGGCATAGGAGGTTCTGAACAAGTGATTAAGGGTTCTTCACACTTAACATTTTATTCTCGTTTTGATAAAAACATTAAATTTGATATCAATAGTTTGATTGTCGATCGAATAACAAGTTGTTTGCCTACCGCTTTTATCAATTTAGCCGCCTTTTCACATTTAGAAGGCTTACCGCTCGCCGACAGTACGTTCGCGCAGCCGGGCCCGATTGAAATGCTCATCGGTGCCTCGGTTTTCCCACACTTGTTACTGCCCAATGTCCTCAGCTCTGACACCAGCCGGCCAGTGGCAGTCGAAACCGTTTTAGGTTACATCGTAATGGGTGATGCGCCCACTACGTCAGTTGTATGCTGTGCACATGTAATGGCTTGCTGCTCTTTAACGCAAAATGAGCCTATTGACAGTTTAATTAAAAAAAATTGGGAGCTTGAGGAGGTTTCCTCAACTGTGCGTCAACGTCAGTGCGATGTTGAATGCGAAGAATTTTACCGTGCCACCACTACACGCGATTCATTAAATGGTCGATATACGGTCGCATTGCCCTTTTGCGACGACGTTTATTCTTTGAGTGATTCTCAAGATATCGCACGTAGACGCTTTATTTGTTTAGAGAGGAAGCTTGAAGCTTCGCCTAAATTACGGGCTGCCTACGATCAGGTGATCAATGACTACATTAGTCAGGGTTACCTTTCACCCGTGCCTTCTGATGATGCGATAGCGCCTTTTTATGTAATACCTCATCACGGGGTTGTCCGCGAGGATAAAAGTACAACGAAACTTCGCATAGTACTAGATGCCAGTAGTAAAACAAATACAGGTATGTCACTTAATGACATCCTACATAGCGGACAAAATCTACAGGGTGATCTCTTTAAGATAATATTAAACTTTCGCTTATTTGCCGTGGCCTTGACTGCAGACTGTAAACAAATGTTTTTACAAACTGGGATACGCGAGGAAGATCGTCGCTTCCAACGAATATTTTATCGCTTTTCGCCTAATGAACCTCTATTTTTATATCAATTTAATCGAGTTTGTTTTGGTCTCAAATCCAGTCCTTTTCACGCTTTGCGCACAGTGCGTCAATTGATAGAAGACGATGGAGAGCAATACCAAAGCGCTGCTTCGATTCTTCCTACTTGTCTATACATGGATGACGTAGCCTTCTCCGAAATGACGGAGCATGGAGCTTCTGCTTTAGCGCACGAGCTCATCCATCTATTTAAAGCCGCTCAACTTGACTTGGTAAAATGGACAAGTAACTCGAATTGCGTTTTAGAAAGTTTGCCAGCCTCTCATCGTTTCCCTAGTGAAGTAGATTTCGATAAATCCATTCAGCATAAAATTTTGGGATTGCAGTGGTTTACTAACACTGATACCTTTCATTTTTGTGTAATTCCACCAGGGGATAAATGTACCAAACGCTCTATATTGTCAACAATCGCTCGCCTGTGGGACATTATGGGCTTTGCCGCTCCCGTCATTCTGTACGCCAAGTTGTTAATAAAACAACTATGGCAAATGAAGCTGGATTGGGATGATGAACCGCCCTCGACTCTTATTAGACAATGGAAACAGTTTTGTTCTGAACTTCCATCTTTGAATGAACTTAGCATTCCGCGACATCTTGGAGTAACCGAAGCTTGTATCGTCTCCCTCCTTGGGTTTTCAGACGCTAGCGAACACGCTTATGGTGGCGTTATTTATATGCATGTTAGTTCTTCTTTTGGTAATATAGTACGTTTAGTTTGTGCCAAATCTAAAGTTGCGCCTATGAAGCCTCTCTCCATAGCGCGCCTGGAGCTCTGTGCAGCAGTTTTATTGTCACAGTTACTTCGTACTGTATTAGACACGTATAGCTCGCGTTGTAAACTTAACGTTTTTGCCTTTACTGATTCAAAAGTAGTATTGTATTGGATCAAGAGTTCACCACATCGCTGGCAAACTTTTGTTGCAAACCGCGTAGTTAAGTTGACCGATAACATTGCTCCTAATAATTTCTATCACGTATCTGGTACAGACAACTCCGCTGATTGTCTATCACGCGGTCTAATGCCTTCCAGATTGATTTCACATCCATTATGGAATCATGGGCCGCCTTGGGCTGTTTTAAATCCTTCCCAGTGGCCTCTTAAAGATATAGACCGCATCCCCGATGATGTTGCTGAAGCTAAAACTCTCGCATACCCTGTAGTCGCTTCCATAAATGACGAATTTGTTCTTCTTTCCCTTGCCGCTCGCTCTTCTTCGTGGAGCAAACTGTTAAGAAGTATTGTTTTTATTTTTAGATTCTTAAAAATTCTTCCGCGCCATCTGACATTGTCTATAACCGCTAGTGATTTGGAGTTCGCTGAAAATAAATTATTTAAAGAGATACAATTAAAGTATTTTTGTGAGGAGCTTAATAATTTACGTAATGGTGGTAAAAGTGCTTCTACTATTATCAAACTAAGGCCGTTTCTACATGATGGCCTAATACGCGTCGGCGGCCGCCTTACAAATTCAAGTTTAGATTACGCTTGTAAACATCCAATTATCTTACCGCGTCAAGATCATGTAATCAATTTGCTAATAGATTATTACCACCGGAAATATCTTCATGCGGGACCAGAGCTCCTTTTGTCTTTATTACGGCAAAGGTTTTGGATTTTATCCGCAAGACGCATTGTTCGACAGCGCGTGCACAGTTGTAATATCTGTTTTAAGTCAAAACCCCGTTCGACATTCCCCTTGATGGCTGATTTGCCGGCTGCTCGTGTCAGACAAGCTGCTAAAGCCTTTATTTACACCGGTTGCGACTATGCAGGACCAATTTCTTACACTCCCCTGCGTCGCCGTGGAGCTAAAGCTCATAAAGCGTATTTATGTGTGTTTACATGTTTAACTACTCGTGCTATACACATTGAGTGTACAACCGATTTAAGTACAGCTAGCTTCATATCAGCTCTTAAAAGATTTCTTTCTCGTCGTGGTCCGGTTTCAGTACTATATTCTGACAATGGAACAAACTTTGTTGGTTCAAATTCTTACTTAAGGGAATTATACAAATTTTTAAATAACGAATTTCGGCCGCGCTTTGAAGAAGAGCTAACAGAAAGTCGCATTCAATGGAAATTTATACCACCCGCTTCTCCACATTTTGGCGGATGCTGGGAGAGCATGATAAAGATAATTAAATCACATTTGTTTAAAATCATTGGTCAGCAACTCTTATCTTACGAAGAGTTAATAACCGTATTGACACAGATAGAGTGCATTTTAAATTCACGTCCGCTCACCGTTTTAAGCTCAGACCCATCTGAAGCTACCGCTCTTACTCCAAGCCACTTTTTACATACAAATCCGCTTTTATCTTTGCCCGCACCTGAAGTACAAAATGTATCACTACTTCATAGATATACTTTACTGGACAAGTTGGTTCAGTCTTTCTGGAAGCGATGGAGACTTGAATATTTGCACGAATTACAAGTCCGAGAGAAGTGGAATACACCAGCTGTTCCTATCGCCCTTGGTACGGTTGTAATAATTATAACTGACAACGCTCCACCCCTTTCGTGGCCGCTAGGTATAGTAGATAGCATCCATCCGTCTAAGGACGGTACTGTCCGCGTAGCTTCCGTACGAACTGCCAAAGGAACTTTCTTGCGCCCTGTCGTACGGCTATGTCCGTTACCGAACCAGTAGTTTCTTTTTATATTTACCGCATCATTGGTTGGTTGTTAGTTGAACAACCACCAATTTACGTTATCCTAATTACGCTTATTTTATTTATTTTCATTTTAGTTATGTATTCTAACTCACGCCTGCTATATCCGCTATAATCTATTATTTTATTTATATATTTTATATTTCCGCTTTGTACAAGTAAGTACATCCCTTCTCTTTTTAAAGGCAACCCTTTAAGGGCGGGAGTAATGTTGGCGCCACTTATTTCCCAATTAATAATTGTGTCTTGGGTGATGTGATTGGGCGGTGACAACATACGGGGGTTGCAAGGCGCTATAACGCCTTGCAACCCCCGTATGTTGTCACCGCTCGCTCGGCGCGTGAGTTTAGTACGTTGCCAAACGCTACGCCAACGCGACGCACGCACATAATATCGCACCCGCCTTTATATATAAATACAGTCAATTCGCTATCGAAGATTTCCGCGTCCAGTTAAATACTTGGACATTCGCCTGAAGCTATAAAACTTTAGTGGCAGTGTATCAGCGTCCCTTGCGCCCCAGGGGCTCGTGTAGAAGGACTTCGTCACCCTTATCGCGACGCAGCGGCAGAACCCTGAACCAGCGCTGTCGTGGGCTGGTGGCTGACTGCGAGGTAAGTGCAAGGTTGTATATTCTCCGGGCACCTGTTCTTGATTGGGGAATAAGGGGTGGCCATACATTGAGCACATAACCCCCCACCCGCGGAGATTGCCTGATTGTGTCTCCAGCTGCTATTTAGAGTTAGGGGATGCTGATTACTACAAACTAACTTTCTAAAGCTATAGGGACATAAACAAATATATGTTCATAACTTTATTGGCTGCGGCTCTTGTTTAAAACCTTATTTCTCTATAACGTTTAGTGCAAAGGCAACGAAACTCTAAGCCTTTAAAATATTAAACATAATAATTTATTTTATTTAATGTAGCCCTTTTTTATACATTTAGCTTGAGTACTATATATATTAACAGTTCGGGATTTTGGGAATAAATATAATCATGAAAGCTTCTTTGATCGAAACTGTAGGTAGACTATAAAATATACAGCTTCCGGAACACGGAAAACGACTAAGGAAACAAACGTGTTCGGAATAAATTTCAGGATAAACTAAATCTGCCAAAAGGGAGCGCGAGATGTAAAATATATTAATCGCTTCCCTCATAAAGTAAAAAGGCTCTTTTGGTTGTTAACAGGCGTTCCTTGCTGGACTACTAAGGAGAACAGTTGGAGAAAAAGTTTTCGACATCTGGTATAAGTTACCGGTTACCGGCAATCTGCTTTTCTTAATCGTCATCTATAATATTATTAAACTCTAACATACCGCGTCTGTACATTGAAGCTATTTAAAAAAACAACTGGAATAGGCTATATATATGATTGAGAACAAGATGCCACTTTTTCATATTTCTTGTCTGTTCGTCTCGGGATCCACATAAAAACTACTGAGCCCATTTCGATGCGGTTTTCGTTGATCGACATCAAATTCTTAAACCGTAAATCTGCGATACTTTTTATCACGAAAATGTTTTGATTACGGCCAGATTATTAATTTACTTGTCCTAAATCGGACTTGTGTTAAATCGGATCATAAATCACGGAGTTATCGGCGAACACACATAATAAAAGCAACAAAAAAAAAGATCCCGACGAATTGAGAACCTCCTCCTTTTTTCGAAGTCGGTTAAAAATACTTTGTGACCTATTTTCTTAATGTTGACCAATTGTTTCAAGTACACTCAAGTCTTAAATTATTTAATTTATTTGCGTACGACTGCAATGTTTTCAACAGACTGCGACTCCAAGGTTTTTTGGAGGGAGTAGAAGGTATATCGCGTAGTGAGAGGCGGTATAATGTTAGAGTAGACTATGGATGGTTTTTTGGTTCCGGATAGAATTCCGTTTTTTTGTACGACATAATAAAATATGTTAAATAAAAAATGCATTCATTAAAATGTACCTAACCTAACCAAATCATAATTTGCAGTAAGCCTGCGAAAATCTAAATGTGTGCTAGGACAAACACTGGCAAAACGAATCGCAAGAAAATTTTAACTTGAATTTTTACGGGCAGATTTTCAAATTGAACACGTACATTAACAATCTCGTAAAACTTCAAGTTAAAATTTTGTTGCGATTCGTTTTTCCACTTGTCTGATGCCATTCGTTTCTCCACTTGTCCGTTGAAGTTTCACTTCTACTATGTGTCCCAGGACACTTTTCGATTTTTTCTTGAAGCGGAAACTTCGTTAGCACTAAACTCGCGTGACTGTTACTTCATATATTACGATCTATTCTAATCTAATACAGATTAACGTAACTTTAATCTAAATATCTATGCTACATAAGCGATTTCTATCCTTTAGTATCTTAGATTTATCTTAATGTCGATCACCGTATATTCTTTAATATAAAACATATATGTACATATTATATTATATTTTTATGTGCTATTATTCTTAATTCCCGTACTTGCTATATGTGTACCATAAAGATCTCAATTAGATTATTGTACTAATCCGTTATCTAATGAAGTATGAAAAACTATTTAAATCGAATCATATTAAAAACTTGTTAACTATTTACCGAGAATATAGGCCGAGTCGTTATATTTCTCACAGACAATTTCAACTTTGGATTTCTAAAAGGCAATCCCACGGGACTAGAAGGGACTAAGTTTGTGTCAAACAGCTAACTTTTGAAAGTTAAGACTGCTCGGAATATGAGGATGTTGGTTGGCAAGTTTGCATAAGAATTTCAATTTAAAATTTTCAAGTCAGCAGTGTCGACTAATTTTTGTGGCAATACCCAAGGGCTATTAGCGTTTGTGTTATTTAAAAATGTTAAGCTTTTTGTTAACTTTTTGTGGGAATGTTTTATTAAATACATGTTCGCTGTTAGAATGTTTTTCCCTTGAGCCAAATGGGCAGTAATCCAACTTTACGATGTAGAAGCACAATATTATAATGGATAAAAACAAAAACAAACACATATATACAGTGGCGGAATGAAAAAGCTCGCCAGTTTTCGAATTGATTCATTTAACGATCCGCGAACACCTTGTTTGTTTATTACCGTTTCAAACTAAGTCTCAGAACAGAAAATTATATCTAACTCTTTGACAATCTAGTTTAAAATTACTAAGATCAAAGTTGTTTGCTTTCTATATTGTCTAAGAAGATTGCTTAAAAATGTAAAACCTTTTTATTGGTTTTAATATTTATGATAAGCAAAGTGATTATATTCTCTTTTCGTTAATCTCAACGTCTCTTATGGCAAAATTGCAATCATTTTCTTTTATCACGTTTCTATCTATGCATACAAATAAATAAAATTAAGTGTCTGTTTGTAACGTCAGAATAACAGCTTCTTACTAAATGTATATGACAGTATATACGGCACCTATATCAAAAGATCTATTTTTTGTTGTTGTCTGATTTGATTGATCGATTTTGACGGGACTTTCACTAGTAGATAGCTGATGTTATAAATAGTAACTTAGGATAACTTTTTATAGTATTCCAAGAAAAAAAAATCCACGCAGACGAAGTCAAGGGCACAGCTAGTATTGTATAAACGTAACATTTATTTAAATGTTGACAGTACTGTTTCTTGTACTTGTGCAAGAAAAAGTCGACTTTAAGGTGACAAACATATTAATTCCGCGAGTGTACATAAAGAATCTTTAAGAATAGAATTTTCGAAACTATGACAATTAACATATAAAAATCCGTAGAAGCGCCACATTATTGGAACAGGAGCTTAATTCTTTTCAAACATCTTTCGTCGTTTGTTTTCGTAAAGTTTACCAATTAAGGCCTTCCTTCACTTGTTTGTTTCTATATTTAAGGCGTATTATACGTTGCATATTTTAATTCCAGCCATTCCCGGGATTCAACCCCATCTACGAGTACGGCAGCACATTGGTAGCACCTTTAGGGTGCCTTTCCACCAGAGATGTGCTATGCAGCTATGCTGCGAAGATGTAAAATCTACGCTACGAAAATATGTGACCGTTTCCACCAGTACTAAGCTATGTAGCTGTGCGAGGAAGATGCGCAGCTCGAGCGATGGCATGTCTACTCTCAGCGACAAACGTGGGCATACTGTAGGTACTCTGCTCTGCACATAGCTACACCGCTCGCGACGGCCCATAGCAGGCATCCATAGCACGCATCCATAGTACGCATCCTTCCATATAAAAACATATCTTAGTTGAATCCGTTTCCACCAGTGCTAAGGTATGTGCACCAATGAATATGATTGGTGGAAATCGAACGCATCCATAGCAACGTAGCATAGCACATGTCTGGTGGAAAAACACCCTTAGTGTTGCAAATGTTTAAAGGTGACTGTGACCACTTTCCACCACAGTTGGGTCATCATCCTGTCTGATGTACTCCAGCAATAAAAAATAATTTAAAAAATGTATTATAAAAACTGTTGTTTAAGTTCTAAGCAAATCTTTTTGTTTTCTAAAATTCCGTTGAATTATTTAAACGAATTCTTGGAAAACGGACGATGAAAGGAGTTTGAGAGTTATTCCTCTGATTTTGCTGGAAATAACTTTCGTTTGAAGTATTTCGCACCTCATCATTCGAAACTTAGAGAGGGTATACTTTTAACATCTTTGAAAACAAATATATCCCTGCGTTTTGAACGAAATAAATATAGAAATTTAATTCCTTAGTTGCATTTATAAAGACTAACCTCAAACTTTTAGTTTATTCTTGCGTTTATAAAATAGAATATACCTTCTTACTTATTTTCTATTAATAAGACCTAGTCATTTATTAGAAAAATGGCTTTGCAATATTATTCTATGAAATATGTATCTTTCATTAGAAGTGATGTAATTTACTGGATAGTCAACTACAGTACATTAAAGATAAAAAAATACATATCATTTTTATATTCTAGTCATTTATAGTCAGTCCGGCGTGAAATGTTTGCACGAACATCTTTTTTCTTGTGCCTTCATTAACAATATTTCACAAGGAAACAAGATAGGAATATACAGATAGTACATATAATACTAAAGTATTCAAATAAATTATTTCACAAGATACGGCTTTATAAGTTTTTAAAGCTATTTACATATTATATATCGATGTAGGTACTTCAGATGATGATTGCTATAACTCCATTCATTCTTCAAAAGTCACATACTTCTGTATAAAACTTTAAAAAAATGAACTTGAGATATAAATAGAACAAGAAATATGAAGAAAAACAATTTTAGCTAGACTTGTTGCTGGGGAGTTTCTTGACGCTTCCTCTCCTTAACAGCAATAACACGTTGCGAAGTAGGAAGTAAAATTAAATTTTAACCTATATGTATATGACCTTTTAAAAGTGTTCTCCAGTGGAACTTATTTTGAATAAAGACTTTTGAATTGGAATTTGATGGATATACATATCGAGGGTTTCATAACAAATGGCCAATCAGACAAAAGTGAAGCTTTACACAAGGGACATAAATGTGAATAAAACAAAATTAGTTGATTGTATAAGGCTGAAATGTGGATTACTCTTCTATTTGGGTACACTTGCATACTGGTAAGACTTTCTAAATTGTAACATGCATACATTTTAGTAAACAACAAAAAAATGACACTTTTGCTTATACGCCCATTTGTTATGAAGCCCTCGATATGTGTAGGATATTTTATCAATTCGTCAAAAGGTAAGAAACAAACAAGTTTATTTTCGATGTATTATTAGCCTTCCCGGCAGACGTTGCCCTGCCTTGAAAAAAATGTATTTGAATTAAGTTTAACATTTGTTACTCACGGATACTATAGAATTCTAACGGTGAAAGAATTTTTGAAATCGGTCCAGCAGTTTGAGTTTATTTGTCACAAACATACAAATCTTTCCTCTTTATAATATTAGCATAGATATAAAAGTATGGAATTCTTAGATTTACCAGCAGTTATACCTAATAATGCAATAAAACGTTTTTTACAACTGTTATTATCTTTACGACGCATGAAAACTAAGTGCCACACAAATAGAACGTAAAATATATTTTTCTTATGCGATAAGCTTTATGCCTTTGACCATTTCATATTAAAAAAAATGTAGAAGGATTTACGTTGTTGTTAAATTATCAAATATTCTTTACGCATTATACGAAATTGTTATGATATTTTCGTATTGTGTTGTGTGAACTATAAGTAAAGCTAATTCATAGTAAATTTGGGATCTGTAGTCCATGAAAATTATCTATTATATATTTTTGGCTTATTACATATGAATAATGTTAATAATTAATAGGTAAGGAACAATGGAAATTTGAAGAAGGAGTTATGTGATTTAAAAAAATATTATTTGCTTCGAATATTGTTACGAGTTAGCGGGACTCGAATTAAAATGCCGTTAGAATTATTATAGAGTTTATTAGAACTATACAAGCACGTATAACACAGGTAAAAAATATAACCGAACACAACAAATCCGAAACGTAATGCAGAAGGTCTTAATTCATTAAAACATGCAAAGTCCGTCACTATTATAGTAGAATTATTTTCTCCGTGCAGTTCGAGTCATAAATCAAACTCGGCCTCAGCCCGGCTAGGGCGGTGAGCATGTTGCGCGGGCGCAACGCCATTAACGATAAAAACTCAATCTTATCAAAGAAAGATTATCTATCATTCTTATAAAAATCATTATTATCTTTTTTGCTGTTCATTTTAAACTTAGATATAAGTATTTATATTTATTTTTAATATAACTTGTTACATTCTAAACTTTTGTACTTATAGTTTTTTAATACATAGATACTGAAGCGTAGGAAGTCTTCAATGAAGCACCTTTTGCTTGAAATATGCGTATATTTTAATTTTACAATAATTTTATACATAGTTGTTGCGCTTACAATAATTCGACGTCGTTCCCTAGTCAATATTTCGAATATTGGCGGTTGGCCGTAGACAAAGAGCGTTTGTCATAGGCAATTTATGATATGGCGCGTACACACCGGCGCGAGCGTACTGATTCATGCCCGGCTGGACTGGTGTGTACCTTCCTTTGGTAAATAGTGCCGCAACAGATACCTAATTAATAATTTATTTTAAATCATTATTATTCTTATTTTAATAAATTACGTTGTATTATGTATTTTTTTCTTTCATTTATATCACTAACCCACAAAATGACAAAACTAAATACACTATCGAAACGCTTATCGACAACAATAATGCGTATCACTATGCCTGCCCATAAGACCCGTGAGTGGAAGAGAGAGAGAGCGAAATACTCGCTTCACTGCTCCGATTATTTATGACCCAAACTGCATGGAGAAAATAATTCTTCTATAGTTTCCAAATGTACACACGTCATGTCTGTATCGTAGTTGTAGCTTAACTGACCTGTACGTGGAATTTGTCTTTGTCGGGGCCTAAATTGTAAGAGTATAATGTACATATAATGTGCAAACCATAATAAAACCACGCAATAATTCAGGTTTCAAAAATAAGCAAGTTAGGAAGGAGTAAGGTAAGTATAAAATTTAAAATGCCAAAAATTTAAAAACTTCGTTTAAAAAAACAGACTTCAAAAACGAAAAAACTAAAATGTATAAAATAACTTATTTCTTAAGCTATTATTATTAATATATATTATCTAAAACATCTTAAAGTCGGTGCTTAGTAATTTTCAAAATATAGTAATTTTTATGTTTTACTTTGCACCGACTTCAAGATGTTTTAGATAATATATATTAATAATAATAGCTTAAGAAATAAGTTATTTTATACATTTTAGTTTTTTCGTTTTTGAAGTCGGTTTTTTTAAACGAAGTTTTTAAATTTTATTTCTTACTTTTTAGTGTCTAGCTATGTATGGGTGGACCTACGAATGGTGCCGCGCTTCTTAAAAAATATAGGTCCCAAGAACCGGGAACAAAAAAATGTTCGTAAAATGAAAACTACTGGGCAAACTATGTCAAATTTTTAGGGGACCACATGGCAGCTATTCCGCGTCGAACAAAAAAAGAATCACGTAAATCGGATCATAAATCACGGAGTTATCGGCGAACACACATAATAAAAGCAACAAAAAAAAAGATCCCGACGAATTGAGAACCTCCTCCTTTTTTCGAAGTCGGTTAAAAATACTTTGTGACCTATTTTCTTAATGTTGACCAATTGTTTCAAGTACACTCAAGTCTTAAATTATTTAATTTATTTGCGTACGACTGCAATGTTTTCAACAGACTGCGACTCCAAGGTTTTTTGGAGGGAGTAGAAGGTATATCGCGTAGTGAGAGGCGGTATAATGTTAGAGTAGACTATGGATGGTTTTTTGGTTCCGGATAGAATTCCGTTTTTTTGTACGACATAATAAAATATGTTAAATAAAAAATGCATTCATTAAAATGTACCTAACCTAACCAAATCATAATTTGCAGTAAGCCTGCGAAAATCTAAATGTGTGCTAGGACAAACACTGGCAAAACGAATCGCAAGAAAATTTTAACTTGAATTTTTACGGGCAGATTTTCAAATTGAACACGTACATTAACAATCTCGTAAAACTTCAAGTTAAAATTTTGTTGCGATTCGTTTTGCCACTTGTCCGTTGAAGTTTCACTTCTACCAGCAAACATTTCGATTTTGTATTCACCGTTATTATATATAATTCACAAACTATGTAGTTTTCGAGATTAGTGTCTTATTTAAGTAACGACGCAAATATAGAGTATTTATAGCTTTGCCCTATTACATATAACTCAAAGTACAACACAAACTTACGTGCTGCACGAAAAGGTTTTTGTATTATAAATTTCATCAGTTAATCTTTTATAGGTCGCAATTGACGTGATTGTTAGAACATGTTTTATTTATGCTACCTGAAAACGATAGAGAAGATTAATTTATACATATAAACGCGAAAACAAAAATACTCTTGTGGTTCAAATCAATGATCTTGGCGTCCCAAATTATAATTCTCCATTCCTTGCAGTTCAACACAATATTCTGAAGGCTTGAAGCTCACTTATGTAGGTCAGGGGCCCAATTCGCGAAAACCTAGAAAATATTATGAAAAATTCATCTTTTACTAAATAAAATATGAATTTTTGATACAATATGATCTCGATATTGTCGCGCCGAAATAATAGCAAAAAAATATATTGTTACGAGTTGCGAGACTAACTTTTTACTGCTCAAATGCAATATGTCCGCCCGGCAGCGTGGACCAAATTTCCTAGAATCGGTAGAAGCTTGTATTTTAAAATCTGTAACACCTGGCTAATGATTACAATACAACAATAAGAATCAAAAGAAGACGATCATAAAAGAATTACAATAGTTTCAATGTTAATTGTTATTAGTTCAAATGCCGACGGGTAATAATGTGCTTTGTTTCAGATTTGCAGGTGGATTTCAATATTACCATTAGCAGAAATGGCGCTAGCCAAAATGAATATGAAAAGCTACCTAAATTCAAACATTTATTTCGTGTGTTTTCCCTTATCAATACTTATAAAGATAGCGTGGCGTGCCACGGACGCGCCATTCCAATTAACAGAATATCGTTCAATTAAGACACTAGTCTCCGACGATTTTGACGGGATAGTAATAGCAAAATAGGACCCCAGGCTCCACTATGTCACTCCAGTGATATTTCATTCAACCAATTATAAAAATAACAAACGTGAAATTCCTTATTTGTATATTTGTCGTAATTAAGGTGTGCAATTTCATTACCTAACGAATCCTTCCGAAGAAGTTTTGCAACACCAGAGAAATAAATGTCATGAACTTCAACTATGTGCCATTTCAAAACTATTTATTAAGCTTTTTAGAAGGTATTTTTGATGCAGGATATCTATAATATATAAAATTCTCGTGTCGCGGTGTTGGTAGTTAAACTCCTTCGAAATGGCTTGACCGATTCTCATGAAATTTTGTGTGCATATTGGGTAGGTCTGAGAATTGGACATCTATTTTTCCATCCCCCTAAATGTGAAGGGTAGTCCACCCCTAATATATTTTTTTTAATTTTTAGATAAATTTATTTTTTTATTTTTTTATGATACAACATTAAAACCCTAAAACATAAAACCCTAAATTTTCAACCCTCTACGATCAACCCCTATTTTTCGGGTAGGACGAAGTCTGCGGGACAGCTAGTTTCTATATAAATAAACCATTCATTGAACTCAGTTTCAAGAACTACATGAGCAGAGTAGCAAGGTTTGCACTGAAAATCAGCGTTGTGTCGGATATAACTCCGGCACAACAATATGCTGAGTGCAAACCTTGTTTGCTGAAAATGCGGCGTACATATTCTCAAATAATGTTTTGTGTGTAATAATGTGTAAACAATGTAACTACGTCGCTATTTTTCTCAAATAAAGTTCTTTTCTTTCTTTCTTTCAGAGAAAGCGTTTTACGAAGCAGACGGATATGTACCTAGGCCCCGTACTAGGTAATCTGACTGCGGCAGACTGGATGGCAACCAGCATAGCATTCCGCCATAAAAACCTTGAGTTGTGTTTTGACATTATTTTATCCGTGCAGGAACGGAGAAAGAATACAATTTCCTGCGGCCGGGCGGCCTGTCGTAAGAGGCGATAAAACAACCCACAGCCAGGTGGTAGGGCATTTGCCCGACTGGATGGCTACCACTCCTGGTCTAAAGTATGTCACCATAACAACTTTGAGTTGTGTTCCGACATTAGTGACCAGGCTCTAGTCTCCTTTAAGAGAGCAGCAGTGCATTTGTAGCACCTTTGGTGTTGCATATGTCCATAGGCGATGGTAACCGCTTTCCATCAAGTGGGCCGTCTGCCTGTCTGCTGAACTCCTGCAATAAAAAAATTCGTGCACAGGTTCCACTCCCCACATCGAAGCCGACATGGTTAATGTCTAATAACGACAATAACCACTATCCATCAGACCGCCTACTTGTCTGTTATACTCCAGTAATAAATAAAAACTTCCCAATGAGGCAGTATTTATCGGAGTCTATGTGTTCAGATATGAGATTACTACAAACAAAGCCACTCCTATATTTAAAAGTCAATACTTTGTGATAGAAATCTTAAACGCGTAACTTTGTAAGTTCCTAAACAACACTTTTGTTTCCTTCGTGACCTTTGAAGATGGAAGCCGTTGATTTCGTCTAACAAATACAGGGTAAGCTAATAACGGTTCTATGTTTACAGAGGTGGGGGTGGCCTTTGGTAAACTCAGTAATAAATTCAAAAGTTCTGACACGTGACGGGGTGGCCGACGGCCGACCGACGAATAGTGACAGGGGAGTTGATCACTCCCATACATTCGGCTTCGGTTTCGGCCATTTTCGGTTAGATTCGGCAATAGACATTTGTAAGTCTTGCAGAGAGTTGGATAAGCCAGTACCAAATATTAACTATTTGGGCAGGGTTTCCCCTTTATTGTTCAGCCTCTGATGTGACTATTCACACTGCACAGTAAGTAATGAACACCGTGTTTACGCCACTACGCCTTTTATACGAAAATGCTACCCTACAAAACAATAACATTGCATCATTGCATACAATAGCATTTTTTTTTTAAAGTTTATTCATGACCATAGAATCAAAGTCTTTCAGTCGGAAACATGTTAATTAATAGGTCTTCGTATAGTAACGCAGTTGTATTGCAGGCTACATACAATAGCAATTACATCATAGTGTTGCCAGGATCATAAAAACAATTATAATAATTAGTTACTGATACACTAAATTATCGTCTAGATAATTTAGTGGGCTTATAAAATTAACTAACCGGTAGAAACTGGTAATTTAATTATAAATCGAATCATCTGTTAAATTGCCTAAAAATATTATTATCTATGATGACCATCTATCTGATATTAATGTACACTATGGTTCTTATAAGCACTCTAGTGGATATCTTGTAACACTTTGTTAACGCGCTTTACTGTCCATCCCAATAATACGACGGTGTGGATACACATTATATATAACGTAATGTAGTAATATCTTAATTGACCTATGAATTAGATACAAATTTAATTATAAATTAAAGCTTCCTAATATTTAAAAATGACATTATAACTAAATTTACGATATTTTCAACCGACCTCAAAAAGATTCTCAATTCGTGTGCATGTTTTTTTATGTTCGTTACTCGATTTTTCCGTCAATTATGAACCGATTTTCCAAAATGTTTTCTTTTAATTGAAATGATTACTCCCGAATTGGTCCTATACTCACTATGTCAGGATTTGATGACTATATCCCAGGGAAATCGAGAGAAACCTGCGAAAATAGTAACATAATCCTTTGTTACACCATTTCTCCGTCAATTGTGAAGCGATTTTGAAAATATTTTCTTATTCGTAAGTGTATCACTCCTGAGGTGATCTCATGGAAACCAAGTCAGGATCTGATGAGTGGATCGCAGGGAAACTGAGAACAACCCTTGTTGATGACTTTCCACACTGAAGAGTGAGATAGTCACCTTGTATACGCCTGCCAGTAGTACAATTTCTACAGACGCTTAATGCTTAATATATTATTTCTAAAGCTATTAAAGTGCATGCGCAACAGGAAAGTTTTCTTTTTAATTTTATACAAAAACAAAACCATCTACAAACTTTAAAAATTACTTTATTTTGCACATTTCTTATTGTTTTTTTATGGTTTACTTGGCACTGACTTCAAGATGTCGTAGAAATAAGTCGGTAAATTATTATTTTTTGCTTTATAGTTTGAAGTCTCTTTGTGTTGTTGTTTAAAAAAAAATCTCATTTACGTAATTTTCATGTAATATTTTATATTACATGAAAATATTATTTGCCTCATGTTTTAAAGTTCGTATGAAGGGCATACTTTTCACCACTCTATTAAATTATTAGAAGTTTTATTTTCGGAATCTTTTGGACATTTGATTTTTTTTCAGTTTTGTAAATCCGACCCGTAAAAGGGTTACAGAAATATTTGAGTAGATGCATTCCTCGTATTGTTAATTGTATGCCGAATATTCGGCATTGAGGGAAAATCGAACCTCTGTCAGACTCTACCGGCGTCCGGGTGCGTCCGACACGTCGACTGACGGGGCGATCGTCGACGAATCAAGAGCCTTCCGTTATTACATAGCTGGCTTGATGTGAAGTTCATATTGCTATAAATTTGATTTATGAGAGGGTTGTCTCTTCTCCAATTATAGAAATTTCATGAAAATATTCAATAGTCTTTTCTTAACTTTTCGCGACTAGTACACGGTTTCAAGCGCGACATTTTATTTATTTGATAACTAGCTGTCCCGGCAGACGTCGTCCTGCCCGGAAAAGCTTGAATCGATATGCTGACAGCAGCGCCACCTGGCTCATGCACAACAATTTCACTATCATTTGATCATCACATGATCAAAATAAATAGTTTACGATTCTATAAAGGACATACAGACAAACATTCATTTTTATATATAAGAAGAAGAAGAAGATTGTCTTCGTACTGACTTTAATATGTTGTAGAAAGAAGGCGGTAATATATTTATTTTTTGCTTTTTAGTTTGTAGACGATTTTGTAAAAAAACTTTCTACCGCGGTTTTCTCTTTGCGCTATGACAGGGGGGGGGGTTTCTTTAAGGGTTCGTTATTAAATTTCTGAGAGGTCAGCAACGCGTTGGCAACACTTCCCATCAGGTGAACCATCTGCCTCTTAAATAAACTATTTAATTTTATACAATACTAGCTTTTAAATACTAGAAATGTCCTTTGTATACTATATACTAATTAATACTATCCAGGTGAAACTAACCATGAGAACAATATTGTAGCATCATATCGTTACCATGGTGATGTATTTGTTAATGAATTGTAACAGTGGCGGCAATAATAAGCGGTCAGAGCGCCAATTTTTCGGCTATATTCGCCTATCACTTGGGAATAGAGCTTTTTTCTAGATGGAAGGTATCAAAGATATTTCCTACTCTATGCAGATTTGCTCGGTGTACAGAGATAGTTAAAATAACGTTGTTTAAGGCTTACTGTACCTCTCTGTACTGGGCAAGCTTTTAGTTCAAATATACCCAAAGAGCTTACAATGCCCTACGGGGCCAATATACTAGTAATAAACATTAGGGTGCTGTTGGGACTACCGCATTTGAGCAGCGCGTCGGCTACGAGATGTGTTCAGAAAATAATGGGAGATTTAGTTTTTTGATAATAATATTTACTTATTCCTCTATATTAATGTTGTCGCCCCTATCAGATATTACTAGCTGCGCTCCCGGTTTCACCCGCGGGATGATGGAAAATCGTTATATTTTGGATAATTCACATTATATCTTTATAAATTATAGCCTATGTGTTATTCTGATGTGTAGTCTATATTACTGTACAGCTTCATCAAAATCTATTCAGTAGTTTTTGCGTGAATGAATAACAAACATACATTTGTACATCCATTCTTACAAACTTTCGCGTTTATAATATTTAATATAATATTGTTGGGTAAATAATTATACACCTTAAAAAAATACAAATATAATAATGATATTATATTATAGAGAAGATATACATTTGTGCCAGCGCTTCTCCCAATCAAGAAATACTTGTCGAACTCGGTTTTTGGGATAGCCTTTGGGATTTGGTCCTTTATTAGGAGGACCAAATCAGTGTTAGTCATTAATTACTAACATAGTTATAAGGAGAAAATATTACTAATATTATTGTATTTATCTGTGTGTATGTTTTGGACTGTGTTGTCTTGTAATAAATAAATTATTATGGTGTATGTCTCTCAAGACCACGGAGCATAAAAATGATGGAGGATTGGAGGGCTTGCGTGTGACCATGGGAAGGCCAACAAGTAGAAGCTCTTTGCATAAATTAACATAAATGTAGCATGACACTGACCGGCGATTATCTCTGTCTATGCCACATAAAAATGCACTCAAGAACAAGTCCCGGTCGGTGTAGGACTATTGTAGAAATGAGAATAAAAGATACCGGGCTATTCGTATGAACTAGTAGTGGAACTACGGATCTAGGGCTATGGGGACTATGGCTTCTGCCCATCGCAATGTTCGGGGAACACGAAAAAAATGGGCAGATGCTGACTTGCCACACTCGGCGAGGGCCCAAAAAAAATTCCTCCTCGATAACAGCCTCGAGGCAAACTAGAACCTGGCCACTTTATCCAGGACACAACGCAAAGTTGTTATGGCGGCATACACTAGACCAGGGGTGGTAGCCATCTAGACGGAAAAATACTCTAGCGCCGGGCACGTTATGCCATTTAACGCTTCCACCCCTGGAGCTTGAGTTTTAACTCTAGCTAGCGATCCCCACTTCGTGTCGGCTGGCTAAGGCAAGCATCTGTGCTCACCTCTGGGTGAGGGCCTTGCCTTAACCCCCTACCCCTAACCCCCTCTTGTGGCCAAGCCTTAGAGCTTCGCCACAAAGCGCCCCTGCAAATTATTATTATACGCCTGACAACGAGTACCCAATATTTCGTGACGATCTCTTGCATAGTTAAAGCATTCATAATACTAATTTAAATGCCTGAATGAATAACTTTATTACACATATGGGTACAATGAGCGGTCTTCTCTCAACAGGCGATCTCCTCCAGACACTATGTACATATTTTATTACTACATCATTTTCTTCACGACAGATATCCTATGTTCAGTCCTATTAACGAAAGTTTCCAATATCATAAAAGGGAAGAAACAATCATCCAGATAGAGTCACTTTCAAATTTACTGAGTAAATCCAATTCAAATCTATTACATATACATTAGCTTCAGATAATCAACCCTCGAGGCTTCTATTACACGCTCAAACAGATTCTGGTTTAGCAAGGTAAAATCAATGAATAACGCTCAATTACATCATTACACGATATGTTTTGTTAACCAATGGTTATGCCGCGATTTTACCGTAATAAGAGCGTTCTGTACTTGAGTATGTAATAGATGGCTGAGATTAACTTATATATAAGTAAGTATACATAATTCTAGCACGTGTACTATTGCTGCAAGAAATGTGTAGGGGATGTCGAATTTGTACAATGTATGGATTTAGGTAGAATTATTTTTGAAGTAAAACTTCTTTAGGCGCGACTAGGAGGTAAATGGACGACAATGCAATGGAAGTCCGTAACGGCAATATGGCGTCGCAATATGGCGTCACGTTTCTGTACCATCCGGTTTTCAAATATTTTTTTTGTTAATAGATAGTTTACTAACAAATCAATCAAAAAATTTTGAAAAAAAAACATTAGTAAAAAAGTTTTACTTCAATCGCGTGTGAACGTTACACGCACTCTTTTTTTGTGTGGGTCCTGGGATGGTTTAGAATTAGATTCACGACTAGACCCGGTAAATGGCGCTGCTAAACTCCTAAGCAGTGGGGCCAATTATGATGAATTTTGTGTTTGTTCAAGTGGATTCAAGATTGATTTAAATTAATACTTGGTCCTGGTTGATGGCGCTGCAATCGGTTTATAGATTTTTATTTTTTAAGGGCAGGACAACGTCTGCCAGGTATAGCTAGTAATATTACAAAATTCTAAACATGCCGTATATGTATGTACATTGAAGCTATTAAAAAAACTGGACTGAAAATAGACTATAAACGACGGAGATTACGATGCATTTTTTTTAAATTTCTTGTCTGTTTGTCGTTTTGTCTGTTAGTTCGCGATTCACGTAAAAACTACTGGACGTTGAGAGGGTCAGTCTGGTAAGCGGGTGCCTCAGCCCATAACTGTGAACAGTATTCTATATGCGGCCTAATTTGCGCTTTGTAAAGCACAAATCTTTGCCGCGGGGTAACATACTGCTTAGACCGGTTAGCACACCAAGCTTTTTGGAGGCAAGTTTAGCCTTGCCTTCCACATGACCCCGAAACTGCACATCGTTGGTTATATCAACGCCAAGGATCGCGATACTATTAGAGATAGTAAGGGGTATACAATCCCGGGAATCCCTTGGGATTTTTTCAGAGAATGATTTAAAATGGTCCGATTAAAAAAATCGAATTCCAATGGGATTTTTACTGATCGATAGCAAATTTTATTGCCTCAGAGGGTGCCTCCTATTAAATGCCTGTCCGGTATTTAATGCACACGGGTACGCGAGCCCGAGGTCCTCCACGCGGCCACTGTCACTTTCCCTTTGTGCCGTGACAGTGGTGTCCCCCCTTCTCCTGCTCCTAATATCCTTCCTCATTATTCCTTACCTCAGACCTCACCTTTTCACTATTCCTACCCAATCCTGGTCTCCCTTTATGGGTTGTGGAGGCGGGCGGCAGCCGCTCCATCTAAAACCGTCTAAAGCCGCATCAAAAATTGTAAGAAATAGGAATGTTCTGGGTATAGCTAGGGCGTCGCCGGAAAACGACGCGCAGGCACATCACCCTAAACCTGCGACAAGTGGGTAAGGGCTACCGTGTCATGGACGGGCACGGCTAAAGACACGAGTCCACACCTAGAGTAAGAAAATCCGCTTCGCATCGTGGAACATCGGTACGCTGACCGGACGTGCTAGGGAACTTGCCGAAGTACTCTCCAGGCGGAGGGTGGCAGTGGCGTTCCTGCAGGAGACTCGGTGGAAAGGCAGCAGATCCCGGTTAATTGGGAATGGCTACAAGCTGATCTACACCGGTGCTCCTGGTGGGGAGAACGGAGTTGCGGTAGTGCTCTCCGAGGGGTTCCAAAGCAACATTCTGGAGGTGAAACGCTTCAGCGACCGACTTATGGTCGTGTCCTTATCGTAGGGGTTCTTACCCATTTGATAAGTGCCTACGCACCACAGGCTGGTTGTAGCGACACTGATAGAATGAGGTTTTGGAACCAAATCGGTGATGTGCTTCGTAGCATCCCGCTATCACAAGGAGTCGTTTTGGGTGGTGATCTGAACGGTCATGTAGGTGAGACGTGTGAGGAGTTTGAGCGTGTACAAGGTGGTTTTGGATACAGTAGCCGCAATACAGAAGGAGACGATATCCTTAGAATGTGTGCGGCTGCGGACCTCGCCATCGTGAACACGTATTTCGAAAAGAAACCGGAACACCTTATCACCTACAAGAGCGGTAGGCACGCCACCCAAATCGACTACCTACTCACCAGGAGACATCACATCGGCAAAGTAGCCAACTGCAAAGTCATACCAGGAGAGAGTCTCACTGCACAACACCGTCTACTTGTCATGGACCTCTGCGTGAAGCCTAAACACAAACCCGTTGAGCATTGCCGACGTCAAGTTAGATGGTGGCTGCTTGATGAAGGAAAATCCCAAGAGTTCGCCTCATCCTCCATGGGGATATGTATCGGAGATGATGGTGAACCAGTTCAGAGCCACTGGGACAAGATTCAGGCAGCCATTACTAACACGGCGAAGGCAGTGCTGGATGTGTCTAAGGGTGGACGCAAGTGTGACAAGGAGACTTGGTGGTGGAACGACACAGTCCAGAGGGAGGCTAGGGTGAAGAAAGCCCTCTTTAAAAAGTGGCAAGCGTACAGATCTCCTGAAGACCGCGACGCATACAGGGCCGCGAAACGTGCCACTAAAAGAGCTGTAGCCAGGGCCACACGAGACCACTTACGACCGTTGTACGATAAGTTGGAATCGTCTGAGGGGCAGAAGCTAATTTATAAGTTGGCACGTTCCAGGGTCAAAGCAGCACAGGATATTTCCAAGTGCCGCTGTGTTAAAGACCCTGGCGGCTACCAGCTATGCGAGGACCTCGCGGTGAAGGAGAGATGGTGCTCTTATTTCCACGAGCTGCTGAATAAGCAGCATAAAGAGGTGCAGCCACCGGTCGTCCCTCCGAATCAAGGACTTGTGCTACCGGTAACGTCTCAAGAAGTTCAAGAAGCTCTTCGCCGCATGAGGAATCGGAAAGCTGTCGGAGCCGATGGAGTCCCCATCGAAGCCTGGAAGGCGATGGGTCCTCGTGGTGTGGGCATTTTGACTAACCTTTTTAACCGTATTCGCCTCACCGGAAATATCCCGAGGCAATGGAGGCTGAGTGTTATCACTCCAGTCTACAAAGGCAAGGGATCGGTGCAGGAGTGCGGAAATTACCGCGGTATAAAGGTAATGTCCCACACCATGAAGCTCTTTGTGCGGATAGTCGACTCTCGGATCCGGCAGGAGTGCACTGTCTCGGAATGTCAATATGGGTTTCGCCCTGGACATGGTACCATGGACCCTGTTTTTGCCCTAAGCATCATCATTGAGAAATACAGGACGAAGAACACGCCTCTGCATGTCGTGTTTCTGGATCTGCAGAAGGACTTCGACTGTGTTCCTCGAGTGATGATCTGGTGGGCACTGAGGTCCAAAGGGGTGCCTGAAACCTATATTGATATTATTCGAGACATGTACCGTGATTCCGATTCCATAGTTCGGACCGCTGTTGGCGACACTACACCATTCCCTATAACCGTCGGAGTGCACCAGGGATCTGTCCTCAGGCCGTTTCTGTTCAGCGTGATATTAGACGAAATGTCCAACAACATCAGAGACCGACATGAGCAACCACCATGGTTGCTTATGTATGCGGACGATATCGCGCTGGCAGATGCGGATAGGGCCCGCCTGGTGCGACGTGTGATACCTGGGATCTGTACTCAGCGCATCCGGGGACATCGACCATGACGTCAAGGCCCGAATGTCAGCAGCTTGGGCCAAGTGGCGTGAGGTGACAGGTGTCATTTGCGACCCCAAAATGCCGGTTAAGTTAAAAGGACAGGTCTATAAATCCATTATTAGACCTGTTCTTTTATATGGCAGTGAAGCGTGGCCTGTACTTGAGCGACACAAGCAGGAGCTGCGTGTCACGGAAATTAATATGCTTCGGTGGATGTGTGGAGTCACGCGAAAGGATCGCGTCAGGAAATCCCGCATCCGCGGTAGCCTTCACGTCCGTGACATAGCAGACAAACTGCAGGAGAGTCGCTTACGCTGGTATAGCCACGTTTTATGGAAACCGGCTAGTTATGTGGGAAACAAATGTCTAGCCATGCCGCCTCCGCCAGTTCCCGGTCGAAGGGGTAGGCCCAAGAAATGCTGGCTTGACGTTGTGAGGGATGACATGCGTACCAACGGTCTCAACACAAGGGATGCCGAAGATCGCGCGAAGTGGAGAAGAAAAAATAGGAAAGCGGACCCTGGGCGTCGAAGTGATCGCTCCGAACGCAACCGGGATTTAACGTTCGGATGATGATGATGATGATAGCAAATTTTATGACATAATATGTGTGATTTTGTTATCCCGGGAATCCCGCGGGAAATTTCCCAAAACTGGTTTATAGTTGTTCGGGTGCCTTAAAGCTGGCTTATTCCGACACAGTTTTCACTGAAACCATAACATTCTTTTTGAAATACTGCGGTATTTTGTGTCCCAGGACTCCCCCGGGATTTCAAGTCAAGCGTGGATGAAGTCGCAAGCATATCCTAGTATTGGATAAAATTTTAAGTCACTATGAACATATAACTGTTATACATGCTCTGCTTCACGAATAAAATCATGTCTGTGCTACAGTATTATATATATTTGTATATTAAGTTAATTCTAAATCAAAATATTTAAGTATACAGAAAGAATGAGAGAAAATGTTTATTTAGGACAGTGAAATACAACAAATATGGAATAAGAAGAAAACTTTATTACTACACACTGTTTGCTGTAAGCTTTTAGGGTTTGCAACTTATACAAGTACATATTTGTCGTTTTCATTTATGTTACTTGTATTTTTTGATCTTGATAGGTAACACTTTAATGTACACTATTATAGAAATCTTAGGAAGTAGTATTATTGCAATTGTGCACAAAGGGCGGTCTTGTCGCTAAAAACCGATCTCTTCCAGACAACCCGTGGCAAGAATATTGCTGATTGAGAGTGGCGATGGTGGTATGCATAATGATTGTACGATTACTTACATTTTAATAATAAATATAAAACTATACTCTATATACAAAATATACACATAAGTTATATAGTTATATATACATATATATATATATATATGTGTGTGTGTGTGTGTGTGTGTGTGTGTGTGTGTGTGTGTGTGTGTGTGTGTGTGTGTGTGTGTGTGTGCGTGCGTGCGTGCGTGCGTGCGTGCGTGCGTGCGTGCGTGCGTGCGTGCGTGCGTGCGTGCGTGCGTGCGTGCGTGCGTGCGTGCGTGCGTGCGTGCGTGCGTGCGTGCGTGCGTGCGTGCGTGCGTGCGTGCGTGCGTGCGTGCGTGCGTGCGTGCGTGCGTGCGTGCGTGCGTGTGTGTGTGTGTGTAGATCATGTAGATATCTAAAAAAATGTTGTTTGGTGTCAAGGGAATCATATGACACTATGGCAGAATAAAAGTTATAGCTCATTATAGACACCCGGCGCCCATTTACCCGGTGTAAATCGCCTCGCTCGCAAACTGTCCACGCGCGGACGGCAAATGTACCACTCGGTGCTCGGACTGCTTCACATATAGACCAAGTACCAGTCGCTGCCAGAGAACTCCACAACTCGATGATCATGTGCCGTTGACTAGTTGACAAAGCAGCGTCCACCCTCGGACTGCGATGCTTGATAGATACCGGGTGGCTTTAAGGAGTTATGATTTTAAGCAATACAGCAATACCGACATGAAAGAGATCAAAAGCGAACTGAAAAGCGCGGTAAATCCTGTATGCCTTTTTTAATGATGATGACCTTTCTTCTTCTTTTCTTTTCTAATTTTGGAAACATAAGTCATATATAATGAAAGTTTGTAAAAAATTAATTAAACATCCTGTAATTTTCTTCTAAAACGATGACTCCCTACAAATAGGTTTGTTTGGACTCAATTATAACTTGTAACATTTCCTAATCTAAAATTTTTACGTCAATGTCAGTATCAACTGTACCGTAATTTTCTAATTACGGAACAGGTTGCTTTTGAAAGGTGGAGTTTGGTTTTGAAACTTGCCAATCAAAAGTTTAACTTTCATTAAGATACTTTCATATTTCTGTCGATGTGAAAATGATTTATTTACTGAAGAACCAGAAAAGTCCAGAAATCATTGATCCAATAAAAAATAGTCCACGTTACTGTAGCTGAGTGTTTAAAACGGGCAAATATTTCTATTTGCCAAGGGATCAGAAACCCAGCCTCCATGATGTCACTTCCAAGTAAGATGGTGCGCGATACGTATGCTGTCCCTCTCTCATTGGTCTTGCTCCGTGAAAAACTTATTATCTAAAGTAAAAAGGACGAAGCGATAAAAGATATTCGCGCCCCCTAGAACGGTCGATACTTTGGCGACGTCCCATATTCCAGACACAGCCGTGACAGCCGGGGCTGCTGCTGCACACCAGAAGGCCCTGAAATATCGCAAATATGTGTCAATTGGTAGTGGGTACGTATTTGTGACTTTCAGAGTTGATACCCTGGGGCCGTGGGGGCCTGGAGCTCATCACCTCTATCGAGACCTCTCAGTGCGTCTAATTGAGGTCTCGCGTGACCAAAAGGCTGGCTGGCACCTAGAGCGACGCATTAGCGTTGCCAATCAACGTGGAAATGCAGCCAGCATTTTGGGTACGCTCCCCGACGACAGCGATTTGGAGTCATTTTTTTATTTATACATTTATGTCATTTTGTAAGTATAGATCTATTTATTTAAAAACTATTTAATTCGTCAATAATAATATATACGTAGTAATAATAATAAATTATCTTTTTTCCCGTGGGAAACGGGACGGGATATTTATAAAAACCGGCCAAAGTCGTGATAAAGTTATTTCAGAAATTAATATATATGGCCTGTGGTAAGAGGCGACAAAACAAACCACAGCCAGCTGGTAGGGTATTTACTCAATTGGATGGCGACCACCCCTGATCTAGAGTATGCCACCATAACAACCTTGCGTTGTGTTCCGGCATTAGTGACCAGGTTCCAGTCTCCCTTAAGAGAGCAGCAGCGCATTTGTAGCACCTTTGGTGTTGCAAATCTCCATAAGCGATGGTAACGGCTTTCCATCAAGTGTGCCGCCTGCCTGTCTACTGAATTCCTGCAATAAAAACAAATAGTAATTATGCATCGATAACAACTTATTAATTCACACGTATCTACTTAAATCTTTTTATAGTAACTCTTTTACAGTGCAGGCAAATAGCTCATTCTAAATGGTGACCCATTTAGAATGAGCTATTTCTGAATGTTCTGACTTTCAGCCTAGCTACTATACCTTAAATATATACAATTATTTATTATTTATTACTTATCCAGTAAAAATAACTTGACCGTAGAATGTTTATTTAAAAACTTGTAGCTTCTACAATCTAAATCTATACATCACCTACATCGTCAGATTAGCTAAGAATATAAGTTAAGTGACCTGAACTAGTACCTATATCGTGTCAATTATTTCTGTGAGCAATAAAGTTCATATTATATAAGTCGTGTATACTGTGGTACGAAATACATATAGACTTATAGTAAATAGTCTTTGGTTTACATAATCTACAACACGTTATGCAGCAAACTCATACTCGGGGGATTGCGGGTTACACATAACTTATGCCACAGTAATGGCTTCTATTAATATTGTTTACGTACCTGCATAAATGTTGTTTATAGGCTTAATAAATTAGGAATTACTTTTGTGTACTAATATCATAAAGAGGAAAGATTTATTTTGTATTCTTATTGTTTGTAACGAAGAAATTCAAAAACTACTGCACCGATATCAAAAGATTCTTTCACCGTTAGGATGCTACGTTACCCCTGAGTAACATGGGTTATATATATTACTAGAAAAATTAGGGATCCCTACTAAATGTCCACCCGTGCAAAGCCGGGACGGGCCGCTAGTGTGGTAATATAAAAATAGAAATTTGTGCTGGAACACATAGTAGAAGTGAAACTTCAACGAACAAGTGAATAAACAAATTGCAACGAACAAGTGATAAAACGAATCGCAGCATAATTTTCATTTGAAGTTTTACGGTTTCAAGATTGTCGTCTACTATGTGTCCCAGCACACGTTTTTGATTTTTCGCAGGTTTACTGCAAATTATGATTTGGTTAGGTTTATTAGAAATATACAAACACGTATAATACAGGTACAAATATAACCGAACACAACAAATCCAAACGTAATGCAGAAGGTCGTAATTCAATAAAACAAGCAAAATCCGTCACTATTAGATTCCCGAATGTACACACGTCACGCCTGTATCCTAGTTGTAACTCAACTGACCTCCTCTCTCCATCAGGCCGTCGTTTTATACTTCACAAATGCAAATGTACCCGCCCGGCAACGTCGACATATGGCTAATGATGCTCCTGAGCGAGTACAATAGGACAATAGGCTGTTCTCCACAATAAATACGAGTAGAAACGTATGCCAAACAATAATTAAACGAAAGAAGACGATCATAAATGGATTACGATTAGTTCAAATGCCGACAGGTAATATAATGTGCTTTTACAGATTTGTACGCGCAATTTGTCTTTGTCGGGGCTTAAGTTGTAACACTATCTTTAAGTACAAGATTCTTTGCAATTATTGTTTAAGTAATGATTATGGGCTGTGTTATTCCTATTAATTTAAAAATTAGCAAGTTGCAGTAGCTGTAAGTCGGTCACTGTCAGACGAGTCCTGGAGTGGAGACCGCGTCTCGGTAAACGTAGCGTCAGACGCCTTGCAGCCCGACGGACCGACGACCTGTGCAAGGTCGCCGGCAGGCGCTGGATGAGGAAGTCAGAGGACAGGGATGAGTGCCGCCGACTTGGGGAGACCTACGTCCAGCATTTGACTGCGAATGGCCGACGACGACGACTCCTTTTAAAACCTTCCTTTAAAACTTATGACATAATAAGTTTGTACGCCTTTACAAAATCTATGAGGCCGCGACATTTTGTATCACGCGTACCATATAAATATACTTTTTTTTTATTAATATATTCATGACCATAGAATCAAAGTATTTCAGTCGGAAACATGTTAATTAATAAGTCTTCGTATAGTAGCGCAGTTGTATTGCAGGCTACAACCGACGCCATTCAATGGAGTTCTTGTGAAAACTCGAAAGATCACATCTGACTATACAGTTCACATTTCTCACAAAAATACATAATTTCTACTCAAAAACTATCAATATCCTGCAACTATTGTTCATTTTAGAGTAATTGTACACATCTTTAGAAAATAAAACTGCACAGCACAACGTCTCCTTTCAGTTCCCGCCAAAAACTCTATAAATATACTTTTTTTTTAATTTATTCATGACCATAGAATCAAAGTCTTTCAGTCGGAAACATGTTAATTAATAGGTCTTCGTATAGTAGTGCAGTTGTATTGCAGGCTACAACCGACGCCATTCAATGGAGTTCTTGTGAAAATTCGAAAGATCACATCTGACTATACAGTTCACATTTCTCACAAAAATACATAATTTCTACTCAAAAACTATCAATATCCTGCAACTATTGTTCATTTTAGAGTAATTATACACATTTTTAGAAAATAAAACTGCACAGCACAACGTCTCCTTTCAGTTCCCGCCAAAAACTCCCTATAAATATACGTGTGCTTAGGGTTGCCAATAATTATAACCTATTGCATTTTTTAAGTAGGGAAAAATTAAATATTTTTCAAAATTTTATTTATTTATTTCTTCTTTTAAAGACACTATTTTTGTATGCTTCTAGCACACACTCACAATTTTTGTTTATCCTTCAATTTATAGGAAGCTTATCTTTAGGTTCCTAATTCGAATTTAAATAAACGACTTTTTTTTAGATGTCCTGTTCCTATCTTCTCGCCATTTTAGATTCATTGCTGGCAAAACTCTTTCAATGAAAGCTAGATCGATAATATTTCAGAAATTATCCATATAATTGTTTCATGTTACACATCACAGTAAAGATTGGAAATAGAGTGTTTTCTCATACTTTATTCTTATCCAAAAATATAAAGTATATTTACCAAAATAAACTAGGATACGTCATTACAAAGTACCTATGGTTGGCAACCGGTTGGCAAATGGTGCCGAGAACACACCTAGGTGTTCTCGACACCATTCCGCTTCTCCTTCTTAGGAAACCCTAACCATTTTGGCAGAAACCAAACCCTTATAGAATATAAATATATTTAAATATAATATATATAATATAATACGCTTTTTTTTAAGGTTTTTAAATACAAGCTTTTTAGATCCTGGATATCACGTAGCAGCAGAGTGCTAGCCAAGACAAGTAAAACGAGCCCAGACACGACGGGTCTATCATGTTTTGTACAGGAGTTCCTGTGGCCACCTTACGACTACATTATCAGGTCAGCTCCATGGTACCATATTATTACATTGTCACGCGATATACATATGCGTACAAAATTTCAGCTCAATCAGAAACCGGGAAGTTGGTCAAATTTAACTTGCAAGATTCCACCCGAACTTACATACAAATACATAGGCATTGCAAGTTAAATAAAAGCTTTTAAAAATATATTTAAATAATGCAAGTAAATACGATGACATCGACCCTTTTGCAATCAATATTTCAGGAGCCAAGCGGTGTCTAAGCCTTAAATTTTTCAACTATGACTAAACATCTCGGTGCCTTTTTTACGTCTGCATGTTACTTTTAAGCAATAGCTTATCCGTGAAAACCTGTCATTGGCTTTCCTGTGTTAATTATAGTTATCTAATCAAATGTATTTAGCTGTAGGTTAACATATATAAATTTAAAAAAATCTTCATTACCGTTCTTCCATCTGCTCGTCTGTAAGTATGTCATAGTTATCTTTCTCTCACACAGTATTTTCCTACAACTGCCCAAGTGTTTTATATTTAAATACATATTCAAAGAGAATGACATAAACTAGTTTAGTCATCCCTATAAAAACGAATACATTTGGAGGAAACGCACACTAAAGTGTACAGAAAGGATCGTATGCAATTTGTCCACTAACCTACACTAGTGCATGTGTGTGGTATTTACATTATGCCAGCACTAGGTTCTAAAGTGCAGCGCAGATTTCGCTGCTTTGAATAAAGCATTCGCTATATTTCCACAATGTGTGTACTTTGTAAAAGCCTTTTGTGATACTCGCTATAAAAGCAGATTTAAATTTGGAACGTACAAATTTAATGATTTGTAATTTTTAATTCACATTTAGCTAACTATTTTCAGATTATTTAATGTCTTTCATAATAATTTTTTTTTTGTAATCACGATTTCAAATAGTCGAAGTGAAAAAAAAACGAATTCTAATACGGTTTTCTCACTGATCGATAGCAAATTTTATGAAATAAAATGTGTGATATTTTTTATCTCGGTAATCCCGCGGGAATTTTCTCGGGTACGGTACGAAGTAGTTGGGGTGGATAAGATTAGCTTCCGACACACATAGTTTTTACGAAAACGATATCATACGTTCTTTTTTTGAATGCTACAACACTTTGTGTCCCGGGAATTCCACGAGAATCAAGTCAAGCATGAACAAAGTCGCGGGCATATCCTAGTTTCACATAAAAGTACGACTTATTAAGCTTCACAAATAGCCATTCATAGTTATAAATAATCGTGTTTGGTACGATGAGTGAGATTTCTGATGGCCTATCCCCTCCCCCATCCCGTCCTCTCTATCCTGAACATCCTGTCTGATCCCTCTATCCCACCACTCCTATCGCATCCTTTTTATGACACTAACCACTTTTATCATTATCTAAGCTGTTTGCATGAGTGTCAGCTTCGCAATAAAAAAAGTTCCTTAAAATCGACTACTGGTGGTTTTACCTTGCTTCAATATTAACAAAAAATAGATTAAAAATACTCAATACATTTATCACAGGTCTGACCTAATACGGGTCAATTATATAAGTGTCCCATGCACTATACAACGCAGAGGGCACATGTTGGCCACCCCTGATATAAATAGTTCACGAACGCCCCGCTTGCTGCGTGCTATCCCAGCGGAACGTACTCGTACAGGGATCGACCGCAATTTATCCAACTACATTTGGACTGTATTCACACAGGGACGGTTTTAGTTCTTATATTCGACAAGTTCTATATTAGTACAGAAGTGGTTTATAAATCAGCCATATTGAAGCTAGTAAATAACATTTATTACAAGCTTTTATTAAACTTACAATGGATGTATGTATGTATGTAAGTTCGGGTGGAAGCTTGCAAGTTAAATTTGAGCAATTTAAAAATAAATTAAATTATCAATAAATTACACTAAAAAAAATCTTAGAAATTAAATACTATTATAAATATAATTACAAGTAAAATATGTAATCCAGATCGCTGTCAGTGGGGAGTGTTCCCAAAATGCTGGCCGCATTCCCACGTTGTATGGCAAAGCTAATCGTTTGACCTAAATATAGGCCAGCCCTTTGGTCACGCGAGATTTTTTTCAATCGCTTTGAAAGGTCTAGATAAATTTCATATGCCTCACATCCCCAGGGCCCCAAAGTCTCAACCCCGAAAGAGTACAGAAGTTATTTTGTTCTACATATATTAACACGTTCACTGTGCAGCTATGATGAGAGAGACTATCCCATAAGTACAAACGCAAATTATAGATAATATGTTTGTTGCGTTAGGTATAAAATGATATTATTTTAGGATTGTTTATATTTTTTATATCTCCTTTGTATAAAAAATATAGTTTATCTATTGACCCACCCGTGTGGCATGCACGTATGATCTCGTAACTTCATGCCCCAGCATGTCATGCACGTATGACGTCTTTGCATGCTCTTGTCTCTATATGATTCTGTATTATCTATGGTCAATTGAGCAGGCTAGAACTTCTAGCCATTCCCTCACCAAGTTACTGAGACGTGACCCAAAAAGGATATTTAGAAAGTGTTGCTCTGGTTGTTACAAAATTTTAGTTGTAGGAGGCCATACACCAGCGGAAGCAGCTCGCAAAACCAAAAAAACAGATATGGAGTGTCTAGCGTGCCAAAAAGCTTTTTGTCTGAATTGTTTCAATAGTTTGCATTGAAATAAATATAATATTTAATACATCTTCTGTTTTATTTAACACCCAAAATGTTGTCAATTTTTGGTCACGGGGTACTGGCAACTCTATTAAAAGTTCGTCGGGTTTTCGCGTAATAATTTTTCTTAATTCATTGTTCATACGTGTGAACCGAAAAAAGTGGCTAAAATCACACGTGTTTGAGGTTATGAGCCTTTAAAATTGTGAAGACCCGTGTCCCACCCGTGGGTCATTCACGTACGATGAGCAACTCGAAATACCCCACCGGTGGGGCATGCACAGTTAACGTGTTAAACAATTCACATTTTAACCACCCCTGATATAAATTGTACGCGAACATCTCGCTCACAAGCAGCACTCGGACTGTTCGTACCCATAGTCATTCAAATATCAGTGCTATTTAGCCAACAACCACACATTTACGGTTTTATTCATAGAGAGAGTGTCAGACTCAGTTTAAACGCTTCTTTATGGTTTTTAAAGAAGCGTTTAAACTTACTCCAACTCTCTATTAATAAGACCAAGAGACTGTATTCACACAAATACGTTTTAAGTTCTCATGCTCAACAAGTTCAGTATCATTACAGAAGATAAAATTTTATTACTCACCAATATAAACAATTACAATACTTTCTTGTCAAAAACAATAGTCTGCCTTATAGCTAAGCGTGATCTTTTTCAGACAACCTAACTTGAAGGAAATTCTAACAAATCTGTAATGAGTTATTTTTATCATAAACTAGCTGTCCCGGCAGACGTCGTCCTGCCCGGAAAAGCTTCAATTGATATCCCGACTGCAGCGCCACCTACCGGGTCCAATTGTGAACAACTCAGAAACCTTTTCTGGCTCATACACAACAACTTTGCTAAAGATCATCACATGATCAAATGTATAAGTTTACGATTCTATAAAGGACATACAGATAAACATTCATTTTTATATATATAAAGAAGAAGATAAATATATAAGACGTATAAGATAAATGTTAGTAACCCATAAACGTACCACTGCAGAGTTTGAGCCTGATCGTCAGCAGAATGTTTGTCGAAGGTAGATTGACAGTTTTCACGCATCGCTAAAAGTACAGATATTTTTTTTCTCAGCATGTTTTTCTTAATTACCCGCACATGATAATTTGAAGTTACCATATTAGATCACAAAAGCTGCTTCCTGTTCAAAATTGGCACACACGTTACTGGTATTGAAAGCCACTAAGCTCAAAACGTCTTTTAACTTTCGCTCTTCGTAATGGTTTCCGATATTAGTTTTCAGAAGGTTATTTCCTAAATGCATCCCACGTAACCGATACCCCTTGAGCTATATTTACGTAAAAGGATTTGCTGAAATTGAAAGAAACGAGGCTGCGTTCAGCCGTTCACGTATCTCATGTGAGCGGTTGAGAATGTGCTCCAATGCACCAACATTCACATACCAACATACTTCATGTCGTGATTTGAAACTGTTTACCGCATACTCGCTTCTGAGTACTGTGAAAGTAAATATAGTTAGTAATGGACTGTTCATTGGCCAAGTGCGTGTCGGGTCATGCATATTGAAGAAATCCGTAGAAGTGGCGATCGTCCACTGATCTTATTATTTGGCTAAACCTAGTCATCAATATCTCAAAAATTACTCAACGCACCTTGACAACCAAGCATTTCTTTCTTTTCTTTGAAAGCATTTTCGAAGTTCTACATTCTTAAATTTTTCTAGTATTTTCGCGTTATAGTTCAAAAGTTAGAGGGACACAATTTTTACGACTTTAGGGCCAATTACATCTAATTAGGCGACAACTGTTATAACAAAAAAAAAAAAAGTCGTAAATGAATTTTTAGGTACTCACGATACCCGCACAATTATATTTACTGAAAAAAAAATCTACCAATACTTATATTTTTATCCGTGCAAGAACGGAAAAAGAACACTGATTCCTACCGCCAGGCAGCCTGTTGTAAGAGGCGACAAAACAGCCCACAGCCAGTTGGTAGGTCATTTGCCCGACTGGATGGCTACCACCCCATGTTCCAGTCCCATCCACGAGTACTGTAGCACATTGGGAATACCTAGTGTTGCAAACGCTTTTAGGCGACGGTAATCACAATCATTCCATCACAGTCCGATGGCAGTCTGATGGCCCATCAGCCTGTCTGCTTTACTCCAGCTATAAAAAAAATGTATGGCCGGTTGCGGCCTGCTGCCATCTTTAATTTTACACATCGTAAATTCCATCTAGATATGTAGGAGTAGGTATGGACCTGCTCCTAAAACCAATGGTGGTTTTATAATACAAACAACATGCCGACTATGAAACCCCAACAATGTGATTATAAAAATCAAGCAAAATCGGTCATTTCTAGTATAAATCAAGCTAGGAGCGCAAAAGTATATATCTAATTTACGTTATTTGATAAATATTTGTCGACTAAAATCGAACGCTGTTGTTTGCACCCGTCAGTTTGATCGAACAATAATTGTTTGCATATTATGTTCGTTGGTGCAGTTTATTTTCGTCTACTATACGTGTTGGACTTGGAAATGAAATAAAAAACTAGAATTTGGAATATATTATATAGATACAAGTACAAGCAAATGAATTTTTAAGCCGAATCCGAAACTATAAAATATTGTTACATACCGACAAAGACCGCACACCTGCATGTCGTAAAAACGCAGTTTATTGCCTTCTATGATTTTGTAATTCTTTTGTTTACTTTGTGTTTGGAATTTGTAATTCAGAAAAATTCTTTTGTTATCGTACTTGTTTTATGGCTGTCATTAAGTGGCGAGCCAATCTTTATTTTTATTGCATTGCGCCGAATCTTGTCAGGTGTGCGGGATTAACTCGGCGAACGCGATCCTTTGTTCTGTTATTCAGTTTAGTATAAAACAATACCCGAACGGAGGGCTGGGGCAGTCAAGCCCCGACTACGATACGAGTAAGACGTGTGTAGTACTTTCAACTAGCGATATAGTGACGGACTTTGCGCGTGTTGAATTTCATTGAATCGTGCAGTGTGAACTGGTCGCATCCAGTTTTATTTGTACTTATTTTATACGTGTTTGTTACAGTTCTAATATACTCTATAGTAATGTCAACGGCATTTATTTTAATTCGAGTCTTGTAGCTCGTAACAATATAGTTAGAAAAAAATATCTGGACCGATTTTGACGAAATTATTGCGTGCGATATCAAGAGTTTTTGAAAAATCAATTAACCTAGTCAAGAATAAAATCGGGGGATGTGAACAAAAAGGTACTGTATTATTACCCCAAGCCATAAAATAAAGATCTATTTCTGTGAACGTCACACTGAAGGAAAGGGTTGATTTTTATATATACTGACAGCGTATTCAGAAGAACGCCCAATATGCTCCATTAGCCGTTCCACTAGGCGACCGCGGTCGTTGGGGTATAGGGGTTCTCACTCACCCGCATATGCCGTCGAGATGAGAGCGCGAGTGTTCCGCGCGCGCTCATCTCTCCTCCGTGGGGCGCGTTACAGACCGCCCCACGCCAAAGAGAGCATGACGATGCCGGGGGATGAGTCCCCCGGCAATGGAAGAGGCCTCGTGAGGGGGGCCTACGCCTGCCAGGGCTGCGGAGAGGCTAGGTCATATACCCGTAGCCCTGGCATAAGGCGAAGGACGGAACACCCAGGGGTTTTAGTGGGTATCCCTAACCGGGGAGTGGCAATAGCATGGCACCAGTTCTGACTGGGCATGCTAGTGCCACCCCCGATCTGGCGAATCCCACACTAGGTCGCGAATTATCCCCCCAAGGTTCTGCCCTTGTCGCGGCTTAGTCCTCAATCGGATTTCCCCTGGTAAAAAAAAAAAAAAACAAAGGCGACCGCGGTCGTGGCGAAAACGTAACTAATGACGTCATCATTTTTGATCACACAACACTCACAACGACCCATGTCAATAGCTGATTTTTACAATAAATAGCTAGCCATTTCTAACGGGCAGCGTCACGTGTTTATAACAGACTACCGCCTAAGAGATTTTCAGAGTTAGGTACTTTATCAGGCAATTTTCATTCCAAGAATTCTTCTTCAATGGTATTAATTATACTAGTAGTATTTTATCTTGACGAAATTGAAGTTTTCACAAAGATATTCTCAATTCCAAGTATTCTAACAATAGCAGTTATCTCCTCCGACTTCAAATTGGGAGGATTTTCTACGTACAAAACTGTATCTTCAATTTACATTTGCGAACACGAAATCTTCTAATTTTGATTCGATCTTGTGTATAACTATGTAAAACAGTAATTGAGTTTAATGTGTATATTCTACAGAAATTTGTAAACTCATTTGTAAGAGGTATATTATTGTTAATACATTTTGCTGTTATGATTAAATGTATTTGCATATTATAATTTAAACGGTGGTATATAATATCTCTGCCTATTTACGCACACGTACTGAAATGGTATCAAAATGACGGAAAGAAATACATGGGGGGGGGAGACAACATAAAAGTAGATAGTAGCACCACTATGAACTCAGGAAGCCAAGATAGGAGAGGATAGATCTTTTGAAGAGGGCATGTCGCGGGCAAGCTGCCAAATAGACTACCGATCAAATTTTAAAACTAACAAAATATTTCTATTTACTACTAAAAACTACTTAAGGCAGAATAAAGGCTTGAATAAGCTCGTCAGAGCCGTAGATATAAGCTCATGACGGACTTATTTATTTATGAGAATTCATTATGGCATGGCATGATGTATGGTATATTTATGAAATTAATATCTTTTGTAATCTTTACCAATGTAATGTTTCTATTGCTCAAATAACAATCATCTCTCTTGATATTAACACTGATTAAGATATAATTCACTTTAATTAAGGCAATGAATTGCAGTTCGTCGAATTCCAGGCCATTCTCTAGAAGAGGTTATATCGTAGACAGATTCTCTGTCTACGGGTTATATCTTCCTTTTTACGGCCACCCCGCTTCTTTAGCTACGACGCTTCGCAAGACATTGACAACATAGGTATCACTCTTGACAGTATGACAGTGACGTTTCAGTGAACCGTCTACAGACTTATTTCATTTTATTTATTTACACAGATTCATCTTGCATGTTTTGAACTGTCACTATTACATCTTACTTGGTCAAATTTAAATTATCTCGTATAGGTCCCAAATCGCTGTCGGTTGGTAACATGCCCAAAACGCTACCGCATTCCCGCACTTGATGACAATGCCGATGCGTTACCCCAAGTACAGTACAGTACCCTTTTGATCTACCAAACGAGATGATAGAACTCGATAAAACCATTATCCGTGCAGGAACGGAGAAAGAATACAATTTCCTGCGGCCGGGCGGCCTGTCGTAAGAGGCGACAAAACAAACCACACCACCACCACAGCCAGGTGGTAGGGCATGTGCCCGACTGGATGGCACCCCTGGTCTAAAGTATGTCGTCATAACAACTTTGAGTTGTGTTCCGGCATTAGTGACCAGTTTCCAGTCTCCCCTAATAGAGCAGCAGCGCATGTGTAGCACCTTTGGTGTTGCAAATGTCCATAGGCGATGGTAACCGCTTTCTATCAAGTGGGCCGTCTGCCTGTCTGCTGAACTCCTGCAATAAAAAATAATAATAATAAAAACCAATAGGCTTCGGGACCTAGCTTCGCTGTCGCGCGGCAGCTGCATCAGCTAACACGACAGTGTCTGGAAAATAACACGTAGCCAAAGTAGTGGCGTCCCACACTAAGGGTCGTCCCATCCAGGGCATCTAAGACATCCCATCTAGATGTTTTTAAATTTAATATTTTTACAGTAAAATTATGACAAGGTCTTGATGAGAACAATTTACGAACTTACGTTAGTACGTATTTACAAAGTATTTATAAGATTACCACTAACGATTACACGAACTCGTGATAGTCAAATTTTCACCACTTTGGAAGCTAATCTTTCCACATCAATTGATTTAAAAAGTCTTTGTCTTTATATCTTTTCAGGAAGAAGAAACCGCAAAAGAAAAAATTTTAGTTTTCTGACAAAAACATGATGATTATAAGAAACACGACCATCATTTAATTCTACAAAATTAAGTGGAATTAATCTTTAACGTCGTCACGGTAGTAGGTACAATTAATAATAAATGATTCGTGTATTACTCGAATGATGGAAACACTTATCGAAATTGAGATATCCGTAGCACTAATGGCTTACTTGGGGACGGAATCGAGGCGCCTCCGAAGCCTTATCAAGGATTTCAGCAACCAAGATTATGTCTTTGAAATAGTACCTACTACCTACTGTAATTATGTTTTCATTAGTTATAACTTCCTCAATTTCACCTACATAATAAATCTTCTGCTTAGATGTTTTGGAAATGGTTGAAGATAATCTCCGATATTCGCCTGTGAAACCTAAAGATCTGTAGCTAACTTCATGAAATCAATTCAACTCGTGGCGAGATAGCATCATCAAAATGGAAAAAATAATTATATATCCTCACTTTACTAACCTCTGAAATCATATAGCCAACAATAGATCATTAAACGATAATCATTAGATTAACGTAGTCTGCCTTCTGGGAATCTTGCTCATTGACTTCGATGACCTAGCCTCAGTTTTCTACTTATAGTATTAAGGGGTTAAAGGTAGAATATGTTATAAGTCAAGTTTCTTTTATTGTACGAGTTTATAATTCAGCGTTTCATTAGAAATAAATGTTTCAGCGAGAGGCTTAGCAATCTATACAAATTTTTCGATGTGATTTTTTTCTGCAAAACCTGTTGTAACCTTTAGAACTACATAGCAATGCAAGCACAGGGCAGAGGAAAGAAATTTAAATTCTGTACATTGCTACAGATTTGATGTGCAGGCGTAGATGTACATTATCACTAATTCAGAAACTAAAAAAAATCTGATGCAGTCCTGAATAGATAGTTAAGAAGATTTATACGTTAAAACCATAGATAATTTTAACAGTCGCTATTAACAAAATGAACAAATACTATCTTGATAATTGTACATCAAGTAAGATTAGAAGTGGTCTTAACAAAGTTCTAAGTTATTGCTTCCCAGATATTCCGTCAGATGAGAGGTCTTCCCTCAGGCTAATGCTGCAGCAAAAGATTTATTTTTAAAGGTGGTTTTTGCAAATATAATTAATCATCTGATATGAACAATTATTTATATATACGTTAATAGTTCTCAGACTCATGAATTTCAAAAATTTTAACCGAATCTAATGAAGTAGGTAATCGAAAATAAAACCTTATACCTTTGTTGTTAACTTAACTAACAACACTAAATATGAAATGAAATGTATGAAATGTTTGAAATGTTTATTTATTTTCTCCCTTAAATACTTAATATACTACAGAATACTTCGTTGTGGACTAACCTGCGTTTGGCCAATTTCTAGGGTTCTGTAACCATTGAGGTAAATCGGAAGCCTTATAAAATCATCATGTCAGTCTGTCTGTTACAACCATTTTTCGCATAAACTTCTGTATCTTCTATCTTAACAAAGTGTTGTATATACTATTATATAATCATCGAACGAACGAGGAATGGAGAAACAATACAATTTCCTGCGACCGGGCGGCCTGTCGCAAGAGGCGACAAAACAACCCACAGCCAGGTGGTAGGGTTTTTGCCCGACTGATTGGCTACCACCCCTGGTCTACAGTATGCAGCCATAATAACCTTAATGTGTGTTCCGGATTAGAGACCAGGTTCCAGTCTCTCTTAAGAGAGCAGCAGCGCATTTGTAGCACCTTTGGTGTTGCAAATGTCCATAGGCGATGGTAACCGCTTTCCATCAAGTGAGCCATCTGCCTGTCTGCTGAACTCATGCAAGAAAAAAAAAGAAATAAATGACTTTTCTCATCTCATCCTAATCATTTACGATCTTAACAATAAGTGTTTTCCTTCCATACTCCTCTATTTTGGCATACGTCCGCGATCGCAATCCATCCATCATTATTTTGGTCTACTTTTACGATTCTATCCATCAATCTTCAGTTTAATAATAAATTATACACATGCTTTTTTACAACGATCTATTGAAAATGCAAAAACGAAAAAGTAGGGATCGCCGTCAGAGGCCGTTGGAAATAAGATGAAAAACTGTAATGATGTTGCTTGGTGATTTACGTAGAAAGATGTTTGCTTGCAAGGTCTTAAAAATGCGTGTCCGTCTAAATTTTATACTAATGTGTATACTTAGAAACTTAAGAAAAGCTAAGGTTATTACTTAAATTTTATGTATATTAATATGATAATGTAAGGAAAGGTTATTTATTAATAAAATCTTTTATTGATTATAAAATATATTTTATTGTAAAGGTAGACCAAAAAAAGATGGATGGACTGCGTGAAGGATGATATGATGATCTGTGGTGTGACAGAAGATGTGTGTCAGAATAGAAGAGTGTGGAAGGAAAAGACATACTGTGCCGACCCCAGTTATTTGGATATGGTGAAAGAAAAGAGAGAGAAAATATATTTTATTCTTAGTTACAATTCTTGAATATGTACATTAGAATTTTGTGTATGTACATACATTATTTGTATCATGATTTAATCTAATTACCGAAACACAGCTAGCGCTGTGGGTTAGAGTGACAGAAGAGGAGCCTGCCTACCGCTGCCGTATGCGTGAGAGAAAAGGAAGCCAGAGAGACTGGCGCCGTAACGCGTTACGTAACGAAGCGGTTTACCCTCCCATAATAAGCTATCACTTCACAAAATACTTTCAACAAAAATTGGTTGAATCAAAATCCGATGTTTATTTTTTGTGATACTATGGTTTTTTTATGATTTTTAGGGATTTCCGTAAAACCAAAAAACCGGTCGGTTCAATATTGCTTGAACCGACATCCACTTGGCTGAATATTTCATTTCCTACACGCTCAATATTGTTACGAGTTGCAAGACTCGAATTAAAATGCCGTTGGAATTATTATAGAGTTTATTAGAACTTTACAAACACGTATAACACAGGTACAAATATAACCGAACGCAATAAGGCCAAAAGTAATGCAGAAGATCGTAATTCAAATACACGCGCAAAGTCCGTCACTAAATAGATTACCGAATGTACACAAGTCTTGATTCGCTCGTGGTTATCGCTCGACTCCTTGATCTCTCAATTGGGGCATTGCTTTATACTGCATAGGAAGCTCTATTTATGAGAGGAGCAACTATACATACTAAAATAAAGATGGTTATTAAATACTGTATAGAGTGGATAGTACTTTTGGTGGTAGACTACATTCCAGATTGGCCTATTTTACAGAATATTATGGATTTTATATGCAACAATGGATAACACTAAGGAAAGCGTAATTAAGTTAAATATTATTCAATGGAACGCACAAAGTTTGAAACCTAAGTTAATTGTATTAGAACAGTTTTTAAGCCAAGAAAAAATTCATATTGCGGCGCTCTGTGAAACTTGGTTAATATCGGAAATGCAAACAAAGGTACACGGCTACAATATTTTCCGCAATGATAGATACGATGGTTATGGTGGTGTAGCTCTTTTAGTTCATAAATCTATTAAAGCAACTGAGATAAGATTTAGTAATATTCACTCCGGCATAGATATAGTAGGTCTAAAGATACATAACTGTAACGGAATAGAGCATGTAGTGTCACTGTATTGTCCACCATCAGTTCATACTAATCAACGCGATTGGGATCTTTTATTTTCGATGTTTAGCAAAAAAGCTATTATATTAGGCGACTTTAACGCCCACCATTCAACTTGGTCAAGTAATTTCAATCAGAGAGGATCACAAGTGTTTGATGCAATCATGGATAATGCATTTATTATTTTAAATAACGGTGAATCAACACGGATTAAATTAGTAAATAACGTTTTACAATAGTCGTCACCTGATATTACTTGCGTAACGTCTGACATTGCTCTAAATTTTAATTGGACTACTTGTAATGAGACATTAGGAAGCGATCACCTTATTATTAAAATTACATTTAACCTTAATACGAATTCGAATGTGTCATTTAAAAGAAAGTATAAAAAAGCGGATTGGGAAAAATATTCAGACAAGCTCAAAAGAGACTTCAAAAACTTTTCTATTACAGAAGATCTTCAATTTTCGTATGATAATTTTATTTGTTGTATTAACGCAGCTGCAGATATGTATATCCCTTCTATTAAAATAAATCCAAACCCAGACTCGAAATTTTTATCAAAACCTTATTGGAATACAAATCTATCAAAAGTTGTAGCCGAACGTAGATTAGCTCTTTCTAAATTTCGACGTAATCCCACACCAGCTAACTTAGTGATACTCCAAAATAAAATCAGCATAGCACAACGTTCCATACGCTATGAACGAGACAAAGCTTGGCAAGAATATTGTTCATCAGTTGATAGTAGTACATCCCAAACTGAATTATGGCGTAGATTAAAATGGTTTAAAGGTATTAAAGTTCCAAGACCGTGTATAAACGACGACGATGCTAACCAAATGCTTCGAAATTTAACTCCCGATTATGCATGTTCAAAAGTCCCAATTTTTTCATCTTCTAACAACCAACTAGAAACTGTTATTTTGAGGCAGGAGTTAGATAATTGTTTGCGACAAAAAGATACTTCGCCAGGGAATGATCAGGTATCCTATTCAATGATAAAAAACCTTCCTGAGGACGGAAAAAATATATTGACAGCCCTTTATAATAAATTTTATAAATCTAGCTTTGTGCCCACACAATGGCGGGATATTTCTATTGTTCCAATCCCAAAACCTGGACGCGACAGTCACACTAGCGCGGGTTTTCGACCGATTTCTATGATCTCCTGTCTCTGTAAAAATTTTCACAGCATCCTAGTCAAAAGATTAGAGTGGTTTGTCGAGAAAAACAATATTTTAGCACCTAATACTATTGGTTTTAGGAAGGGGCTATCGACTTTGGACAATTTAGCTTGCTTGGTCTCACATATTCAATTAGGATTTTTTAAAGGAGAAACTACCATAGCGTGTTTCATCGATGTTGATAACGCGTATAATAATGTAAATATTACATATTTATTATATGTTTTAGATAATATAGGGATTGGTAAACAGATGTGCCAATATTTATGGTCCTTCTTAAAAGAAAGAAAACTCAAAATCCAATTAGAGAAGTCTTCGTGTTGTCGTAATACTCAACAAGGCTTAGCACAGGGAGATCCCTTTTCACCACTTCTCTTTAATATCGCAACACTTCATGCTTGTCGAGATATCAAGAATGTGAACATCTCACAATATGCAGACGATTTTGTATTGTATATTACATGTAAGGTAGTTCAAGAAGGTTCCCAAGAATTACAGTTAGCGTTAAACAGATTGGAAATTATCCTTTCAAATATTGGTTTGACTATAGCCCCGATGAAAAGCAAAATATGTATCTTTAGAAAAAACTATTTAAGAGAATTGGTCAATATTAATATTAAAAATAACACACTTGAAATAGTACATAACTTTAAGTATTTAGGTGTCTGGTTGGATCGTTCACTGCGTTGGGCAAAGCATATCAATGAAATAAAAGGAAAAATATCTAAATTAATAAATATATTTAAAGTTTTAGCTGGGCCAGGTTGGGGAATGCATCCTCGTCATTTAAGAAAATTATATATAGCTTGTATTAGGAGTAAATTGGACTACGCGTGTTTTCTTTATGGGAATAGCTGCAAAACACACTTATCTAAATTAGATCGACTACAAAACCAATGTATGCGTGTAATAGGAGGATTTATACGATCAACCGCTATTCATGTTATGGAATCTGAGCTTCACCTTTCACCTCTTAGCATTCGTCGATACTATCTTGCGGGTAAATATTGGTTACGAAGAAAGTCATACTATGAAATCAATATAATAGATACAATTAACGAACTAAGCGTACAAGGTCAAAATATAATATGGGGAAACAGATCCAAACCGGTATTAGTCACAGTTCACGAGCAACTTAAAGAGACACATATATTCTAGTTGTAAAAATGAAATGTTTGCATTAGATAAATGGGCTAACAGCATGGATACATCGAAAATAAAACCTGATATTGAAATCCTTAAGCAACCTAAACGTAATTATAATCATGATTATATAAGAAAGTTATGTGAAATGTATTTGGCAGGAAAATATTTAAATTACTATAAGATCTACACAGATGGGTCTATAGAAAATGAAGAAGTCGGTTTGGCTATATACGATCCTCAAACCAATACATCCGTTAAAATAAGGCTCGAGGTAAAAACTGCCATCATGAATGTGGAACTAATAGCTATTGAGGAAGCTATTGCGTATGTTAGCTCTCTCGAAGGAGGTGATTATGTCATATTAACGGATTCAAGAAGTGCCCTTCAACATATTATCAAGTGTACAAAGAATTATCGCGGAACACCAATAGCATATCGTATTTTAGGGTTACTTGATAAAATGCCACCCAATAAAAATATTATTTTACAGTGGGAACCTTCACATGTAGGCTTGTCCGGTAATGAATTGGCTGACCGTCTGGCGAAAGAAGCTACTACATATGGTATAATTATGCGCTGGCTACCATATTACTCTGATCTCTTGACCCTAGTGAAAGATAAATGTAAAGAACTTTGGAAAGAGCACTTTGACGAGAGATCACTGAGTAAAAGGATTTGGTACAAAACAATACAGCCTTGTTTAAGTAGAACGCCATGGTTTGAAGGATCGAATATGGCCAGATCAGATATAGTCACTATCTTGAGGCTTCGGTCCGGACACATTCCATTAAATAAATTCGCTCACCTCATGAGAAAAACAACTTCTTCAAATTGCTCAGAGTGTGGAGTGGTGGAAGATGTACATCATATTTTAATGGAATGCATCCGGAACGAAGTGGAAAGAGGTAACTATATTGAGCGTTTTAGTCTGAATAAATTAGATATGGGTCTCTGTAATAGCATATTGTCGATCCCTCTAACGAGAGAAGCCAATATGCTATTGAGAGTAGTTAAGATAGGACTTAAAAATAGATAAGTAATTAGTTTGTCTAAGTCTATGTTCGAGGGTGGCATAATCGTATCGATTAAACCCTCTATAAAAAATAAAGATTTAAAAAAAAAAATGCTTTATACTGCATAGATGCAATATGTCTGCCCGGCCGCGTGGACCGACTTTCCTAGAATCCGAGACACCTGGCTGTGATCACAATACAACAACAGGCCGAAAAAGATTACAATACACAATGGGCTGTTTTTAATCACATAAACACAAAGTAAACAAAAGAAGTCAAAATTTCGAAAGGTAATAAAATGTGTTTCTACAGGTATGCAGGTGTGAAATTGTCTTTATCGGCGGCTAGGTCATAACAATATCTTAAAATTCTTTATCGTCTAGAATTTATAGAAACAACCGTAATAAATAAATATACATTTAATAACTATAATATAAATTACATACTATTGAATACAATGTAAGAAAACTTAACTTATTTGTATTGTATTCTACCCATAGTCCCTCAAGACTATAAGTAGAATACTGAGCCCAGATCACCGTCTTCTATGGGTAAGGTGCCCAGAAGGCTGGCTACGTTTCCTCGCTGGATCGCCATACTGATCCGTTGGCCGAGGTAGGCACCAGCCCTCTGATCACCTGAAGAGTCGATGAGTCGTTTTGATAAATTTTGGTAGAGGCTCATGGCCTCAGGACCCCACGGTCCAAGCGTCTCGACAGCAAACGGCACAAACATATAACTCTCACTGAGGGTTGCATATTTCCGCCGCTTGAGCGATTCCGCTGTTTCCGCCGCCGAACCGGCCGATCTAGAAGTGTTTGGTAAATGGGATGCGGCCAACGTGTCTACGCAAGTCGCATCCCACACCAAAGGCTTGCCACGCTGCCAGGGAATTAGAGTCATTCCGTCAGGGCGCCTGCCATCATCACGTGCAATACCGTTCGGCTCCAATAGAGCCGGCACGTTAGCGGTGGCAAGCGCCCTCCGTAAGACATCATTCAGGGCCGCGTGGCGTGACCATCTGCCGGCACTGCGGTGGCAAGAAAGACCGTGGTATCCCGGGTCGATTACCTCTATACCACAGACACATGTGGTGCACATATGCGAGAACCTAAGCGCAGGTTTATAGCCAAAGAAAAGGAAGTATTATCCAATAATGTACCTATGTTTGGGGAGGGGATAGCTTGGAGCCAAAAACCAGACTCTTTGCGAGAAACGGCAAGGATGCGGGCACGTCCTGTAGAGTTAGTTGAATTTAGAAGTTCTGTGTTTAATCCTCTACATATAGGTTCATCCCAGCATCGTTGCGAATTCATGATCGTGGGAATGTCTTCACTAGGGCAGACCATTTTCCAGGCGTTTAGTGCTTCATTTAAAAAGGATGTATTGACATTATCCCAGTGTTGCATAATTTTTTTAAATAATGAGCCAGTGCTGTAGGCGGATGAAAGAAAAGCCGGTAGAGCAACGCTAGAGATTTTGCGGATGCCTAAACCTCCAAACCTAATGGGTAGGGAAGCTTGGATCCAGTTGTTGTCTGAGAGTTCTGAATTTAAAATTTTACTAAGCACATCTTTAATGCGATTATCTAGTGGTTTTATAAGATTAGAAAATTTCCAAAGCGGGGCGCATCGTAAAACATATGTTAATTTTGGTACAAACAGACAATGTCGTATAATGTGATATGCAATTTGAGAGTGAATATCGAAAAGTTTAGAGTATGACACATCAAACGCGGCTGATTGCTCAGACAGATAATTTGGAATGGCCTCATCTAGAATAGGGGCTCCAAGCAAGCGAAGAGAATCCTTCTCCAGGACCTTAATACCGGGTGCGACGACATTGAACATATTGCTAATATTGTCGCATTCGTTTTTAGACAGGCTATCGGACAAGAAAATTTCGCATTTTGAGAAATTTAACTCTAATCCTATTGAATTAAATTTTGATATCAGGATAAGTAGGTCTTGGAGTACAGTTTCTGCGTCGCCGCCTAGAGTCCCATCGTCTAGATACCACACATTGAATTTAGATTTGAGGGATTCGATGACCGGATGGATCGCCAAGCTGAAGATGGCCGGACCTAGCGGGTCGCCCTGTTGACAGCCCACAGATGATAGAATAATGTTGTTTTTATACATAAGATTTGTGGGTTTTGAATAGCTTTCATGAAGGTAATTTGATATTTCTGGACCGTAATAAATTAATATTACCTAAATTATTTATCTTTTAATTGTATTTTCAGTAACTTTAATATTAAAGATATTAAATTTAATAGTGTTAGTAATTTCAACGTCTATAATAATGTAATTATTTCAGAACGAAATAAAATATTCATGCTCCTTAATTGTTCGTTTCTTTATACACAATTTTTAATGTAAATATTGACTCAGTTATCTTATTGTATACTTAAATAGGATATGCCCGCGACTTTGTCTATACTTGACTTGAAATTTCTCGGGACACAAAGTATTGAAGCATTTAAAAAAAATCTCCGCGTATAAAAAGTATCACACTTTATAACATAAAAATTGTTGTCAATCACTCAAATCAAAAAACCGCATTGGAATACGATTGTTTTCAAACTAGCCATTTGAAATACATCCCAGAAAAATTACCGCGGGATTCCCGGGATAAAAAGTAGCGCACATTTTATGTCTAATAATTAGCTGCCGTTGTCATCTTTTCTGGTGCACTGGCGAAGAGTGGAATAATTTTCCGGAGTCTGTTTTTCCTGATAAATACTATATTGAAGTCTTCAAGTCCCGAGTGAATAGATATCTTCTAGGTAAGCGTGCTCCATCCTAGACTGCGTCATCACTCAACATCAGGTAAGACAGTGGTCAAAGACAAACATATGCATAAAAAAGACACCGAAAACCGTATCGAAATCGGCCCTGTAGTTTTTACATGAATCCCGAACAAATCGAGTTCTCCGTCGTTTATATAGTCTATTCTAGTTGTTTTTTTTTTTTTAATTAATAGCAGACACGGCATGTTTAGAATTTTATATAGATAATCGTTTTCAGAAAAGGTTCAAAGCTTGTATTTACTAAATTCACGCGAAATCTTTGATGTTGGAAACGTGTACAAAGTTTAGAGTTTCGTAACCATTTTAATAAAAAGCTGACCGTTGATTAGTTTGTTTGCCTGTCTTTCTTTTTTTTTATAATTACTAAATTACTTGAAGTAAATTCGGGATGGCCGCTGTTCATGTATGTAATGCTGACATTAGACGAATAAACCAAATTGAATCGGTACAGGTGAAAGGCCTACAATTGGGGCCTAACTGCTATTTCAATATCTTAGCATTGCGGAGATATTCAAAGTACAATTCCATTGCGATAGTATTAAAAATTCGTATTCTCACTACCAAACCCACAATATCTTCTCGATACCATAGCGGCGGAATAATAGTAAATAATTTATAAAAAATTGTTATTACGATTACCATTAGCAGAAATGGCGTTAGTCAAAGAGAGCGGCACAGACACACACACACCTCACACACTCACATACACATACATATATTTTTTATTAACGATGCTACGGACTCGAGTTCCGTACCCTTTTTACAACTTGATTACTGTTAGAGTTTTTTGAGTTCATACACGCTTATTGTTAATTTTTGTTATCGTGTGTGACATTAATATTGTGGTTTTTATTTTATGTTGTGTACCTTAAGAATAACTTATATATATTTTTTTCTAATTTTAATAAGTACTAAACTTATACTAATGTAGAGTGTATCTGTTACATGCTGGTGTTGTGAGAGAGTGCATATGCAGTGTGTGCCTTATGTCTATACCTATATTTAATATCTTAACTATTGCCAACACACACACACATTGGAATTAACAGAATACCAAATTCAGGTAAACCTACGATTGAGATGATATACTGTCAGGCGCTTTTTACGAGATGGGATTAATAGCAGAATTAGGCCCCTGAAAGCAGACGACGGTATTCAATGACACGTAAAGAATAAAGTCTATGTATATATGGATCGCTTTGGTTGATACATCCAAATTGAAAGATTAAAATGGACCGTCTAACTTCGGCTTTTCAGCAGGATCAATATACACTGTCGTGTGGTGTATGTTTAGATAGGCATGTATTATGACATATTTAGATACCTCCAAGGTCCTAAAAACTGTCATGTTTTAGAATTAATAATGAATTGTTAATAATAACTTGAGCTATCTACTTCTTTACTTTGGTGCTGTAAGCTGAATGTCATAAAACAGTCTACATGGAATTCAGCCGCTGTTATTTAAATTTAATTGATCGTTATCCTTCTCTCAGTGCGACACAATCTAGAATGTGGCAACTATATGTAGTCAATCTGAATCTAGACATTGTTCGCTAAAATGACATATTGGGGGCACTAGAGGCGACCGTTGATTGGATGTAAATCAAATCACGACCTCGCACTAGCTGCTCACTCACATCTGACACACGGACGTTAAAAGCTTTATGCTGTTACATACAACCACAAAATATTTCTTAAAACACACTTCGAAAAAAAATATTTGCAATCCATACTAATTTCACAATATTATTGTTACGACCTGAATGCCGACAAAAGACAAATTCACACCTGCGTACCTGTAGACATTTTATTTCCTTTTCGGTATTTGGACTTCTAATGTTGTCTTTGTGTTTAAAATTTGTAATTAGAAAAACAGCCCATTGTGTATTGTAATATTTTATGGTAGTCATTAGCCAGGTGTGATTCTAAGAAATTCAGTCCACGCGGCCGAGAGACATATTGTATTTGTGCAGTATAAAGCAATGCCCCAATAGAGAGATCGGCAGTCTAGCGATAGCCACAAGCGAAGCAAGACGTTAGTGACGCACTTTGTGCGTGTTATTGAATCGTGCTTTAAGTTTAGACTGGTTGTGTTCAGTTATATTTGTACCTGTGTTATACGTGTTTGTATAGTTCTAATAAATTCTATAGTAATTCCAGCGGTATTTTAATTCGAGTCCTGCAACTCGTAACATTATTTAAGATTACCGTTTTAAAAAAGATAAGACTAACATAAATAAAAAAAGAAAAGTAAAACGTAAAATTAAAAAATCAAACGTAAATAAGATCTCTGCCTCGAATAAAGTCAGAGGCAAGTGAGTATAAAAAATAACAATAATAAATAAATAAAAACAAATACACACGTATTCCCAATTACAATGAATAACTCTGGGATTCCCGAACTCCCAGACGAGAGTAAATAACAGAAATTCCTTTACAAAATTCACCATGCCGTGAATCGCAGCTGGAGTACTACCAGGGGCGTAGCTCGTAGCTACCACCGTATCAAAGATACGTGGCAGCCAGGCTACAGTAGCCCCGAAAGTGTGTAAACAAATATTCCTAAAATGTTATCCACAATCTTTCATAGAACTAGCTGTCCCGGCAGACGTCGTCCTGCCCGGAAATGCTTCAATCGATATTTAACAAATAAAAAATAGGGGTTGCTCATAGAGGGTTGAAAATTTAGGGTTGTATGTATTTTTTAATGCTATATCATAAAAAAATTACCTAAAAATTAAAAAAAAAAATAGGGGGATGAAAATTAGATGTTGTCCAATTCTCAGACCTACCCAATATACACACAAAACTTCATGAGAATCGGTCAGGTCGGTTTTGGAGGAGTTTAACCACAAACACCGCGACACGAGAATTTTATTTATATTAGATTAATATTTTTGAGAATAACTGCTGGGCCAACAGGAATGGCTATCAGATTTGTCATTATTGATTTGATTGATTGATTTGAAAAATAACCTTGCTGAAGAAAAGACAAGAAAAGTGTATCTTTCATTTGAATTGTTTGTCTAATTTAGCTCCTAGGAATGTTAAGTAAAACTAAAAACTTACAATTAATATATAATTATTTTAATTCAATTCGAGATTTTTTTTGTTTCTTTTATAAAAAAACTAGTTTTCCTTTGGGCCCCCAACACATCTTAATACAGGGCCCATCTAAGGCAATCTACGCCACTGAGTACTACATTAACAAGTAAACAAAGAATGACCTGTGATATCCTTAGAATGTTTTCTGAGTTGTTTTTTTACTGAGAGACTAACATTTCTTATATTCTTCTATGCTATAATTTAAGACCGGTAACACTGGCCTTACACCTGTAAGTTATACTGACATAAGCCTTTAAGGCTAAGCACGCACTACGATTATCAACACCGGAACTCATCCTTTCACAGCAGCTTTTCACACTAACTGAGTCCGGTATTTATAAATCATAGTGCGTGCTAAGCCTTACAGTCGTACGCGAGTAAAATTTACAGATAAAGCCGGACGTAGTATAATAATCTTACACTTCTAGTCTCGTCTGCTATTCTATATTTTATACATAGTAAGGAAGAACGAGGCTTATTCATATAGCCTCATTTTGTTCCAAATATGCAGAGCGTGGTAAATTTACACCCATCCATGAGTAATGGCATATCTCCAAGCAATATCTCTGGGTGACAAAACGGGAAGTCGTGACATATGTTCCATGCCTCACGTCACTCTGATTATGTTGTTCAATGAAGTTATAAGCTTGACTAGAAGCCGCATTGTTGTTAATTAATATTCTATTATTATTCTTTTAGGTTGAACAACAGCGGAAATGGACGGTTAATTTGTTTTCAACACTCTCAATCATCGTATAATACTGCGTGCACATTGGGCCAACGCAGCACAACGAAGATTCACTGGAAATAGTTACATCAAAAGAATCCATACATTAGATCAGTGATTCCCAAAGTGGTCTATATCGACCCCTAGGGGTCTATGACAACCTGCAAGGGGTCTACGTCAGCGAAAAAAAAATTTGGGGGTCCATGAAATGAAAATGGGGGTCCACGATAGTGGATCTCAACACATACACTGATAGTACCTATTTACTTACATCATACTATCTTATAATATCAAAACATATACATTATTTATAAAAGTACCTATGAAGCAAAAAAATTATTATATATGTTTATAAAATTGTGTAAGTTGTAGGATGTTGGTATTCGCTTTGTGGTCGCAATAAATTTTGAACTTGTAAAAACCTGAGAGTCGCAGTCTCAGAGCTTCGCTACCTTGCACTGACTTGTTCAATTTGTCACTCTATAAATACGAATGTGGGACAAATACGTTTATTCGTTTCCTGAATCTTGAAAAGGAAAGTGCTAAGAAAATATTTAAAAAAATATAAACAGATAGTATATCACACAAATTTTAGTGAGTCAGTGTTATTTTGTTTGAGAGTGCTGGAGAAAAGTAAGTACATTATTTTTTATTAAATTTTAGTTTTGTACTCGTAGTTAGCAAAAATAGATAAATTACGCCAATCATGACTTTAGTTATTAGTAGTTTAATATTCAATCATGCATAATTACACGAGTACTCCTCAATAGTTTATTTTTGAAAGTTTTAGCAATCGGTATTATAATTACAGTGCAATCTTTGTAATTCGAGCTAATTGTTGCAAGAAGATGTTCGAATTATGGAATGTTTTCGGAAAAATCAAAAAATATTTTTAATATACAGCTGCTGAATTTTCTGTCTTATTTAAATAATTTAATTTTGCCCACAGATGACTGATGCCATGTCCGAATCTAAAAAGAAATATAGACAGTGTATATACTACACAGTAGTACAGTGTTGATTATTTGAAATTTGGCTTCATTCCATCATTGCCGGACAAACAATCGCCTATGTGTTTTTTATGCAACAAAGTTTTGGGCAATTATGCTATGAAAGCATCTAAACTGCAAGATCACTGAGAAGATGCCACCCTGATAAAACAGAGAAAGATTTGAAATACTTTCAAACACTCAAAGATAAATTTCAGAAGAGACCTACACTGGACAGAATGTTCGCTTCGACGTCACAAAGAAATGATGATGGTTTGCGGGCGTCTTACAATATCTCGTTACTTATAGCAAAATCCGGAAAATCGCATACTATCGGAGAGAAGTTAATTTTGCCAGCCGTTGAAGAGGTTTTAAAAACTGTTTTACACAAACCTGCATCTGATATCATTAAAAGAATTCCCTTAAGCAACAATACTGTTGAAAGACGTATTGATGAAATGAGTTCTGATATTGAAAGCTTCTTATATAATTATTTGCAAACGACCCATTTCTCTATACAACTGGACGAGTCAACTTTACCTGATAATGCAGCATTATTATTGGCATATGTTCGTTTTATTATGAATCAAGAAATCTACGAAGAACTGCTCTTCGCAAGAACTTTGATAACCGACACTATAGGTGAATCAATATTTCATGTTTTGAAGAATTACTTCATTGAAAAAGCAATTCCTTTATCAAATATAATATCAGTAGCTACAGATGGAGCATCTGCCATAGTTGGACGTTATCGTGGATTTATAAGCTATTTAAAACAAAATGTGTCAGGGGTGTTAGCAATACATTGCTTCATCCATCGACAACATTTAGTTGCTAAAAATTTGAGTGTTAGATTGCATGAATCACTTCATTTAGTCATCGATGCAGTAAACCGAATCCGAAGCAACGCGTTGAATACGCGGTTATTTGCGCGGTTGTGTGAAGAAAATGACAAACACTTTCATCAATTACTCCTTCACAAGTACGCTGAACGCTGAAGTACGCTGGCTGTCGAAAGGCTTATGTTTGACAAGATTTTATGCACTTTTTAAGACTATTTTAGAATTTCTGGATACTAAAGATAAAATTTTAAAGAAAATTTAATGAAGAGGAAAACAGACATCGCCTATTTAACAGATTTGTTTACAAAATTTAATATGGTTAATTTGCAATTACAAGGTGACAGTTTAAATTTGATTAAAACAAAGTCCATCTTATCAGCGTTTCTTGCCAGAGTTAAACTAATGAAGCAAAATATTGGACGGGGCGAATTTTCCCAGTTCCCCAATTTGTCACAGACAAGCTGTCAGGAAGACGACGTTTCAACTTACGTTCAACATTTAAATGCCCTCTATTCAGATTTTGAATCTAGGTTTGAGGATATTTTGACTATGGTAATACCACCGTGGATAATTAATCCATATGGTGACATAGAAGAAACGAATGTCATAATACAAGAGGAACTGACTGAACTAAGTACAAACGAAGAACTTAAGGTTCAGTTTAAAAACGGATATCAGCAATTCTGGCTGCAAAACAACATACCCGTTACTTATCCCGTATTATAGAATATAGCTAGGAAATTTTTAATTTCCTTTCCATCGTAATACCTAGTGGAAAGGGGGTTCAGCGCTGTTACCAATCTCCTAAAGAAAAAAAGAAACAGACTTGACATCATTAGCCGAGGAGATTTAAGATTAACCCGTACAAAATTGACGCCAAATGTTGATAATTTATTATTAAAGCATCAGGTTCATCCTTCTCACTAAAAATATTGACTTATTGCTTATGTTATTTTATTTATAGTGTATTTTATGTTTATTTAATGTTACGTATATTTTACATAACAGATACAAAATTTTATTTTGAGTAGTTTTAATTTAAATTCAATTAATAAATGTATAAATTAACATGTGTTTTTACTTTAAGTTTTTAACACTAACTTTACTACAGTTAGAAATTTACAGGAAATCAATATCAGGTAAGTAGGGGGTCTACCCAACACGGAAAAACATGGCAAGGGGTCTACGACACAAAAAAGTTTGGGGAACTCTGCATTAGATCCTTCGACAAAACATACACATTTAGCCAGTGAACCCCCTTCTTCGGTGTTCGTTACCTCAATATATACCCGACATTAAACACGATTAAACCCTAATAAATTAGGTCTGAAGAAATATCATAAGGCTTTGCAGCCAGAGCTGCAAAATAATCAAAAAATGGCTTTGGTCGCACTGAATATTAAAAAAATCCAAAACGTAAAATAAAGTCAAAGTTAATTTAAATCATTGTGGGGAGCACGCTAAATTAAAACTCGATAAACTTTAGAGCATAGTCCCAACTCGCAAAGGTTTCTGTAATGGACTGTAGATGAATACTCAATTGAAGGTTTGTCGAGTCCTTTGTTCTACAAAACTTGATGTTTGAGGTGTTGTTTCTAGTTTAATGCACGTCCGTGGCTGTATGGAGGATGGTGGGGGACGAGACCGTCTTTAGGTCGAGCAACAGGCGAGCTGATCAATGAACGGATCCCCCTGCCCCCCACCCTGATCCACCTGCGCCGCACTTGTTGCGCGCATGACCTGACACAGGGCTACAAAACTAGTAACATTTAATTAAAAAATTTGGCGCACAAATACCCTCATTTTCCAAATTAAATTAAAATTATAAATTGATATGAATATATGCTTGTCAATATCAAAGAAAAATTAATATAAAAAATATTAGAAAGGCATTTTCTAAAATGTATCATAAATAGCTTTAGATAGGTAGGTAACCATCCAAAAACTTAGCCGTCCATCTAATAGTTGTTCATTAGCCGGCTAAGAAACCAGGTGATAGATTTTTAGGAAATGGGTGAATGACTTGTTATTCGTTAACCGCCAACCGACGTCTGACGATTTTTATCTGACAACCATTACCTAGTTATCGAAATGGTTGACAACTTAGCCATGGCTATTTTGTGAGCAGCTGCTAATTAGCTAGCTTTAAAAATAGCTACTCACCTCTACCTTACAAAACTTACACTACACCACAAAAGTTTAAACCTGTCAATATGTTGACATGATTTGTCTCAGTTTCTAAGGAAGATTATCCATGGTATCTTAACGAGTTTGAAGATATAAAAAAACTCTTAACCAAACATTTCAAACTCCTCTTCTACGAAGGCCTGATAGCGCCCCAATCAAAATCGTCGGACAAAGCAATAAATCTCAGACAAAGCAATAAATCTCAGACACATTTAATAATTGAACCCAATCGATCTCTATTTACGCAATTCAAAATTAAAGATTAGATAAAAAAATTCTCGTTTAACCTTTTTAAGCAATTTCACTTGCATACGGTTAAGAAGTACTCCATGAAGTTTCTAAAACTATTTAAAATATATTAATAATCTTGGTTGTCGCAATTGTAAAAATTTTAGCCTATTTATTATAAGTAAAATGCGTTAATATTACACTAAACATGCAAAGACATGTTTATTTGGTAAAAACGTTTTTATACAACCCAATTTATTTACCACTAAACTATAATATATAGTAATAGTGCTAGTCAGTAGCTATAATTTTAGTAAAAACTGTGTTGGAATAAGCTATTTTTTATACACCCGAACAAGTACAAATAACTTCCGAGAAAATACCCACGAGATTCCCCGGAAAAAAAAATCACACATTTTATTACATTAAATTTGCTATCGATCAGTAAGGAAATCACATTGGAATTAGATTTTTTTATCTGGTCATTTTAAATCATTCCCAGAAAAAACCCGTGGTATTCCCAGGATAAAAAGTAACGCAGACTTTAAGAATTAGCTGTCGATCAGCAGAACCCGCATTTTACGTGAGTCCCGAACAAACAGACAAAATATTTGCATCGTGTTCTCTATCGTTTATACAGTCTATTTTAGTTTTTTTTAATAACTTCAATGCACAGACATGGCATGTTCACTTCATCTTATTTATCTATTGTATAAATATAGATGTTTTAGGACAGTAAACGATTTGATTGATTGAAGTTTGAAATATGTATAAGGCCTAGAAATCAGTTTATCGAATTTGAAAACAAAATTACTTGAACATGTTTACCATTCCTGATTTGAACGAACACAATGCAACTCTCATTACACTCGTGTTTAGCTAATTTCAGCTTTATTACTTTATAGATAGGGCTACTAAAAGAGACTTAAACAAAATTGATGGTTTGACGCTCATACTGAACAAGCGCACTTGAATTGCATTTGAAAACAACTAGCTCTTGTTGATGACTTCTATGTTCCAGATTTTATTTTAACATTAGGTGATTAGAATAGCAGTTAAGATATAAATATGTTTATATTAGTTACTTCATAACTAATATAACCATACCTATGCTAATTTCACAAGGACGACTTCAGCATCCTTTGTTTCCATCCGATTTATGACTACTACACACACTACTACTACAGAAAGAAAACTTCAGCCACCAACAGGTTGAATCCAGTCCAACCTTATTGGCAGTTAGTCAATGTAATATATTGACTAACTGCCAATAAGGTATATTATATAGGCAATCAGAATTGTTCGAAGTGCCATTTTCCAGTAGCCCTAGACACCGCAGAGTTTTAGTGGTATCCCTAACGCGGCAATAGCACTTCTTATGGTTATTAGTGTCCCCGACATGGCGAATACCACACTCCCTCGCCGTGTTTCCCTGGCGGTGGTTAGTACCCGGATTTCCGCTTGCTAAAAAATGGATTGACATATGTTGAAGGGCGCCTAAAAACAGAAAATATTTAGAGCTTTGGGAAGAAGCAAATTAAAGAGCTTGATGCTAGACGACACATAAAAACCTGGAGTCGTGTTCCAGCATTAGTGGCTAAGTCCATATCCCCCTTTAGAGAGCGGCAGTACGTTGGTAGCGCCTTTTGTGTTATAAATGTCCATACGCGACGGTAATCACTTTCCATCAAGACCGTGTGCCTATCCGCTTAGCTCATAGAATAAAATAAATAATTGCAACCACGGCGGTTGAGCGGACTAAGCCTTTGAGGGCTTACCTCATTGCAACACAGAGGCTTCGGGTTCGATTCTTGGTATAGAAAATTTCGGACGCGAATTATCTATTACGTTATTAACTATGGTCTGGTTGTCTGGGATCGGCTCCTGAGTAGTCCGTTATATATTAACTATAACACAAGCACAACTCCCTTCGGTATATACAATATGTGTTTGTCTGCCGATTATAAAAAAACTATAATCTTAAACCTAAAAATAATAATTATAGTGAAACGTTAACTAATTATGATAATAAAATAGTTTATTAACTACCAGAACATTGTTACAACGATGACGATAAAATAGTAAAATCTAAATAATAATTAGAAGAACAAAACTAGTCGTCCGTTATCCAGGAAAACACTTTTCGCTCCTATATTCGACATTCCACATCATTTGACGACCTATAATGTGCATGCAGGATATAAAACATCATGTTTTGTGCTATCTGTATACTGCAAAACATGAAGTATTAGGTTGACAGACCATATTTTCAGAATAAGTAAATAATTATATGACCAAAATGAACCTACAGCTAAGTAGCAAAGTAGATTAGTATAATTTCTAAAAAGTAACGACATACAATAGATACTAAACTTCTCATGAGCTTTATTGAAACAAAAAATAATAATTCAAGCATTGATTATCTCAGCTCTTTACCATGTTTTCTGGATGAGTAGGACAACTTTGCTATAGAAACAAATGTCTAATAACAGCTGGAATGTTATTTATTCAGTTCTGTTGCTCTTTTTATAATCAAATTAAAACAAAAGCCGCGGCCTTGTAGTTAAAAGCGAACTCTTCCAGGCAAGTTCTTTCAACTCTTTTCTTGCAACAACTAAAATCAGATATTATTAACTTATCTGTAATTATTATAATAATTATACAATTTATTTATTAAAAAAATGAAAAAGTATACAATGGTGAAAATGTATCTAGGTCAGAAAATGGGTAAAAGGCTGTTTTTATGGCCAGGTATTATTTTTGCATGTTCGAACATGCAAAATAATATTATTTATATAAAATATATATATAAAAGAAGAATGGCGGAGGATCGTGGAGTAAAGGGAACTTATCTAGGCCGAGTAGTTGGATACCGTGCACTTGGCTACTCCAGACTTCGCAAGAGTAACATTGTGGAGGCTGACCTGCGTGAGCTTAAGACTGGAGTAAACTCGTTTCAGTTATCAAGACTCATTTTGGGTAGTTTAGCTACAACAGTTGCTTATGCGGAGCGGAGCCTACATAAACAAATGTCAAATTAAACGAATGATTTTTTACAAATTAGTATGCGTAAATTTAGTAATACACTAATGCAATGCGGCAGTTATACCCCTACCCAATTATTTTTCAGGGTGTTCATGTTCCATGTTATAACATTTTTGTTACAATTTATTATATTCTGGCAACTCTCCAATTTAAATGACGCGGCGTATAACTTTATGGCTGCCACCAACACAATATCACAACATCGCGAAAGCGTCACCGCTATTCTAACAAAGGTATGCAATATCTTGGATAACAGTAACTGTTATTGTGCGGTGTAGACATTTTCAGCAAGTTATGTAAATATATTGCTGTTCGGTAAGTATACATACATACATACATAACTTCACGCCAGGTCCCTTGCGGGGTAGGCACGAACAACAGAGCGCCATACAGGCTTATTCTTACACACCTCACTTGCTTCTTTGACATCCATAGCTCTTGTCATGCACGCTCGTCTGTTCTTAAGGCTCCTGACATCACCTTCTGCTAATACACGATCATGATCATGGAAGGTGTGTCGTCAGTGGTGGATTTACACTAGGGGCAGTCGGGGCTAGTGCCCAGGGCGGCAAATTTTCTAGGGCGGCAAAATTTAGAAAGTGAGACAAAAATTCTATACAATATACACTGACGGCCTCATAAACTGCATCAAAGTAATAGACGACTTTGAAATAAATATTTTAACCAAGTATGCAAACTTTCTATACAGATTTAAATTGAAACCTCTAGATTGGTTCGTGAACTTTAAAACAGCGTAGGGTCATATCCTTAAGTTTAGGTTTGCGTACTGGAAAGGACCTTAAGACTTTTTTTGAAGAAAAAATAGAAATTTAAGGAAAATTGGTTTAATTAAAAAATTGGTTTTAACAATAGACACAAAATTTATGCAAGGGTTTATTTGTGTATTACCTCCACGTGCCCTTATTACGGATTCTAATCGGTTCCGCATAGATTTTATTAGGGTTATTAAAACATCTTGCGGAATATTGTCCCATTCTTCTGAAAGTGCTGTTCTTAGTGCTGCCACTGTCGTGGGCAAAGGGTTTCTCGCATATACAGCTCTTTTTAAATTGTCCCAAACATGCAATGGGATTAAGATCCGGGCTGCGTGCTGGCCAATTCATTGTACGTATCCCAACCTCTTCGCAATATTGTCGAACTTGTGCAGCAGCGTGCGGCCGGGCATTATCCTGCATTAAAGTAAAATTTTCGCCTATGAATCCCATGTAAGGCACCACGTGATCTTCTAAGATCTCTGTTATGTATCTGTATATGATCTCTATTACCGTTTTGACGGCACATGTGTATGAACACAAGTTCTGTTCGCCCGTTCATCGATATGCCACCCCAGACCATACACGAACCGCCTCCAAAAGGAACACGCTCCTCAATGCAACTTTGAGCATATCGCTCCCCACGTTGACGATAGACTCTTCTGCGACCATCTGCACCATATAAACATGTCCTACACTCGTCCGTGAACAATACGGAGGTCCATTGCTCTTCTGTCCAATTCAGGTGATCACGCGCAAATCTTAAGCGAGCTTGTCTGTGAGCTACAGACAACTTTGGACCATTTGCTGGACTAAAAGGGGTGATATCCGCTTCCTTTAACCTTCTTCTTATTGTTCGTGCACTCACGTTTACTCCACGCACTTCATTAAGCTCTGTTTTGATGTTAACAGACGTGAGGAAACGATTTCGCAGGGAAGTTGTAACAATAAATCGGTCATCACGACCGGTGGTTGCTCGAGACCTGCCTGTACCACGTCTCCTTCTGTAAGAACCTGTCTCCACAAACCTTCTGTATATTCTAGAAACCGTAGACTCGTTTAAATTTAAATTTCTACTAATCGTTCGTTGATCAAAGCCCTCCCGCACCAATGCTACAATTTGAGCCGCTTGTTCGGACGAAGTATCCATATTATGGTTCAAAAACTCTCGATGAGTTAAAAAACTAACCCAACAATTCTGCTGGTAACAATAATTCAATTGACAAAAGAATAAAAAATCAATGAGAATCAATTTATAACTTCGCTATAAATAACACGCAAATCTGATACTACGAGTAAATTTTCTTTTCCCGGCTATATTCATTTGTTTTACTGCAGTTCTATTTTTAAATTTTCCTTTTTTTTGAGATTAAGAGCACGTCTCTCCATATTTATATAATTTAATCTAAAAAGTTTGCATACTTATTTAAAAAAATCATTTCAAAGTAATCCTGAACTTTGATGCAGTTTATTATGTATCAAATTAAAATTTTGTATATTATAATATAGGAAATTTAAGTAAAAACTATTCAAATAGTTTCATTTATTTATTTCCATAAAGGTTTGAAAAAATTAAAGTTGGTATTTTTATTTCCTGGAATTAATAAATTTATGTAGTTTTTTTGAAGAATTAAAAATATTTTCAAATTATGTATGTCTTTTTGATAACAGAAACTTTCATTGATTAATGAATTTTTCTAAAATTGGAGAATTATTCAATAATATATAATATATTATTATAAATATAATATATATTAATAATATATATTTATTTATTATGTATTATATATAATACATAATAAATTTCCTGCAATCAATTAGTTATTCTAATTCTTAAAAAATAAGATACCAAAACTATTAAAACAAAATTTAAGTCATAGGGCGGCATTTTCTTCAGTGCCCCAGGGCGGCACAAATTTAAATCCGGCCCTGTGTGTCGTGGCCTTCCGCGGTAAGTATACAATGGTGGCATAATGGCTAAAACACGCACGTCTCATACCTGCAACGTGGGTTTGATCATAGCTGGGGAGCACTCTATATGACGATGACAGATACAATTACCACGTGCTAATAGTAAAGGAATACATCGTGAGGAAACCTACACAATAAGACAAACGTGTAAAAACCGTCAATCCCCGTTTGACAAGCGTGGAGGATAACAGAAGGTTCTCTAACAATGGTGAAAACCAAGCCAATAGTAGAACGTGTATGAAATGGACTAATATTATTAAAAGTACATTTCTGCTTTTGTAATTTATTTTAGAAAATTCCACGAATTTATGAAAATATATTCTTAATTTATATCAATACAACCTAAACCGTTTTTGGTAAAAAGACAATACTGAAACCTCTTGATTATCCTCACCTTCTTTGTCCAAACTGGCCCAAAGATAAACAGTGTCGACCAGATACTAATAGTAAGTAAAGCAGTAATATTTAAAAAAAGCGATGGTTGCTGGATATCCTAAAAAACCGGTCACTGTCTTTATATTATATACCGTAGACAGAGAATAGGTTTCTCTGTCTACAATATATACAATGTAGTCTGTGATTGTTCCTCTCATCAGCCGCCACTCCAAGCCATAAATATATTTTTAAAAATCAGCCGCCACTCTATTATACAACTATATTCTGTTACCGCCACCTTGATTATGCGCTATAAAAAAAATGTAATAGCGATACATTTTTTTTATTAGACAAAGAGATTATTATATATAAAAAGACGTGGTACCCAGAACAATACTCTCAAAAACTATCCAATGACATTTGACATGACAGTAACTTTTGACACAAAATGGTGCATGAAAAAATCTAGTGTCTGTTTCACCTGCAAACGTCAATTTTGTGCTATTTTTGTATATAAAATTCAATCTTGTTCTATCGTAAATACACATCATTATCATAAACGATAAGGCATTATAACTAAGATTGTTAAATATCAAGTCACCGTATAACAGAGTGAGTAAGTTAGTGACCTTGCATCATACATTTATAACCCCGTACGTTTCGCTGGCCTCTCGCTGTCTGAAACCACATCATGAAAAATATTATTAGAAAAAGTTGGCGTGATGCCGCTTCATTGATACTGATAGCGCAGCGAAATGGCGAATTAACGCGCCGTTGCCGGAACAGCGCCGGGGTTAACTACGATATATTGTTGCAGACTCGGACTGGTACAGGATCGTTTCCGAACAGCGTAGTGTTCCCCGGCGGCGTGAGCGAACCAGCTGACAACGCCGACTCTTGGACGAAGCACTTCGCATCTTTCGGCTACAATCAGTGCGACTTCGAGTCCTTCCACAACCCCAACAGTGTTGTCACTCCAATCTTTCAAAATAATCCGGTCCAAAGGTACAGTTAACCTTAAGCCGCAACTGAAAGCTGATATTTTACGACTGAAAACATTCTCTCAGTGCCCTTCTCAGAGTCAACAATTAATTTAAGAATTAAATTTATACTAGAAAACTTGTTTATTTTATCATTAAATAACCATAATTAATATTAACAGCCTTTATTTTATTACTAACTGAGACCAAATACAAAATGATATAAATGAATAGCAAAAAAATTAATTAGTTTTGGTCAAGGTTAATGTGCCATTATTAAACTCTGAGTATGGCACTTATGTGTTGATAATACAAGTAACTAAGTACATAAACAACAAATAAATGAAACTCTGCACCCAGAGTAGACAAATTATTTGACCTTTATATCTTTTAGTTTGTCACATAAAACCCACACTCTAATTGTTTTGATGCCCAACAAACAATTGATGTGGTTATCCTTTTTCCTTTTCAATTGGGCTTGCTTATACATTATGACATTAAATAATTCCAGTTTTAGTAGTTAGATACACTATGTGAGGGTTATAAAAGCAAAAATTCATGAGTCACAATGGAGAAAGAACACAAATTCCTGCGGCCAGGTGGCCTGTGGTAAGAGGCGACAAAACAACCCATAGCCGGGTGGTAGGGCATTTGCCCAACTGGATGGCTACCACCCATGGTCTAAAACATCCTTGACTTGTGTTGCGGCATTAGTGACCAGGTGCCAGACTCCCTTAAGAGAGCAGCAGCACATTTGTAGCACTTTTCTTGTTGCAAATCTTCATAGGTGATGGTAACCGCCTGTCTGTGAACTCCTGTAATAAATTTTTATAAAAAAACTTAGTTTTGAATGAATGAATGCTCTTTATTGCATATATATAAGTTACATATATACAATAGGAGGTCTTATCGCCGCCGGCGATATCTTCCAGACCACCTTTACAATGGTTGAAAATTATATATTTATCATAGAACAAAGAAAGAAAAAAATAGAATTAAATTAAATGTCAAAAAAAATAATACATTAAATGTCAAAAAAAGATTAAATTAAATGGCAAAAAAAAAAAAAAAAAAAAAAAAAATATTGATACGCAAACGTTTATTAATTGTTAAATATTATGATGTCAGTGCATTTATTATCCTTAGTCAGAATTATATGTATATACCATCTTCATCTAATATTTTAATCATTTATTGCTACTGTCGAAGAATTCCTGTATCGAATAATATGTCTTGTCCGTTAAATATGTAAATAGCTTATATTTATATGTCTCAAATTCGCGGCACGTTTTTATGTCTAATGGTAATTTGTTATATATTTTTATGGACATCATAAATATGCTACGTGCAAACAGTGTTGTTGTGCACCTTTTATTAAATTTTAATAAGTCACATCTTCGTGAGCTTATGATGTCTTCATATTGCTCAGGGTATCTTCTGACATGAAGCGCCACTTCATAGATATATAGACAAGGTAAAGTGAGTAGTTTAAAGCTTTTAAAGTATGGTCTACAGCTACAGTTAATTGCAATTTTGTGCTGTGTAGTAGTAGTGTGTGTAGGCATTGTTATTTGTGGAAGCTTTTATTATCGATACATTAACTTCAGAATAATATTTATGATAATCAACTCAATTGACACTGAATCTTTAATTTTAAGTCCCATGCAAAGACACATTAACTATTTCAGAAATAGTTACGGCCTTAATGTATCTTTCATCACTTCTTTCATCTTTCTTCACTTTATTTTACAACTACATGGAAGGATGCGAACTTAACATGTAAAGTAACAAACTGCTGTGAAAAGAGCCTATTTGGGCCAACCAATTGGACCCAGATATCTCTGGAGTGACATAGTGGAGGCTGATCTATGCGGGCTCCAAGCCTATGACTGGCAGGAGACAGCGCTGAACAGAAAGGAGTGTAGTATTCTTATTTTGAGTTGTTGAGCCTCAGCAGTTACTTAAGATTAAGAAAGATTTGCATATTCAGGTTTGGGATATAATAGGCGACACTCAAACATATTGTTAACCCAGTTTAAAGATAAATATTTTAGAAGACACACTTTGTTTGTATTCCCTCGTATATTTAACATTTTCATATAACATTTTATCATGGCTATTATGTAGATATCTTGGTAGATTATAAATGTAAATTTACAATCTATTTTCACTCTTACATTAAATTAGCATGTCCAGTATTTTTCAAGGACACCAAATAGTATCTGCAAAATACATATATAAATTCACACATTGGTCATGTTATAAAGATATAGCTATCTATAATTTGATTTCATAATATCAACTTTACTGCCATTTTTATCATAAGACTTTTAGACCTAAAGGTGTTTAAGTCTTTCATTTTTTGGGTCAGTAAGTCAAATCTAACTAAAACTCAGTCTTAAAACATAGTTAAACTATCTTTTAAGACTATATAATACCTTTTGCATCATAAAATATGCTTAAATCCAAATGATAAAATAGTGGTAAGGCTTGATATGTATATTGTCAAATCCTGAGATATTTGAATGCTATGCACTTTTAAACACCTGTATCAAATATCATTGGAGACTGCAATAATGCGCAATGACAGATAACATTCCTATAAATAATCCAGTTGTGCTCTGTGGTTTTAGCTACATTTTAATCGATCATAACTGTATTGTTCTGCATTAGTTTTAAACATATGACCATTGGAAAAGGCACAGCGTCAGTCTTCCTCAATAGATGGCCAAATGACAGTAAGATATATTTTCATTATAATGGTAGTTTCTGAAACATTTTAAACATAGATAAGACAATTATTTTTGGTGGAAACTTCAAGACTAATGTTTAGCTGTGCTGTGTTATTTTCAAACAGTTATTTAATAATGATTAAAGACCGGTTAATATATGTTACTGACTGTTCATTTGCCTTCTATTGGTTAAAATTTGACATAAGCTGAACCAATAGCAATAGCAAGTAAATGAACTATACAAGTTATGTGAAAACTTGAGTTGTTTTCCGGCATTAGTGACCAGGTTCCAGTCTCCCTTAAGAGTAAAGCAGCGCATTTGTAGCACTGTTGGTGTTGCGAATGTCCATAGGCGATGGTAACCACTTTCCATTAATTGGGCCGTCTGCCTGTCTGCTGAACTCATGCAACAAAAAAAAAACTTGACTGATGGTAAGGCAAATGTGTAAATAGTAAGATATAGGAACCAACCATAAAAGGGTGGTAGGAATAGTTCTTGGCATAATTCTTCTGTGGTCACTTTGTTCTACAAACAGTAAAATTTCAGTCTTTTTTAGAAATATAAAGTATTGTCTTTTTCAAGTAATGACACAAATACATAATAGTGTCGATATGTTGATAACTCTCATTATATTGGCTATAATATTTGCACAAAGTGATCCCTACTGTTCCACTGACCGCTCAATATATTTTCCGGGAACTATACAATTGTTGTAGGATATTGGTTGTTGTTCTGCAAGAATTGTGCAATTTATTCAGCTAGGAATAGAAACATAAATCTTTGCATTCCAGTTACTGTTGGGACAATACTTGTACTCAAAATCTATATTGCTTGTCCCATTTAAAAATAACATAACAATAATTGGTAGACAAACACACATGTTGTATATCCTCAAGCTAAGCAAGTTATAGTTGTCTTATGTGGAATCAACACCAATCCCAAACACCCAGACCATAGCAAATAATAAAGTTTACCTATGAAATTTGCCCATGCCAGGATTTAAACTTGGATCCACTGTGTTCCAGTGAGCTAGGCTGGCAAAAATGCTTAGCCCACACACTCAACTATACAGGTTGTCAATGTAAAGTATAATAGTTTGATACAAATTTATTATTAATAATATAAATATTTTATTATGTTAAGAAGCTTGTATACTAGAATAATCTGTCTAAAGTATAATGTATTGTTACGAGCCGCGAGGACGCTAATTATAATGCCGTTGGAATTATTATAGAGTTTATTAGAACTATACAAACACGTATAACACAGGTACAAATATAAACGTCCAAACGTAATGCAGGTCGTAATTCAATAACACGCGCAAAGTCCGTCACTAAATAGATTGCCGAATGTACACAAGTCTCGCCTTGATCGTGGTTCTCGCTCGACTGCGTCGTCCCTCAATCGAGGCATTGCTTTATACTGCACAGATCCAATATGACTGCCCGGCCGCGTGAAATGAATTTCCTAGAATCAGTTGGTACTTTAAATCCGATCACCTGGCTAATGCTCACAATACAACAATAGGCCGTAAAAGATTACAATACAAAAATGGGCTGTTTTCTAATCACAACTTTTAAAAACAAAGTAAACAAAAGAATTTCAGGTGCCGAAAGGTAATAAAATGTGTTTTTACGGTTGTGCAGGTGTTAATTTGCTTTTGTCGGGACCAGAGTCGCAACAGTATTTTAGAATGCATAACATGTCACAGCCATTTGACACTACAATTTCGCTGGTTATTACCATAACTGATTTGCACATGAACATTATTCTAGAATATGTACCATAGATATATCAACTACTATGTTCTAATACAACTGTTAACATATACATGTATGATGTATATGAACAAGAAATGTAATCACTATATCAACCATGCCTTTATCAATATCATTATTATATCAATGTTTTGTGGTCAGATAGGCATGAAATGTCTGACCCTCACAGAAGTCAAACAAAATGTTTTTATCCACCCAGCTTTAAACATACCTATCTCAGTGATTGTCATTTTAAACCTTGCCACTTTGTTGACTACTTCTCAAGCTAGCAAGTGTAGATCTTCTAGAATAAGCACTCTTGGTCATTTTATATTCTGTCTCTCTAACTCACGAATAATATGAATGTTAAAAATTTTTACTTACTTTCTAGGCATATCAGTCTTAGAATAACTGCTATAAGGGAAACTTTTGAAGAATTAGGCTTGTTGATCTGTAGTCGCAGTCACAAAAAGGACAGATCTGGCATATGGGCGGACTTTATAACTGATGCTGATACCAAGTATTGGAGAGAAAAGGTAAGAAAATTTACTTATGTGATATTCAAGATCGCATAATATTTTTTTACCATTGTATTAATTTATTAAACTAACAGATTGTAAACTAATACAATTAAACAATACTTTTAAAAGAAATAGTTGCATTGTATTCCGCCTATAATCCCCTAATACTATAAGTAGAACATATAGCCTAGGTCACTATCTGCTATGGGTTAGGTGCCCAGCAGGCTGCCTATGTTTCCTTGTTGGCTCACTAATAATAATAAAATATATATATATTCTCAAATATTTTATTATTGTGATACATATAAAATACATTTTATTTTATATATTCCCTTATAATTCTTAAATTATTTTCATATTGGCATTGCGAGGACCTGCGAAAGAATTGTAAGAAATTTATGTACAATTTTAATCTACAAACATTATTCTGTTCGCCAGTTATATATTTAGTTACTTAAAGATCCTCTAATGAACATAATTAGTTTATTTGATGCGTTAGCTAGTGAGTAAGGAGAATGACAAACGAGCTATTCTATCAAATCAAAAATTAACCTGCGCTGGTAATGGTAACACTCATACCTTATGTATTTGTTCTGTACAAGAACAAAGAAAGAATAAAATTTCCTGCGGCCGGGCAAAACAACACACAGCCAGGTGGTGGGGTATTTGCCTGTCTGGATGGCTACCACACCTGATCTAGAGTATGTCACCATAACAACCTTGAGTTGTGTTCCGGCATTAGTGGCCAAGTTCCAGACCCCGAGAAAGAAGCAGCGCATTTGTAATGCCTTTGGTGTCGCAAATGTCCATCCGCTTACCATAAGGTGGGTCGTCTGCCTGTCTGCTGAACTCATGCAATAAAAAAAACTAAATGTGTTGGCTCATAACTCACTTCAACTTATAGTTACAAATTAATAATCTGAAAGTTTATTATTACTTAAACTAAATAACCTTTATTATTTGAGGATGAGGCCAATAAAATAGTGTCCCTTTTTTAGTTAGTCAAAAACCCTGAGGAGTTATTAAACTTGTGCAAGGAATACAGTTGCTACCCAGATATATGGTCTCTGCATTACTGGAGCAACTGGCTAACACCAGCTCACTTGCCCAAAAGATTCGACACAGCATTCTTTATCGCCGCTTTGCAAACTAAACCCAATATCAGAAGTTCTGCAAAGTCTGAAGTTGCTAAATTCGAGGTATGTAGAACTTTAAATTAAAATTTTGTTGCGATTCCTTTTTCCACTTGTCTGTTGAAAATTCACTTCTACTATGTGTCCCAGCACGCATTTCGATTTTTCGCTGGCTTACTGTAAATCATGATTTGGTTAGGTTAGGTACATTTTAATGAATGCATTTTTATTTAAGCATATTTTATTTTGTCAAACAAAAACACTGAATTTGATCCGGAACCAAAAAAATATCCATAGTCTACTCTAAAACTATTCCGCCTGTAACCACGCGATATACCTTCTACCCCCTCCACGCGGCCGTAACGCCTATATAACGTCTGTATAGAAATTTCACTTCAAAAGAAACTTCGTTTAAAAAACCGACTTCAAAAACTAGTATAAAATAACTTATTTCTATAGCTATTTTTAATTATAATATCTTATTAACCAACTTCTTTTTAATATATATTATTTTAAACATCTTAAAGTCGGTGCTTAGTAATTTTCAAAATGTAGTAATTAATGTTAAATGTAATAAGTAATGTTTTACTTTGCACCGACTTCAAGATGTTTTAGATAATATTTATTAAAAATAAGATATTATAATTAAAAATAGCTTTAGAAATAAGTTATTTTATAGTTTTTAGTTTTAGAAGTCGATTTTTTAAACGAAGTTTTTTTTAAATGTAGGTCCCAAGAAACGGGAACGGAAAAAAAATTCATAAAAAATCTTGCATAAAATGAAAACTACTGGGCCAAAGTATGATAAATTTTTAGGGGACCAAATGACAATTATTCCGCATCGAACTAATAAAGAATCAGGTAAATCGAGTCATAAATCTCAGAATAATCTGTTATTCGATGCTTTACACTTTAAATTTTTTAATTTAGGAAATGCAACTCTTGGAGCCCCGTTCCGTTACTTGTAAAGTCGAGAAAGTTCAAACCTTATCACATTCTTTGTTTTCAGTGGTCCAGCCCATTGGATATATTAAGTAAAACTGACGTAGTATTATACCCTCCTCAAGCTTATGAGTTTTATAGACTGTCACATATACCAGAATTAGATAAGTTGATCGCTTTTGCCAAGGAGAAGAGTTGGCATGGTGGAGGATTTATTACTTCCTTCACTGTGAAAGCTAAGGATGGCAGGATCCTTGCTATGCCAGGTATATTACTGCAAACCTAAATACAATTTGCTTAGATTTAGATACAATTTTTTTCAAACAATTGCAAAATAAGTAAATATAGCTATATATATATACATATATATAGCTATATTTACTTATTGATTTGTATATATATATATAGTAGGGTGTCCCTTATTTTTCAAAGTTTTTATTTTTTAACGCATACGTCTTAGTTTTGTTCATTTGTTCCTAAAACACTCAGAAATAAATTTTTACCTCATTTGGAGTACGATAAACCGTGCCGACTTGCAGCGAAAGATGTCCATACAAGTTACGCGGAACTACCGGCGCGTACTCGCTGTGTTTGTCATTTTATCTCAGGAAGTCTCGTGATTAACAAATTGTTTTAAAGTTAAAAGAATTGCAGTGGGATTAAGAAGCAATAAAAAAAAAACTTGAGAGGTGTCAAGGGACACCGGGATGGAACGAAGTTCTTACAATAGCTTACTATAGCAAAAAGTGTCGTGACAACTTTTCGTAAGAATTTTTTCCGTCTAGCCCCCTTTCACAACGCGCGAAACGTATTAGCAAGTTTATATTTAATACATATATCATCATGAGGTTTTCTTTGAAGTTTAACATGCAGTTTGGCATGCTATAGTAATCCATTATCTTGCCAAACTCTAAACACACTTATAAACAATACATTCAACCTTAACACATGGTTCTTAAGATCTAACACAATAGCAAAACTAATTTGCAATCTGCAAGTTTAAGTGTAATAGTAAATGAGTAAGTTTGAATCCTATTTACTTCAATATAAGAAACAATTTAAAAATCGAATCACATCCTGCAATTCGACTCTTGAAACAAATTTAACTTTAAACCAGATTCGCGATATTGCTCCTTATTTTAATGACATTAAGACTCTATATGTCCGCAAATGCTATCTGTACGTCAGCAACCCATGACATTTAAATAATGTACTCCAAATTAAACTCTAACTGCGTGGGCATAAAGGGTTATGCAACTGCATTTTATCATGGCAAGTTCAAAAAGTGTCGTGACAACTTTTTCGTAAGAATTTTTTCCGTCTAGCTCCCATTCGTACCGCGCGATAAGGAACTACGTTCCAAAAAGTGTTTCCTTAGTTGGTGACGTGAACCATCAAATAAATGAAGCAAAGTTACCGTCTAATCGTCAAGTTCTTGCAGTCCTCTTTTGAACATTCGCAAAGTTAAATTCAGTGTTAATGAAAGCGCAAATCTTGTCGTTCGAGAGAGTATTATATTCGGGGAAAAAGCTAGAATCCCCACCAGAGCTGTGCCTAACTGTGTAAAAAACATTGTGGATCTTCACCGTACTTAAAGAGAGTAACAAAAAAAACAAAAAAACGCAAGATGTTTACAAGCGCCGTTAGGAGGACTTTCAAATTTTTTTAGATAATTTATTCGATATAGCATACGCAAATGCTTTGGAATGGATGAAAATAGAAGAAGGTAAAATCTTTTTACAAGAATAAATAGAACCACGGTGTCCAGGATGTTTAGCGGGTGTAGATAAAAAGTTAACCGAGAAAGAAGAAAGAACAAGACATAAAATTGAAAGAAGAGAAAAAAAGACATGAGCAAATGTGTAAAACCATGGCTTGTATATAGTCTGTCGGTCAAGACACGAAATCAAGATTTGCGCTTGTTAAAGAGGCTTGAGGAATATGAAACTGTTAATGAAGAGATCAAAGCAGCTCTGAGCAAGTTTAGTCAACATCTTTCGTACTTGTCAGAAGAAATTAATGTTTTATCACTCTTTAATGATGAAGTAGATGAACAAACCGAGGCAAATTTTGTAGCGAACTTACAAAGAGAGAGTTTGTATGATTCTGTGAAGAGATATATTACATCGAAAGAAGATATGTCTGATTATTTGTATGGTAAGTGGAAATACATAGTTTTATGTCTGATACCCTTCTGAATAAATTAATAATAATATTATCTTGTCGCGGTTGGCCATGACACACCTTCCATGATCAAATTGATTATGAACTAGCAGAAGGTGATGTCAGGAGCCTTAAGAACAGACGAGCGTGCATGACAAGAGCTATGAATGTCCAAGAAGCAAGTGAGGTGTGTAAGAATAAGCCTGAATGGCGCTCTGTTGTTCGTGCCTACCCCGCAGGGGACCTGGCGTGAAGTTATGTATGTATTATCTTGTCTATTGTTGCAGGAAAATCATTAAATGATTTTATATCCATCAAGAGCACAAATTTATTTTCTCGTTTAAACATTGATAAAAACTTCTTGAAGAAACCCGTTTCTACATGGGAAGAAGATGTTGCCTATTTGCAGGCATAAAATAGGGTTCTTCCTTTAAGGGCTGTGAATGATGCAGCTGAAAGAGCTGTAAAACTTATGCAAGATTTTCATGGTTTAGTCACTACAAACGAAGAACAAAAATAATGTTTGCTGCGCCGTGTACAAAGAGCATAGAAATCTGTATCCCAACTATAAAAAAGAGACCCTAAAAAGCAAATATCCTTGCTGATTTGTGATGTTCTTTTAAGTAATAAATACCTATTTTCTAACTTTCTTGTTTATTATTTATAAAATGATGAAATAACATTTCATTTAGCTACACAACAATAAGCGTTCAAGACAGCGATTTTCAAAATCTTCACGTCTCTGTTGGCACGGGTTAATGCTTACATAGGAAGACAAAATTTTGTATTTGAGTAAGTCTAGGCAGTTTAAAAAAAATTAAGGGGTATGCATTTCGATATCTGAAAAAAATTCACCCATATAAGGGACACCCTAATATATAGCTATATTTACTTATCACAGTTTTTATAAATTTAAAAATGGAAATGGTTGAGAAATATTATAAAAAGAAATAATCTGTAAACTCTGTGTATTTTTCATATTTTTATTGTAAAAATACGAAAGTAGTATATATATACTACCTTCAGACAGACAGATTATTTCTTTTTATAATATTTCTCAATCATTTCCATTTTTAAATTTATAAAAACTGTGATACTTGTTAATCATAATGAACTAGCTCAGCTTTTTGTCTTGTTACAAAAATTTATATGAAAATATTTCATTTCAGGTGATGACCTTTACACCTCATATTTAGACAACAAAGACAATAACGTAATAAATATAGACAAAACTATTTTAGAATTAAGAGAATCCTCTAAAATATTGCATCGCTTAGAGCTAACGGAAACTGGGCAACATCTTGTTATAAAAAACTACAAACCTGAACACCATATCAATATGGGTGATAAGATATTCCCAGTAAAGGTTATAGTTTAAGCCCACCTCAATATATCGCCTCCCATAGATGCCTTACAGATTGGCCTTATTAGCAGTACAAATAGACCATCTCGTAGAAACACTAGATACATCACATAGCTAGATAGAGTTGAGTCATAATGGCGGGATCAGGACACACTTGGCCTAACAGCCACGATGACTATGAACTTCTCGAAGTGATCGGAGTTGGGGCCACTGCGGTCGTCCACGCCGCTTTTTGCAAGCCCCGTGGCGAGAAGTGCGCCATAAAACGTATTAACCTTGAAAAATGGAACACTTCCATGGACGAGCTCCTCAAGGAGATCCAAGCTATGTCCAGTTGTAATCATGAGAATGTCGTGACCTATTATACTAGCTTCGTCGTGAAAGAAGAGCTGTGGCTCGTATTGAGGTTGCTCGAAGGAGGAAGTCTCCTCGATATAATCAAGCACAAGATGAGAATCTCCAACTGCAAGCACGGCGTGTTCGATGAAGCTACTATCGCTACCGTCTTAAAAGAAGTTCTCAAAGGACTCGAATACTTCCACCAGAATGGACAGATCCACAGGGACATCAAAGCAGGCAACATCCTGTTGGGTGACGATGGCATTGTGCAGATTGCAGACTTCGGTGTGTCCGCTTGGTTGGCGACCGGTCGTGACTTATCGAGGCAGAAGGTGCGACATACTTTTGTCGGCACTCCGTGCTGGATGGCACCCGAAGTCATGGAGCAGAACCACGGCTACGATTTCAAAGCTGATATCTGGTCGTTCGGTATCACAGCTATCGAAATGGCCACTGGCACCGCTCCTTACCACAAGTATCCCCCAATGAAGGTGCTTATGTTGACGCTGCAAAATGACCCGCCGACATTGGACACTGGCGCCGAGGAGAAAGATCAGTACAAAGCGTACGGTAAAACCTTCAGGAAGATGATATCTGAATGCCTTCAGAAGGATCCTACTAAGAGACCTTCGGCTCCAGAGTTACTCAAACATTCTTTTTTCAAGAAGGCAAAGGATAGGAAGTATTTAGTCCAGACTCTGGTGTCGATTGGGCCGAGTATGGAGACTCGAGTGCATAAAGCTAGCAAGCGCCAGCCCGGGGCTTCTGGCAGGTTGCATCGCATGGAGACAGGTGAATGGGTGTGGGAGAGTGAAGAAGAGGACGACGACGAAGATGGGGACGCGGTACGAGATAGGCCCATGAATACATTAGCGAGGGCTGATTCCTCGGACAGCGAGAGCGATGAAGGCACAGCGGAAGGACGGGCTGGGTTTACGATTGGTTCCCTGGGCACAGAGGAGGCGCCCCAGATCGATCTAGTCCTGCGTATGAGGAACGCCAGAAAGGAGCTGAACGATATCAGATTTGAATTTGCCGCCGGCAAGGATTCGGCCGATGGGATTGCGACGGAATTGGTTGGGGCCGGTCTAGTGGAGGCTAAGGACGCGGTATGCATAGCGACGAATTTGCAACGGCTGGTGGACTCGCAGCTGTTCCCCACGCCTGGGCAGCCATCGCTGCGCTCGTTGACCTTCAGGCTGGAGTCGGTGGACCCCGCTGAAGCGACGGACGAGCAGGGCCTAATTGGCTTTGCTCAGATCTCTATAGTGGACTGACCACCTTAACCACCGGTCGTCGACCCCTTCCTGTATTATACCTATTTGTTTAAGCGCTATACTATGTTATGCTTAGGTACCTACGTATTACATGGGTGGATATGGAATTTATTTTTAGTTGTGTTCCGTGCGTGCGTACTCGTACGTACGACGTTGGTTATTGTGTATTAATAAATCACTGTTGAAAAAACGATTAACATTTTTGGTGATGGGTAAAAATTAGTTAGGCAAAGATATTTCACAAACATCAGTATCACCATGGAAGAACAATACTAAGAAAAAAGTGTTGCCTTAACCTTGTTAAGGGATAAAGAATATATATAATATAATAAAGGTCAGAAAGCGACAAGAATGACTGGCGTCGTGTAAGATTAAACTTTTCGAAAGTTGCATTAGTATTCTTTCGTGATGAATGAGATGTGATGATGAATGTTGCAGTAAGTTCTTCATTATTTTATTTTGGCCTGTTTTAATAATATTCATATATTGTTTATAATGTCGAGTGATTATAACCATCGATGATAATTTTACTTTAGTTTAAGTAGATACGTTTACGTATGTGATTTTAAATATTTTACTATACGTAAAGATAGTTGTTGTGTAAACAAAGGCTAATACACAAAAAGACAAACAAATTATTTAGCACTTATACATGCATACAATATTGTGAATTTGATTCTGAGAAATCTTTTCTACCTTAAAATTTAATGTAATACATCTATGATATACAAACAGAACGGTGTACTGTGACTATGTATTTACCAAAATTGCTATGAATTTATATAACTTCATAATTATTAAGTCCTTGCTTACTGTTCTTATCAGAAATTACCGTATAGTGTATATTTTAATTATTTTACCCATCACTGGCAACAGTATTTAAAATAATAAGATGTGTTTCGACATTATTGTATAAGTTTTACTATCCTATGTAGGAAACCGAATATGTTTGCTTATTAAAGATATTTTTAATGTTTGTAATTTATGTAAAGCTTATTATGCCCTGCTAAATAATATGGCGTTTCCAAATTGGCAATATAAGCAGCCGTATGTTGCGACTGTAGCTAACTTCACAGCGGTCATGAAGTTTAGCGCGCACTTTATAAATTTTCCGCATTTACATGTTAATATTTATCTCTTCTACTAAATGAATTAACTTGTTTATTATGAAAATAATTAATACTATTGTTCGATATCTTAATATACATTCACTTACCTAATTCTGCTTAGAATTTGACAAGAGTTTGTTACAAATTATGTCAATTTGTTAATGTACAGTGAGATATATAATCATAACATAAGGTAATAAATACTACAAAAAAAGATCAAGAAAGATACAAATTTACTTGTACAGATATATAATTATTAATGCTGACCCGTGCACAATTCGCTGGGCGTCATTAAAAAATATTATTAATCACAATCAAATATAAACAAATGTCGCTCAGGTATATTTTAGCTTTCTACTGGTGAAATAATGTTAAATATCGGATCTGTGGTTTGAGAGGATGATTCTTCCTACAAACAAACTCACATAGTACTGCTTTATAATATTAGTATACATAACATTCGATTTCCTAAATTTTCACCAGGATGCCTTTGTTTATAGGGGGTGCTAATCGGTTACTATGAATGGGGCGTGTGTTCAATAGCAATACTTATGGCCGATTTCCATATGAATGTACTTGGCTTTTCATTGGTAGAAATTTGACATTTGTATGGAGCTCATCAAGTCTTAACAAGTACTACGGTAAATGAATGTTTAGTAAGATACAGAAACCAGCGTTAATCGCAATACTGGTCAAACTAAAAACGGAAAACTGGTCTAAAATGTAGAACCGGAATCAAAGTGTTGTATTATAATACGGGACTTGCTACCGCACTCAGTATCGGATAACAATCACTAAAACTTAATGACGATGTTATGAAATTGTATTTCGCTGTATAAAATAGCAAAATGCAAGTTGTATTATTTATTATTTTACATTACAAATTTCAATTTTTTGTTATAAATTTAAAATTACATTTAATTGATCTTTAAACGTAATTGCCTTTTATGATTTCTGAGTGCTGCAGTTAGTATGTTTGGATTGTCATAAACGTAAGTCATACTAAGATAGAATAACTAACTCCACAAAACCAATCAACTAGTTCGCATCATATTTTATGACTGCTTTTAGTCTGCCCCAAATGACTCGGCACAATGGAGAATTTTCATAGATAATCCACTATTGCGTAACTTGCGGTAAAACTAATTTGAAAAGGCCTAAATTTATAATTTCGAAAATAAAAGTAAACACAGTTTATTTAAAAAACCAATAAGAACTAAATAATCCAAGATAATATTACATTAATGGTAAAATGCTCGATTTTTCGAAGGCTATGTAGCTTGAAATACAATTTTATTCCTAGAAATAATTATATCTGGAACTCTATAAAGATCATAGCTTATTACTCACCCGAAACTCAACCATCACCAGACCGGCAACACGTGGATGACGCGAGGTTCACCGGTTGACAACGCGCCGTCCAGCAATGGACACAGGTACTCGGTAGCTCTAATCAGCTACGACCCTTAGGCTTTGCAATACTGGATTTATATGAAAAACTCTACTGCGTAACTGTCTGTAGCTAACTTAAGAGTGGTCATAAATTTTAGTGCGGACCATAACGGCTTTGAAAATATTGAATAAATAAGAATGTTCAAATTAAACGCAATTAAAAATTTATTATTAGTACACAATAACTAGCGTTGTTTAGCTCAAATGGATGTAATATTATTTACATTTATGATTTATAAGAGTCAATCTGAATTTGTAACATTAATTTGTAATTGTATAATTATCAAATTCGCTTAATTTTTTTTGTAAACACTGTAATCGATTGGAGTGCGCTCGTCTTTATTGGCTCTTTTTGTACAAATATTGATTCGTTGCATTGTTCTTATAGATAGCTTCTCATGGTGTTTACTTAAGTACTTATACACTTAACCTTGTGAAGGTGAAAACTAAGCCACGATAAGAATGTTGAGATGGATGTGTGTGTGTTACATGTGAATAAGGTGGGATACAAGTACAAATCTTCGTTTGCCAGAATGTAGTATGATACAGATGTTATTATTATAGCTTAATACTACCATTTCCATGGTGTACATGAAAATGAGTATCTAAAACAATTAGAACAAATTAAGATTATACAAAATAAAAATTCAAAATTTCAACCAAATGTTCAAAGAAATTTCACGAGTTGAAGATTAAGGTAGCATGTAATGAGGGATGAAAATCACATGATCAAAGGAATCGTAAACAAGTAAGTATATTAATGGATGTGTGAGCAACTGATGATTAAAACGGATTAGTAGCTAAGGGTATATGCGGTAGTATGGAGGCAAAAAGTACTGTGTCGACCCAAAAGTTTTAAGACCTTACTTCATAAGATAACTTCTTACCGCTTTCCGAGACCTCAAACTACTTTATGAAATTCAGAGGCCTGAGCCCAGCAGTGGGATGTTTTGGAGCTGTTATTATTAGAATGACCTGTAGAGTCATTTAATTTGTAGATTTTTAAAATTCCTGTTTTACTAGGCACTCATTGATCAGAATATGAAAAATAACGATGCGCATTTCATATATTACATATTGCAAAGTTGCAAGTTATATACCATATCGTATGAATTATGAATAGATTAATAATAGAATTAATTAAGGCCCAATCTAGACAGATGTGTTTATTGCCAGTGTAAAATTTGACGTAACCTTTTTCTACTTTTGTAGCGCTCTATTGTAACCTAATTATTCAAGAACAATGAAGTTGGTTACAAATAGTGAATTATGCTTCATAATGATTAGGATTGTTAGATTAAAGTGGCGAGTATTTGTGATGTAAAACTTTATAGGCAACGTCAGCTATTTGCTATGCATTATTACACATTGCTTCTGTAATAAAACCATACAAAGCCTGTGTGTGACTTTAGATGAGGCCTTATGTATAGCGAAGATTTTAAAAGATGTCGCACAGATTTTCCGCATGTTCCTATAATCTTATCGGTCGCTCGTTTGCCTTACTATCGGTTAAAATTTGACATAAACGCGATACAAGTTGTGGGGCGCTGTAGCCCAGTGATATGCTAGTTCAATTAATGATGGACTGTATGATAGAGATATGACCTAAATCCTTGCACTAGCAAAGTAGAAGCTCCGCCAACCTTGAGATCCGCCCTCTCCTGGCTCGGTTCAGGTTGCATGCACATAGGAACAGCACACGGTACTATAGTGCACTTTGGAGCTAACACTTGTACAAAGTTTTACGGATATCAAATGTTCTTGGCACGGCCAGTAATCACACCAAGGTGATAAGTTTTAGAAAAGTATCAGCGCACGCCGCGATGTAGTTCTCGTCAAACGTTGACTCAGAGTGTCCAAAAATGGCTGCCCCTCGCTGCTGTGCATTGGCCATCACCTTACACAGAAAGAGGGTAGACAGCAAAATTCATGAAGCGATGTTCTACCTACTTCACTAGGCAAGGACCGAACACAAGTAATGTCTAATAAAACTACGTTTTAACGGTTTTAAGCGCGGTAATTTATTTGATTTTGGTTTATCCGATGTTTCGGCCGCTTTTCAGTGGCCGTGGTCACGGACGACAAAGATGACATTTGTCTAACGTGTATTGTCAAAGTTTTATTTAGCTTACCGCCAACTTGTTCATTTTAATTATTTAGTTTTAATTTTGTTTATGGATATTATTTACTCTATGGGAGCCTAATCTAATTTACCACCGCTTCACTACATGTTGTGGCTTCAAGAGAAGAAGCGGCGCAAGAAACTCTTCAGCAAACATGCCTAGTTCTAAAAAAATTTATGTAATATTAAAATGAGTGGAAGGAAAAATAAAAGAAAATTATCAGTCGAGTTGGTTTGTGTTTCGTTGCACGCAGAAAGAGCTCACAGTGTCTTGAGGTCTAGCAATTGGTTTTTGCTGGGTTTGGGTCTTAATTGGGTTTGATGATCGGATCCCAAACAGGTGGTACCTGCCACCCATCTTCTCTATTGAAATTTAAAAACGTTAAAACGTAGTTTTATTATGTATACAAGTCGCGAAAACTTAAGAAAATATTACAAGTAATGTCATTAACTGATGGTTAAAACAAGGGAATGTATAGTAACATATAGGAACCGACCATAATATGTAATGTTTCACGCAGATGTAGCGATGGGTTTAATGCGATATTGCTCTTAATTGTTAATGCCATTAAACATTGGCAGATAACGTATATATGGACACGAATGTAGCTAATTTTTAACGCTATAAACAACATTGGCCACAGCCACTAAAATTAACATTATCCCAGGTGGAGCAGGAACATACAGATGATAGCTAAATGTGAGGCATCGCTTTGTGTATAGTCTACATAGAAAACATGCGCTCTTAAATAAGCATAGTTTGTTTGCAATAAAAAAACATGAAAAAACTGCATTTGCGAGGGCTGTATTACTGGTTAAATGGTTGTACACAATGATAGAGTTACTAACGACTTTTATCATGATTACTGTATGTAATTGTAGGCCATGAGAAGCGAGAATTGAATAGCTTTTACTTGATGTGGTTTTCCACATGATTTTACTTATTAACTGTGCCAGTGTGACCAGAATGTAATTAAACATTTCGGGTGTGATTCAGCACTTATTCCGAGGAATCAAAGAATATTTGGTTTTAGCGTCATTTTTACAAAATATATTTAGAACTTTATTTTAGCGGTTTTAAGCGCAGCGGTTTATTTTATTAGTTTTATTCCGACCTTTCGGCCACTTTTCAGTAGCCATGAACACGGAAGAATAATTTATCAAAAATCAATCGCTGGAAGTTGGATTAAGAATCAAATCGACGCGGCTTAAAACGTACCTATGTTGAATTACGTGTCTGTAATCGCGAAAACTTAAGAAAAAGATGTATGTATGTTTGAGCAAGAAATATATCTCGGCTATTTCGATAGGGATACTTTATAATTCTAAACATCCTGTTGAAGAATCAAATTAGTAGTTTTTCCCTCCTAATGACTGTTAAAATAAAAAGCTTTTTGCCCTCGATATGCTTTTATTATATCGATGTCTTACAATTCTAATTTAACGTTCTTACGCGTTGCTAGAAATGACAAACTGTAAAATACAAACAAAATATTTGAAATTAATAAATGCAACTAATTAATGAATATATTGTATTAGGGTAGAGTGTCATTTCCATCTTCTGTGCATGACTATTGTTCACAAGTCTTATTACAGAATATATTTTATTAATGTACGTAATACATATACTATGTATATATTTATAAGATACTGAGTCGGTAGTGAGAATAACAACATACCTCTGTTTTTATCAAATTTTTTGTCCATCCAAAGGTTGTCTGGAAGAAATCGCTAATAGCGATAAGACCGCCTATGGTATTGTAATTTTTTTTATCTGTTAACCGTATCTTTTAAAACACAATAAAGCATATTCATTAATTCACAGAATATGGTCTTGCATCTGATAACAGGAAGTATGATAACATGTGTAAAATCACATCAGCGGCTAAAATCATATAGGTACTTACATGCAATAGGAATCTGCGGTTTTTAGACTTCGTTTTGGAACAACTATTGAAATGGTTGGAAGTGATACAGAAATATTACTTTTTTATATTAGTGCTGTGTTTTTTTTTTCTCGTCTAAGATTTTTTTGCACCCGACCATCAGTTAACAATGCTAGAAAGTTTGCTTACGTGCTAGAAATATCCAAATGCGACACAAATCACTTTCCATCGTCTGGCTCTTGTTTATTTTTCGCAATAAAGTATATCTATAAAATCTTCCGAGATCATGGCTACTGAAAAGTGGCCGAAATATCGGAATAATAAAAATCAAATAATACCGCGCTTAAAACCGCTAAAGCATGCATAGTTTTATTTTGTGTACTAGTCGCGAAAACTTCAGTAAATACTACATGTATTTATTTCTGATTTGCCGTGTTCTTGACCAAAGGACTGGTCGGTTTTTAGCACGCAAGTATATATTTAACCTCCTTTAAAGCTATGGTAATATAATCGATACCTAGTGCATTTTGTAAAGAACTAGTGCCATATGTAATAATATATTAACGAGTGGAAATGAATATAATCGTTACAGTGTTGAATTTATTATTATCAGGTCCTATATAGCACCGTAAAATGTTCTTTTACATTGTTATTTGTTTGTTGCTTATTTTGGAAGTATTTTTAATAATAAAACATTGAAAATATTACGGCAGGATTTTTATTAAAACTTTCTATTTTCAAAAAATTAACCAAAAGCTATTTATACTAACTTATTGTATAAATCCACATGTTCATTGAATTTAGGACAGCATTTAGTGTTATATTGCCAGTGTTGCCATGTATTCATTGTTAAACTGCCAGTGTAGTAAGTTTACTAATATATAAAATATGGCCTTGGATTATTACAATATTACCTGTTCTCGGATTTGTAAAATTTATTTCAAACCATTACAAAACGGAATTTAAAAAATATTTTATTTTATTTGGGGAGCTAACAGCTATCATTATTAAAAATAAGATAGATTTAGATAAGCCTCCACAGATAACAGTAAAAATAAACAAAGAAAAAAAAATGAAAATTATACAAAGAGACAATAATAAAAATGTGCATAAAGTACTTAAACTGATAGATCCGAGTTTGAATAGAATTTGACCAACTTTGCGCTAAACAATGCCACACTATTCTATATCTTCCAACTTACTTATTAAATTCATTTGCTATTCCGACACAGAACGAATTACGTCGGGAAGTTGTGCGCGTCAATGGTGTGTGTTTAATAATTTCCTAGGGCGAACATTAGTAGGAGGAACATACAAATGTAGTTTCTCAATGAGATATTCTTACTAAAAGAGCTGAATGTAATATATTTATAAAAGACATAATGTATACAATACAGATATACTTGAGACAAAGCCTAAAAGCCACCCCAAATAACTACACAAAACTGCGAAATAACTGACTTTGAATGTAAATTCATCTATTTGCATAAAGTTTGACGCAGCCACTCACAAAAGCAAACCAGCCAATTTTTATGTATACACATGGCAACACTGACCACTAAGACGTTTCTATTAGCTTTACAAGATCAGTTTGGCATCTATTACGCATTACAATGTAAAAATAAAACTATGAAATTATCATTATTAAAATGTACAGTCTGATGAATCTTAGTAATCTATGCGGTTATGGATTTTTTGAAAGCAAGTCATGAGTTTATAAAATTTATAAAAATAACATTTTTGTATCGGTTTAAACTTAACTCAGTATTGGTCCACAAATAAAATCAAAAATTCTATTAGCTATGTACCTATACTTGAACGTGACAGAATTAGACTAACAGCTTTAGAACGAATTGCATAGCGTTAATTAATTGACAATATAGTAATTAATCGACTTTAAAAAATTAAATATGGCCACGAACTATGGCTAAAATATATTAAATATACGATACCCGTTGTACTCGAGATTTTGGCTACAACCTCACTTGTTCAACATAATTTATGGCAGGTTCCTATTTTATTAAAACCGTTTCTATTTATTACTGGTAGAAAATTTACATAAACTGCATACAAAACATTTAAAATTTCTACCAGTAGTAAGCAAAAGAATGCATAGATTGAATAACTGTTAGTAAACCAGATTTATCAATTTTTCACTTGCATTGTTTTAATTTTAATATCAAAGCACGATTATTATAGTTATCTGAATGAGCAGGTTTCATCGCGATGCTTTTCTTCACAATTAGCGAATGGAAAATGTAACAGGATTGAAATCGACGTCATTTAAATGAAACGCAAGTGTTATTCTCTATGCTACTACGAGATATTTTAAACAAAATTCTATAGTAAATACTACAACGGTAAATGTAATTTTTTCCTACTGAATTATATTATTAAGTACTTTTTTTCATATGATACGATTTGACAAGTGAGGCATTCATATAAAACCTCGATTACAATATGCCCACTTCTTAGGCAGCAAGCAAGGAAGTGGGCAGCGCGATTGACAAACGTTCAATAAGTTGTGTTTGCATATTCGGGCTGCCCGCTTACCTAACCACATTCGAAGTAGACGACGGGCAACAGTGTTATCAGAGGAATTTATCATATTAAATAAAAAATTATTCACAGGTCATTCCATAAAAATAAACACTTATATACTTAAATTTAAATACATCAATGTTAAATATGTCACCAGTTTTGAAATTCACAAAAATTATATCATTTCTTAAGTAAATGCTTTAAGAAATAATAAATAACCTGAAAAAGCCAAAATATGGTAAATGCATGCATGAAAAAACATCATTCATTCACAATTTTTATGGGTCCTACAATATTAAATGCTTTAAGAAGAATTAAATTCATAGTGACTAGGTGATTCGAAGCTTCTAATTTATCAACTTAATTCTAGACACACTCACTCTAATAAGGCAATGAGAACATTAGTGTTACTTTGCACTTAACAAATAAATAAATTAAAACATCGTAAGGCTACTATAAAGCTATGGGAAGACTTGCTTGAGTTTATTGTTAATATCAGCATCTGAGAAAGAAGAAAAACTAACTAAAAGTTGTATATAGTTGGTACTAATTGTGGTTTAGACATGAACTTACTTATACATAAATATTAGTAATTTTGTGTTTGCTTTTCCTTTAGGATCTTAGAAATAAAATAATTGTCATGAAAATTTTGTTATATGTAGTTTTATTAAAAGATATAAATTAACAACTTGCACTTAACAAGCTTAATATTTTATTTAAACAGACATACTTTTGTATATAGGCTTATGGCACACTATCAGGGTTTCGAAATAAGCCTTCAAATCGTATAAATTATAAATATTGCCTTCCGATTAATTGATCCGGCTCGAAGGACTAAAAATAGTAAAGTATGACCATAACGCTTCGTTAACGAGCGAGTCAGTAACAACCCTCATATCCATTACATTTAGTCAAGTTTCCACGTTGAGAGGTCACAAATTGTTCACATGTAAGCACGTCCATGCTTATTCGTACAAAAACAATTTATGACACGCAAGTCTACCCTAAGCTTAAGACCTACTAATAACAATCAGTAACGACACGAACAACGACGATGCTATTTCGATGGAATTTTATTAACTTGCCTTCTTAATCAAATATTGAAGTTGGATGAGAATATACGTCAGATCTACTTCCAGTTAAAACTAACTCATTTTCGAAGTAAAATGTATCCTACGTATGTATAGATTCGATATAAATATCACGTATTGTGGTAAGTAAACATAAAACGAATTTCATGATATTCAGGATCTTACATACATAACTTCACGCCAGGTCCCTTGCGGGATAGGCACGGACAACAGAGCGCCACTTAGGCTTATTCTTACACACCTCACTTGCTTCTTTGACATTCATTGCTCTTGTCATGCACATGCATCAGGATTTTAGTTCGCGTATATTAATTTTTTTATAACAACACAATTTATTAGTAAAAGATTAATGAACATTGTATTTTTATAAAAATTCCATAGAGATAGCATTTACCTGTGCATTAAGACTTTATTGAGAAACACTTTCGCCCATATTATAGAACAACACTCACACGCAAACACTAGTTTGAAATGGTAATCTGTATAATTTAGACGACCTCGATGCTTTCGGGAACACTTCAGTTTGGGACTCATTATCAGTTGCCTAGGTTGCGCGTGATTAATGCCATGTAAGAAGAATAGATATTAAGAAGTATTCATAATAAATAACAATAATAAATAACAGATAGGTATAAGAAACTAACACCGAGAAAGCTCTAAGTCATACATTTCTACTGGTAACCAAAACGGGAGTACTTTTGATAGAGAAAACCAAAAATTTCAAACACCGTTATATTGCTTAAAACGTGTTATTAAAATCTTAATAAGTTTCTTCTTAATTTTACATTTAATCAGAATAACAGAAGTAAATCAACAAGTTTATACAGTTATTAAAAATACGATGATAGAATTCTAGTGAAATTAAAGAAAAAAAAGGATCACAATTTAAAAAATTTGGAATTGTCGTTTGTAGGATTATTTTTCCAAGGTATTTAATTTATGCCGTATGTACACACTCGTCGGCACACTCGGACTAGTACACAGTCGAACACACCGTGTACACAGTCATTGGTACACACGGGCTGGCATACCGAGTACACAGTTCGGCATACCGGGGCGAGCAAACCTTGTACCCATTCGTCATCACACTCAGGCTAGCACACAGAGTACATACAATCGAACACACCGTGTAGACACTTATTGGCACACACGGGCTGGCATACCGAGTACACAGTTCGGCATACCGGGGCGAGCAAACCTTGTACCCATTCGTCATCACACTCAGGCTAGCACACAGAGTACATACAATCGAACACACCGTGTACACACTTATTGGCACACACGGGCTGGTATACCGAGTACACACTTCGGCATACAGAGGCGAGCAAACCTTGTACCCATTCGTCATCACACTCAGGCTAGCACACAGAGTACATACAATCGAACACACCGTGTACACACTTATTGGCACACACGGGCTGGCATACCGAGTACACAGTTCGGCATACCGGGGCGAGCAAACCTTGTACCCATTCGTCATCACACTCAGGCTAGCACACAGAATACACACTCGTCAGCACACACCGTGTACACACTCGGACTAGCACACAAAGTATTCACTTTTGTTCATTCGCTCCTATTCCTACTATGATGAACGTGCAAATTGTTGCTTCTTTCTGCAAATATAGCGGACCACTAAATTAACGAGTGTATGAGTGTGTGTATATGCTCGCTTTCACTTTCCTCTAGAGTAAAGAGAGAGGTAGCAAAGCGAGTCGACACGGGGCCAAAGTGCCATTTACGCACTCGCACTCGATATATCTCGGCGAGTGAGTACAGCCGGAATGATAACATGATAAGAATATGTGACTAAACAAACTTCACAAGAGACAACGATCGTGTCATTAACGTGACTTGTACAGAATCAATATGGCACAACCACATGACATACAAAAATAATACGACTGTGCTATTTCTAATAACCTACTTACATTTTGATTAGGTTTTTTTTGTACATTATTGGCACACTGTTAGTGAAATAACTAAAACTTATAAATCGATTGCAATTTAATTACATACATATTCTATTTAACAGATTAAACGCGTGTTTAATATCGAGACCGTAACAAAAGTCGACAAGTCAAACAATCGCTTTCTCATGTTTTAAAGTGTTTTTTTTCAAGCCACTACTTATGTTCTCAACAAGACGATTTCATATTGGTTCCTTATACTAACGGCTACTATGTTTTTGTTGTATAGTGTACACAATAAATATATTGATATTGTTAGGTTGTGACGTGGTAGTCATTACTGTAAGGGACCGACACATACAATACCGACCACGTGATATGAAAATTAATAAGGTAATGTAATGATAGTTTATAATCACAGCGGTACATATTACCAGCTTAAAAGTAATTTTTAATATTATATGTCCTCGGCCTTATTTAAGAAAATCGTAATAAATCATTTATTGTTACCATAATATTCTATCCAATCAAGAACTCCGTAAGAATTAACCACCACGAAAATGTCAAAAATAAGAAACTGTATTTTTCAATGTAATTGTTTAGCACAAATAAAGGTTCTGAATCTTTTAGTATAGTCTGGGGACACCTGCTGCCGAGAGCTAATTTTTTTTCAATAGCAAGTTACTAATAATAAGTATTATTTTTAAGCAAATCTTCTAATAGCCGGTTCATATATCTTACTAACCGCTCATTTGCCTTACTATCGGTTAAAATTTGACATAAGCGACATACAAGTAATGTAAAAATTCAACTGGTGGTAAGGCAAATGAATTGTTATAAATATGTTTACCTTCTTTACTTGTTCTATGTACAAATGTAGCGTTTTAGATTGGCAGATTTTTTCAGAATTACCCGCCAAATTGCTAGTATCTTTTTTCTATTCCCACCTGGCTTTCCTATACACAAGATTGGCAAAATCAATGCATAAAAGGCATTGCAGCCACTATTTAAAAAAAGACAAGTGATTGAATAGTAAGGTATAGGAACTGGCCACAAAGCGTTAAAAGCTTCCCACCTGCTGGTGGGATACCAGTACAATTGGTGTATTTGGTTTATTCTTCTAATATAATAGTAGTCTATAAATGTCCCACTGCTGGGCTTGGGCCTCCCATAATAGGGGAACGGACAGTATACCCGCCACCCTTGTAAAAAGTGGCTTGGCAGGTTTGACACATCGGTTATTTCGATGTGCAGGTTGCATCACGATGTTTTCCTTCACCAACAATATGCAAATTAAGTCAGAAACTGCCCAAGTGGTGTACGCGTTCCGGCCAGGATCGAACCCGCGCCCTTTGAGTTTGGGACGCGTGCGCTAGCCCTTACGATACCACGACTTCTTAACTATCCATGTAATATCTAATATCAATTATAGAAATAATATAAGAGAATCTAAAATCTGATATCAATTATAGAAATAATATAAGAGAATCTAAAATTTGATATCAATTATAGAAATAATATTAAAGAATCAAAAATTTGTTATCAATTATACAAATAATATAAGAGAATCTAAATTTTTATATCAATTATAAAAATAATATAAGAGAATCTAAAATTTTATATCAATTATAGAAATAATATAAGAGAATCTAAAATCTGATATCAATTATAGAAATAATATAAGATAATCTAAAATCTTACAAGATGTGAATAAAATTAGTAAGACAATACCATTGTTTATTTAATTGTCCCCAGACAACAAAACTTCAGCAGTAGAAGTTATAATTCGAAAAATACCATTAGTTACAACTTAATATGAATTACATGAAACTAATAAAGCTAAAAATAATTTTCGCTAATCAAAATGTAAATACGGTGTTGTGTATAATTTTATTGCTTTGTGCATTACGTTACTTTCTTACATACTAAAGCATAAATAATTTCTTTGCTGCAAAATAAATATGTTTTCTTTGTTGGAAGACAAAAATCTGCGGAATGTTCAGTTGAGGCGTTGAGAGAAATTCATACGTTTCGTTTAAATGGATTGAGTTGTTTTACTAAAATAAAATTAATTAATAGTTCGAAGCGCGTTCACGCGCAAAAATTTCGGCTACAGTATATATACATATTTCGTATGAATTCTTGCATTTGTCAATTTTTAAATTCTGGATTTATCCCGGATTCGATAAATAAAGATAAAAGTATGTTAAGTAGAAAAAAATACTTCAGTTATTGAAACTTTTTGGAATGGATGTTATTTTTCAGGATTGTAAATTTGTCATATCATTTCTTTGTTACTTTATTTATGTCACTTGTGAACATTTTCTGTACGCACAAATCAAATATAATGTTTTAGAAGCGAATTTTATTAATTTACGTTTCGCTAATAAATTTATAATACATTAAATATAATCCGTAACATCATTTGTACTACTTATTACTATCAGCAATCTTCTAGGGAAAAATGCAAATGTTCATCTTATACTCTTATACGAATATATAAAGCTGAAGAGTTTGTTTGATTAAACGCGCTAATCTTAGGAACCACTGGTCTGATTTGAAAAATTCTTTCAGTGTTAGATAGCCCATTTATCGAGGAAGGCTATAGGCTATATATCAACACGCTAAGACCAATAGGAGCGGAGCACCAATGAAGAATGTTTCAAAATCGGGGTTTTTTTAAACTATTCCGTGCCGGCAAAGCGCGGGCAGAAGCTAGTATTCCTATAAGTCAAAATATCTGCGGGCCGAGATTTATTTCTTTAAATTTTATTTTAGAACTCAACAGTCAATCCAAACAAAGGGTTTCCAAAAGACTACTTTTATAATTTTAAAAATTAAAAATAATTAAAAAATTTAAACAAACATAAATGTCAGATCATAATAAATTATTTCGAGGTTTTGAACCGTTAGTGAATATCAAAAAAAATTAAATAAATAAAAAACTATAAACTTTGTGCCAGTGTGTGCTAAGCTTATAAATTAATTGTACTATTAGAAAGCGTATAGCGGTGCCTTATGATTAAATTTATATTTTTATACACTATCGACAGTCAAATTACAAAGAGTTTGCAGACAAATTTCACCACTTCCACCACATTTATTTTCAAAATAAGAGAATAAAGAACATTAGGTCACACATCATAAGTAGATTTTGAGCAATAGGAAACTTTAAATTTTCACTATGATAATTACATTGAAACAATTTGCACGGAGAACCGACTCCATGAACCATTTAAAAATTTTGGCAAAAATTAAGAACAGCAATAGGTTATATCCAAAGAGGTGGAATTAATATAGCATAACTAAGTTATGATTACTAAGTTCTAGATTTTTCTAGTATATACTTCATGTTCTATTGGCAATACAACAGACAGAACATTATAAACCTACACGAAGATACATATATATGTAGACTACATTAAATATATAAATAAATTATTATTATTAAAAAAATATATATAAAAGATCTGTTTTCGAACATGCTGCATTTATTTATTTCACCTAAAAATTGTACGTATTATGACGTACGTAAGATAAAGAGTCCAGAACTAAAAAAATATGAGACAAGCCCGATTTTTGAATACACCAGATAAAAGATATACTATAGAATAAAACACAACACGGGAAAATTAAAAGTGACAGTTGCATGAACAAAACAGTTGAATTGTTTCACCTTTGAATTTAATCAGGTTACAATTTATTCCACTGATGACTTTTATCTGATGAATGAAATTTCAACCCTTAAAAGAAACCAACGAAAAATGTTATACTTAAAAAATACTTTTACCGATTGAACAGCGCATATAAAAAGATATAATCGTAAAGTCATTGGAACAATGATGACGTCATCACTCATTAAAGTGAAACAAAATCAAGGGAGGTGGACTTTTGTCAACTCTTTGTACTGTGAATTGTCGAAGATATTTTATAACACAGGAAATTTGTATTAGTTAATTATATATTATATTATATACTAAATAAAAAAGCCATGAAAATTATAAATTATTGGCATTATTAACGATTAGTTTTAAACGATTTTGTAACTTCATAATTTTAAATACTATAAACGGTATAAAACTAAAATATATAAAAGAGCACGTCCATTTGTTTTTTTTTTCATTTATTTATTATATCGAATTAGCCAGTTGGAGTTATTCAATCTTGTGTAATTGCTATTTTAAGAATTCTTTATTCTAATAAAATTGAATTAAATGGGTATTTGACATACATTATAATAAATTCTAAAACAATACGCCAAAAAAAAAATAGCGTGCATTTAAACACCTCGCTATCATCATCTTTCTTTCAAAATTTCAAACCAATCAATCTCTAGTGTCAATGTTCGAAGGTAACCTTCCTAATTACGGATCGTTAGCCTATCTGCTGTACTGCACTGATAAACAAAATCTTGGTTAACAGACTTTCTATTCGTGTTATTTGATTTATAACGTAAAATTACACATGCTCTCGTTTTCTTAAAGCACATCAATTGTCAAGTACAAAATCGTTCAAAAACACGAGCATTTTATTACACAAAGAAATTAAAACTTCGATTAGCTATGGAAACAACTTTAGAAATATTTCGATACCATAGCTCGAAAACAATACAATGAATAATCATATTGTACTATGAACAGTTAAATAACGTTATTTACAAAATAATCGACATATTTTATGTATAATATCAAAGTTTTTTGCCTCATATGCATCACTTATAAGAACAAAATTCAATGTTGATTTCCATACTAGACCGCGTTGAATCTATACAGGAAGTATCTGTTCGTAAAGTAAAAAATAAAAATTTTAAAAAAATCAGAGGGGATAATTCCAACCAGGAGATTACGAAAATGCAATTTTTAGATATTTTTTTGTGTCTGTCTGGATAAACGGCTGGACCTGGATTTTGACGGGACTTTCACTGACAGATAGCTGATGTCATAAGAAGTAACTTAGTCTACTTTCTTTTAGGGTTCCGCGAAAAAAAATCCACGCGGTCGAAAGCACGATAGGTTATGCCCGAGACTTCGTCCACACTTAATTTGAAATTCCCGCAGGATTCCCGGGACATCAAGTATCACAGCATTTAAAAAAGAATGTCAGTTATAATGTAGTCTTAGTGGAAACTGTGTCGGAATAAGCTAATGTTTATGCATCCGAACAACTTCAAACCGCTCCCGGGAAAATTCCCGCGGGATATCAGGGATAAAAAATATCAAACATGTTTATTATATTAAATTTGCTATCGATCAGTAAAAAAATTACATTGGAATTCGTATCTTTTCTAATCTGTTTTAAGTCTAAGAATTAGCTGTCAATCAGCGAAAATCGCATCGAAATCAGCCCAGCAGTTTTCACATGAATCCCGAACAAACAGACTAAAATCTTAAAAAAATATGCATCCTGTTCTCCATCGTTTACATAGTCTATTCTAGTTGCTTTTTTTAATGGCTTCAATGTAGACACGGCATGTTTAGAATTTTATAATATTATAGATATATCCAGGCCTTTATTTTGTCACTTCTTTTTGGGAGCACGCGAATTCTCTAAAGTTGTAAGTCTATAATTTTTATGTACGCGACGCGGTAACTGTTCAGGAAAGATAGATTAGAATTTGTATTTGGATAATATTGGACTATTAAAAATCTTTTTTTTTCGTAAAGGCTAACAAAATGGGTTTTTTTTCATTTCTTTTTATTCTTCAATTTTTCAGTTTTTATGGCAATATTTTGATATTTTCGAAATTTCCTTTAAGGGCACTGCGTGCCCCCACGTACCCCCACACGAGAACCTAGATATATCTATCTATTATCTATTCCCTTAAGAGAGCAGCAGCACATTTGTAACAGCTTTAGTGTTGCAAATGTTTATAGGCGTCTGCCTGTCTGCTGATCTCCTGCAATAAATATTTTTTTTAAAATATATCGATAATAATTATGCCACTATTGAAAATGAAACCGTTTCATTTTCATTTCATATATTAGTTAAACGTCACAAAAAAGTTAAAATTTTTGTCAAGGCGATGTAATATGAAAATCAATAATGATATTTAAGCCTCAAACATTGTTTAAAATAACGGGAAATCGGATCATTAGGAGCCATGTCACTTTAAAGGTATTCCCGTTACATTAAACTCCATTTCCACTAAAGCAATTTGTGAGTTATAGATTTTATAATTAGCAATTTCTATGTAACGGATAATAATTTTGCTTTAGCGGAAACTGTAAAGTCCTTAAACGGAGTTCGTTTTATTTTCAGTATCAATTCTAACGAGAACTAAATTTATAGAGAGTTAGAGTACGTTTAAACGCCTTTTTAAGAATCATAAAGAAACATTTAAACTTACTCTATGAATAATATTTCTCTATGAATTAATTTACTTAGTTGTCTCTATACAAAGATGATCTAAATTGACACATTATAATATTTTCTTAAGTTTTCGTGACTTGTATACATAATAAAACTACATTTTAATGCCTTTAAGCGCGGTAATTTATTTGATATTTTGTTATTCCGATGTTTCGGCCACTTTCATTTAATTTAGCGCTCTTAAAACCGTTAAAACTTAGTTTTTATTATTAACACATTATGTATAAAAAAATGAAATTTAAGTAATATTTTAATAATGTTGCCTACATATTAGGAACAACGAAGTACAGTTTTACACAACTTATAATTCCGATCAGCAGTTAATGCTTGCGCGGAAACTGCTGACCGGTTTCCGACATGTAAATAATCTATATTAATCTTTATTCTAAAGCGGAAATGGTAGTATGCTTACTATGTATTCTTAGCTCTGTTCCGTTTACACGATTCGTACACTGTCGCGCGGTACTAAAATTGGTATACTGCGCAGGTATATCGGGAGGAATATATTAGTTGCGTAAAACTGTACCTTGCATTTATAATCGGCAAAATTCTGTTGCTTCCAAATATTTTAATAAACAAAATAAAAATTTATATATTACTAGACTAGAACTTAATACCGTTTTTTGGGTCTGATTATAAATCATTGCAATCGAATAAATTGCTAACTCCGCTTAAGCACTTCGCTCAAAGACAAAACTCGAATGTCACAAACTCACGCGCAGGTAATCTCGCAATTAATCAACAACCAAAGAAACGCAAATCAGAACAACTCCACAAGATTTCTTTTCAAGTACTCCTTGAGGGGGGCGTAGTAGTGTCTTCTCAACGCTATCAGCTCCGGTTTCCTCTTCAACGCTTTGAAGATCGACAGGTCGGTTTCGAAGAGGAGGACCGCCAGTACCGCCAGGGAGACCCAGACGAATAGGAACGAGGGTACGAAGGCTCTCACCAGGCTGAAGGGGCGGGGCGGCGGCTGGAGGGCGGGGGGCGCCCGCCACTCCTCGGCGCCCACGCCCGTGGTGGCCGTCGCCGAGGTGGCGCCCGACTCGCACGAGGACTGCTCGAACGAGTCCCGGACTGTGTACTCCGGAGGACTGCAAGCTGCACGTATAACACGAATATTAGATAAGATAGATAGACAACACTTTATCATAGCACTGGCGGCCCCGACAGACGTTGTCCTGCTATGAAAAAATAAAAATCTAGGACCCGATCCCAGCGCCACCTACCGGTTCCGATCGTGGATTTAAACCATGTGGAGACCCACTCAAACACACAAAAACAAAATCACCAAAATCACTCCGAGTGATTAGGAAGATTCTAGTACCCGATCTCAGCGCCACCTACCGTTTCCAATGGGATAAAAAGTATCCTATGTCCGTCTCCTGGTATCGCCTCTCACGACCGCCCACCACATCATACATGCGCGTGCAATACTTAATACTTATATGGCTACAACACTAATACTTACATTTTACATATCGCGATATCTTTTGAATGAAACGTCCGAATTGAATCATTCAAAAAGTATTTTGATAAGGATTAATACCAAGGTACAAAATAAAGAGTTTTTGAAACGACGGCATTTTAATTATTTAAAAAATAAAAGAAAACACTTATTGTGAGATAGCTACAATAGTTAGACATATGGTTACGAGATATTGTTTGTAGACAATTATACACTGACGGACTCATAAACTGCATCAAAGTAATAGAGGACTTTGAAATAGATATTTTAACCAAGTATGCAAACTTTCTATACAGATTTAAATTGAAACCTCTAGATTGGTTCGTGAAGTTTAAAACAGCGTAGGGTCATATCCTTAAGTTTAAGTTTGTGTACTGGAAAGGACCTTAAGACTTTTTTTGAAGAAAAAACAGTAATTAAAGGAAAATTGGTTTTAACAATAGACACAAACTTTACGCAAGGGTTTATTTATGTTTTAATAAGGTGTATTACCTCCACGTGCCCTTATTACGGATTCTAATCGGTTCCGCATAGATTTTTATAGGGTTATTAAAAGATCTTGCGAAATATTGTCCCATTCTTCTGAAAGTACTGTTCTTAGTGCTGCCACTGTCGTGGGCAAAGGGTTTCTCGCATATACAGCTCTTTTTAAATTGTCCCAAACATGCTCAATGGGATTAAGATCCGGGCTGCGTGCTGGCCAATTCATTGTACGTATCCCAACCTCTTCGCAATATTGTCGAACTTGTGCAGCAGCGTGCGGCCGGGCATTATCCTGCATTAAAGTAAAATTTTCGCCTATGAATCCCTTGTAAGGCACCACGTGATCTTCTAAGATCTCTGTTATGTAGCGATGTGAAGTCAAACCCCCTCTATTACCGTTTTGACGGACCATGTCTATGAACACAAGTTCTGTTCGCCCGTTCATCGATATGCCACCCCAGACCATACACGAACCGCCTCCAAAAGGAACACGCTCCTCAATGCAACTTTGAGCATATCGCTCCCCACGTCGACGATAGACTCTTCTGCGACCATCTGCACCATAAAAACATGTCCTACACTCGTCCGTGAACAATACGGAGGTCCATTGCTCTTCTGTCCAATTCAGGTGATCACGCGCAAATCTTAAGCGAGCTTGTCTGTGAGCTACAGACAACTTTGGACCATTTGCTGGTCTAAAAGGGGTGATATCCGCTTCCTTTAACCTTCTTCTTATTGTTCGTGCACTCACGTTTACTCCACGCACTTCATTAAGCTCTGTTTTGATGTTAACAGACGTGAGGAAACGATTTCGCAGGGAAGTTGTAACAATAAATCGGTTGTAGTGTGTAGACTAAGCATTTTTAGTTCATAAGTTCATATTGTACAACAAGACAGAATAAAGCCAGCCGCTGAGGCGTAAACACGTTTGTTTTATTTACACATCAACGACACACGTCGCATGGCGACCCTGCCAGTTGACACTATGTAACAACAGCTACAATACTCTCTAACGGAAGTTATTTTGCGGAAAAAAAAAAAATAAAAAAAAAAAAAAGGAGAAACTAAAAGAAGACATGTAAAACAAGAAAATAAAGGAGATAAATTTAATTAAAAGAAGAAAGAAAAATTATTAAAAAAAAAAAAAAAAAAAAAATCAAAAGAAGAAAATAAAAATAGAAGAACAATTAAAAAAAAAAAAAAAAAATTTTTTTATAAGAAGAAAAATTAAAAGAAGGACGGAAAATAATGGGATCCAAACAAACAAAAGAACAGGTTATAATTGCTCAGACCGCATCTGGAGGTTCAAATCACGCTCAAGCCACTGCGGAGCACCTTCAAACAAGTAACATTCTACTGAGCATCATCGTAACGTGCTTGTTGCTGGCCGTGCTGCTAGGACTCTGTGCCCTCTATAAGAAGTGCCACACCCAATGGATGCATAGGGAGTTCCAGCGAGAGACGATGCAGCGTATCCTGTCCCGTGTGAGCTTACGTCGGACTGAAGGCCATCGCAGCCAGGTCGACCCCGTAGCAGTATAAAAGAAGATAAGGAGAGATTTTGTACGGTATTTTTAAACATATAACATATCTTTCCCCTTTTATTTTAGAATATTTTTTTTTTAAATAACATTATGTAGCATTTTTATTATGTTAACAGAATTAGAGTTAGCTGATATTGATAAGAAATTAGACTATATTCACGAATACATACGTAAATTAGGCCCGAAACGAAGAGTAGGCAGTAATTTTAAAAATAAGTTAGTAGAAGCGAAATTGTTATATGATAGTTTTAAGGATTTTTTAATTACTTTACCTAAGCACAGTTCTCGGGAAATATTAATATTATGTACTTCTATACAAGAAACCTATTCAAAAATTTTGAAATTTGAGAACGAGTCTAGTTTAATGTGTAGTAGTAGTTTTCCATCGGACAAAATGTCAAACGAAAGATTTTCCTTAAAAACGGCAGTAAGCCTTTTACCAAAAATGACTGGTGACGAGAAAATCACTCAAGAATTAATAGATGCAATTGAGTTATATGAATCAATGTTAGAAAATGACGATAAGCCTTTATTGATAAATTTTGTCTTAAAAACCCGATTAACTAGTGGTGCAAAAATGCGTTTAGATAAATCCTATAATAGTGTCAGTTTACTAGTAAAGGACATGCGCTCACATTTAATATCGCGTAAGTCTGATACGTCATTACAAGCACAGCTGCAAAAGACCACACAAGGTCGCAAGACAATTAAAGAGTATGGGGACGAATTAGAAAAGTTATTTGTCGACTTGACAATTTCTCAGGCGAATGGCAATGCCAATGCCTATGAAGTTTTGTGCCCACTTAACGAGAGAAATGCCATCAAACGCTTTTCAGAAGGGTTAAATAGCCAAAGGTTAGGAACCATAATCGCAGCGCGCGATCTAACCTCGCTAGAAGATGCGATTAGGCTTGCAGAAGATGAGTCAGCTTCATCTTCCGATTATCCGGTAATGCCATTCTACTCTAGACGTACATTTGGAAATTATTTGGCTAGATATCATAAACCGCGCGGGCGCGTATTTTCTAATAATTCCTCATCAAATAATAGAATAAGTACGCAACAGCGATTTGCTGCGTCAGGCAACGCGGCAACGACAGCGCCACAAAGCAGCCGCCGCGGCGCATCGCATTACGGTATGTCACACCACGGTACATATCACCGCAAATTCCGTGGGAATGGTCAACGAGGTAATTACGTAAATCATTCTAATTATAGAACTTTACATCATTTTACTAACAATAATCCACGTGTATCTAAAGCGAATTATGGAAGTAATAAGGAGCCTTCCGACGAATTTTTTCGTTTCTAATCATGTTTTAGTTTGCGATAGTATTAATTGGGTAAATTTAAAAGTTGGTAATATTAATTTAGAATTTTTAGTAGATACGGGCGCTTCGTTATCAGCCATTAATTATAGTATTTTAAATAAAGTTAAGTTAGATTTACAAAAATGTGACTTAAGCATACATGGTATAGGAGGAAGTTTGAAATCTAAGGGATTTGTATTCCTTCCATTACAGTGTGAAAATAAATTATACTTTCACCATAAATTTTATGTTTTTGAAGACCTGCCTTGTAAAGCAATAGGTATATTAGGTCAGGACTTTATGAAGAAATATAGGGGAGTAATAGACTATAATAATAATTCTTTGTCACTTGTAATGGGAAAAAGTATGACGATATTGCCTATGCATTATTACAATTATTCTTTGACAATAGAACCAAGATGTGAGGTAATTAGGTATATTCCAACACGTGTAAAATACGACTGTGTTATTTTACCTAGAGAAATTTGTAGTGGTGTTTTCTTAGCCTGTGTCGTGGCAACACCGAAACATGGAAAGATGCCTGTACGTATTTTAAATACAAATACAGAAAAAGTGACTCTCAACTTGAATGACCTTGAGATAGATAACTTAGACAATTATAATTTTTGTACTTTCGAAAAGTCAGAAGTAAGCGTAGATAGGATAAAAACATTATTTTCTTTATTAAAATTAAATACATATTTAGAAAAGGAGGAGCAATTGTCTATAGAACAAATATGTGCTAAATTCTCAGATATATTTCACCTGCCAGGGGATAAGCTTAGTGTTACGAATGTTTACGAGCAGTCTATACAATTGAAAGATTACGCAACACCTGTGTATAGGAAACCTTATAGAATACCTTTTGCACAAAAAGACGAACTTAATAAACACATTGACCAGATGCTAGAAAACGGTATCATAGAAAAAACTAGTAGCGAATGGTCAAGCCCATTATTATTAATACCTAAAAAGACGGATAGAGACGGACAGAAAAAATGGAGAGTAGTCATTGATTACAGACAGTTAAATGAGAGAATACAAGATGATAAATTCCCTCTTCCGAATATAAATGATATATTAGATTCACTATCAGGAGCTATTTATTTTAGTCATTGCGATTTAAGTAATAGTTTTTATCAGTGTACTTTAGAACAGAAATCTAGAAAATACACGGCGTTCACAACAGATAAAGGACAATATCAGATGTGTAGGTTACCAATGGGACTTAAAATTAGTCCTTCAGCATTTAGTAGATTGATGACAGTAGCTATGTCAGGCCTTAATTATGATAAATGTATAATTTATTTAGACGATTTAATTATATTTGGAAGAAATTTGAATGACCACAATAAAAATCTTATGTCTGTTTTTTCAAGATTACGTAAAGTTAACTTAAAATTAAATCCATCGAAATGTGAGTTTTTAAAGCGTCAATGTTTATACTTAGGACATGTGATATCTGGTGACGGTATTTTACCCGATCCGGCAAAAACATGCGTCATTGAAAGCTACCCGATACCAACGTGTGTGAACGATGTGAAACGATTTGTTGCATTTAGTAATTATTATAGGAAATTTATTAAACATTTTGCTGAAATTGTTTTACCACTAAATAAATTATGTCGAAAAAATGTAAAGTTTGATTGGAATGTAGAATGTCAAAATGCATTTGATACTCTTAAAAGTTTACTTTCCAACCCGCCAGTTTTAGATTATCCCAATTTCTCACCAGAAAACGAATTTATTTTACAAACAGATAGTTCCGGTTTTGCAATAGGAAGTGTACTTTGTAATTCAAATGAAAAACCAGTTGCTTATGCCAGTCGCTCTTTGAATAAAGCAGAATTAAACTACGTAACTATAGAAAAAGAACTTTTATCGATTGTTTGGTCTATAAAGCACTTTAGGCCATATTTATATGGTAGAAAATTTATTATAAGAACGGATCATAGACCGTTGATCCATTTATTTAGTATGTCTAATCCATCAAGTCGTTTAATGAAATTTCGTTTAGTTTTAGAGGAATACGATTTTAAAGTAGAGTACATAAAAGGAAAGGATAATGTAGTCGCGGACGCGTTATCTAGGATCATCTTAACATCTGATGAATTAAAAGAAATGAATAAAAAGTCGATATGTGTTTTAACTAGAGCACAAGCCAAAAAGAAGAAATTGGCTCAGGATATGACAAATAACGTGGAGATCCCTACTAACAATAGGACTGATCAACCTAAAGTTGTAGAGATTCTCAAAAAATCTGACTCGGATATAGAATTAGTTATATTATCGGATAACGAACTGCGCAGAAGAATAATACAAAAATCGCGAAATACGGACTTATATTTTTCTAGAAATGATAACTTTATTTACTCTAAAGAGGAAAATAATATATTTGCAAGTCATTATTCTTTATCATCAAAAGCACGAGTTGATTTGTTGAAAGAAATGGCACTATTTTGCAGAGATTTAGATATTACGGAAATAATAATAATAAAAACGCGTAAAAATAAAGATATAATAAAATGGCTAGCCAGTGAGATAAATAAATATAAAGAGTTAATTTTACCTAGACTATGCATAGTTAGAAATGTTCAAAGAATATATACGGAAGAAGAAAAAAGAGTAATCATGAACGATTTTCATATATTGCCAAGTAGTGGTCACTTAGGTATTAGAAGGATGATAAATAATATTAAAAAATATTATTATAAGAAAGAGAGTTGGTCTGAAAGAGAGTGTTGGGGTGAAGGTAAGGAAAGGAATGCTCCGGTGGTTCGGGCATGTGGAAAGAATATATGATGAAAGAATGATTAAACAGATATACAATGCAAAAGTGGATGGATGCAGAAGTCGCGGAAGGCCACGACACACCTTCCATGATCAAATTGATCGTGTATTAGCAGAAGGTGATGTCAGGAGCCTTAAGAACAGACGAGCGTGCATGACAAGAGCTATGAATGTCAAAGAAGCAAGCGAGGTGTGTAAGAATAAGCCTGTATGGCGCTCTGTTGTTCGTGCCTACCCCGCAAGGGACCTGGCGTGAAGTTATGTATGTATGTATGTATGTATGTATTATTGGCCATCGATAGAAAGAGACGTTAAATGTTATGTAGGAAAATGCGAAAAATGTCAACAACAGAAATACACAAAAATTCATAAAGAACCATTAACAATTACAAGCACAGCTTCATCATCATTTGATAAAATATTTTTAGATATTATGGGACCAATAGATAAAGACGATCAAGGCTATTGTTATGTACTTACTTTACAATGTGAGTTAAGTAAATACGTAGAAGCGTATCCATTGAAAACTAAATCTACTTCAGAAGTTGCCAAAACATTTTGCGAAAACTTTATTCTACGTTATGGTATACCTAGAGAAATAGCAAGCGATAGAGGTACAGAATTTGTTTCTAATATAATGTCAGAATTATGTAAAATATTAGGCGTAACTCAAACAATAGCTACAGCTTACCACCATCAAAGTATTGGTTCATTAGAAAATACTCATAAAATGTTAGGAGCATATTTACGAATTCAAACAAATAACCACCCATCATCGTGGAGCTCATGGTTGCAGTATTGGTGTTTTTCTTTTAATACCGCTGTTCACCCCGAAACTAAATATACACCTTATGAGTTAGTGTTTGGACAAGTGTGTAGACTACCTAATAATTTATGTAGCGCTGTAGAGCCATTATACAATTTTGATAATTATGTTTTAGAATTTAAGTATAGAATTCAAAAGGCTCAGGAAGATGCTAGGAATAATTTAATTTTAAGTAAATATGTAAGAAAACAGAATTATGACAAAAGTATTAATCCAGTTATGTACCAACCAGGTGAAAAGTTGCTTTTAAAAAATGAAACTGGTACAAAATTAGATACATTGTATACAGGCCCTTATAATGTAATAAGAGACTTAGATCCTAACGTAGAAATAAGAATTAAAGATAAGCAAACTATAGTTCATAAGAATAGAACTAAGAAATTTGTTAGCTAAAAAAAAAAAAAATGTTTCTATTCATTTTTTTTTTTATTAATTTAGGGGGGTCGTGTAGTGTGTAGACTAAGCATTTTTAGTTCATAAGTTCATATTGTACAACAAGACAGAATAAAGCCAGCCGCTGAGGCGTAAACACGTTTGTTTTATTTACACATCAACGACACACGTCGCACGGTCATCACGACCGGTGGTTGCTCGAGGCCTGCCTGTACCACGTCTCCTTCTGTAAGAACCTGTCTCCACAAACCTTCTGTATATTCTGGAAACCGTAGACTGGTTTAAATTTAAATTTCTACCAATCGTTCGTTGATCCAAGCCCTCCCGCACCAATGCTACAATTTGAGCCGCTTGTTCGGACGAAGTATCCATATTATGGTTCAAAAACTCTCGATGAGTTAAAAAACTAACCCAAAAATTCTGCTGGTAACAATAATTCAATTGACAAAAGAATAAAAAATCAATGAGAATCAATTTAAAACTTTTCTATAAATAACACGCAAATCTGATACTACGAGTAAATTTTCTTTTCCCGGCTATATTCATTTGTTTTACTGCAGTTCTATTTTTAAATTTTCCTTTTCTTTGAGATTAAGAGCCAGTCTCTCCATATTTATATAATTTAATCTAAAAAGTTTGCATACTTATTTAAAAAAATCATTTCAAACTAATCCTGAACTTTGATGCAGTTTATGAGTCCGTCAGCTTACATTCATTTTTTTTACACTGTACTTAATCAAATTGATTAATTATTTCTTTTTTGCACTCCACGGTAAGACCCCATTTATCAGAAACCAAATTTATTAAATTTTATTTTCTGTTTTTTAGTTGGATTTTTTATGAAAGCGTGTTTTTTTTAGTTATTTTTTTTAAACTATTATTTATTTATCATTTTTTAGTTGAATTTTTTAAAATGTTTTTAAATACAAGCTTTGGAGATCCTGCATATCATGTAGCAGCAGAGTGCTAGCCAAGACAAGTAAAACGAGCCCAAACACGACGGGTCTATCTTGTTTAGTACAGGAGTTCCTATGGCCACTTTCCCACTCCATCGTCAGATCAGCTCCATGGTACCATATTATTGCATTGTCACGCGATATAAACATACGAGCTCAAACACGAAGGGTCTATCTTGTTTAGTACAGGAGTTCCTATGGCCACCTTCCCACTCCATCATCAGATCAGCTCCATGGTACTACCTATATTATTGCATTGTCATCGACCTTTGACAGGTGTGCAAAGTTTGAATTAAATCTGACCGTTTAAAGTAGGACAAAATCGAGCTCAAAGGGGTCGGTTACAAACATACTTACATACAGGTAAAGCTAATAAAAGCGTGTTAAAAAAACGTGTGCCGTCAAGGGACGCCCGACAGAAGTGATAACTTGCGTGAGAAAAAGGGAATCCAGATAGAGCCAGGAAGTTGATAGGAAACGACCAGCTATTCAATGACAAATTACAAAGTCTCGAACATTGACGCAGGGTTGCCAGCTTGTCGGTTTTCTATGGGATATATTTTGGAGAGTGTGCATTGAAGCTTTTTAATCTCATCCCGCCGTCTCCCTTCCATCATCGGACAACCAGATGCACTGGCATGCGGCACCGCTGGATATATGGTGGATATACCACCTATACGAACAAAGCGCTTTGAGTCCACCTTCATTATGCGCACCGCAAAGGTGTGGAACACTGCCGGAGTTTGTTTTTCCCGAAACCTACAACCTGGGTGTCTTTAAGTCTCGTTTGAATAGGTACCTTCTAGGTAAGCCTGCTCGATCTTAGACCATATCTCCGCTCAAATCGAGCGAGATAATGTTCAAACGTGATTAAATAAAAGACTACCGCCGTAACACGTTACGTAACGAAGTGGTTTACCCTCATATAAGAAGTTATCACTTCAAAAAACTAAAAAAAAAAACTAGGATTTTTCACATGGCTTGACGGGGCAAACGCTAGAGTGTTACGTAGGAGAGTGAGTGAGGGTGGCGCACGTGTTAGAATAGTATTTATTATTGTAAAGTAACCATATGACGGAAGTAGTCAATAACCGGGTAGAGTATTCATTAATGTAGTAATCGGAAGTCGTATAACCGGATGTCAACGAAGAAGCATTTATCATCAAGCCAACGGATATCGAAAATGGAGTAACCGGAAGTTGGAAGTTATACGGATGACGGAAGTTGGCGTTACGACGGAAGTGAAGTGGCGCCAAAGTATTACAGGGTGGTCTCACTGCAGACTCACTACGAGGATATTATAAATACTCGGTGTTCGGGCAGAGGGGGGGTCGTATTAAACGGATAGTCAACAAGTCGGTTAGTCTACAACTAGAATCTACGTTCAGCGGTTGAACAGAGCGGAAATCTCTGTTGGGCAAGAGGCTCATAGTATATTGATTGTGGTCGATAATTACTGTTCGATAATGGCAGTATTCTTTAAGAGCAAATTGATGCTCGACACCTGAAAAGCGTGGAGACAACTCTTGGAGTTGTCTTAATACTTCTGTGTGCTGTATTAATATTGTAATAGCTATGACACGCGTACCGGGCGTCGGTTTGCCGCTCTCGTGGTGGGGCCTGAGGTGGTCGCAGCAGGCGAGCGCGATGTCCACGGCGGGCCCGCTGAGCAGGCAGCCGCCGTTGCACGCGTCGCCGCCCCCGACCTCCTCCAGCGGCGCGCTGTGCGTCGACCGCGGCAGGCTGCTGTAGCCTGCAATACCCACTCGCACCGTTCACAACGTGTCCACGCGTTCACTTTCATTCACTTGATTTAATAACAATGTGTGCGCATATGTGTGTGCGCGTGGGCGAACGCGTGTGCGTGTGCAGTTCACACGCAGTAGATGTGAAACTTCCCAGAACATACTCACAGATATTGCTTCTATAACTTTTATTAATATAAATATTGTTACGTACGAGCGGGGGTACGCACTTATGGATTGGAAGAAAACACCAGTTTTTAATTTAAAAGCTTTTATTGACTTACACAGCCGCACGTAGTTCCTCTCCGTAGGGTTGCCCCTATACGCACGACCAACGATGCACAGTCCCGACGATAAGTTGTCACACCCTCAATACCGTCGCCGATATTGCGTAAACCACCTCCGATATTATCGCGTGTAGCTCGCTTCTAGTTCCTCTCTCGAACTACGCTACACACCTTCTTCGCGTATCTGTCCACCAAACTTGTCACTAAATTCACCACTTAATTCGTCTCTGCCCTCTATTAACCTTCTCTAATAACTCTCTAGTATCGCACTTGTCGTTTCACCGTCTTGGACTGAACTCAACTTTAAACTCAACTCTCAATTCTAAAACTGCCCGGTAGGCGCGCCTTACGCTGTTTATATACCCGGAAGAATTTTCTAGAAACCATATATCTATCTCTGTCTTTTCTTTCCCGAACTTTCTGTTCGGGAACTTTCGTTTATACATCTATCCCTTTCTAACATATATCTATCTCTTTCTCTCTTTTGTCGTCTATCTCTTTCTAACATCTATCTATCTCTTCCTTTCGTTTATCGTCTATCTTTTTCTAACATCTATCCGTCCTTGTCTTTTCCTTCCAGAAATGTCTAGTATTTTCTAAAAGTTCTAAAACTGATTTACGCTGCTGGGTAGTTCCACCCTCGGTCGCCACAATATAATTCCTTTAGCCTTCATCCATGACATATTATTTTACATCAGTAGCATAAAGTCGAAAATTCAATGCACTGTTAAATATTAGAAATAAGGAATATCTGCCTTAAGTATATAGAGATAGAGCTAAAATTCATTTGCAATCTTCCAAGTATTATTAAAATTGAAAATTAATACTAGTGAGTAAAGAGTTTTATTTCGAATAAAACTAGGTTGGATTTTGTATTTTAGTATCACTTTTCGTTTCATCGATTTTAAAAAAAACGTCTGGATAACTACCACCCCAGGATGTACAGGGATCTTCAAATGTTCCATCCTTTGAGCCATATTGGTTAGTATAGTAAATTCGAAGCGCTAAAATCCTTTTTACAAGGTTTAGAATGTTAGCAGTATTCAATTCAATTATTTGTCAATAAGTTAATTTTTTTACGTATTATACCTGTTATAGGCTTTACCTAGTAACTGAATCAAACAGAGTTATTCAATAATTATATTAAAATCAATCATCCCTAAATTACTTCATACGTTAAGGGGGAGGAAGGGGGTCGACCAAGTGGGACCATGGCTACGTTCCATTAGAGACACAACGACGCTCGCAAGCGTTACAATCGTAAACCCAAGTGGAGCGGTAGGTTTGGGTCATCCTACCCACCTCTTAACATGGGTCGTTGTGCGCGTTGTATGATTGAAAATGTTGACGTCATTAGTGACGTTTTCGCCACGACCACAATGACCGCGGTCGCCTTGCGGAACGGCTAACGGAGCATATTGGGCGTTGTGAGCCACTAATAGAACGCGCGCTGATTGTGTGACAAGGGGGTCCTAAATTTCGTTATGTCACCTTTCATAATCTAATATATTTAAGCTCATTACGGAACTGCTGTATTAATTTAATAAATTCTTGATGGAAAATTGTAAAACATGTGAAGTCACACTAAGGTGGGAGGAGTCTCAATGTGACAAGCTGTGACAAGGACGGGGGAGTGGTCAAAGATTCATGAAAATCATGTGATACGGTGATTTGTGGATGATAACACTGACAGGCCGCAGTTTGAAATATTTCCTACCAAAATCTCCTGTCATGGGTGTCGACGGCGTCGCGGGAACACTTGAAGCTTTCCGCTTGCCGCCTGTACTCGAGCCTACCTCCTGTTGGAAGAAAACCAGACAGTTTAATATTAATAATAGCTAGTTAGATTCATAACAGGCTTGTAAAAGTAAGTTCTAAATTTTATTTTTACAATCTTTCATTCATATAATTTTAGTAACAGTTATGCCTCTTTTTGTCTTCATGACAGCCAAGAGGTGAGTCTGGAATTTGGATTTATTGTTAGGTGGGGGTCGCGATACAGACGGTTTTGGAACCATTGCCCTAAACCATAAAGAAGAAACAAATAGAAATCTAAGCGAATTAATCTATAAGCATATATGTAAATTGCAAAGATTATCTGTTTGGTATACTTGTGAATCTCTTGGCGCTAACAGTCCGTCTCTTTCTAATATTTCTCTTTCAGTCCGGCCGACGTACTTAAATTTGGTCCCCCACGAGAACAAACCGCCGCCAGAATACACACACGCGTCCGACGATGACGCCAAACTGAAATCATGAAACACACACATCTCTCACTGCTTTTGCTTTTGTAACTACGACTAAGCATGGCTTGTGGTGCGTCACATTGCAATATAGTAGGTTCGCATCCTGGTCGAGCTCTGAGCGTTTCAGCATTCATGTTATTACAATTCCCACGCTCTGACAGTGAGGAACATTTAACTTCGTGATTACCAACCTATGAATCTCACAAATCCCTTTTAGTCCAAAAAAATATCCAGACACTTAAAATAGGAAAGTCACACGTCCCCGAGTGGGACCACGTTCCTTTAGAGATCCACAACGACACTTGCTTGCAGGCGTTACAATCGTAAACCCAAGAGGAACGGTTATTCGACCCAACTCTTGACATGGCTCGTTGTGAGCGTTGTGTGATCGAAAATGATGACGTTATTAGTGCCGTTTTCGCCACGACCACAACGAACGCGGTCGTCTTGTGGATTGGCTAACGGAGCATTTTATGCGTTGTGAGCTACTGGAACTACTAATGGAACGCGCTGTATATGCTACTGTGGCTACGTAGAATTTTTGGCGGCAACTGAAAGATGTGCTGTGCAGTTTTATTTTCTAAAAATGTGTAAAATTACTCTAAAATGAACAATAGTTGTAGGATATTGATAGTTTTTGATTAGTAATTATGTGTTTTGTGAGAAATGTGAACTGTATAGTCAAATGTGGCCTTTTGAGTTGTCACAAGAACTCCGTTGATTGGCACTAGATGATTACCTACAGTTCAGCTGTGCTACACATAGGCTTAAGAAAATGAAGAAACCATATTATAAACTAAGATCTGGCTTAAAGGCCTAGCTGCCAAGCCATAAATCAAAATTAATAAATAAGTGGCTACGTTAGTGCCAACATCATAAGCAAACACACAAGCGCGAAACCAATAACAATCTATGCTTTTAAAATGACGCGCCGGTATATGACAGCGCGCGCACGCACAAAGTTCCCGCCGTATTCTATTGGCGCGAAAACACCAACGATCGTAACCGAACGACAGTTCGGGACGGTTCGTCACACGAATTCAACGTATCGTCGTCAGTCATTCGCAGTAGACGTGAGGAAAATCGTTCCTTTTCAGTCACCGTGACTGACGTTCCGGTTACAAAAAAGTCACAGCGACAAATCAACGTTACTTTGTCACGACAGTCACTTACATCAGAATGTAATATTCCACAGAGTACATTGCGGTAATCGCTTTCGTTCCAGTTCCAATAGACGTTTTTAATTTACAACGTATAAATAACGTATCTGGTGATTTACTTACTCGATGATAATTAGGTCGTTGATCTAAAATTCTAAAATAACCAATAACAATGCAATGATGAACCCTGTACATTTATATTGTAGGTTTGGCTAATAAATCTACTTTTATGGATTTGGTGTCAAAAATACTAGAAATACATCATATTTAGATTATTATGTTATGTTAAAGATAATTATGTATATTTGGCTTTGTTTACCGTATATTTCATAAACCTGTAAGCAATGATAACTTAAAATACGTACTCATCTACCTGTTGTGTATCAATTTGATACACAACAGGTAGGTGAGTACGTATTTTAAGTTTATACTATCAAAAATATAATATTTTTACATCATTGACTGACAAGAATGTCTGCCTATCTTTGTCATTGATCATATATAAAATATCTACTTATTAAATAATATGTATATAGTTATTACTAGTAGTTAAATAATTAAATACATATTCCTAAATTAATTTGTTCATTCTATAAAAATAAATAACTCAGTTCTGTTTTTTAATGTTTGGAAATCTTGTAAATTTTTAATAAGTTATTAATATAAACAAAACCAAAGGACTGTAGTGATACAAACAATAATAATTATGCCCTTTCTAGCAACTAAATGCTCTATGCCGCTACCGCGGCTGAGCGAGTCGTCCACCGCCTTACCCAAATCAACTCGATTAGTGCCGATGTTAACCGAACTATGTTCGCGACTCACGATTACAACGAATGATTGACGCGACGTAAAGGACCAACGTTCCGGGAATCGAAGTGACTTTGTAACGTTGTTCTTTCGTGGCATGTCACAGTGATACTTTTAGACGGCTTGTCGCTGTGACTTTTTCACCGTGACAGTATTTATCACCCATCTCTAATTCGCAGTCCACTGCTGGACGTAGTCGTCCCCGAGTTGGCGCCACTCATCCCTGTCCTCCGACTTCCTCATCCAGCGCCTACCGAAGACCTTGAAACATAGTCGGTACATAGGCCTGGATACCGCAATATTGCATTCAACGCGGATACACGAAATTTGTAGTATACTAAAACTCGGATCTCGCGCCTGCTGCTTGCCCTCATAATATCCTTCTGATTTGCTTTGTAAATAACATACAGTGCGAGATTAAAAGTGTATGACAGAAGTACTGTTTCATTCCTATTCACGCTGAAGAGGGACATACTCCACTCAAAGAAGACACAAACAACATACCAACACATCCCTCACTACTATTTAACTATTACAGTGGAAACTCGATTAACCGGACCGATTGTTGTTGTAAGCCATCTGTATAATTTAAAATCCGGATAGTAAAATATATGAATAGAAGGTATTTTAGTTAACATTATTAACTCTAGAAAAACATATCTCGTTCGTGTATGTGTGTTAATTCGAAATAACAAATAAAACTTGTCTATCAAATGAGACGAATATTAGATATATATACAGTGTAAACTCCATATAACGTCACTCGATTTAACGACAAACTCCCTTAAGCGGCGAAATCACTTGTCTTTGGTTGGTTTAGCTTGTCTTCCATACAATGCCATACACTCTAGATAGCATTACACCCACTCTTAATAACAACAACAATGAAGTAATAAAGAGTAACTTTTAAGTTGCCAAAATTAGTAAAAGCTGTGTACGTTCCTTTATCTCTTTTATCGCTTTATTATCCTAGCCCGTAATAAACTCGACTTTCAGTGTCATGCAAACCGAAATTTCTAAGAAATTCCGAAATACCGACATTTCTATGTACTTCCTTTATCACCGAGATGCCTCAATAACGCAAGATATATGGTTAAATCAAACTATTAAGGAAAAGAGTAGAAATTGTACCACGAGAGACATTTGATTAATATATTAAATTTGCACCATTACATATACATATGAATAAGTAAATAAAAAATAAAAACTTCGTTTAAAAAAACCGACTTCAAAAACTAAAAAACTAAAATGTATAAAATAACTTATTTCTAAAGCTATTAAATATTAATATATATTATCTAAAACATCTTAAAGTCGGTGCTTAGTAATTTTCAAAATATAGTAATTTTTATGTTTTGCTTTGCACCGACTTCAAGATGTTTTAGATAATATATATTAATATTTAATAGCTTTAGAAATATGTTATTTTATACATTTTAGTTTTTAAGTTTTTGAAGTCGGTTTTTTTAAACGAAGTATTTATTTTTTATTTGTTACTTTTTAGTGTCTAGCTATGTATGGGTGGACATACGAATGGTGCCGCGCTTCTTAAAAAATATAGGTCCCAAGAACCGGGAACAAAAAAATATATCAAATTTTTAGGGGACCACATGGCAGCTATTCCGCGTCGAACAAAAAAAGAATCACGTAAATCGAATCATAAATCTCAGAGTAATCGGTGTACATAAGGAACGGAGTGAAAATTATTTTCATGAAAAATGTTCATAAAATGAAAACTACTGGGCCAAACTATGTAAAATTTTTAGGGGACCAATTGTTAGCTATTCCGCGTCGAACAAAAAAAGAATCACGTAAATCGGATCATAAATACAGAACATACATAAAAAAGCAACAAAAAAAAATCCCGACGAATTGAGAACCTCCTCCTTTTTTCGAAGTCTGTTAAAAAATAAAACAAAATAACTGGTGCAGCAAGAGACGTCAGACAAAAATAACAGACTTCTCTCCGTTTAACGACAACTCTCTATAACGCCATAAAATGCACAGTCGTTTCAGTGTCGTTATATAGAGTTTACACTGTATATGAATGCAGTTACATATTTACTTAAATTACTAAAGTTTTCCAGTCTTAATCATGATAAATGACTGCCAATCCAGATAATCGAGAATGTGTGTAACTGGGTTCTGGATAATCGAGTCTCCGCTCCACCATATTTACACTCACGTGAAGAATAGCATTTGTTCAATGGCGCAACACCACACGTGTCGACACGCGGGCCCGTTCGGACATTTGAATCCTACCGTGTGTTTTTTCTGTAACAGAACAGACAATCTGTTACACTATTAATATATTGATTTGACTGATTGACCATTCATATGATGAAGTGGTTTGAATATTGGTCACTGGACTTGCGCAAAAGGGCTCACTAAATAGAAAAGAGAGATTTAGCTCTTTCGCTCTAAAGATATGTATCACTCCTAAACTCGTTAGCTCAATAGAGATACAGAGTACAAATCGGAATGATGTCTCTCACACTCTTGTTTTTTCCAGACAAATACGCATATTGTATATCCCTAAATTAGGCAAGTTAAACTTGGGTTATTGGTAATATACAACGGACTACTCTGGTGCCGAGCCCAGACGCCCAGACCATAGTAAGTAACGGAGAAGTAGTATTTAAGTGCAATATTTTTATATTTATTTTCCAAATACTTGTTATAATAATTTATTTAGTATTATATGTTTTCGTGTTCAAGCTTGAAACGATAATCTTAAAGTAATTTGTTGTAATTTATTAAACACATATATTCCACAAGTTTCCTAAAACTAATTTATCCCCACATAGCTCTTTGAACTCCTGACAATTTATTGTAATCTCCCAAATGACTCCATGCAATACTACTACTCATTCGCAACTCTTTTACAGGTCTAGAAATGACAACACATCTGTTATTAATTTTCATTGAAATAGCATTAATTTAAACCTTATTAAAATCTTTGTCTACTAGTTCTCTGATTTCAACTGGCAATATACCGTTCTTCCTCACAGTATTGATTCTCGCCGTTTCTATGAAGGGTTCGGCGCTCATACACCAGCGTTTCACATCTCTATCCATAAGCCAATTAGCTCATTTATTCCTTACTTGCTAGTACCCAAATCCAGTGATTGTTCGAGATTTCAATATAAAGGATGCTCATTTTGGGTCTCTGCTAAATTTGGTTGTCCCTTAACCAAATACCAAACCTAAACAAGTTCATGGTTCAGGGTGTTTTCTAATAGTCCTGTTCCTTATCTTGCAGTGCATAAGAACAGTAATTTTATCATAGTTCAAGTATATGTATTGGTCAATAACCCCAAACATGACCCCAAATATCCAGTCTTAAACATTAAGATTTCTCTTAAACTTGGTCATCATTTTTTTATTTAATTCCTGAATATGACAACTAATAAAATCCTCTACGAAATAGGATAAGAACCATCAAGGCACACTAAATTTGATATGAAGCCCAAATGCCCTTACAAAATGAGCATTCTCCTTTCTCCATTTACTTTTACTTCGCAAGTAATACAGACTATTGACTCCTACATATACAGTCTCTTAAAGAAAGCAACTACCTTTTGTTAGAAAACTCAAAGGTGGTTAATGAAATTTAAATATTAATATAGATACAATTGTATAACTCTCCAAAAAAAAAATCTCTTGTGCAAGCAAGATATTAAGAAAACATTTTTAAAAACAAGGTGGTGTTACCTCGGGATAGTTCAAATGCACAATAAACATGCGCCCTTCGAAATTAATCTTGTGCACCTCGGACCACTTGAAGTGGTTCGTCTTGCGGCTGCCTTGAAACGTCAGTATGCCGCTGTAGTTGATGCCCAAGTACAGCTGGTTGCCCCTATGGTCCTATCAAAATATTAATTATTTACAATGTGTGCATAACATAATTTACAAGCTATCCAAACCGGATTGGATATTCACCTTTTTTAATATACTTTATCAGATTATATTTAAGTACACACAGAACAGAATATTGCAAAATCATTTACAAACATTTCCATAATTTGAAATTTTGTACACATAATAATTTCACAGATAAGATTTTCTCCTCTGATCATCGCAATCTGCACCTCAATTTATACCTGTTACCATTTCATAATTTTTGTAATTTTTCCTGAGAATCAGTTGATTGTGTTCCATTCAATTTTAACTTAAAATATTCCTTATATATTTAGTAATAAAACATATTGTTACGAAATTGTGGTATTTATATTTAAAATGCCGTTGGAATTAACATGAAGTTTATTAGACGTACACACACGTAAGGCAGAAATCGTAAAACATAAAACGCGCAAGTCCATGAATATGAGATTCCCGTTCCGAATGTACAATTAGTAACGCCTCAATCGCAGTTGAAACTCAACTAACCCATTCTCAACGGACCGACCTTATATATTCGCGAAATTGGAATTCTCGAACTTGTAAGCTTAATGGTGTCGCGAACGCGACCTTAACTTCAAGCATCAAACGTCAACGTCACAGAAGAAAAACGTTACATCAATTTTTGAAACAGTTGAATGTCAACCTCAACGGACGGCTTTGTAATCCTCCAATAAATAAATTAGTTATTCTCAAGAAATTAGCGCCTATGATTTCCCACTGCGAACCTTGGAAGTTCAAACAATGGCTTCTATAATATGCAATGAACATCGAACAATAGAAGAAAGGGTTTATGTCGTCTTACTGAAATATAATGCCAAGGGAATTAGCTCTTGACAATAGCTATTAAATTTCAATACTTAAAAGAGACACAGATCATTTAAATTCTAAGGGATAATAAGACATATTGATGCTTGAAAGGCAACTCTTACTAAGCGACATTGAGTTAACTTTACAGGATTTAAAGTTAAAAAATAAAAATCATAAAATTTCGCCTAATTGTTCGATTAAAATGATGTTAACACTGGTAGAAAAAATTTCTTTATAGCTATCGAAATTATTACAAATAACTTTCCTGGCACTTTTATAAAGATAGGTTTGTGTCGGTTAGATAAAATTTACCTGATTTGAGCAACAGGTAAAATTGTCTGAATAATGACTGTAGTGTCGCAGTAACATTTAAAAATAGGTAAACATACTTAGTTTAGAATTTCGATACAGAAAAATTGTTCTAAAAATTTGTTTAAAATAAATCAAGTAAATTTGCTTTAGCATTATTTAATAATTTTTGTGATTGTGGAAATTATATCTTAGTTATTAAAATTACCCCAAAACCTCCCTTCGTAACTGACATTTATGCACATACTGACCAATAAATGTATAGGTAATTATTATCATGTACGAAAATAAATGAAATCAATTATTATTGAATAAAAGTTTATATTGAAAATTAAACAAATAAGCTACGTAGTACTGACCATATAAAATTAATAAAAGAAACTAATTATGACATAACATTCAGTCTGAGATCAATATTTTATTTATTGCTGTCGTAATTATAAATTATTCTATCATCTTCAACACTCACTTTTTATAAAAATATAACTCACAATTGTCAGTAAATGAATCATTAATAAAGTATTAAACATAGTACACAAACCAAATAACGTTCTTACAAAATAACTGCAAGAAATCTACTGTGCAAAGTGTTGAAATTTTTGACACAATTATTAATATCGCTAACAACAACATAACTAACCGACATCAATAATATTAATCGATAACAAGTAAAAATATCTACGCTCTGATATTCTTCCACTTTGTTTCAGGTTAACATATACAAATGATACTATCACAAAATATGATAACAAGTTAAAATACATAACCATATAAATTTCAATTGCTTTGTGTAGGTAAAATCTACTAAGTGGTTTCAAAAGAAAATTTCATATCGAGTAAAACTATGTAAATACACATAAATGAAAAAGTCAATACATGGAAAATCAACTAAGTACATATTCCTAATTGTTAGAATGTCCTAACTGCTGGATATTATTGAAATCAGTTTTTTTAGTCGTTTTAGCACAAAATGTAGATATGACCGAAATCAAGCAATATCTAAGCGACAATAAAACTCATCGCAGAACTATGAGACCTAGAGCAAACGACGCAGAAAAAAATATTAAAACTTCGTTTAAAAAACCGACTTCAAAAACTAAAATATATAAAATAACTTATTTCTAAAGCTATTATTATTAATATATATTATCTAAAACATCTTAAAGTCGGTGCTTAGGATTTTTCAAAATATTATAGTAATTTTTATGATTTACTTTGCACCGACTTCAAGATGTTTTAGATAATATATATTAATAATAATAGCTTTAGAAATAAGTTATTTTATACATTGTAGTTTTTGAAGTCGGTTTTTTAAAACGAAGTTTTTTATTTTTTATTTGTTACTTTTTAGTGTCTAGCTATGTATGGGTGGACTTACGAATGGTGCCGCGCTTCTTAAAAAATATAGGTCCCAAGAAACCCGACCAAAAAAAATTTCGTAAAATGAAAACTACTGGGCCAAACTATGTCAAATTTTTAGGGGACCACATGGCAGCTATTCTGCGTCGAACAAAAAAAGAATCACGTAAATCGAATCATAAATCTCAGAGTAATCGGTGTACATATGGAACGAAAAGGAAATTTTCTTCATAAAAAATGTTCATAAAATGAAAACTACTGGGCCAAACTATGTAAAATTTTTAGGGGACCGATTGGAAGCTATTCCGCGTCGAACAAAAAAAAGAATAACGTAAATCGGATCATAGATCACGGAGTAATCGGCGAACATACATTAAAAAAAAGCAAAAAAAAAAAAACCCGACGAATTGAGAACCTCCTCCTTTTTTCGAAGACGGTTAAAAAATGGCAGTTCGAATGGTATATATAACTCATTTTACGGATTTATGTCGGTTAGTAAGGATTGCCTTTCAAGCGTCGATATGTAAGTAAAGGATTATTATCAGTTCAAAACAATATATTTTCCTTTCATAATTATACAAAACTAGCTGACTCGGCGAACTTCGTACCGCCTTATTCAAATAAATTAATAAACAAACAAATCGAGAAAACATGGCAAAGGGCTCATAGAATTTGAAAAATATATATAGCCTATAACCATCTACGATTAATTCCACGTCGAATGGTTGTGGTTTCATGCTGATCGGTCCAGTAGTTTTCGAGTTTACCTCGGACAAAGAAAACAAACTTTGCTTATATATATATAGATAGATAGATAGCCATAAACCATCTAGGAAAAATTTCGCATCGAATGGTGGTAGTTTCATGTCGATACGATCAGTGGTTTAAGCGTGATTGAGCCTCAAACGAACACCATTTTCATTATATATATATAGATTATGTCATAATTTTGTACACTCGTACCAAATCTATGAAGCCGCGACCTTTTATAAGAGTGACACAAAAAGTCTCTCAATTAGTTTATGGCCCATTTCTATGTTACCAACCGTTCATTTTACATGAGTGTCAGTTAAAATTTAATCATGTCAAAATTCAACCGATGGTAGGGCAAGTGAATGAATAGCAAGATATATGAACCGGCCCCTAACTGTCATCTACCCTATTATAAGTTATGAATAGATTTAATCTCACCTTGACGGGATGTGGGTCCACGCCATAGGTGTCCAGTTGGCAAGCGATTTTGAGAAAGGTCCTCTCAGCCTCATGTGTGGGCATACCCTGCACGCCCCCGCTGCCCCCAGGAGTACCTTCAACCGGATCACGGTGCAACTCCTGAAACCATTTTTATCCATACATAATAATAAATAATAATATTGTTACGAACTGCAGGACTCGAATTAAAATGCCGTTGGAATTACAATAGAATTTATTAGAACTATACAAACAGGTATAACACAAGTACAAATATAACTGTACACAACCAGTACAAACGTAATGCACGATTCAATAACACGCGCAAAATCCGTCACTATATAGCTTATCGAATGTACACACGTCTCGTTTGCGATTATCGCTTGACTGCCTCACCCTTCCGTTCGGGCATTGCTTTATACTGAACTACCTATACAATTAGTCTCGACACAATACTCAACCATGTAACGATAATTTCCAAGAATCACACCTGGCTAATGACTATCATAAACATTACGATACACAGTAGCCTGTTTTTCTAATTACAAATGCTAAACACAAAATAAACAAAAGAAGTCCAAATGCGGAAAGGTAATAAAGTGTGCTTTTATGGTAGGCAGGTGTGAATCTACTTTTTTCAGTCGTAACAATATGTTAACTTTATATTATGCATTTTTACAGCATTAATTTTAGCTATATTACTTGGAAACATAACCAGCCTTCTGGGCACCTTACCCATAGAAGACTGTGACCTAGGCTCACCTTAGTGTTGAGGGACAATGGGTAGAATTAAATATACACAAAGGTAAGTTTTCTTTTACTGTATTAGTTACAAACATACATATTATAACACCCATAGGTGGAGGTGTATCCATACCGATAGCCGACAGCCTTCAGCTTCTTGGCATCTCCTTAACGCAATCTCTAAGTTTTGGCTCCTATATAGAGTCTGTTGCTCAGCTGGCTGGCAAAAAGCTAGGGGTTCTATCAAAGGTGAGGCAGTACTTCACACCACTTCAGTTGCTAAATCTGTATCAAGCACAAGTACGGTCTTGCATGGAGTACTGCTCTCATCTTTGGGATGGCTCAGCTAAATACCAGTTAGAGACACTCGAGACGATAGAGAAAAGAGCTAGGAAACTGATAGGCAACAACCGACTATTCGACGAGAGCCTTCAGAGCCTAAGTCATCGACGTAAAGTCGCTAGTTTGTCGGTATTCTATAGGAAACACTTCGGGGAGTGTACCTCTGAATTGCATGAACTGGTTCCTCCCTCACCATTCTATCACCGGACAAGCAGACGTACGCACTCACGCCACCGATATATGGTGGAAATACCGACGAAGCGGACGAAACGCTATGCTTCCACATTCATCATACGCACCGCTGAAGAATGGAACTCTTTACCGTCGTCTGTTTTTCCCGAAAAATATAATCTAGATGTCTTTAAGTCTCGCGTGAACAGGTATCTTCTAGGTAAGCGTGCTCCACCTTAGACTGCATTTCCGCCTGACATCAGGCGCAATGTCGGTCAAACGCGAACCTATTCTTTATAAAAAAAAAAAACCTGTTTCCCATAGGGGTAGGCATAGATAATAGATCCACTTGGGCCGATCCTGACAAACAGCCTTCGCTTCATTTACTTTTTTTAACCTGATCTTTCTTTAACGCTTTTGCTATTTCATGCTATCATGGGGTGCATATCTCAGTCTACCGGCAGCAACTCTACCATTCACAATGCTGTCATATACTTGCTTTGTGATTCGTACGAACATGTCCAAACTACCTTAACATTCCTTTTTCAGCTGTACTTACTTAATCAATAATTTTAATTTAGTGCAAATTTTACCTGTATCCTTGCTTCTATCGCGTCTGTTTGTCTGAGTAGTAGTCTCATTTCAGTAACGTAATTTCCAACATGAATACTAGGATCGTAATCTCCGAGCTCAACTGAAATATATTTAAAAAATATATATTACCTCTTGCAAATTGAATATTATTTAGAATATATATACAAAAACACACATTTCAAATGCATACTGGTTTTAACCACGTTAAAAGCAAACAATACATTATTTATTTATGTAAATAAATAATCGTGGGATAGTAGATTGATTCCAGTGTGCAAATGCTAGGCTAGCTTTTTCGGGATGCTCTCCACCGAACCGAAATCTCTCTCTACATTTATTCCGCGTACGTCATTGATTTGAACTTCCCACCGCAGTTCTCTCTTTACGCTATGACATAGGGTTTTTAAGAAGGGCGTTATAAAACTTCTTACAGGTCGGCAAAACGTTAGCAACATCTCTGGTGTTGCAAACGTCTATAGGCGACGGGAACCACTTTCCATCAGATCTGCATGCTTCGGGCAATAAAAAAACGACCGAAAGTGGCCTGGAATCCTTTTTTTGTAATCGCCTTCCTCCATCTCATATCAGGACAGATACCTTTTTCTTTCGGGAAAAATGATGGGGTATAGACTCTTATTTTCTAAGACAATGTTACCCACATTTTATTTGTAAATATTGTCGCCATCAGTGCAGGACCTTGTAACTACTTTTTTACATAATTTTTTTTCATTATAAATTTTACCAAAAAAAAATAAGAAAAATATAGTTACAAAGTCGTTACTGATGGCTGATACTAACTACCTGTAACAACATAAAATCTATATATGTACTAGTTTTGTTTTTTATTCATAGTTTTTTTATATATTGTTTTAGATGAAGTTAGTAATTCATTAAATATTAATTCATCAATACTATATCTAATTGTTAATAAATTATTTATTTAAATAAATGAACTATCCAAAACCACACAATATAGGACAAAACAACAAACACTTTAAATTTGATGTTCCAAGCAATGTAATTGTACATGAACCCACTTTGTATAATGAGTGCTCCCAGCATAGCCGCCTCATTAGCAGTGCAGTACAACCGCCCGTGGAGCAAGTCCCTCTTCAGTTGCAAGTATATTTGAAACCTCGTCACATCCTCCTTCAATAACAAGGGATTCGGGGGATAGAACTTCACGCGGAAACTAAATAGTATTGGCGATGCATCTGAAAATTTGAAAACGGACTATAAACCATTATACGAGTAGGTATTGTATTTTTTATAGGGAAATCTTCAATTGAGTTTAGTTTTTTTTTGCTTAATGTTTACAGGACGGGTAAAGCACAAATTAAGCTTAATACTTTTTAGAAAAAAAAATGTCGACATTCATGTGATATAGATTAAATTAATTAACAGCTTTAGGGAACGTAAATATAAGCACCGCGGCAACCATGGTCTGTGTTTGCGAAACCAATGCATTGCGTCTTTGATTTTGTAAATGCTTGAAATTATTTTATACCAGTTGGAGAAAAAAAACTAGTAGAAAACTTATATTATATAGTTACTAGGATATACCCGCGACTTCGTCCACTCTGGACTTGAAATTCCCGCGGGATTCCCGGGACATAAAGTACCACAGCATTTAAAAAAGAATGTAAGCTATCATTTTAGTGAAAATTGTGTTATAATAAGCTAATTTTAATGCACCCAAACAACTACAAAACGCTCTTGGGAAAATACATTTTATTACATAAAATTTGCTATCGATCAGTGAAAAAATCACATTGGAATTCAATTTTTTTTAATCTGGTCATTTTAAATAATTCCTAAGAAAATTCATATTCGAATTTTTGGCGGAAACTGAAAGGAGACGTTGTGCTGTGCAGTTTTATTTTCTAAAAATGTGTATAATTACTCTAAAATGAACAATAGTTGCAGGATATTGATAGTTTTTGAGTAGAAATTATGTTTTGTGAGAAATGTGACCTGTATAGTCAGATGTGATCTTTCGAGTTTTCACAAGAACTCCATTGAATGGCGTCGGATGTAGCCTGCAATACAACTGCGCTACTATACGAAGACCTATTAATTAACATGTTTCTGACTGAAAGACTTTGATTCTATGGTCATGAATAAATAATAATAATAATAACCTAAGAAAATTCCCGCTGAATCCTCAGGATAAAAAGTAGCGCAGTTTTTAAGTCTAAGATTTTGTTGTCGATCGGAGAAAACCGCATCAAAACCGGCTCAGTAGTTTTTACATGAATCCCAAACAAACAAGAAATTTAAAAAAATTGTGGCTGTTCTCCATCGTTTATATAGTATTCTATTTCAGTTTTTTTTCAAATAGCTTCAATGAACATCTCTTTATCATTTTGTTTAATAGCGTGAATAGTATTACTAAATCTCTATTCCCTCGCTGAGTACTTGCTGCTTTACATTTAATTTTTGTTAATTGGTTTATTTGTAAACATACATTTAAGAGGTTTTCTCAATAATTATAAGGTGGAACGATATTTTTTTACATATTTATGGATCTTATTATATTATTTTTTTTGTCAGGCCCCTTCTTCAAAATTCTCAAAAAAATTACTGCACATTTAAGGTGTGGTAATTTTTTCTGGGTCTTTCATAACACACAGAAAGACCAAAATTCTTATTCCTTTTATTTTTATATAAAAATTAAAAAGTTCTTTCAACTCTGTTGAATTTACCAGAATATGGTAGATGTGTGCACCTGTTCAGCTTTCATGTAACTTGAATGTCCAGTTTATAAATTTGAGGTGATCCGGTGATAATTCACACCAAAATATGTACGGGAATAAATTTGAATTATAGCTAAGGGTATGTTGCAATTTATTTTAATAATTTGCAATCTAAACTGTAATTTAATTAAGTAGGTTTTATGGAAATACTAACCTTTGACCTGTTTCAAGATTAACTTAGCCATGTGCAACCAATGCTGAAAAAGAAAACCTTAATTAATAAATTTTATTTATTTATTTTATTTACATTTTAAAAATAAATGTAAAAAATATACCCAAGTAACATTGCTTTAATGTTGGGAGGTATTATGAACTAATAAAGTACTATAGTTTAACAATAAATGGCCCTAAAGGTCCAAAAGTAAGGAGAACAGAATATTATAGGAAAGTGAACCCCAGCTTCCAAAGAGGACATATCAAAGAAAACAAACAAGAGATTTAATGCATGGATGATAACAATTAAATATCAATATCAATATCCCATCTTCAAGGCTGGCTTTACCCCTGGTGTCATAAAAGTAGTCACCATGTGGGGATCACAGTGAAAACCTGTAGAAGACGCTGGGCTGGTCCTACTCTGGTGGTGGTAGGTTGCCATTGACTGGAATACCTAGTAAAACTCCCTGTGTTCTGTCAGGGTACAACTATTTTGAATAAGGAGGTTAAACTCTAAACATTACAAAGAAAAAAAAGTAGAAAATATTGTGGCGACAGAGGGTGGAACTGCTCAGCAGCGTAAATCAGTTTTAGAACTTTTAGAAAATACTAGACATTTCTGGAAGGAAAAGACAAGGACGGATAGATGTTAGAAAGGGATAGACGATAAACGAAAGAAAGAGATAGATAGATGTTAGAAAGAGATGGACAATGAACGAAAGAAAGAGATAGATAGATGTTAGAAAGGGATAGATGTATAAACGAAAGTTCCCGAACAGAAGGTTCGGGAAAGAAGAGACAGAGATAGATATATGGTTTCTAGAAAATTCTTCCGGGTATAAAAACAGCGTAAGGCGCGCCTACCGGGCAGTTTAGAGTTGAAAGTTGCAGTTTAAAAGTTGAGTTCAGTCCAAGACGGTGAAACGACAAGTGCGATACTAAAGGGTTATCAGAGAAGGTTAATAGAGTACAGAGACGGATTAAGTGGTGAATTTAGTGACAAGTTTGGTGGACAGATACGCGAAGGAGGTGTTTAGCGTAGTCCGAAGGAGGAACCAGAAGCTAGCTACCCGCGATAATATTGGAGGTGGTCCGCGCAATATCGGCGACGGTATTGAGGGTGTGTCACTTATCGTCGGGACTGTGCATTGTTGGTCGTGCGAATAGGGGCAACCCTACAGGGAGGTACTACGTGCGGCTGTGTAAGTCAATAAAAGCTTTTAAATTAAAAACTGGTGTTTTCTTCCAATCCATAAGTGCGTACCCCCGCTCGCACGCAACAATAGAATTAGTCAAATTACATAGTTGTGAAAATATATTGTCCAACTTTGCATAAGTTTACAACCAACATTGCGAAATGTTATCTAATTCTTTGAATGTTTACACAATGTTATTTTTCAAGTACTTGACTAATATAAGGTATGTATGCAACCAGCATCTAATTTTGTGTAATGCTACAAACACATTGTTTAATTGTGGGATAAACACAGATGCTCCTGTAATATTAAACCTTAACCAACATTTTATGTAAAATATTTATTTTATTTTTTTAAACTTACCCTTTGCCCTCCAGCATCCACATAACGCAACCCGAAATAATCAGTCTCTGTGAGATTCAATTGTTGACACACATGATCCAATAAAAACTTCCCCTTGTAACCAGGCTACAAAAATAAGAGTAAAACTTAGTGTTACATTTTACATTACAAAATTACCCAACATTATGAACATGAAATGAAACATGGAAAGAGATATTATATGTATAGACCTAATAACATTATCAATCTTTTTATATTTAATTATGACTACTAACGGTCTTAATCATATTGAGTTAGAGTAAGCTTATAGGCTTGGTTGGGGTATAGTTATAAAGCAGTTTTGTTTATTATGAACTATTATGAACAGATCTTAACTTTTTTAATTTAGGTTAGAAGCCTAAGCGGGGGCGAAGCGAAACGGAGCTCCCGCCTTAGCCTTCGTGGGTTTTCTTTTATAACCACCCAAAATTCAGTTTATATACACTTTACACCCCCTTACCTAAATATGGACTATTATTAAACTCAGACTTGGATCTCATCATTAGCAAATAAAATAATAACTACAAAGGTAATGTAAACTGAACTAAATCGAACGTCATTATTTGTTTACATGCTTGAAAAACTTCATTTTTGGGTGGAGTTTTTTGTAAGAATATTTTAATAATAAAAAATAGCTATACTTACGTTAAATTCACATTCCAATATTTCTGTATCCTCTAAAAGACGTACTGTACATTTATAAACAATATCACCACGGCTCTTAAACATGCTGACTAGAAATACTATGTAACCTTCGCCGCATATATTGTCTGTAAACTATCGCTAATCAAAACATGTCATTTATTTTAACACCTAATTTTAATTCAAAATTAATTAAAGTTAATTGTCATTTGTTTTTCATTCCGAATATCTTCAAAATCTTCATGGAACGTAATGAATTGTACGCTAGGGGAGTGAGGTGCGGGGGAGTATGTGCGGAATTTTAAGGGCGGAATGATCGGTTTGGTCACCGGATTATTTTGACATTTTTATAAAAGGTTTATAAAAAAAATCTAATTAAATAATCAAAATGATTATATGATTAAATGTGTGAATGTATGAATGATATTTTTTCGATCATTCTTACTAATATTATTTGTTTTTTTATATTGTCATAATATTGTATAATTTATTAATATTCAAAAATTTAACATTTATAAAACTCTATCTACAATTTTCTATATAAAATACGTAATATCTAAGATTTCATTATTTTTAATATTATTAATGCAATATTGCAACACCGCTTAGAAAATCAATAAATGAACTCCTATTTCTGAACGTACTTCATTCAAACGTCATATCCGGTCTTCAATTTAATGTTGCCATATCAGCAATAACACAGCTAGTTCTTGGGATTAGCAGTCCAATTATCGACTTAAAAATATTTACAACTTTGGTAATATCACTCCTGAGCCATTAAGTAAAATTGCAAACATTCTAATTTTTATGTTATTTTTGTTCTTGTCAATGCCATATCATGTTGATTAATATTCGTTATCAACCAATTTGCAATTCTGACCTTTCCAATTCATGCCACATATCCTGATCATAGGTATTTCTCAACAATTCTCTAGCAGCGGCGTTTCGTGGGCCATCAGTTCATCAGGCTAGAGTAATTTGAACTACCTTAAGTTAAATGCGGTCTGCACACAGGACTCGTGTACTCCTTTGGTTATAGATACTATGACAAAAGTGACCAGCCCATTGCCACTTTAATTTAGTAATATTGCGAGCTTTATCTGTGACTTCAGCACTGTTACGGATATCTCAATTCAGATTTTATCCACAAGACAAACAACTGACGTAATTCGCACCGTAGCCTTCTGTACAACTTTTAGTGAACAAAATTCAAAGACCGAGTCCAGGTCTCAACATTTTATGGTATGACCTCGTGAATTATAGGACACTGCTCGAAATTTTGTTTCGACACATTGTGAATTAAGGATAAGAAGTTGACTACTAGACTTTACCAACTTTATAAAGGAAAAAGCTTTCAAATCGTATGTTTTTAACGCTATTTCTCTGTGAATTGCGGACTGATTTTCAACTTTTTCATAATTGAAAGATTATACTCCTGTGGTAGTCCCATTGTTAGCAATTTAGGATCTGTTAAATATATCTCAGAAAAATCACGAGCAGCCCTCGAATATAATATCTATAGTACACCGTGTTTCATGTATTTTCATTTTTTTTATCAAATATTTATTTTTTGTTTTTTATGTTCTCTTGAAGTCGGTTTCTTTTATGATAGAAAATTTTCATTGCATGATGATGAGCCCACGTTGGTCTTAAATACCATTCTTAGTTAGAAATAAAATACTGCACAGTAAGTAAAACTTTTTATTTCAATCGTATATCATATCTTAACTATTGTATATTTTTATTAATGAACAGAAGCTAAAATAGATAATATAATGCAAATGAGATAATGAAAACATTTTTGACGTGATAATGTCTTATAATTCGATGGAGCCGGCTGCACGCACGAAAAAACATGACTCATGCGGCGTTACCTCGCTCTGAGGCGTTCCATTTAAGACTTGAAGTGCAAGCGAGAGCGCGGAACAAGCGACAGAGAGGCACAATCGGCCTCCGCGTTCGGCAGCGTAATTGACATAATTGTATTTATGCGTACAAATAAATGTAACTTGATCAATTCAATTGTGATTTCCATTTACCTCCTTCTCTATATCTATACAAAATATCTATCAAACAAAAAAAAACTTTTGAATATTGAAACCATTCCATCAGTATATTCTTATGACGTTGTCATGTTCAACTATCGTCAGTAAACCGACTTTACAGACAACCGAGTTTTTATACAAGCAGGTGGAAAGACCGCGTCAGAAACTTCCGTATCCGCGGCAGTATCATGTCTGTAAAAGCAAATAAATTGCATTAGACTTGCTATCACTGGTGCGGCCTCGTTTTACGGAAATCGACTAGTTACGTGGGGATAATTTATAAATATGTCATCTCCAACAGATCCTGGTCGAAAGGCAGGTCTAATAAATACTGGCTTCACGTTGTGAAGGATGACATGTATAACCATGGCCAATATAAGGGATGCTGAAGACCACGCGAATCGGAGAAGTATAAGTAGGAAAGCAGACCATATGCTTCAAAGCGAACGCTCCAAACTCAGCCAGGGTTTTACGCTCGGATAATGAAGAAGAGTTACGACACAAAGCGAAAATAAAGTATCAAATAAAAAAATAAAGAACACAAAAATATATAATATTTTAAAGTGGTTGGTTCACTATTAAAAGTTTTATGTTAAGCATTCTTATGAGCTGCATTGGTAAAGCGTCAGTTACCTGTCACTTACCAATCTTGAAAAGTTTACATACAAAGTTGTTAATCAGTAACTCTAGTTTGGTAGAACGACCGACGTTTACCAGTCTTGGAATGACATGATCGTTGAACTTGACTTTTGTCTAGTCCAAATTCATGCCGAGACCAATTCGGCGGGGGATTCATTCAGGTTGATCAGCATTTCGGCAAAGATGACAATGTCGTTAGTGAAGCCGAGGTGGGAGATGCGCTCACCGTTGATGTTGATCCCCAGTTCATTCCATTCCAGAGTTTTGAAGACATCTACCATAGCGTTGGAAAACAATTTCGGGGACAAAACGTCCCCCTGTCTCATCCCGCGACGTAGAGGTATAGACTCCCTCCTCCGGTCCTGGATCTTACCGGCCATCGTTACGGCGTCATCACATCATACATCTGAACTTCTCAATGTATTGCCAAATGATACGCCATCTCTGCAGGAACTCCAGAACAGCTCGTCTCGATGGAGTCGAGGTCTTTCTCGTAGTCCACAAATGCCATACACAGCGACTGATTATACTCCTTAGTCTTCTGTATAATCTGCCGAACAGCATGCATGTGGTCTGCGGTGCTGTACCCTTTTAGAAACCCAGCCTGTTCCGAGAGTTGGCACTCGTCAAGTCTTCTGACGAGAGGATTCGTGACGACCCTCAAAAACAACTTAGAGACGTAGCTCAAGAGTGAGGTAGGCCTATAGTTCTCCAAGAGGGTCTTATCACCCTTCTAGAAGAACAAGACCACCAACTATTGATCCACGCCTTTGGCACTATGCCCTTCAGGATGACGGAATTAAAAAGCTTCGCTAAAGCCTTCAGGATTGGAATCGCTTAGATCGTTCTAAACAAGTTACACAATTACTCAATGGCCTTTAGCATACCTGTAGTAATAGTATTTGCACTTTGGCACAGCGTTAATCAATAATATATTTAGTTACGCTGCAGTGAATTATGGGCCAAGACATTTGGAATAAAGTTAAATCACATGGGTTGAGTTAACTAAGTTGTAGGATTTCCCATCTCTAAAGCCCCTGCTACATCTGGGTTAGAGGTAACTGTGAGTCAATGAGACTTATTTATAGTGTTAAAAATAACGCGTTAACGGTTAACTGGATTAGTGTATATACGGAATGTATATATGAGTTATCTGTCAATATTTAACGTCACCAACAATGTTTCATCTCAAATAAGACATTAAACATTTGACTATGTCTGCGTGACACAGTTACTAACACAAACATTATCCCACGTGTAGCAGGGTCATCAGGATAACCGCAGTGAAACGACGACTAGAGACTCATAAACGATGTGACATAAAAATTGTGAATGATAGAATCTGTTTTTAAAGATTGGCCGAAATAAAAAATTTCAATGTTTAATATGAAAGAACCCTTGAAGTGCGATTAGGACTCGTACATGGCCACTTCTTAAAAAATATGGTATATACTGTCATCTAATGGCAGCACCGGAAGTGATTGTTCCTATTCCAACCAGCTGAAACAAAAACCATTTCTCGTTCATTCTGTTGGAGTCTATCTCGGATATTACACGTGGATTGTAATCCGTGGTGAGTGTCAGAGCAGAAAAATAGTGTAGTGAAGTGATTTTATTTATACGTAAGCATTAATTTGAGTATTTTCCCAAACTATTTACGATTATCAAATTTCTAAACTTTGTTATGGTACAAATATACAATTTCTAGCGCTAATTTTACTCTTTCAATTAATCTCGTATTGATCCGTTGTATAGTTTATAGATTTCTTTTGTTTTTTTATTCTCTTCAATTTTAGTTTAAATATAGAAAAGTGCAAGTTGATGCTTACGCGTCATACTTTTCGCCGACCGGCTGTCACCACGTGGTTTCAAGCAATTCTTGTTTTCCATTTTACCCATGCGTGTATTAATATTTTTAACATCTCATAAAATAGGACAATCAAATGTGCAATATTTCCGCGTATATAAGTATTAATTGGAAAAAAAATCTTCGTAATGGCCGTCATCCATTGTGAAATGTCAAGATAGGGCGAGGCGGCCATGCGGCCGCCATATTGCCGGCCGCGCGATACATGAGGCTATGACCTTGCAGATGCCGGTGTGCATCGCGAATCCTCTTGCATTTTTCGCGATAATAACAAACGTTTAATTTGTTTTTTCTGTTTTGTTTTAGACTAACCAAAAATGGGCAAGGAAAAGGTTCACATTAATATTGTCGTCATTGGACACGTCGACTCCGGCAAATCCACAACCACCGGTCACTTGATCTACAAATGCGGTGGTATCGACAAGCGTACCATCGAGAAGTTCGAAAAGGAGGCCCAGGAAATGGGTAAGGGTTCCTTCAAATATGCTTGGGTATTAGACAAACTGAAGGCTGAGCGCGAGCGTGGTATCACCATCGATATTGCCTTGTGGAAGTTTGAAACCGCTAAATACTATGTTACCATCATCGACGCCCCTGGGCACAGAGATTTCATCAAGAACATGATCACCGGTACCTCGCAGGCTGACTGCGCCGTGTTGATCGTTGCCGCCGGTACTGGTGAGTTCGAGGCTGGTATCTCGAAGAATGGCCAGACTCGTGAACACGCGCTGCTCGCCTTCACTCTTGGCGTCAAACAGCTCATCGTAGGTGTTAACAAAATGGACTCTACTGAGCCCCCATACAGTGAACCTCGTTTTGAGGAAATCAAGAAGGAAGTCTCTTCCTACATTAAGAAAATTGGTTACAACCCTGCCGCCGTCGCTTTCGTACCCATTTCTGGCTGGCACGGAGACAACATGCTTGAACCATCTACCAAAATGCCCTGGTTCAAGGGATGGCAAGTGGAGCGTAAGGAGGGTAAGGCTGAAGGCAAGTGCTTGATTGAGGCCCTTGATGCCATCCTGCCACCTGCCCGTCCCACAGACAAGCCCCTGCGACTTCCTCTGCAGGATGTATACAAAATTGGAGGTATTGGTACAGTACCCGTGGGCAGAGTTGAAACAGGTATCCTTAAACCAGGTACCATTGTAGTCTTTGCTCCTGCTAACATCACCACTGAAGTAAAGTCTGTGGAGATGCACCACGAGGCTCTACAAGAGGCTGTGCCTGGTGACAATGTTGGTTTCAACGTAAAGAACGTGTCTGTCAAGGAGTTGCGCCGTGGTTATGTCGCTGGTGACTCCAAGAACAACCCACCCAAGGGTGCTGCAGACTTCACAGCACAGGTCATTGTACTCAACCACCCCGGACAAATCTCAAATGGCTACACACCTGTACTGGATTGTCACACAGCTCACATTGCCTGTAAATTCGCTGAAATCAAAGAAAAGGTTGACCGTCGTACTGGTAAATCCACAGAGGAAAATCCTAAATCTATCAAATCTGGTGACGCTGCTATTGTCATTCTGGTCCCCTCTAAACCTCTGTGTGTGGAGTCATTCCAGGAGTTCCCACCCCTTGGTCGTTTTGCCGTGCGTGACATGAGGCAAACTGTAGCTGTTGGTGTCATCAAAGCTGTGAACTTCAAGGAAGCTGGCGGTGGCAAGGTCACCAAAGCTGCTGAAAAGGCTGGAAAGACCAAGAAGTAGCTAGCATTGTTAACAACACAATTCTTCATACAACTGCGATACTTCATTCACCGTAAGGTGTTCCGAAGGAAAACATGGCTACAAACTCATTCCTTTTCTATATTTTTACAAGGCTTATACTGTAACGTTTTATAATTTATATACGGTTATACATAATTATATCTGAAATATTTTGTTATGACTGCAACTCAAATGTAAAAACATGGAATTAAATGGTAGCCAACAATTAAATAATTTAAAATTGAAATATTTGTTTTACTTTCTATCTTGAAAACTCATGTTTTATTAATATGAATTTAAATATTTACCTATACATTTATTTGTAGTAATTTGATTTCATTCACACTAAAACTGCTGTAGTGTGTATTATTAGAAATTTGCAGGTCATTGACCTACCTAATGAGTTTTTGCGAGGTGGTGAACGTACTGAAGATATTTCTATTATTAAGTAGTAGCCTAATTACGCTTCAATTGCATATAAAAAATCTATAGAAAGTTATTAATTTAACTATTTACATTATGTAGATTGTTAGTAAATGACTTCAACAAAAAGTTAGTTTCCTTTGTCTTCTTCAGCCAGTTCCACAAATCGCGGAAAAACAACTAGGTATTAAAACTTAGACAGTTGAATCACGATAAAGGATAGAATATTGTAGAAAAGAGTTCTTCAGCGATAATCAAGAAAATCAGTACGTCGCCTCGTAGAAACACGAACAAGTCTCAAGAATAGTGAATCTACCAATAAACAGCTCGCGCGTACATACATGATAGTAAAATAGGTAATTTATATAGCTACTGGCTATCTAGCCCAGTTTAACAAAGATATGATAAGCCAATATTAGAAGGTTTATTCGTCTTTCAATTTGGTTAAATCAACCAGTGATCCATCATTCAATGCCATTGAAAACCATTGGCTTCGTATTTTATAAATTCAAACGGATGCACTATTTTATCAGTGGCATGTAATATAGATAGTAAGTAGCGATCAGTTGACGATTCTAGAACTCAACTGGGATTTAAAGCAAGGTTATTATGAAGCAAAGTAAAAGCTATGTGAGTTAGTGACACTTTTAAAGTTCTTTTGAAACTAAGAAACTTATGGTCCGATTTCTCAATATCTGATAAAAGGTATCATCAGTTGAATAAATTATAACCTGACTAAATTCAAAAGTGAAACAATTCAACGATTTTATTCATACAACTGTCATTTTAAATTTTCCCATGTTTTGTTTTATAGAATAACTATTATCTGGTGACTAGTAGACTAGTCAACAAGTGCCTTTTGGACCAACTTTTTTCAGCAGTCTCCGAAAATTATAAATGAGGTGTCATTCGATTCGGAATGGCATCTAGATGATTTTTGAAAAAAATGAAGTTCCGCTTGCAAAAATTGTAAAAGTTATTAACAATTAACAAAAAAAAGGGGCGTTTAGTTTTTTGCAAATATCTCAAAAGTAATAAAGATTTTTCATATTTGAATCGAAAATTATTAATAAAAAAATGAAAAATAAACATTTTCTAATTTTTTTTCTAAAGCTTTTCAAGAATTGCTCCAAGAAAGGAAAAAAATCTTAAATTTATAGTTTAACAATTATCACACTTGCAAGGTTCATGTTCAAGCAAAAAAATATATTAATTAACGATTGAATAACTAAATGAAAAATTGTTAAAAAAAAATTTTTCAAGCAGATTATTGTTCATTCATCTATTCAGTTAGTGCCTGAATTTTTTCAATTTTTATTTTCATATTTAGTATGTTTAAATAATATTTATTCATTAAAGGGCCGATGTGGGTGTGGCTTGCGTAAGCCAGAGTACCCGTTTTCAGCCGTATTTTCATCCCTCTGCGAAAATTATAAATATTGATCTTACAGCTTCGGGAGTCGAGGATTTTTTTTATGAAATTTCCTCCTCTTTTCGAATCTTTTTTCAAATTTGAAAAATCTTATTACTTTTTGAGATATTTGCAAAAATCTAAACCCCTTTTTTTTAGTTAATTGTAATAACTTTTACAATTATTGCAAGCGGAACTTAATTTTTTTCAAAAATCATCTAGGATGCCATTCCGAATCGAATGACACCTCATTTATAATTTTCGGAGACTGCTGAAAAAAGTTGGTCCAAAAGGCACTTGTAGACTAGTCTATAGTTTGGCATTTCAAAAACCTAGTCGTATTGTAGTTTATCGTAAATAAATACTTTTCTTCTTTTAATTTTGTCTGACCAATGTATTCAATAAGTAACGACGTTATTTTTAACGCTATAAAGAATATCCCATATGGAGCAGAGGGATGTAATGGACTATGGATATTATCGGTTACATTATTCCATGGAAACTATCGCTTTTTTGACATGAAATATATTTATTTACAGTTAATTAGGGATTGCTTAGTCTTTTGATTTTCCATGAGTAATAACGCTTTTCCTATATTTACATAATGTAGCCTCACAAGGAGGGTAACGGCAGTAGATACGTAATAAATAAATTATGCAATGTGGTGTAAGTATAAAGGCTAATTTACATTGATGCAAATATAGTCTTCCAGTGCAGGTGTCGAGAACTAACTTTTGCCGTTTACATGAAGCCAGTAACCATTTATTTACATGATGCCAGTATGAAGCCATCATTCGGAATTTAAATCACTTGCTTGATCAATGTAAATTAGCTTTAGGTACAGGAAGCGTGGGTTTTTTATAAACTTAACGGGGTTTATACATTTATAAAGCCATCTCTATAATATTCATCATTTATAGTATTTTTCCAATATTTAAGAACAACAAATTTCACGAAAATCGGTTTATATTCAAAGAATGCTCTAGCCAAATTAAACCTATTGGCTTAATGCCATTTACCAGATACGAAGAGATTATATTTAAGGTATTGTAGTTGTATATTGGTCCCTAATATCTATATAGATAAAAGGACTCGGGGCCTCTTGTGCTACTGTAAATGTAGTAATGAATTGAGATGTAGTGTAAAAAAGCGTTAAAGTTATCTATTACAAAATGGAAAACGTCAGCCCTAAATTCTGTACGGAAGGCGAGAAATCCTAAAAAAGAGGTCAGAAATAAAATAAGGCATCAATTAAAACAATGTTTTAAATCGATTTAATGAATGAATTTCAACAAGTAATATTAAGATAACGCACCACACTATTAACTCAAAATAACTAAACTCACTACAATAATTATAAAAAATATAATTATGTACTAATAGATACATTATAACTTATTGTACTTAGTCCATTTATTTATAAGTCTATTATATGTCTTATTCAATCAGGATTCCAATTTAAAAGAAATGTTTAGTAACTACAGTAATTTTATTTAAATAACCATTATTTACATAGTAACAATTAATATGAGATATTGTAATTAGTGCGGTCTTCTTCCTTTAATTCTTCTTGTTCTAATATCATGTTGGCCCATTCTTCTGCTTCACGATATCTCTGACGCCTTACGTAAGGAGCATATATTGTTCTATGAACGAAAACTAATGCAGAAGTAATAGATACCGCAGCAAACACCTTCACCATCGGACTAGCCGAATTGTACCATCTCGCAACTATATTCATGTTTTATTCAGCTTTCTTAGACAGCGTGGTGTCAACTAATTGCTTATTATCTCGAAAAAAGTCAATATATAGTGGCTTCCAAATGTAAATTCCACCGAATACACCGAAAATGGTAACCAACGCTAACTGACCTCTGGTTATGCCCCTAGGTTTGTAAATACGCATTCTAATTTGTTAAGACTTATAAAATTAATATGAGCAATCGGAATATAAAGAGTAGCAAAAATCAAAAGGAATCATTCCGTACCTAACATAAAAACAATATTTTTTTAAACCTACGTTTATTTTGGGATTTTTAGGTTATTTTTATTTGACATTTGTGACGTTATCGTAAATTTAGCACACGTTATTGTCACTGTCATTCATTAAACATAGTTTTGTATTTATGGCTTGGGAACTGGGCTTTTAATCTATTACATTTAAATATGAAAAGCGAGAGAGGCGTAGACGGAGAATAGGTTTCTCTGTCTACGGAGAGAGGGCTCCTGGCTCCTTTTTAGTGCAATAGAGGGGCGGACATTTCAAGCAACTGAGATACTTTTTGTAATCATACAATTATAAACTTCGCAGCTTTATAGCCTCCTAGCACCCACGGTCCTTTAATAAGTAATTCAATGAAAAAGTGAGTAAAGGCCAGCACCAAATCCAATTTCGTCAAATGAACTAAGTACCCCAATTTTAATTATTGCTACTTATTTCAAGTTACCACCTTTTTATAAGGTAATGTTTCTGAACGTATGTTGGAGGTTTTTGCTTATGTATGACCAAGCAACAATGCCAAAAAAAAATTGTCTTTCTCGACTTCACATCAAACAAGATCGTCGAGTATGAAAATAAATAATAATATATGCATAAAATCTTTAGGAATTGTTTTGATACAGTTATCAAAATAGGTACTTTATACTCTATATTTGCTGGTTAAATAAAAACTTTGTATGTAAAATTTTGTCTCTGTTAACTGTATCTTTAAAACACAAAGCATACTCATTCATTCACTCATGGATCTATGATATAACAAAAATTATCGTTATTCAAAATTTAAGACCTTTTAATAGACCTTTGGGTTAATATATAAATAATAATAATAATATAAATGTTTCTATTAATTTTATAGGATTCTTTTGTTTATTAAATTGGTTTTGAAGTTTAATTTCATGTTTGATATTTTTGAAGGTAGTTGAAAAATATATGTAAGAAGCTTATTGTTAAGTCTGGTGCTTTTGACCCAAAGGCGTACCAAAAGGTTACCTATTTTTCTCTTTTTTCCCTTGTTCTAGTTCACTTGATACACGAAAAAATCATATTAAGAAGTTACTTACTGTTACGCACAATTGTTGAAGTTCAAAGTCTTGGGTTTTCACCATTGCAACCTTTTTTAAGGACTTTGGGCGTTTAATTTACGAAAGCGTTACAAAACCTGGGCGTTTGGAGGTTCATAATACAGTTTGTCTATAAAGTCGTGAAGTTAATGTTTGAGGAACTAACAATAATCATGTGTCTGGCAACACCAAACATCAGTACATCTGTTGTCAATGCTGTCATCGAGTTTGAGTTGCAGAACAGTTTTCCTTTTATATTATTTATTGTTATTATTAAACTACAATAAATTAAGATAAAACTACGTAGAAAGGTTGAAAAAATGAGTAAAGTTAATAGGAGTGGGACGCGGGAAATCATTTACAAAGTTTTCCAGCGATGTTTAGCGGAACACGAAGCTGGACGAATTTTGTGTGATTTGGACGATATTTATGGGCGAACAGCATTTATGACTGGTATGTAATCGTGTTATTGTTTGTTTTTAATCTGCCTGAAGTTAAAATTGACTGAATTTACGGTTTGGAGAGCGAAAAAAGGCATTGTTTACATTGCAGATTTTTAGGTTAGATTGACATTGTAAGTAGGTCATAATTAAAGTACGACCATAATTTTTGATACATAGGGATGGTACAACTCAGTCCATTCAGTTTTTCTACCAATTCTGAATTTGAATTAATTGCTTCATGTCAATAAGTTACTATTCCATTCGTTTCTGTACATTCCTTTTTACTACTTATGTTATTTATTATATTTTTACTTCTTTTTTCAGGAAAATCGGTGAGTACCGTTAGGCGGATAGTCAACGGAGGTCTTAAAAATGGTGGAAAGTTTGAAACTCCCGGGAAAAACAGGAAAGGACGGCCAAAGAAAGAAATGGATGATTTTAATATTTGTTCACTGCGGCAAAAAGTCCGGTTCTTTTACACACTGCAAAAATATTTTTTGTCTTTAGTTGCATGTTTTTGTGTGTATGTCTAAAAAGGCAACATTTAGCATACCAAATTTATTGTATGGTACAGTGAGATGCACAATCAATGGAACCTTTTGATATTTCAGGTACCGACGCTCAGAAAATTGCAGGTGATCGCCAGAACTGACCTGGACTTTGATTGTAGTCTTGAAGTTCTCCATAAAATTTTAAGAACAACAGGGTTTATCTACAAGAAATGCCAAAATAATATAAAGGCTCTAATCGAACAATCTCATATTGCTGCAAAACGAGAAGAATACTTGGCGATCGTAAAAAATCGAGGTTTGCCAGAAGAATTAAGAAAATATATAATTTATAAAAACTGCTGCCATCGCGTCGAGACGCTGGAAAAAGAATACTACGAGCGAGGACATCGCCTGTATCAAGACACAGACGAATTGATTATTCGCTTAGGCGATGATAGCAGCAGTGATGACAGCAGCTGTTGTAGTGATGACAGCGCTGCTGATGAAAGTGGCAATAAAATATTGCTTGATATTGAATATTTGTAATCTGATGATGAGTCAGATGAGAGAGAGTGATTAATTATTTTTTTAACTATGATTATTTTATTTTGGTTCTGTAAAAAATATGTATATGTATAACTAATGTGTCTTATTTATTTACTCATTTTACTTAAACGGAATCCCTAGCCTTTGTCCCAACTACGTTGGGGTCGGCATTCAATCTAACTAGATTCGGCCAAACATCAGTATTTTACACGAAGCGACTGCCTTCTGTCCTCCACAAGCCAAAACGAGGCTATACGATGTTCAATGGTTGAACCAAAAGTCAGAGATTTTTGGCTACTGGGACTCTGACTACCCGTAAGTTACGGGTAGGTTACTTTGACAATCGTTACGGGCCGTAACGTTTGTCAAAGATGTTCCAAATGACAACCGGGACCGATGGCTTAACTTGCTCTCCGAGGCACAGAGGAAACTCAAGATGTTAAGGCCATCCATCCCAGACCAACCACGGCAAGTGTTGCTTAACCTTGATGACGACGGATCTTTCTGGCCGTAACTGTCCCACGAGCTCCTCGTACTTATCCTTATCCTTATTAATATTATAAATGCGAAAGTAACTCTGTCTGTCTGTCTGTTCCGTTTTCACGTAAAAACTACTGGACCGATTTGGCTGAAACTCAATATATATATGTTTTCGATACCGAGAATGAACATAGGATACTTTTTATCCCGAAAAGTGGGATAGTTTCCGGAATAAAAATATATTTGTCTTTCTGTTTGTTATGCTTTTACGGAAGAACTAATGCGCCGATTTGGCTGAAATTCGGTACGTATGTAAATTAAATGCTGAGGATGGAAAAGGGATAATTTGGTCATTTTAGCCTATTTGGTCATTTTGACCTTTTTGGTAATTTTGACCTTTTTGGTCGTTTTGCCTATTCGGTCATTTTGGCCTTTATGGTCATTTTGGCCTATTTGGTCATTTTAGCCTATTTGGACATTTTGGCCTATTTGGTCATTTTGGCCTATTTGGACATTTTGGCCTATTTGGCCATTTTGGCCTATTTGGTCATTTTGGCCTTTTTCGTCATTTTGGCCTCTGGTCATTTTTACCATTTTGATTATTTTGGCCTTTTTGGTCGTTTTTGCCTATTCCGTCATTTTGGCCATATCGGTCACTGTGGTCTTTTGGTCATTTAGACCATTTTGGCCTTTTTGGTCAAGTTTTGTAATTTATTTTGTTGACAGATAGTCGGGTGATGGTATAATTAGCGATATAAAATGAAGTGAATCTTCCGTGGGCATATACATAAAAATGTAATATAATATAACCAGTAGCACTTGCTCTATAAACAAGAGACACGTACTAGAGGTTAACCCGCGGCGCAGCCGCGGGGTAAACTCTAGTATGTATATATATTATTACCTCATACATATTATATTACTTAAACGAACTATTAGTATCAAAATCGTTTTGTCACACTATAAAGAGTTTCTACATGCACGACAGCAGCGCCATCATTTATTTTCACGACTTAATAGACAGACTGTACATACATTTTCTACGAGTACGAGGGCAAGGCTGTGTAGACTAAATTTCGTTGTCTGTCAATGTGTCAATGTGGTGAATAAATAGTAAATAGCAGGAGTTTTTGGCGGGAACTGAAAGGTGATGTTGTGCTGTGCAGTTTTATTTTCTAAAAATGTGTAAAATTACTCTAAAATGAACAATAGTTGTAGGATATTGATAGTTTTTGAGTAGTGATTATGTGTTTTGTGAGAAATGTGAACTGTATAGTCAAATGTGGCCTTTTGAGTTGTCACAAGAACTCCGTTGAATGGCACTAGCTGATTACCTACAGTTCAGCTGTGCTACACATAGGCTTAAGAAAATGAAGAAACTAAATGTATATTATAAACTAAGATCTGGCTTAAAGGCCTAGTTGCCAAGCCATAAATATAATAAATAATAGTAAATAGCAAGAAAAATGTAAATAACCTCAAAACTTGGTTTTTAAATTTTAACAAAACTACTAAGTTTTACGAACCTTTAGTAGTTAATATACGCAAATATATTATGTCTGCACGAACTACTCCTAATATATTGATAACTGGTAAACTTATATTATACTTATTCTAATAGGGTTGGGTTTACATATATGTCCCCGGATGATTTCCTGGATGATTTTAATGGTTAATGTACTTAGGAATATATTTAAGACTTATTTATAACAACTGAAATTGGTTTTGAGTGGAAAAAATACATATTCAATTAATTATCGAAGTTTGAAATTCACAACAATGATCTGGTAATTTTGTCGCCGAGACGTTTTTTTACGTTTTTTGACGGGATTTATCGAAATAGGAGACTGTATGTATCCGAAAATTTAAATATGTGGAGTTTTAAACAGTTGGTTAGGTTAGGTTTTATGTAGACCAAAGCGGCCAGAACCGACTGTTAACCATTCACTATTTATTTTATATAAATAAAAAGAAAAACAGAAGTGAGGTTAGATTGACAAAAACATTAATAACTCAGGAACTATACATTTCCGGCACATGGGAGTTGCAGAAGGGGTACGTTTTCCTCCCTCCCCCCTTCCCCCTCATTACTTATGATTCCGGGGACATATATGTAAACCACACCCTTCTAATATAGTTATTTCATTATCTCTACTTACAAAATGATTGATATATTATTATTTTACTATTGTGTATAATATTCTAACAATTATAGGCACTCCAGGAGTAGGCAAATCAACATTGAGTAGACTTTTAGCAGAGAAAACAAAATACTCATGGCGTGAAGTTTCCAAACTTGCTGAAGAATATAGCTGTTTAGATGAGTATGATCCTGAATACCAGTGTCCATTCTTAAATGAAGACAAAGTGAGTTTATGCTAATTCATTTAACTTGGCTAAAACTATTAGGTGTGGTATAGCTATAGGGCCCTAAATGTGCCTCATAACTATACCCCACCCTTCTCTAATAATAGTCTAATAACAAACCAAGAATTGAGAAGATAATAAATACCTCCCGATTAAATAGAATTTTTTAAAGCATAAGGAGTAACAAGGTTGCACTACTTACATTTGAATTTCACCCATTGTCTTGTGAGTTTTTATTGAAGTGATACTTACTTATATAGTGATACTTAATATTCCGCTAAATGTGCCACATGAGAATATTTTCTGTGATATTAAACTTTGGATCTTCAGTTACTTGACATAATGGAAGGAATGATGGCTAAAGGTGGAAACATAGTGGACTACCATGGATGTGATTTCTTCCCAGAGAGGTGGTTTGATGGCGTTTTTGTTATCAGAACAAACAATACAGCATTGTTTGATAGGCTTACAGCCAGGTAAACATGTTTTTTAGATTACTTTATTTATTGTTTGAACATTACTTACTATGTAACATTAAATACATATAATCCAACCAAACACCCAAGAAGCCCCACTTGTACATCAAAGCTTTGTTTCACCATCATCAGAGATTAGACATTGCAGTGGCATGTGCAAACCACTAATGTTCATATTGTATAAAAGAATGACCAATATCTAGTCTAATATCTAATTCGTAATCTACTTACTATTATTTTCACTTAGTACCCCAAATAAAATTATACTTTACTGTAAAAAATATAAAAAAATCATTTATGAGGGGGACCAAAAACTAATGTCTTTTCTTAGGTATGTTAAAATTCAAACATAAATTTTTTAATGTGTTTTTATTTTTAATCAATTACCCTCATTATCGACAACCTTTTACCATCTAGCATGCAAAAATCGAATGTATAAAAAAAATCTGCTATATCTTTGGAACCCAGTATAGTGGGAGGCCTAAGCCCAGCACTCAGTGGGACAATTATGTGCTGTCATTATTTTTTTATACATATAAAATATATATTTACACAACAAATTGTGAACCTCCCCTTTGTTGAAGTCTATTAAAAAGTATCTTAATTAGACTCTACCAATCTATTATATTTTTCCAGAGGCTACACAGGCAAGAAATTAGAAGACAACATCCAATGTGAGATCTTCGAGACACTTCTAGAAGAGGCCCAGTCTTCATACAAACCAGAGATTGTGGCTGAACTTCAAAATGACACAGAAGAGCAATTGCACAAAAATGTTGATACTATTGTTGAATGGATTGAAAGATGGAAAGAGGAGAGAATATAGTTTTTAAATATATCTAGTGTGTTTTTAATTTATTAAAGAACACTGGAAATGACAATAGCTCAGTAATATAGATTAAGTTTTTATCAAGTCATGTCATCACATGTCATGGTTTATACTTTATTATATAAAACTTAGTTTTTTAGACAAAATCAGCCTAAATCTGAAGATTAGGTACTTATTTTTGGCCAATTTATTCTGGAAAAATCAGATTTTAACTAACAAAAGGTCAAATAGCAAATGAAGAATTACCTCTAGTCTTCTTGCTGTCTGCTTTTGCTGGATGGCTTTGTTTCCTAGTATTTATTGCACCACTCCACCCGATCCTATCTATCGACACCAACACCATAAATAAGTCCATATTGATTATTTGACATAGTTATCATGATATTGTTTATTTAACAAGCAAATTTTGCGACAAGCTTTTTTTATATTATATGAATTGATAGCTTTGATTTAATGTACATATTAATTTATTTTTTAGTTATTTGTATTTTTTGCAGCAAACCCTTTCATTTGTTACCCATACAATGGGAGTGCACAAAAAATAACTAGTACACCATTTGCATTTAGAGTGGTCATTTTTTCTTCGTATTCTTTAGCAAACCCTTTAATTTGATAACCATATCATGGGAGTGCACAAAAATACCTAGTCCGCCATATTGGATTTAGTATGATGTCACTTACATCATCATGCATTGTCATCCAACGAAATGTGTATGCAAAATTTAATCTCAATCAGTTAAGGATAAATGCTTTATAATTCAATTGCAACATTTGACCCGAACATACATAGAAACATTGTAAGTTAAATAAATTCTTGTAAATACAATCCGCTAATTTTATTAATACAAGAACCGTCCAACCCCGAGGGCTGGGCTGAACTATTGGTCCTTCAAGCCGGATCCAAAGATCTTTAGAAGTTCAAGGTGTAACAATCTTAGTTGACACTTTGTAAACGCCTTTACGATGAAATAAGATAAGAAAATTATTAAGATTATAAGTAAAACAACAGTTATTATAAATACAACCTAATTTATTCATTACTCCACCAACTTAATAAAGAAATGCACTCAACATTACTGTATTTTGATAGATAATAACGCTGGCGTATCGTATTATAAAATAATGAGTCTATAATCCACACTAGCTTTAAAATTGTATTCCTATATCACAAGACACTGGTTTTATAAAAATATTAATTGGAATGATCTTGTTTTTTTCTAAAAATATCGCATTATACAGTAAATTTCAAAATTCCATAGACATATATGACTGCTTACATCATTTTTCAATACCCCTCATTTCTTCTATGACATTTCGTTATATGTAAAAAATTTCTTACAATACCTTTGTGCTTATTGCCAGAACATTTATTAAATAAAAATGTTAAATTCTATAAAATGTACTTAAATAGTAGTTTATGTAAATATTCTTATTTTGTATATTATAATATAAATGAAAACAAATTTATTTTATAACTTTGGAGTTTAAGTTTTGCTCAAGTGCGCACTCTTGTAGTTTTGCGAGCGAATAAACAATATATTAGTTGGCGATTGAAAGAGATACCAATATATCTATTAGTGAGAGTATTGAAGTATGGGTCATTGTACGAAATTCTTTCTAACCCATGACAGAAATTTATAATCCGACAACGCCAGCAGACTCCTTACCTAAAAACATCAATCATTCGCCATTCACACATTCATTCACTCACAGATCTTTCATGGAAAGTTTGTGATCACAACATTTAGAGCTCCTCTTTGGGCACGTCCTTTGCGTTGCCCTTCCTATCCCAGCCCTTGAGCTCGCTGGAGGCTTGCTCTGAAATGTACTTCACGAAGTCTTCGAGTGCACGACCACCCTGCAAATAAACATGAAAATGGTTTTAACAACTTTATTTCTTATGGGTGGGTACCTCAAAAATGGCTATATGGTTTCATAATTATTTAGATTAGTTTTTTGATCTTTATCAATAATTTTCCATAGACAACATTGTGACAAATCATAACCACCCAGGCCAGGCACACGTTAACAGGCACATCACACTCGAAATTTTCTCTCCTAGTAGAAAATTCTATGCCATCAAGTGCATGGTGTATGCACCTGCTAGCATAAAAGTAGTATTTGTTCCACATGATAACAAGAATCATTGTTATTTATCAGTATTAGTACATTTCATGTGTTTTAAGATAATCTAGATTAATATTTGTTATATACATATATTTGTAGGTTCATATGTGAGCAAAACGCACTATAACATATAAATACCAACTTTATATCCATATCCATTAAACAAATAGATTTGTTTTGATTTGATCACATATTGGTAATATAGGAGACACTGAGATAGTTATTAAATTTAAAACCATATAGAAAAAAATTACATTTACGATAGCTACGCCATCTAACGTAAAATAGAAAGTCTTTGTTTGTTGTCCTGTTGTACCACCATAAACAGGAAAGATGTATAGTCTATTCCATAAAACCCATGATAATGACCAAAAACTACCAATTTTTATTACCAAAAGGTGCCTGCCAGTCTTACATATAAAATTTAGATAGATAGATATGGTGTGTATTTATTACTCTGCATAAGTAAGTCAGAATCTAATGTAACTTACATAGAATAATATTAATGAATGAATAACTCACATTGTATCTAACTGGTTTCTGGTCCTTGTCCTTGGGTTTCCAGTAGATTGTGGGGAAACCAGATACATCGAACTGGGACTTGGGCCAGTCGTTGGCGGTCGCATCCATCTTGATTATGTCCACTTCTTCATTCTTCATCTGTTTTAAGAAATAAAGAATCTTAATAATTTTAATTTCCTTATGTTTTGTCCTATCTACCACAGTAATGTTTTGAAATGATATCAATGAAATTTAACGGGAAGTTATATTATGCTGTTCATATTGTAGTGAAATGTGAGGGATGAAAAAATTCATTATACACGGGCAGGTGAACAATAGACAGAGTTTCAAAATTATGGTATTTTTTGTTTATGTCAGTCAATAGGTGGTCAAAATACTCACTCCTAAAGTACTGAAAATGATGCTACCCGTCCTTCCATCTTTAAGTAAAATAAATGGATGAATATATTCAAAGTGGCAAAACTTGAATAAATTAGTTTAAACAAGACTCCACTCCACATTGTTGGTTTTTAAGTAGGACCTTCTATTTCACAACATAGAGTAGTCTTCGACCATTATTCATATAGAAAGTATGCAAAAGCATTAATAACATTTACAATATCAAAGTGAAATCTCACCTTATCACCAAGCTCTTCCCATATTGGTGCCAATTTCTGGCAATGTCCACACCAGGGTGCGTAGAACTCTATGATGGCATCCCTTCCGCTGTCTGTGACTAGTTCCTTGAAGTTCTTGCCGACGGCTGTCTTCACACCCGTGTCCTTGTTGTCTGGCAGTGGCTCTGATTTGATGAATGGCTCCAATTTCCCATCGAGGAGGTCCTTTGTAAAGGTGAGCAGGTTTTCAATGCTGTGAAAAAAAAGTACATATTTAATAATATGTACTTGACTTAATAGTCAAAAGAATCACGTGCAGATGATTCACAGAATATGCCTCTTATTAGTCATTTTTCATTGTTCAGGAACATTTAAGGAATTTCTTTGTAATGTTGCCATGTTTCCCGCACGGGTGAGCAGAAACAATAGAGCTGCATTTTTTATATTCGCTTGTAGGCGAACAGTCGACTTGAGAGCATGTGCCTACTGTCGCTTAACGTATAGTAGTATGCCTACCTCATCGACACCTTAAATATCTGCTTACAAAGAGCCCCATAGGTCATTACTCTGAGAAAACCATGGAAGAGAGTTCATTCCACTTGCTACGACCTTGATAAATATCTTTTACTTCAACTATTTGCATATATACAAATCATTTTCAATTACTTAAAACAATTTGATTACTTATATTGAAAAATGTGATATACCATGTATAATTTCGTTCCCAGGCGTGAACATATAATACTATTGTTCCAGAAAACAAGATAGTTGGGTCTATAAGACAAACAATAGAATTATTTAACAAACCTATTATGATAATATTTGATATGTGTACTATTGATAAAGGGGATGATTGATGCACATAGGATAATATTTAATCATAGAAAATGGGATTGTTGCCGTTGGATACTCTCCATGGAAAAGTAGAAGAAAGTATGGACGGAAACACTGTAATAAAAATATAATCTGAAAATCCTTCTTATCTTGTAATAAAAACTTGAATTTAAAACTATAATTAATGGACCGTGAAAAGCAATTATAGTGAAATGTAACACTGTGTGTAGCCAAACAGCAATATAAAGTTATTGTTTCAGAATTTTCATGTTATAATTAATCATTTTAATTAGTCCAACATGTTATTCTTTTGTACTAGACCTTTCATTTATGATATAGATTTATTATCACATTTGGATACACAACTTCGAGAAAAAAAATTCTCCGAGCTAATCTCTGGGTTACAAAGTGTGGTATTTAAAACTAGCAATATAAAATAACAAAAAAAATGTGTGTGTGCAATTCACACGTAGTGTAGAAGGGAAATATCAGACAATCTACTCACAATTCTTCTCTAAGTTTATTAATATAAATGTAATTACATCCATCAACATTTATAATTCAAAACAAAATTCTTAAGTCTACTTTTAATTTTTTTACAATTTTATTTCGGTTCAAATTGAACCTATGTTCAATCATCGGTCTTATTGACTCTCTAATATGTGCTGCACAATGTTTAACTCGTATCTCATTCTCTCGCAGGCTTAGAGATATAGATTTATATGTTTATCTCATTTTAGTGTCGCTTTTTCATTTCAATGAGTTTCAAATAACAATGCTTCTAAAGAAGTTCCACTTTAAAAAAATCTACGTAAGCAAAGCTATAAAAAGAAAATGCTCCAGCGTTTATTGATTAGATTTTTATTCCTGCAGAAAAGTTTGTATTTTCTGGGAAAAAAACTTGTTAATGTATGTTCTTTAACTGTCACTAAATTTTAGTACAGTAAAATGGTTTCCATGAGGTAATTGCTCTATAAATAATATCTTAATTTCATCTAGCTTGAAGGACAAAAATAATTTTTAGTTGTGGCAGCTTGATAGCCATTGAACCCACCCAGGCCTCATTCCAATGAGGCGAGTTAAAATAATGGCTGGGGATACAAGCTTAGCTTCACGGATGGAGTTCAACAGTGGAAAGATTTACGACTTAATATTAATTTTAACATATAAACACAATTTTTAAAAAGGCGATAAATGAATTTTAGTACATACTAACCTAAACTCAGAGCTCATGACGAACTTGTTGCCATCGGCATCCCTTCCGGCCACCACAGGCTTGTCTCCCTTCGAGAAGTCAATTCCAAACTCATTCAGCTCATTAGTGAAGTCATCCTTGTCGCTGATAGCGAAGTTGGCTTCAGACATCTCTTTGGCAACCTATCGAAAAATATTCCAGACTATAAGTTTAGCCACTTTTAAGACAATTTGATGGTCATTCTCTCACCATTCATAAGTTACTTGAAGGTCAACATTTTTATGGAAGTTTTCAAATAACATATAAACATCTTAGCTGTGAAAAATTAAATCTTACAGTAGAGCAGAAAATATAAAACGATTAGCTTATTGCGAGTGATAGATACCTACCCTGTTTTTAACAGACTTCAAAAAAGGAGGTTCTCAATTCGTCGGAATATTTTTTTTTATGTATGTTCACCGATTACTCCGAGATTTATGATCATATTTACGTGATTCTTATTTAGTTCGACGCGGAATATTTGCCATTTGGTCCCCTAAAAATGTAATATACTTTGGCCCAGTAGTTTTCATTTTATGAATAAAAAATCAATTCTGTTCCATATGTACACCGATTACTCTGAGATTTATGATCCGATTTACGTGATTCTTTTTTAGTTCGACGCGGAATAGTTGCCATTTGGTCCCCTAAAAATGTAATATACTTTGGCCCAGTAGTTTTCATTTTATGAATAAAAAATCAATTCTGTTCCATATGTACACCGATTACTCTGAGATTTATGATCCGATTTACGTGATTCTTTTTTAGTTCGACGCGGAATAGTTGCCATTTGGTCCCCTAAAAATGTAATATACTTTGGCCCAGTAGTTTTCATTTTATGAATAAAAAATCAATTCTGTTCCATATGTACACCGATTACTCTGAGATTTATGATCCGATTTACGTGATTCTTTTTTAGTTCGACGCGGAATAGTTGCCATTTGGTCCCCTAAAAATGTAATATACTTTGGCCCAGTAGTTTTCATTTTATGAATAAAAAATCAATTCTGTTCCATATGTACACCGATTACTCTGAGATTTATGATCCGATTTACGTGATTCTTTTTTAGTTCGACGCGGAATAGTTGCCATTTGGTCCCCTAAAAATGTAATATACTTTGGCCCAGTAGTTTTCATTTTATGAATAAAAAATCAATTCTGTTCCATATGTACACCGATTACTCTGAGATTTATGATCCGATTTACGTGATTCTTTTTTAGTTCGACGCGGAATAGTTGCCATTTGGTCCCCTAAAAATGTAATATACTTTGGCCCAGTAGTTTTCATTTTATGAATAAAAAATCAATTCTGTTCCATATGTACACCGATTACTCTGAGATTTATGATCCGATTTACGTGATTCTTTTTTAGTTCGACGCGGAATAGTTGCCATTTGGTCCCCTAAAAATGTAATATACTTTGGCCCAGTAGTTTTCATTTTATGAATAAAAAATCAATTCTGTTCCATATGTACACCGATTACTCTGAGATTTATGATCCGATTTACGTGATTCTTTTTTAGTTCGACGCGGAATAGTTGCCATTTGGTCCCCTAAAAATGTAATATACTTTGGCCCAGTAGTTTTCATTTTATGAATAAAAAATCAATTCTGTTCCATATGTACACCGATTACTCTGAGATTTATGATCCGATTTACGTGATTCTTTTTTAGTTCGACGCGGAATAGTTGCCATTTGGTCCCCTAAAAATGTAATATACTTTGGCCCAGTAGTTTTCATTTTATGAATAAAAAATCAATTCTGTTCCATATGTACACCGATTACTCTGAGATTTATGATCCGATTTACGTGATTCTTTTTTAGTTCGACGCGGAATAGTTGCCATTTGGTCCCCTAAAAATGTAATATACTTTGGCCCAGTAGTTTTCATTTTATGAATAAAAAATCAATTCTGTTCCATATGTACACCGATTACTCTGAGATTTATGATCCGATTTACGTGATTCTTTTTTAGTTCGACGCGGAATAGTTGCCATTTGGTCCCCTAAAAATTTAACATAGTTTGGCCCAGTAGTTTTCATTTTACGAAAAAGTTTTTGTTCCCGTTTCATGAGACCTATATTTTTTAAGGAGCGCGGCACCTTTCGTAGGTCTACCCATACATAGCTAGACACTAAACAGTAACAAATAAAACAAAATAAAAACTTCGTTTAAAAAAACCGACTTCCAACTAAAAAGTATAAAATAACTTAATAATATATATTATCTAAAACATCTTGAAGTCGGTGCAAAGTAAAACATAAAAATTACTAAGCACCGACTTTAAGATGTTTTAGATAATATATAATAATAAGTTATTTTATACATTTTAGTTTTTGAAGTCGGTTTTTTTAAACGATGTTTTTTTATTTTGACAAGCTTAGTTCTTAGAGAAATGCCAAGTCAGATAATCAATAAAATAACACAAATTAAACAAAAAAAGAAATTTTTTTTTTTGCAAAATTTAATTTACCTTGAGGACACGGTTCCTCCAGTAGTTGGTGCCTTTGGGGTTCTTGACATAGTCCACATCAAAGTAGGCCACAACCAGGGGGTTGCTGAAGTCTTGCAAGTTGTCCTTCTGGCGCACACCAACCAGGCCATGGCTACAAGATTAATATACATTGGAAGTTGCACTGTATTCAGTGAACGTGTTCACTGCAAGGTTTGATGTTTCAAAAGAAAATTAAAATTAATTCAACCGATCCAATAGGCTTAATACTTCGAAAGATTCAAAATAATATGCATACATGGCAATATATAAATATGAAAAGGACTGTTTGTTTGTTCTTTGTTCACACAACATTGATATCGAAAAGACTATCATAAAATTTGGTAAATATAATTACAATGTACTTTCCATAATAGAGGCGACTATTGTATATATCTGGAAGAAATAAAATCTTGCTTGTAACTGTTACATAGTTTTAATTATTTCCACATAGCCATAAGCTACTTTACTAAAAAAAAGATAATTTTAAAATAATGAAATATTGACAATATCTATTAATATAGTCTATTTATTAAATAAAAGAAGTTAATATCGGCTGACCTAATTGACTCAGAAAATATTCACAATTGTGAGCAGACAACACCATACTTACAGTAAAAAATAAGTAGAAGAACCTATGATATATGAAATGATATGTCATACTCACTAGTTCTCCTTGATGAAGGCGTTGAGTGAATCTGTATCGCTTTTGTATACGACGGACGAGTCTTCAAACTTGTTTTGCAGACGCTTAGGGCGGAACAGGACCACATTGTCCCTGCGAACAAAACAGATATGTTAACTAAATAGGTTAAGTTACACTAGTATTCAAATTCGAAAGTTTTTATTCGAAATATGATCCACTGGAGAACACTTTTTGAAGGTCATACATATGAGTTAAATTTTAACTTTTTCTTCTAATTCTATGTGCACCGCTTCGCAACGTGTTATTGCTGTTAAGGAGAAGAAGCGGCAAGAAACTCCCCAGCAATACACCTAGCTAAAAAATCTTTTTCTTTATATTTCTTATTCTATTTATATCTCAAGTTTTTTTTTATAAGTTTGAATCAGAAGTATGTAACAGATTTACTTTTGAAGAAGTAATGGAGTTGTAGCAAACAGTACATACTCAATAAGATAAAGACACAATAACAGGAAAGAAAAATATTATTATAGTTATAATAATGACATATCATACGAAAATACAAGCTTGGCAAGATAAAAGACATTATACAAAATATAGTATAAGAGGTTGGAGCGAGCTACTACGTAAGTAAAGTTTTGTCATTTAAGTATTATTCAATAGTGTAGTATCTCTTTTTTTAGCAAGATATTTTTTAATTTGGTTTTTAATTTAGTGAATGGCAGATCTAATATTTCACTCGGGAGCTTATTGAAGAAGCGTGTACCAACCCCCAAGAAAGAGGACAATACTTTTTGTAACCTAAAAGATGGCAATAACAGTCTATTACTATGCATGCTCTTGAAGTTATGAACATCCTTATACGGTTGTAGGCACTCAAATTGTTACGTATATAAACTATATTATTGTTATGAGTTTGCGGGACTCGAATTAAAATGCCGTTAGAATTATTATAGAGTTTACTAGAACTATACAAACACGTATAAAACAGGTACAAATATAACCGAACGCAACAAATCCAAACTCACGCCCTCTCTCAATCAGGCCATCGTTTTATACTTCACAAATGCAAATGTGGCCGCCCGGCAACGTCGACACAATTTCCTAGAATTAGCTTGTACTTATAATCCGCAACACATGGCTAATGATGCTCCTGAGCGGCCGTAAATGCGTACAACAGGACAATAGGCTGTTCTCCACAGTAACCAGAAACGTATGCCACTAAATAAGCGAACAAAAGAAGACGATCACAAAAAGATTACAAATAGTTCAAATGCCGACAGGTAATAAAATGTGCTTTTAGAGACCTGTACGTGGAATTTGTCTTTGTCGGAGCCTAAGTTGTAATATTATTAAAGATATATTACCATAAAACCGATTTCCTTAAATATATAATAATAAAAAATAAATTAGTAAAACGATATAGTCCCGGAATTTTAATAGGAGTTTAACTATACCTGACTTTTTCCAACTGGGCCTTCAGGGCCAAATCCTAAACAATATAGCGAAAAATACACAAAGGAGTCTCAAGGCTGATTTTGATGAAAATTAAAGTGGTATCATTAGTTTTAATTCGTTTGAGAAATAAATTACCTCGGTCAAAAATGGAACCAGCTGATTTTGATAGAAAAAAAAATATAAAACCTGTAAATTGAGCGGCTTATAAGGATTAATTTCTGTGAAGGAATATCAAACGACATAAGATTGCGTAAGCTTGCGTCTGTGTGCCACGTACCCCTTGCACCCCGAGCTTTATCCGCACCCGAGTGCACGGAGGGTTGTTAACTTTAGTCCAAACTAAAGGGAGGTAACCCATCTTGTAATCGTACCTCTATATTTTTCGAAGCTTTTACCGCTAGTATAATATTATACCTGCCCCATATTGACGTGGAGGCGTTCATAGGGGTACATCTTCGGCAATTACGATAAAAACGTCATTCCAATCGCAATAAATTGTCTTGTTTGTGTCAATGTATTTGTTACTGTTATAAAAAATAGTTTTAGTTATAAATATTGTATTATAATATTATTGGTCGTTATTTAATTCTTGTAAAATAAAAAGTCAAACATGTTTCAACAGCTGAAAATACCAATACAACTAATGACAATAAAATGATGTATGTGTATATAGGCAAACAGACAAAGTCACAGAGACCTTTCAACGACTTAAGGCATTATTAATAACGAGTACTAATTTCTTTGTGAGGAAATTGATAACAATTAATTGGAGTTTTTTTAAAGTCAATTAAAAGTATTTAAGTTTATTGAACTTTAAAAAACATGCCTAATGTACTTTGTAATTAAATTGTTATGTTTTAATGCGCCAATTAAAGATAAGATTCGTGCATTTAAAAAAAACGGAATTAATTTATCACTCATCTTATTCTGAATAATTTATACATATCTATGTATGAGATTTCGAATCTATAGAACAATCATTCAGATTTAAACATAATGTTAAATCCAACCCATTTATATGTAGAAACAGCTTATTATTCATAATAATGCTATAAAATTTTGTAGATAGACACGTCATTCATCTACATTGTTGGACTAAAACAGTTCACAATACGCAAAGATATAAAGAACGTGAAAACGATCAGACGACCCACTTGTGACAAAAATCTAAAGTAGTAAGTAGCACTCGACTTATTCGTATGTAAACAACCACACACACAAAACCACAAGATTAACGATGATTTTAATTCATGGATATTTTCATAAAAAATATGATTTTCGGGTTGGAATGGAATTAACCCCCGCGACAACCTATAACCCCACTCTTTCCCCCATTATGAACAACAGTACTAGGTGCTAACTCCCCTATCTCTAGAATGTGTAGAATTCTCAACAGCAGCAGTGATATTACTGATATTCACTTTGACTCCAAAAATTCATTTTACAAAAAGATTCCTTTAGCCCAACAGGACACTTATTAGACAGACTGACGGACAGACTAATTTCAATTCAATACCCTACCCATTTTTGTTACACTTATTATTAGAGTCTAAGTAAATAAATAACAGTGAAGGAATTATACTGCAAGTTGTGTTCACCTATAATTAGTTTTTACATTGCATTGTGAACCTTAGTCATAAGTCTAGTAACTGATTAAATGTACAAAACTGTTGGTGATCCTTATTAAAATAAAATAAATGCATCCATGCTGCAATAATGTAATAAATGCCGGGCAATTACTCACTTTAAATACATATATAATATCACGCCTGTTTCCCATGGGAGTAGGCAAAGACTATGGATCTCCATTTGTGACTTTACTTTCACTCACTTTAATATTGCCAAATTAGAGTGCGGCATAACATATCTTCAGATAAAAGTCATCTAAACTAAGTAATATTATTATTATAGTGAAAGTGATTGGATTGATTGGTTTGGGTTGGGTGGGATGTTCTTTTGTTTCCTCAATATCATCATAGATATAAAACAGTCTTCGAGAAATTTAGTATGTAGGTTGTAATAGAGGCCAAAAATAAACATATAATACTTTTATTCAGGACTATGAAAGTTTTTTTTTGACAAGTTCCCACGGGATATGGCCCCGGGATTATAGCGGATGAAGCCGCAATAAAATAATAAAAAGGATACGAGAAGTACATAATATAACATCTGTTAATAACGTACATATTCACAATATGTGCATATAAATATACTAAACTTGCAACTATGTAAGCCACTATAAAACATAAGTGTAACCAGTGTTATTATAACATCATTTCCTATTGGAAACTAAACGATGGGTGAAATAGCGGAACATTGCATTAAAACGTATTCAAACGTGGTAAATCGTGCTTGGCCGTATTATATATTCCACGGATATTTTCGTAAGCATGGCAATTAAAAGTACCGAAACTTGGTAATTTTGTGCATATTATTGAAGAAATATAAGTAATACGAGTGTAAGATTTAATAACGAGTGGTTATATGGTATAGCCCTGTCAAAGTAGACATTTAAGTTTAGAATAGTTTATATTGAAATGAAAAGTGGCACAGATTTCAAATTCACTATTATAAATAAATACAACATGAAAAATACCCAGAGAAGTTTGTTGAAGAAGACTATTAGAAAACAACAAAGGTCAAAACTATCCGTTTTTTGTATGATTCTTGCAAACTGTAAATTATCATAAAAAAAGGTCAAACAAAACTCACAGGTCGTACAATTATCTATAGATATTGTTCTTATACTTATTTTCCTAAGAATTGCCAGATCTATCGGTTGTTGTAAAAACTGAAGTCGTATACAACGTGCATTTATGTCCGCATCATTATATTTATATCAACTGTGACTGTTGTCCTGGGTAGTGTTTTTGACGCATTTGTTTTCAAACTTTCGTATAAAAACGTACATGGACAATTTTTATATATGATAATAATTATATCTTTAGTATTTAAATTGTTCTTATAATGTTACAATATCATGCAATTGTAACATTTTTATTTAAACCTATTTTTATGGTAGCACAGTCTGTTAAAAATACAAATCCATTGCGTTTCATCGCTAATGTTGAATATTTTTTAAGTATTTGATATTTCTAATATTTTATTCGTAATAGTGGATCTAAGACCTGTACCAATTTTCAGCTTTATTTGAATTATTGTAAGCGTAACGTTTTTCGTCTATGTTGCCAAGATTAGAATTTAAAAATCATTTGACGTCGGCCATTTTGATTCTCTACACTCTACAGCAATAGATAACACCGGCCTACAAATAAAGTGGTCTGTACTTTTGACCACACCTATCTATTCTTATGTTATTTCTATGCGCTAAGTCTGGAGTTAGTTTGATCCATACATCTCCAAAAATTTAAGAGTGTATGGACATACTGACTCCAGATTCAGGTTCACTGCACAGAAATACATAAGAATAAATGGGTCTAGTCTACGTACGGACCACTTTTTTGTGGGCCAGTGTGATCTATATCCCAATCTTTTGGATTAATATTCATGCGCGAGCCGGAGCGGCGCTTATATGAAATTAAATAAATCCAAATTAGAAAGTATTTTCGAATGTATGAAATTCGAGAGTTCCACGTGACACTTTAATTTAAAAGGATTCTATACTTCAACTTGAATTCATAAATCGATATTTTTAGTATTCCGTAGTAACTTTGGTAAAAATGGAACATTTGTAAAATTATTATTGTCATGTCCATAATTTGGTGTATTTGGTGTCTTAGTCGTTTTTCTTAAGAAAATAAAGGATGAAAATAGACGAAATTTAAGAATCGTATTGAAATCTCGAGTCGGAATGACCACCATATATTATAATAATAACAGCTCATAAAACATCCCACTGCTGAGCTCGAGCCTACCAATATTGGTGCATGGACAGTATACCTGCCACGCTTATCCAAGGCGGCTTGGCAGGTTTGAAACAGCGGTTATCTCGATGTGCAAGTTTCGTCACGATGTTTTCCTTCACCATTATTAGCACATGGGAAATATTCACATTAGGTCAAAAAACTGTCTAAGTGGTGCGTGCATGCATTCCGGCCAGGATAAAACCTGCATCGCATTAAGGTACCACGACTATCTATTCACAGAGGTTACATAAAATAGAAAAAAGTGACACCCATATAAAACCCACCAGTTGAGTGTTGGCCACACACTTGGCAATTATTTTTATCCCAGTTTAATAATATTTGTAGTACCACTATTAAATATAACTACAACTTGCAACATATTTTGTCACTGGCTGATAACAAAAATACTGATATGTGTTTATTACACACTGGTTGCTTCTAAATGTGCTACCATAAATTCATGCAAATAACTATTTAAAACATTTTAAAAGGTAATTGTATACTGTGATAATTATAGAATAATGTGAAAGATTTTTAAGCTATTACACATCATTTTGCTTTCATCAATGTATATTTAATCTTAATATATGAATGTGAAAGTTACTTAGTTTAGGTGTACGTATTATTCCTTCTTTATTCTAATATAATTATACTATTATTATTCCTTCTTTAATCTGGAAAATTTACTGATCATTATAATATTTAATACTAGCTTCTGCCCGCAACTTCGTCCGTGTGTAAAGTTTTTTTAACTATCCCGCGGGAACTATTTAATTTTTCAGAATCAATAGCATCATATATGTTGACCAGGGATATAAGCTTCCACCATACGAAATTTCGTTTAAATCGGCACAGTCATTTCGGAGATAAGCCCATACAAACAGACAAACAGTGAAACAAAAAAAATTGAAAAAAAATAATCTAAATTAAAGTTCTATTTCACTTCTTACATCCCACTGACTTGGTTTTTAGCAAAAAATTTTCAACATATAAAATTCGATCTCTACAGTTTTATTATATGTATAGATAATATAAATATTAAACAATAAAGATGAATATAGGGTATTTTTACTCTAGAAAATATAAATCTTCTACCAGCTATGTATCAAAAGTTTATGCAAATGCAAACTATATAGTCAAATGTGGCCTTTTGAGTTGTCAAAAGAACTCCATTGAATGGCACTAGCTGATTACCTACAGTTCAGCTGTGCTACACATAGGTTTAAGAAAATGAAGAAACTATTTTGTAAACTAAGATCTGGCTTAAAGGCCTAGTTGCCAAGCCATAAAACTAAATAAATAATGAAGAGTAATAAGTGACAAACCAACATATTACAAAAAAAGCAAATAAACTAGTTTTATAGCTAATTTCTTAAGTTATTAAGAGAAACACTTCTAGAATATGGTTATAAATAACAAATAAAAACTTCCTTTAAAAAAACCGACTTCAAAAACTAAAAGACTAAAATAACTTATTTCTAAAGCTATTATTATTAATATATATTATCTAAAACATCTTAAAGTCGGTGCTTAGTAATTTTCAAAATATTATAGTAATTTTTATGATTTACTTTCACGGACTTCAAGATGTTTTAGATAATATATATTAATAATAATAGCTTTAGAAATAAGTTATTTTATACATTTTAGTCTTTTAGTTTTTGAAGTCGTTTTTTTAAACGAAGTTTTTATTTTTTATTTGTTACTTTTTAGTGTATGGGTAGATATGTATGGGTGGACTTACGAATGGTACCGCGCTTCTTAAAAAATATAGGTCCCAAGAAACGAGAACAAAAAAATGTTCGTAAAATGAAAACTACTGGGCCAAACTATGTCAAATTTTTAGGGGACCACATAGCAGCTATTCCGGGTCGAACAAAAAAAGAATCACGTAAATCGGATCATAAGTCACGGAGTAATTTATTATTTGTAACGGCGAACATACATAAAAAAAAGATCCCGACGAATTGAGAACCTCCTCCTTTTTGTCGAAGTCAGTTAATAACATAAAAAGTTTTATTACTTACTCTTAAAATATTATAGTTTCTCTCTAATGATAATTGAGATTACAGGTATACATATACAGAACAATACTTACTTATATCCAGCCTTGTCGAGCACCGCCTTGGCTGACGAGTGTCCAAAAGTGACCTCCTCACGTAACTTGTCAGCAGTTTTCAGGAAATCTCCCTTCAGGTCAGTCTCTTTCTCAAAGAAGCCAATGACAACAACATCATCCTTGTTCAGGAAGGCTTCATAATCAGCAACAGTCAGTAGATCCTTGGAACTGGGGCCGACTTGGGCACGCATGTATTTGACAATGCCCTCTACATGACAAAGAAACAATATGTGTTCACTTGTACATATTGTTAAATACACTATTACAAAATTTTCTTTGTGTCTGGCTTCATTTTTGTTTCATTTTATGATACCAATGATTAATCATATTAGTTTAGGGAGGGCTCAATCTCGAGAATGTCAGCATGAAGTGGTTAGCCATAAGCTAAGTGTTTTGTGTAATAAGTGAAAGTTTGGATGCCCCACTTCCCCCTTTACCTACCTAACCTACCTTATTCCATCCCCTTATTGTAACCCCACATTCCATCACTTATATCCCCATTAATCCTGTCTAATTCCTCTACTGTCCTCTTTATCCCATCCCAAAAGATGGCATTGGCTTCGCCATTGGTATTGCAAGCACCTATAGGTCACAGTAATCACTTTCCAAAACCTGGGCCGTCTGCTTGCTTAATCATTGGCCTATAAATATACACATGGTATATTCCTTACTTAGCTTAGTAAGCTATGCTTGTGGTAAGTGCAACATATAATAGGCCAATCTGGATTTTTTTTTAATTTCCTGAAGTAGGCAACACAAGGGGTGACGCCAATGTGTTGCTGACCTCCAAGAAATTTTAAATTTCCAGACACTTAGTCCACAGAAAATCACGGAAAGCTCATTTATGAAATTTACCATGCCAAAAATTGTACTTGGAGCCTCTGTGTTTCAGTGACCAGCAAAGGCTTAGCCGCCCAGTCCAACACAGAAGCTTTAAACATCAAAAATAATTTATTACTACATTAGGAAAAATATATATTTTCTTAATTTTCCTTGGTGTTAGACATCTTTAAAACTATGTTTTTGGTTCCAAAATTTAAAATTGATATGAAAATTCTTTTTCTTTGTTACTTTTTTTTTAAATAAAAATGTAATGTACCATCACAACAATTTTACATGATAAGGTTATTTGGCCCTATACTATAATACAACTGAAAGTCTATAATACCATAGATTTATGGTACATTTATCTTTTTTTTCTTTCTTCATACTCATTAAAAAATTCCCAATATGTTTTTACTATAGTAGATCATTAACAATCAAACAGAATATATTCTATATTATATAGAAAAAATTAAATACATTGTCAGTTTTGCCACATTTTTTTGTTACTTGTTCAGACTGGATGTGTAACAGTATGGACAAACTGTCATGTAGTTTAGTGTATACATACTTTTGATCATGGGGATGAATACTATCCCAGAAAATGGTAGTTTTGCTGGGATAAATATATTTAGTCTGTGTTAAAATTTACATATGTGAAACCACATAATTAAATCCAATACAAATGAATAATTTCTTTGAAGAAATACTACAATATATCAATATGATATACAATCATAGATATGAATGTAAAATAATGTAAGTAAGATACAAGGTACCTTAGTTAAAATGTAAAGTAGTAAAATCAGCCTTAATATAATTAAATTCAAACCTAAAATTTGAAGTATCCAATTTAGGTATGAAATGACATGGCAGTTTCGGAACTTACGAGATTCTCTTGGTCCATTGTACTCTTGTGAAAGTTCTCCTTTCCTGAAGATTTTTAAAGTAGGGTAACCCGACACAGAGTATTTCTCGCATGTGCTTTTACCACCTTCTGTACAGTCTACTTTCGCCAATGCCACCGGCGTATCATCATTCTTCAACGCGCCGGCCGCGACCGCGTATTCAGGTTTCAGCCTCTTGCAATGACCGCACCTAAAGCAGATTTTAACAATGAAACAACGTCACAAACAATGCGACAATAGTTACTATAATGTAAATAACTTACCATGGTGCGTAAAACATGACTAGAGCGGTATCATGTTGAGATATTACCGTGGAAAAGTCCGAATCTGTAAGGTCAATAACATCTTCCTCGGCAGCCCTACATAAATATATTACACCTAAAAGTAACGCAAATTTAAGTGACCCAAACATTTTTAATGAAGACCGTCTTTTCCTGTAAGCGTGCGCAATTGTTAAACCAGCAAATGGAGCTGGTAAAGAGGTGAGGGAACGACAAGAACCGGAAAAATACACGTATGATATACAACTCTGCTGATGACACTTGCCGGCAAAGCGTTGGCTTTTTCCTATTGGTTGAGGAGTGACTCGTTTGGAAATTACGTTTTTTTTGTAATATTTATGGCCTGGCAACTAGGCCTTTAAGCCAGAAATTACGTTTAAATCTTTTATTGGCTACGTTCTACAAGAGGCTCACAAGTTCACAACGACCACATTCACAACCACGATTTTCCCGTTCCACTTGCATGCGGATGCTACAATAATAAACTCTAGTGGAAGTCAGTGTAATGGATTATGGAGCGTTGATGTCATAAGCAACGAAATACCCAAACGTCACTGGTTAATTTGAAAATCGCGGCTTTCTCAATGTCAATCGGTGGTCAACGCACACTTCAATACCTCTTGACATGGATCGTTATGAGCGAGTGTGATAAAAAATGATGACGTCATTAGTAACGTTTTCACCACGACAATAACAACCGTGGTCGCCATGTGAACAGCTGACGGAGCATTTTAGGCATTGTGAGTTATATGCGGAACGCGTCCGACATCCGTCAAAATTATTTTTCATGATTTTATTTCATGATTTCTTTAAAAGTAGGTAGTTAAAGAATCATGAAATAAATTAATGTACTTAAAAGCATAAAATATTAATAATATAAAATATTATTATTCTTACTCATTTGTAGGAGCTAATTTTCCAGACAAATTTTACTAGTAGCAACATAGTGTTTAAAAACGTCAAAAATGGTAAATATAGTAAGGACACCTTTGAAATACATTGAATCTAAATTTTATTTCAGGTTATACTAAAATCCTAAAATCTAAATATAGATGGCGCTACTAAAATATTATACAATCTAACAAATGTGTAGAAATTTGATTTAAAGTCATTTTTTCATATCTATTCTATAAACAGTGACAAGTAAGTGTCCTTTCACAGGCTGATTGACTGCGAGGGGTGGCGGTAGTCCCTTTCTTCATAAAGTTAAATGTCGCTTATCTCCTTTTCGGTAGATTGGCATAATCTTTTAATCAACTCGTTCTTGAGGTTATTATAACGAAGTTAGCTGTCGGCGAAGTGTTATGTCTTATATCTCGGCTGCAAAACTGTGTTCCAGTTTGGAAATGAAATAGTCAAATCTCATATTATCATCTGAAAAACTAGAATCCCCACAATAACTTTCGAATTATGCAAACCGCATGGCAGGGTTTTCTGATCAAAACTATGCTTAATTTATGCCAACCTGAAAAACATCTAATGTCCTTTTACTAAAATTTAATTGTTTTTGTTAAAATAGTGTTCTGTGGGTGTCATCAGATGTGGAGTAGATTCACTAAATACAAAAATAACTGAAATAAGAACTTCAAAATGGCATTTTATTGTCCACGACAGCGCTGAAAATAAATAATTACTTTTTCTCACATGCGATATGTTCCAAACGTTAAATAATATTTTTAAGAAACTTGGTGCAGTCCGAGTCTTTTTTAAACGACTTCAAAAAGGGGAACGTTCTCAATTCACTCTGTATTTTTATTGTTGTATGCCTGTTACTCGATTTCTCCGTCAATAATTATGAACTAATTTTCAAAATTGTTCTTTAATCGAAAGGTTACACTCCTGAATTAGTCTAATAGTCATCTGAAGTCAGTATCTGATTTGTGGATTGAAAGGAGATCGAGAGCAACTTTTATAAAGAGCATATACACCGAAAAATGAGATGGTATATTTGTATACGCATGCGAGTTGTATAGGTGCTTAATATATTATTTATAAAGCTATTGAAGTATCTACCCAACTAAAGAGTAAAATAAATAAATAAACAAAACAAAACTGACTTCAACTAAAAACCAAAAAATTAATATTTGTCCGACTTCTTTTTATAACATCTTGAAATTGGTGTCAAATGAAACATTCAAATTACTAAATTTCGTAAATTTGTTGTTGTTCTTATATGTTTTATTTGGCACTGACTTCACGATGTTGTAGAAAGAAGTCGGTTAAATATTTATTTTTTGTGTGATGAAAAGAAATTAAGTCCTTACCTGAGTGATTTTCCTGCGCCCAAGAGCCCGCATCATTGGTGCAGGTAGGTTTTTTTCTTAAAATATTATAGCTTTTTAGGAATAATTTCGTTTCAAGAGCTTTTTTGATAACAATGATGAAGCGCGTTGACAATCCCCTACCCACAATTTGAAAAAAAAAACACAATTAAACTAAAAAAATACTCTCAACGAAAAATAATTGAAGGTCAGTTGAGTCATTTTTATGAAATCGCTTTTTTATCAATCTGAAACTAAATACTAGAAATATATATTTAGTACAGTAAAGAGACACTACATTGTTGTGGCGCTTCTATCGCGTCTTGTTTGTGTGTACTCTCTGTTCGTTCGTCTTGTATAATTTATCTCCTGAATATACAGCGCTTTTTGTCAGTTGGCTTCGCTGTCAAACGGAAAATGGCAGCGACAAGTGTTGTCGTTCTCGATAGAGGAAATAATACAACTTGTACCGTAAATCTTTTCGGTAAGTTATAACATTTAACTTATTTAATATTATATGTCTCCATGTAAGTATTTTATTAATTTTAATTTCTTATTTAAATACAGAATTTAGCGGTAACCTGCATAACCTTAGCTTGTATACAATAATTAGACGCGCGAAGTTAAAAAAATTGTTTTGGTGACAAAATGTTGTAATTTTTTAGAGGAATATTGGTTGGGGCTCTGTAAGACAAGCCGAGAAAAAAGTGCATACTAGAGTGCGTCGTGTTGAGGCACTTAGTAGTGAGTTAACGAGTTTTTTTTTCAATGAATAAAGTTGTCTGCGGCTGTGAGTGCTGTGACCTTGGCTATTGGATTGTAGGAAGTAAATTGTAGATACTTGCATTTAAATTGTTGGTTCGTATTTGATGTACGAAAAAACCCTAAGCCATACTTTGGGTTTTAACTGAGTGCTCATTGAAAATATCTGTAAAACAAATTACTCAGTTTGAGTAGTTATCTATTAAACCTATTAAAATATTGAGTTAATTTTTTGGAATAGCTCTAATGAAGTCACAGTGGATGCGTCAAGAACTATTTTTTAAAATTTGTAGTATTTTAAGAGTATATTACAGAACACTACATCATACATTTTTTAAACACTGCTCAAAGTAAAATTTGAAAAAATCATAAATCGGGTTGTCTGGAAGAGATCGCTTTTTAGCGATAAGACCGCCCTTTGTACACAATTAAATTATTACCTACTAGTAGTCCGTAAGTTTTCTGTAATGGTGTACAATAAAGTGTTATCTATCTATCTATCTATCTAAATCAGTTTCATAATTTGATCTGTTTGATTTATATCATAGTTTTTTTAATAGTTTATATTATGTATCCTAATTAGAAAATAAAGAGTATTTGAGCAATAGTATATAATAATAATATGTATGTATAAATATAAAACTGCTTGAATATGCAAGTCTCACTAAAAATATCTTTATTTTTACATCAATATTTTATAAAATAGCAGCAGCTTCTCCTGGCATTGCATGGCTGTACATTTTTTTTAAAATTCTGGGATTAATATAGCTTATGTTACTCAGGGATAATGTAGCATTTTAATTATGAAAGTGTTTTTGAAATTGGTCCAGTAGTTTTTGAGTTTAGTCGTAACAAGCATACAAAAAATACAATTCTTTAAAAATAGTATGTCAATGTCATCATATTAGTGCTGCACGGCTGTGTTAGGGTTTCCTCATCCCAGGGGAACAAGTGCTATGCCTGCCACACTTGTCTAAATCTCTTTGGTGGGCTTGGCACATCAGTAATTTAATTATAAGGTTTCCTCTCAATGTTTTCTTATGTAAATTTCGTATAGTACACACATTAGGTCAAAAACCAGCCAAGTGATTATATTATGCAGCCAGTTGATACCTGGCTGGGAAATTCTTTACCTTGGAATCAGTAATGAGGGATTTAACCACTAAGCTATCAGGATACATGGATGGAGTGAGTGTGTGAAAGATATTGTAAAGATTCCAAATGTAAAGGGGTTGATAGACATGCAAGCAAGTATACTTATAGCTCTATGATTGTATTTGCTTCTGAAACTGTGTGTGTACTTATAGTGTCAAATGCATACTTACTCGCATGTCTATCAGCCGCTTAAGAAATGTATAAAAGATGAATTCCTATTTTAAGAAATAGTCTAGAAATAGTCATTGATTGACATTTAATATGTATGTGAAATTTCTATTTTTAAGTTTACATTTGTATTTGTGTTCAAGAAAAGTCTGCTGGGTGGGTTTTCTTTGTGTCTGTCTATTGTATTTTTAACACCCTCGCATTATAGGTATTATTGTATGCTTAATGCTGTTTTCAGTATTCAAATGAATACAACTTTTGATCAATGGGCTATTTGTATTATTTGTAGTTATTTTTGTTATTGACAATTGTTATTTTTAGACTTAAAAAACCATATGGCCTAGAGCTTGCATTATTTTTACTCAAATTAGTTAAATAAAACATTATCTTAACATAAATCATGGTTACATATGGAATATCCACTTCTGAACCCTGAATTTACTTTCCTACTTGTACTTTAATGAGGCCCTTAATTTTAGGTGGCCTTTATTGTATACATGTTTTAAGCCAGAATAACTTGTATAGTTTCGTCGTTTTGCCACTTATCCATTGCCATTCCTTTTTCCTCTGTTCCGTTGAAGTTTTGCTTCTACTATGTGCCCCAGCACAAATTTTCGAATTTTTTGACACCTTCTAGGGTTTAGACGATACGATGGTAAAGTCAAAGTCCCGCACGAGCGAAGTTGGAGGCACCACCAGAGTCATCGTTAACCGGGGGATGCAAGGGGTGTGTGGCCGCCGGGGCGGGACCTAGGGAGCGCAAGCCGAACGCCATATACCTAACAACTACGTATAATCTGCTAGTTTTAAGCAGAAGATATCATTAAAAAAAATTGCCAATTAAAAAACCAGAAAATTATTCCGTTACATAAATATTACAATTTATGGTTGGCGTTGGGGGGCTCAGACTGCTTTTCGCACCTTGGCGCCAAACATTGTAAAAACGACCCTGTGCACAACTAGTGTTTAACTTATTCATATTATTAAAGTCTAAACCTATACATTAAAACTATATTAAAAAAACCATCTAGAATACACTATATAAACGACGGAGAACGCGATACAATTTCTTCGATGCGGTTTTCGTTGATCGACAGAAAATGATTATACTTAAATTCTGCGGTACTTTTTATCCCAGGAATCACGCGGAAATTTTCTAAAAATGATTTTATATAATTCCCAGAAAAAATCCCGGTTACCCCTGGCCAGTTTAAAAAAAAAGTCGAATTCAATTGTGATGTTTCCACTGATCGATAGCACATTTTATTTAATAAAATGTGTGATATTTTTTATTCCGGTAATCACACGGGATTTTTGTCGGGAGCGATTTGTAGTTGTTCGGATGCATAAAAATTAGCTTATTCCGTCACAGTTTTCACTAAAACAATAGCTTACATTCTTTTTTACATGCTGTGTCCCGGGAAACCCGCGGGAATTTCAAGTCAAACGTGGACGACGTCGCGGGCGTATCATAGTATAAATTAAAAGCTGTTCATTCAATATGATTAGCGTAAGAAACCAATGGGCAATGTATTTACATTCTACTTATTGTTATAGGTGCAACTGTAGTATCATGGAGAGTCAACAATCAAGAACAACTGTTCGTAAGGTAAGATCTCACTATCCATTGACATTAAACTTCATACAAATTTTATCAACGAATAACCAATGATATATTAAAACTCAGCAAAAATATATTACTACTTACTACATAATATACTAGAATCTATATACCACAGGGCACTGTTTCTCAACTATTTTTATGGCGTGATCCACGAATAACATATAATTTATACGTTTGATTTGTATATAGGTCTTATTTTTTAACAGTCTGCGACCATACAAATTGTGACCCCGGGTTGAGGAACGATGCCATAGAGATTCCAATATATTTACTCATTTTCATAAACTATCAATTTTGTTTTGTGCGCCGAAATAGATTTTCATTTCTGTATTTATACACGGTTCACTTCTGTCTTTTTTGGTGGAAGTAATAAGTGATAAACGTAGAATCGAATCATTGAATGTCGTCGTTTCCATTAATTTCTGCAAGTTTCAACCTAGTAAATTTGGTTGAAACGTATAATGTAAAAGAAAATTTTCTTTTCATTTTAGTTTTTAGAAACGATGCGTATACGAGCGTATCGACTCAAGGATGTGAGGAGTAGCGTCCAGTCGGAATCGGTTCCTTATTTGATCAGCTTTTATGTTTAAAAGAATTTTCAAATAAATTAACTATAAAAATATGCAATATCTAAAACTTTACATCGACGAAACGATAAGCGATATTTGGAAAATATGTCGGCGGAAGAGTTTAGTTATGAATGACTTTATTGAACGCATCATTATTAAACTACGGAATACATTTTAATACGAAGAATACCTATACATTTTAATTATATACTATACCCTAGATAAGGGGCAGATTTTCGCAGATTTGCATTACGACTATGATAAGTATCAAAATAAAGTGGAACATGCTCTATTACACCTACCAATCCTACTAATATTATAAACGTGAAAGTTTGTAAGAATGTATGGATGTATTATATTAATAATGTATATATTTGGATATATATAATATTAATATGTGTTATTGTCTATTTTCTTTTTCGTGATTATATGTATTGTGTAATATCTATGTATCCTATTAATTACATATATTTTATTTGCACACCACCGTCATACACTTTTAATTCCTTTCATACAATCCATAGCCCGGGTTCTCTGGAAGAGATCGCTCTAAAGCGATAAGGCCGCCCTTTGTTCCTGCCTTGACACGAAATTATTGTAAATGATTTACTTTATGTGTATGTGGTGAACAATAAAGTATTTTCTATCTATATATCTATCTATCTATGTTTTACGGGCAGATTCTTAATGCACTTTTTTTATTTATGGAGTTCAGCAGACACGCTGACGGCCCACTTGATGAAAAACGGTTACCATCGCCTATGGACATTTGCAACACCAAAGACTACAAATGCGCTGCTGCTTTCTTAATGGACACTAGAAACCTGGTCACTAATGCCGGAACACTACTCAAGGTTGTTATGGCGGCATACTCTAGACCAGGGGTGGTAGCCATCCATTTTCATTAGATAATCGAAGTCCACTGCTAAATTTAAATATACGTGGTTTAGGAGGAGTTAGCGGATATACAGACACAGACGCGGAAAGCAAATTTGTTTTATACTATGTAAAGAAGATGTATACAGAGAGTTACATCATCTACTGAAAGCTCTTGAACAGTTTCTGGGATTTTCTTGAAATGCATTATTCATTTCACCATGAAACCAATGTAAACTTTATGAAGATTATTTACGATGATTATGATAATCTGGATGACACTTGACAGGTACGGAAGCGCAGTGCCGTACACTTAGTTTCGTCTCATTGTGCGCCTCGTTCACGCGAGTGTTGTGGCGGATAGGACAATGGGAGGATATTAATATATTGTTTTTCTCATCTCGGTTACGTGTATATGACGCCAACACCTCTACGGCCGATCGGTATAATACCACGCTCCCACAGAATATCAGCATGAAACGATTAACCTTGAGCTAACCTTATTTCGTACGATGAGTGAGTTGGATAGCCCACTTTCCCCTCTCCCTTTTTTACTATTTGTACTATCTGGGTCCTTTAGGGGAAGGACCTAATGTGGCGAGAAGCGTCGCAAGACTTCTGCGAGAACTCTGGTAAAGGCGTTCCCAACTACCTCACTAAACCTAAAACTGCGCCCCTTCCCGGACTTGTGTTGGAACCACATGAGATCTAGTACAATGTTACTATAACATGTCGCCCCGCGCGCCAAGTTTAGTCACCCACCTCACCCATGTTGTCAGAGTGGTGGCACCACTTCACCTACAGAGATTTAGCCCGCTGTGTGTTGCCTCTCCTTATTTAAACTTACCTTTCCCATCTCCCTATCCCATTCCTCCTGTTTGAGCCCTCTATTCCCCACCCCTCCTTTCCAATCCTAAAGGCTGACATCGCGTTGTATTCGCCCCTGGTGTTGCAAAAATCTACTTCCCATTACGTAGGTCGTCTGCCTGATTGCAAGCTTGGCAATTTACAAAAGATGCACTAGTTAAGTAGTTAGTTAACTTGCGAATCCATTTTTTTTAATGGAAGTATAGGTTTGCGTTTGACCCCTATCTCTCCAGATGTTGAGTGATGACACAGTCTAAGATGGAGCACGGTTATCTAGAATATCTAGAAGATACCTCTTCAATCGTGAGTTCAAGGTTGTATTTGTCAGGGAAAACAGACTCCGGCAAATTATTCTACTCTTCGGCAGTGCGCACCAGAAAAGATGAAGCGAAACGCTTGGTTTAACCAACAAGTGAACTGGAAAAATTGTGTCCAAACTATGATGAGGGCTTTAAACGGTTTCCACCCATCAGATTCGCGTGTTAACTATTTACTAAGAGGCAGTAATTAAGTAGTTAGTGAACTTCCGAATCTTTTTGACCAACAAGTTAGCTGGAAAATGTTTGCTCAAACTATGATGAGGTCTTTAAACGATTTAATCCATCAGATTCGCATTATAACTATCTACTAACTAATGCAAATGTGAATCAGGCTTTATTAAATGTTAAAATATTTGAAAACGGATGATAGACTATGAACTTTTCGCAGCTGTTATTGTATGTAGGTATTCATTCATTCTAATTACTTTACTCTAATGATCATTATGATTTTACTCAAGCCGTCCGGTCATTTTATTTGATGATTCTCTCAAAATCGTTGTGAATTATACTTCTCACTGTCCGGTTTGGTACTAATCGCGTTATTGCGGTTATTCCTAACTGAAAATGATCAGGCATGCTTTTTGTTCCGCCAACTTTTTTTCTAATGCTTTCACAATATAGCATTCGTATTTGCAGTGACTGTTCTGCTTTACTAAATTTAAAAATCGATTTTAAAAATAATATTCAAAATTTAAGTGACCACTCATATACAGACCAACTGATATATTTATTACTACTAGTGGCCGCTTGTGGTCGAAATTCGACCATAATAATTTACTGTCAAAGACTATACTTCTATAATCACAGATTTCGCCAAGGCAATAATAAGCAAAAGAGTATGCGTGTGTGTGTCAAATATTTGGTAAAGTGTGTAATGTTTTTTTATTCATTTATGTATTTTGTATGCATTATTTTAAAAAAAAATTAGCATTCATCGCTTCTTCTCTACATAAAGTATGTGTGCGAAATTTCATACTCCTCCGTAACTTTCGTAAAAAGGTACGTACAAAGCCTTTGCTTCATATATTATTATATAGATATATGATATAACACTCATATACATTCCACTGCTGGATTCGGGCCTCCCAATTTCTTAGGGGAACGGACAGTATACCCGCCATACTTATTCATGGCGATTTGTCGACTTGGACACATCGCTTATTTCAATGTGCAGATTTAATCACTGTGTTTTTCTTCACCGTAATTATGTTTACTAACTATAAGTGGCTGTTCTTAGAATTTTTGTCTTTCAGTATGATGACTGAATGTTTATTTCGAATGAGCTCTGAAACTCCTTAGCGCATTTCCTTAAATATTTTAGGGAAAACAATTTGATCATAAAAATTTCTGTATGTTTCATCTCGATAGCTTGTAGGGTTCAACAGATTGTAAATTATTTATATACCTACTCTATATATGTACATAGTTTCTGTAATCTTATTTATACTTGAAATTAATTTTATAGATAACTCTTAAAATACATCATTCGATGGGTTATCTGAAATAACAAAACAATTTACAGTGCTATAAAGTTGTTTTGTCTTTTTATCGATTAAAAAATTCATTAACTCATATTATCAAACCACTTGTTTTTTATGCCAACCAAGTCTTCCGAATCTATACTTGATATGCTATTGCGTTCATAATTACTAATTATTACCCACTAAACTGCCAACACCTAATCACCAGTTAGGTAGAATAAGACACATCTAGCATTAACTAGATTTGTTGCTTTTTTACTGTCTGAAGCAGGTTCACAGGCAGGCGGCTTACCTAATGGAAATTTTCTACCGTTGCCTATGGGCGTTTATAACACCAGGGGCATTGGGAATGCGTTGGCGATCTCTCAGAAATTTTATAACGCTCTTAAACAAGTGTGTAGCTTGTATAATGATCGCTAGCCTGAATTGCAGTCCCAAATTACAAGTCAAATTAAGTGCTATCTACAAGGTAGGCTGTAATAGAGTGATTTTGTCTACAACTGTAATAGAGGAGGCTAACTAACCTTAGAGAATAAGTACCTGATATTTAAATCAGAGATTGTAAAATCCGACCGTGAGTATATCCGTGTTCAAATGACCGGCTTCCGTTAATGAGACACAGTCGATTAGCGCGGACTTAGATTGAGGAGACCCAAGGAGATAAAGACAATGCAACAACCCCTGTAGAGTAAACATGGTTGATCATGTGCATATAAAGATTTGAATTTTATAAATAGTGTCTAGATGTTTTCTGAATGTACATACATATTATGTATGTCTTCAACAAATTGTTAATACTTAGGGTCTAAGCCGTATTAATGATAAGGGAGTCTCGACGTATGCGAGCATTTTTTTGTGAAATATTATGGTCCTTTCAAGGTTTTCCACAATCGAGTGGTGAAATGGTAAAAAGGCTCCCTCCAAATAATTACGATTTACGATACAGGGCTAACATTACATATAACCCCTTCTATAATAAATACGACTTGCAAGATTTACCTTTAGGTTTAAATCTCCGTATAGTCACGTTGATTTAAAATAACAAATATTAGAGAATAATGGAGGGTAAAAAATTATCTTATATGAAAAATTCTCTTATATATTCAATTTTATTCAACTTGTATTTGTATCGTGTTGTAGTACTTAACTTATTGGTTTTAGCTTGAAGTACATCTTTGGTGTTAGCAAATGGATTCTGGATATTAAAAAATGTTTTTTCTTTTAAGCTACTTTTATTTAAAAAATCCAAAATATATATATTTTCCCTTGTTATTTATGGTATTTGTTTGTTTAAAAACTAATAGCTGAACAATGTAGGAGTCCCACATCAGCTTCAAATTCACGTCAATGAACGACACCGCCTCTTTACTGTAACCATGTTCTATTGTGTTATAACTTGTTGCTATTAAGATGTAAACGTTATCACAGTCATGGGAAGCAGCGGTGTCAAATTTATTTTTTAATCTTGTATTCTAACTATCTAAGACATTTCAAAATACAAGGAATATACCGCAGGGCGATATTGAGATGCATCGCGAAAACAACACTGTTACTTCATAACTTTGTTGATATAATTGTAGAGATGTAAGCAATATAGAAAGTTCTTTAATTGAAGCGCCCATTGTGATTGCAAAGGAAGCGGGTGCTGAGCGAGGGCGAAGTATTGCAGCAATCGGAAATTCATTAAAACATTCTGATCCCCTAGAATCGATAAAGACAATGCCTTTAGATGTTCTTCTGCGTTCGTCCGTTAATTGAATACAATAGCCATAGCTTATATGCTTATCTATAATATATTATGTATGTGCATTAATTATGGATGTGATGTTCGTATTGGTTGAAGTTGAGCGTCATGAGTGTTTATGCGGTTTCTCCTGTTAAAGAGTATTGTTGACACACTATGTACCTTGTAAATGTAGCAATTGTTTCAATAATTATAACTACTTCAATGGGCGGTTCCTGTCTAATTAAACGTCCATTTGCTTTATTAAAATTTAGCATAGCTACAAGTAATGTCACATTTGTACCTATAGTAAGTGAATAAACAAAAAATACAAGAAGTGGCCAATGGATTTGAAAGTATATCTGTAGTAAGTATTTTCGTTCTGCCGTTTTGGCCACTTTTTTTAAAACAAAATAAGTAGTTTTACAGTCCTAAATGTACTACCTACTGTACTAGTGATTGCGGTATGAAATTGTTACACTATCTAGACTGTAAAATTTAATGACAATATCATATACACAGTACATACAATGTAGAGAAAAGTTGCTCAATTAGTAACCCTTGCTAACATCTGATGTTGACGACTAGGAAAGTGTCAAGGTGTCAATATCAAGTTATTCGAGGTAAGATTCAGCTAAACGCAATAAGAAATACTTATAAAATTTCATCATCAAGGACTAGGCATGAGCACAATCTTAAATGGCATAAAACTAGAGTGCATCTGTCTGTGAAATATATGTATATCTTCCGAAATAAGGAAGCATCAATGTGATTTTGCCCTGGACGCCTTTGGCCTTAGTAAAAATTATACATTATAAAGGTCCTGTAATGTATTCAGATAGCACCATTTTGTTTAGCACATTACCGCAATTAATTCTAAATCAATTTACTCTCGCGTATTGTGCGGATGCAATTTGGCGTAGGGACAAAAACCCGTCTCCGGACCGCGAATGGCTCGTAACAAACGACCGACTGCCACTAATGATACTATGCCATCTACCTACATGTAACGATACCGCAGTGTTTGTACTAGCCCCATTATCTATCTGAAAAATAAATTAATATTTGTCCCTGAACTCGTAAAAACTTTGTCTTATCAATTAAGCAAAACAGCAACAGATTTCATAATAATATTCAATAGATTAATTTATTATATAAGATATTATGTCTTGTTTGATACGTCGTTGTAGTTATACATATAATTACATATTCAAGTTTCAGTTCAGTATTATATTATATTAACAAAGTGTCTGCTTTTGAATCAAGATAATGATAATATTATATTTTCTAAATTTCGCACTATCCTTTTAATTTCTTTTTCATAATTATTATATGCATATATTTATCTATAACCTTATTTGTAGGCCTTATATTTAATCATTACTTTTTTTTCGCCTTCCTCCTTCGTTCAGGGCAGAGATCGTTTTTTATCTTTTGTATTTTTATTTATTATTTTCTTATGTCTACTATTCGAGGGGTAAATCAATGTGGGCGTCAATAGTTTGTCTTTTTCTTTCTTTTCTCTTATATCTTTTTTTCCCTTATGTCTATTATATTAATAATCTATTCATAATTACTTATAGTAATATATTATACACAAGCACTATGAAATTGGATGTGATTTTTGCGGTCGCACTGTTGCTGCACTAGGAGTCTAGGTATATTATATTATTTGTCACGCGTACCTAATTTATTTTAATTGGTCATAAATTCATATCTATAGCATTTTTTTATTTGACTGTTGACCAATATTCTACTATAATAATCACAAAATAAAAAGCCCGATTTGCCACTAAGAAAGAGAACGTAACATTGAATAAAATCAACAAAACTGAAAGCCAATAACAATTGATTTATTTGGTTGATAATATACATTTTTTTTACTGTTGCATTATATAATGTTATAAAAAATATTTTAATTATTATTTTCCTTCAAATTCAGAAATAACATGCATTTTTTTATTAATTCTATCATGTCGTATTAATCTATTGCGTAGTCCCTAAAAATAATTACGTTCTAAGGTATATTCAAGTAAAGTTAATTACGTTCTATTTTTAATTTTAGTGTTGCTACAAAAGGGTTGTTGCATTTCCTTAACTCAATGCGATTTAGTAAAAAACCTATACATATTTATTAAAAAAATCTTAGATTATTTATGTTTTTGTACTAAAACAATACTAGATCATTGTACATATATGTATTACAAACAAAAAGTTACGCGAAAAGCGATGTGAGACAAAACTTTTACGCTTCATCTTGATTTTGTGAGATACTTATGTGCCGCAAAAAGTAATTACTTAAAATAAATCAAACGATCACATAGTCGTATAATTTTTATTCGATTTCTCGTTATAATCGGTTAACTTTGTTAACGATTTGGAGGTTTCAATTCCTTAAATATGGCCTATTATTTTGTGATTACTATAAATCGTGATGATTTGGCTTATCAAAAAATGTGATAACTAATGAGTAGGGACCAGGATATTTTTCTGTACTTTACGTACTGCTGTCGATCTTCGCCATTCCCATGTTAGGGGAGCGAACGGCGCATCAGCTATATACGTTTGCTCAAGGCTAATGTGGGAAAACCGCCATGGGTTGAATACATTTGTAATCTCTGTAAGCTTTCCTTGTAATTTATTTGCTGTGCCTTCACTGTCTGCGCTTGGTAATTGGAATAACATGCTCATTATGTGAAAAAAATATACCTAAGCTGAAAACTGGTCATGCTCTCCGACTAGGATACAAACTCACGACATTGAATTGAGCTGCGGTTGTTTTAGCCAATAAGGCTACCACGACTTACCACTTGTTTAATATTTTATTATTATTAATAAGCTTGCCCGGAAAAAGGATATTGACTTCGTAATTTACCCAATAGTTTGTTTAGAAGAAAAATTAGTGAATCCTTTTAAGGCTCTTGTCATCATCAAATAATATTTGAAGAGATTTTACCAGCCTAGTGTCAAATTTAACTTGCATTTCGTATGTACGAAACACGAATATGCATGTTTGCTCAATTTCGTGTTTGATGACGTAGAAATATCAGTAGTTAAATTAGAAAACAAATTGTGTATTTTTTTGGATTACAATCTTATCATCATTGAGTTATATATATGATCTAAGCTAATCATTAAATTCCTTCCGAGCCTTCGGCGTTGGTATCTACTCTAGTGTAGTAAATATCCACAGACGACAATAACTATTTCTCATCAGGTGATACTTGTCATAATCAAAGTCCTCTGTTAGTTTTAGTCCAGTTATTTGGCCAACTTTGATATTTTGAGTACTTTCGAAAGTAGGGTAATAATAATAATACCTTTTATCCTAGAAAATGGAATATCTCCATAGTATATGGATCCGAGCTGTATACGATCGATAACGTGTATAAATTCCTTCATTATCCATTATTTGTAAAAAGATTCATTTGACCGAAATTAAAACGTGTAATTGTTTATTTGATGAATTTTCACGAATCAGTAGGTGATTCATTCATAAATGAGCCAGGTAAGTGTCGCTGTGATCGGGTTCCAGCATTTAGGTGAATTATTTTTGTGTGTGTTCAAGTGGATCCCGAGATGGCTTAGGTTCACGATTGGACATGGTAGGTGGCGCCGTTAAACTGCTACTAAACGATGAGTTCAATTTTGATGAAATGTCTTGTGTTCAAGTAGATTCGAGAATGTTTTGGATTAATAATTGGTCCCGGTCGATGGCGCTTGAATTGGGTTCTAAATTTTTATTTTTTAATGGCAGGAGAATGAGTATAGCTTGTCTATATACTATAATAAATCTGTAAATGGGGACAATGTGTATAATGCGTTTAAAAATATGAAAAAAAATCAGGGGGTAATTCAGACCTGCAACTCCGAAAATGCAATTTTTAGAATTTTTGTCTATCTGTTAGATACCACATAAAAACTGAATGGATTTAAATGAAATTCAAAACGGAGCTAACTTATGTCACGGGGCGTAAATTGGGACATTTAAATCCTGGTAAATGACGTCGTTCCCGTGGGATAGACGAAAATAGCTAAAAAGAAGGCGCTGCGATCGTATCTTTTTTGGAAATGACTAAACGTATATGAATGAAACTCATCATAATGCTGACTTACAACCTGAACCCTTTAGGATACACTTTATCCCGATAGAAGCTGTCGTTTTCCTGGAATAGACGGATTAGCAAAACAGATGGCGCTGCAATCGCGTTTTTCAATTTATTGATAAATACATGAGTAGTCATGAACAACACATGATTCATTATGTTACTTCAAATCTTGTTGGCTTCGACTTCCCTGTATGTTTTGATGGACAGCTGTGTAGAGTATACGGATTTAGTTTCTTTGTTACTGTAGTGAATTAACATGAAACAGTAAAATTTTAGTCTAAAAAATTTCGGAATGTTACCTATCTATCCTCCTTTAATCAAATATGTTATTTAGAATGAATATAAGGATATTAAACCCATCAGAAATCATTATTCATATAAGTTTTTTTTAGTTTAACATCCTTTGTAGTATAAGTACCTATGTAATTCCTTCACTCGTTGTTATACATTTTTTTAAACAAGTAAGAGTTAAGTTCACAAGCTTTTAGCTTAAGCCACTTTTTCTTCTGAGATAATGTTATAGTTATTAACTGTTTCACGTAGATGTAGCGATGAATTTAATGTATTATTTGTGATGTGATACTGTTATTATTTGGTGATGACGTTAAATTTTCACAGATCGCGTATGTGTATACAATAATGGAGTTATGATTTTTAGGCAATTTTCACCATCAGTTAGATAATTTTTTATTGAAGGTTTATGTGTATATATAAATATATATTAAAACCTAATTAAGTTTTTATGTAAGTAATATAGAGCGAGGGTTCTTCACACGGGAAAACTCTATTTATTATATAAACACGTCAAATACGTATTCATGAAAATGAGGTCTGATTCGTTTATTTTGCGTTGTTCGTTTAACATTAAACAAATTAAATAAACTGGGCCCCGGGTCCCTGAGCAGTATCCAGTGCTCACGCAGCGTCTGTTGGCCAACAAAAACTCGTCGGCACGCGCCTTCTGTTCTAATATCCAATATAGTTTGTACTCAGGGGTTTTTGCGCCTTCATCGTGAGCCGACGTGACGCGGCCGCTTGACCCTTTTATGACTGACAGTTTTTTTAACGTTCCCTTTAAATTAGTATTTTAGTTGAGGAGAACCTCAATATCAAAATAACAGCCAGTTTACAAATAAAGAAATGACGTGGTGACATTGTTGAAATCGCGATGCCCATCTCATCCGTCTATAAAACTTGAAACTTTTTGGTCGTGAACATTCATCATAGCGGATAGTGTCGCTAACATTGTGTGTACTCATACTTTTCTAAAGCAACAATGTACAAACAATGGTGTGTACATTACTGAACCCTGACATAAAGTCGTTGGGCACATCCCTGCGGGTGGCTATAGGTTGTGCGGTGCGCGGTGGCTCTGAGGCCCGCCCCTGTTCTCCGCGTCTTGTTTTTGTGGTCGCGTCTGCAGCCCCGAGTCGCCGCCACTTTCTCCCCCCTCCGCCCCCCGCGCCTCGTACACGCCGATGACAAATGGTCCCCGGACACCCTTCTCGTCCCTCGGTCCGCTAATGCCCAGATAATTTTATGCCGCTACCGATACACAGACAAAATCGGGTTGGAATGACCGCGTGATTACACCATCGATCGTTGCTGATACGCGTCAATGAGTACAAGCTTTATTTTATAATCAACTTTACGGCTGAATGAGGTTTAAGAAGAATTTCTTGGTCCACTGGTAGAAATTGCAGACGTTTGCAATTAATGTTTTGCTGAGGTACATCCACCAGTTACAGTTATGAACAGTTATTTGAAAATGCAGAGATCACGGAGGTCATAGATTACGTTTCTATGGAGTGGCGGCGTATAACAACAGTAGCAATGGACGTGCTTAACGATTGGATAGTTGTAATAAAAGCAAAACGAACTTTAAAATGAAACGAGACGTGGGTAAAGAATGTCAGCGTCACCCAGTGAGCGCCCGGCGACCTCTCCTCGCAGCCGCCGGTCACACGCCATTGACTTCGTTGAATAGTCAGAGCCCGCTCCGCAACCGTCACATTATCTCCCGCCTTCTACTTCGTTGATAAATCTCGATTTAAACGCTCGGGGTGTTACGTGCGATGTAACACTAATTACATCTAAGTTATTGTTGTTAGCTTGTTTACTGGTGCTGAAATTCTTCTCGAAAAATATTTGTATCTACAAAGTTGTTCACCGAAAATGTTTATTAACTATAAAATTAAAAGAACCATTAGTAAAGTGGAAGCGTCACAGTCGGAACACGATACAGTGCACGTGCGCACATTGCCGACAGCGTTACACATGTTGCTGTTTTTTTGGTCCTCTCCCAATGACACCCAAGACATCGATTGTTCCACGCGTCAAGCTGAGCTGAAATTGAATTATTTTAATGAATTAGATCATAACGAACCGCCGTAACCGTTTGCACTTCGGGAGATTTGTCGGGGCGATATGTAATTTACTAATCCTGCCGACACCCACTTACAATATTCATTGTGCGATTGCTTATTCGGTGATTTAGTACAAATTATACTCCAGGTTTGCTAAGTTGGACGTGATTTATATCTGGTTACGATTGTACCCACGGCTTAATTATACTCCGCGCATGATGATTTATCACAATTAAGACACCTTTACAATTTTGACGTGGATTTTTCAAAGTAACGGATTTGACCTTTGATATTACATGTATTTAATTATTGAATCATTAGAATTTTCCAGACTCGGTTAATAGAAGATGAGCATCTATTGAAATATCCTGTTTTTTCTATTAAACATTTTGGTGGAGTTATTTTTTCTAGTTATCTGATTTTATCGTGAATTATTTAACAGATTCACTTCGTTCGGCATTTCAAATTACGTGAGTTTGTACGCCATTACACTCGTTATTAGCTGCCTACGCTTAGATTGCGTGGTAATCACAATTTTCGTCTGCTCAAGATAGTTCTGCCTTACATTGTTCGGAGTGTAATTATCTGAGTCGTAGATCAAAATGTGCAGGCGACTTTAATGTTCGAAGAACAATATTATTAATTCTGAATGAAAATAATTTAAATTAATAAAGCTTGAAAATAGAGTTAACGCAGGTGAAGTAAAATCTGTGAGAAGTGTAGTTGAGGTTAAATTAAGAGATATGATAAGGAACAGTGTAATAAGGTAACTTTGTGGATTGAAAGAAGATATAATAAAAAGAGCTGAGAAAGCAATGTTACGGTATTTTGGACATAGAGACATTGGATGAAAGGATATTGATAAAACAAGTGTATGACAACAATGTTGATGGTATAGTTGGTGGCGGTAGACCGCGACGTTCTTTTGCACTATCAAATCGCAGATGTCCTGAAACACAGGTTAAAAGCACTTATGAAAGTAGATGAAGCAAAAGGTGTATTATGTTAAGATCGTAGCAAGTGAAGGTTCATCGTCCCTGTCTACCTATATGGGAAACAGACATGATAACATCTATATATGCATTTAATTAAAATATTAGATGTACTTAATTGTTGAATAATTTCCTTAAGAATTTCTGAGTTACCTTAGCTCATTAGATGTGTACAGAGTGGCTCAATATGCACTACGATTCCAGTAATGTTTTTTATTTACTCCTTAGAGAAACATGACTGCTGATGTTTGATACATCATTCCAATCATTGAAGTAACAATAATAATGCTACATCAATGATTCCAATGTTCAAAGTTGTTTGCGAGTGTTTATCGGTTTTGAGCCTGTATCACTGGGCCTTAGTTACTCGTCTGGAGTGTATCGGATGACATCATCAGTATATGTCTCGTGCCGCCTTACAAGGTAGCATCGTGTATGATCTATCGTCTAATACACACTTGTAACAGCTGATACTGATCGTGACGTGTCACCGCGTATGTTTAGAAACAGACCATTTATGGTTGCATCGATTCACAGTCTTCAATAGTTTTTGTTTATCTTTAACAGACTCTATTAGCGTCCATTGAGATTCGAGAATGAGGTAACTAATCATTGCCTGTTTACAAACTTATGCTTTGCAAAAAATAGGTATATAATATTTTCGTTGAAATTCTAATATGAGTAAAATAAAGCTTCGGCAATACATCTGAGTTCTAAGCGAATCTTGACTCGTTTTTCAATTATAGTTTTTTGTATCAGGCTTATATATGAAGACCACCCCCCCACTTGGTGCTGTTATTTAATAATCCATAATTTACTTTTGATATAACGATAATTCTTTTACATGGCCCGCTATTTATTAATCTGAATCAAGATTAAGATAAACTTAATTATTGATTGTTAATACCAACAGTATTAATTTATTACAACAGTTTTGTAGTCCGGTTAGGTTGAAATTAACTTTCTCGTGTTATCTTTTTTAATTGTTTGATTACATCAGTGGGTTGTAATTATTATGTTGTCAGCAATGAATTTTAATAGTTCATGCTTGAATGAAAACGCCTCGATGGGAAACTTGGATCATACAGTCAGAAATAGGTACCATACACATTTCGATACGCCTGGCCTCTAGGTAATCGAATTGTAGTTTTATTTATTAGATTGAGTTTTCGCTCTGGGTTTGCTCGAGTTAATTTTTGATTACTATCCCACGTTCCAGGATTAAAGTGTCCTACGTTCATTCTTGTTATTGTAGTGACATAAATATTTAAGTACAATTTTCATAATAATTGAAACAATTATTATGAAAATTGTGAAATACCATAAAATATAACAAAAATCATCCATAGAAAGTAATGTTGACATTTTTATTTTATTGGTCTTACTTAAATACTCCTTTGTGATTTTAAGTAATTGCTGAGCAAGTGTATAAGTGTTGCTAGAGATGTAAGTGCCTCTGCGTTCGGACCGGTCCGATGTTAATTTTCGGTAGAATATATTTCGTAAATGAACTTTCCGTTCTTTAAAACTGTATTCTGCATGGTGCTAGAGATATTTAATAAAGTACCCAGATCTATTATGGATGATAACATAGATTTGTTTAAAAAGAGGCTACAAAAAATGTAAGTCGAAAAATGCTATCATGACATTAATTTTTTTCTTTTGACCAATAATTGTAAATTAAATTTGACTATATACATACTTTGAGATACTTTATTATTCTAATATTTTATTTTTCACATTTTTGATATTGTATTTATATGGAAGAACTCTGCACTTGACATAATATTTATGATTACTGTATAATTCTAAAAAATAAGTAAAATTAATGTCTTTGGATTAAGTGGATTACACTATGTTTTTGTCAATTAGTTGATTTTCAACTTAATTACAATTTGCATGCCTGAAAGGGCAAAAAAATGTGAAACATAAAATAATATATTGTCGTCTAATATTTTTACTAACCATGTTTTTAAGCAAATAAATGATTTGATTTACTCCGGTCTAGAATCCCGCCCAGCATACAGGAGACTGTCTTAGCTAAGGAGTATACATATAATGTCTGTGTGTTTGTCTGCCGATATAATATAATAAATTATATTTAATTCTTAAAAAAGAGTGCGATAGGCAATTATGAAGTAAAAGAATTTTTAATCAGACATGTTACTGGAAGTTTCTTTTCGCTGCTTCTTAAATATCGATGACAGGTTGTGAAGCGGTGTATGTAAAATAGAAAGAAGACTTAACTGTTTAGTTATGACCTTTAAAAACTGTCCTCCACTGGAATTTAGTTTGAATAATTTTTTTTAAATAACCTGATATTATATGGTTTTATAAGCATTTTTATGGTGTAATTCATTATTACTTGCCTAATTATTCATTTCATACTTACTTTTATATTTTGGCACAATTTTTAATTGACTTTTATAACCATAATAAACTTGCCAAATGATTAAAAGTTGTACTAATTAAAAAAAAATTGTTTCTTATGTTATCATCGGGCGAAATTAGCATGTTTATCTATGCGAGGGACGTGGAGCCTGGCACGGCGTTTGTCTCCGAGATTTCGGCTAATCGGCTTATCTGGTGGGGTGTTTGTTAAATTGGCGCTGTTAAGTCGCCACCGCGCCCCAGGCGCGGGTTCCCACTTATTAATCGCCTGTCCGGAGCATCTGCTGGCGCTATTTACAACCAAAAACTGACCCCTGTCGCTGTGGCCAAAGGAGTTTTTAGCCAGAATTTAGTGTGACACCTATATATTAGTATGCGTAAAGATTAAAGTGATATTACGTGTATTATTAACATATTAGTAATCGGAGAAATTCTGATATGCTAGTCTTCTTCTTAATATTCTTATATATTAAAATTGCTTTTTGTTGAAAGGGTTAGTTAGTAGACTGAAAATTTAAGAACAGTTTCAACAATTTCGATGTGTTTTTGTGTGTTTGAATGGGGTTTATGGATGATTCAGATTCATAATTAGATCCGGTAGGTAGCGTTCCAATCGCGTTCTAGATTTTCATTTCTTCAGGGCAGCTCTATGTTTGTCGGGCCCACTAGTATATTATAAAACTAAGTATATATTTACTTAATTAGTACACTGGACTTTTAGTATCTTTCAAATGATATCACTTGACTCAACGGAATGCCATTTGTCGAGATGCACCCGGAAATCTGTGTCATTTGAACTAAATGCATTACATGACAGAGTACGTTTTTAATATTAATAGATTTATGTTCTCCTAACTAGCAAGTTTATTGAACGAATCTAGTGATATGTGTAACTATAGGGTCCTAAGATATTAGTAATATTCATACCATATATTGGTTAAAATATTGTAATATTATTTAAAGATTATATTATAATACAGTTTATCCCGCGGCTACGCTGCGTGCAAACCCTCGGCAGTAGCTTTATTTTACCTACATAAAAACATGACTTGGTTTTTTTATATATAATTATATAAGACTAAGTCCATGTAGTCTAGACAACCGCCCAGCAAAACATAGAGGTGACTTGAAGCCAACCTGATTTGAAGTAATACAATGAATGACATGTTGTAAACAACATAACAAGGTAGGTATTTGTTAGTAAATTGAAAAACGCGATTGCAGCGTTATCTATTTTGCTAATATGACCATTCTAAGGAAACTATGTAATTTATCGGGATAAAATGTATCCCGATAAACCATATAAACCAGCATTCTGTCGAGTTTCATTCATACAAGTTCAGTCGTTTCCAAAATAGGTGCGATCTCAGCGTCATATTTTTCACTATTTTCTTTTATACCACGTCATTTATCGAAATTAAAAGTTATACTCCGGAATATAAGCTAACTCTATGTCAAGTTTCATTTAAATCCGTTCTGTAATTTTCAAGTGACGCTTTAACAGATAGGCAGACAACATGATTTAAAAATTGTATTTTCGTAATCTGCTGTCCGAATTAGCGCCCTTGATTTTTTACGTTTTTAAACACACCGTACAAATTCGTGCAATTTACAGATTTTTTATAGTACTAGGATATGCTCGCGACTTCGTCCACGCTTGACTTGAAATACCCGTCAGTTTTCCGGGACACAAAATACCGCAACATTGTATAAAAACGAATGTAAGCTACGTTTTAGTGAAAACTGTGTCGGAATAAGCTAATTTTTACGCTCCCATACAGCTTCAAACCGCTCCCGGGCGAATTCCCGCCGGATTCCCAGGATAAAAAGATTTTTGGTCTAAGAATTTGCTTTCGATCAGCGAAAACCGAATCGAAATCGGCCCAGGAGTTTTTACGTGAATCCCGAACAAACAGACATTCAGATAAACAGACAAGAAATCTAAAAAAAATATGCATCGTGTTCTCCGTCATTTATATAGTCTATTTCAGTTGTTTTTTTTTAATAGCTTTAATGTACAGACACGGCATGTTTAGAATTTTATAATATTGTTACGAGTGCGGGACTCGAATTAAAATGCCGTTGGAATTACAATAGAATTTATTAGAACTACACAAACATGTATAACACAGGTACAAATATAACTGGACACAACCAGTAGAAACTGCACGATTCAATAACACCCGCAAAGTGCGTCACTACATAGCTTATCGAATGTACACGTCGTATCGTAATCCTCGCTCAACTGCCCCTCCGTTTGGGCATTGTTTTATACTAAACTATACATTGTTGTACAACCGACCGCGTGGACTGAATTTTCCAAGAAAACGTAATCTACACACCTGCGGCCACAAACGAGTACAGTAACAATAGGATGTTTTTCTTAATTAGATTTTTTTACACAAAGTAAACAAAAGAAATCAAAATGCGGGAAAGCTAATAAACTGCAGGTGTGTATTCAGTTTGTAGGCGTGTAACAATATTGTAGATTAGCTAATATTCAATTGTTAGTTTTAACCCATCTTTACCTATTGCTGTGGCCAAAGTAATCTGTAGCCTACACACCGTGCAATTTTTTTTTATCTCGTCCAAACATAACTGAAGTTTATTAAATGACATCCGGTTGTGTTATAATTTATGGACCTGTATTATTAAATTGTTGGACACTTGGCGCGTGTACTTTTAAATACTCAATTAATTCAAAGGTGCGGATAGTGATGAAAATTACATACGGCACGTTTGTTTTTTACAGTCTTACGCGTACAGGTGATGCGTTGAAATTATTGGTCTTTTAAATACAAAGATGTGTTGTTGAAATTTTAAAATTGGAAAAATAAACTACTGGTTTTTAGGGGCTTTACCCCGGGTTTTATTCGCAAAGTATATGTCACTTGTGGACTGTTTCAATTACCTTAAAAGATACATTAGGGAACCACTTAAATTAAGTTATTATCTTACTCGTGCGTATAGTAAATATACGTTGACACAATTTGCAACAGTAATATTACATATGTTTCACAAAAAAATATTTTGTTTCAGATAAGGTTTCATACATTTTTTGTCATAACAATTGTATTTTATACATAGAAATATATACGCAACCAAAATGAAATTTATATGAAACATTTTTAATATTATCTATCAATGGTAATGCTGCTATGAGACAGATACGAAATAGGATCAATTTGGTTGAAAGGCACCGAAGTGAAACAGCACGAAACTATTCAATATCGTTTATTTTTCAAGTTGATCCAAAATGAAAGACAAATGATCTTTGTTAATACGACTAATGAAAGCGGTTACCATCGCCTATGGATTTTTTTATAATCCGTTTGAGGACCATAAGCCGCTCGAGGGGGAATAGTCGCGGCCTGTGTGTGGGATGTGCCCGTTCACCTCACGTGTGAAGTGCTATTGCCACGCCATTGTCAGAATAGAAACCCCTGTCCGATTCTCTAGTGTTCTTCGTCCGGGCTATGGACTAGCTCGCGCGTTCACTTCCAGCCTTAACGGACGACAGCCGGTCTCATGCGGGCTGGCCTCACCATAAATTGTTCGGAGATCTGGGTCTCTCCGGTTTCCCCGTCGGTCGCCCGCACGGAAACCTCGCCACTAATGCCGGAACACAACTCAAGGTCGTTGTGGCGGCATACTCTAGACTAGGGGTGGCCCTCCAGTCGGGCAAATATACTACCACCTGGCTGTGGGTTGTTTTGTCGCTTCTTACGACAGGCCGCTCGGCCGCCGGAATTGTATTCTTTCTCCATTCCTGCACGGATAGTCTGACTGATATCGACTTGAGATAAAGGAATAGATAGAAAGATACAAAGATAGAAGCCGGATTTCGTAGTTGGGTTTTCTAAGCAAATCTGTATAAAGCCAAAGCACCGACTACGCGAGCGTTCGTAGAATTGTTAATTTTCAAGTTAAGGTCATTATGTAAATGATTGATTGTAATCGTAACTTAAAACTTGTAACAACAAATAATATGTTGTTTAGTTATACTTAGATAATAAAAAGTGTTATGTAATTACATTTTTGTATAATGTAACTGTTCTAATACGGTATAAGGAAGCTTATTAATGACGGCTACCAATCTTATATATAAAATTCTCGTGTCACAGTTTTAGTTACCAAACTCCTCCGAAACGGCTTGACCGATTCTCATGAAATTTTGTATGCATATTGGGTAGGTCTGAGAATCGGCCATCTATTTTTCATCCACCTAAATGTTAAGGGTAGTCCACCCCTAAATATATTTTTCTTAATTTTTTTTCATTTTTATTTTTTTATGATACAGAATTAAAAAATACATACAAACCTAAATTTTCAACCCTCTACGATCAACCCCTATTTTTAATAGCGATATTAGTATTTCTACACTTTTCTACTGGGATGATCTAGATTTTAATTTGAACCAGGTAGATGGCGCTGCAATCGGGTACCAGAATGTAGGTGTTCTTTTTGTTGTTGTATTTGTTGAAGTTTGTCCCGGAATGGTTTAAATAAACGATTGGACCCAGTAGGTGGCGCCGCGATACTCCTCCTAAACGCTGGGCCTGATTTTGATGAAATTTTTTTGTTTGTTCAAGTGAATTTGAGAATAGTTTAGATTAACATTTGGTTCCGGTAGATGACACTAGAATCGGGTTCTAGATTTTTATTTTTTAAAGGCAGGACAACGTCTGCCGGGTACAGCTAGTCATATAGGTTTTTTACGGTTCCTTAGATGTGAGTGTGCCTGTAAAATCGAATATTAATGGTATTATATTGTTACGAGTTTATTAGAACTATACAAACACGTATAACACAGGTACAAATATAATTGAACACAACCAGTCCAAACGTAATGCACGATGCAATAACCCGCGCAAAGTCCGTCACTAAATAGATTACCGAATGTACACAAGTCTTGCTCTGCTTGTGGTTATCGCTCGACTGCCTCGTCCATCAATCGAGGCATTGCTTTATACTGCCCGGATGCAATGTCTGTTCGGCCGCGTGACCGAATTTCCTAGAATCACACCTGGCTAATGACTGCCATAAAAGATTACAATACACAATGGGCTATTTTTCTAATCGCAAATTTTAAAGACAAAGTAAACTAATGAAGTCCAAATGAAGAAAAGGTAATAAAATGTGTTTCTACAGGGCTGCAGGTGTGAATTTGCCTTTGTCGACACCTCGGTCGTAACAATATTAAACTTTGTTGTCAGGTTACCAGATTCAATTTTACGTAATTTTCTTGCTAAGTTAATACACGTCTGGGCTTTCATAATACGTGCATAGTGTATTTTAAATTTAAGCATTTATTGACTGTTATGTTTTCAAGAAAGGTTTTTTAAAATAAAAGTAAAACCCCCTTTCGGGCTCTTAGAAATGGGAGGCCCGAGGCAGTAAGACGTTTATGGGTTGAAGTTGGAGATCTGTATAGTCAAATGTGGACTTTCGAGTTTTCACAAGAATTCCGTTCAATGACGTCAGTTGAAGACCTAAAAATAAGCTGAGCAATACGAAGATACACATATATATCATGGGTGATTTTTGTGACTATTTTTTTTCTCGATCCCCACCCGGAAATTTTGTTGTATATGTCGAAAAAATGATATGATTTTCCATATAAGATATACATAAATCAAGATCTCATAGACCTAATTGCATTGGTCAATATTGATGAACATACAAACTCTTTGTATGTACTTTTAAATTTGAATTTAATATTTTGGAATGCGTGACTGTTTTTTTTGAGGTTGTTTCTGCCACCGATGAAGTTACACTAGACCTCTCGTTTATATGTCAACCATATCTTCTTAGCCCCGAACAAATATTTTCTGAGATATTGAACATATTATGGGTTAGGCAGCCAAATGACAATACAGTTGACATCTATTACCTTTATGCCCTAGACTTGCGTTAATTTACGAGTTAGTGACTGTGAGTCAAATGAGTAGCGTATTTATTATAGTGTAAAAAATCAGCGGTAACGAATAGCTATATTAGTTCACCAATTATTGGCGTCATTAACAATGTCGCATCTTGGCTTTCTTGCCTACATCTGTGTTATATCTTTATTAGAACGTTATAGCGCAGACGCAAGTGTAGCAGAGGCATTACGAAACGCTTCACAGTGCGTCCTCTCGTACACCTGTAAAGTTACCGACCGTTCATTTGCCTTACTATCGGTTAAAATTTGACATAATCTTTATACATCTTATCCCGCCGTCTCCCTTCCATCATCGGACAACCAGACGCACTGGCATGCGGCACCGCCATATGGTGGCCATACCACCTATACGAACAAAGCGCTTTGAGTCCACCTTCGTTATACGCACTGCAAAGGTGTGGAACACACTGCCGGAGTTTGTTTTTCCCGAAACCGACAACCTGGGTGTCTTCAAATCTCGTGTGAATAGGTACCTTCTAGGTAAGCGTGCTCGATCTTAGACCATGTCTCCGCTCAAATCGAGCGAGATAATGGTAAAATGGTAAAAATAAAAAAAACTATCGAATGACCAGATGTAGTAACTGCCCTAATGGGCAGTAGCCGAGTTTATTATTTTAATAAGTAACTGGACATACAGAACTCGTAAGTTTCACACACGGGCTCCCATTCTATCGGTTTTTAAATCAAATTTATTCATAACTCCGATGTTAAATTATAAATCACAGAGTAGGTACGCTTAGATGCATGTTGATATGTATTTAATTACTCGAAACAGGATCTTCACAAAATCAAAGGCAACGTTAAGTTATAATACGATATACTAAATCAGTTTATTATATTACAATTGTATGTTACGTTACGTGTATGGTACGTTGATGTTAAAAGCATTGTAATATTTGATTTCGAGATGGAATCTGGATTGGTGAGACTAGATTGTTTCTTGCCGACTAGGGCATTACCTGCGGCTTTATCAGCGAAAAAATTTATCGTTGTACTATGTGCTTTTACGTTATAGCCCGAGAGCGGTTAGACGTTTTTGATACGTAGATTAAACGTATTTAATACTTTAGTTTCTTAAGGCATTGGTATCTTATATTCGTATTCTAAGTTCTTATCTATATATCAAATTTCATTAAATCCGTGATATCGGAATTAAATACACAAATACCAACAACTAACTTTTACATTTACTCGACTATAGTAAGACGGTGTTTATTGATACTACTTACTACTACGTACGTATTTCTCAGTATGGCAGAGTTGTGGACTGCTCTAGCAGAGTCCGTGTTTTCCTAAAAACAAAATACGGGTATCTTCAAGTCTCGTGTAAAAAGGTACTATCTAGGTAAGCGTGCTCCATCTTCGACCGCATCATCGTCCGACATTAGGCGTGATCGCGGTGAAATGCGAATCTATTTATTTAAAAAAAATGTGTAATCTTTATTCTATGACCTGAAGTTGTCTTTAATAGGTCGTCTTTTTGAAACCCAAAAGCGTCTCCTTGATCTATGCCGTCCACTAATATTGTTACTGCCATCCGGGATTTTTAATGATTAGCATAAGTCCATCAATCATTTGTGTTGTCAATTCTTCTAGAATGTTCTTGTTATATTTCCGTCAACCTTTCATATCTCAATTTAAGGTACATAATGTACTCAAACGTTGTACTTTACTACAAGGTCTCTATTCTGAAGTGTTGAGACTTCCCTCGTGTAAACTACGGTTCCGTAACGTGTTGGGATCATTGATGTAGCAATATTGTTACATCAATGGTTGGGACTCTCATATTTTCCGGGATATTCTAGGATTTCATATTAGTGATCGTGAGGCGGGAACAAACCTACATCTACTTATTCTAGCAAAATGCTGTGTGAAATATATTGTTATAGCACAAGCATAATTTGGACGGCCGCTGTGGTTGAGCGGACTAAGCGTTTACCGGTCTACCTCACTGCAACGCAGAGGCTCCGGGTTCAATTCCTGGTATGGTAAAATTCGAAAGCGAATTTTCTCCGTTATTTACTTTATGGTCTGGGTGTGAATAATAGTGCGTTATATATTACGTATAATACAAGTATAACTTGCTTAACTTGGGGATATACAGTGTGTGTGTTTGTCTGCCGATTATTTATTATTATAATTAGTTTAATTTCTATTTCGATTAATATTCTTTACTTGGCTGCAGAAATATAACGAACAAGCGAATGCATGTTTGTATTTTTAGCAATATATTTTCAGAGTAACTTTCCACGTGGCGTGGGAAAAATTTAATAGGGACTATTCAGTTTTCAGTCATTTTGCCATTTATGGCCTGAAGCTGGCAAACAGGCAGTCGGTTCACCTGATGGTGAGTGGCTACCGTCGCTTATGGACGTTTGTAACGGCGTTGCTAATGCGTTGCCGGTCACAAAGAAATTTTATGACGCTTTTATACAACCCACATTGTAACATAATGGGAAGACCTCGGCGAGAACAGTCCAGATTATTGTTATACAAAAAATAGACTTTGTAGAGAACCGTTGCATATTAGAGAATGGAAATTCATAAGTGTCCTACGTACATTCCCATATCGAAAGTATACATACAGGTAAGTACATTTTAGCTGTATATCTATACTTAAATATATCAATAATAATAAACCATACATCACACTCACGTCGTATTTTCATTCCACGGGATCTCATATTCAAGGATAAAAGTATTAATTAATTTATTCCCCATTATTGAGAGTACATATTGTGAGCTTCACAACAATTGGGCGTATACGCAAAAATGCCATTTGTTTGTTGTTTACTAAAACCTATGCAAGTGTACCTAAGGCTATTCCAAATTTCAACCTTATACCAACTAATTTTGTTTTATTCACAATTTTGTCCCTTGTGTTAAACGCCACTTTTGTCTGTACGCCCATTTGTTATGAAGCCCTCGAAATGGACCTTTCATAATAAATAATTGGTTAATTCCTTGAGCCGTGAATGCTAATGTCACATTTAGATATAGTATTGATATAAGGTCTAAAATAGCGAGTATAAGTACAAAGTGAGATTATACATTGTACCTTTAACTGTCGTACAACGTACAGGAAGGATACTTGGTAGGCACAAAGGCCGGTCTCCTACGCGTTAAAGCAAAAACACTTTCCCAACGTGCGGCCCTGATGCGCCCACCGAGGCTATCAGGGTCTCTAAGCTCCTTTATTCACATAGTATCTTTATAGCATAAATATATTGGAACTAGTATGCGTTAGATTAAATATTAGGTCGTGCGCACACCACGAATATTTCTATAATATTTTTCCTGCAAATTCTGTAACCTATGGAAACTTGAGCACCATAATTTTAATTAATTCTCATTGGATTTAATTTATGTACAGTCGCGGTATGTGAAAGTTTAAACCTTAAAATCGTCTTTTGCTTGCGCGAGGACAAGAAACAGTACTGCTAAAATTTGACTAAAATTAAATGTTACCTTTTGATACCTTTTATAAAATATACAAACGTGAAAAAAGAAAATTGTAATGCTGACAATGACAGACACTGAGATTAACAATAGTTTTTTAATGACCAGCAACAAATTTTAAACTTAGTTGTCAAAGTTGTTTCTGTTCTGTGACTTAGTTTGAAAATGTAACATGTGTTCGCGGAACGTTAAATGAATCGATTTAAAAACTGACGTACCTTTTCATACCACGGCTGTACTTGCTAAATTTAAATTTGATACGCGCTAGTACTTAGACGCGATTGGTGATAAAAATTTCTCAGTATTAAAAATGTAAATATCAATAAATAAAAAAATGATAAAATTTGGGTACCGTAGCAATTTTGGCAAAAACAGAAACCTAATGAAATTGTCATGTCCGTCCGTCTGGTTTTATATGCCACAATAATTTTTTCCAAAGACTAGAGAGTTTATATGTAGGAAATATGTAACATAAAATATAATGTTTATGTCGCGGCAGCTATGCAATGCTCTAATGAAGTTGCATAAAAAACAAATTAGAGGTGGCCGCCATATGTGACAGGATTGCACAAAAAATCAGTTCATCAAATATAAAGTCAATAATATGTGACGAGATATGCGCTTCTATAGTCGTAAAAATTGCCTCCCAAATTCCATATATTCTTTTGACCGTAAGTTATATTGTAGGTATTTTATTAGGACCAGCCACTAAACCAACCACTTTACTTGCTGAATCATTAACAACCACAAGCACGGTCTTGCATGGAGTACTGCTCTCATCTTTGGGATGGCTCAGCCAAATACCAACTCGAGTCAACTGAGAAAAGAGCTAAAGAGCTGATAGGCAATAACCGACTATTCGACCAGAGGCTTCAGAACCGACGCAAAGTCGCTAGTTTGTTGTTATGCTATAGGATACACTTCGGCGAGTGTGCCACGGAATTGCACGAATTAATTCCTGCCACACCTTTTTACCACCGAACAAGCAGACGTACGTGCTCACGCCACCGATATATGGTGGAAATACCAATAAAGCGCTTCCACTTTTATCATTATCGTCGTCTGTGTTTCCTGAAACATACACAGGTGTCTTTAAGTCTCGCGTGAACAGGTCTCTTCTAGGCAATCGTGCTCCTTAGACTGTATTTCCACCTGACATCAGGGCGCAATGGGGCAAACGCGAACCTATTTAATTGAAAAAAATACCTGTACTCATTGTAAAATAAATTTATGAACTATAAAACGTAACCCAATGGACCTGTCGCCAGATGTTTGTATAAAAAATTCAATATATATTTGAATGTAAGTATTCTACAATAAAGTATAGACGCTAAAAACTTTAATAACTATATCAACTGTACAACCGGTGGAATGTAATAACAAAATTTTAATATTCACATAAAAAAATTAATAGGTCTATAACTGGGGTTTAAATGCCAGAGAATTTTCTTTTTATTATTTATCAAGATATGATCAAAATGAGAATTATCAATGTTATAGTTTTTTAAGGTGCCTATAGCTAAGTTGTAAACATAACGGCATGTGTAAATATGTATGTATAACGAAAAGTACAGAAACGGGTCAAAGATATTCTCTGTTCACATGTGGGTATTAAAATAAGATACTTTTTATTCCCGGAGACCCAAAACCTAATCCGAGCTAATTTTCGTGAAAATTTAAGTACCTATATGTGTGTACTTATTATACCAGAAGTGGGACAGTTTATTTTCTTTATTTTCAGCGGAGCCGCGTGGAAAGCCACACTATCAATCTTATATATTCGCACCTTTGCTTTGTCTGATGGATTAGAGACTTTTGAAGATGTAAACTCGGATGTCCAGGTTTCCTCACCATAAGTTTCTTCCCATTTTGTACGTCAAGGACCTTATAAGATCCTCGTGTATTCACATATGGTAAACATTGCCTAAGCGGTACATGTTGGTGATTCGATTTTACGTCATGTAAGGAAGACGCAGGTGTCTTAGACATTGAGCATCCGCGATGAGTGGAAGAATCTTGTTTACTAAGTATATCATTATTTGCAATACTAGAACGAACAGATTGTGTACGACGAAATAATATGGAAGAAACTCTTCCGCGGTGCGCACATCAGCAATTTCAAGACCTGGCAACGGTTTTTTTTTTTTAAATGAATGATTGTGAATTATCAGCTTGCTAGACATTTGCTGATCTCTTACTAAAACATGTAAAGACTGTAACAAAATATGGCGTATGATTGAAGTTCATGACATTTCTTTGTGGTCTGGTGTAAAATGTCTTAGAATGCACGTGGGAGTTATTAAAATTTTACAGCTGACTTATTTGAAGTCTCGACGAGATAGACAACAAGTCGGTTTGCCTATTGGCAAACAAAAAAAAACACTTAAAACATCGTTCGCTTATAAGAAGGAAATGATTACTTTAATCACTCCTAATTTCAGCACGCACAGCGGCCGATCAAATACTCGTTATTAAACGTTTACAAGTTACGTCTTCAATAAAGTGGAGTGCACTTTAATGTCATACTCGATACTTTCCTGCTACCGGTTTTGGAGATAACGATATCCCAACCATCTTGTGGTGCGGGAATGATGTCTGACCAGCCACTATAAAACTTTAAGCACATTCCGTAGCCGGAATATTGATAGCTGTTCACGTACTACATTGTGCATATTATGTTTTGTTTTGTCATCAAAAAAGAAGTATTTTAAAAAAATATCTGTACATTTTTGTGTCACAATACCTCAAGAAAGTATTTATTACTTTTTTTTGAAATTATACGTATGTGACAGAAGTTATTAAAATGCTATTAATAGTATGATAAAGTATCAGGTCTTTATCATGACTATGACCCTCAAATAAGACGCTCTCAAATGATGTACACATACATACATATGTAATACTAAATGTGCCAGTGATTTTGTTCGCGCGGACTTATATTTAATCTACACTAAATGCTGAAAGATACATAAATGAAACATACACGAAAATTAATATTTAAATTCCTAATATTTTAATTGAAATACATTGTAACTGTTTCGAAACCTAATCAAGACAAACTTTCTGTCAGACAAATACTATAAGAACGATCATTTACCTATCGTATAAATAGCACTTGTTATCAATTTAAATCTAACATTTGCTTTTGAAACCACTGACTGACTGACGATTTCCCATAGAGGTACCGCATTTAGAAATTAGCCGATCAGTTTTAGTGGATTTTTGCTTCTTAATATAATCTCTACTATTAAAAGGCCTAATTAATATCCTCTACAGTATTACTCTACTTCCATTGTGATTACTATTCCTGTAGATTTTTCATTCATAACCAGTTTGGATTATCTTAATACGTCAAAGTAACACGCTTTGAGTCATTAGCGTAATAGCGTTTTGTGTAAGTCTTAGTACTTTTTGTGAGCGCTTTGCCATTTTTTATAGATCCAATAGTTAAAATAATTAGTGAATTCATTAAACCATCATGAAGGGCGTCTGTTGTAACGTACATTAAAGAAGTACACCTTGTTATTATGTTTTGCCATCTTTGTAAATTGTATTATGTATGTAGCTAGTTACGTATATAGGCAATATTTTTTTATTTATCGCTCTAGAGTGTAGAACCGGTTATTTTTACATTTTTATTACAAACTTGCATTGTTCATCATTAATTACTTCTATAATTTCTCGACTTCACCCTGGGGCTGATCAGTAATAAGGGTCTGCTGCAAGCGCTCAATTATGACTGGTTGATTGAGTATTCGTTATACTTATGTATCGTTAAAATATAATGTTCTCATAACTATGTGGCGGCATGTATCATACGGTATAGACTATAGAGCAAAGAACAATACTTGCTTTACAATGTTGAGAATAGCATCACTCGAGCTTATTTAATCAATAGTTACCACATGAAAGTTGAGAACAATGAACATGAGAGCAATTTGCGGGAAATTGTTGTTCTTTTGTGGAAATACGTTTGATTGCCGCAACCATGGCATTGATAGATAATGGATTATCTTGAACATATTAGAACACAGTTTTTACATTAGTTTTGATTATAATTATTACAGTAACATCACGCTTGTTGCCAGTCTGGCGGATTCGAAAAACATGTAGATAATAATTCGATACTAGAGTTAAATACCTTTGTTTAATTAATTCTGTGAGCAATGTTCGAATGACTCAAAATACTTCAACGTCTGAACAATTAAAAGTCATTTTGGAATTCGGGGAGAACATTTGTGCGATTGTATGCGTACTGGAAAATGAAACCGATTATTTAGAGAAAGCAAATGGCTTTAGTGGTAAATTTATTGTCGCTATTTATCAGGATGGGTGCTTGGGCGGAACGAGTTTGAGTAGTGGTAAAAACTCGGCTGCTGCAGATGCGGGAATGTATCGGCTCCCGGCGACTCATGGAGGAATTTCATCCGGAATATCCAATTAAAACTTTATTTATCTAGTCCGTTGTTTTGATGAAAAACTAGTGTCGGCAACTACCCTTTACTTATTCACATTGAGAGTTTCTGGCTTCCCTGTGTATATTACAACGGTGAATTAAATTGCTGTTTTTGTATAATTTTCATCAGTTTCATCGTTGCGAAATATCTTGTTCTCAGCGATTTTACAAATGACTCTTCGCAGGGTACAGCTAAAAGCAATTATTCTGCTGTTAAATTCCGATAGATTGCACTTAAATGCAATAAACGTCTCCCGTCTTATTTCTCGCATAGTTGTTAACGGTCCCCCTGGCCCTTTCTCAGGTATGCTATTCCCATATATGGCACTTGCAAAAATGTCGACTAATGACATTATGTAGCCGACATTTTATTAATTATCTGTTAATCACCAGTTGTATTTGGGTCTGTTTATACATTTATATTGACTAATGAGGGATGGCATATTAATAACAACATTAAAATTTATTCCTTCTAAAGTTATCGTGCTCGGAGCACATGAACGTGGGAGTTATGATTTATCCTTTGTATCGATTACTAGGCAATCGCCTCTCATATTTCTAGATCATGAATACATTTTCTCATTTGCAAATTTTGCTGTCGAATAAATTGTGGCTTAAGTGATTCGTTGAATACATTAAATCTTAGTTTATTGTACGTTACCAGATTCTCATAATGAGTGGGATTATAACTGTTTTGTAGTAAATCAAGCGTTTGTGTACATGCACTCAGATTAGTCTGTCTTATTAGATACAAACTTTATATTTCAGCTGTGGTATTCTTAAAGTAACCCATCCTGAGTCATGGTTGATATGGTAGAAGTACGACGCGATCGTCATCCACGCAGTCCACTAAACCAACATCGAAATGCTAAAAATGGCATAAATAATTTATACGTGGCTACCCGAGCTCCGTTTTTGTCGCGTCCGACCTGTCCACTGATGCATTTATAATACAAGGGTGCTTTTTGCATCGTCCTCAGTCGTCTTTGGAATGCAACCGCTAAAATTGATCATGTTTCAAACGTGAGCTGAAGGAGTAATGCCGGTGGTTGAACCATCGGCAACAATGCGGTCGAACTAAACTGTTGTGGTATCAACAAATGTTGGTTAGCATTGTGCTCTACGTAATATTGTAATAGCGCATTTGAATCGGTCGTTACTATCGGGTCGTGCACCATGTGTTAGTTATGCTTGCCCAATGTGTAGAGATTCGAGCTCAGATTTTACTTTGTGGTTTATAGAGCACGTTGCTGGACCATAAAAACAGTAATAATGTTCAAAGGATAATAATGAGACATAAAATACCTATCGAAACTCATCCAAAGCAAATAGTAATGAATAAATTAGTCTCTACACGAACAAATAAACACTAATAATATGCAGACCATAATAACATCGGATAGTTGGTGCTGACAGGTTTTTACCAAGTAAACTCCGTTTACTCGATGTGTGAGTATATAGTTTCAGTAACATTCAATTAAAATTTTTGTCGCTTTGTCTATCTGGATGTTCCGGCTGATCTCTGGAACGGCTGGACTGATTTTGACGGGATTTATAAGGAGTAACTTAGGCTACTTTTTTAAAAGGTTCCGTACAGTTACAGCTACAGCTGTACATAAAATAAAATATTAATTGTCGACGTACATATTGGCAACGTCAAACATAACGGTCCTTAGATGAGTACATGGTTATTATTGTCTGCACTTAGTTTACATTTATACTGTCATATCTAAAAACGCTTTATTGATTTTATTTGTATAATTTGAGTGGTAAAGCAGACTCTAGTCTTCAAATTCAGAATGTGATATGAATTCTGAAGTGAGAGAGATGACATGCGATTATTACGCGTCTTTCCATTCTGTACAAAGCCAGAACGCAAGGGTATTAAACTAATCACGTATAGATTGGAAATAAGTTTTTTACGAAGTTCTTCCAATCCATACAAGAGCAGTACGCAAATACTCGCGTATACTTTGTAGTAACATAGAAGTAGATCTTGTTCCATAATGTACAGCGCCAGTACGCATACGCTTTCGTGAGCGAAAATCGTAAGACCCCCCGTCTATATAGAAATTTCACTTCAAAAATAGAAAAAGGAAACATGACCTAGCATTTAACGTCTCGCATTAATATTAATAATGCTCGTTAAAAAGTAGGTACTTTTTTAATAAAACATATTATGATTAAAAGTTATTGTTATGTATTTAATCCTACCTAAAAAAGTTCAAATATAATTCCATATTTTACTGAATCAAAAATCTACTTACACTTTTAACACTCTTGTCAAGCGTAAGTAATTCAGTATAGTTAGGAACGAAGACGCGAGCATCCACGATACAAACTATACACGATGAGTACGCAAAATTCTTGTATGCATTGTAATAACAGAATTTTAAAACAACATTACAATATATACGTGAGCAGTTTCCTATGGCTGCGTTCTGGCGTTGTATAGAATGTAAAGACGCGATTATTACGCATACTTATGGCTCAACGATATTCGCTTCTTCTGAAATTTCGCTTAGATAATTATAGCGACACATGGGTCAAAAAGATTGTCAAGCCATAAGTATTGTTCAGTTCTACACAAGTCATAATTCCAATCGGCAGTTGTCGTTTGTGCAAAAGATTGCAGACGGGCTTCCGACATGTATCCGTGCAGGATCGGAGAAAGAATACAATTTCCTTCGGCCGGCGGCCTGTCGTAAGAGGCGACAAAACAACCCACAGCCAGGTGGTAGGGCATTTGCTCGAGTGGATGGCTACCACCCCTGGTCTAAAGTATGTCCCCATTACCGTAACACACCTTGAGTTGTGTTACGGCATTAGTGACTAGGTTCCAGTCTCCCTTAAGAGAGCAGCAGCGCATTTGTAGCACCTTTGGTGTTGTAAATGTCCGCTTAACCGCTTTCCTATAAGTGGGCCGTCTGCCTGTCTGCTGAACTCTTGCAATAATTTTTTTTAAATAATCTATATTAAACATTATTCACAATCGGAAATGGCAGAGTGTTTCTTGCTATGGGTTCTTAGCTCTGTTTCGCTTACACGATTCGTACACTGTCGCGCGCTATTAAAATTGTTCTATTGCGCAGGAATTTTATTATTATTCGTGTAAAACTGTACTTAAAAACTTTGGTACATTCATCGATACTTGTCGCCCAGTTCCATAACTTAATCGCACGTTATACAATTCGTCACCGTCGGTGTTGCAAATTGTTTTCAATCGCTATTTATAATCTAACTTGGATGTTTTCCTTTTTTCAGTAAGCAAGCCATTTTCGACGGCAAAAGTCCGATCCGCGGAGGCGTACCATTTGTGTTTCGTAAGTATTTCACTTTGTTCTCTGCATAATATAATTATCTTATAGGACTTTTTTATACAATTTTGCGAACGATCGGGCTTAGTAGGTTCGATTCCTGGCATGGTAAATTTCTTAAACAAACTTTCCGTTATTTACTATGGTCTGGGTGTCTGTGATCGGCCCCAGAATAGTTCGTTGTATAATTAATTACACATAACACAAGCAAAATTTGCTTAGCTACGGGATGTACAGCGTGTGTGTTTGTCTGCCGATTTATTAACAAAACCATATTTACTCTATGTACACCGCTTCGCAACGCGTTGGAGTGGAGAAGATATTCGAATGTTTTCTTTTTCATTACAAATACCAACTTCTTAGGCTACGTTCCATAAGAGGCTCACAACGACCACGCTCACGACCGCGATTTTTCCCGTTCCATTTGCTTGCGGGCGTTACGATCGTAAACTCAAGTGGAACGTATATTCAACCTACCACTTGATATGGGTCATTGTGAGCGCTCCGTGAGCGAAAATCATGACTACGTTAGTGACGTTATCGCGGCGCCCATAACGACCGTGGTAGCTATGTGGAACGGCCTTTACAATATTATGTCGTGCACTTATAATATTATGTCTCTCTAATGATATATATATCTTCTAAAGAGTACATACATATTTCAGCTCAATTTGGACACTGGGCGTTCGGACCACAGCACGGCTTTGCGAGGATAGCGCGATGGCACGTGGACAAGATGCCGGAAAGGCTGCCCAGTGGCGACGTGGAGGCAGTCTTCAGCCTCATGGATGACGACTTCACCAGGTCTATGTGGCATTTCCAGTAAGTTAATATACCCTTGCTGTATATATTTTTGTAAAGAAAAACGTTACAGCAGACAGACTGACAGCCCACTTGATAGAAAGTGTTTACAGTCGCCTGTGACATTTACATCATCAGAGGTAGTTTTTCAAATTTTACTGCACGAGTTCAGTACATATGATGGAAATTGATGATTAAAATTATTTCTACCATAATCTTTAAAAGAACACGATAAGATATTATTTTAACACTAAATTATTATTCATTTTAAACCAATATTATGTTCACTTAAAAGTTAAATGGACAGTGAAACTCTTATAAACTACTGAACGTACGTACAAATTCAAAACCTAGTGCTATAACCCAAATATTTATATACATGGATTATAGCACTGCCGTGTAAAAAGTTTACAAATAATTGGAATGTCTACTCTCGTCAGACAACGTAGGTATAGTAACAACTATAACACATTATTTATTCAATCTTATTTTGAAGTGATAACTGCTTATGGGAGGGTAAACCCCTTCGTTATGTAACGCGTTACGGCGTCAGTCTGTCTGGCTTCCCTTTCTCTGACCCATACGGCAGCGGTAGGTTGGCTAAGTTATCACTTCTGTCGGGCGTCCCGAGACGCACGCTTTTTAATTTTCCAATACTGTATCAATTATATTATAATTTCCTTATATGTAATTGTGTCCAAATGTCTAATATTAATAAATTTTTAGTGGAATCTTTTAGTGTGTTATGTATTTGTGTATTAATTACGTATTTTTATATTGTCAGAAGGATAATTATTGTATGTTACCCAAATAAATCTATTTTCTAGGTTCAGATTAACATACAGGCTGATACTTCGCGAGAAGGAGTTGCATTTCAACATCGGCGTTTACAACCCCAGTAAAGAGCTGACGTTCAGCTGCCAGCTGTTACTGCACACGTACTTCAAGGTGCCAGACGTGCGCCGTTGCCAGATCACCGGATTGCAGGGCTGCATGTTTATAGACAAGGTACAAACTGATTCTCATTTTTTTCAGCTGGTAATGACATTAAAATTCTCGAATATCGATGCATTTTTGCAAGCTCTATTTTTAATTGAATCTCCTTACCTCACTTCCACAGTCGTACATGTAGATGATGCATCTTGTTTGAATTATTTTGGTGTACAGAGGACTGAAGTATCAGGTATACTCCTTAATTACGGAGTGAAGGCAGTAAGGTACGTTACGTTTTTCTACGCAACGTACCTTACGTTGCGTAGAAAAACGTAACGCTTTTGACTTGTATTAATTTCACTTCTCATAAAATCCATTTTCATTCATTCTTAAGGAATAAAATCCAAAAATATGTTTCATAAAAATTGATTTTTACAAGTTAATTAAATTTTTAACATTCGTTATATATGTCCTCAAAGACTACGGGCCTCAAAAATGGCCCGGACAGGGGTTGTGAGAGCCATGGGAAGGCTAACATGTAGAGGCCTCTTTGACAATTTTAATCTAAATGTGGCGTGATACTGACCGGCGATTATCCCTGTCTACGCCATATAAAAATGGACCCAAGGACAAGCCCCGGTCGGTGTATGTCTTGTAAGAATGAGAACAAAAGAAACTACAACAAAACAAAAGAGAACTAGGGGACTATGGCTTCTGCCCGTCCCACATTTTCAAGGAACATGGATAAAATGGGCAGACGGTGACTTGCCACTCTCTGCATGGGCCTCATAATTATGCCGTACAAATTGGCAAGGGGAAACATGGATGTGAGTGTTCAAAGGGTGTGGAGAGGTGGTCTGCGATTCACCGAGGCTATTTCTGACGTTATGTCATTTATCACTTCCACCCCTGGAGCTTAGCTCTAGCGACCTCCACTCCGTGCCCGCTGTCTAAGGCAAGCAGCGGAGGCGAGGGCCTTGCCTTGGCCCCCCCCGAAATCAGTTACGAGGTTTCGCTACTCACCTAAGGTTTCACCGCAAAGCCCCCCTGCAAATTATTATTATTATATAAATATTTTTTCATTTAACAAAAAAATTACATTTTTGAAACCATTATAAAAACATTTTTTTTATATATAAAAAAACATCTACATTATTTGATAAAAAAGCAATATTATATTATTGTTAAGATTCGCATGTTTTTTGAAAATAAAATTATGCAATGAAATTGCTCTTTCTAGTTCTCTTCCAAAACTCTCGGATTTTAATAATTAGGTACTTATTCAGTTAAAAAGCCGTTACTTGTATATTGATTAATAACAATAAGAAATTCTTTTGTTGTAGCTTTTCTATCGATTGTTCTTGCTCTAATTAAATGCGGCAATAGCAAAAAGTTAGTTCACAATCGATTCATAATTATATTAATTAATCCGCATGTCTTCATTCGAGTGTGCATGGGAATTTATTTCTTGACGATGACGTTTATTATTAAAACAATCTTTATTAGTTTGACGTGGTAGACCCGTGCTGAAATAATTAACCTTGCATACAGTTTTTAGGGCCGGCCGGCGCGATCGGTCTGATACAACGCTTTCACAGAATCTTTCTTTCACTTTCACTCTCACACCACAAATCATCATATCAATCAACACTTTCGCAGCTTAACGCGTGAAGCGGATTAGTTTTGAGCTAATCATGTTTTGTACTGTAACGAGTCGCGAGACTCGAATTAAAATGCCGTTGGAATTAATATAGAGTTTATTAAAACTATACAAAGACGTATAACACAAGTACAAACATAACCGAACACAACAAGTCCAAACGTAACGCAGAAGGTCGTTATACCATAAAACGCGTAAAGTCCGTTACTAAAAGATTCCCGTTTGTAGTACACACGTCTTGCCTCGATCGTGGTTATCGCTTGGCTGCCTCGTCCCGCCGTCGGACCATTGCTTTATACGGCACAGATGCAATATGTCCGGCCGGCCGCGTGGACTGAATTTCCTAGAATCAGTTTGTACTTTATATCCGAACACTTGGATAATGATCACAATACAACAATAGGCCGTAAAAGATTACAATACACAATGGGGTGTTCTTTAATCACAAATTTTAAACACAAAGTAAACAAAAGAAGTATAAATGCCGAAAGGTAATAAAATGTTTTTTTACGGTATGCAGGTGTGAAATTGTTTTTATCGGGACCGGACCCCTATCCCATCCCTTATATCTTATCTCCTTAACCTATCCTAAAGGCTGGCGAAGCGTTGGTGTCGCCTCTGGTTCTGCAAATGTCTACCGTTCTAACCGCTAACCATTAGCCGGCTCCTATACCTTACTATTTACTCACTTACCCTACCATCGGTTGAAATTTTACATTACTTGTATGGAGCTATGTCGAAATTTAACCGATACTCAGGCAATAACGGTTGATAAAATATAGGAATCGGACCTAATTGGACCCGTCTGCCTGTTTGCCACTTTCGCAAAAAGAAAGTGTTTTTTTATATTGGGACTTTTTATATGTATTGTTCATGAATGTACCATTGCTTTTTTCGGGTCTTCCCAATTCAGCTGCAATGAAAGTTAAATCAGTATACCAGTCGTGCATGTCTATCTCGAATTGACACGTTTCACACATCGATAACGATGAGAAGACACAATTATAGAAATTTAAGTTACTAATGTATTGGTAATTTAGGTGTAAAATAAAATAAATAAACATAAATGTTAATATAAATAAAAAACAAGATGTAATAGAAATAAGATGACATTATATATTAGAAAATAATAGAAAAAGGAAGAAAAATAAAATTAACCCTTAATAGTAATTAGTTTTTCCATCAGATTGAAATAAAAAATTGTGTATATGTGCAGTTCACACGCAATAGAAGTCAAACCTTAGAGAATATACTCACAGATAATTCTTCTGTAACTTTTATTAACATAATTATATTTATGCCTTTAGCGTACATCCGTCAACATATTATAATTTAAAATAAACTTCTTAAGTATCACTCACGTTAAATTTGTCACCGTTTTAGTGTAATTAATATTATTACCAGTTTTATTCCGGTCCAAATTGGACCAATGTTTAATCATCGAACTTATTGACTCTAATCTGTGCTGCACAATATAAAACACGTATTTCATTCTCTCGCAGGCTAAGTCTTAAAGATTTATGTGTTTATCTCTTTTTAGTGTCGCTTTTTAGTTTCATCGAGTATCAAATCACAATGATTCTAAACAAGTTTCACTTCAAAACATACAATGAAAGAAATTGCGATATCTTAAATTCTATAAAAATTGGTTTACATGAAATTTGGTTTCCCTTTGCTTTAAATGAAATTATATGGATCTAAGGCATTTTTCTTGTGCGTTTAATATTCTCCCTGTGGAATTTACCCAAAATATAATTGCTTATCTTAAAATAGTTCATGCAGGAACGGAGAAAGAATATAATTTCCTGCGGCCGGGCGGCCTGTCGTAGGAGACCACAAAACAACCCACAGCCAGGTAGTAGGGCATTTGCCCGACTGGATTTCTACCACCCCTGGTCTAAAGTATGTCGCCATAACAACCTGGAGTTGTGTTCCGGCATTAGTGACCAGGTTCCAGTCTTCCTTAAGAGAGCAGCAGCGCATTCGTAGCACCTTTGGTGTTGCAAATGTCCATAGGCGATGGTAACCGATTACCATCATGTGAGCCGTCTGCCTGTCTGCTGAACTCCTGAAATAAAAAATTAATAAAAGTAAAAAATAGATGTAACGTGCATGAGATGCAGATAGCGAATTTGCACTCACAACAGAGCGTGAGAACTTGCTTGCATAAAGGTTTATACTTGAAAAAGGCTGTAATTGAATGTATTTCAGACAAGAGAAGACGCAATGTACCAGGAGACGAGGGAAGTGGTGACCATAAACGAAGGCACCGCCAGGATCTACCAGAATACAATGCAGGAGCACATCATCACCAACGTGGTCAGCGGCAGGAAGATGCGGGTGCAGAAGTATAATTTCCCTGATACGGGTATGTCTGCTGTTTGCTTTTTATCTCTTTGCAAAATGATAAATAATTAATGCACAGCCCAGACCCTTGTAAACATAGTTACACACTCACCCACACACACATCTCTATATATCTCTATTGTATTTTTCTTTGATTGTAGTGCTCTTTGGTGGTTATTATAGAAATAGTGCTGAATGGGAGGCGAGGGCCAGGAATACCATCAACAGGGTTTTTCTAGTTTGGACTCCTGTCTTTCCGATTTTATTAAGTTTCTCAATTTTTTGTACTCTATCAATTATGTCTTTCTTTTTATGGGAAGTAAATAAATAAATGATTATTATTATAATTTGCTGAGGGCACAACTTGTTTGTTTCTTTTTATATTTTATAAACATGAAATTGTAGATTGTTACACGAGAGGTGACAGTGACCTATTTAGGCAAGCGAGGGCGCTAATAGTTCGAGAGCCTAAATAGGCTAGTAGGCGGGTGTACTGTTCGATCTCCTATAGTGGGAGGCCCGAGCCCAGCAGTGGGACCTTTATGGGCTGGGCTGCCATTTGCGCAATAAATTGAATCTCACGGCCATGTTGTCTGTCGGGCGCAGTGGTGTGGAACCCTTGGGCGGAGAGCGCGAAGGAGATCCCCGACCTGGGCGACGACGAGTTCCCGAACATGGTGTGCGTGGAGGCCGGCAGGGTGGCCGCGCCCATCGTGCTGCTGCCCGGGACCGCGTTCGAGGCCAGCCAGATACTCCAGGTATATCAGCACTATATTATATAATATTGTTTATTGTAATATTGTTATTGTTTGCTACTAACGTAACTTCTTCATTTCATAATACCTCATTACATCAAAACGTTGTTTTGTTAAAAATCACTCATGTCAATCGCCTTACATACGTCTAAACATCAACAAATATTAATTGCTATAAACTCTAAAACCGTGTAAAAACATAATATATATATCTAAAATCTCAAGACTTTAAAGTAAATATATTAACAAAACAACGAGTTAGTGGGACTCGAATGCCGTTCGATTTATTATAGAGTTTATTAGAACTATACAAACACGTATAACACAGGTACAAATATAACTGAACACAACAAGTCCATAAAACTATTAGATTCCCGAATGAACACACGTCACGCCCGTATATTAGTCGAAGCTCAACGCCCCCTCTCTCCATCAGGCCGTCGTTTTATACTTCACAAATACAAACGTGCCCGTCCGGCAACGTCGACACAATCGGGTTGTAATCGTTATCCAAAACACCTGGCTAATGATGCAGCCGCAAGCGGCCGTAAACGAGAACAATAGGCTGTTCTCTACAATAGCTAGAAACGTATGCCAATAAATAAGTGAACATAAGAAGACGATCATAAAAGGATTACAATTAATTCAAGTACCGACAGGTAATAAAATGTGCTTCTACAGCTATACGTGGAATCTAGGTTGTAACAATATTATAATTTTTTTTACATGCCGTGTCTGTAAATATTGAAGCTATTTAAAAAAAAAAACAACTGGAATAGACTATATAAAGGATGGAAAACACAATGCATTTTTTTTTTAATCTCTTGTTTGTTTGTTCGGGATTCACGTAAGAACGATAGATTAGTAACGATTTCGATGTGGTTTTAGCTGATCTACAGCAAATTCCTAGATTTAAAATCTGCGCTAGTTTTTGTCCCGGGAATCCCGCAGGAAGCTTCCCAGGAGCGCTTCGAACTGGTTCGAATGCATAAATAGTTTATTACGAAACAATAGCCTTTTTTTAATGTTGCGGTACTTTGGGACGTGGGAATCCCGCAAAAATTTCAAGTCAAACGTGAACGAATTCGCGGGTATATCCTAGTTAAATAGATATAGACAGATATGTAGTAGTTAGCAAGGAATTGTATTACAGTAAGTTTTGTATGAAATGAAACAACATCAACTTTGACGTATGAATTGATTTGATAATTGCAGGTGATGTAAAAACAACGCGCTACCAAAACGTCCGCCGTCCACTTGGAAGTCAATTTTGCGAAAAAAAAATACGTACCAAATGACAATACACGTCGGAGGCACACACTAGTGTATTAACTATACAATCTGTATCAACACTTTGCTCATTTTAAGCTAATTTACTATACAGTGATTGATATATTTGTACGTAATACGCCTGTTAAGAGCATAATTTTTATTTTATTTTTAATTACAGCATTTAAATTTGACATCAATCAGAGTCGTTAATATCTGTTTTTGACAAATGTGGACAAAAACGACAAGTGACAAAACATTTGTAGGCAGTCAATTGTTGTTTTTTTTTATTGCACGAATTCAGCAGACAGGCAGACGGCCGACTTGATGGAAAGCGGTTACCATCGCCAATGGACATTTGCAACACCAAAGGTGCTACGAATGCGCTGTTGCTCTCTTAAGGGAGACTGGAACCTGGTCACTAATAAACACAACTCGAGGTTGTTATGGCGACCTGCTTTAGACCAGGGGTGGTAGCCATCCAGTCGGAAAAATACCCTACCACCTGGCTGTGGGTTGTTTTGTCGCCTCTTAGGATAGGCCGCCTGGCCGCAGGAAATTGTGTTCTTTCTCCCTTCCTGGATTTCCATCAGAATTTCTATTCTGTCAAAAACAGCCGTAAATTTTAAATTTCTCTGCAAAATCACCACTGTATTGTAAATTGGCGGATACACGTAGTTTAGTTATGTAAAAGAAATGGATTCCGATAATCATGTTAAGATGTAATTTTAATATATGAAATAAATAATGGGAATAAAATTACTTTTAGTAAGGATTCTTTCAGCTTTTAAACAGTAGTTGTTTTTCAGTCTACTTAATACAAGAAAACATTAGTACTATACAAAAAAATCTAATCCAAAATCCTTTGGTTAGTTTTGTGTTTAAAATACAAAGAATAAGTATAATACAACATAACATTTTAAAGATTAGATTGAAACGTTTGAGCATGTTATTTTTTTCTATCGACCTTTAAATGAACTTGCCAACTACAAGATTGATTTATGCTTTATTGTGATTGACAGCTGACCTCTATGGTGGCATTTACAACTTGTACTATGTATGTAATAATATTTAATTTATGCTTTAAATCATCCTTTTATGATATAGACATTTTTATTCCGCATTCCAAATTTTGTTTGGGAGAAATTGCATTCCATTGTTTGTTAAAGTGCTTTAAGGATAAATTTTTCAATATGTATTAATCTGTTATTTTTCCCGTTATCGATGCATTTTGACTTGGCTTTTGGACAAAAGATAATTTATGCGAAATTCGAATGTGGTTTACGAATACGATATAATTAATTTAACATAAGGACGACTTAGTGATGTTTAAATATTATAAAAACATCGATGTGTTCAAGGAATAAACCCGTAATTGCAAAGACATGTATAGACAGAAAATTATTAATTGATTATATCACTTACTAAATAGAACATCTATTTTCGTCATTATTCAAGATGTTATCCACTTTGAATAAGTGTTTGGAATATAATGTGCGTCTCCCTAGAAATGAAGAGATTTTCGAGATTTTTTTTCATGTATTTATTTAAAATAATAAGTCATGAAACAGATTTCAAATCATATTTATATGACTAAAACAGATTAGAAATTCTGAACGCTAGTGTAATAACGGTTTATTCCTGGAAGGGGACTTTTTTTTTAATTTTATGGGGCTATATTTCTTTATATATACGTATACTTCTGTCTTCCTTACTCTATTGTACTAGTTATAAATAATTCATTGTTCTGTTATTGTCTTCTTAGTTTGTAAGATCTTGCATTCGCACAATATGGTTGTGGACACACGTTGCAATAAATTCTTACAATAATAACATTTCTGACATATAAAAGAACTGGCGTAAAAACAATATCTTATATTTTTAAATACCACCTTAGAAATAAGTTGATTACTGTATAATAATACTTATATACAATGCAAGCAGTCCGCAACGACTGGTGGTGTCAATTATGATTATGTTAGTAAATAATTGTTCTGTTGTGTCCTTTTAGTTAGTAAGATCTTGCAACAATTAATATTTGTTAGAATATCGACCAGCTGATTATGTTGAAAGAGAATTAAACCTCTTCTTTATTCTAAACGCAATGATACTTTTGGGATATTTTAGTATAAAAATACTTATACAATGCAAGCGTTCCGCTCTACGATAACTAATAAATAACTATTGTTCAGTTGTATCCTTTCAGTTAATAAGATCTTTCAACAATTTTTTTTTTTAATGTAGTCTTATTATGTTGAAAAAGAACTAAACTTACTCTTAATTTAAGCTAAATGGAATAATACTATTGGGATCTAATTTTGCTTTTATAATAACACTTATACAATGCAAGCGTTCCGCTTTGCAGCTAGTGACGCCAATTAGGATTATATTAATAAAAAGATCTGTTATGTCCTCTAGTTGGTAAGATCTTGCTACAATTAATATTTTATTTAATGTATAATATATCAAGCCTTATTATGTTGAACGAGAACTAATCCTATTCTTGATTTAAAAATATTGAACGCTTTCTTTTGGTATCTACTTTTGTTTTTAATTAAAAAATATTTCGAGGGCTTCATAACAAATGGGCACTTATGTCTGTACAAAAGTGCAGTTTTACACACGGGACAAAACTGTGAATAAAACAGAACTAGTTGATTGTATAGGGTTTTTAAGTACAACTTGCATGCTGGTAAGGCATTCTAAATTGAAATTGCATAGATTTTAATAAACAACAAATAAGGCATTTTTGCGTATACGCCTATATTTTATGAAGCCTCGACTCATACAACGCAAGCGTTCCGCTTTATGACTGCGCGTCAATTATGATTGGGTTATTAATAATAATTGTTGTAAAAAAAACAATACACGATAATTAATCTAGTTGATTATTATACGAAGTGCACATTAATTTTAGTTGTTGTTTTTTTTTAACTATGAAATTAAAAGCCTCTTTGATTTAGCATTGAATGTGACGTAAACTTTTCAGTGAATTTAAAATGGTTTAGACTAGGTAAGTGGTTCTTTACGTTTTATGTCTTATAGATAAGATCGGTTGAGTGTTTCATTCCAAGCACATTGACAGTTCCGTAAAGTGGGTCCATTGTTCTTATCATATTGCTACGAAACCCTGTAACGTGTTTAATAGATTTTTTCCATATCTCAAAAATTATTCAACGGATTTTGTACAAATTCATTTTCGTCGAAAGAATTCTTTTTAACTCTGTCACTTTTAATTTTGTACGTAATGATTTCATAGGCTTTAGTTTTAGCTTAAATTGGAACGTAACTATAAAAATATTTTTTTAGGATGAACACGCATTATGGAGCAGCTCTCTCGATTTTAATCTGGTGAATAGGCAACTCTATGCAAATCCATAGAAAAAATTGTGTAATGCATATATATTATGCGCACTTCTAGGGCAGGAAAGTGGCCAGAGAAGAGGACAGCGCTTTTATGTTGACCCAATATTATGTAGGTACATTATATTGTGTTTACATACACCATGTATGGCATATGTCATAGATGGTATACCCATACTGCCCACTTCTTTTCTTGCTACCCTGGAAGTGGGCGTAATGTAAACGAGGCATTAAGCAGAGCGCATTACAAGCACGGAATTACATACACAATTATTTTCATATGTACAGGAAATCGTATAATATAATATAAAATTACACGCTCGCCTTGCATTATTGTAGAGGAGACGCTGAAGACCTTTATCCATCTGATATCCAGAATACACATATTTGTTATTAAATTATATTGATTTATAAACACGCCTATGGATAGCTTGCCAGTCGAAGTGCTCATGGCTATTTTAATTAAATTAATTTTAATCATTTTTGTCAAAGCCTTCACTTTTCTGATAATTGAGATTCTTTTTGCGTCTTTTAGATTTTTTTAAATGTAGTTTCAATGTGTAGATATAAAATAACGGTCGGTTATGTACAAAAATATGTGATTGTTTAGTACATTTTTTTTATATAATTCGTTCTTTTTTTAATTAGATCCTTTTTCGAGGCTTTTAAAGTATACGACGATTAATGTAAGAATATGTACTTAGATATAACGAGTTCCTTGTTTTATATATTTCGAACATTTTGGGTGCATTGCGTTAAGGTGTGCTACATTCCATTAACTGCCATACTTGGAGTGCTTAAAAGACCATTAATTAATCCGGTAATTACAATTTGTTATTATAATTGTTTAACGGAATTTTGATATATTCGACCTTTAAAATTATTCTAACTAATGTTCTATAACTCTGTTTTTATTTTGTCTATAATATAATGAGTTTCAATTCTAGATCAAACTAATTTTAATGGTTACTATGAACTATGTTTCCTTGTATTTTATTTTATATTATAATCGACTTTTCGGCCATTTTTGAGTTGACATGATCACAGAGAAAGGGGACATTTTGAAAATGGCGGAAATCTAAAAAATAAAACGAACGAATACTTTTGAATACGTAAGAAAATAAATCAATTACAAAATAAAATAAAATAGTAAAACTAGAATTTCAATCATCCTTAAAGTCAATTCATTAGTCGACTATTAGTTGAAATTAATATCAATTATTGTGTTTGGTAAATAATCGGTATTTAAGAGATCTAAAGTGTGGCAGAACAGAACACAGCTCAAATACAAAAGTATCGTCTGCGCCACATTGTATGGACTTTCCAGATTAGCTGCTAAAGTTGCCATAAAAGCTCAACGTGCCATTTGAAAATCTAGCAAACTGACTTAGTTTTTTTTTTCAATTAATGTAAGTATGTGCATTTGTCATCTTACTTTCACACTTTTTTTAAAAACTAATAATATAATAGTAATAAAACGCCTAATTAAAAATAAACTAAATTATAAATAAACTATATATACAAACTAAAATTAAACCATAAAATCTAGTACCAGACAGCTGTCAGTCGGAAACGTGCCCAAAAGACTGGCCACATTGCCTCGTTGAATCGCAACACTATAGCGTTGAGTATAAACCAGTCTTTTGGTCACGTGAGACATCCACCAGACGTTTGGCTTACTTATTTTTTTAGTATTTATGGCTTGGCAACTAGGCCTTTAAGCCAGGGCTTACTTATTAAAACTTATAAAGACAAAGCGATGCCATACAAAACATAGTATCGCTCCCAATAACCTTAATAAACAGTTTTGAAATGGCATGTCTTGTAGGTAGTTTATGACATTTTTTGTGGTGTAAAATTTCTTAGGATGCCAAGTACTAAGTTTTCAAATTGCACAGCAAATCTGTTTGACTATAGAAAAATGTATATTTGGCATGTAGCATACTTAACGATAATTTCAACATGAATTCACAATTTTGAATAATAATGTGATAATATAATGCTCTCTTTTTAAAGACCCGAAAAAATTATGTTATAATGGAAAAATATACGAAATTAGGGCAGAACTAATAGAAATATGTATGTTTGGTTGCATAGATAAGTCTATGTTATCTCTTGTAATGTTATCGATCAATTATTAGCATATTTGGATATTATCGAAATATTAACGTGTAAGCTACTGTTAGTGTAGTGGGAATCATCGAAACATACAACGAAGTGTACTTCCATGGGTGCAATAAAGTGAAGTAATATCAATTATTTTTGTTTTATTTTATACTCTAGTTCCGACATTATCTCCTACCTTAGAACCTTTTTAGTGGCTTAATAAAAATGTAGTTAAAGAAGTTTTTTTCATAATCGCATTAATAATACAATATTAAAAACACTAACGAGCCGATAATAATCGTAGTATTATGAATAAGTTAGAAATCAGAGTTTAGAACCGTTTCGGTGACTATCATTGTTTGTTGCTTCTTTCCGTCATTGTGAATTGTCCAATTTATATATAATAATTGGGATATATATTTTATACACCTATCTACATTATATAATGTAATTCATAATCCATGGATGTAATTAATATCTTTCGATTTTTTCTTTCTTCATTAATACGTAATGATTACATTTTTTAGCGATAAGGCCGCCTTTTGTTTTACCAAGTATGTAACTATTGATTGTCTTCTTGTGCGTTATTGCAATTTGTGTTTTGGTGAACAATAAAGTGTTATATCTATCTATAATAGGGATGAATATAAAGTATAGTCATTCATCCCTGAAAATGGACCATTTTCTGCGGAATGAGAATTTAAACTTGTGAACAAATCGTGATAGCTTAGAGGGTATCGTAGTCTCTTAAGGAGTTTTCTGTAGCATTAATTTATGATGGTTTATGTACTCGCATTTCATTTTATTGATTTAGGTTCGAACTTGGCGAAACAATGCAGGGTTTAACCAAATTCACAATTAACGTGTATATTGTAAATTATCACATCGACCCCTTACCGCCATTTTATCGGAAAGTAACATTTGGATCTAAATATATTTTTGTTTGCAAAAGTTATTTCAAACGTTTTATATTTTGTTTTAAGACTTTAGTTTTTGATTCAGTAGCGTCTTATTTAAAACTGAAAGTCTTGAAACAAAAGAATAGTTTGAAAATGTCAAAAATAGCTCGACAATCGACATGCTGAATCCGGGAAAACACCAGAACGTGTGAAATCCACCTTAGACAAGCATGGCGGGTATCCCCACTATAATTGTTGTGGATCGAGAGGGTATCTTTAAACAATAAATTTTGGCGATTACTTAAGGTAACTTTAATTTATATCACACACTATCAATATACTATTTATTACACAACACTTTACAAGGCAGAAAAGTGGAGGAGGGGGACGTAAAACGTCATAAGCCACTGTCGTCTCGTCGTATGAGTGACATTTTATTTAGCGGGCAAAGGGTGCTGAAGCCAGGGCTACTCCAACAATAATATAAAAATCTGAAGGTCCGAGTTCAGCATTAATATGTTTATATTAATATCACAAATCTGAATAAACATTTACCAAATTTCATGGCAATCGATTCGTGGACAAAACCATAAATAAAGAAAAACATCATTTATCAGCATGAAATATAGGATTATGAAATAAAAACCAGGTTTAATAAACACTAGTATAATTACGCTTTACATCAATAATTTATTTCGGTGCTGTAGTTTCTCCAGTATTGGGTTTAGAATCCCAAGCCCCAACTTCATTTAACAAATCCTTCTTCGTTTCGAAGTATTCCTTGTACCACATTATGTGATCTTTTTTCTCTTGTACGGTGTAAAAGGCGTTCTTTGAAAGACCAACGCATACTAGTTCCATGAAATGTCTGATTGGCCCTCGTTTCGGGCACCAACCTTCTAACTGTGAATCGAGGAAGACATGCTCCGAAAAGTGGACGTCTTTCTCTTCTTCCAAACCTAAAATTGAGAATGACAGGATCAAGTATAAAGAAAAGATAGAAAATTGGAAATGATTAAAACTACTGAGGGGTTATGTTGGTATGTTGTTTGTGTCACCGTTGAGCGGTGTATGTCCCTCTTCAACGTGAAATGAAAGTACTTCAGTTCTTATACACTTTTAATCACACACTATGTATTATACTATATATTATTTAAAAATTAACTCAAAATCATTGTTGTCTTACGCAATAACGTATGTGCTAGTTTGCAATCTGCTGTCCATGTGTGTCACTTTTATTTATATATATTTTTCTTTGTTGCATAATAATTACATATAATTTAAGATTTTCCTTTGAGTCAGGTTGCTTGGAAGAGATCGCTTTTAGCGATTAAGACCGCCTTGTGTTAATAAGTAACTATTGTTTTGTGCATTTTGGTAATTTTTGTTTTGGTGAACAATAAAGTGTTGTCTACGAGTATGTCTATACGTTATTTACAATGGTCAATGAGAAGGATATTGTGAGGGCAAGCAGCAGGTACGAGAATCGAGTTCGGGTCTCCCAGGAATGTCGTGTATACGCGTTGAATGCGTGTAACGAACTGCCCCTAACTTTAGCTGTTAGCAGTTTCGCTCAGTTTTTGAGCGTTGGTGTTTTCGCGCCAATAGAATGCGGCGGGAATGTTGCGCGCTGTCATATAAGGGCCGCGCTATTTTGAAGGCATAGATTAATATGCGCTTGCGTGCTTGCTGCTTATGACGTTGGCACTAATGTCGCCACTTACTTTTAAGGGTTTTAGCGCGGGATTTTATTTAATTTTTATTTCGACGTTTCGGCCACTTCAGCAACCGCCGTGGTCACGGAAGACAAAGATATCAAGTGTGAACGAGTAATGTTAAAGTTAGTATTTAGCCAACGGCCAACTTGTTAAATTTAATTATTAAAAGGGTATACATATATAGGGTACTCGTATTACTTATTCATATAAATCTGTATGTCGAGTTCTTTGTAGGAACTTGCAAAGTAATGTTGGTGTGTAAGAATATAAAAAGTAAACAATAATTGTATGTTTGTATGTGTATTATAAATCTCAACTGTTTACGTATGTAAGTCGTTATACGTCGATCTGAGCTACAATTCGGCTTCAGGTTTTTCTTAGTTTTTTAAATCATGAATATTAATAGATATTAAACATTGGCTACGTATACAAATCATGCAGTCAGAAGCGTTAAGTCAGATCAAAAAGATGAATAAAATCATATGTCAAAGTCAAGTACAAACATTGCAAACTGTGACGTCGTTTCTATAACGAAATCAAAATCAAATAGCGTATTAATTATAGTTTAAACCAGAGATTCCCAAACTATTTTCGGCAAGTGACCGCTTTTCCAAAATTAACTGATACCTCAGACCCCCATAGTCGGATTACTTTAAAAATCCTATCGCTAGTTTATTTCGTATTGTTACAAAATACTTACCAATTTAAAATCTTTGCGGTTGGTCAAGTGAATACTTCCTACTAAAATATTAGGCATTCTTATAACAAGTTGGTACACGTAACACAACTTAACAATAGAGGTTTAGACCTCATCGACATGCACCCAGAATCATTTTCGTTTATGTATACCCCTGGGAAACCGATTTCGACCAGGGGGTCGAATCGACCACTTTGAGAAACCCTGATTTTAACATTAATTAAAATTATTTCTAACATGCTGTTTAATAGTTATGATGATGACTTGATATTTAAACGGGCGCTCTTTTATATGAATTGTGATATGTATCAACTACCCCATGGACTGATTCTGAACTAATAATTCCTTTATACCTTGTTCATTGTCGATAGGGAACTTCCAAACTTTTCCTTGTTCAGTCCATAATATCATTTTCTGGAAATAATTAGCGGGAGGCTGCGTTGTTGCTAATGTTACTTCGCGCTCTTTCAGGCTATCCCACACATCGAGTTTCGTGCCATAGTTTGGCTCTCTCGCTTTGAATATGCCAAGTGGTTCTCCGCTGAATATGTTTACTGAAGTTGTTTGGGGTAATGTTCTGTAAGATATACCAAAGTCTATAAGAAATATAAAAATGCTATTAAAATACATAAAATCCAAATAAGTTCATGTTTGACCATGATCATAAGAGTAGCAGTGGTTAAGAATGAACTTTGTTTTATTGATGAGTTTAGCAGACAGGCAGACGGCGCACCTGATGGAAAGCGGATACCTTCGCCTATAGACACATTTGTAACACCAAAGCTGCTACCGATGTGCTGCCACTCTCTAAAAGGAGAAAGTCAGGTAAATACCCTACCATCTGGCTGTGGGTTGTTTTCTAGCGCTTTATGAAAGCCCGCCGGCCGTAGGAAATTTTATTCTTTCACCTTCGTGCACAGATATAAATTTAGGAAACACCTATCAGCAACTACCAGATTGCATTTTAAAGGAAACATGGATCTAATAAAAAAATCGTCAACTCTGCCATATATACAGGATCACTGAGGCATAATATTCTATGCTATCATATATATATTATATATGATAGCACTGGTGATCCCACCGTAAAATGTCGACATAAACACGAACACCTAATCATCTGTAGATGCTGAAAAATTATGAATGTTCAAATGCAGTTCTATAAATTTCAGCTTCACAATCTTCAGTTCAGTGATGTTTGATTTCAAGTTAGAATTTGAACACATTGGACAGAGGCAGATAACATAGTCCCTTAGCTACCACATCTTACATAGCCATAACAATATAATAAAATAGCAATCACAATAAATAAGATTACCTCTTTCCTGTACTATCTTGAGGAGTATCAGTTCTAACTTGACGTGGCACATATTTACTTCTCGGTAATTCTGTTTGCACTTTACTGACAATGCGTTTCACTTGCTGACCTCTTGTCTCCTTTTGTAGAATATCATCCGTTTCCTTTGTGCGATCAATTTTCATACCAATCAGTAAGTCACTATAAAAAATAATGTTAGAATTAACCTTTGTTTGTAAGAAACATGTTTATATAAGGCAAATAATTGAATTAATGAAAACACTATTGTTCACCAAAATTATAACTATGCTTTTTAAAAATAGGTACAATAAATGTTGAACAAAGTGTGGCCGTATCCCTTAAACTTAAAGCAATCTCTTCCAGTCAACTCCCGGAACTAAGGAAAATATCAAAACGACAGTGGCGGTGTAGACAATAAATTATATAAAACATTCAAAACATATTAAAGAAATAAATAAAACTCTTCATTTTATATTATATAAACATAAAATGAAGAGCTGCTTATTCTGTATTAATATATCATAATAAATACAGAATAAGCAGCACTATTATATGTGAGAGGATTAAAAATAATTAAAACCATGTTTTAAAAAAAGGATACTGACTTAGCTTGTCTGATGTTGAATGGGCAATGAGTTCAATAAACAGATAACCTGTACTGTGAAGGTGTTATCGACAAAGGACTAAGTGTGTACAGGTGTCATTAAAGAAAGATTATTACTAGAGCACAAATTACGGGAATGAGAATGATGTAAGTCTAATTAATATACAGATAGAAACATGCTTTGCCATTCATTCACATTCAAAAATAGATTATTTTTAGGCAATCAGACAAATAAAAGTATAGAAGAAGCCTATGTAAATAAAAGTGTTGAAGAGAAGTATTTTTACACTTTTTTGTGTAACAGCATATATAGGATATACTTGGTTTGCTTCCTTGTACCCAATAATAATGAAAACCATTCCCTAACTATTATGCAAACCAATTTGATTTAATACTATATGAGAGCCAATATTTCTCTTACAGCGTATTTAACATACAAATATGCAACAAACAATATACTAAAACAGACATAACATTAACAACACCATCATGTGCGGCCATCAAATGACCATAATAAACAACATACAACAACTCATGGTTCGGCTTGGCAACACCCTTAAAACGGGGTCCATCATTATCAAGGATTAAGCCCAGTATCTTTGGAAGTGTACAAACTGTACAACTAAGTTCTCACTCATAACACACTTCCTTTACTCAGCTTCATTCTGAGACCTCACTGCTTGGTCTACCTATTTTTTTCATGACATACAAATAGCATATTTCCCTTTCTGGCAATTTTGAAATCACTAACAAATGTATCTGTTCTATTATTAGATTGTTATTACCATTTCAATTCTCACCAAATATATGCTCTTGATGAAGTAAGTTTTATTACCTTAGGGTAGTTGAGGTCTGGTTGATTTTACCCAAAACTCTGGAGAGTAGTTCAGCTTCAGTCTGTTTTACATCACCGCCGAGGGTTTTGGCCACATCAGTTGCTGCTTTTGTTATGCTTTCCTCTACAAACAGTGCAAGTAACATGTAAGATCAAATACAACATTGAAACCATGTTGTCTTTCTTCTAGTTTCCAAGAAGTATAAAATTATCTTATTTGTACTCTAAACAGATAATTAAAATAAATAAATAAACTTTACTGCTGAAAAAAGGGACGTAATTTAATAATTGATATACTTTTACAGCTGTTTCAAATAAAAATTGCGATATTGTTTCTTCCCAGTCACTTAAACTACCTCTCGATGATGGTTATTTATGAGTAACTTTACAACCTCTTATCATTAAAGAGAAGTTTATAGGTAAGATTGTCAATAATCAGTTGCTGTTTCTTAAAATTTAACAAATGATTATAAGCAAGGCCATTTATACTTCATTCCCAGCTTATCTTTCAACAAAAGCCTCTCTAAAGCTACTCTATTTCTTCGTATCTTTACAGGTTCTGGGCCACAACTGAATAGAGATATGGAGTCTATAAATGCTTTGTTAGATAACACTATAAAAATAAGCAGTAGCAGCATTAGAACAAAGCAAGGTTGGACTACCACCCTAGGGTACCAAACATTGAAGGTATCAGTAATGCTAATACTGGCACTGAAAATATGCTTAGTTAGGGTAAACATAATGGCAAGAAAGTTTTCAAACATTTGATATTAATCTTTAACTCTTAATAAAATAATATCAGCCTATAAATGTCCCACTGTTGGGCTTGGGCCTCCCATTGTAGGGAGGGAAAATGACAGTATACCCACCACACTTGTCCAAGGTGGCTTGGCTGGTTTGACACTTCATTACCTTGATGTGCAGGTTGCATCACAATATTTTCGTTCACAGTTGTTAGCACGTGGTAATTGGGACAATATGCACAATAAATCAGAAAACTGACTAAGTGGTGCATGTGTTCTGACCACGACCGAACCTGCACCCTTTGAGTATGGGATGCGTGCGCTAGCCATTACACTAAAATGACTTAATTAACAAGGGTTAGGTTTACATATATATCCCCGGATGATTTCCTGGGTGATTTTAATGGTTAATGTGTTTAGGAATATATTTAAGACTTATTTATAATAACTGAAATTGGTTTTGAGTGGAAAAAATACATATTCAATTAATTATCGAAGTTTGAAATTCACGACAATGATCTGGTAATTTTGTCGCCGAGACGTTTTTTGACGGGATTTATTTAAATAGGAGACTGTATGTATCCGAAAATTTAAATATGTGGAGTTTTAAACAGTCGGTTAGGTTAGGTTTTGTGTAGACCAAAGCGCCAGAACCGACTGTAAACCATTCACTATTTATCTTATATATAAGTGAAAAACAGAAGTGAGGTTAGATTGACAAAAACATTAATAACTCAAGAACTATACATTTCCGCCACATGGGAGTTGCAGAAGGGGTAAGTTTTCCTCCCTCCCCCTCCCCCCTTCCCCCTCATTACTTATGATTCCGGGGACATGTATGTAAATCACACCCATTAACAACAAATAGTTGCACAATAAATGTGTTTTCTTACAACTCAGTATCGTATGAACATCTGCTGTTAATTGGTAAAAGTCATAATATTTGGCGAGAACTCAAAATATAAGTAATAATTTTCTGATATAATTATTTGAATTTTTGAATAAACCAACACTAACCAATTGTCTCTGTTTTTACTTCTAATTCATCCTTCTTTTTACGTCTCTGGGATAGATCTGGGGCACTAGAAAACTTTGCTCTATATTCACTTTCACTGATCTTTGGTTCAGCCAGCATACTTTTTAAGAGTTCTTGAATCTTTTCTTTGCTAGCATCAGAAGCTTTATTCTTTTTTTCTTCATCTTGTGATTTAACTTCTGGAACCTTCCCATCATTATCAAAGAGTTTATCCGATAAACATCTTGTAAATAGACGAAAATCGTTCCTAAATTTAAGCCTGGAAAAGTAATACCGAAAAGTTATTTTTATAATAAGTTTTTGTCTGCTTACAATTTCATCTAGATAAAATGGAAAACAGACCTCGTTAGCATTTTTATCAATGGTTTTATAAGCAACTTAACAATTAACTGGTTATGAAAATTATACTTTATTTTTAAGTTTTTGTAGGTTATAATTTTACATTCCGTTAAACATTACATGACAGCTACACTTGATTGTGTCTAAAAGTGCCCGCAATTGTAAAGGAACGCATAATCAGCGTCAAACTTTATATTTTCCAGATTAGACTAAATATATTAGATTATTGGATTGGAAGGTTAATTTAATACTTAATTTCGTAGAAAGAAGAGCGGCTAAGCCGTTAACGAGTGGTTAAGCAGTTTTGGTGGCAATTCAAAATCCAGTTTTGCGGTCATGGCCTCGCGCGATAGAAAAGTAATGACGACCTGTACACCTGTAAATTTTTCTCGTGTAAGCTACATACAAAGATTAAACACACACAACTTTTTAATGAATACCGGATACAGCTGTGAAAGAGAGTCTGGCATTACTAAATCGTAGTGCGTTATTGGCTTTACGAGACCTAAATTTACAAGTATAAGGCCGGACGAAGTGTAAGCAACATATATATAAATATATTAAAAAGATCGAATATCTCAACTGTTTTCAGTTCATTAGCTGCAGACCCCTAACTGAAGCTAGGGAAGATTGTTTAGTGAATTTTCAAAGTGCAACGGTTGATGTTTATATAATAACATACACGTGAGTTACATGAAAGGGTTATGAAATAAAATACAATGTTATTTTCGTATATAATATTTATTGCTTGGACGGGTATCTCAATTGTATTAATTAGTATTAAACATCATCGGTACATAAATTACGACAAAAAGTACAAAAACTGAATAATACCTTGAAAACTGTACAATCATTATTAATTAAATTGTAAAGGACATCATAATGCCTAAAGTTTACTACAATATAATGTTATGCTATGGTTCTGTTCCCGAAAAGTTCCAATAATAATGAAAGAAAGAGCTGATTCATTAATGTTCTTACTTAAAAATTGGAATATTCTATAGTACAAAGTAATATTTAACTTTTATCTAATAAGACTATAAAAAAATATTACTTTCTACAACTGTGGAAGACTTCCGTGATCACAGCCGCTGAAAAGTGGCCGAAACGTCTGAATAACCTAAATCAAATAAATTACCGCGCTTAAAACCGTTAAAACGTAGTTTTATTATGTAAGTCGCGAAAATTTAAGAAAATATTATGTGGAAGAACATTTTGTGATAACCCATAGCTAATAACGAAACTCTGAAGCTCTTAAATAATATGTATGTTCTAGACCAGGTATGGGCAACCTTTGACATGTTGAGGGCCAAACTTTAGCGTGCAAATACGTTCGCAGGCCGCGTTTAAAAGTACTTGTGCATTTTAAAGTAGTGATAATATTTTTAGCGATAGATATTAGACATGAAATAATACGATAATGTTATTATAGTACAATTTACTAAAATACCAAAATGAAATTTAAAAAAATGGTACATTATAATTAAATCGTTAAATTTGCAATTGTTACAAATTGCGAAAGTTAAACACACCGAAATACACGGCCTCACTGTCACTCCCGTGAGTGTAAGTACCTAATGTAATATTTTTTAATTGTGTTTTTTCAAAATGTCTCGCGGGCCGGTGGTTGCCCATATATGTTCTAGACTCTAGAATACGCATGCACGTGCGTATTACTTTTAAAGTCCCGCGGCAAAAATGGAACTAATCACACGGATGAGTCCAGCCAAAGCCAAGCGACATTTGGACCTAATTATATTTTTTGTTATAAAAGGTATCGTATTATAAACTATAATTTAGTTTTAAGACTTTCAGTTTTATATAGATTTGACCCTACTAAATAAAAAAACTGTCAGTTTTAAAACAAAATAATATTATAAAATACATTTTCCAATAAAAAATATACTTGGTACAAATAGGTCACTTGCAATAAAATGGCGGTGAAGGCCCGATGTGCTTTAATGTAAATGTTACATTACATTATTCTATTTACTATTATAAAATCGGAACCTTTCTTAAAATATTTTATCTTTTCAACATTTCGTTGCGCGACCGTAGCACCGCGCCTGGATAAGCTTAGGTACTCATTTTTATCAATCTAAACTCTGATCCAAATAAACATGTAAATTTCGGCCAGCATATATATCAGAGAAATAAACAGGAATGAACCACACCGTTATCAGGAAAAATAAATCCACTAATATCAAAACATATTTCGGTGGTTACTAAATTATTACAATATTCCTTGAACATACCGTATCTAAAAGGTAATGTTTATTTACAGATATTACCATATAATGTATCGTTAATAATAACAAATATCCGTTTATTACTTAAGTATCTGATATGTAACTTATGTTCTTACGTTATCTTAAACTAATGACTAACACTATTTGATATAAGGCACTTAAATATTCGAGTTGGGTAGTATACTATGGTAAATTTTAAAATGTATAACATTTTTAATTTGTTTCAAAACAAACATAAAAATACTTAACAATAACTTTAACAAATATGTTTCAGCACATTTACGTTACATTTTCATACGGGTTTCCTTTGCACCATAGAAATAAATATAAACAGTATTTATAGTTCTATTTTTTACATAAACAAAAGCTGGCGGGAAGACAAGTTTGTATAACAGCGCGTTCCAGTAATAGATCACAAAGCCCAAAACGCTCCGTTAGCCGTTCCACAAGGCGACTGCGGTCGTTGTGGTCGTGGCGAAAACGTCACTAATGACATCATCATTTTCGATCACACAACGTTCACGACGACCTATGTCAGGAGGTGGGTCGATTAACCGTTGGGTTTACGAGTGTAACGCTGGCATGCAATTGGAACGGGAAAAATCGCGGTCGTTGTGAGTCTAATGGAACGTAGCCTACGTGGATTTTTTACGTCATGCGCCAAATTTAACAGTCTCTATAGTTACTGCGCAGACGTCTATGAGTTTTTTATATTTTTTTGCGCAAAACCAAACCTATTTTTTTTACAAGTAATGACAATCACACATTTGAAGGTTATCTAAATAGAGTTTGTTGTCTATCTGGGGCATTATCACATTATTGAAGATTACAATTGACAAAACATACGACAAATCTGTATAGCTCAACCATTACGGTTAGAAAGTTAAGCTCACACTTGACATGGAGATAATATGACATAGAGAGGTTAAAACCACCAAAACGAAATCATTTTTAATTTTCGAATGCCGGCAATAATAAAATTTGGATGCTTTTAACTACTCTGTCATATCTTCTTTATAACTTTAGGTATAATTTGTCAATTTTTCTAATCACCATGAGACATTTTTCTATCCTGAGACAGAAATACAGTTTCGCGTTATTTTGTATATTATATGTCGCTTAATATTCATAAAAGCACTATTTCTGGTTTTAACTTACATTAAAAACATGACAAAACATTTCCTATAGCTAATTAAACTAATTATTGTCCAAAATCTAAGAAAATTAAGTAGATCATTGTTAATGTCCAAAATTACATTATTTATTAAAATGCTTTTGAGCAACTAAGGATAGTTAAATATAATTCTAAATATATTGAATAATCTATATACAATACAACAAATGCAGCTAGTAAGACCATGTAAGAGTAGACAAATAATATATAATTACTCCTAATAGAACAAAGCTCATGTGCAAACCAACAATTGAAAAAGAAAATGTACAAAATAATATCAGCCTACAAACATCCCACGATTGAGCTTGGATTCGCCTATTTTTTTAAAAATAAACATTACTTATACTCTATACTTAAAGATTAAGGGCGCGTTCCCACTATGTCTAACGATTAATTTATCGTTGGACGACTGTCGTCTCTCTCTCTGTTCCTATTATAACGATTGTTTGTCGTCATTTTTTTTTATCGGTTAGCGACTATTGTATCTAGCTGTTCCCATTAGATCGCGACGACATTTTATCGTTTCACGGCAGTCGCTTTGTCGTTTACACATCATTAGCGAGGGGGAAGGGAAAACACGTGTAAACGACGAGACGATATTTTTATCGTGGCTAGGATAGATTTGCCGCCACCATTTAGTCGTAACAATTTTTTATCGTTTTACGACTGTCGTGCTACCCGTTCCCACTGTCATGACAATCTGTCATCACTGCAAAAAATGTCGTAGACTACAGTAAATCGTGTCGTTCTATATGTGAACACCACCATTTAAACATATAAGCCACAAGACTTAAACAACACGATTATCTGTCGTCACGACAAAGTAGGAGAGTGCCCTAAGTGCATTTTTCCTCAGGTTTTCTATCACCGTTAGCATGAAGTAATTGTAAGAATAAACACATCTTATTTTAGATCATGGTACATGCTTTCCGGTCGGGATTCGACCTCGTACTCCTAGGGTTTAGGATGCGATGACGTTAACCACAAAGCTACCACAGCCCTTAAGATACAATTAAATAGTAATTGTTAAACGAGAGGTGAGAGTGACTTATCTAGGCATGAGATGGTTTGGCGCACGAGCGTAGCGGGGCGCTAATATTCCGAGTGCCTAAATAGGCCTTTTACCGGAGGATAACGCTCTGATTTTCATTTCGAATATGAGGAGAATAATTAAAAACTGATTTGTTTAATAAACAACTAGTTCCCTAATTAACTCGGGCTTTAAATCCATGTCTTAATCTAATGAGCTCATTTAATACATCATATATGAAATGTCAACTATTTTTGTTGTCTGTGCCATTCTACCAGCCAGTTTTTTTTTGTCATAGATGATAGCAAAAATTTATCTCAAATTTATGTAAATTACGTAATAATTTAGTGGAAAGTCATTTATGAGTATATGATAATGTTACAAAATTATTAATATTTTTTTAATACAATTTATGTCGCGATTTAACAGTGGCTGTAAAAAAAGTAGAAACATCAGTCGTCTCTATTGTCTATGATTCGCAAAGTTTTTAAAAAATTTGACAGCAGGGTTAGGTTTTAAATTTTCTGACGTTTTCCATAGACGAAAAGTACTGTTTTCATCCCTGTGTTCAGGCAACTCCAAGTGTACTTTCAGAATATGAGAAATAAAAAAGAATTTTGAAATGCACAAGGCGTCACAGCGCCGCATTATAATATTTCAATTTACAGATTATTCTCAAACGTTGATTTGCATATGACTAGTTATAGAAAACGGGATATATGATTTTCCTTTAAAGATTAAAAGCAAAATAATGCACGAACATTAATCCTCAGTTAGCTAACTAATTTAATTAGTTACATCATACTTACATACATGTAAATATGAGATCACTAAGCACAATACAATGAAACGAACCAGATTAATCCAAAAGATACATTTTAAGATTTTAAAATAGCAATTGGACGTAGTTACACAAAAAGGATCCAACCCACAAAATGTTATTTTGAATCATTAAAGATTAAAGTGTTAACTGTATTTCCGCATTTATGTATGTACTTGTTTGTGTTTATGGGTTCTTAGGAAAATATAAGCGTAAATATATCATTTTTTATACAAATAAGTTTAATTGCATCAATGCGGAAATACAGATAAAACTTTAATCTTTAATAATTCAAAATTAACATTTTGTGGGTTAGATCGTTTTTGCCTAACTATCTCCAATTATATTCAGCAGTGAATCTAGTCAGTCAGTCAGTGTAGTGAATCTACATTATCTTCGTTTATTGTAAATCCAAAATAGAAAAGTCTAAGCTTATTAACAAAAATACACAGAAAAAAGAAAATACATTTTAGCTCTAACTGCAAGTTCCTATTTTAATGCATTAATAAGTTTACCTTTTACATACTTATTATATTTACTGCTAAGCCATTAAACTATAAATGAAGCAATTACTAATAGAAAACACCTGAAGTAATTTTGTTTCAGTAACATATTATTTGCGTCATGCATAAAATGTTTTTATTATAATTAACTAACGTTAGTTAATGTTTAGTAATTCTGATACTCATAGTCCGCGCCAGCCAAACATCGCTTCTGCAAATATCAATAGATTGTGCAGTACCTGATTTTACATAAAAATCTGAGAAGTGCATATAGGTAGGGTAGCACTGTGAAAAATTCTGTTGAAGTGACGAATATTTACTGTTTAAGACTAATAAGTCATTCGGACATAGGACACTATAAAAATAATTTACTTTAAAATAGCTATATGAGAAAAAATACCTGATAGACATTGTACGTTGACATAGCCTCATCAATAATCTTTCTCGTCTTTTTCATCGCGATCGAAAGTATAAATTTAATGTATAATGCATGCACTTCATATATGCAGTCCAAGCGACAACACTTGGATGTGCTTCGACTCTGCTTTAATGTGCTTTGACCCTAAATATATCCAAAAACAAATATCTCAACATCCATTGACTTTTACGCCGATCGCAACTACACCTTACTCCCAACATGAATAGGAACAAGTACAATATCTTTAGGATGTTATTTTTGGAAAGATATCTACGGAACCATAATATTGATCAAAAGCACAATCATTTCTTGTTAAGCGCAGCAATAGTTTGGAATGGACTATAGTATTCCTTCGAGTCGACTGGCAGTGTGATGCAAGGTTTATTTATTATATTTATTTACACTATGGCACACTACAATCACTTATTACATACTTCCCTAAGTTTCATACGAATCACATTATAGCACCATAAATGGTTAGATATAATCATACACCCACAATAATAGTGTTTTGGAGATCAATTGTACACCATTCCACCATAAATAACTCAAATTCCACAAATTCATAACATAAGCTCTAATTGTAGGATACTTCAATATTTTGCGGAAAAAACTAGCAAATAGTACTAGAACTCGCGTAATTAAATTTTCAAAGTAAATCCTCATTTAATCGGTCACCTTCCCAGGTTTTATACAGTGGCATTGTTACGACCAAAAATTTTGCGGTATGACTGTACTATACGACTTGCCTGAAACACGAGAAATCTAAACTCTTGCTTACATAATGCCCTTCCACCACAACAACAGGTAAGTGACAAAGGAAGGCACTTGCCTGCTTACTGTCCTAAAAGTGAGTATATTATAAATGAGGCACAAGACTTTTTTGTTTCGCTCGCAATTTAATATACTGTACGCGTTCCTGTGCGCTGATTGGTCTTTGAAATTACGTTTCAATATGCGTAAAATTTCGATTTTTTTATATTAGTGAATTTACTGACACAATAACATCTTACTATAAATGTGATAGAAGTCCCCTATTATCTAGTTTTTTCTGCTTTTAGTACCTTTTCATTCTTCACTTAAGACAGACAAAGTTGCTTGACTAACAACCGTCTACAAAACAAACCCTTTCAAACCAGTCCAGTGCCTTAAAACTATTCACAGCCTTCTAGGAACTAAGTTTAACAAATCCGAAATACGAATATCCAGGTCTGAGCCATACCGTTCTGTTGTGTTCTCTCTGCGCCAAATTGACGATGTCGTTCTCATACAGCCGGGCGACAGTACTGACGGAGCACGAGATCTGCGATCTGCTGAGGTGCCGTGTACTAGAGTCGCTGCCTGTCGCGCATGTCGCTAATAACCGTTCCACTTTGCCCGTTTGACTGGCCCAAATGAAGAAACAGTTTGGTGCCTTAGTCAGGTAAACGATCTGAAAGCCAAGAAACAATGTTTTAGCAACTTTTAAAACGTTAGTTGCTAATAATCCGGCGTGGATTGAGCAGCAGTTTCTGCGTTTTCTGTATACGCGCTGGAACGAAGATAGAATAACATTTCCTGCTTCCAGGCGGCCTGTCTTAAGAGGCGACAAAACTACCCAAAGCCAGGTGGTAGGGCATTTGACTGACTGGATACCTACCACCCCTGGTTTAAGTATGCCGGCATAACAACCGACAGTTGTGTTTCGGCATTAGTGACCAGGTTCCATTGTCCCTTAAGAGAGCAGCAGCGCGTTTGTAGCACCTTTGGTGTTGCAAATGTCCATAGGCGATGGTAATCGCTTTCCATCAAGTGAGCTGTCTGCCTGTCTGCTGAAATCGTGCAATAAATAAAAATAACTAAAGGACTAAAAGAAAGTACTAGACCAATTCACTATAATGGTAGGCAAAGGAACTTGGTTGAATAGACCTCGTCTGATGTATTAAGTCTGCAGTATAGCTCAACCGATTTGAGGTCTTCGACTGACGCCAATCAACGGAGTCAAAAACTGTGGTTTATTTTACAGTAGAATTTACACCTTTTTAGACTGCACTGTACAACATAAAACTTTAGTTCCTGCCAAAAGCTAGTACTAAAATAGAATAAGTAAAGCTCATAGAAGAGGATTTCTGTCAAAATTTTATTCACACGCGTAGTGCCAATACCATAAAATATCTGTAACATATTCTGATTGCACTCGTTAAAATAATATATATTTTTGAGTGTACTATACCCGCCACGCTTGTTCAAGGCGGCTTGGCAAGTTTGACACATCGGTTATCTCGATGTGCAGGTTGCATCACGATGTTTTCCTTCACCGTTGTTAGCACTAAGTGGTGCGTTCCGGTCAGGATCGAACCCGCGCCCTTTGAGTTCGGGGCTAGCCATTACGGTAGCACGACTTGTGATATACGTATAAACGACATAAGTGAATCAAATTTTAACTGGTACGCCGTTTATATCTGAAGCATTTGAAGGAAAAACTGTGATGCGGATCTTCGGAAAAGCGTGAGAGAATCAAAAATGTTATCATAATTTAAATTTCTGACAGTTGTTTTATGATAGTTTAAGTTAGTTCCTACATAGATTCAGAGGCAATCATTGTGAAACGAATGGATTGTGGTTTAATTTATAAGGCTAGTTAAGTAAATTACCTGTGCGTAAACCAAGTAAAGCCCACTCTCTTTGATTGTGACATAGTTGCGCGTGTTGCTCAGTTGTATCTTCTTTCCGCTGTTCTTCGAAGACGTGTCTGTGTCTAGCACCCAGGGCCCAATCACCGCTGTAGACAAGTGAAAAATCATATTAATTAGGTATTCATTTGATACCCCATATTATCTATAATATTATACAATTCTAAACATGCGTTTATGTATGTTGAAACTATTAAAAAAAACAACTTGAATACACTATATAAACGACATCATATATATAGAGATCAGACAGGTGTGGATTAGGGGCGTGGGATGGGTACTATATAATAGGAGGGGGGGGGGGGGGGGTGTTACACCGCGTACAAGTGATGCTAAGATTAAACCAACGGTAAGGCAAGTGAATGAATAGTAAGATATACGAACCGGACTTAAGCAAGCCCAGCGAGTTGTCATCGAGGTAATGACTCCAGGGTGGTTCTACCACGTAAATATTAGATGCATCGAGACTCAGCCGCCTAACACCACGCTATGTCACAATAAGAACACTAATACTCATTCACTTTCTAAATTAAACACTCGACTACTTCATGACAAATATTAGCTTACTCCAATATAACCCTGCCAGTTTACCAATCCACTCATGTTGCTAACAGGTGACACGATTCCGGTTACTCTTTATCTAAAGTACAATTGCATCAATTAAAATGTACGTCAACTTAACAAGCTATTAATTGAAAGCAATGTTATATCTTGTAACATTACATCAGGGGCCTAATTGTTAAAGTTTGTAGGAAAAATGGGTATTTAGTATTGAGATTATAAAAAAAAATATATTTAAAAATTTTAAATTAATTAAAAAGAAAGAGATTTACAATTAAAGCAAATAATATAGGTACTACGAGTGACAATCTGTAATTGACTTTTAGTAACTGACATTGCAATTTCATAAATTAATGGGTGGCTGTTGAATACATACTCAACACTAATTCTGCTATTTCGATAATATCTTGGCGCTGTGAAGACGTTCAGAGTACGATTCCATTGCGATATTATCAAAATATCGTATTCTATTTATTCTACAATATCTTCTCGATATCGTCGTGGCGGAATAAAGTAGAAAAAAATTGGTATTCCATTAGATCAGCTAACGCCATAGTCGAAGTTAATATTGAAAAGTTATCAAAAATTAAAACATTTATTTCGCGAGTTTTAGCTTATAAATTTTAAAGACAAACTGGCGCACGCCATTGAAATTTATTAACGAAATACAGTAGAACCTCTTCAAGTCGTACTTGAAGGGAGACGTCAAAAATTTCGAGTTAGTTTTCGACTATGGAGAATTTCGACTTTAGCGAATTTTGTAAGCAAACATTCGACCTGTAGAGGTTAAGATTTATTCAAATAGCCGAGTTGTAAAATGAAATATTGCTATGTTCGAAATACACAGGTCCAATTTATTTTTTCGAGTTATAAAGCGAAATTAAGTACTGAATTTTCTTAAAGGGAGTTACAAATTATTTCGACTTATAAAAGGTTAAGATTTGGAGCAACGGAGGTTTTGAGGTTGAAGGGAAGGGAACATTTTTTTCGAGTTTGGGAGGTTTTCGACTTATCGAGATTCGATTACAGAGGTTCTCCTGTATTGAAATCATGATACGACGTGCCCGACGTTAAATATAGAATAATAGAATTGGGCTCCAGATGTGATAAATAGTGTCTGTGTAGACATAGTTTCGGATCTAACGAAGTGGGTACCAATAAGTTATTGACCTTGATTAGTAGTTTACGTTATCAAAATTAAATTCCATCGTGTACACAATGTGTAGTTTCTTAAAATATAATTCCACAACTACTATTAGCTGCGTCAATTTGCTTAAGGATATAGGGGAAGATACGATTGTCCTAGGCCCTAAAAGGAATAATCTAATGCCGTTTTATTGTAAATGGATGTATTTATTTTACAATGGAATTTTTGTTACTGCCAAAGGAGAACAAACAAAGAACTGCTACTAAAAAGCGAAATGTATGTTTAGATAATATAACTTAAAAATATTACTTGAGTCCACCAGACAGGCAGATGGCCCACTTGATGGAAAGCGGTTACTGTCGCCTATGGACATTTGCAACACCAAAAGTGCTACAAATGCGCTGCTGTTCTATTAATGGAGACTGGAACCTGGTCACTAATGCCAGAACACAACTCTAGTTTGTTGTGGCGACATCCTTTAGACCAGGGATGGTAGCCATCCAGCCAGGCAGATGCCCTACCACCTGGCTGTGGGTTGTTTTGTCGCCTCTTACGCAGGAAATTGTATTCTTTCTCCGTTCCTGCACGGATAAACTTGAACTAATTGGAAAAAATGTTATGACGAAGTTTTCTAAATTGTATTGTTAGTATCGGGCTTCGAAAACTAAAGCAACTACATTGGTACTTTTAACTTCTGTATGTTGTATCACCTCGCTAACTTTATATGAATTGTACACTAACAATCCAATCATTACCAAATATATTGTTTCTAACAGAGTATTATCGCTGAATTATAATGTTTTAATAATAAGAGCAAACTTTACATAATTATGTAGACTAGTGGTTGCCCGTGGTCGAAATTCGACCATAATAATTAATGACAAAGACTAGTAATAAGTAATAACACCCCATAAATGTCCCACTGCTGGGCTCGGGCCTCCCACTATAGGGGAACGGTTGACAGTAGTATACCCGCCACGCTTGTCCAAGGCGGCTTGACAGGTTTGACACATCGGTTATCTCGATATGTAGGTTGCATCATGATGTTTTCCTTGACCATTATTAGCACGTGGTAATTGTAACAATATGCACATTAGGTCAGAAAACTGCCTAAGTGGTGCAAGCGTTTCGGCCAGGATCGAACCCGCGCCCTTTGAATTTGGGAGGCGTGTGCTAGTCATTACGCTACCACGACTGCAATCTCAAAGACTATAATCATAGATTTCGCCAAGGCTACACTGTTAATTCGACTTGAACAATAAACAAAAGAGTATATATGCGTGTGTGTGTCACATACATGGTAGTTTTATTGATTTAATGTATTTTTTTTTCACAATTTAAAAAATATATTAGCATTCTCACTCTTTCTCTATATAAACTATAAGTGTGCGAAATTTCATACTCCTCCGTCCGCGCAATTTTCGCTAAAAGGGGTACAAAGTTTTTGCTTCACGTTATAATTATGTAGATGTTTCTTGATTTCACACATTTATACCAACATATTGCTGTTGCAAAATACGATGTCTGCAAGGCGTTTCTCTTTTATTTGATTAACATTTGTGTTATATCGTCCTCTTATTGTCATGGTTCAAAAGCGTAATTACATAAATTAATTCATTCAAAAACGTTTAGTGTAGGGTTTTATTTGGGTCATCAAAAAGTCATGTTTAATAAATTTTAATAAAGTATAATAATTTACATTCACTTACTCATAGTGGTTATACTACTTTGCATTACGGTTATGTTTATTATGATTAATGTTTTAATGTAAAAACAAAGACTAACAAAGTGCATTGTGCTGCGTTGATATAGTAAGCAATGTGTAAGTGAAGGCATTGCCTGCCTGTTATTGTAACACAAAAGAATTTTAAAGCCCATACAAAAAAAATAGCCCATTCAAAATTCACCTGGACTTTCCTGACCGAAATTTTTTATTCTTTTGTAACCGAACTAAAGGTGTTAAGAGAAATTTTATTATTCAGTCGAAAATTCCAAGAATTGTTTAATTTACAGGTTTACAGCAATTATGGTCTTCTTTTAACTTTTTATACTAAATTCAATATTTTGTGAAATATAATAAAAAAATACAATCAATTTTGAAATGTTAATACATCACATGAATTTTTATGTTCCAGTGAGCAGCACTTAAAAAGTGACGTTGACTTTGTCAAATATGAAATAGGTTTTTCAAGTTGCCACAAGTACTTAGTTATTTGGCGTTAGTCAAAAACCTAAAAGTATCACTTGATTATCGGATTTATATGCATCAAGCTTTCACTTGGTGCCTATTTGCTTGAACCTAATCTTGAAACTGGAATAAATATTACCTTAATAGTGGACATATACAAATTTTGAGAAACCATACTTGAAAGAAGTAAAGTCATGCCATGCGTTCGACTCTTCGCATTCCAAGTCAGTGGAGACTTTTAGTAAATACAAATGTCATCCAGCTCAATGGATCTACGACCTGCGAAAGGTCGCCGGTAGGCACACGATGACAAAGATGTGGTGTAGGAGGGTGCGATTGGACCAGTGGACTGTGATTGATTGATGATACCATCAGCAGTAAATTTCGTACGAATCTGGGGTCCGATTCTGCTAGTAACATCTCCTCAAAATCACCGGACACTATCGTCTCAGTCGTACTTTTGTTGCATTTCTTGTTACACTGTGCAGCTTACAATTATTAGGGTTTGCAGCTTTTATTTTTGTAATTACTTGATCAGCTCCAACAGTAAAACCTGTTCTTTATATTGAGGCAAAGAAGCTAAATGAATTCAGCTCGTTATGTATGTGTATATATATATATATATATATATATATAATTCCTACCTGACAAACATTTGACGTCCGTCAAATCAATTAAATTTAAAAGTCGTGAAGAAATCAACGTTTTTTATTTATTGATTCTGAGGCGGTATGAAGTTTGCCTCAGATAGTGTATTTAAATGTTTGGTACCTATTTAAACGTTTTTTATCATTATTTGTTATTTTGTGTGATTTAGGAGGTGGGCTCTGAAAATCATCGCTGTATCGGACTAAGTTTCGGCACAGCAAAATGCTGAGTGCCAACTTTATTTTCAAATTGCGACATTCAATTTGTGTATAATTTTATCATATCAATACTTTGTTATGTTAGTACTATTTTCTTGTCGCTATTAGAAATAAATATCTTTTTTCTTTCTTTCGTTTCCCTGATGTGTTGTTAATCCCAGTGGCCTGTCCTTTATAAGCGAAAACTCGCGAAATGTTTGAAATATTTGCTAGCTTTTCAATATTATTCATTTCGGTTAACGTCATTTCTGCTAATGGGAATACCGATTTTATACTATCACAATGGAATCGTAATTTGAATAGCGCCAAGATATTGATATAGCAGAATTAGGCCCCTGGTCTGGTCTTCGGGGCAACTAGTAATTTGCATTTATTTGCGTATGGGTTTAAATGATGATTTACTTAGACAACTTGCCAAGTGGTTAGTTCATTACTATCAAGGCGAAACAATCAGATAAAGTATGCAAAAGGAACTAGTCAACGACGTCTGCTGTTTAATTGTAAATCATGAGATTAATTGCTTTTGTGCGTTAAAGGGATTGTAATGCACAGATGTGCCAACATTATGTTGTTTATTTTTTTAAAGTCATAATGTCGTTTATGTGTTGCATAATATATTAAATTTATAAGACAACGGCCTCGTATTATTTATCGAAAATATTAAAAACATTTTACCTCTGAAAACTAAAGTGAACGTGTGTGCGTATAATAATAAAAACCTCGGACCCGACTCCGGACGCCAAGGTAAGGCCCTCACCTCCGTGCTTGCCTTACCCAGCCGGCACGGAGTGGAGATAGCTAGAGCTTAGACTCAAGCTCCAGGAGTGGAAGTGATAAATGGCATCACGTCAGAACTTAATGACTTGAAGTAATTAAAACAATATTATTTAAAACAAATATTGATGCAGTACTCTTTTGAGTTCCACAGAATTATAATGTTATGTATTAGTTTCTATAGTAATTACTACAATTAAGTTCAAGGGCTTATTAAAATAGACTTTATCGCTCTTACTTACAGTTCATCTTTGAATGTGACATAACAGAAGAATCTAACAAAGCAAATATCTAAGTTTACATCCTGTGACACATTGGTATTATCAATTCAATAACATATTTGTATTACATTATGGACTAATTATTATGTTTTGTATGATTAACAAATATAGCACTTACGACCTTGCCATAGAAATAGATATGTAAGAGCTACATTAGCTAAAATCGGCCAGGTGCGTGTCGGACTCGCACTACAAAGAGTACTGTATAACAAGGACGAACGTTCACAGTTTTCTTTATTTGGCTAAGAAACCGACAAAAAGCATTTGTGATCGAAGATAACGAATCTATATCATGAGCATTATGGTTCTATGTCGAATATCTATATATAATAATAATAACAGCCCATAAATGTCCCACTGCAAGGCTTCCTCCCGTTATAGGGGAACGGACAGTATACCCGCCACGCTACATATCCAATGCGGCTTGGCAGGTTCGACACATCAGTTATCTCGATATCTAGGTTGCATCACGATGTTTTCCTTCACCGTTGTTAGCACGTGGTAATTGTAACAATATGCACATTAAGTCGACTGCCTAAGTGGTTCATGCGTTCCAGCAGGGACGATTGGGACGCCTGCTACCACGACAAATCTATCTATCTATAAAACCAACATATTACCTACTTTCAAACTTGAAAGTATTTTTAAAAAAACAGTAGTAGTAAAAACTGCCCCTGCGGCGTTTTCTACTTTCACTATGGGGATCGTTTTGTTATCAAATAAAAATAATGCACCCAAATTTTCAGTTTTTCATCACAAGTATTTTCGAGTTTTTTTGAAATACCTATCTTCCGTTTTTATTTTTTTTCTCAATAGTAGAATTACAAATTAACTTATGGCAAATTTTATTACAATACTTGGGACCAAAAACCGTGAAACAATATTATTATTGTAATTCTCAAATGAAAAGCCGATATTTTAAAAACCATCTATCACCATTTTTTTTTCAGAATAGTGTTGCAATCCTTTCTACTCATGATTTTTTCAATATTTACGAAGCGGTGGAAGAGTGTCAAAGAAACAAACGGATAACCGAACGTACGAACACAGCTATTGACAAAGACACTGATTTTACCATTAGCCAAAATTATTCCGAACCGAACACTAAAACAGTTTTCAAGAAATTTGAAAATTCCTAGACATTAATTTAATTCTACATAACACGCAATTACAATTAAATTATTTAATAAAAAGCAACTGACACCATTTGTATGAATAATATCGTTTAGAAATTTACCGTAATACTAAAAACCCCTACCACAAATAATGGTAGGGATTTAGGTTCAATATTGGGGAATCCTGTATGACCGGCAGCTTACAACTAAGTATGTTAAGTATTCAAAATATTGTTTTGAAACACATTTTACAAATACCTATTCCTACGAAAAGTAATTAAATAAACATCGCTTGAAACAATTATACATTGGAATTGCCAATGACTGAAATACGACTTAAAAATTAAGCTTTCAAACGTGCATAGGCGTATAGACAGGAAGTATTAACTTTTTAAATTGCAAACACCACTATTATGGCTTACAGTATTAGCATTGTTTAGTTAGTGATAAACTTCTTAGAAGTAGAGCAAAAATTACAGGTAGATTACAGGTACATTTGAGAACAGTTCTCACAAGTATCAAGTGCAACACCTACCTAATATGCTGAGATAGAAAATATAAATATAATTTAATCTATATATTAATACGTGAAGCAAAAACACAGCAAAAACGTTGTACCCTTTTTACGAAAATTGCGCGGACGGAATAAATACATTAAATAAATAAAAAAAAGCATCCCACACACTACCATGTATTTGACACACACGCACGCATATACTCTTTTGTTTATTGTTAAGTCAATTTAATAGTGTAGCCTTGACGAAATCTGTGATTATAGAAGTACCTATAGTCTTTGACAACAGAACCTTAATAATGTTCAAACTTATAATTTAAATTTATTATAGTCCAATTTCGACCATGGGCGACCACTAGTTTGTATAATTTGATGTGTTTATGTAAAGTTAGTAGTCACAAAACAGTGATAGTGATAATTTTATTGATGATATTTCTCTACTATAGCATAATGGTGTAGTGTTGGCTTGCCTAATTTATAGGACATAGAGACCCCAGATTAATTTTCTAACAGGGTAAATTTAAAAAATGATGCTGTAGAGTAATGTCCTAAGTGTTAACTTGCTTACTTTACTAGAATGCAGAGGGCCCAAATTAGATTCCTGACAGGATAAATTTAATAAATGAACTGTCATTTTCTTTGATCTTGGTGTCTGATATCGGCTCTACTCTTCCAATGTATATTATGTAATACTCATAACACAAGGGTAACTTGCCTGGGAGTATGTAACATCTGCTTTTCTGTTATTTACATAGGTAAAGTATATTTTTGATTAAAACTGAACTTGGAATATTGGGTCTACAAAATCATAGAAATAGTCTGCCTAAATTAGATGCACTAGGTAAAAGATCCAATAGGGATGTGACAATTTAGAGGAGGCCTACACAAAATTGTTCTATTTCAAAGATCAAAAATAAAATCCTTTTTCATACAGTACAACTCTTTAAGAAAATTAAGCACTTTATTATTATATTTCAGTTATAGACTTTACTTAAAATTAAAAAATTGCAACTAGTGCTGTATTGTGTACAGTCTTCAAAGTTATATAGAAAGCTCTTAATTAGGTAATTGATATTCAATAATTTTGAATATCAATTTATCAATTAGGTAAATATTACTAATGATCTTGTAACTTGAATAAGCAATTCTTCTTGTTGCTGTCTTGTTTAAATATATAAATTTACTTAAAGTATCTTGGAAGTAATTGCTAATGACTTTGATCAAATATTGTATTTAGTTAAGGTTTGTTCTTTAAGTTTATCTATAGTATTTTCCCTGAAAAAAGTTAGATGAAAATCTAAGTAGAGCTGGGTTGCTCAGATATTATTGAAATAATACTAAGGAAGGACCAATGATATTATCATAATTATTTATTACTGATATATATTTTATAAAAAGGGATTTTATTTATTTACCACCTTTTCAGCTCATAAATGGAATTTGACATTATTTTTATGTAATTAGTACATTCTGGCATATTATATAGCCTTAATTTGGATAAAGGTGTACTTACATTCTTTGCCCATGTTGCGCTCCTCCATGCCTCCGTTAAACTGTGCAACTACCAATTCTGAAAAATAAGTTCCTAATAACTAAACTTTTTTTGAATGTGTCAATTAAAAATTCCTGAATTTTGTATTATAGGATCCTATTATATATTACTAAATTGTTTTAAATTCACATTTAAATATTACTATGGATTTATTATTTAATAATTTTTACCTTTTTGTAAAATGGATAAATCATAGACCATGGAATTGTCTTCGCTATGGTTCTTTTTCTTTGAGTCCACAAGCAACATGTCCTCCCCAAGATCCTCAACATAAAACCTTTTGGCATTCTGTGCTATCTCGTCACTGATCCCTGCATTCATTTTCGGTTCTCTCTCTGCCTGTGGCCTTGATTGGCTCACCAAAGCACTCTGCACTGGTTTATCCTGGTTAAAGTTATAAACCAAAAAGTGGTCTTTTAAACTATCCAGCTGTCTCCTCATAGATATCATCTCGTTCCAATAATAAAATGCAATGGAACAACTTATTACCATACAAATAACACTCAATAAAAAATTCAACAGGAACAGGACTCTTATTTTCTTGGAAGACGCTATCGAGAAGGTCGTGTTTATATGAACGCCAAGGTCCGAAGGTTTCTCTGTGAAGTCAATAAATAACATGTTTTGTAACGAATTTAATAAAAGAGCAAATAACTTTGATGTTTTTAATTTAGCAATTCAAAACTCACCAGTTTTCAGGTGTATTACTGTCCCGTCGTTTGATTTTTGTTTTGAATCTTTCCCCGTGCCAGTATTTAAAAAAATATTTGCGGCACCCGACGCATTCAAAGGGACACCTTCGCTGATGTGTATTTTCCTTTCTCCCTCCATCATAAATTTATAAATATTATTGTTTTGTAGTACCGTGTGTACTACGGATTATATGGCGTGGGCGTCGAGCGCTCCTAAACAAAGGATGCAAAGCTTTAATAAGTTCGGACTGACCGGGCATGATAACAGCGATTTGATAAAAATCCACAGCATATTTACATACCTTTTGTGCGTAAAATTACACTATTTTATATACACAGTTTTTACATTACTTGAAAACCATTTGTGTCAGTCTTTTTCATTAGTTTCAAACCAGTTTGTCGGAAAAAATAAATACACACGCGAAACTTTACTGTCCTTCACTTCGTTCGGCAAAAGCGCGACGAGCGCGGCAAGATGCCTTTGCTTTGCCACTGAGCGGAATGCAAAACGCAACTGCGCGCGACGCGTACGGTGAACGGCCCAGGCGAGAGTACAACGCGCCAAATTCGAACGAACGGTACTGAATACGTTTGACTTGCAGATTGCGTCGCGAAAAAACAATAAATGCGGAATGACCACAATTCAACAAATGTGTAAGCAAGGATCGCTCCTCACTTGATGCCTGACAACTTTCAATTGATACAATACTGCGACAGGCATATCGGCTTTTATGTGCACTATCCAGCAAAATTTAGCATAATCAGCAAATATTTACATAACGAAAATGCACTAATTGTTTCATTGATTCAGGGTAATTCGTAGAAAACAATTAATAATCAAGTCCAATTTCTAGTTTGCTAAGGTAATACAGGTAATTTAATTTGGTAAAATTAACTTTATACCTCAGACGAATAAAAGAAAAGCTGAAATAGGAGTATAAAAACGAGTTAAGGGAGAATCTCAAAATATAATTATTATGAATAATGAATAAAAGTTTTAGCACAAACTAAAAGAGAGATTATCGTTATGCTGAGCAGTTCACCTCAGATAATTAATTAAAAAACTTAATGTGATAACAAAACGCTATACAAATCAGGGCCGACATAACTCGTGGTTCATGCTCGTTTTGTTAAAACCCAAATTACCTACAAACTACCAAATGAACAGTGGTATTTATTTTTGTGAGAACAGTATTATTTCATTTTTAATAAAAAAAATGATTGAGAACATTATACATTTATATTGAGTTATGTGTATTACGTAGTACATTATACCTCATTGTTTAAGGAGTAGTTTTAGAGATTAGGGCATTTTCGATTGAATGCTGTTTATAGTTCAATAGTGGACTTTGGTTACCTTACGGAACCCTCGACTCGACTGACATGCACTCAGTAGATTTTGTTAAAAAGATAGATAAATATCTCCTTATAGTACACCGTTACAGAAAACTTAGAAACTGAATTATAACGCTCTTATTAATATTTAAGAACCTTAAAGAAGCCTGCAAACTTTTTGTAACTCAGAATGAATAAGACCGTAATTGGGTACAAAAGGCGGTCTTATCACAAAAAAAACTATCTCCTCCAGACAACCCGTGGCTGGAAAAGTTTAATAAGTAAATTATTAATCTGTACAAATAAATGACGTTGAAGTGTCTGTTTGTAATGTCAAAATAAGGGCTTTTTACTAAATGCATATGAAAGTATGTATATATGTACTTATATGAAAATTATTAAAATTAATGTCTGTCTGTTTGTTCCAGCTAATCTTTGAAACTGCTGGACTGATTTTGACGGGACTTTCACTGGCAGAAAGCTGATGATGTCATAAATAGTAACTCAGGCTACTTAATTAAATTAAATTACACGCGGACGAAGTCGTGGGTAACAGCTATTGTAATATATAAATATTATTTGCTATTTTACATTTAACTACTACGAATTATGGTCACTTATATTTTAAATAAGCCTTGATTATTCAACGTTTATTCTGGTTTCCAAAAAGGCATAGCTTAGTACTAATGCACTTACATTGTTCCCTTTGTATTGTATAAGGTCACACTTGCTTTGCACAGCTATAAGCTATAATAATTTGTCACAGAACACTTGCATGAATTAGAATTGAAAGAATAATATTTTTCATGCATTATAGCGCAGATTAGTGAAATATACTTTAAAGAACTATAATAAATTACTCGGTACCCTAAGATTTAATACCTAATCTGTGTGCTGTTTTCAGACTATCTGTTTATTGGGAAATTAATTAGAGCAATTTCATAGTCTGCGCAATAACGTTATGAAAGAAAATACATCGTCAAGTATAAAAGTAACTTGAAAAGTAATAAATATAAACTTATAACTCTAACATACATTTACATAGAAATATTTACTTTTATATTTATTTATATTTTGAAATCTAAATTTTTATCTATCATAATCACAAATACATATAAAATTACTGTCGATTGGGAACTTGTCTAAAAAGCTGGCCGCTTTGCCGCGCTGGATAGCAACACTAATGCATCGCTCCAAGTACAGGTCTTTTCCCTTTTGGTCATGTGAGACTTTTATACCGATAAGTTTCGGTACCCCATGACCCTAGTCTCGATAATAGTACACTGTAACATAATATTTTTTAAATTAAATCAGCCTTTAATTGATAGTCCTAAATCAGAGGCAGCGCAAAGCATGAGTGACGTGGGCCATCGCCTACGGCCTTGCACTTCTAGGACCCTCGCATCTCGAATACAGGACGAGTAACTTTTTTTGTCGCTTTTAATAAATCGAAAAATTGTATTCGTCGAAAAACAATACTCCTTACTCGTAACAAATTCTTTTTTTATTTCGGCTTGCAACATTCGCGGTAATTATTACGGGGTACCACCGCCGGCCAGTGCCAGTAGTCTGATTCAATTGTTTTTCAAATAATTTTTTTGCGTTACCAGAGGGCCTCGCACAATGTATTGCCCACATGGAATTTAGGTCTTGCTCCGCCACTGTCCTGATTAGTTCCTTGTCACTTTCGTTAATATGAAACTGAAACTTCGCTAAGTAAGACTTTCAATTTGTGTCAAATTGTTATAATAATAGTAGGACGTTGATTGAAAGTGTAATTGAGATTTTGTACGAAAACAGAATGGACCAGTGGCGCCAACTGTGATTGCAAAGTTACATAAATGCTGACCGATTTACGCACTCTCTGGGCCGTCACTGGGAAACGGCGCGCATCCATCGGGGGCGATAACGCTAGCAATAGTATGCTTTGTTTGCGCTCCGTCCGCGATGGCGTGACACAGAGGAGTGTGGAAGACTCAGAGCGATGCCGCACGGGCGAGCAACCTCAATACCCACTAAAAACCCCCTCCTCCCTGTCGACCCTGCGCTTTGTTTGTGATGGAAAGACTGAGATATAGAACATAGTTACGCAACAGTCGATCCAGCGCAATAAAGTGCCTGGAGTGTGCCTTGGGTAACACACCCCACTTCGAAACGGGGGCAGATGAATCCCTTGCGTTGCCTAGTAGCAAGGGCCCCCCGTACCGGAACCTAACTCAGGGAGGGAAGTAATGCGCGTACCTGCCTCTCCGGGTGCCAGCTGAAGGCCGGCGACCTCGAGTAGAGACATTAGCACGCGCTGCAGGACTTCGCTCCCTGTCCCTTTCTGCGGCCTCTTTGAGAGACATTACTGCCTCACAGAAAGTAACCGCAGACTCCCAGCGGTCGTCGCTGTGCAACATGGCCGTTACCAAGTCGCCAAGCGATCCGACGGCTCCTACGTGCGTCTCGAGCTCGAAACGCTGCGGCGTCCATGCAGCGCATGCGACAAGCGTGTGAAACGCCGTATCGGGTGCGCCGCACTGGCGGCAGTCCGGAGAAGGCAAGCAGCCCACAATGCGAAACAGATACTGGTCGAAACAACCGTGTCCCGTCAGTATCTGTGTCGTCCTGAAGGTCAGGGTTCCGCTGGTGCGGGTGACCCATCTCTCCAGCTGTGGCCTGATTGCATCCACCGTAAAGCCGCCGGCCGCAGGGTGTTCGAGGTCACGAGACCATTCGACGAGGCAGCAAGCGGTTTCCCGCTTCCTGACCGTCTCTAATTCGACTTGACAGAAGGTCAGTCCTCTAGCTAGGGCATCCTGCCGGGTACGCCGAACCCTGGACAGGACGTCTGCCTGGAGATGCCAGGGCAGCTCGCCTGCCAAGAGAGTCGCCGCCGTCCACGACACTGTGCGATACCCCCGTATGGTCCTCACGGCCAGAACCCGCTGCGCGCGGTGCAGCAGGGTTCGGTTGTGGCGGTGAAGCGAATCGGACCAGACGGGCGCACCGTACAGCGCCATACTCCTCAGGATGCCGGAATAAAGTTTCCACGTCGCACCCCCCGGCCCCCCCACGTTAGGAAGAAGCCTGGAGAGTGCGCCCGCGGAATTCACGAGTTTGGGAACTAGCTGCTCAAAGTGCGCTTTGAACAGCCATTTCCCGTCTAGAACTAGCCCAAGATATTTCATCTTGGGCCCTACTCTGACTGCCACCCCCTGAACTGTAACGGACAGGTCCGGGGGGGGGATTCCGGAATTTCCTATGGAACATGATGGCCTCCGTTTTCGCGGGGGAGACCTTCAAGCCCAGCCTAGCTATTCGATCTACGACGATCGCCAACCCGTCGTTGGCGACGTCCACGGATTCCGCAAAAGACGCAGCGCGTGCCGTGAGTAGGGTGTCGTCCGCAAAGCAGATCAGCCCTACCCCGGGCCGGACCGTTACCCGAAGGATCCAGTCATAGCCTACGTTCCAAAGAATCGGCCCGAGGACCGACCCCTGTGGAATGCCGCACGCGACGCGTCGCCGACCTAACACGTGATTGGCGGACTCACCTCCCTCCCAAAGGATATGCTGATCTCGCAGGTACTCGCCCAGCAGCCTCGTGAGGTACGGGGGACTCCGTGCGCGCGGAGCCCCTCCCTGATCGTCTCATGAGGGAGGCTGTTGAAGGCGTTCGCTATGTCTAGCGTACACTGCAAGAACGACGTCCTTCGCCTGGACGGCTTCGTCCGTCAACGTTCGCAGCGTCTCGAAGGCGTCCATCGTGGAGCGCCTCCGCCGAAACCCGAACTGCGTATCTGATAGCCCCGGCTCCATAGCGTCGAGATGCTACACGAGCCGCTCCGCCAAGATCTTTTCGAAGACCTTGGCGATTACACTGTTACAAGTTACGTTTACTTTTGCTTTGGCTCTTATTGCTCTACTATCGGTTAATTTTTTTTAATGGAGGTTTGCGTTTGACCACTGTTTCACCACTACCACCAAATTTGACATAATGTCAAAATTCAATCGTTGGTGGGGCAAGTGAATGAATAGTAAGATATATGAACCGGCCAATAGTGTGGGGCTAGGCGAATGAATTTCTAATTTCATACGATATTCAGCATTCCTTGATGTAAAGAGAACATTGCCAATCAAGTCATGCCTTACGACTTTTATTATATTTTTTATGCCCCTGTTACATCTGCGTCACACTAGAGTTCACTAGACTGTGGCCAAATGTGTATTGTTTATTGCGTTAAAAATAACGCCGTTAATGATTAGCTACATTAGTGTTTATATATGTTATTGTAAATATACATACTTATGTTATCTATCAATTTTTAACGTTAATAATAGTGTGGCGTCACCGCGTCGCAAATAACGCATTAAGCCTTTGGCTATATATTTCTATACCAATATAGAGAAAGAATACTAGGAAGTAAAAACGACAATTGCCCAGTAAAAGATGTCACTTTGAAAAAACGCCTAGATTCTACATTTCTAGAGGGCGCTACAAGACTTTCATTACCTCGGGACTTCTCATTTTGAGGGGGAACGGACAGTATACCCGCCACACTTATCCAACGCTAATTGGCGGGTTTGATTTATCGCTTATCTCGATTTATAGATTTCATCACGATGGTTTCCCTTACAGCTATTACATAGTTGTTTAGTTATTGTAACTACATATACGCACATTATATCAGAAAATTAGCTTTTGAAACGAGTGCGATAGAATTGTTCACAAGTAACTAAGCATAGTGTCTAGAAATATGTTTTGTCAAGTGAATTTCTATTTTGCTATTATTTTGATCTCTTACAACTTTTTCATAAGGGCAAAGCAGTAGGCACTGACTAGTGACTTATACGTGCAGGAAGGGAGAAATAATGCAAATTCCTGCGGCCAGGCGGCCTGTCGTAAGAGGCGACAAAACTGTAGTAGTGTATTAATAGTCAAGACAAAAGAGGGTAGTTCTGTATTTGTGATATAGTCTCAGTTCGGATTAAAACCTTACAAGTGATAACGTTGTTTCTCTTCTCCCAAACTCTGAACATTATACTGGCGACGAGGGTGGGAACCCACAGCCAGGTGGCAGGGCATTTGTCCGTCTGGATGGCTAGATCACCCCTGGTTTTTTTTACTGCAGGAGTTCAGCAGACAGGCAGATGGCCCACTTGATGGAAAGCGGTTACCATCGCCTATGAACAGTTGCATCACCAAAGGTGCTACAAATGCGCTGCTGTACTCTTAAGGGAGACTGGAACCTGGTCACTAATGCCGGAACACAACTCGAGGTTGCTCTACATACATACTCTAGACCAGGGGTGGTAGCCATCCAGTCGGGCAAATGCCCTACCACCTGGCTGTGGGTTGTTTTGTCGCCTCTTACGACAGGCCGCCCGGCCGCAGGAAATTGTATTCTTTCTCCGTTCCTGCATGGATACAAAGTTCCTGGTCTAGAGCATGCCGCCATAACAACCTTAAGTTGTGTTCCGGCATTCGTGGCCAGGTTCGAGCTCCATCTACGAGTCAAATGTTTATAGGCGACGGTAATCACTTTCCATCATAGTTGGGCTGTCAGCCGGCCTGCAGCCATAAAAAAATCTAATAAATCCAAAAAGCAAATTTTGCAAAAATATTTGTAAGCAGAAAAGCTCAAATTCAGACTAGGAAATCGGAAATGTTGTCGCGATTCGTAATGGTATGCGTATACCTGACTATGAATATCTTGCACGCTGTCTTGCTTACGAACTGACTGGACAAATATAGTGTCCCTAATGGTAGGGTTGGCTCAGCTTTTATACCTTTTTTATCATAAGTACCTATCTTTGCTCTCGGAGTCTCTAACATTACGGCGTTGTTTGGGTGTTTTAGTTAGTAGGACATGCCATTGGGATTCCAATACTAACTTACTGCTATCGCTGGGCAGTAAGTTGTACATGACGGAAAACACCTCGTTAAGAAAAACAGCTTTTATACCTTCTGGCAGAACTCGTGGAGTTGGTCGCCCTGTGATATGGCAAAGGAAGGAACAACGAGGGATTTTAATGGATACCCTCGACTCGGCTGGATTTATCATTTCACCGGGATGCTAAATTATCCAAAAGCGGCGCATCATGGTGGCAAGTCTGCACACTTATTTCTCCCTTTAAAAACCTTTTATTTCTCGGGGATCCGAAAACTACAGTCAAATTATGTGTCTTACTATCTTATCAAAAACAAACAACTATATCTCACTTAGCTATATAAGTATTTACAGTAGTATAAATAAATATATCCTACCCAATGTCAGGCAATAAAAAGTTTAAGTCTAAACTATCTTTAGATTTAAACAGCTGAACTCATTTTGATAAAAAAAGTAATGTGTATTTGAGTGGGTCTTGAAAGGGCGCCAGCAGTAGGGAGCAATGGGGTGCACTTGCACCCCTCTGTCAGGGAAGAAACTACAAAAAAATTATATTCGTTTTTATTAAGTTACTATTTTAATAAAATCTTAAGGAGTTCAGGTTACTGTTCTTTGTTCATCACCTTGTCAATTAAAGCATTAGTCTCTACTACTGTTTTCCTCTGAACACTAAGTATGCGCAGGCCGCTTTGCCTAGCGTCTTCCATCGTTCAGCGATTCTACCTGTAGACGTATCGTGATAACGTGCTAAATGTGCATTAAAAGTATATGTTATTGTTGATATATATTGTTACGAGTCGCGAGATTCGAATAAATGCCGTTAGACTTACTATAGAGTTTATTAGAACTATACAAACACGTATAACACAGGTACAAATATAACCGAACACAATAAGTCTAAACGTAATGCAGAAGGTCGTAATTCAATAAAACGCGCAAAATCCGTCACTAAAAGATTCCCGTTTGTCGTAAAAACGTCTTGCTTCGCTCGTGGTTATCGCTCGACTGACTCCCTCCTCCATTAGGTCATCATTTTATACTGCGCAACTGCAATGTCTCCGTATCTTAATCCGACACAGCTGGCTAATGACTGCCATAAAAGATTACAATACAACAATGGGCTGTTTTCTAGTCACAAATTTTAAACACAAAGTATATAAAGAAGACGACCATAAAAGAGTCTAAATGTTCTTAGTTCAAATGTCGACGGGTAATAAATGTGCTTTCAGATATGCAGGTGGATATTGTTTTTGTCGGAACCAGAGTCGTAACAATATGTTAATAATAATGTGTCGATGCAGATGCACCTCCCTGAAAGTAATCTTTGCGGCGCCCACGAGTCCTTGAATTATTTAGATACCTACATAATTGTTACTGGTAAGTGGTACTGCAATTGGGCTCTAGATTTTCATTTGTTCAAGGTAAGACAACGTCAGGTAAATAGATCAAAATACTACTTTCTAAACCCTACCAAAAGGGTCCATTTGAACGGCAATACATAAAGGGACAGGTAGTCAAATTAAAGGCAATCAGGTAAAATAGCTAGGAAGTTCAATTATTTGAGTGAGATTTGTATATTTTTTGGGCCAAATATTTTTACGTTCTTTTATGATGACAACGGTAAGTTTCAATATAAAGAGGAATTGCAATCTACCTAATCAAAAGTAACTTTGAATAATATAGTATAATAATATTAAACATTCTTGCTTAATATTATTATACAATGTCGTTCGCTGACATGACGACTCATGCGACTTTGTGAATTTCCATGGCGACACCAAAAAACGCTACCATAGCTCGTCTATTTAGATAATATATTTCTAATTCTGTTTATCCCACAGGAACGACGTAATACCGGGAAGAAAACTATTCTAAGTGTTGATATACTAATAAGTTATCTCTTTTTTGGATTTCATATTATTCGATACTGTAATTTTCAAGTGATACTTAGCAGATAAACAAACAATGTTTTTAAAAGTTATATATTCGGTATCTGCTGGTCCGAATTAACCTTCATGATGTTTTTTCTCAGCATACTCCTGGATACTTTTTCAACTTCCCCTTCATATAAGATGGTACTTCTTACCACTCCTTACTTACCCTCCATATAAGGAATGACATTCGGTTAGTACTTAAACGTCTTATTTTTCTAAAAAAACTTTCAAAAAGGTTTATTTATACAGCGTATTGAAAGACCTATTAGCTCCTGTTTAATTAAATTAAATTCGTAAAGAACATTTTCATTTAACGTCTTTATATAGTTATGGTTATTTTTTAAAATAAGTAAAAAGTCCTTTATTGAAAGTTTTAATTAACGCTTTCTAGAAAAACAAGAACCGACTGATAGTATCAACTGTGATTGCAGATGTGTAAAAAACGTAGCTAACAGTTACGTTACTAAAAACGTAACTAAAAGTTACACTAAAAAAAACTAATGGTTACGCTAATACGCTAATAAGCTCGGTGGTTGAGCAGGCTAAGCCTTTGGCGGCCTGCCTCATTGCAATGCCCTCTACATTTGATTCGAGACTCCGGGTTCGATTCCAGGTTTAGTTAATTTCGGAAACGTATTTTCTCCGTGGGGATATACAATGTCTGTGTTTGTCTGCCGATTATTATAATAATGTATGTCTTTAACGACCACGGGCCATGAAAATGGCCCGGACATTTGGAGGGCTTGCGCGGGGCCATGGAAAGGCCAATACGTGGAGGCGCCTTGACAAATTTAATGTAAATGTGGCGTGACACTGATCGGCGATTATCCCTGTCTACACCATATAATAATGCACCCAAGGACAAGCCCCGGCCAGTGTAGGGCTATTGTGGGAATTGAGGACAAAAAGTGCCGGGCTATTGGGGTGAACTGCTAGTGGTACTAGGGGTCTGGGAATATGGGGACTATGGCGTCTGCCCGTCGCAATGTTCGGGGAACATGTTTAAATGGGCAGACGGTGACTCGCCACACCCTGCATGGGCCCTAAAAATTTCATAAAAGACAGGGGCAACATGGGTATGAGTGGCTAAGGGGTGTAGAGAGGTGGGCTGCAGGTTCACCGACGCTACTTCTGACGTGATGCCATTTATCACTTCCACCCCTGAAGCTTGAGTCTTAGCTCTAGCGATCTCCACTCCGTGCCGGCTGGTCAAGGCAAGCACGGAGGCGGGGGCCTTGCCTTGGCCTCCGGAGTCGGGTACGAGGTGTCGCTATTCATCTAAGGCTTCGCCACAAAGCCCTCCTGCGGGATATATTATTATAATATTATTATTATAAAAAGTGTGCGTCTCGTTGCTTAAGTTATGTTTATTATAATATTTATATGATAATGTAAGGAAAGGTTATTTATTAATAAAATCTTTTACTGATTATAAAATATATTTTATTCTTATTTACAATTCTTGAATATGACATTAGAATTTTGTGTATGTACATTATTAGTATCATTATTTAATCTAATTCGGTAGTTGTCAATTTTTGAGAAACAAGTTTATTTTGAGCCTTATGGTCTATTTTAGCCAAAATATTAATATTTCAGCAAAAAAACAACATTAACATATGTAATATAGCAATTTTATAAATATTTTGACATTTCGTCACAAAAACGCGTCAAGCTGTCATGGCGTCTCGCATGACGTCACAGTGTGCAAAACAAACATCTGTTTCATCGAAGTGTTATCTGAGAAGTCATTGATAACTTCTTGTGTTTTGCACGCTATGACGTCACCCGCTCTGATCGGCGTTTATTGTCACGTGGCTACTGGCTGCAATATAACAATTTTATTACTCAAAAATATCAATTAATATTTAAGTTAAAACAATATATTTTTGTCATATTTAGATCGTAATTTACGATATATATTACAATCAGCCTTTATTTTTCATACTGTCATGTACCGTATTACCGAAATACGGCTAGCGCTGTGGGTTAAAGTGAGAGAGAAGGAGCCTGCCTGTCGATGCCGTATGCGTGAGAGTAAGGGAAGCCAGACAGACTGGCGCCGTAACGCGTTACGTACGGAAGCGGTTTACCTACCCATAAGAAGTTATCACTTCAAAAGGTGACTAATAATTACGTAATTTTTTTAATTTTTATTGCATGCGTTCAGCTGACAGGCGGACGGCCCACTTGATGAAAAGCGGTTACCATCGTCTATGGACATTTGAACACCAAATGTGCTACAAATGCGCTGCTGCTCTCTCAAGGGAGACTGGAAACTGGTCACTAATGCCGGAACACAACTCAAGGTTGATATGGCGGCATACTTTAGACCAGGTGTGGTAGTAGTGCCATCCAGTCGAAAATGCTGATGATGCGAGAAAATGCCCTACCACCTGGCATATAAATATAATTAATAGTTATGTTTTTACAGTCTACAAGCCAGCCCTAAAAAGAGGGGGGGTTATTCCATCTCGAATGCTTTCATTTTGAGATCTTATGCGTGTGCACATTTGTACAGATGTTTTCAGTCCGTTGGCGAAAATAGACGGTAATTTGGCCCGCATTTCATAGTCCTGCATGGAGGGAGCTGGCGTATTTGTAGCCTAAGAACATGGTATGGCAGGAATTTGCGTTCCTTGCTATATTTACTACAGTCAGCTATTGGTAGTGCCGGATTGATAAGGATTTGCCGAACGTAAATGTTCGGAACAGGAAATATTTTTTATGGCTGATTGCATAAAAGAACGACTATAAAAATTCCGATCATGCCTCAGACGAAAAGTAGACGGAACTTACGGGAACACAAAACAAACTTGTATGTGTAAATTTATGTAATATACTCGTGGTTTTTTTTTGGAAGAGTTCAGCAGACAAGCTTACGGCCTTGATGGAAAGCGGTTACCATCGCCTATGGACATTTGCCACACCAAAAGTGCTACAAACGCGCTGCTGCTCTCTTTAGGGAGACTGGAACCTGCTTACTAATACCGGAACACAACTCAAGGTCGTTATGGCGGCATAGTTTAGACCAGGTGTGCTAGCCATCCAGACGGGCAAATAATAACCACCTGGTTGTGGGTTGTTTTGTTACCTCTTACGACAGGCCCCCCGGCCGCAGGAAATTGTATTCTTTCTCCGTTCCTGCACGGATAAAAACGGTTTACGTCTGTGTGGTGTATATGTCGCAGGCAATTTGTATGATTCCGCTTTTTACAAACGGCGTCGTCCCTTTACAAACGCTCGCTGTTTTGAAATATGCAGAAGGCAAATTGGCGACTCGTTCAATTGTTAAAATTTCGACATTGATTGTTATAGTAGGGTGACCATCATAAAACACAAGTTGGACACATATTGTAAACATAACTTTACTATTTTTTTCAAAATGGTGTACTTATTTCTTGTGTCTAAAAACGAGAAATGCAGAAGAAAGGTAGTGGTCAATGTAAAAAACATTTAATACAGTCTAAAAACGCAGACTAAAGCGCACAAGCCTAGCGAGTGAAGCAAGTGTGCCATGACAGCGGTCAGCAAATGTCACAACCGATGTGTAGCCACCATTTAAATAGTTATCAATTAATAAATGGTGACAAGTCTCTTCTGGCACTCGCCGGCCGCTGCCGCGGTACGCTCGCATCGCTCGCTCGGCTCGTGCGCTTGGGTATAAACACTAACTTGTTGGTGGACCCTAAAAACATGTTTCCTAACACAAATAACAGGTCTTGTGTCTATACATAAGGCGTATGCATATCCCTAAACTAAATTTTCGTTAATGCCGCTCTCTGCAAAAGTTGAGCCACATTCTTTTTAAAACATATGCATCTCTTATTTTGACATTTCCTTTTAGCCGGCTTACATGAACATTTTTCTAAATCCTTTTCCGCCAAATAGAGATTACTTTGAAACCGCTTCTCTCAATGATATGATGTTGTGCGGGATTTCTTGGAGGTATTTGTTTGACGATATTTGTAATGCTTGTAAGAACAAGAACTAAATACTGCAATTTGCCGCGACAGAGTCCTCCGAGCACCAAATTCTATGGACACCTTAGCATATTTTACGTGCCGGATAACCTCAAAAACTTTGTCATTTGTTGTTGATTAAGAACTATATACTTCAATTTGCCGCGGCATTTTGTAAACGGCGATTGAATTATCTATCAAATGTTGTGGCATATTATAAAGTGACAAGACAATTTACATTTTGCTTTCGGCATGTTTCAAAACAGCGAGCGTTTTTGAACGGACGATGCCGTTTGTAAAACGCCGAATCATACAAATTGCCTGCCACATATACACTGGGAACTAAACCACATTTACCATTACTAATTCGATAATTTAATACTGAGTTCGTGTAACGCACTGCGGCGCGATAGGCATCCTATTATAACATCGGCAGCCGGCTTCACTTTAAGAGTCCGAGACTGCGTCTTTCTATTAAATGGTCTAAGTGTCATGTTATATATTTAGATAAATTTCTTGTAAAATAAACAGCGCATAGAGGGAACATGGAAGGTTCATCTATAAAATATGATACCTAATGTTTTGATTTTTCTATAAAATTGTATGTACGTCCCGTTGTGTTTACGTGTCCACATTTTAGACGAGGGTACTTCATCTCCTCTGAATTGTAGACCAAGTGTACGTAGAGTGCTTATTTACCGCTTTCTAGTAATTTCGATCCGACCCTGGTTGTTACGACATAATAATATTTGCGTCGGCAGTTTATCCTGCTAAAGGGCTTACATTTTTTTTTTAAATTACATAGATAGTATACGCAGAGTATACCTACTAAGAACTAAAATCTTATTTTTAATATTTAATTATCTTGATCGAACGATACGTCACTAATCACGTAGGCATGTGAAATGCGAGATTTTTAATTTGTTTGTATTTTTTTTAATTAGGTACCGAGAACAATATGAATGTGTCTGTTATGTGAAGAAATTGGAGCTGTGACTCATGGACGGTACTCCTCCGTGAATCATTAGTTGTTTGACGAATTACTTTGCACGTAAAGCGTGCGTAAGTGTGTCAAGTGACTAGGAGGCTTTCTTCGTAACATGATCTCAAAAAGAAATGTAGGTGATACAAAGTATATTATCAAATGCTAAATCATTTTATTAATATGGCTAGATGAAAGGCCCTACATTCTTGTTACATCACTTGCTTTACATGCCCTAGATTCTAGATAATTTAATTATTATTAATAGATCTTTTAAAAAATAATATTAATTTGGTCAGCTGACGTCGCTTATGCAAGGGTTCGCGGTTGGTCATACCATTTCCCCACAATTCTGGTAAAATGCTACTAAAGTTAACCGGAGAGTTTTAGTAGCTATTCCAGGTACTGGGCTGGCGAATCCCACACTTCCCCAAAGCAATCTCAATAACGGGTTAGTCCTTGAATAAAAAAGTGATATCGGCTTTTTAGGATTCCGTAGGTATTTGGTCAAAAGGATATTTTTTAATAAGAAAGGGGTGTTAAGCAAATGACAGATGTGCGAGCAAGTAAGTGTACTTACTGCTCGATGTTCTTCTACATTTCTAAAGAGGTCTATACACACTATGGTCTGTCTATCTATCTATGCAGGTGTGGCAGAGCATGTCAACCAGATCGGTAATGTATAATACTTAGTATAATTGCATATATCTATTTGTTTACCTACAGCTTCCGCTTTACCTGCGCAGGTAGACTTGTCCTGTGTAGCGTGGCGTATTTAACTGCTTTAAAAGTTCGCGTACCTAAAATGACACGGGAGAAAAAGGTTGGCAAGCCATAAGTACATATATTAATATATATTTTAAAAAGTAGAAATAAACATAGATAATAAGATTATATTAAGGTTAGCATATATATTAAGGTTTATATAATAAGATTAAATTTATAGATATAAAGAACAATGTACTAGCGTGTTAAAGTTAAAGAAAGAAACACTAAAGAGGAAATGAACCTCTTTCTTAAATTAAGTTAAATTATGAAAGGGGCGGAGGTGAAATAAAAAAGTACATATATTTATTCGTCTATCACCTGCTTTATAGGTTAAATTTTTTTATGGCCCGTTCCTATATCTTACTGACTGTTCATTTGCTTATCCGTTAAAATTTGACGTAAGCTCCATATTAGTAATGTTAAAATTCAACCGATGCTACGATCGTAATGCATATAAGGCATGAATAGTAAAATATAGGAACCGGCCATTAGTAATTCTCATTTAATTTTTATCAAAACATGACACTTAGACGTGGCCTAATTTACAGTTATGGTAGTTAGCAACAGACGATTGACACGGTGAGCTCGTGACATATTATGTTATAGGTACCAGCGAATTGCTAAGTGACCAAATACATCGGCTCGATGAAAAACGATTACCTACAAACTTATTGTAATACAACTTCAAACAAAATGCTACTGTTTAATTATACGAATATTTATCATATAATAATAACGGTAAGTAAGCTTTGGACTGTTAAGAATATATCTGCAACAATTACTTACTGAAAAGTAGGCCTTTCGGCCCACCTCAATATTGTAATTAAGCTGCAGGATGTCACCTCAATTTTATTTGGTTATGCTTTTTATTAAATTATTGTTCATTATATTCTTCACTATCACTAGGATATGGCCGTAACTTTATCCACGCTTGAATTGAAATTCCCGCGAAATTCCCTACACACAAAGTAAGTTTTAGTGAAAATTGTGTTGAGCTAATTTTTATGCACTCGAACAACTACAAACCGCTCCCGAGAAATTCCCGCGGGATTCCCGGGATAAAAAATATTACACAGTTTATTAGATAAAATCTGCTATAGATCAGTGAAAAATCACATTGGAATTTGATTTTATTTATCTGACCATTTTAAATCATTCCCAGAAAATTTCCCACAGAATTCCCAGGATAAAAAGTAGCGCAAATTTCATGTTAAAGAATTTGCTGTTGATCGGTAAAAACCGCATCGAAATCAGCTTAGTAGTCTTTACGTGAATCCCGAACAAACAGACAAGAAAAAAATGCATCGTGTTCTCCATCGTCTATATAGTGTACTCCAACTGTTTTTGGAACGTAGTTCCTTATCGCGCGGTACGAATGGGGGGCTAGACGGAAAAAATTCTTACGAAAAGTTGTCACGACACTTTTTTGTGATTTGCCATTTTTGTCATTTTGGTGCATTTGGTCGGTGTGGTCGAAGTGGGCGATATATATATATATATATATATATATATATATATATATATATATATATATGTATATACATATATATGTATATATCTATATATCCACATATATGTTATGTAAAGGTTATCATATAAATAAAATAGAATCCCAAACATGTTTCCTATTTCAGTTACCAGAAGCCAATTATTACTAAAATTGAGCCTACTGATTAAGTTTATATATCATTATATTTTTATAACTTAAAAAAATTAAATTTTATTACAATTCCTTAACACTAATTAATCGAAAGGAACTTCGTTCCATCCGGGTGTCCCTTGACACCTCTCAAGTTTTTTATTTAAATAGGTTCAAGGTACAGTCACGGCATTTTTAGACTTTTATAGTATTAAAATTTTTAACGGTACTAGAGCTGTTAAAACTGCCAAAGTAAAGACAAACGTCACACAAACAAACTTCATACAACGGACGATCTTATAGCTAAAAAAGCGATCTTTTTATCTTCCCTAGACAAGAGCAATTAGCGCTAAACGATTAGAACAGAAAATATATTGAAAATATATAATGACATAATACTTAACTGAACGGTATGTTCAGTTAAGTATTATGTCATTTCATACATTTTCATTCTATTGTCTAGGTCTAGGGGGTCATTCTATTATCAAATCTATACTAGAGTCGTCGTGACTCTAGTATAGATTCGATATATTTTAGATACTGATGTAGTATACTTTATAAATCATGACAACTATACGTATTATATACATTTCTTATTTTCAATTATATTTTTTTTACAAAATTGACTTTAGCATACAATAGATTCTGTTGCATCCCACAAGGATGGTTCAGAGATTAGACTTGACGTCTTTCATTTTACTTTGGACAAACAATCGCGGTGACGCAGTTGTAAACCATAGATTTTTACACGTGTTTTCACTATAGTAATATCTCTGTAGTGAAAACACGTGTAGTAAGAACTAAAGGTACGTCTAGCTGTAATATTTAATGCGCATCAAACAGTAAGGTACTTTTTGAAACCATAAACAAACACATGCATGTTGCTCCCTGGTATTACTCATTGGGGTGTATGTATGTGACTAATGTAACGTATCGAAAAAGAATTCGACACATTCCTAAGCGTGAATTACATGCAAAGAGGTTATTATTGCGACATCAAAATTATTATACTTTACCTAAAAGGCCTTTTTGACGTGACTATTAGCCGCTCACCTGTTTTTCAACTGATGAAACATGATTGATATTTGATTATATATGAGAGGCGTAAATTTATTGTGTGTACACTTCACAAATCTTTCAATATATTTATTACCTTTTGACAATTTTAATCATTATGAACATCTCCAAAAGGTTTTTACAATAAATCTGCTGAATTCTGCATTAAAATAATTCGTATTTACTTTTCTATCTAAAGTCAAATTTGCAGAGTTATTTTTTCTCAACGATTCTATGCTATATATTACTTATATGTGTGTGTGTTATTATTATATTAAAAAATATTGTACCATATAATATAGACTTTTAATGACAATAGTCCTTACCGTAATAATATCTAAATATAAGTACGCTGGAAAACTGTATGTCTATACCGCTTGCGGTTAATAATTGGTAATTGGGCTGTAATTGAAAAGAACTATCACGATCCAATAAATCTCGGTCCAGAATAATGGATAGCAAATAAACCTTTATTTGTTTCCCTTTCTTTTCCTTTTTCTCCTTACACGTTGACGTGGAAGTCAGACACGTGTCGAGTAGAAATTATCCTCTTCTCCGGGATAAAATGCATGCTATTGAGGTCCTCTTTGTTAAAAGTGTACAGAGTGTTCTTTTTTAATCGGCCTTCAGGGCCAAATTTTAAACTACTAAGTGAAAACCGCTCAGTCTAGAGGCCGATTTTGACGAAAACAAACTATCATCATTATATTTTTGAAAAATTATTTGCCCTTGTCAGGTATCGAATTGACAAAGAAAGTAGCACGAAATTTCATATACCTACTCATTGATGTAGCAATAATATTGCTACATCAATGTACCTACTCCAGATTAGAAACAAAGGTACACGTGTATCGGAAATCGGTGTTTTTTTTAAAGTCACTCATACTACTTATGTCTATTTTTAATCTACTCGAGCAAAGCTGCGAGTAACCACTAGTCTGGTATAAAAGTTGTCGCATTTAATTTTTGTTGCCGAATATAAATGGCTGAAATGATTAACAATAATATAAAAATAGCGCTACAGGACCAGAAAAGTCATATATGTGTTGGACAAGGTTTGAGTGTATACTAAAAATGAATCACGAAGTATCTAAAATTCATAACTCTTGACTAATACATCTCATTTAACAGTTTTTAAAGCTAAGTACATAAATAGGTATATGAATCAGGTAAGTAACGTCTTTAACGGAATCCGGAAGGTCGTTCACCGATCGAGAGTCGTCCTGAAGAAAGTAGGTCGAAAACGGCCCGTTATTGACATGCTTGTTTTTTGTCAACAAACTAAACGTTGCCCAAAATGTAAAAGTATCTCAAAAAGTAAAATCTCCCAAAACTCCCAAAAAGTATCTTATTTAGAGTACCATAGCCATTTCGGCAAATACGGAACCCTTCTCAAATCGTCACAGTCGTCCACCTCGGAAATTATTGGATAAAAGAGCTACGTTCCATTAGAGATTCACAACGACCGCGATGTTACCCGTTCCACTTGCTTGCCGGCATTAAAATCGTAAACTCAAGTGGAACGGTTATCCAACCCCCTCTTGACATGGGTCGTTGTGAGCGTTGTGTGATTGAAAATGATGACGCCATTAGTGACGCTTTCGCCACGACCACAACGACCGCGGTCGCCTTGTGGAACGGCTAACGGAGCATTTTAAGCGTTGTGACCTACTAATGGAAGGCGCTGAAGGTAAACTATACCAAAGAGTACATTGTATATATAAAGAACTATACTATTTTTGACACGCTATATAATGATCGGGGTACACCATAGATAATACGTTACATAGCGCAAACTCACTAAATTCAATCTTCCTTCTGCGTCCACTCCATTTTGCTAAATGGAGCAAAATCAATTTCATTTTTATTTTGGGTGACGCAAAAGTTCTTCATTTCTGGCCAGTATTCCAAATTTAAATAAGGTTGTGACAGAATTTATATTATTAACCCGACATATTGACATGATATATATTAGGTACAACATATTAGCGCAACTTTAATCAATGAATTTTGTGCTGATTGATTTGGGGCATACCATACATTTTTTATTGTAATATGTTATTACACAATTTATTGTACAAATTACCGTTGTCAAGTTTGAGGATTCAAATTTGGAACATATCGATTGAGGTGAATCAAGTGCACTATGATCGATAACTAATTATTTTACCGATTCTATTTTTAGAAAAGTGACATGAAAGTTTTTTGAGCCTGGCAACACGTTGCCGTCGCCTCTCACTTTATAAATGTACACATGCGGAGGTGACCACTTTCCGTTAGGTGGGCTGTCTGCCCAATGACCAGCTTTGACAATAAAAAATCTACTAGAATTATTATAGTCAATTAAGTGCTTTAAAGACTGGTTCGCCACTTTCTAAAGCATGTATATTATAGATATATTCCGCCAGAGGAAGTAATTGAGTCAATAAAAAGAGAAATTTAAGCAAGAAGACAAAAATCTGCACTTTCAATACCAACTGTGTAAGTAAATGGTTTTTGTTTACAAGAATCTCAGGGAAGGCATTTGCCCGAATAGGGCTAACATTCCTGGTCTAGTGTATGGTGGCTATAACAACCTTGAGTTGTGTTCCGGTATCAGTGGCCAGATTCCAGTCCTCCCTTCGAAGCCTACAGCACTTTAGTATAGTATAGTAGTATTTTAGTGTTGTAAATGTGCGTAGGCGACGGTCACCATTTTCCATCAGGTGGTGGCATTAATATACACTGTATTCTACAATTAAAATAAACAAACTAAAGCAGTTATATAAGTCGTACAGGATGGCGCAATAGAACGTGCATATTTAAAATATTGATTAAAAAATAAATACAAAAGGTATAGTTAAAATAAAACTGAGGTATTTTTAAGAAATAACTGAAGTTTATTTTCATCGTCTAAATGATGATCCTCTCTACGACGACACTCCTCTAATCGCAAACGGAAGTTATTGAAAACTTTCTTCAGTAATGCTGGTGTAATTGCTGCCATTTCACCACGGATATTCTCCTTTTGCTGATCGATGTTTTTCGGATTATTGCTGTAGACTTTGTTCTTGAGGTATTCCCACAAAAAAAAGTCAGGAGGCGTCACGTCTGGACTACGTGGGGGCCATGGGATATCACCTCTTTTCGAAATCAGTCTGCCAGGGAACATCTGTTTCACAACCGCCATGGAGTCATTTGATGTGTGACAGGTAGCTCCGTCTTGTTGAAACCAAGTCCGAGAATTCACTATTCTTGAACTTTCAAGCTCTGGAGCCAAAAAACCATCCAACATCGCAACATAGCGTTCGGTATTAACAGTGACGTTTTGCCCCCGCGCATTTTCCAAGAAAAACGGTCCAATTATTCCTCTACCAGAGATTGCTGCCCATACTGTCACTTTAGGACTATGCAGTGGTTTCTGGTGCTTGAGTTTGGGATTCTCACTGTTCCAGTAACGACAATTTTGACGGTTTACGAATCCATTGATATGGAAGTGGGCCTCATCTGAGAAAAGGATATTGTCAAAATTGGAAAATCGTTAAGCATTTCATTAGCAAATGCGAGCCTTGCTCCGAAGTCAGACTCTTTCAATTCTTGTGTTAAGTGCAGCTTGTAAGGATGCAGTTTAAGATCCAAGTTTAAAATTCGTTGCAAACTTCGTCGCGATAAGTGTAAGACAGACGATCTCTTGCGAGTAGACATTTGTGGATCTCCTCGTACAGACTGCATAACTCTCTCAATATTGTCGTCGGTCCTAGATGTTCTTGGACGACCTTTTGCTTGTGGTTTAAACGTTGAACCAGTCTCTTCAAAACGCTGTACCCATATTTTAATTAAATTAGCACTCGGAGCTTCACTAATTTGCCGTAGTCCATATTCAGAACAATATAAACGCCTAGTAACGATGTATGAACGAGAGTTCTCGTAAAATGCGCGCACGCAAAATGCGCGACGCTTCCCGTCGAAGTGACTCATAGTGACTAAAACTCCATGAGCCCGCCTACCCAACGATGCAGGCTCCCCCCGCCCGCGCACTTTCTACCCCGCGAAAAAAGATGATGCAATATGCACGTTCTATTGCGCCACCCGGTACTAGCGTAATGGACAAAGCACGCGTCCCGAACTCGGAGGGCGCTGGTTCAATTCTAGCCGGAACGCATACTATATTTTAACAGTTGGTTAAATGTCTAAGCACACCACTTCGCTGGTGTGCTTAGACATTTATCCGACTGTTAAAATAAAATATTCGCTGTTTAGCCATATATTTTTGGCGATTATTTTATTATAACCGTCGGTTAAATGTCTATGCACACCAGCCTTAGGGTGGTGTGCGTAGACATTTGACCGACTGTTAAAATAAAATAACCACTGTTTAGGCAACTTTAAGTGTTCACCACAAAATGATCCATGGTTATTGACGACAATGAGTTGGTTAACTTAAACGAAAAACACACCGGTAAACTTTAATCGGACTTTTGAAGGAACGTTTTTTATGGAGTTTACGTAATAGTCTTGCTACTGGTGCCGGTGTTTACTTATGTTTCACTGTTTTTTTAAACAAAAATTTGTTTATTTAATAATTTTAGCATTGAGTAATGCCGCCTGCTTTAAATTTCATAATGGAAGAAGATGACAACATAAATTCGCTAGAATATCTACATAATATAGACATAGTTACAAGGAGGCCTCGAATTATTTAAAAGCGTCGGAATTTCTTTGAAGAATATGATGAAGTATCGTTCGTAACAAGAATTGCATGCATGCATGCATCTGTCCGTTTGTTTTCAATGACTTGTTTAAATTTCATAACCATATCAGTCAAAATCTGTTTTTCACTGTTACAGAAATTTTATATATTGTTTAATTTGTTTAAAATTTGATACGTTAACCGACATCCACTAGGTAACGTAAGTACTGCGAAGCGAATGACATAAGTTTACATAAAATATTGCACATCAGTCGTCAAATTATATTAGACGCCTCTGTCATAAAATACCATACTAACCCAGTAACTTCCAAATTTTGTATTATTACTGTTTAAGCAACAAATTCTTAATGTCATTTAGCTTTGACGGATTTTGCAGACGTCCATTGACTTTTTTATTTAGTCTAGTTACATCATCATTCTATTCATTCGCCATTCATTCAAAAACGCCCAATACCGCTAGTTTACCTAACCGAAAAACAAAAGATGTTGGTGAACACTAAAAAAACGCTCCTCAATTATGTCGACCGCTAAGTTCTAATCACCTGTTTAGTTAATTCAACGTTTTTCTCCAGTCTATGAACTTCACTCTAAGTCAGTATTCTGATCTAATGTGCATATTGTTACAATCACCACGTGCTAACAACGGTGAAGGAAAACATAGTGATGCAACCTGCATATCCAGATAACCGATGTGTCAAACCTGCCAAGCCGTCTTGGACAAGCATGGTGGGTATACTGTCCGTTAACGCTATAAAGGAAGGCACGAGACCAATAGTGGGACATTTATGGGCTGATATTATATGAAGTAGTTAAAAATACACAAAAAGCAATAAAAAGACAAAACTTAATTACCTACCTGTAAGCGGAGAAAAATAATGCGCCTAGATACTTTAACAAGATAATAAATAACACTACGTCAAATACCAAAACATGATATACGTTAATATGACGTAATTTGTAATAATACATCAACAAAATTCTTGTGATATTTGTCGAGAAAAGTAATCTTATTTGATTTAAGTATACATTATATAGTTGCAATATGTAGATAACCCCTCTTTTGTTTTGATCAAATGCATAGATGGATACTGTTCATCGTATGTAAATACAAGTTTTTAATTTTTTGGTTTGCCTCCACACATGCTATTAGATATTATAAATAAAGAAATCTTGCTAAACATTGCTAATTTTATTTTTTCGCCCAACTTTTATAGCTCCCAACCACAAATGAGACCGCAAAAAAGCACATGGTAAGTGAGGCGATTTCCCGGCGCCGCTCGACCCAACCAGGCAGCATCTCTGAAGGGGAGTGGAGTAGTACCGTTTTCTCGCCACCTCCTCGTCCCTCAACGTATGTGGTGGTGGTCGAACAATGACCACTGCTGCATACTCAATCTTTGTAACGGGGTCGTCTGCTTAAAGCCGCATGTCCCGGAATGTGTACCTCTCTGCTTAATAAAGAGGCACGAACGGGACACTTGATGATAGACACGTGTGTGATGATAGTCCAAGCAATGACGGCCGCAGTCGAAAGATGATTTTCTGAATATTTAGAAGAATGGCCCCCAATAGTAACCAAATCGAGACTGGATTGACCTATTTACAGACGCGAAAACCAGGGAAGGTAGAGATCATTTTGAAACAATAAAGAGGAAGAGGAAAAGGAGTGACGTCACTTTTACTGAACAAGAGGAGTGAGAGTCAGTTAACAGGTTTGGGACCCCGGGTTGGAGTACCCCCTCGTATTATTAGATACCCATTCAATAGAAGGTACCCTCTGGTAGAACATTTGTGTTAAAGAAAAGCAAGGTACGTGATCTTTGTCGGACTTGCTGAGTCGAAATGATTTTTTTTCTAAACGTTAAACTATCATTAAAATAAAAATTATTCGTCGTCATTTGATGCATTTGATACATTAACCTACTGACATGTATCACTATGCTCAAATTGTTAGCTTTTATAAAGTAATACTAATAGTATTGATACTATCTGTAATTTATCTACGTCTAGCTGACCCGGCAAACTTCGTACCGCCTCAGAATCAATAAATAAAAAAACGTTGATTTCTGAACGACGCGACGAACGTTAAACGTTTGACATTCAAAACAAAAAAAAAACTTCACTTTTAAACCAAAATAAAATTTTATTTCTGAACGACGGGACGAACCTCAAATGTTTGACAGGTAGGAATAGTTTCTAGAGGAAAGCAAAATTGTTGTTTTTACTATATGCCAACCATTTTTTCATTCCTTGGACTTCCACAAATAATTCAAATCCAAAATTAGCCAAATCAGTCCAGCCATTCTCAAGTTGTAGCGAGACTAACGAACAGCAATTGTCTTTTTATATATATGGATATTTCCCGCATGGGAACTCTTTTATTCCCATAGCCACAGATAATAATAATTTATTATAAACAATAGTAGTTCTTATTTACGTTTATGAAGGCAGGTTACCGGTAGCAGGAAATGACTTTAATATTATGGACACCTTTGTTTACCTATTAAAACTTCCTGCAAATCGTGTCCCAATATTGCTTATCAGAATTGTCAACAACAACGCAAATTACGCCTGTTTCTACATTTTAAGAAGCCATAACGATGTTTTTTACCACGTGTTTATTATCCAGGCATTGGAATCTGTAATATAATGCGTAGCGTGCGTTGTAAACTGATTATGAGTCACGTAGGCCCATGGCTTGACTGAAGCTGACAGGATTCTGACTGAAAACGCGGATCTTAATTAAAATTGTAATGACTGAAAATTAAGTTGTCACTTATTTATTGTCTTTCATGTTACTTTTTACATGTTTTTTTACTGAATAAATTATTCTTCTTTCTTCTTATGGAAAGTGATTACCGTCGCCTATGTAGGTCGACATGGCAAGGTTGTTATGTATTATCTATCTATCTAAAATATAATAAAATTCTAAGCCTGCTGTATCTGTACATTGAAGCTATTTAAAAAAAATAACTTTTATACTATATAAACGATGGAGAACATGATGCAATTTTTTTAGATTTCTTGTTTGTTTGTCGTTTTGTCTGTTTGTTGCACGTAAAAACTACCGGACCGATTTCGATGCGGTTTTCGCTGATCGACAGCAAATTTTTAGACTTAAATCTGCGCTACTTTTTATCCCAGTAAACCCCACGGGAATTTTCCCGGGAGGGTTTATAGTTGTTCGAGTGCATAAAAATTAGCTTATTCCAACAGTGTTTACTAAAACGATTGCTAAATCTCGCGGGAATTTCAAGTCGAGCGAGACGAAGTCGCGGGCATATCCTAGTAACATTATAAAATTATAAGTCTTTTGTTTCTTAAATTTTTTGGCTTTGTCTGTTTGTCCGGTTTTCACGTAAAAAATACTGGGCTGATTTCAATGCGGTTTCCGCTGATTGATAGTAAATTTCCGGACATAAAATCTGCGGTACTTTATATCCCGGGAACTCTACGGGAATTCTCTTGTTTAAAGTGGCCACATCGAAAAAACATTGATTCCGAATCGAAATCTTTAGTAAAACAATGGTAGTTTTGTATGTCTTTAGTTACATTACTTATCCCGAGTTTTTACAGGAAATTGCAGGATTCATGTATTTTCATTTTCTTACTAAAAAACCACTACCCTGCTTAAAATAATCTTTGTTTTATATTTAGAAAAATAACTGTAACAAAGTAAATATAAAAAAATAGTTTTATTTAATTTTGTAAAACAGAAAAAAATCACGCCATTTACTTTCAAGTATTGGTGAGAAAATTGCCATGTATTAATTTGTAATTTTACTCTCTTTTAATTTTCACCATATCCCAAATTTGGGATCGGCACAATATTTCTTTTCCTTCCACACTCCTCTACTCTGACATACATCTTCTGTCACACCACATATCACCATATCATCCTTCACACAATCCATCCATCTTGTTTTTGTCTACCTTTACATTGGTACTCATCTATCTTGTACTTTAACATTCTTTTTGCCACGTGACTTTCATCCCATCCTATCCCCATTCCATCTCGTAATTATAGTATTAAAAAAACGGAAAGTAGGTTTTTAAAAAAACTCGTAAAACACTTAAGATAAAAAAGCTGAAAATTTAGGTGAATTATATTTATTTCCAAACCAACCAACCAAACTATCTCCATAGACCATAGTAGAAAAAGAAAAAGCCGTGGAGCAGATTTCTCCTAGAAACCCGATACCCTTTATGTCAGGCAATTCTTATTCGTGACCGCGAATCATAATGTTTACATTGTTACGTGTGATCACGCGTGTCGATAATCGAGTTGTGTTCATTATGAAAACAATCGATAAGCGATCGATTAATAGATCCCGGAATTGATGTGGATCATTTGAAAGTGGAAACGTGGTGCCCTGCTGTCTGGGTATACGCTTCGAGAAATTGCGAAATTACATAACAATTCCACGTAAAAAGTAAAATGATGCGTAATATACCTCGTAGAACAGTGTTTTTTTTTTAATTCACAGATGAGCATTAAAATAGGATTAGTACATTTTATTAGGATCCAGAAATACTGTTTCTAAGGAATAGACTATATTATTCGCTTAAAAATATTTGAATTATTTGTAACTTACTTTCTTGGGTCTCGTAGTTCTTCTGACAAAAACGGAATTCACATGTAATCGCCGTGTCCATTTATATTTATATGTCACAGTCATTTTACTGTTGTGATTACATGGATGAAAGGCTATGGGGACTTTTGGGCCAAAGAAATGTAAGGCCAAAGGATGCATGTTTCTTACTCTTTCACGCAAAAACTACTGAATGAATTTTAATGAAACTTTCCAATAATATAGCTCACCCATCACAATAACACATAGGCTATAATTTATAAAGATATAGTGTGAATTATACAAAATATAACGATTTTCCATCACCACGCGGGTGAAACCGCGGACACAGCTAGTATGACATAAATTCCATATAAGCAATGGCAAATTTTCTAAAAATAAAACAAATCTTGGTAGCAGGGGCGGATTTAGAAATTTACCGCCTTTAGGCTATTCAAATTTTGCCGCCCTTACCGACCTCTACAAATCGATACCCTAGTTAAGAATCATATCATTATATTTTTTGCCAATGAAATTATAACTTTATTATTTGTGCACTTTCGTCTTAATTACACAACCTTTTCTTCTCGTTATTAGTAGATTGTAAAGCAGGAGATCAATGGGTTTGTTTCTGCCATAGCCAAAAGCGACTACTCAAATTGTAAAGACATTTATCTAATTCTTGAACTTGATTAATATTGAATTGTTTGTGTGGGCTTAATAAGAATTATCTTATTCTGTTTTGAGAATTTAAGTAAGAGACAATTTCTGTAAGATATAAAAAAAATATTCGTCTTAAATTTGCCGCCCTCCAAAATGTGCCGCCCTAGGCTCCAGCCTACTCAGCCTATTGGTAAATCCGCCACTGCTTGGTAGAGTCATGCTGAAATCAATAATCGTAACCTTGAGCTAATCGTGTTTCGTGCGATAAGTGAGACTCCCGATGGCCCCTTTCTCCCTCCCCCATCTTCCCTATCCCATCCCCCAACTCCAATCCCATAATCCTATCGTTAGCAACTTTTGTGCGAAAAGGCTTATTATACGACGAAAGATTTTCCATACGACATCACTGAATGGGAATAATGCGTTGCCAGGCTTATTCATTAGTTATTCATACAAATTACTTTGCTAAACCTAGTATTAGTTCAAAATATAATTAAAAAAAGCTGGAGAGTTTGTTGCGCCGCTTCTTCTCCTTCAACAGTAACAGAAATTCTTTTGGAAGCGATGGTACTTTTATCCGTGCAGGAACGGAGAAAGAATACAACTTCCTGCGGCCGGACGGCCTGTCGTAAGAGGCGACAAAACAAACTACAACCAGCTGGTAGGGTATTTGCCCGTCTGGATGGCTACCACCTCTGGTCTAGAGTACTGACTTGTGTTCGGCATTAGTGGCCAGGTTCCAGTTTCCCTTAAGAGAGCAGCAGCACATTTGTAGCACCTTTGGTGTTACAAATGTCCATAGACGATGGTAACACCTTTACAACAGGTAGGCCGTCTGCCTATCCGTTGAACTCCTACAATAAAAAAACTTCCAATAATCTGTAAGATTTCATATTGAAATAAATGTATTTACATTCCTTGCTCCTCGTGTCTAATCCCTCTTTCTCATCCCTCTATCCTCTCTTCTTTATTCCATCCTAAGGCTAGCAACACGTTGGCGACGCCCGTTGTGTTGCAAACGTCTATCGGCAACGGTAACCACTTTGCATGAGCTGCGCCGTCTTTTTGTCGGCATGGCAATAAAAACTTCATATCTTAAATATTGTTGACCTGTTTACGCGTACGTTGGTAAGTCGTGCTAGGGTTATGGCTAGCGCTATGGAAAAATTAAAAATGTCAGTCGCATGTATATAATATTTGGGGCCGCTTGCATAACAATCGCCTTTAAATAAAATTAGTTAATCATATTTAACTGCCTAAATACGTTTCACGCAAAACGTATTGACAGTTCTTTAAACATATTTAGCGGCAAATATTGCGTTGTGTAAGACGCTAATTGTATTTAAGGGTGTTAAATACGTTTTGTGTTTATTAAATAAGTTTAAGCAACCTTATGCAAGCCCCTTGAATGGTTTCACTTTTAAATTCACTCAGGTTGTAATTTATTCGACTGATGACTCTTATCTGCTTTTTGAAAAATCGGCCCTTGGAAGAACGCATTCGGTGGTAGTTAAATTGAAGCAAAATTTTACTTTAGCGTTCTAAGCTCTTTAAGGTAAGATCTTACATAGTGTCGTATTTACCCTATACGGACAAACGCGTTCAATTTTCCAAATAAAAAAACAATAATTACTTTTTATTTTTACTTTGTATTTTTCTTTTTATCAGAATTTTAATGAATAGTATCCTTAATTAATACTTACATGAAATTCGTTCTCATTTTAGACTCGTAAACAATGAAATTGAACTTACATTGAAAATATTAGTTAGTAATTTTCATAGGCTACAGCGATAACAATTGTTGTTTACACATAAGCCCATATACCTTTGAATAAGTTATTATTTTAAGCTACTTACAATTTTCCTGCGTCATTAATTGTGGCAACAGGATAAAGAAATGAGGTCGATTAGGATACATGACGTAGTAAGTAGACGTACAACGTTTGCTAAAGCTGTGTTTCTATATCTTCTATTCTATTCTATGAGACTTCTGTAGTTATGTAGGTTAAGCCTTTGCATCTAGCTCCCTGGAATGCAGATGTTTTGGATTCTATTCCTGGCATGGGAAATATATCCGCGATTTTTATTTATTTTCTGTGGTCTGGGTGTCTGGCTTCAGTGTCGAGTTTCATTTAAACCCGTTTAATAGTTTTAACATGTTGCGCTTAAGTACAGACACAAATTCTAAATCAAAAATAAACAAACTTATTCTAAAAGAGTCATCAGTCTCAGCACAATGCTGGTCTGTTAAAGACAGCGCTGATCTTCCGCTGAGCCCTTAAGGTCACGGCAACCATTACATCCTTGCGAAGCATGAAAACTAGAATTGAAATCAATAATGCATGTAAGTAACGGTAGGTATATACAAGATAAATATAGATACTAATGATCATAAATAAAAAGTCCATAATAAGTGTTATAATAAATACAAACATTTATAAAACAAAACGAAAAAATCTACGAGTATTATGAAACACCACTTGTATCGTGTCTTAAGTCGCATTGTGAAGAGTTGGTGCTATTTTAAAATATCCAATTACGTTCTAAACCCTTTAAGATTTTGCTGATTATATATTACGTTATATTATAAATTTAAATTTCGCCTTACATTTTATAATACTTGCGGTTTCATCTATCTGCCTAATATGGATTAAGCGATGACATCATAAGTTTTGGTTTCGGCAAATCGGGAATAAGATCTAGGATACTGAAATTGGTTCAAGGAGAATCCTTGTTAGTGGGACGACCAAAATTTTGATTATAATCGCAATACGATGAGCTTCTTATCCTTATTGGTTTTACTTATAGTTATTTCAGAATTTTCTACGTCTTAAAATTATAACTGATAAAATATATCCTTGGTCCTTTTCAATAGTAGAGAAAACTGGCCTATGCTTGAGCGATATAAGCAGAAGTTGCATGTTAACGTATGATGTAATTTATTAATGGCCCCTTATTGAAAGCATATTTTTAAAATAACTGGTCGTCTTTAATACCGTCAAATGTCCACTCAAAGTCAATTTTATAACGATGAGTTTGAAACTCTAGGTGATTACAAAGCAATCAAAGGCTGTTGTTGATAATGGTACCGTTCTTTGAGAAGAACGAAGTAAAAACAGCTGCAGATTGGAATCAAAGACAGAAAGCTCATAAAAATTATGTACCTAGTATTAATGTATTTTACAAATATGTTTTAGAAACAGTTCCAGTGAATTGTTCTTCATAATACATAGGTACTTATTTATTGTCCTAGCGTTTTCATTAGGGTAATAACCCTATTCGAAAATTATAAACTTACTTGTTGACGAGCTCAAAAAGCAGTCAGACCACAAAGTACCTATTTGCTGTTGATACAAAAATATCGGTTTGGTAGTGGGAATCGAACCCACAAACAAATTCATGATGACAAATTGCTGCAATACAATTTTGGTAACTATTACATCAACAGAACAGGCTTGTTGGTGAAATTAGCACGGCCGAGCCCAGCAGTGGGACGCTTGCTGACCGTCTATAAAAATATGTACGTCCATAAGAGAGAGTATAATAAGCATAACATGCTAATATGCATAATTTTGATACAAACAACGGGATTGTTTAATGTTTACACGGGAAATCGATTATCTGTGTCCTATTAACATTACATGTTTAAATAGAGTTTTTGGCGAGAACTGAAAGGAGATGTTGTGCTGTGCAGTTTTATTTTCTAAAAGCGTGTAAAATTACTCTAAAATGAACAACATTTGTAGGATATTCATAGTTTTAGAGTAGTAATTATGTGTTTTGTGAGAAATGTGAACAGTATAGTCAAATGTGGCCTTTTGAGTTGTCACAAGAACTCTGTTGACTGGCACTAGCTGATTACCTACCTTAAGAAAATGAAGAAACTATATTGTAAACTAAGATCTGACTTAAAGGCCTAGCAGCCAAGCCATAAACCTAAATAAATAACATGTTTAAATCATGCAGTAATCTAAACTAAGCCTTCTATGTATGAATTCAGAAACAATATTTCGCACACACCAGTTTCTGAAGCATAATGTAGATGAAAATTGAACAGTTTGTTGGATATGGTTTGTTTTCAATTAAGAAATAGACAAAAATTATACGTTTTTAAACTAAATGTGCACAGTAGTATTGTTTCTTTATCTTGCGCCTACATTTTATTTACGAAGTCATAACTTTTTGCATTTAATCATAAGCGCCTGCAAGTTTTTTCTCCTTAAAAATGTATGAGTTGACTTAGTGCTAGTAATTTTAATAAGGCACTCTAAATTTATAAACTAAAGTTCATCTATGTACCTATAAATATACATCAATTACACGCTCATAGCTTAGAAACTTTTAGATCTTTGAAGAGGGTAAGCTTGCTAAGCGTGTTCTAATGTACGTCTGTGCAGCAACGGATTATTGCTGCAATTTTAAAACCTAGCAAGTGTATTCCAAGAAATGTAACGCCACAGGATCACAGCAAAAAAAATGTCATGCATTTCAACGATATATTCAATATTTCAAAACTATCTCACGAGTTTTTAGGGAGTGATGTCACTTTTTGATACAATCTTTGCATATTTTGGTAAGCACAATACATCAACAAATGCCTAGTAACTCGTAGTAAGACAATAAATACACAAACATTAATTTAAAAAGAATTTTAGCGGCTTCCCATCTTCCAAATACAGCCATCACTGCCTGAGGAGCTGCCACGCTTCAAGAAACCCTGAAGCGCCGCAAATATGCATCCATCGGTGACGGATACATGTTTGTGGCTTTCGGAGTTGAAACTTTGGGGACATGGGGACGTGAGGCTTACTAACTTTATGGAGACTTTTCAAGGCGATTGAAAAAAGTTTCGCGTGACCAAAGGGCTGGCCTATATTTAGGGGAACGGATAAGCGTTGCCATACAATGTGGGAATGCGGCCAGCATTTTGGGAACGCTCCCCGCCGACAGCGATCTGGACTACATGTTTTACTTGTAAATATGTTTATAATACCTAATAATTAATATAATTTCTAAGTTTTTGTTTGTAGGGTAATTTATTTATAATTTAGTTTATTTTTAAGTATTTAGTTTTAAAACAATGTCTGTTGTTAGGTTTTCTAATTGCAGTATTCTAATGAATTATTAATTGTATTGTATAATCCTTGCCATTTTATGACAGCACTACTCAACGACGACTGGGACTTCATCCACACATTCTGGATGCTTGGCATGCGTTCATCGTACGTGGCATTTGCTCCTTCTTACCGTACGTGTGCTAACTGTGCAATGGAACTCCCCTCTCGCGGTTGTCCCAGAGCATTATAATAGAGTGCTTGTATACTTTTGTACACGTGAATTTTCAGTAAATTACATATATGTTTCTTAGTGTATGGGTGCTGCTTTGTGAAGTAACCTGTTCGCGACATAGTATTATGGTACGAACTTTATTAGCAATTCACTCACAAAATATAGTGTTATTTGTAGCCCAAGTAGACCGCAGTGTCAGCATAACGTTTTATATTGAACAGTACTGTACGTAACAGCATAATTCATATTGGTGACTTATCTGAAATGACTTTGACTTTTTGATCAATTCACACTCATGTATACTGTATGTATTACTTCAAAATATGAATAAGAGCTTAATATTCCACTTTTATTTTAACACGGTTTGTTGTTTCTATTTATTGTATTGTTCTAAAGTGTTATCTCGACCAAGATGCGTATATGTATAAGACTGAATTAACCAATTTAAATTCTAGAATTCTTTCAAACAAAGTATCGATGTAAAACATTGCTTGAAAATAACATTGATACATCAATGTTCTGTGTTTGTGGATATATTTTTTGTCTAAACATCGATATTTGTAAAACATCGATGTATCGTTTGCATACCTAACCGTACAGGGTTCTCTAAAAAGGGCGTAAACAGTTATTTAATATCTCAACGAGGTAAGCTTCCTTATTGTTTCAAATGTACATACGGCCAGGTAATCACTTACTGTTACCATGCTATTAGATTATTAAAACAGAATTACTAATTGGATACGCAAATATATATTAATATAACAAAATGGTACTCGTAACTATGTATTAATCATTTTGATTTTACGGCATTCAAAATATTATTTTCATTAGTGGTAAAAGCTTTTTGTTGTTTCCGTTCATCATAGGTGTGATGTGATGTCAGTGAACGGAGTGCCAACAAAACATCCTCACTTGTACTTGCTAACGTTATTCATGTAACTTTTTTACACTGGTAAAAATAGATCGACTGGGAAATTTTACCGTTTGTATTTCATAAAATTCTTTACTAGCAGGAAATTTTAATCAGGACAGCATTATCTTCAAGGCTTCGAAGTCATGTTTTAGAATTAGATCCTCTCATACCGAGACCGATCTTTCGTCAATAGCTCTCTCGAAGTTGTTCCAGAATATGTCAAAGGAAGTCAATAGAAGGATTCAGTTAGATTAGGTGACATTGGGAAAGCTCCGTCGGGTCTTCACATCAAACATTCCGCAAGCTTGAAGACGAAAGACTTTGAGCAATGCGTCCGACCCTTCCTGACGTATAATGCCGAGATGTAGACACTGACAGTGGGTTCGGCTCACAAACTGAAAGTTACTCAGCGGGCTACAGAGCAAGCTATGTTGGAAGTATCTCTTATGGATAAAATCAGAAATGAGGATATCGGTAAGAGAACCAAGGTTACCGATATAGCATGCAAAATTATCAAGTTGAAGTGGCAGGGAGCCGGTCACAGGACCGGTGGTCGATGGAGCAAACGAGCCCTAGAGTACAGCAGTGCGCAACAGTTGGCTGAAGACGAAGCATTATCATCTAGGAGCCAAAAAGGTTCTATTCGAATCTCAATTTTTTTCAGAATTTTCCACTTTATAGTTTAAAAGTGATGGGAGGAAGATATAATGTTTATGATTTGGTAAATTAGTATCTCTGGCCTATTGACTTATCTAAAAAGTCATTAGGGAACATGATTATGATTGTTTAAGTGCTGCCTAACGATACACCACACGCCTATCTACACTTGCTAAAAGTAATGTTTTATTTCATTTACAATATAATATGGTAACACCTCATTCTTTTATTTTTCATAGGGAGTTTTTTTGGCGGGAACTGAAAGGAGACGTTGTGCTGTGCAGTTTTATTTTCTAAAAATGTGTAAAATTACTCTAAAATGAACAATAGTTGCAGGATATTGATAGTTTTTGAGTACAAATTATGTGTTTTTGTGAGAAATGTGAACTGTATAGTCAGATGTGATCTTTCGAGTTTTCACAAGAACTCCATTGAATGGCGTCGGTTGTAGCCTGCAATACAACTGCGCTACTATACGAAGACCTATTAATTAACATGTTTCCGACTGAAAGACTTTGATTCTATGGTCATGAATAAAAAAAAAACACATTAAATACGCTGTTGTATAGCGGCATATATAATACTTACGAAAACAATATTTCAACTGGGCCTCCATACAAAAGCCGAAACTATAAGAAATAGCAAAATTGACTCAAAGGTGTCTCGGGTCCGATTTTGAAGAAAACTAAAATGGTATGATTTGGTTTTTTTTAAATCAATTATCGGCTGATTTGGAAAAAAATAAAACATGCAGTATTATTATACCAAATCATAATGTAGCTTGTAAGGATCAATTCCTTTGAAAGTATGTTAAACAAAGAGAAAGGGTTGAGTTTTAACAAAATGTTCTATTAGGATCAATTTCAGTAAAGGAATATTAAATGTTACGTCATACCGTTTTAGTGCTCATTAAAAAGCAGCCCCGAGACTCCTTTGAGAATCTTTCTCTGTATATTAAAGTTACGAATTTAGTCACCTTTATAATAAAATTCTTGACAAAATCAAAATTCAGTAATTTAATTTTAGACAAAAATTACTGTGACATATTTATAGACAGACAGACACGACAATTTTATAATGTCTCCGTTTTTTTCTTAAAAATTGCTACGAAACCCTAATATGTACTAATTACGAGAGCTACTACTATACGATATTTTATACATAAAAATCAATTGCTGTCTGTCATTAATCAAAAAACGACTTGACCAATTTTATGAAATTTTGTGCATATGTTTGAGCGGGTCCCGGATAGTTATGATTCACAATTGGAACGGGTAGATGGCTCTGAAATCGGTCTCTAAGATTTTTTTGTGTATTTGAGTGGGTCCCTCCATGGCTTAGATTTACAATTGGACGCGATAGGTTGCGTTGCAATCGCATTTTAGATTTTTATTTATTCTGAGCAGGACAACATCTGCCGGGCCTATTTAGTACTACTAGTGTAAAATAGATATTAAATTCACGGTCCGCTCGCATACCAATTACCACAGCACATGCCCTCCGTCCTTTCACACAAATATTTACTGATCCATCCAACAAAATATCAGTTACAGTTATACAGTAAATAAACAATCAATTGAAGCTATCATCTGAGACGACATCAATATCAGATCGGATCAATTATGCAACCTTGTCTAGCATGCGGGCCCGTACATTATTCAATTGCTTCAACATTGTATGTGTGACTGCAATAGCTACCAGTCTAGGGGCTACCAAAACACTAAAGACCATGTTATCCTTACGCCGAAATACTTTCATTAATATAAGTAATCTACGGTTATTTTTAAAGAAAATAGCAGTCTATTAGAAAGTGACTACAGCGACAACTATCCAGTATTAACATGGAAGAAAAATTATATATATTTTATTAACCTGTAAAATGTATAAATGTAATCGTTGTGACTCTCACTATTTTAAATTCACATCTAAGCGTCTGGTGCGATTTATATGATTATGAAGAATATCTCCCTATTATTATAGAGGATTCTCCACATTCTCGCCTTGTTCTGACGAGAACATGAGAAACGAGAATGTGGAGGACTGATAACAATCCTTCAGGGTGACATAGGCTGGACAAAAACCTTAAATTCTATTATTATAGTTTATAGGTCTTTGGCGGACGCCTGAAGGAATACCTTTTTGCAGCTCAATAAAGCATATATTACTAAACTAGTAAGTACAAAATTTTCCACGCAATCAGTTCTTGACTTAAACTAAAACTTAAACAATATCCTAAAACTATTGTTGTTTTAAATCAATATTATACATTTTTCAAAATTCAACTTCATAGCAACATATCCGTCAAGTTCCTTTCATAAAGTATAACTTCTCTCGCTCAACAAAAGGTATCTTAGCAGCAATGTGAACTAATTTCACGCTATTTAACTAGAGTACTAATCCATCAACCGTTTTGAAGTTAGGTCAAGTCTATAAGTGCATCTAATATTACTATGGCCTATTCGGCAGCCCTATATCGCATGCGTATCCGTGCTAGAAATGAAATGGAGCGATCTCTTTACGGAACAGCTTGCGTCATCTTTATAATAACTAATAACAAAATATAGATGATACGTACTTTTTGAGCTTGCTCAAATAATACATGTACTAATAAAATGGTTATGTATATAGGACATGAATAATAATAAAAGGAATGAAAAGTTAGCTTAAATGGACACACCTGCGGAACGTCGACGTTGAAAGTTCGGCGACTGAAGAATCGGCGTTAAACCAAACGCGCCGTAATTTCCGCTGACGTTTCACAGGATACTTAAAAACACTGCGAAGGTATTTCACCAAACTTTCAGCGTTCTGCAGTTGTATCGTTAGGCTAATTGATGTCTTTAAAGTAGCAAAATTATATTCAAACTATAAAAAATACGATTGTATAAAATATGTTCGCGTTTGACTATTGCCACACCTGATGCTATGTGATGGTTTAGGATAGAGCACACTTACCTAAAAGTTACATATTCACTAGTGACTTGAAAACACATGGTTTTCGATAGAAGGTAAACCAAGTCACGGTATATATTTGTTTAAAAATCAAGTTAATAATTCAATTACTGTTATATGAATCATGAATGAATACTTGTTTTCAACTTTTCATTCACTATATAAAAAACATGTATATTGTTTTCTTATCAACTAACCACAAGTACCTAAATGTGCCGATGACGTACAGTAAACAGCTAATTCTTGAATAAACAAGCAGATTGACGTGCAATTGCTAGTACATACATAGTTATTTTAAGCAAAACCAGAATTTGCATATTATCACAGTTTAACCACAAGTTTGTAATCATATTTCTTTTACAAGTACCAGCCAATTTTCTTGAGTTGGCATGCTTAGAAGAGTGAAAATATTTAGTATTTTCAACAACAGGAAATCAACTGTCATCTTACGAAAGTCGCCACCTCATAGGTTTTGTTAGGGGACCGGACAGTCAAATCAACTGAGATATTGTCATCTTACGAAAGTCGAAACCTCATAGATTTTGTTAGGTGATCTGATCGGAGAGTCAAATCAACTGATAATTTGTCATCTTACAAAGTCGCCACCTCATAGGTTTTGTTAGGGGACCGGACTGTCAAATCAACTGAGATATTGTCATCTTACGAAAGTTGCAACCTCATAGATTTAGTTAGGTGAACGGACAGTCAAATCAACTGAGATATTGTCATCTTACAAAACTCGGAACCTCTCACTTCACTTCTTTAAGCATGCCAACTTATGACATCATAAGTATGAGGGAGTTAAATAGCGTAATCATAATTGTTTAAACAGTAATTGAAATTATTTCTCTGTATACATTTTAAAAGTGAAATGTTATGGCATTATTTTAATGCCTGTACTTTTATTTGTACTATGTAGTATGTGCCAGTGAACCTTTGTTCACGTTGCCATAACGATGACGTATTTTTATAAGTGGATTGCAACGACGGCAACGAAAAACACGACAGCAACGCTCTATGTTTCGCTATATTCGTTTATCCTACGGATACGATGTAATTTAGGTGACGGGATAAAAAGTTTCCTAAGTATTGACCCTGGAATTTAAGCGAGCATTGAGTCAATTTTCATATATACCCGATCAGAAGTTTTCACGTGATGCTATAACGCAAACACAGACAAACCTCTAGAGCTTTTACCTTTGCCTCCACTTTACATTTGTGCACCCCAACGGGATAAAACAGGCTGCACTTTATTAATGTTATCTATGCTATCACCGTGTTATATATATATATATATATATATAAGATATTTGAATCAAAATTTAAAAATTGTGTTGTCACGTGTGAATGTGCTGGTCCGAATTAGCCGCACTGACTTTTTTACTCTTCTTTAAATTCGTTGTGCAAACATGAGACCTCTATAAATTTATTATATTTCTAATGCGAAGGTGTATAAAGAGATATAGTGGTGATATGAATGTTCAAACTGTCGTAAGCATTCCACTTAGCAACATGTTATGCAGTGCATTGCATTTGTTATATCGCTGATGTTGTTTAAAGGCCTTGCGTGCCTTATCGCTATTCCCCATCAATATGAAAACGGGCTGCTTTAACATAATTTGAGTTAAAACAAAATGGTAAGGAAAGAATATGTTTCTTTTTTTTGGCGAACGATGTTTTAAAGTTATAATCTGCTTTAGTCTGGATCTCGCTAGATTACTCGCATTTACCGGAATAAAATATATTTCATAAAATGCATTAAAGCACGTCTATATTAAGTTAAGCTGTGTCTGCGCAACTTCATCCGCGTTACCACGATGACGTGTTTGTTACTGAATTTAATAGACAATTCAAAATTAGTATGGCTCAAAGGGCTTCTTGTGAACGCATAATCTTTTAGTCATCATTGTAGTCTATGCTTTTCTCTCTGCCCGTCCTCTCTCTGCTTGGTGATGGAAGTTGTGTAACGAACCCCCCTTTTTGAGTCTAGTGACTATGGAAAGACATACTCAAGCTGAAGCATGGAGTGAGAAATAAAGAATTTATATAATGAAGTTTAATAAAACATATTCATTGAATAAATCATGTAATATTGGCCATAAAACGTGATCATCTAGTAGCAGGAACCCTCGTCGCAATACCGTTAACCCTATGTTCACAAGGTAGGTTATATAAGAGTGTTGATCAAAGGACAGGAAGACTCTCCAAGGTTGACGTAAAATATATATATATATATATATATATATATAATAATAATATTGTAGTAATATGTTGTAAGTGTAAAATGCTATGCATTTTATGAATTATGATAAATGTATTACTCATGATATGAGCTCTTTTACTGATAGCTAATGCGGTGGCATAATATCAGAGAGGTGGTTAGGAGGGGTGCCTTACACAAAATTATATAATTTGTTATGAATCTACATTAAAATATCTTTTGGCTAAATAAAGGCACGGGCGTACTCAGGTGATGAGCTTATATCATGAGTAATACATTTATCATAATTCATAAAATGCGTAGCATTTTACACTTACAACATATTCAACACTCTCTACATCTCATAAAAATCCCATTCTTAAATTGTTAGAGTAAGAGTTTCAGAATGCCTCTCTATGAATTGTAAGTAAATTTTAAGTTAAAGTTAGGCGAGAGACAACTTCACTCATATTATGCATTCCCTTGTCAAAGACAGGTTTCAGGTTTGCCGTGAAAGTTAAAATAAAATTTAAAGTTAAAGTGAATTGGCAAAACCCTACATCCATCTAATGACCCTAACACCCAAGAGATGAGAGCATAGCACCGTAAAAGTAAAGTTTAAAGTTGAATTTAACATAAAATGGTGATACGCTACATCAAAGATGTCTTCATTAGTAACACTGCTCAAATGTAGATACTTTTTAATCATCCTTTCCAATTCAGTCAAGTCTACCTGGCCTAGCTACAACTAAGACTCTCATGAAGTCACATATCGTGAAAGAAAATAAATTTTGATACGAATGATCCTCCTGCAACACCAGTAGCTTGTCCCCGTGGCGCCCACTTCGCCTCCAGGCTGATCCGCGGCTTAACTGGTTCCAAACCTTCAGTTACCAATTCAGTTAATCTTAATATGTGAAACCATTTTAGTCTCGTGAATACACATATTATAAAAACAAACTAAATTTGCTTAAAAGCTGCGCGCGTGGTAATCCTGGATAATTGTCGAAACTATACAAGGGTAATTTGTCCCGGTAAGTAAGCAGGTCGAGAATCTTCTTACCCAGAGTTACAAAGACCATAAACCTGGATCCTAATCAACACTAACATGGTAACAATCAATATGTGTTTTCACCCCAACTCATCATTTTATAATAATACTTGAATGCCTATTTTATACACATTTAGTAACAGCAGAGCTGCTTGTTTAAGAAAGTATAGTTAATCAAAGGAAACCTTTAATGAAATTTAGATTGTAATCAGCAACTCCTTTGCACCAAACAAAGCCAAATGCCAAAGTAAACTCTCTCAACAGGAAAGTATTTAAAACATTAAAATCCAATAAAACTAAATAAACTTTAAATTTTCTAAAGTCAATTAGCCTTCCCATATAGAATGCATGATTGTTGTATAGTGTAATGTAATAATGTAGTGTTATAAAATCATATATGAATATATACACATATAAAAATAGACTAATTAATAAATTATAAATCAAGACTCCGACTTCACAGCCATAGGTCAATAATAATCCCTTCGATATCAGAACCAATGAAAACTCATTACGCAGGCTGACTCCAAGCTCACTGAAACAGAAATAATCGGACAATAACAATCAACGCTCCAGCTCTAATCAGCAAACACAACAAGTAAGAGTCCATAATCAGGTCCAACAACGTGTGTGCAACAGCAAGACAAGAACTCCTATAAGTCTCCATTGACATATAATGAATCTCCCATAGCAAAGTAACTAATAATCATATTACTTGAAAGAATCATCAAAATCTCCCAATAGTTCCCGGCTATGAAGAAGTAATATTATTTTATTTAATTAAGTTTCCTAAGACAATATTATATTTAAGGATCCTTAAATGAAATTAGATTAATACATTTTTATCCGCAAGAGACTATGTATCATAACTCCTAAGTAATGTATTAGCACACTGAGGCTTTATAAATAACCCTTAATCATTTAGTTAACTATGAAACTAAAACAATGTACAAACAATTCTTATCTGTTAATAACGCACAAGTCAATTAAGACATACTTTAAATTAATTCACCCTTATATAACTCGTTCTCCATACAATATATAAATTAAGGACAGTAATTAATTAAGTTCAAAAATATATAGGACAGTAGATAGTAAACGAGCCTACCTATCTTTACATAAGATTATGTAAGATTTCATATTAAAGGCTTATGTATTTCTATAGCATTTATGCCTAGACAAATTATAGAAACGTTCCTATAATATTATAGTTTTGAAGAAACGGACGTAAGGAACCCTAATACGTCTAAAGACTACCAGCTAAGTGTAACAAAATCAATGTTACTTATAATATGTACTACTAAGAATAGAAGTTATTTGTAACTACACATTACTGATCAGGCTTTTAAGATTAATTCAAATCGTATGCATACGAACAATTATTATTAAACTACTAATACATTACAAAAGACAAGAATACGTGATCACGTCAGAAGAACGTCTGAAAACATAACAAGCAAGATATCAGGTAAGTCTACATGGTTAATATAACTATTAAATAAAGCTTGAAGACTTAGCTTGGCTCTTTGGCGAAATTTATAACAACCACATCCGACGTATACATATTGAACTTTGATTGTTTTATTATTAATAGCGATTAGTTTATCCATTTAAATCTCAATTAGACTTTCTCCATCTGAAAATATATAAAACACAATTTTTTCCGAGAATAATCTTTTCATTGTCTTCTTCTGTCAAACACGAATATTCAAGTCCTTTTTCTTTTCTCTGTCAAATTTTCTAACAAAGAAAAATTCTATCATACAAAGAGATTAGTATTAAATACATATATTATGCGAAATAAAGGTGAGAATACATTATATGGAGAACAGCCATTCCTTTATAAATAAATAAAAATTAATAGGTGAGAAAATAATAAATACATGATGATGCGTACCGTCACAGTTGGTAGGTTGAAAAATTTAAAAACGGTAATAAAACAGTTGGTTCAATCAGAAAAAAACCATATTCGATTTGCTACACACAGAGATTTTCCAAAATCAACGACGGAGTCATTTATCGGTATAAAAAGTATCCTAAGTGCTGACCCAGGATTGGGATGTGTTGACTTTCATTTAAATCCATTCAGTAGTTTTCACGTAATGCTCTAACAGACAGCCAAAAATTTTAAACGTTAATTTTAAACGAATTAGTCCCCTGATTATTTTCTCTCTTTTAAATTCTTTGTACAGTCGTGGTATGAAAACGTTGGCCAGTTTTGAAATTGATTGATTTAACATTACGCGAGCCCATGTCACCCTTTCGAAATAAGTCAAAGGACAGGCTGTTCTACAGAAAATTATCTTTAACTCTTTGACAAAAAAGTTTAAAATTAATTAAAGTTGTTTGATGTTCTATCTTGTCTAATATTTCTTAGAGATGTGAACCTTTTTTAATGGTAATGATTTATGATGATAGTGGTTATATCCTCTTTGTTTCTGATGACTAAACTATTGTTTATCTCAGTGTCTGTCATTGTTATGACTGCAACTTTCTTTTTTCACGTTTCTACATTTTACAAACGTGGTATTTCATATTAAAATGTTGGCAGTACTGTTTCTTGTTCTCGCAAGCAAAAATCGACTGTAATGTGACGAAAGTTTTCATACCGCGACTGTACAAACTATTTACAGATTTATTATATTCTACATTGGACAGGTTACAGGCTAATTAATATCCACGTTTGTGAAGATGGAACACTGAAATTAGACTTGACCAATGATAACAATAACTTAGTTTCTTATCAAAGACATCGCTACAATGCTAAATGCTAAATGTAAATGTAAGAAAACCCTCACCGAATGGCTTTTGAAACTCGACTATGACTCCACTGAAGCACTATTACTTATAGTTTCTTAAATATTCGACTTATTTACTTATATATATATATATATATATATATATATATATATATATATATATATATATATATATATATATATATGATTGTATTGTTTATGTTCACTCATTTATTTATCTCTATGTAATTCTCATAGTACAATCTAATCAATCCTCTCATTTCATATCACGTTAACTCACACACACACACACACACACATTTACGTATAACATATACATACTACATAAAAAACACAATAACACACTGCACAGCTGTCTACACTCAATACATTGTATTTCTATTATAATCAAATAACTACTTGTATACATAAGTTATTTTTCCGGGGAGAGAGGGGCTGGTGATCAGTCAGACAGGATTTTTCCTTCTACTGACACCAGGCTCTCACCGTGTTTTAGTCATTTAAAACCTTTTTAGCAATTACTTATGTCATGTTATATTGTGAGAGCAAATAAATAAATATTATTATTATTATTAATGCGCCTCTTTACCAGAAACTGCTATAACATGTGCATTCAAATCTATAATAAAATTCCAACGAACATAAAAGAGTTTAGGATTAATACATTTAAAATTCAGCTAAAGGAATGGCTTTTAAATAGAATGTTTTACTCGGTGGACGAATTCCTTAATTGTACATAAATATTTTCCTTGACTTATGAATGTTATTATTATTATTACTACTATTGTATGTCTTTCAAGACCACGGGCCATAAAAATGGCCCGGACTTTTGGAGGGCTTGCGTGGGGCCATGGGGAGGCCAACACGTAGAGGCCCCTTGACAAATTTAATGTAAATATGTGGCGTGACACTGACCGGCGATTATCCCTCTCTACACCATATAATAATGCACCCAAGGATAAGCCCCGGCCAGTGTAGGACTATTGTGGGAAATGAGGACAAAAAGTACCGGGCTATTGGGGTGAACTGTAAGTGGTACTAGCGGTCTGGGAATATGGGGACTATGGCGTCTGCCCGTCGCAATGTTCAGGAAACATGGAAAAATGGGCAGACGGTGACTCGCCACTCCCTGCATGGGCCCCTAAAAATGCCATAAAAGACAGGGGCAACATGGGTGTGAGTTGCTAAGGGGTGTAGAGAGGCGGGCTGCAGGTTCACCGAAGCTACTTCTGACGTTAGGCCATTTATCACTTCCACCCCTGGAGCTTGAGTTAGCTCTAGCGATCTCTACTCCGTGCCGGCTGGTTAAGGCAAGCACGGAAGTGGGGGCCTTGTCTGGGCTCCCGGAGTCGGGTACGAGGTGTCGCTACTCACCTAAGGCTTCGCCACAAAGCCCCCCTGCGGGTTTATTACTACTATTATTATTATTGTTTGACATTTATCAGTTTTTTGTTTCATATGATCCATTTAATATTATATAATTGAATACAATTTATTAGAAACATTTGTATGCTCCTATGGGAGCAAAACATGTGTACACTATGACATATATACCAACTGTTTAACCATGTTTTGAACAAATAAATTTGATTTGATTTTTGAATGATTTGAAGTGAAACTTCTTTAGAATCGTTGTGATTTGAAACTCGATGAAACAAAAACGCGACACAAAAAAAAAACTCATACATCGTTAGGACTAGGCCTGTGAGAGAATGAAATACGAGTTGTATATTGTGCAACACTGATTAGAGAGTGGTTGTGCCGAGGAACACCTCCTTGTAAATTCTTCCTCCCCACCCTCGCCATCTAGAAAAGAATAATACTTTAAATGAAGAATGCGCATAACAAGACACATTCGACAGAACTGTCACTACTGTCACCGCTATAAATTACGGAACATATATAAAGTTGTGGGAAGACGAAATAAAGACAATAAACTGTTATAATCACATTTGATTAACATTAGCCACGATCCTAGTGAGAGTGTGAACCCCCGGGGGACGAGTGCAGTGTGGCGGCGGACTGGTGGCGAGGTGAGTATTCCTTCCTTGCTTCTTCTTCCCGTCCCTTTGCCTTCTCCCGGCCATCGCATCGCGCCCGCAGAGAGTCAATAAGACCGATGAATAAGCATAGGTCCAATTTGGACCCAAATAAAACTGATAATTATATTTTTTTGAATTAAACAGTGGAAAATTTAAAGTAACACTTAAGAAATTTATTTTGAATTATAATATGATGACGGATGTAGGCTAAAGGAATTATATTTATATTATCTAATAAAAGTTAGAGAACAAAAATCTGTGAGTATATTCTCTGAAGTTTCACTTCTACTGCGTGTGAACTGAACACACACACTGACAACCCAACTGTGATGAAAAGTGGTTACCGTCGTAATATCAATCTGCTGCCGTACTCGTAGATGAGACTGGAACCTGGCAACTAACGCCGGCACACAACTCAAGGTTGTTATGGCGGCATACTCTTAACCAGAGGTGGTAACCATCCAGACGGGAAAATACCCTACCAGGTGGTAGGGTATTTGTCACCTCTTACGATAAAGGAGACAAGAATTAGTATTCTTTCTCCGTTCCTGCATCGAAAAAGAAATCCAATGTCTTTGGATGGACACGCAAAATGTATTTTAGTAAAATTTTAATCTTTAACAGTAGGTAACTACTTAATACAAACGATTCAAAAGTGGATGAACCAATATAAAGGACAATTAAAAATAATTAGAACAGGTAGTTATCATTTATTAATTACTTTATTTTATAGTAATTATTTAATATTGAAATAATTAAGAAAGATAATTATAGTAATAAAGAGTACATTTGATAAATCATTCTTTAGTTCCTATATATATTCATTCACTTGCCCTACCATCGGTTGAATTTAGACATTACTTGCATGGAGAGTATGTCAAATTTTAACCGATAGTAAGGAAAATGAACGGACGGTAAGTATAGGACCAGTCACTAATGGATAATGATAGATAGATAACACTTTATTGCTCACCAAAATAAACAAATACATAAATAAAATGCATAATTACAATACTTCTTGGCAAAACGACAGGTGGCCTTATCGCTAATAGCGATCTCTTCCAGGCAAACTAGCTTAAAATAAATTCTTAACTAATCTGGCCATGTAGGTGGAGCAGGAAAAAGATAGGACTGTACAATTTAAATATACATACTAACATCGATTTATAAATTTAAATGTAAAATGAATATGAACAACTTTCTATAGAATATCCATTTTGTCGTTCGTTTAATTAGCAAGTAGTTTGGAAATAATCTGGTCCTGTATATCACATTCTTATCGTTTCATTTTTAATGATTGTAATCTGTTTTGTGCTTAAGTTTTATATACTTACCTATAAAAATGAATGTTTGTCTGTATGTCCTTTATAGAATCGTAAACTATACATTTGATCATGTGATGATCTGTAGCAAAGTTGTTGTGCATGAGCCAAAGAAGGTTTCCGAGTTGGTTCTCAATTGGGATTGTCCACTTTTTTTCAATCTAGCTATTAGAAAAACCATTTCGAGAAATAGTGTCCCTAATCATTTCTGTCTAGTTAAAATTCCAAAAAACGTACGATCTTCTTGTATTTTGTAAGAAATGCGTTTGACCTTTATTTGACCTTACTAAATCCAATCAAGTGGGCCGTCTGCCTGTTTGCCTGCTTCAGGTGTAAAAAAATTTAACGATAACTATTGAAAATAATAATGGTTGAACACGAAAAATTATAAGCCTAGCGACAAAAAACACTAAAATGATCACGATACGTAATGAGTTATGACAGTGACATTTAAATAGTAGCACAGATTACTATGATTATATGTAGATAAAACTTACTTTTATTATTTTTGTTTTCTAGACAAAGAAATCAATGTAAACTTGTCCCTTAAGACGTCATCGGAGCAATAATTTAAAAATCGAATTATAAAAAAACTAACGCTTTAAATACAAAAATATTCAAATCAGTATCTTAAAATACCCTATTTTACGTAATAAAAATATAAAATCAGAGGTTAATTTTTTGTGAACAATCCCCCATTGGACCCGGTAGGTGGCGCTGCTGTCAGCATAACGATTGAAGCTTTTCCGGGCACGACGACGTCTGCCGGGACAGCTAGTAAATAAATAAATTTAATACATACATAGATCCAGAGACATTTATAGAATACCAATACTATATATTTATATACGAAAAAATCTAAGTAACTATATTTATTAACATTATATATGACAAGCATTTCATATTAATAATATATAAATAACTGAATGTTTAATAAATTAGACATATTTATTAAAAAAACATATATTACTTTCTAAGTGAATTCCGAAATGTAGGTAATGTTTTGGCCTCTCTGACATTAATGAATATTCAGTAATTAAATATAATTGTAATATTGTATTGTATAATTCTCACTAGGTAAAAAGATTCCTGTTCTCTTTATTTGTAAAGCACTTTTCCGAAATTTAAATTACATTTATAGAACTATTAAGCCCCGGTACTTATATCTTACCGACCGTTCATATGCCTTACTATCGGTTAAAATTTGACATAAACTCCATAGATCTAATATCAAAATTAAACCGATGCATAGGGCTAGTGAATGAATAGTAAAATAGGAATCGGCCATAAGTAGCTTTTCTAAAAATGTTATTATTGTAAATAATGATTAATTATAATTTTTTATCAATTACTTCTTTTCTTTCCATAGACGTTTTTCAGTGACATTACATTTTCACGTTGACTTTCTTATAAATATTATAGTTTATGTACTCGTACATGAATGTTGCGTTAATATCGAACTTAATTCTACATACTATTTAGTATTAAGAGGTCGTAAAGCGGCCGATATTAAATAACAGGTCCTATGATCGATGATAATCTAGTTTTACGTAATGATAAGGATCAGGGAAAACCTTGATGTAATAAACGCAGGATTAATGCGCCGATGCGCAGGCGCATCCAGTTAGCTGGCATGCACGATTGCCCGCGCACCTACTTACCTAGTCGCTCGCATTCGCTCCCAGTCGTTCGATTTGAGCGCGCGTTTCCCCATCATCAACTTTGCTTGTAAGCGTCTTCACGTGCGCTCAAACTACTTCCACGAACTTAGATAATGGTCCGATAACTAATTGCCTACTTACCGCGAGTGTTGTGATGAGTGCCAACCAAGTTTTACTGCCAGGGTCCGATATGTATAAATCAGAAATGAAGGAAGTGAAGGACATGTCTAAGAACCTTATGAGTGGTGATTTTGAGAACCAGTACAAGGGAGCCATGGAGAAGTGTGGGAAGAAGAGATACGCCTGTGTTATCACCCTGTCGGTGATAGTAATCGTTCTTGGGATCGTGCTGGTCGCGATGTCGGTGATCCAGGTGAAGCTGAGGCATGACGTCGATTTGCTGTCGGCGAATATGATCGCTATGTCGGCGAATCTGGAGCTACTGAACCAGAAGATGGTTAACAAGTACAACGAATTCAAAACTATAGACAATACGGTATGTGTTCATTTAATATTTGTTTACTTCACAAGTTTTATTAACGACTTGTTTACATCGAAAGTAAATAGCTGAATTTATGAGGGGCATACCTACCTACAAATTTTAAAGACTATATAGATACAATAACAAGAAACAAAACCGAAGCTTGTGACGCTATATTATGTGCAAACATAATATAGCGAAACGAGGAAAAATGAAATACATATATTCTAAATATGAATCTCGCAATATAATGTTAGATTTTAAAAATAGAATAGCAAATAATATTTTCTTAAGTTTTCGCGACTTGTACACATAATAAAACTACGTTTTAACGGTTTTAAGCGCGGTAATTTATTTGATTTAGGTTTATCCGACGTTTCGCCGCTTTTCAGTGGCCGTGGTCACGGAAAACAAAGTCTATTAAAGTTCCTATTGGATCAGTTTGATCTAAAAAATATACGTAAATACTAATATATACCATCGCAACATGAAAAATTCATTGAAACGTCCGGCACTGGCCATCGGCATTATATTTTTTTGTAAACGTTTTGTTCCAGCGTCATTAAAATTTTTAATCTTCCCATTCAATTCAATGTTATGAATGTACGACCTGAAACATAATAATATATTTTTGTATTAATAGAAATGACATTTTCAACGATTGGACGACTCGTGTCTCGAAGATTGATTTTATTGAAGCCTTTTAACGCCAACAAGATGCAATACGGGCTTAATTTGATCGTTTATAAAGATTCAAGGTTACGCTTTTATTGTGAAGTCCGGTTACATATTTGGTTGATCTTAAATTTCGTCTTTATTTACACCGCTGTTTGACGTATGAGGTGGTCAGATTACGTAATATAAATCTCGAATGCATAGATCGAATCACTATTCCGTTTGTATAATGTGTAAAATAAGTCTTGTTAGATCCCTAATAGAGATAATGTCCTTACCAGCACAATGACAGTACTACCAAATGCTACTGCTGGTCTTATAATTAATATGCTTATGTAATGTCTCTCACGATGTTTCTGCACCTTTCGAATTTTTACAATCAACGTAAATATTAAATAATAATGGAAATAATGTTGGAATCTCCAACAAAAAGTATTTATTAATTTGGTGTGGCATAGGTAGGCCACCAATACTAAATATTTGAATTTAGAACATAGATGTATGTTTGTTTTTTTTATCTGTATATTTTTTCCCCTCCATTACTTTTAAAATCGTCATTGTACTACTATTACGCACGTGCAGTTTTCTTTAATAATTAAAATATTTACAGTCCACAACAAATTAAGAATTAAAGAAGTGTTTAACATTATAATATTAATTATGTCTAGAAATGCATGCAGAATTTGCATATATAAATGATAACTCTAAGTTAATACTTGTAAATAAACGTGTTATTACTAGTTAATAGTCGTATAATAGAGACACGGATAGGAAACGTCTAGGATATTAAAAAAATAAGCTAGATTCAGTAAGAATTCATAGAGCAAACATGGATTTTACTCCATGAACAAATGTAAGAAAACAATTCGATCTGAGAATAAAATATTTATTTACCTGATATTTAATAACTAAATACAATAATGTGACCTCTTCTTAGCTCCTTAAGTAAATACAGATTATTATAAAAAGCTTAATCAGGTTGCAGAAACCCAAATATATTACGTTAAGAATTCCGGAAGATAAAATCTAATAAGTATTTTTCCTTCGCACAAAAATTCATCACAACCACTACAAAAGGGAACACACCAAGAATTTCTAAGGTGATACGAGGTAATTCAAATGCTAACCGTCTCGAGTTTATTACGGTTTTCAAGCTAAAATAAATACCTTGCAGCGAAGTTTATCAACATGGCTCAAATATCTTATGTAATCAACGATCTTTTGTGATGAGATAACGTAGGTAGGTAAGATAATAACTAGTGATCTTATACTTCGGCCAAGGTCTCACGGTGTTGTTGCCTATTTCTATTAACTCAATTCATTGACCAATGAGATTGTATCATATTGTTTCGGTGAAACTAAAATCTTAGTAGCATTGCTTGTAGGCTTTGTAGCTATGCTCGTTGATGTAGTTTTCAATCAATTCAGGATTTTTACATCCGCCGGGAACAGTACAATTTTTTCGGGTGAAAGTTACCTATGCCACCCAGAACTAACACTTACAGGATGTTCCATTAGTAGCTCACAACGCCCAAAATACTTAGTTAGTCGTTCCACCTGGCGAGCGCAGTCGTTGTGGTCGCGGTGAAAACGTCACTAATGACGGCATCATTTTCAATAAAATAACGCTCACAACGACCACCCATGTCAAGGGGTGGGTCGAATAATCGTCCCGTTTATTATTTAAAATTGAACGTCAAATAAAGTAGGACGAACCATCATATATCCAAGGAATAAATCCTTCTCGCTCCCTCGCTTGGGGTCGTGAAAGCAAGTACAACAAGTAACTTGAAGACGGTTATGTGGTCCTACATAGATACACTTCTATAAAACAGGAAGACATGATACAATGTAAGAAATTACGAGCATACTGATCAGTTCATAAGCTGCCCTCGTCTTCGTCTCTCTTACCGATAAAATGTAGATATCATTTTGTTTATCGTTTTACTTTGTTAGTTTAGAATTATAAATATTTACTAGCATATAGCCCGCGACTTCGTGGACGCTTTGAAATTCCCGTGGGATTCCCGGGACACAAAGTATCACAGCATTTAAAAAAGAAAGTAAGCTATCACTTTAGCGAAAACTGTATCGGAAAAAGCCAATGTTTATGTACCCGAACCACTTCAAACCACTTCCGGGAAAATTTCCGCGGGATACCCGAGATAAAAAGTTTCACACATTTCATAACATAAAATTTGCTATCGATCAGTGAAAAACTCGCATTGAAATTCCATTTTGTTTTCAATCTGGTCATTTGAAATCATTCATTCATCTTATATTTTAATGTAATTAATAATAGTAACAATAAGTACCTTTTTATAGATATACTCCTAAGTTAGTTCTCGATAATGGTCATAGCACGCTCTACTGAGATTGATCTATTATCACAGACAGATTATTGCTGCCAATGAGCCTGACATTGTAATAATAGATCGATCTGCGAGACGTGCGATGCTCGTTGATATAAGTATTCCACATGACTGTAATATCGTAAAAGCTGGAACAGATAAATTAATGAAATACCTAGACCTCGTGGACGGGATTACTAACATGTGGCATATGGAGTCAACGATCATCGTGCCGATAGTGGTGTCCGTTAACGGTTTAGTAGCGAAGAGCCTCGATCAACATCTAGAGAGGCTCTCGATTGTTAAATGAGTGAAGGGCCAGATACAGGCGGTTCTCCAGAACACGGCACGCATTGTGAGGAAGTTCCTGCCTCTGGAGTTCTAACCTAACCTAACAACTTATGTATATATATAGACATATATATTAAGGTGACGTCCGTCGGCAACGGGGCTTCGGGTCCAGGCTACCGGTGGTTAGAACTCCAGAGGCAGAAACTTTCACACAATGTGTGCCGTATATATAAATATACATGTGAAATAACAATAATAAGTTATAATAAGTATTACAGATTACTAAACTGTTCTAAGAATGTTGAGGTACTCGTTTTATTTACATAACAGGCTCTTAGAACATATATAATTTATTATTATTAAAACAATTCATTTTTTTCGAGGGGAATATCGGTTCTTTACAGTAATGTTTGTTAAGGTGTTTTGAGGTGCCGCTACCTTTGCGTGTCAAATGAGATTTCTTAACTTTAAAATGTTTTGTACATACATGAATCCGTGACATTTTTGTATAATAAGGTCCTTGCCTTCTCAGTACCTGAGGACGAACGTAATTATATTTATATTTTCTTTTTATTTTTGGCAAAGAAAAAAGATTGGAGTTGAGATTTAAACACTTGCTTATATTTTTTTGTAATTTAGGTTTAAATGGACACAATAAATGGTTAGTTAGTTTTTTAAAAACATTGCGCAACTGTTATAAGTAATTAAGACCAGTTTTATTAATCAACTGACGGTTACTGAAAAATTGCCGCAAGGTCATAAAATGATAATTCTAAAGAAGATCGTGCTTCATAATCACTCACACACAGATTAAATTATTACCATTTTAGTTTTTCACATGTGCATTTGTATGTATATAGTGTAAGATAAATTATTTGTTCCTGGGCGTAAGGATAAATTCACTAAATTAAGGAATCAAATTTTCAATTTGAATCGGTGGTTTACATGCTCTTCGTGTAATTTTACTGCTGCTAACTTATCTGTTTTCTTTCACCTTCTCCTAATTATTTGGTATCGACTTAATATGTCTTTTCCATTCATACTCCTCTATTCATCAGAATACATCAGAAAACCTCTCACATCAAGTCATCCTTCAAATAATTAATCTATATTTTTTTTGATCTACATTTACAGTTGTATCCGTCCGTCTTCCAGTTTAACTATTTACGTAACTTTAATACCTGTTTGGCATTGTTTTATTATTTCTTAAAAGTACGGTAATACAGAAGCTACAAAGTACGTTGTACTAGCACAAAGTTTTACAAGTGACCTTTCTTCTAATTCTTGTGATCGTACGCCTTTCACGATTTTGGATTAACGACGCAACAACGCATACCCAAATTACAATGTAACTGTAGCATATCCTCGTGGGATGGCATGAGTTCGGTCCCAAATACGATAGAACAGGTTTTCTTGGCACAACAGCGAACCAGTTACGTATGTAAACAAAAACGCGTCGGCCGGCGGCGTCCGCGCACAACCGTAGGGCTAGCTTATCAAATAACTCGGAACTAAGTTCAAGGTCCATAGCTCGTATTTTTCTAAAACTCTAATTAAATACCGGATTAACATAGGAAAGGCACATGGAAAAAATAAGATAAAGTTAACTATATTATCTATACTAATATTATAAATCTGAAGAGTTTGTTTGTTTGAACTCGCTAATCTCAGGAACCGCTGGTCCGATTTGAAAAATTCTTTCAGTTTGGATAGTACATTTATCGAGGAAGGCTATAGGCTATATATCATCACGCTAAGACCAATAGAGTGGAGGATCAATGAAGAATGTTTCAAAATCGGGGGGTTTTGAAATCAAATTCCACTCAGACGACGTCGCGGGCACAGTTAGTATACATATAATTATCGTGGATGACTGATTCATTTTTGTGGCTTTCGGGGTTGAGACTTTGGGGCCATGGGAACGCGAGGCTTATCAACTTAATCGAGACTTTTCAAGGCGATTGAAAGAAGTCTCGCGCGATCAAAGGGCGAGCCTATATTTAAGGCAACGGATTAGCGTTGCCATACAACGTGGGAATGCAGCCAGCATTTTGGGAACGCTCCCCACCGACAATGATCTGGACTGATGATGAATGATCTACATCTTTTACTTGTAAATATGTTTATAATAGTATTTAATTTCTAAGTTTTTTGTAGTGTAATTTATTTATAATTTAGTTTATTTTTAAGTATTCAGTTTAATTTATATTTTACTTTTATTTTAATTACTGTTTAAACTATAATAAGTTATTACCATAATCGATTGTTAATTCTTCTTCCCCTCAATTAATTTAATATAGTCGGTAATCTATTACAATTTTTTTGCCTATCTAAAATAATATACATTAGTACAGTTCGTATTAAAAATAATACTCAAATCTTTTGTTTTGATAATAATCCGTTAAAATTTAAGATATGTATTTAAAATTCTAGCTGCCCACCCGTTTTCGCCCGCGTGGTAATTAATGGAAAACCGTTATATTTTGGACAATTCACACTATATCTTTATATATTATAGCCTATATGTTATTATAATGTGTAAGCTATATTACTGTGAAGTTTCATCGAAATCCATTCAGTACTTATTGAGTGAAAGAGTAACAAACATATATCCATACATACATTCTTACAAACTTTCGCATTTATAATATTTAAAATATATTTTCTTTGCACGATTAACGACAAAGTCGTCCGACGTATCAAATTGTATTTTCGTTTATAACGAAGAATAGGCAAAGACAATACGAGTAAAGAGCCTACTCATATGTCTCTATTCATTATTATCAGGTGAGCTCAGCCCCATTGTGGATTTGATTGACTCTAACTACCTGATTTTTTGTAGCCACTCGAAATCACATTCAGTTAAGTGTGACTTCAAGATTTTTTTATACAAATACATAATTTTTGTTTAAATAACCCACAGCTGCAGTACATTTTTAATTTTTTGAAAATATATTTTTAATATAAAACGGCACAGCAATATAACTTATCAAGTTCCCTCCGAAACATCCAGTCTTATCGCACATTATAATTTCTTGGGCCTAGCACTGCATATTTGTAGCAGTTGACGTAATTAATTCCGCCGCTTTATCCGAGTTTTATACGTTACAAAAGATTTTGCAAAAAAAATAGCAGGGCAGATTCAAATCCGGTGCGGAGTTCATTCCGTGGCGCCCGGCTTTCATGGAATTCTATAGGTTACATATTATATTTTGTGAGAAAAAAATCGCACCGAAATATTCGTGCGCCCACGGCCTTAAGGCAGCCCTAATTTCACCTCCGGTTACAAAATAACATTATTGTCTGTAATGTCGTAAAACCGCGTATATTATGAGATAAATCGAAACATTCAGTATCACAAACAGGTATAAATTTCGTGTTATTTTCATAAAGATATATAAAAGTTTTTAATTTTTAAGATTAAATTTTTAAGTACAAAATATCTCAAGTCATTAACCTGCCTTGTACTGTTATAAAAAATTTGAAATTTTGAATATCGACACCATTGATGTAGCAAAACAATTATTCTTCACATAAATTGCATATATTTCAAACGGCGCATGGGCGTTTTGACCTTGGGAAATACCCATGAAATTTTGAAAAGAATAAAGTATAGGGTCATTGACACATTTTACAATAAATTTTAAAACAACATTCACATAAAGAAGGCGTTAAAATAATTTACAATATTATTAATTTTCCAATATTATGATAAAAAAGGGGCTGTAAATATGCTTATCGTACTTTTTGTTCTTTAAGTTTTTATTATTTTATACTGCAGTTTAATTTTTAAGGTAGTTGCTAATAAAAATAATTATAATTTTTTTTAAACATGATTCAATACGATACTTGGCTCATTAAAGTTATGACGTCCTAGCTTGTAATGCTCATACATATGATAAAAAGTATTTTAAATTTAACTGACTACTACCCTATTATAGAAATTAAACGTTGCCATCAGCCAGTTACAGTCGACTGCCGGACATAGGTTTTCCTCATCCAGTTCCTATCGGCGACCTTGCGCAGGGCATCGGTCCTTCAGGCCGGATACGAATTCATACTGCTGTATAAATATAATAGAGTTTAAGAGAATGATAATTTCAATAATGAAATAAACTTCATTAATAAATTGACTTAGTTGTGGTAGCGTAATGGTTAGCGCATGCGTCCCATACTCAAAGGGCGCGGGACGATTCTGGCTGGTATTGTGCATATTGTTATAATTACCACGTGTTAACAACGGTGAAGGAAAACATCGTGATGCAACCAGCACATCGAGATAACGGATGTGTCAAACCTGCCAAGCCGCCTTGGCCAAGCGTGGCGGGTATACTGTCCGATCCCGCTATAATATATGGGACATTTATGGGCTGTATTATATATAGTAATATAATAAATTGTCTAAAATCAACATCTACGCAGATGTTATTATACAATAAGTTCTTAAATTATTTTCAAATAACAGAGCGGGTACTAAAATACTATACTATTAGCTTAGTTTTAAAATATAATGAAAAACAGTAATAATTGTATTAACAATAACACTGGATCACAAAAAATAAAAAAATAACTTTTGACCAGATTCATAATATATTCTTATTATACTATTATACTATACTTATTCAATGCGCTGAATCCGAATCTGGGGTCAGTTTAGTCGATACACTCTCAGAACTTTGAGGGTGTATAGAACAACCTGACCCCAGATTCGGTCTTTTGGTCCATAGCACCTCGAAACTCTGCAAACTAAGACGCTGTTTAACTCGACGTTATAACTTGCAATTCTCGCAATGAATACAGGAGGTTTTGGGTTCTTATAACATGACAAAAAGTGTTTTTAAAATTTGCAACACCGAAGGTGCTAACGATATGTTGCTGGCCTCGAAGAGGAGCCTGGAACCTGACCACTAATGCCAGAATGTAACTCTTCAAAATGATAGTAAGATAAAGGAATCGACTGTTATTATTAAATACTGAAAACTACGTTTTAAATTAGAATAATTAAAATAAACAAGTTGGGGGTAGGCTGAATAATAACTTTAACATTGATCATTGACACTGGACATCTTTGTCTTCGGATATATCACGGCTACTGAAAAGTGGCCAAAAAATCGAAATAAAAATCAAATAAAATGCCCCGCTTAAAACCGTTAAACATTATTTGGAGCTAGTTCTCTATCTGCTATAATGTAATGATTCGAAGTTTTACCTGACTTCTAAATGCTAAATGCTAAACATACAGTGTCTGTACATTGAAACTATATATAAAAAATCAGTTAAAAAAAAATCTTGTCTATTTGTCTGGTTGTACGGGATTCACGTAAAACCTACTGAGCCCATTTCGATGTAGTTTTCTCCGTGCAACAACAAATTCTTAGGCTTAAAATCTGCGTTACTATGTATCCCGGAAATCCCGCAGGATTGTTGGGGAATGATTTAAAATGGCCAGATTGAAAACAAAATCCGAATTCCAAAGTAATTTATTCAGTGATCGATAGCAAATTTTATGTAATAAAATGTGTGATATTTTTATCCCGGGAATCCCGCGGGAATTTTGCTCGGTTTGTAATTGTGCGGATGAATAAAAATTAGCTTATTCCGACATACAGAATGAATGCACTTAGAACCCGAGTAGGTGCCAATCAAGAAAAGCACTTAAAAGTAATAACTAAAAGTATCAGTTCGTTTGTTCAGTTCGACGAGTCGGGCGCGTCAGTCCGCAAGGCAAAGGAGGCTCAGTGTGACAAGCTCCAATAATTCAAATTTCCTACTATTTAGAAAGACTCTATTTACTTGCAACATCATTTGTGCGTTCGTGTGCGTGTCAGCCAAAAATAATTACAAAGCACTACACATCGATTGGTTTTGTGCTTCAACTTGAATGCAGTTTTGCAGGAAACTGTCTCCCTAGGTATTATTACTCTAAGGGCCTCTTGCATAAGGATGCTTAAATTTATTTAAGAAACACAAAACGTATTTAATACCCTTAAATACAATTAGCATCTTGCACAACGCAAAATTTACCGCTAAATATGTTTAAAGAACTGTCAATACGTTTTGTGTAAAACGTATTTAGACAATTTAATATGATTAACTAATTTTATTTAAAGGTGATCGTTATGCGAGCGGCCCTAAGTCAACACAGTTTTCACTAAAACGATAGCATAGCTTACATTCTTAAAAAAAAAACTGCAGTACCTTCTTTGCGTCGCGGGAATCCCGCGGAAAATTCTAGTCAAGCGTGGACGAAGTCTCGCAGATACTCTCCTAGTTGTTCATATAATTTATACAAAAATATCCGGAATGCCAAACATTAAATAAATATATCCACGATAATAAAACAGTCCACGGGCCGTGGGAAATTTAAACAGACGATAAAACTTAAATGTGTATCATTAACGTTAATAGTCACAGGCAAACGTTTCTGAACAAATTAATTTTATTATTAGATTATTATGACGTGGCGGTTTTGTCATAACAAACATCGTGTTTGTTTATTTTATAGTTTAAATAGGTTAAACAGTATCATCATTAATTAAAATTCTCACTGCTGGGATCCATATTTCTTGTATTTATTTGATGTGTTTGGTATACTTTTTGTAAGGCGTTACCGGATTTCGGAGATTAGTCAACTTAGCTAATAATATAATTCTAATTACTTAAATATTTTATAAATGTGAAAGCGTTAGAAAATTATTTTAAGATATTTGTGAGCAACGTATTTACCCTTTTTTAAAATATTTTATAGATTCTAGAATAATAGTTACGACCTTCGGATGATATAATTCAGTACTATTTAAATTACATAAGCATATACAAATCAGCTTGCCATAAACAACGCGGTGCTGGTACCTACTCTCACGTATGGAAGCGAGAGTTGGGTATGGAAGAGAGAGCATGAAAGTAGAGTAACGCGGTCGAGATGCGAGCACTACGCAAAATCTGCGGAGTGACGCTCGCGTACCGCGTTCGTTATACCGAAGTAAGAAAGATAGTTGGTCTGAAAGAGAGTGTCGGGGTGAAGGTAAGGAAAGGAATGCTCCGGTGGTTCGGGCATATGGAAAGAATGTATGATAAAAGAATGACTAAACAGATATACAATGCAAAATTGGATGGATGCAGAAGTCGCGGAAGGCCACGACACACCTTCCATGATCAAATTGATCGTGTACTAGCAGAAGGTGATGTCAGGAGCCTTAAGAACAGACGAGCGTGCATGATAAGCCTGAATGGCGCTCTGTTGTTCGTGCCTACCCCGCAAGGGACCTGGCGTGCAGTTATGTGTGTATGTATGTATATACAAATCGTCTAAAAAAAAACTAAAAGTCTATAAAAAAATTAAACATTCGAAATCGAATTTGTATAGGATAACTAATAAAAGGGTATAATTATATAATAACGATGAAAATGTATGTATATGAGCCTGCCATTTGTAGTTCACTCAAAAAAAAATGTGTGTGTGTGTGTGTGTGTGTGTGTGTGTGTGTGTGTGCAGTTCACACGCAGTAGAAGTGAAACTTCAGAGAATATACTCACAGATAATTCTTCTCTAACGTTTATTGATATAAATATAATTTAGCCTACATCCGTCAACATATTATAATTTATAGAATTCAATCTAAATTACACTTTAAAGGATAAACATAAAGTTCAAAATTCAATGGACTGTTAGGCACAATTTCCTTTGATCTACGTATAAAAGAATATCTACCTTAGCTATTAAATAGATAGTGCTACAATTCATTTGAAATCTTTTAAGTTTTATTTAAATAGAAAATTAATACTAACGGGTAAAAAGAAATGTGTTTTATTTCGAATTAAATAAGGTTGAATTTTATTGTTTGTCTTTTTTTAGTGTCACTTTTTCGTTTCATAGATTTTCAAATCACAACGATTCTAAAGAAGTTTCACTTCAAAAACAATAAAACCAACTCGTTATACGAGATTTCTGTGAAACGACATTGTCTAATGCTATCTTAATTTTATTGCGCAGTGGGGTTACAAATGTATTTATAGCTATAAAATTGTGTCAAAGTATTCAGTGATTGAATCAAAGCACTTTAAAATATTTACTTTGATGACCGCTATATCAGGCTTTTAAGACTTCCCGGGAGAAATGGAAATTAAGAGTTAAATATCTCTACAGCTAATTTACTTTTAGAATTCAATTCAATAAAGAATACTAAGAGGTTACTACACGGATTCACTCGCGTAAATTTCCGGATAAGAAATATTCTATGTTAATTCCCAGGTAAGGCCTGGGAAGAAGAAGGAAGGAAGGAAGAAATAAGAAGGTCAGTTTCCGATAAAATGTATGTTGTAAACCCCCTTATTTATAGTAGTTATACGAGGTTTCTCTCATTTCTTTCACCTTCTCCTTATTTAGGGTTCTCCCTATTTAGGGTCGGAAAATATGTCTTTTCTTTCCATAATCTTCTATTCTGTCATAAGTCCTCTGTCACACCACAAATCATCATATCATCTGACACACAATCCATCCATCTCTTATTTGGTCTACCTTTACAATCGTTTTTTTTAATGGTGTATAGGTTTGCGTTTGACCATGGTCTCACCTGATGTTGAGTCATGACGCAGGCTAGGATGGAGCACGCTTACCTAGAAGATACCTATTCACTCGTGACTTGAAGACTTCAAGATTGTATTGGTCAGGAAAAATAGACTCCGGTAAACTATTCCACTCTTCGGCAGTTCACACCAGAAAAGATGAAGCGAAACGCTTGGTTCTGACTGATGGTGTTACCACCATGTAACGATGGCTTAAGCCGGTGCGTCTGGTTGTCCGAAGGTAAAATGGGGATGGAAGAATTAGCTTGTGCAATTCTAAGGAACATTCTTCGAAATGTATCCGATAGAAGACAGTTAGCCCCGCGACCTTGCGTCTATGCTTTAGACTCGGAAGTCGAGCATAAAAGAGACGGTCATTGCCGTCCAGCTTCTTGGCTCTTTTTTCAATTGATTCCAACGTCTCAAACTGGTATTTGGCTGAGCCGTCCCAAAGATGAGAACAGTACTCCATGGACCGAACTTATGCTTGTTATAAGTTGTCACCTTTGTGAGTACCTAGCTTTTGGCCGCCACTTGCGCTAAAGACTGATTATAATATATAAAACGTTTTACTCATAATCGCATTAATTCAAAATTGTATTATTAATTAATACAAATTTTGAATATTTTTCTTTAATAGACCTATAAACTCTTATAACTGTTATGAATAACGAGGTTACTTTTGCATGACAATTATTAATCGCGGCTTCTGCTGGAATCTGCTTAGTTAAGAGTACAAGAGTACTGGAAACGCGTAGCTACTGGCTACTTGCAATTCAACGATTACTTCTTTTCTCTTCAGTAAATAAAAAGTCACGCGTTTTAAAATAATCGTGTCAACTAAATACAATGAGATCAACGCTCTACAGCCGAACTATTATTGATAAACAAATCAGTGATATATTTATTCGAACTTACAAAAACATGTTTCGGTCAATGAATACAGACGCTGGCATGAGAGTAATCATTAAAAATTGCCGAATAAATATAGACCGGGCTAAAATTTACAAACATTCGTTGGACAAATGCCAGTATTTGACAGCGTCATCGTTACGTGCCGTGTGTCGGAAAAACGTTTACTGTTACAATATAATGCTCAGCGAAATCCAGATTTATTGTTGCATTTCCTAGAAGACATTTTGACTTTATTTTCTCTTTTTATATATAGTTGATATCAGGCAGTTTCTGTTCTTCAATTTAGGTGAATCAACAAAAGTGTTCCATATAATTATGTTCTGTGCCTTTCAACTAAATTACTTCAATTCGGCTTAACTATCTAATATTAATATTATACTATCATATGCCAGTGAAACTTCTTAGTGAATTGCTTCGGTAGCAAAAAAACGCCATTGTATCACCACCCGTTTGGCTATATTCATCTATCTTTCCGGAAAGACGTCATTTTTCGGGATAAAAAGTATCCTAAGTGTTTACGTGTGTCGAATTTCATTTCAATCCATTCAGTAGTTTTCATATAATGTTCTAGCAGACAGACCTGCAAAAATTCTATCATGTGCGATATTAAGAAATCGAATGCCTTTTCTACTTCTGGGATAATCATGTGCTAGTGACTAATAAACTCAACTTTAAGTATTTATTTCTTGTGGACTGTAATTATTTAAATTATAAAAGAAAACTGCACGTGCGCAATGTATGACGGTTTTAATTATTTATTTATTTAGGTTTATGGCTTGGCAGCTAGGCCTTTAAGCAAGATCTTAGTTTACAATATAGTTTCTGATTTTCTTAAGCCTATGTGTAGCACCGCTGAACTGTAGGTAATCAGCTAGTGCCATTCAACGAAGTTCTTGTGACAACTCAAAAGGCAACATTCGACTATACAGTTCACATTTCTCACAAAAAACATAATTGCTACTTAAAAACTATCTATTGATAGTTTAGATAGTCCTACAACTGTTGTTCATTTTAGAGTAATTTTACACATTTTTAGACAATAAAACTGCATAGCACAACATCTCCTTTCAGTTCCCGCCAAAAACTCCTCCGATTTTAATAATAACAGGGGGAAGAAACATAAAAAATCTATCTATGTTCTACAAATAAATAAAAACTATTTATTGGAAATTCCAACAGTGGCTGTTTCCTACAGATGTAGCGATGATTTTAATGCCTTATTTGTGATGTGACATTGTTTAAGTCATTAAAAATTAATAATTTTTAATGACTTAAACATTGACAGATAACGATAATATAACCAATTAATCACTAATGCTAATCAGTCTAACACATACTAACATTATACCAGATGGAGCAGGGCCAAAAGGGGCTAGCATTAAGTAAAAAATTTGGTCCGAGTTTTGTTTAAAATACCTTTCAATTGCAACAGACCGAGGGCCTAAAGCAGTCGACTTTAAGAGTCGCTTAGTGAAGTTGACACGTATCTAGATATACTTGTAGTTGTAAGATAAAGCGTAAAGTTTCACTTTATGTTGATACTTGTCATGTTCGTCATATGAATCTGCAAAATCGATCTCTTTAGGCCCTCTGAATCACAAGCCTTTTGTTTGTGCTTCATCAATATTTATCTCAAGAATTGGCTTTTTTGATCTGTTTAAAACGTTCCAATAAAATAAACGATCAGTACCAAAAGTAAAAAATCATAATATTTATATTAATTCCAATGTTTATTATTCAGAATTGCAAAAACATAAAACATGGTAAGAGGAACCGCTCTTTTTAACCTAAAAGGAAACGAATGCAAAATATAAAAACATAACCCGTTAAATAAGTAAACTTCATTTCAATTGCGGTATGTTTTATTCACAATTTATTAATTTCTCGAACTTTTGAACAATGGTAAACAGAATACATTAATTTAATTATTTTAATATTATCGATCTTAAAATAAAATGAGCATATAATTTTAAATAACGAATTACGGAATATATATCGAGGGCTTCATAACAAATAGGCAAAAATGCCTTTTTTGTACTTTACTAAAATCTATGCATGTTACAATTTAGAAAGTCTTACCAGTATGCAAGTATACCTAAATAGAAGGGTAATCCAAATTTTCAGCCTTATACAATCAACTAGTTTCGTTTTATTCACAATTTCGTCTCTTGTGTAAAGGTTTTTCTGTACGCCCATTTGTTATGAAGCCCTCGATATGTAGCAATGTTTGTGATTCAGTGTGATTTTTTTATGATGGCCCACCTGATGGTAAGCAGTTACCATCGCCTATGGATATTTGTAACACCAAAAACCCCCCACCACCTAACCTAAAGTGAGACTGGAATCTGGTCACTAATACGGGAACTCAAGTTTATAACGGCATAATTTAGACCAGGGTGATAACCACCCGAACGGGCAAAATACCCTACCACCTGGCTGTGGGTTGTTTTGTCGCCTCATACAATAAGCTGCCCGGCCGCAGGAAATTGTACCTATTCTTCATTCATTCGTGGTTAGCAAGTAATTTAGGTGTTAAAAGTTTCGTTTTGACTTCTGATTTTAATGGCAAACAATTGATAGTCAAAAATATTAAGCTAAATTAATATTTACTATGCCCTTGATATTTCTTTGATAATGCTAGTGTTAGTGATTGTGTCACGCAGATTGTAACGTAGCCTAGGGTTTATTGCGATATGACATTGATAATGACGTTAAATATTGACAGATAACGTATGTAAGTAGACACACTAATGTGGCTGGGCGTTAACGATGTTTTTTTAATGTTTTAAATAAGATATTAAAATAGAACCTTTAACACTAAGGCAGATGAAGCTATAACAATACAGAAATAAGAAACCCTATTAATATTATAAATGCGAAAGTACATCTAAAATAGCTTCGAGACGTTCTTGCGTTTGTATTTGTATATTTGCAGGACTTCTAAACTTTAAATTTAAATTTCCTTAAAATTTAGTATTAGTATAAAAATATATTAAGTATTAATGTTTTAATATCGTTTAATATTATTAGTTTCAGTACTTGCCTGTAAAAAAGTATTAGTTTTTTTATTATTGTGCTGACAGTACACTACTACAAACGCAAAACGTCTCGAAGCTAATTTATCTGTACTTTCGTATTTATTATATGTAATTCTAAGACCCTCGGTCTTAGAATTACATATAATAAATGGACAAGGGTTACTTTTCATCCCGGACAATGGGATAGATTTATGTAAACGTTATCCCAGAACGTAGGATAGGTCAAAACTAATACCATATGGCATATCAGACAAAACATTTTTTGGAATTTGCCATTATGGTCATTTTGATTTTGCTGTAATTTTGTACATATGTAGTTTTAATACCGAAAATAGGCATAGATACTTTTCATCCTGGAAGATGGGATAGTTTGCGATATAAAATGAAGTGAATCTTCCGGGGCAAATAGCAGTAACATAAAATTTTAATATAATGTAAACTCTAGTATGTATATAAGTTTAACCTGTGGACTGTAATAAAAATATATCATTATTATATTTCAAGATCTGACTAAAGATACATCACATCACTGTACACTATACACTTTTTATGCATCATTTACATGTACGGCAGATACTCCTTATTTTTTTTTTCACAAATTCACTACATCGTTACAAAATATAGCGGGATGCTGAATAAACCTTTCTAGAATATTTTATATTTTATACTCATATTCTTAGTAGTTTCTGAGAATAAAACAGGAGGGATGGGATAAAAGGGGTGTAGCAGCGAGAGGTAGAGGTTAAATGATACTTCAAGTAGCAGAGAATAGTATTCACTGTGGGTTTTGATGTAAACTGAAGTGAAATAGTTATTTTGGGAACGGTAACCTTAAGTACAAACATTAATAAGTCATACAGCTAGTACAATATATAGCACAATGTGTGAGCGGGACGGCTGATGTGCGAGCGAGATAGAGCAACTATTAATATTTGCGCTTCGCGTTCTGCTAGCTGTTGTTCGTGGTCCACTGCGATGACTACACACATGTGCAGCTCCCAAAGGAGGATGAGGTAGAGTGATCAGACAGGAGGAATTGAGATAACGGCTGTATGGATAAGAACTTCGTTTTTAATAAAATTGATAATACCTACGGAGAAATAATTTATGGCCACAGAAAGCGACATAACCAGCTTCTTCAATAACTTTAAAACTTTTATTTTTTATAATATCTTTAATCAATCAAGATACTGTTTGATTGTTATATGAATATTATTATGACACCATTGTTCATACTTTTAACGCTTCATAAAATTGTATTGGACCAATTTATTGGTGTTTATTGGCAATGCTTCTCGGATATAAAATTGATTCAATAATAGCCTTGTAGACTAGTAAACAAGTGCCTTTTGGACCAACTTTTTTCAGCAGTCTCCGAAAATTATAAATGAGGTGTCATTCGATTCGGAATGGCATCTAGATGATTTTTGAAAAAAATGAAGTTCCGCTTGCAAAAATTGTAAAAGTTAACAATTAACTAAAAAAAAGGGGGGGGGTTTAGTTTTTTGCAAATATCTCAAAAAGTAATAAAGATTTTTCAAATTTGAAAAAAGATTTGAAAAGAGGAGGAAATTTCCTAAAAAAAGTCTTGACTCCTGAAACTGTAAGATTAATATTTATAATTTTCCCAGAGGGATGAAAATACGGCCGAAAACGGGTACTCTGGCTTACGTAAGCCACACCCACATCGGCCCTTTAATGAATAAATATTATTTAAACATACTAAATATGAAAATAAAAAATTGAAAAAACTCAGGCACTAACTGAATAGATGAATGAACAATAATCTGCTAGAAAAATTTTTTATAACAATTTTTCAATTAGTTATTCAATAGTTAATTAATAAAAAAAATTTGCTTGAACATGAACATTGCAAGTGTGATAATTGTTAAACTATAAATTTAAGATTTTTTTCCTTTCTTGGAGCAATTCTTGAAAGGCTTTAGAATAGAACCCCTTTGGAAAAATTAGAAAATGTTTATTATTCATTTTTTTATTAATAATTTTCGTTGTTACACCTCATTTATAATTTTCGGAGACTGCTGAAAAAAGTTGGTCTAAAAGGCACTTGTTTACTAGTCTATTGCTTCCAATGCAAAATATGGCTTTGACTCAGATTTGCATAGTAAATATCATTAATATTTTATTCGTAGTATTTAGCTTAATGATAAATCAAGGTCAGTGCTACCTACATGATTTATTTTATTTTATATGATGTTGTTCATTTTATTTATTTCTTAAACCCAACTCCTGCCTGCCTGGCGAGGTGTGCGAGAATATGTAAAAATCTTGCCAAGAACTATCTATGTGATGAGCGAAAATGTAAAAATCTCCCATAATAAACGTGAAAGTAGAAGAAGCAAAAGATGTACGTATGTTAAGATTGTTATCCGTGCAGGAACGGAGAAAGAATACAATTTCTTGCGGCCGGGCGGCCTGTCGTAAGAGGCAACAAAACAACCCACAGCCAGGTGGTAGGGCATTTGCCCGACTGGATGGCTACCACCCCTGGTCTAAAGTATGTCGTCATAACAACCTTGAGTTGTGTTCCGGCATTAGTGACCAGGATCCAGTCTCCCTTAAGAGAGCAGCAGCGCATTTGTAGCACCTTTGGTGTTGCAAATGTCCATAGGCGATGGTAACCGCTTTCCATCAAGTGGGCCGTCTGCCTGTCTGCTGAACTCCTGCAATAAAAAAAAACAATAAAAAAACATGGTAACAAGTGGAGATTCATCGTCTCTGCGTATACTTATGCAAAACATGCGTGGTAACATGTACACAATTATAAAAGCTTTATTTTCTAAAAAATCTATCAATCAGAAATCGTCAGACATTTCAATTTTCTACTTCAATACGCGTCTCACACTATTGACGACAACATGGCGATACAAATATGAAATCAGTTTATTGAACAATTCTTCAAAACGTTGATTCTGTTGTTTTGTTCAGAAAGATAAGCTAAGCGTACTAATTTCACATGCAGTAGGTGTATGCTAATATGATATTGTGTCCAAAAACTGGAATAACTTAACGAACCGGTCCGTCTGATTCCGGCCGATACTGAATTCGAAGAAACCGCTTATTCAGTTTTTGTACGACTTAGATACATGTCTATAAGTTTAAGATTTGTACAATACAATTCTTTTTTGATTTTTTCCCATAAATGATGTATCTTAGTGATACTACATTAAAATTACAATCTAATCTAGCAAATAAGACTAATGAATAATTTCAATAACTAGATATACCTTAAACTAAGAAGGTGCCCAATAACACGTTTCCTATTGTCTTTATTAAGGAGAAGACACTTTGTTCATGTGTTCTTTGTTAATGTTTAGCACATAGCACTACACTTTATTATTATGAGAGTATTATAACACCAACTCAAACGGTTTTGTCCTTTTCAGTCTTCTTAAAACGTGTTCATATGTGATGATGAACCCGTTGCTGTTGGGCTTCAGCGTATTTTTTTATTACGTTAATGACGAGGTCCACTTTTAAGTCTCGACGGAGAGTGTCTGAACTTATGAACCAAGGAGCATTGGCATTGTTTAGGATGGTTGGCTTGCTGCAGCCAGATAAAAGTGTTAATATGAGGTGTGTCACTACGAAGGCAGAGTACTAAAATTGATAACAGAGGCCTGTAAAAAAAGTGGCCTGTATTTGTGACCAGACCCATCTATTTTTATGTATTTCATGCACTGTATCCGTTTGGTCTATACAGCGTCAAAATTTTGACCGAACTGACCAAAGATCATCCGGATTTTGTGACACTTCACACAGCCACTTCAGTGACATTTCGCTTTTTATTTTATGGGGCAAGTTCCATCGTCTGACCCTGGCGTCAGGAAGAAGCTGGAGGGGTATGCGCGAGCGAGTCCACAATCCTGTAGGTCCTATTTGATTCCTGATTTATTCCTTTGACCTGATCTGTTCCAACCTACCTATTGGAATAAATCAGTTATGGCGTACACGTACGTTCATTGCTACGTTTTCTTAAAAATAATAAGTTTAACAAACCCGAAAAATAAGACGTGTACAGGAACGGCCAGGGGTTTTAGTAGGTAACCGTAACCTGCTATGGCAATAGCAATTTTGCGGGGGTGCTAGTGCCACCCCCACGTGATGAATCCCACACGTTCAAACGCGTTGGCTAGTCCTCGGGCGGATCCTCCCTGGTAAAAAAAGGAAATACACTGAGGAGATGTAGTGGGTATTTCGCCAAAAACAGGTGACGAGTCCCGCACTATCACACTGTCCACGCTACGGTGTCCGTAAAACTACTGTTTATTTATTTTTAAATAAATAAAAATAAATTAAGGTACTTAATTTTGTACTGCAATGTTATAATTGAAGACATGAGTGGATGAAGGTGATAAGTCGCATAATTCCAATTCTGAGTAAATCGAGATAAAAGTTTTACTTTTATTTGAAACTGAACTGAACTTAACACCTTTAGCAACTTTTTATTTTTTAAATATGCCTTATATCTATGGTCTAAGGTCTGTAGTCATTTGGTATCGACTTATAACATTCATCTACGCAAAAAAAAAGCAAAAAACCGAATATGCGACATATCACCTTCATCCACTCACGTCTTCAATTGCTAAATTATCAGTATTTTGGTGTATGTTTTTTTTGCACAAACTGCGGCAAAAAAGCTGGGCATACTCTCGAAATTAAGACGGTATTTCACATCTGAACAGCTGCTAGTGTTGTACAAAACACAAGTACGAGCAGGCATGGAGTACTGCTCTCACCTTTGGGATGGCTCAGCCAAATATCAACTCGAAGCACTAGAGTCGATTGAGCGGAGAGCCAGGAAACTGGTTGGCAACGACCAGCTTTTCAATGGCAAAACGCAAAGTCTCGAACAACGACGCAGGGTTGCCAGCTTATCGGTTTTCTATCGGATTCACTTTGGAGTGTCCAGCTGAGCTCTTCGATCTGAGCCCGCCATCTCTCTTCCATCATCAGACAACCAGACGCACCGGCATGCGGCATCGATATATGGTGGATATTCCACCTATAAAAACGAAGCGATTTGCATTTAGCTTTATGAAGCTTTATTATGATACGCACCGCAAAGGAGTGGAACTCATTCCCGGAGTCTGTCTTTCCCGATACTTATAACCTGGGTGTCTTCAAGTCTCGTGTGAATAGGTACCTTCTAGGTAAGCGTGCTACATCCTAGACCACAACTTTGCTCCACATGGGCAAGATTGTGGTCAAACGCGAACCTATACTACAATAAAAAAAAATTATTACAATAATACAAAATTTTGCAACTAGATATTCCATATCCCATTATCTTATTTAATTATACAACTAAGCTTTAGATAAACGAACGGATATGAAACGTGTTGGTTTTGTTTACTTTTCAAATTACAACATTTTTGTCCACATCTGCAATGTTGTGGACACAATGACACACAAACACACACTAGAAGTATGGTCATTATTACTTTGACAGAATTCTACCCATAGGGTTACAACTTTACTATTGTTGGAACCCCATCCATACAATTGCCACTGTCATTTTATTCAACAATAGGGGTCTTACTTATAACCGTTTCTTAAATTTAAAGAAACTGCTCAGAAACTGATTAATGAAAATCTCACCCATAAACTCCTCTTTAGTCGAATTTGTGTACAACCTACGTTAATCATTCAAATTTCGTTTATCTGTGCTCCTCATAGGTAATACACGTTTATAAATGAAAAAAAGAGATATTCATTGATTAGAGACTGATTCTGATTCTCTTACTTAAGAGATGCCTAATCGTTTCTTATCGAGATTATTATAAGTAAGGCCGTAAATTTTCATGTTTTTTTATTTTGTAGCAACACAATATTTGGAATGTTAATTAAGATTTTTTGCCTGGCAAAACTAATATTTATCTATTAAAAATCCTTCTTTGACAGCCGTTTTAAAAACTATCTAAAAAGCCTGTTGGAATTTGACGAAAACATAATAAATAGGCAATGGTTTTTGAAAATAAAAAAGTTATTTTTGTATATAATTTCGAGCGTATTTCTATTTATTTATATTAAATCTAATATTTAAAATATTTTAAACTTTGTAAAATCAATCTCCTAATGTACACAAATGCGTGGATTTAATGCTTTTAATTTTTGTGGCTACATAGTCATTCGCATTTATGGCAATAATTCTAATTATAGACATATATACTTCTCACATGCTTGAAAATAATTTCAATCTACCTTTTAACTTATTTCTCTTTGATACACGTTGTTTTCGAATACTCGTACTTAAATTGTTTCATACTAACGTCATAGTTCTTAAGTCGCTGAAAGGAACTAACACCTAAGAGACATGCTTGACCTAGTTTAGGTTAACACCTACCTACTCTACCCAAACAGTCTTAATTTAAAAACAAAATGTCAATTTAATTTTGGTATCAATAAAAATCTCATTATTATTGTAATTTTTGATTTTTCGATGTTAGAGTACAAAAACTCTAACAAACAATATTTTTATCAATATGAACCATGCACAAAATGAAGTCAATTGAGTCCTTCCGTACACATTTAGTACACAAAATTTAATATCCAAATTATTACACTAGCAATGCCACCAATTGGTAAGCAGAGCGTAAATGCCACGATGTCATGCCATTACGACCCCTGATTGCCATACCAGATATTGTCCGTATTTGAATCACTTATAAAGTGACTTACCAGAGTGGCCTTTGTCAATTGCGCTGGCCGATGACCTGTCGCCCACGCACTATCTCATTTAATCTTTTATATGATAAATAAAACTTGAGGTAATCGAATTTTTATACGGAAAACTGCCATAAAAATATAACCTATTCTCATACCTACCAAATACACAAAAAACTAATTAACACCGGATAACCCGTTTCGAAGAAGTTTAATTTTTTTTATGTTTGCTAGTAGGCAAACTGGCAAACGGACCACCTGGTGACCCACCTGGTGGTGGCCACCGTCGCCCATGGACATTTGCAACTCAAGGGGAGCCGATGCGTTGCCTACCGCGTTGAGACATTAGGTATCTGTTCACGCTTTTTGAAGAGCCCCATATTGTAGCGCTATTGGAAAACCGCGGAAGGGAGTTCATTCCATAATTTGGACACATATGGTATGAAGGAGCGTCCACCACATAACGTGGAGAACTTCCAAGTGTCTAGGAAGTGTGGATGAACTCCCCATCGCCGGCGAGTGGTGCCATGGTAGAAGGGGGACGTAGGCACCAAATCAAATAGCTCATCAGAGCACTCTCCGGTGTACAGACGGTAGAACACGCTTAGAGTGCTAGTCCTTAAGATAGATAGCGACACAGAATTTTTATTATTGACTAAAATAAAAATGTCATCAAAAACGTGTTTCACTTAATATCTGATTAACAATACCCCACACGGTTATAATGGACACTTAACACTTTTATCTCTCAGTATACCGGTCATGTATACCGCCCACTACTTTTTTTAGTTATTTCGCGGTTTTATTACAAGTTTGCACGCAAGCATTTACATTATATAATTCACTATACTGTCATATTTCATCTATACCTATAGGTATATTTTTTTTTTAAAGAAACTGAAAAACACTGTGACATACAAACATACACATACCGAAGATAGACGGATAGGCATGACGAAGTTGTACAAAGACCCTTGTAACTTTTTTAAACAAAATTCTTAGTGCGAGTTTTTTAATACTCGGTCACGTTCAAGTTAACGCAATTTTGTATTGCACGACTTATGCTTCCCCTCCGCTCGCGAGATGGTGCTAAGTCATTTCCATACAAAATTGCGTTACCTTGAACGTGTGCGAGTATTAAAAAAACTTGCACTATAGGGGTCATCCACGAATTATGTCACAGGAATTTCATGATTTTTGACCCCTCCTTCTTCCTTGTTACAGCTGATCACATTCGTGAGACTTCTCCCTTCCCAGTGTGACATTACATATTTTTTGACATCAAAAAATTATTAATTAAAACAGTAGTTCCATAATTAGTTCATGTCCATTCAAATTATTTTTTCATAATTTAAACACTACTGATACAGGTAGATTTGGGAGTATTTATATGTTTTTATATCTATTTTATTAACCGACTTCGAAAAAAGGAGGAGGTTCTCAATTCGTCGGGATCTTTTTTTTTTTTTTAGTCCTTATTGTGGTGACATTTTGTTTGTTTGTTTAATATTGACCTCATGTAAATTAAATAGACATTTTGTGTAATTTTCGTTTAATTGTAATATATATATATATATATATATATATTGTAATGATCTGTTCGAGTCAATTTTTTTAGTAGAAACTTGATCGATATATGTATTAATTTTGTGTTTTATTTTTCAGAATATTAATTATTGTATATTTCTCAAACAAATTAAATAAATAAATAAGTATTATGAAGTTTTTCGTTAATAGTTCATGGAATGGATGCCCCTAACCACACAGGACTCTAAATACGTACGTGTTTAAAATAGGTTTAAACGTAACGGTATCGATACCCTACAAGTCCTTCAACTCTTTGTTTATGTAGTTTGCACTGAAACTATACCTATATATAGCTTGCCATGTAGTTGCTGTTTGTTCTTAATATCCCTATTGTGGCCCATTCTATTAATTGGTGCAATGGTCATTGCGGCACTAACGGCTACAATGGATGGTTGTTAAACGAAACGAATCATGCTTTCTGAGAAGTACGTGAACTGTTAAGATAGTGGTCAGTTTAATTGTTAATGTCTATTGTACGAGTATTGCTGATGATTTCCTGTTCCGTAACATCTACCTCCTAAGAAACTGACGGTAGATAAATAAATCTTTATTTAATATAATATTTACGGTATTTCTTAAACGCCTGAAACTAAGCGAGTTCTGGAGCCTAATAGTATAACTAGTGGTCGCCCGTAGTCGAAATCCGACCATAATAATTTGTTGTCAAAGACTGTATGTACTCTCTTCTGTAAATCACAGATTTCGCCAAGGCTCCATAGTCCATTAAAAACTTACAATTTAAGGACCGAATGTTGCATTTTTTAGAGGATGCAATTTTATTTTTGGGACATGTGTGGGGGGTCAATAGAAGCTTAACCTCAAGTTTGTGGGGTCGCCACCCTTGTCCCCCGGCCGCCATCTTGGAAAAAGGGGTGAAAACACTTTTTCGCGATATCTCGGAAACTATGCGTCTTACAAAAATTTGTAAAGTCATAATTTGTAGCAAATTGTTTGCCTACAAATATGTTTATATAACTTTTTGCCCTAAATTAAAAATTAAAGAAGTTATAAGCAAAAATGTGAGATTTTTTTTATTCATTCTTAACTCTTTTCTTTACCATAGAACTTACCAAATGTAACTTATCGAATGTTAAGCAGGCAGAAAAGGTCCCCCGTTTTCCCCGCCACCTATGAGGTAGAGTCCGTAGGCGCGTTTTTTTACGTGGTATCCCCACTAGGCCTACTCCACGGACATCTTGCTTATAAGGTAATCCTCGAGATCATAATGACTCCAATTTTAACTACTGTAATTCCTCAAACTTTCACATTTGACGTTGATTTAGATTCTGAGTCACAGCCTGGACCATCGAAGAAAAGTCGATTAGAGTAGCTAGCTAATAAGTGATTCAAAATATTATAATGTCGAGGATTACCTTAAAATCATATATCGTGTGGAATCTTGCATATTCATCTTGCATTGCATAAACAAACACAGCGGATGTGTCATCATTTCCCATATAAAAAATAGGGATGCATGAGTGCCGCTATGGGGTGATAATAAATTAAATTTATCTACATTAACTTCAGGTAAGAATAAGGAAAATCGTTTCACGACTTTCCAAAAATAAACCTACGGAGGCTTAATACCTTTTAATACCTTACACACTTTTCTTTTCAATGTGAAAATAACAAATATAATTGTCCTGAATTTACGAAATATCGCAATTGTTATTATCATTCTTGTCATAAACACGATATTAATAGAAAAACTGCTTTTAAAAAAGAATTGTATATATATGTAAGAATAAAATATATATTATCTGTTTACCATACTAATTGATAGTAAAACTGTCATATCTATACACGACATTGACATGATGACGATACCGTCGCTAGTGAGTTTTAGCATGTTTACTAATTATACATGAATAATTTATTATGTTGAAGTCCATTTTTTAGAACATTGTGGAGATCGTCTATTTTTATATACCAGCCAGAACCTCGGTAACAGATTTAGTAAGAACACTATAGGACCGAATCTTTTGCGTCAATGTTATGAAAGTATAGACAAAATGTAGACCAATTTGCTTAACATTAATAAAGAAAACACGAGCTAAGTGTTTTCCCTTTAATAAGGAACGTTTTATAGGACACATTCTTAGTATTGTTACGAGCTACACAGGACTCGAATTAAAATGTCGTTGTAAATACTATAGAATTTATTAGAACTATACAAACACGTATAACATAGCTGCAAATAGAACTAGGCACTACTAGCACAAACTGCACGATTCAATAACACGCGCAAGGTCCGACACCATATCGCTCATCGAATGTACGTCTTGCTCGTATCGTAATCCTCGCTTGACTGATCCACCCCTCCGTTCGGGCATTGTTTTATAGTAAACTGTACAATACAACAATCGACTGCGTGGACTGAGTTTTTTCCAAGAAAATGTAATCTGCACACCTGGTTAATTATTCCTGCGAACGGCCATAAACGAAAGCAATAACAATAGGCTATTGTCTAATTGCAAATTTTAAACACAAAGTAAACAAAAGAAGTCTAAATGCGGGAAGGGTACTAAACCAGGTGCGCATTTCTTTGTCGGTATGTAACAGTATAAATAATTATATGTATATTTAGTATTTTGGATTACTCTTATTTCTTAATTTAGATTGTACTTTTAATTTAAAAATAGATACTAATAAATTCATTTGAACTAATGCTTTATTTGCTATCTATTATACAAATTTCTGTGCTTATGTGTCTTGAGCAAACTCAGTATAATTCTTGTAATATTGGAAATAACCAGCAATAACGTGAAATTAATTATTATCTTATTATACATAAAATAACATCTTTTTGAAACAACAACTATAGTAGAAATATTTTCTCCGTGCAGTTTGGGTCATATATTATTCTTATTTTAATAAATTACATTGTTTTATATATTTTTTCTTTCATTTATATCACAAACCCACAGAATGGCAAAACTAAATACACTATCGATAACGCTTATCGACAAAAATAATGCGTATCACTATGCCTGCCCATAGGGCCCGTGAGTGGAAGAAAGAGCGAAATACTCGCTTCACTGCTCCGATTATTTATGACCCAAACTGCACGGAGAAAATAATTCTACTATAGTTTCTACTAAACAATACATTGGTGAAATAAAAATTTTCTACAAAAGAAACTTGTTTTTGACGCCAGTTGACCTGAATTGATCTCCTAATATTATAGATAAAATACTCCTATTAACATTTCTTTAATATTGTATAACTAATCTCAAGTTCCATTATGCGCATGATTTCTGTGCATGTTTCTGCTCGACTTTGTTACTGCAGTGCTATTTTGGTACAGAAAAATAGGTTAGCGCAATTTTGCACGTTCGTCTAATGCTGGGTTTTGATCAATATAATATGTAGTTATAAACAAAATCCCATAGCTGGGATTAGAATCAGCTCTATTAGAGACGATTTTGATGAACACATATTAAGACCACCTTTGGCAGACTTCGGGCCGGCACTATTTAAATGCAACACGGATGGAGGCTCAAAACTACAAAGACACGACATTGTTCAATGATGTCGTATGCTTTAAATTTATGTTATGTATTTATATGGATGACTTTGGTTGATTCATCCAAATTTCAAGCCAGGAATGAATCGTCTAAAATCGACGTTAACAACATCCTATCTTACTTACAATAACAATACGCATATTATTATGTACCAAGCGAAATACACTTGAGGGAATTTTGTCAAACATGGCAACTCCCGTTTTTGCCATGTAACATCTTATACTTGGTGGCGATAGATCGGGATGTAGACACCATACTAAAATTGCAGATATGTTAAAGATAGTTCTCGTAAAAAGATTCTCAAATAAATGTGCTTTTAAGATGAGATTAATGATATTAATGTAAGTAAGTAATGAAGCAAAAGGTGTCAAGATTGTAGCAGGTGAAAATCCACCATCTCTAATAAAACTACGTTTTAACGGTTTATGTGCGGTAATTTATTTGATTTTGGTTATTCCGACGTTTCGGCCGCTTTTCAAACCCACAAATCCTCGCGATAGAGAATCGTTTCATACCTAGAATGATGCCTGAGGCTATTGAAATAAAAAAACACCCAAATTTCAATAGAGAAGATGATTCGCAAGTACTTCCTGTTTGGGATCCGATCAACAAAACTATTAAGACCCAAACCCAGCAAAAATCAACTGCCAGAACTCAGGACACTGTGAGCTCTTTCTGTGTGCAACGGAACATAAACCAACTTGACTAATCATTTCTTTTATTTTGCCTACCACCAATTTTAATATTATATAAAAAAATTTGAGCTAGGCATGTTGGCTGAAGAGTTTCTTGCGCCGCTTCTTCTTTTCAAGCTATAACATGTTGTGAAGCGTTGGTATATTAGATTAGGCATAGAGAGAGTACATAATAAACATAAACAAAATGAAAACTAAATAATTAAAATGAACAAGTTGGCGGTAGGCTAAATAAAACTTTAACAATACTCGTTGACAATTGTCATCTTTGTCTCCCGTGACCACGGCCACTGAAAAGCGGCCGAAACGTCGGAATAACCAAAATCAAATAAATTACCGCGCTTAAAACCGTTAAAACGTAGTTTTATTATGTGTACAAGTCGCGAAAACTTAAGAAAATATCCATCATCTCTGTTTACCCCTATGAAAAACAGGCATCATAATATGTATGTGTACGTGTGCGATTGCGTCAACGAAGCCCGCGCCACCTGTACAGGAAGGTCGTTTGTTATGACTGGCGAATTCTGTTTATTTTTCATGGTGAAATGGGCAATAAAATCACGTAAGTTATGCAATGTTTGACTTTTAAGACAGGACGTTGAGTTTTTAATAAGAACGACAGAATAATATAATTAATTTTAAATTCAGGAATGAGAATCTTCTCGGTCGTAACTTTATACCAGAAACAAGGGAAATAATTATCCTTTAACTAACATGTATTTAATGATATTAAAATCGGAGGATGTCTGAAAAGCCATAAGTAACGGGAAAATAACGACAAATGTTAAAGTAAAAATGTTATCTGAAATCTTCTGAAAGTCACTGGTTTCTGTCGAAATACCTATCCTTATTGTATCCTTGAAACATTGCGTTATTTGGAGTCAAAGTAAGCAAATTGATTCGAAATTAGCATATAAAAACTATGTACGTTATTAAAAATATGTCTGTGTAGGCCTTATTGATAAGAATGTCACTAAAACATCAATAATGTCTATCTGCAACAGAATGTTTGTTTCCTAGTTCTCCGTTATCGCTCCAAATTTCGACTTGACCAAAATCTTTGACATATTTACTACGGAGTTTAATCGCTGACCTACAAATGTATTTCAAAGGAATTCTGTTATCCTCATATCTGTTATCCTGTTATCACGTGGATGACGTTCTAAATATGTTCTAATAAGTGATTCAGCGCACGTAGGACTTCTGCGAACATACTGGATCTGGAGCACTACAGATTTGCCGACTATTAATAGTTTTTCAAGCTATATTCCTCTTAATGTGTAACTCGTATTCTGTGTGGTTATTCTAAATGAAGTCTTAATGTGGTTCAAATATTTTTTTATTCAACGTTTTGCAAAATTGTTGTGTGTAAGATCAGCAGGTTAAAGAATCCTAGTGTTTCCTCTATAACTAAAGTAGGGTCGTCGGTCAACAGCTTAATCTGTGCGAAACCTTAACAGATTTGACAGATACCAGGTGCCTTGTCTATTTTATTATTTATTCTATGAAAAGTCCAAAGACCTACATTTACTTCACACAGTGAGATCTAAGCGTGCGAGTATAAGATGAGGGTAATTTTCAAGGGAGTACTGAAGACTTCTGTTTAATAAGCCATAGGTCCTGTGAGCAATCTTTTCTATTAGTCGATGCGGGGTCCTGAAGACCTTCTTGCACCGTACATTTAGGCGTTGCTTCGAAAGAAAGGCACTGACATATACGAGTTACATTAACCCGAATTCCAAAAAAAGTACGCGTACTTGCCTGCACATCTATCACCCGCTTAATTTCGACAAATGAATTTCATTGGCCATTACATCTCTTACGGGTAATACCAGTTGGCGGCGTCACTACCATATTGCTGACTGAGGACTTTCACTCGTTGTTATGTCGTTTGCAGTTAGTCCTCGCATGCTGTATATTAACCGAGTTATTGATCAATGTACAGTCACGGAATGAAAATGTTCGTCTACTTAAAGTCGACATTTGCTTGCACGAATACAAGAAACAATACTGCCAACATTTTAATAAACGTTACGTTTATAGAATATAGAAACGTGAAAAAAGAAAATTGCAACGTTGACAATGACAGACAGAGGTTATAATCACTACGCTTAACATAAATATTAAAAATAAATAAAGAGGTTTTAAATGTCTAAGTAATCTTCTTAGACAAGATAGAAAATCAAACAACTTTGATCTAAGTCATTTTAAGCTTTATTGTCAAATGGTTAAACATTATTTTCTGTGGAACAGTCTGTTCTGTAACTTAGTTTGCTCGCGGAACATGAAACCAATCAATTTGAAAACTGACGAACATTTTCATACCACAGCTGTGCATGAACTTTGTTGTCCCATTGAGTAACCCGGGCGGCTAAAGATGGATTAAACCTAGATTGCATTATAATTCTGTCCTTTAATATTCGGACTTATTCGCATTTTGCCAAGAGTATTTTGCAAGTCATTATTTATCAAAACATTATCATTTAGATTTCTTAGCGCCAGGAAATATGTATGTACCATTAACCTAATACGGATAACCCAGTTAAGGTCGGAGAGGTTATCTTTTGTTGTTCAATTTATTCTATTTGATAAATACTAATACTAAAAGTCGTTGTAGCTTAATATAATGTCTAATTTCAATGACGCGGGTAAACTCTTGGCTGGATTATGCGTTTAGGATCTTTTTCTGACCTCATTATTGTGCAATTAATGTGATTTTGACAGTGATAAAGGCTCTACGTAACTCTCACTTTTTGACTTAATATTTTATTTTAAACGTATTTCAACAAATTAGTGAAAATTGAGTTGAATTAATAAGGTTCTGTTTTTTGACTCATTTTTTTGTTGATAATAAAGCTTTACCAAGCGGAACTACAGTTATGTGTGGGAGGGTATCACGGTAACGGCGTGTGGTACTCTCTGGCCTAAATACCGAAATACCCACTAAAATTCCCCGGTGTTTCATTCAGCGCTTATGCCAGAATCACGGGAAAACAACATGGCTAACACCGCGAACCCAAGCAGGCAGGGGTTCCGCTGGTTTCGTGGGGTGCAGGACAATACTCGAGCACCCTAAACACTTTAATTAACCACAACATGACTTGTACCTTAGTTCTATATAAGAACTAGCTGCCCCGGCAAACTTCGGTTTTATGAATAGTTTCTAGGGGAAAGCAAAAATGTTGTTCTTACTATATTCCAAGCATTTTTCCATTACTCATCTTTTAAACCTTCCCTGGACTTCCATAATTAATAATTCAAAACCAAAATTAGCCAAACCAGTCCAGCCGCTCTCGAGTTTTAGCGAGACTAACGAACAGCAATTGATTTTTATATATAAGATATAATATAAAATAGACAAGTAAAATACACACGAAATATTTATTATATAGGATAGACCTGATAGACATAAATATGATAAGTAGAAAGCAAATAAAGTACAGCTATGAAGCTTTTATTAAATGGTATAAAATTTACAGTACTATACAAATTACATAATATTCTATAGTATTTCCAATGAGTAATTGAAATTGTGACTAATTGATATTGATACTGAATATTATTTATAATTCGGCGAATGACAATGTTCCTTATGGTTTGATATATCAGTTATTTTTAAAATTATCACAAAGCGAATAAAGTGTTAATATGAATCACCGTTCAGAGGTCAACATTTTTTAGTCATTGTTGTATATAGATTTTTTATTGCTGATCATGTCATACTAATTTATGTACCTAAACAAAAACATAGTGAACATTAAAATTCTCGTAGTCATTTCGGGTTAAACGAAATGCTTATAAAATAGTCATGTTCATCTGTCTATGTTTATGTTATACACATTTATCTCACATATAGATGAAATTAAGAGATATATTCCACACAACAGAGTGGTGAAATCTTAGATAAAATAAATATTATGGATGACTGTTATATAATGTAATTCAAGTATGATTTTTTTTAATTAGTTACATTGACGTGGGGGATGTAGTATCAGTTTTATTTTCTAGTAGATATTAAATTAAAATCTGCTCTTCTAACAGTTGCGAAATGATAATTTTAGAAATTCCAAATTATTACAAGAGTAGATTTCAATAAATCACTTTTAATAAATTACCATATTTTAATAATGTCAACGTCTGCTTTATATTTCCAATTGAAATCTAGTATTTTCTGATTTAATAAATCATACATGCAAGGCGGTAAAGAGCGTACAACAATCAATCTCACTTTTTAAAGATTTAGAAAGGATTAACCTTTTCCGCGGTTTTCTCAGATCACTACAATAAAGGATACCTAAAACCTTGATGTCGTAGATTACTGTAATACCTCCCTAGGGTCGCAAACGTCTATGGATGATGATAAACACCATCACGTAGGCGGGTTATTTGTCAGTTTACTTACAAGCAAACATGAAAAAGATGTAAGCTATCCAAAATGTTACTATTATTGTAGTACCTTGACCCTAATTGACAGACGGTGACAACATAAGAATAATTATACCTAAATTGAGTAATAAATAAATACGTGGGGACGTAATTATGTGGCGGTATTTACAAACATATGCCAGCCGCTCCCGACGTGACCCGAATGCCGGGCACTCTTTTTAATACATGATTATTAACGTTTCCATATTCATACGTCTATGAATATGTTCTGTCATCTCAGGGAGACGTTATATGAATTTTTAGAGTACCTAATGCTGATATTACACGGATCAACAAAATTGAACAATTTGTAAAGTAATAAAACTACTTTGACCGGTTTTAAGCGCGATAATTTATTTAATTTTTATTATTCAGACGTGATCACGGAAGACAACAATGTCAAGTGTCAGTATTGTTAGTTTTATTTAGCCTACCGCCAACTTGTCGTTTTAATTTTGTTTACAGTTATTATTTGCTTTATAGGAGCCTAATCTAATTTATTAATAATATTAAAAATTGAATAAAGTGGTTGCAAGGCACAGAACTGAAAGGCACGACGATAGTAAACTGAATTATTATTATTATATTGTTAATTATATTGAATGACTCAACTCTATGTTTGTATGAAAAAGAGAAATAAACCGTTGACTTATTTATATTGTGAAGTTGACAGACAGCTTTATAGAAATTAGGTACTGTTACTTATTGACGTATGCAACACCAGAGGTAAAGCCAACGCGTTGCCAACTTTTAGTATGCGATAGGAGGGATGGTTTTTATTTATTGCTGAACCACAGCAAACAGGCTGACGGCCCATCTGTGATGGAAAGTGGTTACCGTCGCCTATAGACATTAGCAATACCAGAGGTGCTGCTAATGTGCTGCACTGGCAGCACAAGCCAACCCAAAATTGTTATTGTGGTAGCCATCCAGTCGGGCTAATGCCCTACCACCCAGCTGTAGGCTGTTTTGTCGCCTCTTACGACAAGCGGCCTGGCGGCAGGAGTTAGTATTCTTTTATCATTCTTGCACGGAGAGTGGTAGTGGAGATGGTACAAAGAGGGTGGGATAACCGGGAATAAATAATGGGATAATACGAATGGGGGTACAGGATCAGACCGAAGGATTAGGATTTGGAACTGATCCACCTGAATTCTCACTCATCATACGAAAGACGATTAGCTGAAGGGTAATCGTTTCACGCCCATATTCTGTGACAGCGCGGTAATACGCGGCGGACCTAAGAGCTGCGATCAAGATGATTCCAGTATCGCAGTATCGCTCTACCGTGTAAGGCCATTAAATTGCATTGGCATAATTTTATCCAGGATTTTTGAAGTGAATGCAAAGACACGGTGTGATAAACACGTTGAGGAAAATCCCAGATCGATTAATTAAAAAAACCATTATTCAATTTAGTTCATTCATTCATTGACCGATTTCATTAATATGGTGTCAGTTGATTCATTCATTGTCGAGTTTCGTTATTGTCCGTTTAGCGTATATAATAAAATATGCTTGCAATTAATTATTTGAAAAACTCACCGCTCGCTCCATATTCGAATTTAGGTTTTTGACAGTTAGTTTGGTGGCGCCAATGTCACTAATGTAACTTGTCATACGCGACACTGATACATTCCGGTGAGCGGTTTATGGTATTGCAAGCACTTAAAACCCTTCAAGTATATAGATTACTTTGGTAGATTCACTTTGGTAAATTCATTTTGGTAGATTCACTATGGTAGATTCACTTTGGTAAATTCCCTTTAGGTAGTTTCAGTTTGGTAGATTCACTTTGGTAGATTCAGCCTAAGTATGAATGAGAGTCATTTTTAAATTTTTCATTTACTTAAAAATATTCACTGCTAGCTCAACAAAGCCCATTTATTTACTTATTTTCAAAAAATGGAATTAAAACAACAATTCAAAACAGGTCATTAATATAAATGGTATAAGAATATTTTTAAAATGAATGCGAATATACTCAAAGGCACAAACTTACAATCTAGTTTTAAATTAAAATAGTTCCGTTAAGCTTCCTATAATTCAATCAACAACTATCACCTCTACTGCACGAGGCGTAAAGCTTTATATAAACATAGTACAAATAAAAAGAAATTTAATTTAAGCGGAGCATATTCCAAATTGGCGCCAAGCCCAAATATGGCGTCGTTAATTATTTATACCAGAACGAAAAGACACGAACCGTTTATATTTAAATTGCTTACTAAATGCGATCCATGTCAAAGATTAACATCCATTAACAGGGATATGCGGACACTGATTGTTTTTGGAGATTAGGAAAAAAGTATAATTTTATTAGCAATAAATTATTTTACAAATACACGCATCAGTGGTGCCTGTGTATTATTTGTAGTACTGTTACATACCTATTTGGTAAAAAAAATAACAGGCACTTTTGATATTTAATAATAATAATAATATAATAATTTATTTATTTCAGACACAAAGATCCATGAAAAAACAACATATTTCTTTATTAGACCCCGATTTCCCCGATTCCCGATTTTTTTTATATTTCGTTCAACTCAGTAGCTTCAGGTATGTATTGGTTAGTCTTGGGTTTGAACTAAGAATATTCATTAATAAAACATTAATATTTTCTTACGATTCGGTGACCAACTATTTTTTGTTTAAAAAGAGTACACTTTGCAAGTATTTCATAGGTAAAAAAGAAGACAAACAATAAAAACTTTATATTCCTTTAAAAACATACTATTATTCGGAGCGGTTTTTTTGCTAAATGATGATGTTCGTCTAATAATGTAGCCACATCCGAACAACTTTCATTTTGCATATTAAATTTGACTGCTAAGACGGCAGATAATGTTTTTACAGAAAGTTGCGACTTCTCACTGCTCCAATAATCATTCCCTAGTGAAAATACCCTTTCAACAGCAGCATTAGTGCCTGGATAAGGAAATTTCTATTATTCATATTATAATTTTAAATATTTAATTAATATACAAATGAGTACTTTCAGAGTACAGGATTTGAAAAGAGTACGGTTTGCGAAAAAAGAGTACAAAACTCAGTTAATGAGCATAGTTGGTCACCTTATCTTATTTCTAACATAATTTAGATATTAAATTTTATTTATGGACTAGCTGTGCTTGGGACTTCGTACGCGTGTTTTTTTTTTGCGAAACACTAAAATAAAAGTACCCTACGCCATTATAATATCAGCTATCTGCCAGTGAAAGACTCGTCAAACTCGGTCCAGCGGTTTCAGAGATTAGCCGAAACATCAAAACAGACAAACATTTTGAAAATTGATATTTTTATATAAGTATCGTATACACTTTACTTTAAACTTTAAAATAATTTTCTTTTTAAATTGTATAAAAAACGAGTTGTCTGGAAGTGGGCGCTAACAACTGCAACACAGTATTATACTACCGCAGTTGTTTGCGATACCAAATTGTTTCTATACATTATGTTATTGGTTTAGAATAAATTCTTTAAACTTTCATAAGTATTTTGTAAAATCCTATATTTTAATATTACAAACAGACACTTCAATTTTATTTATCTGTAAAGATATAGTTTACGCTTTATTAAAGCCTTATCTTATTTACGAAAAAATATCTAATCTTAGATCTTTTTGTTTGTTTTTAGATTACAATATTTTTTAGTAAAACTGAAACAAACCTTGGGCTTAATCTCTTCCACGTGTTTTCCGTGGATTTATTTATCGAAATACGTATGACTGGTTGTTATTGTGTACTATTTTAAATATAAACATACGTCAATGATATGTATGGAGAATGGATTTGAACTTTCGTGCACGAGTGCGCGTGGGAGGGGCGCAAAGGTCAAGTCGCATTTCTAATCACAGTGCTGTTACTACAGTGTGTCAATTACCACTTTATCAGTAGGCAGATATCATTTTCCTTTTCGTACTGAGCATTTCTATCCAACAATTTTAATCCAGTAGCTTCCGAGAAAAAGGAGTGTCATACAGACAGATCGACAGCATCACAATATAACCTTAAATAAAACAATTGCTAAGATATCTTTGTCTACCAGTGGCCTGGAGCTCATACAACTCGATTTCCCATAAACTTTAAGAAACTAGCGGTTAGCGACCAAAAGGTCGAAGGCGCCATAAATTTATTGGCACTTACGTTTCTTATTCGTATATATATTGTTACGACCTGAATGCCGACAAAAGACAAATTCACACCTACATACCTGTAGACATTGTATTACCTTTTCGGCATTTGGACTTAGTTTTTTTACTTTGTGTTTAAAATTTGTAATTAGAAAAACAGCCCATTGTATATTGTAATCTTTTATGGTAGTCATTAACCAGGTGTGATTCTAAGAAATTCAGTCCACGCGGCCGAGCAGACATATTGTATTTGTGAGGTATAAAGCAATGCACCAATGAAGAGATCGGTAGGCGAGCGATAACCACAAGCGGAGCAAGACTTGTGTACATTCGGTAATCTATTTAGTGACGGACTTTGCGCGGGTTATTGAATCGTGCATTACATTTGGACTGCTTGTGTTCAGTTATATTTGTACCTGTGTTATACGTATTTGTATAGTTCTAATAAACTCTATAAAACTCTCTTACGCTTGATAGGTTTCTGCACGTATTGGATGAAGTAGCAACTCATAACCCGATCGGGTACCGTCTTCTGTTTTCAAAAGCGGTAAGATTGTAAAACGCAAAATACAAATTGAAATAAAAAAAATGTCGCCACTTAAACATTTTTTCAACAGTGATGTAGTAGGCATTTACATCATACGGCATGTTCGCTCAACCAGCTTACCCTAGCCGAATTTCCATCCCGCACCAATTTTGTCTAGCATCAGTTGCTCTTCTTGAATTTCTGTATTGATTTTTTTACGAATTCCATAGCCATTTAGATAGAAACAGAAACCCTGTGATCGTCTTACTGCTCCCTCTACGTGTCATAATAATTTATCTCAGAAAGTACTTACTGTGTCTATGTGGATGAAATTTGTCAGAAAGAGAAACGTAACCTACATATATGCCGCTATATTATGGAGTAGTAAAATCGCGAAACAACTAAAAAGTAGAGGTACTATAGATGTAAGTATTTTTAATTACATTTTCGTTAATTACACTTGAAAATCGATAAGATGTTTCTTAAAAACCTTATTTAAGTCAAGAAAAATATAAAGTTTCAAAGTTGTAAAAATTCTAACTTTTGAACTATACTACTAAATTTTGAAAAATTTACAATTGTAGAAGTTAAAGTGTAAATCTCATTTTTTCTTTAACGAAAATTCTTTTGTAGAATCTGCGTTGTAGTCTTTGAAAACAACGGACGTTTGGTCGCCTCTATGGAAATCTGCCAATTAAATTTGCTAGGTGGTAGGGCATTTGCTCGACTGGATGGCTACCACCCCTAGTCTAAAGTACGTCGCCATAACAACCTTGAGTTGTGTTCCGGCATTAGTGACCAGGTTCCAGTCTCCCTTAAGAGAGCAGCAGCGCATTTGTAGCACCTTTGGTGTTGCAAATGTCCATAGGTGATGATGACCGCTTTCCATTGAGTGGGCCTTCTGTTTGTCTGCTGAACTACTGCAATAAAAAAAATCTTCATTGAAGTGGATTGCCACACACTTGCATAATAACTAAGTAAAAGCTTTCCTACTAATTTCGCTTCACACTGTACAAACCCGAATCGTCCCACAACATTCATTCGATTCCAATAAAATTATTGAACAGAGAAAGACCGAGAACAATGTGATTCAGAGACTGAAATGGTGCTACTGGAATTTATAAGATACATCAAAAGATTGACTTTTAAAGAAGATTAATTTCGTTACAGCCATCGTTTTGGAAAGCTCTCGAGATGAGTAACAAACTAATAACGCAAAATTGAATACCAATTTTAAGAATAAGAAAGGCTTTTTCGCTAATCATAGAATATTTTGCCTGCAAAACAATTAAAGTATTGTTTACGTGATATAAGTTATTCATGAACATTGTAGCGTAATCTATTCTTTTTTTATATTATAAATTAAGTACAATGTTTGCATGCAGTACCTATGAGTAATATAACACAATTTGGGTGCCTGGAGCTCATCACCTCTATCGAGACCTGTCAACGCATCTAATTGAGGTCTCGCGTGACCAAAAGGCTGTCTTGCACCTAGAGCGCGTCAGTGTTGCCATCCAAAGTGGAAATTCAGCCAGCATTATTTTTTACTTATAGATTGTTATTTTGTAACTATATGTATATTAACCACATATTTATATTGTAGTTAAATTTTAGTTTATATTCATTTATTTAGAAAATAGATTATTTTTGAGTTTTGATGCTAATCTTATGTATATATATCTGATATATACATTGGGATTTGTTTTTAAACAACAAATAGTCATAAACGCGACACAAAGTCTGTCTATGAAGCTTTCACGGAAAAACCGCGGTACCGATTTTACTCAGATTTTGGTACATAAAATATGTAGTCTCAAGACGAGGATGGACTTAGGATACTTTTTACCATTATTAATGGTATGGTTTTTTTCACGGAATAAAAATTTAATGTACTCGTAATGTAACCCGTGGGAATGATTGCTCTTAAAATAAACTAGGATCTCAACTAGAAGCTTTACTGCGGTGAAACGTCTGGTCGCATGTACAATAATGATAATATTCGTTCTTTAAAAATATATAACAAAATTATCCCTTAGGCCTCATTCGCACGGGAGTTTTTTTATCGTCCGTTAAAAAACCGTTCAAATAGAACAAATGCATTTCCAAGTATATGTCCATACGACAGCGCTTTTAAAACGCGACGCTTTTATATCGAGCAGTGTGGCATTTTGAGCGCTGGGCGTTGGGCGTTAAAGCGAATAGATCATATGAATCTCGAGGCCCCACTATTGTCAACAGTTCGTCAAATGTTGTAATAGACATTCGAAAATAAATAAAAAATTTGTCGGGGTATTGCCTCAATTCTTCGTACAGTGTCACAAACTGTCCTTTTAAGTAACTCAGTTCATTCAGAGGATGAACCCAGAATGCCTTTTGCTTTCTTTTTCGTCTTCTAGCAACACAAATCGCTAATGCTAGTATTTAAGCAGAAACCATTTCCACGTCTTACAGAAGAGAGAAACGAAACAAGAGTGATTTTAAAGCGTTCGTATGAACAATCACATCGAGAACGTTATATAAGCGCCACCGCAGAGTTTTAACGCAATGCTTTTAAAAGTCTCGTGCGAATTAGGCCTTAGACAACTTTTATAACGTCTTCAGTTGACCTAAGCTAAGAAGTTGTTAGTGATTTAAAATATGTATAATGTAGAAGATTTTTCTTTGGAAACTCTTTGTGTCTATGATTAAACCAATTTAACCAATCTATGGGAAGGAGTTGTTGTTCATATATTAGGTATATATTATATATAATATGTCGTTATAAAATATTATTCATTTACATAGCAGCTCGCTCCATAACCTCTTATATTGGAACGAAGTTCCTTATCGCGCGTTGCGAAAAGGGGCTAGACAGAAAAATTAAGACCAAAAATTGTAACGACACTTTATGCTATAGTTGTAAGCCGTGCGGCGTTATCAATGCGTATGTAATTAGCAAACCATGCGTGTTCTAACTATTGTGTTTACGAAGTCGATAGAGTATACATATATGTATATATATATATATATATATATATATATATATTTATATATATAATATGTATATATTAAGTTTCATGATGATCGATTGAGTAGTTTTCGCGTGAAAGCGTAACAAAAACGTACAATCACATTTATAATATTAGTAGGGATTATGTAAGTATAATAAGGCATATTAAAATTACAAGTGTACACGTCGTTTCTTTATATCAGTTTAACCAATATAAACCTGAATCTATGAATGTAATTTTATTATGCATTTAGACAGAAACCTCCACTTTATTTCGATAAATGCAAAAAATCCTGTGAGACGCCACCATTTCATAATATATGTAGAGAATATTATGAAATGGTGGCGTCATCATGCAAACCAATATTAGAATTTCTTACTTTTATTTTCATAAGCCATTTAAAACAAAATCTACTTGTGATTCAATAGTAAACGGTTCCTTCTTAGTGTTACAATTTAGGTTCCGACACTAACAAATTCCACTCCTAATCTGTAAAATAACATATTTTATTACCTGTCGACATTTGAACTAATTGTAATCCTTTTGTGATGGTCTTCTTTTGTTTATTGTTCTATTGTACTCGTTTACGGCCGTTTGCGGCTAAATCATTATCCAGGTGTTGCGGATTACGTCGATTACGATACGGGCACATTTGCATTTATGAGGTATAAAGCGACGGCCTAACGGAGACAGGGGGCAGTCAAGCTATAGCTACGATACGAGCGTGACGTGTGGGAATCTACTAGTGACGGATTTTGCGCTTATTAAATTACGACCTTCTGCATAACGTTTGGTTTGTTGTGTTCGGTTATACTTGTACCTGTGTTATACGTGTTTGTATAGTTCTAATAAACTCTATAATAATTCTAACGGCATTTTAATTCGAGTCCCGCACCTCGTGACAATATTCTCTACATATCGTGCAAACCAATAGTAGAATTCTTACTTTTATTTTCATAAGCCATTTAAAACAAAATCTACTTGTTATTCAATTGCAACCAGTTCCTTCTTAGTATTTATATTAGCGGAAGCTTTGATTTTACATTTGGATCCCGGAGTATACAGTGATTGTTATCTACTTGATTTCCCTCCGGACCAAAGCATAGGTCAACTGCTTGAAACAATTGGCAATCTTACTCCGGCACTAACACGTGGAATTGTATACCAAAACACCGAAGCGAAGTAGGAAGCACTTAGAAAAGTTTGTTTGTTTACATCTTTTGGAGAATATCTAGTTATTTTAGATTATCCTACTTCATACGTCCTACTAATATTATTATAAACTCGGAAATTTGTATGATATGATAAAACTTTACAAAAATATCAGAATAATACATAGGCTATAATTTATAAAGATATAGTGTGAATTACCCAAAATATAACGATATTCCATCACCAGGCGGGCGAAACCGCGGGGCGCAGCTAGTACAGCATAATTACAATGTCTATCAATATATTATAAAACATAATTACTGTTAATAAAATTAAATCTTACTTTGTAAATGTCTTTGAGATTAAATTAAAACTCACTACAAAATAGTTGGTAGTGAGAAGTCAGATATTATTAACAACATAAGATTGGAACTGCTGCGCCGGCATGGAAAGTGCGTCGAGTGAGTGTGTTGAGAGAGTATTGAACGAGTATATGAGCAATTATGCTTATATCTTGTTTTTCTTAGAAGAATTCTTCATTTTGATACTTCAAACACTACAGTTTTTCACTCTGTTACACTATTTAATAATGGTAATGAAACATTTGAATTTAGACATTGAAGTAGATATTGTTTAAAATTTATTATTAAAACAATCAAAATAGTATCCTATAAATAAAACTAAGTTAAAAATATATGTACAATAGTAAAAAAAACCTATACTAAGCCCGTCCAGCCCACCAGACCACTGTCACTGGGCATTGCACCTAGAAGGCTGGCACATTACCTCGCTGGTTACAGAGGTTAGCCTTTAGGTCCTTTGATCCGGTCTCCTGTTGTAATTTAATCTATACTAATTTATAAAGAGGAAATATTTGATTGTGTGTTTGCATAGAATAGGCTCCAAAACTACTGAACCGATTCGAAAAATTATTTTACTGTTGGCAAGCTGTACTATCCCCGGATGACATAGGCTTTATTATGATATATTTAAAAACAATCAGGGATCCTTACTAAAACTCCAATAATGTAACACAAGGTGTAAAAAAATTACCTAAAATAGCGTGCGCTGCGAAAAATATTGATGATAGAATAAACTAAAGTACTACGACTTTCCAGAACACATCATTATTTACAAAAAAATGTCGCGACAGCATGTATATGTCTAACTATTATAGTTATGCTACAATAAGTGTTCTTGTATTTTAAAAATTTAACTGAAATTCCGCCGCTAGAAAAGGCTCTTTATTTGTACCTTGGTATTCATCCTTATCAAAATAAATTACTGCATATTCAAGACTGCTTCAATACCTTTATATAATTTTCTGATTTATTCAATTCGGACATTCCATTCGAAAGATATCACGAGTTTAAAAATGTAAGTATTAGAAAAAAGTCGCCTTGCACCCTGCTCGGCTAGATAGGCATATGCGATGTAGGCGTCACTGGGATACGGGCCGTACGGTAGGGGAAATATTTTGAATTCGCTGAGTAGGTAATTAAACTCAACAAAAAAGTTATTTTTAGATAGAAGCTGGGGCGGACCGCTAGTTTATAATAACTATAAAACTATGTTTATTGTTTTATTTGGCAAAATAATTATTTTAACAACTTAAGAAGAATTTAAGGACTGTAAATGCCTATACTCTTTGTATTTTTTGTTTTGGTGAGAAATAAAATGTTATTCTACCTAACTTATATCCATAATAAAGTATATCTACTATCACACATATAACCAAAATTGAACGTATCCAAAAACTTTTTGTGAAACATTTGAATTTCAAGTTTAATAACCATTTCAATGATTATACTACAGCTTGTCTACATTATAATCTTATACCCTTTAGTGAAATAAGGCATTACCTCGATATGACGTTTTTGTACGATATCATAAATTCTGTTATCGATTGTCCTGCTCTCACTTCATCTTTGAATATTAACGTACCGCAGCGTTACCCTCGTAATTCTTCCTCACTCAAACTGTTTGCTACCCCTCTTTCGAAAACTAACTACGGACAAAATGAATATCTGCGTCGTTGTACAAATACATACAACAAATATGTATTTTAGTGACTTAGACATTTTTAATTCTTCGAAACTAATTTTCAAGTCATCAGTACTCAGTAAACTTATTAAGAAGATTGAAAAGGAATGTAGTGTTTGTATTTAGACCTAACAATTTAGTTGTGTTTAGTTTTCCCGTCAGAAGTTTCACAGTACTAGATATATTAAGTAATTTATTTATTTTAGTGTAGTGTAACACACACCATCTCTTCTGTTCTTTTTTCTAGATTATAAGTATCCAGTTTTGGTTAAGATTTATTGTATGTATTATTAAGCCTTCATATTGTGGATATACTGTTGGATACTTTTAATAATAAATAAAAAATAAAATAAAATATATATGTTATTAATAACACTTGAGTTCCTCAAACAGATTCACGAACGTACACTTCGTTTATCCTATGGGAAGTCTTGTATACCTAGGAAAGCCTATCAACCTGTCAGTGGGAGACTTATGAGCTGATAAACTATTTTATTTTCTAAACTGCCTATTTTTAACAAGTTAAATCTCTAGAAAGTCAAGGGAAATAAAATGTTTGACAATCTAAATAATATTAACTTTGAAATTTTCCTTTCTCATCTCCGACGTTGTTAAGAAAACTTTATGACGGGCCGTTTTGTACTTGATAACTTTGTAGATTAAATAGTAATTTGATTTTCCTAACAAAGAATAGTCGCTGGATTGCTGCTTTTTTATAAATTGTTTTGTGCTTGAATTAAGGTTTTACTTAGTGAAATTGTTTTAATAAAATATTGTTAAACAGTATTAGGGTTGCCACTTTCATGAATTTCGTATCTGAATCCCATGAAATTCTCCCGTCTATAAAAAGTATCCAATATTCATCTCCGTCCCAACATGGAAAAAATTAAACTAGGAATGAAAATTGGAGAGCATAAAAACGTAACTTTTAAAAGCGTTTAAAACATATGCGACTATATTATGACATGGTAAATATCGTAAGCGAACTTTCCCTTATTTACTACGGTCTGTGTGTCTGGCTGGGATCGGCCCAGAATTGTCTGTTAGCATTACTCATAACAAAAGCACAATTTGCTTATCTTGGCTCTATACTTACGTGCGTGTATTTGTCTGCCGATTATTTTTAAAAATATTTTTTTAAATTATTACTTTTGTAAGAAATAAGTTGTTATCAATTCATCTAGCCATTGCTTATCAATAAAATAACAATTTCTATCCAAACTTGTCTTAGAAAATAAATATGTATTTTTTTTATAAAAGTTAAAATTTTGATTTCAACACACCAAATGTAATGACGAAAGATCATCTCGATTCATAGAGAGTAAGTTTAAACGCGTCTTTAAGAACTATAACAAAGCGTTCAAACTTACTCTAACTCTCTAGGAAAAACGTAAATTCTTAAATGAATTTTAATAGATGTAACCGCGAACGAGCCGCTCTTATAGAACATAGCAAACGTTATTATTTCGTACAGTCTTTTTTAAGGGTAAACAGAATAAAAATGTAGAGTGGTTAATTTTGTACAATGAAATTAAAAAAAGGTAAAAAAAGAAATCCGGACTCTAATTTGGACCAGCACATTTTGAAAATGCAAGTTTTAGATTTTTTTCTGAGCGAATTTGAATGAACCCCGACATAGAGGTAAGTTATTACCCTAGTCAACACTTGGGATACTTTTTTATCCTGATCCGTCCATTTCCGTAAAATAGCCGAAAAAGCCGCCATCATGAGAACACGAAAGAAAATTTTGCTGGCATTCCTAATCCATCTATCTGTACTTATAAATAATCATGAATAGTAGAAATATGTGTACGCGCATAACTTGAAAACAACTTTACCGATTTTGATGAAACTTTTGTGTGTTTGACTGGCCCTCCGGATTATTCAGATTCACAATTGGAACCGGTAGAAGGCGCTGGGATTGAGTCCTTTATTTTTATTATTTCAGGGCAAGACAACCCCTGCCAGGACCTCTAGTATGAAAATAAAATTCTTAAGAATTGATGAAAATCGTACATCATAAAAATATTAAATATTTGAATTCCCACCCACTTGATGAAATATTATGGATCGACAAAATTTGTCAAGCAGAAAGTTCATTCAAGCCAAGATTAATATAAAATGAAGCTGTCAACAAAATTAAAGAGAATTAATGCGCGAAGACATGAGAATAAAGTGACTGCAGGCGCTTGTGTTAGTCATTAATATTATCCACGCATTCTATTTTAAAAGAGAAATTGCAAGCTTGGCTATAAAAAATCCATATAATATTGAACCCGAGGACAAGCTCTGGTCAGTGTTGGACTATTGTGGAAAATGAGAACAAAAGGTACCGGACTATTGGGATGAAATGCTCGTGGAACTACGCATCTGGGTTATGGGGATTAGAGCATCTGCTCGTCGTAAAGTTTGGGGAAAATAGAAAAAGGACAGACGTTGACTCGCCACTACATGAGCCCCTAAAAATGCCGTGCAAAAAAGAGAGGTGGGCTGCAGGTTCCCTGGCGCTATTTCCGACGTTATCACTTCCACTCCTGGAGCTTCAGTCTTAGCTCTAGCGATCTCTACTCCCTGTCGGTTGACTAAGACAAGCTCGGAGGTGGGGACCTTGGCCCTCAAAGTCCGGGGTGGCGCTGCTCACTGAATGCTTCGCCACAACCCCCCCCCCCCTGCTGATTATTATTATGTCATGTAGCTGCGTGATGATATTTTTTCATAGACACAATCATTGGGTATTCTCAAAGTTTAAGAAAATATAATAACGCTTATAAAGACTGCCTAAAAACTTTTTAAAGTGGCAGATGAAGCTTCAAATACGATTAAAACGTCTAAAGGAAAAGATTGTAAATTTTCTTTTTCTGTGAATATTTTTATAGTTGCAAATAGGTTACAAGTATAACGTACGAAATACTTTTTCAAAATGGGTATAGTTCATTCGCTCCAAAAACCGTGTGGCCCCAAAGCTCAAAAATACTTCACACCGAATATATCTTGGCAACTGATACCGGATTAAAACTTCATAAACATACAATTGTTAATTCAAGAGCATGCCAATATAATAAAGATGTCCATTTATAAGCGATAAAATTTTCATTAACAACAACATCAATTTCTTATTGTAGGCTGCTGGTAGAAAATATGTGAACCAGATTTAACCTCTGTCAAAACACTTGAAACGGTGACGTTGTTAGTGAGCATTGTATGAATGAATGAATGAAATGGAAAGAATAAGATTACAATATGTGTATTATCTTACATGCAAAATATTTTATCCATGACTTCGTTGAGTAGGTTTTTTGCATAGCAATAACAATAGTGTGTTATTTCTGGGATTAGGTGATAATAATATTGAATTGAGATTAGTTGATAGAAATATTGGAATATCACATTATTTTAGAGCCTTAGGTATGAAACAAACTATACTTAACGAGTTTGGTTTTCGTTTTGGCAATTGGCATGGCAGTAAAGACCGGTCTGTACTTACAAATACGTAGCTACATTACACAAGTAAGAGCGCTGCATGTGGATATATATGCAGTAAGGTTGTACGAAGTCATGAAAGACCACGTTAGGAATTCTCACCAAACGCTTATGCGTGTGGGAAGAGAGAAAGAATACGATTTACTGCGGCCAAGCGGCCTGTTCTAAAACGCGACAAAACAACCCACAGCCGGTGGTAGGGTATTTGCGCATCTAAATGGCTGCCACGCCTGGTCTAGAGTATGCCGCCATAACAATCTTTAGTTATGTTCCGGATGCCCTTTAGAGAGCGTCCGCACATTGGTAGCACCTTTGGTGTTACAAGAGTCCAAAGGAGATGGTCATTGTTTTCTATCTGGTGAGCCGTCTGACTGTCTGCTGAACTCATACAATAACATGTTGATTATGTTGGAGACAAATGTCTAGCCGAAACGTCTCCGTCGACTCGCAATAGATGGGATAAATGCAAGAAATGCTGGCTTGAAATCCTGACAAATGACATAATCCTATATGTGAAGAACAACGGTCCTTATCCAGGACAAAAAAGGACACAACACGTTAAGTGACAATATTCAACAGACCTTGAGTGCACATAATCATATATACTAATATTTAAATAAGTATCTTGGTCAATTACAAAACATTTACAACAAACAGTGAAAGACATTTTGTATCGACTGTCAGAACCAATTTAGCACTCGAATTGATCGAGTACAAGACATAAATCCCAATCGCTTTTATTTCTCCTCTTCTGATACCGATGTTGTGATAAAAATAAACGGGTAATTACTTTGCGCACGGGTGCTAAAGCATTATATAAGATACGCTTTAAATATTCAGAAATAAACTAATAATCTGTTTATATTTAGGCAAAATACCTTCAGCGATAAATATTTATTGTGTAGATCTTTATTAATTCATAGGTCACCGGTTTAAATCCGGCTCAAAGGCCCAAATCATAAGTTCATTAACCGATCAATAGTTTAGTAAGGAGAACATCTGAAATTTCTACTTTTTTTAATTTTCTACTAAACACTCTAGAATCATTTTAATATGTAGATCCTAATGTATTTCACAACTCTCCCTATTGACCCATCCTTACGAAACAACCACAAATGATTAGGCATAATATATATAATTTAAAAACGAAATAATTTATTATATTATATTTATTTATATTATCATCAAACAGTTATTAATTAGCATTAAAATCAGGGCTTTGCGCAGTTAGCATTTGTCAACACTATAATTTCTGAATAAACTGTCCTTAAACATTTTGCTGGATCAGTGTCTAAATCATACAATAAATAATCGAATTAATGACTTCTTGTATTAAGACGGAATGCGATACTCAACTTCACTTACGTGTAACGTGATCTACATGTATGTATTAGTATTTATTTAAGGTCTTTGATGTTTAGCTCGATCGGTATGCGGTAGACTAAAATCCGCACTTCCATTCCAACAGAAATACCCATTGGCTTGAATATCTATATCATTAGGAGTGCCTATTAATACATCCAGTTATTCTTAATTATTAATGCTCACGTGGACATCTCAAGTGGTGGTTGCCTACGGATCAAATAGCCTTGTTCATAACTCATGTCTAATTGGTACTATTTATAGATTGTTGTTAAACCAAAAATCATCAATGGACTTTGTACCGATGGACCTTTGTTTTTCCTGTTAAAAAATTACTAATAGGTACATAGACAACATAGGCTGGTAGAGGCTGCATGAAAAAAAACACAGGCATAATTATGCCCGTCAGTGAAACTACTTACTCAACGGATGATGTTTAATTATGTTTTTGCGAAAGTATTCTTTAAGTTGAGTTTTTCAGAATTTCCCAATTCATAGTTCAAAGGTTCATATATATAAATCTTTTTGGGAGAAATTCGATATTCAATTAAAGAGTGTGAATCACACAATATTTACGCTAACTATCACTTGTTTTTGTCAATTCGTTCGCACGTAATAAATTGTTTTGTGGTTTTGTGCAACGAGTTCCTAAAACGCAAAATAATGAGTTACGTGCGGTGAAAAAATATCTCAGTTTAAAAAAAATCTACGAAATAAGTTTTTTCGGACATCAGGGGAAGATGCTAAGGTTGCGTACTGGGTGGCTGAATTTAAAAGATGTAGATCAAGCTGTAAAGATGACCCGCGTTCTGGGCGAAGGACAAAAATAAAAAATGTCAAAGAGGTTGAAAATCTGGTTTTGGAAGACATAAGAATAACTATAAAACATATAGCTGAGATCTTAAAGATATCTTTTGGTAGCGTAAAATCTATTTTAATTGATTCGCTGGTGTTCATAAAAGTGTGGGCAAGATGGGTGCCACGAATTTATCCGACGAAAACAGAAAGCGACGTTTGGAAATTTCTAAGCGTAATCTCGATATGTTCTAGCGGGATTCAAATAATTTTTGCCGTCGCCTTGTCACCATGGTTGAAACGTGGTTCCACCATTTGTATCCTGAAACTAAAAGAGACAAAGCATCTCTTGGAATATTCTCCAGACTCAGTAACAAGTGATTTTCACTTATATCCAAAATTAAAAGAGGAATTCGTGAAACGTGAGTTTTTCAAGACTGAAAACAAACAATTTTCACAAGGAATAAGGAAGTTAGAAACGCGTTATTCTAAATGCATTCATTGCATTGGAGGGAGATTATGTAGAAAAATGAAATATTTTTGTTTAAATTTTTGCCTTTTTTAAATATTGATTTCAAGAAATTTTTGATTCACCCTAGATATCATGCATGTCTATTTACACTGAGAGGTTAGTTTTCATCCTTAGTTAAATAAATTATTTAATTTAGTTATTAAACTTACCACTTTATTAACCGGATTTAGTGTCTAGGTACCAAACCAAATTAAAACGGTTAAATTGTATCAAAGTTTAATAAATTTTCTCTTGAGATTCATATTAATTGGGAAAGTTGAAGCGTCCGATTTCAAAGTAAGGACGGTAGATGATGATCAGTTCATTATTTCAAGTTATCTATAGATACTTCACAAAGATCGTCTTGAAATTAATATTTAATGTAAAATTTGAGTACCCACTTTAACTAAAATTTTCTCCTTTTACATAAAGGTCAATAGTAACTTTATTCACTCATTATATATTTATATTTAAATATTTATTAAGGTTCCGTAGCCATTTCAGTCAAAATAGAACCTTTATGAAATCGTAATTTTGTCTGTTTATGTATCTTACAATGCCATTCCGCAATGCTTGAAGACGAAAGTCTTTGACCCACCCTTCATGACTTATAATGCGGAGACGTTGCAAGCTATGTAGGGAGTATCTGTTATGGGTAAAATCAGAAATGAAGTGACAGTGACAGTGGCCGGCCACATTTGTCGCAGGACCGATGACCGATGGAGAAGACGAGTCATGGAATGAATACGTTTAGTGTAGGGCGCTCTCCAGCCAGGTCGCCTGTGGGGGCTGGATGAGAACAGCGGAGGGTCGCGATAGGTGGTACAAACGTGGGCTGGTCTATGTCTAGCAGTGAACAACGCTTGACTGACGAACTATCTCACAGTCATTTTTCGGAGCCACTAATTTAAGACTACATACACGACATTTTACAGAAAATTGTAGTCTCTATAGCACTATATTATATAGCATAGTTGTGTAGTTACTACAAAAAATATGAAGATGGGGAGGGGTAGCCATGCCATATTTATAATTAATGTTAGTATATATAAGAATTCTTCCTTATATTAAAATTTTGTGTATATTTCGATATCTTCCAGGAGTCAAAAGGTATGGATAGAAAACCACGCGAACAAAGTCGCAGTCGCAGCCAGTTCATAATATCACGACAGTTGTATAAAGACAATACATTCGAAAGCTAAACACGATACAGAAATAAAAATTTTATCCGATATTCATTCAACAAAATCCTTTCCATATTTTTACTCTAATCTTAAAAGAAAGTCTGGTCCATTTATCCAGATATACGCCATCATAATTACATATATCCAATTGAATAAATATGAAAACACGAGTAATATCATACATTAATATCTACGGGATTGGGATCAAACGGGAAGATAAAATGTAATTTTTGGTAGTAAACAAAATAACTCTCTTTGATTTCGTAATTTGATAACATATTAATATCAAGCCGGTATTGCTTTATAACTATAATAACGCTTCTATTAATGTGTAACATTTACAAGATGTTGTCCATGGCTTTATTTTCTACATCTAGCTTACATTTTCTGTGATAAATAAATATAGCTTTAAACACCTGCAGACGTTGACTGTCGTTTGATGTTGAGAAATGAAATTAAAGGATGGTTGTGTTAACATTAAGGTTTCATTAGTGTCTCAACAGTCAATTTTGATTCCTATAGAGTTTGCACACTTTAACTTTTTGGTTACATATTGGTTACACAAAGCATATCTTGGAAACGACCATCCTCTCCATCCATTAAGAAATTTCGAGTTAAAGTTATGGCCTCAGTGTTTTGGGATAGTGAAAGAATCCTTTTTATCGATTACATTCGAAAATTCCAGACGATTGCTGGTCCCTATTATGCAATTTTAATTCCGAAAAAGCGTGAAGCGAATAAAGCTAATTAGCTAATAAGTCTATTATGGTTCCTGTGTAGTTTGCCCATCATAAATTTTTTAGTTCCTATTGAGTTTGTACAATATAACTTTTTGGTTCCTGGAGACTTTTGCGTTGTAAATTTTTAGCAGTAAAGGGCCAATAGGTATATTTTAGTTCTCTTCTGAATTTTACACCTTTTTCGAAAATTATGTATAAAACAGTATAGTTGGCATACTACATTTTATAACCTCTCCAGATTATCCGAGCAAGGTTGCGTAATACATATCTGATATTGAGTGTGATAGTGTCCAATTATTGTTAAGAGCGACAATAAAATTTGACGGGATCTATGAATAAATTCCCGCAGGTAAACATTGACGTCGTGGTCGTTAATCAGTCGCAAAACACTGCTAGACCCTCCCCATATTTGCACCACATATCTGAGACCTCCACATATGGTACATACATAAAAACACGCATAATTTCAAAGCGAAGCAGGTTAACATAATTTGAAAACACCGCACTTTGTGATTGATCTCACCCAGACTCGAGTGAATAACAGAATGTTCTCTTATGAAATACCTACGAGTATACTCTACAGTGACTCAAATTTGAGAGTTATCTAAACTAATCAAGTGGATTAAAATTCAGAAATACGAGTAGAAACCACAAAGTCATAGAATATAATATGATTTGCCATTTCATTCTTACAAGTACAAAAAATTCAAGAGCAAAAGAGTAGTGACATTTGGTGACTCGATTTTTTATTCCGACATGCGATATTCCTCCCCGTCACGTTTCGTGTTTCAAAGGATTTTTTAATTACGGTGGTTCACATTGGGCTTTTCAAATGCTCCGTCAAAAACGTATCGTTTATTTTGTTTGAACTTGTTGAGAAATTGGGTTAACTACTTGCGTCCCGAATGTGCGAACTGAAATATTTTAATTCATGGACGTTTTAATTATGTTATACCTGTGTTGTTTGGGATAGAATGTGACAGAGGACGCAAATCTGTATGTTTTACGAAAAGAGATTCTTAAATTGAGGGTCGGTAGAAGTCTGTAGAGGTACGAATAGCGGAACAAATAGGAGAACATTATTAGAAACGAGAATTCCACTACTATATAGTACATATATACGTTGATAGTTGGATCTCCTTTGTTAACTAGATGTCACTAGTTTTTTTTTAATTGCATAAAACAGGCAAACAGTTCACCTGATGGAAAGATGTTAACGTCACATTTGGATGTAGAATAGAATAGAATATTCTTTATTGCACACAAGAAAATAATAATAGACATGAATTAACAATCTTATAACTAGTACAATCGGCGGTCTTATCGCTAACAGCGATTTCTTCCAGACAACCTTCTGGAGATAATTTTACATTTTTTAATAATGGGTCGGTATTTCGTGCGCATAATTTGAAATATATTACAAGTGAAAAATAAATAAATACACATACATATTTGTATACAATTATATGTACATAGTTACATAGACATACATAAATTACTGTTTACAGATTTAAATAGTGATCTTTGAGAAGTTATTAAAAGATGTAAGTGACTTTGCACTTCTGATACTCATCTGTAATGCATTCCACAACCTTACAGCCTGCACAGTAAAATATTTCTGACAACATTACGTAGAATGTATTGGCGTCATTAGTCGTAGATTTGCTGATGATCTCAAGAGCCCCCTGCTACTTTCTTGAAAGAAATCAAAGCGTTCTTTCAAATAGGAGGGCGCTTTTGGGCTAAGAAGTACATTATACAAAAGGGATAAGATATGAGCATTCCGGCGAAGGTAGATGAGATGTAGGTAGGTAATATCAACTTTTTCTCCGTGCAAGGATGGAAAGAGAATACTAATTTCTGGACGGCTAGTCGTAGTGTCTGAGGCGACAAAACAACCCACGTCCGGGGTGTAGGGCATTTGTCCGACAGGATGGCTACCACCCCTGTCTAGCGTATGCCACCAAAACAACTTTGGGTTGTGTTCCGGCATCAGTGGTTCCAGTTCCTCCTTCAAGGCAGGCATCACATTGGCAGCACCTATGGTATTGCTAATGTCCATAGACGACGGTAACCACTTTCCATCACAATTGTCAGCGTGTCTGTGTGCTTCAGCAATAAATTAAAATATATCAGGAGAACTTCCAAGGAGCTTCTTAATGGGACTGGAATTTTACCATTGGTGCCGGAATAAAATACAAGGTTATTAGGCAGCAAGCTTTAGATAAAGGTAGGTCGTCATCGAAATTGCCAACGAGCTGTGAGTTGTTTAGTCTTCTCTTACAACAGGCCCTAAGGGGTCCTCTTGGATCATTTCAGTAATCCATTTCTGACTCTATTTTGTGGTGGGAATTGACTGTTTATATATTTCCATGACTGAAAAAAAAAATCATTCCTTAGTTACGTGAATGGCGATGGGTCTTAATTTTTTTTATTACACTCCACCAGAATAGAAAACATCTTTCAAATTTCGTTCATGGAAAAATAATTTTTAAGGACAATTACAGGCTGATGGATATACCAAAAGTTCTGCTTTTATAAGTATCACTTGTACACGCGATTCTAAAAATAATTTTTGTCTAGTTTTATAATAAGCTAATCAATTAGCAAACTACATTAAGGCAAAAAAGCTTTGTAATATTAAAATGTAGTTACCCCAGGCTACTTTGTGATTAATAATTTAAAAGATGTTTTACGAGGAGAGTTGGTCTAATATTTGATTTAGCCGGCTTCGTTATTTAATTTTATACTTTGAAGTGCTTTAAAAGAAATAAATGTTTTATAACAAGATTTTTATCCAAAACAACAAAAGTTCACAAGAAAATTCACAAAATGTATTTATCTACAGTAAATATTTGGCTTAAAAGTAGTGTAGACATAAAAGTCTTGTTTATTCGACTGGAAGTACCTGAGGGCTTCTCGAACGTTTTCCGTCGTTCGTTGTCGTCGATACCGTCAAAACCTTTCGACGGAAACCAACGACAATAAGCGTTTGTGACTAGCAACAACCCCTTTGGGTATAAAGATATTGTGATAAGACGCAGTCAACGGCATGAAGAGAGGCTTATGTCCGATAGTAGTCTTCGACAGATTAATGATCAATTTCACTTTTTTTTTATTGCTGGAATAAAGCAGACAGGCTCACGACCCAACTGTAAAATAGTTACTGTAGTTACCGTCACCTATAAACATTTGCATGTATTACCATGCTGTCATACTCGTAGATGAGACTGGAACCTGGCCACTAATGCTGGAACACACCTCAAGGTTGTTATGGTGGCATATACTAGACCAGAGGTGGTAGCTATCCAGACGGGCAAATACCCAACCACCTGGCTGTGGGTTGTTTTGTCGCCTATTACGACAGGCCGCCCGGCCGCAGGATATTGTATTCTTTCTCTGTTCCTACATGGATAAAATATACATTGTTACTGGATTTGATTGCATGGTTATATAACTGATAAATATCAAGTCAAAATAGTGTAAAATAGTAAAAAACAGTCCTAAATGTTGACCCGTTGTAATTGGCAAACAGGCAGATGGCCCAGCTCTTGGAAAGTAGTTACCGTCGCCTTTAGACGTTTAAAACACGAGGGGCAAAGTCAACGCGTTGCCAGCCTTCAGAGTGGGATAATGGGGAGGGTTAGAAAAAAGAGAAAATTGTCTGTGTCGAGTTTCATTTAATTCCGATCAGTAGTTTTACGTGATGACGAGTTTTACGAGGTGACAGGTGTCATTTGTGACCCCGAAATGCCAGTCAAATTAAAAGGGCAGGTCTATAAATCTATCATTAGACCTGTCCTTTTGTATGGCAGTGAAGCGTGGCTTGTACTTGAGCGACACAAGCAAAAACTGCGTGTCACGGAGATGAATATGCTGCGTTGGATGTGTGGAGTGACGCGGAAAGATCGTGTCAGGAACTCCCGCATCCGTGGCAGTCTTCATATCCGTGACATAGCAGACAAATTGCAAGAGTGACGCTTACGTTGGTACGGCCACGTTTTACGGAGACCGGCTAATTATGTGGGGAACAAATGTCTAGCCATGCCACCTCCGCCAGGTCCCGGTCGAAGGGGCAGGCCCAAGAAATGTTGGCTTGACGTCGTGAAGGATGACATGCGTGCCAATGGTCTCAAAACGGGGGATGCCGAAGACCGCGCGAAGTGGGGTAGAAAAAGTAGGAAAGCGGACCCTGGGCGTCGGAGTGAACGCTCCGAACGCAACCGGGATTTAACGCTCGGATGATGATGAGTAGTTTTACGTGATGCTCTGTTTTTCTCTTTTTCAAAGGCATTGTACAGTCACGGTATGAATAGGTTCGTCACTTTAAAGTCGATTATTGCTTGTACGAGTACAAGAACAGCACTGCCAACATTTTAATATAAAACGTTACATTTATAAAATATAGAAACGTGAAAAAATAAAATTGCATAAAGACAATTACAGCCACTAAGATTAACGTTAGTTTTAATCATCAGAAACAAAGAGGATAAAATCACTATGCTCAACATAAGTAATTAAAACAATAAACAGGTTTTACATCTCAAAATAATATTTTTAGACAAGTTAAAATCAAATCAATCAAGTTTGATCCAAGTAATTTTAAACTTTATTTTTAAACAGTTAAACATATTCTTTGTGGAATAGTCAGTTCTGTGACTTAGTTCGAAAAGATAAGATGTGGTCGCGGAAAGTTAAATGAATAAGTATGAAAACTAGCAAGTATTTCATACCGCGACTGTACAAACTCGAACCCTCTACAGATTTATTCACAGATCGCGAAAAATCGAAAAACAGTTTTCTGATGATACGACAAAAACTAGACCTGGATTAGTTATCATTCCGCACCAGTTAACGGATACCGGATTGTAAATCGTTTATTATCCGTGCCTCAGTTTATTATCTGCCCCGTGTGATGTAAGTAATCCCTAACATGAGGGAAAAGGTTAATGTAGACATAGCTAGCGTATTGAAATTGATGCTCGTGTATCACGTTGAAGGCATCAAGGTTTAGACCTTTATATATATGACAAATGGCTTATAATTTATCGGGGTAGTGTTTCGTAGCGGTGTCAACATTTTGAAAGGTTATACTGCGATTAATTATACAAGAGGATTGGGTGTTTTCATGAGCGTTGAGTCGATTTCTATAATAAAAGCGATGTTATACTTTTTAGTTTCTTTTTAAAATCTATGAGTTGAGCTATTTAATGTTAAATTAAATTTGACATAACATAATATATACCTTGACATTTTTTTATTATTATAATATTTCATTTTTACATTTTTGACATCATATTTTATATGGAATAACTCTGCACTTCACATATTATCTACAATTACTCTATAATTCTAGAAAAAAGTAGAATTAATGTCTGTGGATTGAGTGTGTTACAATCTGCTATTGCTAATTAGTTGATTACAACTTTTAATTACTATTTATATGCCTGAAAGAGCAAAAACACTTGAAACAAAATAACATATTGTCAACTAATGTTTTTACTAACCATGTTTTTACGCAAATAAATGATTTGATTTGATTTATTTATCTTATACTATATAATATATATAAAGCATATATAAAGCTGAAGAGTTTGTTTTTTTGGTTGAACGTGATTATATCAGGAACCACTGGTCTGATTAATTTTTCAAAAAAATTTTTTTTTTTTTTTTTTGCGTGGGCCAAAAAAACTTTTGTTTTAACTACCACGAAATTATCGTCCAAGATGACGAAAAAAAATTTTTAAGCAATAATGAATTGTGGATCGTTTTTTTTGCGAGTAACAAATTTGGGAAGTAAAAATGATAAAAATCACGAACCATATGTTGTTTTATGTCTTTAAGGCATTTTTTTGTAAAAGAACTATAAAAGATTGTGATATAAAAGTCATCATGTATTATTTTAGGTAACTGCGAATAACTTTTAACTGAGTTGACTTAGCGAAAAATTATATCAGACCTTTTTTGTAGGCCGTTCAATTTCCTACAAAATTATGTATTTTTTTATTATGATGTCGTGAGAACGAGGCCGTTCTGCGACATCAGAAGTGGGATCTCAGCTTGCGCCCACAATGAAAGCAATGACTGCGAAGCCTTGCCAGTATGAGAAGGCGTGCTGATGGATTGAAGGATGCCCACAGTGGAAGCAAAAGCATTTGAGGACGATTGACATGTCGGGGCCATCGGCGGCAATAGCGGCAACGTAGTGGTGACGTCCTGAATGTGCCTGTGGAGCGGCGGTGTGTCGGCCTATGCATGGTTTGGTCACCGTTGGGCCTACTGTGTGCCAGCAATGGTTCAAATTCACGTTAGTACAGCGAGTAGAAAGGCAGTTTTATGGATCGTGAAGTCTAATCTAAGGTAAAAATTACGTGCCTATTCTACTTGGCACAGGAGGTATGGTAATTTTTAATTATTATTTTAGTGCGAATTCTGAAAATGAAGAAAGCGAGATTTAAAAAAAAATTATAGTTCATCGTTTGTGGTAGACAATTTTACTACCCTCATATTTAAGTGATATTTTTCGTGTACGAAAAATTACGATATGGTTGCCAAAAAATGGAAAACGAACAAATTACGTAGGTAGTTTACTTTTTCATCATTATTTTTGGGAGTTGGTTACTTACGAGAAATTTGTGTTCGTTATAAACGATGTGCGTGTATTAATTGTCTTTTCAAGTTTACCTTCCAAGAGTTTTTATAATGTGAAAATCGGGTCTAGTTTTTAAAATTATTTTACTTGGATTATGTATGGTACAAAGTTGCCTTTGACATTCCTATGCGACGTTTTCCTTGGTTTTCTGATCAAGGTAAGAAAACTTGTGTTCGTTATAAACGATGTGCGTGTATTAATTGTCTTTTCAAGTCTACCTTCCCAGAGTTTTTATAATGGGAAAATCGGATCTAGTTTTTGAGTTATTTTAGATTATGTATGGTGGACAGTTTGTTTTGACACATTATTCCTATGCAATGTATTCCGCTGGTTTTATGATTAAGATTTTCTTTCCTGTAAAAGTAAGTTTGCAGGCGTTATATGAAAGACATTTTAGATTCAGATGATAATAATTTTACCGTGAAGAAAGTGTGGCTATGAAGAAGTTTGAAAGCCACTATAAGGTACTCGGGGGGTATTTACGTTAGTAGACACTTTGGTAAGTTGATTTCTTATTTAAGATTATTTTTGTGATAGTTTCAAATTCGAATTAGGGTGAATACCCTAGTTATTGAACGCATTGTAAATTGTAAAATTATTTTGAGTTTGTTTGTTCCTCTATTATTATGAGTTTTCATAAGTTGTTGACCCTGGAGCCTGTAGAGTGATAACCTTGGTTACTCTGATTGTATATTCTGGTCAAAAAGTGTCATCCGAGCCACGCTCAGCGGGGGTTGGTTGAGAGTACATCACTCATTTAGATGTATTGATTTGATTGACTGATTGAGAAGTGTTGTTAGCGGATTGGATGACTGATGCGTTCACAGGGTTTTTGTTTGAAGTTAAAATAATGGAATTTCAATCATTATTAAACGTGGTAAATGCAGTTGACTATTATAACGTGTAGTTTTTAAATTTAGAGGTACATATAGAGTGAACTGGGTTTTTTTTTAAGAGTTTTTGAAGCCTGAGAGTGAACTAGGTTTTTTTTAAGAGTTTTTGAAACCTGAACAGTAGTTCTAGTATTCCTAGGTATTTTTCAAGTTACTATACTTCTTTGTGATATTATTCTTGAAATAAGTCGTTGAAAATTTTGAATGTTTATTGTGAGTTTGATGTTAAAATAGTCATCAGTGGCCAGTAAATAGAGGCGAGGTGGTCAGTGAAATAAAGGCGAGGTGGCCAGTGAAATAAAGGCGAGGTGGCCAGTGAAATAAAGGCGAGGTGGCCAGTGAAATAGAGGCGAGGTGGCCAGTGAAATAGAGGCGAGTAGGTAGGCCAGTGAAATAGAGGCGAGGTGGCCAGTGAAATAGGTGCGAAGTGGCCATTACAAAGTGAATGAGAGGCGAGGTAGCGATTGAAAAGTGGTATTGATCGAATGAGAAGCTGGGTATTATTTGGAGACATTTTTGTGTTTGATGTTTTGATTTGTGTTTTGACATTTGACCCAAAATACGTAGCTCGACGAAGTGGCAGTTTCGATACTGCTGACTTGGTTTGGTGTGTAGTCTGGAGTCTGTTAGGACTCGGATCTCAGAAAAAATCCAGAATGAAGTTGTTGCGCAGAAGATAAAATGTACACGATGTCCTTGGTCAGGAGTGGCCGAACTATAATATCTCTCTTTTTGCAGACAATCCATAATGGGCGGCCTATTACACGAGGGCGTGTAATACGTCAGGAAGGCCGTGTCGGAGGGAAGCTTTTATTAGACGTATTGTTGACTGGATGTGTAACGCACAATATCATTTGTTTACATTTCAATTACTTCTAAAATTCTTAATGTAATTTAATTTGATTTGTTGAATGTTTCTATAACTTAAAGATCGTTCTAATCTAATAAAAGTTATGAATATTGTAATTTAATAAACGACCAATCAGAGCAGAGCATATGGCGGAGCGGGGTCAGCGCCCTCTATACTTTGAGTAATATCTACTTGGGTAGACTGAGGAGTTTTTGTGACACATTTGGTTGGTGGCAACAGGTCGAGTTGGACCATGGAGTATTTTAAAGAAAGTATTGAAGCTGGAAGTATGAGCGGGTGCCCTGAACCCGCTGCTCGGTCTAAACTATGTCATAATGTAGATCAAATCTAAATTAAAAGTGTATAAACCATGGCTATTGTGTTTTATGCTCGCATTTTATCCTGATGACGCCCACTAAACCTGCAATAACTAAAGAAGATGTCGTGAGAACGAGGCCGTTCTGCGACACATATATATATATATATATATATATATATATATATATATCGAGGGCTTCACAACAAATGAGCGTATACGCAAAACTGTCATATTTTATTATTTACTAAAATCTATAAAATGTTACAATTTAGAAAGTCTTCCCAGTATGCAAGTGTACCTAAATAGAAGAGTATTCCAAATTTCAGCCTTATACAATCAACTCCTTTTGTTTTACTCACTATTTTGTCCCATATGTAAAACTGTACTTTTGTCTGTACCCCCATTTGATATGAAGCCCTCGACGTATATTATTTAAGATTCTACATTCATGCTTTGCACTGATGTCTGCCGTGACAGTATGCTGAGAGTGGTGCCCTTTCCAGGACAAGATTACGTTATGTTAGTTTTAAGTTTGTTAACAATTATATTTTATTTATTATTACAATATCCAATGTAATTTGTACTGAATAAAATGTTTTTCTTTCTTTCTTCTTCTTCTTTCTTTCAATCCTGGGCTGAGGCATCACTTTTTCCCTATAGCTAAAAGGACGATAGTATTTAAGTTTAGGTAAATGTGTCATCGTTAGGGCCTAATTGAATAACGTTTGTTTTATCAGTCGTCTTTGAGCTATTGATTATTGAGAGTTAATATTTTACTTTTTAATATTTTATTTTATTTTTTATTATTGTTGCGAGTTACGAGACTCGAATTAAAATGCCTTTGGAATTACTATAGAATTTATTAGAACTATACAAACGCATATAAACCAAAGACAAATATAACTGGACACAGCCAGTACAGACGTAATACACAATTCAATAACACACGCAAAGTCCGTCACTATATAGCTTATCGAATGTACACACGTTTTGTCTCGCTTGTGACCATCGCTAGACTGCCTCATCCCTTCGTTCGGGCATTGCTTTATACTAAGCTATACAATATGTCTCGACACAATACTCGACCGCGTAACAATAATTTCCAAGAATCACACCTGGCTAACGACTACCATAAAGGATTAGAATACACAATAGACTGTTTTTCTAATTACAAATTTTAAGCACAAAGTAAACAAAGAAGTCCAAATGCCGAAACGGTAATAAACTGCAGGTGTGAATTGGTCTTTGTCGGTCGTAAAATTATTTTAATGTTTGTTTTTTGTATTAGGTCTAGAATTTAAATAAATATTCTTTCTTTATTCACTAACCAGTTCTAATAATTCTGTTAACGAGACAATAATGCCAAACTCTCTCTTTTGTCTTTAGATATACACAGATGAAGATCAAGACATGATCCACTTAGACAATTCAGACAAAGAAGAAACTGAATTCGAGCAGAATAAAACTAGTTACGACTCCCTTGAGAAGCTTCGTGAAGTGACAGTCAACCTTGGTGATGATGAGGACTTGAACGAATCTGGTAACGAAGAGGAGAGCGGGGACTGGTACCCAGATTATGATTCAGAAAAGGTAATTATAACATCAGGTAAAGCGTTCCAATGCTGAGTTTACATTTCTCCGTATGTGTATTATACACAGGCTCGGAATCAGCCCTCTTAAAGGTTGTGGTCTCAACCACCGGAAGATCGCGCGTTCTCTCTCTATCTATTCGCCTTTGTAGGAATCAATGAGTTGTATACAAAATGTGTAATGCCCTAACCGAGCTTTTGTACAGTGTGTAGTTCCACGTGGGCAAAACCGCGGGACGAATACTAGTAAATTATTAAACCTATTTGTTACTTTGTTCGTTCGCGAAAATAACATCAAATCAGTCATAATGATCGAAACTATAAGCCCTTAAGGGATCTAGTTCGACTTAACCTGTAAATCTGTGTACATTGAGTCGTTCTCTTAAGCCGATATTAAACGGTTCATCATTTGGATGAATTATTAATCTATGGCTTTGTTTTCTCTCCCTCGGGTACAGCACTTTTTTCTGAAAGCCAAGCAATCAAACTCACATTAGAATTGCATCGAACGTCATGCGACGCCCTTCGAGTGGCAGTTGTCTTCCATCATCCATACCCGCGACGCGTTACTCATTCTAATAGTATAATGTACATATACGAGTGAATAAATAATCTTGGTTTTCTAGAACACGCATTTATTTATAACAACCCCACACACACATATACACATATGTGCATATTAGCGTTAAAAATATTAATGAGGATGTAATATAAGTTGATCCTTACATAATATTAAATGTTCCCATCGTGTCATTTTGCCCTCTACCGAGGGAAGTATTGATTTTTGTATTAATTCACCTTACAACCAGGCACAAAGCGACCAACAGTGAAATCGCTTTATAAAGGCTTACACGAGCTTATTTGGTATAAAATATCTCAATTCAGATAATATTCCACTTATATATGAAAAGGAATTTTCGAATAATAATCTTGCTTATTAATGTTAAACACGTGTCAACATTTTATCCCTTTTGAAGTTGTCGGAGTAAATCCACAAAACCATCACACAGTCGTAATTATGTATAAAGTATGTAGTATAACAATAACTTGTACAAAGGAAAGTTCATAAAAAAGCAATCGGTCTTTGAGCGATAATGTTAAATTTTCAGATACAACTAGAATTAACACTGAGCAAAAATAATATATTATAATAATATTTATTATAACAACTCGGCCAAGTGCGTGTTTCAGTGTGTCCACGTATAGTAATGTTATGTGCAGGTAGTCCATTGTATTTGTGGTATAGCTACTACTGAACTCAATATTTAGTCGAAAATGCTTTCTTATTTTAAAAGCTACTTAAAAGATTATGTTCAAACCAATCTATGATGAAAGTATTTATTCATTTCTATCATCTTGATTTTTCAGAATTTTTCATTACATGCTTAAATAGTTCAAAAGCTAATAGCGGCAATATACTTTTACAATTCAATTCAATAACTTCATTCGCCAGAATGTAAAAGCACAGTAGACACAATGAACCCACTGTACTTTTACATGCTGGCGAATATATAGACGTGTGTGATATCGTTTCAGGGGCTTGAAATATTACGCTGTTTTTTTTTTTTGCCCACCATCACTTTATATATGGTAGAATTTACCTGCTACATTATATATATAAATGAGGAGATTACCTCCTCATTTATATACTTTAATAAAAAAACCTCAGCGTAATAGTCTAAGACCTCTGTAACGATATCACACACGTCTATACATAATGAAAACGTATTCTTGTCTATTTATTATCGTTCATGTATATGTGAGAGACAGGCACTCCTATTTTTTGGTATTTTTGCAATTTTTCAAATTTCACTACACCCTGATACCTGTAGCAACGCAATATCATATAATATAACTTTCTGCTCAATTTGATCACATGGACCTAGTATTTTTTAGAAAAAATATCTGTAATATATAAAGGGCGGGTAGTTATTATAATTTTAATAACGTATTTCTTTTATCAACAGTTTGATGCAGGTACCCCGCGGCTAATAGGGGATAGTTTCACAGACTCCCTCCTGGTGTTTGATAAGAAGGAAGAAGCCAACATTGGCACCATCAAAAAGATGCTTAACGAGAACCCTGAGAACCCTGAAATATTGTGTATGTAACTGCTTTTATTAATTACTGCATATGCACTCGCTCGTGCGATTCCTTTGCTGAACCCGACAATGTATTAAATATGTCCGACACACGGAAATTTATCGAAACCTATAATCTATCTAAAAATATAAGAATCCCCCAAGAAGTTTTACATTGCGAAAGTAAATAAGCTAAATAATCGAACCTCATTGGAACCGCTTTTGATCAATACATTATCTCACTTCAATACTATAGAGGAAATGAGACAAAAGATGTAATTCTAATTTTCAGCACGCACACGTGGCGCCATTTACAAATGCCAGCCCAAAGAGTACATTGTATATATAAAAACGAATGTTTGTCTGTATGTACTTTATAGAATCGTAAACTATACATTTGATCATGTGATGATCTTTAGCAAAGTTATTGTTATGCATGAGCCAGAGAAGGTTTTTGAGTTGGTTCACAATTGAACCCGGTAGGTGGCGATGCTGTCGGCATATCGATTGAAGCTTTTTCGCGCAGGACGACGTCTGCCGGGACAGCTAGTTGTATATATATAAAGATGAGTCATTTTCATATTAGAAATGTCAAAGATTGTTGCGACCTTTCGACTGATATTAATTACGTTTGTTTCATTACCTATTGTACTGTTGCATATGTGTTATTAAGCTTCTGTGACATACATACGATTGTAAGTTTCCACAAACTCGTAGCTATGGTAAATAAAAATCATCTTCTGCACTATTATCATACATATTTTATTCCGTTCGTTTTCACTGAAATTCATTGAGCAGTCTCGGAGCTTATTAGAAACAAATTTAAAATCCTGACAATCAAAAATTCGAAGTATGGCCCTTAAATAATACTATATATATAAAAGTTATGATTAGGTTTTATATATAATAAATAACAGTTTCAACAAATTTTATATATAAAGAGAATACGAAGAAATTCTACGAATAACCTGAGTAAATTAAAAGGACCGAAAGATCTGCGCAATAACAGGAAATTGAAAACATTCATAAATCTATAAGTTAATAGCGATTTTTTTTCGAGTGATTTGTTCGAAGCTTAAATCCCATGGTTTCGACTGATTTTTTTACATTAGCATTTTTATATAATATATTATAATATGATCTAGCTTGATGTTAGGCGGAGATAATTATGGTCCAAGATGGTGCACGCTTACCAAGAAGATACCTATTTACACGGGATTTGAAGACATTTAGGATGTAATAGGTATCGAGAAAACTATATTTTCAAATGAAAGGCAAGAAAGAAAATAATTTAATTTTATTACTTAATTTTATAATAATAGTACAGATTAAAGAACTAAATTCAAGGAGTTATTTCCACAGATGTGTCATATGTAGAAAATGTATGTTTGTTTTATTACAGCTATGAACTCTGAGCAACTAAAAACTTCGACAGAAGAAACGACTGGGGAGAGAACGAAGCGCTCCATTAGTGCAGCACTGGTTGCTTCTTTGATCGGTGAATCTGACACCCCTGCGAATTTAATCAATGATAAGGACACAAAGTAAGTTGACCGATTGTAATTATAGTCCGGAGTCTGTTATTAGATACAATTGATTTTCTTATAGCTGAAGTACAGCAGACAGGCTGACGATCAACTAGAGGCCAAATTTAGATATTTCTTCTTAGCATTGCGAAGATATTCCAAGTAGATACGATTTGATCCGTGCAGAAACGGAGAAAGAATAGAATTTTCTGCTGCCGGGTGGCCTGACGTAAGAGGCGACAAAACAACCCACGGCCAGGTGGCAGGGTACTTTCCCGACTGGCTGGCGACCACTCCTGGTCTTGAGTATGCCGCCATAACAACCTTGTGTTGTGTTCCGGCATTAGTGACCAGGCTCCAGTCTCCCTTAAGAGATCAGCAGCACATTTGTAGCACCTTTAGTGTTTCAAATGTCCATAGGCGATGGTAACCGCTTTCCATTAAGTGGGCCGTCTGCCTGTCTGCTGCCCTCCTGCAATAAAAAATAAATAAAAAAGATTCCATAGCGATACTGTCAAAAAATCGTACTCAACTAAATCCACAATACCTTCTCGCTATCGTCATGGCAGAATAATAGTTAAAAAAAATTGGTACTATCATCAGCAGGAATGGCGTTAGCCAAATTGAATATTGAAAAGGTACCAAAAATTTAAACATTAATTACGTGAGTTTTCGCTTATTATAATGTTAAAAGTGGTGTGCCACGAGCACGCCATTGGAATTAACAGAATACTGAAATCGAGCAAACCTATGTATGAGATAGTGTCCGGCGATATAGTACCTAATAGCAGAATTGGGTCCCTGATTGAATGGATTCCCGTCGCCTATCGTCGGTGTACATTTTCAACACCAGACATGTTACCTACAAACGCGTTGACGAAATCGAAGGATTTTAATGACACCTTTTTTTAAAAACTCATATCGTAGCGCTGTAGAAAATAGTTGTATGCATGAGCTAATTGACTCAATGAAGAGGATGAACGGCCGATTGTGAGCGGTGTGTCATTCATTGATTCATAATTTATGTTTCGCTAGTTTTAGTACTTTTCTATTTAGTATGCAAAATCATAGTTGTTGATTTACTAGTTTAGTAATCCTCAAGTTATTTTTGGGGTATATCACAAGGAGAATATAGCTCATATTTTATACAAAATAGCTTTCCATTGCTTTGAGCAAACTGGCTTTTTTTGAGGCGAGGGAAATACATTTCGCACATTACCGGGTCGGTGTCACCGAGCTGACATCCACGAATGGAGCACCAGAGTCAAATCGCCGGCTTGTGTGGAGACTCGACTACTTAATCCTCCCATGTGCCCCGCGCTTATATGGCAGGAAGAGCGTGAGATTTAGAAAGTAGTTACGCCCACGCTGATCCTAGCGCATGAAGTGCCTGAGTAAGGTAAGGTAAGTAACTCACTTCGTCAACAGGGGTGAAGACTCCTCCGCTCTCTAGATGCTAGAGGGCTCCTGCAAAGTAAACTGGCAACACCCCAACTGCAAGGAAACCAAGGAGATGTGAGGGATTCGTCACGAAGCTATAAGGAGTAGTTATTAATTCATTTAACAATTTAAGCTTATTGGTTTTATGTATGTAGTTCTATGTATATTTATAGATAATATAAATAACAGGTAACTCGAGAATCGGGTGATAAAGGAATGCAACCGCAACATCTTATCAAGTTTCATTATGAGAAATATTTACATTTTCGCACCTGTCAGGGATAATCTGAATGTATTTCATTACATACCAGCTTACAATCTTCTTGGTTTTGTTTCATTAATACAGATTACATTATTTGCTATTTAGGTGGTAGGGTATTTGCACGTCTGGTTGGCTACTACATCGGGTCTATAGAGTATGCCACCATAAGAACTTTGTGTTCCGGCATCAGTGGCCAGGTTCCAGTTTCCTCTTCAAGGCCAACAGCGTATTGGCAGCACCACTAGTATTGTTAACGTCCATAGGCGAGGGCAACCGCTTTCCATCACAGCTGGGCCGTCGGCCTATCTGCTGAGTTTCAGAAATAAAAAATACATAAAAAAACTATAGAATATTTAGCTGTTGTGCCGGAAAGCTGAATATGCCTAGTTGTTAAAAGTATCCTCTAAGTCAGGTTGCTTAGAGGAGTTATCTTTAAGTGATAAAACTGTCTTTTGTTTTGCCGTAAAATTATTGTAATTATTCATTTTGTAATTGTTTATTTTGTTGAACAATAAAGTGCTTTCTATTTCATTCTATACTTACGTTTACTGAATGATAGAAGTTCTAACATTACTCTTGTAGAAATGTACTTAAGAAATTAAATGTTCATTAAATAAATACGATGCTGTCATCAACTCTTCGGGAGGGCTGGTGGCTACCTCGGACAGCGAATTAGTATGGCGTTACATCGCTGTTCCTCGCGGAAACGTAGCCATTCTTCTGAGCACCGTACTCGTAAAACACATGACTGTTGTTATACTCATATTAATGATGTTTATATTAGTAGTATATATAATACTAGCTGACCCGGCGAACTTCGTACCGCCATATTTTCTGAATTCCTAATAGACTTTGTTTCATAACACAAAAAAAAATCACCATAATCGGTCCAGGTGATTAGGAGGATTCTAGAACCCGATCTCAGCGCCACCTACCGATTCTAATTGCGAATCTAAACCATCCGGGAACCCACTCAAACACACAAAAACAAAATCACCAAAATCGCTCCCAGTGATTAGGAGGATAATAAAACCCGTTCTCAGCGCCATCTACCGGTTCTAATTGTGGATTTAAACCATCCCGGGACCCACTCAAACACACACACAATATTTCATCAAAATCGGTGAAGTCGTTTTCAAGTTATGCGCTTACCAGCACATTTTGCGATTCGTTTTTATATATAAGATTAGCTTCTGCCCGTGACTTCGTTCGCGTGGAAAGGAAGTTAAAAACACCCGCGATTTTGAAACATTCTTCATTGGTGCTCCGCTTCTATTGCTCTTAGCGTGATGGTTTATAGTATCTAACCTTCATCAATAAATGGGCTATCTAACACTGAAAAAAAATTTCTAATCAGACCAGTAGTTCCTGAGATTAGCGCGTTCAAGCAAACAAACAAAAAAACAAATGTATATGCTTTATATATTATAATATATAAGATAAAACTCTCTCACTGACACCACACCCTGTAAAATTATCCGCTTCTATTATGTTACGTTGCAGAGAAATTACTTTTAGTCTGTTATAGCTGTTTAAGTAATTAAAGCTTTTTAACTATCCCACGGGAACTATTTAATTTTTCGGGATCAAAAGTATCCTATATGTTGACCAGGGATATAAGCTATCACCATATAAAATTTCATGTAAATCGGTCCAGTCGTTTCTGAGATTAGCCGTTACAAACAGACGGACAAACAGAGAAACAAAAAATTATAAAAAAAAAACTTAATTAGTTCTATTTCACTTCTTACATCCCCCTGACTCGTTTTTTACCATTTTTTTAATTGTACAGAAATTCGACCTCTAGAATTTTATTATAAGTATAGATTAACATGTGTTTTTTGTTTATTCTCTATTTTTTATTCGTTTATGTATTGTGTGATATCTATATATACTATTTGTATATTTAATTTGCACACCACCGTTACCACTTGCGAATCTCCCGTTCATAAAAGCCATAGCACGGGTTGTCTGGAAGAGATCGCTCTAAAGCGATAAAGCTACTACTTTTACTGTAAATTGTTTATTTCATGGTGAACAATAAAGTGAATTCTATTATTAATGGAGAGCCTAGTTTGCAAATTTAACTCCCAAAAGTCTGACAGTAAACAACCGTATGAATCTAAAAAAATCTATTTGGAAATATTTACCAAGTAAATATTTATTATAACAAACCTTGTTGGATATAATCCCCGAGGACCCATTTCGAAGAAAACTCAATAATGCTAAAATGTTTACGAAAAATTATTTCGTAGACGTTTTTCAGCATCATAAACCACTCTTGTTTTATATTTTTGATATTATTTTTTGTACTTATAAAATAATTTATTGTATATTTTTAACGGGAACGCGGCGTTTATACCTACTATTGATTTATGGCCGGTGTCTATATCTTATTATTCGTTCTCTTGCCTTACCATCGGTAGAAATTTGACATGTTGGAGCTTATGTCAATTTTTAACTGGTAGTAAGGCAAGTAAACAGTAGGTTTGGTAAGATGTAGGGACCGACCATTAATGTTCATATTGTTACAATTCCCATGGGCATGGAAGGCTAATGTAGCAAAATATTGTGCGGAAACCTGCACATTATGATTACTGATGTGTGAAATCCGCCTAGCTGTGAAACGTTTATCGGCTAGTATTACTACAATAACTCTCAGATCCCCAGCAGTCTTTATGCCCGTTACATCACAGATGCGAGATTTCTATTCTTATTGTAATTATTTTCTATTGTGGCATAGTCAGGAGCCTTAAGAATAGACGAGCGTGCATGACAAGAGCTATGAATGTCAAAGAAGCAAGTGAGGTGTGTAAGAATAAACCTGAATGGCGCTCTGTTGTTCGTGCCTACCCCGCAAGGGACCTGGCGTGAAGTTATGTATGTATGTATGTGGCATAGTCATATTCTATGAAAACCGGTGTGTTACTTGAGGAACAAATGTACAGCTGGATACTCAGACCCTGGTAAATGTGGAGAGGTGGAACTAAAGCGCCTATATGATCTGCTAAAAGTTACCCAATAACTAATGTCGAAACATTCTAATGGCCGATTCCTATATCTTACCGACTTACTATCGGTTAAAATTTGACATTAGTCTCGGAAATGTCAAATTTCGTCGGAGTCTGTTTTCCCGATACTTATAATCTGGGTGTCTTCAAGTACCGTGTGAATAGGTACCTTCTAGGTAAGCGTGCTACATCCCAGACCACATCTTTGCTCCACACAGGGCAAGATTGTGGTCAAACGCGAACCTATACTACAATAAAAAAATTAAAGTTCTATACAAGTAATGTCAAAATTCAACTGATGGTAGAGCAAATGAATAAATAGTTAAGATATAGGAACCGCTCATAAATGGAAAAGAAAAATTAGGAGAACTGACAGGGCAGATATTCATTTTAGTGTAGATCTCCGCTCAACATGAAGCGGGATCATGGTCCAATGCGTAACTTACTTTTTTTTAACGAGGGAAAACCCGTTTGAGGACTATTCATCGCGAAAGAAACGCTGAGCCACATCGTGGTCCGAGATACCCACTAAATCCCTCGTTGTTCCGTCCTTCTCTCTTGTGCCAGGGCCACAAGTATACAGGGGAAATCCGTTTGAGGACCATAAGCCGCGTGAGGGGGAAAGGCTACTGCTCGTTTGTGGGATTCGCCGGGTCGGGGTGGTACTAGCACCTGACGTGTGAAGTACTATTGCCACGACGAGGTTAGAGATACCCACTTAAAACCCTGTCCGATCCTCGAACGTCCTTCGTCCGGGCTGTGGGCTCACTCGCACTTTCACCTCCAGTCCGGTCGGATGACGGCCGGCTCCTTTGTGGGCTGGCTTCACCATGGAATAGGCGTAGATCTGAGTCTCTCCGGCTCTCGGTTTCACCGTGTGGTGAGAGGGGGCGCGCGGATCGGCGCGCGTCCCTCCTCTGTGGCCTTCAAGTGCGGGCGGGTCCGGTTTCCCCGCCGGTCGCCCGCACGGCCGTAGCCTTCGGTGGTTTGAGGTCGTCATGGACGACCCTCCGACGCCGCTGCGGGCTCTGGCGGGACCCCTCCCGCAGCCGGAGCTGTCCGCCGCTACTCAGCGTGGCGGACTGCTCCCTCTCCCGCTCCGCCGCCTCCTTCGCGGTCATGACGGGATCACTTGATCGTAAGCGGTTACCACCGACCATGAGACCTGACCAGACCACTGATCATGGGACTTTAAAACTCAGTTTACACCATTTCTAAAAGCCCTATACGAGCATAACGCTCTCTGGAAATACCGCTTCCATGAGTGTACCTAATCCACACACTAATATTGTGTACTCATTTTGCGCTGTACGACTTAATTTTGACGCCCATCTCTCATCAATTCACTGAATTATTATTATACAACGAAAGCCCAAAATCTACAGAAAGCGAAGCCTTATAAAAGTAATAAAGTCACTTAATTGACTCTTCAACAGATACCGTCATAACCTTCTGGCCTCTTAGAACAAATAATAATCTAAAGACTCTGTTTTCTTAAATCCAAAATTAATTTATTACAAACCTTGTAATGTCAACATAAGCTGGTTGATACTTGAAGTTTTTTAAAGTTTTAGAAATGAAAAAACCTGTAAAACAATGTACCTGTATGATTTAAAACCAATTATAAGGATATTTTTGGTACCATACCATTGGTACATACATAACTAAAATAATTGACTTCCGAGTATTTGGCATACTCTAAAGTATTAAAAACTTCTTCCATAATGTGATCTAAAGCCTTCAAAAATATAATTCCGTTCTAATGATTAACGGATCATCTTGTTTGACTCAGGTAAATACCAACCAGTCTAGGTTACATAAATGTTTTTATAGATTTTGTACTTTATTTAAGTATGAAAAAAGGTCAGTATTACTATTTAAAATAATTAGCAGATTATTAGTCACTGATCTAAATAATATGTAGTGTTGCCGCCACTTGATGTGATTTTTGTCAAAAACTGTTTTATCTAAATGAAATTTGGAGGAATTTTGACTATATAATTACTCGTAATGTAAAGTTGTGTAGTGAAATAGAGAAAGAAAAAAAAAATACGTAGTGTATCGTTACATAAGGCTTTGACTAATATTGTAATAACGCATTTTCACTATGCGTGAAGTAACAACCGATTGGTTCGGCTTGGTAGTAGAAATTGCAAAAAATATGTAGGTACATATATTTTATATCTATTACATATATTATTATTATTTATAACGTTCTTAGTAAAAATCTTTTAATTTATTATGTCAGATAAAGATAACTATTGAAGTATCAAGAACCTTATAAAACTTTAATTTCATTTCGCTCTCGCATATACTTTCCTTGAACATGAAAAAATTACTTACGTAATCAGTATTTCTGTAAAGATGCGGAAGGAAAATTGTTTTTGTTTATTGAAAAAGCAGGAAGTTATTTTACTTGGCATATTGTTGATTCGGCTTAAATGTTTCTTTGTGTCTTCTTCACGGCCTTACAAACAAACTGATTTACACAAAATTTGGTTTATATATACACATTTGATATCGGAAATGAATAGAATATACTGTATTGTGTAGTGTCACAAAAACAAAATCACCCGAATCGCTCCCAGTGATTAGGAGGATTCTAGAACCCGACCTCAGCGCCATCTACCGGTTCCAATTGTGGATTTCAACCATCCCGGACCCACTCAAACACACACACAATATTTCATCAAAATCGGTAAAGTCGTTCTCAAGATATGCGCTTACTAACACATTTTGCGATTCGTTTTTAACAGACTTCAAAAAAGGAGGAGGTTCTCAATTCGTCGGGATCTTATTTTTATGTGTTTTATGTATGTTCACCGATTACTCCGAGATTTATGATCCGATTTACGTGATTCTTTTTTGTTCGATGCGGAATAGCTTCCAATTGGTCCCCTAAAAATTTAACATAGTTTGGCGCAATAGTTTTGATTTTATGAACATTTTTTATGAAAAAAGTTCTATTCCGTTCCATATGTACACCGATTACTCTGAGATTTATGATCCGATTTACGTGATTCTTTTTTTGTTCGACGCGGAATAGTTGCCATATAGTCCCCTAAAAATTTGATATAGTTGGGCCTAGTAGTTTTCATTTTACGAACATTTTTATGTTCCCGATTCTTGGGACCTATATTTTTTTTTAAAGCGCGGCACCTTGCGTAGTTCTACCCATACATAGATAGGCACTAAAAAGTAACAAATAAAATAAAAAAAAACTTCGTTTAAAAAAACCGACTTCAAAAACTAAAAAACTAAAAAGTATAAAATAACTTATTTCTAAAGCTATGTATTATTTTTAATTTTTGAAGTCGGTTTTTTTAAACGAAGTTTTTTTATTATATATAAGATAAGATGACCCGGCGAACTTCGTACCGCCATATTTTCTGAATTCCTAAAAGACTTTGTTTCATGACACAAAAACAAAATCACCATAATCGGTCCAGGTGATTAGGAGGATTCTAGAACCCGATCTCAGCGCCATCTACCTGTTCCAATTGTGGTTTTAAACCATCCCGGGACCCACTCAAACACACACAATATTTCATCAAAATCGGTAAAGTCGTTCTCAAGTTATGCGCTTACCAACACATTTTGCGATTCGTTTTTATATATAAGATTAGCTTCTGCCCGTGACTTCGTACACGTGGAAAGGAAGTTAAAAAACACCCGCGATTTTGAAACATTCTTCATTGGTGCTCCGCTCCTATTGCTCTTAGCGTGATGGTTAGGTTAGCCTGTAACCTTCATCAATAAATGGGCTATCTAACACTGAAAAAAGTTTTCAAATCAGACCAGTAGTTCCTGAGATTAGCGCGTTCAAGCAAACAAACAAAGAAACAAACTTATCTGCTTTATATATTATATATATAAGACAAAACTCTCTCACTGACACCACACCCATTATGTTACGTTGCAGAGAAATTACTTTTAGTCTGTTATAAGCTGTTTAAGTAATTAAAGCTTTCTAACTATCCCACGGGAACTCTTTAATTTTTCGGGATCAAAAGTATCCTATATGTTGACCAGGGATATAAGCTGCCAAGATACAACATTTCATTTCAATCGGTCTAGTCGTTTCGAAGATTAGCCGTTACAAACAGACAGACAAACAGAGAAAAAAAAAACAAATTACTTCTATTTCACTTCTTACATCCCCCTGACTCTGTTTTTAGCATTTTTTTCAATTGTACAGAAATTTGACCTCTACAATTTTATTATATATATAGATATGTCGGAGGGAAGCTTTAATTGGACGTATCGTTGACTGAATGTATAACGCACAATATCATTTGTTTACATTTTAATTACTTCTAAAATTCTTAATGTAATTTAATTTTATTTGTTGAATGTTTCTATAACTTAAAGATCGTTCTAACCTAATAAAAGTTATGAATATTGTAATTCAATAAACGACTAATCAGAGCAGAGCATATGACGGAGCGGGGTCAGCGCCCTCTATACTTTGAGTAATATCTACTTGGGTAGACTGAGGAGTTTTTGTGACGCATTTGGTTGGTGGCTACAGGTCGAGTTGGACCTTTGAGAGTTTTAAAGAATGTATTGAAGCTGAAAGTATGAGCGGGTTCCCTGAACCCGCTGCTCGGTCTAAACTATGTCATAATGTTGATCAAATCTAAATTAAAAGTGTATATGATGATATAACTGATTTGCTAATGTACAGAACACCAACATTTTCAACTGCATTCTTTTTACAAGATTTATATCTGTATTTGCTCTATTCATCCCAAACCTTGGGATATTACTTTATAGACTATAATTGTTAATATACACAATGCATATAAAAAAGTCTATTCTACACCTTTTACATATGTATTATCAAATTTAACTCGAAACGATATCAGTAGATTCAAAAAACGTACTTCCATTATACACATATGCTTCTACGCCTGTGTCCAAATTGCTAGGACCGCCTAACACAAAAAACCTACCACAACATCACAATACATATTTTTCCCATTACTGAAATTCGGGACTGAAGTAATAAAACTGCTTAAAGGGCACGCAACACTACTTCATTAAATAGGAATCGTTCTTCCACGTGACTGGAATATAAAGAACATCCAGACCTGCTCGTAGTAGATTAGATAACATTTATTATAAATATTAGTTACGAGAATATACATTGGTAGTTTTTGACTTTTAGCTTTGAAGGACGATATTTTGCTGAGCAATTTCATAAAAAATCTAAGTCTGACTCGCTACTTACAAATACAGTACATCGAGGTTATATATAGAGGACGGTCTCTGGTTAGCGGGCTACATTTTGCCGGCCAAACTCAGAAAAAGAAGATCCGGGTTCGATACCTGGCGTGGCAAACTTCGTAAAACGAACAGTCCGTTATATACTATGGTCTGAGTATCTGGGAGCAAACCGAGACCGATCCGTTGGGTAATCCATAACAGAAGCGTAACTTACTTAACTTGGGGATATTCAACGGTTGTATTTGTCTGCTGATATGCCACACCGTTTAGCAATATACATATAAAAAAACCAGATAAATGTACATAATAAGACATACTACTGTCAAATTTCTTATTCATTCTAATCCTTAAATAAGCGAATATATTGCGAAACAAACAAAAAATATTTCACAGAACTTACTTTGAATAAAAAAATATTTTGAATCTTCTTTAAATTGTAAATCTTTTTGATTTTATTTTGAATCTTTTTTGAATATCCTTTATCGAAAAAGCGACACTAAGAAGAGGGAAACACAAAAATGTACAGGACTAAGCCTGCGAGAGACTGCAATACGAGTTTCACATGGGCAGCATAGATTAGAGAGCCATTCAGAGCGATGATTAAACATAAGTCCAGTTTGGACCGAAATGAAACTAATAAATAAAATGTTTAGATATAAAAGGGGAAAAATTGAAAGCGATACTTAAGAAGTTTATTTTGAGTAATAATATGTTGACGGATGTAGGCTATAATAGAATTATATTTATATTATATTATAATTATCATATATAAACCGTGGCTATTGTGTTTTATGCTCGCATTTTATCCTGATGACGCCCACTAAACCTGCAATAACTAAAGATGATGTCGTGAGAACGAGGCCGTTCTGCGACATATATATAATATAATATATATGTCGCAGAACGGCCTCGTTCTCACGACATCTTTAGTTATTTCAGGTTTAGTGGGCGTCATCAGGATGAAATGCGAGCATAAAACACAATAACCACGGTTTATACACTTTTAATTTAGATTTGATCAACATTATGACATAGTTTAGACCGAGCAGCGGGTTCAGGGCACCCGCTCATACTTCTAACTTAAAACACTTTCTTTAAAATACTCTAACGTCCAACTCGACCTGCTGCCATCAACCGAATGTGCCACAAAAACTCCTCAGTCTACCGAAGTAGATACTACTCAAAGTATAGAGGGCGTCTGACCCCGCTCTGCCATAAGCTCTGCTCTGATTGGTCGTTTATTAAATTACAATATTCATAACTTTTATTAGGTTAGAACGATCTTGCAAGTTTTAGAAACATTAACAAATCTAATTAAATTACATTAAGAATTTTAGAAGTGATTATAATGTAAACAAATGATATTGTGCGTTATACATCCTGTCAACAATACATCGTCATGTCGTCATAGTCATAGCTTCCCTCCGACACGGCCTTCCTGACGTATTACACGCCCTCGTGTAATAGGCCGCCCATTATGGATTATCTGCAAAAAGAAAGAGATATTATAGTTCGGCCACTCCTGACCAAGGACATCGTGTACATTTTCATTCTGGATTTTTTTTCTGAGATCTGAGTCCTAACAGACTCCAGACTACACACCAAATCAGTTCAGCAGTATCGAAACTGCCACCTCGTCGCCCATAGAGCTACGCATTTTGGGTCAAACATCAAAGCACAAATCAAAACATCAAACACAAAAATATCCAAATAGTATACAGTCTCTCATTCTATCGATACCACTTTTCAATCGATACGTCGCCTCTCATTCCACCGATTTCACTTTTCAATAGCCACCCCGCCTTTTATTCCACTTTGTAATGGCCACCTCGCACCCATTTCACTGGCCACCTCGCCTCTATTTCACTGGCCACCTCGCCTCTATTTCACTGGCCACCTCGCCTCTATTTCACTGGCCACCTCGCCTCTATTTCACTGGCCACTAATGACTACTTCAACATCCAAGTAAAAATAAACTTTCAAAATTTCCAACGACTATTATTTCAATAATAATATCACAAATTCACAATCTTTGACTATCAGACTAAAATCTTTCACTCTATATGTACGATCGGCACAACTGATTTATGACCCACTTTGCTAATAATTCCTTTAAAACCGTCAAAATAGTAAGGTTTATTGTGTGTGTTGCACTTAGGACGTTATAAACATTAATAAAAATGCGTCACTAGCCTCAGAACTACGCAATTTTAAACTTTGTTATCATTGTACTAGATATGTTTTAGATAAAACAGTAATGATTTGAAATAATTTGAATCTCGAACTGAAATCTGCCTTATAATTCTAACTCTTTTCATTATAGAAAAATTATTATAATTTTAAAAATAAAATGTCATTCTGAAAGTATATGAGAAGTCAAGTAAAGTCAATAAGAAAAAAATTAGAACTCAATATCTAAAAATTAAATTGCATAATGGGTAGTCTCGCAGAACAAAGAGCTCGGACTGCAGTGCTCAGCGAGGAAGGCTATGGCATTCGAGAAACATCACGTGTGCCAAATATAAGTCGGAACACAGTGAGAACATGGACCAGACGGCACGCCGAAGAGGGCACCCTTGAAGATAGACGAAAACATAATCATGGCGTTCGTCGAACAACAAACCAACAAAGCACAGATATGCAGCACCACTATGAAGAACATCCTTCTTCTCGTACCCAAGATTTCGCGGCACGTTACGACGTTTGTCTACAAACCATAAGAAATCATTCACACCGCACTGGACTGCATTACCGGCATTATGGTAAGAAAGTACACTTAACGAATGCACACAAAACTGCAAGATTAAATTTTGCACGTAATTATTTAGACTTTGACTGGACCAATACCATACCTTCAGATGAAAAATCATCTAGATCCTCTCAACATGGTCGCTTAACTTTGTGGCGTTACAACAATACGCGATACACAGAGGATCACGTAGCACCCAATCAATTATCTGGCCGAATTTCAGCCAACATGTGGGCCCGGATGGGCACTGGGGGTATAGGTGAACCCGTCCAAATTTCTCCTCGTCAAAACGCATCAAACCGTGTCGATTTGTTGGAAGAATCAATGCCACCGACAGTGCGAACAGTGTACCCACTTGAAGAAGTCCCTGTATTCTCCCACGTTCACGACAACTGTCGAGTACATATCGCCAGAATTGTCTCGAACTGGTCCACCCAGCATGAAGATGAAATTAATCCAATTCCATGGCCATCCAGGTCACCAGACCTCAACCCAATAGAAAATTTATGGGGTTTGATGGTTCAAATGTGGGATCACAGAAACGAGAGGACAAAGGAAGCAATTGAGCAGCACCGTAATGAAATTTGGAATCACATGAGGGGAACCGACATCTGCAATCGTCCAATCGGGTCGATGCGCAATCGACTATTACACGTCATTGAAAACAATGGTGCTTATACCCGGTTTTAGGCTTAAATAAAGTAAAATGAGTGTCATTTCTAACTTTGAAATACTACAACCAATTAATAAAATTAACAAAATTCTTCCACATTAATGTTGTTAATGTTTTATTTTCCCGTGTATTTCTGCTACCTAACGTATAACGATAACCCTAATATCCAATGTTGTATATACAAAAGGTCTGGCCTGCGTCACCCTTGGCCTGTCGATTCATGACCGGTTCCGACATCTCACCATTCACTCCACTTCACCTCCCCTGCCTCACCGCAGGCTGAACTTTGACATTGCTTGTATAGAGATTACTTCAAATTTTAATCGCTAGTAAGGCAAATAAACGGTCGGTAAGATATAGGAAACGGCACTTAATCCAACATACTTAATGACAGCGATAGTAATAGCACGTAATAGCATTTGTCAGATGTTACACGAGTATAGACGAGTCTCTCCGATCTGTTTAATACAACGTAGTCAGCAACTGTCAATGTCTAATAACATGATAACAAGTTCGTTACCAAGGAAATGCATGTTCAGGCGAATTTCAACCCAATTGTATTTCACGACTGTAAGAAAATGACCTTATGGTGGGTCATGTTTCGATTTGTGTGATTGTACCTCTAAATTTAAAAACTACCTATTATAATAGTCAACTGCCATTACCACGTTTAATAATTATTGAAATTCCATTATTTTAACTTCAAACAAAAACCGTGTGAACGCATCAGTCATCCGATTCGCTAACAACAGTTCTCAATCAGTCAAACAAACCAACACATCTAAATGAGTGATGTACTCTCAACCAACCCCCGCTGAGCGTGGCTCGGATGACACCCTTTGACCAAAGTAGGCAATCAGAGCAACGAAGGTTGTCACTCTACGGGCTCCAGGGTCGACAACTTATGAAAACTCATTATAATAGAGGAACAAACAAACTCAAAATAATTTTCCAATCCACAATGCGTTCAATAACTAGGGTATTCACCCTAATTCGAATTTGAGACTATCACAAAAATAATCTTAAAAAAAAAAAAATCTACTTACCAAAGTGTCTACTAACGTAAATACCCCCTGAGTACCCCATATCGGCTCTCAAACTTCTTCATAGCCACACTTTCTTCACGGTAAAATTATTATCATCCGAATCTAAAATGTCTTTCATATAATGCCTGTAAACTCACTTTTACAAGAAAGATAACATAGCGTAGCAATAATGTGTCATAACCACTTTCCACTATACGTTATCTAAGTAAAAAAAACTCAAAAACTAGATCCGATTTTCACATAAAAATTATTGGAAGGTAAACTTGAAAAGACAATGAATTTCATGCACATCGTTTATAACATACAATAGTTTTCTTATTTTAATCAGAAAACCAAGGAAAACGTCGCATAGGAATAATATGTCAAAGGCAACTGTCTACCATACATAATCCAAGTAAAATTTAAAAAACTAGACCCGATTTTCACATTATAAAAACTCTTGGAAGGTAGACTTGAAAAGACAATGAATACACGCACATCGTTTATAACGAACACAAGTTTTCTTACCTTAATCAGAAAACCAAGGAAAACGTCGCATAGGAATAATATGTTAAAGGCAACTTCTACCATACATAATCCAAGTAAAATAATTTAAAAACCTAGACCCGATTTTCACATTATAAAAACTCTTGGAAGGTAGACTTGAAAAGAATGAATACACGCATATCGTTTACAACAAACACAAATTTTCTTGCAAGTAACCAACTCCCAAAAATAATGACGAAAAAGTAAACTACCTACGTAAATTGTTCGTTTTCCGTTCGTTGATTTTTTGGCAACCATATCGTAATTTTTCGTACACGAAAAATATCACTCAAATATGAGGGTAGTAAAATTGTCTACCACAAACGATGAACTATAATTATTTACATTAAAATTCTTAATTTTCAGAATTCACACTAAAATAATAATTAAAAATTACCATACCTCCTGTGCCAGGTAGAATAGGCACGTAATTTTTATCTTACCCTGCACGATCCATAAAATTGCACTTCCACTCGCTGTACTAACGTGAATTTGAACCATGCCGGCACATAGTAAGCCCAACGGTGACCAAACCATGCATAGGCCGACACACCGCCGCTCCACATGCACATTCAGGACGTCACCACTACGTCGCCGCTATTTCCGCCGACGGCCCCGATATGTCAATCGTCCTCAAATGCTTTTGCTTCCACTGCCAGCGCTTCCGGGAGCATCCTTCAATCCATCAGCACGCCTTCTCATACTGGCAAGGCTTCGCAGTCATTGCTTTCATTGTGGGCACAGGCTGAGATCCCACTTCTGATGTCGCAGAACGGCCTCGTTCTCACGACATCTTTAGTTATTTCAGGTTTAGTGGGCGTCATCAGGATGAAATGCGAGCATAAAACACAATAACCACGGTTTATACACTTTTAATTTAGATTTGATCAACATTATGACATAGTTTAGACCGAGCAGCGGGTTCAGGGCACCCGCTCATACTTCTAACTTAAAACACTTTCTTTAAAATACTCTAACGTCCAACTCGACCTGCTGCCATCAACCGAATGTGCCACAAAAACTCCTCAGTCTACCGAAGTAGATACTACTCAAAGTATAGAGGGCGTCTGACCCCGCTCTGCCATAAGCTCTGCTCTGATTGGTCGTTTATTAAATTACAATATTCATAACTTTTATTAGGTTAGAACGATCTTGCAAGTTTTAGAAACATTAACAAATCTAATTAAATTACATTAAGAATTTTAGAAGTGATTATAATGTAAACAAATGATATTGTGCGTTATACATCCTGTCAACAATACATCGTCATGTCGTCATAGTCATAGCTTCCCTCCGACATATATATATATATATATATATATATATATATATAATTTATGAAACAATACCCAAAAACAGCTCAGAATTAAGCACAAATGGCGGCCTTATCGCTGGCAGCGATCTCGTCCAGACAACCTTGGGATGGAGAAAGAAAATGGCATAAAGGCTAGGGCAGGGTTTAGTTGTACAATATTCTAAATATACAGATGAACTCAAAATGAAATGACAAAGAATAATAAGTCTATTAGGAAGACAGGATACTTTCCAGATAATAATCATACAAATACATATAATATATCAAATTGACATTCTAGAAAGATTGTTCACTCAGGTGAGGACGCTAGTTATGCCCTTACTTATAATCGTTTGTTAAATTTTAAGAAACTGCTCAGCAATTGATTAACTAAAATCTTACCCATAAACTTATCTTAAGGATAAGAGGTGGTGGTAAAGTAACTCAAAAATAACCAACATCCAGAGGTACCTAATTTAAGTGTCTGCTAAGAGGCAAGATGACAAGTTTTATTTGAAACAGCCATTGATTAGGGGCTTAAGAGTTCTTCTTCTTCTTCAGAGCTCTTACTTAAGAGATGGCTAATCCTTTCTTAACGAGATTATTATACGAGGAAGTAAGGCCCTTAGTCTTTATTATGTTATGACAATTTTAAATTATCTTAAAGTATTGAAATCACAACTTTCCACTTTGCAATTCCAATTAAAACTTTCAGCTCAAGTTCTGTTATATCTATTTCTCATAGAGTAAAGTATTTCTCATAAAGACCTTTTAAAGCTTAAAATACACAACTTAGTAGACGATTTTATTACTTACCCCAGGTACAAGCCAATTTTACTTAATTATGTTTTACTTGGAAATTACGGACTCGTTAAGTGCCTATTTCGTGTTTTATCATCCTGATATAAAAAATACGTGTAGACATTTCTACCTAACATTCTGTCTCAAAGTTTATTTAGTTAAGGCTCCTAAATGGTTCAACGATTTATAATGAAAACTTTAAACTTAAATTCAAAAGATTTTATTCAAATTCAAAAGTTTTTATTCAAAATAAGTTCCACTGAAAAACACTTCTTGAAGGTGTATACAAGTAAAATATAAGTTAAAATTTAATTTTACTTTCTAGTCTATGTAGGTACATCGCTACGCAAAGTGTTATTGCTGTTAAAGATAACTTATTTCTAAAGCTATGTATTATTATTATTAATATAAATTATCTAAAACATCTTAAAGTCGGTGCTTAGTAATTTGAAATATAGTCATTTTTATGTTTTACTTTGCACCGACTTCGAGATGTTTTAGATAATTTATATTAATAATAATACATAGCTTTAGAAATAAGTTATTTTATACTTTTTAGTTTTTGAAGTCGGTTTTTTTAAACGTTTTTTTTTTTTTTACTTTTTAGTGCCTAGCTATGTATGTGGTAGACTTTGGTGGTGGTGCCGCGCTTCTTAAAAAATATAGGTCCCAAGAAACGGGAACATAAAAATGTTCGTAAAATGAAAACTACTAGGCCAAACTATGTCAAATTTTTAGGGGACTAAATGGCAACTATTCCGCGTTGAACAAAAAAGAATCACGTAAATCGGACCATAAATCTCAGAGTAATCGGTGTGCATATGGAACGGAATGGATTTTTTTTCATAAAAAATGTTCATAAAAAGAAAACTACTGGGCCAAACTATGTCAAATTTTTAGGGGACCAATTGGAAGCTATTTCGCGTCGAACAACAGATCGAATCACGTAAATCGGATAATAAATCTCGGAGTAATCGGTGAACATATATACAAAAAAAAAGATCCAGACGAATTGAGAACCTCCTCCTTTTTTTGAAGTCGGTTAAAAAGAAGCGGCAAGAAACTCCCTAGCAACACGTCTAGCCAATTGTTTGTCATCATCATTACTTATCTATGTCAGGGTCGTTTTTAAGTATACATATAAAAGTTGTATTACAATTTCTTTTCAACGAATTAATTAATTAAAACTAGTTGTTTTACGGAGATTAACGGACTTTATTAACGTAGAAAGAATACGATTTCCTGCGGCGGGCGGCTTGTCGCAAGAGGCGACAAAACAACCCACAATCAGGTGGTAGGGTATTTGCTCGACTGGATGGCGACTACCCCTGGTCTAGCGTATGCCGCCATAACAACCTTTATATTGTATTCTGGCATTAGTGACCAGGTTCTATCTCCCTTAAGAGAGCAGCAGAGCATTTGTGGCACCTTTCGTGTTGCAAATGTAGTATGCGATGGTTTCCAACAGGTGGGCCGTCTGTCTGTCTGCTGAACTCCTGCAATAAAAAAAACAATCAAGTTCGCCGTGAGCATATAAATATATATCATATCATCTTTTGTTCCAGACGCCAAAGCCCATCCAGTCTGAATGCGACACCTTCTGGAAATATGAAAGTGCGCACCATCTCAAGAACTGTCAGAAATAGCGATTATGACGTAAGTAGTCTTTGCTTTGAGATATTATATACATACATGTTTCACATTTTTTTCAGATTGCTGAAGCACACACAGCAGACATTATCACAGATTATCGATGTGTGTATCGATAATCTGAATTTGCAGCTTTATTTAGAACATTTTCCTGCATTGCGAGCGCTTAGTAATTGTCAATTTGTGCACTCAAATAATCAACACTTTATCTGTATGATCACAGTGCTTAAATTACTCAATGTAATGTATTCTATGTCATTACCTCCCAGGGATAGTTCAAGAGATTAATGAATTAATGTGTTTATTTTTTTTATTGTCTCTTTTGCATTTCATCGAGTTTCAAATCACAACAATTCTAAACAAGTTTCACTTCAAAATATGTGTTATATATTTTTGACGTTATCATCATTGATTTTATAAATGTACATTTTCTTCACAGGATAGTGGAGCGAGGCGGCCATTCATCGCCGCCCATTTCCATGGCAACACATCGCACCTCAGTACCAAAATCCACGAACATTATAAAGGTAAGATTTTCCTTTGAAACGTCATCGATTTGCCCGCTAACGAGAACATCTGGAGTGGAAACGGGAGTAACCATGGTTACTGAAATAAGAAAGTTTGTGCTCAAAATATCCTCATTATAACTGTCGGAAATTGATTTACCTGGCAACCCTTAAGCCGATATTAGACGGTTCATTTCTTTCTTTCAATTTGGATAAATCAAACAAAGTGATCTCTAGATTCAAGTCCCTACTTCTTAGAAAGACCCTATTCTTGTATACTTCCAAGTTGCAACATTATTTGTGTCTTTGTGTGCATGAGAGCGATAATAATTAGATGGCATTCACGCACACATCCATTGGTTGAATGCTTCAACTCTGAAATTAATTTTGATGGAAACTGGGGACTGACATTTTTTTTGAAAATAGTCAGCACTGATTTACAAATTAGTCTAATTAATATCGTCGTAAATATATAGAATCAATTAATTTCAAATTCACACTAAAACTGAGGAGAAATGTACTTGTACTACTAAATGTACTACTACCGATGATTGATTTGGAGTTGATACATTAGGACCACCGATCCTTGATAAATTATGTGACAAGTTTATTACTCTACATGTAGTTATTATAGTACGGGTTTCCAATTTCGCCTTCTATTACGTTATAGTCTACTCTGTAAAGTGATTAGGAAGTACCCTATCGTCGTCAACCGGGGACATTTTCAGGGTTTAGGGTATAATATTAGTCGTATACCATCTCATAAATGTACTTTAGAGTTTCCATCTAGAATCGCTTGTGTTTATATACCATATAACTTTGTATCTCAAGAAATATTATATTATAAGGTAAAAAATATCCCATAATAATTCAATAAAATATAGCATAAAGATACGTATTATAATAACAACATAAATTATACTTTGAAGTAGTAATCCTTGACAAGTCTATTAAAGGCGGATAGGGATTGGGCTTGCCTTACTTCCAGTGGAAGCATGTTCCATAATTGGACAGCTTGAACACTGAAAGAGTGATTATAAAACCTGGTTGTATTGAGCGGTGTCTCTAGTCTCATATTCAATGATGACCTGAGGAATTTCTCCTAATTGAAAAATTGGAAACGTTCCTTAAGATAAGGAGGAGACTTGGGACTAAACAAAATATTGTAAAATAGAGACAGGATATGCGTTTTCCGGCGAAGGCGCATAGGGAGCCACTTGAGCTTAGTGGAAATTCAGATATATGATCATATTTACGCAAACCAAATATGAAACGGATACAAAAATTCTGGAGTCGCTGAAGTTTATCTAACTGGTATTCTGCGAGGTCGAGATAGCTGGCATCGGCATAGTCTATAATGGGCAAAAGAAGGGATTGTGCCAGTGCAACTTTTGTGGTATGTGGCAAGAAATTCCGCAGTCTCCGCAAGGAAGCTGCGGAAGCGAATACTTTGCGACTAACGTCTTTAAGTTGATGTTCCCAGGATAACGTTTTGTCAATATGAACCCCTAGGTTTTTCACTGAATCAGCGATAGGGATTTGGATTCCGTCAAATGTAAAAGGGGGCAACACTGGTCAGTGAATTTTTGCAACTATTCTCGAACATCTTAATATAACTTACGTCCTGACCTACGGGGCTGAGACATGGACACTGACGGCAGGATTGGCCCACAAGTTTCAAGTCGCTTAACGGGCTATGGAGAGAGCTATGTTGGGTGTTTCTCCTTTCGATAAAATCAGAAATGAGGACATCCGTAAGAGAACCAAGGTAACCGACATAGCTCGCAAAATTAGCAAACTGAAGTGGCAGACGGCCGGTCACGTCTGTCGCAGGACCGATGGCCGATTATGCAGTCGAGTCCTAGAGTGGAGACCGCGTCTCGGTAAACGTAGTGTCGGACGCCCTCCAGCCCGATGGACCGACGACCTATGCAAGGTCGCCGGTAGGCGCTGGATGAGGAAATTGGAGGACAGGGATGAGTGGCGCCGTCTTGGGGAGGCCTACGTCCAGCAGTGGACTGCAAATAGCTGATGACGATGTCAATATAAACAAGGGAAAAGTAGTTATTATCATTAAATAGATAATAATTATTATAATGGCCTAGTAGGCGGGGCAGACGTTATACTGCTTTGAAAAAATAAAATCTAGACCACGATTGCAGCGCCACCTACCGGGACCGATTGTGAATATAAACCATCCCAGGACTCATTCAAATACACACACACACACAAAATTTCATCAAAATTTTGAGTTATAGCGAAATTATTTTTTTTTTGCGAGAGTTCATCAGACTGGCAGACGGCTCACCCAATGGAAAGCGGTTACCATCGCCTATAGACATTTGTAGCAGCAGAGGTACTACCAAACTGCCAATGTGCTGCCGCTCTCTAAAAGAAGACTGGAACCTGCCCACTAATGCCGGAACACAACTCAAGATTGTTATGGCGACATACTCTAGACCAGTGCTGGTAGCAATCTAGACGGGCAAATATCCTGCCACCTGGCTGTGGGTGGTTTGTCGCCACGTATGAGAGGCCGCCAGCCGCAGAAAATTGTACTTTTACTCCGTTCTTGGCACGGATAAAAACTAACGAAAAGCAATTGATTTTTATATAAAGCATTTTCATCTTGCTTTCAAAGAAAATATCATTCATATCGTGAAGACTATTAGTGTACTTCGTTGTGCCCGATACTTTGTTGGAGCGAGATTTAAATTTTAGATAAAAATCTTTTGAATCCTGCTAGCTGTAGCGGCCTTGTACAAAGTACAAGAGCCTCAAAAGATCTACTTCCCGGGCCCGCCTCGGGAATATACACTTACGAGTAAAGCAAACAATTTTAAAATCGATGTACAGTAGACGGAGATATCGTGCTACGAAGAAATTGGTTAAAATTTTCGTGAGATTTTATAATTTCTTGGAATCTTCTCATCAAATTCTGACATGCTGACAATGGGACCAATTCAGGAGTATAACCTTTCGATTAAAAGAAACATTATGAAAATCAGTCCACAATTTACGGAGAAATCGAATAACGAACATACAAAAAAAACATAGAGAAAAATTGAAAACGTCGTCCTTTTCTAAAGTCGGTTAAAAAGTTAATAAAATAACACAAAGGAGAATTTTTTTTCACCGCTTTTGAATAACACGTTGCGAAGCACAGTGTTCGTAGAATAGGAAGACTTAAATATGTTTGGCTTTCAAAAAATGTTCTTCAGCAAAACTTTTTACGAATAAAACCTTCAGAATTTCAATGACCCTAAAATAAAGAGTATTAAGCCGACACTAGACGGTGTTTCTATTTTCTTCTTTTCATTTTTATCTTTCATTTCGGATGAATCAAGCAAAGTGAATCACATAAACCTAAACTTGAATCATTCAATTACATTGAATACCATCGTGTCCTTTCATTTATGTAATTTTGAACTAATTTGATTCATTTTATTTGATACAATCTAATACCAACGTAAGTTATATTGTATTTAAACTATAATCTCTTAAGACCACAGATAAGTTAATATTGAGCCTAGGTCACCGTCTTCTATGGGTAAGATGCTCATATATAGGTTTAAGGCTGCGCAGTATATATACTTTTAACCAAGTCCAGAAATGAATAGCAAATCGAACGGTTTTATACTACACACATGCCATACATATATTACAAACAGTACAAAAATCGTCTTAGTTCAAATCTCAAGTGCCTGCAACAGTAATATTGTTACGAGTTACAGGACTCGATTATAATGCCGTTGGAATTAGTATAGAATTTATTAGAACTATACAAACACGTATAACACAGGTACAAATATAACTGAACGCAACCAGTACAAACGTGATGCACGATTCAATAAAAATAAAATGTGTTTCTTTAGACGCAGGTGTGAATTTTTTCCTTTGTCGTAACAATATGAAGCCACTAAAACGCTACAGCAAAATGTACTAACAATTTAATTTAATTATCCATTTAAATTATGAAGGATTCCTTAAAGGCAACACGAGACTTAAACAGAGCGATTTTTGCCTACAATTATATTCTACTTGAGTAGTTACCTAACAACGTGGAAACGTTTAAGCCGTGGTTTACATAATTTTGAAACAACAACTTTATATGTAAGATGCAGTTAATAGCGCCTATTTTATTTTAAATACTCCAATAAAATCTATAAAACTGATAAATTTGGTTTTCTTGAACAGGATTTAGGGTTGTATATGTATTTTGGTAATCTGATAAACTGTACGTAGGTACCACGTACCACAACACATTATCCCCGCAAATTGCTATTGCGCCTGGCCGCCATTTTGGTGACGTAACCGTAGCCGAACACTCAGTACTGTTAACATCACTGGCCGCCGAGTACGCCTACATATCGAGTTGCGGATGACGTCACGTAAATATTAATTTGATAAGGTTCCAGCGCATTAGCAATTTGCGAGGATAATATAACACAACTTCTAAGAAAATTTCTCAAAAATCACTGAATCTATAGTTTTAATTTGGCAAGAAAGTTTTACGAGTACAAATTATCCTATCACACATACATAAATCAGTGTATGGAGGCGTGTGCCAACCTCCAGCTTCCACGCCCTTAATTTCATAAAAAAGGAAGAATGTATAAAAAATATTTCTTATTGTCTTTTTATTACAACTGATAATTTTTGAAATAACCGCTTTCAAAGAAAATACGACATAGCGACGTAAAGTACCACTACACGTATTTACAAATAAATAAATAAATTAGAATATATACACCGTATTTTCAGCAAAAAAAGCTTATTGATGCACGTAGCACTGTATTACTACATTATTATAATAATATGTTAATAATGTACAGTGTACACTCGACTTTTAGTTTCTTAGCAACATCTCCCTAGACAAGTAGACACGCGTTTTAACATGCTTCTAAGAATTTACATTTATGTTATGACTCAATGAAGTGTATATCTCGCTTCAGAGATACATAAATTATCTCGTACTTCGTCTTCGAGTGATTATAGTATTTGGCTATAAACTACTATTATACAGAATTTAAGTATTTGTTTATCAAAAACATATTATTCGTACCTTTGTACTCTGAGATACTGAGAAATAACATTTCAACTTTTGACTCATTTACGAAATACGGCTAAATCAGCTCAAATTCGACGGCGGAAACAGCGGCACTCAAACGTTATAAATAGGCAACTTACAGTGAGAATCATTCGTTTGTTGTTGCTGTTGATACGCCTGGACTGTGAGTTCCTAAGGCCTCGAGCCTTTGCAAAAAGCTCTTAAAACGCTTACGGCCTTACTCATAGAGAGTCAGAGCAAGTTTGGATGGCTACCACCTCTGGTCTAAAGTATGTCGCCATAGCAGCTTTGGGTTGCGTTCCGGCATTAGTGACCAGGTTCCAGTCTCCCTTAAGAGAGCAGCGGCGCATTTGTAGCACCTTTAGTGTTGCTAGTGTCCATAGGCGATGGTAACCGCTTTCCATACGTGGGCCGTTTGCCTGTCTTCTGAACTCCTGCAATAAAAAAAACATTAAATTAAAACGTTAAAAACTGTTATTCACAAACACATATCAGCTTTAAAACTCTGTTCAAATTCACGGTATGTATTTTTAATATATTCTTAAGCATTTTATAAGCAGCTCTCAGTCTAAAAATTGTTATTCATAATCGCATTTTAGCACTAAAGTGCTCTAGAACTCCTTGTTAATTTAGAACACCTCTGACCTTTTTTTATGACGCAGGAGACTCTTTTCTTGGAGGAGTCTTTTCTTGGGACACCATCCTCGGGCTTGGGGTAAGGTTATACATGACAAACATACATATATGATGTCATACACATGCATATATACTGTTTTATTTATTGTTAAAGCCGATGGCAGTGTAGCCTTGGCGAAATCTGTGATTATAGAAGTATATAGGCTTTGACAACAGAACATTAATTTTTTTTTAACTTAATTATGGTTGAATTTCGACCGCTGGGCGACCATTAGTTATAGTTTAGTTTAAACCATAATTAATAAACTATTTGGCTTGTTAAAATTGTGAAGATAATTATAAGCCAGTATTCTCATAAAAAACCAAGGAGGCTATAACATTTTGTGCAAAGATAAAAAGCGTCTCAGTTGATTTGACTGTCAAATACACAATTGTCTCGCTTAGTGCTCAGAGGTTTGGTACCTACTTCTGACAACGGATCAATAAGGCGATCCAGAGAGGTAACGTAGCCAGCCGTCACCTCCTGGCCTCTCTAGCCGATACCTTAGCCATAGAAGATTTTTTGTTTTAAATCTTCGTCTACTTTCTTCTTCTTATATATAAAAATGAATGTTTGTCTCTATGTCCTTTATAGAATCGTGAACTATATATTTGATCATGTGATGATGTTTAGCAGCATGTATGAATGATGATGTATGAATAAGCCTGTATGGCGCTCTGTTGTTCGTGCCTACCCCGCAAGGGACCTGGCGTGAAGTTATGTATGTATGTATGATGTTTAGCAAAGTTGTTGTGCATGAGCCAAAGAAGGTTTTTGAGTTGGTTCACAATTGGACCCGGTAGGTGACGCTGCAATCGAGTTCTAAATTTTGATTTCTTCAGGGCAGGACAACGTCTGACGGGACAGCTAGTCTTCTATATAAAAATGAATGTTTGTCTATATGCCCTTTATAGAATCGTAAACTATACATTTGATCATGTGATGATCTTTAGCAAAGTTGTTGTGCATGAGCCAGAGAAGGTTTCTGAGTTGGTTCACAATTGGACCCGGTAGGTGGCGCTGCTGTCGGCATATCGATTAGGGCTTTTCCGGGCAGGACGACGGCTGCCGGGACAGCTAGTACATTATAAATAATAGGGCGCCAATTGAGAGGGGTAACAATAATGGTATAGCTTAACCTAATTTTTATGTATAATCTTTTCTAGGGAACGGCCTAGTACGAGTGTCTCACGGTTCACCGCACGATGTATGGTATCCATCACCGTGGACTATAGCGTCCCCACATCCTCGGCCAACTTTGACCAGCAATGGACATATCCACGTGCACCACACCGGCGTTTATCTAGTTTATGTTCAGGTAAGAACCACACATTTCAGCTTCATTCCTAAATATTTTCAAAGAGCGGTTGCTTGTCTCCTTATGAAGATTAGATGTTATTGGATCAGGTTAAACGGATAATTTTAAAACAAGAAATGCAAGAAAATTACAATCTATTTCCAAAGTTAAGCGTTGTTAGCCGTTTGACTTAATATAGAAATAGTACTTATTTGCTATTGTCAATTATTTTTTATAGAAATCGTTTAATTATAAAATGTATGTTCACAAAGTTTATTACTAATGATATCAAACCTTATGGTTTGATATTATTTATAATGATATGTTTCACGACTGGGTTTGAACATCCTCATTGTAAAGCAAGGGATGGTATATCCAGCATGATTTTCCAAGATGAATTGGCTGGTAGTCTAAGTGTAATAGTGTCTAGTGGTAATTCTAAGATAATTTCTATTTCATTCAGGTACCATGTTTTATTTAGAATTGTTACTCTGATTAGCGGCTTTTTATACTATTATTATTTTGCTTCAACTTCTTCGTCTGTTTTAAAGCTCGGGGTCCACTTTCCTTCTTTTTCATCTTCAATATGCCCTTCGTCTCATTGTGAGACCATCGGTTTTCACCAAATTCAAAAGGAGTTTAGGGTTAAAATCCTTTTCAAATGTCAATCTTATGTTTCATGGCTCTTGAAACTATTATGTATTTTGAAATTGTATATTTGGTGAGCAATAAAGTGTTATCTATCTATCTATCTATGTATATTGGTAACACGAGGAAATTAGATAGTTTCTACACCATTTACTAAAATGATATAATATAACATTAGCATTAAACTCGTGTATATTCCCACTAAACACACATGAGATTATTATTATTTACGCCACACGTCGTCCTATGTCCACATAAACGGCACGCAATAAAACCTCTTAAGTACATCTTGAGACCAAGAGTAAACAGAATGTTAACGGCTAATAAACTTTTATACTTCAGATTTACTACCTGGACAGTCATGATGTGATATCTTGGGTGCTGCACAGGACGAATTCAGAAATCGAAGGCAAGGAGACATTACTCCAATGCGCCCAGTCGTCGCATTCTGCAGAGAGTATGGATAAACCGAATTCATGCTTCTCAGCTTCTGCATTGTTCTTGAAGGCTGGTGACAGGCTCGCAGTGAGGAATACTGGAGGAGATAGGCACTCGCTGATGCAGCCCGAAAAGAGTTTCATAGGTCTTATAAAATTGGCTGATGCTGAAGATCCCACACCCGAGTTGTAAATATTTCTAATCCATGTTCCAAGTTTACTAAGCATCATCAGAAATTTATTTGTGGTACTAACTGCTACATTCAAGGTTTTATAGGTTAATCACTATTATCCATTAATAGGGGCTTTCAAATTTCTCTGGTTTTTTAAAAATATCTTTGCATGTAAGTTAGTAAATCCGATAAGTTTAAAATAAGTTGACCATGTTTTAAACTCTTTGGGTGCATCATTTAAGCAAGAACTAAAAAATAATTATTGTGTTTCCAAATTAAGTAACTAAGACTTTATCAAGTCCAGTAAATGTAAAATTTTGAGTACTATTTTCAAAACGTAGGCCAACGCTAAATTAAACGATAAGAGAACTTTACTGTTTGAAATATTTTAAAGCCGCCTTCAAGTGTAACCAAATTTTAAAGTTACCTAAAGAAAGGCTTAGTTTCTTGGAATATGGAATCGCTTTGGAGTTGGGTTTAAATCTTAAATTTAAAACGGTTCTTGTAGTTTATTTATCTAGTTATATGGAAAGTATTTTGGATGCTGTAAAGATCCTGATCCAGTTAAGATCTCTTTCGCTTTCACCTAGAAAAATTGAGTTATAAATAAAAACACACGAACAACAGGCGGTTTACACTTAAAAAGATCTCTTTTAGACAATTCAAGACTCAAGACAACAAGTTACAGTGGAAACCTTTGCAGAAATATAGAATTGACTTGTAATAAGTACATAATGTTTACAATCTTCTGTGAGTTGATTAGAAAGATGTTTTCGCATAAATGGATCAGGATGTCGCAGATTATCTTCAGCGAAAAGTAAAAGTGATATTTAATGTTGTTATAGATATTTAATAGTCATCAAAGTGCCATTGTTTATGGGTGTTACATTGTAATGTATAGAATTAGGATCATTCTCATCCTATGTATAGTCATGCAAAAAACGAGCGCACGCTATTCCGCCCCGCAAGAGCCGAACTTTTTCTGCAATGTGGGTCATGCGGTGCGGGAAGGTGCACATTCACCTTGGCCCTACGTGCCTTGAAGTTGTGCTAAAATAATCATTAGCTGTTTTAACTAGTGATGCTCGACGAAGATATGTTCAAGTCGATTGTTTTGATCATTCAAACATCTCGATAACTCTTGAATATTTTCTCTTGTAGTCAATAGTTTAGAGTTCTACTCCGATGTCGATATCTCTCATACACCGATGATCGAGTAGACTAACCGAGTACGTGTTAGTCATAATTGGTCCATCCACCAGCCGGCCGTTAGAGTTGTGTGGAATATGTTGTTTCGAAACAAACGAAAACATATCGGTTATTCAGTCTGGGAGCGAGTCGATTGTATTTTTAAATCGATTGCGATCGATCGATTTTTTGAACATTTCAGAATCGCTCATCGCTAGTTTTCATAATTTTATTGCCAGACACGTGGGCACGCAACGTCGAGTTTCTCTTAATGTTTTAACGAAGTATTTTTAATGACAGCATTATTGCCTATCCCGAGAAAACTGACATTTATTCTATATTTGGCACTAAACGTATTAAGCAACCTATTTTTAAAACTATCTTAACAAAGTTGATTAAAAAAGGGATAATCCTTGCAAAATACACTATATAAAAAGTACTAGCATTAAAGCTCGCGTTACAAAGCTTTTTCGTAAAAACAGTTCCAAAGTACGTAGGAGTCACTAAATTTAAGTATAATCTATATATAAACCAGGGTTAAGCCAACCTATTCAGAGAACAACTTGTACCATTAGAACCCTCCGTTGTTCCGCTGATAGCCCAACTTTTTAGATTGCCCTTTTGGTTACCTAGTAACGATTTAGGACTATATCTCAATTAAATTTGTACGTTGTGAGCTTATAACGTCCTTGATTCGACTACCCACATTAAATTTAAATTAAATAAATAATCAAACCACTTATTTCATTTGGATGCATAAATTTTTTAACAAGTACAAGTATGAATTTTCAAAAATTGTTCCGTAACCGAGACTATAACATTATTGTATATTGATATATAATGTTGAGTTTAACTATTATATCGACGCAAAAAAATCATGTCTTCATACAATGACATGCTTCATGTTGGGTACAAGGTTCATAAGAATTTTTATATGATACGTAATTTTTTGTTAGTTTGTATATTGTATTGAATATACGTGTAAAGATCTGTTATATACCATTGATATTATAAGCACTAATTTGGTAGTAAGTTTTTATCTAAATATACACGCATTGCAGTAACATTTAAGAGGATATTTTATCTATATTATGTATAAATTAATTAGATATTTGGATACTATATTTTGCAAACTACCTAATTCCATTTAAGAAAATATTTTAGAACACAAATGTGATTTTTTATAGACTGCCCCTTATTCATAATAACTATAGAAGGTTTATAGACTCGTTTGTAAAAGCTATCTGTAATCATATTAATAATGAGTCTTAAATAGTAAATAATATCGTAAGCTCCTATTTTTGATAATGTATAACGCTTTATACTTTTCCTTTGATAATAATGGTTTTGTAGGTATCAGTTTATCTTATTTAGGTACTTTATACTATTATTTTACTTTAAGACTTTCAATTTTTGGTTCACTAGGGTCTAGTCTAGTTGACTAATTCCCTAGTCAATATAAATTGAAAATCTTGAAGAAAAATTAAGCGTTCAAAATATAATTTGCAACAAAAAGTCTAGATACAAAATCGTTTATCATAAACCGGCTATTATTCTTGATGTAACGAGCCTGTTATGGGAAGATACCGTAAACGACAGAATTTAGTCTTTTCATATTTTTTAATATAACATACAGTTAAAATAATTTCGATCCTAATATAAACAGTTTTAGGTCCATATTTACGTTGACGACGTATGAATGTTATGTTATAAATTGGAGATTTATCAGTAATGTATAAAAAATATTTGTAAAGTAGCCCTCCTGTAAATTTTTATATACATTGCTTATGATGGATGTGCTTTCGTAACAGGTTCGATAATCTACACTAGAGGAAAAAATTGTATTTTTGTATGTTTGTAACGAAAACTACTGGACCGATTTCAAAAATTCTTTCATCATTCGAATACTTGGCGCTGGAATCGGGTTCTAAAATTTTGATGAAATTTTATGTATGCTTAAGTGGGTCTCAAGGTGGTTGTGATTCACAATTCGACTCGGTAGGTGGCGCTAGAAGCGGTTTCTAGATTTTTATTTTCTCATGGCAGGACAATGTCTGCCGAGACCGCTAGTGTATAATAATCCAAGAGGCGACGACCACAATTTGTCTTATTCCGTTTCTCATGGTAGCGAAAAGCGAGCTGCGGATAGTTGTTTTGCTGTTACATTTGCGATTTAGTATTACAATTAAAAGAAAATATTTTGCTTCGAAATGTTCCTCAAAATCGTGTATATTTAGATGGTAATAGTAATCTAATTTATTTTTTACGTAGTTTAAGGTAAAATACATACTGTGAAACGAAACGCAATCAAGCACTATCCATATCGATGTTTTTGTATTTGAAAAGATTAAATAATCAATAAAATTATTGTTTCTTTCATTTCTTACATGAATAATAATACAGTGACGTTAATCAATTTTATCAGGTCATCGTTCTGGATTTTGTGATAACTACCCGATGATATAAATGACTCATTCCTTTTGATATGAGTTCTATTCTTTATATTAGATTACCTACATTATTAGATTGGGTTGTATAGCAAATATTCCTTGTTTACTACTGTCCAAAATATTGTTTAACCTACGTTTTACTATTTTCTACACACTCTTATTAATATCTATACCAACTATTTACAACTTATAAGCCATATCACACTTCACACATATATTAATATAACTGAGGTTAGTTTTAGACGTTACGTTCTTCAATAAATAAGTGACTAATATATGTGCATTGAACACTAACAGTAGTCTAAGTATAATAATAAATATATAGGTGGGTGGGTTGGAGGTCATCGGGCCAGGTTGGGCCCAAATTTTATATAATCTCAACAATTATTATGACAAATTATCGAATATTATCTATTAATTCTCTTACTTCTGATGTTACGCTATAAGCATTTATACGTATATTTTACGCCTCAAAATCTTTAACAATCATGATGGATATGATTGTTAGTGACATTACTATGACTTTAGACTACAGAACAGTGAAGCGAGAAGACTTGACGAAAAATGTATCCTAATTATCTTAATGTCTTTTGTGGTATTTTCTAAGCTGAAGTAGAAGCATACACATTGTTAATAATATGTGGGATGTGAATTAAAATGGCGTTGGAATTATCACCAAGTAAAAAAGCAGAAAATCGTAATCACATAAATCGCCAAAATCCGTCGTTATAAGATACACGCTCCGAAAGTACACTAGATAACGCCTCAATCGCAGTTGAAATACAACTGACTCAGTCCCTGACTGTCTGATCTTATCTTATTTGTAAAATGGATTAGCAGTGTACTGTGACGGTACGCATCATCATGTATTTATTATTTTCTCACCTATTAATTTTTATTTATTTATAAAGGAATGGCTGTTCTCCATATAATGTATTCCCTCCTTTATTTCGCATAATATATTATGTATTTAATACTAATCTCTTTGTATGATATATTCGAATTTTTCTTTGTTTGAAAATTTGACAGAGAAAAGAAAAGGACTTGAATATTGGCGTTTGACAGAAGAAGACAATGAAAAAATTATTGTCGGAAAAATTTGTGTTTTATATTATTACAGATGGAGAAAAACTATTGGTGGAGAAAATGATCAATACTAACAATAAATAACTATATCTTCGATATGTGCGCTACAAACTTCGGTGCTATGGATTTCACCAAAGGGCTAGTCTACGACTTCAAGTCACCAAATAATGCATTAATAATTTTACTAATCATGTAGATTTGTCTAATATCTTGCTTGTTGTGTTTATCTATGTTTTCAGGTGTTCTCCTGGACTGTTGTAATATAGAACTACTAATAACTATATACTAATAATTTACTAACATTAATCTATGCTGTGTTTGTTGCTTTTATTTCTGTTTTCAGATGATCCAGAGGCTGTTTTATGTTTGATTGTTACTAATGATATATCTAATTATGTGTTTTAAACTAATCTGTTTGTTGAATATGTATTTTATAACTAATTTTCTGTGTTTATTGTTGAAATTTTCCTTGTGCACTAATTACATTATTTTGCAGGCAATTCTAATGTCCTCTCTTTACAGAGATGTTACTAATAATATTGTGTTAATAATTTAAATTTCAGAATTTATGAAATATTTGCATTTAATGAGTGTCTGTATGTATAAACCTGGAATTATCCTTAAAACTTAGCTAATAATCTGTAGCTAACTACAGCAGCTTATATTAATTAGTTAGTATTGAGTATGGTATATCTTGTTGTTAGTCTTTAGACATATTGGGACCCGTGGGTTCATCTCTTCGGACTTTTAATTCAATAGGAACGTTCCTTTGACTTATATGAGCATATATGCTAACATATATAAGTATTTATTGTGAAGACTTACACAACTATATGTAATGATAGACAGACTTGTTTACTATCTATTACTGACCTTCCTGTTTTAGTACTTAACGAATTACTGTCCTTAATTTGTTAATTATATGGAGAATGAGCTATGCATAATTGAATTAATTTGATATAAGTCTTGATTGACTTGTGTGTTATTAAGAGATAAGAATTGTTTGTACATTGTTATAGTTTCATAGTTAATTAAATTATTAAGGGTTAATTGAAAAGCCTGAGTGTGTTAATATAATACTTAGGAGGTATGACACATAGTCTCTTGCGGATGAAAATACTAATTATTTAATTTGATTTAAGGGGTTCTGAAATATATCTTTGGTTTTAGAAACTTAATTAAATAACATGACTACTTCATAGTCGGGAGCTACTAAGGGTTTATGATGATTCTTTTAGGCGACATAATTATTTATTAATTTGTTAAGGGAGATTAATTATGTGTCAATGGGATTTACTTGTAGGAGTTCTTGTCTTGTTGTTGCATTCATGTTGTTGTATCTGGCTGCGGTTTCTTGCCTGAAGGGGTGTTGATTGTTAATGTCTATCTGCTCTTGTCGCAGTGAACTTAAAGTCAGACGTCGTATCGAGTCTTGATTGTTTTGAACATAGGCAGGGTTATTATTGACCTAGGTCTGTGATATCATAGTCTTGGTTTATTATCTATTATTTAGTCTATTCATATATGTGTATATATTTAGATATATTTTATAACACTACATTATTACACCACACTTTACAACAATCATGCATTCTATATGGGAAGGCTAATTGACTTTAGAAAATTTAAAGTTTATTTAGTTTTATTGGTATTTAATGTTTTAAATACTTTCCTGTTGAGAGAGTTTACTTTGGCATTTGGCTTTGTTTGGTGCAAAGGAGTTGCTGATTACAATCTAAATTTTATTAAAGGTTTCTTTTGATTAACTATACTTTCTTAAACAAGCAGCTCTGCTGTTACTAAATGTGTATAAATTAGGCATTCAAGTACTATTATAAAATGATGAGTTGGGGTGAAAACACATATTGATTGTTACCATGTTAGTGTTGATTAGGATCCGGGTTTATGGTCTTTGTAACTCTGGGTAAGAAGATTCACGACCTTCTTACTTACCGGGACAGATTACCCTTGGATAGTTTCGACAAATTTTCCAGGATTACCACGCGCGCAGCTTTTAAGCAAATTTAGTTTGTTTTTATAATATGTGTATTCACGAGACTAAAATGGTTTCACATATTAAGATTAACTGAATTGGTAACTGAAGGTTTGGAACCAGTTAAGCCGCGGATCAGCCTGGAGGCGAAGTGGGCGCCACGGGGACAAGCTACTGGTGTTGCAGGAGGATCATTCGTATCAAAATTTATTTTCTTTCACGATATGTGACTTCATGAGAGTCTTAGATGTAGCTAGACCAGGTAGACTTGGCTGAATTGGAAGGGATGATTAAAAAGTATCTACATTTGAGCAGTGTTACTAATGATGACATCTTTGATGTAGAGTATCACCATTTTATGTTAAATTCAACTTTAAACTTTACTTTTACGGTGCTATGCTCTCATCTCTTGGGTGTTAGGGTCATTAGATGGATGTAGGGTTTTGCCAATTCACTTTAATTTTAAATTTTATTTTAACTTTCACGGCAAACCTGAAACCTGTCTTTGACAAGGGAATGCATAATATGAGTGAAGATGTCTCTCGCCTAACTTTAACTTAAAATTTATTTACAATTCATAGAGAGACATTCTGAAACTCTTACTCCAACAATTTAAGAATGGGAATTTTATGAGATGTAGAGAGTATCACTATTTAAACTTCAATTAATCTTTATCTTTAATTTACTGTGATATTCTTATTACTGCATCAGAGGAGGTCTCTGAGGTGACGTTCCTCATAATGACAATCTTATTTGATATTTTGGAAGGGTGACTTTGAGATAAAATGTTCACTCAAGTTTTTTGGCTTTTCCAACTCATTTTACACACAAGGCACTCCAAATGTGCTTTTTTTTTAAATGGATAGATCGTACTGCTGGGAGTTTCTTGTCGGCTCTTCTCGCCAGCAATAGTACGTTGTGAACCGACGCTAGTTTTAGATAATGTTTATAATTGATTCAATAAATTCTAATTAGAAAATTGGAGGTTCTTCTTTTATCTTGATATTAATGAGCTCTTTTACTGATAGCTAATGCGGTGGCATAATATCAGAGAGGTGATTAGGAGGGGTGCCTTACACAAAATTATATAATTTGTTATGAATCAACATTAAAATATCTTTTGGCTAAATAAAGGCACGGGCGTACTCAGGTGATGAGCTTATATCATGAGTAATACATTTATCATAATTCATAAAATGCATAGCATTTTACACTTACAACATATTACTACAATATTATTATTATATATATATATATATATATTTTACATCAACCTTTGAGAGTCTTCCTGTCCTTTGATCAACACTCTTATATAACCTACCTTGTGAACATAGGGTTAACGGTATTGCGACGAGGGTTCCTGCTACTAGATGATCACGTTTTATGGCCAATATTACATGATTTAATCAATGAATATGTTTTATTAAACTTCATTATATAAATTCTTTTCTCACTCCATGCTTCGGCTTGAGTATGTCATTCCATAGTCACTACACTCAAAGGGGAGGGGGTTTGTTACAGTACCCACTGGGCTTTAGAATTCTTGACTTGTGAGCTTAATGGTTTCTAAAAGTGCGCATGAAATCCAAACAATAGACAGAAGGATTTATGACGTCTTACCAGAAGGCGTACAAAAGGATTAGCGCAAACAATAGATCACACAAATTCAAAGGGGTAATAAAACACCTATAAAGGACAGGTTCGCAACAATATTTTATCTTACCAAAAGGTTTTATAAGTTTTTACTTAAACTTTACTAAGAACAATTTTAAATAAGTCAGTCATTCATTTAATTTCTCAAATCAGTCGTTTTAATTTATATTTGCTCTTGAAGTTGATAATATCGATTCACCCCGCCAGCTATTTCATTAATACCCGTCCGTGGTCTCCATTCCTAAGCAGAGATAATTCCTTAGGGACGACGCGGCGACGCATAGGGAATATTTATTCATGAGTTCTGGTTCTCAAGAATCTTGAAAACTACATATTCCTTCGACGGCAAAACGAGAATATATTCTGTACCTACAGCATATACATATTATACCTTCATGCCTTCTAGATAGATAGATAGATAGATAGATAACTCTTTATTGTACACCAATATAAACATGAACTTAAGACTAAATTATATCTAGTTATGTACAAAGGGCGGTCTTATCGCTAAAAAGCGATCTCTTCCAGACAACCCCAGGAATGAATTAAGATAATGGCGATGGTGGTATACGTAACATATAGTACAAGCCTTCTAGTTACAAAACGAAATTACGTAATAATCCAAATCAATACGTTATAATTTAAAACTACAATTTTTTTTAATTTAGAAAAACTTGCAACAAAGTACCGGCATTATACGACCTCATTCTTTTGACGTGGGTTCGAATCCATGCCGGTTACAATAATTATTATCGTATGTTGATAGTGATGGAAAACGTCATCAAATCTACACATTAATACAGCCCATGTGTGGAAACTATCAATCTCAGAGTACATTAATATATTAGAACCATCCACTGTCTCAAAAATGAAGAGGCCTATCCCGAACGGTAAATACATTTATACAGGCTAATATTAATATCTAAAATCCACTTTTGGTAAACGGTTCTACGATCCTACGATTTATTTAAGTAAGAAAAGCAATAACCATCCTACTAGTATATCCATCATCATAATCGTCCCACTACTGGACTCGGGCCTCTGAATCTCTTAGGGCGACTAAGGCGGCTGGCGTATTTGTTTAGGACGCGAGTGTTTTCACCATATTTGTTCTAACAAGCTCACTGGTTTTACCCATTAGCTGCACCTAGTATAATACTAGTTGAAACACTAGTTTCTTTGAATAAATTTCTTAAAATGTGAACATTGCCTCTTTATATTTTTCCATTATATTCACGACCTGGCTTATTCCAATTGCTTTTTATGGAAATAATATATCATCGAATTATTAACCTAGGTGGTCAATTACTACAAGGTAAATGGCAAAGAATAATAGCAAAGCACTGGCAAAAGTTGTAAATTGTAGACTATGAAATAACTCGCATTAAATTTACTTTTCTCAGAATTTGAATATTGTGTAGATAATAGGTACTCAAGCTTGTTGGAGCTCAGATACATTTTTTGTCCCTCTGCTTCCCGCCGGGGTATTTCCTCTACGCTACGATTTGGGGTCATTTAAGAAGGACGTTATAAAATTTCTTCGAGGCCAGCATCGCGTTGACAACGTCCCTGGTGTTGCAAACATCCATTGGCTTTGGTGACCACTTTCCATCAGATAGGCCGTTTGCCTGTTTGACAGCTTTTGGTAATAAAATAAATTCAGGAGAATCCGAGGACAAACCACCGAGGTGGGGCGTGAGGAATCCCTCATGGTGAATCCACCATTTCAAGGTGGCATTAATGCATCCGTGCATGCGTCGGGGACACCCGGAAGGACGATGGCCGGCTTTTACTTGATAAGTAATGCGTGTTCCCCACAAGAGTATCGTCGTGCCTGGCTCGTACCATAGATGATGCACTATATATAAGATGGCTCGTAAGCACGTCTACACGTAACTACTGTTCTGTAACTCTGAAATTATGTACTACTAACTTGCTAGGCGCGTGTCGACTTCTTTATATACAATGTTTTGCAAATTCGGCAAATTTACAGCAGAACGCTACACACGAGGCTCCCTCCATTTTAAGCCAGAGTTGAAGTCAAAGATCGATGACATCGATCGACGTTGTTTGATAAACCATACCGTCCGGCTTATATTTCATCAATCTCTTTCAAAATGCAAAAGAGGATTAAATATTTTATGCTAGAAAGGCTCATCTATTTTATATATAGTGTACTATCTAATACTGAACACAGGCAGGTCAGATCGATATCGCGCGGTGTGCGGGCAGGCAGCGGGTACCTTTCTTGGATAATCAAGCAGCTCGATCGATGTCGCCTAGTGCCTTCCAGCATCGATCGACTATCAACCGATAGTATGGTAGCACCCCAAGAAAACTGTTCTTCATAATAAATACATATATTCAAAAATAAAATATACGGACCTTTTTACTGGAGTTCTATTTAAAGTATACCTACAGTTTTCAATACTGAAATATAAATTCGTATTACTCTTTCCTTGTATACAGTTATGCTTTTAAATAAATTGCGAATGGGCCAATAACAATATATCGTTTGAAGCTTGTATGACAAACTATTTTATATTAATAGGCCGAGATCCGTCTGCAAAATTAAATACATGTTTTTTTTTAATATATATTAATTTAAAAATACTAGCGGCCACATTTTTATAAGCAACCTAGCAAAAATGTATTGCCGTATATAATTATTCAGAATAATATATAACAACTTGATTTTAATTAAATAATACAATATAAATTTAGTAATCTTGCCGCCGGATCTCCGTCTATAAGTAGTACCCGAAGAAAAATAATGTAATAAAAACCCTATACGACCGAATCCATTTTAATCACCTTCATGTACCACTAGAAGGGCGTTTCAAAAGTATTTTTAGTTACTTACTAAGAAATTTTCAGACGCACATATGATGAGAAATTATATTTAAGTAATTCTTAACCTTATTTCTTGGCTTCGGTACTCACTTATAATTAGAAATAACATACACGTTGAGAGTAAGACACACATACACCGAAGCGAGAGTATAAGAATTCCTTAAGTAATAAAGACCGGACATAACCCGAATAATTGTTTCTAAGAAGAAATTTAATTCCGAATTTCTTTACAAAATGAAATAAAGGCCACAATTTTAGGAATGAAAATTACGGCGTACCACATAAATTGTCCAGCAAGTACGATCCCTAAATCTTCATAAAATCAGACTGCTTTATCTTTATCCCTTTCCTTTATACATTGGAGAAGTATTACTGTGTTTATATATCAAGGTTAAAATGGAATACGAAACAATGTCACATTTATCAACTATCTAGAAATGGGATTAACAGAAAGTAATTCAAGACTATTCAGAAAGGTCACGCAACCAGCTGGAGGGCACAAATGAATGGTCTCCCTAAGATTTTATAATATAACTTAATAGAGCAAAGAATTTTTTACTTTTATTTTTTATTGCATGAGTTCAGTAGACAGACAGACGGCCCACCTGATGGAAAGTAGTTAACATCGCCTATGTAAATGTGCAACCAAAGGCGTTTTACAAATGCGCTGATGCTGTTTTAAGGGAGACTGCCACCTGGCCACTAATGCCGAAACACAATTCAAAGTTGTTATGCCACTCTAGTACCGGGGGTGGTAGCCAGCCAGCGGGTAAATACTCTACCACCTGGCTGTGGATTGTTTTTGTCGCCTCTTAAGACAGGCCCCCCGGCCGAAGGAAATTATATTCTTTCTACGTTCCTTCACGGTTAAAGCAAAAAAGGAAGCAAGTTGAAGACACGAAAATTTGAAAATATTTTTATGCATAGTAAACAGGGAGACACCGCTGTCACTGTCGCCAGCCATTAGAATGGGTTATAGGGGGTGTAGTGGGAGAATAGGATAGGGGGAGAGGGTAGTCGGCCATTAAAATTCTAACTCATTTTAGGACACAGGATTGGCTCAAGTCTAACAGCTTCACGTCGATGTTCTGTGATAGCAAGGTATAATATCAACCAAACCAGCCCAGCGCGCTGGAATTAAGATTTTTCAATTCCAACATGGTTCTGCCACGACTATTTCTCAAGCAAGTAACTAAATAATTTAAATATCATGGTGGACTTTAATAATTGACTAATGAAAACTATACGTGCAAAATATAAGACGATTTTAACGGAAGAAAAAATATACAGATAAGAAATAATAAGAGAACATCAATGTTCCATATTTAAAATTAGTGCAAAAAGAATTATCTGTATTTTCTCTGAAGTTTCACTTCTACTGCGTGTGAACTGCACACACTCACACACATTTTTTTATAAACACGTAAACTTAAACTGGACACCTTTGTAAAATGATACTGTCGCTTTCCACAGGCGACAGTAACCATTTGGAACAAGGATCTCTAAGGAACATTATAACAACATTTGTTTTAAAATCTATATCTCAATTATTTCTAAATAGGTACTCACATCTAATGAAGCCCGTGAAAGATGTTAATCAAAATTATCCAGCGGTACGTAAGTTAATTAAGCGAACAAGGGATGTAGTTATTAATACACATTTGCCTAAGTATAACTTATTGGGTTTCCACGACTACGACAGAGTGTGTGTGTGTATAATAGATTGTTGGCACTTTGCCAGTAGTCGCTTACGTAAGTATCATAAAGTATAGAGGAGTAGTTCAATATCGGTTTCATAATTTTAATTTAAATATCAGGTTAGCTACAAAGTTTAGCACATTTATATAATAGGAGAAGGTTAACCTTCTTTTGATAAAAGTGGATGTTGATTTAAATAAGGCCTAATTAGTCAGTATCACACAGCCTCACAGTCGGAAGGCCTTCTTACGCGCAGTGGTTCCAAGAATGGAGGAGCGGCAGCACATTGTATAGTGCTCCCAACTTATTTGTGAAATGAAGAGCGTCGCTGTGTTAGCTCCGGTGTTGCCACTCTATAAAATAATCATCAAAGACATTTGAATACATCACATTCATCAAGATAATCATATAGTAAGTACATATAATGCTCGGGCTCCAACTGGGATAACATTATAGTTAGTGACTGTGGCCAAATGCTGCTTATTTATAGCTTTAGAGGTACTTGCGGAAGATCAGCGCGGGCTGTGAAACTAGCATTATGCTGGGCATGAGCCTTTTTAGGACATCACAATTAATTGTTAGATATATTATCATGTAAGACTTTTTGTATCTTGTCCTAAATGAGTACTTTTTCATTCTTTCTTTTTTATTTTTTTATTTAAAAATAACGCCGTTAACGAATAAACAACTTTTTTAGAACTCGTAACTCTAATTCATATAATTCAAACGTGGCGGCAGTAGTTCTATTTATTGCCATATCACAGATAAGTTGGGTAGAATATATTGACATTACTAACACTAGTCAGGTGGGGTAACTGTCTTGTCCCGAGAAGAGTTTACGTTAGACAGGAGCCTGGTTGTAAAAATTACGTCAAATCGAAATATGTCTTATAACAAGGTGAAAGACAAGAGAGAGAGAGAGAGTGTTGGTTTACTTAAGACTGATAAATTTTAACGCTTTAATTTACATCTAAGGCTACTTTCTGGTTTGTCGGTACAATAGCGGTGCGGGAGGAGCACATATCAAGCGAATCAGGAAACACTCATAGAAATAAAATTAGGTGATTGGTAAGCTTTTGGTACCGCATGCCATGCATGATTTTGCACCGCTGCTGAAAAATCAGATAACGGGCTAAGTGTTTTTTCGTAAAGATTTTTATAAGCTATATACTTTAACTCTCTAATAGGTAGTGCATTATCTTCTACACTGTTATACTGATCGCCTTGAAAATTTATTTGTACACGGGAAATACATATTTTAATAATTACATTTTTTGCTATAGCTTATTTCGAAAGGTTTAAATTGCTGCTTTTTATACACACTATATATAGATGCTTACTATTACTAATTGTGTGTATTTATTCTTTTCTTGTTGGAGTCTTGGCAACACTCTTTCTCTGACCTCTATGCGTTGTGAAAAGTTGTTGTATCATAGTAATCTGAATTTTATAATACTTATTAAATTAAATTATTCGTTGTACGAGCCTTTTTGATTACAACTACAACAACTTAGCATAGATTACGTAGTAGTGTATTCTTTTCTCACAAATAGAAGTACGAGAATAACTTCATACATGAAACATATGTTTGTAATCTTATCCCGACTAAATGACGGAACAGATCTTAATGTTTGGTAAGGAAATAAATTATATCCTGTCAAAGGACATACGCTATCTTTTGTGACAAAAAAATAATCTTCAAATGTATGAAATAAGGGAAGAAAATTTGTATAATTCCTCAAATAGTCAGATTTTGGATATGAACATTCTTATTAATTTTGACTTATGATTAGAAATAAAGTAATATGTGTTTCAGCATCACAATTATAATTTTAATTCATCAAGATAACAGCTAGCTCAGCACGTACCGGAAATGTCTCTGAAACATACAAAGAACTAAATTCAATTGAATTTAACTTTGAAATTGCGTAACGACAAAACTGGACAAACATTAGACTAGGTACGAGTTAGAAAACTAAATAAGTCCTTTAATAGTTTTTAGATGTAGGTAATGTTATGCATACAAATTAAACGAATATATATTGAAATAGAAAATGTCATTTGTAAAAATTTCTATCTTGATTGAAAACGAAAACTCAACATTTAATTTTATGTATGTCTGTAACAACAACTATGGAGCAACATAAATAATATTTTAACTATAATATTGATATAGAAGATAAGTAATGTGGACAATTAATATATCTCCTGTTCCAATATTAAATACTTTTAATTCAAGATAGTAAAATTGAGAGTAAATCAAACCAAATGAACGAGCCAGTAAAATAATTACGAATAGATTAAATAGTTGTCGATTTGTGAGACTGCCACAAATTAAACCAGCAAAGCCGCAAGTCACGTTTCCCAATACGATTTATCGATATAATTCAAGAGGGTCTGTTGATAGTGGTGGTTAAGATCGTATAATCTTGTATCCATAATCGGTATTTTGATATCGATATGATCTTAAGTGGGTACCTAGTTATGACACGAAGACTTTGTTCACTTCTCATATTTTGCAGATTTACGGAGTCAAACGGGTGAAAAAGGCCGCTGAGACAAGTGTTTACTCACACGTCTATCACCCCCTTAAAGAGCCAACCGACGTCAGATCAAATTTTGCAGATTTACGGAGTCAAACGGGTGAAAAAGGCCGCTGAGACAAGTTTTTACTCACATGTCTATCACCCCCTTAAAGAGCCAACAGACGTCAGATAAGTGAATTGGTTCAAACTCAAAGACCGTTTTCGAATGCACGAGATGTTGTTTTCTCGCAAATGGAACAGATATTCTATTATCCCATTCTGTAGTTAGCATTATTAAAGTCACATAAAAGCCCCGATAAATACATATATGTACCTACATAAATTTTAATATACGTACATGCTTCACATGTTACGTAAAGTAATAATTAATAACAATTAAATTTAATTAACTTAATATAGCACGTAAGCAATTTTGTTTATTAACCTATGAGTATATACATTCTGCATGTAGCAGACCACAGCTGCTACTATGAACGTTGAAATTTTATTAGAGACTAGCGCTTTCCCCGCGACTACGCCGCATGTAAATGCCTACGTAGTAAGCTATGTTACTTACATAAAAACTTAATTAGGTTTTTTATATATCTGTATAAGCCTTCAATGAAAATTTATCTAACTGATGGTGAAAATCAGTTAAAAGTAATAGCTACATTATTATATGCACATAGTTTATTTGTCAATAACTAACATCATTAACAATTAATAACAATATCAATCGTAAATAACGCATTCAACTCATCGCTACATCTGTGTTCAAAACGATCAATAACTATAATTATCCCAGATAGAAAAGTGGCACAAGATAAAAACTCTCCTATTATATTAATGTACTCTGCTGTGAAAGCCCATGAAATAGAGTGGCATTTTTATGTTTTAAAGAATAGGCAGGCAAAGGAACTATAAACACCTTTGGATGGTAAACTAAAATAAATCCTATGAAATTTGAATGATGATTATCTTATAAGATTTGATTACTGTAAATAACATATTTTATTTCGTTAAAGGTTATATTCTGTAATTCTGTAGACCTTACTATGTCTTGTTGAATTTACTACAATAACAAAGAAACTAAGCACATATAATCTCCACAACTGCCCAGCAAAACAGAGACGAGTCACAGCCAACCTGATTTGATGTAATAAAAAGAATGACGTTTTGCATAAATGACAATGTAGGTATTTGTAAGTGAATTGAAAACACGCGCTTGCAGCGCCATTATTTTACTAATCGGTCTATTCTAGGGAAACCACGTCATGTATATTGTATACGGTTAAAATGTATTCTAAGACGGGTTATAAGCATTTAGTCGAGTTTCATTCATTCAGTGTTTCCAAAAAAGATGCGATCGCAGCACCATCTTTTTCGCTATTTTCATCTATAACAGGGAAGCGATGTAATTTATCGAGATAATAAATACCGCAAGTTACGCTCCGGGATATAAGCTAGCTCTATGTCAAGTTTCATTTACACATTTCATTCATAGACAGAAAAAAGGAAAAATTTCAAAATTTTGTATTTTACAATTTTACTAAGTACTACCATTTACAGATTTACTATACATAATATAGATGTACCAATGTACTTTTTTAAAGCCAAACAGTTCATTGCACAGAATTCGAGTCTCGTTGTTATTTATGATTCAATAAAAAATTTCATTCATTACAAGTGCAGTGTAATAAAACAAAGAGGATTAAACACTTGTATGTAGTTTGCCGATGGAAAAGGAATCTACGCTGGTTAGGCCAGCGCCGCCCGCTGGTATCGATCTGCTGGTTATATAACCCCCCCGCACACCCCCATAAATATTGCCAGGGTAATATCAATTTATATCCTGAATTTGAACAATTTATAGAGATATTTGAGGCTATGATAAAATTATGTATAATATAAATAAAAGACAAAGGCATAAAGATGATAGTAAGAAAAACACATATGAAAACGCAAGGCAGATACTTGTGGAAAATTGACATACATTTGAGACAATAATTAATTGTTTACGTTATGAGGCGAACGAAAGACGCATAAAGATGGCGGTAAGAAAACATGAAAGCCCCAAACAAGACGTCTGCGGAAAACTGTAGATATTCTTAGGGTGCATAGTAACTGAGTAACTATATAAATGTTACAAAAATAGCGGTTTTTATTGAAGATTTCAAACCAATATTTTTAATATTTGTATAATTATTTGATGAACCTCATCTATATCTTTTTCTTTATATATACTTTTATTCGTGTGTATGTCACTGAACTCCTAAATTTTGCTCATATTTTTTGTCTGTATTCAAGGGATGATTTAGATTCACACTTGGATCCAGTAGGTGGAGATGCAATCAGGTTCTAAATTTATTTTTTTAGGACAGGGCAACTTCTGTCGAGCCCGCTAGTATTATAAATGTATTATTTTGTAATAAATTTTACGACCATTTTAATTAGAGGGAGCGATTTTTCGGGCCTATGTTTTACATAAAAAGTGAATGTTTGAATTCTCTATTCATCCAAGCTTTTTGTCTCTTATGCCTGGCAATCCTTACCCAGTAGAACATACCTTTCGCAGGCCGTATCATTCATATATAAGTGAGAATCTGTAGCTGGCGGGTTCCGCAGGTTCCCGTTTTTCAGTTTGTTCTGCGCAGTGGGAAACTCAACAATTCCTTCTCCCAGTTGTTTTGCTGTCTTTGCCTTGAGCGAACGTTGTTTTTAGACAGCATATTAGTGTTTGTTTTGGCTGGGGATAAATGTTTTAAGGTTAGTTCTTGATAGTTTAACGATGTTAAGCTTATATCGCTTAGTCTAAATAGGTATCAATGTTTTGTTGATAAGCTTTATTAAGTGTTTAGTGTAATTTTTATTGTTTAGATGACAGCTTTGTTCTATTTTTAAACTTTATTTTGGTATAGCTTTTTTATTGAATATAAGCAATAAAGTATGTAGAAACTAAATACGTCATATTTTAATTTAATTTATGCGTATTTTAATCAGATATTTTGCAACTTTTATATAAATGTATATACTTTTGCACTATTACTGCTTGTTTTTTTTAGAGCATTTTAGTAACATTCTATATAACTATATGTAGTTTCAATAAAAAGATACCAGCTATATATTATGTAATAAATACATTTTTAATTTTAGTTTTTTTATCCAAGAATTTTTATTTAAAATAATAGTAAATAAATTATTCAATTCCTATTCTCAAGTATTGGTGTCCAGTACTTTTCTTCCGGCTTCAGCAATCAAGGTTCAGATCTACATAAATATAATAAGTCATAAGATTTTAATTTTACATTTATTAATTTTTTTAATTATACGTTTCTTTCCATTCCATTTCTTCAAATTAAAATCCTATGTTCATCCCCGCTGTAGAAGGAAGGTTTATATTCAAAATTGTATGATAATCGGTTTTGTTCACAAATCGGTGAACAATGAACAAACAAACATCGAGCTCAACTCTAGTAGATACGAGTGATTATATCGGAGGGTTTAAATGTTTTAAGATTTTAATATCTCTATATCCGTTTTTAGTTTCAGAAACCAATTAAGACGCGCAAGTTATTTTTTTACTTTTTTATTGCAGGAGTTCAGCAGACAGGCAGACGGCCCACTTGATGGAAAGCGGTTACCATCGCCTATGGACATTTGCAACACCAAAGGTGCTACAAATGCGCTGCTGCTCTCTTAAGGGAGACTGGAACCTGGTCACAAATGCCGGAACACAACTCAAGGTTGTTATGGCGACATACTTTAGACTAGGGGTGGTAGCCGTCCAGTCGGGCAAATGCCCTACCGCCTGGCAAGTGGTAGTGGTGGTGGTATTATCTTTGTTTGTCACCTTTTTATAAGTAAACGGAACAGCGGACCTTAAATAAATTTGCCAAAGAGATAGATTGAAACCTAGGGAAGAGTATAGGGTACTTTTTATCCCGAAAACAATTTTAAAGATAGTGAAATAGGGGATTAAAATTTGTAATCGCAACCCATAACTCCTCAAGTTATATGAATGACCTCTTGTTTCATAATAGTTATGTTAAAAAAAAAGAGTTAATAATGTCATTAATAATAATCGTATTCTGAATAACACTGTTTTTAACCGGCCTATAAACTTCGTATAATTTTTATGAATTAGAAGGTTACAGTTTTGCCAGTAAGTAAAGAAATGTTTCCGCGTTACAATTGCATTTGTACTTCTTGCAAAAAATAATAATATACAAGCGGAGTCGCGGGTAATGGTTAGTTTTCCATAAAATTATCTCAAGAAGAGGCAATTACATACGCATAAGAGTCTTCCAGATAATATAATCTTTAATATCGCCTTTATTGCCTTTTTATATGCGGATCTCATGGCTTTTGTATGAAGGCATTCTGAAATTACCAAATTAAAGTCTTCCTGGAGTTTAATTGTGAATTTATGAGCCTGTAGGGAAACACGATTATATTATACATATCAGTTTGAATTATACTACAGTATAGGTTGTATATGTATGAAAAAAAGAACATTTTTTGTTCAAAAACAACCCTTTCCCTTGGTTTTCTGTTTTACATTTCTTCAAAGAAATTGTTCAATACCATCCTATGATTTGGTATAATAATACTTATGTGTTTAAATTTTCAAAAATAGAATAATTACATTTTAGTTTTCGTCAAAATCGACTTCCAGACTCCTTTGACTGTTTTTCATTATTTAGCATAGGATTTGGTCCTGAAAGCTCTCTTAAAAAATTCACTAAACACTATATTTTAAGAAACTAAAAACACCCTTAATTTAACATGAAGTTTTTTTTTAAACATGGGCTTTGTAGTCAAATATAAAACAAATATGTTTGGGGCTACTACAGAAGCTTTCATCGTCAAAACTTTTATACGCACTTAGCAAATTTTGTACATATTTTTTTAAAATTTTAATAAAAATATACACATAATTTTATTTACCAATGTGACTATTGAGTCATTTCCATTAAGAGAAAGTAAACGAGAATTGAAATATCCATTAATAATATTAATAGACGATTATCCGACTGAGTGGGCGGCGCAAAATAAATTAGGCGGTGAACAATGCCTACTGAAACAAGGAAGCCATATAAATGAAAGTGCTTCCTAAATTACACTGAAGAGCTTAGTTATGAAGACTTTATTAGTAGTACTTTTTGGCTGTGACTCGGTTTGCGTGGGTGCTGAATAACTCAAAGTGGGGAGTATTCTAAGAGATGATTTATTTTCAAAGATCTACCTACCTACTGTGCAGTTGAGCACAAAATGTTACAAAGATTTTTGGAAGACACTTTATACGTTACTAGCTACTTTTAGCGTGATGGTATATAGCCTTTAGTCTTCCTCGATAAATAGGCTATCTTACATTGAAAGAATTTTTCAAATCAGGCCAGTAGTTCCTGAGATTAGCTCGTTCAAGCAAGCAAACAAACTCTTCTGCTTTATATATTAGTATAAGATTATATTATACACTTTATTAGTTATTATACTCTTACAAATTATTATACACTTAATAAGTGTTTATATATACTTGTTCAAAGTTATAGCGTAAAGCATATTAATATTATAAAAATGAAAGTAACTCTGTCTGTTACGCTTTCATGGAATAAACTACGGGACCGTTTTTGCTGAAATTTGGCATCTCTTTTTCTTCTAACCAAGGGTCCTGACCATGTGGTGTTATTCCGTCCATCTCTTGTCTACAAGGCGCGTGCCATAGGTCCCACCCATTTGCATTTCAGCCGTTTAGCATGGAGGGCATCTAGTACTTTGGGTTTCGACCGTATAAATATATATCGGTGCAAGAACGTAAAAAGAACACAATTACCTGCAGCCGGGCGGCCTGTCAAAACAACTCCCACCAGGTGGTAAGGTATTTTCCCGTCTGGATGGCTATCACCCCTGGTCTAGAGTATGCCACCACTACAACCTTGAGTTGTGTTCCGGCATTAGTGGCCAGGGTCCAGTCACCATTTAGAGAGCGGCAGCACATTGGTAGCAATTTTAGTGTTACAAATACCCATAGGCAAATTGTAACCGCTTTCCATCAGGAAGACCGTCTGCCTTTCTGCTGAATTAATTATTTAGAAAAGAAAATTAAATTTACAAAAAGCAAAATACAAATATGTCACCGTGGAATGGAAAAGAATATTCTATTTTTAAAATTGGACCTACTTATGCAAAACAGAACCAATCCTTGTGGTTGCCAAATTGGCATGACAATTTTGGCATGTTTGTACATGCCAAAATTGGGTTAAGGATGCAGAAGGCTTTCAAAATGCACCTTCTATCGACTCAATAAGAATCATAACAAGATCTGACAACATTTACAGAATAAAACATTTTTATCACAAAGTAGCTAGCCCACAAAACACCAAGAGTATAATAAACTAACAAGATCCATGACCCATGGTAATCCAAAAACCTAAAAGGTTTACTTGAATCATGGAAGTAATAAGTACTACGTACAACGTAGTATTTATTACTTTCATGACTTGAATATATAGGACAAAATATCTCTATCTATACTCTCACGCAATGTTATCATAAATGAAAAAATGTAAGTAAAACAATACAAGTATTAAATATTACATTATACAATGTATAATGATAATGAAATTTCTGTTAAAATCTGAAAAATTTTCTGGTATAGATTCCGTATCGAAAAAGGATTACAAGATAATTTAAATATTAAAGTAGCAATTTTCCTCCACGTTTTCGGGTATACCTACTTCATTTCAATACCTTATAAGCTTTAAAAGATAAATCATAAAAAAAAACAAATCCCTTGCGGAAAATAATGTTATACCCTCAAACAAACCCATTATGCGACATAAAAGAACAATAAAGATATGTTTCAGCCATATTCTGGGAAATAACGTAGGTAACATATTATATTGTCAATAAAACTAAGACCCTGCGGGAGCTGCCGACAAAAGGCGGGATTACATCACCAGCAGAGGCTTCATATAGAATACCATTAAAAGGTTTCTCGTGTCTGCGATAGACGTGTATCTGCTTCGCTTTTCGTAATGCTCTATTCAATTTCTTGTTTAGGTACGAATACGTTGAAATACATTACAACATTTTTACATATAAAAGAAGAGTAGGTAGTTAAAATAACATCTTATCACCTTATCCTACCTATTTAAATCATGAAATTAAATGGTGGAGCGGCAATTGTGATAATATGAAGGTTATTGAATATGGTCGAATGTGTTGAATAAATTTAAAGCGTTAAAATTAGCGCCGTTAGCCAGAATAGTGTCTATTCAGATTAGAATAGCCAGATTAGTGTATATTCAGATTAGAATAGCCAGAATAGTGTCTATTCAGATTAGAATAGCCAGATTAGAGTACCCAGATTAGTGTATATTCAGATTAGAATAGCCAGAATAGTGTATATTCAGATTAGAATAGCCAGATTAGTGTATATTCAGATTAGAACAGCCAGATTAGTGTATATTCAGATTAGAATAGCCAGATTAGTGTATACTCAGATTAAAATAACAAAAATAGTGTATATTCAGATTAGAATAGCCAGATTAGTGTATATTCAGATTAGAACAGCCAGATTAGTGTATATTCAGATTAGAATAGCCAGATTAGTGTATATTCAGATTAGAATAGTCAAATTAGTGTATATGCTTACCAGTGGCGTGGACTTCATACAATTTGATTCCCCATAGCTTACGTTTAAGAAACTAGTGACTAGCGATCAAAAGGTCGAAACCGCCATGTATTTATTAGCGCTTACTTTTTTTATTTGTGTGTATATATATGTATTTATTACTGTATTATTATCTATTACACTCGACGGAGTTCCACGCGTATTGGATGAAATAGCAACTCATAACCCCATCGGGCACTGGCTTTTGTTTCAAAGTATTCGGTAAGGTTGCAAAATCATAACTTGTAATAAGAACATATATCTTGAGTTAACATTTTTATTTAGAAGTGTAAGTTTTATATAAGAAAAAAAATCAAAATCATGCTATGGTTCTCCATTACGGCGTGCGTGCTTGTAATTTATTATAGCTCAATAGCTTGTAATTTATTATAGCTCAAGAAGTTTCACTTCAATAAGTGAAACTTCTTTAGAATTGTTGTTATTTGAAAGTCGATGAAACGAAGTGAGGTGGAAATAAAAATGAATACGAAATCAAAATTAAAATGTGAAACATTCGTAACTACATTGGTAAAATTTTTGTAACACGGAATTATCGTAAGTGGACTCTGAAATTTGTGCCTTCAAAAAAAAATGATCGTAAAATGAAAACTACTTCATTGAAATCTTACAGTTTAAGGGCCGAATATTGCATTTGTTAAAGGACGCAATTTTATTTTTGGGACATGTATTGGGGGTCAATAGAAGCTTAACCTCAAGTTTGTGGGGTCGCCACCCTTGTCCCCCGGCCGCCACTTGGAAAAAGGGGTGAAAACACTTTTTTCGCGATATCTCGGAAACTATGGGTCTTATAAAAAATGTGTAAAGTCATAATTTGTAGCAAATTGTTTTGCCTACAAATATGTTTATATAACTTTTTGCCCTAAACTAAAAATTAAAGAAGTTATAAGCAAAAAATTGAGAAATTTGTATTCATTCCCAACTCTTTTCTTTACCATACCAACGCGCCTACGGACTCTACCTCATACGTGGCGGGGAAAACGGGGGAACTTTTCTACTTGCTTAACATTCGATAAGTTAAATTTGGTAAGTTCTATGGCAAAGAAAAGAGGAATGAAAAAATAATTTCTCACTTTTTTGCTTGTAACTTCTTTAACTTTTAATTTAGGGCAAAAAGTTATATAAACATATTTGTAGGCAAAACAATTTGCTACAAATTATGACTTTACAAATTTTTTGTAAGACCCATAGTTTCCGAGATATCGCGTAAAAAGTGTTTTCACCCCTTTTTCCAAGATGGCGGCCGGAGGACAAGGGTGGCGACCCCACAAACTTGAGGTTAAGCTTCTATTGACCCCCCACACATGTCCCAAAAATAAAATTGCGTCCTCTAACAAATGCAAAGCTCATGTAACATTTCAATGGAGTAAGTGGGCCAAACTATGTTACATTTTTAGGGGATCAAATGGCAACTATTCCGCATCAAATTAAAGAAGAATCACGTAAATCGGATCATAAATCTCAGAGTAATCGGTGTACATATATAAAAATAAAAATAAAAAACATACCGGCCAAGTTGAGAACCTCCTCCTTTTGGAAGTCGTTTAAAAACTTTTGTCATGTGCGAGCGAGATAGCGAACTACATTTAGGTAGGCCCTAGAAAAAGAAATCTAACAAAGTCTCTTAATGTTTTCTTCAGTAGAACAATACGAATTGCTACACTTACGAGTACTTACTTTATTTAACATAAAGCAACAATAAATTATGCCAAACGGGATTCCCTCTAACAAAAGGTTCTTTAAAAAAGGTGACGACAAAGGTTGAGGACGCAATTAAGTGGAAATTATTACTCTGACCTCATTCCATTTTTATTTTATTAAATGTTAGGCAGGCTTATGTTAATTAAAACTATTTTCGCGTTACTATCCACTGCAATAATGTAATGTGTTATATACATACTGTGAGATAAAAGGGTACGCACCTTGCACAAGTTTGTCGTGTCCTTCGATAGCTTCATGAGCAGGCACCAGTATAACACTCTCTCACATCTTCTGATTTGAATATATTAAGTTTTAAACACGTTGCGGCGCGGATGGATTGATTTTGAGCTTATATTTTTAAATGTTTTTGGGTAGAACTTTTAGTTTGCGTACGTGCGTAGCGAGCGAGTTTTGCAACGTCTCCTTTTTTGATGCGGGAGCGGGGTAGAGGGGAGAGATTTTGAATACTGAACGGGAAGGAGTGAACGAATGGAAAGAACGGCCCGTACACATACGTGTATATATAGGTATATATATATATATATATATACTAGCTGCGCCCCGCGGTCTCTCCCGCGTGGTGATTGAAAATCGTCACAATTCCAAAATAAAATAATTTTTCTATAATAAAAGTAGCCTAAGTTACTCCTTATTACATCAGCTACCTGCCAATAAAAGACCCGTCAAAATCGGTCTAGCCATTTCAGAGATTAGCCGGAACAATCAGACAGACAGACAAAAATTGTAAAAAGTGTTATTTTGGTGTATGTACCGTATATATATTCATATGCATGTAGTAAAAAGCGGTTATTTCAATATTACAAACACACTCCAATTTTATTTATATGTATAGATATATATACACACACACATATATGATAGCCTCGGATATCACACAATTCGAACATCTCTACAGCAAATGGTATATACAAATAACTTTCGCTAAACCAAATGATCTATTTCTTATTTTTATTGCTGGGATCAGCCTTCCCACTTACACGGCCCATACAACTTGACTTGTATTTCACAATACTTATATTGTGCAATTTTCATTAAATCTTTCTAACATCTATACATACAAATAATTAAATTGAAGTGTCTGCTTGTAGTGTCAAAATGATAGATTTTTAATAAATGCATATGAAAGTATAATTACAAAAAGAAACATTTTTAAATGTGTTGTCTGACTGTTTGTCTGTTTGTCTGTTTGTTCTAGATAATCTCTTGAACGACTGGACCATTTGGGATTGTTCACTTTTTTTCAAATTAGTTTTTTGAAAAACCATTTCGAGGAATATTAATCTATTATAGTGTCTTTAATCATTTCTGTCTAGTTAAAATTCCAAAAAACGTACGATCTTGTATTTTGTAAGAAATGCGTTTGATCTTTATTTGACCTTACTAAATCCAATCAGGTGGGCCGTCTGCCTGTTTGCCTGCTTCAGGTGTAAAAAAAAATCTAGCTGTACATTATTTGATTTCAGTTCTATAACATGGATTTTCCCTAAAGACCACTTTAAAAAATTTAACGATGTCTATAGAAAATAATAATGGTTGAACACGAAAAATTAATAAGCCTAGCGACAAAAAACACTAAAATGATCACGATACGTAATGAGTAACGATAGTGACATTTAAATAGTAGCACAGATTACTATGATTATATATAGATAAAATACTTTTATTATTTTTTTTGTTTTCTAGGCAAAGAAATCAATGTAAACTTGTCCCTCATGACGTCATCGGAGAAATAATTTTGAAATCGAATTATAAAAAAACTAACGCTTAAAACACAAAAATATTCAAATTAGTATCTTAAAATACCCTATTTTACGTAATAAAAATATAAAATCAGAGGGTATTTTTTTGTGAACAATCCCCATTTTGACGGGACTTTCACTGACAGATAGTTGACGTTATAAGGAGTAACTGAAGCTACTTTTATTTTAGAAAAAAAAATTGAAAGGTCCATTCGCACGCCGCCGCCGTCGCTGCATCGGAAGGCAAATTAAATTAAATTCTACGCGGACGAAGTAAGTAACAGCTAGTACGCAATAAAATCACATCGAATCAATACAATTGACGAACCATTGGCATCAATAATTCCTAAAGAACAACATATCTAAAGAATCTATATTGATTGTTGTGCAAATTTATGTTTTCGGAATGACTGAACAACAACAACAACAACAGCTATACTTTGCAATACATACACTAAATATTCAATCATTATTGCGCAATAAAATTTAAGGTCTTTTAGTCTTTCGAACATAGAATAATCTCCCATACTACACGATCAATTATATTTCGTAATCGCAAAATGTTTCGCAATAAAAATGGTGTCTGGGGTCGCTTTAATCTACTCCATTTTGAACTTTCTTTTACACGCTTAATTGTTAACCCTTTCACTTGTTATTGTCTTGCTTCATGGGCTACCAGTGGCGGATTCACACAGTTTTCTTATTAAATGAGTTCATCAGACAGGCAGACGGCCCACCTGATGAAAAGCGGTTACCACCGCCTATGGACATTTGTTAAAACCAAGCAGCTACCAATGTACTGCCGCTCTCTAAGAGGAAGGAAACTAGAACCTAACCACTAATGGCGAAACACAACTCAAGGCTGTTGTAGCAGCATCTAGGAGTGGTAGTCATCCAGACGGGTAGATACCCTATCACCTGACCGATTTTGACAAAAACTAAAGTGGTATAATTAATTTTTTTAAAGTCAGTTATCCTTGTCAGGATTCGAATCGCCTGATTTTATCAAAATAATCACACCTATGTTATTACTATAACAAATCATAGTGTAGTTTGTAAGGATTAATTTCTATGAAGGAAGGCCAAACAGAAAACTAAGATAAAGGGTTATTTTTGAACAAAATATTCTAATTTCCATACATTAATTAAACATCAAAATGCGCCGGTCATTTGACCGCACCTCATTTGAACGCAATCAATTTTTACCACCCATTGCCTGATTTAATTGATTAGAGAAAAATTACGTGCGTTTCGAATATCAATTTATAGATGCCTATTAAAAATAGAATAATTTTCATCACTTCCATATAGAATAAATACTTTAACTTTAAAAAGTTTAACATACTTAATGTATGGAAAATGAAACATTTCATTCATTCCCTTGATTTGGCGTCTGATATTCCTTCACAGAAATTGATCCTCACAAGCTACACTATGATTTGATATACAGAATAATATTTTTCAAAATCGGCCGATTCGATTGCTGACAATGGTAATAAATTTTTGAAACATCTAATGTCATCACTTTAGATTTCGTCACAATCGGCCCTCGAGACGCCTTTGAGTGTTTTTTTATTATTTCGAATTAATTAGGATTTGGCCCTGAAGGGCCACTTGATATATTATTCACTCTGTATATTGAAACAATTTAAGTCTAAAACGAAGCCTAATTAATAATAATATAATAATAGTTTATTAGGTACCACAGCATTGTTACAACGATAACAGAAGGTGCTACAGAATTCTAGAATAGAATAGAATATACTTTATTGCATAACATTAAGAGACAATTCAAGAAGTTTAAGTACTGAAGACAATAGGCGGTCTTATCACTAAAAGCAATTTCTTCCAGACAACCTTAGGATGGATTAGAAGAGAAAAATTGTGTAACATGCAGGTTTTGCAATATAAATAGAATAAAAAAGTATATATATAAGATTTTGAAATGGCAAGTAAAAATAGACAAGGAAATAAGACAAAAATATACATATATTAATATATATAAATAAATAATAATCATAGTAATAATGCACAAAATTACGTAAATATGGGGGAGATGAAAATTTTATTATTGTCTTTAGAGCCCGAGGTAATAAATAATCCTTCACGAGTCTGTTGAAATCCTGAAGTGACTGGGCACGCCTGTTTTTCACAAGTAGCGCATTCCACAGGCACACTGCATGAACTTGACTGTTCTATTACAATAAAATACGTTAAATCTAATTAATAGTCAGGGAAAACTAAAAATAATCAATAAAATTAGTGAATACTAACACCTAAAGTAGTTCTATGCTTCTATTCCTAACTAACTTGAATGTTTCACTTATGTGGGTAGAAGTGTTACAAAAATTTTGAGGTGTTATACTGCCATTTTTGGATAGGATTTAGCCCTGAAGGCCCACTTGATAAATTCAATCTGTATACTGAAACAATTTAAGGCTAAAACGAAGTCTAATTATTAGGCTTTGTTTTAGTCCAAAGTCGGTCTAACCACCCCACTCGATCAATACGAAACCTACTAACGAGTATATGACAGCGGTTTGTCATTATAACAATACATGACCACACAAACTAATTTCACGTGACATGGCACGGTTTGGGGCTTTTGTTGTTCCCTTGTTATTAAAAGCTTTGATATTAAAACTGTAGCGGTATAGTAAATACAGATTATTTATTACATTTTCCTTTGGTTACATTGTTTTTGAATTACTTTGTGTCGTGTGGTGGATGGTGTTTAAACGATATGTTTTTTTAACGATTACTCATTTAGGGCCGCTTGCATAACGTTCCTTAAATTTATTTAAGAATTACTAATCGCATTTAACACCCTTAAATACGATTAGCGTCTTGCACAACGCAAAATTTGTCGCTAAATATGTTTAAAGAACTATCAATACATTTTGTGTAAAACGTATTTAGGCAGTTTAATATGATTAACTAATTTTATTTAAAGGCGATCGTTATGCAAGCGACTCCAAGGGCCACTTTATAGTTAATAATATATTTAGTTAATCATATTAAACTGCCTAAATACGTTTTACACAAAATGTATTGACAGTTCTTTAAGCACATTTAGCGACAAATTTCGCGTTTAGCAAGACGCTAATCGTATTTAAGGGTGTTAAATGCGCTTAATATTCTTAAGTAAATTTAAGGAACGTTATGCAAGTGGCTCTTAATATGTTACATATTACATACAAGTACACGCACATTCATGTATGTGTGTGTGTAAAAATAGATAACAGAAGAAAAGAAACTTCAAACTTTAATTGTTTGTCGTGACATTTAATCATTTTTAGACAAACTTTGAAGAACAGATTGTCTGCAGATAATTACGTGTGCTCGAGCATCCCCATTTTATAGAACCAACATTATAGCCCCAAACTGATTCAAGAAAGAGGTATGCAGATTTTAAAGACTGATTATCTCAATGTTTATAAGTTTTCTCACGATATTTTTCCAGTCATTAATTACGTTTAACCATATAAGGAGAGAAATACGGCCAAGTTGTGTATATTTAGCGGTCAGAATTTGATCTGTAAATGCTATAGCCACTAATTATATTAGTAAAACTTTATAATTAAAAGCTATATATGATTAGTTTCAAATGCCATCGACAAAAAGGCCAAATTTTGAAGTGATAACTTCTTATGGGAGGATAAACCGCTTCGTTACGTAACGCGTTACGGTGCCAGTCTGTCTGGCTTCCCTTTCTCTCACGCAAGTTAGCACTTCTGTCGGGTGTCCCGAGACGCACACGTCATTTTTTTTTATAATACCCTCCTATGAAGTACTAATAACAAGCTGTACCAATTAAAACTTTTATTCCAATTTATCTATAAAAGGAAATAAAAAGGAAACTTTCCTTGTTAGTGTATTGTTGCAACAATCCTCGCAAAAATCTTTTCGACGTGTTTCGCTTGACAAAGTGTTTTAACAAACGCGGGAGATCTTAAAGAAAATATTATTTGTAATGTGTTCACATTACAAATAATATTTTATGTTTATATAATCTTGTATTTTATGTTTATGTAATCTGTGTATGTATGTTTATATAATCTTAGTTATTGAAATAAATAAAAATATTCGTATTATAGACGACTGCATATTCCGAAGTTAAGCAACTTGAAGGTAGAACACAATATATTTGTTGTATTAGTTTATATTTTTAATTTAGTAAACGAATAAGTAAAAACATTTTGTTGTTCACCAGAGATTAAAATTACTTTCTTAAAAGCTAGTTCAGTAAATGTTGAACAAAGGGCGGCCTGACGCCTTAAGCTATCGATCTCTTGCAGGAACCTCAGTAGACTAAGGAAAATATTAAAATATCACAGTGGTCGTGAAGACAATAAATAATATTCTATAATATCTATACATGCCGACAAAAAGTGGATGCACATCTGCATGCCATAAACCTGGTTTATTACTTTTCCCCGCAATCAGACTTCTTTTGTTTACTTTGTGTTTAAAATTGATTAGACAATAGCCTATTGTTATTGTTTTCGTTTATAGCCGTTAACAAGGTGTGCAGATTACGTTTTCTTGGAAAAAGAACTCAGTCCACGCAGTCGATTGTTGTATTGTACAGTTGACTATTAAAAAATGCCCGAACGGAGGGGTTCGGGCAGTCTAGCGAAAACCACGATCAAAGCAAGAAGAGTACAGTCGATAAGCGTTATAGTGATGGACTTTACGCGTGGTATTGAATCGTGCAGTTTGTACGGGTTGTATCCAGTTATATTTGTACCTGTTTTATACGTGTTTGTATAGTTCTACTAAATTCTATAGTAATTCCAAACGGCATTTTAATTCGAGTCCTTCGTAACTCGTAACAATGTGCAACATTCATAGCATAAATCAATAAATAATAGACTTTATATACTATACAAACATAATAAGAGTAAACAGCACTATTAGACCTGAGAGGACCAAAAATAATTAGTAACCATGACTTTAAACGACGTTAGTGATTTAGCTTCTCTGATGGTAAATGGCAGTGAGTTCCATACACGGACAGTCTGTGCCGTGAAGGAGTTATCGTCGAGGGAAGAAATATGTACAGGCATGAACATGTGTCATTAGGGAGAGTATATGTACTAAATAAATCTATGGTTGCGTTATTGGTAACATTCAACGTATAAGTATCTCGATAAAAATCTAAGTGGCTGCGGCGTTGAGTTTTGTACGATGATAAAAAGTATCTTAGTTGCCTGCCAACTACCTTATTCTGCCCTTGGCTCCATGTGTATAAATAGTAGAGTTCCGGACAGACAGTCTTATAAAGACTAATTTTACAATATATATATATATATATATATATAGAATTATGTATGGACTAATTCATGACACATGACGGACGGGTAGTTGCAGGAATCAAATAACCCGAAAATTTATTATATTTATAACTTTTCGTTTGATATGTACATAGCCAAAACAATTAACATGTAATATATAATTAGATTAATTCGGATGTAAAATGTGTACTTTATGACGAAATTTCATACTCTAATCTATATCATGACAGTTGTCAATTACAACGTACATGAAATCCGGCCTGCCGGCCAACAAACGATAGGGTCTGGATTCGCCGCACTCATTTTAATATAATTGACAAATAATATTATTCACCATTTTTAGAATCAGCGGCTATGAGCATTACGTGGCTTCTGGCATTAGCCGCGTGCGGCCTTGCCTATGCAAATGCCGATAGAGGAGGCTCCTCCTTACGAGGAGCTCTTGAAGCTCTTCAGCGGAGACAACGAGGTCGGACGCCCGGCCCGATCATTACGCAGCCAGATTACGATAGTTTGTACGAATTTATTCCTCCTCAAGGATATCCAGGTAAGTTTAATAATAAGATGATCATAATCTCTATTGTCCCGGACAGATTTGCTGGTTTTACAACATTATTATTACCTACTAATTGTAACAATATGAGCATGAACCCAAATGATTGCATACACACTTGTTGAAAGTTTTTTTAAATGTCATCGCCTCACATCTTAAAATATTTTTTTTCGTGTATATGTCATTGAACTTAAAAAATAAGAGAAGAAAAAGATTAAATTGTTTTGTGTGTTCAAGTACGAGAATGGTTAAGATTCACAATTGGACCAGGTAGGTGGCTCTGAAAGCGGGTTTCAGGATTTCGTTGGTTTTTTGTGTTTATTTGAGTGGGTCCCTCGGTGAATTAAATCCACTATTCGACTCGAGTAAGTGGCGTAGCATTCGGGACCTAAACTTTTATTTTTAAGAGCAAGACAAGATCGGCCGGGCTCGCTAGTTTTCATACAATCTTCTACCACCTCATTCAAAAGTTAAAAGGAGATTGATACTTTTACATTTATAGAAGGGCTTCTATCCACCTATTAAAATATGATTAATTGTTGTTTTGCAGAACCAGATTATGCAGTAGATGTAGAAGATATGGACGAAGAACCTAGCCCAAAATACGTTATCAAACTTTTAGACGATGATCAACCGCCGCCAGAAACATACGAGTATAAGATTATCAAAAAGAAAAATATGGTAATGGCTCCACCTATGAAGAAAGAATCTCCTTTTCGTGAAAGAAGTCATCATGTAGAAAATGATAGACTCCGAGACTTGTTTATGGATAAAAATGATGAAGAAAAGAAAGAAAACGAAGCTGTCGATAATGACGCTGAATATGATTTACTTTTAGGTCAACTTTGGTCTAAATATAAATATAACAAAGCACACCCCAACACTATGGAATCAGCCCCTCAAGGTGTTGTTAAACTGTATAAGGATAAAATTGTCAAAAAGCGTTACCCTAACATTTGGGGTCCCATTGCTTTTAAAAGGAAACGAAGTTCAGGCTCAGAAACTGATCACCCTAATATGAATGATTATGAAAACACAAAACAATCAGGTACAGTAGGTCCCATTTACAACGGTTATGAATTTGCTGATGATGATGATGATGATAAAGATGACTTAAGAGAAGAATATGCTATTGCTTTCCAACCATTAGATGACGATAATCTTCCTGATTTGGGTGATGACAATTTGTATGCTTACGATCCAGTGGAGAAAAGATTTCCTGTTACTAAACGAAGTAGTGGTCCTTATGATTTTCAAATGCAAAAGAAAAGGTTCGTTCCCAATCAGAATAAACGAAACACAGCAAAGAGCTTTAGGAGTAGTGCGGGAACCGATCCAAAAGTGTTAAAAGATCTATCAAAAATTTTTGGGGATTCAGAGATGGAAATTATTAAGACACCTGTTAAACGCAGTAGTGATCACATTGAGCGTGAAGAAAGCTCTCATGAAGGTAAACCTCCTACGCTTACAATACTAAATCATAATAACAGTCAAACTCGTAATGACTCAAATAAGCATGAAGATGATAGCCATGAACATCACGGCCATAACATACATCACCCGGGAATTTTGGGAGAAGAAGTTAGTCATGACGTTAAACATAATCATGAACATTTACATAATGGTGATCACTCAACAGAACATACCACTGCTCATGCCTCTAAAGATGCTGAAAAGCCAATAACTATTAAAAAGAAATCAATTGATTGGTCGGACTATTTCGGCATAGATAAACGTACAAAAAAACCGCTGGGATTCGTCAACGACTTAACACAAGATAGGCTGAGGAAACAATATTTAGACACATTCAACAAAGAAGTAATTTATCCATTGAATACGTTTCCCCAACACAGTAATGTAAAAAGAAATTATGTACAACCAAAGTCAACGGAAGAAACTGAATTTAAAATTGACAGAGCACTAGCTGTCGCAGTTCAGAATGATGACAAAAGGGATTCTGCTAAAGACAACGATTCAAAACTAGACAGTATTGATAAAAAGTTACGAAGCATGGAAGGGCTAATCGTTGATGAAGCATTACATTATTCTAACATTGGGGAAGAACTCGATTCTAAAGAAGAACAAGAAATGAAAGAGAAATTGCTTTCGCGACTTGCAGCAGCTTATAGTTTGGAGAAAATGCGAAAAGCTTTGAAAGAATTTAAGCAAAGTTTGCAAACTCAGAAAGCGGAAATGGCTTCCGCAATGCCAACCGATGAAGCTAAATCTAAACGAGTTGCTGTAAAGAAAGAGCTAATTACTGGCAATGACATTCCAGCATATAATAATAATAAAAATGATGAAAAGAACATCGACTTTGAAGAAGAACAAGGAGCAGGACATTATTTGAATGGAAAAACAGAGGAGCCATTTTCTGAGGGGTACATGGGTGGAAGTGGTAGACATCGTATTCCTGTGATGTCAACAAGTAAGTTCACTTTAGTGACTTTACAATCATAACATCAAAATAGTTTGTTTGATTTATGAATTATTAACAATAATTAATATTTATTTTAGCTGGTACCTCGGGATCCTGTCCAGTCTTAGCGAAAATTGTCCAACGTTGTCGTGGTGTCGATCTTTTGGCTGGTGATCGTGGACAACTTTTCCTTCCGCTATGCAGCTTACATCAGATCTGTTATCTCTGTGTATGTAATCAACGAACTTACTTTAAATTTTCATAACTTACGATTTGTTTCCTTATATTGCATACGACTACTATATAATACATTTCTTCTATAATCATTAGTACACTTAACCACCCCTTGAGTATTGACACTATTACCTATGAACCTTAAGCTTCATTATTAATACATCCATTAATTAACACACCTCTATAAATCTATAATCTCTATTCTTTCTTAATATCTTAATTCTTATTCTTAAATATTATAAACGCGAAAGTTTGTAAGAATGGATGTATAGATGTATGGATGTTTGTTACTCTTTCACGCAAAAACTACTGAATGGATTTTGATGAAACTTTCCAATGATATAGCTTACACATCAGAATAACACATAGGCTATAATTTTTAAAGATATATAGTGAATCATTCAAAATGTAACGATTTTCAATCACCACGCGGGTGAAACGGCGGGCACAGCTAGTTTTATATAAAGATGAGACTACATTTGAATGGTTTCTTATCTGATCGTTATTACTTGGTCTAGATTGGAGTCCAACCGTGTTAAAACTATATATTCGTTAACAAAATTATGGAAATAATGATTCTTTGGGTTGGATAATTTTATCCCGGAAAAGACAGACATTTCGGCTACAAACCAATCCAAAGTTTAAGATACCAAGCACTCGTACAAGGTTCTAGCAGATTTTATAATAATTGTGTAACTTCTGCGTCTAGGGCGAGGCTCCACCAACAACCTGCGATCTGTTATTCCTCTCTGAAGCGGACACAACTTGCGAAGGTGACATGGGCTGCCAGAGAGCTGCTCGCTCCGCACTGATGGCTCTCAGGGAGCTGCACGACAACTTAGCTGATGAACTGGACGGCGAATGTGAAGCCAGCCCCTGTCTCCCAGCTACCTTGAAACTAAACATTGCCTGGCAACGAGCTCTTCAACGATAAACAACGCGTCATTATTGGGCTACTATCGATTTCAGAAGCATCACATGCATGCAGTCCTCACGTTTGACGGACAGTAAATTAATCTACACGTGAATCAGGCTTTGTTCTTCAACAAGAAATATGAGCTATTTGAGTCGCGTTAAGGGCAAGTTATCCCAGACCGGTCGTATAAGCACTTACAAGAGGCACAAAACGTGCTAGTAAATTTACTAATTTCAAAGTAATTTTTCTTATAGACTTATAAACTAGAAATGATTACTACATTTTCAGTTACTTGGTAAATTTTTAATATAATTTCGCGCTGTGCGTATTTAAATTCAAAATTATTTTGTAATCCACCCCTTTATCGAGCAAATTACAAAATATCGTGTTCGCCTTTAATACTACTCAAACAAGCATTCATCTGCAACATATATCAGGACAGCACTGGGATAACCCGCCGTTAATATTCAGTGAGCTATTGCTTATCAATTTGACGTGGAGGAAGCAGTATCATTTCATCATTTAGTATTTATTACATTTGTTACAATCCTGTTATTATATTCGTACGAGTCTAACCAGCCATGGACCCGTAGGAATATAGATTTAAAGTTGACAAAACGTTGATCTCAATAGTTGTCGTCTAGTGTGTTAATTGTGCTATATTTCGGCGCTTTCATTGTTAAATGTAATTACCTAAATATAATTATATGATTATAATCGTTGTATGGACTTTTGCTAAATATGTTTTTGCTATTGTAATTCAAGTCATCTATTATATAATAGGAATCGCGCCAGGGATAGACGATCATTTGAGAACTGTTCGTGAGTATATTGAGATGGTAATATTATTGTTGTTAAGTATTTACTTGATATATTTAAGTGTCTCGGCGTAAGTATTGATGATAATCAAATTACTAAATGTATAATAAATGTAATTGTCCAAAGTTTTAAGGGAATTATAGAGAATGACGCGTGTAACGCGCGTTTATATATTCAGATGGGTACGTTTTATGAGACGGGTATTGTACCTTATTTATATTCAAAACTATATTTTCTATTCGTTTAACTGAATCTATTTTCAAAGGATTATATAAATTATACATTATAATAATATAGTTAAGGACGTGGATTTTAATCCCGTTTTTGCTTTGCCAGATCGCCCCCACACGCATCGAACCTGTTATATTAAAGAGACTTAACACTAACGCATTTAAGTACTAGTGCGGCATTTTAGACTATACTTAGACAATAAAATTGGTTTACACAAGTGGCTAATTCATAACGAATAGTCATAAGTCAAAATGTATCTATATTAGAGTGGTATAGCACTCTGATCTCTATGTCTTCCGATCAAAATTTGGCTTCAAATAGTGCCCCTTGCACCACGGTAACTGGTCGAGTTGTTTTAAGTGATTTCCATTAAAAGATTTTACATGTTTTAACTAGAAATTTACAATAAAAGTTAATCGGAGTAAGTGACGAAATAATTTAGGTATATTGTAATTCTATCAACAAATTACTAATTAGTGTCGATGGATGCTGTAATTGCAACAAATTGAATGTTATCACTTTATTCGTATACTTAGTAACCGAATATAAATGGTTTTTAATAAATTTGGTTTCAATTGAATTGTTTATGTATTTTTTTTTCTATATAAATATTTCTACCATTTTGTACTGATGTAACAAAGCTAATGAGTTGGCTTTAAATGTTAGTTCAAAGTATAGACACCATCTGTTTTTGCAGATCAAATGTCGGTTTCTCAAATAATAAGTTGAGACAAACTACCCTATGTTATGGTATGTTACCTTAATGCTGTAATCTGTGGTCTAGAAAAAAGGCTGATAATTTGGATTAGATTTCCAATCCAATTTATTCTTGATTTCAAATAATTTCTGTATGTTAATTAAAGTATTTTATATAATCTATCTATTATATATAATCTTTAATGCGAACTGAATCCCAGATAAATATAATAATTGTTTCAAATCTATCTAAACATCTATCTTTTATACATTCCACAATAATTTAACCACCCCATCAGTCTGCTAAACGGGCATACTCTTCAACAACATACCTACTAGATACTCGCGTTGGCAAAATGATATGTACAACTCTAGTGAAATCGAATTAATTTAATGTATAGAGAAGTATATCTGAACAAATATGAGTAATTGAATCCAACAATATTCAGCGATGATCAACATTTTCAACCTGCAATATTTGATCATAGCTCAAAAATGATTAAATAGTTAAATTTGGGATTAATTTCGAGAAAATACCAGATATGATATAAATTAAAGATTAATTACACAACAAAAGGTACATAAGTATACTGATGTCTACATGTACTGATTTATCTTTCACTGATAAACCGATAAGCAGCTTGGTCGTCGATAATTCAGTAATACTAGGTATACATAGCAAATAACATCTATTACAGTAAATTAGCTAGTTCTATACAATAACCTGAAGTTTGAGCTGGTCCAGATATGGGAGATCATATAGTTGATAAAAATGGAAGAGGCATAGAGAACCCTGCAGCAACTCAAGGTAATTTCAACCATTATAGAAAGCAAACAGCTAAACATTACGATGTAGCTCATAATTTACATATGTACCGAATGTGTGCTGCTTAATTGTCGATAATTAATCATTGCCACATTCATAAATTTACGTTTAAGACAAAATAAACAAAGAACAAGACTTTGAAGACGTAGGTAACATACTTACTACACTAATAAAGATTTTGAGCATTTGCAGAACCGAGATTTGCACTAAGCTTTGTGATATTCCGGAATTATATCCAACACAACGTTAAATATATAACATAATACATAAATATGACAGTGTTTTTTCATTGTCTCTTGGGTGTAAATTGTATACGCTCTTTAAAGCTAGAAATGAACGGAATATAAATATATAATATGCGAAAGCAGCGACGTTCCCATTTGATACAGAATCAAATCGAGTGAATTTCTAGAGTAAGCTGTAGCTAACCAATTCACATTAATAATCCTGAATTTTAGCTATATATTATTAGTACTAAATATAAAATGAAATTTATTAGTACGAACCCACCCATTATTTTATACGCACCGCAAAGGAGTGGAACTCATTGCAGGGGTCTGTCTTTCCCGATCCTTATAACCTGAGTGACTTCAAGTCCCGTGTGAATAGGTGCCTTCTAGATAAGCGTGCTCCATCCTAGACCACATCTTCGCACCACATAGGGCGCGATTGTGGTCAAATGTGAAGCTATACTACAATAAAAAAAATGTCTTCTGAACCTTTACATTCATTTAGATACAAAATAAATGTCCAGTATTATTTTGCTCATATTATACATATTTAAATATCGCTTAGGTACTCGTAGAACTGTAGCTACACAGTTTATGGATCGTTATTATTTTAAAGAGGTTACAAGACGCTGCCCCAGCAATAAATGATCTAGGATGAATGAATATTATATATTTATTGCAATTTTTTACAGATGATGGATCACCTATTAGGCCGGACTTAGTTATAAGTGTTCAACCTCAATTACACAGTAAGTAATAATTAATTATTTATGAAGAGTATATGCTTTATTTTTTCATACAAATCGGATAATGTAAATCGAACATTTCTATAGCCGAGCATGGACAGTCAGACGAGATTAAATAAAAAGAAATTCGTTTGTATAATTAACTTCCTGAAATTTTTGACTATGGGGTCACCTACAAATTACGTCTCACGAATTTCATGATTTCTTGACCTCTCTCCCGTCCTTGTCACAGCTGGTCACATTTTTGAGACTCCTCCCACCCTAGAATGACTAGTATGATATCACATCTTCTATAATGTTTATTAAATTAAAACAGCACTTCCGTAATCAGCTTAAATATATTAATGAAGTTAATTTAATTTATGATTATAAACAACAACAGGTGACCGAGCAGAGTTGCCAGTATCGACGGTGAATTGGCAATCCAACCCCCGCGGGCAGTTCATCCCTGTCCATGGCTTGGACTTCCTTATTGGCGTGACCAGTCTTCTCATTCAGCAAACTGTCGAACTCACTGATCGTTAGTAAACCCTTTATTTAAATATAGGTACACATTAATTTATATCCTAATCTAGTCCTTTATACGTGGAACGAAGAAAGAATACAATTTCCTGCGGCTGGGCGACGTTTCATAAGAGGCGACATAACGACCCACAGCCAGGTAGGGTATTTGCCCATTTAGATAGCTACCTTCTCCTGGTCTATAGAGGTCTTTAGAGTATGACGCCGAAATAACTTTGGCTTGTGTTCCGGCATTACTGACCAGGTTCCAGGCTCCATTTATAAAGCGGCAGTACGTTGGTAACACCTTTGTTGTTACAAATATCTATAGGCCAGGTAATCGCTTTTTCATCAGGTGGGCTGTTTGCCTGTCTGCTGAACTCATGCAATAAAAAAAACCTTTGTTGAAAATAAAGACAGTTCACTTATGTATTGCTATTGAATGGTATTGTTGGAACAAAAATGGCAGTAGCAGTAAATAAATAAATTATCTTTAGAAATATGTAGGTTGAACGTGTCAATTTTCGTTGTATATAATGCATTTGTGTTCATTGATCTTCATGAATATATTAATTTCGATGCATTCAAATTCATTTACACTGGTTAAAAATTAAATAAAATGCTGTTTGTATTTTCTACGAATTCTATCTTCGATGCCGAGGAATGTTATTTTATGTATAAACTGAATAAACAAAAAAGAATGAAAGAGAAAAAGAAAAAAAACTACATGCCATGTAAAAAGAATAAAAATATCATGGAGATTCTATCAGCTATTCCGCAGACCATTACTGTGCATACGGAGTCAAATAAAAAAACTATAATTGAAAGGCTTCTATACAATATTCGCACATTTTAAAAACAAGCACAAGTATCATTATGAATTAAATTTTCTAATTCCTTACTTTCTTAAATGTCTACTTTTCCAGTTATCTCCAAAATAGAGTCGGAAAACCGATATATAGTAAGAGTACCAAACGGCGAAGCTCTATACATAGCCAGTGAAGCGTCCAGTCATTCTCAAAGATGTCTATGTGGAAGTGGAAGGGCTTTCACGATGCATCTTCACGATAACACGAGGCAAGAAGCGATGGTGTTAAAGCGGAGGCTGGCAGGAGCGTCATGCTTATTTCCATGCAGATTTCAGGTAGACCGTTTGTCTCTGTGCCACAACGGAACACAACGAAAATGCTCTAGCATAAGTATATACCTACTATGCTTTTTTGGATATTTTTTGTTCAGTTTATTAATCTCTAGATATAATGATATGAATGTTTTTACACACACTACAATAAATTCTAATATTTTTAACTACAGACATTAAAATATCATCACTTAACTTTTAAAATGTAATATTTTAATATAGAATAGAACATTTTAATACAGATAGTAATAATTTTAATTATATTTCGAACAATTAATTAATGTGCTATATATCATGCGCTCCCCTTCACTTGTACCTAATTATGACATCATAAACAGGTGCGCTCGTACAAAATCTATGAGGCTACGACATAGTATGTTTGAGTGTTCGCTCCCTTATTACCTATCCTAATGCCTCCTCTCACAATCGGCGATCACAGGCGATTACACGCGAGTACGATCGCGTAGAGTGCTACTCGTCTGTAGTCTCCCATCATAGTCCTTAATCGCCATCGTGATCGCGGCGATCGGTGACTTTCGGTTTTTCGGGCACGCATCAAAGGCAATCGTGTGGATGCTTGTACGATGATCGAGACGACTACCTTGCCGATGACAGACAATCAACGAGTAACAATCATGTGAAGAGGAGGCATACATAACGTGACCATTTATAATTTTTGTCAAAGCGAGACATCTGCGGCATTATATAATAAAAAAAAGTTTTTAGTGTCTTATAAGTATTTTATTATATAAGATAGAATAACACAAAATAATCAGCGCACTAAACACAAAATAGTACACGGAGAAAAATGCAGGCTTAAATTTCACCAATTTTTATTATGCTCTTTACTAAACTTGAAACGCCTCACCCAGAGTAGAAACAGTTATTATGCTCGTTTTGAAAACTATTGTTTCAAGTTTGTTAAGCAGCTAAATATAAGTGGAATTTGAAATAAATTTATTATTTGGTCTGTTTGCAAAACCGAGACTATGTCGGCCTCGCTGGGGACAGCGGGACTATGGCGGCCTCGCTGGGGACAGCGGGACAGACTGCCTGAAAGCGGGACTGTCCCGCCCAAATCGGGACGTATGGTCACGTTAGGCATACACCAAAATTATACTGAACCAATATTATTCCAAATAAATATACCTATCGTAAATAGATATAATAGTGTAATTCTCTTCCTACTTGAACACTGAGGATTTTTGAAATAAAGATGAAACTGCTTCTCTGTAGAACAAAAGTTTTATTTAAAAAGATGTTCTTTCGACATTTTACTTCTTCGATCAACAGTAGTACTATTGTTGATCGAAGTTTTACTTATTAAAAACTTATAAGAATTTTAGAAGTTATTACATTATTAGTAAAAAGAAGATTAATTATGTGTAAAACAAAAGAAACAACATTTAATACCCATATTTCAGGTTTTGTTAATTTTAACGAAGGCTATTAGTTGTTATTTAAATATTCTTTACAGTAAATTTTCTTAACCTATTATATCCCTATATCTTTTACGCACTTCCTTTGCTGTCAGATGTTATAACTGTCAGTTGTCAGAATCTCCTTATGATGTCAGTTGTAGTCTATGTATAAGTAAGTAGTCTGTAGACAAGAGCGGTAAATTAAAATGTAACTGGCTTAAAGGCCTAGTTGCCAAGCCATAAATATTATTAAAAAAAATTAAAATGTAAAATATTAAAAATCTAACGCTCCCATGATTTTCTTTAGATAGATAAATTTTAACTTAAAAGTGGTTCTTAATTATGTACAAAGAGAAATCACGTATTTATACTTAGTTAACATTATGTACGAATTAGATACTTAGTGCACACATATAGTAGACTTTCATTTATATTTTCTCAGGAAATGAAAGTAATTACCCCTCCAGGAGACTACGTCGGCAGGGTCCAACAAAGGTGTACATGGGTAGTTCCAGTGTACAACGTGAGAGACGCCATCGATCAGATTATTTTCGTTATTGAAGGACCTGCGGTGCTCAAGAGAAGTGCTTTGATGCTGTCCGAGTTTAAGGTGAGATCAATACCCAGCCGTTTATACTATACTAATATGTATACTATAATATAATATAATTATATTATGTAAAAAGCCTTGCAGAGATTTGGGTAAGAAAGTACCATATATACCAAATATTAACTATTTGGGCAGGGGGAAACCCATATATAATATTTGATCATGATTAATAAATAAAAAAATAAAAATATGTTTTACGCCCGGCAAAGTGAGCACGGGAACTATGTTAAGTATGTTAGAGCAGTTAGAGCCTGTCAAATATGTTAGAGCAATAACGTTACACGCAAGAATTGCGCACATTTCACATCGTACGAAGCACTGTGAGTGCATATAACGGAGATTAATACGTTGCGATGGATGTATGGAGTCACGTGGAAAGACCGGGTCAGGAACTCCTGCATCCGCAGTGTTCATGTCCGCGACATAGCAGACAAACTGCACGAGGGTCGCTTACGTTGGCTTATTTTACGGAGACCGGCTTATCATATAGGGAACAAATGTATAGCCATGCCGCCTCTGCCAGGTCCCGGTCGAAGGGGAAGAGGCCTAAGAAATGCTGGCTTAACGTGTCATGCGTACCGGGATGCTGAAGATCGCCCGAAGTGGAGTAGATAAGTAAAATAAAGTAGAAAATCAGAACCTGGGCTCCGAACGCAACCGGGATTTAATGCTTGCATGATGATAATAGGAAAGGCAAGCACTAATCAGGGACTGCAGTTAAAATTCTTTGGATGTTGGACTCTCGTTCAAACTGTTTTAGCTGATTCCACTTTTAGAATATCGCGACTACTTACTGACTGGTTTCATTGGAGATTTTCACTAGTGATTACCTTTTTGATTATATATTTTACATAGATTAGAATAGTTACGGTGCATTGAGGTTGTTGTATACTTGTAGATAACCCCCCCCCCCCCCCATGCCGTAAAACTAAATGAAAAACCTGTTTATAGAGGTTCAAAGAAGTTTATTAAGTAATGCAAAATGCAAATAACACATCGAAATAAAAATACAGATAATGACGCCTGATTCCCTGCGAGAAGTGGGCAGGATATCTCACGGTTGGGACCGAGACTTGGTCAGCTTCGCTACAACCTTACAGATCCCAGACATAGCGGTGCAGCCTAAACACAAATCTTTACTCTTAGCAGCAGTCTTTTTATTGGTAAGAGTTGTGCTTATTTCAGTTTTAGAAACTTTTACACATACTATTTAGAATATATTTTATTATATTATAATTATTATACATATTTATATTATCCGCGCAGGAACGGAGAATTAATACAATTTCTTGCGGCCAGGCGGCCTGCCATATAGTACAGGGTGGCGCAATAGAACGTGCATATTTAAAATATTGATTAAAAAATAAATACAAAAGGTATAGTTAAAATAAAACTGAGGTATTATTAAGAAATAACTGAAGTTTATTTTTTTAAAATAACATCGTCTAAATGATGACCCTCTCTACGACGACACTCCTCTAATCGCAAACGGAAGTTATTGAAAACTTTCTTCAGTAATGCTGGTGTAATTGCTGCCATTTCACCACGGATATTCTCCTTGAGCTGATCGATGTTTTTCGGATTATTGCTGTAGACTTTGTTCTTGAGGTATCCCCACAAAAAAAAGTCAGGAGGCGTCACGTCTGGACTACGTGGGGGCCATGGGATATCACCTCTTTTCGAAATCAGTCTGCCAGGGAACATCTGTTTCACAACCGCCATGGAGTCATTTGATGTGTGACAGGTAGCTCCGTCTTGTTGAAACCAAGTCCTAGAATTCACTATTCTTGAATTTTCAAGCTCTGGAGCCAAAAAACCTTCCAACATCGCAACATAGCGTTCGGTATTAACAGTGACGTTTTGCCCCCGCGCATTTTCAAAGAAAAACGGTCCAATTATTCCTCTACCAGAGATTGCTGCCCATACTGTCACTTTAGGACTATGCAGTGGTTTCTGGTGCTTGAGTTTGGGATTCTCACTGTTCCAGTAACGACAATTTTGACGGTTTACGAACCCATTGATATGGAAGTGGGCCTCACCTGAGAAAAGGATATTGTCAAAATTGGAAAATCGATTAAGCATTTCATTAGCAAATGCGAGCCTTGCTCCGAAGTCAGACTCTTTCAATTCTTGTGTTAACTGCAGCTTGTAAGGATGCAGTTTAAGATCCAAGTTTAAAATTCGTTGCAAACTTCGTCGCGATAAGTGTAAGACAGACGATCTCTTGCGAGTAGACATTTGTGGATCTCCTCGTACAGACTGCATAACTCTCTCAATATTGTCGTCGGTCCTAGATGTTCTTGGATGACCTTTTGCTTGTGGTTTAAACGTTGAACCAGTCTCTTCAAAACGCTGTACCCATATTTTAATTAAATTAGCACTCGGAGCTTCACTAATTTGCCGTAGTCCATATTCAGAACAATATAAACGCCTAGTAACGATGTATGAACGAGAGTTCTCGTAAAATGCGCGCTCGCAAAATGCGCGACGCTTCCCGTCGAAGTGACTCATAGTGACTAAAACTCCATGAGCCCGCCTACCCAACGATGCAGGCTCACCCTGCCCGCGCACTTTCTACCCCGCGAAAAAAGATGATGCAATATGCACGTTCTATTGCGCCACCCTGTAAAAGACGACAAAACCACCCACAGCCAGGTGGTAGGGCATTTGCCCGACTGGATGGCTACCACCCCTGGTCTAGAGTATGCCGCTATAACAACCTTGAGTTGTGTTCCAGCATTAGAAGTCAGGTTCCAGTCTCCTTTTAGAGAACAGCAGTGCATTGATAGCACCTATGGTTTATTACAAGTGTCCATAGGCAATGGTAATCGTTTTCCGTTTCCGTCTACCTGTCTACTCGTACCATAAATAAAATTCACTTAAAGAATTTTAAGCGCCTTTTTAGTTTTAACTATATTTTAAGGCAAAAAACAACTTAATATTACACATATCTGTCACATTATTATCACGGCTAATGAAAATGTTAAATTGACATTATTATGAAATAATAAAAGCTCGTGATATGCCAATACAGAACTCGAGCCTATCTATTTTAATTATAAACGCTTCCACGCTTTTCTAAAGTGGATTGGAAGCTTCTATACATCAACTATCTTAATAAATAATATACAGGTTTCGTCACAATATTCTTTGCCGTCCGCACTAGTCGCTTTAGAAATATGTCAGAAAAATAACGTACATTTATGCTTCCCCTCTAGGATTCGAACCCCTATCGATGTTGCTCAGCTGACACAAAAATTACATTACCAATAATTTGTTTCTTTTTCAGGAATACACATACTTCCTCAGATCAAAATCAAGTTGTATGAGGTGTTGCAATTGTTTTTAAGCAAAACGCTAAGAGGACCACGAAGAACTTCCATTATAAACATTTCGGAAATCCTTTGAAGCACTAGATATATACGAAGTATCAAAGTGATACTTTTTGTTGTTAGTGGTCAATTAATTATTGTTGTCTATTCGCGGTATTTTAACAGTACTTAATAATGTGCTGCAAGCACTTTGAACTTGTTTTAATTTATAATAACACTAATTATTGCGTCTGTGATACAATAGTCGAAGGGTTAATCATTTAAACACTATACTCATACAGATAGAGTTGGAATTGTTGTGAAATTTTTCGTTAATACTGTAGGTGCTGAATGTGCCTACTAATCATAGATTATAACTATATAAGAAAATAAGATATAATTTGTGTTAAAAAATTATATTGACACGGTAAAGGCAAAAAATATGACAAGAAGCAAAATATACAAAAATGGAACATGTCAGTATAACAAAGAATAAAAACTGGTGGTCATCAAAAAAAAGGTTATATACATAGATAGCATACTCTAACACTCCTCCTTAACCACCTCATCCATTCTTAATCCCATACTGTACATGCACCATTCATGCTTCACTCTCACAAGACCCTTTGTCAACACGTCCGCTACCATTTGTTCACTCCGTTTGTACCTCAGGCGTACCTCACCGCTGCCAATAGCCTCGCGAACAAAATGATACCGCACATCAACGTGTTTCGTCCTTTGATGGTGTACAGGGTTCTTAGCCATAGCCATTGCCGACTGGCTATCTGTGTAGATCCACGAGCCAGAAGTTGGGCTTTATATCTCTTACTTCCCCCGCCTCTTCTTTGATTTTAAATATCCATTTAGAATCAACGACGTTGCACGACTTTGTTGCGTGACTTTGGTCGTTTCACCAACTTCCAAGACCGATTTGTCTTGAGAGCTTCTAACTCCTCCTCAATTGCGGTTTTCCACAACTCTTTGTCTGGTCTAGAAAACGCTTCCTTGATGCTGAGTGGTTCTTCGCTTGCTTCTTCAGTCTGGTAAGTTACGAAGTCAGGAAACTCTTTACTTTTCCGATTTCTCAGAGGATAACGTCTCTCGTTAGGTAATTCAACATCTTCGTTGATATCCTCCGATTCATCTGATGTAAACCACTCTTCAGCTTCACGATCTGCAATATCTGGAGTACTTTCCTGTATTTCATTATCTGATTCATTATCAGGAAACTGGTTAATGTCGAAATGAACAGCCTGTATTTGGTCTACTCCATGTTCATTTTCAACAGTATCATTACTCAAGGAAATAACAACAGGTTCTACTGAAACATCTCCGAGTTCAGTATATTGATATTTTTGGTTTTCAAAGAATACCACATCTCTAGCCTTGTGTATACATTTCGATAATGGATTGAACAGTCGGTATCCTTTGGTATCTGTACAGTATCCAACAAAGATCAATTCCATACTTTTTGGATCCCACTTTTTGCGTTTTGCATCAGGTATATGCATAAATGCCTTACAACCAAATGCCCTCAACATGCTAAGATCTGGTTTCCGTCCAGTCCAAGCCTCTTCTGGAGTTCTCTTCTTGACTGCGATAGTAGGAGTGCAGTGTTAACAGCTTCTGCCCATAGACTCTTATCTATCCCTGACTCTTGTAGCATGCTCCTGGCTTTTTCGACTATTGTTCGGTTCGCACGTTCTGCGACTCCATTCTGTTCAGGTGTATACTCCACAGATAATTGGTGACGTATACCATGTTCACTTAAGAACAAGTCCATTTGTCGATTAACGAACTCTTTGCCGTTATCCGACCGTAGTATTTTAAGTTTCTTTCCAATCTGCGTCTCTGCTAGCGACTTGAACTCTTTAAACTTATCAAAACTTCAGACTTTTGTTTCAAAAATAAACAAATGTCTTGCGTGTGAAGTCATCTATAAATGTAAGAAAATATTTGTGACCACTTACTGAATCATTCATAGGCCCACAAATGTCAGAATGAACTAAGCCAAGTACTTCAGTTGCTCTAGTTACTGCAGTCCGTTTGAATGGTTGCTTAGTTTGTTTTCCCTTAAGACACGCTACGCATTCCAGATTATTAGTAACATGTGGAAAACTTACCCCCTTGACCATTCCATTACGCAAAAGATTTAAATTACGTACATTCAGGTGCCCCATACGTCTATGCCATAACTCCATGTCGTTACAGATAGTCACGGCTGCATGGTTCTGTGAACAGAATTTCAATTTGTAAACTCCATTCTCCTGTACACCTTTGTATGCGGTAACATCAGATTCATTCTTCATCTTACATTTATCATTCTTCAACAACTCACAACCTCTCTCATGAAATAAAACTGTAAAACCTCTTTTTACAATCATACTCACACTCAACAAATTCGTCTTTAACCCTGGAACAAACACAACATCTTTCACACCTCTCAAATCATCAATCACTACATGTCCCGATCCAACACCATATAACTTACCTTCATTCGCACAACCTATCTCTACTCTCCTATCAAACACCTTATATTCCTTCAAACAATCTTTATTGTTCGTCATGTGGAAAGACGCTCCAGAATCTAGGATCCATTCATCAGATTTTCCAGCAGTGGCTAAGGCGAGTGCCATAGTAGCTTCCTTTTTCTGAGTCTTATTTGGACAAAATCTGGCTTTATGTGGATTGCCACATATGAAACATTTAATTTTCTTTTGTTTCTTCTTGCTTGAACAAGGGTGTTGATTTAAGTGATGGTTGTTATTAGTTAAAAGTGCAGCATTGTCACTTGTACTAGCACTATGTAGATCTTCCATCTGTAGTAACTTTTTTTTGATGATATCCGTTGTTAATTGCATATTAGAATTTTCTATTGCAAGACGCATCGGTTGAAATTTGTCCGTCAGTCCCTGCAGCATAAGCGCGGCGAGAAGTTCATCGTCAATCTCCTTCCCGATATCTCTCAGCTGTTGTGCTACCATCATGACCGTTGTGACATAATTTCTCATTGATGTAAATTGTTCCAGTTTTAGACTAACTAGCTTTGATAATAGCCTGCATCGATTATTTAGACCTCCATCTTCGAAAGCAGTTCTTAAAGCTTCCCAAGCTTCCTTAGCAGTCTTACATTGTCTAACGTGCACTAGGCAATGAGGTTTAATCATTAGACATATTTTTGTTCTAGCCCTCTGGTCTCGTTTAATGCCTGCTACATCAGTTGAGTTGGGAGTTATATGTGTATACTCAAACAGATCATCATGGATAAGATAAAGTTCCATTAAAAATCTCCAGGTACTATAGTTAATATTACCTTCCAGTCTTTCTATTTGCATATTTAGACCCGTGTCCGATAGAGGATTCTTCTCAATATTGGAGCCTCCGCTCTCACTATCTCCAGCTCTATCCATTTTCCACACAATAGTTATTCACTACGAATTATAGGACTATAACTTGTAGCAGCAGGCCCATAACCTGTAGGTGCTGAATGTGCCTACTAATCATAGATTATAACTATATAAGAAAATAAGATATAATTTGTGTTAAAAAATTATATTGACACGGTAAAGGCAAAAAATATGACAAGAAGCAAAATATACAAAAATGGAACATGTCAGTATAACAAAGAATAAAAACTGGTGGTTATCAAAAAAAGGTTATATACATAGGTAGCATACTCTAACAAATACTTCAAATTTCATGTTTTAAAGCATAAATACCGATATAATATGAAATGTGACGTCACGACATTTAGAATCCGTTCCACCCCTTGTCAAACTTTGTTTCACTTCTGCTGCGTGTGAACTGCACACACACCTTTTTTATTTTTTACTAGCTATCCTGGCAGACGTCGTCCTGCCCGGAAAAGCTTCAATCGATATGCCGACAGCAGTGCCACCTACCGGGTCCAATTGTGAACCAACTCAGAAACCTTATTTGGCTCATGCACAACAACTTTGTTAAAGATCATCACATGATCAAATGTATATAGTTTACGTTTCTATAAAGGACATACAGACAACGATTCATTTTTATATGCAAGAAGAAGAAGATGTAACCTATATGTCAGTACTCGTATGAGAACCTCTTTTAACTACAGTAATAATATAAAAATTGTCATTCCTTAAATAAGTCGATGTCTTCGTTTTGTCAAAACGTAATGAAATAAATTTTTAAAACTTAATATTATTTTCGTTCGTTCCTTGTAGTACATTTTTTACATATTACTTAAATAAAAAGTAGATATGGCAAAAGCTTCGGTATCGCATATTTGTCAGTCCATACCAACAAAGAAAGAAAAATTGTACCCTTACAAACAATATTATGTTGGAGACAGAGATCAAGTGAAAAGAAGAAATGGTGACGGACAGAACTATTGGACAGGAGCCGAGGTTTTGTTGTTTATTAACTTTGGATCTTGCAGCTTTATCAAATAATTGACTTAATTACAACCTCTTATTCTAACTGAAATATAAAGGTTAAAGTGATATTGTTTGTTTATAATTTTTTCTTTTATTCATGACTCTCGATGTTTCACAAAATAATGATTATTACGTTATCTTGAAAAGTTAAGCAGGAGAAGAAGTGAAAACTCTAATTACCTACATTGCAAGCTCGCTTTACGTTTTCATCACCTATGAATCTTCAATTAGCCGAAGTACTACTAATCTGAAAAATCGACCAAGTACTTGTAAGTATATCCTCGGCGTTAGTGCAGGATCTTGTAACTATATTTTTTGGTGAAACTATGTTCTGTTGTCAGAATTTTACATATTATCATTATGTAAAAAAAAATACGAAATAAAATTTCACCAAATAATGTAGTTTCAAAATCCTGCACTAACCCCGACGATATACTATCAAGTAGGTACTTGGTCTACTAACTACTTGGTCGATTTTTTCAGATTAGTGGTATTTTGGGTAATTGATGATGAAAACGTAAATTGAACTTGCAGTATAGGTAATTAATTAGGGTTTATCCTTCTTTTCCCGCTTAATCTTTCAAGATAACATTATTGTTTTACACTGAAACTGACGATGTATTAGTGAAGGGTTCTGTATATGTAATGGACGATTATTATTTTTATCATTTGGCTCAATTTAGCTGAACCCTAAAGAACTATTTATTAAACAATGGACTTTTCTCAAAAGTTACTCGATGAATTTTGTTCCAACCAATTTTCGTTGATGGAGTCCTCAATAACATTCTTGACTCCATATTTCTACAGTTTTTGGAGGAAGCTACTTTTACAACTTTCAACTGAATACCTCACTATCATCTATATTATAATACTATAATAGTTAAATACATTTTCACTTACTGCAGTCTCTAGAGTCATATACTGGTCAATTTTTACGTCATACAATGCATGGTGTTGGAGAATATCGATGGAAATACAGAGGCCCTGATGGTATATTTGTAACTTATGAAGGTCACTTTTATGGAAATGATATGCATGGCTATGGACAGATGTCTTATCCTGATGGCAGAGTTTTCAAAGTAAGTCTTGAAGTAATCTTCTTCGATGGTCGTACTGGTCTTCCACCAATAAATATGTGATGATCACTAAATATGTATTTATATTGTTGAACATGCACTGTGGTACTTCTTTAGGTACTGTTTGATTTATAAATTTTCTTAATTATTGCTTGGATAGACTTAACTACACAAGATGGAATCCTAAAAAACGTCAGGCTACCGTGTGTTATATATGAATTGAAAGCGTAAGTAGGAATACTTTTTATTTTACTCCCCCAAATAATGCTGGTAAACCAAGCAAAACGATCTTTCTAGTAAGAAATAAAGAGATTAGCAATACGTAAGAAGCTATACTTCACAGGGCCATTTCTACAAAAACGTTCGTTGGGGCCCAGGCATAGAATCACAGGCATGTCTACGTGAAGATGTAGGTCTTTGGAATGGCACTCAACTCATAAGATTAGCATGGAGACCATCAACGCCTAGTATAGCAATTGATTTGATGGCCAACAGTAGTGGCAAAATGTGCGTCGAGTCTCATCGAATAATTATGGCTCCGGATGTGAAGGAAGTTAGTTTTTAATATTATAAATGTTAATATTATTGTAAATTTTATAAAACTCATATCTGTAAAATAAATAATAACTGCCCATACCGTCCCTACTACTGAGCTGGGGTCTCTCCATTTATTTATTTTTTGAAAACGGACAAGAAGGCCCACCATGCTTGTTCAAGACGATTTGGCGGGCTTGACACAACAGTTATCTCAATATACATGTATCATTACAATGTGCTTCTTCACAATCGGTACCTAATAATAGTAACATTATTCACATTAGGTCAGAAAGTTGCCTACTTAGTATTTACTTCCCAGCTAGCAGTCGATATCTCTTGAAATGCGTTTATGAATCGAGAGCTTCTAGCCAAAAAGCTATCACGGTTTAATAAATTGAAAATTAGATCAATAGTGAAATTTAGTGTGTACCACTTTAAAAAAAGTAGTAAATCATTTTTGACAGATTGGTGAGGTGAACAACGCATTAGAAATATGCAAGAAGAAGAAGATGTAACCTATATGTCAGTACTCGTATGAGAACCTCTTTTAACTACAGTAATAATATAAAAATTGTCATTCCTTAAATAAGTCGATGTCTTCGTTTTGTCAAAACGTAATGAAATAAATTTTTAAAACTTAATATTATTTTCGTTCGTTCCTTGTAGTACATTTTTTACATATTACTTAAATAAAAAGTAGATATGGCAAAAGCTTCGGTATCGCATATTTGTCAGTCCATACCAACAAAGAAAGAAAAATTGTACCCTTACAAACAATATTATGTTGGAGACAGAGATCAAGTGAAAAGAAGAAATGGTGACGGACAGAACTATTGGACAGGAGCCGAGGTTTTGTTGTTTATTAACTTTGGATCTTGCAGCTTTATCAAATAATTGACTTAATTACAACCTCTTATTCTAACTGAAATATAAAGGTTAAAGTGATATTGTTTGTTTATAATTTTTTCTTTTATTCATGACTCTCGATGTTTCACAAAATAATGATTATTACGTTATCTTGAAAAGTTAAGCAGGAGAAGAAGTGAAAACTCTAATTACCTACATTGCAAGCTCGCTTTACGTTTTCATCACCTATGAATCTTCAATTAGCCCAAGTACTACTAATCTGAAAAATCGACCAAGTACTTGTAAGTATATCCTCGGCGTTAGTGCAGGATCTTGTAACTATATTTTTTGGTGAAACTATGTTCTGTTGTCAGAATTTTACATATTATCATTATGTAAAAAAAAATACGAAATAAAATTTCACCAAATAATGTAGTTTCAAAATCCTGCACTAACCCCGACGATATACTATCAAGTAGGTACTTGGTCTACTAACTACTTGGTCGATTTTTTCAGATTAGTGGTATTTTGGGTAATTGATGATGAAAACGTAAATTGAACTTGCAGTATAGGTAATTAATTAGGGTTTATCCTTCTTTTCCCGCTTAATCTTTCAAGATAACATTATTGTTTTACACTGAAACTGACGATGTATTAGTGAAGGGTTCTGTATATGTAATGGACGATTATTATTTTTATCATTTGGCTCAATTTAGCTGAACCCTAAAGAACTATTTATTAAACAATGGACTTTTCTCAAAAGTTACTCGATGAATTTTGTTCCAACCAATTTTCGTTGATGGAGTCCTCAATAACATTCTTGACTCCATATTTCTACAGTTTTTGGAGGAAGCTACTTTTACAACTTTCAACTGAATACCTCACTATCATCTATATTATAATACTATAATAGTTAAATACATTTTCACTTACTGCAGTCTCTAGAGTCATATACTGGTCAATTTTTACGTCATACAATGCATGGTGTTGGAGAATATCGATGGAAATACAGAGGCCCTGATGGTATATTTGTAACTTATGAAGGTCACTTTTATGGAAATGATATGCATGGCTATGGACAGATGTCTTATCCTGATGGCAGAGTTTTCAAAGTAAGTCTTGAAGTAATCTTCTTCGATGGTCGTACTGGTCTTCCACCAATAAATATGTGATGATCACTAAATATGTATTTATATTGTTGAACATGCACTGTGGTACTTCTTTAGGTACTGTTTGATTTATAAATTTTCTTAATTATTGCTTGGATAGACTTAACTACACAAGATGGAATCCTAAAAAACGTCAGGCTACCGTGTGTTATATATGAATTGAAAGCGTAAGTAGGAATACTTTTTATTTTACTCCCCCAAATAATGCTGGTAAACCAAGCAAAACGATCTTTCTAGTAAGAAATAAAGAGATTAGCAATACGTAAGAAGCTATACTTCACAGGGCCATTTCTACAAAAACGTTCGTTGGGGCCCAGGCATAGAATCACAGGCATGTCTACGTGAAGATGTAGGTCTTTGGAATGGCACTCAACTCATAAGATTAGCATGGAGACCATCAACGCCTAGTATAGCAATTGATTTGATGGCCAACAGTAGTGGCAAAATGTGCGTCGAGTCTCATCGAATAATTATGGCTCCGGATGTGAAGGAAGTTAGTTTTTAATATTATAAATGTTAATATTATTGTAAATTTTATAAAACTCATATCTGTAAAATAAATAATAACTGCCCATACCGTCCCTACTACTGAGCTGGGGTCTCTCCATTTATTTATTTTTTGAAAACGGACAAGAAGGCCCACCATGCTTGTTCAAGACGATTTGGCGGGCTTGACACAACAGTTATCTCAATATACATGTATCATTACAATGTGCTTCTTCACAATCGGTACCTAATAATAGTAACATTATTCACATTAGGTCAGAAAGTTGCCTACTTAGTATTTACTTCCCAGCTAGCAGTCGATATCTCTTGAAATGCGTTTATGAATCGAGAGCTTCTAGCCAAAAAGCTATCACGGTTTAATAAATTGAAAATTAGATCAATAGTGAAATTTAGTGTGTACCACTTTAAAAAAAGTAGTAAATCATTTTTGACAGATTGGTGAGGTGAACAACGCATTAGAAATACTAAAGCAATATGGGTGTAATCCGTTGTCAGCTGTTGAGAAATGGTCGAAACTGTATCCAAATCATTGCACAGACATGGATAGCCAGCTTTGTCACGTAGACGTATTTGAACGTAATTACTATAAAGGGAAAATTTCGACTCTTAAAGAAGTTACAAATTTATCACAGATGGAGGTATTGATGAGACATATTGCTATCTTTGCACATTACTACACAGTAGGTATTACACCTCCAACTATACATAATATTAGAGTTCATAAATGTGCTGCTATAATTGCGCCTACCCATATTATCGGGAACAGACTATTTATACGTACCATGTTTGTTTATAGCGTATTGGTTGGTTTTGTCAAAAGATTTTCCTTCATTGTTACAATATTAGACAAGATTATATTCCTTACAAAGTTATGAATCTACATCATTGGAATAAGACGCCAGTGCCTTATATAGTCTGATAACCTGTATATAGATACGACTTAACATAAATATAACAAAATACCCTTAAAAATGTTGGTAGCCAGCCAACTCTAATAAAAATAAAAATAAAATCTTCTAGTACAAAGTGCATATATCATTATCTAATGCACCTGGTATGTACTACCAATCTGCAAACTTACTAGTCTTCCGTCTATAGGAAGAATTAAAAGTTCAAAGAAGTGATGAAAGTGTTACAGCTAAAGGATTTTATTTCGCCTGGAACAATAATCCCAATATTGTTCATATGATGAAGAATTGTTACAAACACGAAATACAAAGAAAGAGGTCAGGGCTGGATTTGGTTGCTATTCTCTCTGGACCAAGAACTAATTTCAAGCCTGCTGGAAAACATGAATTGGACTGCAGGTTTTGCCAATAGATAGACATTAAAAACTCCTAATTAATATTGTGTCTTTTATCGAATAAGTTGAAATAGTTTAAATTAGGTTGTAACTATTGGGGTGGGATTTTTGTGTCTTTATAATGTTATAATCAAGTTTATAATACCTGGTTGTCTATGATGCTATAAAATGTTAAAAAAATTATAGAACATGGGACATAGTACATGTAGAATTATTAATAAGCCTAATTTGTGTGTGAAATTAAAAGAAATTGCGATTGTTTTATCGACCTTATTAGCTCTCGAAGTTCATTTCTGTCTGAATTATATATTAAGTGTCAGTATAAAAATAATTGATAATTTTACATTGGAAGTAATAATCTGATGAGAATAATTTTATTGTAGTAACGTGTTTTGTTTTTGTTAAGAGAGTAATAGGAAGCAAATGTTAATACTTAACTTGGGCAATTATGAAGTGATCATTAGAAAAATAAGTATTATTCCGCTATCTGAAATTTAAACTGTTCTTACACAACATATTGTGTATCTATATATCTTATTATAATAATATCTGAATTCCGTAGTTACAATAGTAGTAGTAGGGTAGTTTATTTTAACTCACTTCTTAGTTTTTGGTTATTCACTAAACATTACATTATGCCTTTCAGGACACTTCTGATGGCCAGCTATCTCGGTCATATAACGAATGTGGCCCAATTAGTAAATGAGAATCAGATTAATGCAAATGTTTCGGATATACAAGGAAATTCTGCAATTATGTATGCAGCAGTATGTAAAACTTAAATCTTTTTGATGTTACCTTAATTTTAATTTCATTATGTATTATAATATTTATACTATCACAAAACCATATGAGCTGTTTATTTTTTATTTTATCATTACCCATTTAAAAAAATAAGCAATAGATCACAATTCGGTTTGATTTGTGAAATAATTCCGTCTTTTATGTATTTTCAGCTGTAGATGATATACATGTATATATGTAGCTAGTCTCGATACATAGATTCTATCAACGTTCACTAATATTTAAATTACATTTTCAGTGTGGAGACCAAGCAGATATCATACACTTTCTGGTAGAAGCAGGTGCTAACGTAGATGAATTTAACGATGCATGTTGCACACCTCTTACTGTGGCTTTACTTAGATTTGCATGTCTGGTACATGACATACCACCTAATGCAATGGTACAAGCAATAGTACCCCCACCTGTCCTACCAGCAACACGTTAGTAATCATAAAATTCACTCGTTTTAATATATTCGAGCCATACATTTTATTACATACGTAACTATCAATCTTTCATTTCAATCTTAAACTACTTCTAGACTATTCTAATTAATTTCCCCTATGCATTTCATTGTTCAAATGTGCTCGGTGGAATACACTTTTGAAGTAATCTTTCTGATATTTGCTCTTGCCCAAATGATATTGGGATCATTGTAGTTATGTAGATTATACTCGTATGTAAATCTTCTAAAATACAAGCACAATATTGCAATTACTGCTACAAATTCATATACTTTCACGTGTTATTTGCATGAAATTTCATTTTGATATAACATAATTATTATTCTGACAAAACTAAATTTTGTGTACTGCTATTAAGCAGTCTTAAATTAATTATCTGTTCATTAGCTTCACCTGCACAAAAAGTTTTCGAATGGAACATAAGTAGAGATATTTTAACATCAATAATACCCGGGGCTCTTACTAGAACAGCTAGCAAAATAATTAAGACAAACCCAAAATCAACATCAGTGAAAGCAGTTTCAAAGCAATTTAAGAAACAAGAATTGGTTGTTGTTAAAAGTGATATACAAGCATCACATTCTACAGAATCGTTTACAGAGGAAAAGAGGGTATATTATAATATTAATGCTGAGTATAATATTCGAGTTAACGACTTATTTCTACCACCAACCGTTTTTCTTCCAATACCTTACATATTTGAAGTCAATGATATGAGTAAAGATATAGATTCCAATGAGGTAGAACAAAAAAAAGTTCAAGAAAAGAATCCTAAGAAAGTCACATCAAAAACATTGAAAGCTACGATGAAACTGAGTCAGGAAGCAATAGGCCAAAGTTCAGAAAAAGATGAATATTCATCGATAGATAGTACACTAAAATTAAAGATGGACATGTGAGTAAAATATAGTATTAAGATATATATATATATATATATATAAAGTTTAAGAGATACTATATGCATATTGACGGAAAACATGTTTTAGGCTTTCAAGAATAATGCTAACAATCCTTCAGCTATTAACAGATGGAGCAAATCCAAGACTAGTGCGATGTCCTCAACCAGCATTGCTCATAGCTACAGCCGCTGGTTCTTCAGATCTTGTGCGTCATTTAGTAAATTTTGGTGCTGAAGTTAATCAAACTTATCCACAAGTATGAAATAATTTTTAGTCCGATACTAATGTAAATCTAATTATACTTTGGATTGTTTGTCTTAATATCCATTACAGAAGAACACATCAGTTAACTTTAAATGACCGCATCTCGCACTCTACCTATGTATCTTATATCCTGTAATTCAGTAGGAAGCTCAAACGATATAACTATTGTCGGGTTTGATATCCAACTACACACTCATTGTATGACTACTGGTTAAAATTTAATAAAAACTCTATACAAATAATTTCAAGTTTCTATCAATGGCAAGGTTAAATAATATAAGACACCAAAACCAAATTGCATGTAGTACGCAGCATCCAGCGTTACGTATCACGTTCTGTAGACGCCTACTTAATAATTAATATCATTGACATTTTTTCCACCTGGTTAAGAACTTGTACATATGTACATTAAGAACAGTGAAAACTTCGACTACTTTGATAAAAATATTAAGGACCGGAAACGTTGTATATCTGAAGATACCTCAGACCAAAAAAATAATCTACCTCTTTGTTCCAGATTTATAACTATACAGCTTTGGACGTTGCAATATCGCGTGCTTTCACCCATGAAAGCTTAGAATTGATAAGAACACTATTGGAATGTGGTGCTAAGACCAAACACCTTTTGAAATACGGTGATACGGATCTACAAGATCCCAATGTTGCTGAAATACCCGGGCCTACTTTACTTCATGCAGTTTTGGCTAGAAAATTAGATAATGACACCGAGGAAGAGGTAGCAAAACTAATAGCTCTAAAATATATTTTTAGATGTATAATTAACAAACTTCGTATTAATGCCAATGTATCTATGCTTTGGTGTATAACAAAAGAGTTATCTATCTAGGTCCGTAATTCCGTATGACAGAATTGTACTGCAGTGTTCATGCCAAAAGCGATTTAAAATGATAAATATGGTGGGGTCTTGTGAGGGATTATTGACTCTTAGTGTAGGTTTGTAAAAAAAATATGTTTTAGAAGTAACAGAGACGCTGCGCCTGCCGTTGCCCCTAAATTTAGCTTTATGTGTAAATATTGATAACACTTTATTGCTCACCGAAATAAATAATTGCAAGCAATGAATAGATAATTACTTTCTGACTAAACTAGCGACGCTTGTATCAGTTTCTGCCAGGCTACTTAAGATAAAGGATTTTTACTGAACTTGGGAACTTAGATGGTGGTGTAGGTATGAAACACTTATAGCCTAAATTTTTTGAATATATTTAATGTAAACTATAATTTATAAAATACATACATAGTTTTTTTTATTTTACCTAGTTTTACGTGTCATTAGTACAATTATTGTTTTTATTTTACAGATACGTCGTGAGGTATTAGAATTACTTCTGCAATATGGATGCGATCCTATGCAGCAATTTAAAGGACGATCAGCTATGGATGTCGCTTTATCAATGAATATAAATATCTTCGACATCTTCATAAAGTATCCACAAACCAATCTCAATTCTATAATTAATGAGGATAATCAAACGATTCTGTGTAAAATATTTACAACTCCTTTTTGTAAGACGCTCTCATTGGAAGACCGACTGCAAATGGTAATAATTGTGATCGCAACCCATTTTGACAAAATCGGAACCCTTATACAATATTCATAAAAAACATCCCGCGGGATTCCCGGGACACAAAGTACCGCAGATATCGTTTTAGTGAAAATTATGTCGCAATAAATAATTTTTACGCACCCTAACAACAACGAACCGTTCCCAGAAAATCCCCGCGGGATTCTCAGGACGAAAAGTAGCTCAGAGTTTAAATCCCGCACAAACAGACAGACAAGAAATCTAAAAAAAATGCATCGTGTTCTCGATCATTTATATAGTCTATTCCAGTTTTTTTTTTAATAGCTTCAATGTACAGACACGGCATGTTTAGAATTTTATAATATTGTTACGACTTGGTGCCGACAAAGATAAATTCACACCTGCAGCCCTGCAGAAACACATTTTGTTACCTTTTTGGCATTTGGACTTCTTTTGTTTGCTTTGTGTTTAAAATTTGTGATTAGAAAAACAGCCCATTGCGTATTGTAATCTTTTATGGCAGTCATTAGCCAGGTGTGATTCTAGGAAATTGCAGTATAAAACAATGTCTCAATTAATGGACGAGGCAGTCGAGCGATAATCACAATCGAAGCAAGACGTGTACATTCGGTAATCTATTTGGTGACGGACTTTGCGCATGTTATTGAATGGGGCATTACTTTTGGACTGGTTGTGTTCAGTTATATTTGTACCTGTGTTATACATGTTTGTGTAGTTCTAATAAATTGTATAATAATTCCAAAGGCATTTTAATTCGAGTCCTGCAACTCGTAACAATATTATAGATTATCTATGGTGTAAATAGACGTGTGAAGTATATCAATTATAAGAGAGTTCTTAAAAACTACTTATATATTGATGTTCCAATGAATTATTTATGTTAATGGAGATATTTGCTTCATAAATCGTAAAAAGTTTGTTGTATCCCTCTAACTTTGAACTATAAGATAGAAAATTATGAATAAAAACGGATGGTTGACCAAAGAATTCTTTTCATTTTATGTAGGGTATATTTACTGTAGAGTAATTTGTGCCGGATAGGGATGAAGCCAACGGCAGACAAAAATATTATACCTTAATGAATAAAAATATCAACACAAAACACACATCATTGGAATAAGATGTGTTGGGGCATGCATAGCCTTGCCTAATACATCTCTTTTATTTATAATCGAGAATAAAAGGCAACTGAAATGCCGTATAAGTAATTAGAGATTAACTTTTGTAGGTTACAAACTTATTTCTTTTTGGTGCTGATCCACTTATTGAATGTCAGAACGCAGAAGAAAAATACAAAAATCTATTCGCTTACGCAAAGAAAACTTATATTGACTTGGAAAATTCACAAGTGAAACCAAGCAGTCCTGGTATGTTCTTGAACAATTTCATTATGGACTATAATATGTGTGTATGTAAAGCGTAATAATAATGTTATAATTTAGGCCCGTCGGTGTTTGACACATCGGTTATATCACGATGTCCAGATTAAATCACGATGTTTTCCTTTACCGTCGTTAGCACGTGGTAATTGTAACAATATGCACATTAGATCAGAAAACTGCCTAAGGATTGCATGCGTTCCGGCTAGTATCGGAAGCATGCGCTAGCCATTACGCTACCACAACTTTTTTGCCAGCCAGCAAATCTAGTATATATACATCTTATATAAACGCATAGACTCTTGTTGTGCATCTTCGCTCCAAAATATCTAATGTGAAGACAAAAACATTTCATATCGCTTTGTTTCCAAGCTCCTTGAAGAGATAATAAGCGAATAGATTACAAAAACTATCATAACACTAGACGACAATACAATAACTTATGATTTAGCAAAAGCTGATCCAAAAGCCAAGAAACCACCTGCATCGAAAAAGGAAGAAAAGTTGACAACAAAGTCGTCCGGTAAATTAGCAGTTGATGATGTAGGTGATTACAAGCAAACATTGGATTTGGCAACCGAATGCTCAAGACTGCTCTATATTAGATGGCTACAGACTATGCTTCTAAAGGAACTAATTAAAATTGTACATAAGTAAGTATTAATAATATCATGATAATACCTACTTATACTCCATAAAACATATCATCACGCCTATTTTTCGTAGACACACATTGAATCAAAGAAATATATCTTTATATATAATTCTTCTGTACGTGTGTTGACAGTGAACTCCTCCTAAACGGCTGGAAGTGGACCGATTTGAATGAATTTTTTTGTGTGTGTTCAAGTGGATTCGAGGATGGTTTAGATTCACAATTGGACCCTGTAGATGGCGCTGCAATCGGGTTCTAAATGTTATTTCTTCAGGGCAGGACAACGTCTGCTGGGACAGCTAGTATAGTATATAAATTAAAATGATCTCGCCTTTCTGCGATTTGGCTCACATCTTTCGTTTTACTAACTTTCGTTACGTTATCTCTTCATACACAAGCATAAATTTATATATGCATTTAAGGTGTATAATATGTATTTAAGGTGTTAAGCTTTTTACCGGTCCTTTGTATGATGGCCGGCAAAATCTTTATCCTACTTATATCTTACTATTCATTCACTTGTTCTACCATCGGTTAAGTTTTGACATAAGCTCTTATGTCAATTTTAACCGATAGTAAGGAAGACCCGGCCGTGAATGGTTGCAATTGAGAGCTAATTGCGTCCATAATCGGTATATAATAATTTGTCTATTAAAATTAAGCCGCGGTCTATCAGCGCCAACTCTATCTATCACAAACTTTTACTCTTTACAAACAATGGACCAAGTGTAGGTTGTTCGAATCTTAAGGAATTATATATACGAGGAATCTATAACGTGGCCTTATTTCGTATTTGCATATTTGTATGTTGGTTTCTATCTTCTTATGGCCTTAAGAATGAATTAGTTCTCGTAATTGAATAGGTGGGTAATTCTGAAACCGCACGTGTTATTGTCGGCAACCAAGTTTTCTTTAAAAATATAGCTTTTGAAGAATCTTTTCGTTTTAACTGCTTTGTTCATAACAATAATCAGCGCTAATCAGTTAATTGTAGTCAACCAACCATCTAGCACTAGTTTTAAAAAGAGTGGATGCGGTGTTGGACAATCGCCCGCCAACAAGGGGAATTGCCCACGTATCGGTATGAGTACCAATATATACTTTCAACAATAAAGAAGAACTTTGATACTTTTCATCTCTATAAATGAGATAGTTTTCGTAAGCTAGATTCTGACGTGAAGCGAGCGAAGCCGAGTAGAATTTAGTGAAGTAATAATACGAAGAATCCAATTGTTAAGGCTTGAAGCAACGTCAACGTCCTTAAAGATTTTTCGGTACTAACTCGGTAACTTCGGTACAGGCGACAGCGGGAATTCCATAGACGTGGTCGTTTTTCAGATGCTGATGCAGAGGATTATTGTGAACAAAATCGAGTAGTTTTAAAAAAAGTAAAAAAACAAAATTATTTACCTTTCTTTTATAAAGACCGAGATATTTTTTAACCTGTTTTGATAAATAATGAAAGAGTTATATTTTACCGTCAATGATTTAGTGAATTATGAAAAAACCACGTTACGTCTCATGTCATCATGCTTTGTTTATTTTTTTAAAGTTGTTTCGGTTGCACCCCTCTATGGACCTTTTGCGGCAATAAGGGCCTAAGCAAATACCTACTATTATCTGAAGTTGAAGAGTCACTATTTAAAACTGAATTTGAGGTTAAAAATTTCAGTACTGCAAAGATGCTGTGTAAAAATATCCCACAACTAATGAAGTTCTTAATGTAATTTGAATAAAATTCCAGATACAACCATCGCCAATGGAATGTAATACTCAGAGAACACAAAAACAAAAGAGCTACAGGACTATGGCTTACTGCTTCGAGATGCCTAGAAATTTGGGACATCATAAGAACTACCAAGCGAAAAATGTACACCGACAGGCGAACTTTAAAACTAACACTCTGCATTGTGCAATACTATTTTAGAAATCCAAAAGAAAGTATCCGTAATAGTTATATTTCTGCGCATGAGAAAGCTTGGGTTGAAAACGATGTTAGTATCCTTCTACACGAGCGAAAAAGTAAGCCATCAAATATGGTAGCCGGTATTACATGGACAAGACCTTACGTTATGCCGGAGATAGCTATTAGAGCTGTAAGTTATTTTTCGTACAGACTTCGCCAGACCTTTGTTTATGGCCGGTCGTATATTTTACTAACACCATTTTACCTTACTATCGGTTAAAATTTAATATAAGTAGTCTTCATACAAGTAATGTTAAATTTCTATTGATGGTAAGACAAGTGAATAAGTTAGATATAGGAACCGGTACGTTATCGTTACGTACGACCTTTATTTACTAACGTTTTATACGGAATCCTAATATTAATAAAATTGAAGTGTGTTTGGAATGTCAAATAAACATATGAAAGAAATCAGAGGGATAATTCAGACCAGGAGATTGCGAAAATGCAATTTTTAGAATATTTGTCTGTCTGAATGAACGGCTAATCTCTGAAACGGCTGGACCAATTTTGACGGGACTTTCACTGGAAAATAGCTAATTTTATAAAGAGTAACTTTCTTTTTTTTAGGGTTGCGCGAAAAAAATCTCGACGCGGACGAAGTCTCGGGCATAGGTAGTAATTTCGTATGTTTTAAAATAAAAATCCATTCTATTCTTCCAGAATAACAAGTTCAACGTCTGCTTCGAATGTATGGTTCCTTTTGAAAATGAGAGGATTGAATGCTGTTTCTGTAAACTGATAGCGTTCTGTACCTATGAATGCATGAAGGTGAACGTAGATCGAAGCAACTGCCACCCTTGTAGTGAACTTGTCAAGGAAAAATATTTCCCGAGCCCTGATGACAGTCTGGAAACTCCTGTATGAGACATACCTAATTAGAAATTAATAACATTATTTATAACAGTGAACGAAATACATTCAATTATACTCGACTCAATATTGATTTTTGGATATTATTTTCTGCGTGAAGTATAAATACAATCCTACAAATCATACAATATTCTTGATAAAATGGTTTATTCTAATGTCCCTGCCCTGCTCCATGTAGAATAGTGTTAGTGACTGTGTCACGCAGATTAAGGGTTTAATGCGATACTTATGATGGGACATTGTTATTAATCTTAAACATTGACATATGACGTATAATGTAACGACGACGACTCTAATGTAAACTAATTAACGACGATATCGCGTTATCTATAATGCTATAAACAAGACGCATTTTACTAGTCACAAACACTAACATTATCCCAAAAACTACTTTACATTATCCCACATGGAGCATGGACGCAGGGATATAGTATGGAGGAGGTAAGGAGTATCTTAAAATAGGATTCTGTGTCTACGCCTTAAATTGTATTATCTATGGTACCATCTGTGTTATCTATGACTAGAACTTTCAAATCACTGTTGCCAGATGATGATGAAGATGGGTGATCCTGCAAATTCGGGGATTTTTTTCGACGTTGGGGGGAGATTCGGGGTAAGATTCTTTGGCGGGAAAATTTTTATTGAGAGAAATTTTGGATATTTTTTAAGTACCAATAATTCATCTCACACACACAAACACAATTCTCATCACTACAATTATTATATCTAAGTTATAATACAGTATTATTACTTCTTAGAATTGTATTCTACTAGTGAATCATACTTCAAATCAATAGTTCATTTTAAATTTTTAATAATTCAATTCATTCGTTCGTTCATTTACGTTATTTATTTATTATGCCGTATCTACTGGTATTCATCGTATCCTATAGGCTACATTCCATTTGAGACTCACAACGACCACATTCACAACCGTGATTTATCCCATTCCACTTATTTCTAGCGTCACAATCATAAACTCAAGTGGAATGGTTATTTAACCCACCTATTGGGGTTGGGATTTTGGGGTTTTTTTCAAAAAGCTTATTTTGGTCTTTTTTTGAAAAAGCTTTGGGGAAGAATTGACATGGTCATCTGGCAACACTGTTTCAAATGTCAAATCAAAATGGCTTGGCGGGTGTACGTAAAGTACCGTAAATAATTATTTCTTTACTATTGTCGATTTATGTTAAATGAGAATCTCAGCCCACCAATTAATAAAAGTATTGTTAAATATGGCATCTGCAGCCAAGAAGCCGAAGTTATCGGTGCCTCCTGAGACCAGCAGTACCGTAATAAAACCAAGTATGGACAATTTTATAGCGAAGTTACAAGCTAGGCGTGAAGAAACTGCGAAGTCAATTTTAGAATATAAGTTCAATAAAAAGCGAGTTAGAATTGTTTCCCAAGAACAACTGGTTCCTGACGATTGCGATGGAATCGTATATTGGATGTCTCGAGATAGTAGAGTTCAAGACAATTGGGCTTTTTTGTTCGCACAAAAACTAGCCCTAAAAAACGAAGTACCCTTACATGTATGTTTCTGTTTGATTGCTAAGTATTTAGATGCATCTGTAAGACAGTTCCACTTTCTAATTAAAGGTGAGTTTCTTTCAGTAATCTGCAAATAGTTGAAGGAATATTATAAACTACACAATTTTTTGCAGTATTTAGACTTTTATATTTATAAGCAATGCAAGTTTGTGGATAAATAAATATTTTTGGGAAGGGGGTATAGTTATAGGGCACATTTATCTATAATGAAGTATTATCATAACAGATCTGAAACTTTTTAATATAATGTAAAATAACCAACTAAAATTCACTTCATATCTCAAATAATAAATAAATAAATGTGCCCTATAACTATACCACACCCGTTTTTTGATAAATATAGGACTGGAAAAAGTGGCAGCAGATTGTACAAAACTGAATATATCATTTCACCTTCTGGAAGGCAGTGGGGCAGAGGTACTACCTCTGTGGGTTGTCAAGCACAACATTGGAGCTGTTGTTTGTGACTTTAACCCACTAAGAGTGCCACTAGGTTGGCTGGAAGGTGTTAGGAAGAACATCAAAAAAGATGTACCATTAATTCAGGTAATAGTATAAAAAAGATTTTGGAATCATTATATTTCTAACAAATCATTTTTATTTCAAACATTGATAAGGCTTCCCTAGTCATGCAATAACCTTGAGAAAGCTTAGTGTAAGCCAGTTTACTTATATAGTAAAAAGAAGGATGGGTATTGTTTTAAAATTTAAATCATCAGGTCACTTTCAAGTTCTAAATTTTAGTTAATGCATGCTAATTTATGAATACTTGAAAATATGAACTAACTCTTTCCTTGAGTTAACTTTTGATATTCCTCTACAATAATTGATTGTTATGATATACACTGTATATAATAATATAGATTGGTTCTTTTCAAAATCAAGTTATATGATTCCTGACCGATTCTGACTTTTAAAAATCTCATACCACAATACAATACTCTTTATTGTACACCAACACAAAAAAATAACTTACTAAAAGGTAGTAACTACAATGGGCGGCCTTATTGCTAAAAGCAATCTCTTCCAGGCAACCTTTAGTTTCATAAAACCTCAAATTAAACCCAAAAGTCTTGAGTGTTTTTGCTATTTCATTTATTTTCAGATTTGGCTAATAAAACACTTGAAAACTTTTACTGTATAAGCTGTAAACATTGTACTTGCTAGATAATTCTAAAACTAATTAAACACTATTTAGAAATTACAATAAATTACTTTTTTCAGGTAGATGCTCATAATATAGTTCCATGCTGGGTGGCATCTGACAAGCAGGAGTATTCAGCGAGGACCATTAGAAATAAAATCAACTCTAAGTTAGATGAATACCTGACTGAATTTCCACCTGTTATCCATCATCCATATACTGCCAAGTTCAAACCAGAGGTAACTTAACCCCTTTGAGGGTATAAAGTTAATATTATCTTTGTCCAAAGCTGCCATCAAAATTACCGCATCAAAACCAAGAGAATTATATCATCCCTTTTATTCTAATACAAATTCTATGTAGTTAGAGGGAGAAAGCATGACTTCAATGTTCGTTTCAATTATCTGTATTTGACCACTTTGTGGTGCTTCCCAATTAGCTGTGTCACTTGAATTTGTGGTGGTTCCATCTTAAATGGTTAAGTAAGTACTAATAGGGAAACTATACCATTGTTGGTACCCTAGTAAAATTATTGCCACAATTTTATTTTATTTAAAACATTGAGAAATCTTAACTTTTTTTATTTTGTCATACATAGCATACATTAATAACATTATGACCAAAATCATTTTTGCTGATTTGCATAGAATAAAGCACCTGTCTTTTCTACTTTGAAATTGGCAAAATCAATGCTAAAGGCGTTGCAGCCATAATATTAAAAAAAGAGTACAAAATAAAAAAAATGAAGTTGTTTTTTATTATCTAAACATATAATAAAATTGTAGAGGTCAAATTTCTGTACAATGAAATTTTTTTATAAAAACCCAGTCAGGGGACGTAAGAAGTGAAAAATAACTAATTTAGTTTTTTTTCTTCAAATTTTTTGTTTCTCTGTCTGTTTGTACAGGCTAATCTCCGAAACGACTGGACCGATGTATATGAAATTTTGTATGGTGGTAGCTTATATCCCTAGTCAACATATAGGATACTTTTGATCCCGAAAAATTAGAGAGTTTCCGTGGGATAGTTAAAAAACCGCACCACACAGACAAAGTCGCTGGCATCAGCTAGTCTTGACTAAATTGACTGGGTATATATAGTTTACCCATACATCTTTTCCTTTTTAGAAGAAGATTGAGTGATTCCTCTGCTGTTATATCTTTTTCATATTACAGCCTATCGATTGGGATGAAGCAATAGAATCTCGGGAAGCTGATAAGTCAGTTGGGCCTGTAGAATGGGCAAAACCAGGTTATGATGAAGCCATCAAAATGCTCAAAAGCTTCCTTGACAAAAGACTGAAGATATTTGCATCAAAGAGAAATGATCCGACACAAGATGCTCTAAGTAATTTATCACCTTGGTTCCATTTTGGTAAGAAGTTTTATACATTACTAGCTATACCCGGCAGACGTTGTCCTGCCTTTAAAAGATAAAAATCTAGGACCCGATTCCAGCGTCCTCTACCGGGACCAAACGTTAATCTAAACTATTCTCAAATCCACTTGAACAAACAAAAAATTTCATCAAAATCAGGCCCAGGCGTTTAGGAGGAGTATCGCGGCGCCAGCTACTGGGTCCAATCGTTTATTTAAACCATTCCGGGACAAACTTCAACACATACAACAACAAAAAGAACACCTAAATTCTGGTACCCGATTGCAGCGCCATTTACCTGGTTCAAATTAAAATCTAAATCATCCCAGTAGAAAATTATAAAAAATATTAAAAAATAGGGATTGACCGTAGAGGGTTGAAAATTTAAGGTTGTATCTATTTTTTAATGCTGTATCATAAAAAAATAATCTAAAAATTTTAAAAAATATTTAGGGGTGGGGACTACTCTTAACATTTACGGGGATGAAAAATAGATGTCCGATTCTCAGACTTACCCAATATGCACACAAAATTTCATGAGAATCATTCAAATTAAAATCTAAATCATCCCAGTAGAAAATTATAAAAATACTAATATCGCTATTAAAGAATAGGGGTTGATCGTAGAGGGTTGAAAATTTAAGGTTGTATGCATTTTTTTTTAGTAACCTATAAATATCCCGCGATTTTGAAACATTTTTCATTGGTGCTCCGCTCCTATTGCTCTTAGCGTGATGGTTTATAACCTTCCTCAATAAATGGGCTATCTAATACTGAAAAAAAATTCAAATCAGACCAGTAGTTCCTGAGATTAGCGCGTTCAAACAAAGAAACAAACTTATCAGCTTTATATATTATATATATAAGATAAAACTCTCTCACCAACACCACACCCTGTCAAAATCTCCGCTTCTATTATGTTATGTTGCTGTGCAATGCTGGATCACGGATCCATACACAGCTTCGCTGGTTCTAATGGTATATGGACTGTATAGGTTTATATATGAGAGAGTGAGAGGTATGCCAAATCCTGCACAAAACCAATGGGGTAATAAGTACCACTAACCTCGGAATCCACCTCCAATGGGGCAGCTAGACAGCTCCTGATAGTGCACGGCACGAACAGGTCCTCGAATGGCACGTCGGGTTGTAAGATTGGCACACTCACACAAAATAGCAAGCACGGCTTGTATAAAGTTCAATAGAAAGCTCCAAGAATGGGATGTGAAACGTTCACGTGCACGGAGAAAACGGAACGTCCGGACAGACCTCGCGTGCGTTGGAGACTGTTTCGCCACCACGCAATGGCGGCGAAACCGAGAGCCAGTGGCACCCATAAAACTACCCACATTAGAAAAATTGTGAGGATTCAACAGTTGCAGAGAAATTACATTCAGTCTGTTATAAGCTGTTTAAGTAATTAAAGGTCTTTAACTATCCCACGGGAACTCTTTAATTTTTCGGGATCAAAAGTATCCTATATGTTGACCAGGGATATAAGCTATCACCATACAAAATTTCATATAAATCGGTCCCGTCGTTTCGGAGATTAGCCGGTACAAACAGACAGACAAACAGAAACAAAAAATTTATAAAAAATCTAAATTAGTTCTATTTCACTTCTTACATCCCCCTGACTCGGTTTATAGCATTTTTTTTCATTGTACAGAAATTTCACTTCTACAATTTTATTATATGTATAGATGTTGGGAAAGTATTAATAAATGTATCAAGAATAGACTTTACAAATTTTCTAAAGCTGTCTTTCCAACTTCTGGTTTTTTGAAATTAGGAATGGTTTTTAAAAGCTTTAAAACATAATTTACAATAAACCATGGAAGAACACTATGGAATGGTAATTGCCTAGCACAAAATGTAACTCATAACATACTCTTGTGACTAGATTATACAGCCAGTCTTTTTAGTTAATTATTTTTTATCTTTATTTCAATTTGACCTGTATAATAAAATCCATTATTGGCTTATGTACTACTGGTAAAATGTATTTAATTCTTTAATGTATTGCGTATAAATAAATAGAGAAAATCATAGTTAACACTTTCAGTCACTCTCTTATAATTTAAAAGATATTTTTTTAACTTAGTTCAGTCATAAGTTGAATATCCTTAATAGATTAGATCCTTTTCAATTTCGTAAGTTTCATGTATTTCATGCCTATACTATAAAAGGAAAAATAAACAATTTCAGGCCAAATATCTGCACAAAGAGTAGCACTATGCGTCCAAGAATTCAAATCGAAGTACACCGAGAGTGTGAACTCTTACTTGGAAGAGGCAATTGTGAGAAGAGAGTTGGCGGATAACTTCTGCTTCTATAGCGAACACTACGACAGTATCAAGGGGGCCAGCAGTTGGGCGCAAAAGACTTTGGATGATCACAGGTAACTTGAACATTGTTGTTAATATCAAATTTTAATGTTGCATTCTCTTGCTTTATTTTGTTCTTTTTCAAAATCTTGCACACACATTTGACTGGAAGAGAGTTAAACTCAACAAATAACATCGAGCAACCACCTTATTCACCAGATATGGCTCCAGCCAACTTGTTTCTTTTTTCTAAACTCAAATTACCACTTTGTCACATTGGTTTTCATTTGGTAGAAGACATAAAGGAGAATTCTCTACAAGAACTAAACTCAATTCCGGAAAAAGTGTTTCAAAAATGTTTTGATGATTAGATTATTCATTGGCGTAAGTCCTCCAAATCCTTTCTGAAGGAGCATACTTTGAAGGTGATAAAATAAATTTTAATGAATAACTAACATTTTGATATTATTATTGATCTTTTCTCGGTACTTTTTTGACAGAGTAGTAGTAGAGTAGAGTAGTAGAATATAAGATAAAAAGGATAGGCAATATTCCACTAGACATATTACAATGAAATTTCCAGAAAAGACAAAAGAACCCATATTTATTCATTAGAAAAGCTATCCAAAGGGGAAACACACGACGACCTTTGGAACTCAGCACAGTTGCAACTAGTCAAGGAAGGCAAATTGCATGGGTTTCTAAGAATGTATTGGTGTAAGAAGATATTGGAATGGACACCCAGCCCCGAGGACGCGTTGAAGTATGCGATATATTTAAATGACCATTATAGCATAGATGGAAGAGATCCCAGTGGATATGTTGGTAAGCATATTGAAATTATTGCGACAGTTGTTTGTTTTCTCTGCAATTAATAAACTTTTATCTTAAAAACATGATTTTGATGAAAAAACTTTGGATTAGTTTTTAAAACCAGTTTAAATTGTAACTGTAGGTTAGTTATGTATATATAATAATAAACCAATAGCTGTTTGCATATAAGTGTAAAATAGTTTATTGACATATGTAATAAAGCTAAGGCTTTTTTTTGTTAAAATATGAGTTAGAGAAAGTTGAATATTAAATTAACATACCTTTCATTCTGTAGGTATGTATGTTATTACTATTATAAAGAGGAAAACACAACAAATTATATCCTCATTAACGGTATTTTAACAGGAAGTTTGGCAGAGCTAGTCAAGAATGGCTAGTTTGTTAGGTAGCTCATTATTTTAATTTAATTATATACAAGTTATTTTATGTCTAGGTAATGATGGGGCTGATATGCAACTACCAAAAAAGTTCACAACAACCACGCTCACGACCGCGTTTTTCCCCGTTTCATTTGCTTGTAGGCGTGACAATCGTAAACTCAAATGTAACGGATTATTCGACTCACCTCTTGACATGTATCGTTGTGAGCGAAAATAATGACAATTTCGCGACAACCATAACGACAGTAGTCGCTATGTGGAACTGCTGTAAGAGCATTTTGAGCGCAGTGACTCGCGTTTATGACCACGCCCTTAATGTGATCACTTTGACATTTATTTTCATACATATCGCTTCAACAACGTGATGAGCCCAACAAATAATCATTTTTATTTGATAAATGAAAATCGCCCTTTCCGATTTAATTTTTCTAAAAAACTTGGTAATAACTTTTGAAAGTTGTTCGTTTCAATACAATTATTTGAAGGTTAAAAAATCTGGTATAAAAATTCAATTTTTAAGATAGCACATTACTAAAGCACAGCGGCAATATCATATAAAACCACACGGTATGATTTATTTTTAGGATGCATGTGGTCGATATGTGGCATCCACGACCAAGGCTGGGCGGAGCGGTCGGTGTTCGGCAAAATTCGGTACATGAACTACGACGGGTGCAAGCGTAAGTTCGACATCAAAGCGTTCATTGCACGCTACGGCGGGAAAGTGCACAAATACGTACCACCGAAGTGAGTTGTTCTTGTAAAATAATCGCCACATTCTCGCGAGACAAGAATGTGGAGCGTCTATAAGTGACGCCGCACATCACATATAGAGTACATAATAATATTTATGAAAACAGTGACTCGCCATTTATTATTATATTGCACCTTTAAAGGCTATTATTGAAACATAAATATGATAGTGGACAAGGCGATCATTAGAAAAAAATAAAATAACGTGCCACTCTTTTGTCTAAATAATCATAATTCTCAATAAATGTTCCAGCTGGAATAGTAAATCAGTCAAAATTTGGTAATGAAAATTTTGTAATGCCTTCTAGTTTCGATTACATGAAATTAAATAAAATATAAAGTTTTACCTTGCGTAATTTAACAGGTAAGTTTTTTATGGCCAAAAGCTGGCTAACAGGCAAACAGCCCACGTGATGGAAAGTGGTCACCGCAGACTATGTACATTTACAACCCCAGGGGCACTGCCAATGGGTGTCCGGACTAAATTTTATAAGCGCATAAATCGTAGCGCAGAGGAAAACCGGGGCAAGAAGATCCCTCCGAGTCGTTATTATACCCTACAGAAACGTAAAGATGACATTATTAAATGCTTGAATGTAGGTGACACAGCCGGGACGGCTGTGTCGTTAACTGTTTAGTTACCCTCATGTTGCGTGCCCACTGTTGGGCAATGGTAAAATCCCGAGTTTTGCCACTGGCTACGTTTCCTGAGAAATATAATGAAGATTTTTTATTGTTTACCTCATTTTACGAAAAAAACCGACATTCCAGGGTAACGCAATTATTGAAAATTTTCATTTAGTTAAGGCTTTCTTTAAGGATGCAATATAATAAATATAATTATGTCAGTATACAATATATTTACAAAAGTTAACATTTTTGAGAGAGCCTGCGTTGAATTTAAATATAATAATATTATGCAATCAATACAATGTATGTTATGTAGATCATATATGTGAAGAATAGAAAGTCTGACAAGTCTATATGGACTTAGTTCCTTTGCCTACCATTAAATCGCGAACTGAACAATATTCATATTCAGTGTGAGTTCTGGCAAAAAAGAATCCGTCAAATGTTCAAATGTTGTTTTAGAAAAATATAACATTTTAAACATTATAAAAAAAAGTGAAACTAATAACTATAACTTATTACTTTCGTTAATAAGGTGGAGGGTGTTAATCTCTAAGGACATTTTTTAAAGTAATCTGTAAAATGGATCTGAGAAAACTTCTATATGAGAGGCTTTTAATATAAATTGTAAAAAAGGCATTATTACTTTTATATAACTAACTATACTGTTAAGTAGTGTTAGCATATTCCTTATTACTAACTTATTATAGATTTTTCTAATGTTATTGGCTAACGGTTTTATTCATATTGAGTTTGAGTAAGTTTTAGGCTTCTTTAAGGTTTTTAAAGAAGCCTACAAACTTACTCAATATAAATAAGACTACAAGTTTAAAATCCTGTTCATAGTTATTATATTATACACAATCTCCTGAACAAAATGAAGCAGAATAAATAAAAACAATTTCTAAATCTTGATTATTTAAATATAATCAAGACTTTATTTTAATGTTTATTTAAAATCTAATTTATCTCATTTAAATAAGATATTAAGAATTCAATTTTTGAATCATAACTATTTTTTTTGACATAACAGTTCGACATTTTATGCTCCTAATACACCTGGGATTATATTTTTGTTAGCGACTACCACAAACATGTAGTCAAGGGTTTAATTATGTAAAATGGTTAATTATTTGGGATGCGACATTGTTCGCAAACATTGACAGATAATTCAGGTATATACACTAATGTATGTAATAATTAACGGCATTATTTATTAACGCTATAAGTGAGTCACATTCAAAGTTACTAACCGAGGTGTGTGAAGGGCAGTAGACAAACTCATATTGTATTAATGGTTGATTTTTCATTCATCAGCTAACTGTTATCCATTGAATAAATTATAACCTGACTGAATATAAAAATGAAACAATTCACATTCACGCAATTGTAGTTTTTAATTTTTCAAGTTGTATTTCATAGTATGAACTTTTATCTGAGGGCCTAAATCAGTCAATTTTGGAGAATCGCTTAGTGAAATTGACACGTCTATGTACATATACTGATATTTATAAGACAGCATAAAGTTCCACTTTATGTTGATACATGTAATGTTCATCACTGGCCGGTTCCTATGTCTTACTATTCAATCGCTTGCCCTACCATCGGTTGAATTTTGACATTACTTCATAGACCTTAATTTTAAACGACAGTAGGGCAAATGAACGGTCGGTAAAGTATAGGAACCGGGCGTATATGTTAGAATATCTGTTATAATGACCCCTTAAGGCCCTCTGGTAATTGAAACTAGCCCCCATAAGTTTTACAAATCATGTTGTAGTCAGGTTAGAATATTTGCAACGATCACTTGTATAATAAATACTATGAAACGGGCCTGTTAGGTATTAAATACTTGGCAATAAGAATTGTACCTAAATTTTTCTACCTCATCTTGAATCTCTAATAAAACTTTTTATTCATATTGTACATTGCTTTTGCATTTTTATATTTTCCTTTATTTATTGGTCATACAGTGTAATAGGAAAAGAATATAAAGAATGACAATTACCGATTTAAAAAGTAACAGAAATTCCTACATTTCTACCGTTGACACATCTCATTCTTCTCTGTTTGATAAATGTGGAAAATATTACTTGTCGAGTTGCTATAAAAACTACTGGTTAGAGTCGCCTTAAGACAGCACAGCTGATATTCATAATTAATACATCTAATCAAGTTGTATAATACTTAGTTCTTTTGCCTGCCATTGTGGCAAACTAAACAATAAATATTGTCTGTTAATTTTTAAATTTGCGTCAACAAAATCACAGGATTACAGCGATATAAGGTGGGTATGCTGAATAAAACATCGGTCGCTTATAAATATTTTTATTTATGAATGTGACTTTCAGTAGTTACACGATCATAATACACTTCGATAGTCTTCATAAAATTAGAAATAGAAAAATAATATCAAAGAGCTATTTTATTCATTGGAACATTTCCGTGAGTCATGTGTAATTATACATTTTGTGTAATGGATTATTAAAATTTATATCAGATACTTTAATTAGTCATTATAGTGGCTAACGAAGAATCAGCCTTCAAATAAACGCAACAATTAATTCTCACAGTATATCATAAAAAAGCACATATTTCTCGTCAATTATATCTAAAAAACGTCACATGAAAACAAAAAACCGTATCGTTCCTATTATGTAACAAATGTCAAATTAAATGTTAAGACAATCGCTAAAAAACAAAAGAGAATATGAAATAATGATTTAACCACAAAAATAAATTGAGTACAAATCGAAATAATTAGCGACATCGACTTTTTATTATGTTCCAGCGTAATTTATTCTATACGAGTAACTGTTTCGAGTTGAACACAAATTGTGGCTTGCATCTATTAACATATTTCACTAATACACAGGGTTATAACACCTTTACTTGACATACAAACATTATAGCTTACAATAAGGCTGTCAATTATTTAATAGAAAATCCGACAAAAAGTTATATCAAATTGGATCACGTCATTTCGAATTCATCGCGGCGTAATAAACGAGGTGAATTTTAGGGATTTTCACTTCTCAGCTACAACCATAGATAAAAAAATATACGAAAATAAAGAGAATCTGTTTGTCAAGAGGCGACATAAAATGACAGCACCGTAATAGACTTCACAAATATGGACAAAAAAATCTCTTTTTTTTTAAATTTACTAAACATGAATACAAAAATATGATTTGTGGATTTAGACAAAATTGAATACGTTCAAGATTTTTCACGTATTGATTTCAAACATTTTCAAAATAAAGAACGTAAATTCGACATTGTCCAATGTCGAATGAGCCCGCTCAACACTGTACAATGATTGACAAGATACATCAAAAACGGGTTTATATTTTGCCAAGAGGGTAGTTACTATATAAAAGTTAGTACTTACCAGTGGCGCGGGGAAATTCGGCTAGGGTAAGCCAGTTGAAAAAACATACGATATACGCTGGTGTAGAAATTAAGGCTCCGTTATTAGACTACAAAAAGCAGAGGATTTATTGACAGTGTTTTTTTTGTTTTTAAAACTAAGTTTGGAAAATGAAATTTCTTCATTAAGCAAGTGGTCGTAGAATTCCAAATGAATCAAAACCATTTTAGTAAATAAAACTCACTGCAATGAACAAAGAACTGAGTAAAATCCATGAACAACAACAGAAAACTATAATAATTCACAAGCACGCACGCCGTAATGACGAACAACAGCATACTATTTTTTTTGTAAATAAAACCTACAAAACTTCTAAATAAAAACGTCTAACTCGCGACGTATATTTTTATTACAATTTGTATTTTTAATTTTGGAATCTTAGCACATATTTAGAAACAAAAGCAGGTGCCCGATCCGGTTATAAGTTGCTATTTCATCCAATTCGTGTGGAAAAACGCCGAGCGTAAGCGATTGTAATACAGTAATAATATATGGACGTTATAAAAGCGTAAGCACAATTAAATACATGGTGCTTTCAACCTTTTGGTCGTTAGTTTCTTAATGGGTAGGTTATGTATAATCGAGTTGTTAAAGGTCTACGCCACTGGTACTTCTACTAACTTAAGCGCCATTTTGATAAAGCTAGATTCCCACATTTTAAAAAACTGTACTGGCCATCGGTTTTTCTATAAGACGATCACATTTTTTTTTTAAATTTATTCATGACCATAGAATCAAAGTCTTTCAGTCGGAAACATGTTAATTAATAGGTCTTCGTATAGTAGCGCAGTTGTATTGCAGGCTACAACCGACGCCATTCAATGGAGTTCTTGTGAAAACTCGAAAGATCACATCTGACTATACAGTTCACATTTCTCACAAAAACACATAATTTCTACTCAAAAACTATCAATATCCTGCAACTATTGTTCATTTTAGAGTAATTATACACATTTTTAGAAAATAAAACTGCACAGCACAACGTCTCCTTTCAGTTCCCGCCAAAAACTCCAGACGATCATATTTTTTTTTTTTTTATAATTTATTCATGACCATAGAATCAAAGTCTTTCAGTCGGAAACATGTTAATTAATAGGTCTTCGTATAGTAGCGCAGTTGTATTGCAGGCTACAACCGACGCCATTCAATGGAGTTCTTGTGAAAACTCGAAAGATCACATCTGACTATACAGTTCACATTTCTCACAAAAACACATAATTTCTACTTAAAAACTATCAATATCCTGCAACTATTGTTCATTTTAGAGTAATTATACACATTTTTAGAAAATAAAACTGCACAGCACAACGTCTCCTTTCAGTTCCCGCCAAAAACTCCCCAGACGATCATATTATGAATCAATGTTGCCAGTATATAAAAATAAATTTCGACCAATATTTTTCTGTCCATACCTGTGGTTAATTACCGGTGTTTTTCCGTTTATTAGGTTAAAATCTAATTGTTTGTTGGCTATGCTCCCTGTGTCGGTGTGTGTGTGAAAGCAGAGCTACATTCGCTGTTTTCGGGCATTTCGCCTACTCGCTACTCGCCTATTGCACGCAGCAGTTGTTCTTGTGGCCGTTCTTCTTGAGACGCGACTTCGGTCGGTACTTCTCCAGGTAAGAGAGCTGCTTGGCATTTATGGCTCCACGACGCTGACTGGAATTAAAATATACTTATTTATATATAATATAGATTCCGAAAAACATTAGTATCATTTAGCCGGAAAAAAACGTCCACAGATTCAGCGATCAAACAAATTTTAGATGAATGACTATAACTGATGACAAACGACGAAATTGGTGTGATAACTAACTTTAAATACCATAAATTACACAGTAAAAAATTGCCATACAAAAACAATTCTTGATTAAAAATAATCAATATACATACTACAATTATTTAATTGAATTGACATTCAAATTTTGAATACAAAAAACTGAATACCAAACTTAATTCTTGAAGTTCCCGACAAAAACTAACAAATATGGATGATTATTCAATTACAATTAAAAATCCCGACGAGGTTTACCATAAATTCTAACATGCATTTTGCGCGATAAATGCAGTAATTAGGTTACCTCAACAAATAACTACAATATTTGTAAAAAGTAAGAAATGAGACGACGACAGCGAATAGGTGAGATGCATGCTAATATTATAAATTGCGAAAGTAATTCTGTCTGTCACACTTTTACGGAAAACCACGGTACAGATTTTGCTAAGTTTGGTTAATGTGTAATCTCAATACCAAGAATAGGATACTTTTATCCTCAAAATAAGAGTCTTTCATGGGCCGGTTCGGAATTTTCCGGGAGCAAATAATGCCTAGATAAAAGGCTAATGCAATGTAACCTGTGTGAATGCTCTCAAAATAAAAACAACGTTTTTAATCTAATGTGAATAATTACAGTCAATCAGGGTAACTTTGTTCCGCCATGCGAACAATTTTGCACGTATTGTCTCAGTTTTACTAGATATTAATAAAAAATATGCATTTTCCGTGGGTTATAAACGTTTACAATTAAAATTTAAATGAATACGCATGAGCAAAGAGTGCAAATCTCACAAAATTGACAAAAATTGTGGGCCAATGTTTATTATTTATTTAGGTTTATGGCTTGGCAACTAGGCCTTTAAACCAGATCTTAGTTTACAATATAGTTTCTTCATTTTCTTAAGCCTTTTCTGTGTAGCAGAACTGAATTGTAGGTAATCAGCTAGTGCCATTCAATGAAGTTCTTGTGACAACTACAAAAGGCCACATTTGACTATACAGTTCACATTTCTCACAAAATACATAATTACTACTCAAAAACTATCAATATCCTACAACTATTGTTCATTTTAGAGTAATTTTACACATTTTTAGAAAATAAAACTGCACAGCACATCTTCTCCTTTCAGTTCCCGCCAAAAACTCCTGGGCCAATGTTATATTAAGAGCAGGGTAACTGCCAGTATAACTGGCAATAAAATTTTGATGTATTTTTACATTTAAAGCCTAATGATAACATTGGCTCTTCTTTTATAAATAAATTATTTAGGTCGCCATCTTATGACAGCTGTTTACCAAAAGAATAAGCTTTAAATTTAGGGGTGCCAAGTGAAAAGTGAGTAAGTGGGCTAATGTTAAACGGAAAGCTTAAGTTACTCTGATTGAATGTAATTTTATGTAAATATTTCGTATTCAAGAATATTCCATCTTTGCAAAATGTCAGAGGTGTAGGCAGCAAGCGACCGGAACCTAATTACCAACACAATGTTGGCAACGCTTCAGTGAATACCATTACATTATATTCTAGAGAACAATTGTCTACTTGGCTCAGAGCGTTGGCGCGAACAAAACTATTTTTTCGGGCATAAATTTTGCACAAAGTATAACCCACCCAGAAGTATGGCCTAATTAGTGGATTGTAATGGAATTTAGCAAAAACGCATTTTAAGTTTGCACGTAGGTAGTAAATGGCCAATAAGGATGTAATTGTAGGTCAAATATTTTTAAACAGAGATCTTTGTTGTCGTATAATCATATATTTTTTATTTATTTAGTTATGGATTTTATTTAATATAAAGAGTTCATAAGACGCGAGAAATGTGACACTGTGTAACGAATAAATTGAACAATATAATAGGACTACAATATGCCCGCGACTTTGTTCACGCTGCACTTGAAATTCCCGCGGTATTCTCGGGGTAAAAAAATATCACGTATTTTATTAAATAAAATTTGCTAGCGATCAGTCAAAAAATCGCGTTGGAATTCCATTTTGTTGCCATTTTAAATCATTACTAGAAAAAATCCTTCGGGATTCTCGAGATAAAACGTAGTGCAGATTTAAGTCAAAGACTATGCTGTCGAACATAGAGAACCGCATATAAAAAAATGCTTCGAGTTCTCCATCGTTGATATAGTCTATTCCAGTTGTTTTAAGCTATTGTATAGCTTTTATCGCGGGCTTTGAGCGCGGCGACCTAATGAAGAAATTCCGTAACGAAAATAAACCTAACACCTCCCACTCTGCCTACCATGCGCGGTGACGGGGGCTAGAGGCGGGCGCAGCGAGCGGAGGCGCGTGCGGTGGCCACAGTGACCCACGAGCTCTCGTAGCGGTTCGAGGTATATCAGGTATTGCAAATTATGGACGATGAGCTGCTCCGAAATCGGACGAATACGTAAGCAGCTGTTTGTGAGAGAGTATATAGGTGTATGGGTAGATATCTAGCATATCTTTATAATGCCACACTCACCGCATGTGCGCCCCGTAATTATACATGTAGGTATATATGTATACATAGGTGGTTTGTTTTTTTATCGGTCACCACACTCAAAGTGTAACTTGAATTAATATCAAAGAAAAAACTTGAATTAATATCAAAGAAATAAAACACTTCATAAATAAAAAATAAATGAATAATTATAATTGCATAAGTTGATAAAAAATGCTATGCTTTATATTGCATATATGCTTGCTATAGCTTTACTTTAGCTTCAATTCAATGTACAGACACCGCATTGTTAGAATTTTATAATTATATAGATAATACTCACTCTCGTATGGTCTCGACGGCCTCCTCGTACTTCATGCCGAGCTCGATGAGCGCGATGGCCACCATGACGGGCGCGCGGCCCAGACCCGCCACGCAGTGCACTGCCACCGCCGACTCTGGCTTGTTCTGAGCTCTGCAAAACGCACAAAAACGTTTCAAGGTTCACATACCACTTCATTAAGTTTTTAAACCCATCACGCATAATAGGGGAGCAAAGAGATAAATCATCTGTATTAAAAGACTGAGATACTTTTTAAATTCTTACAAAAGTAAAGATCTACTCATGCCGAGGCAATGCCGGTTTAACGACGCGAGAGATGATACGTGTCCAGTCTTATACCGAGTGCTTACTGCCTTAAAAAGATACAATGTAAAGGAGGTATTACAATAAGGTATGTCAAAGATCAAAGTACAATGTGTAACGTACAGATAGGAAATGAAAGACTAGAGCAAGTTAAAGAATTTGTTTACCTAGGGTGCATGTTTACCAGAGACGGAAAGCATGAAAGTGATATTGAAAGGAGATTAATGGCAGGTAATAAGGTGAATGGAGCGCTGAACTCTTTTATAAACAGCCAGAAAGTTTCTGTAAAGGCACGTCTGGCTGTCCATCAAGGGGTATTAGTACCAACGCTAATGTACGGCAGTGAGTGTTGGGTGTGGCAGAAGAAGCATGAAAGTAGGATAAATGCAGTTGAAATGAGCGCTTTGAGAAGTATATGTAAGGTTAATGTAAGTGATATGATAAGAAACAGTGTGATAAGTGAGCATTGTGAATTGAAAGAAGATGTAGTGACAAGAGTTGAAAAGGGAATGTTAAGGTGGTTTGGCCATGTAGAGAGAATGAATGATAGCAGAATAACAAAACAAGTATATGATAGCAATGTGACTGGAAGAGTCGGTGCCGGTAGACCAAGACGTACTCACCATGATGAAATTAAAGATATTTTGAAGAAAGGTCAGATAAAAAGTAGTTTAAATAAGCGTGCATGTATGAGAAGATTAATGAAAGTTGATGAAGCGAAAAGTGTTTGTCAAGATCGTAACAAGTGGAGATCCATCGTCTCTGCCTACCCCAATGGGAAACAGGCGTGACAATATGTATGTATGTATGTAAAGATCAAAGTGAAGAAGAAAACCTGAAATGCGGACCTTGGGCTTCAAAACAAACGCTTAAAACGCAACTGGTCAACGCTAGGATACGTGTGGTGGTTCTTAAATGTAAACATCAGAAACTCACTTTTCACGGAGGATCTCAAACCAGTCGTCGACGACGTTGGCGGGTGGGAAGGTGCCATCGTCGTAGGCCAGATCGCGTACCTCGATACCCTCGGCCTTCAGCGGCGCCGTGTCGTAGCTGGGCTCACACACGCGCACCACCGTGCATACGTTGTGCTTCCTCAACTCCTAAAAACAATATACGCATGTATATAATAATACTGGAGAGATTAATGGGAGTAGATCATGCGAAAGGTGCGCGCCGAAATCGTTGCATGTGGAGATGCAAAGTCTGTACCTCGACCTACCCCTATGGGAAAGAGGTGTGATAATATCGAGGGCATCATAACAAATGGACGTACAGACAAAAGTGCAGTTCTACACAAGAAACAAAATTGTGAATAAAGCTAAACTAGTTGATTGTATAAACCTGAAATTTGGAATACCTTTCTTTTTAGGTACAACACTTGTGGTAAATAACAAAAAATGGCATTTTTGCGTATACGCCTTTATGTTATGAAGTCCTCGATATGTATAATACAGTGAAGACTATACACAAGTCTCAAACCTTCAGAGTTAACTAGCACTTGAGTGCAAACGACAATCTTCATGAAAAGATTTTTTATTGAAGAGCATGGTGGTAAAGCTAACATAGATACAATAAACAAGGCTTACATTTGCGTAAATTCAAATTTAAAAGAATTTATTCAATTTACGTTGATGGACAGTTTTGAAAGCAGTGGACCAAATCAAGTCTGGATAGATATAATTTTATTGCTAAACAAAGCACTAGGCAAACTTACCGCTAAAAGCAATCTTTTCAAGCAACCTAACATAACTTTAAATCTAGTTCCGCCTAATCTAATGTACACTAATTCAAAAGGTTTTCGGCACTGATCTTGAGCGGTCAACGGAATAGTAGCTATCGTAGCCAATGTGCAATTTATCGAAATTCGAATCTAAAGGGAAAATATCTCATACTTCGAAAACAATTATGCACAGGCGAAGGTCAAGCCCACCGCTCCAGAATCTTGCCGGAAATCAGATTGTTTTAATAGTGGTGAGATACTTATATTGGAACATTCTAGAAAAGACAGTCCAGGTACTTTAATCCACTGTACTATCAAAGCAACACATCGATAGTTAGTTGAACTACGTTCACTAGATTATCCTACATCGTAAATATATATAATTTTTAACAATTTTAATGCGCCTGCCTGCAAATTTGTGGCAAAATGCACAATAGCTGTTAATGATATTAAGTGCATATCAGAAAAAGTGAGCAAACTTTATCGTGTTTCATTGAACCATTTATAGTAGTAAATATTTGTATTCAAGATACTGATAACAATTAACGTTTGCATAAGAAAATTTGTTTCGTGAAGTGTTTTTGAATGATAACATTGTTTTTGTGGAAAATTTCAATCGGATAGAATATTTATCGACTTTTTTGCTTGTAAGGCGTAGACTAATGGGTTTAAATAGCATACATAATATCCAAATTCTGGTACGACATATTATGTATAAGCTTTATCCGCGTAAATTTATTCCGAAATAACTTATGTAAAGTTTTATATTTATATATCAAACTTTATAGCGTTCTCAACAAAAGCTGTTAAGAATGGAGATACAAAAATCCAGACAAGTTCATTTTGACATTTTTGAATCAATATGGAAACTGTTTTTGTCTGTGTACTTTAACAGTAAGAAATAGGTTTAATTTTAATATTGAGAATTGATGAAGTCTTATTCTGTTAAAGAGTACCTACCTGAAGGTAAGCCTGGATGGAGACATCCGAGGGCCGATCAGTGATGAGGAAGCGCATGCTCTTGTACTCGATGAGCGACGGTGCCGGCCTAATGTCCTTCTGCTTCATGATGACCAAGCTCGTCTCTCGCCAACCGAACAGGGGGGAACACGTGTCGACCCCTCGCGCAATCAGCTGCTGTCACAATACTCCACAAACGTCGAAGATAGATGTCACGGTCCGTCACAGTCCAACAGGCAAACTGTCACTCTATTTCCACACAACACACGACAGTTTCGTTACTTTTGATTTAAAAGGGTCCAATTATATGATAAGAACCACCCGCATGGATGTCGCTTTCAACCACTCGTGCGCATTCGAAAGCGTACAAACAAAAGTTCAGTATGTGGAATGAAACGAAAAGATAATTACGAGAAAAACATAAGTTTTTTTTTATTACTTCGTTACACAAACTTCGGCAAATGATATGCTCTAATTAACAACGGATTCCGAATTTAAGGTAACTGAAACAAAAATAAACACGTTATTGACTTTGATGAGGCGAATGGCGCGACCGTTTGCTTGAGGAGATAATTTAGTATCATTTTCGAGACGTGTTTGCGTCAAAGCCAGATCGAAGACTGAAGTGAATAAAAATGGCAACTAAAAATAGCCAAAAATAAACAACGGAGTTTCGGTCATGTGAACTCGGTCGGAGTCGGACGACTTCTTAATGCTTATATGCGAGCGATTCGGGCCAACTGTCCGATGCTGCGTCACTTTTAGCGTGTTCTTACGATTCAATCTTGTACAATCACTGATATCATGGTTTCTATACTTGGAATCGCATCACTCCAAATCCTACATGTGTATTTAATGTGTTTATATACTCCTATATGTATAAATAAAGTAGCGAATTCATTTTAACTGATGTAACATTTAAATTTACCTATTTTATAACAGCATAAAAACAATCGTGTACTTGTCTTGGACAGGAGCAGATAACAACTGATACGTTCCCACGTCGATTGGACAATCTCTACCCCACCCTACTTTAAATATGGCGTTTGTTTGGAGAAGACAAGAGTGAAATTGATGCATAAATAGTGTATACATCATACCTGTTGGTGGGTGTTCGTCGAACAGTTCGCGAGGTGCGTAATATCAGTGCGCGCTCCCGACAGCATGGGTCCAGTTGATGGTATTCTCCTGCTCCCTCGCTTGTCCTAACACCCTTTAGTTTATTTGTGTTGGGCCTGGCAGTACTCCGCGCTGTCCAAGCGGAACTCCATCAATGTCGCCACAGAAGAGATCTCCAGCTGTAACAAGCAAAGCGATTATTTAATGCGCGAAGCTCCAATACTCGCCTATCAATAATGTTTGTTTAACTTTCAATTAGTATTCTTAGAAGTCATGTATTAATAGCACTACCGCTGCATAGATAGAGCTGTTCCAGGTAAACACGTCGTTTATAAAAGCCAAATCGAACACTTCCCTATCGGCAATTGTTTTCATGTATTCAGACACAGGCACATCCATGGTTGGTTGTGGTTTGGTTTATCGCGATTATCTCTAATGATGAGTTATTTGAAAATATTCAGTTAATGGCACTCACTCACTCACTCACAAAAAAATGGTATTCAGACACTGATTAGCAAATTCCTGAGACGCTTCTCATCACGGCACTTGTCCAACAAATGCGTTATCAAAGTGAAGAGAGCGTGTGACAGAAAAGTAATAAACGCGTCACTTCTCCTCAATACTTGCATTTTGTAATAAATTGAAAGTTACCAATCGATACATAGAATACAAGAGTACTTTGCAAGCACTGACACTGGCGAGTTGCGGCAGCGCCGTCCTGTTGAAGAGTCAAAACAGCGACGTATGAAATGTTGGCATCAAAAATACAAGCGTGGGATTTACATCAACACGTCACATGTTTACATTTAAAATAACAAAAACGTTTAACACACAATTTATTTTAATAAAATTGTATCAAAACATTAGCAGCTATATAAAAGAACGAAGCATACTATCTAATGCTTTTATAATTAAAAACCGATTACCTTTAGAATATCGTCAAAAGCTTTAATATTAACATGTGAATATTCTACCATAGATAAAGTACTTCATTTGGAAAATTGCCAAAAAAAAACAGTTATACGTCGAACATATTTTTAGTGCAATTGAATTTTCTTCTAGCGTATTTGCGCTATTACAAGATTTCACTTTGTAATACTTTAATGCTCCATTAACTCAGGATTGTAATAAAATTTACTTCACGCGGGGGAGTAATTGCTAATAACATTTTATTGAGATTGTCCGCCCATTTTATCTATAATACAATAAAATTATAAACATGTAGTCTTTTGTTTTTATATTCTTTGTTTGTCTGTTTCTTCGGCAGTCACGCAAAAACCATTGCCAATTTCAATGCTGTTTTCGTTGACCCACAGTAAATTCCTGGACTTAAAATCTGCGATACTTTTGATCTCGGGAATCCCGTGGAAATTTCCTTGGGAGCGGTTTAAAATGGCCAGATCGGAAAAAAACTGATTCCTATGCAATATTTTCAGTGGTTCAAATTCTTTGTGTAAAACAACTGTGATCTTTGCTACCCGTTCAACATGTACGATGTCACGGGCGAACCCCCTAGTATAAACTAAAATTGACAACTGGTATTAAACTATACGTAATTAATAACAACTGCAATGAGACGCGGCTTAGCACAATAGTCTTACCATAATAAGACAATTAAAGAAAAGAAAGAAAATATTTATTGTTGTAAATGTATGTAAACACAGAAAAAAGAATACGCGTAATAAGACGTACATGTAAATCAAAAATATACAATTGTAATTAACAAAACACACAAAAAATACAAAAGTACATAATAATCAGTTTAAAACATATCGCAAAGAGTTGAGTTAAAAGTATTATAGGCCTTCGGGCTATAATACTTATATCAATTATATATTACTATTATATTGTATTACTTATATATTACTTATATCAATGCCTTCGGGAGATATAATGAAGAAAGGTAGCGTTGATTAGAGGGCGGATATTAAATTTTGAAGTGGGAATGTCGGTAAATTTCAAAGACGGTCTGAAGTTACAAACTCTTTAAAGCGTTTTAGTCAGAAGCGGAAATAAATTTTCGTGGTAGGGCAAAGAGAGTAAATTAAGGTTGTAAAGAAATCTTTTAACAGGGTACTTAACTTTAATAACTTAGCATAAGATGGTCCGAAATTCATTCAACGCGACGGTCGATAAACTCCAGACAGAATCCCACACGTATGCAACAATGCAGACGCTTCAAACAAATATTTACAATGTCTGGATTCACAGGGATTAAGAGGGTAGTCTAGACTAGACGCATCGAATAAAATAGGTACAAAACTTAAGAAAACCTATTTACTATTATTACAAATGTTCACGTTTAGAGAACAAAAAGTAGACGTTTAAAGGCCGGTTCCTATATCTTACCATTCACTTAATTTCCTTAACATCGGTTGAATTTTGAAATTTTAACCGATAGTAGGGCAAATGAACGGTCGGTAAGATATAGACCCGGGACTACGACATCAAAGAAAGAGCATTCACAATATGGTAATGTAGACCAGAATATGTTTAAAAATAGCGGAGAAAATATGCAAAATTAACAAAATAAATACTATATACACAAAAACTAAGATATGCTACTTTTTTGTATTACACGAGGATGGATGTATAAATAATAATTCTGGGTAACAAACAATGATAACAGCAAATTATAGTTCAAAAGTAATTTACACGCTTTTGTGAAAGAAATGTTTACTAAAAGTTGTTCATAAACGAAAAAAAAACTTGAAACCAACGCAATAACAGATAGCGAAACAAAAACCGTTTCACATTTAAAGTAAGAGAAATACATTTACAAAATGAAGTTAAATGCTCTTTGTAATGTACACAATGGCAACTTTGTGCGGTTACGGAAGCCGAGCGAGGTCGTCCAGGTACTACTAAATATCAAATAAGGCGCTTATTGCAGTCATTTGAAAGAAATAATAGGGCGCAAAGCCTTGCTCCGATTACTTAGAAATAGAAATTCTATTTTATTGGTTCTCTAATTAACCTATATGTAATACATAAGTTCCAAAGGAACTCGTACTTGGTGAGAATACAATTCTTAAACATAAGTACTATAATCAGTGCTAATTCTGAAAAGCGAAGAAATAATTTTTTGAAACTTTGTAAATTTAAGAGATTCGGCGTGTGAATCTTTATGCATATCTTTTCTATCAGGCTTACAATAGTGTTGATACTATCCACAACTCACAAGGTTATCATTGGAGTGTAAACAAACAATCTATTACCGGCAGGGCACCAATTTGCTGCTCAAGCTTATCTCCTGTTATTATTATCTAACAATATATGATGGTTTATGATTTAGTCACGTAGCCATCCTCTTGCGAAGGACAGTAGACAAATTTAACATTTGCTATAAACATCACGAATTCGCGCACAATTAATTTAATTAGCACGAATTTAAATTTGTTACAGATGTTTAAGAGCAATATTATTTATAAATTCCGTTCTATTTTCGACAACATGTCGTGGTACGTTTTAATCATGTTAGTTTAAATGTTTGATAGAAATTGACGTAGGTTGTGACTCATAATTCGTTAGATAAATACGACCAATGTGTCACCTTTTGTTGTTAGATGTATTATTTGAATCACTCGTAATACTTTGAGATTTCACTAATTACGGTTACATTTGTTTAATTATAAACACAATCTTAAATGTTGTCGCAGCAACTCAGTCTTAAAAAAGCACAAGTCGGTGTTCCAGTTTTGGTATAACCTTTTAGATAACATGAAATTAGCAAATTATGTTAAGTTTCGTCTATAAGTACTGCGGTTTTTAAAGGCTATACAATCTAATAAGTAGGATGCAATAATAAAATTGATGTAAATTGAATATTTCAATGGATTAGGATTATTTTAAAATGAAACACTATCTTCAAATCAACCTTTGAACGAATTTCTTGTTATAGGTATCTAATCAAAACAGCAATCAAAATGATACATATGTAGAAAGGAGGCATGATTGTATAATTGTAATATTTAAAAAACAATAACTTGAAATAGATAACATTTCGACTCGAAGCGAACAATGTCCTTCGCGTAGGCAAATGATGGGTGCTTTGCTTGACCGTGAAACGGCCGACATTGCCATTAACACGATGTAGTCAAGAATAATTATGATAGACCTTTTGGAAAAAAATGTAGCACTATCGAATTTAAAGGTAACTCATTTATCTCAGATGAACAGTTATCACCAGATTAACGAACTCAAAAAAAAATATTTAAGTGTCTGTTTGTAATATCAAAATAACACCTTTTTATTAAACGCATATGAAAGTACATACCGCAATTGTATTTAAAAAAAATATTTCTTTACTTTTATCTGTTTGTTCCGGCTAATCTTTGAAATGATGTTATTAGGAGTAACTAATGCTACTTTTACCATTAGGGTTCCCGAAAAATAAATCCACAGGTATGAACCCCCGGGTAACAGCTAGCCAGTTTCAAATTAGAAGCTGTGGAATAAGAATCAATAATACATATACTAATAGTACTGGCTGATGAGATAAGAACTAGAATAGTCGTGGAATAAAGTACAACACGACCACGTCCATTAATAAATTGAGTCGTAATTAACTTGACTGATGTCAGTTACTACTAATCAGGAAGCGTTGATTTCTGGCCAGTTCCTGTATCTTACTAATCGTGTATATGCCTTTCTACTGGTTAAAATTTGATATAGGTCCATACGAGTTATGTCAAACTACCCAGTGCGAATTAATGATATGGAAACCGGAAATTAGGAAATTAGATTACAAAGAAATATAATACAATAAAAACATCATACTTTAAATATGATATGTGAATGAACTTGTAGACAGACAATCTTCCACAATGGTATCATATCAGCAACCTGTAGGAAGATTAGTTATAACCGAGGTACCAAAAGTACCTGTTGATTCTATACAATACTGAAAATGACGCACGCACGATGGTAATAAATTTGCAACAAAGTAATTTTGTACTGAAAGAAGCTGCAATGGTAAGTTAAACTGAATTGGGTAGGTACTTATACTGTGACTACCAGATTATCTATTTTGCAAATATGAAACTACACAGGAAACATCAATGGTTTAAATAGCGTACGTGTCGTCCCGAAAGATCTTTGGTCACGCTCGCACGACACTTTTGAATTTCTTAGAAACGTATCTGCGATTCCCAATACGGGGAACGATAGTAATGATTTCACAATAACATCACTTACGTTTATCCGGTACAGTGGACGGGAAAACACTTGTTGTAACACAAAATAAAGTTAATTGACCGGTCGGTGAACAAAATTAACTAAAACGATCGTGCACACTCAACGGAAGCTGTCGTTGTAGACAGAGTTTGAGGTTAAGCGTTTACATCGCAGCGGTTCGACACTGTCCGTGCCGCGGTCGTGCAAAGACTGGCGTGGCGTGGTACGGTGCTCCATACTCGAATGGAGACCGAGGGCCAAGCAGCGACGTCACCATGGCGGCGGCGCGGCGCGGTTGCGTTGGCGTCATTGCCGCCAGACACACGTCGCACTCTGGCTTCTCGCATATCTCGAACAAAACTTTACAAACTTTTTCATGAAGACAACAAATGAAACATGATGTATAACGTGCCACAACGCCTGTTTATATGTTTCAATATTGTAGCTATTGAAGAGATATACGGTCCGGTTTCATGTATACATATAGATTTCGTCGGAACAAACAAGGTAGAAAAGGAGCGTTGAATAAGTACCAAAATAAACTTATGATAATTGAGAATACAATGATAACTATTAAAGGTTTCAAATGCAGAGTAAGTAATGTTGGGAATAACTATAATAAAATGCACTTACGAGGTGATGTAGAAATATTTGTATTTATATATCGAGGTTGATTGGATTAGCGCTGTTGTCGTCGGTCACATTCTACAAATAGATTAAAAAAACAGAAAGAATTTAAACTCAGCCTCCCACGCAGTTGCGATAAAAACGTATAGAAAACCATTATGCTTTCTACCTTTTGCCCTCACAACATCAGTTATTCTTGTTAGCCTATTTATTTTTGTTTACCTTTTTCCCTTTACGATGCAGATAAGCTGAATAAAATCATGCAATCAACTCATGTAAACTTGTGCTAAACCACCACCCACAATCATTAAGCACGTTTTGTTACTGCCGCGTCCTTTCCAATTTCTCAATTGACATTTAAATAGGTCGAGAGGTTATTTGAAAGTAAAGTGTCGGTGAACAGCAGATATCATCGGAAGATTTATAAAGTGAACAGCCTTTTTGGAACACGTACCTCGCCACATTACTTTCAATTCACTTCTCCGCCCACCTAAACCACGATGTGGTTAAATTTAGATCAATTCTCAACAGGGTAAAATTTTCAAGACCATTGGTGTTTATGAAAACTAGAGGCTAAAGTATATTATGTGAGTTCTCAATTTGAAGGCAAATATCATCTTTTAATGCTGAACATCACACGTGGGTAAACTAATGGCCAGGAGCAACTGGTAGTAAGTAGTTGCCTGTGGAAATTTTGCCAACACGAAATGTGCTTTATGTATGCTGCTGACCTCGAATTTTTAAGAATTTTATGTCGTGTTAAAAAGAGGAAATAACGTTAACAAAAAATAATGGTCTAAAACTCGTACTATTCTCTAACAATTTCAAGACTTACGACCTTCTTCAAAAGTTCAGGTAGCATATGGAACTCGAAATTTAAATTCCAAGACATTTCCAGATACCTACAATGTAAAACCAATCAAAGTAGGTTTTGTGTAACGTGTTCCAGCCTCCGTTAGATACACGTGATTGCAACACGTGATTTCTGGAACAACGTGCTCTGCTTGCATAAACAATCTTTGGTTATTGTTAGTCCAATTGCTAACTCTTATGACAAACGTATTCAGTGGAAACGGAAGGGGCAACAAAGAACTAAAACAAACGGGGATAAACTCGTGCTGACCTTTAAAAATTTCAACCAATGACGCAAACAGTCAAATTGAAACTTTCATTATTCTTATATTATAGTACTATTTTTTGCACTAATATTTTACCATTTAATATAATTACAACAAATTTACCACATAGATGTGAGTTTCACGAATACTATGTATGACGTGACTTTTATTCGATGAAAAATAACCTTCAAATACATATTACAGCATTATCTTAATTATACTGATTAACGCTGCCACACGATTTGGAATAAGTCATTACAAAAGTAATGATTTAGAATCAAGCAATAAGAAGTTGTAGTTATATCTCAATTTCCTTGTATAGAACTAACAAGCAGCTATTATGGAACAAGTCGAAGGTCAGTGTGTGCCAGTCACAGAGCTGCATGGAAACAACCGCAACCGCACAAGCTATTTTAAGGACGCAGATGTCTTCATAGAACAGTTCTCGAATCACCGAGGCCTAAGATAATATTATATAAAGAATAAAATTTGGATACACGGTTAAAATTACAGCAGGTGATTGATTATATGTGTATTATATAGAACTTTCTTAACGATATTACGAAATACGAAAAATTGAGTACCACCAATTATCAAAATTGATAAAATACGCTTAGATTGCAAAAAAATTAAATCAACCGAAACTGATTAATGCTTGATTATTAATGCCCGGTTTTAATATTACAAAAACGATTCGTTTTTGTTACCGACGGTTAGAATATTACCGCCTGGTAACGCTACTGATGTTTCTATAAAGAACTGTTCGTAGCTAGTTACTCATGAAAGTACCAACTATCGATGGGAGGGATTTTCTAACCGATCGGTAGCCTTTTTGTATGGAAACGACAGATGAAGTGTTTCTATATTATAACCATTAGTTATCAGTACTACTATTCGTAGGAATTTTATTATCACCCGATTTCGGCCGGTTGCCGGTATTTTTTTGGGTTGACGGTTTTTTTGTCGTACGTGATTTTAAATTAAACTCATTTTTTTACTTCCTCTTTTGACTTGGATTTAATTCTTATTTATATCTTTCAAATTTACTATTTTTATTTTAACAGTTTTAATTCCAATTCAAGTATTGCTTTACTATTCATCTCTATTAATATTCTAAATGCGAAAGTAACTTTGTCTGTCTGTTACCCTTTTACGGAAAACTACTAGACCTATTTGGTTGTAACTCAGTATATATACTTTTTTTGTTGCCGAGGATGAACGTAGCATACTTTTATTCCGAAAAATGGGATAGTTTCCGGGATAAAATAATATTTTTCCGTTTGCCTGTAATGCTTTCACGGAAAACTATTGGACCGACTTGGCTGTAACTTGGTATATATGTCGGACGGATATAGGATACTTTTCATTCGGGAAAAGAGAGTTTGGGATAGACTTATGTTAAGGTTATTCCAGAAAGTAGGATAGGTTTGGTTGTTTTTGTGATATAATTTTTGTCAATTTGGTCGTTTTGGTCATTTTGGTTTAACAATATTTAACGTCATTAACAATAAATTGCAACATCGCTTCAAATAACACATTAAATCTATCGTTACATCTGTGTAAAACTGTGAATAACTATAACATTATCCCAAAAGAAGCAGTAGTAAGTATTACAAAACGTTCGCTAAAATAATTGAATGAAAACAAAAAACGGACAAGGTTCCCCATAAAGTTTTCATCATTTGACTCTGGAACTATTAAAAACCGTTGTCTTTAGTCTTAACTTATTAAAAAAAAATTGCGATCAATAACTACAATCACTAAAACTTCGAAATATTTCTGAAGTGACAACACTGTTTCATCTTTTTTTTGCAACAAATCCAATGACATTGCAACAATCATTATTTAAAAAGTTTATAGGTTGTTTACATTACTACGTTTTGTTCATGCAACATTCATATAAAATGACTGTAATTGTAAGTATTTTTAAAGCAGATTGATTGAAATCTTGATTTTTAATGACAATCGTATCTCCCAAAAGATCTCTTCTTTTGAAAATGTATTTATTTTGTACTTATACCTCAACTCATTGAATTAAGTTGCGTGTACTACGACCAGAACTACGTTGCATTAGCAAAACGCTTGGGAGGGAATTAGTTACTGATAACCGACAGTAATACTAATTGTCAATGAGCTTGTGAAACGCTCGTATCCCTCTCAACCATCGGTTATTGGTAGCTTCAAAATCAATCAGTTACTATTACAGACAACCGTCGGTAAAATATAGAAACCGGGGGTTAGACTTGATAACTTTAAATAAGACATTTTCTGCTAAGGTACCCATGCATTTAGAAAACAGTATAATAAGCAATTCCGATAAAACAATCATGCAGTAAAAAGTGAACGTACTATGCACACATAAATGGCGGGGACATTCGATGCTAAAGCGCTTTCACGACATCAAAACATGTCTTAACGACCAATCGAATTGCACATTGTCTTAGTGTAGGCGCCATCGTAATTTTTTTCAAGTATACACTTGCCCGACACTGGATATTCACAATATTTTTACCTCACACTAAATTCAAATAGAGACCAGATATACGCGACTTCGATTAACTTGACTAGTAGTAGTAGAATAGAGAATTATCTATCGATCTCGGTGTGTAGTAAATAGATTTTTTCGATGTTTCCTTACGGCGTTATACAGTAATTAAAGTAATATGTAAATAACGCGAAGTAGTAAGTACTGCATACTCTAATATCAAGATTAAAAATTACGCCATTGAAATGAGTAACCGCTCTCTTGGCCATCATAAGCTCTGCCCAAATGAAATGGGTAATGAAAGCAGCAACTAAAAAAAGGAATAAGAAACATGAGGTTGTCAATGCCAAAATTTGTAGGAAATCCTTAGACAAATGTAAAATAAAAAAGCCAAATTAAGGGCTGATATGGATAAAGAGAGTAAAAATAATTCAAAATTCTGATAAAATGTAATATTAAAAAACGTATACGTTGTGTTTGTTTCAATTGAGCGTCTTTTACAAATTGTCCCACACTTTTTTTGTTATAAAATTGACACAGTTCGCTTACCCTAAATCCAGCGTCGCCGCAACGACATATTTAGATTTTTTAACAACAGATATATCCAGAAATCGGTATCTTTGCTATATTAGGTGCACGATACTAAAGTAGATTGTAGTTTAGTACAAGTCACGGCATGCCGCAAAATTGACGTGACTGACATTTAGCGACTCTGATACTAAAACATTTGAAGGCCCAAGAATCACGGCAATCGTCGTCAAATGATACCAAGTAACTAAATGTAGACATGAAATCTATATGTGATACATCTTATATAATAGGTAACCGAGCACTCTACAACAAACGTTATCCTTTGTACGGTATAACATTACAATCTTGTTTTGTCTTTGACTGTCTGTAGTCTAGACAGGTTTTTGTTATTCTCATTTTGCAACAGTAGCAGTTACTTTAACGACAATTGCAATAAGGGCGAAAACAAATGCTATCACTCTTCTTCATAATAGTAATAGTGATTTTATAATCGCATTGCTAACGTAGGCATTGGTTAAGAACTTACGACATACCCAGCTTGAAAGCTGGATATATGAAAGTCACTGCCTGTATGTTTAATAATTTATTTCTTTTCACAGACAAAGGTAAATATGAACCGAGTATCAGAAAATTGTATACACAACTTTCAATGGCAGGTAACGAATTGCCCGGAAAGAGAGTAGTTTTTTTTTATTAACAAATCTACGGACTCGAGTTCCGTACCCTTTTTACAACTTAATTACTGTTGGAGTTTTTTGAGTTCATACACGCTTATTGTTTATTTTTGTTATTGTGTGTGACAATAATTTTGTGATTTTTATGTTGTGTTGTGTACCTTAAGAATAACTTTTTTTTTTCTAATTTTAATACTAAACTTATACTAATGTAGAGTGTATCTGTTACATGCTGGTGTTGTGAGAAAGTGCATGTGCAGTGTGTGCCTTATGTCTATACCTATATATATTAGCTTAACTAGTGTCATGTATGTTGTTTTTTCTTTCTGTGCCTAGGTTATTAATTTTTAGGCTCTTTGTGTGTCTTGGTTTGTTTGTGAATTGTGCGTGTAATGCAATGCAGTGGTAGTGCGCGTTGGTGTGTGTAAGTGTATAAGTTTTGTTGTTGGTTGTGTGTTTGTGACTTTGTGTGGTGTTATAATTTATTGTATAATTGTCGTGACAACAAGAGAGTAGTTATCGCGGAATACAAACACCAATTTTATATAAACGAAGCTGAAAAAATTAGAACGTCTTATCCCTACTTTAATATTATAAATGTGAATATAAGTTTTTTTGTTACGCTTTCACGCGAAAACTACTCAACCGATCATCATGAAACTTTGTACACATATTCTTGGAGGTATTAGAAGTAACATAGGATACTTTTTATGAAAAAAAATCCACGCGGACGAAGTCGCGGGCAGAAGCTAGTACATATATAAGGTAGAGCATAACACGTAGGTGTAAGTGTTTCATAATTAACCGAGACCACCCGTTCTATTAATGGCGGCTAGACATTGTTTATTTTTAGTGCAACGTCACAATTGGATGTCAGTTTCGGGTGACCGATGCAACAAGCCTCTTGGATGCAATGGAAAACGGGTCGTGACCTACTTCACCGGGATCAATACTCGGTCATCGACTTGCGCCTCGGCCCCCTTCTGTCTGTTACCTTCTCAGCGCGTTTCAGAACTTAGTACCGTTAACATGAATGGAGCTTAACTACTTGTAGGATTGAAAAGACTGACCGTAGATTCGTAGCTAGCCAGATTATGATCTTGAGATTCTTTGCGAAAAAGCAAACTTATACAAAACATTAACAGTGATAGGAAAATTTTAAAAATCAAATCTATAAACCTCATTTTCAATAACATTCTTAATACACGTATTAAATCAACCTAAACTCTATAATTTAGATGAAGAATCAAGACAAAAAAGAAACTAGTTTCATTAGAAACTACCGAGTTGAAGATGATATCATCTAATTAATATTTTTTTATACTAACAGGCTAGCAGAAAAACCTTATTATCCACTTTGAATTTGTCTGTCTCTCCCTAATTTATAATCCTTATACGGTTTTTATATAGATTAATAGACAAGTGATAACCGTAATTTCTAAATGTCAGTTTCTTTACAATAGGTATGTATGTTGTCTACATAAAAACTCAATGAATCATCTACAATGAAGTTTTCAATGTAGTCAGCTATTTATAATCTTGATACATGATACCACTGAGTGAGTACATGTCGTCCTGGAATATGATAATCCTTAATCAACGGATGATGTCATAATAAAGAGTATTAATAGACGTATAAATTACCAGGGGAAAACAATTAAACGGCAATGAACTCAAGCAAGGGCATAAATAGGCATAAGTAGATGATTTAGATGAAGTATATTCTAATGATAAGTTTTTTCGCAGCTCAAATCGCATTAGTTTTGGATCTATAGCCTGTTTTTTGACCAGGGGAAATCCGTTTGAGGTCTAACCCGCGACCGGCACAGAAGCCTGGGGGAATAATTCGCGACCTGTGTGTGGGATTCGCCAGATCCGGGGTGGTACTAGCGCGCCCAGTCAGAACTGGTGCCACGTTATTGCCAGTCCCCAGTTAGGGATACCCACTAAAACCCTGAGTGTTCCGTCCTGCGCCTTATGCCAGGGCTACGGGTAATTGGGATTCCCAGCTCCACGACCCTGGCAGGCATGGGTTCAATCCATAGCAGTGGAGCAACCTCATGTTTTCGAGATGAAGTGTTAAATTTATACAAAATAGATATTTCTTTGCGATTTCCCTCGTGTAAATATCAAATCCATATATACCCCGGGAAATACATCATTTTTTGGAGTAAAAGTTATCTCATGATCATTAACTCGCTGTCGTGAGCTTTGACTCCTTATCCCGCGTAACTATCCAATTTTGCGGGATGAACAATATCCCATTTTAATTCTGTTATCAAAAATATGTACACGTCACGTATATATTATTAGTAGTTAGTACATATTATATACTAGATTCTATATTAATCGATTTATTCCCAATGCCGTAAAGAAGAAATAATGTCACTTCTCATTTACATATTATTGGTATATTAATATAAATATTTTTCTACCTAGAAACAGCCCATTTATATATAGACTGCCAGATACAATCTCACAGCAATTGATATCTATTCAATGATATATAGGTAAGATACTGTGTATAACTTTTTATATCCGAACATCAATTTAAAATTTTATCAAATCAATAAGGATGATAAGATCATTCTTAGAATTCCTTTGTTATATAATTTCAACGATATTAGTTCCTGTTATGATTAAAGTTAACATTGCTTTCAATACAGATATGAAAGAATTACACGACATTACGGCGGAAAAATAAAATGAGAATGATGGTTACAAATTTTAATCTTGTAAGTGTAATTTGATAAAATTATAACTGAAGTCGGTCAAAGGATATCTAAAAATAGATCTAGGTGGCTGTGAAAAGAGAAAACCGAGGGCGTGACGTCATCATTATGACGTACTGCGCATGACGTCACGCGCAATGGCCAACGGTATCTCGGATAAAGTCAATCTCTGTGCCGTACTTGGCTATAAACTGTAGGTTTCTTTAAATATCTGATATGACCGGAAATAGCTGATATACAAGGTTTCACTCCTTTGCGCATCATTACGTCACAAATGTTGTCCAATTCAATAAAAATTGAGACGGCTATTTTTGTAATGAAAAGTTCATCAAAAAGTGGCTTTCTAGTAGAAAAAAATCAAATTCATGACACTATTGTTTGCATGATTGACAAGTGTATGATTCGCGCAAACGTATTAGGCATACATGCCATGGCTTTATGTCTCTATAGACAAGTTTTGAATTGATATTTTTTATACCTACACCTTATATCAATCATCACACGTTCATATCTAAACAATTCTCATCTAATTCATCACTAGAATATATTGTGTACTGTTGTTGTTGTTTTCATACTTAAGTCAAAGGTATTATAACATTTATTTACTAGGTATTAATGAGATTTGAAGTAGTTACTTTATATTGTTGTAGGCAGCAATTGATTAAAAAACTCCTATTGGTCTAAGCGTCATTATAATATATAGCCTATATAGCCTTCCTCGATATATGGGCTATTTAGCACTGAAAGAATTTTTCAAATCAGTCCAGTAGTTCTTGAGATTAGCGCGTTTAATCAAACAAACAAACTCTTCAGCTTAATATACTACTATAAGATTATAATGGGCCAAAACCATGTAATGTATGACATGTATGGTCATACAAACTTTTTGTATGTTTTTGAAATTTAAATTTAATTTTTGGAATGCGTGGCTATCTTTTAAGTTGTTTGTGCCACCAATGAAGTTACACTTGAAAATATATCTTGTAACAACGAAACCTCTCGTAATTATTAATCACGTCTTCTTAGCCTCCAACGTTTTTTTTTACAGCTGGAGTACAGCAAACAGGCTGACGGCCCACCTGATGGAAAGCGGTTACCGTCGCCTATGGACGTTTGCAACATCAGAGATGTCACCAACGCGCTGCCGGCCTCGAAGAAATTTTATGACAGACACCCTTTTTGAAAAACTCCATATCGTAGCGCTGTGGGAAAACCTCGGCTGGGAGCTCATTCCAAATCCCCACGGTACGCAAGAGAAACGTTCTACAGAACCGTTGCGTACATGAGCGAAGCGGCTCAAGGAACGTATAGGTACATCATGATAATTCTGTATAAAATATGTTCAGGAATGATGGGGCATTCCTGAACATATTTTATAACCAAAAACCCAAGCGCCTGAATTTTAAAGAATGTCTATTTTAGTTTTCTATCTAGGTTATTAAGTATGTACTAAATATTGATAAATCGTCAAGAATAGCTTCGAATACCACAAACACTTTAAAAATGCAACAATGTTTAGACGTCCTGACCGTGATGGAACATCGACGTGACCTGACTCAGTGACCCCGATCGAAGAGCGCCGTCGCTCTCAGCCGCCCAACCTCGACTATATCAGGTTTATATCAGTCTGCACCGCAGATTTTAATTATGTCATGGCTAACGGAAGGAACTATACGTATATTCTAAGTAATATAAGTATAACAAACTGGGGTGTTGCATTAAATTTCAAACGGGATTAGTGGTTTTCGAAAAAAATGAATTAAAAGCTTTCAAATAATCTGTACCATCTACATCTCCAAATTAGGTAAAACTATTCCTAAGTTCAGGTTGCCTGGAAGAGATTGCTTTAAGCGATAAGGCCGCCTATTGTTTCTACGATGCATAGCTGGGCATTAACTCGTTAATCTGTTAATTAACGAAGTTAACATTTCGAGCAATGGATTAACTTATAAGTTTACTTCAAAATATGTTAAAAGATTCGTTAGGTTCCGTTAAATTTCCCAAGTCCGTTAATCCAGCACAAAGAAAAGCAAGGATATACTACAGCCGAAACGAGCCTCCCTTTCAGACGATAACTTCAACATATTAATGTTCATGAAGGGTAATATTCATATATTATGCCAGATTACTAAATTGACAGATAAATTGGATAGTATCGTTTCGTCTAACATGTAAGTGGTCTATGTAGCAATTCGTCTAAATAGCAATTGGTCATTATATTACTATCTAAACGTCTTAAAATTAGTTGTCTAATTATTGTTTCATCCAGAACGCAACTAGTCTATCTTGAAGTAAAATTCTAAGCCTTAATCCAAATGTATGTAAAAACATTGTTTGTCAACATACCTATATTAAACACTCAAATAATTATACTAGTCTTTTTTTGCCTTGCCTTAACTTCCAGAACCAACAGTTTTTATAACATGCAATATTTATCACTTAACGATTAACGTTAACTTGCGTTAAATTTTCTGAAATGTAACGCTTTAACTTTTAACGAAGCTAACTTTTTCAGTGACGGAGTAGCGATTAACGAAGTTAACTATTTGATTAACGGTGCCCAGCTATGCTACGATGTCAATATTGTAATAGTGCATTTTTGAAATTGTATATTTGGTGAACAATAAAGTGTTATCTATCTATCAAATTAAAAGCAAGCGTTGTACACAATTAAATCAATGTAGATTTGAGACACTTGACCAAAAATTTAGGGAGTTTAATTCTACAGCAGTTTCTAACATGGAATTAAAGCTGGGTCTCCACCAAAGAAAAATTGCCAACTTTTGTGTTGTCAACACGGGTGGGTTGGTGACAAATGTTTCTGAAATTACCTTGTGTTGTCAACGACAATTGTTTGTTTACGATTGTTATCGGAAGCCGTGTCTATTTTTTGGTGGTAAACATAAAAAACGCTCTTGTTGTCGATATTCATTCGCCCCGTGGAGACGCTTGCAGTTGAGAACATTCGTTGGAAACAGAAACTTTTGCCAACAATAGTGATGGAAACAGTTAGATGTCAACTGAAATGTTTCTCAAATAGTTGACGACTTTCTTAAATTCGGTGGAGACACAATGGAAACAAAAGTTGGTGATTTTTGTAAAGTTGCAATATAGAAGTTGCCAACAATTTTAATCAAGACGCACCTTAAGAACGTCGAAACATGGTTTACAACTTTACATAATATATGCTCACGTCTATATTCCACAACATAGACATAGTTTAGAGTTAGAGACAAAGTATAACATCATGTAGGTAAAACGGTCATTTTGCAATCTCGTGCAATCGAATTTAAAAGGATTTTATTTTGGCCAGTTATTATCTCAAGAATTGATTTACAACTGTTCTTTAACTGGTACACAATTAGCTCATTTATTTTGTATAAAGGAGTCTTGTTATCTGACCCAATCTGGTGGCAAGGGATTCCCCCTTAGCTAGACGTGTTGCTAAGTAGTTTCTTGCAGCTTCTTCTCCTTAACAGCAATAACACGTTGCGAAGCAATGTAAATATACTAGGAAGTAAAATTAAATTTTAAATTATATGTATGACCTTCAAAAAGTGTTATTGTTATTGTGAACTTATCTTCGTATATAAAAATGAATCGCAAAATGTGTTGGTAAGCGCATAACTTGAGAACGACTTTACTGATTGTGATGAAATTTTGTGTGTGTGTTTGAGTGGGTTCTCGGATGGTTTAGATTCGCAATTAGAACCGGTAGGTGGCGCTGAGATTGGGTTCTAGAATTCTTTTAATCACCGGGAGCGATTATGGTGATTTTGTTTTTGTGTCATGAAACAAAGTCTTTTAGGAATTCAGAAAATATGGCGGTACGAAGTTCGCCGGGTCAGCTAGTTTTGAATAAAAACTTCTGAATTTGAATTTCAATAAGGTCACAGACGTTTATCAAAGGAAAATATTTCTAATACATTGCTTAGGTATATAATAGTGTAAATATCAGTGATCACATTAGATAAGGTTAATTTACTTAAAATAAAAAAGGTTGCTGCTACACAAAGTGGTTAAAGCACCAATTTAATTGATTTATTAGGATTTCTATATTTAAATCAATTATATTTTTGTTGTTGTAACTACTCTATGCCGTATTCTTTTGTCAACGGGAGATTCATTATTCTTAGGATTTCGATAGGATCGATTCGATAGGAGGATCAGTTTTTATTTTTGTACATATTAATGATGTAGTTTTTTTATATATATTTGTTTGCAATAATTCAATAGTCATATTGTTTTGTTTTGTGTTTGTTTCGTTTTGTCTATCCGTGAGTCACTTGAACGGCCCTAACGGAAGACCAGCGCTGGTTGAGCCAACCAGCATCATGCTGAGTTAGGACCGATTCAGAACTTCATTTTAATTGTATTATCTTATTTATAAGTACGTATTGGTGTATATTATGTGGTTCTGAATAAATATTTTTCTTTCTTTCTTTCTTTCTTTCTATAATGAATAATTTAATTGTTTACCCCTGTTATTTTGATTGTAAGAGCTTAAACATCAATAGTAATAAGTCACTCACGTCGTATCCCCCAGCTACACAAATTACTTCTGTGTAATGGGTAGTATACAGCCATACAGCCGACATTTTTGGGTCTAATGTTGCACACATCTATAGATCAGAGAATATAGCAAAAAATAAATTTATGAAATTTACCCTGACGGTAATATAACCCGGAAGCTCCGATAAAAAGGCTGCCAACACTCCTAGACTATAGACGCTGCCTACTAATAAGAATAATAAACATATATCATATTTACTTCTCTACTAACCGGCGATAGATAAAACAAAGGGAAAACTAGCCAACGCTATTAAAATTAATATAGCATTCCCTGACTCTGAATGTGGCAGGTAGTTTTCAATAAAGCCTACGCAACATTGACTACCATAAAATTTAAAAACTTCGTTTAAAAAAAACCGACTTCAAAAACTAAAAAACTAAAATGTATAAAATAACTTATTTCTAAAGCTAATAAATATTAATATATATTATCTAAAACATCTTAAAGTCGGTGCTTAGTAATTTTCAAAATATAGTAATTTTTATGTTTTGCTTTGCACCGACTTCAAGATGTTTTAGATAATATATATTAATATTTATTAGCTTTAGAAATAAGTTATTTTATACATTTTAGTTTTTTAGTTTTTGAAGTCGGTTTTTTTAAACGAAGTTTTTAAATTTTATTTGTTACTTTTTAGTGTCAAGCTATGTATGGGTGGACCTACGAATGGTGCCGCGCTTCTTAAAAAATATAGGTCCCAAGAACCGGGAACAAAAAAATGATCGTAAAATGAAAACTACTAGGCCAAACTATGTCAAATTTTTAGGGGACCACATGGCAGCTATTCCGCGTCGAACAAAAAAAGAATCACGTAAATCGAATCATAAATCTCAGAGTAATCGGTGTACATATGGAACGGAGTGAAAATTATTTTCATTAAAAATGTTCATAAAATGAAAACTACTGGGCCAAACTATGTCAAATTTTTAGGGGACCACATGGCAGCTATTCTGCGTTGAACAAAAAAAGAATCACGTAAATCGGATCATAAATGACGGAGTAATCGGCGAACATATGGAACGGAGTGAAAATTATTTCCATGAAAAATGTTCATAAAATGAAAACTACTGGGCCAAACTATGTAAAATTTTTAGGGGACCAATTGGAAGCTATTCCGCGTCGAACAAAAAAAGAATCACGTAAATCGGATCATAAATGACGGAGTAATCGGCGAACATACATAAAAAAAAGCAAAAAAAAAAAAAAAAAAGATCTCGACGAATTGAGAACCTCCTCCTTTTTTCGAAGTCGGTTAAAAACAACTTACTACCCCTGCGAAGGAATAAAAGGATTGAGAAATACAGCCAGGTAATAAAAGCGCTTTTATACCAAAAAGATCAAGCGTTATGAATACTAAAGTAAATACGCTATACTTAGACATATCGTATTTAAGTTTACAAGAGTAGCAGAATTCATACAATATTCAAATAATCAATGTAAAGCGTGTAAAGAGCTATATGGTAATGTCGCCTATTCTTAAAAAGGATATTGAGAACGGAGCAGCCATTGCCCCTACGTGGAGTTCATTACTCATGTGTATTATAGTTTGCTATGTTTTGAAGGGACGTGTTCCGAGTGCGACGCCCTGCGGACTCGAAAGTCCGCCTGACCAAGGATCTTGGATCAACGACCTCATGGCGTATACTGAATAACCGTTTGCTTTTAATTCCTTCCGTCATTGAAGCGGGGTCCTATCTCCCCAGGGCCCGACGATGGCGCGCCTAATAGCCAGGCCATGTAATAACTTTCGAGCGAGCCTAAATGGTATTTCCGGGTATTCCATAATTACTTGTGGATATTTTGACGGGCCTGCGGAAAAGAAATTTTGCCGACACAATATTAATTAGCCAGTGGACGACATGAAAATAAATTGTTGATGCCACTTGGCGAGTCTCGCGTCATTTACGATGACTCATGATTGTTTTTCTTTTTTAATTAACGCCTTGGGACTATCTTGACGCAAGTGACTTGTATCAAACATTCTGAAACGATAATATTAAAAAAAATATTACTATTATTTTAAAAAAGATTATAATATACTAGCTTAGCTTCTGCCCGCGACTTCGTTCGCGTGGATTTGTTACTTTGGGCTAACGCTTACTTCTGTTGCACATGATTTTTGCGAAACTTTAACCGTTTATGCAGCGCACGCAGCGGAAGCTCTAACAGGAAAAACTACCGCCCGATTTTAAGATATTCTTCATTGGTGGTCCGCTCCTATTGGTCTTAGCGTGATGATATATAATAGCCCATCGCGTTCCTCGATAAATGGGCTATCTAACACTGAAATAATTTTTCAAATAAGACCAGTAGTTCCTGGAGTAGCGGGTAACAGCAAACAAACTCTTCAGCTTTATAAATTAGTCTAAGATTAAAACGAATATACAAAAACCGTTATTGTTGGTAGACATATTTCTTTTCTTTTTTTTGGGAAAAAAACAGTATTGTACAGAATTTAATATTTATTATGAAACTTATACATAAATAGTTTTACTTGATACAATACCAACATCATTTGCCACATATTAAGTCATTTAAATTATATTAGCTACCGTAAGCGAAAGAGAGGAAAAAGAAAAACATCTAAAAAGAAGAAGAAAAGAAGAAGAAAGAGGGACCTAACCAGAACGCAGAGCCAGAGCCAAGAATAATATAAACAATAATAAAAACAGAATATAATAAGTTTGTGATCTTATATTTCATTATATAAATAGGGACAGTCCACCCTATTCCTTATCATTATCACGTTCAGAAAGTCTTCGGCATTGATAATTATGTTTATTAAATACAGTTTTATGGGTAATACAGCTTTTAACAATGTTTATCAGAAATTATGTACACACGCTGAACGTTCATTTTAACACGTTTACTGTGGCTAAGAGGATAAATAAAATGTTTATGAGTACTTTCGATGTAAACACCGGCAAACAAGGTAATACGGGAACAATTTAACAAATAACATTGACGTAGACTGTAAGACACGCCGCAAAATGTATTAGGGTATTTGAAGTATTCTTATAGAAAAAAAAATGTGCCACAAACTCAGCTATTTATGATATCTAATTCATTCACGTGTATAGGGTTACAATAAAATTAAATTTCGAATAAGCTGAAAAGAAACATTGTCGTTATTGTTGACGTAATCTTATATATAAAAATGCTGTTTGTTAGTCTCGCTAAAACTCGAGAACGGCTGGACTGATTTGGGTAATTTTAATATTGAACTATTTGTGGAAGTCCAGGGAAGGTTTAAAAGGGGAGTAAATATGAAAACAAATTCTTGGAATATAGTAAAAGCTACAATTTCGCTTTCCCTTAGAAACTATTTCTACCTGTCCAACATTTGACGTTAGTCCCGTCGTTTAGAAATCCATTAAATTTAAATGTCGTTCAGATATCAAATTAGATTTAAAAATGAAGTTTATTTTTAATCAGCTTTTTTATTTATTGATTCTGAGGCGGTACGAAGTCTGCCGGGTCAGATAGTGTAAAATATATGCGTGTGTACTCTTAAGCTGCTTTTCAAACAAATTATTCAATTAATTTTTAGTTTTCTTTTTCTAAATTTTAGCAATACTGGACGATCAAGAATTACCTCACGAAAACATAAATATAGGAAATGGCTCAGTTCCAGGGGAAGTCCACCCTAACCAAGTACAGTATATTATTAAACCACAACGCCATCATACCAGTCATTATATAGCGAATATAATGATAATAAGATCTAATCTTTCAAAAACCGAAAACTAATAAAGAATCAAATCAAAGTCAAATTCGACTAAAATCGTTCATAGTCTGGATAACGGACCAACTGATTGTGTAGGGTCAAGGTACACGTATCATGGGAGGGGCGATATTTAATCCAAGAATTCCAGACGCGAATCCAGTTCGAGCATTAAATAGATGTCAGAAATTGCACAAGTCAAACGAGTTTGAAAATGCAGACTTTCTCAACCACAGCTACCAAGTTACAAACTCAATGCAAATACTGTTGCAAATACAATCGCGCTGTAGGTACTGAAAGAAGCATTTCGATTATAACTTCCTTAATTTGTAGCAACTTCAAAAGTATAGAAATTACAAATAATAACATTGGCTACGACAGTGTCGCTCACAAAAAAGGAACACTAACTGAATAAGTTTACATGGACAAGCTTGCTTTATTATATAAGTAAATACGAGTATGGAATATGATACTTGGTCATATAGTAAAGTTATTCTGCGTAAACATCTCGTTAGCACATTACAAAAACGTCAATAAATAACATTGAATTGCTAAAAGGGGCTATATAAAGATACCCTATTTTAAAATCAGGCCAAGGGTTTTGTTTTATAATACACTCGATTTCGTTTGTTTTTAAAATTTAACTTGCATTATCATGAAAATATATCAACACCTACTGCGCAGTACATTACATGCAAACTTATTGGTGACAAGACACAAATAAAGTATTTTTGTTGAATTTTGAATAAAAGATGTAATAATGTTCATGTAAAACTGCGCCTGCTTCTGTTATTAAATTAAATCAGTAAGCAGATACATTGCATCTTCCAAGTCAAAGTTATGTACATTTATACCTATACCTATATCACAATAGGTAATTTACAACGGAAAATTCTAGAAGCCGGTCCCAGACAAAAATGAATACAAGACCGATGCCTACTGTTGCGTCACGTTTCATGGACCAATTTATTGATGTATAATTTAGCACATTTAAAGACCATGGCAAATACATGGACTTGATGCTACTTAAATTCAGATAATATATATCGGTGTTAGAGCTGTCGATAAGATTGGACATCTGTCTGCATCATCAAAAATGTCCAATCTCATTCGTGAAAATATAATATTTAATATTGATTAGAATACTGGTGTGTACATCACGTAAGCGATAAGGTTTCTGCATATATAGTCAATTTAAATTAGGAATAATTAATAAATTAATATACTGTAAGAGTACAACAACTCGTCGTCTTGTTTTGTACTCCGCTCTCGGGCGATTGAGCCATGGGCTCTCGCCAGTGGTGCGTCTATCCAAGGAGGTAACCATCATAGACGAAACGCACAACTTAATCAACCGCCACACCTAAACTAACTAGACGGGTCAAAAGGACAACAATAGACCATAAACGCCGACAAACGTATAATACTGTTACGAGTTACAGGACTCGAATGAAACATAACTGGACACAACCAGTACAAACTGCACGATCCAGTAACACGCGCAAAGTCAGTCACTATATCGCTTATCGAATGTACTACACACGTCTTGCTCGTATCGTAATCCTGCCTTCCCTCGCCCTCCCGTTCGGGTGTCGTTTTATACTAAACTGTACAATACAACAATCGACCGCATGGACAAGTTTCCGAGAAACCGTAATCTGCACACCTGCGGCCATAAACAAGTACAATAACGATATAATTTTTTTCTTATTACAAAGTAAACAAAAGAAGTCCAAAGCGGGAAAGGTTATTAAACCAGGTGTGTATTTACTTTGTCGGTGTGTAACAATACTTTTATTACATACATATATAAAGAATTTCCAGCATATAACGGCCTTACTTATAATAATTTCGTTAAGAAACGATTAGGCATCTCTTAAGTAAGAGAATCAGAATCAGTCCCTAATCAATGAATATCTCTTTTTTTCAGTTACAAACGTGTTATACCTGTTGTGTACCTATGAGGAGCACAGATAAACTAAATTTGAATGATTAACGTAGGTTGTACCCAAAATATACGACTAAAGAGGAGTTTATGGGTGAGGTTTTCATTAATCAGTTGCTGAGCAGTTTCTTTAAACTTAAGAAACGATTATAACTAAGGCCCTTAGAAGTTTAAAACTGTAAGACGTTCAATAACGCTACTATAAAAATGAAGCACAATACATGCAGAAAATATATTTTAAAAATATAGAAAACGACATAACGGGAAGACTTGTGTAACTAAAGATAGGCATAGCCGAATAAATCACAGCTACGTTGCTGGCCCATTTTGTTTCAAAAATAAGAAGTTAGCGAAGCTATACATCCATATCCAGTAATTAAAGACCACGTAATAAATCAATTAAATTAATAAGTACCAGGATGCCTAAAACGTCCTATAGGTCATACTAATATAAACAAGTTGTTATCGCTAAAAGAATATGGTGATATAATGAAATGGAGATGTTTATCTTCATAATAGAATCTAGAAACATGTAAGGCAAACGTAGGTGTCATATAATAGTTTAGCCATGGCTTTACACGTGCCTGAACATGACGTTGAACAATGCAGGCCAAACGTTTCGCAAGTAGGCGATAAAACGCATTGTGCAACAATGACGCAAAAAGCAATATTTTTCTATGTAATTTGTAAAGTATTCAATATGTAAGACGATTGTAATTACAATGACTTATGTACTTCATTTGTTTTCGATATTTTTATATTAAAAATTGTTATCTGATTCTCTTCGTAAGTAAATAAGCGTCTTGCATTAACATTTTAAGAGATAATTTAATCAAGTTATTAAAAGCAGTAAAAAGTATTGCTTTTATAAATGTCAACTTAAATGCTACTTACTTCCTTTTTAACACAAGTCTTCGAAACTATGCGTCCTACAGTACCCACGTGCGGGTCAGAGACGCGGTTACTAAGGGAGAGATTAGTCCATAAATTCTATGTCGCTCAGCAAGCTAAGGGGATGAGATATGAAGATATGATATACGAAGCTTCTCTTATGGATACCTCACCATATCCGTAAGAGAATAAACAACATTGGAAGATATACAAGTTTATCTAACGATAATCCGACTGAATATGTCGCAAAACCGATTGCCGACGAAGCAGATGACTCGTATAAAGTTAAAATGGCCACTATTGTAGATTCATACTATGAATTTGACAAGTATCCAAATAGTTTCTGTGACAATGATCATTTAAAAGAGTGGGTATCACATCTGAGTGAACTTAGTTTAGGATACCCTCCATTCCTCTGAACCGTGACCTGGAGACGTGCGTTGGTAGGGGGTAGAATCAGCCGAAAAGCAGAGATCTGCACACGATTAAGTTTAAACTCATTTGGGTATCTAAAATTAATATAGAAAGAATTCAAAATTAGAATAAGTGTAATTAAATAATTCATATACCCACATCAACAAAAAGAAAATAATATCATGTGTAGACAGAGAGGCCTCGCTAGATATGAGGGCTCGTTTTTGCATATTGGTATGACGAATGTGACAAGTATAAAAAAAAATAAAGTCTCAAAGGCGAACGCTACATGCCCCTTAGTGAATGAAATGGTTTAGGTTACAGGATTTAACCACAGGCTGTGTCACTTGTCAAACTATAGGCAGTAAGTTTAATTTAATCTAATTAGAAATTAGATAAAATAAATGAATTGAATTTGTTTTATTGTATCTAATTAGAAAATTTAGATAAAAACTTTATTCGCTTTTTATATAAAATAATAGCAAAGAAACTAAGTCCCATATAGTCTTAGAGGTAAGTCGAAGCCAACCAGATTCGAAATAATACACTGAAATTAACATGTTTATGACGACGTAGGTATTTGTTAGTGAATTGAAAAACGCGATTGAAGCGATATTTTTTAGAGAAACGAATGATAACAAATCTTGTATTGGAATTGTTGAATGCGGTCCTGGATTGACGTCATAGGTGATGACGTCAATCCAGGACCGCATCGCATTAGAGCTAAAGCCGTCTGAATGTTACAGTTCTTAAATAGTCTACACTATCCAGAGTGAAATTATTTTTTTAATATTTGTCTATGAATCTACAAAAATCAGTTCAATTCAAATCACATATTAACAGGTTGACGATGTAGAATAGTTGCGTTAGCTAATAATAAATTAAAACCTAAATCTAAGCTACCATCTTCTATATGATTACAAAACTAAAAACTACGTCATTAGATCGCCATAGTAATCGTTATCCGAGATAGGCACCGGCTGCATGAGCCGATTAAGCGAATTAATTAGGTTGAGAAAATATTTTGGTGTTTAGTTTGATATTATCAAATGACGCAAGTAGATAGCTATTGGTAATACATAATAATAACAAACATTTTTTGGTTCATTGCCTTTATAGACAAAAAGGTATAGACACTTTCGTGGACTTGTACGACTCTAAGAGATTATGGACATGTTCAGAGACATCCGTATTCCAGAACACTCCTTGTACGTAAACAGATTCTTGAAGTGATTACGATGCGTCCAAATAAAAAGTTATTTCATATACATCAGACGTCTAGACATTGCGGCGGTATTTGAATTTTACAGGTTATCATCTGAAACGCTATGAATGAACAGTAAAAGGGTAAGATTTTTTTTAAGAATTATTGTTTACCCAATAATTTCATTTTATTACGTAAATAAAAACAAAACTTTATAAACTATAAATTAAACTTAGCATACTTTTGGTTTCTGGAAGTTTAATACATTTAGCAATAACAGTATGAAAGGGAACGTTTCGCAATAATTAATTAAAACAGGTAAATTCCCGTAGGCGGGTTTTGCTTACGTATAGAAGTTTCATAAAGTTTAAAAGTTAATGTACACCTGGCTTTTACCAGATAGATACTAATTTAGATTAAACAATGAAATGATTTTAGGCAAAATACCAATTTGTTTGATACTTTTACTTTGAATTAAACATCGATGTAAATTATAACTTTTATTGTTAGATATGATAAATAATAGACTGTACGGTTCAACAAACGGGAGGTAAAGTATTTAAAATTTATTATTTCATATTTTATACTTATCCAACCGAAATCTGTTTGTTCGGGATTCACTTAAAAACTACTGGGCCGACTTCGATAAGGTTTTCGCTGATCGATAGCAAATAAGACTTAAAATCTGCTCCACTTTTAATCCTGGGAATCGCGCGGGATTTTTTCTGGAGACGATTTAAAATAGCCAGATTTAAAAAAAAAATCGAATTCAAATACGCTTTTTCACTTATCAATAGCAAATTGTATGTAATGAAATGTGTGATACTTTTTTATCCCGGAAATTTTTCAGGAGCCGTTCTAAATTGTTCAGGTGCATAAAAATTAGTTTATTTCGTCAGTTTTCACCAAAACAATAGCTTAAATTCCTTTTTTAATTGCTGCGGTACTTTGTGTCCAGGAATCACGGGGGAATTTCAAGTCAAGCGTGACCGAAATCGCGGGCATATGCCAGTAAGGTATATATTTCATTGCTTGGCGAAAACGGATTATCGTATTCGTAGACGATACGCCGTTTAAAACATGAACTGATAAAAAATCCTCTGCTGTCCCGTTCGCGGATTTGCGTATGCCCTCATGATAATTTAGATTTGAAAAATTCTGTTATACAATAATCATTATGGTATCTATTCTGATGCGTAACAAGGAGAGCGGCGACATCTGGAGGGTCTGAACCAACCTCGACCAGACGGATGAAAGAGGGTCGAAGGGTCTTTAAAACCCAAATAAAAAAAAATGAAATTTAGAATGATCCAATGACTTACAAGTTTTAGAATAATGACAAACTTTTTTTATCTGTATTTATCATCAGTAATTACTGTGGTGACATTTTCTTTTTATTTTGTTCAATATTGACCAAGTAAATTAAATAGACATTTTATGTAATTTTCGTATAATCGTATTTCTTTTTTTTGTAATTAACTGTTTGAGTCAATTTTTATTATATAAATTATTTTATAGTGGAAACTTGATTGATATATGTATTCATTTTGTGTTTTATATTGAAATATTAATTATTGTATGTTTCCCAAACAAATGAAATAAATAAATAAAGGGCGAAGGGTTGGTGTGCGTTTTGCTTTTAAAGATATCGCTGGTAGAACAGAATGCACGCTGACGCGTGTTTATTTCAGCGCTATAATAGACTCAAGATGCTTTAGTAAGATAGAAAAGAGGTGTGTTTTCATCTCGTAGGCCAAGAAACACTTTTGAGTTGCTGAGTCAAACACAAATGGTTTGAAAAAGTCTATTATAATCATTTAAATTTAAACTTATAACTGGTAAATGCAGGTAGCAAAACCCTTTACAAAATAAATTCTAGACGATTTACAGAAAAAGGCTATCAACCAATATTCCTATAAACTAGTTACAAAATCATGAAGAATATAGCAAAAGAATTAAAAGTGAAAAAACAATTAAGTTGTGTTATAGCCAATAGCTTACACATTTCATTGCATCAATATAGTATATGGTTACAACATTGAGCATAAAATATAAAGCCATCTTTTATCTATACATACTTCATGATACTTTAATGACGCATTATAGTGACGAAATAAAAACAGCATTTATTGCAATACTGTTAGCTATCTTTTTATCCAAGTATTATTTTGTGTGTCCAAAAATAAACAACAGAGATATTATGAAGCACTAGAAGCTGATAGTTTCTAACTTGAACTACCAAGTAGACTTATTTATTAACTTGAAAATAACAGCATACAATTATATAAACATTGATATTTAAATTGGTTGAGAGGACTATGCCTTTACTGACTTAGCTCACTAGAACACAGAGATTCCATGTTCCTTTAATGCCTTGGTAAATTTCATTACATACTCAATCATTTGGTTGTTTGGGAGAGGCCAATGATATAATCCATAACACAAGCTAACTTAGCTTGGAGATAAACAAGTATGTCTGTCAATTGTTGATTATTTAAAAACCTATTAAACTTAAAAGTGTGATGAACATAAAACACTTTTCTTTCACCGTCTCCCAATCATTTAGATGTTAGCACAATGTCTTTTCCTTCCATACATCTCTATTCTGACAAGGTCAACTGTCACACTACAAATCATCATATTTATCATCTTTATTATTTACTAGCTGCGCCCCGCAGTTTCACTAGTGTGGTAAAGGAAAACCACAAACCACACTATATCTTTATAAATTATATCCTGTGTTATTCTGATGTGTAAGTTATATTATTGTAAAGTTTCATCACAATCCATTCACTAGTTTTTGCGTGAAAGAGTAAAAAACATACATCCATACATTCTTACAAACTTTCGTGTTTGTAATATTAGTACGATTAGTGTACATACACAAAATAGTTGCGTATAAAATTACAAAACATTGATGATGTACAAAAGCGAGCTTAACCCTAACAAGAGATTTCTTCCAGCAAACCTATGGGGGTCTTGTGAAAGTGGGAAAACAAAAGGAGGATTGTGGCCATTAAAGTTTATATGCATAAGTATATAGGTACTCATACCTAGGGATTGCAATCCGACCTCATTTTCATACTGACCGTATCTTCATCCATCCAGACCGTATGTCCGTGAATCCGGCCGGATTGACAGACCGTATGTCCATCAATCCAGCCGGATTGACTTACCCTGGATAACTTAACTTTCCTTTTTAGTTCCAATATGGACCATTAATAATAAAAAGTAATACAACTTGTGGATCAGTCTTCTTAGATTTCTAAGATAAAGTAGAGATCAATATTATACATCAAAATTATAAAATCAACATAACATATAATTAATCTTAACTGAGATCACAATAATATCAATAAGTAACTACCTATTTGAGAATATATGACAGACTACCGTATCTATCTAATGATGTGCTATTCATTACATAGATTAGGTAATGGCAATAATTAATATTAATAACAATTTTATTTTTTAGTTTTTAAACAAACAATCAATTTGCGGTTTGAAAAACAATTATAGGAAATAAATTATGTGATTGTATCATCTACCAATGGATACGCTGTAGCGCGGGCGCAGTGTGAGTCAGCGTCAAACGACTCCACGCACTAAGCACCGCGCACTCAAAGTACCTCCTAGTTCTATTTATGCTATGCGCAATTATTTTGGCAAAACATGTAATCATCAGACCCGGTCACCAGATCTGTTTTTTGTACCAGATCCGTTAAGTTGGTGTTGATGCTGGATCCACTGGATTACCAGATCTGGTAATCCAGAGGATTGCGGATTGCACTCCCTACTTATAACTAAATGTACATTTACTTATCTGAAACTAAATATTTGCATAATATACATACATACACATATCTAAATATACATAACAATAAACATCCTTCACATAATCTTTCCATCTTTTTTTGGTCTACCTTTACATTTTACCCATAATTAACATAAAAAATAGACATGTAAAATTGAAGACTAAACTCGAAAACAGAATCATAAGTAGCTTATAGAAAATAATACCAAGTTGCCAATGCTTTTATGTTTATTTCCTAATCACAAGTACAGTTCTTTAAAATCTGAAGAATATACCATAATTTTGTCCTAATAAACAACCAAAATATGAGGAGAAAGCAATACAAGTCATACTACATGTATCATAATTGACACAAAGCCATGTTGACAATGGATTTTATAATGAAAACAATTGCTACAGGCCATACAGACAAAGTTTATAAATTAACACTTTGACAATAGGTAGCTTATAGTCACCAGTGCCATAAATTATAAAACAAGGCTTCTCTTCCCAAACTGCATGTAAAATTAATTAAATATTTATGATGAGTATTATTTAAACTGATTGAATATTTTTCCTGAAATCTACTTATCAACAAAGTCTAATTTTATCTGTACAACTGATACCTGACTAAATATAAATTGACCATTAATCTAGATTTAAGATATGTGATTCAGCTTGTACTATATTTATATGACATTCATTAAGATATGAAATTGAAGCAATGAGCAAAAGCCAGGTGAATTCTTATGAGAGAAACATCTAGCAAGTTTATCATTTACATACAACAAAAAATTTAAGGTTAAGACTTGCATTATATTTATTATTCCCAAAAACAAATTATAGACAATAATTTAAAATACATATCAAGGGCTATAACAAATGGGTGTATACACAAAAATGCAATTTTTTTGTTGTTTACCAAAAACTATGCATGTTACAATTTAGAAAGTCTTACCAGTATGCAAGTGTCCCTAAAAAGAAGGGTATTCCAAATTTCACTCTTATACTATCAACTAGTTTTGTTTTATTCACAATTTTGTCCCTTGTGCAAAACTGTACTATTTTCTGTAAACTCATTTGTTATGAAGCCCTCGATATGTATAAATTACACTAATAGTGCTTTAACTTTCATTTTCAAATTACTCTGATTATTTTGATATCTTTATATAAGAAATTCCTCTGTTCATGTTTAAACTCCTTGTAAATATTTGGACTACCATTGATGATTTTTTTTGTGTTCAAGTGGGTTCTGGGATGGCACTTGTTATGATTTGTATTTTTTTTAGGGCAGAACAACATCTGCTAAGCCCGCTACTATTCAATAAATATCTAGGTGTTCTATTTTGTTTAGATTTTGAGGTTATACAAGACTCACATGTTTTATTTAGGTATTTGACATCAATTTCTGTCTTCAATTTGGATGAATAAACCAAAATGGTGGTAAATCTATAACTTTCCGGTACACTAATTTTAAGTAGCGGGGTGGTGAAATGGGGAGGGGGAGAGGCATACTTACCTTTACTACAACCCCTAAGGTCCGGAGATCTTGATAATTTTTTTTTAATAAACATAACCTCACATACTTTTCGCTAATATTGCACTTCTATCATAAGTCTAAAGTTGAAAAATATTTTCAGTCTAAAAAAAGCCAGTAATCAAGATAAAAAGAACCAAAAACTAGCTTAATTGGATAAAAGTGAAGAAAAAGACATGAGAGCACATTCACATACACCACTAGAGTAACCATTCAAAATGGCGACCAATAAAGACAATTTTTACGTAATCACATTTATCTATATTTAACCAATATTTAAAAAAAATGTTCTGCAATGTACTTAAAAATTGATATCATTAATATATTGATTTATTGTGATATTAAAAAGCAACTAACTACTATCCGTTCATTTGTCTTATTGGTTAAAATGTAACAAACTTCATACAGTAATGTGAATTATCTATAAATAGTAAGATTTAAAAAATAAGACAACATAAAGAAATCCAGTGATGTATTTTGTAGTTAAATGAATGTTTTAGTGTCTATTAATAATATTATGGGTTGGGTATAGATACAAGCCCAGATGATTTTATTGGTGAATGTGTTTAGGAATATATTTAAGACTTATTTATAACAACTAAAACTGGTTTTGAGTGGAGAAAAAACATTTCCAATTCATTATGGAAATACAAATTTAGAAAGAAAAGAAAGAAAGAAAGAAAATAATTTTATTTAGGACAAATTATAAATTTAGGACAATGATCTAGTAATTTTGACAATAATAAAGTGTGATTTAACTTTAGAAATATACTCATGTATTGTATAACACTACTAAAACTGTTTTTAACCACTAAATAATCACAAAAACTGATTCAAAATCCTCTGAAGACAGGCTAAATAATTATGACTCTTTAGACATCATTCATTACTTAGTTAAATTAAATCATGAATATTAAATGAATTTAATTTTGTATCATACAATAATACCAGTTTATAGATCTACTGACAATTTATAATAAATTTGCCTTCAAATGTCTAATCTTTCTTGTAATAACAAACAAATGTATTCCATATTAATTAATTTACAACTTATTGTAATGTTAGTAATTAATTGTAATTTTTTAAAGTAGTTTAGCTTATATTTTATTAATATTAACCCACAAAAGAAAATACCATTAACTACATTTTTATTGCCTAACAATGTAACATAATTATTTTAATGCATTGATGTATAGGCAAACACAAATAAAGGGAGGTTACTAATGGGACAATTAAAGGGCTAACTTAAATAAAACAGATGTTTTCATAGACAGATTACTTTCAAATCACACAGCCATTACAACCTATATAACTCTGTGAACTGTATTAGGTCATGAACAATGCAGGCTCCACGCAAGTGTAAAACGTATGTTGACCATACTTTGCTTAGTGTGATACCTAGCAATTCATAACGACTAAAACAATTTAAGAGTTTTTATCTAGATTGTTCTAGGACAATGAGGAGAAAATACGAGTTGAATATCAATTATAAATAATTTCATGACGCTCAGTGACGTCCATCGTTCTGAGGGCACGACCTTCATGATTATGTGCTGGGTTGGTGAATAACCTTCTGTAAATATTTAAATAAACGGATACTCACCTCCACAGCCATACACATTGAATAGAAATTGAACGGTTGCAGCCGTGAGCAGCCAAGAAAATTCACCACACACGCTAAAAACGTGTTCACTGCACAAAAAACTACTAAACTGAATTTTAATGTTGCCAATTCGCTGATTTTCAATAATACCAATCACAAACAGTACCAGCAAAAAAGTTGCGTTCAGGAAAAATAATATTCTTGTAGTAAGTGAACTATACAATAGAAGTCAGGACTTACCGGATAGGCATTATAAAATTTAATTTTAGGCATCCAACGCTTATTAAACATGTAGCAAATATACATAGTCAAAAGGATAACTTTTACGTGCCAAATAATAGGTTACAAATATCTCAGTTCTAAGATACCCGTAGGCCGTGTTCTATTTTAGCTCCAACGACTGCGCTCACGACAGAAAATTTTCCTGTTTTAATTACTTGCGGGCCATAAAATCATAAACTCAAGTAAAATGGACTATGCAGTGTTGATGTCATTACACAAATGTATTGGTTTATTTGAAAATTGCGCCTTTGTCAACGTTTCGATAGGGAGAAAGTTCTGTGGTCACTGCCCACATCGACGACCTCTTGACGTGGGTCGTTGTGAAAGCTGCGTGAGCGAAAATTATAATGTCGTTAGTGACGTTATCGTGGTAACCGTAACGACCGTGGTATCTATGTGGATGGGCTGAAGGAGCATTTTGAGCATTACGAGCGGCAGGTGGAATGCACGGGTAGTAAACTTTCTTCTTTCTAAATATAAGTTTCTTGAATTCGATCAAGAAAAGTTTCTTGAGAAAGGCATCGACGGTGGTCGACATCGCGGCCATGGGCCTCCGCGAGGGGCTGAAGGTGGTGCGGACTGCCAGGGACGCGCGTCTTCTCGAGTTCCAGCCGGGACCCGAGAGCGCGGCCAAGGCGGACCGCGTCGCCGAGGCTCTGCGCGGAGCCCTAGTAAGGATGGCTGAGGTCGTCCGCCCCGTAAAGCGTGGGGAGCTTTACGTCTCTGGGCTGGACGAATCAGTCACGGTCGATGGGCTGCGTGACGCGATCGCGCGCGCATGACCGGGCGGATTGGGCGCATCATACGTGATGTGCCCCGTCGCTGCTGCCAAAGCCATCGTCGGGCTGGGCTACCTCGTGGTAGGCTTCACCTCGGCGAGGGTAGAGGCACTGGAAGCCAGACCGATACGTTGTTACCGGTGTTTCAACGTCGGCCATGGCACACAGACCTGTCCAGACACGTGCCCGGACCGGACTAACTTGTGTCTCCGCTGCGGTAAGAGCGGACACAAGATGCCGGACTGCACGGCACGGACTCAACGCTGCCCACCCCACGTTAGCGAGGTTCTGCCAGCCTCCCTACGTGAAGGGCAAATTCGTCCACTCGGGAACGAAATCACGCAACGGCAAATCGGGAGTACAGGTAATGGACACCTCCAATGCCTAGTACGCCCGTAACAGCGTTTTTTCAAGCCAACGTAAACCACTCCCCCACCGCCCAGGACTTGTGCCTGCAGGCGATGGCGGAGTGGCAAGCGAACTTGGCCGTAATAAGCGAACCTTATTACGTTCCTCCTTGGGGTAATTGGGTGGGCGATCTCGACGACATGGTAGCGGTGGTGGCCAGAGCCAGGTCCGGCACACCGCTTACATGTCTCGAAAGAGGAAAGGGCTATGCTGTGGCGGAGAGCGGGAGTATCGTCGTCATAGGCGTTTACTTCTCGCGCAGCCGCCTCCTGGCGGAGTTCGAGCTTCACTTGGACGCCATCGGGGCTGCCGTACGCAGACTGTCGCCTAAAACGATCTTCGTGATGGGCGACTTTAATGCAAAGCACCTCTCCTGGGGAAACGTATTCACGGACCCTAGGGGTCGGGCGGTCGAGGATTGGGCTCTTCAAGCCGGCCTGACCATATTGAACCAGGGGTCGGTCCAGACCTGCGTGCGCACACGGGGTGGATCGATCATCGACCTGTCATTCGCCACTCATGTCGCCGCCCGCAAAGTCGTCGGATGGAGGGTGCTGGAGGAGGTGGAGTCGCTCGCTGATCATCGGTATATCAGATTTGAGCTTACCATCCCCTCCTCCGGTCCGAGCCCTGTTCATCGCCCCCCTCTCCTCCCGCGTTGGGCCCTTACTAAGCTCGAGCCGGAGCAGGCCGTGGAGTGGGCACTCGCGGAAAGCTGGGCCTACCCAGCCGAATTCCCGAATTTGGATTCGCAGGCAGAGCACATGCGCAAGACCCTGACGAGGGTCTACGACGCGGCGATGCCTCGCGTCTCCAAGCGGCAGCCTCCGTGCAATCAATCGGTCCACTGGTGGACCGAGGAGCTGGGCGAGATGCGAAAGGCAGTTCGCATCATCAGCCACAGGCTCAAACGCCGCAGGGCGCGCCGTCCCCCGGACTTCGTCGCGGAAAATGGACTCGTGGGCGAGTTTAGGGAGGCCAGAAAGGCCCTTTAGATTGCAATATTGCAAGCGAAAGCCCGGGCTCCTCGAGACACTCGTACGGGACCCTTGGGTGCGCCCGTATCGTGGGGCCCGCAACAAGTTGCGGCCTTGCACATCCACGGTCACGGAAACGCTCGAACCCGAGGTGCTCCGGTCGATTATCGATGGGCTCTTCCCGGATCCGGGGAACTTCACTCCCCCCAGTATGGGTCCACCCATTCCCGACACCCCCACGGACGAGGAGCCTCACTCCATCTCCGAGGGGGAGCTAGATGTCGCCCTGGACCGGCTCCGGGGCAGGAAGACGGCACCGGGACCCGACGGGGTTCCAGGTCGACTCTTCTTCCTGGCTGCAAAACACCTACGCAGCCAGCTGCGCGACCTCTTCGAAGCCTGTATTCGCGCAGGTAGATTCCCGTCGCAATGGAAAGAGGGGCGTTTGTGCCTAATTCCTAAGGGAGGTCGGTCTCCCAACGATCCGTCCACCTTCAGGCCCATAGTGCTGCTGAACGAGGTCGTCAAGGTCTTCGAAAAGATCTTGGCGGAGCGGCTCGTGAAGCATCTCGACGCTATGGAGCCGGGGCTCTCAGATACGCAGTTCGGGTTTCGGCGGAGGCGCTCCACGATGGACGCCTTCGAGACGCTGCGAACGTTGACGAACGAAGCCGTCCAAGCGAAGGATGTCGTTCTTGCGGTGTCGCTAGACATAGCGAACGCCTTCAACAGCCTACCTCATGAGACGATCAGGGAGGGGCTCCGCGCGCATGGAGTCACCCCGTACCTCACGAGGCTGTTGGCGAGTACCTGCGGGATCGGCATATCCTTTGGGAGGGCGGTGAGTCCGCCAATCACGTGTTAGGTCGGCGACGTGTCGCGTGCGGCGTTCCACGGGGGTCGGTCCTTGGGCCGATTCTTTGGAACGTAGGTTATGACTGGATCCTTTGGGTTTCGGTCCGGCCCGGGGTAGGGCTCATCTGTTTTGCGGACGACACCCTACTCACGGCACGCGCTGCGTCCTTTGCGGAATCCGTGGACGTCGCCAACGACGGGTTGGCGATTGTCATAGATCGAATAGCTAGGCTGGGCTTGAGGGTCTCCCCCGCGAAAACGGAGGCCATAATGTTCCATAGAAAGTTCCGTGACCCCCCCCCCCCCCGGACTTGTCCGTTACAGTTCAGGGGGTGGCAATCAGAGTAGGGCCCAAGATGAAATATCTTGGGCTAGTTCTTGATGGGAAATGGCTGTTCAAAGCGCACTTTGAGCAGCTAGTTCCCAAACTCGTCAAATCCGCGGGCACACTCTCCAGGCTACTTCCCAACGTGGGGGACCCGGAGGTGCGACGCGGAAACTTTACTCCGGCATCCTGAGCAGTATGGCGCTGTACGGTGCGCCCGTCTCGTCCGACGCCCTTCACCGCCACAACAGAACCCTGCTGCACCGCGCGCAGCGGGTTCTGGCCGTGAGGACCATACGGGGGTATCGCACAGTGTCGTGGACGGCGGCGACTCTTCTGGCAGGCGAGCTGCCCTGGCATCTCCAGGCAGACGTCCTGACCAGAGTTCGCCGTACCCGGCAGGATGCCCTAGCTAGAGGCCTGACCTTCTGTCAGGTCGAAATCGAGACGGTCAGGAAGCGGAAAACCGCTTGCTGCCTCGTCGAATGGTCACGAGACTTCGAACACCCTGCGGCCGGCGGCTTTACGGTGGACGCAATCAGGCCACAGCTGGAGGAATGGGTCACCCGCACCAGCGGAACCCTGACCTTCAGGATGACGCAGATACTGACCGGACACGGTTGTTTCGATCAGTATCTGTGTCACATTGTGGGCTGCTTGCCTTCTCCGGACTGCCGCCAGTGCGGCGCACCCGACACGGCGCTTCACACGCTGGTCGAGTGCGCTGGTTGCAGGACGCCGCAGCGTTTCGATCTCGAGGCGCACGTAGGAGCCGTCGGATCGCTCGGTGACGGTGACCGCTGGGAAGCTGCGGTTACTTTTTGTGAGGCAGTAATGTCTCTCAAAGAGGCCGCAGAAAGGGATAGGGAGCGAAGTCCTTCGGCGTGTGCTACGGTCTCTACTCGAGGTCGCCGGCCTTCAGCTGGCACCCGGAGAGGCAGGTACGCGCATTACTTCCCTCCCTGAGTTAGGTTCCGTTAACGGGGGGCCCTTAGCTGCTAGGAAAGCAAGGGACCATCGACCCATCGACGAAGTGGGGTGTGTTCTCCCAGGGCACACTCCAAACACTTTATTGCGCTGGTTCGACTGTTGCGTAACTATGTTCTATATCTCAGTCCTTCCATCACAAACAAAAGCGCAGGGTCGACAGGGAGGAGGGGGTTTTTAGTGGGTATTGGGGTTGCTCGCTCGTGTAGCAATGCTCGGAGTCTTTCCACACTACTCTGTGACGTTGATCGCGGACAGGCACAGCCAAGAGCATACAATTGCTGCAGTGTTATCGCCCCGGTCGATGCGTGCCGTTTCCTAGCAACGGCCCAGTTTGTTAAATCGGTGTTAGCATTTTCCCTCGCCTCAAAAAAAAAAAGTTTCTTGAGATTTATGTTTATTAACCGACTTCGAAAAAAAGAGAAAAAGATCCCGACGAATTGAGAACCTCCTCCGTTCTCAATTCGTCGGGATCTTTTTTTTTTTTTTGCTTTTTTTATGTGTGTTCGCCGATAACTCCGTGATTTATGATCCGATTTACGTGATTCTTTTTTTTGTTCGACGCGGAATAGCTTCCAATTGGTCCCCTAAAAATTTTACATAGTTTGGCCCAGTAGTTTTCATTTTTTGAACATTTTTCATGGAAATAATTTTCACTCCGTTCCATATGTTCGCCGATAACTCCGTGATTTATGATCCGATTTACGTGATTCTTTTTTGTTCGACGCGGAATAGCTGCTATGTGGTCCCCTAAAAATTTGACATAGTTTGGCCCAGTAGTTTTCATTTTACAAACATTTTTTTGTTCCCGCTTCTTGGGACCTATATTTTTTAAGAAGCGCGGCACCATTCGTGGGTCCACCCATACATAGCTAGACACTAAAAAGTAACAAATAAAATTTAAAAACTTCGTTTAAAAAAACCGACTTCAAAAACTTTAAGATGTTTTAGATAATATATATTAATAATAATAGCTTAAGAAATAAGTTATTTTATACATTTTAGTTTTTTAGTTTTTGAAGTCGGTTTTTTTAAACGAAGTTTTTAAATTTTTAAGCAGTATCAAGTATTTATAAAAAAAATATCGATCAATCAATTTACGTAATACTAGTAGTGCCAGCGAAACTTTGTTCGCGTTGCCGTGACGTCGTGTTAGCTTGAAAATAGCACCAAACATATAGCCCGAGATTCGGCTGCAAAATTACTACGTTCATGTATTATTTATTTTTATATATACACTACATCCCTCGTTAACTCTAATCTATCTTTAACAGCTCGCAGCCTCTATTTGCGGCAACTTTCACATAAGCAACCTTATTATAATATACACAGAAATCAAGCAGTTTTAATTTGATACACCATTTATTTTAAAAACAAGTTAATATTATTTTTACGAAAATATCAAACTGGTATTATTTTAACTAAAAATACTAGCGGCTTGAAAGGTAACTTAGCAAAAATGTATTTCCCCATATACGAGGGTAGGTCCAAAAGTATCCGGCCTAACGGAAAATTAAAGAAGAAATACGGAACACTATTTCTCATTATAGTCTCCATCCAGCTAAATACTTCTCCTAGCAGTCTTCAATACCCCTATTTCTAGTGAGAACCGTCGAACAGACTCCACCTCTTTATTCTTGGCAAGTCTCTTACCACTGAGCCATTTTCCATGTTAGAAAATGAAAATAATCTTAAGGGGCTAAATCTGATCAGTAGAGTACTTGGAAGCAATTCGAACTTTAAGTCATTGACCTTGTCATCGTGATAACGGGTGTGCGAACTGGTGCATTTTCTTGATGAAACAATTTCTTTTCACCATTTCACTCAATCGCTTCAATAAGTTGGCATAATAATCACTGTTGATTATTATATTATATAAAATTATCCTGCGCGCAACCCAAAAACTGATGCCATGACCATCACAGGATGTTTTTTTTTTTAAATGTTTGCCATCTATTCGTCAGGTCGGGTACCTTTGGTACTGCTTTCATATAATTATTTTATTTAATAATTAGATTTTAATTTAATAACAAGAGAACGTAGTAATCTTGGTGTCGGCTCTTGGGCTAAAAAGACAAGCGTAACTTGCTTATCTTGGGAATATACAACGTAAGTGTTCTCCATATATTCAATGTACTCTGTGGTAAGTGTTGTCTGCCGGTTTATTATATTACTATTCGTTTGACATCATTATTTCGTATGGACACAATTGTCATACTTATATGTTGTCTGTGCATGTCAAATTTTAGCCAGTAATAGGGTAAATGAGGAAGTAAGGAACTGGTAAAAGAAGAAAAACCAACAGTAATCACATAATTTTATTATGTCAAGATTATACAAAAAGGTAGCGATTGTTACATGAACATATCATTTTCGAAGCCTGGAGGTGGCAGATGATCTGAATCAGGGGGCGGACGGCTGCGTCCCCGCGCACTCGGGAGAAATGCTCCTGGGGGGCCAAAAGGGTCGAACCTCGCACCGGGAGGCACTGCTCCTCTGCAACAACAGCAATCCTCTTAAATATCTTCCTTTTTGTGATTAGGGCGATACATTTTACAATTATTAAAAAGCATCCTACAGTGTTTACAAATGTGTAAAGGTAAAAATAGCACAAGTAGTGGATGTATACTAGAGATGTATACATATCTAGGTAGTTTAAAAAAACGGAAATAATATTAACATAAACACTCTGAATAGGTATATTAAATAATTTATCTGTTCTATTGTGACACTTCTGATGGGAAAAATAAAGAATAAATATATTAAACCCATATTAAGCTTTTCCTTCCTTTTGTAACTGTGCTAATAACTAGTGATTAAAATACCCGTTTCAAATAATTAAAAATATTTATTTCGCTAAGTTATTTACTGTAGATAGGTTTTTGTACTACAACATAGACATTCAATCTGTCCACAGTTTGATGTAACAGGGATAGCTAACAGGCTATGAGTGGAAGAATTTCTAGAGTAACCACTTTGGCACATTGATATTTAAAGATGAAGTAAGAGTGGAAGAATCGATAACAGAATTGATGATATCATACAAAAAGGTCATTATTATCATCACATGAAGTGCATAACTTTTTGACCTGTCCACCCTTGCCACAACTGGTCACATTCGTGCGTCTCCCCCTCCCTAGTGTGACACATATTTTGCAATTTTACATCAAGAAATTATTAAATTAAAACAGCAGTTCCGTAATTAGTTTTATTTTCATTTAAATGATTTTTTTTAACAATTTAAACACTGCTCATACCGATAGAGTACGAAATATTTTGAATTTTATTGTGAATATTTCAAACTTTTTTTTTCATATAAAATTTACGGCTCTTTACATGATAAATTGTACATTTCGACCTTTGATAGTGGGACCCTCTCTAAATAAAACAACTGTCATTTTAACCTGCCTATTTGAGAAAAATGCAAAGTCTCTATAAGTGATAAAAAAAATATAGATAAATAAGATCTCCAAACGCCAGTCATACAGTGTAAAAGCTTATGTTTGTCTGTATATCAATTGATAGAACATATTCTCAGTATATGCATGTAGGTCGAATTTAATATGAAATAACAGACATAAAAATAATATGATAGAAATAATTTTAATTAACATTTAAACCATACTAGATAAATAATTTTATAGTTAGTTAACACACCGAAATGGTCATCAATTAATGAAAATACTTGCAATCAGTCAATATCTTATTTTGCAAGGATGTAGTTTATACAGATGTTATTGCACAGTACTTTCTACCGTATAGGGGTATAAATATAACTTAAACACTATAATTAAAATTATATTAATATTCAAATTTAGAAATTATAATATTAATGTTGGCTTAACCGACTTACCCTAACCGGATTTTCACACCACGCCACTGGTGCCACGCCATATATACCTCCTTCACTTCAACTATCAAAATTTTTTGAATGTAAGTATGTAAGGGTGTCGCGAATTTGTAAAGAGTAGAGAGTTACGGCCTTACTTACAATAATGTCGTTAAGAAACGACTAGGCATCTCTTAAGTAAGAGAATCAGAATCAGTCCCTAATCAATGAATATCTCTTTTATTCACTTATAAACGTGTATTACCTGTTGAGTACCTATGAGGAGCACAGATTAACGAAATTTGAATGAATAACGTAGGTTGTACCCAAAATATTCGACTAAAGAACAGTTTGTGGGTGAGATTTTCTTTAATCAGTTGCTGAGCAGTATCTTTAAATTTAAGAAACGATTATAAGTAAGGCCCTATGTGTGTCGCTGAGTAAAAAAGGTTGAGAATCGCCGGTATAGAAAATAAATAATACAAAGAGACTGGTTTAGAGAAAGTGTTGATCTTAGTTTGTAATTTCTCTTAACAATTTACTAACCTTGCTAGTCCTCCAGGTATACCCAAACCCGGGTTTTCGTTGCTCCTGCGCGGTCCAAACGGATTGAAGATCATGCCACCTCCACCTGGCCCGAATGGGTCTAAGTCCGAACGGCCTATGCCACCGAATGGCTGCTCTGGTGGTGGATTCCTGAAAACAAATATGACCATTGTAAGCATTCTATCCAATTTCTGCATTTATAGCTCCAACTCGATAAGGCTAATTTATACCAATATAACAGAATACAAATATGTAATATGAAATTCAGAAGTATTTATTCAAATTTTATAAGTTTTCGTGACTAGTACACGTAATTAAAACTAAGTTAGAAATATGTTAAACGAGGCATTTTTCTATGTTGGGGGTAGGCTAAATAGTAACTTTCTTTTTCGGAGGATTATGGCTGCAACGCAATTACCATTCATTTTGCCAAAGTCACAGTGGATAACAAAATGTGAGGTGCATATAAAATGAAATAATAGAAAGAGAAAAGTTGGCGGTAAATTTTAATTCTGGTATCCTCTGGACAAAACACAACACAAACACAACAACAAAACACACAGAAAACAGACAGAGTGATAAACTACTCTATAGATATATGTTATTTGATGTTAAAAACGTTGATAAAATATTTACATGTTTCTTACTTAGTTCACAATGACAGGGCAGTAATCATTGGGTAAAATGCTGTATAAAATTTTGGGACATTAAAAAATATATGATGAACTAACCCTTCGGCTACCATACTCAGACACATAGGTCGCGTACTTTTATTTTTGCCAAAAATTCATTTATGAATGACCCTAATGATTGGACGATCGAGATGTAATAATGCTCCTCCGCCGGGGCTACTGTCGTGCCTCGCAGGCTTAGGTCCGACTATTGTTGGTTTGTATATATTCTTTGTAGGTGTCGGGAATTGTTTGAGTCTTCATTTATTGCACAGCACCATCTATTGGTTTGAAGGGGTTACACTACAGCCCAAACGTTAAAATAAAATGCCGCACTTTAATTATGTAATAACTAGGTTTTACCCCATGGCTGCGCCGAGGATCCACGTCCTGTGCGTGTCTCTTATTTAAACAGTAATCATTAATACAGGTTACATTGTGTCCATTTTCGGTATTAAAACTGCATTTAAACAAAATTACAGCAAAACCGATTCAGTATAAACTTGAGAAATGATTCGTATAAACTTACATCGTCTATTTCAGTCTATCTATCTTGTAAGCTTATTAATGACGAAAACGGCGAAAATGAAGAAAATGGCGAAAATGATGAAAATGACGAGTATGACGAAAATGACAAAAATAATCTTTACATAAGTCTATCCCATTATCTGGGATGAAAAACATCCCTTGTCTACCCTCGGTATTAAAGTTTCATATATACCGAATTTCTTCCAAATCGGCCCAATAGTTAAGTTCATAACAAACAAAGAGACCAATATATTTTCAATCCAAAAGTTAGTTTTTTCGTGAAAGCACAACAGACAGATACAACAGTTACTATGGCATTTATAATATTAATAGGGATAATATTATATAATTTTAGTTTATATACTTATAAACTAAAAGTTAAGTTACTATCTTGTCTATGTAAGTACATAAACTGCCTCACAGCATGTTATATTAAAATTTATGGTCAAAATGCTTCAAGAAAGTCCCTAGCAGTATATTTGGTTAAAATTATTTTACTTCATATATATCTATCTCAGGTTTCTTTTTCTTAAGTACAGAAGTATGTTACATAATTACTTTTCAAAGAATTAATAGAGTGAAAATAAATATTCCTTTATGTTCAAAAAGAAATAAATGTGTAGTCAAAGATTTTTGATAAAACACGTTTGATAGAACTGGTGAACAATGAAAAAAATCTGTATTTTTCTGATATCCATCAAAACAGACAACTGTAAAGATTAATTTCGACAAAAAAATATCTCGCACACACATGACTGAAAGTTTCTGAGGAGAAAAATTATGTGACCAGAAGTTTAAGCTGAAGATAGACAGACTATGTAAAGTTAGGGCTAAAAAAAGATGATTGAATTATGCAACAGATGATGTGATGATTTGTGGTGTTACAGATAATATAAACCAGAATAGGGAAATATGTTAGGTATAAGGCACAATGTGCCAACTTGAAAGAAATATACTATGTAATTCATGTCATACCACACATTAGGATGATCAGGCTGCACAGCGGGGCCTGGTCTTGGTGTTATTTGGGGTGATATTCTTCTTGGTGCACTTCCTGAAACATTTTAATATAAAACATCTTTTATAAAATGATGATTGACAAAGAACTTACAGTCCACATTATATAACTTTAAGGCTGCTCATAGATAGTCTGCGCAGCATTTGTTTGCTAATTTAGTGAAAAAATAATGTTTGATTCGGATTTTACTTTAAAATAACGGTAAACTACCAAATAGAGTTTTGGACCAAATCCAAAATAATAGACATTTTTTTTGTGGACAGTCATGAGAGGGAAAAAGTGAATTTTAATAAGAAAATTTTTCTGAGCCAGTCATGAGAAGGACCAGATTCTGAGACAACAGCACATCAAAAACAAAATAGAAATATTATGTTTGTGTAGTTATCATTGGTTCTTCATTCACTTGAATCGAAATTTCGGTCAGATCAGTGAGAAAGATGCCAAATGTGGCTTTATAGATTGGCCCAACTTTAACACAATGGTAAACATTCTGCAACAGATCATCCTTCTATTTATGAATAGTACTATAAGTTTGAGACCTGACTTACCACTTGTTTGTGTCTCTGCAGTACTAGTGTGTCGTGTTGTAATAGTATCAATCAAGTCCCTCTTCACATTAAACATCAGCTCTTTGTGATTTGGCATCATTTTATCAATTGGCCCTTGCATTTCCTTTACCGTGTCATCTATTTTGACAACTATATTTGATACAACTAGGTCTTCTGATCGCTGTAAAATATTAGATGTATATTGATACCTGTATTCGTAATTGCTACAAGGGACAAATTTAAAAGCAAATAATTATTTTTTTCATTCTAATGATGGTTTGTCCCTTACAATAATTGAGATTTTAAGTATCAATATTATAAAATTAATATCATAAGCAAGTGGACTGTGCAACTTTCACAAAGAATGGCCTTGTATAAAATATATAATGAGCATTAAATGTTTCCTTTTTATCATATATTTAAGTGTTAATAATTATGGGGGCTTTAGAAATAAACAAATTACTGTATTTTCTCAAGTTTTCGAGACTAGTACACATAATTATAACTTCATAACAATGTTCTTACAGTTTTAAGGGTGAAATTTTATTGTCTTATTATTTTTATTGCAGCCACCTTTCACATTCATAAATCAAATAAAATACCCAGATTTAAAACTGTCAAAATATAGTCTTCATTAATCCAACTATCCTAAAACTATGTATAATTAACGTGCTTATGATATCAAGAATAAACAAAATTATACTAGAAAAGTTAGGTGATAAAATTTAAAGCAAATGAATGTGCCATTATTTAGAATTTTCGAAAAAGGAGAGCAACATAGAATATTTTTTAAGACAAATAAAATGCTGTAGTATTGAAAATTAACAATTTATGTCTTATGGAGGTGCTGGTATTGTTTGCTTGCAGAGAAATAGGCAGACCAAGTAGATAAAATTACCATTAAATTAATAATGAGATTCCCATCCGTGTTCAGCCCATGCAATATATATAGTTTATCATCAAGAACATATCTTAATGTATAATTTTCTTTGTCATTCCAGCCAGTAGGCAATAACTCACTTTTTTCTTCATCACCAGCCAGTGCCCTCTGAAAATAGATTTTTTTTATTATATATCTATATAATAATAAATCTGTGGGAATGTTTAGTTTACACTATGAATTTAATGAGAAAAAAATATCAATGGGGCTAAATGAGACTAGAAGATTTCGAAAGTGTGATTTTAAGAATCTCTGTTTGTCCGTGAGGCCATCATGTGATAACTATTGGACAGATTTAAACAAAAATTGAGACAGACTTAATTTACATCTCTAGATCATCACCTAGGTGACTTAGGAAACTTTTTGTCCCTTTAAATTATATTGTTTATGTGGGATAGACACATATAGGTAAAAAGATGGCACTATAGTTACATTTTTTAGTCCCACTGTTCTAACACAACAAAATATATCATGACAATACAAAGTAAGTATAACTCACACTCCTAGTTCTGGGTCGTCCTATTATGTCACACATTTAAGGGGGTGTTGATGAAGTTTGACATTGTTACACAATGGATGGGAGGGATCCTAACTTTTGTGATGTCACATTTCGAAATCTAATGTATTTATATTTAAGCTTTAAAAAACTGCAAAATAGTTTCAATTCTATCTGTATGTGCAGTGTTTAGATAATTAAAAAATAATTTAAATTTAAATAAATAAAACTAATTACGAAACTGCTGTATTAATTTAATAATTTCTTGAAAATATGTGACGACATACTAGGGAGGGAGGAGTCTCATGAATGTGACCAGCTGTGACAAAGACTGGGGAGGGGTCAGAAAATCATAAAATTTGTATGACATAATTTGTGGATAGGCCTTTATTATAGTAATCATTTATAAGGTTTTGGGTGGTTATACAAATTTATTAGTATTATTTCAAACAATGTTTATATTATACAGCTAACTTAATTCATCAAATTTATATTATAACTACTAAAAACTCATACTACCACTAGTTTAAACATACAAAAATTATCAGAAAAAACTGTAATTTTTTATATCAAAGTATTTAAAAATCAATATTATTGACATTCATATTTATTATTATGCCTATATACTTTGTCATTTTTATAAAAAATAGCATTTTCCAATTTTTAATATAGTGGTAATTAATTAAAACCATATTTTTTACTCTTAACAACAGTTTTAGTGGTTGTAAACAAGTACCAAGTATATCCCTAAACTCAAATCATACTTTGTTATTGTCAAAGTGTCAGAACTTTGTTTTGTTATCAAAACATTTTGTAATTTTTTATATTGTTATAATTAATTCAAAATTTTCTAAACTCAAAAACCATTTTAGTGGTTATAATGAAGACAGTATATCCCGAAACTCAAGTCACCATTAAATTAAGTACCAGATGTCTATATTTCGATTATATATAGAGAGAGAGAGAGCCGATGCGAAATATAGACTACAAAAAGGAAAAAATAAGGTGAGGGAAGACAATATGCCATTAAGGAATTGGGGTAGTATACTGTATATTATATGCGGTAGTATAATGTGGTCTAGAGAATATGACATAAAATAGTCATTTAAGAAGTTTTGAAAATATAAAGGCACCATGCACTGTGTAAGCTCCATAAATATAGCCAGAGATCACTGACCCATGATACTTAAATAATAAATAAATAAATGTCTTTATATAGCTATTCATAGAGCAAGAAAACCTTAATCAGCAGGATATATGAGTCAATGGAATGACAGGGAGGACCACTGAACACCACAAAGTAGGGGAAATACGAGTTGGATCCTTGAACCAGTTGGGATTAATTATTGCCATGCAGAAAAGCAATTTGTATACAAAGGGTTTTATAGAATCTTACCAAATAAAATTTCTTTTTCTTTCTGAGTAACCGTTTCGAGACAGCTAAGACTCTTTTGTACTCAAGGAAATTAGTAAGAGACATGTTTAATTTAAAAGCCTTTTCAGCAGCTTTCCGTGTCTTTATCATTACTGTGCATTCAGCATCCCACCATGGTGGAGAAGATCGATATTTTTTATAAATATTTTTTTTATGACGACTCGAATGAGTTGTAGAGCATGACACCTCAATAGGGGTGTTTGGGATGACTTTCGACTCAGTTATCTTGGGGTTAAATAAAATCCTACACTCAGTTTCAGAATCAAAATTTACCTCATCTCCTATACCAATGCTTCGAAAACCTCTCTTGATCAAATTAAAATGAATGAATGCGATTATAACATCAGCTTTGCGGGTAACATCTTTCTCGACAGTCTTGAAAGTTAAATCCCAGCCGAACAGTGGATCTAAAGCCATTTTTAAGGTAAACAAACTGATAACACCTTTTGTATAGCTGCAAATACAAGCGGTGTAGAGTAAAATTTATTTACTATTTTATAAATTCGAGTATTACTTTGCAAAACTATCAGTCTATCATTAAAGAGTTGTCAATTTTGATTTTATCATGTTTTGGCCTTTGATTGAATTGACAGTTAACATTGATAACTTGATGACATTAATGTATTTTTGTATTCTTTATTATTATTATTTATTTAGGTTTATGGCTTGGCAACTAGGCCTTTAAGCCAGATCTTAGTTTACAATATAGCTTCTTCATTTTTTTAAGCCTATGTGTAGCACAGCTGAACTGTAAGTAATCAGCTAGTGCCATTCAACGGAGTTCTTGTGACAACTCAAAAGGCCACATTTGACTATATAGTTCACATTTCTCACAAAACACATAATTTCTACTCAAAAACTATCAATATCTTACAACTATTGTTCATTTTAGAGTAAGTTTACACATTTTTAGAAAATAAAACTGCACAGTACAACATCTCCTTTCAGTTCCCGCCAAAAAATCCTTTGTATTCTTTGTTATTCCCAAAAAAATAGTGCGGATTGGACAATGATGATATAATACCAAGCTTTGCTCTGAGCCCTATTCTAATTCTTCAATGTACCTTTCAGTCTTGAATAATATATGAATAATAATAATATATATAAACCCGCAGGGGGGCTTTGTGGCGAAGCCTTAGGTGAGTGGCGACACCTCGTACCTGACTCCGGGGGCCAAGGCAAGGCCCCCGCCTCCGTGCTTGCCTTAGCCAGCCGGCACGGAGTGGAGATCGCTAGAGCTAAGACTCAAGCTCCAGGGGTGGAAGTGATAAATGGTCTAATGTCGGAAGTAGCTTCGGTGAACCTGCAGCCCACCTCTCTACACCCCTTAGCTACTCATACCCATGTTGCCCCTGCCTTTTATGGCATTTTTTGGGGCCCATGCAGGGAGTGGCGAGTCACCGTCTGCCCATTTTTCCATGTTCCCCGAACATTGCGACGGGCAGACGCCATAGTCCCCATATTCCCAGACCCCCAGTACCACTAACAGTTCACCCCAATAGCCCGGTGCTTTTTGTCCTCATTTTCCACAATAGTCCTACACTGGCCGGGGCTTGTCCTTGGGTGCATTATTGTATGGTGTAGACAGGGATAATCGCCGGTCAGTGTCACGCCACATCTACATTAAATTTGTCAAAGGGCCTCTACGTGTTGGTCTTTCCATGGCCCCGCGCAAGCCCTCCAAAAGTCCGGGCCATTTTTATGGCCCGTGGTCTTCCAAGATATATATAACTATTATTATTTTCAAATTTATCACAGCCACATTCACTTTCAAGAAAATTATTATGATAACTGAAATAAATATAATAAATAAAGATTTCAGAACTGTAGTCAGTATTTATATATCTCTTTATAAGGAGACCAGCGAATTTTGAATGTACCTAGTTTGAAACTGTTTTTTTAATGTTATAATTTCCGGTTATTGGCTTTACCGGTATGAGTTCTATATCATAGTATGGTATTCGACAACCAGTACAACACTATGCTCCGTACTGTAAAAACAACATGGCGGTCAGTGTCAGTTTGGGAACGTCGTGTTCGTAACGTGAAATAATGAATTTTGTTATTCTAGAATATGGGTGAATATGTGTAATAATTTATCATACAATTTTGTGCAAAGTGTTGTGTTTTGATTATATTTGTGTAATTTGAGTGTGAAAATGGCCTCGGATAAGATAAAAGTCGCTGTTCGAGTTCGTCCTTTTAACAGACGAGGTAGGCTGGTTTCATCCGCTAATAAATAAAGAAATCGCTATCACACAGTTGACTACGTATGCCTCACTTTATCTCTGTATGTGCTGAATTATATACATGATAAAGTTAGGGCTTGTTCGAGTAAATATTTGAGTAGACAAATCGATCAGCACTAGCATTTGAAAATGCATGTTTGTGGTACAGGTTTCGCAAGTTTTTTTGTATATCTAATATGTTATTATTACAATAATAACACTAACTTACTATAAGTACGTTCTTTCTTCACATTACAATTCAGTTCATATTTAAATAACAGGTACTATATATTTCTGTAAATTAAACAGTGCTTTAAAACTTGTTTGTACATATTATTTTTCTGTAAGCAAATTGTATTGCTCATTGAAGTCTGTGTAATTTCGTACAACATTTTCATAATATTGAATACTTCTTTAAAATATTTCTTTTTTATTAGATTTTCCTTATCACAATTCTGAGTTTCCTTAATTATAAAATAGATACCAGTTGTTTATCAGGTTAAACTTTAGAAAATGGTCACTGAATTTTAAATAGTGGGGAGGGTGAGGAGTACTTCTCCCTTCTGCAACCCCCATGTCTAGGAGACATGTAGTTATTGAAATATGATTTTGGTAAAAGTGCAAAAATACAGAAATAGAAAATTATGTGTTGTTTGGTATTTTAAGATCATAAATATGGTCTCATATGGTATATATAATAAGGACACTAAAATTATAGGAAACCCGTCATTCAGGTAAAAAATTAATTAACAATACAATGAATTACGTTAAAAACCTGCATCATATCAATAAAAATAATGTTCAATTATAACGCCTCACCATAATATTAATGACTCACCTAGTTGTGATAAAAACAGAATTACTTGTTTAATTTCGGGATTAGTCTGCAAATGTAACATATATGACATGACCAAAATAATTATAAAATCAAATATTATGGCATTGCTAAAAAACCACCATATTTTGTCATTTGTAGGTGAAACCTCAGAATTCAGATTAATAATGTTAAGAGACAAAGTTTTTATTTCACTTTGCTAAATGTCAGGCAAAGGAACTAAACCATATAGCATGAATATCAATATTATTCAATCAAACTGAACATCATTGCATGACATGAAAGTATGGAATTTTAGATTTTTCATATTATTGTAACTAAGATAATTAATATATTTTTGTAGTTTGTATATATAATTACTGACTACATGCAATACCAATGTTAGCAGAACAAAGTATAGGTGTGAGGGGTAGTCGAAGGTGTAACCAGTGACAAGGACAGTGGGTTAGGTTATCTACAGACCAAAGCCAGCAGAACCAACTGGTTCCAATTTATTCATTGATAATTTAAACAAAATTAAAGTTGGTTCTGCCACTCGCCAGGCCGCTGCCATGGCACGCTCGCTTCGCTCACTCGGCTTGTGGGCATTGGTCTGCAAATAACCTAACCTAACCCACTGTCCTTGTCATGACCTTCGAATTTCTCACACCTATATATTGTTTGTCTAACATTGGTATTGCATGTTGTCCGTAACTATATATACAAACTACAAAAATATAATAATTAACTTAATCACAATAATGTGAAAAATCTAAAATTCCGTATTTTCATGTCATTCAAAGATGTTCAGTTAGATTGAATAATATTGATATTCATGCTATATGGTTTAGTTCCTTTGCCTGACATTTAGCAAAGTGAGATAAAAACTTTGTCTCTTAATATCATTAATCTGAGGTTTTACTTACAAAGGTAAATATGCTTACTTCTTTAAATATAATGCACATATTTCGTAATTAATTGTATTGTTTATTAATTTTTTGCCTTGATGATGGCTTACCAATGATGATGATTTTAGTGTCGTTATTATACCATAACAAACCATATGTAAAGTCTTTGAATACAAAAAAACACATAATTTTCAGGTTCCATGTTTTTGCAGTTTTACCATGAATGAACCAGAAATGCAGAAGAAAGGTGGTGGTCAATGTAAAAAACATTGAAAATAGTCTAAAAATGAAGACTAATGCCTGTGGGCTTTAGTCTGCGTCTAGCCAAGCGAACGTGCAACAGCAGCGCTGCCGTTGCGCTGTCCGCAAGTGTCAGGACCGATCTGTAGCCCTCATTAAGTAATAAAAATTGTTTATGATAACCACCTATATGGTAACCTGTCTGTTCTGGCACTCGCCGGCAGTTGCAACTGCACACTCGCTTCACTCACTCGACTTGTGCCCTTTGGTCTAAGTCTTACCTAACCTAACCAACTCACCATTCTAGACACTGGGCGTGACTTTCGATCACCCCTCACAACTTTAGTAGCTATAAATAAACCCTAAGGATATCCCTAACTCAAATCAATATTATTTTACCTATATCACACCCAAAAACTCACTTAGAGGATTTCACCATAATCCAAAGTTGAGTAATCCAATAAAAGTCCAGTAAAAAAGGCAAGTACCAAAGTTAAGCAATGCAATTGAAGTTTAGTGAGAAAGTCAATCAATGTTAAAATAATCAGTATAATAGAACTGGAAAGAAAAAATTAAAATATTGTTGTGGGTTGAAACTGGAATAGAAATGAGTTGATTTGGGAAAAATATATTGGTGGGTTTTGAGGTCAAGGGTTGAAATGGGAATAACCCATTTTAAGTGAAGCATAGACGAAGTCACAGGCATATCTTAGTTTTAGATAAAATCAGCCAATTTTGTGTCAGTCCACAGTGAAGGGTTGCATATGGGCAATGATCATTCACCATTATTACCATATGACTATACAACCTCAAAATATTTCACTATCTATTGAATTAAATGAAAAGATGTCTGTAATAAATATTAAGATAATTTTTAATGAAATGTCTAGGCTCTATTCTATACACCTTTATTGATCCTAATTTTGTATTATTTATTTTGCAATACTACTACACTATTTTGTAGCTGCAGGTAAAATACATTTTTCTGCCAAATTTTATCCATTAAGTTCCAGTAGATTTTATTTAAAAATACTGTGATGTATATATATCAGTACAGATAGACTGATAGGATAGGATTATAATCAATAGAATCCAAAACATAATTTAAAAGCTGGATCTTTTTAAAAATTATAGCTGTCAACTACTTCAATCATCAAAAGATCATTGTTAGTAATGGATGTTTAAGTGTTATTGTTATTTTTGTATAGAGACATCAAAATTGATTTGACCTTGCTCAAATATGTCAATTGAACATGTCAAGGTTCAATATGAATATATTACTACCTTTGCATTTGACTTAAGTTACTGGTTAAGAACACTGCCATAAAATTACAACAGAAATATATTTTATTTGAATTATTTGAATAAATAAGTATCCAGTAGCAAACATAGATATTTTGCTTTTAGCATAAAGAATATTCAAATACTCTAAATGTAAATAAAAGGTATCCTGTACCATATATCATTTCATAAGGTTAAAAACATGAACACAAACCTTTAATGAAGTAGAAACAGCATTAACATAGATTATTTACCTACCTAAAGAAGATTGAGTTTGTCTGACTGCAGCTTACAACTTACAAGTAACATTCACTCTGGAGCCACATATTACCTAAATGTAATATTTGTTTACCTTACCATAACCAAAAATTAATAAAATGCAGGTGCCTATTTTTGCCCCAAAGTCTCTCAGCAGGTCCAAGTTTAATTTAATAATTGTTGAATTTTGTTATTTTTGGCAGTCCTAAGTCTGTGACCACTTTTGTATATACTACTAGATTACTAAAATCAGTAAATATAAAGTCAATGATTGATCATTCTGATACAACATTAAAAGCCATTTATAAAAACAAATTTGGCAATAGAATTTATAAGAAACCATAATACACACATAAGGACATAAATAGATATAGAGAATTGCAAAATTAGAAATAGAAATAAATAAATCAAGTATAACATCCTTCCCCTCCACCTAAAAATCCTTCACCACTCACCCACAACAGTAACTATCCTCTCACCCACCCCTCTACTACCCACTTGTCCATCTTTCCATACATTCCCACATCTTACCAACCATACATATAATAAATATCCAATCTATCAACTTATTCAATCACACTGTCACCCAACACTCCATCCTTCCACTTGCCCAACCTACCTTTGTAATACTTATTCACCCATAGAAAATAAAAATAAGCAGTAGTAAAATGTAAACTTCTCAGTAAGTAAAAATGAAAAGATTAAAAATAAAAAAGATAATGAGAATCTATCTCTGTCTTGACTAATGACAGAGGAGCCAGGGTCTAAAAAAAAGAAAAAACATTAAAAGGTAAATTTCGGTCCATATCCTTTTGAATATAGTTCATTCAACAACCATAATGATTCAGTACTTATTTACCCTGGGATTTTTTTTTATTGCAAAGTTCAGCACACAGGTTACCATTGTCTATGGACATTTGCAACACCCAATGTGAGACAAATTCGCTGCTGCTCTTCTAGGGGAGACTAAAGCCAGAACACAACTCAAGGTTGTAATGGTGGCATACTCTAGACCAGCAGTATTCTTCCAAACAAATATGCACCACCTGGCTGTGGGTTATTTTGTCACCTCGTACAACAGGCCACCCGTCACAGGAAATTGTATTCTTTCTCTGATCCTGCATGGTTACAATTTACATATTTAACATTACTTCTAAGTTATCATTATTATATATTCTTATACAAGTGTATTCCGTCCTGTGTTACATTTCTATGGTTTTATAAATTTTGAGTAACATATTAGAATGTTCTGACAAATTCCTTTACTCACCTCTAACTGCTGAAAAATATTCATATTAAATTTCACCAAAATCAATTATAAATGTTTCATATTTGATCCAACAGACTTATATTCATGTATATATTAAATTATAACTTATCTTTTTGGCCTTGTAGCTAATAAGTCACTCATTATATTTCACGTTATATTATAGCAAAAGTAAATGCTCTCATTGTCACTTTAATTAAGTCATTAAGGCACATTGATCACACCTGTTGTTGTTAACTACATTTTGTAAGTAACCTACCTTATTATACCTAACATCAAATGCTTCTGACATAGATCATAATGTTAATTATGACCAGCAGGGAAGTTGATTGTACATAAGGGTAATTTTATTCATGATTTATGTTATACTGTATGTAGCTTAATATATATTTAATATTAATAAAATATATGATACTCAATTTTTTTTCTGTAACACAGTATATCTATAATTTATTTTTTAATTCATCCATTTTTAACATTTCCTTAAGCTGATATTAGACAATTTATTTTTCTTTCAATTTAGATGGATCAATCAAAGTGATCAATATAAACATAAACTTGAATATTGCCATGTCCTTTCGGCTTTGTGTCTTTCAACCCAATTTCATTTTAGTTGAATCATCTACTAACACATTATTTACTGACAATGTCAGGAAATTGGTTGGAATTAAAGGATTTTTTTTTAAATTTATTGATGCACAAAACAAATTACAATCATTACAAAACCTTAGGACTAAAATATAAACAAAAATCTTGATTGCAATCCACAAATAAATGCATACATAAAATACTACAAAAAGACTGAAAATAACTTATTTAAAACTAAATATTATGATTGATGATGATTGTTTGTTGTCAAGTTTATCTTTAAATGGATTTATTTATCTTGATTTGGATATAACTACTATTATCTGTTTTAAATATACTAAGAATCCAGGATATTTTTTAAAATTTTACAATATTTATTGAAGTCTGGTTTGAATATATCAATATCTTTGTTGTTACCCACCACCTCATTGTAATAAGGAGCCATTCTGACAATAGGATTGAAGTAAGATATATTGTTTTTATGAATTATTGGTGACTTAAAGTGTATGTACAGAATAGTAGCTATCTACTAGGATTTGCCTGCAACTTCCTCCATGTTCAACTTGAATTTCCCACGGGATTCCCATTCATACTTCTAGTTCGGATAAGTTCATTAAGAATCTAATGTGATCAGCCTCGGTCACCTCATTTTACTAGCAGTTGTATTATGACATGTCATGCAGTGCCTCTTTATCATGTGAGTACCCATAGAGGCGCTTTTATACTTTTGTAGGAAAAGCCTTGTTCCATCCTTCCTCTTTCGTTTGAGGTGTGAATAGTAGTAGAGCGATAAAAATTGTGTAGTCTTACATTTTCACATTTTGAGCTGTATCAGTACAAATGAATTTTGTATGGAACAAATGTACTGGCTCATACGTGTGCTACTTACTCATCACTAAAGGCGGCTCACATCTTTACCTTACCAATACCTACATTAATTGATTGACATTGCATGATGTTAAATTGTGAACTAATTTCCACTTGTCGTCTGATCAAAATGTAAGCAATTTGATAATGATAGACAGACACCAAAACTACAATCCTCACATTTGATATATATGTTTTGTCAGTCTCCATTCATACTTCTTCTCTTATGTTATGTTGTGTGTGATGCCCATTTAAATTGCTTTTGTTTTTCAGTTTTCATGATGACTCTGTACTGATATCCCGCTAATTATATTCTATACAATTCTTTGGCCCCGATTCACCCTACTCTATTATTTCATCACGTAAATTGCACCTAATAAAACAGTTTCCTACATATGTGTCCAACTGCTAATATACCACCTGTTTCGGGTCTAGCATAAAGAAAACACATGGTGCGGCGTAACGATGCCGTGGAAACAGCTGTTTGACCTACATTATACCCTATCCTGATAAGTTCAGAGGTTTGTCAGTATGTTCATTGATAGAATATTATGGCCATTTTCACTAACATGGCCATTTGTTCTTTATATACATACATAACTTCACGCCAGGTCCCTTGCGGGGTAGGCACGAACAACAGAGCGCCATTTAGGCTTATTCTTACACACCTCACTTGCTTCTTTAACATTCATAGCTCTTGTCATGCACACTCTTCTGTTCTTAAGGCTCCTGACATCACCTTCAGCTAGTACTTTTCATTTGTTCTTTGATTTTTATAAGAGATATATTCTATAGAGAAAAATAAATTAGCAGAAAAACAATACACCTTCATTACCAAGGTGATAATTAAGGTAATATTTGACTTATGTTATGGATAAATAGCTGCTCCCCCCGGTTTCACCCGCGTGGTGATGGAAAATCGTTATATTTTGTATAATTCACACTATATCTTTATAAATTATAGCCTATGTGTTATTGTGATGTGTAAGCTATGTTATTGTAAAGTTTCATCAAAATCCATTCAGTAGTTTTTGTGTGAAAGGGAATAAATAAATGATAATATTATAGAATGGAATAGATAATAAACACCCAACTGACAACTTCAGAGGTTAACTAAGATATCCAGATAATAATAAATAATAGAAAGATTGTTTACGAAATTCGTCGTGTCGAAAATTGAACGTGGGATTTCCGCTTTTCCAATAAATAAAACAGAGATTTACACTTTTATAAACTTAATGGTGACAATGTTTAATTTCTATTTACAGTAAAGAAAACAGGTGATAGATAAGTTTATAACTTCCGCAAGGGCACGTAATGCGAATTTTAGACATGAAGAAAAATTAGTTCAGAATGTCGTTGTAACAAGGAAAATTAAATGATGAATGAATACAAGAAAAAAAATACGGACTCGTTAATCTTTATGGTGCTTGAAAATCCGTTGAAACGAATGAACTGAAAAATATTTTTGCCTGGATGCACGCTCGCTCGCATCAGTCATTGTAACTAAACGTGGAAATCCTGAATGCGATTGCCGCTCCACTTTTTATGGAGCGGAGGCTCTTTACGTAATATATTAAATCGATACAAGATAATGTTTCAATTACAAATGTTGCAGTTGGATAATGAGCGATTATTTTGCGGTTGCTACTTTCAAATTAGCAGTTTTTCAGTTTCAAATGCGACTTTGTTAGGATCTTTCGAAATTCATTTAACCTTAATTGTAAAAAATAGTAGACGTTGCTCTTTAGATTTATCGACTGAGGCAACATTTTTATTGCAATTATTTATTATATATATAGTTATCTACAATAGCTCGGATTGGTCTTGATTCAATGTTTTATTTCTTAAGGGCGCGACAACATCTACCGGATATAGCTAGATCTGGTAGACGTTGTCCTGCCCTTAAGAAATAAAAATCTAGAACCCGATTGCATCGCCATATACCGAGTCCTATTGTTAATCCACACTAAACCATCTCGGGACACGCCGAAACACACAAAAGTAACCTAAATCCTGAAACCCAACTGCAACGCCACTTACCTGATTCAATTGTGAATCTAAACCATCATTCAAACACACAAAATGTTGTCAAAATCCTGGAGCCCGATTACAGCGCCATCTACCGGGACCAATTATTAATGTAAATCATTCTCGAATACATTTAAACAAACAAAAAAAATCATCGAAATCGGTCCCGCCGCTTAGGAAGAGTTCAGCGGTTCCACCTAGCAGGTCCATTTTTGGGCCAGAAACTCTCGAGAGTACTCGAGCACCCTACCAAAGTTCCACCAGAATCTGATCAATGGTTTAGGAACTCATCGAGCACAAATATACAATTATTGATTTTTATTTACATAGATTTTTTGAGCCAGAAACCCTTTCGGGCGACCTCAGAACAACCTACCGAAGTTTCATCATAATCTGATCAATGGTTTAGAAGCGCATATAGGACAAACAGACAAACATTCATTTTTATATATAAGAACAAGAAGATGTCTGCAGTGTTATGAAATATTTCAGATTCATTCTTTTTTCTGTAGGTAATCATCCTATTTTTGTACTTAATACAATTCGTACATATTAATGAAATAAAGAAACTGTCTATTTTTCAAACGGCTCTAACATAGAAATTGTAAGTAATACTTATGTTAATTTGGAAGCAATATACGGTTAAGTAGATTCTTAAAACAGATATAGTTTCAAGAACGAATGTGGGATGGATTCTTAATCTTTTGTAGGCATCTAGCCTTTGTTTCCTTTGTTATACAGTTTGTAGTACATGACACTGAATACTCTATACAAGGTATAATATTATTATATTAGTTAAAAATCATCAAAAGAGAATTTTTCTGTAACTCTAATTATAGTTCTTTAGAAAGTTTATAAGCTCTGCATTTTACCTAATATTTATTTAATTTGTTGCCTTATTATCAGAAGAATAAGTTACATCAGACTAATAAATCCACAGATAAACACACATTGTGTACTCTCAATCTAACTAAGTTATGAGTAATATATACAGAGTGGAAACTTTCAGCGGGGCAGGAAGGGGAAGTATCTTAACCATTGCAGCTACAAGAAAATGGTATTTGGAGAAAAATAAAAACAAATCGGAAATTTTGATCCTCATTCATAGATTTTCAAAATAATGTACAGTTAGCAAGCAAAATAATTTGAGCACTTTTTATAATAGAGAAGCGTAAAAGTGGATTTTAGACGCTCTTTTAAGGGTCAGCAAAGCGATGGCTAAGGGGCACGAAGACTGAATATTACGTCAATGGCTTAGTGGTCGGTACATGCTTGAACTTACTCCCACTTTAATCTTAATTGTTTTCCAAAGTTCCTTGCAGACACCATCGGATCTATAATTCTAGGTAAAACAAACCCATAAGGAAGCGGTGACCGATGTCGATGCATTTATTCCGCACGTTTTATTATCAGCTTCTAAAAGTTTATAGTTCAAAGGCTTAACAGTAAGCTTAAAGTCGATACATAGTCCAGTCTTAATATGGCTTGTTCAACATAAGCCTAGTATACATAAAATGTCTAGTGGAAACCGGATTTGAAAGAGTGCACCGACGCGTCTCGACCTCCAGTGACTCACCTCTTGTATACTCACTTTATGTAAGTGTAACTTTCGATAAACAAAGCAATACTGTGTAAATATTTGCGTATGTACCTCGGTGAAGTTCGTATGGTATGGGTGCTACCACACATAATTCTAAGTTATTAATTTTTACTCTGCGTTACGGCTTGAGGTTGTTTGCAAAGCATGTTATAAGTTTGTTTCAATTGCAGCAACGCGTTGATGATACATTTAATAGTAATAATTTATTTTATACTAGGATATGCGACTTCGTCCACGCTTGACTCGAAATTCCCGCGGGATTCCCGGGGCACAAAGTATCGCAGCGTTTAAAAAAAGAATTTAAAGTGTAAACCATCGTTTTGGTGAAAACTGTGTCGGAATAAACTGATTTATATGCACCCGAACAATTTCGAACCGGTCTTGGAAAAATTCCCGGGATTATGGGAAAATCGATTTTTTTTTTCAATCTGGCCATTATTAATCATTCCCAGAAAATTTCCGCGGGATTCCCACGATAAAAAGATCCGGAGATTTTAAAGTACCACCATATTTGCTGCCGATCAGCGGAAACTGCATCAAAATCCACCAAGTAGTTTTTACGTGAATCCCAAACACAGACAAACCGCAAACAGACAAGAAATCTAAAAAAAATGCATTGTGTTCTTCATCGTTTATATAGTCTATACCAGTTGTTTTTTTTAAGTAGTATATAATAATACATGTTTTTTTTAATTGTACAGACAGCATGTTTAGAATTTTATAATATTATACAATATCTGTTCGTATTTAACGAACTAAAAAGCAATAATGAGAATAAAAAATTTAAAGTGTTTTAAGTTTGAAAGTGTATTGCAGAAAATAGTTTATTAGATACAATTTTATACGAATAAACTTTCTGGAACTGTAAAGCGTAAGGGGTCGACTAATTGGAGTTATTTATTTTTCTATATATTGTGTAAATCATTATTATATTATAATTATTACTTAATTTAAAATTTTAAGTCTGTATATAGTATTCATCTTCTATCCTATAAATTGTACTAGTCCAAGCACTCAGCAAATGCTAATTTTAGTCGTGACTAGAAGGCTAATTGTGTGCAGCTCTAATTTCTAATGCTTAGGAGAATACAACCCCACAAAAACCGTAAAGTTCCCCAAATAATAATTCATCTTTATCATAATACCCCGCAGCTCAGGATTATATTAGAAGGTATTGTAGGGAAAAGGAATAATTAGGGCTATTAGTAAGCAAGTCGACCCACCCACAGCGGGATAGGCGTAACTTCAATTACTTTCAGTTATCTCGACGTTCGCGGACTCGGGAGCACCGTGTTTAATGGGATATCAGGTTTGATAACAGATCTGAGGTTGTTTGAAAGATTATCAGTTTTTGGTTGTTTGAACAGAACTACATCAGGGAAAACACTGCATTGAAATAAATCCGTTATACATTTTACGTGAATCTTTAAGGGTGCATATGGCGGTAGATCTGTTATGCGGAGAGCGGGATATTCTTTTGTATTCTTACTAGCTCTCGTATTAGGGACCCCTTAGGTGGCGCTGAGATCGGGTTCTAGAATACTCCTAATCACCGGAAGCGATTTTGGTGATTTTGTTTTCGTGTGTTTAAGTGGGTTTCCTAATGGTTTAGATTCGCAATTAGAACCGGTAGGTGGCGCTGAGATCGGGTTCTAGAATCCTCCTAATCACCGGGAGCGATTATGGTGATTTTGTTTTTTGTGTCATGAAACAGTCTTTTAGGAATTCAGAAAATATGGCGATACGAAGTTCGCCGGGTCAGCTAGTATAATATAAAACTAGTTTTTATTCTGCATCAACAGAGTGCTTAGTACGAGTTTTTTTTACTGGTGTTTTGCTTAAAGGTATTTGATGCGAAATGCTTTGTAAAAAATTTGATTCAAAAACACTTGATTCTGTCTAGTGCCTACAGCTAATTTTATCCAGTAAAAAAAAAGAGATCTGTCAACATTCAGATCGCAAGTTAACGCGAAAAACCTTAGTAAATATATGAGTGAAAGCTTCTTGTGATTTCATAAATAATACAGCCCTTGATACAGCGACAACGTCTCGGCAAGGTGCGTTAAATAACATATTTTTTATAACCTACGAATTTTAAATTCAGTTCCTCGCGAATATCACCTTCGCGTCATCTTATCAGTGTTTTATATAAGCTATTTTGACAAGGCACATGTTTTCTTAATTTTTTATTTTTTTGTCTGCAAACTTAGTTTGTCAAAACAACTTGAACTTTTATTTTTTCCATACACCCTCAATGGGCATAAAACGAGTGCTTGTAAAGTGTAAAAAAAAACCCTCATTGCAAAGAATAATACGGCAAATACTTTGAAAGGCTATTATTACTCGTTAAGTGGAAACGCGTGCCTAGAAAACTGAATGACGTACGATACGTTCAGAAATTGAAGCGAATTCGATCGAATATACGGTGATATTTTGTATACGACATATTTTCTTACCTTATATTTTTACATGCGCAACTGAAACAGCTTTTATAGCGTTTGCGTTTACAAGGTTAATGTTGTAAATTATCTCTATTGACTTTACTGCTGGTTTAAAATCCGATATCAACTCCATACAAGTCACGTCAATTTTCTACCAAAGGGATAATATATAATTGCTGAGTGACTGACTTGCTTGACTGATATATGAACGCACAGCCCAAACTGCGGGGGATAGGTTTGTGAATATTTGCACGCGAGTTCTTTCTATACTGTGGGTGCGTAAGATTTTTGAAAATTTAACCTCTAAAAGGGTGAAAAAGAAGATTAAAGTTTGTATACGGAAATACGTCATTTTATAACTAAGAAGCACGAAATTGTATATACTTGCTGAATAATCCGTAATACGAATATCAGGGTAAATAAGTAAAAGGGAAATGTAATTGCTTATATTTCATATCGGCTCCATGGCATGTGATTGAAGTTGAACCATAAAAAATTAAGGAAATGTTCACTGAATAAGTATAATAATATTTTGTTTCAGAACTCGAACTTGGAACACAATGCGTGGTAGAAATGGACGGCCAACAGACAATTCTGCAATATCCTCAATCAGCACACGACAAAGAAAGGTACGATTTGTTTCTGAGTTTTTCGTCAATCTTAAGGAAAATACACTCGTCTTAATATATTATATATTTGAAATGTTACTTGACTGTATACTGAGGAATTCTTCACACAATAGAAGTAAATACAAAATTCGTCGCACAATAAAGAATACTGCCAACTTTTTAATAAATGCTACGTTTATAAAATATAGAAACATGGAAAATGAATGCTATTAGGCTTAACACAAATATTGGAACCAATAAATAAGTTTGTCTAAACAATCTTAGACAATATAGAAAATCAAACAACTTCGATCTAAGTAATTTTAAAATTTATTGTCAAATAGTTAAACATAATTTTCTGTGGAACAATCTGTTCTGTGACTTACTTTGAAAAGGTAACATGCTCGCGGAACATTAAATGAATCAATTTAAAAACTGACGAACATTTTCATACCACGACTGTACGTAAAATATTGAAAAATTTGTTTGGGCTTTTCTCGGTCCAATTGGTCCAAATTTTTGCGACTTATTTGGTCTTAAAATAATAAAGCATCAAAAAACAAGAGAAGCTCCCGGTGACTCCATATAGTCATATACAGAACAAAATTTTGAAGTGGACCTTCAGGGCGAAGTTCTAAACTATACGAAACAGCAAAAAAACACTCAAAGGATTCTCGAGGCCGATTTTGACGAGAACTAAAATGGTATGGTTTTTTTTATTGCTGAAGTATATGTATTGTATGGCTATAAAATTAAAAGAATACCTAAAGATTTTTTTATGTGTTCAATAAATAAAAACTTAAAATTCAAATACCATTAGGGTGACACAATAATTGCTTGTGCCAAAAATGATATAGTTTACCCTATTTACGATAAAAATATCGAACAGTTGGAGGCATTCAACTGTGATGAATCATTATTTTAACTTAATAATAAATATTGTATTGAGAAAATAAGAAGTGAACATGCCTGACCTTTAATATATCCTTGCCCTAGATTAAAAAAAACGCTTGCTAGTACTTTGTTCGCGGCAAAGAATAGGAAGACCTAAGTTTTCCAAGGCTGTTTACTTATGCAAATTCTCGTGTTATAACAAGAACTTGCTTTACATGCACGAAAGCAGCAAAAATATAAAAATGCTTTATGAAGTTTAATTACCGTTATTACCTTTATGCAAAAGTGGATGGATGCAGAAGTCGCGGAAGGCCACGACACACCTTCCATAATCAAATTGATCGTGTACTAGCAGAAAGTGATGTCAGGAGCCTTAAGAACAGACGAGCGTGCATGACAAGAGCTATGACTGTCAAAAAAGCAAGTAAGGTGTGTAAGAATAAGCCTGAATGGCGCTCTGTTGTTCGTGCCTACCCCGCAAGGTACCTAGCGTGAAGTTATGTATGTATGTAATTACCGTTATATTTGTATCATATACAATAATCGATAGGATAGGTTATTCGATATTTAATTAAAAAATGTAGTCTCGTTTGGCTTCGTATAAGGAAAATCTTATTATTGTCCCAAAGCCACTATAATTTTTAGATATAAGGAAAAAAATGAATAATTATAATTGTTGCTGGGTCAGGCCAAAGGCTAGCTTTAGCCAGCAGGTGTGCAGCTTGCATGTTTATATGTATTTTTAAATACTCGACCTTCAAGAACTTTTATATGAATTTGATATTGTTACGTGCGAGCGGGGTTACGCACTTATGGATTGGAAGAAAACACCAGTTTTTAATTTAAAAGCTTTTATTGACTTACACAGCCGCACGTAGTACCTCTCTGTAGGGTTGCTCCTATACGCACGACCAACGATGCACAGTCCCGACGATAAGTTGTCACACCCTCAATACCGTCGCCGATATTGCGCGGACCACCTCCAATATTATCGCGGGTAGCTCGCTTCTGGTTCCTCCTTCGAACTACGCTCAACACCTCCTTCGCGTATCCGTCCACCAAACTTGTCACTAAATTCACCACTTAATCCGTCTCTGTACTCTATTAACCTTCTCTGATAACCCTTTAGTATCGCACTTGTCGTTTCACCGTCTTGAACTGAACTCAACTTTAAAACTGCCCGGTAGGCGCGCCTTACGCTGTTTATATACCTGGAAGAATTTTCTAGAATCCATCTATCTATCTCTGTCTTTACTTTCCCGAACATTCTGTTCGGGAACTTTCGTTTATACATCTATCCCTTTCTAACATCTATCTATCTCTTTCCTTCTTTCGTCGTCTATCTCTTTCTTTCATTTATCGTCTATCCTTTTCTAAATATATCCGTCCTTGTCTTTTTGTTCTAGATTTTTCTAGATTTTTCCAAAAGTTCTAAAACTAACTAGATGGTTCCACCATCGTTCGCCATAATATACAGCAGACATGCAAATAGTGTAATAAAATACATAAAAGCAAGACACCGAAATCTAGAATCTAGAATTTTGTGCAAAAATCTATGAAAAATTATATTTTACTTTTTAATCTTATATGACCTTGGAATTTTATCCTTTTATCCGTGCAGGAACGGAGAAAGAATACAATTTCCTGCGGCCGGGCGGCCTGTCGTAAGAGGCGACAAAACAACCCACAGCCAGGTGGTAGGGCATTTGCCCGACTGGATGGCTACCACCCCTGGTCTAAAGTATGTCGCCATAACAACCTTGATTTGTGTTCCGGCATTAGTGACCAGGTTCCAGTCTTCCTTAAGAGAGCAGCAGCGCATTTGTAGCACCTTTGGTGTTGCAAATGTCCATAGGCGATGGTTACCGCTTTCCATCAAGTGGGCCGTCTGCCTGTCTGCTGACCTCCTGCAATAAAAAAAAAATGTAGCTTTCCGTAATATAAATTAAACTGTTATTAATTTCACTGACACGAATATGATTCATACGTACTTTACTAGTAGGTACACGCATAAAATTACACTTATCTTTTACAAAGTACGAACATTAAGAAAATTAACAAATACATCGGTTTCTTATTCCCATATTAGCAGTTCGAAATACAAATCTAAATTAACGGAAAACGTAAGCAACTAGAGACGCTCTGATTGGCGTAAACTCTTGTTGCGCAAGTGGCGCTTGCGCATGCAATGACCAAACTGAGATCGTTATACAAGTTTTGTGAGTAAAACAAATTGTTCGACACGGACTTCTATGTTTTATCGAAATTAATTGTTTATTGTTGTACGCTCTTTAATTGTTACGTGATTGAGTGAGTTTCAGGTTTTTTCCGGTCTGGCTCGATGATTCCGTATGTTTTGTTGAATATTTTTAACCGACTTCGAAAAAAGGAGGAGGTTCTCAATTCGTCGGGGTCTTTTTTTTTGTTGCTTTTTTATGTATGTTCGCCGATTACTCCGTCATTTATGATCCGATTACTCTGAGATTTATGATTCGATTTACGTGATTCTTTTTTTGTTCGACGCGGAATAGCTGCCATGTGGTCCCCTAAGAATTTGACATAGTTTGGCCCAGAAGTTTTCATTTTATGAACATTTTGCATGAAAATAATTTTCACTCCGTTCCATATGTACACCGATTACTCTGAGATTTATGATTCGATTTACGTGATTCTTTTTTTGTTCGGCGGAATAGCTGCCATGTGGTCCCCTAAAAATTTGACATAGTTTGGCCCAGTAGTTTTCATTTTACGAACATTCTTTTGTTCCCGGTTCTTGGGACCTATATTTTTTAAGAAGCGCGGCACCATTCGTAGGTCCACCCATACATAGCTAGACACTAAAAAGTAACAAATTAAAAAATAAAATCTTCGTTTAAAAAACCGACTTCAAAAACTAAAAAACTAAAATGTATAAAATAACTTATTTCTAAAGCTATTATTATTATGAAGTCGGTGCAAAATAAAACATAAAAATTACTGTATTTTAAAAATTACTAAACACCGACTTTAAGATGTTTTAGAATATATATTTTAATAATAATAGCTTTAGAAATAAGTTATTTTATACATTTTAGTTTTTGAAGTCGGTTTTTTTTACCGAAGTTTTTATTTTTTTAATTTTAATATTCAATCTACTAGTTAGTTAAAGTAATCTAGCAAGTTGTTGTTCAAAATAAGAAACTTTTCCGATACCTAAGTACCTAATACAATGAAAAAAATAATTGAAGAGAGTGAACGTGCTAAGTAGGTATATCCACAACATAATAATTTACGTATAATTTTAGTACTACGTGTTATGCTCTGATTTATTGCTGTACTTTCTTAATACTGGAAGTTAAAGAGCGTAAGTTCGTTTGGTCTTGTTCTGTCACTACTCACTACCAATCCTTAAAAAGCTAACGTTAGCTCGCTGAAATACCATATTGATCCGGCGGCTCAGTTAGTTTATTAAAGCTTCTGTATTCAATCACAGATTACATTTTTTTTATTATTGAGTATAGACCCACATCTCAGGATTTTATAAGCATGTTCCAGAAAAGGTAGCTAATACTTGTCATGGCACTTCAGGTACCATGATTATTTATTTCTAAAATGTTAAAAATTTAATAACATGGAATGCGGTAAATATTAACACAAAATCACTGTTGCAACGACGTTTTAATTTATCTCGGAACGCCTACTTGAACTCCGTAATAATGTATGATTTTTGCAAGTGTTATAAATGTCGCTTACATCTTAGATAGTCGACCAGTCACACCTGTCGGAGGTGGACTCCGAGATCGAACGTAGATCCTCCTTACCAGCGGAAACCACACTCGACCCGGTCACGGTCGAAGAAGTGCAAGACCTGATCAAGTCCCTCAAACCGCGAAAGGCCCCAGGGACCGATGGCATTAACAATCGCGTCTTAAAACTCCTCCCCGGCCACCTAATTATAATATTGGTGAGCATCTTCAATGCCGCCATAACAAACTGCTCCTTCCCCGCGATTTGGAAAGAGGCAGATGTCATCGGTATTCACAAGCCTGGAAAACCGGCTAATAAACCGTCCAGCTACCGTCCGATCAGCCTACTGAGCGCACTCAGCAAGCTTTACGAGAGGGTCATCCTCTCTAGACTTAGAGATTTTGCCATCAGCAAACATCTACTACCCGACGAGCAGTTTGGCTTTCGTGCCAGACACTCATGCGTGCAACAGGTGCACCGCATCACGGAGCACATACTATCTCACTTTGCCCATCGCCCCCGCTCTATAGGAACAGCCGCCCTGTTTCTAGACGTAGCTAAGGCCTTCGACAAGGTCTGGCACAACGGCTTGATTTACAAGCTGTACCAGTTCGGTGTGCCAGACAGACTCGTGCTCATCTTGCGAGACTTCCTCCTAGGTCGTAGCTTCCGTTTTCGAGTGGAGGGAACGCGCTCGTCTCCTCACCCACTCACAGCCGGTGTACCACAGGGCTCGGCCCTGTCCCCACTACTCTTCACGTTGTTTACCAGCGACATCCCAAAAACTCCAGATGTGGAGCTAGCCCTCTTCGCGGATGACACCGCACTCTATACATCAGATAAGAACAGACAAATGGCCTGCGTCCGGCTGCAGGTAGCTGTCACAGAGCTAGGCAAATGGTTTCGTAAATGGAGGATAGAGGTGAACCCGGAGAAGAGCGCAGCAATGTTCTTTTCCCCGGGCACGCTTCGCTCCCCCAAACGCGCTTCCCTTCGCCTAAAAGCCATCTCGCTCTATGAACAAGAAATTCCCTGGGCAAAGCACACCAAATACCTGGGTGTCACCCTAGATCAGAACTTGCGCTTCAACGAGCATATCACTATAGTCCGAAATAGAGCGCGATTTGTGATGGGTCGTCTAGCACCCATGATAGATAACCGAAGCAAAATGTCCCTCAGACACAAGCTTACTCTATATAAAACATGCATCCGCCCGATCATGACATATGCGAGTGTGGTATTCGGCCATGCCAAGCCTACCCATTTAAATAAACTGCAAATCGTGCAGAATAAATTCATGCGCAGAGCCGTCCGTGCTCCCCTGTATATGCGTAACGTCGACCTCCACCGCGATCTGGAGCTTCCCTCCATCAAAAACTACATTACGTCGCTCTCGCGTAAGTATTTCGATCTCGCGCCGCACCATCGAAATCCGCTCGTCGTGTCCGCGTCCGATTACAAGCCTCGGCGAAAGGCTCTCGTGCGACGACCGCGTAATGTCCTTACGGACAAGGTCGACGCTATTACAAAACGGCTGGCCCGGATCAGCCCGCCCGCGGTTAGGACGGCAGGCTGGCAGGCACCGACAGACAGACATAGACGGCGGCGTCTCAGACAACGCCAATCACGATCTCTCCACGTCCTCGAGAGGGACGCCAGGAGACATAGCCCCCCCACAGGATAGACTAGGCGTGTTGCTGGGAAGTTTCTTTCGCCGTTTCTTCTTTCCCAGCCATAACACGTCGCGAAACGGCAGTAAGATAGCGTAGGCCGCCGCGAACCGCCGATCCCGCTCCGCCGGGATCCTTCTTCTCGGGCTTTATATTACCCGACGCCCGTTCTCAATTAGTTCATTGTGTCGCCCATTGGCGGGCATCATCAGATTCATCCCCCTCTCATGGCAACAGTCCAGCCGAGGTAAAACTCCCTAGGGAGCTCCCTCAAGCAAGTTGCCCCCGGGCTCGCTTCGCTAGGCGAAGGCGCTCGCCCCAAAGACCCCGGTAAAGTTGTGAGGTCTTCGGACCAACAACATAAAGTCAAGTCAAAAAAAAAAAAAACATCTTAGATACTGTTGATTTTTACGTAACGGTATAACAGTGTTCCTTCCTGCTTGATGAAAAAAAAAGTGGACGATTCCCCACATGTTTATTTAATATTTAGAAAACGAATAAACATATTTGTAACATTTATAGTTTATTACGGATACACGCTTCTATTCATGTGACTCTGTCAGTATGAAATGAATAGCAATCGCGTTCACACGCCTGTACAAGTTTATCGATACAATATAATCCTCGATAGTTGGAGGAAGTGATGAATGAATCATTTTTTATCTGTGAACTGCAAGCTGGGAATAGGCGATTAATTCCCATTGTAACTATTAATCTTCGAGAAATGGTCTTGTAGCTTGCTGACATTTAGGAAGAATGATGATCCCTTACGCCCGTTTATGAGAATATTTCATAGCTTATTTCTCCTAATCGCGATAAAGTGCAAGACAGTGTTATAATTTTATAAATGTGCGTCCTCCTTTTGTGATTCCTTTCTCTTTCCGTCCTTCCAGTTATTGTAGTCGCCATAATGTGTTTTTTCCTTGAAAGGAAAAATCGATGAGTATGAATACTCATCTATTTGGCACACGTCCTCTGTCACACCACAAATCATCATGTTATCTTTCACACTTCCTTTTGTGATTTTGATGAAATGTTGGTTTTGAAATCGAAAATTTTATAAAATTTACAGCGTTTCTTAATTATTTTTATAAGGTAATTACCAATTTTGGTCTTAATTTTGGTGACCCAAGAAACAGGTTAGTACAGAAGGGACGAACTAACTTTAACCGATTGAGAGCAGCCTGTGTTAAAGTATCTTTGATCGATAAGCAATGGACGTCAGCTTGCAAGCGCAGTTTGGTTAAATGTCTCTTTCATGCTCGTGTTTGAACGAAGCTCAGTTGGGAATAAAAGGATTACCAGCAATTGCTTTTATGCTTAGGACAAGAATCCTTTGTCGCAGTGTCCATTCGCCTGATCCCATGTCGTTCAACCTCAGGCCTAATTCTTCTATTACTTTCTCGTCAAAATCGATGGACACTATCGTCTTTATCGTAGACTAGCTGTGCTGCCCGCGACCCCGTCCGCTTGGAATTTGTTTTTAAAACCCCTCGATTTTGAAACATGCTTCATTAGTGCTCCGCTCCTATTGGTCTTAGCATTACGATATATAGCTTATAACCTTGCTCGCGATAAATGAGCTATCTAACGCTGAAAGAATTTTTAAAATCAGACCAGAAGCCAGTAGTTCCTGAGATTAGCGCGTTCAATCAAGCAAACTCTTCGGCTTTATATATTAAGTATTAGTATAAGATTTGCCTGATTTCGGTATTTTGTTTTGTTAATGCGTTTCTTTATAAATATTTAAACGAAAATCCGCGAAATAAATGTTTGAAATTTTGGTAGCATTTCAATATTAATTTCGGCTAACGCCGTTTCTGTTAACGGTAATACCAATGTTTTGTATTATTATTCTGCGACGACCATATCGAGAAGATATTGTGAATTTAGTAGAAAATGATTTTTTGACACTATCGCAATGAAATCATACTTTCAATATCTTCGCATCGTCAAGATATTGAAATAGCAGAATCAAGAAGTGGAACCATTTTAAGATTATAACTAAAGACCCTTTTATATAAATTGAATGTGTTTTTCATATCATCAACGTTATAAAACATTAACCTTCCTCCCCCTGTATCATCAAATGTGAATTCCCATATTTAAGTATTTATACGTGGGTGGGTGCTTAAACGAACTGTTGGCAGTGACTAGTATTGCCAGGTCTTGAAAACGCTGTAGTCTTGGAAATTTCCATTTTTCGGAGATCTGAAGTATCTCTCAAATGTACTTGGTTAAGATTACCAAATACAGACACAAGCTTACTAAAATTCAAACAATTTTATTTAAATTTTATTAATATTTTTAATACATTAAAGAGATTTTAATTATCAATATAATATAAAGATAGTTAATAATCGTTTTATAGTAGCTATTTAAAAGTTAATTTCATTTACTTGCCACTGCTTTACTATAGTAAATTTCTAATCTCTTCACTATCTATCCAAATATTTTGGAATATTTCACTTGGCAACACTAGTGTTAATCTAGCAAAGCACTATTCCCGAGTAGAAAGGTGAGATTTGCATTTCATTAGCCGCAGAGCTCAAAGGATTTAATTTAAAATTTATCTCCCGGGTAAAGTAAATCTTTATGATGTTATATACACGAGGTTTTGTTTAACGTTCAATTAAATTCGCTCAATTTCAGATCGTCGTTTTATTCTGCCTTGGATTTCTTGGAAACTGAAACAAAATGGAAAACATAACAATTATAATTTCTCTATGTCCGTTTGTTTATGTAATTTTTATCGAAGGTTATTAATACATTGATAAAATTATATAGTTCTATATGAATGTATTTTGTTAAAAAGATATCTTATCTATGCCGCTATACAATGTTGTAGTAAAATCATGAAAAAATAAAAGTTAGGAGTGCACATCATGCCAAATTCCTATCTTTCATCTACGTCGCACTTTTTATCTCGATAAATGACTTGGATTCTGTGGGATAGACGAAAATAGCGAAGAAGTTGGCGCTGCGGTCGTATCTTTCTTGGAAACTATTGAACGTATATGAATGAAACTCTACATAGTGCCGGCTTATAACCCGAGTTAACACTTAGGATACATTTTATCCCGATAAATGATGTCGTTTCCATAAAATGGACAGATTACCTAAATAGATGGCGCAGCAATCGGGTTTTTTCAATTACTAACAAATCGGTTGTCATAGGAAACAAGTCATTCATTTATTACTTCAAATCAGGTTGGCTTCGACTCCTCTATGTTTTGGCTGGGAAGTTGTTTAGATTATATGGACTTAGTTTCTTTGTTATTATAGTGAATTGAACAAGAAACAGTAGTTTTAGGTCTAATATATATAAAAAACCTAATTTAGTTTTTATGTCAGTAACATAGAGCTATTTATATGTATATTAGTTTATTATTGTAATTATTTTGTTTTTTCTTTAATTATTACGATTGAATTAGTTTCAATTTAGTTAAACCACCAAATACTATTTAATTTTTCTCGTAATATCTCCTTGGACACCGGGTTGCTTGGAAGAGATCGCTATAAGCGATAAGGCCGCCCATTGTTCTACTGGAAATGTGTTTATATTAAATGTCTAGGTTAAGTTATGGTGAACAATAAAGAGTTTTCATTAATTCGTTCATTCATAGAGCTACTTACTACATAGAGTTTCTCTTTCTCTTTCTCACGCGCCGTAGCCGCGGGGAAAGCTCTAGTGAATACATAAAACCGATGTGACTGAAAGATGTTAAATAAATTTCTCGAAGATATCCAACGTGTAATGGACTGACGAAAATGAAGTTACGGATCCCCTAAACTTTTGATTCCATTTGAGTAGTGAAGAAGCGACCTTTTCAACCGAAAAACACACGTCCCCAAGGCTGAAACTGTATGCAAATTCTATCAACTTGTTCACAAACGTAACTTTAATAGTTACGTCTGTGTATGCGGTTGACCTCGGTATGAAGGAAGAAAAGCTATAAACTGGAATATGCCACTGCAGCATGCATTATGCAAACAGTCTTACTTTGTGTGGAAACTATGTAGCGTCGGATATCCCTAGATAGATGTTATTTGAGTTTGGCCGTAGCCTTTTGAAAAACATCTTTTAACCGACCAGTGATATAAACTATATATGACTATATATAGTTTTGCCAATGATTAGTAAGTACTTTCTGTGTCATCCACTACCTTAAAGTCTACAGGTTTAAAATAGTCTCCGGTATTTAAAATATTTATATTCAATTAAGAAATATGACCAATCTACACATGCACACATACAAACCATCATAATGATCTTATAAAGATAATTTCCGTTGCGTTTGGTGCCCGTCCTATAGTTATATTATAATTTAGATGTATTAAACAACTTTCACTCATTCAAACATATAAAAGGAAACAAAAAAAGTCATAGTAACTAACTTTACGTCAACGGAACTACATGGAAGAGCTAATATAGAATAAAACAGAATAATGCAATAAATAAATTAGATATAGCATAACAAAGATTCATATGTATGTATAAATATAAATAATAATAAGAAATTATACAAAAAGATGTACAAAAGAAAAAACAAACAAAAACCACAAAAGAAAAATATTACCTGATTATCTCGAAAGTCAGGGCAAAGCTATAATAAAAAAAACGCATGGAAGACCCTACCCTAGTATCGTAATACATGTTGTTCATATCAACATCCTTGATCGTAATGAAATACGTAATGTAAATAAATAATTATAGATCATTTGCATTGAAATAGGGATGATACATTTTGTCTGCCGGTCACATCTGAGTACCTAATAAATGAATTTTATGAAAATTACTACACGAAGTGTATACCAGAGCAACAACATTGAACGGTACAAGGCGATGGTCAGGTCGTTGATCTATTTGCTGCAAATACGATGTTTTTTTACGAATGTTTTTTCTTGAGACAATCTTGGTGCCAGTTAACTGAGCTATGTGTTTTATAACAAATATTTTATTATATACGCTTTCGAGTAAACAAATTTCACACATTAAAATCGCGTGCAAATTTGTTATTCAGTGTTTTTTCAACAGTAAGTCCTTATTAAGTTTTAGATGTGTATCGACTCTTTGAATATTAGACAAAAACTGTGTATATTATAAAAAATAAAAACTTCGTTTAAAAAAACCGACTTCAAAAACTAAAAAACTAAAATGTATAAAATAACTTATTTCTAAAGCTATTATTATTTATATATATTATCTAAAACATCTTAAAGTCGGTGCTTAGTAATTTTCAAAATATAGTAATTTTTATGTTTTGCTTTGCACCGACTTCAAGATGTTTTAGATAATATATATAAATAATAATAGCTTTAGAAATAAGTTATTTTATACATTTTAGTTTTTGAAGTCGGTTTTTTTAAACGAAGTTTTTATTTTTTATTTGTTACTTTTTAGTGTCTAGCTATGTATGGGTGGACCTACGAAAGGTGCCGCGCTTCTTAAAAAATATAGGTCCCACCAACCGGAAACAAAAAAATGATCGTAAAATGAAAACTACTGGGCCAAACTATGTCAAATTTTTAGGGGACCAATTAGAAGCTATTCCGCGTCGAACAAAAAAAGAATCACGTAAATCGGATCATAAATCACGGAGTAATCGGCGAACATACATAAAAAAAAGCAAAAAAAAAAAAACAAAGATCCCGACTAATTGAGAACCTCCTCCTTTTTTCTAAGTCGGTTAAAATCAGTCCGGTAGTGCCATGTTCTGTGTCTAATGATATTTTTCATCAAATACATCTAAGTTACCTGTCATTAATTTGTCAAGAAATGCAAATCATACAATCAATACACGCATCGCAAATGAAAGTATTTGATTGCTTACCATATCCGTCGCATCTATTTGAGATGCTCAAAACACTGTCATCTTAGCGTCAAATCTTAAAGTAAACTTTATTCAATTAAAATACAGAATCACTTAGTAGGGGAGCCCAAGATGCTAAATGTGGAGTTACTCGAGCGTCGCGTGGACCTTTTGGATTGTGAAGATTAGATGCCAAAAAGAAAAAAGGTTATATGATGTATGCGTGTACAGGTACTTTTTCTTAAAAGAGTCGCACGTATTTCTGTGCGTCCAGCGCGTCAGATATTCAAATGGGATGTTAAGTAAACCGTAAAGGAACTCCTATTCAAAAGACTGACGATTATGACGCGACCAAAAGCCATTACAGAGTTTTGAAAATGCAAAAAAAAAATAACATTGAAGTACTAGCTTGTTGTACTTGTCGTGCTGACCCATAATCTGACAATTATGTGGAGGAATTTCCTTAACCTGACGGTTTGAAAAATAATTTGAAGTATAAAAAATACCCCCACCCTGTATGAAGGGTTAATATATGGTGGGGATACATAGTAGGGTGTAAGGTTTTTCCCCTTATGTTATTCTGCCATGCTCGAGAAAATCCCAAAATCCCCGCTTGGCCTCCCCTACTAACTGTTGTCGTTATGAAGTTTCAAAAACACGTGGCTGGAAATAAGGACTATATAATTTTTTTAATAAACAAAAATGAATTTTAATATTCATGTCTTAGTTATATTATCAAAAGTGATCATCATAATGTATATTTTGTTATAATTAAATAATCATTAATTTAACCTCGACGTGCAACGAGTGATTTTTACCCTTAAACTTGAATATTTTGATTTATGGCCGGTTCCTGTACCTTACCGACCGTTTATTTTTCTTAATACATACATACATAACTTCACGCCAGGTCCCTTGCGGGGTAGGCACGAACAACAGAGCGCCATACAGGCTTATTCTTACACACCTCACTTGCTTCTTTGACATTCATAGCTCTTGTCATGCACGCTCGTCTGTTCTTAAGGCTCCTGACATCACCTTCTGCTAATACACGATCAATTTGATCATGGAAGGTGTGTCGTGGCCTTCCGCGACTTCTGCATCCATCCACTTTTGCATTGTATATCTGTTTAGTCATTCTTTCATCATACATTCTTTCCACATGCCCGAACCACCGGAGCATTCCTTTCCTTACCTTCACCCCGACACTCTCTTTCAGACCAACTCTCTTTCTTACTTCGGTATTACGAACGCGGTCCGCGAGCGTCACTCCGCCGATTTTGCGCAGTGCTCGCATCTCTACCGCGTTTACTCTACTTTCATGCTCTCTGTTCCATACCCAACTCTCGCTTCCATATGTGAGCGTAGGTACCAGCACCGCGTTGTGTATGGCAAGCTGGGCTTTCTGGCTGAGGTTCTTAGCGCCTAGAAGTTTACCTAACGCTCCATTCACACTATTCCCCAAATTTACTCTTCTTTCTATGTCAGCGGTGTACCTTCCATCCCTGCTAAAAGCACATCCAAGATATACAAACTCATTCACTTGTTCCAGCATAACATCATCGACCATTATCCTTGCATTCGTTCTGGTTTCTTCTCTTTCAAACACCATAACCTTTGTTTTCTTCGCATTCAAATGTAAGCCTCTCGCCTGACAGTCATCTTTCATCATTGTGACTAGTGTTTGCAGTTCTGATGGCGATTCGGCTAAAAGCACGGCATCATCCGCATAAAGCAAAGTGCTAACAACTAGATCACCCATCCGCACCCCAACATCCATCAATCTTAATCTCTGGAGACAGTTGTCCAGATATAGGATGAACAGCAAAGCCGACAGCACGCAGCCCTGCCGGACGCCAATATTGACGTCAAACCAGGGCGACAGGCTGCCGTCCACCCGCACGCATGCCATACAGTCCTCGTAAGTGGACTGCACAGCACGCAGCAATTGGCCATTGATCCCATATCCGGGCAATATGTCCAAGAGGTCCTTCCGCACAACCCTGTCAAATGCTTTCTCTAGATCCACAAAACCGCAGAAAACCTTCCGGCCCATAGCCAGCTGCTTCTCCACGATATTGCGGAGCGAGAAAACTTGATCCATACATCCCCTTCCATTTCTGAAGCCCCCTTGTGCATCTCACAGTAATCCATCGGATACCACTCTCATTCTCCTTTCAATAATCTTCGCATACACTTTAGATGCTGTGCTGATCAAACTGATGGCCCTGTAGCTAGCTGGCGCACTCCATACGTGACCCCTTGCCTTTATACAAGGGCACGATGACAGCGCGCCTCCAGTCCTTGGGAACCTTTCCCGTCCTCCAGCACAAGTTGCATAAGGACAGGAAAACATCCCGGACGCAGGTTCCACCATATTTGATCATCTCAGCGGACACACTATCGATTCCTGCTGCCTTTCCATTTTTCAGACTTCTTATCGACCATTCGATCTCTTCCAAAGTGATCTCGGATGCTGACTCCTCGAAGTCGGTCACAGGCTCAGTCGTTGTGCCAGCATCCGAGATTTTTCTTAATGTCGGTAAAATATTTCATGTGGTCTTTACAGGTCATATCAAAATTAAACCAAGTGAATGAATAGTAAGATATAGAAACCGGCTATTAGTTTATTAGTTGTGTTTATGGAATTTATTGATAAAGTTATTACTTCGCCGGTTTCATACATAAACAGATAAACGTGTTTAATATCTATCGCAAGTTAAATCACATTGATTCTTGAGTTTGTTATGCACTAATCAAACAAATTGATGGCGGATTGATAATCTAAAAGCAAAAGACATTGATTCCATTAATAAATAGGTAAAACGAAGATGCGTGTCGGCAAACGAGCTACGAAACTTGTTTTCGTGACATGCCACGTCTGTCGTATCGATTGACCCAAATGTATTGCTGTGCTTCTGGCGTTTTATTATTTACTTGATTCGGTATACTACTGCTAGGGCTGCCAGTATAGCCAAATCATTTTATATTGCAGAGGTCGTAATACTGTTGTACAAGTCGTGGTAGCGTAATGGTTAGCGCACGCGCCCCTAAATCGAAGGGCGCGGGTTCGATCCTGACCGGAACGCATGCACCTCTTAGTCAGTTTTCTGATCTAATGTGCATATTGTTACATTACCACGTGCTAACAACGGTGAAGGAAAACATCGTGATGCAACCTGCACATCGAGATAACCGATGTGTCAAACCTGCCAAGCCGCCTTGGACAAGCGTGGCGGGTATACTGTCTGTTCCCCTATAATGGGAGGGTTGAGCCCAGCAGTGGGACATTTATGGGCTGACATTATTAATACTGTTACGACCGACAAAGACCAATTCACATCTGCAGTTTATTACCTTTTCGGCATTTGGACTTCTTTTCTTTACTTTGTGTTTTAAATTTTGTAATTTGAAAAACAGCCCATTGTGTATTGTATTCTTTTGTGGTAGTCATTAGCCAGGTGTGATTCTAAGAAATTCAGTCTGCGCGGCCGAGGGACATATTGTAATTGTGCAGTATAAAGCAATGCCCCAAGGGGGAAGATGGGCAATCGAGCGATAACCAGCCGCGATGCAAGACTTGTTGTGTACATTCGATAATCTATTTAGTGACGGTTGAACGGTGAAGGTTGTGATACTTAGAGTTGTGTTCCGGCATTAGTGACCAGGTTCCAGTCTCCCTTAAGAGAGCAGCAGCGCATTTGTTACACCTTTGGTGTTGCAAATGTTCATATGCGATGATAACCGCTTTCCATCAAGTGGGCAGTCTGTCTGTCTACCGAGGAGATCAGCAAAGAAATAAACTTATGCAAAAGCAATATTTATTTAGAACACTTCAATTATAATGGAGTGGGTAGGAACTACTAAACGAAAATTTGCGAATAAAATCAGTAGCGTAAAAGCGATGTTTCGTGTTTCGTAAAGTTTACAGTTCAATATACATTTTGTTTTTTCGTATAAATAAATTACTGTTGTAATAATAATAAATAAATCACTATGATAATAATTATAAATTTAATAATATAATTATGACGAATGCAAATAAATGTACACACTGTAATCTTCCATTTAATAATTATGAAGTAAATAATGTAGTCGGTGTCAATAATAATTGTATAGGGTAGTGTCCTAGATGACCTAAGCACTAGCACAAGAATCACTGAATAAACTAAATGAAACACTTACTTGTCTTGAACTCGTTTATTGAACTGAACTGAACTGGTTTATATGAAAAGTACAAAGGAGGTTAACAAAATATGTATTACAAAACATAGCGTGTTTCCTTATTAGATAGCGCCATCTAGTGATGACGCTTATAACTAATGCCCTCTGCGACATGCGGCCCGCCAAGGACATTTAGTGACAAAATGTACTTAAACAAACATGTGTTGGTATCGTACAGAAAAATCACTAAAGTATATTCTTAAATCTAAACAATGCTACTATTGATACATAGAATGGTTATTATAAATTTGAATCAATCTTCCATCCACAGAGACATTATAGTAACGAAACAAATTTAAAGTAAATATGTGAAATATTAACATAATGTGTTGATATCGAAGTGAACAATTAACAAAGGAACTTAGAAATTAACAAAAATGTACAATTACTTGTTTAAATTCTAGTCTTAAATATTTTAGTTTAAACATACAAAGATTTAATAACTTTACAAGTTAATCATTTACTGGAAGAATACAAATTTTTGACGTTGGTCTACGAATAATAGAACCTTTTGTACGTAGTGTGACTACACGAGTAACTCCATCGTGACCGGGATGTTTATTGATAATACGACCTAACAGCCAACGCCCCGGTGGTAAATTATCATCCTTAATTATAACTACGTCACCCACATTCGGTTCTGGTAACTTGGATGTCCATTTAGTTCGATTCAAAAAACTGTTCAGATATTCATTTGACCAACGTCTCCAAAAGACTTGTAAGGTTTTTTGAATGAATTGCCATCGACTTAATGAATTTATGTTAGAATTTTCGTAGTTATAGTCTGGTACTGTAACTAAGGGTTCTCCGATCAAGAAATGTCCTGGAGTCAACGGCAGTAATTCGCTAGGATCAGAATTACTAATAACATTTATTGGCCTAGAGTTTAAGCAGGCTTCTACTTGAGACAAAAGTGTACTAATTTCTTCATACGTTAAACAAGAATCACCAATAGTCCGCTTAAGGTGAAATTTAGTGGCTTTTATCCCTGCTTCCCAGAGACCACCAAAATTGGGAGCATGCGGTGGTATAAAATGCCATTCTGTGCCCTTAGCTTCTAAGTTTTCAGCTAATGAACTTTGGATTGATGCTAATTGCTTCAAATCCTTATTTGCACCTATAAATGTAGTGCCATTATCACTCCAAAGTTGTGAACAATATCCCCGTCTTGATACAAACCTTCTAAACGCAGCTAAAAAGGCTTGTGTCGTCATATCGCTTACGGGTTCTAAATGGACGGCGCGGGTGGCCATACACACAAAGAGACAAATATAACCCTTGTGAGAACGGTGCCCTCTTCCTTTTGTAGTTTTAATATTAATGGGGCCGGCATAATCGACTCCACTATGTAAAAATGGCCGTGCTGGTGTGCATCTGACTGATGGTAGAGATCCCATCAATTGCGTTCTGAAAGTAGCATTAAGTTTAACACAGGTGACACATTTATGTACTTGTTGTTTTATTAGATTTCTAGCACCAATAATCCAATATGCTGATCTTAAAAAATTTAACATTACTTGAGGTCCTCCATGTAAAGTTTTGATGTGAGCATCAGCAATCAATAATTTTGTAAATTGTGATGAATGTGGTAGAACTATAGGATGTTTAGTATCTTCTTCTAATTGAGCTTTGTGCAGTCTACCCATTACACGCATAACACCATTTATATCGAGATATGGACATAGAGATTTTAGTTTGCTACCCTTCGTTTGTACAAATTCTTTTTCCTGCAATTGTTTGTATTCAGACTCAAATTCGTCTTTCTGTACCTTTTTAATACAACATAGTAATGCTGCGTCTAGCTCTGTTTTTAAAATGTAAGGAGTTCTTTCTAAATCGTTTGGTTTAAGAAATCTGCGACAGTAAGCAATGACTCTGAGCATTTTTTGAAAAGATGAAAATTTACTGAAAAAATCTTCACGTGGAAATGTAGACAAATGAGATTTAATTGATTGCTCTAAATTAATGTTAATATCTTTAGGTTTGGTATAAACAATATGTGGATCTTTTAAAAATTCGGGTCCATTAAACCATATAGTATTTTTTGATAATAGTGCCGGTGAAATACCTCTTGAAGCACAATCGGCTGGATTTTGCTTTGAACTGATATGGAACCACTGTGATGAACTTAAGCATGTTAAAATTTCTGAAACTCGGTTTGCTACAAAGGTTTTCCATCTACTGGGATGGCTGTTTAACCACCCTAGAACTACCGTTGAATCAGTCCAAGCTCTTAGATTATTCTTTGGAATATTTAGGAGTTCTGCAGTTTCAATTAATAGTTTAGCTAATATTACAGCACCACATAATTCAAGTCTAGGTATACTTATTTGCTTAATTGGAGCTACTCTTGTTCTAGCAACAAGTAATGATACGTTTATATCGTCTGATGCTCCAATTACTCGTACATACACTACAGCTGCGTAGGCTGAACTGGACGCATCGCAAAAGCCATGTAACTCTATGATTTTATCATTGGATGTTAACTTTAACCACCGTGGAATTTGAATTTTAGTAAGTTGTTGTAATTCTGAACGATAACTTTGCCATTCACTTGTCAATGTGTCCGGCAGAATTTCATCCCACCCCAGACCTGTTAGCCATAATTTTTGTATGAAAATTTTGGCTAATATTATACTCGGTGCTATCCAACCTAATGGGTCGAATAGACGAGAAATGTCTGCCAATATTATTCTTTTAGTGACAGGAATAATTGATGGAGAAAGAGTAACTGTGTAATTAAAAGTCATTTTTGCGATTCCACGTGAGTCCTAAGATCTTTACATTTGTATCTTCTTGAATTTCAACCTTAATTTGATTTGTGTCTTCATTCATTGATATATCACACTCTGAATTAAAAATATTCTCTGTATTGTCACAGCTCTTGGTTTTCTTAGTCTTATTCTGATTTGTTAATAAAGTTATTTTTTTAATGAATTCTTTATTATTACTATTCCATTTCTGTAGAGTAAATCCTCCTTCATTCAATAGATCTGTCATTTGTCTATATATCTCTACCGCATCGTTGACATCATAACTTCCAGTCATCAAATCATCCATGTAAAAGCTGTTTAAAACCCTTTCTGCCGCTAACGGATATTTTTCTTTCCCATCATAGGCAAGTTGATGTAGCGTTCTGACTGCTAAATATGGAGCAGCTGCTGTTCCAAATGTAACTGTTAATAATTCATAATCATCTATATTTTGGTCAGGAGTACTACGCCATAATATTCTTTGAAAAACGGTGTCTTCTTCTGAAATTTGAACCTGACGATACATTTTTATTATGTCAGCCACTAATGCAATAGGATAAATACGCCATTTCAAAACTATATGTCTTAAATCTGCTTGCAATGTAGGACCGACCATAAGTGTATCATTTAGTGAAATTCCATTCATATTTCTTTCAGAAGCGTTGAATACTACTCGAACCTTTGATGTAGTTTTATCATTTCGAATTACAGCGTGGTGGGGTAAATATACTGCCTCATCTTTTTTATTATCATTTTTACTTACAAGTCTCATGTGCCCTAATTTTAAATATTCATTAATAACTTCATGGTAATTGTTTCTGAGAGTGTCGTTTTTAGAGAGTCTTTTTTCTAATGATTTGAGTCGTATTTCTGCTATGTCTCTAGATCGTCCATATTTACAAGCTGGATTTTCTTCACGGAAAGGTAATTTCACAACATACCTGCCTTCATTTGTTCGTTTAGTCGTTTGAGTATATATATTCTCACACCTTTGTTCTTCATCACTAAGCATTTTTTTACAGTTATTATGTTCTTCTATTTCCCAAAACCTTTTCAACATTTCATCACTATTGATTTGTGCATGCATAACATTTATTTCTACCGCTTCTGTGCTTGATAATTCCTTAGGAGAAGCAGGAATTACACCAGAAATTATCCACCCAAAAGCGGTATCTTGTGCAATTAACGTACCAGGTGGGCTCTTTTTCAACCCTTCCTTTATTATTGAGCTGTAAACGTCAGCACCTAACAAAACATCTATTTTATTCGGTTTACCGAAAAAGGGATCTGCCAGTGGAAGATTATTTATTTCAAACCAATCTATTATGTCTATGTTTTGCTCAGGAATATATGATGTAATATTTCTTATAACATATGCTTTCACCGTCAGTTTGAACTCAGGATCTGTTCTTGATTGAATGAGTAAATGAACTATATATTTTGTTGAAATTGTTTTGTTATTACCCAGCCCTGTCACTGTACCCTTGAGTGGAATCCTTTTTAAACGTAGATATTGAACCATTGCTTCAGTGATAAAACAAGCCTGTGACCCTTGATCTATCAATGCGCGAACGACATGTAATTCTCCCGTAATAGATTTAGCTCTTAGTAATGCAGTTGCTAATAATACTTGTTTTGATTTTCTGAGTTTGTTTGTAGCTACGCAAGATACTAAAGGATTTGTTTCTATGAAAGGATCGAGTTCCTCGACTGTATTCAAGTTACTGGCAATTGTATTATCTGGAATTTCATTAGTGACATCTTGATGCAACAATGAATGGTGTCTTTTGTTACATAAGCGACATGAGGCCTTTATATTACATTCATAAACTGTATGGTTTCTGCCTAAACAGTTAAAACATAATTTATTTTTAGACACAAACTCTCGACGAAACTCAAGACTTTGTTTCGAAAATAATTTACAAAAACACAACTTGTGAATATCAGAACAGAACTCGCAAGGTAAAGGGTTGTTATTATTATTTTTATTATTGGTTAAAAAGGATTTATTTTGGTTTTGCGAAAAACTATAACTAGCAACTTGTGGTCTTTTAGGCTCCAGACATTCAAATGCACGGAACCTATTTTCTAAAAATATTTTGAATTCTTCGAAAGTTGGCAAATTATTACAATTATTATTTGAGACATTAAGTTCCCATTGCTTTCGTGTCTCTATGTCCAATTTGTACGTAATGACGTGAATAATAATGATGTCCCATGTGGTCACATCGATACCAAGATTTTTTAAAGCATTTAAGCAATCTGCGGTAGTATCAAGGAGTTCTTTAAATGCAGCTGAGGATTCTGTAATGATACGCCGCTGACCAAATAATCTTTTTAAAATACAATTAGAAAGATAACGTTTATTATCATATCGTCGCTCCAACTGAGACCAGCAATGCAAGTAGTTAGCTTCAGTTATTGGAGTATATCTGATCAATTGTTCAGCTTCTCCACTTACGTGACCTTTAAGGTAATGTAATTTTTGTACATTGGTGAGTGACGAATTTTTATGAACCAAAGCTACAAACAAATCACGAAAAGTTATCCATTCACTGTATTTACCGGAAAATACTGGAATTGTTATTTTCGGAAGTTTAACTAACTGCGAACAACTACCTTGCATACTGTCTTGACTGTTATCTAACAAAGTTGTAACTGATGTCATAGTTTTTAATAATGTTTTCATTTGGGACTTATAATTATGATATGCTTCTTCTGTAACATCATACATCTCAAATTTACCATAATCGGATTTAGATAAATCTTCAGGATTACTTATTTCACACAATTTATTGTTATTTTTTCTAAACAGGTCCCAATCTTTCTCTAAATTGTCTAACCTTGATTCTATATAATCACAAGTAAGTCTCTCCTTGGGACATTTTTTAAAATTAATTAATCCTTTTTCGATTGATTTTTGAACATTTTTTTGAAGATTTATTAATCCTTCCATATTTGCTTAACTTATAATTTAAAAAGTAACTATAATATTATTATTTTTAATATAATATAACTAATTACACTAATTTAGAGTTCGTAATGGTTCTAGAGGTGGTTTCTTCGAAGAAATATTTTTATATAAAATAATTGTACTTACAGTTTTTTGTTTTCACTTTTATTTGTTTGCACATTCACTAAGACACGTTTGATCTAAGTTTATTGACCTAAAAATGTGGTAGATTGACCTCACATCACAAGTACTTTTGTTTTTAAAAAAAACGCTGTCCACCCTCTTATAATAGAGTAAGGGGGAGGGGGGCGCACCGCAATCCAACAGGGGGCGGGGTGCTCTGCGATCTCACAGACGGGGCGCACCGCAATCCAGGGGCAGGGGGCGCACCGTGATCCAGGGGGGGGGCGCACCGTGATCCAGGGGGAGGCGCACTGCAATCCAGGGGTGGGGGGCGCACCGTGATCCAGGGGGAGGCGCACTGCAATCCAGGGGTGGGGGGCGCACCGCAATCCAACGGGGAGCACTACAATCCGGGGGGGCGCACTGCAATCCGGGGGGAGGGGGGTACACCGCAATCCAGAGGGGGGAACACCACAATCCAGGGGGCACACACCGCAATCCGGGGGGGGGGCACACCGCAATCCGGGGGGGAGGCACACCGCAATCCGGGGGGGAGGCACACCGCAATCCGGGGGGGGCACACCGCAATCCACCAGGGCGCACTGCACTACACTTCACTTCACTACACTACACTCATACCCGGCTCCGTAGGACCAAATTATGTCCTAGATGACCTAAGCACTAGCACAAGAATCACTGAATAAACTAAATGAAACACTTACTTGTCTTGAACTCGTTTATTGAACTGAACTGAACTGGTTTATATGAAAAGTACAAAGGAGGTTAACAAAATATGTATTACAAAACATAGCGTGTTTCCTTATTAGATAGCGCCATCTAGTGATGACGCTTATAACTAATGCCCTCTGCGACAGGTAGTCTGGAGGAGATTATGTGCAATAAAGTTATTCATTCATTCATTCGTTTTTCCCAAAGTTTACATTTCAATCTACATATTTTTAGGTTCATATTTGGCTTGCGAAAATATGACCATGTTTCTGAATTTCGTGAAAAACTCAAGTGGCTCCCTATTCGCTTTCGCCGGAATACTCACATTCTCACATTACTTTATAACATTTTATTTACCCCTAGTAGTCCTCCCTACCTTAAGGAACGTTTTGAATTCCTTCGCCTTTCTACTTCCCACAATTTGCGCACTCATACGTATCGTAAACTCACTACACCTGCACACACTTCATCCTTTTATGATAACTCTTTCACAGTGCAGGCTGTCAAACTTTGGAATGCGCTGCCTCTTACTGTCAGAGAGGCCAAAACATCGCCTACATTTAAGAACGCACTCAGAAAACACTACTTTTCCTTAAATAATTATGCCTAATTCTTATATTATAGACTATTTAATATATATGTATGTGTGTATTTAATTTATAAAGTAGTTTAAGTATGTGTATTTTTTTATTTATTTATAAATTATTTAGTTTAAGTATGTTTATTTATGATATTTGATATTTAATGATCTGCACCACCTACATCGCCAGATTAGATTAAATTATTCCTTAAGTTAGGTTGCCTGGAAGAGATTGCTTTCAGCGATAAGGCCGCCTTTTGTTTCTACCATAACAATATTGTAATTGTATATTTTGAAATTGTGTATTTGGTGAGCAATAAAGTGTTATCTATCTATCTATTTTTTTTAAATATTTACTATCTGACAGCCCTGCTATATACCGAGTTTACACAGTCTACGATCACGGTCGGATATGAAAATAGTAATCCAATAATAGACTGCATCGTTTTGATGTTATATGATCTTTGTTTATGAAAGCAGTTGACATGTCCAATATTACATGAAACCTAGTTTATTGTATGGGCGAATAATAAGCTTGTGACACATGTCGTTCTCACGAGAAAGCCCATCTTTCGACTAGTCCTATAAATGTAGAACTGGTCTAAACTTTAAGGAGGGTGTCTAATAGGTGTAAGAAAAGTGTTTTATCGAGATGTGACTAAATGTGTGGTATTTTCTAGTAGTTTCTCAAAGTGCGACGATGTTGTTTACTAAGGTAAAAGTGACAAGAGAAAATAAAAACTCAGTAAGCTAAGTAAGCTAAGCTAAGTATTTTCTCTTGTCACTTTTAGTCTCAATTGAGCTTACATTAAGCTAAGCTGTTTAAATGTTAATAAAAATAGCTTAGTGTATACACACTGACTTGTGTGTGTGACAACAAACAAACATCTTTCGTAGAACGTAGTTAATTTTGGTTAAATCGGTAAACTGTTAAATCGATTTTTCTTGTATTTGATTTTACTCTGTTCTTTAAAATAAGTTCTCTTCTACTTTACACTATTATTTACAGTAGTAGTATGAAAATATTCCCCAGTTTTCAAATTGATTCATTTAACGTTCCGCGAGCATATATTACCTTTTCGAAGTAATGACAGAACACTAGGGAGTAGGGAACACTTGAAAATAAACTTTAAAATTACTTAGATCAAAATTGTTTGATTTTCTATCTTCTCTAAGAAGATTGCTAAGACATGTAAAACCTTTTTATTGATTTTAATATTTATGTTAGGCGATTGCGATTATATCCGTTGTTTGTCATTGTTAATCACAGCGTCTGTTATTGACAACATTGCAATTTTCTTTTTCACGTTTCTATATTTTACAAACGTAAAATTCATTAAAACGTTGGCAGTGTTGTTTCTTGTACTGGTGCAAGCAGAAGTCGACTTTAAGGTGATGAAAATTTTCGTTCCGTGACTGTACATTATATTTTGTTGAACACACAACTCCTAATGTGTTTTATAATTTGATAAATTGCAATATACTCCCCAACTTGGGTCCTGTAGTCGGGCAACAATGTTAATATTATATTATTATATATAAGGACTGTTAATCAAAATTAATGTCTTTTTGCGACGAAAACACCGCATCTAATTTTAGAACAAAACAATGATACAGAAAAACATTCGCCTCATAAAATAATAAACCGCAATCCACCCCAGAATGGGGGTGGAATGGTTTTATACCTTTCACGAAAAGCCAACGCCCTGCTATACGCTATATTGTATGGTAATAGGTAATTACTTATACCGACGGATGAGTCATTTTCATTTCCCACTACTACTTATTGATTTGTTGGCCGAATAGTTATGTTGGGAACACACGTCTAGACATGCCAACTCTACCGGGTACCGATAGAAGTACGCCTCAGTGATGAAGGATAAATATTTAGAAATTAACGCTGGGAGATAACTCTTAATTCTATAAATTATTGGTAAAAAATTTAAACTTAAATCGATATCGTTACGAGTTATGGGACTCAAATTAAAATGTCGTTGGAATTACTATAGAATTTATTAGAACTTAACTTTAAAATTTATTAGAACAGAACAAACACGTATAACACAGGTAAAAATATAACTGGACACAACCAGTACAAACTGCACGATTCAATAACATGCGCAAAGTCCGTCACTATATAACTTATCGAATGTACACGTCTTGCTCGTATCGTAATCCTCGCTTGACTGCCTCACCCCTCTGTTCGGGCATTGTTCTATACTAAACTATAGATACAATTACAAAAAAATTTCTTAGTTACAGATTTTAAACACAAAGTAAACAAAATAAGTCCAAATGCGGAAAAGGTAATAAACCGCAGGTGTGCATTCTCTTTGTCGGCACTCGATCGTTACAATAGTTAGTTGCGATGGCGTGGATGAATATGGATACTTTTATCTCGGAAAATGGTATACATAGTTCTCGCGGAACACGGCCTTAAAGCTTAGGTACGCGAAGCCACGTGGCAAACCGTAGTTATTATATTAGTATCGAAATCTCCATATACGTGCAGGAGCGGAGAAAGAATACAACTTCATGCGGCCGGGCGGCCTGTCGAAAGAGACCACAAAATAACCCCCAGTCAGATGGTAGGGCATTTGCCCGACTAGATGGCTACCACCCCTGGTCTAAAGTATGGCGCCATAACAACCTTGAGTTGGGTTCCGACATTAGTGACCAGGTTCTAGTCTCCCTTAAGAGAGCAGCACGGGTTGTTGCAAATGTTCATAGGCGATGGTAACCGCTTTCTATAGTGAGCCGTCTGCCTGCTGAACTCCTGCAATAAAAAAAATATTGAAAAGTGAGTGTTTCAAGTGTGAAAAAAAAGGTATGACTGTTTATTATCGCTAGTTGATAGTACGATGTTACAATCGTTTTTATGCTTAAGCAATTGAAACAGTTTATATAAAACCGATTGTGAGTAGTTTAATACGTCATCATTTTAAGTAAATTGTGATTTTTTTGTGTTAAGATGTAAAAACAATCTAGCTAAACGCTAATTTTATTCTATATTAGCTGACCCGGTAAACCTTCGTACCGCCTCAGAATCAATAAATAAAAGAGCTGAATGATAATTATAGCAATGAAACTACGTTTTAACGGTTTTAAGCGCGGTAATTTATTAGATTTTGGTTTGTCCGACGTTAATAATTGTAGTGTTTCAACTTTAGTAAAAAATGTGGTCAAAACTTAACTGGAACGAACATCAAAAGTTTGACATTCAAAACCAAAAAAGGAAAAAAAACTTCACTTTAATTTAATTTTTAAACGACGGGACGAACATCAAATGTTTGACAGGTAGGAATAGTTTGTAAGGGAAAGCGAAATTGTTGTTTTTACTATATTCCAAGCATTTTTTTCATATTTACTCACCTTTAAAGCCTTCCCTGGACTTCCACAAATAATCCAATACCAAAATCAGTCCAGTCGTTCTCGAGTTCTATCAAGACTAACGAACAGCAATTGATTTTTATGTTATATAGATAGATTTAGTTGCTTGGTTATCTAATTCACAGCATAGTATCTTATCGTTGCACTTGTGTTAATTTATGATAAAACAGTAATATTGATGTTCAGATAAACAGAATGTAAATGTACAAAGTTCAATAAATGTAAGAAAACTTAACTATTTCAATTCAAAAATCACTTTTATATCTGCCTCCAGCGATCTCAAAGTCAAGAAATGTTTGTTTTAATACATTGTATCTAATTTACAATCCCTCAAAAGGCTTTTTATCACATTGCACCAAACGGATATAAATGTTTTAACCTAAAGTAAAAATCTTCTTTTATGTCTATGCTATTGCCATTATATGTCTCTAAACTTTGTAATTAATTATGAATTATACACATTACATTACACATTAACACTAACGATTTAACTTCGAGCCTTTTTGCGTTTTTAGTAGTTGTATTTGTATATTTATAAGACTTGTAAACTTGAAATTTAGTATTAAAATTATGTTTAATATTAATGATTACTATTTTAATATCATTGAAAATTATTAGTTTCACCTGTAACTGTAAGTACCTGCCTATAAAAATATATAAAAAGTATTAGTTTATTTATTTATGTGCTGACACTACAAGTCTCGAAGCTATTTTATCTGTACTCGTATATGAAACATTAATTTTGATATTTTAAATATTTCTCTGCGTCTCCATAACACATTCATCCGTTATTTTACATTTTCAAATCAGAGTTCGTCAACTGACAATGTTCTGACTATACTATAGAATAATCAAACATACAGCGAGATATTTCAAAGTCCTATTAAATTGGAATGGAGCTTCAAAGGTCTAATTTTGTACCTGATTGTTTACTGTGTGCCGGAATAGTTTTGAATATCATTAGAGGTATATGAGGTTCGCTTTGACTTTGTGACGAGAATATTCTGCTAACCGTGGATTTATTTATTAGGTATTTAACTTGACCAAATGGCCAATAAATTCATTTCCAAACATTATACGTAATACTAAAATTTATCGATGACATAGTATGCGAACAATGATTCCGACATTTAGTTGAAATTCAACTAATGCATTAAGCAAAATGTATATAAATATTTATAAAGAAAATATCTTTTTGTATTAATCTTTTATATGTATAACCAAATTTACAAAGTAAACGCTTCAATAGGTCTCTAAAATAACTTGTATATTATTATAACTATGTTACGCCCGCGACTTCGTTCACGCTTCACTTGAAATTCCCGCAGATTCCCGGGACATAAAGTACTGCAGCATTAGAAAAGAATGTAACGTGTCGTTTTAATAAAAAACTGTGTCGGAGAATAAGCTATTTCTTATGCACGCGAACATTTGCAAACCGCTCCCCTAGGAAATTCACACATTTTATTATATAAAATTTGCTATCGAACAGTGGAAAAAATCGCCTTCAAACTAGATTTTTTTAAATCGGGCTATTTTAAATCATTCCCAGAAAATTTCCTGCGATATTCCCGGGGTAAAAAGCAACGCTGATTTTAAGCTTAAGATTTTACTGTCGATCACCGAAAACCGCATCGAAATCGACCCAGTAGTTTTTACGTGACTCTCGAACAAACGAGCAGAAATTTTAAAAAAAATACAGCTTGTTCTCGTCGTTTCTATACTGTATTCCAGTTGTTTGTTTTTGATAGCTTCAATGTACAGCTACAGGTACACGGTATGTTTAGATGTTTTATAATTATTTAGATATTATATATTGTGCGAGCGCATCTACCACTATATGAGATAATATCACTTTTTTCTCCAGTCAGTGGTGGTAGGTATAAAGTAATAAAAAATCTTATTTTACCTATTATTACTTTATTACCGTAAACATTATGCAGGATTTATACAGTATTACTTTAGTTATATAAAAACAACGGTATTTTGCCGTTCCCGAGTATTTAAAAAGAGAGAAATTTAGTATTCTTCTTGGAACCTTACTTAAGCCCAGTCGTAAACTGTACAGCATAAAGTTACTATCAACTGGAGTTTTTTTTACGCCGTCTCGAGTTTTACAAAGGCTTACATAATTTGGCTATCAGCCGTCGTTGTCCTTTTTATGTAGAACAAATAAACTGTAAATGATGTCGTAATGATTATTTCAATTCAAAATTTAATAGTGTTGTTTTTTAAAGGTACAGTCCAGATGGAGTTCTATATACTTCAAGTATTTTTTCAATGTATGCGATACATCTATTGGTTTTCTCAATTATGGTATAGTCTAGTATAGTATTTATATATTATTATCATAGTATTTATAGACTTACATTATACAAATGGCAGAAGTACCTTGTAGTAAATATAGACAGGTCTATAAACTTTTGTTTATTTATAAGCATAAAGAGGTACTATTCGTCTTCTATGTTTGTCAGTTTTGGAATAAAGTACAGGAGCTCCCTAAGTAAATAAGCTTCTTCAAAGACCAATTCTCCCATAAAATAATACTACGTTTGAAATATTATATTAAACTTGGAATGAATTTATGAAGAACTTTCAAATTCAACGCGAAGACGTGGCGCAACGCAATGTTTTGTGGATAGATCTAAGAACGCCGCACCTATAAATAAATGTAATATATATGCGTAATATATTTTGCCCTACGAAAATTATTTGTGGGAGAAGCTGCCACGTTTTGATAGCTAAGATACGAAAATTACCTGTCTGGAAATCCAACATAATGTCAACACGAACATGATGACACCATGAATGTATCCAGATTCACATTTTTCTGTATCCCAATCACATATATTTTCCATTTATATCCTTTTTCTATAGGGTTGGTAAGTTTAATAGAGTCTATATTATAATCATAATTTTATTCAATTATGTTTTTTTTTAATGAAAATTAAGCGACGATGTCATCAGCTAATGAGTTTCCCACAGCAAAATTCGGACTGTCCATTTTTTCTTGGGAACCGACGGTATACGCACCACGCTTGTCCTAGAGTCCTAGACGGATTAGCGGTTATCACAAATCGATAATGAGATCACAGTACGCAGTTTCTCACACGAACCAGTAAACTGTCTAAACAGTGCCAAGCCCTTTGCCAGAAATCAAACTCAAATTAGTACGAAACGTGAATCATGTTTCTTGAGTTACTTAGGCATTATTTTTTTACGAGATACGATCATATTAATACGTATACCCAGGATCAGAACACTTCATATTTTATGTAAAGTTTTCAAATGTGAATTACCAAAATAGACTTGGTTTTAATAAGTTGTCATATTTCGCTTACCAAACATAGAGAATTGGCGTTTATTCGAATTAACGTTTAATGCGAATGTACGTAATGTAATGTACTAAGCATGTTGTAGATTTGCCAGCCCTAGTTCAAGACATCTCTGTTCGTGATTTCCCGTGGACTTCTAACAATCTCTTTGTATACGACCTCGTTTTGTGAATGCCCTCTTTTAATACAGCCGCGTCGGTCTGAGATGAACATCTGCACTTTCTAGAGACATCCGAACATATGTACAAAGTGTGTAGTGAACATGAATAGCTCTGTTTATGCGGTAACTTTTGAGTAAAAGTTATTATAATTGATTCGATGAGACAGACTATCTGATAGAAGTTGAAGGTGACTAAATGCGAGAATTGTACGTTTCATGATATCGCTATATATGTCGTTACTCAGGAAAATTATAGATTAGTATTGTACTATTGTCAACCGTAATAAAGTTCTGTGTGTTAATTTTTCAAATGAGTATACCTTATCAATTATAATAATATGTTAATTATAGTCTAGAGGTAACAAGTTTGAATATTATAATCACATCTTGGCTTGATCTATATCTAACTTGATAGATAATATCAGTAGGTAGTATAGGTTATATTGAAAGACCATGTGTATTCTCCAGAGAATTGAACACGTGTTGTGTTGTATGTTTATACACGACACATGCTGCTAACGTCATAAGAAACAGTGGGAATTTGAAATTCTTAACGCTGTATAGAATATTTTTTCTTGTTTATAAATAATTGGCAGACAAACATACTTACGGCCTTACTTATAATAATCTCGTTAAGAAACGATTAGGCATCTCTTAAGTAAGAGAATCAGAAGTAGACCCTAATCAATGAATATCTTTTTTTCACTTATAAACGTATTACCTGTTATTTACCTAAGAGGAGCACAGGTAAACGAAATTTGAATGATTCACGTAGGTTGTACCCACAATATTCGACTAAAGAGGAGTTTATAGGTAAGATTTTCACTAATCAGTTGCTGAGCAGTTTCTTTAAATTTAAGAAACGATTATAAGTAAGTCCCTTATTGTATATCCCCAAATTAAGCAAGTTACGCTTGTGTTATGGGTAATAAATATACTATGGACTACTATGAGGCCGAGATCCAGACCATAGTAAACAACGGAAAAAAATCGTTTCCGAAATTCATCATACCACGAATTGGTCCCGAAACCTATGCGTTGCAGTGAGCGCTAGGCCGGCAAAGGCTTAGCCCGCTCAACCACAGAGGCCATAATTGAAGTAGAGCATTTATAGCATTTATAAATGACGACTAATGCCTTCCTACTTAATCTACTTCCGTTTGCACGATTTTTTTTATTTTAGTTCTTAGTCCATTTACCTTGCAGGTCCTGATTCACGATATCCAGCTATCGCTTTTATTAGAGATGAGAAGATCTCGCACTAAAGTTGCTCCTACACACAATTAAAATTGCTCAATCCCGGTCAATTCTCGTCAATTATGACATCACTACTACATCACACAATTTAGGGTGATAGTGATATGTAGTAAGCGGTTACTAAGATACAGCCACACAATACCATGCAATATGGAGCAACTTAAAAAATTAGCCGTCTCTGATGCCGGCCGGCCTGTTCCTCTCGCGAAAACGAGACGTATACATACAAACGAGAAAAAAACTTGAATAAAATTTTCCAAAGCGATTGGATATTAGGTAACTCATTTAAGTTTTTATTTTAACTATTTAATGTTAAAAATTATATTACACGAAATCTATGTATGTATAAAGTACCTATTTACAGAATAAGGATTCGTACAACGTGTATTAAGAATTTAAAAGTTTCTATCACAAAGTAAGAAGTCTTTAAATTCGAAAACAAAGAATTCAAGTTCCAGTCCCTCCGGATTCGATACTAATTACATTACAAGAAGTATCCGGCTGATACAATTTGTTGAACTAACAAAGCTTGCCTTGCAAGTAATGAGATCACAGTTTCATTTCCCCAATTTCAATGTGTTTTCCTATAGCGGTTTAATATGGTAATTTATTCTACATGTTCGTATCATTATAACGTCACTAACATAGTAACATATTAGGTGATACCTGATTCATAATCAAAAGAATTTTGATTTAACATCGCCAATACAGGAATTTGTTAAATAATGTAATTTGTGCTATAAAAGTATTAAAATTAGTGTAATCAATTTCAAGGTATCAGTTATCGTTTATCACAAAGATCGTCTCACGATCGATCCGCATCTCAATAAGTATGCGAATTGAAATCTCAATATTCGTAGAATATCTTATATCTCAATTGCCCCCATTCTGTTTTCTTGCAACAGCTTGAGGTTTAACTTTCGCTGTCCAGGAGAGTGATTTTAGTTTTCACTCTAAGTGTTTAATGATCGAATGTAAGTAATTATTTGATATTTATCTCTGTGTGTATTTTCTTTTGTTTTGCGTTTTTTACAATTCTGGTGCTTTTTATGAATATTTCAAATCAATGCTTGATTTTTGATGTTGTTAATATCGAGGGGCGTAAAGCTATCTGAATTAGGCATTTTATTCTTTTTTATTTGCACATTCTTTCCACAGTGTGCTACAAATGTTTGAAAAAGAAAACAACCAATTACCTATTGAAATCTTTCGATACTTTTCTTAATCAAACGTCTTTTTTCAAGAAATCAAGCTGAAATTGATTCCCTTGAAATAACTAAATAAAATAACTTCTTTGACCGTCGAAATGCAATATTATTATATAGTATGCGTCGTGTGATGATTCTATTTGTTTTTGTTTATATTTGTAACTTGACTAGTTTTTATTAAAAAGGCCCAGAGACCTATTTAGTATAGATCATGGATTGATACGATTGAGTAACTATAAATGAGCTATGAATGTCAAAGAAGCAAGAGAGGTGTGTAAGAATAAGCCTGTATGGCGCTCTGTTGTTCGTGCCTACCCCGCAAGGGACCTGGCGTGAAGTTATAGAATAGAATAGAGTAACTATAAGTTGATTTTTAATTACTTGGACTAAAATCACGTTGTTTTCAAGATTTGTGGGAGTTGAATCCTACAGAAATTCTACAGGGTTCAAGTTCCAAGCCTGCAACATAAAAAAGATCGATGGCAGCTGTAATTTTAATCCAGGTAATTAAAAATCAGATTTGAAATTGTATACTGCAATATTTTAATAGTTTCCAAATATGTAGGACAACTTAATTACTTCGTAGACAGTAAATAACGCGTGAGCAATTTGGGTGCGCCCTTACGGTGGTAACATGACGCGATAACACCCATTAACTGTTAGTGCAAACTAATAGATTACTTTGAACGACTTAACCCTGAGGATAAAGCTATTAGAACATTGGAGATATAACTAAATATGTTATTAGAAACTCATGAATAACAGATTTAGGCGGGTGATTTGTCATTTTTCCAATCATTTGTGTTTAAAAAGTTTTAAAGGAAATAAAAATATTCCTGAAAATTTCATTTTACTGCTTTATCAGGTGAGTTTAGATAGTGACACCGTAAAGGTACAGAATGCTAGGCTTAATCTCTTATAAGGACTTTAGAAACCGTATCGATTTCAAGCTCCCACTCCATTTCAGTAGCTAAAATAATAGTTCACTCCGCTCGCATCTATTTGGGAATATCTAATTACTCTTCTCATACTAGACAGCTATTATATAAAAATATTATTTATCGAAACAGATAAATATAGGATAATAATGTAAAGGATATTTTTACCATACATAAAATATATTGTAATTATTCATGAATAAAAATATTAATTGCGTTGTGGTTTTATTGACGGACGAAGCTTTACTCGTGACTTTACCATCGGACAACCAGACGGACCGGTTTGCACCACCGTTACATGGTGGAAACATCACCATTCAGAATCAAGCGTTTCACTTCATCTTTTCTGGTGCCCACTGCCGAAGAAGAGAGTTTTTCCTGACAAATACAATCTTCAAGTCACAAGTGAATAGGTATTTTCTAGGCAGGCGTGCTCCATCCTAGACCGCGTCATCACTAAACATCAGGTGAGACAGTGGTCAATCGCAAACCTATACTTCCATTAAAAAAAAACTTTGCAAGCATAGTGTATTACTACACTTGCCAGTATAAAATCTACTCATCCCATGCTCGGCAATAATCTCTGAAGTATATTTGAACAAATTTCATCGAAATCGGTTCATGTCCAAGGCTGTGAAGTATTAATAAACAAAATCCAAAACAATTAATTTTCACCTTTAGCAATTAATACAAGTCGTTGCAATAAAACAAGTTTTAGGAAAAGATCTACTAATAAAGTCTCATGTAAAAAAACGGTAAACGTGCATCAGGCAAGAAGACTTGACGATCGTTGATTGCCGTCTTTTGGATTGATTAGTGAATCAGGTTTTCAATGAATGTGCCAGAAGAGAAATCTGTTCCTGCAGAGAGAGAATAAAAGAGAAAGAATTATTGGTGCCTTTGCAAGGTGCAATGCGTAGATACTAGAAATTACTCTCCAGAACTCTGTTACTGGTACTGCCGATTAAAATTAACCCAAATAGCTACTATTGGATATTTGGACTGTAAATCACGTCTATAAATAAATTGTTAGGGCTGACGAATAAATATTGCAAATGGTGTCAGAATCAGATTTTCGGTTCGAAATTCGAAGGTAATGATGATAATTTAGGAGTCGGATTGACTTTGCGGTAAGGAATAGCAAATGATTTTGATTTGGAAATGTATACCGAAAGTTATTCGTTTGATGCGTTTTGATATTTAAAGTTGTGAAGGTACAGTAACTGAGCAGTGGATGAAGAACAATAAAAAATATTTAATAGATTTAACACCTCGTGATGTCGGAAATAAAACATTTTTTTTTAGTTAAATGGTTTTATTGAAAAGAAAGATAATAATGATGTAGATAACGTACTAAAAACTAAAAAAATAATTAGATATACTATATAATTTTTCCAAAATATATAGTATAATTGGTTAAAATATAGTATCAGACAAACAAACATAGTCCTAGGTATCGTACTATATTTGAGCCAACGGTACTATATATTGTTACGAGTGCGGGACTCGAATTAAAATGCCGTTGGAAATACTATAGAATTTATTAGAACTATACAAACATGTATAACACAGGTACAAATATAACTGGACACAACCAGTATAAACTGCACGAGTCAATAACACGCGCAAAGTCCGTCACTACATAGCTTATCGAATTGTATTGTCCGTTCGGGCATTGTTTTATACTAAATACTGTACAGTATAACAAGCGACCGCGTGGGCTGAGCTGACAAGAAAACGTAATCTGCACACCTGCGGCCATAAACAGGTACAATAACAATAGGATGTTTTTCTTAATTACACATTTTAAACACAAAGCAAACAAAAGAAGTCCAACTGCGGGAAATAACTCTGTAGTTTATTACCTTTCCCGCACACCTGTGTGTGCATTCACTTTGTCGGCGTGTAACAATATATCAATTTTATACATGCATGTAGACATATGTATATCTATCACTTCAGGCAGATCTCCCGGTTTAAAAAATGTGTTATGTTATATCCATGAATATGTAATTCAGGGTGAGACTATGTCTAATTTCCTCTGGGATCTTATAATATAACATCACCTTTACACGCGACCAATGTTGCGCAATTATTCCGTCTACATTGTACTATTACTTATATCTTTATTGGTTTGTATATAGAATATAGTCTCAATTGGTTTCACGAAATTGCTCCTGCTGTAGCCGTTTCATTCCTTTCATAAACCAAGTTTATGATTTGTGACGATTGTAGTTATCCTCGGTTTACTACGTATTTTGCGTCCGAACTGAAATATTAACTCGTTTTATATCTTCTAAGCCACTACTATTATGGCGATGGACAGATTTTATGTAACTTTATAACTGGTGGGTTTTATACGTACATGTATCTTTTTCGTAGTTCGTTTCTATCGGATAGAGTGGATTTTCATTGCATTTATGGATCAGTATTTTTTTATATATTTTATACAAAATTACGTTATTGGATGATTGTGAAGCAAGAACTATAGTGAATCTATTCATGATGTTTTCCCCTTAGCCAATTGTCCAATTATGTATTAACATGTGACAAAAAAAGCTTTAAAGAACTATGTAAGTACATATATATAAATGTCTTTTTTTTTACTAAATGCTGATCAAACTTTTTGTTAGTGCGATATAAAGATAATGTTACATACCTACAAAGACCGCACATCTGGCATGTTTTAAAAATGACGAATTATTTTATTTACTTCGTGTTTAAACTTTAAAAACATCTATTATTATCGTACTTATTTTATGGCTGTAATTAGTGTCGAACGACTTAATCCTTGTTTTTATTGCATTGCGTTGAAGCTTGGCAGATGTGCGTGAACCCTTTGTCCGTATTATTCAGTTTAGTATAAAATAATGCCCGAACGGAGGGGTGAGGCAGTCAATCGACGCCTACGATACGATTAAGACGTAGTACTTTCGATTAGCGACATAGTGACGGACTGTAGTACTTTCGATTAGCGACATAGTGACGGACTTTGCGCGTGTTGAATTGCATTGAATCCTGCAGTGTGAACTGGTTGCATCCATTTTTATTTTTTACTTATTTTATACGTTACGTTACACGTACGTACGTACAGTTCTAATAAATTCTATAGTAATTCTAACGGCATTTATTTTAATTCGAGTCATGTAGCTCGTAACAATATATTATATATCTTCATTATATTTTTTGCACGCACCGGGTCGTTATACAACAACAACCTTCAGGAGTCCTAAAGTAAACGACAAACAAGTCAACTTGGGAAATAAACATATAAAATCACGCTCGTATAGGCGAATAACGTTTAAACTTGTTAGAGAAATACGTGTACTCCATTATTATAATTGCCTTCAAAGTTAATTATAAAATTTTTGGTATTATTAAAAGAGTACGTGCTTATTTATTGTTTCAACAAAAACGAGAACCGAGCATACATACTGTATATTTCCGATATACTAATAATTATGCTTGTATTTTTATTTTGGGTAAATACAAACTACACACAGCTCGGTGGCCGACTCCAGACACCAAAACCAGAGTAAATAAAGAAAACTACTCGTATGAAATGTATTAGGAATTCATTATTATTTATCAAATGGCTTAGATCACTAGGCCACAAAGGCCGCCAATTACTGCTGTAAATTGTAAATTTAACTAAAATTAGTTCTTTCATTTGATTTTTGGTACTTACCTGTGGCGCAGGCTGGAAATTCGGCTAGGGTAAGCCGGTTGAATAAAAAACATAAGTGCCAATAAATTCATGGCGCTTTCGATCTTTTGGTCACTAGTTAATTTATAGAGATACTAGAAATAATAATAAAAACTTCTTTCCTCTGTTGATATTTTATGCGAATTCTTGGAAGCCATTAAGCGGACCATTTAACGATTTCAAGAACCAGTGGGCGGTATGTTGCTAAGAGGCCATGTCTAATTTGAAAAATGGATAAACGTCGGTTACTCGGGAAATGCGCCAATGATGTTCTGACCGCAAACGAGGCGTTACCTAGTGCACTTTCAGAGCGAGTATCTTATAACGACGAACTATGCGCGATTTATGTGGTAACGATTTTCTGCCCTACGGTATGGTTTTACTGTATTCGGCTATACTTGTAAGAACTGTGAATTACGTGTGTGTACTTCTAAAAAATTTTGTGATAATTCCAACGACATTTTGGAATTTACATCGTACAAATTCGTAAGAATATGTTAGAACAGAACGCGTAAACGCCGATGAATGCATAGCGCTTTTGACGTTTTGGTAGCTCGTTGCTATTTTCTTAAAGGTGGGCTATGGGGAATCGAGTTGCATGAAGTCTACCATCTTGTATAAAAAAAACATTGCATTATATTTTTAACAAGGCATAGGTATCAGCCATTTATGTATGAGGATGTGTAATTCGATACATGTGGTGGTCAAGCAAAGATGACATCACATAATTATTACCATGTGTGAGGTGTGCTCTGGAAAACATGTTTTAAGAGATACGAACAAACCGCTTTGTGTCAACCTTCATTATGCGCACCGCAAGGGAGTGGAACTTACTGCCGGAGTCTGTTTTTCCCCGAAACCTATAACCTGGGTGTATTCTAGTTTCGTTTAGGTACCTTCTAGGTAAGCGTGCTCCATGTTAGACCATGTCTCCGCTGAAACGCGAACCTATAGTATAATTAAAAAAGATACCCTTTTTTCAGCTTGGCTGATTGAAACATAACATCAACTATAGACTGTAGACCAATTTTGAGGTTATGTGAAAAAAGTGTTAATACAAGGGTTTCTTTTTATTGCCTACAACTTGACAATTAACTTTTTTTTCCAACCTCAGATCGCCAGTAAATTATTTTTTCTTATATTTTCTTCCTTTTCCAATGGGTTTCATCATACTAATATTGTTTTTTTCCAAAAAATCCGGCTCTGGACTATAGTAATAGTATATTATATAAATGTAAAAATTTGTTTGTTTGTTCGTTCTCTCTTTACAATCTTGACACACAACTGAATATGTTGAATTTTGGCACAAAAATACTTTCGGGGATAAAATAGGATATATTTTACCCTGGAAAGTTTATTACATTATTACATAACATATCTTTAAAGCTCTATTTACGACATTGACAATGAAATTATGACCGTACCCAGTGTTATAAAGCCAAATAAAATTTTATAATAACGGCTCTCTAATTGAATTTCGCTATCACATATGTATGCCGTATGCAATCAGATTACGTAATCAATTAGCGGATGCCTCTAATCCACGAAGGGCATAAATCCAGATGGTCGCATGCGCGCTCTCATGGGATCACATTGACGGAGATTTAATGCTTTCGCAATCAAGATGAATGTGCCTGTATACGATGCGAAATTTTTGAAATATTCGATTTGAAGATTGCTGCATTAAGATTGATGCTCGCGTGCTCGATTGCAATGATTCTGTCGCATTAAAATCGTGATTACTAGGTTGTTGTCGGCTGGCAAAAATAAACGAGGGACGATGAACTAAGATTACATATTGTAATACTTGCAATAACTCAGAAGGGTTCATCGGGGAACCTTGCGGTTTTAACATATTTTATACACTGACTTCACCACTTGACAAGCATTTTCAAAAACACCTCGCCATCCCTCCAACAATTACAGTATATGACACTTAGCTAATTGGCACAACCGATAGCGGATTGAAGTTATTGATAAACTATTTTAATTAAAGGGTTATGAATGAAAATAATTTAATACATTATTGTTTGGAAATGTCTAGATAATAATTTATATAAAATATTAGTCTTAAAGTTGTACATGTAATAAAATAAACCGAACACAGTATAAATCTATCGCATCTGCTAACATGAAAATAAAATGTATTGAGTACCGTCTATGTACAATTGCGAGATATTGAATTATAATCTGTACACAATTACCACATGTTAGAGATAAATATTATTACATAAAATTATGTTAAATTATGGAGAACTACTTACTCTATACAAAGCAGGCGATAATCACCGAATAAATAAAAATATAACATTATTATTCAATTAAGGAAATGACCAATTGTATCGTTTAGAAATAAGAGGGTACATAACAAAATTAATTATATTAACTTTGAAAAGAAACATGACAAGAATAACTAGTGCTACTAAATAATTGTAACAATATTTATTTCATTTCTATACTGGTTGTACAGGACCTTTGCTCTGTTTTTAACCGACTTGGAAAAAAGGAGGAGGTTCTCAATTCGTCGGGATCTTTTTTTTTTGTTGCTTTTTTATGTATGTTCGCCGATTACTCCGTCATTTATGATCCGATTTACGTGATTCTTTTTGTTCGACGCGGAATAGCTTCCAATTGGTCCCCTAAAAATTTTACATAGTTTGGCCCAGTAGTTTTCATTTTATGAACATTTTTCATGAAAATAATGTTCACTCCGTTCCATATGTACACCGATTACTCTGAGATTTATGATTCGATTTACGTGATTCTTTTTTTGTTCGACGCGGAATAGCTGCCATGTGGTCCCCTAAAAATTTGACATAGTTTGGCCCAGTAGTTTCATTTTACGATCATTTTTTTGTTCCCGGTTCTTGGGACCTATATTTTTTAAGAAGCGCGGCACCATTCATATGTCCACCCATACATAGCTAGACACTAAAAAGTAACAAATAAAAAATAAAAACTTCGTTTAAAAAAACCGACTTCAAAAACTAAAATGTATAAAATAACTTATTTCTAAAGCTTTTAAATATTAATATATATTATCTAAAACATCTTGAAGTCGGTGCAAAGCAAAACATAAAAATTACTATATTTTGAAAATTACTAAGCACCGACTTTAAGATATTTTAGATAATATATATTAATATTTAATAGCTTTAGAAATAAGTTATTTTATACATTTTAGTTTTTTAGTTTTTGAAGTCGGTTTTTTTAAACGAAGTTTTTATTTTTTTTCATTACAATTCTCGTCGTGTGCATCGGCATCATATTTATTAAACAGGTCCTAATAATAATAACTATACATGTTTAATTATAACTTTTTATTTAAGTCGACAGGTGGCGAGATATTTTTAACCGACTTCGAAAAAAGGAGGAGGTTCTCAATTCGTCGGGATCTTTTTTTGTTGTTGCTTTTTTTTAGGTATGTTCGCCGATAACTCCGTGATTTATGATCCGATTTACGTAATTCTTTTTTTGTTCGACGCGGAATAGCTTCCAATTGGTCCCCTAAAAATTTGACATAGTTTGGCCCAGTAGTTTTCATTTAACGAACATTTTTTGTTCCCGGTTCTTGGGACCTATATTTTTTAAGAAGCGCGGCACCATTCGTAGGTCCACCCATACATAGGTAGACACTAAAAAGTAACAAATAAAATTTAAAAACTTCGTTTAAAAAAACCGACTTCAAAAACGAAAAAACTAAAATGTATAAAATAACTTATTTCTTAAGCTATTATTATTAATATATATTATCTAAAACATCTTGAAGTCGGTGCAAAGTAAAACATAATAAAAATTACTATATTTTGAAAATTACTAAGCACCGACTTTAAGATGTTTTAGATAATATATATTAATAATAATAGCTTAAGAAATAAGTTATTTTATACATCTTAGTTTTTTCGTTTTTGAAGTCGGTTTTTTTAATCGCTTCCACGATCGTAAAATATTACCCTACTCTAACATTTAGTCAACTTAAACTGCTTTATAATAAATTGTTAAAAACTGGATATTGTAGTCATTATAAGAAATTTGTCTTGAAAAGGAATAAGGAAGGACTATGAACGATTAAAAACCACGTTTGTGACTGGTTTTCTGTTGCGAATCAATAAAAATGAACAATGACATCATGCTCGATCGTTTTAAAATACTTAACGTAAATGTAAAACGAATGCAATATATAATATGATTGTACGCGATAAAAAGTATGCATAACATAGTTAATGTCAAGGCAGTTAAAAGTAGAAATTTAATAATGCTAATCTATAATTTTTCCATATACACCCTTGCTTCAAAACTTTTTATTTATTGAAGTTTTAGGAATATCTATGGTGTTATTATAATTAGCACCACGTCGTAGTTTTGTTTAGTATAATTTTGGCCCATCTATAAATGTTTCACTTTACTATTTAAAACGAATGAACAGTATATCTGCCTTGGTTGTCCAAGGCGGGTTAGGGCTTGACACAAATCGATAATCCCGACGTGCAGGTTTCCTTTACAATTTTCCTTTCTCCTTACAACGTGGTAATTGTAACAACATTCACATCCAAAATCTCAATAAGTGTTAAAATATGCTTTTTTGTCAAAAGTCATGTTCACGTTATTCGAATGAGGCGCAGATGTCTTAGCCAATGGGCGCTAGTACGAATTATGTGCTTAGTGTTTAGTCCATTTAATATATATAGAATATAAGATAATAATAATATAAGAATATTTAATATATATGATATATATATATATATATATATATATATATATATATCTCAGTACTATACGTATGTTGAATACTATATGTCTTACATGTGCGTAGATCAATAATTTTAAAAGTTTGAAATCAAGATCAAATGAACAATACTCAATGAGCAATTGAAGTGTGTTTTCCGACTTGCGCAGACTCAGTAGTGTGTTGACGCTTGAAATGAATTTTAATTAACCGGCCAACATACGAAGCTTATATATAATATAATTATAGTTATATTGAGTGACGCAACTATTGGCTAGACACGACACTGTATTTCAACTGGAAAAAAACTAGGTCTCAGTGTCGAACTCAATAAGTGAATAGTGAATTGACCGTAAATAGCGATGATTGAATATCCCGTTTTGCTGTATCCATAAGGCAATATTTTGAACCACTTAGCAACAAAGTAAATAATAAAATATGAGCATTATCTACAACCATAATATTAAGTTACCACTATGATGATTGTGTGTCAAATTATAAATTAGAATGTGGTTTATAAGTTAATTGTTCTTTTAAGCTATTTTGAGTAACGCGATTTGTCCTTATTAAACCTATCTTTTGTAAGGAAAACAGAATGCTACTATCACTTTTCCGTAAAATAAAATAAGTAATTACTCGTCTAAGTAGTTTTTGTTAAATGAAAATCTTGAAAACAAACAACATTGAGTATTTTTCTCAAAGTAAACAAATTTATTCCTATGTAAATGTTTATCTTCTCGACCCCGTGTGTTATCAGAGCGGAACCAGCGTCCGTGCTGGTAACCTTGCCACTCGCAATGTTTACTTTATACTATATTTGTATCTTGGGGGTGTGAGTCGACCTTGGAAGGATTTTCAAAGTTGCTTTAATAACCTTGTCGTGTATTACTTGTTTAATAAAACTTATTTTTGTGGTCATAAGTAAAAGAACTTTTAGGTAAAAGTATCTTAAGTATCTCTAAACGTTATAAAAATAGAAAAACATGACGAAGAATTACGCGTTGTCAAAAGAGTTTTAAGTTGGTGGTGTTTCTATTTAGATTGCCTTTGTCTTTAGTCGAACCTACTCTTTAGATGAAGGCCTTCCTGAAGTAACAATAAAACGCTGTAACATAAATGTTGATCTATAAATCAAGTAAACATTCAATATGCGGTTTACCTGCGAACAATATTTTTTTTGCACCATTACAAAACGACCTTGAACGACCTTTTGTGTTACGCTAATCGTGACGTCACGTACGCGTTGATTCATTGTAGAATAAAATGACGGACGCAGTTTTCTTATACTTTGCTTTATCGTAAAATATTTATGATGGGCCAGATTACCTTTTAGAATTTTTTATCGATGAACGTAACAAAGAATTTATCACATTTTAAGGTACCATAGTCAAGGGCAAGAACGGAATCTTTGTAGTTTCATGTTCATCCTTCCGTTAAATGTTATTTAAGCAACTATAGGATTTATAAGAACGAGTCTCCGAAGGAAGATGTAACACGTTTTATAAATAAGTATAGGGATATTACGAAATAAATAAAATTAAGGGTGGCTTATCATACATGTAACTAAAGTATGAAAAAAGATTTCAGTACATTGGTTTTTATTTATTTATTTATTTGGACAACACAACAGGTAACAATCAGTAATTCATTTATATAATATAGTTTGTAAATTATCACATCTAGATTGAGATCCAAGTGTGCTGACACATCCATGTTAAAATTATATTTTCGCAAACAAAATTATGTGAATAATGTCAGTAATAGTGATTCAATAAATAATTAAAGCTAGGACATTTTTTCAAGAAAGCATTAAACAAATTACTAAACAAGTGAAGAGGTGTGATCTTTCAGCATAGAAATTATATTTTTTTAAAGCTAAAGGTTTTGCATTAAATATATCTATTTTTTTTGTTTTTTAAAGAGAGTACGTTGTAGACACGACACATTCTTGTAACGGATTATGTGCTGTTTTTACAAACTTCCAAGATTGTTTTGTTATGTACACGTTTATTACATTTCGTGTGTGATATGTGTAAAATAAACACTGCGCACAAAATAAATCGGACGGCCTGCTTGCCTGCTATCATTGCAGATTGATCACTGATGACGAGAACGCGAACGTGTCGCTAAGTAACGGGTTTGCTAAGTGACATACTGAATCTATTGTTTTAATTAAATCCCAATACGGTAGACACAAGAAAATAGCATTTTAAAAAATCGATAACGAAATATAATCCATTTTTAGTGTTACCATATGCATATATCTTTTATTAACGGCATTTTACACTTCAGTACTACTGCCTTTAGTATTTTTGTCATTCTAATAAACATAAATAGTACAAAAATAGTGGACTCCCGATACCACTACGAAACTTTTCACTATGCGTGAACTGATACGCATTTGTCCATTTTATTATTATTCCAGTAATGTTGAACACATTTTTGTTGTTGGGGTTGTTGGGGTTTGTAATAAAAAAATACCCTCTCGCGAATTGTTTTTTAAAACGACATATGGCGTACAGTGAGTGCTACCTTGAAGAAATACGACCTATTTCAATCGCGCTAGAAAACCAATAAAGTCTAATATGTTGACGTGTCGAGGCGCTATTACGTATCACAATAGTATGTTGTAGTATCTATAGAAATGTATGAGAGCGTGCCGATAGAAAAGGATAGCAAGAATAGCTTAGAATGGACAAAGCGTAGTAGGCAATAAAGATTAGCGTTCCCAGTAAAGTTGGGATTTTCGCTCATACGTAGGTATTTCTTTTTTTAGAATGTTTTAGGAGTTGGTTAGATACAGTTTTTTTTTAATAACATTTTGCTCTATACTTGTGTCTCTTACACTGTATGGACAGCAGATAAACTGCATAAAAGTAAAATATAACATGATAAAGTAAAATCTCAATCTATTCTATCCACGTCTTTTGAAGTTTTGATATATTTTAATTAGACTTTTGTATAACTTTACTTTTCTTATAAAATAAACTAATAAATTTACAATAGCATTTGTGACTGTGCTCACAAGTGTACTATTATGTACTATGAACACAAATAAACTGTTAAAGCTGTTGTAAAACTTTTATTGGAACTCAGAAGTCGTAGTTCTTTTATTAAGAACAATAATGAAAGGACTTGTAACACATTAGCAATATACGCCAATTCGTTCAACTTGCTTTTATATAATTCCTTAGTTACGAAAATATTGGACAATTTTTGTTAATACTGTACTTATTTAATACATATATATATCCTTTTTATTTGAAGAAGTTCAATTATGAAATGGAAGATTTCACTGTGTATATTTGTTTGAATTCGTCATAATTATATAATTAAAAGTTATCATTATTATCATCGAGTTTGTAGTCAATATACTACCTATCGTGGAAACACTTCCAGAAATGTCAATCGTCCAGAAAGAAACTTAACTATGTAAAGCCTCTTCTAGACTTTACACAACTAGATGGCGCCGCAGGTTCTATTCTTACTTTTTGACTTTTTTTTTGTTTCATAATTTAACATACTTCTATTTACCAAATAAGTTAACACTCGAGTGTTAATAAGTTGCTATTTCTGATTTAGCTTCTCCTTAGAAAAACGATAACACGTTGTGAAGTGTTTTTTATTGTAACTTGTATGATTTAAAAAAATATATTAAATACAAATTTAAAACGAATAATAATTCGCAAGAAACTGATACCCTGATCACAAGGCTGGTTTATATTGTTAACTTACATTGAAACAGCACTAATATGTTACATTGATTAGAATATCACCTCTATAATGTGAATATATTATCTTCATGGCCGCATATTGTGAAAACATTATTTTGAGAATATCAGTTGTATATTTCTAAAAAGTCACAGCAAAGATGATTGAATCTGTCAAGGAAGCAATTACGTCATATATGTAATATATACAAGTGAAATAATACGTGTATTTTCTTGTAAAAGTATTAAAACGGTGTTTTAATAACATGTCGCCTAGTGAATCCGCATTACCATACAGCGTGGCAATGCAGCCAACCTTTTGGGCACGCTTCCCACCGGCAACGGTTGATTACAACTCAAAATTGCTTTCATTTATTTTTGTTCATTTTTACACTGTTGTAACTATGTAACAAATTAAACAAAAAATAGTATTTATTCATAAAACTACATTATGGTGTTATTCCCGTCATTTCAAGGAACTAGAACCCAAACGAGAAATAAATTTTTTCTTTGTTACGTAGTTTTCAAAACTAGTTTCCAACATAGCCTGGTCAAGGTCGTTTTATATACGACGGATGAGCACAAAAACTTTCGCCTTGGAGAGGACGCATATACGATGATCAAGTTTCATTGAAAAACTTGTATGTGCACACAATTCTTGGTGCATATACTTACTTTTGTTGAATAAATTTCAATATATAAATGTGGACAAAATATTATTCGGGGCTTAAAGGATGAATATGACTTATAGTTTTTATTATAATTACATAAATAGTAAGATATAAAAATGGATTCTGAATATTCATAACGGTAAAATTCGTATTGGTAATGTAAAGCCGTATACATCAATCCTAAAAGTGATTTTTTTGAATGTTTATTTGATGCTTTGGTTACGGCCTTGAATAAGGACTGGTTGTTATCAAAATTGAAATATAATATATATAAGATAATTTTAATGTTATCTTAGAAAATTTGATCTTTCTATGCGATACGGGTCTGAAGTTTATGCGAGCGAAGTTGCAAGAAATAGACATATGTATAGGACACGATTTAAAATTCTATACTATATTCTTCAATTTTGCTAGATCAAACAACTATTTTTGCACTTTTGCACAAGAAGCACGGCATAAACTGATTACCCAACGAACGTTGATTGGACTCAGTAGACCATTTCTAATTGCCGTCACACTGCACGGCCTGTAGTGTTAATTCAAAGGTGATATGGTGGTTCTATACGTTGTTTTTTTAACTGCCTTTCTGATTTAGATATTTCTGCAATGTAATGTGCAACATATATTTGTCTACAGGTATTGAACTCTAATTATAAAACTTTGCAAAAAGGACGGTGTCTACACGTATTCTGCTGTAAATGATGTTGTGATATTATTGAAAAAATAAGATACTGCATGGTATACATATCGATAAATCATTTTAACTATGAACTATTTAATTAAGCAAGAGAACTTAAATCTGCTATAAAGCAGTTTATTGAAGGCGCTATATCTCGCACAGCAAGTAAATAGTATTATGCCTCCTATATAAGGCTTCTTTTAATGCATTATGAACTCTCAATATAGATTAATAATATAACAACACGAATGTAAGATAGGACGTTTTCTAAACATTACAGTAATTATGGTTTTTTTTCGTCGTCGTCAGCCAGCTCAGGACGGCGCCACTCCTCCCTGTCCTCCGATTTCCCCAGCCAGCGCCTATCGGCGACCTTGCACAGGTCGTCGGTCCATCGGACTGGAGGTCGTCCGACACTACGTTAACCGAGACCTGGTCTCTACTTCAGGACTCGGTTGCTCTAATCGGCCATCGGTCCTGCCGCAGACGTGACCGGCCCACTGGCACATCAACTTGCTAATTTTGCAAGCTATGTCGGTTACCTTGGTTCTCTTTCGGATATCCTCGTTTCTAATTTAATTTATTCATAAGAGAAACACCCAACATAGCTTGCTCCATAGCCCGTTGAGCGACTTGGAACTTGTGGACCAATCCTGCCGTCAGTGTCTATGTCTCGGCCCCGTAGGTCAGGATGGGGAAAACGCACTGCTCGAAGACTTGTTGACTTGAAGAATTGCTGAATAGTCGATGAAAAGACTCGACAAGAAGACTTGACGAAGATTACCGAATGCTGCCCAGCCCAACTGAATCCTCCTATTGGCTTCCCCCTCGAAGTTGTCCCTGCCGACCTGTATTTTTTCAGTATGCTGGCTGTATCTATCTATTCTTATATCGGCTGACCACTTTTGAACGCGATTTATATATCTACTATTAAAACAGCTTGATAATAAAAATATTTTAATTTTATTATATATATATTTTGGTTTTTATTAAGAAATTATTGTAAAGTCTTGATATGATTTTTTTAAATAAAGGAATAAACTTACTAAAGATAGCATTGTTGTAGCTTAACAACATCGCCAGTCAAAACGATCGATTATGGTAATAAGCCTCATACGAGGTGTGAATCACGCGCCAGGCTGTCTCTACGTGGGAGGCCTTGCGACTTGTGAAACGCGATATTAATCTAAAACCTGACTGTTCACAAAGATGGGCAATAGAATCGATTGCATCAAAAACAAGTTAATCGTGGCCCAAGATAAAAGTCATATTGATTTACGGACGGGAAAGTGGTGAGCTAAAACTTGAACATTATTATAACAAGATCCTGATCTTCACTCTGAGGAATGCTAAGATGGATGTATGGTGTTATGAGAAAGAATATGATATGAGATATGGATATAATATAGGAAGATTTCTAATGTTGTATACGTGACTGAAAAATTGAGAGGAAGACGATGAAAGAGGAGGAGAAGGTTCATCGATTTGATGCATAGCGACGAAAATAATGTGACAACTATTTGGCTATGTCAAAGTAGAATATTGATGAGTAAAGGTAGACCAAGAAATAGTTGTTATGAAGATTTTAGGTCGAGAGACGTATACCATAATAGGGGAGTATAGTAGGAAAGGAGATACTGTGACGATCTTAAATGATTGGGAAACGATGAAAGAAAATAGATTAAAATCTGCTATCACATCGCTTTAAATTTAAATAGTTTATTTTCATGTATTTGAATCCAATTGATATCAGGGAAGTACTCGTATAGGTAGAAAAATATGTGACGTTGGTAAATATCGCTGAGACGTGTAGTGTTTGTAAACAACTTCGGAAAATATTGATTACTTGAGTACAGATTATGGCTATTGAATTTGTGATGAGAGAGAGTGATCATGTTTTTGACAAAGTACCAAGGGATGATATATTAATATATTTTTGTATTTGAACGTTTAGTATATACCTCAATTGTGATAGTAATACAATTTATTATAGGTATAAATTACTTGTAAAAGTTAATTAAATTTCCTTCGTTAAAGTAAAACAAAAATGTTTCTCTCAATTATCATATCAAACATTAAAAATATGAATAATATTTCTTTGTGAGATACATAGTTAAAAAGTAATAAACAGAAAAGTATTATGATTATAAATTTAAATTAAGTTTTAAATGTATAATCGGAATTTTAAAATAAGGTATATTACGCACCTTATAAAATATTGAAAGATTGTTTTATGTAAAATAATAAATATTTATAAACATTCAAGTGTTTTATGTCACGTGATTCAAGTTTTTAATTTAATTACAATATTGAATAATCTTATAACAAATAACTTTAAGGTCTTTAATTTTTTTATAAAACTGAATTCTATTAGATTTTCTGCTATTAGTCTGTTTTACTTTCTCAAATTCCATAATTGTCGATTGTACAACATTTAAACAGCATTGACACTTGTTATGTTTTTAATATATCGATCTTTTGTTATGTCGTAATAATTGTTTTGTTTTAAAAAAAATTGATGGAGTGGCACAAATAAAACAATACCTTTTTTAATTTAAATCTCCAGTTTATATTAAACGTTCTACAGCCGTTATGAATACTATGCTAATTATTGATAATGTATTCAGCTCTAATTGTTAACTGAATAAACCCAGTTACATGAGACTTTTTTTTGTAGGGGGTAGGTTTGCTTAAAGTGGTAAATATTTGGACATAATTACATTAAAGTTAATTAGAATATTTGGACGCCACGCTATTTGGGGTTGGAGAAAATAGCGAATCTCCCTAACGGTATACTTGCGGTTTCTTCTAAGGTAGACTAGTATTAACTGGTATAAAAATGATGTTTGACGGACTTCCACGGAAACTCGTTGTAGGACGCTAGCTCCGCCAATATAAACTCGAGGTATTACCCTGATGTACCAGCATTGGTAATAACGGAGAAGAACAAAATACGAAGAGGGAAACAAAAAAAACCCCGAACGCCTGGAATTCAGAGAGAAAACTACATGTTAAAAAAAGAATTACAGACATTCGTTATCTTCGGAAGCCTAAAGTGAATTCTACACAAAGATGAACCAGTAATTATGGCTTAATTAATTTGGTTATTATTTAGATGAAGCAGATAGCACTAAGATGATACTTGAAATACCACGCCGATTGTTCAGCGAACGGAACTACATTACGCTATTGTAATAAGGCCTTAATTTGTTCATTAGAAACAAAATATTTAATATACGTGCTTAAATCACATGTGGTTTCCATGATACTGAGTAGTATAAAGCTAAATAATCCAAGATTCACATGATATCATCCGATTAAAGGGTTATAAGTTTACCACGTTGTGACAAATAAAGAAAAAAAATGTAAATATATACCTTTTCGAATACGCCGAGGTTTCTTTTAACAAAAACTACTGGAATTATTACGGGCTCCTCCCGATTGAGAATAATATTCCCCAAGGCGGGACGGAAACGGCAATGAGTCAGCTAAACCATTTATTGGCCATTTTTATCACGGCTGTAATCAATAAAAGTTTCTACTGTATATCGAATAAAAAAGAGAAGCGATAGACTGACGAAAATCAAAGATTTACGTACCTTAGTTAGTGAATATGTGTTTTAGATTAACTTGAGATGAAAGTACTGTACTGGCCGACAGATCGTAGTGAAAGAAAACGATTCCAAAGGCGTCACGTATTAAATATAAAACACGACGGTCTTCCGTAAAAACCAACTGTTTTTTCTATATTGAGTTCCCTCAACAAGTGTGACCCACACTACTCTCGCATTATTCCGAGAATCTATTTGCGGTAAATACTTTCAACGCGTATAAAAATTACTTTAATTATTCGAGTTTTATTTTCGTTGTAAGGGATAAGTTTGTGATTGGTAATATTAGAAATTAATTAGATTCTATAATTTAGTTTAGTGGTAAATTTTCTATGAAAATTTGATGTTAGATTATTCGTATACAGTCGAATAATATTATTTATTTTAATGTTTTTAAATGGTAAATTTATAATTCTATAAAGAACGTTATTGTAGTTTTAAATATTTTTAGTGAGTAATAGAAATTAATTAAATATCGTAATTTTTATTGTACTGGCAAACTGTAATGCCAACCGGTATGAAGTGAACCTTTATTGAAAGCGAGTTTATGTTTTGGAACGTAATGTTTTGATCAAGTAATTTTTTAAATAGTTTTAACCCTCACGTAATGCGCGGGAGTTTGAATTGTAAAAATGTTTATGTTTATGTAATTTATGCGTTACAATAGCACCCTACCTTTGGTAAAGTTTTACGTAGGAAAACTTTGGCTGGACCCCAGCCTTACCAAAGAAAGTAACGCAACTTATCAGCAAACCTTTGAAGAAAAAATTTCTTCGCCCATTTTAAGTATAGTCAGAATAAAAATTTAACTGTACCTACTACCTGTAACAATGAAATAAAAAAATATTGTTATATATTAATGTGGATTAGATTCAATCAGTCGGCTAAGATGTGGAGCCTTTATATTGAAGAATCGAGGGTGTGTTTCCAGAAGCATACGTCATCATTCAAATTACCCTTTTACTATTCATTCATATTCCTTTCAAAAATTCGTCTTAGTAGCTAATTATACCTCTAAGACTTCCTTCCATTATCTAAGAATCGATAAGTAATAACTAATCTTCTACGATTCAAAACAGTACCTCAATTAGCTGGTTGAACCTCGCTTTATTTGATCAAAGTAATTAAATGCAACAACAGCTGTCTACTCCAATGACTTCAACCTATCTATATATATAATTATAGGTTGGTCAGGCGACAGTAAAACTGTCTACCAAAACACTAGATAATTATAAACAACTCATTAACAGAATAGATGTTAACAAGGTAATAAACACTTCACTCAATTGTTGAGCATAGTAAAGTAAACAAAATTAGACTAAGCTGACTGTCCAGTGATCAGTAAAGACGAAGTATCCAATATAAGTTGTCTATATAAATAAGAGATATTAAATATAGATGAGAAAAATATATAAAAAATTCAAAAATATTTCAAAGTGACAACCCTATTTTGTTAAACCAAATAACAAAACAAAAATTACTGTGTTCGAACGAACCAGTATTTTTTACTAAAGGGTTAAATCAATTTTTGAAATTGTATATTTCAATACCTGCAAAAGTTTTGCCTTTTTGATAACTTTAAGATAATTAAATAGGATATTAATTATTATTATTTTTTTTTTACTAGTTATTTTAAGTAGTTTATAACTAAAAATTTATTTTTATATTATATGAAGTATACATATTTGTTTGTTTTTTACAAAACAAAGTATTAAAATGAATAATCTCATTGGTTTAATTCTTTTTGCCACTAGAGGCGCTACTTGTTACTACTATTGTTTAGTAACAATGGAAAATATTTTATTAAATGAGAATTACATGTAAATATTTATTTATGTTAATTAATATTTTAATCTTTTTATTAGGTTTATTATGTTATTGTAATTTTGGTTCTAGTATTTTCTTGATTGCTTTTTTAAACGTGCCTGATAACGCTAGATGGCATTATCGGTTTACAAAAATGTAAAATACAACAGTGCTTGTATTTTCTAACTTTTAGTTGTATTGAAAATAAGTATTTCAGTGGTTACATTTTAGATCCTGAAATCTATTAATTGATTATTATGCAATTACAAAGTAAGAAATGATTTATTGAAGATTTTGATTATACATGATTTTTCTTTAGTTTACCATATTTGATTTTGGTTATGAGAAATATATTTCAATTTAAGTATAGGATGTTTTTAATATATTACTTTGTATAATTTATGTATATTTGCTAAATTGATTTGAAACTAATGTACTAAGTTTGATGAAATATGTGTTTTTGTAAATAAAATTTGTTTTCTTTTTAAATTGTTTGTTCTTTATTTTTTTTTTTTTTTTTTTTTTTTTTAATTGTTTAACTTGGTTCTTTATATTAATTTTAATTGAAAATTTTATTAGATTTTTGACTATATTCTTAAGTCTTTAATGTGAAATTCTCCTAAGGTTTTTTGTGTGTGAAAATCTTGGAGTATATAGACTAAATTAGACTTTTTTCCTATTATTTTACATTTTAAAAATTTAGGAGCGAATTTGGCAGTAAAATACTTTCCAGCATCTGATAGTGGGAATGTTTTACGCCATACTATATCTCCAATGTCAAATTCTACCTGTCGACGATTTTTATTATAATATTTGGCACTTTTTTCATGAGCCTTTAATAAAGTTTGACGAACCTTAATAAATGTATCCTCTAAAATACCTAAATTTTCAGCGTATGCACCTCGTGACGCACAAGCTAAATCAATTGGTTCATTAGAATTATTTATACAATTATAATCTGAGCCACAAATAATTGGTTCTCTTCCATGTACAAGATAAAAAGGGGTGAAGCGAGTAGCTTCATTTACTGCTGTATTCATTGCAAATTGAATTTTTGGAATTGAAATATCCCAAGACCTATGGTCTTCTTTTACTAGGATAGAAATAGCAGTAATTATAGTTTTGTTATATCTTTCTACAGTATTAACTTGCGGTGTATAACGGGGAGTCATGTGGATATTTGGTATTTGATATGTATTAAATAGGTTTTGTACTTCTTTACCCGTAAATTGACTTCCGTTGTCGGCAATGACAGTTTTCGGTATGCCGTGTACAAGAAATACACCTTGTTCAAGAGATTGAGCTATATTACGACCAATCGCTCTTCTTAGAGGGAAAATAATACAATATTTTGAAAAACAACAAACTACTACTAACAAATACATGTAACCGGCTCGTGACCTTGGTAATGGTCCGATTAAATCTATACTTATTGTCTCAAAAGGTTTATTACAAATTTTAGGATTGCCAAGCAAACCTGGTGTTGCTTTTTGTGAATGTTTATATGCTGAACAGGTATCACAGTTTTTTATCCATGAAACTACGTCCTTATAAAGACTTGGCCAGTAATAACGTAATGCTAGACTACGATATGTTTTAAGACTACCAAAATGAGGAGATAAACCAGCGTGATGATGTTCTATTATTTTAGAACGATCGCCTTTTGGTATTACCTTCTTCCAGTTAAAGTCAGGATTATTAGAAAATTTACTTTTTGAGTATCTATATAATTCGTTATTTTTAATTTGATAATTTGGACAAGATGTTGGTAAACGTTTACATTTATCTAACAAATCGTTATACCATTTATCATCACTTTGCGTTTGAATTTCGCATATTGGTACAGCTCTACTGAGTGCATCCGGGACTATGTTTTCTTTGCCTTTTCGGTGAATTACTTGAAAATTAAAATTTGACAATCTAATACCCCAACGAGCTAATCGTCCTGTTGGATTATTTAAACTAAGAAACCATTTCAAACTTGAATGATCAGTGATTACGTCGAAGGTTTTAGAACCTTCTACATATGGTCTAAAGCTTTCTAAAGCGAACACGACTGCGAGAGTTTCTCTCTCGGTTGCTGAAAAATTTCTTTCTGCTTTATTAAGTGATCTACTGGCATAAGCCACTGGATGTTCCTTTCCATCTTCATCTAATTGTGTCAAAGTGCCAGCGATCCCATAACCTGAAGCGTCACAATGAATTGAAAAAGGTTTGTCAAAGTTTGGACAAATTAATACCGGAGCTGAGATTAAAGCCGACTTTAAGTCACTAAATGATTTTTCTGCCTCCTCTGTCCATGTAAATTTTGGAGCATTTTTCCGAGTACTAGTTAAAGTGTTTAGTGGTGCCGCTATTGTACTGAAGTTTTTTATGAAACGTCTATAGTAAGAAGCTGTTCCAAGGAACATTTTCACTTCTTTTCTGTTCTTCGGAGTTGGAAATTCTACTATAGCCTTAATTTTAGCGGGATCAGTATTTAAACCATTTTCATTAACTAAATATCCTAGATATTTTAATTCTTTCCTAAAAAAGTTACATTTTTCTAAATTTATAGTTAAGCCTGCATATTTTAATCGTTCTAAAACTTTTAAAAGTAAGGTAATATGTTCATTAAATGTTGATGAAACTATAATAATGTCATCTAGATATGCAAAAACTTTTCCATCAAGTTCTACTTCGAATAGTTTGTCTATAAGTCTCTGTTGTGTGGCGGGACCGTTTGTTAATCCGAAACACATTCTTACATATTGGAAAAGGCCTCTATTTGGGATTGTAAATGCTGTTTTTTCGCGGGAATCTGGATCTAATGAAATTTGCCAAAAGCTTGATTTTAAATCTATTGATGATAGATAACGAGCATCTCTTAATTGGTCTAAAATAGTACTAATGTAGGGTAATGGATAAGCATCCTTTTTAGTTACAGAATTGAGTTTACGACTATCTAAACAAAAACGCCATTCACCATTTGCTTTTGGTGCTAGTATTGTTGGATTATTCCAACTGCTCGTACTAGGTTCGATTACGCCCATCTCAAGCATCTCGTCCACTTGACGATTCATCTCCTTGAGACGTTCTGGTGAAACGCGATAGTAACGCTGTTTAATTGGTTGGGAATCTCCTGTGTCTATTTTATGTGTTATTAGAGTAGTTTTTCCTAACCCACAATTGCTAAAAGAAATGTCGTCAAAACCTTTTAATATATTTCTTGCTAGGGCTTGTTCTTCCTCAGACAAATGTTCAAATTGATGAAGATGTTTTATTTCTAAAATAGAATTTGGAATATCTATCTTACTAACCAAGGGTAAATTATGAAAAATTTCTGGAGCGATTTTAAAAGTTTTCCAAAAGTCGACGCCTAGAATGAATGATGTTGAAATGTTAGGTATTATATAAAATTTTATAACCTTTGTTATGTTATTTAATAATACTGGTAAAAGTAAGTATCCATGAACTTTTGCACTCGAATTATTTGCAGTTTTAACCGTTGTAATATTGTCACATTTATGTACTTGTAAACCTTGACTAATAAAAATATCTCCTGTGCTAGCTCCTAAGATACTAATTGAGCTGCCCGAATCTAATAAACCGTAATAGTTTTTGTCATAAATTGAAATATTTAAAAATGGACGTTCGTCTAAAATATCGGTTTGAACCGTAGATATATTTTTTGATTTTTTTTTTATGTAATTAGAATTGTTTTTATTATTATTATCGATGTTTTGTTTTACATTAAATTTATTACTTGTTCTAAATTTGAGAAAAGAATAAGATGTACGTCCTTTACGATTCAACCTATTTAGTTTTTTGAATTGTTTTGGTTATTTTTATGTTTGTTACAATTATTGCAATCTGGTTTCTTAGTATTGATAGCACCACAACCGTAACAGAATATTCTCTTGCAATTTAAATAATAATGACCATTTTGGTTGCAACGAATACAATGTAATTGGTTTTTATTGTTATTGGAATTATTACCATTAAATTGTTGTTGACGAAAACCTCTATTATTTGTATTTTTAAAGTAATTATCTGTATAGTTCTTATTAGGGGTGTAGTTTGGTTTATTTTGATAATTAAAATTGTTGTTGTTATGTTTATTTTGATAATTTAAATTATTGTTGTTATGAAAATTATGTGATGGTTGTTTATTTGAAAAATTATAAGAGTAATGGTTTTTATTTTTCCTATCATTATTTTGAAAAAAGGTTTTAGTATTGTAATTTTGTATATTAGTTTTTGGGTCTAGGTTTTGACCTTGTACTAAGTTTACTTGTGGTTGTTTATTTATTAATGGTTTATACCCTAAATCAGGTGCAACAAAATGTGGAGTGATTTTTGGTGGTTCTAGGAAATTTGCTGTTCGATCCCTTGTATGATCTAACAGTTTGCATTTTAAGCGTAATTCTTCTATCTTTTTAAAATTACACAAAGATAAGGCCATTTGAATTTCTGGTCTTAGGTTTTTTCTAATAATTTTAATTTGTTCCTCTTCCTGAATAAGATAAGTAAATCGAGAAAAGTAATTTAACATTATTGTTATAAAAGTAGTTGATGACTCATTAATTCCCTGAGTACGCTTTTGTACTTCCATTAATAGTTTATCGTCATAATCTATTGGAGCGAATTCCGATATTAGGTTATTTTTTAAATTTTCCCAGTCCAGAAGTGTATATTTCATACTTCTGTACCATAATAAAGCTTTGTCACAAAATAATTCTACAGCTGAATTAAATAATTGTGTGGCAGAAATATTTCTTGAATCACAAAGTTCTTCTAAGCGTTGTAGAAAGGTATGTACGCACGAATTGCCGTCGTAGCGTAAGTTTAATTTTGGTATTGAAAGATCTATTTGACTATGCGGCATGCTTGCCGTAGGTATTTGTTGTTGTGAAACACCCTCACCACAATCGAAAGAAGTTTTAAATGATGAATTTAACTTATCTAACCTCTTTAAATAACTATTAAGTTCTAAATTTAAAGTTGAAAATAATGTTGGTTCCGATGATGGCTTAACACGTGATAACCGATGATATAAGTGATGCGATAACGCTCTGACGCGACTAAAAATTTTAAAATTGGGTGAACTTTCTTTAAAATATTCGCCAATTTCGGCCATTTTTGTTTTAATTATTTTAAGTTCATTGTCCTGGTCCAAATCAGTTTCAACAATATCCTCCGCTAGTATTTCTTTACCTAACTGTCTAATTTGATTTCTTAATTCTGCTACTGTATTTAAAGGAGTAGCATTTCTTATTAAAATTTCATGTATTAGTTCATCTTTATGAAGAAGATTATATGAAATGGGACGTTCCATTGTAAAGAAAAAAGTTATGTAAACAAAATGTAAAGTATTATTCTAACGGGTGATTTTTCAGTCAGTCAGTTTGTAACAGCTTTGTTTTATTGTATATTAAATAATCAAGTAGTATTTAGATTGTTATGATAATGTCGATAAAAATTTAAAGTTTGAAACCTGGGTTTATCGTTTAACGATTAAAGTTCAAAAATAATTTAAGTTACAAGAATGAAGGTGCATTATTAAGTAAAAGTATAAGTAAAATATAAGTAAAGAAATCAGTAATACTGTACAACACAAAGATTTCCGCTTAGTAATAAAATTGTATTTAAAAAAATTAATTTAAGCAAAAAATATTTTTATCAATTCCAAAAAATTTAATTGATTTGTATTTTAATTTCTAAAAGTTAGTTACGTTAAATTATTTCTTTAATATCAAACAATTTAATATTTAAAATTGAAGTATAGTATTCAAAATATCATATGATTGAAACTCAGTAATCCTTGTATATGTCCAGTTACTAAAATTACACGTATACAAATCATACACAATTTTAATTAAATTTATAACGGTAGTTCCTGAAAAAAAAAACTTTATTAATTGAATTTACCTTAATTAACTTCTTTATGTCCAAATATAATCTCGTATTTCAAAAACACGAAATATCGAGAGCTTTAAGCAATTACTCTAAACACACACGAATTGGGCGCCATTGTTATGTTTTTAATATATCGATCTTTTGTTATGTCGTAATAATTGTTTTGTTTTAAAAAAAATTGATGGAGTGGCACAAATAAAACAATACCTTTTTTTATTTAAATCTCCAGTTTATATTAAACGTTCTACAGCCGTTATGAATACTATGCTAATTATTGATAATGTATTCAGCTCTAATTGTTAACTGAATAAACCCAGTTACATGAGACTTTTTTTTGTAGGGGGTAGGTTTGCTTAAAGTGGTAAATATTTGGACATAATTACATTAAAGTTAATTAGAATATTTGGACGCCACGCTATTTGGGGTTGGAGAAAATAGCGAATCTCCCTAACGGTATACTTGCGGTTTCTTCTAAGGTAGACTAGTATTAACTGGTATAAAAATGATGTTTGACGGACTTCCACGGAAACTCGTTGTAGGACGCTAGCTCCGCCAATATAAACTCGAGGTATTACCCTGATGTACCAGCATTGGTAATAACGGAGAAGAACAAAATACGAAGAGGGAAACAAAAAAAACCCCGAACGCCTGGAATTCAGAGAGAAAACTACATGTTAAAAAAAGAATTACAGACATTCGTTATCTTCGGAAGCCTAAAGTGAATTCTACACAAAGATGAACCAGTAATTATGGCTTAATTAATTTGGTTATTATTTAGATGAAGCAGATAGCACTAAGATGATACTTGAAATACCACGCCGATTGTTCAGCGAACGGAACTACATTACGCTATTGTAATAAGGCCTTAATTTGTTCATTAGAAACAAAATATTTAATATACGTGCTTAAATCACATGTGGTTTCCATGATACTGAGTAGTATAAAGCTAAATAATCCAAGATTCACATGATATCATCCGATTAAAGGGTTATAAGTTTACCACGTTGTGACAAATAAAGAAAAAAAATGTAAATATATACCTTTTCGAATACGCCGAGGTTTCTTTTAACAAAAACTACTGGAATTATTACGGGCTCCTCCCGATTGAGAATAATATTCCCCAAGGCGGGACGGAAACGGCAATGAGTCAGCTAAACCATTTATTGGCCATTTTTATCACGGCTGTAATCAATAAAAGTTTCTACTGTATATCGAATAAAAAAGAGAAGCGATAGACTGACGAAAATCAAAGATTTACGTACCTTAGTTAGTGAATATGTGTTTTAGATTAACTTGAGATGAAAGTACTGTACTGGCCGACAGATCGTAGTGAAAGAAAACGATTCCAAAGGCGTCACGTATTAAATATAAAACACGACGGTCTTCCGTAAAAACCAACTGTTTTTTCTATATTGAGTTCCCTCAACAAGTGTGACCCACACTACTCTCGCATTATTCCGAGAATCTATTTGCGGTAAATACTTTCAACGCGTATAAAAATTACTTTAATTATTCGAGTTTTATTTTCGTTGTAAGGGATAAGTTTGTGATTGGTAATATTAGAAATTAATTAGATTCTATAATTTAGTTTAGTGGTAAATTTTCTATGAAAATTTGATGTTAGATTATTCGTATACAGTCGAATAATATTATTTATTTTAATGTTTTTAAATGGTAAATTTATAATTCTATAAAGAACGTTATTGTAGTTTTAAATATTTTTAGTGAGTAATAGAAATTAATTAAATATCGTAATTTTTATTGTACTGGCAAACTGTAATGCCAACCGGTATGAAGTGAACCTTTATTGAAAGCGAGTTTATGTTTTGGAACGTAATGTTTTGATCAAGTAATTTTTTAAATAGTTTTAACCCTCACGTAATGCGCGGGAGTTTGAATTGTAAAAATGTTTATGTTTATGTAATTTATGCGTTACACACTTACTACACTTAAACGTCATGGTCAATATAGCGCAAGTTTCAAAATAGAACATCTTGTCGTACATAGATTACATTTAGTGAGATGGCTTTGCGACCCACCTTAATTGGAAGTAATCTCAGTGGAGCTGCGGAGGTTAACTTAAGTAGATTTGCCTCCTCCTTACCACGCCCACGCTCACTTGCTGGCGGTAAAGGTTTCATCTCTGCGATCACTATTGTGCACTAGTTTTCCCTGAAGATTCGATAAAACCCTAGAGATTAAAATAACGAAATTCGGCCAAATGCTTTTTGATCTGCAGATACAAAAGACGCGACAAACGACCCCTATAAGCTTTATCTCAATTATCGTGGAATTTGTGTCGACATGAATTTTTGATAATTAAAATTTAATTTATTTCACACCTTTAACAATTTTAAAAGCACATATTGAGCTAGTTTATGCATGGTTTTAATTTTATATTTCACTTATTATGGTGATTCGACCATTTTTCTCGATCACAAAAACTGTTCGTGCCTACCCCGCAAGGGACCTGGCGTGAAGTTATGTATGTATGTACAAAAGCTTACTACTGACTAAATATAAGAGAGCAAATTAAAAATTTGATATGGTTCAAAATGTTAATTTTATTATTTGTTTCAATCGCAAAATATGTAAAATTAAGTTTTTTGATTGATTATTTTATTTGTGTAAGATAATACTTAATGTTATAAAACTTAAGACACACAAAAGGAAATTGAAATTCATTTTTGCTGCATTGTAAAGGAGACGGATACGCTTTCATACATTCTTGAGCCCAGATTGTAAAAAGATGAACGATTTTAAGATTTCTTTTTTTTTATTATCTTGATTTTTTATTTCAATAATTGTAGTGGGTTTAGTTAATTTGAATGGATTAATCGTGTGGTATAAATATTTTTATCTATATATTAATACGTGAAACAAAAACACAGCAAAAACTTTGAACCCCTTTTTCCAGCTTCATCATACGGACCGCAAGGGAATGGAACTCATTGTCGGAGTCTGTCTTTCCCGATACTTATAACCTGGGTGTCTTCAATTCCCGTGTGAATAGGTACCTTCTAGGTAAGTGCTACAACCTAGACCACATCTTTGCTCCACATAGGGCAAGATTGTGTCAAACGCGAACCTATACTACAATAAAAAAAACGAAACTTGCGCGGACGAAGGAGTATGAAAGTTCGCACACTTATAGTTTATATGGAGAAGGAGTTCAGAGTGCGATTTTTTTTAAATTATGATAAAAAATACATTAAATCAATAAAAAAACATTACACGCTCTATGCATTTGACACACACACACACACACACGCATATATACTCTTTTGTTTATTGTCGAATTGTAGCCTTGGCGAAATCTGTAATTATAGAATAGTCCATTGAAATTTTACATGAGCTTTGCATTTCTTAGAGGACGCAATTTTTTTTGGGACATGTGTAGGGGAAGGGGAAGGAAGAAGCTTAACCTCAAGTTTGTGGGGTCGCCACCCTTGTCCCCCGGCCGCCATCTTGGAAAAAGAGGTGAAAACACTTTTTTCGTGATATCTCGGAAACTATGCGTCTTACAAAAAATTTGTAAAGTCATAATTTGTAGCAAATTGTTTTACCTACAAATATGTTTATATAACTTTTGCCCTAAATTAGAAATTAAAGAAGTTATAAGCAAAAAAGTGAGAAATTTTTCATTCATTCCTAACACTTTTCTTTATCATAGAACTTACCAAATTTAACTTATCGAATGTTAAGCAGGTAGAAAAGGTTCCCCGTTTTCCCCGCCACCTATGAGGTAGAGTCCTTAGTCTATTCACCGTAAGCCTTCTGTAACATTTTCAGTTTCTCCGAACACTCCATTGGCGATGCAAAATTTAAGACAAAATCTTTGTTCCATGTTTTTGTCCATTATGAAATTCGAAATACACACTAGATATTATCTAACTAAAAACAGCACTGTATTTAATCCAAATGACCGATGCAACTGAAACTTCGCCCCAAAATGAAAACAGCTGTGCCAATCTAACAACAAAAAGTAAATGAATTTGGAACCTAAAACAAATCATCCATTCCCAATACATTTTTGACAGAATGTATAATGATTATCAGGTATAAATATTGGATGATGATCTTTGTTTGCCTTTTGATATTTTGTGTTCAGTGTTCACTCTCGGACACTACTGCCTACTGAATTGTTCCAGTCCCCTCTGTTAAACATTGCATCCTATTCATTACCATACACATAAAAAAGCGTCATTTGCATTTATGTGCTTCAACTATACACAACTAGCATGCATGTCAAGTCTACCTACGCAACAGCACTGCGTTGACTCAGCGATCCCTTTCACAGATTGCTTTAACACTTTCATGGCAACGGCCATGTGTTTCTATTTATATTATTATTTTTGAGACTGACAATTTTAATTCTATTTGTTTATGCTATCTTTAAGTATAATACACCCTTACTTTATTTAGAGAGCAAGCAGTTATTTAGAGAGCAAGTATTTTATATACAGGTTACATTGCATTACATTTTTATCTAGGTGGTATTTTTACCCGGAAAATTCGAAATATCCCAATAAAGGCTCTCATTCTCTGTTATAAAAAGTTTCCTATGACCATTCTCGGTATTTGTACTCTATAATTATTAGTATGGAGTATGGATGCTTTAGTTGAACGGCCTCCATACTCTCTATACTAATACACACGAACGAACGAAAATTACCAAATTATAAAGGCTTCTTAGCCATATGGCTATGGAATCTTAAAACGATTCCAGACGCCAGAATCCTAATTATAATATAACCCAAAACTCAAATATTCCATGAAGATATCGCACCAGTATACTTGTGATGATGCTTTTGTTGAATTCAATGAATATTTTGGAATACATTTGAATTGGGAATTGCCATCTTACGAATGAAATGGTACGATTTCATCCCCATTTTACTGGAATATAACTGCAGAGCAATTTCAAGTGTTATTGCGAAACGCTTATATTGTATTAACATAATACAATTCATGTTCACTGTCGTTGACCCGTTTGCAGGTAATGAAGTAAACAACACGTACATCTATACAGAAAACAATCTATGTTACAAGTAAACGTTTTAGCGCACGTGCTTGACAATTTTCACTGTTCGCGCTGTAACATTGAAGGCAGAATTCTTGTTCTCTGGAATCACTAAAACGGACAGATATTTTCTTTCCCAGAAATATTGTCGTGTTGTATTGTCTTGCCTTCCGCGTTATCAGCTGGGTAGACCTATTGTTTTGCGAACAATGGTGCGGTGTGAGATAAACGAAAATTGTTTTCGTATTTCACGAGCTGATTCCGTAATTATGCCATAAGAACAATCATTCACAAGGCCGAGGTCACGGACCCAGACAACCGTTCAATGAATCGTAAGCCGTTTGGGAGATTGAATCTTATATTGGACCTTTTCTATTTACTCGATGTAGCGTGATGGTAACGGGCCTAATTTCACTTCGGCAGCAACGAGCACGGGCTATTGTTACCGGCGTTCGTCCGAATAACTTTGAAAAAGCTTCCACCTAAATCGCGAACCCTCCGGAATGGGGCGCATTTCGTCGCGGCATCACGTACGTTTCCCAAATGAAATTTCCAAGCGCTCTGAGAGTAAGGCTGAGTTACATGAGGTCTCTTGGGACACTCAGCTGGTTCGTGAATGGCAAGCGCTATTCGCTTGCACATTCTGCCTCGTTTCATTCCCGCAAAGGCTTCTTAACCGGACGAGCAATATGAATTGGAATTGGTAACGATTTCCCTTTCTTTCAGGCGTTTTATTTCGCTCTCGTTGATGGTCGGTCCGGCTTTATGCTTTCCTACATAAATACATTTTGAAAAGGAGACTGTTTTATTTTTCTCTGCTAAGTAATTTAAACAGCTACAGTTTAAGAGTCGTTTTTTTTTGTCATGTTAATCGTAATTTATTGAAAACTATGAATACTGATATTCAAAGGAAAACAGAAATATTTATGGTCTAAAGAAGGAACTTAATGTGAAATCACGCTCAATTCCATTAATTTCATAAATTAATTTAGTGCTGGTAGTGTTTGGCGTAATTTTCTGCAGATCCCACCTAAAATAACTTCAAGATATTACATTATTACGAGTATAAATAATAGTACCTCTGCAATTCCTTTAATTATTCAGGAATTTAAGGGATGCTCCGTGTAAAATATGGCAGAGGAACGGCCGGGGCTTTATTTTTAGAGCGCTGGGCGGCCGCAGATGGCGAAGGTCGTTCCTGTACAGAATGCTACTTATTTATTTAAACCGGCCCACACAACGCGACTCTCTGTCTCCCGTTTACAATGAATTTTGTTAGAGAATAAAAGCTACTGAAATTCTGTATTAATGTCATGTTTGTGCGGCTAGTTTGGATGTTGGGTATTTTTGGGTGTAATTTTTAAATGTTTTATATTAAGCGCTAAGAGGGAAATAATTTAATCCTATGAATAAAGAAACAAACACAGACTTGTGATGTATCTACAATAATTTCCAAGGCTCTGAATATAGTATTATCTCTAAATGCAAAAACAATGTAACTAAAATAAACAGTAATAGTGGAGCGGTCAAGTTGACTGAGGTACTTTTTATCATCTTGCAAAACGTGTCGCCTCTCATAGACTTTGTATGAGCGTACAAACTTGTGACGTCGGAAGTTTGTACAAGTAAAAGGACTGTTTTACTCCTTTTACTTGTACAATAATTAATTATAGTTTAAATTTTAAATTATTTCTATTGACGACATTTTCTAAGTAATATAATAATATTATGTTCTTTTAACGCCTGTTCTTTTATATATATATTTCATCCGTGCAGGAACGGAGAAAGAATACAATTTTCTGCGGCCAGGCGGCCTGTCGCAAGAGGCGACAAAACAACCCACAGCCAGGTGGTAGGGCATTTGCCCGACTGGATGGCGACCACCCCTGGTCTAGAGTATGCCGCCATAACAACATTGTGTTGTGTTCCGGCATTGGTGACCAGGTTCCAGTCTCCTTTAAGAGAACAGCAGCGCATTTGTAGCACCTTTGGTGTTGCGGGTGTCCATAGGCGATGGTAACCGCTTTCCATCAAGTGGGCCGTCTGCCTGTCTGCTGAACTCCTGCAATAAAAAAATATACGACTAATGTCTGAATCGAATGTGTCCGTATCCTTATTACTTTGTGTAGACTCAGTAGCTACTTCAAGACTTTTTTGTTGCATGTCTTTACTTCTTATTAAAATCTATTTATGTGTAAATTTCCAATTCACGTTTCACCATAAACGTTAGCCTACGTCCAGCTATCTCCGAAGTAAACACACCAAAGTTGTAAATCATTTAGTCCTCAAGGCCGTAAAGAACAAACAAATACCACCTAAACATTTACTTATTTATCTATTCTTAATATATATAAAAAACTTGTCATATATAATGTTAATTAGTATATTTGGCTCAACTTTACAATAATGGACACTGAATTTTACGAAAATCAAGTTTAGGGGTATACATACGCCTTATATATAGACACTAGACCTCTTATTTGGGCTAGGAAACAAGTTTTTAGGGTCCATCAACAAGTTTTGAATGAATAATGGGAAAAACAAAAATACGTTTGATAAACAAGGTTATGTCACTTTTGTTGAAAAAAACTTTGATTTGTCTTTAGGAATACACTTACACCTGATATATAAACACTAAAACCGTTTTTTTTAGTTTAGTAAACTAGTTTTGTTTTAAAAGTTTTGAATTAGTTATTATAATTTTAAAGTACATAACAATAAATCACAGTACTGTCACTTTTTTCACTTTACAACGATAAATAAATGTTACCAAATCAGTATGTCAATAATATCGATTTTTTAATTCGAATATCATTCGATATTCCAATAATATCCTTTTTTAAATACGAAAATTATTGTTATTGCTTATATATTACGAGTTTCAATGAGTAGTATTTGTAATCGATTTATTTTTATTACAAACATTGAGCATTAACCACGGCACTATGAATTATGAATGTTTTGCCGCCTTTTTATGAAATGAATGTGAATGTAGTGTGTAATGTGTATTTGAGTTTTGTTTTCTGATTTTTCAACGACTTGTGCTGTTTTTGTTATTCTATTATTCTATTAATTATATTTACGTTAACTGGCTTTCTCACTGGACTTCGATTGCATCGCTTTACTCTGGAACTTGGCTTTTTTATTGGACTGATTGGATTACTCAACTTTTGACTTGGCGTTTTTACTGGACTTTGATTGAATTTTGGATCTGCACTTAACGTGGTTACTGATTTTCATAATGAGCGACTACGAACTGGTGCAAGGACAGTTTTCCGATGAAGCAGGGGGGCCATCTACTGATGTAGCAGGGCCATCTACTGATGTAGCAGGGCCGTCTACTGATGCGGCTGAGCAGTCTGCTGATGCGCTAAATGCTGATTACCATCATGACGATATGTGCATGCCTCGAAAGTTGAATGTCAGTGATATTTGAAGTATGTGGAATTTAGGAGGCATAATGCGGAAACTTGGCACTAATGAACAATGTGTCGCATTTAGTGAGCAAGAGGAGCTGGTCCCAACAGAAAAAAAATGCCCTGTACATCGTGCTAATATGAAAATTTTATATTCTGTTGGTTGTAAAAGTTTTGGAACATTTGTATGTGCGAAGGGTACATGTAAAGCTAAATTTGGAGGTAATGGCAGAAGAATATCACGCAGAAAAGGAACCTTTTTTGAAAACGCTAAAATTGATTTAATTCATGTTTATTACCTTATTTATGCATATGCTCGTGGGTGGTCTCATGAATATGCGATTTTGGAAGATCCTTACAAAGAGTTAAACTCAAAATGTTTAAGTTCGTGCACAATATCAGATTGGTATTCTTACTGCCGTGAGGTAATTGTTATTTATTACTTAGAAAAAAATCATGAATTTTCTGGGAAAATTGGCGGGCCAGGAAAAATCGTACAAATAGACGAAAACAAGTTTGGAAAACGAAAATACAACAAAGGTAAATAAATATATTTAATTAAGGTTGTATAATTAAATTCCTTTTTTTGTAAATTTTGTAGTTTACTGCAGATTTTTTATTTGTTTCAAGACGTCATATCGAAGGACACTGGGTATTGGGGATGATAGAAGACGGGTCCCAGGATCTTCGTCTAGAAGTCTGTCCTGAAAATATCAGATCAGCAGAGGTTCTTATACCATTAATTCAAAAACATGTCGAGGTGGGAACAATTATACATACTGATTGCTGGCGGGCATATAATTGCCTGCCAGATTATGGCTATATTCACAAAAAGATAAACCACTCTGATCCCGAGAACCCATTTGTAGGGGTAGACGGGATACATACGCAACGAATAGAAGCCCAATGGCGCGTCGTCAACTCATTTTTCAGAAATAAACAATTTACAAAGACGTCTAATTTTACGGACTTAATTATTGAATTCTTGTGGCGACGATACATCTTAAGATTTAAAAAAGATGCATTTACTGAATTGTTGAATGCAATAAAATTTGTGTATAAAATTAATTAAACCTATAAACATCATGTTTTATTAAAGAAATCCTTTATGTGAGTTTTAGGGTGTGATATAAATAAACAGGAGGTAAATTAATGATTATTTCAGTCAGGGATATCCTTACGGTTTCTCGCAACCAGTGACTTAAACGGTGAGTTGGTTGGGTTGGGTTAGTGTTTAGACCAAAGCGCACGAGCCGAGCGAGCGAAGCGAGCGTGCCGCGGCAGCGGTCGGCGGGTGCCAGAACCGAAAGGTCACCATTTATTTATTGATAACTATTTAAATGGTGGTTACGAATCGGTTGCGACATTTGTTGACCGCTGTCATGGTACACTTGCTTTGCTCGCGAGGATTGCGGGCTTTAGTCTGCGTTTTTAGACTGTATTAAATGTTTTTTACATTGACCACTAACTTTTCTTCTGCATTTCTCGTCTTTAGACACAAGAAATAAGTATACCATTTTGAAAAAAATTAGTAAAATTATGTTTACAAAAAAAATCATATCTCAAAAACTACATGTCTCCTAGACATGGGGGTTGCAGGAGGGAGAAGTAATCTTCCCCCCCTCCCCCCCTCCACTACTTGAAATTCAGTGTCCATTATTGTAAAGTTGAACCGTATATTTATTTAGATTATTACGTATATATTGGTATTCTATGTGTCTGGATCTATTTATGTATTAAAATTAAAAATTAGTGTTAGTATGTATATTTAAATTGTACAGTCCTATCTTTTTCTGCTCCACCTACATCGCCAGAGTAGTTAAGAATTTATTTTAAGCTAGGTTACCTGGAAGAGATCGTTTTTAGCGATAAGGCCGCTTGTTGTTTTGCCAAGAAGCATTGTATTTATGCATTTTGTTTTTGTATTTGTTTATTTTGGTGAGCAATAAAGTGTTATCTATCTATCTAAACACCAAAAAAGTTACTTTCACAAATATTTATATACAGTAGCGTCCTAGAACGTTATGTAGCTATATGAACGTGGTAACCGTTATCGTATTCACATAATAAACAGTCATAAATTGCAATTAATATTATAATAGCCACTATGCATCGTGTGCTTTAGTTTGGGCGTCGGCTCGCGTGTTTGCCTTTCATTACGACCAGACCGCGCCCAACAAATATACCTTGCCATACACCGTTTATCGTGTTTAGGTACTCCCTTTTATATTCTATTCGGTGATAATTTTTTACCGTGATCCTTGTTTTGATTGTGACTACAAAAGGTTTTTGTTTTTATAGATAAAACTACGAACAAAGAAATATATCTTCCCTATATACAAAGTCAAGAGTAAGTCTTATTAGGTATATAAACGACTTTGACGGCTTCTGTGGTTGCGCTAAGCCTTTGCCGGCCGAGCTCACTGAAACGCAAAGGCTCTGGGTTGGATTCCTGAGGTAATAATTTTCGTGAATACTCTTTCCATTATTTACTATGGTTGGATTGTCTGGGCCCGGTCCCAGAGTGGTCCGTTGTATATTACCTACAGCACAAGCGTAACTTGGAAATATACAATGTGCGTGTTTGACTGGCGATTATTTTCAGTCTGTGCATAAGACCCGAATGTAAATGGGAGTGCATCTAAAGAACACTTTTTACGTTTCTTTTCTATGACATACTTTCTATTAACTATTACCTAAATGACGAAGTTTATGGCAAATTTGAAGCAGTAGTGAGGAATTCATATTAAAATATAGAAACTTGATAATAATCCAGTAGTAGAGTCTATCCATTGGTTTCGATATAAATAATGTTTCCGCGGAGAATATGGATGGCGAAGCGTGGAAAGCTAGTCATAAATAAAACAGCATAGAAAGAATCACAAAAAATGTATTCCCTGTTAAAATGGGAAAATATACCTTGTCAAAAGACTTTCCAACTCGTGACAGGCCATGACTAAATTGCATTCCAGGCGCGGGGCCCGTCTCGTGACTCGTTTGAAGGAAAACGCCCCTCAGCGCCACCCCTCTTTTGGGGATTGCTATACTGATGGCGATTAACTGGGTTCACCTTTTGAAAATAAAAGTAAAATATATAAGGTCACGTCGTATCATTACATACACATACGTACATATTCGAAATGAAAAGAATAAAGAGTTAAGTACTACTACCTTAAAACACTGAAAGTAGTCTGTTATGCTGTTATTACACGAATAAATCAAATGAATTTCAAAATCGACAGACACTATCTATTTATACGTAGGTTTGCCTGATTTCGATATTCTGTTAACACCAATGGCTTGCCCGTGCCACGCCATTCTATATTTATAAGCGAAAACTGGCGAAATAATTGTTTAAAATGTTTGTAGTTTTTCAAAATTTAGTTCGGCTTACGCAATTTCTGCTAGTGGTAATACAAATATGTTACTACTATTATTCTACAGCAACGATATCGAGAAGATAATGTGGATTTATAAGAATACAAGTCTTTGACACTGTCGTAGTAGAATAGTAATTTGAATATCTTCGCAACGCCACAAAATTGATATAGCAGAATTGGGCTCCTGACCTGTTGTTCAAGGTAGATAGCAGCCCTTTAATTATCTCAAGAGTCGATTACGTGTTTTAATAGCCTTATAGAGAAGCTTATGGTCTCAGGGTCACACGGTTCCACCATCTCAACAAAAAGCATGTACCGAATGCTGATATTAGACGGATCGACTTTATTGAATCAATTTGGATGAAACGGACATAACTGAGAGGACATGGCGGTATTCAATGACATTAATGATTCACGTTTAGTTATTGCATGGATCACTTTTAATACTAATCGGTAGACAAACACATATATTGTAATCCTGAAACTAAGCAAGCTACGTTAGTTGGGTAATATATACAACGGACTAGTCTGGAGCCATCCCAGACACCAAGACCATAGTACATAATGGAGAAACTTCGTTTCTGAAATTTACCATACCAGGAGTTGAACCCGGAGCCTCTGTCTTCCAGTGAGGTTAACCAGCAAAGGCTTAGCCCGCTCAACCACGGAGGCCGTCATTAATCAATACATCGAAATTGAAAGACAGAAAGGAACCGTGTAATATCTATCGGCCTTACGCTGTGGTGTCATCCATAGGCCACGTTAAAAGCCTCTAAAGTGCTCAGAAAAGTGACTAAATTTTTCCACTTCTATATAGAATTTATTACTAAAAGTTAGCTCTACTCATAAATCGTTTATCGCCGACATCGAGTCGTTGCCCTTAGGGTGGGTGGTTATGAAATTATACGTCCGTTTCCACCAGTCATTTACTTCGGGGAAACGGCCATATAAAGGAATACACCAAGGGGGAAGTTTTATATTGTAAGTGCTTACCTTATTTTCATGGGCATGTGTGATTAATGTAAAAGACGTAAAAAGTGGTTTTGATACTTGTAATCTTTGTTCCACTGTCAGAATCACAATTTATTAGGATTTCAGTGGTAAATGACAAATACGGGACTGAGTTCGCCCGTCCATTTATTTGTCTGTATCTATATATAATATCCGTCTGTGTATAACAATTTTTCTCAATGATCATTTTGCTCCATATGCATAAAATTTGGAAGTATTTCTTAGAAGATCATTTTTGTACGATATATACAAAGTTTTTTTTTTACAAACAATTACATTATTTAATAGTGCGTAATTGTGTTAGTCAACTTAAGGATCATTTAAAGGTAGATATTAAAGTAGAAAAAGCTTTGACTTTCAAAAAAAAAATCTTGTAATAAACACAAGGAATACCATATTATACTTCAGTAGGCTGTTGTGAATCTTCTTTCATAACAAACAAATCGACTTCGTTCAGTATTGCTAATAACCTGAGCTACGAATACATTGACCAAATCGATTTGAAATAGGATTATACTTGGAATTAGTTTAGGGTCTCCTGTTTCGTGGTTTAGGCACGTACGGCCCGCTGGGAATCGAAAGGTACCTTCCGATCTAATATTTCCCGAGCGGTGCGTTATTTGCCCTTTTCGTGATGGCTTAGAGCTTCTTTCACCTTGATTGTTCAAATAAACCTTTGGAGCTTCGATAGATTAATACATTTCTCCTTAGATCTTGAATGATATGGGAGTTTTTATTAAATCGATAGAGAATACACACATTGCATATTGCCAAGCTAAGAAGAATACGCTTTGTGGGTAACATACAACAGGAAATTCCAAGATCGATTCCAGATACTAAGATCAGAGTGAATAACAAAATTTTGTTATGAAACTGTCGGGAATTGAATTCAGGTGTCAATTCATCAACGCAATAAAAGTGATTAATGAAAATGATTTTTTATCAAAATTTTAATAATAATTTTATCGAAAAATGAACTTAAATTGGCCGCCGGCACGTGTTATTTTTGTTAAAAATCAAAAAGCAAAATTTTTCCCGTAGTTTTTCGTCAAAAGGAAGGATTTTTTTGGGCGTCTGAAAGAATTTAATTTTTAACGACCACCCTAATATATTATTAATTAAATTTAAAATTAAATTTGTGTATTAAGGAGAAGCGTTGATTCAGCTATCATATAGTGGTCTGTTTATTCCTTGCCTAGTCGAGTAAGTAGAACATCGCTCCATAAATTTTGCTGTCTATCCTCTTTCTATGCGAGGTGACGGCTAACGCAGAGCACGATAAGGGTGGCCATTTTGGACTTACTTACTGTCGTTTGAGTTATCCAAAGACAGTAAGAAATGCATGTTGCATGCATGTTAATGTATCAATTTTTTGTGTGATTACTGACCGTGCCATGGACTTTTTGTCATACTTAAAGCTTTGTACGAGGTGTTAGCTCTAAAGTGGAATTTAGTACCGTGTGCTGTCCCTGTCTGCAACCTGAAACTAGCCAAGAGAGGGCGGTTGTCAAGGTTGGTGGAGCTTCTGCTTTTCAAGTGCAAGGATTTAGATCACATCTCTTCCACACAGTCTATAATTACCGAACCAGCATATTACCTGTGGGCTATAGTACCCCACACGCTGGGCCGTAGGAGATAAGTTCAAAAAGATAGTTGTCACCAAGTACAATCCATTGCACTTGGTGACAAATGAAATGATCTTTTTTTAATCTTGTTAGGTTACAAAAGAAATATTCTAATCGGGAATATTACTTACTTAAAAGTTAAGTGAAAATACGATAGTTATAATAATTGTACTGTAAAATAATTAAAAAGTATTTTTAAGTTAATGGCCCCTTGGATTTACAAATTATATAGTTTAACCTTTGTACGCAATGTATAACAATATTTTATGCTTTATGATTAAATCTTATCATCCAAAATAATTGATTAACCTTGTTAAATTGGTCGTTTAATTGAATAATTCATTCATAATGCGCTGACGTTGTGGCCTTCATTTTTAATTTGATCAATGTAGTACAATCGGGCCATTTATGTTGCAATGATAATGTTCTCTTATGTGATTGATACATATTATGAATTAAAAGGCTTTCAGAACGCAATATGTAATAAAATTATAAACAATCTAACTATAATATTATAAACTATTGCGAATGTTAGTTTGTTTCTTTGTGACGTGTTCAGGCTTAACTACACAACAGATCGTCGCGAAGTTTTGTGTACAAGATGTCAAGGATAAGAAAAAAAGTACTGTTCTCGAGGGATAGACGAAAAGATGGTGCTCTGATGGGGTTTTATTGCGTCTCGGTGGCAATTGTCTAACAAATACAACGTCATGGCGACGACAATAACGACGTAATTTTAAGTAATACATTAATAACTATTATTGTTAGTTCTACCTTCGCTAGATGGCGTTACGGGTATTTTGAATTATGAATAAGTTTGATATTTCTAAGGAGGGCTTATGGCACGACCGGTCCTCCACAGTATCTACACAAAGTTTACAGAAACGCTATCGAAACCGCGGGCAAGAGGTAGTTATGTATAAAATAGCGTACTAATATACTAGTTATCGTGTTAGTGTTTGTTAATTATGTTTGTCATAATACTATTTCTTTACTTTTTTTAGGCAAGTAATATAAATTATCTTTTGGTTCTTGCTCTTTTACTTAAGCGCTATAATATTTCCAGCATCGTCAATGGCGTAGGCTTTATCGGTTTCACAATATTATTCCATGGGTAACTATGGACACGTTACATGAAAAAATATCCATGATTATTTAAACTATTTGAATATTAGTCGATATTCAGTGCTATGAAAATAAAAGAAGCAAATATATAATACTGGCTGATACCCCCGCCCGCTTGGTGTGCCTCAAAATCCATTCTTAGCTGACCTCTACTTGGCGAAAGGAAGATCCATGCCTAATTTCAAGTCTGTAGGTAGGTATTATTTATTTATTTATTAACCAACAATATAATTATAGTTCCTGAGATATCGTGATGAACACGATGCACATTTTTTTTTAGATTTAATTTTGTTTGTCTGTTTGTTCGGGATTCTTTTAAAAATTACTGGCCGATTCCGATGCGGTTTTCGGTGAACCACAGCAAATTTTCGACTTAAATCAGCGCTACTTTTATCCTGGAAATGCCGCGAGAATTTCCCGTACATAAAAATTAGCTTATTCCGCCACAGTTTCCAGTAAAACGATAGCTTACATACATTCTTTTTTAAATACTGCGATACTTTGTGTCCCGGTAATCCCGCGGGAATTTCAAGTCAAGCGTGGACAAAGTTGCGGGCGTATTAAATTTGTATTGTATTGCATGTTTTGCTTGAAATAAAATGTAGAAATATATATGTGCGTTATCTAATATTTTTAAAATATATATGACGTTATAGACTAGGTTGGTGCTACTAATCGATACAATGCGCGTCACTGGTGTTTACGTACCGTCACTAAGGCGACGAATGCTCTACGACAATCAGGTGGTATTTCTTTTTAGTTATTTTTTATCGATTTTATTTGCTAGTGAAGTTGTGAGCTATTCGATTTTCTAATAGTAAGAAGGGCTCGGTTTCTAATCAAATGCTCTGTACTTATCATTTTGAAACTTCTTTTGTTGTGTTTTTGCATACGTACTCGTATAGTAAGCATTCTTTGCGATCTTGACCTACTTACTTATTTTTTATTTATCAGATTACCATTTAATGGAAAATGTTTTCGTATTATGAGTCATTATCTGATATTGTAAGTAATACTTCATATAATTATGTGATTGAGTGTACTGTATTTAAACTCCTGCGTTTAGAGACTAGACCAGAACTAAATTCTTTGACACAACTCGTGGTTGGTACATCGGCTTAAGTAATTGGGGCTGATTTCAGTGGCATAGGTTTAAGGTTTTGGGACCTACTATGCTACTTCTACAATACTTATACTGTTTTCGCTTTGGTCGTAGATACAATAAGTGAGAACAGTGAATTTTCGGTTCTTTTTAAAAGTATGAGGTGTTGTCCCTTCAAGTACGGGACAAAAACATAATATTGTCGATACGTTGATAAATCTCATTACTAATTGGCTACGAATTTTGCGCAGAAGGCTCAAAAACTGCTCAAAATTCGTGCCGGCTAAAAACTTTACTTTTTATAATTTAACAGAACGTCGCAGACTCATTGAACGTACCTGCAAACTTATGACGTCAAAAGTAAAACAAGTTAAATAACGAAATCATTATTGTTTAAACAGTAATTTAAATTATTCCTGTATATACCTACTTATATTTTAATAGTAAGATGATAAATTGTTATTTTAGTGCTTGTTCTTTTATTTGTCGATATGTTAGAATTTTATTTAACATATGTTCGCGTCCTTATTGTTATAGTAGTTGCCAGGCGCCAATATGTCTGTCTAGGCTCGATTTTATGTTTGCTAGAGTTGCAAGTAATTTTCTACGATTTGCGTGGAATGTATATCCGCCATGTGATTATAATTATTATAAGAACACCTCAGCAATGCTTACAGAAATATGAGATTTTTGAGAAAGCTGCTCATTAGAAATATTTTATTTTGGTATACTAAAGTATTGATATAAATAATAAAATTAACTCGTTAATTACTACACTAAAAATACGATTTTTCTGTATGTATTTTTAATGCGCTCATCACGCGACGACGCATGAGTAACCAGCTCACGAAATCACGATTCGACCTCTCACAATAGTATGATACCTGTGTTATGTTTAAAATATGATTGTACTTCATTACTATATTTCCGGATGTATGTACCTATTTTTATTGTTTTATCATAAAACTTGTTTCTGCAACATAATTCACAAACTATTTCATTTGTTTCAGGTATGTTTTGAATCATTACGAGTTCCATGGATTTAATGGTAAAATAACTAACATAACCATTATATGCATATGAAATATTGCTACGTATCAGGTAAATATATCTTATCTAGCTTTTATCTTTATACTTATCAAAATGTATTCAGTGAATATTCGCAAACATCAAATCGCTTGTCTAATCCCTAAAAAAAGTATCTTTTAACTATAACGTGTTACTGAGAGAAGAAAGCGTAAAAAATATTTGCAATATATTTTTAGGAGTTCAAAGCTTTAGTAGCTGAATGCTATTTTTAGCCGACTTCGAAAAAGGAGGAGGTTCTCAATTCGTCGGAATCTTTTTTTCTTCTTCCTTTTTTTATGTATGTTCGCCGATTACTCCGTGATTTATGATCCGATTTACGTGATTCTTTTATTGTTCGACACGGAATAGCTTCCAATTGGTCCCCTAAAAATTTTACATAGTTTGGCCCAGTAGTTTTCATTTTATGAACATTTATGAAAAAAAATCCTTCGAGTTCCATATGTACACCGATTACTCTGAGATTTATGATTCAATTTACGTGATTCTTTTTTTGTTCGACGCGGAATAGCTGCCATGTGGTCCCCTAAAAATTTGACATAGTTTGGCTCAGTAGTTTTCATTTTACGAACATTTTTTTGTTCTCGTTTCTTGGGACCTATATTTTTTAAGAAGCGCGGCACCATTCGTAAGTCCACCCATCCCATACATAGCTAGGACACTAAAAAGTAACAAATAAAATTTAAAAACTTCGTTTAAAAAACCGACTTCAAAAACTAAAAAACTAAAATGTATAAAATAACTTATTTTTAAAGCTATTATTATTAATATATATTATCTAAAACATCTTGGAGTCGGTGCAAAGTAAAACATAATAAAAATTACTATATTTTGAAAATTACTAAGCACCGACTTTAAGATGTTTTAGATAATATATATTAATAATAATAGCTTTAGAAATAAGTTATTTTATACATTTTAGTTTTTTAGTTTTTGAAGTCGGTTTTTTAAATCGAAATTTTATTTTTTATATGCAATACAAATGCAAGTAAAATATTAAGAGCTATGTATCAAAATTTTATCAGTATTATTTGTGTTATTATATAAGAAATGAAACGAATAAATCGGTAGACGGATATACATTATACACGCTTATGGTAAGGTCGTATGGGAAATATATAATGGGACTTTCAGAGATCCTACATTAAATAATGGAATGTCTCTATTGAACCATAGACTTATTTCTGTGTTTCAATGGACTAGAAGAGCTACTTGAACCACTAGGCCATAGAGAAAAAAGAATGCTATTTGTTGCCAAACTTACCTGATGTTTCTATACTCTTAAATTTGAATCTTAATTTCAGAAAATACTAGATATTTCCTTAGCTGCCACCTGTTACGTTGGTAATTTATGCATGTAAACGTCAACCCCCATCCGCTAGACCCGTTATCAGCATCCCGCAGAGTCAGACTTTCGTCAGCTCGTAGCCGGTCGGCGCGGGTTGAATACTAAAAAGTGCACGTGGCTTCTGACCTTTAGCTACGGTGTGATAAAATTTCGTTAGCCACTTCAAGGCTAGTTCGGAGAAAGGAAAAGTGAAACAGGTATAGACTTTTGCTATACCTGTAAAATTTCCGCCGAAAATGATTAACAATCACATGATGATAGGTTAAAATTGAACTATTTATTAAGTCAACATTTGATCGTGGTTATAACAAGGCATCTTAGAAATAAGTACGTCATTGTTGCGGTACAGACATGCTGAAATCATAATCTTCATTAGGGCTGTTAGGGTCGACTCGAACGGTTTGGTATCACGCTCTCAGAAAATATTGGCGTGAAACTGTTGCCTTGAGCTAGTCCTGTTTCGTGCGATGAATGAGAGTTCCGATTGCACACTTCCCTTCCCTATTCCATCTTCCATATACCATCCCCCTGTTCCAGTCCCATATTCCAACCCCTCTCTTACATTCCTCCTGTCTGATTTTTCGAACTCTCCCTCTATCATACCCTTAAAGGCTGGTAAGGCGTTAGCTTAGCCACTGGTACTGCAAACGTCCTTAGGCGATCGTAATCACTTTTCATGAGCTGGGCTACATGCCCGTTTGCCAGTTTCGCAATAAAAGAAATCTAGTCTTGGTCGGGAAGCACGCACTACTGTGACCCATTAGTGTGACATATTTGGTCACTTCTAACCTAATGTGTATATTGTTACAATAACACGTACCGACGGAAAATTAAAACATTGTGACGAAACTGCACATAGAGATTTTTTTTTATTGGAGGAGTTCAGCAGACAAGCAGGCGGCCCACTTGATGGAAAGCGGTTACCATCGCCTATGGACATTTGCAACACCAAAGGTGCTACAAATGCGCTGCTACTCTCTTAAGGGAGACTGGAACCTTGTCACTAATGCCCAACGCAGGGTTGTTATGGCGGCATACTCTGGACTAGGGGTCGTCGCCATCCATTCGAGGAAATACCCTACCACTTGGCTGTGGGTTGTTTTGTCGCCTCTTACAACAGGCCGCCCGGCCGCAGGAAATTGTATTCCTTCTCAGTTCCTGCATGGATAAGATAAATAAGAGATTATCCAATGTGACTACTATAGAGACACGTATTATATGACTTGTTAAAACAACCTTACCACTGTATTCCTTTAGGAATACTTTTATGTAAGGCAATAATAGAGGCTTTAAAAGTTTCTCCGCGTTCGACAACATTTAGCAAAGTTGTTTCTGCGAGAAATAGAACTTTGACCACACTGAAAATTGCTCTCGGAGGTATTGGTAATGTTTTTGTTCGTGCTCAAAACTCGGGAAAGGTAAAAGTAACCTTGAGCAGCAGTTACCCAAAGGAAAGTGGACTGTTTAAAATATTGGTTAAAGCTTGAAAAGTGTTTGATGTTATTTCTTTTGTAATATTTTAAAATTTTATAAAATGTTATCTTAACAGCTGTACTTTCTTGTGTACATTAGAATCTCTGGTAACAAGCGTATCGAAGCCTTATTGGTCATGATAAATAAGTGTAGGTAAGTTTTCTTGTTTGTTATTTAATTTAAATTACTTTTATATGTTCTTAAATATATTTATTATTATTATTGTTAAAAATGACACCGAATGTTTCACCTTTCATTTCGAAGTATTTTCTTAAGAAACCTAATGACATCTTTTTGTATGTGATATGCAAACTACTTTTTGCTTTTACATTCTGAAATGGCAGGCTTAACATTTGGATATTTACGTGTTGTTGTTATTTGACTTTAGGGGCTAAAAATGTCATATTTTAATCTTAAATAACATAATAGATCTTAAGAGATCTAGGTCGACGGAGATGACTAAAGACGTATTATAGTAATGCTTACATATTATCTTATCCGTGCAGGGACGGAGAAAGTATACAATCTACCGCGGCCGGGCGACCTGTCGTAAGAGGCGACAAAATAACCCACAGCCAGGTGGTAGGGCCACCATTTGCCCGACTGGATGGCTACCATCCTTAAGAAAGCAGCAGTGCATTTGTAGCACCTTTGGTGTTGCAAATGTCCATAAGCGATGGTAACCGCTTTCCATCTAGTGGGCCGTCTGACTTGTCTGCTGAACTCCTGCAATAAAAAAAATGTTAATCTATACTGCCTCACTATTTTTTCTCATTGTACGGGAGTAATAGTAGAGGCATAATGCGACTCGCCGACTGTCGGATATTCATTAAGTCCACCGTGATATTTTTACCACGCACCCCTCGATGTCCGCTGGCAGTAGAGCTTAGGGTCCAAGCTACCGGTGGCTAAGGCTCCAGAGACAGGAACCTCCTCACGATACGGGCCGTGTCCAGCAGGGCTGCCTTCTGCATCCGACCCTTCACCCAGATAACAAGCGAGAGCCTTTCAAGGTATCATCGGTCAAGGCTATTCGCTATTAGTCCATTCACAAACACTACTATAGGTACTATGATTGTAGAGTCCAACTTCCACATGGCAGTAACCTCGTGAGCGAGATCAATATACTTATTTTATATCCCTAAGCCTGGAAAACTGTCAGGGTAAAATGGATTAGCCATCGTCGTAACCTTGGCAAGGTCCGATCCGACTACTTACAGCAGCGAATAGGTCCAATATGGGTTCAAGCTAACCCCCCCCCCCCCATGTCCCCTCGCTCCCTCGTACTCCGCCGCTGTCTATAATCTATGTGTGGACGACGGCTGATGTGTAAAGTAAATATCGCTTCCCTGTAAAAAATATTCTGCCCAGCAAATGTAATTAACCAAGAGTTGCAATTTATAACCATAAGCACACCCATTATTGCATGTGTAATTTCAAATTATTACGGCCTATTTCATCTCAAATAGCCTCTTAAAGTTATTTATAATAGCAATTTTAGTCCTACCGTAAGATAATTTGAAAATGTTGAGCCTAAAATATTTTACGCTGCGTTGCGGAGCGTTACCCGCTAAATTTGGTAAGCATCCCCTTATTTATTCTTTTACGTACTTAAAAAGCAATTATGGAAGCTGTCTCATTATTACAAGGGAGGGAAATTGGGCTTGCTCCTTACTAATTATGCCAGGCACCTATAACTGGAAGTTTACGCGTAAGCCTGGCTGTTATAGGCTTTGTCTACACTGCTCAAGAAAATGAAAAAACTATTTCAATGTAACTTACATTTTTGGACTGGCTATGTTTAGAACAAGGATAAGCACAATAGCATACTTTAAATACGAATTTCGATTAAGTCTCTTATCCTAAAACCCAGATATGATCATACATCTTCTTCTTCAGTCAGTCTCTGTCCACTGCTGGACGTTGGCCCCATCAAGTTAGCGCCACATATATCCCGATCTCCCGTCTTCCTTATCCAGCCCCTGCCGGTGACCTTACGCAGACTTTGATCAAGCATACCAAATTTCATGAAAATCAGTTCCTATTTACGGCAGTTCAGAGTAACCAAACATACGTGTATACTCACTTTTCCTCATATGTGAGTGCATATGAAGAAAAGTGAGTATAAGGTAAGGAGTAACTGCATGCTGCTAACCTAGGTGCAACTGGCACCTAGGTAACGCATCAGCGTTGCTATCCAGTGTGGAAATCCGGCCAGCATTTTGGGCACGCGCGCCGACAGCGATCTGGAGCCTATTTATTACTTTAATTTTGGTTTATTTTAATTTATTTAGAACTTTATACATTTATATACTTATTTAGAATTTATTTAGAAAAAAACTTCTCGAAATATTGAATATTTGAGTATTTTAATGTTTACTACCAAAACCATGTTGGAATGCTTAAGGCTTACGCAATTTGTAATAAAAATGCCGTGCAGGTACATGACGTAATTGAAACCTTAGACTATTTCCATTATCATAGTCTGGCGTTTTTGGTGTGGCAAGCTGTATCTACACTGTTTCGGTAATGTTTGTACCTGCCATAAAAGATCATTACTTTGTCATTTTCAGATATTGTGAAGTTGCAAATTAGTTGTTTTTGTTTTAAATTTAATGATGTGAATACCCGTACTTATATGCTAATATAGTTTCAAATGCAGGGCGTCCAACTGTTTCGAAATTAGTATTAATCTCCTGTTTTTAAGAATCTCAATAGTATTGCTACCATTAGTGTTTAACAAAAAAAAAACGACTAGTTTTAATAAATAGTATATTATAATAGACAAAATAGCTCCTAGGGCATGGACGTTCGAGACAGATGTTCGCGCCGGCGCCGCTTGGCTTATTTATACCACACAATATTCGCCTTGGGCTGTGGTTATCCGCAGACGTAAAATCTTGACGTTGAAAAAAACGCTGTAATCGACGACATAAAAACGCTTTGTTGTATGAAGTAAAACTGCGAAACTCTTCTTAGGTAATACCTACCTACCTACTGTACTTGGTAATCGATTACGGGGCAAAACAAGTGAAAACAGTAGAGCAAATAGGTATGATTCTTTTTTATTTGAAAGTGAGTCTGATATTCTACTATACCCTGTGCTCTATTAAGTTACAGATTACAAGGATCCAATTCTGCTATTACTACCTACCTCGTTAAAATCTCCTAACAGAGGATAGCTCTGAATCGTAGATTTGCCTGATTTCGGTATTCTGTTATTTTTTATAGCATGCCCGTGGCACCCCATTCTATCCTTACAAATTTTTATAATCGAAAACTCGCTGAACTAATATTACTAATTTTGGTAGCTTTTCAATATTCTTTTCAGCTAACGCCATTTCTGCTAACGGTAATAGCATTTTTTTTTCATATTATTCCGCCGTGACGATTTCGAAAAGATATGGATTTAGTAGAATATGAATTTTCAACACAAAGACAATGAAATCGGGCTTTGAGTATCTTCATAAAGGCACTATATTGAAATAGTAGAATTGGCCCCCAGGTAGGTAATTTAGAAACATCAATATCAAAACAGTTGATTGTCTTCTATTATGACTTATGATAGTAATGTTGTCAATACAATCTTTAGCTGTTTAATTAAATGTAATAACAATGTAAAGAGTAATTATTTATGGAAGCATGCAGTGTAAACATCACTGTAGAATTAATGTAAAAGTATTTTCAAATTGTAAATTTTGTATGAAATTATTCATCCAAATACTTAATATCTTTGACACTTAACAATAAATGTCTTGCTTTTATAACGACCAGTAATTCCACTCCACCTACGCTCCTATATTTGAAAATGTTGAAAACGAATCATGGAAACGACACGATGTATGCCATATTAGTCCAATGACTATGGTCTCTGGCATTATTTTTAAATTATTCTCTCTCTCTTCTATTACATTTTTTCTAATTTTCTTCGTAATTTATGTTTTATCTGTGTTGAACAAATGTAATGATTTATACGGCATCTGAACTTGGTATTTCATTTATTAAATGGACAATGTTTTAATTTAATTAACGGGTGCTTTAATTAATTTTTATCTTTTTAAGTTACATCAAATTCAGTGTAAGCTTTAAATAATGTCTATAATTACATTAATATTTTTAAAACGTAATGTAAGGTTTAGCAGGTTATAATCAGAAGTTATACTAATTTAATATTCCATTTTAATCTGACGCAATAGAGTTAAAATCGGCAAAACACAATTTTAATGTTATAATTTTTATGTAGGCAACTTGCACTATTGGTTAAGACACATTTTTTGTTGCAACCGAACTCCGTATTTATTATTTCACAACTGTTGATGATTGAGGTGTTATCTGTGGCCTACAAAAAGCTGATCTACTTTCTTAATTGATGTTAATTCAAAAATTGAGATGTCTGGGGCAAGCTTTTAGTTCACGAAATTCTCATCTATCGCATTTGAAGGCAGATATTCCCAATATAGCATGTTAAAGCTTTTGCTGTGTCTGTGTAACAGTGATCACAAACAACTCTTAAGAGTCCATCCCAGTAACACCCAGACTAGTATAAATTACGAAATTTTATTTTATTACTAGCGGCCCGCCCCGGCTTCGCACTGGTGTTTAATAAAAAATATGAAAATTAAAAATTATAATAGGAAGAAAATATAATATACCCTATCTCACGTGTAGCTAGTGTAGTTTCCAACAGTGAAAGAATTATTCAAATTGGTTTAGTAGTTTCGGAGCCTATTCAATGGAAACAAATAAACAAACAAATCTTTCCTCTTTATAATATGAGTGTAGATGTTTCATTTTAACTTTTATTTTACGGGGCATCGTACTCTGATCGTGCCAAATAATAGTTACCATGTTAAATAATACCGATATTAGACTGGTCAATAAAATTGAACCAATAATATGTTTGGAAGGCACGAAACTGAAAGGGCACGATGACATTCAAAAACAATGATTTAAGTTTATCATACATATATCGATCAGTCGAGTTGCTTCATGTCAGGCAATGTCTTGTACTCAAACTTTAAATTTGTCACCCTCGTAATGGGCTTGTAAAACGATATTAATTAATTTCATAATGCAATATTTCACCTCACGTTAACACAAATGTTGCTGTCAACGCGGCTTAGAATGAACACCCCTATGATAAACGACTTGGGCGTAATACTCTGTATTACTCTGTAAGAACACTAATTACGACCTATAATGGCGGCTGTATATCATAAAAGGCAAAGTTGTCTACGACTAAAAGGATGGAGGTCTAGCTATTGCGGGCTGACGTTTATTTCTCAAGACGCCGCGTGTCACAAATTAGTTTTGTAAACTTATGATGAGTAATACTTCTGGGTACCATAGTAGGATTTTTCCGACTTGGCATGGTTTGTTACGAAATCTTGGGCGTATTTAATTGTCGATGTGGGCCAAATTTTGTAAGGACCAATAACCGCGCTCAGCGAGAGTAAGGGACGATTAATTTAAATAATATTTACATCCTGCTATTGCATTTATTATAATTAATAAAATAATTTTCGTAAATTTCCTTAACTAGAAAGTGTCATTGGTCATTTCAATAATTTTTTGTAAATAAAAACAACTAAAACGTTCAACTAACTTTTTTTAAATATTGTTTTGGACTTTATCATTGAAATTCATAATAACTTTCTTTTCAATCACAATGAGTGTCAGAAGTCAGTTAATAATTTTCTCAAACGTTACACACCTATAATTGCGATTTCAAAACACAACCTCTAATTAATAGTCATCTAAAGTATTTGAATGCTTTTCTTAAGGCTTAGCCGATGACATGATGATTTGTGACGTAATAGAGAATGTATGTCAGAATAGAGGAGGATAGTATGAAAAATACATATTGTGCTGATCCGTCGAATAATTGGGAGAAGTATAAGAAGTATGGTGGAAATACCAACACAGCGGACGAAATGCTATGCTTCAATATTTACCATACGGAGCGCTGAAGAGTGAAACTCTTTAGCGTCGTCTGTTTTTCCTGAAGAATACAATCTAGGTGTCTTCAAGTCTCGCGTGAACAGGTATCTTCTAGGTAAGCGTGCTCCACCTTAGACTGCATTTCCACATGACATCAGGCGCAATGTCAGTTAAACGCGATCCTATTCATTACAAAAAAAGGTGAAAGAAAAGAGAGCAGTGTTCAATGGTATACTTATAAACATATATTTAAATTAGGGAAAAACTGGAGGTTTCCAAGCACACGTACGAAGTTTTTATTTACGGTATAAACATTACGAGACAAAAATACACTGCCACCCCAGTCTCTATAAAGGAGCGAAGTTGTGGGAATTACTTTTGTAACTTACTGTACGAAGGGTCCCTGGTAAACTTTAAAAGATGGTAATGCGAAGCCATCCATTCATCCACACTATGTTTTTATTATTCTACTAATAACACTTTCATGACCACAGAACTGCAAGTAAATGTTAGAGTAAACTATAATATATAAACTCAACGCAGAGCTTTTAACTTATAAAGTGGATCAGCCTTCATTACGATGTCGCTGTAACTTATAAGGAACTTTGAGATGATAGGCCATTTCGAATTTATGAGTCCAAAGAGTACTCGTTTAAAGTATTAAAGGAGGAAACTTCAACGTTGCCATCTTACCTGAACTTAATTAAATTACACTTCACAATCTACGCTTCGACGACTATCATCTTTGTACATACATCAGTGCACCTATACACCAATTCAGTGAGTGGTTACTTCTAGGAAATAAATTATGTAGATACGTGTTTTTTAAAGTCTACCATGTTATAGCACTTTTACATATCACATCCACATGATTGTATATACATACATATTGCCACGACTGTTTCCCATTGGGGTCGGCAGAGACGATGGTCTCCACCTGCTACGATCCTAACAAACACTTTTCGCTTCATCAACTTTCATTAATCTTTTCATACATACATGCTTATTTAAACTACTTTTTATCTGACCTTTCTTCAAAATATCTTCAATTTGATCATGGCGATTACGTCTCGTTCTGCCGCCACCGACTCTACCAGTCACATTGCTGATAGTAGTCACATGGTTGTATATTGATTAAATTTGAATGTACTTATTTATTATTTGTACCTTGCAATTTTGAATAAACATAGCATAAAGTTTTACATTATTTCGATACTTGTCATATTCGTAATACGAATTTGCGAAAACGGCCGCTTTTGGCCCTTTGAACATAAACTTAATAACAATATCACGTCGAAACGAAAAAGCGTCACTAAAAAGATATAAACACATAAATCTATAGGACTAAGCCTGCGAGAGAATGAGATAGAATACAATATATTTAATCATTTAATCACTGTGCGCATACAGATAGAATTGGAAATGTTTTGAAGTTTTTCGTTAATACTTCAAATTTCGTGTTTTAAAGCTTAAATATATTATAACATTCTAACAGCGTTCAGCGCTGCATGTGGACAGCCTGCCCACACTTTGTCAACAGGTTTCAACGTTCTCATTAGAGACTAATGTACGCATCTCAGTTATTCAGCGCTGTACGCGGTAGATAGGCGCGTTTTAGCGGAGGTAACTCGCGATGGGAGCATTTGCAATCTACAGCTGGTATGTGGCTGATCGAATCGGAGCTGAATAAGTGTAACCAAAATGTTCCATCGAAACATGAGTGGATAAATGTTGTTAGTCCCTTAAACGTCATTAAATGGTGTAAATTATTGCAGAAATCCTACTTGTAATGCACAAAAATGATCTTCTAAGGAAAAACAATGTATACTTATACTAACCACGGAAACGTAATACTTTTTTAAATTGTTTCGTTATGAATCATAGACTTAATATACGATATAAAATTTAACTGTCGATTCAATCGCATACTCTGTTTATTATCCTCTCATTCGTGATATTTTATATTTTGTAATTAGAATCTCGCTATGTAATCAAAAAGTTAATTAAGTTCATGTAATTTTCTACGAAACTCTTAATGAGAGTCTATTTAAAAACTATATACTTTGGATTTATCGCGTTTTATTTTCTACATTTTCATAAGTAAAAATCTTCATGATTGTACTTATACTATTACGAGTTTGTAAGCGTCCCAGCGCTGGGCTTGAGATTCCCCATCTCAGAGAAACGAACGGTACGTTGGCTACCCTTGTTCATGAACTGGAGGATTTTACACATCAGTAATCTCGATATGAATTATTATTATGCTTAAGGGAGAGAGCGCGCAACATCGCACCTGTCAGAGAAGAGGCTCAAAAAGCCAACACCGTTGAGGTGAGAAGTATCTTCGATTCCTGAAACTCTAATATTACGTCAATGCGATGCATCACCGGGGAAGTTTACTAGTAGTCCAAGCATGCCATCGAAAATCCATCATCACCCAATTGCTATCTCCGGGTGGTAGTCTATGTTATATCACACAAAAAGGGGTTCCAAGTTACATTTAAATAAAAAACACATTTTGAATGGCTGAAGGTTTCAATGCAAGATAATACATATTATGTTTTCCGGACAGTATATCTCTTTGCTCATAGACGTCAGAATTAGTTTTCTGATGTCTTTTTTTAATAGTTAGGTTGCGTAGAAGAAATTGCTTTTAGCGATAAGGCCGCCTTTTGTATTACCAATTAACTGTTGAACCTATGAATTTTTGTAATTGTTTTGCTGAGCAATGAAGTACTCGTATTATCGATCTATCTATTCGCATACAAAACTCGCGTTATTGTAACGAAACGAAATTGCCTTGGCCACTAAGCTTTTTTTGACCAGGGGAAATCCGTTTGAGGACTAAGCCGCGACACGCACAGAAGCCTGGGGGGATGTTCGCGACCCGTGTAAGTGTGGGATTCGCCAGATCGGAGTGGCACTAGCGTGCCCAGTCAGAACTGGTGCCACTTGGCCACTAAGCTATCACAACTCTTCAGCGAGCTTCGTGATTATTCAATACATGTTAATTGTAATGGTGACATATAGTGTTGTGATGGTTATATTATGGTTATCTTGGTCGAATAACACTGGACAGAGCGATTATCCAATTTTGTAGCGGAGATTGCTACGAGCAAAATTGTTTCCCACGGGTACCACGCTTTATTATTAAGTCGAAGTAGTTATGTTTTAATATATTGCTTACAATCCAAAATAGCGACATTTATAAGTTTCCATTATGATTTCACTCGCGTTAACGTGTCCTCTATCTTCCCATGGAAACTGTCCCGTTATCTGAAATAATGTATCCTGTTTTTATCTACAGTTCACGAGTATATAAAATATTTGTATACCAAATTTAATGATGATCGGTGCGTTTAACGTTGTGTATATTGCAGATCCGTATTTCGCGGGAACTATCCAATTTTCCAAAGTTAAAAGTACCTTAGCTATTCTAGGTTCATTACCGTTGTTGAAATTACACATAATATGTGATGTCGTCGGGACTGGCGGTGGAAAAAAACTACAACAAGTTTAATGTTAATCATTTATTCAATGTTGTACTGAGAAAACAAACATACAAACACTTATATAAAGTCATTTTTATGATTATCAAAACTTAAGCGGATAATTACTATGGATACATTACATGCTTTTATTTTCGAATGTTATCAAATATACGGGGATTTTGCTTGTCAAGCAATATATTTTTTATTAATTAAACCCTGTATATGAATCACAATAATCGGTTGTGTTATCATAGTTAAATTACTGAGTTCTTAACTGTGTTTTAATGAAAAAGGTTATTAGGCTAGACTCAGTATTCTACTTCATAGTTTTAAGGTATTACATGTACAATACAAATATGTTTTTATCATTGTACCTACTAGTTTATATTTCATGTATATTTTAATGCAAATAAAAAAAATGTAGAATACCCTGTTAATAAAAAGAAAATGTTTATCTATAGTTTACATTCAACATAGTAAGTAGAAAAAGGTTATCTAGAGTGATGTCATTGAGTCAATTATTATTATCTACAGGTGAGTCATATGATGGAATTAATATTCATAACCAAAATTTACATTCTGCAGGCAACCTAGCTGACAACTTTTCTTTTTAATTTTACATATTTCTTTACTTTATTTAGTGCTCTGTATTAATTTAATAGAGTTGTAGTTCTGTCTTATACCATATAGTATTTGTTGACGACGACAACATCGATGTACGAAATTCACCGACCCTCACAGGCGATAAGAACATGTATAATTTGCTAAGCCTCGTAGATAACGTAGAAGCGACCGTTGAGCGCGGGAAAGAGACGGGTCGGAACGAGACGTAAATAGTTCACTCCAGTAACGACTGGAACTGGAACCTGGCCACTAATGCCACAGAGTACTAATGTACAGAACTCCATGTTGTTATGGCTGCATACTTCAGACCCGTGGTGATAGCCACCCACCCAGTTGGGAAAATACCCTACCATCTGGCTGTGGGTTGTTTTTGTCGCCCTTTACGACAGGCCGCCTGACTGCAGCAAATTGTATTTATTATTTCTCAATGTTGCACGGATACCAGCTAATTTATGTAATTTTCTTGATGCGAACACGGCACGCATTGAAAGTCTCTCGAGTATTAAAATTTTACTCCACATTCATTAGTAAACCTGTGTACATAAATTATATTTAGAATTATAGATTACTACACCGTCAATTTCGAAAACTTTACAGTGCGAGCTACATTGTATTGCTTCGAATGAAGACGAAAATAATGTCTTAGTCAGACAGACGATGCTGAGGGAGACTAGCACAAGACAACTAGTCTTTGCGATGGCTCGCCTACACTTGAACTGTTAATTGTTAATTCAATAAAGTCAATAAAATAACTTATTATAGCTACCAATCAGAAAAGTGTAACGAAGTTTATTTTTTGAATTTATACTAATAGAATTAAATCTCTCTTAATATCCTTCAGGTTCTCATTCAAGTCCTCTTAAACTTATTGTTGTTGGCTAATTACTTGATCCGTGCAGGAACGGAGTAAAACAATTTCCTGCAGCCGCGCTGCCTGTCCTAAGAAGCGACAAAACAACCTACAGCTAAGTGGTAGGGTATTTGCCCGACTGGCTGATCAGGGGTGGGTCTGGAGTATGCCGCCATAACAACCTTGAGTTGTGTTCCGGCATTAGTGGCTAGGCCCCAGACACCCTTTAGAGAGCGGCAGCACATTGGTAGTGCCTCTGGTGGTTACACCGCTTTCCATCAGGCCGTCTGCCTGTCTGCTGAATCAGGCAATAAAAAAAAACATATTATAAGAATACAATTTTGCTATAATTGTATATTTGTATGGAAATCTCAGAAATTCATTTTGACATTTCACTCTATTAAATAAAACTGATAGTTATTACATTAGATTTTCTGTGATATATGAATGATTTTCGATATAACCGTGTTTTGTTTCATTTTTCCTGTTTGTTTTTTATTACATGTTGTGTACAGTGGTACATGTGTTTTGTATGTTTTAACTCCGGGGTTAAGTTTTACAATAAAATTTTTTAATGTGAAAATTTAGTTACGTCCTGCAACCTGCAAGTTATATCAATGACCAAATTTACCACGAGGTTTGGGGGGAGTATAGCTCATTAAATTTAACTAAATTTTATTCGCATAATATAATATGCAAAAATTATGTTATAAATCTTAATCTCCATATAACTTATAACTTGAATTAAAACATTACTCAAGATTCAATTCCATAAACAAAGAACCTGAACTTCTGACTCACATAAAAGTTCCGTGTTATAATGATATAAAATATCTTCAACCAATAAGTTTAAAAAGTAGTCAGAAATCGGACTACGTTAACTGGATTATCGGAACAATAACATCGATAGTTTCCCAAGTGGGTCACGTCTTCACGGCTCCGTTGGAGCGAAAGTGTTACTGAAATGGAACAGTTCTGTGGTAATGGGATGAACACGATGTGCAATGGGGATTGAAAAATTGAGCCCATTTTAGAGTTTATTTCTAGAATTGGATGTTAGTGTGCAATTTTATAACTGCACAATAGGCACTGCACAGAAAGGTTTTGGCCTCTTACAATCTATACTTGACTTTGAAAAGAATCAAATGAAAGTTTTGGAGGTCTACATTTTTGTGCATAAAAGCAGCTGTATAGGTATTTATCGCTTTGTCACCGTAAACAAGATCTTTGTGGACCCCTACGACCATTAGAAAGTGGTTTTTTGTGTCAGTAGGCGGTTGTTGTGAAATTAAGGTAATCCCTTTATGGACAAAGAATTTTTTTGCAGATTTCACAATAGAACTTAACTAGATGTGTTTTAGTATTTTTTAGGTTAGATCTCATTGTCGTCGACCTATATCTATTCGGTTTAAAAGAGAATGTTCAGGTGGATGTGTGTCGTTACATAAATGGATAAGGTGAGAGATGAGTAGGGGGAGATCTTTGTAAGTTGCACCGGGAACTGAATAATTGTGAGACAGACGACTAAGGTATGTAATGAGGAGGGTTGAAAGTCACGTGACAAACAGAATATTATACTTTTTTAGAGTCAGGCTTGCCCGTAACTGTTTTGTGTACAATTTATATAAATGGAAAATTTGGGCGCTATAACATCTGGCCGTTTATCGGTTTCTTTTAAATAGTAATTAAGAACCTTTGTTTATTGATGATCTGACTAAAGATACTCCATACGACTATGAACACTGGACAATATTTTAAGCCCGAATTTTCGTTTAGGGTGGCCATCCCTAGACTTTACGTAGGAAACGTAATCCTTCGTCTTTTCGAATTCCATCGATATAGAAACAGTAGTTGCCAAAGAAATGAAAGTAACATATGCGAACAGACGGACAACCAGAGATTACGATTACTAAAGGGTTCCTTTTTTGCCAAAATGACTACGGAATCCTAAAAGGGCATAGTATATAGCTATACCTCTTCTGGTGCGCACTGTTGAAGAAGAGAATAATTTGGCGGAGTCTGTTTCTCCTGAAAAGTACAATCCCAGGAGCTAAGGTCCTGCATTTTATTTGGACGACGTATATGAAGATTGTTGTTTTTTTTTCTAGCCGGCATATGTCAATATAATTAATATACAAATGTAAGTACTATCAATGTTTGAAAATTGCCAACCCGTCCTTGATACTAGTAGCCAATATACCACCAATTCCCTTAAATATAAACTCGAGATAACCAGTGTCGTTTGTAAGTACTTTTTACTATAATTTATAGTCGCGGCATGAAAAGGTTCGACAGCTGAAAGTCGACTTTAGCTTGCACGCATACAAGAAACAGTACTGCCAACATTTTAATAAACGATACCTTTATAAGATATAGAAACGTGAAAAACCAAAATGATGACAATGACAAACGCTGAGATTAAGAATAGGAAACAGTGTATATAATCATTACACTCATCATAAATATAAAATCAATAAAAAAGTTTTCAAGTCTAAACAATCGTCTTAGGCAAGATAGAAAATCAAACAACGTTGATCTTAGTAATTTTAATATTATTGTCAAACAATTAAACATAATCTTCTGTGGAACAGTCAGTTGTGTAACTTATTTTGAAGAGGTAACATGTGCCTTGCGGAACGTTAAATGAATCTCTATTCGAAAATTGGCTAACTTTGTCATACCACGACTATACGTCAACAATATTATATTAACGGATCATCCTACGACATTTCGCAAAAACAATTGTTTGCACGTAGAAGATGTTACATTGAAAAACAAAGATAACGTGATAAAGCGTGACAGACGATGTTAACAAATTAGATTTATGGGCACGGAAAGGTGCCTAAGGACAAACAGGAACAAACAAAGGGAAATGTTATTTTTTCTTTCCTCCATACGCGACAAATTCGATTATATTTAGAGGGCGGCCCGCGAGATTAAGTCTCTTGAAGTTTTATCTCGATGATCTATAATTAACCGACTTCGAAAAAAGGAGGAGGTTCTCAATTCGTCGGGAACTTTTTTTTTTGTTGCTTTTTTTTATATATGTTCGCCTATAACTCCGTGATTTATGATCCGATTTACGTGATTCTTTTTTTGTTCGATGCGGAATAACTGCCATGTGGACCCCTAAAAATTTGACATAGTTTGGCCCAGTAGTTTTTATTTTACGAACATGTTTTTGTTCCCGTTTCTTGGGACCTATATTTTTAAGAAGCGCGGCTCCATTCGTAGGTCCACCTATAAATACCTAGACACTAAAAAGTAAGAACAGACGAGCGTGCATGACAAGAACTATGAATGTCAAAGAAGCAAGTGAGGTGTGTAAGAATAAGCCTAAATGGCGCTCTGTTGTTCGTGCCTACCCCGCAAGGGACCTGGCGTGAAATTATGTATGTATGTATGTACTAAAAAGTAACAAATAAAATTTAAAAACTTCGTTTAAAAAAACCGACTTCAAAAACTAAAATGAATAAAACGACTTATTTCTAAAGCTATTATTATTAATAAATATTATCTAAAACATCTTGAAGTCGGTGCAAAGTAAAACATAAAAATTACTATATTTTGAAAATTACTAAGCACCGACTAAGATGTTTTAGATAATATATATTAATAATAATAGCTTCAGAAATAAGTAATTTTATTCATTTTAGTTTTTTAGTTTTTGAAGTCGGTTTTTTTAAACGAAGTTTTTAAATTTTATTTAAATTTAAATAGACGACATATTAAGTTAATTTTTTTGAGGCTTTGAGAACAGTTGTTTCTGATGTTATTTTATTTAACGTCGATAATCGCATTCCACCAATGTTCTAATTATGCTATAGCATCTTGTCGAAATAGCCAGACACTATCACCTCAGTCATAGGCGATTTCGGTACTCTATTAATTCCAATGGCGTGCTTGTAATACGCCACTCTAAATCTATAAATATTTATAAGCGAAAACTCACAAAATAAATGTTCAATATTTTGGTAGGTTTTCAGTTTTTATTTCGGCTAACGCCGAACATTCAGCTTCCGTGTGTTTATATCCGCAAAACTCGAGAAGTAGTTGATGGATGAATTCCGTAATTAATTAATAACCAAGCCACAACGAAATGTGGCCGGATTTAGCTATAATAGTTAACGTATTATAATTTAGTCTCGTAAAAGCAGTGTTGTAACAAGCGGATTGATATGGTATCTTCTTTCTAAAACATATTATATATTGTCCCATTGACTTCATGGTAAAATTGTTTTTATAGTGAAAGAAAATTTGTCATTTCCTTCGAAATCTCTCAAAGTAAACGTTGCGGATGTTTACGTCTTGAGGTATGTTTTCGTCCGTACACAACTCATGAATAACCCCTCTTTCCTGTTTTCTTTTAGCTGTTTTGTGGACTACTCGATCATGCCAATGATTCATATTTTGAGTTCAAAAACTGTTTTTTATTATCCGACTTTTATTACCTTAACGTTTTGTGGCAGATGTGTGTACGTGTATTACGAACTTATAATCTATACATACAGATAAATGAAATTGAAGTGTCTGTATATGATGTCAAAATAAAAGCTTTTTATTAAATTCACATGAAAGTAAATATGGTACTTATATAAAGAAAACAATTTTCAACATTTTTGTCTCTATGTCTAGATGTACCGGCTAATCTCTAAAACGGCTGGACTAATTTTGATGGTACTTTCACTGGCAGATAGCTGATGTTGTAAAGAGTAACTTTGGCTACTATTTTTATTTTTTTAGGGTTCCACGAAAAAAAAACCCGCCCCGACGAAGTCGCGGGCTCAGCTAGTCTATAATAATAAATTGCGAAAGTTATTTGTTTTATACATTTTAATTGCGAAAATTCGTATGTGTGTGTGTGTGTATCGGTAGCAATTACATTTGGTATAGACGCTTTCTAGAGGCTGAAGAACAGCTTTTTTTATCCAGAAACATTATTTATGCTGAAAAGTGGTGCGGTATATTGTTAGCGTCAAATATCGTAGTAGCTGCATAGCCTAAAGGGTAAAAAAACATTCCCGCAGGTACATCACGCGAATGTTAGAGGGCAATATGGACCCTTCCAGCTATATTTAGCAGTCGTTTTGGCGGAGTTATGCCGCCGTAATACGCCACGATATTACACCCCCTTGGAAGATTATCACGTCTGGCACGTAGGTACTGAGTGCAGAGTGTAAACGAATGGATATTATTAATAATTATGATAGACAGAGATGAGATATGAGAGACAATATTTTCAAAGGGGGTGTGTGCATTAGAAGCTAGTTGGCAGTAAGACGAATGGGATTTTTCAATTTTAATTGACTGCCATATATATAGAACTTAAATGATAATTAACTTAACAAACAATTACTTTGTATTCGGACTTATGCATATTGAGTTAGAGTAAACAAAAAAAACCTCATAACTTAATGTGAATTCGATCGTTAATGTATACCAATCAATAAATAATTTAAATGAACACTGCTATTTTTATGATGCCTGATCATAAAAGTTTTTAGAATTTTTGTCTATGTTTTCACCTAAAAGTTTGCTTTCAATAGTCTCTGAAACGGTTCATCCTATTACAATGATCTCCGTGCCGGGTCGGAAAAAGAATACTAACTACTGCGGCCGGGCGGCCTGTCGTAAGAGGCGACAAAACAAACCATAGCCATGTGGTACGGCATTTGCCCGACTGGATGGTGTTCCGGCATCAGTGGTCAGGTTCCAGTTTCCGTCAACCTGTCTGTTGTGCTTCAGCAATAATAAAAAATGTAGGGATTAAAATATCATACGAATTGGGTCTTAAATTTTCATATATGTTCCATTCGATATATTACAGGATGCAGAAAAGATGAATTTAAATATTTGTATATCGCCTGTGCTAAAAATCCCAGTCGAAAGGTTAAAAAAATATAGGGAGTGGAAAGTTTACTTCGGTACTGATATTATTATTGAAAGAGGGAAATGTGCGTATCATAAAGTAAGTACAGATTCATGATTTCTCTCTACCAGAGGTTTCATTGTCAAGAATTGTCATGTAAATATTTTCTTGAAAGCAATGAACTCAAATTTAAATTAGAATAATAAAGAAAAGAAGTCGCGGAAGGCCACGACACACCTTCCATGATCAAATTGATCGTGTATTAGCAGAAGGTGATGTCAGGAGCCTTAAGAACAGACGAGCGTGCATGACAAGAGCTATGAATGTCAAAGAAGCAAGTGAGGTGTGTAAGAATAAGCCTGTATGGCGCTCTGTTGTTCGTGCCTACCCCGCAAGGGACCTGGCGTGAAGTTATGTATGTATGTATGTATGTAATAAAGAAAAGAGATGCTGAACTTTCACATTGTTAGGATGTTAATACAAAAGGCTACCTACCTTTTACTTTCATAAAACTGGTGATGACCTCTTATTAAAGGAGGTTCAGATTTTCTTTGTTATGAATTTAACTTAAAAAATTCTTATTTAAATAGTGTTCTTGTTAGAATTTCTTTAACTTTATAAATGTTTTAACAGAAATATTTTATTTAATGTTATACACCCCTCTATCAAGTGAACATCTACAACTTAATTTAGATTCATCATCATCATCATCATTCGGGCATTAAATTCCGGTTGCGTACAGAGCTCGTCCAGAGTCCGCTTTCCTACATTTTCTTCCTGTGGTCTTCAGCATCTTTCGTTTCGAGGCCATTGGTACACATTTAATTAATTATGTATTATACCTTGTTTGTTCATATAAGATAAAAATTTCAATAAAATTTTAATGAAACTGTGTTTTTAGATGATTAATATAAAACATTTTCTTTTGTAATAACTTTAGATATGGCTTAGGTTGTCTAAGACATTTAGTATAATAATTTACTCTTAGTTGAATGTGAATAAAGTGCATGTAAACAAGGACATAACTAGTTTGAAACACGGCTACACACTAATAAATTAATCGCTAAGCCACGGGTAGGCGACATGTATTATTTAATTCATAGCAGCATGCATGTAGGTCAAATGAGACATCTCTGTCGGCAAAATTTTGACTAATTATCATATAACTATTTTATTTGTGGAGTTCTACAAATAAGTTGACAGTCCACCTGATAGAAAGAAATTAGCGCTACCAAGGAACATTTGTAACAACAATATACTGCCCGTCTTAAAGGGGGGAGGGAACCTGACTGAATAATGTAGGAACAATCCTAGGTCTATGTTGGCGGCATACTCTAGAAGTCTAGACTAGAGTTACTAATTCATCCCGATTGGCAAATGCCCCTACAAAAAAAAAACTACCTAGGATATACCCGTGACTTCGTCTACGCTTGAATTGAAATTTCCGCGGGATTCCCGGGATAAAAAATATCACACATTTTATAAAATTAAATCTGCTATTTATCATTAAATAAAAAAACACATTGGCATTCGATTATTTTTTTAATTTGGCCATTTTAAAACATTCCCAGAAAAATTCCCAATGTAAAAAGTAACGCAAAGTAAGTATAAGAATTGTTTGTCGATCAGCGAAAACGGCATCGAAATCGGCCCAGTAGTTTTTACTTGAATCCCTAACAAACAGACAAAAAATCTAAAAAAATAATCGTATATAAGCATAAAAGTTTTCTATAGCATGTCTTTCGATTTTCTTCACCAAACACCAGTAAATGTTAGTAGTCTGCCATTAAAATTGATGACGTAGTAAAGATTTTATTTTGGCCTCTTGAATCGACTAATACAATTCGTTAAGTAGTAAAAGAAAGGGTTGCCCCGAAACAGACAAAGTTAATTTGATTAAACCAAAATTACATTTTTGATTTACGGTAATGATATTGATATTCTTAATTATGCAGCCTTGAGAGTAGGTACGTACTGATTTCGTTACAGGGTTTTTGCCTTTGGATTTTGGACATGATTTTGTTTAATATAGCGAAGATCGTCTGTCAACCTATGGCTTCTTAGATACAATCTGGGTCTAGTGATTAAACTTTAACGCACTTGTCTCACTAAGACTCCTGGACCCTACTTGGAAGTTTTTTGGTTTCCTTAAAATGGAGAAGCCCCTATCCCAGCTGTAGGACAGCAATAGGTTGATATTTTGGTCTTACGCCAAAAGGAAGGTTTGCACTGAAAATCAGCGTTGTGTCGGATATAATTCCGGCACAGCAATATGCTGAGTGCAAACCTTGTTTGCTGAAAATGCGGCGTACAAATTCTCTAAATAGGGCCTTTATAATAATTACGTCGTTATTTATTCAAAATATTTTTTTCTTACTTTCTATATATTTATTTTAATGCCGAAACTGACAAGTAGACAGAAACGCCCCCCTGTTGAATAATGGTTATCGTCTCCTATAGACGTTTGAATCAGCTTTCAAAATGAGATGCAATAGAGGAAGGGAAATTGGGCTATCGGAACTTTCATTCATCGTACGAAACACTATCAGTTCAAGATAAATCGTTTCACGATATTCTGTGTCAACGTGGTATCACACTGATCATGACTGCCTTAAAGACTGAAATGAAGAAAAAGATTTCAGCATGGCACTACTACGTTACAATTACGCAGTATATTGAAAACACTTGTAATTTTGTAATTGTCCCACAGTCAATGATAAAAAATTTCCATCAAGTGGGCCGTCAGAGCGCTTGCTGTAGGTATTTCAGCTTTTAAAACTATGGTGTTCATCTAAACTACTAACAAAATATTAACAGTGTCTTTATTTATTAAGTAACTACAATATTCCATTTGCACTATACATTTAGTAAAAGACAAAATAAAAAGTATACATTATTTGCTCCCAAACTGTACACAGATGTCTCTTGAGCAAATGGAAAACATCCGAAATAAAATTTCCCCGAAATTTCGCCTGCCACGTGGTGTTATTTCTGAGACTCAAATGCTAGACACGTAATATACTTATAGATTGGGTTCTTCGCGTTCAAGAACCTACCTGAAATTTTACATTGAATAGAAAACACTTTATTGTATATTTACATGTGCAGTTCTTGTACGTAAGCTAATTATTTAATTTCCTAAATTACAAAAAAAAAATGATTGGAAAGTCTATAAATATACAAAAAACTAATTTTAGAAAATCCAGTCTAAGATGTTCACGAGTGTCTGGTATACCAATATATAATTATAGATTTCAATTCTAACGAGTCCTAACACCAAACGCTAAACGAGCGAACTACCGTTTTAATGTGCATTAAAATCATAAGTCGTAATGACTCCAGTGATTAAAACATCCTCGTTTCGAATGTCTCAATAACGTACATTCAAATTCTGGTAAAGAATAATTGTGTATCGCTGAGGTGGCTTTAGACTGCTTTTTTATATATTATTCACCTTCTTTTGCCCGGGGGAACGAGATTGCCCAAATCCATTACTGTTTATTTTTACTTTATTGAGTTAACAATTTAACCTATAATAATGCTACTATTTTTCTCATGTACAACATTCATTCAAATAGAGTTAAATAAATCTGCTTGGATAAGAAATGCGCAGGAAAGATTAGGTGGTGGAATAGGTTTTCTGTTGGGATGGAAATTCGGTGTAGTGTACTGTTACCACCATATCGGACAGTCCGACCAAAGCATTTGGAAATTTATGGGCTGATATTGTAACTTACGTTTTTATATGTTAAGAGGCGATAGTAAGGCATCGAAATGTGTACGAAGTACCAACCATATCTTTGAGTTAGTGAATATGAGAAAATACAACGTGCTACTCAATGAAGTTGTTTTTACTTCTATAATTGGGTTGGTAATAGTTTGTTTTGGAAGTTATTCATGTGCAAATGAGATATTACAACTTTGTTTATTTTCATCAATGTTACCTATTGTTTGTTGAATAATTTTGTTTTGTTTGTTTGCCTATTTATATCAAATACATTCCGATCGGCATATGTACGGATCGTTAGAATATATTTTCATATTAAATTTCACTAAGATTTATTGTTAGATGTCTTATGAATCTTCTCAAGTTGTTCAGACTTACAAACCTTGTGTCGTAAATATTAATGTCGCAACGAGAAATCCGTATCTGACGACAGATGCTTAAACATTTAAGTTTGAAGGAACATATACTTATAAGTCGTCAATATAACATAAATATTTAAAATATTAGCTCATACATCTCCAATTATAAGACTTGGGCCTTCCCACTTTTGGGGACTGGACAGATTGATATAATCGGTTTTATGCATCGACTATATATCGATAGGCAAATTTGCTTACGGTGTCTTCATTCATAACTGTAACATGTAACGATATTGTACATCGAATTGACAAACCGCTTAAGCGATTCATGAGTCTCGAACTCGATTAGAACCCATGTTATTGAACTGAGCCGAGCGTGCTTTATTTATTCAGCTACAATACCAAAAATCTCAAGAATGCGTTAGTTAGTGCACTTTCTATAACAGCGTCATTCTGTGCAAAAGTGAGATAGTGAGGGTCTAGTTGAACAGTTTTTCAATCGATCAGTTATATCTCTGAAAATATACGTCAAAACAGGTTGTAACTGAGTAATCTATTATTTTTAAAAGTGTATAAAATTTACCTGTAATAAATGGAGATTAGAGCTACAGATGTTTACGCAAGAAAAGTCACACGTGTTCAACTTACCTCATAGTTGATAGTTTTGCAAGGGTATGGGGCACATTTAGTAACTAGGAAATTAAGTCATACGATGGCTTTAATATTTACTAGATATGTAAAACTGATATTTTGCTCAATAAATAAGTAAGTAGGAAGAACCGCGAAATTCCAACGTTAGGTATTTGAATAAGTATTTGGCCGTAGGCCAGAAGGCATCACTTTATGGGGTAACATTGCAGAGTCTTCCGGCGTGATGTCGCCGCGAGCTGACACACATTGTGGTGGATCACATCAAGCCACTTTATTTGATTTGGGGCCAGTTTTGCAATGCGCGTGTCTGTATTTTATTTTATATTAGTGTAGAATGGGAAACACCGTTTGGCTCTCGTATTTTTGATTAGCTATTACACGGGAACAACACGTCCATTTCCTATCGTCGATGTATCTAGTAAGTGTCATGCAAATCACTAATATCATAGTCCCAAAGCTGAGCTCGCATTCTCATTTTCAGGAGAACGGATCGTGTACCCGCTACGCTAGTCCAAGCAAATTGTTGGGTTTGAAACATGCAATCTTTATGTGCCCTGGGGCCCAACTCTGCTATTTAAATGTCTCGGCTCTACAAAGACATTAAATTTAATTCAAAGTATGATTTCATTGAGATAGTGTCAATAATTTGTATTCTACTAAATCCAAAATACCATCTTGTTATCGCCGCGGCGAAATTATAGTAGAAAAAAAATGTTATTAGTATTAGCCGAAATAAATATTGAAAAGCTACCAAAAATTTAAACATTTATTCTCTTATAAATATCTATAAAGATGGAGCAGCGTGCTCGTTGGACTAAACGGAATACCGAAATTAGGTAAACCTACAATTGTGACGATAGTGTCCGGCGATTTTGATGAGAGATTTAGGCTCCAGGTTCTTTATGATGTTTTTCTTCTACGTCGCTGATTGTATAAATATACACATTAGGTCGGTCCAATGCCTCAGCGGCCCCCGGTCAGGATTTTAAATTCTGTCGTTTGAAGGAGGTGCTATAGTCACTAAGCTACTGCGACTAAAATAATAATACATGTAACTAATATAAAACTATCTCTTTACGACACCGGATTCGAATTTATTTTCATTTTCATAAGAGACGCGTATTATTTGAATTTTTTTATGTCGCAGAATGCAAGTTCCCGAGATATAGGAAATTGATATCCAATCTCTACCTATGACTTCGCTTGAATAAGCTTCTTCCCTAGTTTTTAATATGACTATACAGTACCTAGTTGCGTCTATTGGGCTGCCATGACTCCATATAGGCTAGAAACCTTAGAAAACAACCGACAGACTCCGATTGGAAATGCAGTAAACTTTAATGGAATTGGATTTTAATATTGTATTGCTTCAGGGATTAGCGTGGTTCAAAGCGACGCAGCCTTCGGGCGTGTCGACCTTCGGGTACTTGTATGAGACGTGTGTCGCAATATTGTAGCTTTAAAGGACATTAAAGTCGGTGGCACTGTCAACTGTGCCGTCGACTTTAACGTACTTCAAAGTAATGGTTACAATAGTAACCATGCGACATCTTTAGATTGAATTGCTGCTGAATCATAATATTCTAATTTTCTATAATTCGCAAATGATTGTTTACTTTATATGTAAATGTACTTCGATTTGTTATGAACAGTGATAATATCTGTTTATTTGCATAGTACAGGATAGAAGCCTTAAAAAATTTGCCTTGTGTGTATCGGTCATCACACAGTGAATGCTTCCGTAGAGTAGTGGTGATAAACCTTCGCTGTTTTTGTCTTCTGGTTATGGAATTCTAGATAAACGTTTAAAGGAAAATACGCTATATCTCAAAAATTACTCAATGGTTCTTGTCTTGTCTTACAATGTTTAATTTTTCTCCATCTCACTATACTTTCCTTGTTTGTGTTCATATAATTCGATTATATGCGACCAAATGTTCAAAATGCGTGAATTGACTTTGATGTTGCTTTAACGCAATACTTTCAGCAATAAACGTTTAGCTACAAAAAGATGTGTTTCACTTAAAAAGGATCTCACGGAGCGACCTTCTTAACAATGTACGTAATATTATGGCAGAAATTTGATAACCTGACCTTAATCAGATGCGGATTAAGGAATAAGTTAAATCTTCACATACTGTTTGGATCAGAACACATATAACAAAAGATGCTGCGACTACGATTTGAACTGCTTGCAATTTTCCTCTAATCTTCTAAATCCTTTCAAGTAGACTCGCATCTATTGGACTTATCCTCCGTTCGTCGCAAGATTTAATACTAAGCGCCGAATTCCCAAAACCCTCTTTAATGTTGGTGCCGAGCTACCGATGTGTTTAATGACCACGGGAAGAGATTTAGGGCGATCGCTGTTTACGAGCGGAGCTTGGAGTTGAGCACGGTGTAAAGTTTATGTTCGCTTCTTCTTTATTGAAGATTTGGTGGCATTTAAGATTAGGAGTTGAGAAAGATGTCGAGCAATCATTGAGGTTGTTCTGTTTATTATTAAAAATATTTAATTGTTCATAATGCTAACAGGTGGCGTTTGCATCTTATCGGATTATAGGAAATTAGATTGTTAAGTCTTAATTTCTTTTCGACACCAATGTGAAGTAAAAAAAAAGCATTTACAATTGGGATTGTTCACTTTTTTTTTTAATTTAGCTTTTTGAAAAACCATTTCGAGGAATAGTGTCCCTAATCATTTCTGTCTAGTTAAAATTCCAAAAAACGTACGACCTTCTTGTATTTTGTAAGAAATGCGTTTGACCTTACTAAATCCAATCAGGTGGGCAGTCTGCCTGTTTGCCTGTTTCAGGTGTAAAAAACATTCTAGCTGTACATTATTTGATTAAGTTCTGTAACATAGGTTTTCCCTAAAGACCACTTTAACATTTTTTACGATAACTATAGAAAATAATAATGGTTGAACACGAAAAATTATAAGCCTAGCGACAAAAAACACTAAAATGATCACGATACGTAATGAGAGTGTGAGACAGTGACATTTAAATAGTAGCACAGATTACTATGATTATATATAGATAAAACTTACTTTTATTATTTTTGTTTTATAGGCAAAGAAACCAATGTAAACTTGTACCTTATGACGTCATTGGAGAAATAATTTTAAACTCGAATTATAAAAAAACTAACGCTTAAAATACAAAAATATTATTATTAATAATAATAATAATAATAATATTTATTGACACCAAAATTAAATTAACATGTTGTCTTAAAATTTAATATTGTCTTAAAATTTAAAACTGTTTGGGTACTAACACCTAAACTAGGCCAAGCCTGTCTCTTAGGTGTTAGTTCCTTCCAGTGACTTAAGAACTACGACGTGAGTGTGTAACGATTTTAGTAAGTAAGGTAAGTAATCAATCAATAAGAAACAAAGAATTAGAAAGATAATAATTTAAAAGGTAGATCGAAATTATTTTGAAGCGAGTGAGAAGTACATATGTTTATAATAATAATTGTCAATAGAACGAAAACACTGCATACTTGGGACTTAGGAACATTTACGATTTTAATTACATTATTTGTAGCAAAAGAGTAGTTTCAGGTTTTAGTTTAGTTTTTGGGCTTTATATTTTTTATAATGTTAATGTATCATATTAAAATTATATTAATAAGCATTTAGTTATTTTAAATTAATTTTTGGTTTCGTAAATTTATATTTAGATTTTTTATTTTATGTTTTTTAAGTTAGATGTGATATTCAAATTAGTATCTTAAAATACCCTATTTTACGTAATAAAAATATAAAATTAGAGGGTAATTTTTTGTGAACAATCCCCATTGGTAGAATTTATGTTCTGTCCTAATTTCAAGGGCACTTGCTTCAAGGAGTCGTCAAATTTCCTTCAAAGCTAGCTCGCGGTTCACAAGTTTACCTTTTACAAACAGTAAGTTATACATACATAGATATAATATGATTTCAGCAGTATGCATGAAGTTGCAGGTATTTTAAGTATTCTGCGAATTTACAATTTGTTTATTTTAGAGTAAATGTGAATAAAGTCATGTTTGCTCTTTAGATTACACGTAAGATATAGAATATTCAATAAGGAACAATATGCAAGAATATTGGTGGCAATAAAAAATATGTATATACATTTGCTTAAAAGAAGATTCCAGCAACTGTCTACAAATTGTGCATGTGTTTCCTAAGAAAAAATATTTTATTTTCATAATTTTCATTTTCATTTAGAAATTGCCTTTAAGATTAAAATCTATTAATTAATTATATTTACGCTAGAAGTACTGTTTTGTATGTTTTATCGATCTTTAATCACGCGTAAAATCTTAATGGAATTACCATTGTTTATTTGTTGCTTGTTTATTTATTAAAATCATTGGTTTCACATACGACTTTATTCACGTAAATTCGGAGTAAAGAGTACCTTTTATTTAATCACGTCCAGCTACAAGGCCGTTAAGACTCTAATATAGAAAGATACTCACTTTTAGATTTATGTATTAGTATGAAGAAAGAAACGAATAAATCAACAGACAAACATACATTCTATATATTATATATTACCAATCTAAGCCAGTTATATTTGAGTAATTAGTAAGTATCCAAAAGTTCTTTTATTAAATTCACCATGATGAAATTTTAACCCGCCGTCTCTGAGTAAATTAGACGAGCCGGTGAATAGGCTATTAGATCACTACCGAGGCTGTCGTATCGCCTAATTGCCGCTGTATTTTTTTCAGTGTCTAAATTCAAGATAACATCCACCCAACAATTTTCCATTGTCACGAAACACAAAAGTCTGTTACGGGCGAGGCTAAAAGGGGTTGCTAATTCGCCCTTCACAGTGGGCTTATCTCATTCCCTACACGAGATGAGAGTACCACCCACTTATCTCGTGTAAGCGAGGAGGCGATAGCGATTGAACCATATGGGAACTGTGCCAAGTTTCAACCGCAAGCCTCAAGTGCAATTTTCGTGTTAGCTTCATCTCTCCTTATGTCCAATGTCAGTAATTGTCAACGTGGAACACGATCCACATGTTTAGATTTAAATCTACAGTGTTTGAATCTAAAGCACCTCGTTCACGATAGATTAAAATAACGGAGAGCGACTATCATAGGGCAATCTACGACGTGTACACATTAGCGGGACTACCCTAGCTAGAGTATTTACAGTCTACGTAGACACGCTCGGCTACTCTCGGAAGGCGTCGTGGACGCAGGTACGAGAGCGAAATTAGCGATACGAATAGAGAGCTCTCGAATTATCTACATGCCTTCATCATTCTGGCTAGGGCAAGGTCAGCGAAACACGTGTTTTGTATTTAATGTAGAATTCTGCATTGCTACAGTATTTCGTTTTTCAATTTTTGGCTTAATAAGTTCTAGAAGAAACTGAAAATCTGACGGCGCTACGCGAAGGAAATTTCTATAAAATATTACATCTTTTGCTTTCTATTCCTGTATTAAATTACTATATGCTCCTTGTTTTGATCGATCTAGTATCCATTGTTTAACCCAGCAGCTTCGTTTAACCTTTTCCTTATTCTTCTTTTTCAATAACAAACAAACCACAATCGCAGCAGCTAAGCGTGACCGCGACATGCTTTCAGCTGAGAGTGTATATCGTGACTGAATATCTAGTCTACGAGTAGTGTAGTGTACGCAGGCCAAAATTTCACTACGATAGAGCTACCCTATGATAGGGCAAAAAAATGCAATAGGGCGCTCTAATGATCTCTACGTGTACGTAGAAATTAGAGTATAGATTAGATTAGTCTCCAAGCTGTCTAGCTCTATTCTCTCTCCGTGGACGAGGCGCTTTACTGTTCAATTGATACCTATCAATAATCTATTATATTAGTTGGTTTTCATAAGGATTATGCAGCTGAGTTTTGTTTTATTTGTCTGTTAGTCGATTTTGGCAGACAGTACTTTTTCTCGAAAACAACTGGTAGTATATATACGCTTCAAAAACTATGAATGACTGTAAGGCACATTTTTATTCTATCAAAGACAATAATTTTCACATCATACGTGTAGTTTTTACCTGACGTTAACAACCTAAGTGCCTAATTAAATAATGTTTTTGGAAACATTAAAAAAATATATATCTGGTCTAAATTACAATATTCTGGTCTATATTATAATTAGCGGGAACATATATGATAATTGTTCGTATTAGCTACTTAAACAATAACTCTTTGTTATAAAAAACCATGAGCTAAATTTCAATAATACTACTTAACATACACCCTTAATAGGTGTTTGACTCATAATATGACGTCAGGATATTATTACCTTCTAAACATCTTTCGACTCATTCAACAGAATGATGATAATTGATTGAATTTTCTGAATACAGTCATCATTTTTACTTTATAGTTATAGTTCTCAATTGGCATATTATACAAAAAGACTGAAACGCTAGTTTCTGTCTTATCTTGAGGAGAAATTTATTTTATTCTTATCCTCTGAAGAATATTTTTTGTAAGGTATGCGTTGTTCAGAGCCTTGGCGGTCATTGCCGTTTGAACACTTGCCAAAAACAGGAAAATTGTTACTAATTCTAGAATAATACAAGTTGAATTCAAGGGATGTTTGTATTCGGACATTGACTCCGTTATTTAGAGAAAGTTGGTCTATAATTGTTTTCAAAGCGGGGTTATTATATTATAATTTACATTGTTTTACCTTACTATCGGTATTGCAGGAAGTAAAATCTTTAACTATGACGATAATGAAAGTAATTAAAACTTTTAGACGGAACCTGTTATTTACTGACTTTTGGTCTGTCAGCGTTAACTTTTTGTAACGTGCCACTTCCCACTATATTTTCATTTGCAGACTGCAAGAGACGTGAAAGCACTTTGTTTGAAATTGCCTCGTAACGGTGCAGGTGGGAAGAGGCAATGCGAATTGACGCCCACTCAATGACAAGGGTTTGTCGAGTATTTCAAGAGTCACTTTCAGATAAACTAAAGCCTTTTGCTTAAGCTCTTTTTGTTTCAGTTTTACGACTGTTTTAACCCTTTCCTCGGAACTTTGTATCGATAACAGTTTTAGTTATATACTTTGTCGTGTATGTTTCATTTTTTTGATATTTTTTCTCATTCATTTATATATAACACAAATAAAATGCTTTTTTGTTTTTAATATCACAAGCCCGCCTTTACTAGATTTTGCCACATCGTGGTCCCTGCCTGCTGAAAAGTTGTCGACCGCTGCTCTATACCATCGCTTCTCAATCCCGGAGGTCGCGTAACAAATGTGATACCCTGGTGGGTTGTTATGAAAGGGGATAACAGTGTAGTAAAAATACGACCTTTATACTAAATGTTAAATTCTATCAAACGTATAAATAAACTATTTATTAAATTATTATTATAATTTTGTAGTACAGTTTTAGTTTTTCATGGGCGATATAAAAATCATTTTAGAAACAATGTTCTATCTATACTATAACTCTTGGATGTTCTGAATTTTTGACTTTTTTACTAGTATGAAATTTTAGTAGTAACAAAAGCATCTTACACTTTTCTTTTCCATGTTTCAGGAAACAACCAAAGACGTTCGCTTTCGACCACTGTTTCTATTCATTGGATTCAACACTGCCAACCTTCGCCTCCCAAAAGACGGTGTTCGAATGTCTCGGCCGGGACATTCTGGACAATGCTTTCGATGGATACAACGCATGCATCTTCGCCTATGGGCAAACTGGTATGTACTTTTATCAATAGAATTATATTTACGAATTTATCAAACCTATTGAAAGATTATTAATATCTGTTGGATCATTTTAAAGGAGACCGCTAATTATAAGCGCTTAGCAAAAACTTCAAAGGAAGTCATAGGAATGTTTTTTTTTTTAAATACAGTAAATGACTTTTATAGTAATTGCATGTGATAGTTTGAAGTAACGTGTGTTCCAACTCGATTTGAAATCGTCACTGAATTGTCAGTAATAAGGATAGTACAATTTTTCGAATGAAAATATTACGCATGAGTTGGTTTTGACTGGTTTTAAATCGTATTGGAACGGATATATACTCGTATATTAAAAGCGTCTCCGACATACAAACAGTCACTAGTAAAACTCTATTTGCTTGTAATAGAGTTACATTTAAAGAATAATTATAAAAATAAGAATTGTTTCAAAATTGAAAGCTTTCAAAAGTGGTGTCTAGTAGAAAATTGTTGTGCAGTGGAAGAAAAAGCAACGCCTTGTAGATGATTACTTTGTAGAGTGCTACAGAGACCTACCCCTTAGGGTCGCGTTACAATAAAAGTTGAACTGGTATTCAAAGTTTAAGAGTAGAAATACTTTTGTGTACATTTATACTTGAGGCAACAGTCCCATGTTAACTAAAAGTATTTTCATTCAATAGTTTGATTTTATCATGACCAAAATTATCTCTAATCTCAATTTTAAGCAATATGTCATGATGTATGATGCTACCTACAAGTTTGATGATTCAGCTAAGTGTTAATTGGCATAGTATCAATAAAAGTCTTCGGGCCTTCCTATTGTTAGAAAAACAGATATGACCCCTCCCCCACGCGTGTAAATGACAGATTTTGGCCGGTTTCGTTGCAATTACATTAATATAACTTACCTTATTCCATTATTATTTTTTAGATTCAGTCGTAGCGTGATGTTACAAAAAGTTAAAAGTTATGTTAAAGTAGGGCTTTTCTTAAAAAATAGTTTATATAGCGTAATAATAGTTTTTGAAAACGGTCGGGTAGTTCCTGAGATTGGCGAGCTCACACAAATAATCTTTAACTTATTTAATTTTTAACTATTATATTAGCGTAGTTAGAAAACCGGTAACTAAATGGAGGTGTAATGGACGTCACTAATTCTACTATAAAATAAATAATCTTAGTGGCTATTCAATGAGTAGAAGAGGCGCAAGAAACAATAAATTGAGTTCATCATAATAATTCAGTGTATAAATGCTAATTTGATATAAGAGCAACGCCCTAGTAGTAGTAACAATGTGGATTATAAGCTAGATAAAGTACCGCCTCGGGATTTCAGCTACATTTGAAGATGTACACACAACAAGGGTTATTGTGTGTTCTGAATAATGCCGCTGAATGGAAGGGTCGTTGCCTTTTACTATAAAGATTTTTATTTATTCGGTCGTTGTATGGAGGATTAAACTTGTTACAGAGTTTTGGTTTTAAGTAGCAAATTACACTTCAATTCAGTTTATTATTTATATATTAGTATAAAATATGTTAACTACCTCAACTATTAAGGGCTCTGTTTCTTATTATTATATTGCTAGTATAATTTTTCATTACAAAATTCAAAGTATGAGTTCAGAAGGTAGGCAGGCGGCCCGCCTGATGGTAAGCGGCTACCATTCCTTATAACACTAAATGTGCTATCGCTCTCTAAAAGGAGACTGGGACCTGGTCATTAATTCCGTAACATAACTGAAGGTTATTGACGGCATACAAGACCAGGGGTGATAGCCATCCAGATGGGCAAATCCCTACCACCTAGCTGTGGGTTGCTTCGTCGCCTCTTGTGACAGGCCGTGTAGCTGCAGGAAATTTTATATTTTCTCCGTTCCTGCACTGATAGAATTGAGACAATTCTATAAACGTGGACATATCTGCTAAGTACTAGAGTTAGTTGCCATTATATTTTCATTTTATTTTAGGATGCTAACATTCGATTATAATTTTTTGTCCGAGTTTCGCCAGCATTCTCGCAGCATTTGTGTGATCTATAAATTACGTAAATGACTTTAGGGAGTAAATTCAAATCCCGCTAGTATGATTCGCAATTAATTTTTTTATCCAATTTATATCCTCTGAACGGGTGAAAAGTTTTTCCGCTTTTATTTTGGAAGTGAATAGCATGAAGTTTCTATGAACCTCTAAATTGCCGTTATAATAAAAATATATTATCACAAAAGTTGAAAATACTTAAATGCTTATTCTTCATGGAATTTTATTTCTTAATTTTTATATTGCTGCTAGGTATTCCGCGTTGTTCTACCGGAGTAGGTTCCAGCTCTGCAACCCGCGGGTGTCTTGCAGTTTTCAACAAAGAATCTAGCTTATGTTTATGTTCGATATTAAAATATATATCTATAGAAACATCAAATTCCACAGATATTAAAAGAGCTTTCATTGTACAGAAAAAATGCGTAAGGGCAGTCTGCGGAGTTGGACCCTTCTTATCTTGTAGACCACTTTTTATAAAATTAAAGGTGCTCACGTTAACTAGTTTATATATATTTCAAATAGGAAGTTTTGTAAAAGACAATCCGTTAATGTTTGATAAATATTCTGATTGTGTTAATTCTAGAGTAAAATTTAGAGATCCCACTAGATTAGTAACACCAAACTGCAACACCACGTTAAGACAAAAAAACTGCCAAGTGATGATCATAAAAGTCTTTAATTCAATACCCACATCAATAAGAGAATTGCCAAAAAGAAAATTTAAACTAAAATTACATTCATGGCTGATAGAAAAGTGTTTTTATGACATTAGGGATTTTATTAGGTAAATAATATATTTAATTTATATTTTTAGCTTTGACATCTGATTATTTTTTTTTTTTTTTTTTTTTTTTGACATTCTTTAATCTCTGTATTTAATATATTGTTAATCAAACTACGTTTATAAATTTAGAATTATTATAGTTTTTTTTTAATTGACATGTAAGTACCAAATATTTGTATGACCATATTTCGGTCAAATACAGTGAGACCAACTCGATATGTAAACCATCTTTTGTACTATTACCTGTATTTCAACAAATAAAGATTCATTCATTCATTCATTCATTCAAACTATGTAACTGAGGTTGTAAATAAAGAAAAAATAAGCAGATATTCAACTCTATTTGAAATTTCATAATATTATAATATTAGTACTGTTTGACAGATAAGTGCATGTGGGATTTCATAGCAGATTGATAGCACGCTATCATTCTCGGTTTCATTGGATATTTACATCGATCCTTCAAGAAATTTTGCATTGTTCACAACTGCATACCTAAACGTTGCTCTGCGTCTATCATTGAAATGTTGTGCTCTAAAACATTAACTCGTTTTTCATAATTACGTCAAGCTCGTGTTTTGTGCTAGAAAATTTACTCGTGACTTGAAGACACTTTGTATGTATTTGTCAGGACACACAGTCTCTGGTGATGAATTCCACGTCTCAACGGTTGCCATGAAGATGTTGTGTTTGTTTCTTCTTCAAGGCCTAGAAAATAGACTAATAATTTTGATGTTTTATATAAAATAATGATTCTGTACTTTTGATGATGGAGTCGACCATAAAATACTTTGCATTTTGGAAATGAGATGACTTCTTGAGTTAGGACTTCAAGTTACGTGAGGAGTCGTTTTTAAAGCATTGCCGCTGACGATCGTGCTCGAATTTCGCCTCGTAAATGCAACTTTTAAAAAAGTCGTTATATTTAAAATTCTAGCACGCGCCATAAACATTGCGAGGGCGTTGACGGCTTCTTGATAACACGTGCGCCGCACACCTGTAAACGGATTTAAACACGTTCAGAGCCCTGACATCACGTTTTTATACTGCAGACTGAAAATTATGCTGAAATAATCGTGTTTCGAATATCTTTACGTAACAATAATAGGGGGGCGCGGACACATGTTACAATGAATTCTACCTTTATTTACTTGTAACAGAACAGGCGATAAAACAACGTATTCTCATCTTAGTTTTAGGATATCATCATAGAAATAATCTGAGTTACTTTTCCAAAAACGATTCATGCCCTATTTCACTTTTTACTTATACTACTTCTGACGTCATAAGTTGATTTTGGTACGCTTATACATCTAAATCTAGATCTATGAGGCTGCGACGGTTTTATACGATAATAAAGATTTTCTCAGTTCATTTGACTGTCCGCTCCCCCATTACTGCATTTAAGTCTGCTACTAGTCTACTGCATATCGAGCGGTATCTCACTTACTGTAATATGTAATAAAAAAAAGTAACTAGGGCATTCACATTTTATTCTAATGGAGATGAGTTCAAATCGATTAAGGAGTTTTTCTATGTGCATGGTACCTAATACAATTACCACAGGTTAATGCTAAAGAGAAACATCGTAAGTATCCCTCAACCTATATTATCGATTTTTTTCATCCTGCCAGTACACCTTAGAATTTGACCTAAAAGTGGGAATGGGGAGCCTTGATTCCGTCAGTAAAAGTATATTATGCTAATGCTATTTTTTTAATAGAGTAATTGATATTTCCTTATCTTAAAATTATTATTAATAAAGATCTCAACTCGTTTTACTTTACTTACTAACACAACAGAAAATTTAATAAAATAATAAATGAAGAAATTCTTTCCCTGCTATTTTACATTAGTAGACCACCTTGGAATTTCTGCGAGATTAATCCCTAAAAAATGTTTATAAGCCAACCATCTACCAGTTTAATTTGTAGTTAAACCGTGTCTTTCATTTTATACATTGCTGATGACTAAGGGTACATTCCTTTTAAACCTTCCTCCAACTTGCCCTTATGCTCTAATTGAAATATTAGACGTAGGTACTTAAATGATTTTTTAAATCTGATAGACATAGACAAATATTGTATCCTTTCATTTGCAGAAAGTGACTAAGTTACGAAGAACATACAACGAACTACTCTGAACATGATCCTAGTAAATTCATTATCCATGTAGGGTGTACAAATGACTAAAAAGTTGTTTTCGTACCTATGTTATTTTGTTTCAAGCGTATAGAGATTTGAAATAATCTCCACAACTGAAAATGGTTTAAATTGTTTTTCATTAATGGATTAAAAGTTCAACAGACAGGTACTTGTCAACACATATTTCATGTTTTAGATTAATCGACATTTTAGTAAAGTCGAATTTCGCCCTAATCTGAGCGAGACTTTCATATAATAAATCACATAAATTAAACGTAGGAGTAATACGGAGAACCCAAGCGTATATACAATTACTTATACATCTCTCCGAGGTACTTTTTACCTTTAGAAAGAGTGCCTAAAGTTTCAGAACGTTGCTAAGTGGGGCAAGCTAAAAGCGCTTTAACGTTTCTTATGTATGCAGAATTCCACTCGACTCGCTTAAAGAATCATTACCGCTGCTGCGTCGACGTTAAAACCGTCTGAAAGGAATGTGTGAATCAGGAAGGAACAGTGTTACACTTTTTACGAATAAAGTTATTTTGAATACCAGATTTATTAAGATTCTTATTACATCGGCCATTCTACCCTAAATAACATTGGATTCAAAATAAAGCTAGATCTTTGTGCCAATATTATCTTTTATGTACTTAACGAAATATATATACGTAGTACCTATACATATTGCCACTTTCTCGATATATTTACTTCAAAGCAAAATATATCTTATACTAATATATAAAGCTGAAGAGTTTGTTTGTTTGCTTGAACGCGCTAATCTCAGGAACTACTGGTCTGATTTGAAAAAATCTTTCAGTGTTAGCCCAGCCTATTATCCATGTTAGCATAGCCCATTTATCGAGGAAGGCTATAGGCTATATATCGTCACGCTAAGGCCAAACTTTTTTAACTATTCCACACGGACAAAGTCGCGGCCAGAAGCTAGTCTTTAATAATGTTAAACTTCGTAAACAGTGTCTTAACAAAGAAACAGGTATTTTTAAACTGTAGCATCCCATTGCACTGTTTACTTCAACACCTTGTTCTTACAGAAAATCCATTAAAGTGCTAAAACAAAAACAATACATCGATTTGTTTATGTCTTCTCTATTCTTGTCGAATAACAGTTTTAGTTACAGTTTAATAACAAAGGGAGGACACCAGTAACACATTTTAGCTTTATAAAGATGTTGTTTTTCAAGGCCTTTTTGTGGACCTTTTGTCATTTTAATGTGTATACCTAAAGTCAGATAGAGGTTTTTTTACGAAAACAGTATTTACGCAAAACACACTAAATTTTCTAAGTAAACCTATTTACAAGCTGACGGCATTTAATACTCAATTTTTCAGTAATAGAAAACGTAGACCCATTTATAAATAACTTTTTGTGGCGCTAAATAAATTTATTTTAAATTTACATTGAAGATGAGTATGAGTTTTACTTGATCCGATACGTAAACCAATTGTCTCGCTTTATTTGGTGTGCATGTACTAGCATATTTTCCTCGCAAATTGCTAATGCGCTGGAACCTTGTCAAATTAACATTCACGTGACGTCATCAGGAACTCGATATGTACGCGTACTCGCCAGCCAGTGATGCTTACGGTACTGAGTGTTCGGCTACGGTTACGTCATCAAAATGGCGGCCAGGCGCATTACCAATTTGCGGGGATAATATTATTAGTGTCATAAAACAATTAACGTAATACACTCACTTCTGATACTCACAGAATATTTTATTTCTAAATAGGGTTACATGGCAATATATATAAAAAAAAAAATAAGACAGGACATGAATAATTTAGGCTGTGACTAAATTTATTAAATTATATTGCAAGTTGCGAGACGTGATGAATGTTAGGACGTACAAATAAAAATATATCAAGAATAAAAATCCTAATTCAAAAAAATAAATTTATTAATTGCAGATAAATAATTATATTATAATTTATGACTTATAATGATATTTTTTTTTAATTGACTACATAACTAATGTAGATTAGTTTAGATTATTGTATGTATTAGATTAATGTAGATTTATATAAGTATTTTTTAATAATGGGATATATTATTTGTATTATTTTTGTGATGAATAACAGAAAAATGTAATAACATGATTATGATAATATTATATTGTTATAATGGCCAGGCAACATTATAAACTGCCTGTATTATACGTTAGAAAGGACAAACTGTTTTTCCTACAAAGAACACAACATCTTCTCTATCTTTAAATTACATGTATGTGACAGTTTATGCAATAAAATGATATTCTTATTCTATTCTGTAGATATGTAGAAAAAATATATAAACTATAATTGATGGATGTCTTAAAAAATTACGGGTTTTATTTTGCCTGTACAGTAGTTCAACCCCAGGATTCATGTACCGTGACGTTCGTTTAAATTATATACTGAAACTATTAATTTTACTTCATACTAACCGAGAATTATAACTTTGCTGGATAACAGTTAGATTGTTATGGTTTACCGTTCGGCACACTTTTGCAGGTTATGGAGAACAGTTATCGAGACAATGTGTGGTGGTAAAAAAGGGGTGATATCTATGTATAGTCTGGTATTCAAGTCGTTGTTAGCAATTTTTATGCTACTATTCTGCTCGCGCCTTCGCTCACATAATGTTCGGATTTGTATCCCACGGAAGCTACCCGTTCGTCCGGATTGTTAGACATTATTAATGTTCCGTATTATATTATATTCAGTGACTAGTTCAGAATTTATACTATTAACTTAGTCTTAGTAAATCTCAGTTTACTATTAAGTAAAAGCTACTATTGAATAATACATACACAGCACATTAACACCTTGCTAGTGTCATTGATTTTATTGTTACGAATTTGTAAGGGATTTGTAGGATGTAAATTCGAAAATGCCGTTGGAATTATCACAAAGTTTATTAGAAGTACCCACACCGTAATTCACAGTTCTTACAAGTATAGCCGAATATAGTAAAACCAAACCGTAGGGCAGAAAATCGTTATCACATAAAACGCGCAAAGTTCAAAATTATAAGATACTCGCTCCGAAGGTACACTAGGAAACGCCTCGTTCGCAGTCAGAATATGACTAGCGCATTTCCCGACTGACCGACACACATCCATTTGTAAATTAGACATGGCCTCCTAGCAAAATGCGGCCCACTGGTTCTTGAAATCGTTAAATGCTCATGGATTTCGCACAAAATACCACCACAGGAAAGAAGGTTTTATGACGTTATGGTTTTATACACAAAGCGTCTTGACGTGAACAAAGAGATAAGCGCAAACAATAGATCACTCAAATTCAAAGGGGTAATAAAACAACCTGCAAGGGCCGGTTTGCATCAGTATTATATATACTCCTGGCCGTATTATGAAATAATCAAATCAAATATCATGATTGAAATTAACTCATTGGTTACTGTTAAGCATCTATTTATTTTACTGATATATTTTTAGAATGTAGAATTAAGATTACTTAATTAACTATGTACATATAGCGCTATTAGCGGAGTTACCACATACCTATTAGTAAGGTGCCAATGAGAAATACAGTAGTCGACTATACAATTAATTCAATACAATTTGCCGAAGGTTACACATCGATTAATCTTATTCACGCGACCACACCGCATTTGGACCGTTGGATGCCCCTTCTTATCCAATGAACAATTCATTCTGTACGACCTGATTCTGCTAAATATGCCAATATGCTTTATACAGAGGCTAAAGACTCAAGTTTGGTTAGTCTTAATTAATTGGATTTGTGTCTAGTGGAACTTTACTGTTGGTTATAATAATAATTATTATATGTTATTACTAGCTTCTGCCCGCAACTTCGTCCACGTGGAATAGTTTAAAAAAGGAAGTGAATTAAAAAAACCCCGATTTTGAAACATTCTTCATTGCTTGCTTCTTAGCGTGATGATATATCCTGTATCCTCGATAAGTGGGTTATCTGACACTGATTTTTTAGTATTTCCTGAGATTAGCGCGTTCAAGGAAATAAACAAATTCTTCAGCTATATTATATACGAGTATTAGTATATGATGTAGATACTATGTTGCTGCAGATTTGACATTTTTGGTTCTTTATTGTGTATACATCAATACAAAATAAAGTTATAACTGTATAATTATACAGAAAGGGCAGTCTTATCGTTAAAGAGCAATCACTTCACATAACTTCAAGACTAAATCGGTTTGAAAGTGTTTTTGATGCTGAAGATAGGTTTGTAAATTGTTTACTTTAAAATCCTTAAATTTTGAATTTCTGAGATTATTTGATGTTTATACCTTGTTATATGAAACTGCTATATTCAGATGTATGTAGTTTCAATACGTTTGTATTCTACATACACGCCAACACGTATTTAATTGTTTCATATAGTTTACAACAAATTTGAAATATATTAGGTACATAAAAATAAATCGAGCGACCAATTTGGGAAAGTCCATTGTAATTTGTTACATTTGCCCATGTTTCCTTGGCCGCGGTGGATGTAACTTCCTTTTTTTGTAATTAAGACTTCTGATTGCGATATACGGGGTCAACTAGGAAAAATTTCCTTCGTATTTTAGTTTTACTGGCTGTATTTTCTGACATTATTAAACGAAGGAGGCTGACCAAAAAAAGAGATATTTTCTTCTTAGGTTAGAAAATGGTCTTGATCTTTATTTCAAGCAATTGCTATTTCTATAGTTACATGGAAGAAGGGAAAATTAACCCATATTACGCAAGTGTCATTATTTATATAAGGTATAATTATTTACATGTAGACTCTACCTTCTAATACGTTCTAATAAGATTTCTAATACTAACAGAAGTTAGTATTAGAAATCTATCAATCCTAGCTTAGGGTTAAGTGGGAAGAGATTTATTTTAAGTAAGAAGGTTTGTAGCCTGTTTTCTATGATATGTATTCAATGAGCTATGTATTTTTTTTCTCCGTCTATACTTTGGTGCCAATGAATAGCTAGCAATCTCATTATATGGCACTAATCAATGCCGCAATATTGCGTCTTTTCTGATCATATAATGAAGTCAAGGCATCTATGTCTTTTATTGCAGAATTTTTCTGCTTACAGCTTTGTTGGAATGCGAATCCTCTTTTTGGTTTTATAGTCAGTCGAGATGATACCGAATTGCGACAGTATCTTAGCGAATACCAATTCACGTAAAGAACCTCGAACTTGTAAATTTGTAACCGACGAGTTAGTTCCCGTGTTCTGAGCATTCTCGAGTAAATTGTGAACAGTTCTAGTTATTAATGAACTCTTCAAGTACCGAATTAATGTTCTAATTTAATTAAATAATTGCTTAAATTACGAGAAGGGTTGATGAGAACTAACGCGTATTCGTGCTCTTCGGGAATATTGTTTTAAAGTTCCCAAGAGGTTGTGTAGATGTTCTTAGAAGTTGACTAGTTTTCTTACATACTAAGCAGCTTTTGTTAACAACATGACATTTTTTAATGTTGATGTATGACAGACAAGCTATTTCTGTCGTGATAGGCATGCAACACTATAGGAGTTAGGTTCTCTCTTTTCTTTCACCGTCTATCAGTTATTTGGGGTCGGTACAATATTTCTTTTCTTTCCATACTCCTCTGTACTGACATAGGTCCTTCAGACAATCCATCCATCTCTTGTTTGGTCTACCTTTACATTCGTACCCGTCAATGTTATACTGGAAGTATAACATTCTTTTTGTCACGTGACTTTTATCCCTCCTCATTACATGCCCATAACACCTTAGTTTTCTTTCTCTCAATCCTTCAGTTATGGGTGCAACGTTCATACATTCCCTTATGTACTCATTTCTCATATCGCAACATTTTTATCGGAATAAAAACAGTAAAATCAAATCATGGACAATTTCTGACTGTTTGACAGACGGTGTTTGCTAATTTCCTCTTTGATGGCAGCGCAGACGCTGTGCTAGACGGGAAATTGATTTTGAAACGTTAATGCACCCTGTTCGGGTTCCGCTGTGTTGACGCTTAAGTTGCCTCAATCGACGAGCGTACGCGGTGACCCGTATATAATTTTTCAATTAAAACTACCCACAAATATTGTTTTATGAATGACTTCAGGTTATTGAGCTTTTAAGAATTTTGTTATTAATATTACTGGAAGCGTAGGACAGTCTTCCTGTCTTTAAAGTGTTTTCTTTGGATAATATTTCACTTTTACTAAACACTTCTATTAAGTATTGATACTTGTTACACTGAGGGGCCTACAACGTTTATCCAACTGCTTACCCTATTTGTAGAACCCCTACTTGTTACATTTATTGGCGCAAAATTACATTTCACGCACATCAAAGTTTTTGGGTAGAGGGTCATTTTTATACTTTACATGTTTAGTAGTTTGTAAGGCTCTTGTGTTTCGTTCAAAATGTGTTTGTCCCTTGAAATGGGGAGGTACGAGCCTGCTGGTGGAAAGACAGATAGACGCAGAAAGTGATTTTTTTATACTGTGTAAGGATATACAGAAAATCTTTTATTAATTTCATTATGGGTAGAAAGAATTCAATAAAACTACGTCTTAACGGTTTTCTAAGCGCGGTATTTTATTGGATTTTTATTTCGACATTTCGGCCACTTTTCAGTAGCCGTTATCACGGAAGACCGAAAAGTGAAAAATGGTCGAAACGTCGGAATAAAAATAAGTAAAATACCGCGTTTAAGACCGTTAAAAAGTAGTTTTGTTATGTGTGCTAGTCGCAAAATTCTATAGAAAGGATTTCTATAAACGTGATTATAAAAAAAAACAAACACATTTATTTATTTCTACTTGTTGTTATTTTCCGCATAACTTTAATAAGTATTTGATAGACATAAATTAAATATAAATAAATTCAATGTCTCTGTGTGTTATAAATAGAAATAAATATTTTTGTGTTAATAATAAAAATAAAAGACTTAAAATTAAATCTGAATGAAAATTAGAATCCATTAAACTGAAATAAGTAATTAACAACGAAACTCAAATAATTTTAGTCAAAGAATCTAAATAAATTTTAACTGCCGCTTCTCTTCAGCTCCTGTAAATTAATACCGCGTCTGAATTCGAGTGTTTGAGAGTTAATGACATCGTTTTGCTTTTAAATTGCATTTCTGAAGGAAGCGGGGTGGTGTTACGTAAAATTTTATCGAATATATTATCTCATTAAACGGTTGTACTTTCCTCAATCTACCCTCTGGTTTTGAGCATATTATCAAGTTGTTTTGGATTAATTTGAAAAGTTGTTTTTACACGCGCTAGAACCATGCTGAAATGATTATCTTGACTACAGCTCTTAGGCTCGGCTCGATCGGTGTGACACCACGCTCTCTCAGAATATTGGTTTGAAACGGTTAGGCTTGAGCTAACCGTTTGGTTCGATGACCAACTTCCCTTTATTCTATATTCTCTAATCCATCCCCCAATTTCAATCTTATATCCCATCCTTTTATCCCAATCCTACATTCTGATCCCTTTTTCTTATCAAATTATGGCTGGCAAAGAATTGGCTTCACCCCTATTATGGCAAACCGCAATAGGTGAAGGTAACCACTTTCCATGAGCTGGGCCGTCTACCTGTTTGCCAGCTTTCCAATTTAAATTTTCGATGGATGTTTGTTACCCAATCACTCCAGAACAGCTGAGCGAATCTGGATAAAATTTGACACAGAGATAGATTATAGTTTGTCAAAAGAACACACATACAAGAAAAAAGGCTACTTTTAATCACGGAATAATTAACGGTTCCCATGGGATAACATTAACGAGAGCGAAGCCGCTGGCAAGAGCTGGTGTATAATAATGTTATACTATTATGGTACTTTATTTTTTCATGTTGAAAGCAAGGTACATTTTATCTAGGATGTATGCACGTCACTTTAAAAACCTTAATTGTTTCAAGTTAAATAAAATTTATGGACGTTATACAAGTACAGATTTGCACACAATACATTAGTTTAGTACAAATTACATGCTAATGAGTGTTTTAAAGATAAAAAATTCAATTTTTAACTTTGCTTGCATATAATCAATAAAAAGAATATCCACTTTATTGAACGAAATCACTAAAACATATAATGTATATAGGAATTTAAATACGTACATTGCTTTATCCTTGGAGGACTATTTTGCTACAACAACACACGAATTAAATACACCCAAGCAATGAGCAAATAGCAATCAAATACACACCACATAATATCTACAGTTACATATTAAAGTATTTTAGAAAATATTTAAATTAACCATCTAAATACACAGTTTAACTAAAATTTTATTCAAAAATTTATTTCGAAAGAAAGAATAGGCATACTCTTGCTATTTTAGGGCAACAATTGTGAATGTATGACAGGTTTATAAATATATATTACAAGGCCATTGTTTTAAACTTTTTAACGACCCTGCAAATTTCTTTGATCAAACCATCTATTAAAATAGACTCCACGAAGTAAGCTTTCAGTCTTCAAAATAAAATTAATAAATTGTTTGAACTTTTAGACTAGTGTTTCATTTTGATAATTATCATATTTATATTATTTGATAATTATATTATTTTGGTGTTTAATTTTTTTAGCTCTCTTTATGTTTGGGAAAGAATTTTTAAGATAAACTTTTATTTTGATGTATCAAAAATGTTTAGTATTTTATTTTTAAAATTAAATAGTTGAGCCCATGTATACTGTTTAATGAATCGCTTTTACTTTTTTCATCAAACCTTTGCCCCCTTTGTGCGCTTTGTTGTCTCAGCGGGGATGTCAGAGCGGGGAGGCAATTAGGCTCGTGCCAGACAACAAACGGTCGTTTCATACGTTATTAATGGTACGGTTTTGCGTATCATCGTCAGTGGTAGCAGGACTGGCTGGTGATGAATTATGGATTCGGTGTTCCATTATCGGTGCTGCAAAACTGACAAAACAAGCTATTATTAGTAATTTCTTTCTGCTTTGTATGGGACGGTATCGATTCTGTCATCGGAGACTTCTGAAAAATCAGTGATGACAATAAACAAATTGCTAATGGGAAAAGGGATATATTTGCTTACCATGAGCTAAGGAGTAAAAGGACACTAGAGTTAATTGACGCATTAATAGACAGATAAATATCCATTAATAAAGACGAAAACGCTTACACAATAATAAATTTAAATATGGTGATAATTGTTCTTTAAGCTGCATTGTTAGAAAATATTGTATTTAATAACGTAACTTTATTATCTAAAACGTGTGATTTCACTAGCGCAACTTTTAATTCCTATTCCGTGCACTTAATTTTCCAGGTTAAAATTTATCCTATATTCGTCGTTCGTATCTACCTGTAATCGAAAGCACGTTCATGGCAAAGTTCCTCAAAACTGGTTACTTCCCTGTGAATAAGGCACAAAAATTTAATTTCAAAGGCGACTGGCGGTTTTCGGCCCGGGTGTCTCCAAAGACAAAACTTATACTGAAAATGATTTTTATTTATTATCTTTTTAAGAAGTTCCATATTATTTTAAAATCCTTGGTAACCAGAGAAAAATAATGTTGAATGTTTTAAAAATCGATACTCGCTTACCATGTAAATAAATTCAAAAGCATTGTTGTCTGATTCTTTAAATTATTATATTAATAAGAATTTATATATATTGCGAGTTAAAATATCAAAACGTAAAATATCAAGTTTCAAGTTGCCGCCAAAAACTCTAGTTTATCGTAATGGAGATTATGTCAATGTCAAAAAATTATGATCATATTCTATTATCAGTTCTTGTTCTTCAAGTTCTTGTAGAAAATGACAATCACACATGAGTTTCTAATGAAATAAGTTACCTAACTCATTGTAATTATGCGTGAAGGTGACCACACAGAACGCTCCTAAGAAACTCGCCAGTCTTTTGTGTATAAATAGTAGGAAATATTGACATTTGAACAGAAACGACTAGAGAGGTATACAATAGATTGTATAAAGATTTCTCCCAATAACATGTCAATGACAAGCACAAAACCCTGAAATGACCCTTACCACAAAACAAATCTCAAAGTAAACACCGACACCCTCCTTGTATTGATTACTTCGAACAAAGCACCAGTTGGCTTTGAATTGTGCTTTTCAATTGACAGGGCGTGAAACAAGGACGTGTCGCTTCTAGCTTTCTAGGTTAGCGAAGGGCGATGTGCCTAGGGTTGCTCTATTCATCTAGGTAATTATTATCATTATTTTATTTAAATTTGGTTGAATCCAAGACCATTAATCCAAATATTTTAAATGCCGCATAAATAGATAGTGTCAGAACTCATCCCTAGAATAGAATATATTCCTATTTGTATACGTCGCCTCTTTGCTGCATACAATGAAATAAAATTGAATTTTTAGGAAACATTTTATTGAAGTGATAACTTCTTATGGGAGGGTAAACCGCTTCGTTACGTAACTTGTTACGGCGCCAGTCTGGTTTCCCTTTCTCTCACGCATACGGCAGCGGTAGGCAGGCTCCTCCTTTCTCACTCTAACCCACAGCATGGGCCGTATTTCGGTAATTAGATTAAATAATTATAGTAGTTACGTACATACACAAAATTCGAATATACATATTCAAGAATTCTAATTAAGATTAAAATATATTTTATAATTAATAAAAGATTTTATTAATAAATAACTTTTCCTTACACTATCATATTCATATACATAAAATTCAAGTAATAACCTAAGCTTTTTGCAAGTTAAACAATTTCAATATTAAATAGTTCAACTTAGATTAGTTTAAACTTAAATCCCTTCTGTCGGGCGTGCCGAGACGCACACGTTTTTATTTTATTTTTTAAAGTAATTGTATTTAAACGAATAACTTTTTTCTGTCTATGTACAATTGATTTTAGGGATACCTACTTCTAATATTTAAATTTGGGTACAATTTAAATGCTCACCAAAAATATTTTTTGTCCCTTAGACTAAGCACCAAATAAAATATATTACATCATATAAATTTAATCCACTCTATACCGAGGTGCCTAAAAAACAACGTTTTACGTTCCAAAATAAATATACACTCATCAGAACAATTGTATGTTTTGTATTTAAATTCTTTTTGCTTATCAAAATGGATAAATGCCTACCAAATATTGTTTAACTAAAACACTAACATTCAAACCGAAAATTGCAGTTTAATGTGTTTAGAAATATATTTAAGACTTATTTATAACAACTGAAATTGGTTTTGAGTGGAAAAAATACATATTCAATTAATTAATAAGTTTGAAATTCACGACAATGATCTCGTAATTTTGTCGCCGAGACGTTTGTTTACGTTTTTTGACGGGATTTATCGAAATAGGAGACTGTATGTATCCGAAAATTTAAATATGTGGAGTTTTAAACAGTCAGTTAGGTTAGGTTTTGTGTAGACCAAAGCGAAAACCGACTGTAACCATTCACTATTTATCTTATATATTAGTGAAAAACAGAAGTGAGGTTAGATTGACAAAAACATTAATAACTCAGGAACTATACATTTCCCGCACATAGGAGTTGCAGAAGGGGTGAGTTTTGCTCACATAATACAAATTTTACAAATATAATCTATTTTATTCCTGCCACGGTTTGTCTGGAAGAGATCGCTTTATAGTGATAAGACCGCCCATTGTGCACATTTAGAATATATTAAGGCTATAAGTTTTTCTGTGTTTTTTGTAATGGTGTACAATAAATTGTTATCTCTCTTTCTCTTAATCTCAAATTTATACATTAAACCCGATATTAGACAGTTCATTTCTGTCTTTTAATTTCGATAAATCATACATATAAACATAAACTTAAATCATTCAATGTCATTGCATAACATCGTGTTCTATTGTTCTATGCCTTTCAACCATATTGACTCAATTTGGTGTGGTGGTATCCATCTAATATTAATAACAACTTATAATACAGAAATAATGTAACTCTTTTAATATTATATATAGATATGCAAGATAAATACATTCGATACTTTCTTTTGATGTTTTATTATTTAAACTTTTATAGACCACATCATTCAAAGTTTCAGGGGGGCGTAACCCTTGCGTAACAATTACCTTTAAATAAAATTAGTTAATCATATTAAACTGCCTAAACACGTTTTACACAAAAGTTTTAGTTCTTTAAATATGTTTAGCGGCAAATTTTGCGTTGTGTGCACGACGCTAATGGCATTTAAGGGTGTTAACGTTTTGTGATTCTTAAATAAATTTAAGCATTTGTGCAGCATATCAAAACTGCATTAATAATGTTCATCGGATGTACAGTATTTAATATTATGTTGAGCCAATACTACTGGATTAAGAGAATCAGTGAACTAATCATCAAGCCATCACCTTGAAGTACTCTGATTTTCATTCCTAGTATTATTCTTTCATTAATCTTTCATTCAGTCAAATATAAGCTAAGAGTAGTCAACCCTAAGAGAGTTGCACATCGCTGCAACGCTTTGTCTTGCCGCCGTAGGTTCCGTCTATTAAGCGGTGCCGGACTGAAGCGTTAAGTGTTGGTTTATCTATGGAATTGCTTTATTATTCCCCAGAGATGATGTATTTGGGTTAATGGGATACGTTTTACCAACAACGTGAAGAAGGAATCATTGAACTCACATTTTCAGTTCTTGGTGGCTAATTGGGTATTTGACACATCTTAAAATAAATTCTAAAACAATACAAATATTAAATACCTATTTGTGCAGGGACGGAGAAAGAATACAATTTCCTGCGGCCGGGAGGGCTGTCGTAGGAGGCGTCAAAACGACCCACAGCCCGGTGGTAGGGCATTTGCCCGGCTGTATGGCTACCACCCCTGGGTCTGAAGCATGTCGCCGCCATAACAATCTTGAGTTGTGTTCTGGCATTAGTGACCAGGTTCCAGTCTCCCTTAATATAGCAAAAGCGCATTTGTAGCATCTTTGGTGTTGCAAATGGCCATAGACGATAGTAATCGCTTTCCATCAAGTGGGCCGTCTGCTTATCTGCTGAACTCCTGCAATAAAAATCTTACTATTGATCATCTCTCCTTCTATTTAATTCACCAGAATTATGACGTCACAACGCAGTACATTTATACAAAATCAAGGAGGCTGTGACTTTTTTTCATGAAGATAAAAAGTATCTAAGTTCATTTCACTGTCAAATACCCAATTGTAATGAACTGTTATGACACTGCAAGCATTGACTGCCTAAAATTATTTATTATATTTAAATTTCAACAGATTCCTTCGTTTTAGGATTTAGTAGCAAAAAGAGATAAGGGTTCCTTCCGTTTTTATTATATCCATTCATCCAGTGAATAAACAGTTTCGGAACAGAACCGATAACCATTCAAGCATAATAAGGGTATTTACAAAAGCCATAACACATCACAAACGTCATACAACATTTCCGTATCGGTTTCAAAGCACCCTATTAGTGCTCAAAACGAGTGCAATTTTCCAGTAACATTGTATCTCGTGTCGTGTTTGTTATACTACGGCGCCCGTGATCGTATCGTTTATTGAGCAATTCGATGTTCAATCGACTGTGTTCACGATGCCATTGCGCTTATGGACGTGAACGTGCCGGCTGCTGTTGGATTCTGATGAGTTGTCACGGCGCAGGTGTGCTTGGACTGAAAGATAATAAGCATACATGGTTTATTTAGCACTGTTTCAATGTTTTTTTTATATAGCCTGAAGCAGGCAAACAGGAGACGGCGCACCTGATGAAAAGTGATTACCGTCGCCTATGGACGTTTGCAACGCGTTACCGACCTCTAAGAAATTTTATAACGCCCTTTTCAAAGAACCCCATGTCATAGCGCAAAGGGAAAACCGCGGCGGGAACTTCTCTCCAGATCATTGTTGTACGCGGAATAAATGTTCTAGAGAACCGTTGCGTGGTTGAGCGTCGGAGCTCAAGGAATTGAGGGTGAATATCCCGTCGCTAGCGAGCGGTGCGGTTGTAAAAGTGAGGCGTTGGCACCAGATCAAACAGCTCCTCGGAACACTCCCCGTTGTACAGGTTTTGATGATGATACTGGTTTTGTAGTAGTTATAGAAGGAGAGAACCAAGACATGCTGGTTTGTCGTCGTGAAGAATGACATGCTTGCCAGTAGTCACACAATGGGGAATTTAAAAGACTGGAAGAAATTTTTAGGAAGTATATTGCGCTCAGCAAATTTACCTTGGTATATATGTTACTTACTACACGAAATATTTGGTTTAAAACAACACATTTAAATTCACATATTCACACCAACCCGCCATATCCTTCAAACTTGTTTAAATGTCACACCACACGTAACAGCAAAACAAAAATGTATATTATTTTAGTAAAATACCCTGTTATTGTCTCAATCGTAGACTTTTTGTAGGGTAGTCGTGGCACGCCTACGCAACCAATTTTGGAATCCTGCCATGCATAATGTTGAGAACTACCGACGATTACTTCCTAGTATGCCTCATAGAGGCTTATTCGACAAGGTCTGACGTAGAACTGGGACGAATCTGCAAGTTCTTCGAGTTTTTAACGATTTCGATATAATAAAACTATTTTTTTACGGTTTGAAACGGGGTATTTTATTTTTATTTTGACATTTCGGCCACTTTTCAGTAGCAAGTGTCAATGAGTAAATACTCATTAAAACTTAACATCTTTGTATTCCGTAATCACGGGGGGGGTTTCCTACGTGATCATTTCTGCCAGTTTAGTCTAAGCCACTTAAAATATCTTCATTCCAATAAATTGGTTTCGGTAGGCAGGTATTTAGACATTGATAATGTTAATTTACCAGAACAATTAGACTTCCTATGAATGGTTTTTTTGATAAACATGTAGCAATATTTTACCCGTTAAATTAATTAAAACTCAGTAATATTGATGCAAGCCGGACCATGCAGGTGTCTTATTACCCCTTTGAATTTTAGTGATTTATTGTTCACGCCGCCGTAAGACATCATTAAACCTTCCTTCCTCAGTTGGTATTTCATGCGAATTCTTAGAAGCCATTAAACCGACCATTTAAGGATTTCAAGAACCAGCGGGCGGCATGCTTCTAGGAGGCCATGTCTAATTTACGAATGCATGAGGGATGGTCAGTTGGGAAATGCGCCAGTCGTGTTCTGACTCTGAACGAAGCTTACCTTGTGCACTTTCGGAGTCAGTATCTTATAACGGAGAACTTTGCGCATGTGATAACGATTTTCTGCCCTACGGTTTGGTTTTATTGTATTTGGCTATACGTGTTAGAACTGTGAATCACGGTGTGTGTATTTCTAATAAACTTAGTGATAATTCCAACGGCATTGTCGAATTTACATCCTATAAATTTGTAACAATATGTTTCATATTCTACTACTGAATGGTTGTACATTATGTAATACGTTCATATCTACACCTAAGACGCTTTATAACAAATTCTTTAAAAAAAGTAGGCTCTATATATCAGCGGTATCGATTATATCGGCAGCAGTAATATTTATGAGCTGTTCTATAGAGCGGACTTCCGATACTTCTTTTGTACAATTTTCTAGGTCAGTAGGGCTGCAAGGAGGCTTAGTTCTATGAAGAGTACTTATTCAAAGGAGATATTTATGCTTAGCAGCAATGTTTTGTAAAGGGGAAAGGAGTTGTAAAGAAATCGTAATGAACATGCTCCATATCATAATTAATTTTGAATAAATAAATAAAAAGATTGATGTTCGGATCCTGAAAAGATATTTATTACGTTTTTGGGATCCGTAGCCGGGTTGGAAAAAACGGAAGCGTTATGAAATTGTTACGTCCACACGGGTGGCTGTCGGCCTTTGTATGGCAGTCATTTTCTTAAAAAGACCTATTGAGTCTAAGTAGATGAAATTTAGCAAGAAGTTGTATCTGTATGCCGCCACGCATTGCTTTAATCATAAACACGGATGTAAAAAATGTCTTGCCTGACTGAATATGAATATGATGTCTTGTTTGTAAACTCGCACTTATTTTTTGAAAATGAAACTTTTTGAATATAACTTTATTATAATAACTTCTTATGATTTTGTATAATTTAAATATGCCTTATCTTTACATTTTGAATTGCCTCGCTAATTATTTACACGAGTTATATTTATTCTGTATTTATTTGTTTTCAATTTTTTTTTGTAAAAAATATATAAATATATGTTTTCATAAATAAATAGATCAGGTTACTTTTTTATTAAAATATATCAAAAATAAAATACATATTCAATAAAAAAACAATCTTACAGTTCACCACCAGCGGGGCCTAGGGTCCAAACTATCGGTGGTTAGGTTCTCCAGAGACAGGAACCTCCTCACAATTCGTGCCGTGCCTTCTGTATCCAGCCCTTCACCCAGCTTCCTAGCCAAAAAGCCTCTCTAGATGACAGTTGAGGCTTTTCGGTATAAGACCGTTGACGGTGACAACTATCGGTACAATTCTCGTTGACTCCAGACGCCACATAGCGGTAATCTCATGAGCAAGATCTAAATATTTCCTTAGTTTTTCTTTTTCTTTCTTCACGAGGTTATCGTCATGCAGGATACTGATGTCATCGAGTATTGCTCGTCGCGCAAATCGATCTATTATTACGATATCAGGCTTACTGGCTACAACAGTCCTGTCCGTGATAACTGATCGATCCCAGTTGAGCGTGGCACGACTGTTTTCAAGTTAATATATTTATTATTATTGTAATGACGGATAACTTTGTTTACATTGAATGGCTTCAAGCCTCAAGCCTTTACTGCTGTGAATAACTTGGTTAAACAACAACCAGGCATATTTTATCCACTGTAGGGAATTTCAGGAAATTTCCATAACAGTGTAAAATTACAGTCAAATTCCAAATTATACAGTCAATTCAGGCAAATAGGAGCTCGAAGTTTATTTCCAACGTATTCAAGACTCCGGCGTACAAACTTCCCACAAGTTGTAAAACTTGTTCAATTCGAAAGCACATTGCAGATCTCGAAATATAAAATTTGTTATTGAATAATCGATATAAGTCTACTCCATATTACGACACGCAATCGTATGCGAGGACTTTATACCGACGATTTCGCTAAAGAACGATTAGATTTATTTTGGAAATATTATTTTTGCAACTTAAATCTAATTAAATTATAAATAGATAATGTTCCCATATTAGTCTTTGTTTTACTACTGGTCAATCGTCCTTGTTGGCGAGCGATTATTCAACGCGCGTCATTGGAAGCAACCTTTTTTGTGAACCAGTGTTAGATCATCCATGTTTGACCACAATTAAATGATTTGCGCTCATTTTTGTTATCGACAAAGCGGTTGAATCGGAGAGATTCTTAAAAGGCTATAACATTTTTAAAGAAAACCTGGTTGCGGCGAATGACGCGAGGAATCACCCCTACTAAGTGATGTAGAACAGGGGCTAACAAAAGCGATGAGACGGGTAAATCAATGGCTGCTATGTTATTGGACAATTATCTCACCCTGAACGCGGAGAATTGCATATTTTATACTAACTGTTGTATCTCGGTCTTTCTAAAAGCGTAAATAGTTGTACGAAACTATAAAACCATAGAAAAGTGTATAGAAATCAAGCGCTTTAAAAATTATGTAGTAGTGTTATTTTCATTTATTTGTTATAATTAGATGAAGCGATTTGATATTTAGTCTAGTCGAGAAGTATATTTTCTGCGAATAATAGTTACCAGTCTCTTAAAAATATGGTAGATGACTCATTCGATCCGGAATAGCATCTAGAAAAAGTAGTTTTTTGGATTTTTTCTCCCAATAAATATTACAATTGTTATTAACAAAAAAGTGAAAAAAAATAGCCGTTCAGCTTTTGGGAAAATCTCAAAAACTATGAGAGATATCTAAAATATTATAAAAGTTTCTGAAAGAGCAGGAAATTTTAGTAAAAAACTTCTCGACTCCCGAAATAGTAGCACCAATATTTATAATTTTTATCTAACGTTGAAAATCGGGTTCCGCGCGGCAGTTTCGACATGCGCGCGCTGCTACTTTAATGAACGCAAGTTTTAAATAAAAAAAATTTCAATTAAATATTAATTTAAAAATTTGAACAAATTCAGGTATTATCTTAAAACTTCAAAGAAAATGATCCCGCGAGAGTAAAAGTTTTATCATCATTATTTATAAATTTATTGAATTGTTAATTCACCATTTTTTCGTGGGTCTCTGTTGTTATAAAAGGCAATATGAAAGTTGACAAAAATTTTCAATAAATTTTTCCTCTCGTGGAGCCCTTCTTATCAACTTACTCGACAAGATTGCGTGAGAAAAATTTTAGAAATTTGTTTATTTAATTAATTATTAATTTTTAAATGAACAAAATAATTACAAACTTGAATAACAGTGTTGAATTTTTTAATTGCAATTTTTTTTAATTTAAAACTTGCGTTCATTAAAGTAGCGGCGCGTGCATGTCGAAACTGCCGCGCGGAACCCGATTTTCAACGTTAGATAACAATTATAAATATTGGTGCTACGATTTCGGGAGTCGAGAAGTTTTTTACTAAAATTTCCTGCTCTTTCAGAAACTTTTATAATATTTTAGATATCTCTCATACTTTTTGAGATTTTCCCAAAAAGATGAACAGCTGTTTTTCTTTTCACTTTTTTGTTAATAACAATTGTAATATTTATTGGGAGAATAAATCCAAAAAACTTCTTTTTCTAGATGCTATTCCGGATCGAATGAGCCATCAACCATATTTTTAAGAGACTGGTAACTATTATTCGCAGAAAAAAAAACTTCTCGACTAGACTAATTGTTGTATTCGTAGTCGTAGCTCGTAGCGATGTACCTACTACGTAACTGTCTACGACCTAAATATGCGGTAGTTTAGCTAAGCTAAGCTAAGCTAAAGGTAGTTTAATTTAGCTAATGCTTTAATAATGCCAATTTCGACTTGCACGTGTAAGGGGACCATCCACAAATTACATTACACTACCGTTCTAGTCACAGCTGGTAACGTTCGTGACTTCTATCCATATTTTGCAATTTTACATCTAGAAATTATTGAATTAAAACAGCAGTTCCGTAATTAGTTCTATTTCAATATGATTGAATATTTTAATAATTTAAATATTTATGGCCATGGCTATGGCCATACAGTTGAAAATATTTTGAAATTTTTCGTTAATAGTTCAAATTTCGTGTTTTAAAGTATTAGATTTCGAAATGTGACGTCACGAAATTTAGTACCCCTTCCACCCCTTGTCACACAATATCACACTTATTCGACATTATTACTTTGAATGCGAATATCGTTACATCGTTCGCGTTCTGTTAGAGTACAGGCCAAGTATTTCACACGAGTGTGCTTATAGCGTCTCATGTTCCACTTTTAACGCTTCTTTTTCCAGAAGCACGGCTTCTTCAGTGACGTCTCTGCGGCAAGTTCCCAATAAGTCTATGGTCGTTGCTAGACTTAGTCAAACTTATTCACAAATGTAGAAAGCCCTTTCCTGTACATTTTATATGTTAATTCATTAAAAGTTTTACTAAGCTTTCCCGTTAAAACAAAACTTAGGGAAGTGTGCACGAATCGAGCCAACAAATATCCCGGGAATAGGTATAGGTACAAGGGAAGCCGGAGCAGTGAATCCATCTGGGTGACCTAAAACTACAGGTGCCGGCGTTCTGTCGCATACCGGTCCCAACGGAGAGCGGTAAGCTGGCTAAGCTCCTTTTTGTATTTCATGCTTTTTGTAAGAAATGAGGGAATAATCCAGTCGCATACGACAATACTGAATGTCTTTTTTATTTATATTAATAATATGGAATTGAATATAAGATCGCTTTTGTTGGATTACCGACAGGCTAAATGCAAGAAACAATCAATCTAATATTTGCTTACGTTTAAGTCGATCTCATTATTTACACTTAGTATTTATTTCTAACTCATAGATTACTTCCTTAGCTTCGGAATGTACAAGTTGTTTAAGTTTTGATATAACAAATTTAGATCTTATTAAATATATAGTAAATTTAGATCTATTTACAAAAAAAATATTACTGATTGCTTTAAATTGTCTAATGATTTTTTACTTAATGAAAAATAGTGAAATAACTTATAACCAATAAGTTATTATTCTTATATTATTATTCTGCGTTATTACGTGTCGTGATAAAGCTTTGAAGTCAAAGTTTTTTATCGTATATTACATGTCAATCATAATTTTATACTACACGAGCGACCACAGCAGGGTATGATCTCATTTTTCGTTGTCACTCGAATGCGGAACATGCGGAAATTAGTTTGTAAATGATGATACCTCAAACGTACAATTATTAGTTTATTTGAAATATATAGACAAAAGCTTATCTTATATAATTTATGGGGTTTTAGCGCAGATATCACCATGCCAGCTCCAAAGACAAAATCTTTGATTTAGAATTAAAAACACAGTATTTAAATGGAGCATCGTGAAGTTAATTTCGATTCCGTATCCCGTTCATGATATCCCATTTACTGGGATAAAAAGTATCCTGTTTATCCCAGTAATCGAAACTACACATACAACTCAGAGAGAGTTGTATGTATTGTAGTACAATGAGAGTTGTATGTGTAGTTTCGATAGTAAGTTTATTACTATTATTACTACTTTCTTCTATTCGAGCATACTTACTTACTATCTAGTTCGTTGCTTTACTTTGCGAGAGGCCTTTGTGTGTTTTAATTGTTTAACAAAAGACAGGGTAACATAAGAAGGGTGTCGCAAAATTTTCAAGGCGAGCAAATACATCAGTAACGCCTCTGGTGTTGCAAACGTTTATAGGCAACGTTGATCACGCTCTATCATTTGAGCTGTCTCTTTGTTTGTCTGCTTCAATAAATAAGTATCTTTCTTGTTAGACTGAAGAAAGAATAGTGCTAGACACTGTTCAGTTCTAAAACGGTTCTCATTACAACGATGTAAGTTCAACGTATAGTTTTACCACCACGTGCTATCAGCGACGAAAACGTTTTGAATTTGCGAAACCCACCAATTCATTTTGGCCGAGTATGGTGGGTATTTATTATCTAAAAGCATCCCAAATAAACGTCCATTTATGAAGACGTTAATGAAAGTAGATGAAGCGAAAGTTGTCTGTAAGGGTCGTCGTCTAGATTCATAGTCTTTGTCTACCGCCATGGGAAACTAGGGTGGTATGTTAATTTCTTTAAAAAAAAACTAAAAACAAAACTAAAAAGTATATTTCTAGTCGGTGCGAAGTAAAACATAAAATTTGTTGTTGTTTTTCACTTTTAAGCTACGTATATTTAATGGTATCCAATAATTTATATGAAAGTTTGCAGAAGTTTTACTGAATCCAACTCAAAAAGAATTATCAAAATCGGTTGGGAAACAAAAAAGTATGACATACATCAAAGTTAAAAATAACGTCTACACGACGAATTGCGAACCTCTTTTTGAAGTCAGTTTAAAATAGGTGGATATGAGTCCAGCTGTATTACGTGTATGGGTTGTTATTATTGTATAGAAGTACAAACACGATTCAGCTATTGACGCTCATTAATTTATCAGAAGCCTTAGCTGTCGGTGGATTAATCGATAACATGCCCCCCTGCACATAAGGTAGACCACCCCCTACTTGAGCTCCGACGAGTGCTCCAAGATGTACGTACGTAGGTTAAGCACTCGATAAGCTACAAATTACCGAAGCGCTTTCCTTCAATAACTCGCTCCGTAATTGACTTAAACTTTCAGCAATTAAACACGTACGTTTTAACAACTTCAGTAAGTTTGGTGAGTCTGAAAAGTTTATTTTAGATGTATTTATGGTCTCATAGTTATGAACTTATCTTATGGTTAAAATCGCTGAATGTGTCCGTTCAGATTTGTGATTTGTATAGATCCGCGAGTGCATTAGTAGAGATGTCATCATCATCATCATCATCATCCGAGCGTTAAATCCCGCTTGTGTTCGGAGTTTTCACTCCGACGCCCAGGGTCCGCTTTCCTACTTTTTCTACACCACTTCGCGCGGTATTTCTTGGGCCTTCCCCTTCGACCGGGACCTGGCGGAGGCGGCATAGCTAGACATTTTTTTTTTGAATTGCAGGAGTTCAGCAGACAGGCAGACAGCCCACTTGATGCGCCGATGTCTGATTGAAATTATGTTTCCCACATAATTAGCCAATCTCCGTAAAACGTGGCTGTACCAGCGTAAGCGACAATGTTGCAGTTTGTCTGCTATGTCACGGCCATGAAGACTGCCGCGGATGCGGGAGTTCCTGATCCGGTCTTTCCGGTCACTCCACACTTCTATCGCAGTATATTAATCTCCGTGAGACGCAGTTCTTGCATATGTCGCTTAAGTACAGGCCACGCTTCACTGACATCCAAAAGGACAGGTCTAATGATGGATTTATAGACCTGTCCTTTTAATTTAACCGGCATTTTGGGGTCACAAATGACACCTGCCACCTCACGCCACTTGTATTAGTAGAGATGTTTTTGTTAATCTATTCATTTTTCTTTATTTAATTTATACATAATCATAATAATATATAATTACTTGACCTCACTGAATGACATATCAACACACAGCCCGAACTACTGAGACTAGGACCGTGCACAACTGTACATGCAGGGTTCTTTGAAAACTGTCGGTGCGCACTAAGAAAGAGTTTTTGAAAACGCAATGCCTAAAGGGGTGAAAAATGGGATGTAAGTTTGCTCAAACCATGACTATTGTGTTTTCTACGCGAGCGAAGGTGCTAGCCATGGCTGGTCTGAACAGCTTATTATACACAAGCTGTACCCGCGACGTCGTCCGCGTAGAATTTGTTTTCATTCTTCATGGGTGTTTCGCTCCTATTGGTCTTAGCGTGATGATATATAGCCTATAGCCATCCTCGATTAATCGGCTATCTAACACTGAAATAATTTTTCAAATAAGACTAGTAGGTAGTTCCTAAGATTAGCGCGTTCAATCAAACAAACAAACTCTTCAGCTTTCTATATTTGTATAAGATTTGTTTAAAAAATTAACGACTAGATATCCAATCATAGAGATACTAAGAACCTCGTTAAGTTTGACTTACTACTATATATAACTTATTAGTTAGTAATTGGGTTATCAGTTTTTTACCTAAAAAACCATTATATGGGCAAAAATACACTACCCTACTTACAAAAGTAATGGAATATAGTTCGGTAAATTTATCTCACGACTTGCTTAACAACTATCTAATTGTGCGATCAATCAATTAGTTTGTTAAGCAGTAAATTGGTTTTGCACAATAAAGGTATAATGGTGATGAGTTTAAACTAGAGCTATCTAATTTAAAAAGGTTACAGTGAATGATCCTCAACATAATGGCGTTGGAATGCCGCCAGTTTGGTCCGATCACTCCACTCTTGTTCCAAGTCACGGATGCGAATTTTTGAATGTCAGCAATTTGGCTGTCATAGTTTTCTTTGTGCTGGCTATGTTGCGGGAAACATATTATTTCAAATATATGCTTTTATTCGTAGACGCACCTTTTCATCCTATTCCAGAAGTAAATTTCAAATTAGAACATTTTTTTTGTTATATGCCTAATGCGAGTATATATTGAAGTAATTTAATTAATATTTGTAAAGACCCTGCTCAATTTGGGACAGTGTTAGTAACTGTGGTCATGTACGTCTTGTTTATGTCGTTAAAAATAACGCCTTAAATCATTAGATACGTTAAAAATTAATAACAGTGTTACATCACAAATAACGCATTAAACCCACATCTGCGTGAAACGGTCACTAATACTAAAGTTATCCCAAATGGAGAGAGGACATAAAATAAAGAGACTTGTGAAATATGATGGAGTAACGAATATAAAAATATAATTGATATAATATTTAATACTTTCGATATATTATATGAATTCAGATGAATTGAGTAATTTCAATTTAATATTGCAAATTGGTTTTCGATTTCGTACATAATGACTGAACAAACCCATATCAATAGTTTAATTACGACCCGAATAACGTAAATTTACAAATGCCAATAGTCGAATATTAAACTATAAAAGTATTCATATTGTACACATCAATTATATATTTAACTGGACAATTATTTTGCAAGATTTGGCTTTTGAAATTTATTTATAATACTAGCTTCTGCCCGCGACTTCGTCCGCGTGGATTTTTTTTCATAAAAAGTATCCTATGTTACTTCTAATACCTCCAAGAATATATGTACAAAGTTTTATGATGATCGGTTCAGTAGTTTTCGCGTGAAAGCGTAACAAACAAACTTACATTCACATTTATAATATTAAGTTAGGATTAATTTGCGTCATTGTAACGGAGTTTCTTTCGACAGTTGTAATCAATAATCTTATGTTATGCAGACAAACAAAATAACGAGAAAATACATTTAAATTTCAATATTATCTAAGTACGTTACTGAGAAATAAATTTCTCAGTAATCTTGGTATCCTTTATATAATTTCTAATAGCCTGTAGTTTGTAAAGCCTTAGTGTGGTCAGGTTTTCGTACAAATAATTTCTACTTATATTATTTGTGAAAACAAAATATTGCAATTTGATTTCGATTTATTGCAAATACATGTAAAATGATGAAGTGTGTTTGCTATACAGTTGACAAAAACCTTGTTTTGTTATGTCATGTGTGAAAATTAGAGAAACTTCAGGTATCATTCTACTAGTAATTGACGTCACATGCAGATATTCGGTTTTCGAGTCACCATTAAAAATCATAATTTTATTTATCAAAATAAAAATATTTAGAAGTTATTATTACAAGTTATTGTATTTCGTTATAGCTAAGTTCGATAATTCATTTCCAGCATCAGGAAATATAACACTGTAAATTATACTTTTTGAAATAAATAAAGAAAAAATAAGTGAAACACAAAGTGTGTTTGGGTGCCAGAATGATAATACTCTGAATTCTTTAAAGAGTTTCTCCCACGAAAAACACATTTGTAAACGAACGAAAGCATTTTTTCCCTTTGATAAAAAATTGCCTTCATACAAATCACATGGTACATAAAACATCCTCGCAACGGTATTAAACTGGCGGATTCAATATTACCCACCGAAACAATAGAAATATAGATGTGAATACGGAATTCATTGCGATATTATGCATCAAGCAGACTAACCACCTGGCGCGGCTCTATCTCCAGCGACAGATGACTGTGGTTGTTCAAATACGACTGTGTTTTTTTCTGTTTGGGTTAAGCTTAAAGCCCTTTACAAGGCACTGTTGATGATTGTAATAGGTATAGATGGGGGTGATAGATGTTCGAGTGGAAACAATAGAAATATCATAAAGCTGTGAATACGGAATTCAATGCGATATTATGTATCAAGCAGACTGTACACCTGGCGCGGCTCTATCTCCAGTGACAGACGACGACTGTGGTTGTTCGAATACGACTGCTTTTTTTCTGTTCGGGTTAAGCTTTGATTCCTTTAAAAAGCACTGTTAATGATTTTAATAAGTATATTGGGGAATATAGATGTCCGAATGATTATGCGTAGTTACTGCCCAGTCGGCGACTTTCCGTGTGTCTATCAGTGTAAGTACGCGAACTGTCAGATGCGAAAAATGTCGTTGAGCCATAAATTTGCGCACTTGCTCGAACGTCTGTTTTTCTCTTTTATTACACCTGATTCATACCATTTGGGATCGGCACAATATATCTTTTCCTAGAACGTAATATTACTTGATTATTATATGTGTCTTGGACTTCATCCTTGTTATTTCTATATATTGTCCCGAAATTAAACTGTGATTGATTATTATGAAATTAAAAATAATTTTTTACACAAACAGCATAATTTTGCAATTTAACTCATATTGTATTAAAGAGAGATAGTATTTGATGTTTATAAATGTTATGTATGTATATTAAATTAATTGTAACTGATATTATGATGATATTTTAAGATAAGCTGAGCAACGATAATTTGGCAATGTGACCAATTTCTGGCGTTGTGCTTATATGTTTCTCTCTTTGTACAAAAGTAATCAATTATTATTATAATATAATATGTGCTTGGAAATCTGTTTTAACCACACACCGGAAAGTGCGTAGGTATCTCTCATGTCTGTTCCACGTTGTCGGGTTTTGTGAATTACATGCGACGTCGACCTCGCCTACGTTATTAGCCTTCCACATTGGCTCATTATTAATGATACTGTGCTAGTAGAGCTTAATATGGAATTCACTGTATTTGGTACGAGACATTTGATAATTTTCCGGGTGTTGAGTCGTGAACTGGAAATGACATTATTAATACTGCATACGTTGTAGATACATGCTGGAATCGTTATCTTGACTGCAGCTCTTAATGCCGATTAGTCGGTGTGATACCACGCTTTCACAGAACATCGGGGTGGGTGGGGTGAATTAACTTTGAGCTAATCGAATGATGAGTGAGAGTTCCGATCGATCACTTCCCCATCCCCCTATCTAATCCCCTATCCCATTCCTCCTATCAGATCTGGCAAACACGCAGACGGCATACATGATAGAAAATGGTTACCATCGCCTTAATACGTCGGCCACACAGAGGCAAATCCAACCCGTTAGGAGCCTTTAGGATAGAATAAAAGTCATGGGATAAAGGGTATAAGACAGACGGATAGAGGGATCAGACAGAAGGAATCGACAGCTACTAAACGGACCATAAAACATAAATCTTTTTATCCGTGCAGGAACGGAGAAAGAATACAATTTCCTGCGGACGGGCAGCCTGTCGTGAGAGGCGATAAAACAACCCTGAAAAAAAACCTGGTCTAGAGTATGCCGCCATTGTGTTGAGTTGTGATCCGGCATTAGTGACGAGGTTCCAGTCTCCCTTAAGAGAGCAGCAGCACATTTGTAGCACCATTAGTGTTGCAAATGTCTACAGGTGATGGTAACCGCTTTCCAAGTGGGCCGTCTACCAGTCTGCTGAACTCCTGCAATAAAAAAAAATGCATTTTACTAATTGCTTCTTATGCAATCTTCAAAGAATTAAAGTAAATATTAAATTGTTCAATTTCAAATTCCGATCACGGACAAACGGCGCTATTGGCAATCCTTTGTAGTTAGTATTGTTACGTGCGAGCGGGGGTACGCACTTATGGATTGGAAGAAAACACCAGTTTTTAATTTAAAAGCTTTTATTGACTTACACAGCCGCACGCAGTACCTCTCTGCAGGGTTGCCCCTTATACGCACGACCAACGATGCACAGTCCCGACGATAAGTTAACACACCCTCAATACCGTTGCCGATATTGCGTAGACCACCTCCGGTACTATCGCGTGTAGCTCGCTTCTGGTTCCTCTCTCGAACTACGCTACACACCTCCTTCACGTATCTATCCACCAAACTGGTCACTAAATTCACCACTTGATTCGTCTCTGTCCTCTATTAATCTTCTCTAACAACTCTTTAGTATCGCACTTGTTGCTTCACCGTCTTGGACTGAACTCAACTTAAAAACTCAACTCTCAACTCTAACTCTTAACTGCCCGGTAGGCGCGCCTTACGCTGTTTATATACCCGGAAGAATTTTCTAGAACCCCTCTATCTATCTCTGTCTCTTCCTTCCCGAACCTTCTGTTCGGGAACTTTCGTTTATACATCTATCCCTTTCTAACATCTTTCTATCTCTTTCCTTCGGTCATCGTCTATCCCTTTCTAACATCTATCTATCTCTTTCTTTCGTTTATCGTCTATCTCTTTCTAAATATATCCGTCCTTGTCTTTTTCTTCCAGAAATTTCTAGTTCTTTCTAAAAGTTCTAAAACTGATTTACGCTGCTGGGGAGTTCCACCCTCGGTCGCCACAGTATCAAGAAATTATTTATCTGATGGCAATATGTTGTTTTTCTTTTCCAAGACGATTGGTGATATCAAAACTTTTTATGTTAGAAACGCATGACTTGGTATCTTTGCGTAAGTTCCGCTATAATATGACTTTAGTTATCCGTGAATCTTTTGCTCCAGGTATTTGTTGTGCGCTCATAGATTTTTATCTATGTCGGTCAGTACGTAGAAAATTGGGGTTCAGTTTGTACATTTGATACAGGAAATGAAATAAATCTTTGATAATTAGTTTACGACATTTCGTCTTTGTTGTTTTATGCTAATCATTTAACCATTTTAACCTGACCATAACGTCTAGAAAGATAATTAGTTTTCTGCCTTCTGACAATATTCTATTTTATTTGTAGTCAAGTTCAGTGAGTCATAAACAAAGTGAATTTAGCCGTTATTTTAATGTTAACGTTGATCCTAGTCTGAACTAAATACGCATGCAACTATACCAAGTTTTACGTGAGCAGTGATTTTTAAAGTTTGCCAAGGATGTCTAGTGCAATATATATAGTTAAGCTTCTTTTAATCAAATAATTGTTCTGTTAACTATCACAGGGTGTTTAAGCTCTTGCTTACAAAGTTGGTAAAAAAAGCGTACTTCGTAACTAAAGCAACTTAATACTTACTACAATGTTTGATGTCGTAGAAAAAATCATTAGTAAGTATCGAGATTACTCTTGAGCTAATATTGGAGTTGCTACAGCTTAGTGGGTTTATGATATATATAAGAAGGTAAATGACACCTCAAATTAACATGCATGTATGAAGAGATAAATGGAAGCGAAAGGTGTTTGACAGGATCCTAGCAACTTACTATCCGTCGTCTACCTAAGTGCCTACCCCTACGGAAAACTGGTGTGATATTATGAATGTATTTTTAATTTGTTAACTAATTAATCTTACCACTGCTTTTACTAAACTTATTATTCGCCCAAAAGTTGTTTGAAACAAATCACTATTAACGATACGACCTCCTATTATAATTATATTATTGAACTGTTATTTCTTGACAAATGTATATTACTTACGTAGTGGACTAATATTTTGAATAACTTTTATATACATATTAAGGGGCGAAACACTTTTAGTAGAGGAGACGTGGAAGATCGACCTTCACCGATCTGATAACCAGATGAGATGTATTTTTTATCAAATATATTTTATGATCAAATATGCCTATAATTACTTTTCTATCCAAAAGTGCTCAAGGCTATTTTTAATTAAATTAACTTTAATCGATTTTTTTTCATCACTTTCATTCTATTGGTAACCAAATGAATTTTAGTTTACTGATAGTTTTTAACACACAGAATATGCCTAGGTAGGCTTGCCTACTCATTTCTGTGTATGGCTACCTGGCAAGCAGATGTGAACAGGTAAGTCAATATAGGTGACTCCATCGATCTGCTAACTTATCGAAAGTTATATCAAATTTTAGATTATTTTATTACAAAATCAGTCACATATACTTGCCTGCAAAAAATCGTATTTAAAGTACTATTGCCAAGCTAAAAACTTAGAGTTTTAGCCACTTGATAGGTGCGAGAGAGAAAGTAAAGCGTCCTAGGTCCGTGTGATAGAACAGGACACAACATAACAGCTGCACGCTACCTGACCGTTGAATGTATCCGAGTGCGCATGCTCGTGTACATGTGAGTGACAGAGACAACATTTATTTACACTTGTCAGTAAGTTTGAACTCCAATTTATTATAACTAATTTCGATCACAATTTTTTATTTATTTATTTATATATTTTTATTGGAGATATTCAATTAAGCAAAGAATCGTCGGATTTAGTTGGTTATCATTACACGTGTTACAACAAAGTGACAGTAATAAAAAAAAATATATAAAGAAGAGTTCGAAAATTTTGTAAAAAATTATGAAGTAAGTAAAAGTTTTTGTTTATACTAATTAAAAATTTACAATTACTTATTATTTTCATATCGATTAATGCATTTAAAAAAAGCCGTACATTCAATTTCAAATATGTCACTCTTGTAAATGTAAACTTTTTTTTTTAATTAAAATTTTGCTTTGAAATTTATGACACTGAAGTTGACAGACATTACAATTTTTTTTTGAGTTTTATGTCAATATCTTAGTTGTAATAAATTGGAGTTCAAACTTACTGACAAGTGTAAATAAATGCTGTCTATGTCACTAACATGTACACGAGCATGCGCACTCGGATACATTCAACGGTCAGGTAGCGTAGCTGTTATGTTGTGTCCTGTTCTACCACACAGACCTCGGACGCTCTACTTTCTCTCTCGCACCTATCAAGTGGCTAAAACTCTAAAAGTTTTTAGCTTGGCAATAGTACTTTAAATACGATTTTTTGCAGGCAAGTATATGTGACTGATTTTGTAATAAAATAATCTAAAATTTGATATAACTTTCGATAAGTTAGCAGATCGATGGAGTCACCTATATTGACTTACCTATTCACATCTGCTTACCAGGTAGCCATACACAGAAATGAGTAGGCAAGCCTACCTAGGCATATTCTGTGTGTTAAAAACTATCAGTAAACTAAAATTCATTTGGTTATCTATAGAATGAAAGTGATGAAAAAAATCGATTAAAGTTAATTTAATTAAAAATAGCCTTGAGCACTTTTGGATAGGCAAGTAATTATAGGCATATTTGTTCATAAAATATATTTGATAAAAAAATACGTCTCATCTGGTTATCAGATCGGTGAAGGTCGATCTTCACCGGCTCTTAGACTATATGTTTCTAGCGCCATTTAGAGAGGTACTAAACAATGTTATTTTTTCATCATAATTTTTTCAACTTAACAAATATAAAGAACTTTGTTTGTAATCGAAATTATGATATTCTACTTATTCAAATATGATACACTAGCTGACCCGGCGAACTTCGTACCGCCATATTTTCTGAATTCCTAAAAGACTTTGTTTCATGACACAAAAACAAAATCACCAAAATCGCTCCCGGTGATTAGGATTCTAAAACCCGATCTCAGCGCCACCTACCGGTTCGGACCTACTCAGACACACACACACAAAATTTCATCAAAATCGGTAAAGTCGTTCTCAAGTTATGCGCTTACCAACACATTTTGCGATTCATTTATAGAGTACGACCCCCCGCAATCGCCTTTGGAAGTAAAATTTCATAAAATGTGTTTTTGTTCAAATAGAGATATACCTACAAAATTTTAGGTTTGTCGGAGCTGTAGTTCGGAAATATAAATTTTCCATTGTTTACGCCCCCGCAATCCCCTTTGGGGGGTGGAATTTCGTAAAACCCGTTCTTAGCTGATCTCTACTTGGCAAAAGAAATATTCATACCAAATTTCAAGTCAATCGGTCATATAGCTTCAGAGATATCGTGATCAGTGAGTTTCAAAACGGGATCTCCTATATACATAATATAGATAGTGCATAAACTATGCGTTTTGTTAAGTAAATTGAAAGTCTAGACTTTCGCCTGACATATTTCACTTGAAATGAATACGTTTCACCCCTCGATATATTTATTATCTGAGTACTTTTTAATCTGATACTATTTTATTAAGAAGAGTTCAAATACTAATAATTGGTGGAAAAAGGTAAGTAGATACCCCGAAACCATACCATACAAATGACCGTCTATTTGATATCCATAATTCTGTTAAAACTTTTTGTTGTTGCCAAAATTGTTGCGGCGCTTGTTTAACAGATAAATTTATACGATATCGCCGGACTAATATTTAGTTTAAGTTGGTTAAAGTTTTACTTGTTTTCGGTATCAGTTTGTCTGGCCAACTGTTGACTTATCACGTTTTATATCTTTGTGAAATGTCGTAGAAACGATTTGATTGTAATGGTATGTATGCCCTTTGTCTCGGTCAATGTTTTGAGGGATTTGTTGTAATTTGCTTTTCAGTGATGAAGAGTTATATATATGTTCTTGTGGTTGAAAAAGTGAACGACTATGAAGCAATTAATTAGGTTGATTGCTTTTAAATTTTCGGGACCTTGGGATCATGTATAATTATGTTTTTATTTTTATTTTCGCACATTACTAAAAAAATATTATCACCGAGCTTTTATACATTATTACTTCGTATATTCTGTCTATCTTTGAATACTTTAGCAATGATAATTTATTTATAAATTAATCTTTGTTTATGGGGTAATGATATAAAAGTTATGATGTGGCGTGTAGTTTAAATGATATGCGTTCTGATCCTTGTCAGTGCAATGTGCGTGTTCTTATAACTACCATGTGTTGATGAAGAAGAAAGATATTGTTACGAAACCGATGTTACCGATGTGATAATCTATGAGTCGTGCTCAGAAGGTTTGCCGATGATCTACCCCTTCCGCCTCCTAGGACTGGTACTGGGACTGGTGTCGCGGTTGTGGGAATCGGGAGGGGCTATCATCGGCAAACCTTCTGCGCACGACTTATAATTTGAACACAAGGACGACTCCATCAGTATATGATGGAACTGACAACAAATTGAACAGCACGAGCCTTGAAGTGGGTCTTTTTTTTTTGATTTTATGGCTTTGTTTCTAGGCCTTTAGCCAAGTCTGTTTTGGATATGTGGGACGGTTACGGGCTGCTATTATTCTAGGGCAATTGTATTTTTATAGACATAAAAATAAAGGGTCTTCTTCCTTCAGGTTCCGGGAAGTCATACACGATGATGGGTGCGCCGGGGGCTGATGAAGGCGGCATCATACCAAGGCTCTGCGACGCACTTTTCGACAGGATTGCCATACAACAATCACCGCCTGCACTCACTTATAAGGTGCAGTCATATATTTGATTATCTCATAACTACTATATTAATAAAACATTACATAGAATATGTTCTATTAAGGGTACTTCTTAATGTATTGGAAATGATTAATTTCTTCTAAGAACGTGAGCCGACTGAGATTATCCTAAAGGCTTACCGATCTACTATGTTCATTTATGACTTGATTGCTAACTGACCTAAAACCTTTAGGACCCATTTATCAATAAAAAATAATTCAATAGAGTAACCTGAGTGTAAAGGTGAAACAAACCAACTGTTTTATTTACGCAACTGTATATTTTATTTAGTTAATGTTGAATTTTATCGTATGAATTAACATCAGGCGATCGAACAATGGGTCCTAAATAAGATATTATGTATTTAGAAATACAATGGCAGATTGATGTATATCAACCAGTTACTAATTCTTTATGCTCTAGTATGACTTAAAATTAAATGAGGATTACTAACTGACATTTGCATATAAATAATTAAGTTATTTATCACTGAAATTCATTAAGCCGTTTCGGAACTTGTTTGAGCAAAAAAAAATTCAGATAGAGATAGATAGATAGATAACACTTTATTGTACACCAATACAAACATGAACTTAAAGACTAAAATTATATCTACTTATGTACATAGGGCGGTCTTACCGCTAAAAAGCAATCTCTTCCAGACAACCCCAGGAATTAATTGAGATGATAATGGCGATGGTGGTATACGTAACATATAGTACGAACTACTTACATTTTAATAATAAATACATAAATGATATATATACATATATGAAGAAATTTTATATATTACATAGATATATACTTAATATACGTACCATACAAATACATATCTACAAAATATATAAATGAATTTAAATATCATATTCCAATGACAGGTAGTATTTTTTGATCATAGTTTTAAATATCGCTAGCGATTTTGCTTGTCTGATTGTGACAGGAAGCGCGTTCCAGAGCTGTATAGCCTTAACAGTAAAAGAATTGTTATAAAAAGTTGAGTTATGCGTAGGAGTGTTCAATTTAAGTTTAGTAGAAGGCCGTAAATTATGAGAGCATGAAAGAAATTCAAAATTTTGTTTAAGGTAATCAGAAGTACTAGGGACAAATAAAATACTATAGAGTAAAGCAAGGATGTGAGTATTCCGGCGAAATCGAATTGGCAACCACTTGAGTTTTTTCGGAATTCAGAGACATGGTCATATCTGCGTAGTCCAAATATGAACCTTATGCAAAAATTTTGGAGGCGCTCAAGTTTATTAAGTTGTTCTTGGGTTAAAATTAGATAGCTGGCGTCAGCATAATCAAGGATAGGAATAAGGATTCTGCTAGCTTAATTTTGGTGGTAGTGGGTAAGAAATTCCTATATAGAGAAGCTAGGATTGCACTAACTGTCATCTATTATTAGTTATCGGGTAACTAGTAGTTTTCAATTCAGTTTAAGCATTTATTTTGAAATTACAGATAGACACATCAATTTAATTTATTGGTATAGATCAGTGCTTTTCAATATTTTTGGATACGCGTCCCCTTTACTGGTAGAAAAATTTTGGCGACCCCCTTGGGCAAAATATACATAATAGACAGACAAAAACTTAGTAATATATAATAATAAATGACTATGTTTATGTCTTTCCCTATTTTGTTACTTATATTCATTATTACGGCCTATACTCTGCAAAAAGCTGCGGCGCTTAGAAAGTACCCAAGTATGAGGTATAAACTTAAATTGCTTTATCCCTTTTGCCGGGCGGGGTCGCGCCCCACAGGTTGAAAAACACTGGTATAGATTCTATATCTCTCTATTTTCTTTCACGATATCCCAATTAATTGGGGTCGGCACAATATGTCTTTTCCTTCTACACTCCTCTATTCTGACATACATCTTCTGTTACACCACTAATCGTCATATCATCATTCACACCACAATCCATCCATATTTTTTTTGGTCTACTTTTACATGGGTACAACCCATCCATCTTTTTGTCACGTGACTTTCATACCTCCTCATTATGTGCCCATACCAACTTAGTCTTTTTCCTCTTAATTTTTCAGTCACGGGTGCAACTTTCAAAGATCCCTCGTTCCCCTATCACGATGAGGAATATATGTCTTTTTTGTTTGAGAGGAAAGATTTTTGTTTCAGAAATGTATTAGACAAAGAAAATACAGGTAATTTCGCTCAACCTTACATACTACAGCGCCGACGTGCCAAAATCCCCTTTTCCCTGCAAAGTCTTAAGTGAGGTTCTCGACAATTTATGTAACAAGGCACGCAAGAAAAGTAGGTTACGAGGCCTGTACCTAAATGAGATGAGCACAGGTTTTAAGCTCAGGCTCACTCCTGATGTGGGCATTTGGGGACGTGTGAATTAGTTTTAGGAACATAAAGCACTAAATACTACGTTTGTTTATGAATTTTACCTTTTGTACAAGTTTTTGTTTAAGACTGTATTTAGTTTGCCTTCTGTGGATAACCTACTTCATCAGATAGTCTATACAATACGACTAGTAATATAAAATTCTAAACAGGCCGTGTTTGCACATGAAGCTATTAAAAAAAAAAAAAACTGAAATAGACTAAATAAACGACGGAGATCACGATGTAGACGATGATTTGTTTCGATTTATGTTTGTTCTGGATTCACGTAAAAATTACTGGGCCGATTTCGATGCGGTTTTCGCTGATCGACAGCAAATTCTTAGAATTAAAATCTGCGCTACTTTTCCTGGGAATCCTGCGGGAATTTCAAGTCGACCATGGATTAAGTCGGGGATATATCCTAGTTTTACATATAAATGATAGTTCGGAATTACGAACAATTGAGTATTGTTTGAGATTTATTTACTGTAACTTAATTGGTTATGTTTATTTCATTGCATTAGGGAGGGAGGCTCATTGTGTTTTATTCTTCTTTGTACATAAGCAAAAATTTCTTTAAATCCTTATCTTACAGGTGGAAGTATCATATATGGAGATATACAACGAACGCGTCCACGACCTGTTAGATCCAGAGACAACGCGGCGGTCGCTACGAGTGCGTGAGCATGTCGTGCTTGGACCATACGTTGATGGACTGTCACAGTTGGCAGTTACATCCTACCAGGTAAGACAAGCTACTGTAGTATTAGACCAAATATGTCTCCACTCAGCTGAGACGAGAGAAAATCTTGAGAAGAATGTTGTGTGGTGTTATAAGAATGAATAAGGTGAGAAATGAATACATGTTAGGGTAGATAAAAAACGGTATGGATTGATTACATGATGATTTGTGATGTCACAGAGGACATATGCCAGAATAGAGTAGTAATATAGATCAAAAATACATTTTACCGATCTGAAATGATTGGGAGAAGATAAAAGAAAAAAAGATAACATCAAATACCCCAAAATACACACATTCAGTGACTAAGATAGATATTTTCATAACGTAGATTTGAATCCTAACATGGCAGTCATGCACCTAGGCATTTTTGCAATTCTTGTGAAGCAAGACATCGTGCAGAAGTCGGCAAATAGTACGACTACACTGGCCGGGACATTTATGGATTAATATTTTATACGTTATGCTAAACAATGTTACATGTATTTTATACAATGACGATTCCAATAAATCTCTTTATTCCAATTGCCGAACTTCACATCAAAGTAAGTCGTTTGAAATAACTCGAACTAGACTGCGAAGATCTATTCCCGAGACTAGATAGTTTTAGATAAAACTTTCTATCTTATGGCTATTCGAGAGAACAAAGTGACGTCTTAAAAAAGTTCAGCTTCGACCTTTGAACTTTACAATACGTGCCGTGACGTCACTTAACTCCTAAGGGTTGGTTGGAACGGCCCATTTACGACCCACCTGCGCTAAGCGCTTACTTATAGCCAATGAAACGCGGTCCCTATCTCACAAATGGCGAATATTATACGTTATACACATTTTTTAAGATCCCAAACGGTTTGTTCGGATGATAGTGCTCTACCTCACGTTTTATGTGATGTCATTTGAGTATTAGATAGTGTTCGCCTGCTATTGGTTCATAGTGGATCAACGGCAACAATCAAAGTCGTATTGCCAATATTCGACGTCAGAGCTTGTTACAAAAGTGGTAACAAGCTTTTTAACAGGATAAATTAATATGACATTACTCCTGGATACTTCTGTAAAAGCTTTGATAAAACTACTGTTAAATCTCATATTAGCAGCACCTACAGTTTTTATATATAATACACAATATTTCAAATTGCACATGTTAAAAAACATAACGACCATGTCAAAAAAATCTCTGCCTATCTGAGACAGCTGCATCGAAATAGATTCTGTAGTTTTAAAGTTAGGAAATGTCGAGAATAACTGGAATATCCGGTAAATTCACGGTCTTAATTTCACACAGCACCAAAGCTTTTGTTAATGTCCTGCCCATATCGTAATTCTGTGAGAAAACCTCGGTCGAGAGCTCATTCTATATCCCTAATGTACGCGAGAACAATGTACTTTCCTTTCCTTATAGGATTTTATCACGTTGTATACGTGTCAGTACTATGAAACGTTTCCAATTTTTTCTAGACTTAATTAGAGTGCCCTTTTGTTTCTTTATAGTGTTTTATACAGTCTTTTAGTGAAATAGACAATTGTTTTGTGAAAAGGGCACGCTTGGTGCGGAGGTCAGGCTTTAATTGCGATCCTCTGTCGCTCGTTACACCAGCGACGCCCACGCGCTCATTTCAATTTTAATTGTGTCAGTGAATACTAATGGAAGCAATTCGGCATGTTAATGTAAGCATTGCGGTGAGTTGGGTACTACTGAAACAGCTTCTCATGATTCCATTGTTTTTTTTTAATGCAATCAAATAGTCAATAGCGAAACTTTAGAGTTCTGTAACTATTTTAACGAAAACGGCACTTTCATGAAGTCGTCACACCGGTCTTTGTATGTCGCAGACATTTTTCTCGAAAACTACTAGGTCTACATAGATGAAATGTAGAAGTCCATAGTTCAAAGCCATGTAACGTTGTTGACTTGAGGTCTTTAGCTTAATCCAAGAACCAGAATGATTTGACTTTACAAAGTATTATTTAAAATCAAAATTTTTGATATCGGTCTAAAATTGTTATTTAAATGATAATGAATTAAAATCTGAAAATAAAGTTCATATATAAGAACAAACCTCATAATATGAGCAGTCTAAAAGCCATTCTCTGATACAGTTTCTGATAAAATCTCGGTTTTATAAAGAAGCCGGTCCATTTCGATGTCTTTATTATGTTGGCTTAGGAACGCTCCAGGGACTTACCGGGTTCGCCTTTGCTTCCAATAATAACACAGTTTTTTTACAAAGCCTTTCAAATATTGCAAGTATAAGTTTTGTTTTGTTTCTAAGCAAAATCAAAAGATTGTTTTGGTAACATGACTGTCCTACTACGTTTTACTTTGGAACTTTTGGGGTTGCGTCTCTGTATTATTATTTCGACGGCTACTTATGTCGTACATAATAATATGTAAATGACAAATCTTCATTAAAAGAAATAATTTGTAAACATTTTATCCAAATCAAGTTTTTGGGAAACACATCAAGTAGCATATAATTCTGAGTATGCAGGAAATTGTAAATTAACCCAGAAAAATCATTAGTTTCATGAGATAGGATATCAAAATTTACTGGTACCAAGTCTTGCGAAAGACTAGTATTATATATCTAGCTATACATTATGTAATATATTTCTGTTTCGCTTAATTGAAATATCCCAAATCCAATTAACAGATTACCAGAATGCCGACGCCGTTCTATGAGTGATGGTTGTTTTTATTATTAGCGCCTTATTCAATTATGCCTAGCTGTTATTTTTTGATAATATTAATTGCTAGACAGAGTTTTCTTACAGTTTAATAATGTAAACAATTTATTCAAGGATTTCTCACAACATTGTGTGAATTTCGTTGTGTTTGGTAATGCTTTGCTTTGTAAATTTAATTATTGTTGTATCTATAAATATATTTACATAGATTTTCAGCATAAGACATAAAAATCATAAATAATAACAAGATGAAAGTGTGCGTTTGGCATTATAATTTATCAAACAAGTCGTAAACTATGCTAAATACCGAAAAACATCAAATAGCACCGGTCAATTGAACGCAATCAATTTTTACCCATTGGCTGATTTGATTGATTGGGGTAAAATAAGGCGCGTTTCGAATATTAATTTATAGATTCCTATTAAAAATAGAATAGTTTTCATTTCCATATTGAAGAATGAGCTAAAGTTTAATTAATGTGTGGAAAATAGGACATTTTGTTTAAAAACAAGCCTTTCCCTTCGTTTGCCGTTTGACATTCCTTCACAGAAATTGATCCTTACAATGTACACTATGATTTGGTGTTATAATACAGGATGTGTTAATTTTTTTCAAAATCAGCCGATTCGAGCCGATACCTCACAAGGGTATTTGATTTTTCAAAAGTCTAATGATACCACTTTAGTGTTAGTAAAAATCGGCCTCGCGACTCCCTTGAGTGTTTTCACTATTTAATATTATTTAGGACTAGCTGCGCCCCGCGGTCTCTCTCCCGCGTGATGAATAAAAATCGTCATAATTCCAAAATAATAGAATTTTTCTAAAATAAAAGTAGCCTAAGTTACTCCTTATTACATCAGCTACCTGCCAATAAAAATCCCGTCAAAATCGGTCCAGCCATTTCAGAGATTAGCCGGAACAAACAGACAGACAGACAAAAATTGTAAAAAATGTTATTTTGGTGTATGTACCGTATATATATTCATATGCATGTAGTAAAAAGCGGTTATTTCAATATTACAAACAGACACTCCAATTTTATTTATATGTATAGATTGGGTCCTGAAGAAAATCACCTATATACCTATACACACTTTACAAACTAACGATCCAGTGATGAACTTAGGCTAAGTTTACGTAAACGCAGCATAGTGGAAATACCTACCTATTTATAACATACATATTTATAGATATTCTAATTATTTCTAATAATTTGTAAATTCTCCCTTCTTGTTCATAACATGCTGAAATGTTTAAAGAAGGTTTAAAAAATTGAATGAATGAATGAATGAAAACTCTTTATTGTTCACCATAACTTAAACCTAGATATTTAATATAAACACATTTCAATTAGAACAATGGGCGGCCTTATCGCTTATAGCGATCTCTTCCAGTGTCTTCTTCCAAAATTCTAGTGTGTCTGTCAATATATATTAATATATTATAGATCCCGAATCTAAATTAAGCATCCTTTGAAATCAAAGCACAAATCTATTTCTGCTCAGGTAAACGTTTTATATAATAATCCCAAAGGTATTATAACCCAAAAATACAAACTCAATATTTCGGCTCACATAAAATATTAATTTCTGACGTTACATGGGGTTAGCTCGACTTTCGATCAGCGTGGGTAGAGAACAGTACGTGCGAATTTTATACGTATTTCAGCCAAGTGATGGATTACGAGAGCGTCGAAATTGCTGGCTGAGTAATATTTAGTGGTTGACCTACGTCTTGGGCTGACTGATTACCTTTGGGTCTACAGTTATTTCTGATGTTCTGTTATATCTAAAGAAATATGAAGAAAAACAGTATTTAGCTAGACGTGTTGCTGGGCAGTTTCTTCCGCTTTTTCCCCTTAACAGCAATAACTGTGTGTAAAAGCCGTAATGATTTTTTTAAAGGGATCAAATTTTGCCAAAATGTCTACGGAAACCTAAAAAGAATGATAACTGTATAATGTCCCTGGACTTGAGAATCTGGCGCTTTAAGAAGGATCACGGTATTCCTGTAAAAAAATACACCGTTTCTTGTGCTACTTTTTAAACCCACTTCAGGTAAATGGAATGCGGCCTACTCTAGTCACCAACGGTACCGTTTATTTAAATTGGGTCATTTAGATTATATTATCGAATATTTGCTGATAATCTGGTTTTGGGCATATTTCAATTATTCACTAAAATGCCCTTCTCATATAATTCCAGGCCATTTTCATAATCCTCATTAAGCGTTATATTACGCGGATGGATGGAAAATCACTTTCCAATGATGGATTGTCAGGAAAACGGCAATCCATTTACTTTCCCTCAGAGGGATAGAATTTTCCTATATTATTTTATGAGCTTTCATCTGGCATATTTACTTATACATTCGGTTGGCCCATTGACCACTTACGGGCATAAAGTCAGACTAATGTTACTTTTTGTTTAAAACTTGTCTATATTTGTTTTGTATTTTCTACTAGATAATGCTTTCCACCTGGCAAAGTTGTGAAAACTTCATGGTGCATTTTATATGGAAATATTTTTTTATAATAAGTAATGCATTATTATGGAAGAATTATTTATGTGCGGAAAAATATCTAGCGATACCGCCTGATGTCAGGTCAAGACAGAAGAGATAGGCTAAAGAAATACTGACTTGACGCACACGCTCCGCACCCAACAGAGATCTACTTCTAGGATAATAATAATGATTGAAAAAAAAATTATATTACGAACGACAAGGACAATACTTTAAAGCATATTATACCTTAATTGTTGATTCTACTATGTTCGTTAGGTCGGTAACTTTGTTTAGGTAACATCTGTACAATTGTATATTCTCAGTACTAACGCTCTGTTAAAATAAGAAATTTAATAGTAACATGTGTTAGATGTGGATTGAAGCCCTAATAATGGGTTTAATAGGGATGGGGAATGAAAGAATCGAACCGGTTAATACACCATTTATTCACTGTATAAGAAACAATATGTTAACGGCAAGGACATACACATAGCTTATAATAAAATACACAACAACATCTTCTCTGCAACACAGAGCTTTCCTTGCCACCTCTCATCAAGGTGTGGTTTAATTACTTTACCCCAAGACCCTACCAGGCTAGCTAGATTCAGGGGGTGAATTCGGCTCTGTCAGGTTTACCATCCAGCATTGCCTATATTGAAAGAAAGAATAACAAAAAGCGCGAAATGAATTACTTTTTATCCTCTTTAATTAGATGGTTTACGGGATATGTGAGCTTTTGAGTATGATTTTAAAGTCTGGTAGTCTTACGTCCCTATATAATGTAATATTAAACTTAAGGAAATTCGACGGTATAATCAGCATCCAAACACTACATTTATCTATCTGAAAAATAAATTCTGTTGGATCTAAACTATTGCGTTTATTTTAGTGAGCAATCAATTAACTATTAATATAATTGCCTACTAAAATATTTTGTTATCGATGGGAATTTATGAACTTATTACGAAGTATGTTTTGTTTACTATAGCACCTATAGATACACGTTTGACCACGATCTCGCCTGATGCTAGGCGAAGATATGGTGTAAGATGACGTACGCTTACCGAGAACGTACTTACTACCTATTCACATGTGACTTTAATAGGTAGTAGTAAAGTATTAAACTGAACTGAACTGAAAATATTTTGTCATAACATTTATATAAGGAAAATTAAATTTGTTTTCACTATCAATAAATCTGGTATTTTAACATCGAAAATTGCCTTTATTTTCTCATTACTCACGCCAGACATTGTTAACAGTATTACTTCCATTCACTTGCTAATTTTACAAGCCTCAATGGCAGGATCCCCGCTCAACGTGACGGCTTGTCTAGTTCAAAGGCGACACTGACGTATCTGAAGCCTAGGATTTTGGAAGCCTTGGGTTTTTGTTAAGGCTCAGACGAGGTTCTGTTAAATAGTATTAGGCTGATATTGTTGTATACATGTTTCGGGCCAGGTGGACTGTATTTAGGAGGGAATGAAAGAAAAAAGTTAGTTGACTGGCGAGTGTCGCTCGCCAGTCAACAAAGACGAAAAATACGATTCAGACAAATATGCGAACTTTCAGTAGTGAAGATCTTTATTTAAGTCAGAGTACGCGTCCATACTGACATTATTATCACTGGTTGTTCACTTTTTCAAAGGTTTCCAGTGTACTCTATTTTGAACTATGGTAAAATAGAGCAGAAACGTACACGTTGCAAGTTAGAAGCAAATATGTATTCTTAAATATATAATAAGCTACTTTATTTACTTGCCGTAATTATTCTAAATATAGAGAATTGAAAAGAAAGTTATAAAGGAAATCTTTTATAATGAAATAGTACTTACTCAAGTAATAACGATATAGTTTAATATGGCCGAATAACATTTGAATGTTATCTACTACTAAAGCAATCCTGATTTCTCGCCGGCAGACCTCGCTCGGGGAGGGGTGTGATATAAAATTCGCCATTTGCCAATATTGAAAGCCCCTGCTCTCTGTTATTGAAATATCTCTGGCTTTATTTTCGGCTAGATTGAAATTTTATCTGTTTCTAGGTAGGCCTAAAATTGTGTAAAGATTTTGTAATACTTTTTTGAGATTATCTAGCCAATGGCGTTGTTTAATTTGACGCAGTCAAAGAGTTTGATGGCCAAATCGCTTACCGCAATAAAACTTAATTATTCATAAAGGATAATATTTTCTTAAGTTTTCGCGACTTGTACACATAATAAAACTACGTTTTAACGGTTTTGAGCGCGGTAATTTATTTGATTTTGTTATATCCGACGTTTCGGCCGCTTTTCAGTGGCCGTGGTCACGGAAGACAAAGATGACATTAGTCTAACGTGTATTGTCAAAGTTTTTATTCAGCCTACCGCCAACTTGTTCATTTTAATTATTTAGTTTTAATTTTGTTTATGGATGTTATTTACTCTATGGGAGCGTAATCTAATTTACCACCGCTTCACAACATGTTGTGGCTTGAAGAGAAGAAGCGGCGCAAGAAACTCTTCAGCAAACATGCCTAGTTCTAAAAAGTTTATATAATATTAAAATGGGTGGAAGGAAAAATAAAAGAAATTATCAGTCGAGTTGGTTTGTGTTTCGTTGCACGCAGAAAGAGTGTCTTGAGGTCTGGCAGTTGGTTTTTGCTGGGTTTGGGTCTTAATAGTTTTGATGATCGGATCCCAAACAGGTGGTACCTGCCCACCATCTTCTCTATTGAAATTTGGGTGTTTTTTGATTTCAATAGCCTCGGATATAACAAAATCAAATAAATTACCGCGCTTAAAACCGTTAAAACGTAGTTTTATTATTCATAAAGGATTTTTTAAAAATATGATATATTCAAAAGTTATGTATCTAATTCATTGACAGATATCTATCGATGAATCAGATCCAAGAGGGAAAGATTATTACGGAGAGGAACATGGATACTTTTTTTCCATCTCGAAATATGTCAGAGTTTCCGCGAAAAAAGTAACCAAATTTTTAGAAAATAGCGCTATAAAGCATCAACAGTTTTTCAAAAAGTTTAGGATGAATGTAAAAAGTATCATTTGAAAAATTCGTTTTGTATGCGTAAATAAATTCTCACACCAAACGAATTGAAAAAATATTCTCAATGAATCATGCCTTTTCATACTTTATTATTATCCTCGCTTATTTAACCTTTTTTGAGTGAATATCGCACGAGAACAAAACGATGAATATTTTCTCTTCAATTGAATAAAGCTACGTAATTTGACTATGAATACCTACTTCTTTTTTATTCGTTTGAGTTTTTATTTTCGTTTCTGCAAACAATTTTGCCGAAAGGTCGGTTTTGTTTCGTTTGGTAAATTTAGATATTTTTCGTGTCAGTTGAGTTCAGGTGTATATTTTATAAACATTGTGTAATTTTCAGACAAAAGAGAAATGCTCTCTTTTGATGATTTTTAACGGTTTATGTATTTTTTCGTATGTCAATCAATAAATTAGCTTAGTTATGAGACTAAGATGAACGTATTCGATTTCTTTTGCGTAATGTGCACATCAAATCCTAACTTGATGGTTATATGCTTTTAGAAGCTTTTTGATTTAAGTACTAATAATAATATAAATTACTAGATAGATAGATAACTCTTTATTCTACACGAACACTAAAGTAAAATTACAGACTAAAACTATATCTAATTATGCACAAAGAGCGGTCTCATCGCTAATAAGGGACCTCCAGAAAACCCCACGAATGAATTGAGATTTTAAATTTTTTTTTTATCTAATATGCTTACATTCCTATACATTACAAATCGCATTTGAACTGTGGCACAGAAACCTCATGGGTTTATTCGTGCCGCAGGGAGTCGTGTACACAATATTGTTATATTAATAAATAGGAGTAGAGGCGAGGATGATAACGGTGATGGCGATATAGGTACGTAATACAGACAGAGTACGAGTATCGAATATTTTCATTTTAGTAAAAAATACATAAATTGAATACATAATTGTATACAGACATGTTATATATTAAATATATATATAAATATAGACTATTATGTGAATTTTTTTCTACCGCTTGATTGAATAGTAGTTTCTGCTTATTGATCCTCGCTATCATACAATTGTCTCTCTGAGTCTAAATTTTGTAATATTTTGTATATCTAAGCTGAGAGCACTATAAGTTACCGTCTTAACTTGTACAGAATTGCTGAAAGTGTTATGTGTAGTGACACTTTCGAGCTGAAGTTACTAGTTATACGACGTAACAGCACCAACGTGCCAAGCCTGTTCGGGCTGAATGAATTTAATTTTCGCCTCCAGGCGAGTTGAGTTCCTTGGGTATCAGGCGTTGACGCGAAACCCTTTGAAACAAAACATTCCCAAGATTCAACAATTAATGATATGATATACAAGGGGTGCAGTAAGAGGAGATTGTTACGTACGTTTGTTTATGTTACCTATACTTTGTTGTCGAGAAACATATGCAATCAAAATTTAGAGGTCTCTTTGAGTTACTTGATATCCTTTAGCTAAAATCTTCAAGTCGTTAACTTAAAAGTTAATTCGATAGCTTTACTTGTCTTCTGAATAAATTTTCATATTAAAACAAAACTTGCTTTTCTATGAGATCAGCTGAATATTCTGTTAACTGTATTAATATTGACAGTAACTGAATCAATTTTATTTTTGTTTATCAATAAGATGCAATAAATACATACAACAAATGTGTTCAATTTAGCTTTAGCTTCAAATTTTGTACGCCACGCACACCAACACATGAATGGCGAAGCATAGCTACACCTAAATACAGTGAAACCTGGTTAAGTGAGACATCAAGGGACCTGCAATGTGGTTTCACTTATAGAGGTATTTCACATACCCAGTGTCTCAGATATCCAGGTATAAATAAATATCTGTCTCATTTACGGACTGTTCCATTAATAGAGGTATACATATTTCAGTTATCCTGACGTTCCGCCTGACGCAGGTCCTCTCGGGGCACGGGTGCTTCGGGAGTTACCTGTGTCGAATAAGGCGTGAACAGACGTCAGGGTGCCACCACTGCGTCGGCGGTGACGAAGACACGGCGCTGCACACCCTCCAGGTGTGTCCAGCCTGGGACGAGCAGCGCCGCGATCTCATTGCGGCCATCGGGGCGGATTTGTCCCTCCCGGCCGTGGTGAAGGCCATGATCGGGAGCGCCGACCCGTGGGACGCAGCCGCCTCCTTCTGTGAGACCGTCATGTCCGCGAAGGAGGCGGCGGAGCGGGAGAGGGAGCAAACCGCCACGCTCCCCTCCCGCCAGAGCCGGCGGCGGCGTCGGAGGGTCGTTTAGCCCGCAAAGGGGCCGGCCGCCGTCCGTCCGGGCTGGTGGTGAATACGCGAGCGAGCCCACAGCCCGAGTAAAGGACGCTCGGGATCGGACAGGGGTTTTAGTGGGTATCCCTAACCGTGGCGTGGCAATAGCTCTTCACATCCCATCGTGGGGCGCTAGTGCCACCCCGACCTGGCGAATCCCACACACGGGCCGCGACCTTTCCCCCTCGCGCAGCCTATGGTCCTCAAACGGATTTCCCCTGTATAAAAAAAGGCTATTTCAGTTATAGAGGTGCGATTATTAAATAAAATAATGTGTTATGTAAACATTATAAATGAGTTTTAATCAAAAAAATAAAGATTGTAGCTTTCGTTTTGACAATTTTTCAAATAAACATCCGTATGATAGTAAAGCGAAACTAAAACTGGAGATCATTAAGGCTCAAAGTTACTTACGTAGTTAATTAAGTGCGGAATTTGCGGGTAGGATAAGGATAAGTAAGTAAACAAAGAAAACGATGTTATCTCAGTAACAGAGGTCTATGCATATAAAATTCACTCGCTGTCTCAGTTATAGAGGTAACTATGATGATAAATCGAAAGAATGAATCCCAGATGTAGAGGTTTGCTTCGTCCCACTAAAAGGGGTAATTCAGTGCCAAAGTGTTGGGAGCTCAGCATGAGAGCCAGTTATGGAGGATTCTCACTTATCCAGGTCCCACTTAACCAAGTTTCACTGTATATTTATATCTATAATTAAGACTTTTGTGACAATGCTTGGTGGAAATAAAGTTCTGATTCTATGTGTCCCATCAATGCAAATTTGCTTGTGTGGAAATTCAAAACATTCTTCAGAATAAAGACGCGGAAGCAATAATACAGATATTGCTCTCTCACAAATCCAAAATAGAGACTGTTTATATAGTGACTTTTATAAAGTACGGATAAATTGTTGTTCAACTTTTCAAGCCTGGGTAACGTCATTGAGGAAGGGAAGCACATGCGGAAGTTTTAATAGGATGGTTTTGCGTGTATTACTGTATTTAAAATTTTTAACTAGCTAATGGTTTTGTGGTCTTAAGGTATTTTAATACAACTTTTATAGACAGAGTGGAGGACCGGCCTTTGTGAATGCCAGACGCCCTTCTTAGAAATTATGTAAAACTTAATTTTTAATTCCAATTATCCGTAACGTCATTTAGCGAAGTGAGAATTCCTATCGTTGATTTTGTTTATCCTTCGGGAAGAGTAGTTCTTTTCTGGACGTACCCTATGTCCTTTTTTATACCCTTGACAAACGTGAATATGCAAAATTTCATGATGATCTGTCCCGTAGTTAAGACGTGAAAACGTCACAAACTAAGTCACATTATCATTTATAATATTACTTAGTATTTAATATATCATAAAACTACTTTTACGGTTTTAAGCGCGGTAATTTATTTGATTTTTATTCCGAGGTTTCGGCTTTTCAGTAGCCATGATCACGAAAGACAAACGTGTCAAGTGTCGATGAGTATTGTTAAAGTTTTACTTAGCCTACCGCTAACTTGTTCATTTGAATTATTTAGTTTTAATCTTGTTGATGTTTGCATAAACCTCAGGCATGGAATTATCTATTAGCATCATTTTAACAATCTCAATGCAGTCTTCCACTGGTAAGCTGGTAGATAAGGACTGGACATCCAAACTGATTAGTACTTCATCCTCAACCAATGTCAAATTTTCAATTGCGCTGATGAAGTCGAAGGAATCCTTGACATGGTAGGGTGTGTTGCCCAGGAGATCATAATTTATTATTATAACATACTATTATTATAATTAATAATAGATTATAAAAACTAGTTTTATTATGTATACTAATCGCCAATACTTAAGAAAATTTTATAGAATTTCATAATTTGTTTCTTCTATTTTTATTATATCACCTGTATTTATGTCCACAGGACATAGACAATCTAATGACAGAGGGCAACAAGTCAAGGACAGTAGCAGCGACGAACATGAATAGCGAGTCGTCGCGTTCTCACGCAGTTTTCAGCGTGGTGCTAACGCAGACTTTGACTGACGCTGCGACCGGTGTGTCTGGTGAGAAAGTCGCCCGACTTTCGTTGGTCGATCTCGCCGGCTCGGAGAGGGCTGTCAAGACAGGCGCCGTGGGTGATAGGTTGAAGGAAGGCTCCAATATTAACAAGTAAGTGTGTCTGTGATTTAAGGTCCTTATTCTAGAACGATAGTGTGTTGGTTCAAAGATGAAGGCGTAAGGGGCTTAAGGATTGGGAAAAACTCTTATTTAATGAAATGCTACATTATTAATATAATATTTATAAATGTTTTTATATGTTTACACGACTGTTACGATATGGATTTTTAAAGTACAATCGCTTGTAAAGCTTTTCTGTCTTCTAAAATGATGAAATGAAAACTAGTCATTCGTCCTAAATTATATGTATGGGGAATAGGTTATGGAAAAAGTTGGTTTTAACTGTCTTATATTTGCTTCATTATCTATGACAGGCGTAAAAAGGTAAGTCTGAGTCAAAGCACCAAGTTTTTCTAGGGAAGCTTGAAAGCGTATAGTGCCAACATAGTTAAGTTTAAGCTCGATTTTCAAGTTTTTTTAAATGGAAAGTATCTCTTATTATTTTTTTGATAATTTAATAAACCTTTCAAACGAGTAAATATAATTTATTTTTATGTAATGAAACTTAATACTTTGTAGGTCACTTACTACCCTCGGCCTCGTAATATCTAAACTGGCCGATCAGTCCTCGGGGAAACCAAACAAGGACAAGTTTGTACCGTACAGAGACTCGGTACTTACGTGGCTTTTAAAGGACAACCTTGGCGGGAACAGTAAAACTGTTATGGTAAGTTTAGCCTAGAGCTCTATTTTATACTTGTACTTAATATTTATTCGGGTAATAAAGTTTTCAACGGCTTCGAAGTGATAGTGCGTTGTACGTTTCCCATATTATAAATAACATTTCTTTTACTATAGTAAAACCTATTAAGTTCCATTGCAGACTTATAGTGAAATATCCATTGCAATAAATATTATGAAGTGAAAGTGATAAACGTAAATCTTTGGAGCTGTAAAGATATAATTGTCATAAGAAGTGGTGCGGAGACGTAGACTGAGCTATGTTTAAATAAATGTTTCATAAGTGGCCACAAAATAAATAATGACTGACGGCCTCTGTGGTTGAGCGGGCTAAGCCCTTGCCGGCCTACCTCACTGCAACACAGAGGCTCCGAGTCCGATTCCTGGTATGGTAAATTTTGGAAACGTATTTTCTCTGTTGTATACTATTGTTTGGGTGTCTGGGATCGGCCCCATAGTTGTCCTTAGTATATTACCCATAACACAAGCGTAACTTGCTTAATATGGGGATATACAGTACGTGCGCTCTCTTTTATTGTTCTCGAAGGATAGCTTGTGGATAGCGTGTGTTACAGTCGCTGAACTTAAGAAAATATTAAATAGTAATTACTTTAAATGGGAAAAACGTTACATATAAAAATTAATGCTGACAATAATAATTTCTTTACATGGTTAGAAACGCCCAAGTAGCAAATATCAAAAGAACAATGGCTACATAATAGTCTTACTTGTTGGAATTCTAAGTTTATAATCTTTTCAGGGTTCCATAGCCAAATGGGAAAACTAAATTCATTATCATCTATCTTATTCTTTTAAAACTATTAGGTCCATGTGTGTGGAATTTGGTCGTCGTCGTCAGCCATTCGCAGTACACTGCTGGACGTAGGCCTCCCCAAAACGGCGCCACTCATCTCTGTACTCCGATTTCCTCAGTCAGCGCCTACCGGCGACCTTGCACAGGTCGTCGGTCCAGCGGGCAGGAATAATTTGCGAATAATTTGGTAGTTGAAAACCTGGAAAATTGTTTTTTATTATTATTTTTTTATTGCAGGAGATCAGCAGACAGGCAGACGGCCCACTTGATGGACAGCGGTTACCATCGCCTATGGAAATTTGCAACACCAAAGGTGCTACGAATGCGCTGCTGCTCTCTTTAGGGAGCCTGGAACCTGGTCACTAATGCCGGAACACAACACAAGGTTGTTATGACGGCATACTCTAGACCAGGGGTGGTAGCCATCCAGTCGGGCAAATGCCCTACCACCTGGCTGTGGGTTGTTTTGTCGCCTCTTACGACAGGCCGCCGGGCCGCAGGAAATTGTATTCTTTGTGTATGTAACTGAGGATAGAAAAGACTTCAGCGCGTATAGGTGTGTGACGGATCGTCAGATAAAAGCGTGAAAAATCCGACTATATTTTAGAAATAGGCGGTGCGATATCAGCGAGTATTCAGAAAACAGTTACAACATGTGTTTTGTGCATTTGGATTTGTTCCCGACCCTCCAGTTTTTAAATTTTGGAATGTTAAAGTGTTTCTGTTTTAAATTTTTAAAATGCATTTAATAAATATTTGTTTGAACAAAGCTGTATTAATTAATTTTTAAACTGTGTATTTTCGATCAAATATTTTTTGTAGGATTCCATAGCAAATAAATTATAACAGTGGACGTTCGTCTGCATTGCGGAACCATTACTACGTGTGTACCGACACACACACTTAGCCGATATTTTTTCCCTATTCCGATCACGGCGAGGGATGTCCTCAGTATGAGTAAGCAGTGTACGGAGAACAATCATGCATTGCTGTTTGAATATTAATGTTATGAGAGAAATTGACACGATAAATATACTTAATAATAATAAATGTTGAATCATCGATGAGTAAGTCGGGCTGTTGAACTTCAGGAATCTTTAAATTCACTACGATTAGAGGTTCTTCGACCATGTTAGTCATCATCGTCCTAGCGGTATATCCCAGTTGTATTCGAAGTGTTGTCCGCTTCTGACTCCGTTTGTTTACTTTTTTCTACTTAACGCGATCCCCTGTATTTCTCATTGTTATATACCTGACGTCAAGACAGCATCCATTCCTGCAAGGTTCTTTCGACCGACATCTGGCAGACTCGGCATGGGTAGTCTTCTCCAAAGTAAGCTGACTTATCTTCGTCAAATATCATATTTTTCCATAAATGTTTGGTTATATTAGACGTCAGCGAATCAGTTATCTACAGCCCGATCTTGGCCTCTCCAAGTTTGCTCTACATATACCGGTCCTATGCTTTCGGCATTCAGTTCTCATTTGCAAATATGCTTAGGTCTTCGGTATACCGGGCTAGAAAGAGTCCTGCACTACGTTTTCTGAGACGCGATCTATATTCCAAGCTTGATCTGCTCCATGGCACACGGTTCTAAATGAGGCTGGGCTCACTGCCAGTTGAAATAAATTTTGCGAGCATATTGGTAACCTTCGTTTTCTTACAGATATCCTCGTTTCTGATTTTATCCATAAGAGGCATTCTCAAACTTGTTTGCTCCAGGGCTCGTTCGTTAAGTGACTTTTAGTATGTGAATCACTTAACTGTCAGTGTCCTTGTTTCTTCACCACACGTCATTGTCATCAGACGGAAAAAAGTTTAAATAATATTTATTACTAGATATTATACTTCCCATGCAGGTAGCCACGGTATCGCCAGCAGCAGATAACTACGAAGAAACTTTATCAACACTTCGGTATGCCGATCGAGCGAAACGCATCGTCAACCACGCTGTAGTCAACGAGGATCCAAATGCGCGTATCATAAGGGAACTCAGACAAGAGGTTGAAGCGCTCAAGGAGATGTTGAAATATGCTACGGTAAGAATGACTAAATTAGTCTCATTAGGCGGAAACATACAATATCAGCATATAAACGTCCCTTGACATGCTTGGCTTTAAGGTAATTATTTCAATATATTGTAATCCGCTTGACTACCCTCAAACCCATGACTTGGGTTCGAATAATGCTAAATAGCTAATTACGATTACGATTGCTTACATATTAATAGTGATGATTAATAATAATATTTTTCTTTGTAGTTTTTTAAACGCAGGCGTTGAAAATTTTCGCGTTTCTTTTATTTTTGCCCATCCCACCACGTCGCCATGAGTTTGGCCATTACGTTCTACTCATTGTAATATGTAACCATGAATTATTGTCTCCTCACATCAAGAATTTTGTAAAGCGTGTCTAAAATCTCTATTTTCATTCTGGTTTCTTCAGCGTATAAATAAATAATTTGATTACCACGCCCCGGTGATTTTTTTTACATTCCCGGAGTACTATGTAATAATTTGTCTGATTTTTTAGGGTTCGCCTGTCGGTGAGGACGTTCATGAACAATTAGCGCAGAGCGAACACTTAATGAAGGAAATGTCACGCACATGGGAGGAGAAACTCGTCGAAACTGGTATGTTGAATATTAAAGTTGAAAACTTGTGTGTATACGGGATGTGTGTGAATTCTGTCAAGTTGGGGAATATGTCTGTGAGAGGATGCGTGTATGTTCAATTAAGGCAAATGTTCTCAATGAACATTTAAACTTGCCACAAGAAATGTTTTGGGTGAGTGAAGGAATATGCACTTAGTGTTATTGCTCCCAGATGAATTTAGGAGGTAAAAGTTCAAAATGAATTCTAAAATATTGTTCATACAAAAAGGCGGTCGGTAATATACTTTGTTGTGTGATACCTACTTTTAAAATTTCTCGTTGAAAATAGTTTAAATGATATTTTAATAATAACTAACTATTACTATTCGCTGAGGTGTTTGATAAGATGATAAAAAATAACTCGGTCGATTTCACTATTGTTTACTTTTTTGATAAATCTGATTGAAATATAGATAATTTCTGCGGGATATTATTAATTAATATCTTTATTTGCAAGAATGTGGTTTATATAGATGTTATATAATTGTAGACGCACAGTACATTCTACTGCATTGTAGTATTATTTCGAAGTTTACGTCGGGAAAGCTTTATCTAAGAATAAAAGCAGTACATTGTGCACCATAATTTAAAAACTAGTTTCTTACCAACAAACTAGATACAATATAGACAGACTTATCGCTTAAAGCAATCGTATCCAATGTTCTTTATGATATTGTTACACACCGACAAAGAAATACGCACCTGGTTTATTACCTTTCCCCGCATTTGAACTTCTTTTGTTTACTTTGTGTTTAATATTTGCAATTAGGCAATAGCCTATTGTTATTGTTTATGGCCGTTCGCAGGAATAATTAACCAGGTGTGCAGATTACGGATCCTTTGCTGTATTGTATAGTTAGTATAAAACAATGCCCGAACGGAGGGGTAAGGCAGTCGAGCGACGATTACGATACGAGCAAGACGTAGATTCGATGAGTGATATAGTGACGGACTTTGCGCGAGTTATTGAATCGTGCAGTTTGTACTAGTAGTGTCTAGTTATATTTGTACCTATGTTATAGGTGTTTGTAAAGTTCAAATAAATTCTACAGTAATTCCAACGGCATTTTAATTCGAGTCCATTGAATCTTTTAACAATATGATCTCTATAGTGATGCTTTACATTTAATTGTGTCTTGTATCAATCAATTTGTGCGTTTGTTAAGATCGAGAGAAAGAAATGTGTAAGAATATCGGGTAAACTTTGTAATTCCAGGTCGAGTACAAAGCGAACGTCAACAGGCTTTAGAGAAGATGGGTATCAGTGTGCAAGCAAGAGGTATCAAAGTGGAAAAGAATAAGTATTACCTGGTGAATCTGAATGCAGATCCATCACTCAACGAACTCCTAGTCTACTATTTAAAAGTAAATACCATTTCATAAATACCTTAATGTATTCACACATTCAACTAAATCCATTAATAAAATTGAAGTATCTTTGCATGATTTCAAAATAAATCCTTTGTACAATCATTTGGTAGTTTTACCTCCCTACCAGGGATGGTAGTATACGTTAGCTGCTCAACTATCTTGAAAATCTAATTGGATGTTACCCCTGATCAGATATGAATGGCTACTTAGCCTGAGCAAACCGACGTTTAACCTCTCTGTTAAACCCGATGCCGCCTGGCAAACCCTAATGAACCAACTAGAAAAAAAAATTAACGCTTACCATCACTGGATCCGTATAAGGAATGATGCAGGTTTTCGGCCAGATTCGCGTTTCCTGGTTATGCACAGACACTACACCAGATACCCGAGACATAGAACTTCAAGAAACGTTTTTGTTGAATTTTTTTGCTCTATTTGCTGGTGAGCGTGGCGCCACGACGATATTTAGGCAGCCATTGAATGATTGGTCCGGCCAATAAGACGCGCGTGTGTCCACAGCGCCCCCTACTTAGGACCGGCCGAGTGAAGGTGTGGAAGATGAATTTTTTTTCCGGGAAACGATGCTTTCCGGGAATTTGACGGGAACCCGTCGTTACAAGTAACATTGTGATTTTCAGGAACGCACATTGGTTGGTGCAGACAGTTCTGCCGATATCCAGCTATCAGGTCTGGGTATTCAGCCGCAGCACTGTCTGCTTCTAGTCGAAGGTGGTGGTCTACATATGGAGCCAGTTGGTGTTGCCAGATGTTTTGTCAACGGCACCCCGGTGGTTTCGAGGGTTAGGCTTGGTCATGCCGACAGGATATTGTGGGGAAATCACCATTTCTTTAGGGTCAACTGTCCTAAGGCAACTGGTGAGTGTTATAAGTCTTGGTTGTTAATCTGTTTTGATTTGTACTGTAAGGCATATTAGGACATAGCGGTATTATGTCAATATTAATTTAATTAGTGTATTAAAAAACTATAATGTGTGCTATCGTTAATAAATATCTAGTGTTATAAAGTAGTAAGTACTATAATAGCCACTGCTATGTATATTTTAGAATATGCATAAATATAAGCCTCAATTAAATTGTAGGTTTGTGACAGACGCTGAACCAGATAATTCTTGCGAAATGGCATATTTCACATATTCACAATACTTAGTTAAAAGTCAATATGTACAACTTGTTCATTTTTAAATTTTAACTAATACTATACAATTTTTGTTTTAACTGCACAAATATGTATAATCCATCAAGATTCCGTTCATGTCTCCAGTAATTATAATAACTATTGCAGCCGCTGCTTCGGAACCACAGACTCCTGCGCAACCAATCGATTACAATTTCGCCCGAGACGAGATAATGTTGAACGAGTTGAGCAATGATCCCATACAAACGGCCATATCGAGATTGGAGAGACAGCACGAGGAAGATAAACAAGGTATTATTACTGCATAACATCTATATGGATCATAATGCACGTGTCTGTACGTTGAAGCTATTAAAAAACAACTGGAATAGGTAAACTATAATAAAATATGGAAAATACAAACGATGGAGAACACATGCATTTTTTTAGATTACTTGTCTGTTTGTTCGGGATTAACGTAAAAACTGCTGGGCCGATTTAGATGCGGTTTTCACTGATCGAAAGTTTATGTTATAAAATGTGCGATAATTTTTTTTATCACTATAAAATAGTGAATTTGTTGTTATCGATCGCCAATAGAATCCGTTGATAAATTAAAACATACTTCTGATTCATTAATAAAAAAAGTCTGGGATAGCTGTATGTGGGATAGCAAATATATGAAGTGAAAGATTTTTTATCTAGATGTATTGCTGGAGGGTTTCATGCCGCATCTATTTCTGAAACAGCAATAACACAATTGCGAAGCGGTGTACTTTAGAATAGGAAGTGGATTAAAATTATAACTCATATACACGACCTTAAAAAAAATATTCTGCCATGGAAATTACCTTTAACAAAAACATTTAAATTTAAAATGGTTTCCAGCATAAAAGCTTAATTTCTTTTTCAGTGGCTTTGGAAAAGCAAAGGCAGGAATACGAGAGGCAATTCCAACAGCTAAGAAATATATTATCACCATCGACGCCATATCCGCCATATTCATATGACCCGCTCAAATTGGGTATGTATACAAAATATTTTCGTAGCTTTGGAGGAATAGATTCATATTTCAATATATTTTTAGTTGTAAAGAAAGTGTTATATTACAAAAATCAAAACTATTTTAGTTCGTTTCTAATTATAATTCGATAATATCGAGCTAGCCCGGCCTTTTAAGTATTGCTCGCGGAAGTTTCTAAAACTTAGTGCAGAATACAATTAATCAATACTGGACTCGGCTGTGAAATGATGTGTCAGGTAAGTATATATCGTGTGCGCGTTAAGCCTTAGGCTTACAAGAGCAATACTTACAGGTATATGGCCTAACTAACTTAGATACTTGAGTATAGTAAGTAACTCAATTTTATACAACACGCCAAACTTTAAAATACGGATGCAACACATATTGCAATAAATTGTAATATATTTATATACAAAAAAATCAATCATTGGAATAACATCTTGTCATGGAAATTTTGAATTATCCAAACAGAAATAATTTTAATTATCTTCGAACAATAATGAATGCGCAATTTGATTCCGGGAAACCCGCGGGAATTTTTCTGGGTATGATTTAAAATGACTAGATTAGAAAAAATCAAATAACAATGTTATTATTTCACTGATCGATAGCAAATTTTATGTAATAAAATGTGTGTTATATTTTATGCCGGCTATCCCGCGGCAATTTTACAGGGAGTGGTTAGTAGTCGTACGTTCACATTGTTCACTAAGACGGTAGGTTGCATTCTTGTTTTAAATGCTGTGGTACTTTGTGTCCCGGGAATCCCGCGAGAATTTCGCGTCAAGCGTTGTCAACGTCGCGGGCATATCCTAGTGTATAATAAGTATTTTTCAAAGCAACTTTCCTTGCGGTCGAAGGTAAAATGACAGCGTGCACGCCGACCACCGCGGCTCGCGTGGAGCGCTGGGCGGCGGAGCGCGACGACACCTTCAAGCGGTCGTTGGGCAGGCTCAAGGCGGACATACTGCGGGCCAACGCGCTGGTGCAGGAGGCCAACTTCCTCGCCGAGGAGATGAGGAGGAACACGAGGTTCAGTGTCACGCTGCAGATACCGCCGCAGAACTTGAGCCCCAACAGGAAGGTGTGTGCAGTATTTTTTATAACTTTACTGTGGTATTAATCTCTTATTTCTACAGTTGATTAGGTCGTTGGCATTTTAGCGGCACTGGCGGTGTACACGCTATGTTTTCTCGCAATAAAAATCGCGGCGATATATTAATTAGTGATGACATGAAGGATAAAATAATTATCAAAAAAAAAATCGGGTGCGGTATAGTTATGTGTCCATTTTACTATAAAATTTATTTTAGATGTTTATATAAAAATAATCAATACTAAAAAACCTTTTAATATAAAAAAAATCTGATAGACTTTTGATATATTTATTATGTGGGAATAAAAAGATTTATTCAAATATACCTTTTAATCACTTTAAACTATTAATACTATAATTGTGAGTACATGTTGTAGACCGCGGATAAACGAATGGAAGGGGCGATGACGTGTGAAACAAATTGGAGGCAAAGGTTTCGTGTCTATAATTTCATCATATCATAATAAAATAGACACATATCTTTTTCAGCTCTTTAAGGTCGGCTCTAATCTTGTTTTGTATGATGAGTGAAAGTCCCGACGGCCCACTTATCACTATTTCCCCATATCCTTGATCCTATCCCGTTCCTCCTGTCTGATCCCTATATCTCATACCTCTATCTTGGTGTACCAAATGTCTATAGGCGGCAGTAACGACTTTCCATGAGCTGGGCCGTCTGCCAGCTTCGCAACGCAAAAGAATCTGAATATAAACTTTTCGAGTACATTTTAGTGTAAATTTTCAGAGGGGTGCATTCGTGTCTGAACCAGCGATAATGGTGAAACGGCCCGGTCGGATTGGGCAGGTGTGGTCCATGGAGAAGTTGGACAACAAACTCGTGGACATGCGCGAAATGTACGACGAGTGGAGGCAACGGCAGCAGAGGAACGAAGTGGAACCCGAAGAGGTATTTCTAACAAGTCGATATAAATTAAAACTACGTTTAACCGCGCTTAACCCCTTTGAGGAGCAAAATTTAATATTATTTTTGTCCACAAGTTGCCGGCCGCCATCAAAATTGCCGCGCCAAAACCAAGAAAATTATGTCGTCTCTTTTATTCCAATACAAATTCTATATAGTTAGAGGGAGAAAGCATAAGTTCAACGTTCGTTTCAATTATCTGTATTTGACCACAAATTTGTGGTGCTTCGCAGTTAGCCATATGTGTCAGTTCGGTAATAAATTTGTGGTGGTCCCGTCTTAGAGGGTTAAAATCCAGTTAAACATAGTTTTAATTCTTATAATTTAATGCTTGATTTCTGTTTTGTTTTTACGATATGTAATTTTATTTATTAACTACAGGATTTGAGTGATAAACTTCAAGATCCGTTCTACGAGTCTCAAGAGAATCATAATTTAATTGGTGTCGCGAATATATTCCTCGAGGCGTTGTTCCACGATGTCACTTTGGACTACCACACGCCTATCATCAGCCAGCAGGGCGAAGTCGCTGGCAGGTTGCAGGTATGTTTTATACAATATTTTTATTAAAACCTATTTTATCGAAAACCTGTCTAATAAATGCATAGTTATTTTTTTTTATCTGTTGTTGTTGAAATGGGGCTTTATCACTCTGCGATGTCACCTCGTCCAGTCTTACAATTATTTTTACTCACTTGTAGCCCATTGCTATATCTTACCAAACATTCATTTATTTGCCTTACTATGAGTTAAAATTTGACAGACGCTCCATTCACACAAGTAATATCAAAATTTAACTGATAGCAGGGTAAGCGAAGAAATAATAAGATATAAGTACTGGCTATTAAACAATTTACACAGAAATAATACATACTTACTTTGTTTTCAATTTCACTACAACATTTTGCAGCGACATATAGATAGATTATAGTATATATATTGTATATCGATATATTAGTTACCAAGTTTTTTTTATTGCATCAGTTCAGCAGACAGGCAGATGGCCCACCTGATGGAAAGCGGTTACCATTGCCTATGGACATTTGCAACACCAAAGGCGTTACAAACGCACTGCTGCTTTCTAAAGGGAAACTGAAACCTGGCGGCCAATGTCGGAACACAACCCAGGTTATTATGGCGGCATACTCTAGACTAGGAGTGGTAACCATCCAGATGGGCAAATACCCTACCACCTGGCTGTGGGTTGTTTTGTCGCCTCTTATGACAGGCCGCAGTAAATTGTATTCTTTTCCGTTATGCACTTATTAAAATTATGTTGACGGATTAAAATGACTATTACATACAAAGATAGTTGGACTAACGGATAAGCAGACTGTTCCGTTTATGCCGAAATAGCATCGGAAAACTTAACCAAAATAATCAATTGAATTGGCCACAGGTGGAATTGAGTAGAGTGGCAGGTCAGTTCCCGCAGGACAGGATCTGCGAAGCGGCATCTGATGGTTCAGGGGACATGAGGGACGAAGATGAACCCGTTGATCAAGCGACGCAACAGGTAAATTTATACATTAAATTAGTAAACTAGGATTCTCTCTTTGGTTTCCCTCGTAAACTTTATATTAGTAATCCGAACGAATTGTCCCATATGACGAGATAAAAGTATTTATTCTATGTGTCGTAATCAAGGTGATTTTTGTGAATAAAACCATGTGGTGAAAGTAGTTAAATTACTGGCTGTCTACGACGGTTGTCTAATAGATCGGTCGATGTTACACTTCTTTGGTGATTTTGTACGATTGAATACGAATCGTAGAAACCGTCACACGGTCCTTACTTTTTTTACATGGAATATATGAATTTCTTTATACAGTTTGAAATTGTGTTTCAATTTTATATCAATCATCTCGATACGCCCATATTGGAAGTACATAGCACATTTCAGCAAACATTTTTTTTTATTCTTTACTATTAATAATATTTCTAGATTTTTAAAAATAAAACTGTATTCCACCTCACTTGGTTTTATTTTTGATTCTGCACTTTTTGTCCCCTCGTGCACCAAATATAGAATTTTAAGTAGTCTTCAATTTCTTATTTTAGTTTTTTTTGCACTTTCAGGTGACGATAAGAGTGATGATAAAACAAGCAACCGGTCTACCACCGTCTTTATCCCATTTCGTGTTCTGCCAATATTCCTTATGGGGTGGTAGGGAGCCCGTTGTGGTGCCACCACACGTATCAGCGGACACCCCACCACCGGCACCACCGGTGTCCCCTCGACACCAGCCCCAAGTCACTTTCAGATTCGACCACAAACAAGACTTCACTGTACCACTCACTGAAGAGTTCATCGAGCATTGTGCTGGTAAGTAAATTACGTTTTGACATTTATTAAAGCTACTTACACTTACTTACAGCATACTTTATATATATTACGAGCCCAGAATGTGCCAGTTTATTAGCCGTTGTTTAATAGCATTCTAAGGAATTTCTTTGTAATACCGCCACGATATTTAACCAGGCTTAATCTTCTATTGTTGTTGTGAGCAGGCGGCATTTGGGGAATTTTCGGTGCTGTTCTTTACAGCTCTACAATGTAACTGTTTGTCTTTGGATGTTGTTTCATTAAATAGCGTGGCGTCGGTTCAAAAAGTGAAGGGCAGTTGGGTCTCAATTGCTACGTAAGGTCGATTCACACTATCATGCCGTTTACGGTTCAATCTCGCTACGTCTACACTTCTAGTATGGAGTTGAAACAAAAGCGTATTCACACTGTCGGTACACTTCATGACAGCTCAAATCTCGCTTCAGTCAAATTCTATTTCCGATGAACCGACACCGGTACGATATCGGATCTTTACTAGAGCGATACGATACTGAGAACTCTCTGAATGAGTGAAGCATTAAAAACTCTTTATTGTTCACCTGTTATTGAATAATTTTTGTAGGTTTTACCTCGAATAAATACAACATTAATAGCATGAGTAACTATTTATTTCTTAACCTTTTTAAGGAGCCAGACATGGTTATATAACTAGATACACCTTAGCATAATATATTACAGCTTACAAACTAAAAGAAGTTAACACTTAAGTACTAAGAAACCTCGACACAGGGGAGGACAATCGGGTCGACACCCTGGTCGTCTGACTCCAGACTACTGGACCAATGTCCAAAGTAAAAAGCTCAGGGAATGTGGGTCACCTAGTCGGTTCCTAACATTGGGATATGCCGCCTAGTACGTATATTGTTTAAAAAATGGTATAAATATTATTAGTCAATGAAGACGAAGGTTATGGGCGCCATCCAGGATCGCGAAGCCTGGAGTAAATACCCCGACGCTCTGCAAGGCTGCCGGCGTCGGTGGCCGCGTGACACGTAGTCGTCAATGAAGGTCGCCCAGCCAAGATGACCGGGCGCGTGGGCCGTGAAGATGCCCACTCTGGGCAGCGCGAGGCCCGAGGCTCTCGCGTTGCTGAGGAGGGTACGATGCCCTCATGTGATGATGTGAGGATGCCCTCACGTGGCTGATGTGGAAGCACGCCCGCACGTGGCTAACGTGGAAGCGCGCCCGCACGTGGCTAATATGGAGGTAGATATGTCCTCATGTGGCTGATGTGGTGGTACGTCCCCACACGTGGCTGAAGTGGTGGTACGTCCCCACACGTGGCTGAGGTGGAGGTTATGCCCCCATGTGGCTGATGTGGTGGAAGATATGCTCCCCACGTGGCTGAAGTGGTGGAAGATATGCTCCACACGTGGCTCCCTATAAAGGGTTAGAAGAACGTAGATACTTAAATGAAGACATGTCTCGCCAGACCTTCAGGAGGTCGGCTACTGTCGTTGAAACACGGAGTGAGGTCCATCTTTTTAGTCTCCTATCTGCACTGAATTTAAACTACCAATATATCGCAGACTAGTATTGTCTAAAACGTATGAAGTCGCACGGCGGAAGAAAGCAGCGCGGGGGCTGCAGCGGTATTTAAGCACGCCGAGCAAGGGGTGCGGGGTGTAACGACGCACATACGAGTGTGTGGCGGTCCCCGGCGGTATGCGGTGAGAGGGGGGAAACGAAGTTAATGGAGATATCGCGGAATGACATCGCATGATTTCTAGTGACTAATTTAAGGATGTAATGCGGTGTTAATACAACCGATTTAAGAAGTACATTGGTAGATGTTGCAAGGCTAATAATGCCAAATTTGCAACGTCACAGGGCGCCCCTCCCTGTGAAGGATTATGCTCTCCGAGTAGAATCCGCGGGTTGGACCTCCAACCCATAACAAGACAGAATGTCGAAAAAGGAACCATTACTGTCATGCGCGGACAATAAGAAGAAAAAAGGAGAGAGAGAGAAAAAAAAAATTTAACAAAAGGTAGCAAAATATAGTGGACAAGGAATAGACCGATGGGTGTGATGGAAAACCTCCGAAGGTAAAGAAGAATTGGTAGTACACTTCTATTCATCAACATTCAGGCTCTCAATTCTTTCGCCTCATTCATACATTCTTTCAAATAAGTCTCGGCGACTATCCAGCAACAACCGAGGCTTCCTAGCGCAACCGTAAGGTGATAGATACTTTCTCTATACAACTCACAACCAGTCTTCTGTAAAAATAATTCGGTCTTCCCATCTTCTGTTAGCCCTCTACGAAATTTAACTCGAACGCAGCTCACGAAACGAAGAAAAAACATTTATGGTTCGAACTACCACGTTTCTAGACGTGTATGCTTGTCTCACCATTAATATATAATCGGTCAACTCCCACATCGCTGCGATACACCAACACGAGTGTACAGAAGAACCGAGTAACTCGAATGTAGCTCACGAACGAAGAAAAATCGTTCAATTCCCACATCGCTGCGATACACCAACACGAGTGTACAGAAGAACAGAGTTAACAGAAAGAATAAGTCTAATCTATATATGCTAAATGATACTAAAAGGTATTAAAAAAAAAAGATTTTTATAACTATAATTCTCAGATCCCAAAACAGTGATTAAAATTACATAACCATCCGCGGTTAATGTATTGGTAAAGGTTTAATAACCTTTCATTAGTAAAAACAAAACTATACATTTGTATAGTATTACGTTGTTCGAAATGTAGGTCAAACTTGCAACATTGTAATGTTCAATAGACCGTAATACAAAGGAATCTCATCGCCTTGTTTACACGTTGTAAACAGGTGGTAGTTATATATAGATATGTATATCTATGAATGTAGCCATTGCTACCGAACGTAAGACTATTTTGTCATAATTAACTTTATACTTTATATTCATTGTTTATTTCATTTATAAACTACAATCCGTGACGTTTATTGACGTCTTTACTTTTAATGCATTACAAGCTTTATAGAATTGAAAAGATTTATGTTTACACGGACGTTGTTTTGTGTGTTGGATTACCGTGAATGGTACTAGATGTCGCTAGGCGTACAATAACAAGCGTTTTGTGTGTTTATCAATATTGATAAATATTAGTTGACAACTAGTTATAGATGTCTTATGTAATTACATTAATATGAGGTTATTAATTAAAACATTGTATGATTTATTTGATTGAATAAATTTTAATTTATTAAATTGTATAATTTTGTTCTTTGTTTATGACTTTTATTATAAAGATATTGACGAAGTTTTTATTTGATAAAAAAAAACTATTATGAGAGAGAGGAAAAAAAAATGTTTTATTTGTATAAAAAAATTAAAATATTAGAAACTAGTTTTTTATGTCTTTGTGTTATTATTCCTATTAAATTTTTTACATTTAAAACACTTAGGAAGTGTAATTCCTTTATCACCGCATCCATAACAGAATATTGTTTTACACTGTTTTACGTCGTGACCGAGGTCATTGCACCGAACGCAGCGTCGATGATCGCGGCTGTCATAAGTTTTTTTAATTGCGCGGGTATTATCCGTATATTTATTTGTATACTTTTCATTTACGTAATTTATTTGCGGATTTTTAATACTTTGGTATTTGTAACTAAGATCTGGTGCGATCGTATTTGATGATATTTTAGGTGGTTCACAAAAGTGAGAACTTCTATCTCTCGTATAGTCGAGTAATTTACATTTGTTACGTAATTCCGAAATATCGTTAATTTCGTAAAGTGCTAAAGCCATTTGTAATTCGGGTCGCAAATTTTTTTGTATTATTTTTAATTGTTCGTTCTCCGGTATTGTTATTATAAAACGAGAAAAATAATTTAACATAATTGCTATGTATAAAGTCGAGGACTCGTTTATTCCTTGTGTCCTTCTTTGAACTTCGACCATTAGTTTGTCGTTGTAGTCGATTGGTGAAAATTCCGATATTAAAGCTTGCTTTAAATTTTTCCAATCTTGTATTGTAGTTTTTATGCTTCTAAACCATATTAAAGCTTTATCCGTGAATAATTCAACGGCTGAATTGAATAATTGTTTCTCGTTAATATTGCGGGACTCGCATAATTCGTTCAATCTTTGTAAATATGTTAAAACGCATGTTCCACCGTCATATTTGGTATTTAATTTTAATATCGCGTTTGAATAACACGACCCGGGGCATTGTGAACGCGCGGCGTCGCTCGGTGACTGGTGAGTCATCGGCTCTTCAAAACTTGTTTTGAATGAAGTAAACAAGTTATCTATTCTTAGCAAACACTCGTTGAGTGTTGTTTCGATTGTTTCGTATAATGTTTTATTTATTTCGCTGTCTATTCTTGATAAGCGATGGTATAGATGATGGCTTAACGCGCGCACTCTATTTAATGATTTATATTTAGGAGTTGTATGTTTTAAACACGAATTTATTTCGTTTAATTTTAAATTAATTATTTGCAACTCTTCCTCCGGATTTAAATCTGTAGTGATTACTTCTTCACACGGAATTTCTTTCCCTAATTTACGAATTTGAGCTTTTAATTCGGTAACTGTTTTTAACGGTTGAGCACCGCGAATTGTTATTTCGTGAATTAATTCGTCTTGAAGTAATAAGTTATATTGTATTGGACGTTCCATGTTTAAGAGAAAAATTTAAAGGTATCGATTAGTTTAGAGTCAGTGGGTTTCGAGTCGTTACAGATTTAGAATAAAATTGATTAAAGTATTGTCAAGGACACTAGACGTAATAATTATACACTATAACACATGTATAGAAAGAAAAAATAAAATAATAAAAATCTCCAACGTAAATTCACTCATAAAACACAAATGTGAAATTTAAATTCACTGCAAATTACTATAGAATTTGCCACAATATAAAAATGAACTATTAAGTCACTTCTACAAAAAAATTGATGTATGTTTAAAGCTCGAATTAACCTTTAAACGCAGTATCAAAACAGTAACTAAGAATTAATCTTTAGTTAACCAACATTTATGTGTGAATTACGATAAAAGAACAATTACACAACAAGTAAAAGAGAGAATAAAAAAAAAAAAAAAATATTACGTTCTTGACAATTATCTGTAAAATAAAAACTAATTATACACATTCAATACACGAAATTAAAAAAATAAAACGGCATATTCCAATGTTATTCCAATTACTACCTAAACGGGATAACTGGTGACTAGGTTATTAAGGCCAGAACACGTTGTGGGCTGCCACTGTTATATTGTATAAACAGTGGCATGAGTAACTATTTATTTCTTAACCTTTTTAAGGAGCCAGACATGGTTATATAACTAGATACACCTTAGCATAATATATTACAGCTTACAAACTAAAAGAAGTTAACACTTAAGTACTAAGAAACCTCGACACAGGGGAGGACAATCGGGTCGACACCCTGGTCGTCTGACTCCAGACTACTGGACCAATGTCCAAAGTAAAAAGCTCAGGGAATGTGGGTCACCTAGTCGGTTCCTAACATTGGGATATGCCGCCTAGTACGTATATTGTTTAAAAAATGGTATAAATATTATTAGTCAATGAAGACGAAGGTTATGGGCGCCATCCAGGATCGCGAAGCCTGGAGTAAATACCCCGACGCTCTGCAAGGCTGCCGGCGTCGGTGGCCGCGTGACACGTAGTCGTCAATGAAGGTCGCCCAGCCAAGATGACCGGGCGCGTGGGCCGTGAAGATGCCCACTCTGGGCAGCGCGAGGCCCGAGGCTCTCGCGTTGCTGAGGAGGGTACGATGCCCTCATGTGATGATGTGAGGATGCCCTCACGTGGCTGATGTGGAAGCACGCCCGCACGTGGCTAACGTGGAAGCGCGCCCGCACGTGGCTAATATGGAGGTAGATATGTCCTCATGTGGCTGATGTGGTGGTACGTCCCCACACGTGGCTGAAGTGGTGGTACGTCCCCACACGTGGCTGAGGTGGAGGTTATGCCCCCATGTGGCTGATGTGGTGGAAGATATGCTCCCCACGTGGCTGAAGTGGTGGAAGATATGCTCCACACGTGGCTCCCTATAAAGGGTTAGAAGAACGTAGATACTTAAATGAAGACATGTCTCGCCAGACCTTCAGGAGGTCGGCTACTGTCGTTGAAACACGGAGTGAGGTCCATCTCTTTAGTCTCCTATCTGCACTGAATTTAAACTACCAATATATCGCAGACTAGTATTGTCTAAAACGTATGAAGTCGCACGGCGGAAGAAAGCAGCGCGGGGGCTGCAGCGGTATTTAAGCACGCCGAGCAAGGGGTGCGGGGTGTAACGACGCACATACGAGTGTGTGGCGGTCCCCGGCGGTATGCGGTGAGAGGGGGGAAACGAAGTTAATGGAGATATCGCGGAATGACATCGCATGATTTCTAGTGACTAATTTAAGGATGTAATGCGGTGTTAATACAACCGATTTAAGAAGTACATTGGTAGATGTTGCAAGGCTAATAATGCCAAATTTGCAACGTCACACACCATAAACTTAAATCTAGACAATTGATATGGATACATTTACATTAGAACAATGAGCGGCCTTATTGCTTATAGCGATCGAAACACATCCTCTGATTCTTTCTTGTTTTAGAATATTTGACGAATGGACCGAAACCCGAGCATGATTGAACCGTGAACATTATCATAGTTTGAATCGAGCCTAAACGTTATCAAATGTAATCGAATAATTTTCTCGGTAAATGTGTTTATTCATAATCGCTTTTTAATCAATTTTTTTCTTTTGTTCAACAGAGGGCGCTTTATCGATCGAGGTGTGGGGCCATCGGTCTGCTGGGTTCAGTCGGGCGAGAGGCAACTGGGAGGTGGAGCAACAGCAACTGGCCAAGGCCCGGTCACTGGCGGACAGATGGGCGGAACTCACGCGCAAGATCGAACTGTGGGTCGAGATCCACGAGCTAAACGACCAGGGCGAATACGCACCTGTTGAGGTGAGAACTAAATAATAATGAATAATTATTATAAAATTCTGTACATGCCGTCTCTGTACAATAAAGCTGTTTAAAAAAACAAATGGAATAGACTATGGCACGTTCGCGACAGCGATTTTTCTCGTTTCACTAGCTTGCCGGCGTCACAATCGTAAACTCAAGTGGAACGGTTATTCGACCCACCTTTTGACATGGGTCGTTGTGAGCGCTGCGTGAGCGAAAATCATGACGTCATTGGAGACGTTTTCGCTACGACCATAACGACCGAGGTCGCCATGTGGAACGGCAGACGGAGCATTTTGGACGTTGTGAGATACTAAAAGAACGCACCTATATAAACAATGGATGCAATATTTTTTAGATTTCTTGTTTGTTTATTCGGGATTCACGTAAAAACTAATCGCCCGATTTTGATGCGGTTTTCACTGATCGACAGCAAATTCTGCGCTAGTTTTTATCCTGGGCATCCCACGGGATTTTTTCTGGGAATAATTCAAAAAGGCTAGATTTAAAAAGTCCAATTCCAATGTGATTTTTTACTGATCAGTATATATTGCGGAAACTATATCTTTTTCGGGATAAAAGGTATCCTTTGTCCGTTTTTTTTTCTGGGCAAGCGTAACAGACAGGCCGAGTTACTTTCGCAATTATGATATTGGTATGGATTTGCGTGTTGCCTGATATTTCGTGTACATCAGGTGGTGCAACGCAGCGACATGGTGACGGGCGGCGTGTACCAGCTGCGGCAGGGCCAGCAGCGGCGGCTGGCGGTGCGCGTGAGGCCGGCGCACAACTCGGGAACGTTGCCGATCATCTGCCAGCACATCGTCAGCGTCGAAGTGGGATCGGTCACTGTCAGGTACTAGTTATTAGAGGCTAGGTTATCTATCTTCTATGCATGTACAACAACAACATAACTTCACGCCAGGTCCCTTGCGGGGTAGGTTATTCTTACACACCTCACTTGCTTCTTTGACATTCATAGCTCTTGTCATGCACGCTCGCTTGTTCTTAAGGCTCCTGATACATATACAGATAAATAAAATCGAAGTGTCTGTTTGTAATGTCAAAATAACAGTTTCTTACTAAATGCATATGAAAGTATATACGGTACTCATAAAAAAAATGTCTGTCTGGATGTTTCGGCTAATCTATGAAACGGCTAGACCGATTATGAAGGGGCTTCACTGGCAGATAGCTAATGTTATACGATATAAGGATACCTTATAACGATTATAAGGAGTAAGTTGGCTACTTTTTATTTTTACTTTTGTTTAGGGTTCCGCCAAAAGCACTCCACGCAAACGATGTCGCAGGCACAGCTGGTGTCTAATATAGTTAAATTAAATGACGAATAAAGAAATGCAATTTTATCGTAAACATTGAATATAAAAACATGGCACATAATTAATTAGTTAATAATTAGGTGCTCAGGGGTGGTGTAGGTTGCCATTGTCAGTTGAGTCTTAGTAGCCTAACTGCTTCGTGTCATTACCATATAGTGTGAATTACATTATTTATTTATTATTTTTATATATAATTACAGATATTCTTTGTAAGAAAAATGCCACCAAGTGTTAGATCACGCATTTTAAAGAATGTGTAGAAGCGATGTACGTCCACTAATTTTGTTATTTGGCTATGAAATACCAATTTTTTTTCGAGAATATTCCATATCGCCAAAACGCCAGCTAATTTTAATCAAACTGATATCCATATAAAGTATTTTCAGCTTACGATCTTGATGCTTTTGTGAGTTCGTGACATCATAGTTCAAAGTTACGATTGGGAGTGCGAATTAAGCATCTAGATGCTGATTCTAAATGTTAAGTCTAGGACTACAGTTACAGAACCGAAATGACAATGATCAGTTCTATAAAAAAATTGTAATGTGTATTTTATTTAGGTCACGTTTACAAAAGCCCCTAGACTCATATCAGGAAGAAGATCTCGCGATGCTCCGCGAGAGGTGGAGCGAAGCGCTCGCGCGCCGGCGGCAGCATCTGCACGCCCAGTTGCAGGTAAGTGGAAAACACCTTCTTTCTCATCGATTCCGAAAGCACTATACTTACATATATTCTAAATTTTAAAAAAAATACAATAATATGTCACATGACATTGTATACAGTGTTCACACATGCAACCGTCATTGACGATTCGTTGTTAATTAGTTAATATAACAACCAATTTATAATCACGAATCAAGATACCTCAATAGGAATCTTATTAACGATTCGTGATAAATTGTCGTGATCGATACTTCAAGGACGAATAGAATTCAAACGAATCGTGATTTTAAAAAAGTAAATATTACACTGCGACAATGAATCATATAAATTAACATATGTAACAATTCGGTAGTTGACAGTATGAAAAATATAGACTGATCTTAATATATATCCTAGATTACGATCTAAATATGACACAAATAAATTGTTTTAACTAAAATATTAAATATTAATTGATATTTTTGAGAAATAAAATTGTTATATTGCAGCCATTAGCCACGTGACAATGAACGCCGAACAGAGCGCGTGACGTCATAGTGTGCAAAACACAAGAAGTTATCAATGACTTCTCAGATAACACTTTAATGAAACAGATGTTTGTTTTGCACACTGTGACGTCATGCGAGACGCCATGACAGCTTGACGCGTTTTTATCACGAAATGTCAAAATATAAAATTGCTAAATTAAATATGTTAATGTTGTTTTTTTACTGAAATATTAATATTTTGGCTAAAATAGACCATAAGGCTTAAAATAAACTGTTTCTCAAAAATTGTCAACTACCGTATTTTAAGCCTTAAATATCTTTCAAATAAAGACTTAAAACTGAAGATGAATCACAAGAGAAACAATCCGTCATATAAAGGATAAAATGGCTGTGTAGCACTTTGACATTGACATGATGATACGCGATATGTCATAGCAATTCATTATTACAGAATTATTTTTTTAAAACTTATTTGTGATTCTTTTTACGATTCGTACTTCTGTATATGTGTCACAGATACTCATAATAATATGTCATTTTAAATATAAAGACGAATATTCATTTTCACGATCCGGAAATGATAGTGATTCGTGAATGGGTGGATATGAGCTTAAATATATTCGTCACTTGGAATTTTTTTAGTGGATATATTCAGATACTGATTTCAGTTTTTGAAACGTGTTTCTAGAAGCTGGTAAACATGTCACCGTCGATGAAAAGTGAACGGGATATGGAGAGGGAACAATCGCTCGTTGAACAGTGGGTGTCGCTCACGGAGGAGCGAAACGCTGTAAGTAGAACCCTCCCTCTTATTCCCTTATATCGTTTCTCTTGAGCGGGATTATGCCTGTCACCAAGATGAATGAATGAATGAAAACACTTTATTGTTCAACAAAAATTAAAACTACGTTCTTCAAACTAGGTACAGTAAATGTTGAACAAAGGGCGGCCTTATCGTTTAAAGCGATCTCTTCCAGGCAAGCCCCTTCCCTAAGTGAAGACAATAAATAATATGAAATAGTCCAAGAATTAGTGAAAATTAAATAATAATATACTTTATATACTATTCAAAAATAGTATATATCATACTATATATAGAATCATCAGCATGTTTTAGATTTGCGAGGACCAAAGTTATTTAGTAACCATCAGTTTAAAAGACAAAATGGATTTAGCTTGTCTGACGTTGAGTGGCAGTGAATTTTATAAACGGACAAAAGAATGATGAAAGAGTTATCAATGAAGGAAGAAATGTGTGTACAGGTGTAATTAAGGAGAGATTTTTACTAGAGCGCAAATAACGGGAATGAGATAGATGAAGAAAATTAAAACATTCCTTTGAATGCGGCGGGGTACGAGGATCAAAAAGGATATTGTACAAAAGAGAGAGAGAGAGTAAATGAAAATGTGTGTTACTCATTCAGTTAAGGCGGTGGTGAACTGTCAATGTCAGTGGTGCCTTCACCAGAATGCAAAGGCTCTAGGTGCGATCGGACCTAGACCTATCCGGGGCAGAGGGGATAGCGCAGTCGAGCCCACAGCCCGCACAAGCGACGTTCGAGGATCGGACAGGAGTTTTAGTGGGTATCCGAAACCCTGGCGTGGCAATAGTATTCCTGCAGGGAATTGCTAGTGCCACCTCGACCTGGCGAATCTCATTCACAGACCGAGACTTTTCCTCCTCGCGTGGCTTATGGTCCTCAATCAGATTTCCCCTGGTAAAAAAAGTTGGGATTCCTAGCATGGTAAATGCTGTAGACTAACTTTACGTTATTTACTATGATCTGGGTGTCTTGAATCGATCCCAGAGTGGTCTTTTGAACTTTACCTATAAAACAAGTATAACCTGCTTAGCATGGATATATACAATGTGTTTTTGTCTGCCGATATATTATTCTTATAATGGTCGAATGTTTTCCAATAAAATACTTATAGATTAAAAATTACATTTTATGAGTTTGTTGTTTATATTAAAAATAATAACTACAGCGTATGAATATGCCATAGTTGGGTTTTATGGTATAGAAAATGTACTTACCCGCGTGATTGGAGACACTAGTTTCTGGTCGAGTGTTTCAACTTCTACATAAATCTTGTTCTTGTTTAATAAATTCCGATTATGTACAATTGTTTACAGGTGCTAGTACCAAGCCCAGGTAGTCCCATACCTGGAGCCCCAGCTGCATGGAATCCTCCTTCGGGAATGGAGCAGCACATACCAGTCTTATTCCTTGATCTCAATGGTAAATTCGTAATGCTTAAATTCATTGTTTGTTTAGTAAACGAAAAGCTAAATTAAGTTAAATCGATTTTAACTTCAAAAAGTCAACTTGACATAAATAACGTTAAACTATTATTAGACGGTTCATTTTGTTTTTAAATTTAAATGAATGTACCAAAGTGATCCATAAAAGTTAACATAAATTTGAATCGTTCAATGTCATCGAATATAGTTGTATCATTTCAGTTCTGTGCCTTGCAACCAAATTGTTTCAATTTTGTTGATCTGTCTAATATACATCATCACATACATCGTCTGAATATATAACTTCAATATCTTTTTTTATTGCATGAGTTGAATGAGTATAGACTCGATGGTTTAACAGTCTGTGCGTTACACGACTCGCAGAACATCACCTATTACGTCACCCACAACAATAAAGTACGACAATTATTTCATTTCTTTCATGCGGGCTGTTACTGTTAAGAAATATGTAATTTGATAGACTTGCAAACGTAAAGAGTAAAATAAACGCTTGGAAACAGTATAGTAGTAACAGCTACAGTCTACAATATTAAAGTTTAGTATTAAAATTAGAATAAATTAATATAATAAGTTATTCGTAAGGTGCACCACAACACAAAAATCACTAAATTAATGTCACACACAATAACAAAAATTACCAATGAGTGTGTATAAACTCTAGAAACTTTCTTAGAAATTAAATTGTAAAAAAAGGGTACAGGGTTCTTAAAAAAAATCACAGTATAGTCTAAGATCATCATTTTGGGTGGATTAAAAAACTAAAATTCAATAGAAATGTTGATAATATTGATTGAAAAAGCCTTATTGTAGTCGGAACCGTATGATATGAAAAATATCCTTACAGCCGATGACTTAACAACGCACCCGAGCGGCGAAGAAGTGACGGTCGCGGGTCTGAACTCTATCCTGCCCAAAGAACACGGAAACAAGTTCTACGAGCTGCAAATACTTCATCACCACGACAAGGATGTGTCGGCGATCGCTTCGTGGGACTCCTCTATACATGACTCGCAGTACCTTAATCGGATTACAGAAGGTAATATCCGTACATACGTACAAATAAAATTGAAGTGAAGTGTAATTTCAAAATAACAGCTTTTTTCTAAAGGCATGAAAGTATATACGGTTTATATAAAAAAAATTATAAAATATTTTATATGGCTGAATGTTCCGGCAAATCTCTGAAACGGCTGGACCGATCTTGACGGGACTCACTGGCAAAAAGCTGATGCTAATGGAGTAACTTAGGCTGCTATTTGTTAGGGTAAAAAAAAATCACGCGTGCGAAGTCGCGGTCACAGCTAGTTCTTTTATGTTATCTCTCTTTCATTTGACTTTTTACCAATGCTTTTGGCAATATATCATTTACTTACTTACTTACTACTATATCTAACCAACCGTTCATTTGCCCTACTATCGGTAGAATTTTGACATTACTTGTATCGGAGTTAATGTCAAAATTTAACCTATAGTAGGGCATTGGACGGTTAGTTAGATATAATAACCGGTCATAATACGCGTGTCACGAATTTCACGGTGGTTGTAGCAAATTTTTCTCGTCGTCAACTAAACTTGACAGATGGAGTTCGGGTAATGACGTGTCTGACGTCTGAGCCATAAATAGAGCTATATACTATGTATACGCCGTACGTCTCCACCGTCCGAGCAAAATCGTGGATAGGCATCGCGTATTTACCGTCGCAACCCATGAAATAGATGTACTTTTTCGTTTGTCATATTCTGAAAGTACGCTTGGTGTTGCCCGATCACAGGGATTAAAACAGTACTTTTCGTCCCTTGGAAACGATTTTTCCTGCTGTCAAAAATCTACTATGTGAACCACAGATAATACATGCGACTCATGTCCCAACTTCTTTTTATAAAATGCAATAAAAAAAAAATTGTAACATCATTTTATACATTTCATTTCACTAAATTATTATTTAATTTACATAAATTTTAGCTAAATATTTACAAAAATTCTCTGGTGAGTAGAATGCCACAAAAACAGAAATTTATTTGACATTTTATTTGTAACGTATTAAATGAGTTCATCAGATTTAGATATGGATTTAACGCCTGATTTCATTAGAGAAGTAGTTGTTTGTTTAACTAATCATTTTTGTTTATTTGCTTTATATTCTAAATAAAAAGAAGAGTGTTAACCTCGGCTGAAAGGCCTAGTAGCGCCAAACCATCTCATACCTAAATAGGCTACTTTGACCTCTCATGTAACAATCTACTATTCAACAACTAGCTAATGTATAAAACTAGCGCCCCCAGCAGACGTTGTCCTGCTCCGAAAAAATAAAAATCTAGGACCCGATCCCAGCGCCACCTACCGGTTCCAATTGTGAATTTAAACCATCCGGGGACTCACTCAAACACACAAAAACAAATCACCAAATCTCTCCAGGTGATTAGGGGGATTCTAGAACCCGATCTCAGCGCCACCTACCGGTTCAGCACCGTACTCGGTCAGTCGGCAAGTAGTTTTGATCCTAGCACAATCATAAGCACAATTATTATTCATTACCATAACTTCAGCTATAAACAATTTACATCTAGAAAATTCTATCATTAACGTCCCACGTAGTAAAACGCCCTACTTATTATTTTAAACTTAAATCGGTCGACTTCAAGATGTAGAAAATATTTATTGTATATTTGAACTTCAATATAATTATTGTAATATTTAGCGAACGAACGCGTGTACCTGATATTGAAGACGACGGTGCGTCTGTCTCACCCCGCGCCCATGGACCTCATTCTCAGAAAGCGGCTGGGGCTCAACATCTACAAACGCCAGAGCTTCACTGACAGGATACGAAAAAAGATTGTCAGGTAGGCACAAATATTAATTATTAGCTATATTAATTTAAATATACGTTAATGTTAATACTACATCTATTCTGACTTAAATTTATTATACATCTTTACATCATTATCATCGATCTGATGAGGGAATCCCAGAGAAATAGAGAGCGACGCTCGTCGAAGAACGCTTATGCTCACCGAGAGGCAAACTCGTACACGCTGTCAGGAGGATTGCAATTTCTATAGGAGCTTAATATATTATTTCTAAAGCTATCGACTAAACAGTAGAAAAATTATTTTTTTAATAAATAAAAAACAGACTTCTAATATTTTCTACAACATCTTGAAGTTGGTGCCAAGTAAAACATAACAAACAACAACAACATTTCAACAACACACAACAATCAATCTTTATTTGCAAAAACATAGGTACATGAATAGGTATTACATAATATAAAGTTTCCAGTATGTTTTGTCATTTACATGACGTGCAAATGTTTACATATCAATACAATGTTTTTTATACATCTAAGTCAGTTTTCTTTTTGTAAAAAAAAATGTTTATATTAAAGGACCGACCAGCTCACTCAGACGGGTGTGACGTACGAAGTGGTCTCGAACATCCCGAAGGCGTCGGAGGAGCTCGAGGAGCGCGAGAGCCTCGCACAAATTGCCGCCACGGGCGAGGAGGCGAGCGCGGCCGACGGAGAAACATACATCGGTAAAGTAGCACTATACTGTTTCCAAGTGTTTATTTTAATTTTGCTATCAAGGCACAAATTTCTTGACAGTAAAGCCCACCTGAAACAAATGACATAATTGTCGTAATTTATTGTTGTGGGTGACATTATAGTGATGTTGTGTGGGTCGTGTAACGCACTGACTATTAAATCATCGACACTATATAAATAAATCGAAAGTAACCGATATGAAAGTAAAAAAATTTCAACCACAAAGAAAAATAACACCGCAATTATTGTAAGTGCTGCTTTATTAGCTTATTTAATATATGTAAAGTTTGCTCAATGAAACATATATAATTACACGATATAGTATTTTTAGCAAAAATATATAAAATAAATTGATTAAAACTTATTTATAAATCAAGTCGATTTTTATAACAAATCACGTCGGTAATGCATTAGGACATTACTAATAAAGCCGTCATCGAGCTTTCAAAAGTAAAATAACTGCTTGGAAAGACTAGTAATAATAGATTGTCTTCACATCGCAGATATTCGAACTCAAAAATAAATAGCTTTGGGTGTATAACTTATGTTTTAGATTCTTGTAACGCACCTTTGTATAATAAATTATAAACGACTAAACAAATAAATATTTTCAGAAAAATACACACGAGGCGTAAGCGCAGTAGAGAGCATACTCACCCTAGATCGTTTGCGACAAAGCGTGGCCGTCAAAGAACTCGAGCAGGCTCGAGGGCAACCAATCACGATGCGGAAGACCGCGTCCGTGCCTAATTTCTCACAGGTGAGCTCTACTTTGAATTTCGTAAGGGTTGTTCATTGATATTTATTTGGAATAGCGCTTTCTATGTGATACATTATAATTTCGATTTAAAACAAATTAGTTGCAAGCCCCACAGAAAACATGAGACGAGGAAAGCCGAAGATTGTAATTTCATACATAAACACAAAATACGTTTGTTCTGATAAGATGTTGATCTTCTTACAATTTTGATACCTCCTTTCTTAAGCACCAAGTACGCATAAAACTTAAATGCCGCTTCGAGTGAAGTTAGTTCCGTGAGTTTGTGTATGTCTGTTTTCTGCGCAATGACGTGTACGAACTTCTAGAATGCATTTAAGTTCAGCTCGTACTATACCTTCTTAAGTACTTAAGTTCTTCTATAGTACGAGCAGAACTTAAATGCTTAATACTTTAGGTATGAGATTAAGACAAGGCTCCTCGTCTTTAGTCTTCTGTTTCGCTTCCGTTTTAGATAAAAATCTTTACAGCCTTGTAAAAAGATATCTGATTTTAGGAAGTTACACAATATTAGTAAAATTGTTAATCAGTTAAGTCAGAGTTCTGGCTTGAAAAAGCGCTGTTTTGAATATTTGAGTTTTAAACACTTAGTTTTTTTTTATCTTTAAGGCTTAAGACAAGAGGTTAATAACGGAAAATATAATTACAGTATTAAAAAATATGCTTTTATATAAGGCATAGTAGTTTTTGTATTTATAAAGAAAAACTTCTTGTCTACGGGCCTGAAGTTAGCCACACAGCAGTAGCATATAGTTCACAAATATATGACTGATAATTTCACAAAACCACCGAATATAGGAAGTATAAGCAAGCAGCACCAACAAAACAATTAGTCTAGGAATTGATAGAGGCATCTTTAGAAATAAGTACCACCACGATTTTTTACGAGAAATATTTGAAAAAGAAATGATCGATCATGCAGTAAACCATTAAGCACTAAGAAACAACAGAAGACTGTGCAGTTAACGATTTACTTACATATGAAGTTCCAAAGGGTTTGACAAATGTTGAGTATGGCAAATATAATAAGTTATGCGCGTCAAATTTTCTTCTTTAAATTATTTGTCAATGAACACAATTTATATATGCATGATAGAGAAGATATTCTTTATCATTCAATGTGGTTCATAGCGACCACAGCCCTCGTACCTCACTATCTATTCACTGTGGACAGAACCTCGAGCCAAGCTGGTACTAATCTAGTAGTGTAGTTAGTTCTTTTTATTATTATTACTGATATTTTAGTTTTAGACCGCACTATAAATGTAAAAGATGGTCATAGTTTGTACGAGTAAAAGAAAAATTCACCTTGGATTTGATTTTCAACTGTAAAAATATAAATGGGCAGAAGTGAGACAGGAGATGAATCTATACTGTTTGTTGCTGAATATCCTGAGTTATGAATTCCTCGAGGTGTGCTACTCTGAACATAACGAATCTGAACTTTCGAGTTCGAATATTGAAACATATATATCACTATTTGACGCAAATATCGTTGCTATAGCCTTCATAATTCGAATTGGTTTCAATCAGAAACGTTCACTGTGTTCGTCTGCTTATGTAAATACACACTGAGCGACTTGATAACTAAATTTACTTTTTTTTTTGCTCGAAACTTCGGATTTCGTGATTTCAGAGTAGACCCCCCGGACCCGCGCCAGCCTGGTCGATACCCGAAACACTTTCAAAAATGAAAGTGTTCACAAACAGTTTTATTAACACGAGACTCCAGGTGAATGTAAAAGAAAGTTTTTTTTAATTTCAATGTCGCTTTAAATATACGCTAATATGAACTAAGCGAGGCTTTACTATCGATACTGTTGATGTTTCTACACATTGTATATATTCTACTAATTCCTCTCTTGAAACACTATAGGCTCATTATAAATATTGTTCGCTTTTCGGTGCTTTAAGCAGACCTTTAAGCAAGGGGTGTATGAAAAAATCAATTTAATAAAAAATAATTCGATTTGTTTTTCACGTGAATAAGTTCCTGCTTACTCTAAATACATGGGAACAATTTCTTCGGGCAATGATGGCAAGCAGTTCACTCTCATATTGATTGTTAGAATAAATTCCATTTACCGAAGATTTTAGGAGTATATTTTTTCACTTGTATCGATTACTTTATATCATAATGTGCTCTAAATTGCAGTTTCAAAATACGATACGATATTTAAATAGAGTTTTTTTTCTCAAATATACCTGTATAAGATTGGAAGAGGCTCCACTGACAAGAGCATGCTCTTAAATGATAAATGAAATGAAAATACCTGTATAAGATTTTGGTTTTCCTTAATATGAGATGGGAAAACTTTAAAATTACCAGAGAAATATTATATTTTACTGCTTTGTCTATGGCTCATTCCTAAATATCTTACCAATCGTTCATTTGCCATGCTATCGGTTGAAATTTGTCATAAGCAAGTAATGTCAAAATTCAAAACATTCGAGATGACATTTCAATTTTGTCCAGTTATTTTGTCATGGTTACGTCAGAGTCAGTTAGTTTATCTTGTTGAGATAATATTGGCGACGGCGAGTATTAATATAATACTTAGAGGTTAAACTGAAAAGCGAACAAATTGCGCACACCGTGCGCAATGTCGCGTCGATGTGTCCGCTTGCTAACGTGTGTGTTGTCGCCACGCACTCGGCCGCAGCTCTCGCAGGCGCTCGAGAACGCCGCCAAGAACGGGACCAACGTGAGTTCAACACCACACCCGCTATGTAGACACACCTTTATTTTTCTCTTTACGCCTTATTATTATGTATTTCTTTCAGATTATTTTTTATTGGTATTAGCAAACAATGTGAAGAGATTATGTATCCTCTCACGCGCACCTTTATATCTTGTTTTGTACATTTTCCAATTGTTTTATATTTTTTTATATATTTCGTTATGTGAATTTTCAACTTAATTATTTCAGTTGATTTGTATTTTAAAACATCTTGAATTTAAGTTTTAATGTTATTTCTAAGTATAAAATTTATTTTTAAAATAATTTGGTTTTTGTACAGCAGCTTTTATAAATGTTGTAATAAAACACTATATAAATTTGTTATCTTCATAAAAAGCAAAATGTCCGTATAAATGTAATCACACTCACAGCAAAATAATAACTATCTGTATTTCAAAATGTATGTCTTTTGCAAATATGATGCATTACTTAATGTCCATTTTCTAGTTTTGTCGCGTTACGCGTTAGAAAGAAGCCGTTTCATAAAAATAAAAATAAAGCAATAGTCCAGAACGATATGTATCACGCTTGCAAAAGACTATATACACTTGAATTATTGTACAATTAATATTTGTATGGAATTTATTCTATATAGATCATGCGCCTGGACTCGTCGTTCGAAAGTCTCGCTGGACTCACCGGTGTGCGTTCGGGCAGTGTGGCCGATTTGGTCGACGAAACACCTCGGCGTTCGGTACACCGTCACTCATACGCCGCCCCTGCGCACAACGACCCGGACATAGCAACACCGACAAAACCTTTCGGACTAGGTAAAATAGGCTTTCGAATCACACCTAATTGATATTTTGAATAATTTTATTGTGAATTAACCTTTGTTTACAGTGCCAGAAACACACTCCCTATTTCCGATACATTTTATATTTTTCTTTCATTCACTCATTCGTTCACACGTTCCATTCATTCTTCAACGTATTGACATTTGAACTAGGAAAATATTTTGTACACAAGCAGATAGTGTAAAAGTATATGAGCTTATGAATAATACTGTAAAGGTTTTAGTATTCCAATGCAATATTAGTGCACGTAGATTAGGATATATTATAACGAAGAATAGATTGTACAGAGTTGAAGTATATGCACGATATTATAGGATTTAGTATTCATCTAACAAAATTGTATATTATAGGTATATGCACATTATGGTAGACAAATATAAATTATAACTAAATTTAAAGTCGTTTCATAATCACGATAGTTCAATACCTCACTGAAACAGAATTAACATCCACTCTCATGAATCCACTGTTACATTTATTTTTCCAACTTGCTTTGTGGCAATGCTATGGCTCAAACTGTTTCCCCTCCGTTTTACAAACCCCTACTACTTCTTCTCTTACTTACTTAACATTTGGCTAATTTCACTTCTATAAACTTCTATGTGTCACTCTTTCTTTTCGATACTTTATACCTGGAGTCAAAATCGCTTCTAAAACAAACTTCATATAAATTGGGGCTCCCAAAAATACATCTAAAAGAAAAAGTATGCTTTATCACACCGAGTAAACCCAAAGTTGAAACTAACTTTATATTTTTTTCTGTATCTTGATCCCTTGCTACCTTCAGGCTCGTTTTTATCAGGTAAACAGTGAAAACAATTTGGTATTGACACGGAATGGCAACTGTATGGCGAAATTTTTAGACGAATGCAATTATATAAAATTCTAAAACGATAATCAAAATTTTAAAAAATATGAATGTGTTGTTGATCATTAATCATGATTGAAAAATATTCTTGTATGTTACACATCAATTGGCTGAGAATCATTTGAGAATATTGGCATATCATACGTTATAAATCATATGAAATTTATAAAATTTATGCTAATAAAAAATAGACCCACATTGGCTAATAGATTGCAAAATTGGATAAAAGCTTCGAGTATCAAGCGGGCTTCTGTTGTTGTGTTGACTATCTGTTTGTTTGCGTGTATATTTCATTTGCATGGACCGAGCATGACCTGTGATTATTTCCTTCTCCCTTCCTTTTATTTGAAATAACTTGCTGTGGATACCGAAGGGCGTAAGAGGCTTTTAATATTTAAAAATAACACAACCAACTATTAGTTTCCAATGTTGTTATGTGATAGACAAAAATGCAGCCAAGATTGTACCTATATGAATGTAATAATACAATTTAGAGAACGACGTTGTGCCGTAAAAAAAACTTGTGAAACAGTCCTATTTCTGTAGTAGTATTAAAGTAGAGATAGTCCAATGAAATTGGAGTAGGTGTGTGTGTTAGGTACAGTGTGCATGAAATGTAGCCAGTTGTGAAAATGTATAAACGAAATGTGTATATTAAAATTAGATGAAATTTGAAACAAGCATGATATAGACGATGGTGTGAAATGTGTATTATATTACCCTTGATAGATGATAATAGATGACTTTATTTTCCTTAAAACATAACCGAAGAGATAATTGAAACTGCCAACGGCTGCAAAGCACTTTTTATTCAGATTTTCATTTGATCTGACATTTCAATCACTTTGACTTTGACACAATGACAGAAAAATGAAAATCTTACAAGAGGTGGGTTAAGCCATTGAAATGTAGTTTTAATCATGTCTGAAAGTCTCGAAAACCTGCAAACTGCCAAACTTCGCGAATACAAGTTTTCTTTACTTTTCTATAATCGCTATGATTAGCGCTGACAAAATATGGAAACTTTTTAAAACACACTAATACTGCTTCTAGACTTATGTGTATTGATAGGTATCTCTCTTTTGGTTGTTCTCTTTTTAGGAAACTTCTGTGTAATTGTCGTTGTATATTATTTAGACATATGTATATTTATAGGTATTCTAACATTTTCATTGCAGCCCGGCCAACGTTCCTTAACTTGAATTTGAACCTGAATTCACTGCGACTACAAACGCCGAACAAGTGTACGTCATGTTGTAACAAATCGTAGATAAATTCACTAGTTTGGCTTGTTTTTATTTACGGTTTTATTTGACGATCGTTACGTGTGTTTAATTATGTATCAATCTCATTTTTCTAATTTGTTATATCATTGGTACGTGTGACAACTCTCTTTCGACACTGATATCACTTTTAATTTTATTAAGGGGCCACGATTGCAATATGTTATATGATAGGTCTATGTTTAAAAAGCATCTTATTATTAAATTTTTGAGTTAACATCTTGTTCTATTTTTTTAAGTAGGTTCTTATAAAGAACATATTTAGAATGTCTTTCACATATACAGTTCAAATTACTTCTACCTATAATGTTCATTGTTTTACAATGAGAGATATTATGTAATAAGTAAAATATATCGGACTGTTATATCAGCCTGTTCGTATAATGATAATATTTCAACATATTATAATAAATCACTGTATACAACTATATCTCTTGATAGGAGTTTATTTGAAAGATTCTATAGATTTTTTTTGTCACGGGTGCCAAATTTCGTCGTTTTGTATCAGCTAACATAAATGAAGTACTATTTTAGTGTAGTATTGTTTTATTATTTGCCACTCATTGCTGAATTGATTTGAAACTACATTGGCATGATTCTATTTTACTCATGTGCAGCGAAGCATGCAATCGACGTGTCAAAATTGTAAATTATAATCAGCTGATCTCATTTTCATGTATTTTATTTCAATCATTGTAGATTTGTTGATATTTCAAATTTAAATTTATTCTTTGATAATCTTTAGTCTTATTTATCTGCTTTAAATATAATGTTGTTTCAAATAAATTAATATTAAAATAATGTATATTACGTTATTAATTACATACAAACCAAAGTATACAAGGTTTGTATATATTTTCAATTATGAAAGAAGATATCGCCGTATAGTAGAATAAATAATTCCAGGCAAATTTTATATTGAAAAAGACAGATTTTTGACACACGATATCGGATACACGAAGTGAAAATAAAGTTTTTATTTCTTTAAGTATAATTTTTTTTTTAAGTCGTATAGTATCTTATTGTTCTAAGAAATTTAAATTGTACAAGCTTTTGACAGAAGTAAAAGTCTAAATAAAATTTTAAATTTGTATTTTATATTCGATGCATTTGACATTCAATAAGAATAATTAATATGAGTAGTCGTAATATCTTCGGCAGAAGTTTGAACAAAACATGTATTACAGCGTCCCCAGCGAGCGTCAAGTTAGGCTTGCGCATGACGACACTCCACGAAGAGCCCGGCAGACGCAACGACGAAGACTCGCATTCGGAACCTGAGTCAGCGCCCTTAGACGAGCTCACTACTCCACGGTCACAAGTGCGTGAAAACATATTTTTCCTATTTATGAATACCACATTCATATCACATTTGAGAATAATATAAATTTAATGCGATGGCCCATTGTGTGAAACACGACATGTGTGGACACTTTGGCTCCGTCAGATCTTCCAATGATTGTGTCAGAGACCGGCAACACGGTTTCATAAGCTGGAGCCCTCAAACGGCACAAATATGGATCCATAGATCCAAGAGGTTATGTATTTATGCCGATTGAAGTAATATAGCAAATATATCTCTACAAAGTTTGTAGGAAAATCTTTGATGCAACCAATGACCAGAAGGCTGGTTTATACTTTGCACAGTGAATTAGCATTGCCCTTTTGAGCACGATTTCTTCTGGCAGTGATATGTGTATTTTATAAAGTTAGAAATCTATAAATAATTTAAAGGCAATATTTTCCTTCATAATAAAGAACTTGTTAACTCAAATAAAAAAATAGCTTTCTACTTCCCATCAAAAACTCCTACAGAAAAGTTCCTGTAACTTATGCGTTACATTTTTTTTTAATAGCTAGCAAATGCTTTTATACAAAAGCAAAAATTTTGATTGCAGCGCACCCGCTCTCGAGCGTCTTCGCGTGGTTTCCTCCCGACGTCAAAGACACTGGATTCCTTGCACGAGTTGGCGTGCGAACGAGTTCCCAATAAAAACTCACCTTCAATATCGTCCAGTGGTTACGGTAAGTTCGTTTTTTTCGAGTTATTCACACTTGTCATGTCTATAAGTTACCCAAAGAATGTAATTTTTAATATGTTTTATTTATTAGGGCATTTGACGCCGTTTCGCTCGTATAAAGTTTTGGTATATCAAAGGAATTGTTTCACATATCGATAATTATAATTAGGTATATGCTATTTTATTACACCTTTGGACATCTTAGAGACGTGTTGAGATCGTTGTCTTGATTATAGCTAGCTCTCCGGGCCAGCTTGTTCGGTGTTATAAAACGCTCGTACAGAATATCTGCATGAAATGGTTAGCCCTGAGCTGCTAATCTTGTTTCGTACAAAATGATGAGAGTTCGGATGACTTCTCCCTTCCCATGTCTCATTTCCTCTGTCCTATTACTCTTGTCTGATCCCTTTTATCCCATCCCATTCTAAGGCTGGCAATGCGTCGTTCGCGCCTGTTGTTCCACTTGTCTGTAGGCGACGGTAAACACTTTTCATTAGGTGAGCTGTCTGCCTGTTTGCCAGCTTTGCAAAAAAAAGTCTTTATCTAGTATTAAAAATGTAATGCAAAAACTGTTTATCTTCAAAACCAAGAAGAGACACTAACATAAATACTGATATAAAACAAGTGGTATAGGTATATAGAATTATAGTACCTTGGCATTGATCATACTTATTCAATTTTGTATAAGAATGGTATGTAGATTCTTCTTTTAAGTTTCTCTATTTTATTAAATTTCACTAAACTATTACACAATATTAAAAGAAGAAATGTATCGTGTGTTTTTAGGTATTTTTCAATTACATTTAAGGCTCTTGATTGATTTAATTCTAGGATCACAAGCAGTATCATCAACAAACCTAACAAACGACGACACACTCTCGATTAGAAGTATGTCGGTTGACGAAACGCCAGATTTCGACAAAGCCATGGATTACACGCAACTGAGTCGAACCAAAAATTCAATGGTCGGGCTAAGGAATGAGATCACAGAACTTAGGAACGACATAAATGATCTAAAGAATGATATAGTGGAATCGAAGAATGAATTGGATGAATCGTCGTTCGAAAAAGTCAAAACTCCAGTCTTGACTCCCGGTTCGAGGAATCGAATCAATCCATTCCTAAGGGACTGCGAAGAGATTTCCAAAAATGAGGATGGTAAAGAGCTTTTGGTGGATCCATTGGGTGCTATACCAGTTGAGAATTCAGTGTTATCTAGTCAAAGCAAAAGTGTTGAGATTACACAAGTCAACGGGGAAACACATGATACTTCTATAGGTGAGTTTTTATTTGAACCTACTAATTTCGGTTTAGTATTAAACACTGGACGCTTTATCATCTTCAGCAGCAAAGTTTAGGCTCCTGTAATGATTGAAGTACTGTCCATTATAGCGTTTATTGATGTTCTGGTGTAAACAAGACGACTGACATTATTCTTTATTATTTGAAGGTGAAGCAGACGTGGAATCGGTGAGCTCGGAACAGTCATCAAGCCATGATGCTGAGAGAAGCCGAGAAACATCGTCTGTTGGAGAGAGCGACTCTGCATCACCTGGACCTGATCATCCAGTTGTTAAAACCCAGCTACCTGCTGGAAAGGTATTTATCATGCTAATTTTCTAATTTCTTGTGTGGTGACATGTTAACTGATCATTGAACATATTGTTACGAGTTACGCAGGACTCAAATTAAAACGCCGCTGGAATTACTATAGAATTTATTAGAACTATACAAACACGTATAGCATAGGTTCAAATATAACTAGACACTACTAGTACAAACGGCACGATTCAATAACACGCACAAAGTCCGTCACTGTATCGCTCATCGAATGTCGTCTTGCTCGTATCGTAATCCTCGCTTGACTGCCCCACCCCTCCGTTCGGGCATTGTTTTATACTAACTATACAATACAAAAAAATTGACCACGTGGAGTGGGGTTTCCGAGAAACCGTAACTAATTAGTACCTGGTCAATTATTCCTGCGAACGGCCAACAAAGTCGAGAACAATGACAATAGGCTATTGTCTAATTGCAAATTCCAAACACAATACTTTGTGTTGCTTACTAGCAAAATAACTCTGTATGCGGGGAAGGGCAATAAACCAGGTGCGCATTTCTTTGTCGGTATGTAACAATATAAATCATCTTTAATCGGCAATTTCTTTCATTGAAGTAGCCTACTTGGTTGTCACTGCGGTTTAGTCCTTACTTCTTTTGATATTGATTTTATTAATATATTCAACAATATGTCTCACCCTTCTTCCCTTAGCTGCTTTGCCTCAATGATTCTCCAGGATGTTTCTCTTGTGTTGCTCTTGTATTTCTTTTGTACACTCTGGTTACAATGAGTTTCCAGCTGATGTTTTCCTATATCTTGAAATTATTCAGCTTGGTTACATCAGATATATTTTCGTGTCTTGTGTCAAATGCACAACAGATACAGTATATATTTTTTAATTTGATATGAATAGTATGGGGTTCTTATATAGTAAATACATACATATTTAAGACGCCTATTTCCGATAGTAGGCCGAGATAATGAATTTATCTTATTTGATCTTGGCAAAGCTTTCGCCTCTTCATACATGCACGTTTATTCAAGCTGATTGTATCTTTTATGCTATGTATGTTCAGTTTGTGTGTGCACCCTACCAGGAGAGCATAAATGAAACGGCTTTTAAACATTAAAATTATAATTGCGTATTTGACACATATTATAATAAATTCTAAAATAGTATTCATATAAAAGAGAAGGCATCAGAATATATTGCTATCATCTCACTTTTAACATTTCATTATAGAAATAATTTTATTTATAGTTTAAACAATACTTAATACGCTATTTGACTCGTTAAAATTATGACGTCATAAGCCAGTATTCTTATACAAAATCAGGGAAGCTGAGACATTTCGTGCGATGAGAAAAAGCGTCTCAGTTGTCAAATACGCAATTCATTCACATTAAGAGGTGGGTAATGACACGGGCCCTACATGGTTTTTACCTCATCTTCGAAATATCTGCGATTTGATATTGATAGGTATATATAATTATGATGTTTTTTTTTTCTTAACTTTAGGTCGTTCGACGCCGTGCAGGCACGACCTCGGCGCGTTCCGGTGGCCGCGCGTCATTGCCAGCAACGCGTCCACGTTCAATGCACGAAGTACACAACCCACCTTCAATACTAAACAAGACTTTGCACGATACACCTGCCTCGTCAACCGAGAGGATCGGTGATGGTAAGTCGATATACTAGCAACCCTAGATTTATTTTCCAATGTTTCGTTTTTTCATGGAAAGGCCAGCATACCATAACGTGCTTGAGCCCTGTTGGCATCACTACTTGATTACAGCTCTTATGGCCGGCTCGGTCGGTGCGATACCAAACACTCAAAGATTATTGGTGTGAAACATTCAATTTGGCCATTTTAGATTAATCCCAGAAAAATTCCCGCGGGATTCCCGGGATAAATAGTAGCACAGATTTTAAGTCTTAGAATTTGCTGTCGTGTGCGCGAATCCCGAACAAACAGACAAGAAATCTAAAAAGTTGCGAAATTGCGTCGCGTTCTCCATCGCATACATTTTGTTTTATACCTGGAGTACAGCGAACAGGCTGACGGCTCACCTGGTGGAAAGCGGTTACCGTCGCCTATGGACGTTTGCAACTTCAGAGATATCACCAACGCGCTGCCGGCCTCGAAGAAATTTTATGACACCCTTTTTGAAAAACTCCATATCGTAGCGCTGTGGGAAAACCTCGGCCCGGAGCTCATTCCAAATCCCGACGGTACGCAAGAGAAACGTTCTACAGAACCGTTGCGTACATGAGCGAAGTGGCTCAAGGAAGTGAGGGTGAACTCCCAACCGATGGCGAGTGGTGCGATGGTAGAAAGAGGACGAAGGCACCATTCTAAACAGTTCTTCGGAACACTCCCCAATACATAGTCCTGTACCGGTTGTTTTTTTGAAGCGAAACTTCTTTATCGGCGTTTGAAAAATTTTTGCCGTCACATTTTTCGGTTACGCGCCATCTTTTTCTTGCCCCTGCCACGGTCAATTCGACCGTGGTAGGGGCTTTATTTATTCAACGATTTCTGTAAAGTTGCATATAGTAGATCATTTTTCGAAAAATAAGGTCATAAAGAAGTTTCACTTCTTTCGTGTGTACACTAGTACACGCACACATTTTTTTAAATAGCTTCAATGTTTAATAGACTCTGCATGTTTCGAATGTTATAAATATTATAGTGTTAGGATTAAGACGTGTCCGCATCCCTGTTGTTGTTTGTTGTTCAGACGAGTCGGGAGTTTTTGGCGGGAACTGAAAGGAGATGTTGTACTGTGCAGTTTTATTCTCTAAAAATGTGTAAAATTACTCTAAAATGAACAATAGTTGTAGGATATTGACAGTTTTTGAGCAGTAATTATGTGTCAAATGTGGCCTTTTGAGTTGTCACAAGAACTCCGTTGAATGGCACTAGCTGATTACCTACAGTTCAGCTGTGCTAAACATAGGCTTAAGAAAATGAAGAAACTATATTGTAAACTAAGATCTGGCTTAAAGGCCTAGCTGCCAAGCCATAATCTTAAATAAATAAATCAGACGAGTCGTCGGAGAGTGCCCCGGCGCTGCAGCAGTGGATGACGCTGGGCGAGAGCGTGCAGCTGCGGCTGAGCAGCAGCACCGGCGTCATCGCGTACGTCGGGCCCACGCACTTCGCCAACGGCACGTGGGTCGGGGTCGAACTCGATGCACCCACAGGTATTGAACGATACATTTACAATCATCTGTCATTTTTAAGTGTGTATGAAAATGCTTTATTTTAAATCAAAATAAAAAATTATACACTTAACAAGTCAACAAAATTTGTTACTTAAATCTCCTCTGCATACAACTAGCTCTTATGGCAAATCCTTCACAGACCAAGCAGTTCGTCTTTGGAACGTGCTGCCTGCTAATATAAAGCTAGCCGAATCATTGCCTATTTTATTGAAAATAGGCAGTGATCAGAAATCTATTGAGATTTCTGAAGGATTATAGATCAAATTAAAGATGCAGCAGTCATTGTCATATTTTCTAGTTTTATATTTATTTATGTGAGTGTATTTTATAATATTTTATTTACATATATCGTATAAGTATAATATTTATATTTTTATTAATGTATGTTTATTATGTGATGTATGTATTTATAAGATATATATATGTCGCAGAACGGCCTCGTTCTCACGACATCTTTAGTTATTTCAGGTTTAGTGGGCGTCATCAGGATGAAATGCGAGCATAAAACACAATAGCCACGGTTTATGCACTTTTAATTTAGATTTGATCAACATTATGACATAGTTTAGACCGAGCAGCGGGTTCAGGGCACCCGCTCATACTTCTAACTTAAAACACTTTCTTTAAAATACTCTAAGGTCCAACTCGACCTGCTGCCATCAACTCAATGTGCCACAAAAACTCCTCAGTCTACCGAAGTAGATACTACTCAAAGTATAGAGGGCGTCCGACCCCGCTCCGCCATAAGCTCTGCTCTGATTGGTCGTTTATTAAATTACAATATTCATAACTTTTATTAGGTTAGAACGATCTTGAAGTTATACAAACATTAACAAATCTAATTAAATTACATTAAGAATTTTAGAAGTGATTATAATGTAAACAAATGATCGGATCGATCGGAGCTTCCCTCCGACATATATATATATATATATATATATATATATATATATATATATATATCTGAGAATAATGCAACATACCTCTGTTCTTATAATTTTTTTTATTCATCCAAAGGTGAATAAAAAGAATGAAAGGTGTCTGGAAGAAATTGCTAATAGCGATAAGACCGCCTATTGTATTGTAAAATTTTGGTTCTGTTAATGTATCCTTAAAACACAATAAAGCATATTCATTCATTCTTTCATTCAAGTCCAATGTATAGAACTCTATACCACCAGTATCTTAGGCCGGGCGGCTTGTCGTAAGATGCCAAAGAACAACTCACAGCCATGTGGTAGGGTATTTGCCCGTCTGGATGGCTACCACCCCTGGTCTAGAGTATGCCGCTATAAAAACCTTGATTTCCAGTCTCCGTTTAGAGAACGGCAGAACATTGGTGTTACAAATATCCGCTGGCTATGGTAATCGCTTCCAAATTCTGGAGATGCATCTACTCAGTAATAAACTTGCTAATTATAATTATAGCAATAAATGATTTCATTTACGTGACGTAACAGACAACTTCAGTTATTTGGCGTTCAAAGCAATTTGATGAATTAATATAGATAGAAACCTTCATCATATATTTGAACTTCTTTCAAGAATTGTGTCCGGAGCATCCTAAGGACTTTGGTAGACTTTATTTGTTCGATCATTATTTACTGTTATAATTACTTATAGACAAGGGTCGATAATTTTTGAAACAAAAAAAATAGGAGGCTGAAACAAATTGGAAAAGGGAGAGAATATAACTAAAATGAAAGGCAAAATGATTTACGGGCGATCTGAGGCCGGGAAGTGGAAGGGGGTGAGTTTTTACACTTTTTTCACATACCTCAAAATTTATGTGAAAAATTCAAATAACCAAGTTTTTGGTTTTTTATTTTTATCTTTTATAAACATTACATTAAATTTGGTGAAAACTTACCTTTTTATGTCCCAAAAACATTTATTTTTATTTTAATGTAAAATATTTATGTTTTCATTTTGACTTAATATCGAAACACCACCCCCAATTTTCAAAAGAACATTCTCCCGTTAAAATATCAGCTTTTTTAATAAAGTCTGTGGGCTTTTTGTTCTTTGATATCGCTACTTTCTGATGGTATAAAAAAAAAAATATTACTGTGGTAAATGTTCTCAGAAAATGCAACGAAATAAAGCCCTGGTCTATTAGGGATTTTGTTGTTGTCAGGCAAGAACGACGGCAGCGTTGCTGGCACGCGCTACTTCGATTGCAAGCCGCGGCACGGCATCTTCGTGCGGCCCGACAAGCTGGTGCAGGACAGGCGGGGGCGCAGCGCGCGCCAGTTCCGCGACAGCGAGATGAAGCGGGCCAGCAGCAAGGGTCAGTGACCACATCCATATCCATCAACTTCATAGCGTGGTTGATAGTCATATTCCGGCAAAAAACGTTAAACATGTAGTGTTGACACACGGCAAGTTGGTCCCGCAGACTCGGTCACCGACCGCGGCCTACTAACGATAGCCCTACAGCGACAGCCAACGTATGACTCCAAAAAGCCAAGGGCCACCTGGAACAGTCGTACATCCTCAAAATAACGATTAAAGAGGTGGTGATCAATAGTCTGACCGGTCTCTATGAGATTGTTTGAACTAAAATGAGTCGAAGTTATTGTTTGAACATTGATTTGAAATTATTTTTGCCATGATATTTAATAACTTTGATAATATCGAGATTTAACCGCCTATTGTCGTAAGCGACATTTGGACTTAAGTATATTTTTTGTTGCAGAAAGTATTTTAAACTATTATATTGTTTTCAGACTTTCACTTTTTGATTCGGTAGGGTCTGATCTATGTAAATATGAAAGTCTTAAAACATAATAATAGTTTAATACCTTTTGCAACAAAACTTAAGTCCAAATGTCGCTTACGATAAAATGGCGATAAACGTTCGATATAGTTATAATGCGCTAAGTTGTTTATTACAAACGAGTAGACGAATGGAAGCCCGAAACCAAGTCGAGGGCTTACCATAGTCACGATTCTGTCAAATAATGTAATCTGATTCTGTCACGATTCTGTCAAATAATAATGTCAAACAATAACCTCACCTGTGTCATACAACGTTTTTCAACACATTTGCGAGAAAAAAGACAATATAATATCAGTCGGAAAGTCACAACAACTTTGACGGTCTAATATGAAAATGGCGTGCATTTCCAAATAGCGCCACGCGCGCGTGGTGAGAGTTGGAACTACATCTTTCGTCTCATTTTCTCTATAGTATTGAAGTGATTATTCAGCTTATTTATTCTAGTAATGTGAAACTCCCTGGTGGATTTCTTGTTTTTTTTTCACCTAAGTTAATAACATGGTAATATCATGAACACAATGTTAAGTGAATGGGCATAAACCCGTCGCTTAAATTATTCTCTCTGTTCTAATATATTTTTAGCTGAATTTAGTAGTTATTTAATTTAATTAAGTTTAATATTAAACATATTTTTTTTTAGGTGAAGGCCTACACAACTTACACAGATCTCGGAGTCGTGGCGACAGTATAAACACAGTTGGCATGAAAACAAGAAGCAAATAGACCTGATATTAAGAAACGAGCGTATAAAGTAAGACAACATACATTGCTCGCTGTATACCGTCAATCCGTAAACATTTCCCGTTTAAGAATACACAACCAGCAATGGAACGAATGTAGATATTTTTGAATAAAATATTCGTCCACTCCATGTACTTTATAGTATGAACCAATTTTGTTTCTTGCAGTCGTATAACTTTTATGGTGCTTCTATGTATTGAACTTGTTTTATTTACAGGGGATGGTATGAGAGTAAATCCGGCGCCAAATTTGTATGTCCTCTCTTAACTAGCGACAGATAGTTGCGCAACAAATGATTTTATACAAAAAATATTATTGCACGACCTTTTGTGGCTAATGTGAAATGGACATTGTTTTTGGCGTAGACTATAACTAATGATAAAAATGTACATCAAATATAAATAATTAAATATGTTTTTTACAAACAATTCTCCTTATTATTATTAACAAAACTTGACTTATAACTATTACCGTCTTAAAAAATATATATAAAAAGCTATATATGGTCTTTATGTTAAGATTAAACAATTGACGATAAGCCTAATATTTTAATTAAATAATAATCTTACACAACTTATGGTATGCCATATCCAATGAATATTATTAAAAATAACTTATATTTATGTAGCTTGATGTACATTTTTAGTCATCTGTCTAGTTTCAATCAAAAGATCGTTTTTGACGCATTGTTAAAGCAATATGTATGCCTTTGTTCTATATTCATGGTTTAGTATATGAAATTAAATATAAAGGAAACAAAGCTCTCGCGTTTGTTGACGACGCCAATAAACGTTGTAGAGACAGCAAAAAAAAAATTGTTTCCAAATAATTGCTCGCGATATTTTAACCCCTAGTAGATGTAATATTTTATTTTTGAAGTAACAAAGCAATCGATTTTTATATTTAATGAAAATCAAATTATTTTTATCTGTAAATAGAATTTGTGATTTTAATATTATTTAAACGACTTTTTATTCTTTTTTTGTGATGTAAATAATGTGAATTGTGCGTATTATTTAATTTTTAAAGGAAATTTTTGAATTAGAACCAATGAAATTTTTGTGATGAGATATTAAGATTTGATGAGTTATTTGTGTATAATTCTTTTATTATTGTATAGTTTGATGTAAAATGTAGTAAATTATTTATGTATTTTTAGCTTATCGACCATGCTTTATATTTATTTTCACTATGGGTGGAACAGAATAAAATTGAAGTATATGTATGTTTATAATACGCGCAAAACTTTAATGCGTCCGTGAAGTTTATACAAGTCATTGCGCAGAGCACAATTATAAGATTCACGCAATGGCGCGTAGAGGCAGAATGTTGCGATCTCCCTCGTTCTCTATCCGAACTCGCATAACATATGTTTTCTGCTTCTGCTTGTCAGTTGAAATAAACGTTAAATGTTGACAGAACCTTCGTAAAATCACTGGGCTAATTGCACTCGAGGCGCATTTAAGTTTTGCGCGTACTTTACAGAGCTAAAAGAATGTTGTGCTCTCGCTCGGCCTCTTTACCAAATCCCATAGCATCTCTCTCGCACAACACTCTGTCGGGTGTAAGAAACATGAACTCTTGAGTGGACCTGCGTAAATTCACGGAGCCAATTTCTATCGATACGCATTTACGTTTAGCGCGTATTATAGAGTCCTATACTGATATCAGTAATGGTTATTATTAGTTGTTATTATTATGTTTTCTTTAACCCAATACAGCTGACTATTCCGAATTTACTTTCAATATTTATGACAACTAATACAATGTAATTGGCCAGTGGCGTTGTATGTTTTTTTGTAGCAGCTTTTGTAGCAGTTTAGGTGACTTTTAAAGGCTTAGTTGTAATAATTCTTAATATTGTCTATAATTTAATAGCACCCTATTAAAGAATATTCAACACTTTATGGCCTATATATATTTTTTCATGTAATTGATACTTTGCTCCAAGAAAATTTTAGTCTGTTTCCCCCATGGTTATGACTTCACTTTTTACAAACGGTCTTGTATTAATATTTGCCATTTAGATTAGACGACTAGCGACTTGTGCGTTTTAAAATAAAACCCTTTAAACTGCTCAGAAGCATTTTGTGTTAACACACGATTGCCAGTTTCGATTGTGATAGTATCTTGCCGATTCGTTTTAGAGAATACTGTTTCCTATTTTGTGGTTTTCGACGTCTGCTTTTACCCTTTTTTTTTATTCGAAAAGTGTAACTCAAGTAGTGTTTACGAAATCGTCCAAAATTACATCTTCGTCCTTTAAAAAAGACTTGTACTTAGTACATCAAAATTCACGACGGAATAAATGCCCAAACATTGACGTTACGAGTGATAAGCGGATTTAAGTAAATCATTTATTAGTATAATATGATTCTAAAACGTTTCTAAGGGTAGTTTTTAAAGTCATTTTTGCTTACGAAGCATTTATACAAATAGTTATTAAATGAATCATTGATATTTGTAGTTTTTGGACCGAATGGCTCATCATTTGAAATTACTGCCAATTTTTCCTAAAATTAATGTAACCGCTCGTCACTCGACTATTCATAATAAAATATCGATTAGGTTGTGTCCGTATAATCGAGTTATGTAAATGTGTAGGCAATCTGTAAAATAAAAATTTTAATCGTAAAAAAAATCATTCAAATTTGTCCTCGAGTTATTATCTCCATCCACGTACGAACAATAATCGACAAATTTATAAAAAAAAACGTAACTATAACTTAGTGGAACAAAATAGGTTTTTTTCAACAGTGTTAGTATGAAAATTCCTAATTTTATGGGGTAAAATTGAAAAAAAATATCAGATTTAACTACTTATTGTAGCGGCATAGAACGCGTGTATCCAGTTGTAATAGTTGGAATGTCCGCTGTATCTCCAATGATGGAGTTTTAGTATATAGCTCACTTAATGTATATTCCATCCTCTTAGTAAAATAATAATTGTTTAAGTACACATAACAATACACCGATAATAGGAATTTTATATTCAAACTCTCTAACTTTGCTCGATGTTGCTGACTGTACTGTCAGTATATATATCACAAAATTAAAATCATTTTAAAAATAATAAGAAACAAAGTTACAGCTCTTGAATCATAAAAGTGCGTCGTTATTAAATAGTGTGTGTAAGTTTCACTTATTGTGACATATTTAGGCGAGTATTCGATTCCAAACGAATCGATATCGACTTCTCACGTCACCGATTTCAGCGTTCATCATCCCGCCACTTGCCACCATTCCTGTACAACTTTGTACATATATTTACATGTACGTGTAAGTTATTAATCGATTATGAAAATGTTATCAAATTAGCTCAGCTGTTTTGAAAGTGTGCACTCGAGAATTTAATACAAATTTAACGAAAGGTTGTGGTTATATTACAAGATATTATTTGCATTTCAAATGAAGTACATTCCAAAAGTACATGACATTGTGAGCATAATAATTATAATTTTAGCAGTGACTATGGAGAAATGTAGTAAAAACCTGTCTAACATTTTTTATTAATTAACAATGCATAATTTTTTTCATAATTAGCCACTTTTCACCATTTCTGACATCATAGTTGTCGTACATAACAGTGATATAATGAATAATACGTTTATTGAATGCCTATTAGACTGACGTACTTAAAACATTCCATTTCTGTAATCTTTATAGCAGAGTTCAATAATTGAATGTGAATTAGTTCGAATTTTACTGACAGATGTGACTTAAATTGCTTTTGTTTAAATTTTTATCGACTAAAATATTTGTAATGTTTCGTCTAGTCGATTTGTTTTTAGACATCACTACGTTTGAACTTTAAATGTAAAGATATATAATTAAATCTGGCCTTGACTAGGACAGCTCGATGTGTAGTCGACGTAAAATCCGATAAAAGAATATAATATTTTCTATTATTGTAGGAGTTGTCTTTGAAAATCTCGATGTGCTTTCGTCCAGTAGCGGTAGAATTTGGGCAAAACTATCTGAGTGTAGGATGGAACCGTTGGTTAATGGAAAGCAACTTCAGAGTGGCGGAGTGTGCACTAGGGCTCCTAGGTTTAGGCGAATATTGACCTTAAAAGCAGCGTTGTTTAGGTCCTAATTTAATTTATAGAAACTAAGCTGACCATGTGCTGTGCTTTTGTTTTAAACAAATAGTTTTTAGGTAAATGAAATTATTTGTTTTTTTTTTCAATGTAGTACATTTGTATTTATTGCAGTCAATTCAACAAATCATGAGCTTTTATATATTGTAAAATGTAATTATTTTTTGCGATACTGTGACTTATTATTCATTTTAATGTAGTATTAAATAGTAAGTTTTATTTGCCTGACTTGTGTAAAAATAAAAATAGATCACAAATAATGTGTATTTCTAATTCTTTTTATGTGATAAGGCGAAAATAGGCAGCTACTTGGTAGCATAGGTTAGTTGTACACAAAATTGAGTAATAGATTTTGGTTTTTAGTCGATTGTTTCCAATTAATCAATTTGACTACGTCTATGTCGATTAATCGGTTTCGTGCATCATTAGCATAGAAAGTTGCATCTTAATAACTTTACACACACGTAAAGCATAATAATTAAATAAAGAGATTTTAATATTTAAAAAATACAAAAATAGATCATTTCTAGTGGAAATATTTTTGCCAAGTAGCAAATTTGAGTCAACCATCGCTGTCATTATCAATAAATGTATTATAAAATATCAATATTTCCTTTTATTCATCATTTCTATCCCTAGTAGATTTAGTGAAAATCTTTTTAGAAGTATTTTAGTACCAGGTTTTTAGTCATATTTAGTGGATGTAGAAATTATTTCATTTAAATATTCAGTTACATAGAGAGGTGGTTTATGAAATTTTTAAATGACAAAAGTTTGATTCATGGCTTAAAGGAAGCTTCATTTCTTTATACACTAAGGGCCGCTTGCATAACGATCGCCTTTAAATAAATTTAGTTAATCGTACTAAATTACCTAAATACTTTTTACACAAAACGTATTGACAGTTCTTTAAACATATTTAGCGGCAAATTTTGCGTTGTGCAAGACGCTAATTGTATTTAGGAGTGTTAAATGCGTTTGTGTTTCTTAAATAAATTTAAACAACCTTATGCAAGCGGTCCTAAGATACATAAATTTATATATAGAGCCTGGTGTCAGTGGAAGAATCGTGTTTGATTGATCATCAGAGTATAGTGATGGTCAAACATCTAGGATAGTCGTTACCTGCTAAATTTATTTTTGGGCGTATAGCGAAACGAAGATATGAGAAAGGGGAGAAATCTATCTATAGCATTAAGAACATAATTTAAATTAGGAATATTTAAAAAAAGTGTTTTATATCTTTATGGAAAAATCATTTATTTTTACAACGTAGATACATTACAGAGATAAACAAACCGTGTTCATGGCGTCACGATACCGAATGCCGAATTACAGAATGTTTAAGCAGAATAAATTAAATGTGAAATTCCATATTTTATAACTTCGATACGTGGTAAGTAATAAGCGAAAGCGTTTTAATACTTTGAATGTTTAAAATATTTTTGATATGGTCTAATTTTGGCTTTTAGTCAGAAGTTTTAACGAATAAAAAAAAGTTCAAACTATAAATGAAATACTGAATTGAAAACTATTAATCATTTTCAAACCTTTTATTTTGTGTAACAGTCACATAACCTAATTATTGTTAAAATTATAACTAGTTACGTGTGATACATGACCTATGTCATTGAGTTCTATGTACTATGTACTAAAGAAACTATTTAAAACAAAAAATTTGGAACTTGAGCGTGCCATGCACAGACTCATGTATTTGCTGCAGCACTAGATCGCTTAGATAGTATTAAATTCGCCGGAACATGGCCGCAACGGCAACGATAAAGAGTGGAGACGAGATAAAATGAATAAAAATGAATTAATATAAGATGTTTTATCAAAAATACAAGTACCGATGTCAAGTCATCCCTCCCCTTTACTTTTATTTTTCAGTCAAACACGTAAAGTAGGTACCGACAACAGCCTGGCACAATCTAAGCGAGTTCTAGTCCATGGACCATAACGAGTGTTCAAATAAGCTAGTTACGGACGGCTTCTCTATTACGTAGTACGTTAAACGTTATTTAACTGGCGTTAGAAATTGAATTTTACATTTGTTTTTATTGAGTTTCATATAATAATGATTGTTTAAGTTCGTAATAAAGACTTCTTAGACCAAGGAACATATTAATCTCTTACGAGAAGCTTAGACCTTATGAGAAAGAGAAACTATTGCCAAACGGTTCCGGGGCCCAAATTGGAGGAACCTTAAACCGCTACTGTGATTTAATGCCAGCATTGTTTTTTGACGCTAAGTTATTTGTTTAACGAAAATGGTCTTTTAAATATTGGTTCCTTGATGACGCATTTGAACAAGAAGTTTATACACAAGCTTCTTGCATTTGAATATTAATCGCTACCGCTTCTGGTTTGTGTTTAAGCGGTAGCGACATTTGACCTTATTCTTGGTCGAAGTCGCGCGAGTGTCATCTTTGAGGCGTAGGGGGTGGCGCTGTTGTGCCCTGGTACGCGCTGTGCTCACTTATTGCCTATTGGTAATGCCAGCAAAACAGATTATTATAATTTAATAAATTATTATTTCGACTAGAAAAAACATAAGTGTATAACAATAATAAATATAATTTTAATAAAAAAATAGGTACACATCGCAGTCATCTATAATATTATAAAATTCTTAAAGTGCTGCGTCTGTACATTGAAGTTATAAAAAAAAACGAACTGGAATAGACTATATAAACGACAGCGAACACGTTGCAATTTTCTTTAGATCTCTTGTCTGTTTGTCTATTTGTTCGGGGTTAAAAACTACTGGGCCGATTTCGATGCGGTTTTCTCCGATCGACAGCATATTTTTAGACTTAAAACCTGCACTACTTTTTATCCCTTGGAAACCGTGGTAATTTTCCTGGGAGCGGTTTGTAGTTATTCGCGTCCATACAGATTTGCTTGTTCCGACACAGTTTTCACTAAAACTTAAATGCTGCGGTACTTTGCGTATCGGAAAACCCGCGGGAATTTCATGTCCAGCGTGGACGTAGTCGCGGGCATATCCTAGTTTTATGTAAGGTAGAAAGTGATAAATAAATTAGTAACAAGACCGAAACTAACAATCTTGTATCTTTGGCCTTAAGCTAGTATTATATAGCTTCTAGCTGTTACAAATTATGAAACAATTCCTATTTTATGTATAATGAAGTTATTGTGTACAATATGAGGTTTTATTCGTTTATAATTTAATATTTGATTGCTTCATTTTTTATCAAAAGGCTAGGAATGAAAATAATTAACTGTAACAAACTTATACCCAAGTAAATCTATTATAAAATTTCACTAAACCTTATAGTGTCTACTATGTCATTACCAAGATAAATACGTACATGGATCATTCGACCACGATCCATAATCGCTTAAATTTTATAGACTAATAATGTATAGAAACAATTTCACAGTCATATCTTCAGGCTCTGTAGGTGCTCATAAAATGCATACACTCGACACGAGTCCAAGACAAACAATCCCGAAGGAGGTAAGGAAAAGCCACGGAAACGCTATAGTAATAAAATAAATATTGTAGCTGCTATCGTATTCATAATCTATTTTCGTATAGCAATGCCGATAGCTCGTTACAAAGGAGACATCGTTCTTTAATGGCATGCCACTGGGACTTGCGTGACTTGCGATTTGTCAGGCCCTGCCTTTCCCAGGCACAACATCAAAGAGGCATCAACTGCCGATACGATTGCAAGTATCCTCGAAAATGTCTGAAAGTTTTAATTAAATAAAAGAATATCGAAATGGAGCAAGCAGGTCCTTCGTCCTCCAACCAGGACCCTCGTTACGATTTTATTGGTTCGTACGCTGTAAAATCTTTGAAATTAAAACCTGAGAAATGGATGAGGGTTCTAAGTATAGAAGAGCACAGGTCGACTCTAAAGGAGTTTGTAGATAAGCCTTTTCCAATACTTTTGGTGATTGTACTAACCCACGCAGCGCAGCTGGTACCAGTTATATCCTTCCCATGCTATCTGAAAAATAAAGCTGTATATTATGTCAAGAAAAAACCTGATGTAGTTCCGAAAGAAAATTGTGCACAAATGGTCATATTTGGTAAGTGTTTTTTTTTTATTTTATGGCTTGGTTTCTAGACCTTTAAGCCAGGTAAGTTTATTCTTACCAAGTCCAGATATTTAGAATGACTGAGGTTTTTTTTTATCATATATAGATTCGCTTTTGACCATTATCTCGCTCGATTTAAGCCGAGATATGGTCTAAGATCGACCACGCTTACCTAGAAGTTACCTATTCACACGAGACTTAGACACCCATGAGGATCGACTAATTAGAATATGTGTAGGGTAAAAATATCAATTCGTGCACCGTGAAAGGTTTTGTAAAAGTTAGAAACATCCGTTTTTTTCCATTTGCCTACAGAACCATATATAAAATATATAATTGGAAATAGCCCTCATCTAGAAAATGCTCGTCAGATTTTATTTATACAAATATTCGTTAAAAGTATAATCATTCTAAGCTGTACCGCCTTGATATTTTTAGACGTAGAGTATGATTTTGGATTGAATACCTCATGTATTGACTTAATAAAAAATATACTTATCGTTATGATTAGAGACGTGTTTAATGATAACTGAGACATGTATACCTTAAAAAGTCAGTCGTTAATTTAATGGTCCTCTGTGCTTGAGTGGAGAGCTTTTGCTGTCCTAGTTCATTGAAACACCGAGGTCTCGGGTTTGATTCCTGGTTTAGTGTATTTCTTAAACGAACTTTCCGTTACTACGGTTTTGGGTGTCTGGGATCGGCCCCAGAATTGTTTACTACGGTTTTGGGTGTCTGGGATCAGCCCCAGAATTGTTTACTACGGTTTTGGGTGTCTGGGATCAGCCCCAGAATTGTTTACTACGGTTTTGGGTGTCTGGGATCAGCCCCAGAATTGTTTACTACGGTTTTGGGTGTCTGGGATCAGCCCCAGAATTGTTTACTACGGTTTTGGGTGTCTGGGATCAGCCCCAGAATTGTTTACTACGGTTTTGGGTGTCTGGGATCAGCCCCAGAATTGTATACTACGGTTTTGGAAGTCTGGGATCAGCCTCAGAATTGTTCATAACACAAGAGTAACTTGCTTAGCTTTGAAACAATTATATGATGTGAGTCTTTGTCTGTCGAGTTTAATATCATTGGGTAGCGAGGTATACAAAACACCTTCCTACCAAATTTCATTCCTGTAGGGTTTTTGAGTGAAACGTCTGAGTGAATTTTTCAAGGGCTTAGGGCTAAATCCCAAACTAAATGAAATAGCGAAAAGCACTTGAGTCTGGAGACTGATTTTGACGAAAACAAAAGTGGTGTCGTTATTTTTTTTAAATCACCTACCCTTGTCAGGAATCGAATCGGCTGATTTGAAAAAAATAAATATACGTGTATTATTATATCGAATTATAGTGTAGTTCGTGAGGATCAATTTCTATCAAGGAATGGCAAACGGCAAACCAAGGTAAAGGGTTTTTTTTCAACAAAATGTTCTATTTACCATATATTAATTAACCTTACCCCATTTTACACAATGGAAATTAAAAAAATATTCTATTTTTCATAGGCATCTATAAATTAAAAATCGAAACACGCTATTTTACCATAATCAGTCAAATCAGTCAACGAATAAACATTAAATGCATTCAAATGAGGTGCGGTTAAAGTACCAGCGCAATTTGATGTTTAATTAATGTATGGAACATATGGAGTGGAGACCGCGTCTCGGTAAACGTAGTGTCGGACGCCCTCCAGCCCGATGGACCGACGACCTACGCAATGTCGCCGGTAGGCGCTGGATGAGGAAATCGGAGGACAGGGATGAGTGGCGCCGTCTTTGGGAGGCCTACGTCCAACCGTGGACTGTGAATGGCTGAATACGATGTTAATAGGACATTTTGCTCAGAAGCAACCCTTCCCTTGGTTTGCTGTTTGCCATATCCATACAATCGTAAACAAATTTAACCATATTCTACAATAATTAAAATTGGAGGGGACTGTACAGGGTTAAAATACCTTAATTCAATTTTTAATTTCATTGTTATTTACTATAGGTGACTTAGCACCAAGACTAATAGATGAATTAGCCGCTTTAGTAGATGAAGTGTTTGTGCCTCTGCTTTCAAACCCTCTCAACCACGAAGGCTGGCCACTTGTCGTCTCGCAAGATATTCTCAAACAAATTCACAACCTCAAAAGCACCGTGTATGAGGTTAGACCACATTTTAGAATAAAGTATGAATGGATTAGAATTCTTTAATTTTCACAATAACCTAACGTAGAGAATCTAGTATTAAAGCATTGAGTTTACTGAAAATATATCCATGCTAATTTAGATGAAACATCTTTTAAGCTGTCGTAACACAATATGTTACAGTCTTTGCGTAGTATATAATTTTAAATAATCGTCATAATCATAACCTTAAAAAAGTATACAAAAGTGGGTATTATAAAAATAGTCGTGCTGACTAACTAATCTGTGAATTCAAACCCAACGTGAAATAATAGATGATAATAGATATACTTGGTATTACCTATAGATACATAGTATATTTCTGGTGTGGTAGGCCTAAGACATGCTGGATTGGCAATGCTATAGATGATATAAATACCAATGGTCTCTAAACAGGCCATGCTGAAGATCGCGCGAAAGTGGAGAAGAAAACGTAGGAAACCGAACGCAGGCTTCTAAGCGAATGCTCCGTATGCAACTGGAATTTAACGCTTGGATGATGACGATGACATATTAATATTATGTTTTTCGGAGCACAACGAGTGAATTAGTTACTAACGTTGTTCATCGACATCATGATATCGGATCCAATTCGGAGTAGGGTGTGTTTCAGTTTTCTTGCCCTTCTAAGTTAACACCTAAGAACCTCCGGTAACCATACAATACACATCTTTTTCTTAAAGGATGATAGAGAATTGTCAAAACTTGACTTCAATGTGCCTCTACAAGTCAAACTTAATTGCTTGATATTTACAAGAGAGGATAGCCTTAAACTTATATTAAAGAATGTTGAAAGAAGTGCTGGATTTATATCATGAAGGATGACATGCGTGCCAATGGTCTCACAATTAGGGATATCAAAAACCGGAAGAAATGGAGAAGAAAACGTACGACAACGGATTCCTGGCTTCGAAATGGACACTCCAAACGCAACCAGAATTTAACTCAAGAATGATGATAAGCCTTAAAATTATTTTGACTACAAACTTTCATATAGGTTGTCACTTCTGAACTTCGAATCCGTAACATATATAATCCGGCTATTTTTTTCGGTATTAAGTGTCTTGTTGTGTTTATTTTTTACCCCTAGTTTCAAAAATAAATTTAAAATAAACGTCATTAAAATAATCGTTCATTCAGGTTCGATCGTTTGAATTTTGAATTAATGACCTTCGAAAATATCTAATTTCAAATTTCATAACAATCAATCCATACACCGTGAAGTATATTTGAACAAAGTCCCTTTCAGATTTCAATATTATTCTCTAGACTTCACTTTTTGACTTTGTCAAGTACACTTACTTAGCTAAGTCCTGAAAATCATGTCTCGCCACATGGTGGAATATTCTGGAAACATTTGCCTATTGGGTTGTGGCGTAATGCACTCCTCAAGTTACCACTATGTGCTGCTGTCTGCGCGTGAGTTTACATCTCGGCTACTGGATGTTCTGTGGGAGTTGAGTACGCCAATCACACACAGTCAAAGATTTTCATGTTCCTTGTAGTATTCAAGTTTAATGTTACTTCCCTTATAGACAGCTGGTCGCTTTTGTTATTCTGTAAATAAATGTATTAAAGTCGTGATAGCTTAATGGCGGGTACGATCCTGATCGGAACGGATGCCCCAGTTGGGCTGTTTTCTTACCTAATGTGCAGATTTTTACAATTATCACGTGCTAATAACGGTGCGTGATGCAACCTGCACATCCAGATAGCCGATGCATTAAACCTGCCAAGCAGCCTTGGATAAACGTGGCGGGTATACTGTCTGTCCCCCTATAATGGTAGGCCCGAGCCCAGGAGTGGGACTTTAATGAGTTGTTATTATATAAATAAGTGTATTGTATACTTACGAATTTTGCTCCCCGGAAACCGTAAAAAACTACTTCTTGCCTATGCGTCTTATCTTACAAGTATCAGCAGAAACGTCTGAATCAGTACCAACGGTTACTGGTAGTTAGTTGTGTGGTGGAACTAGGGCTGGCCGCACTACATCATATAATTTGCGCCAGCAAATTGTGATGTTATTTCATAAAATTTAATTATTTTTACTTTCATTAGATGCTTATAATTTTGAAACTGATATTATTATATATATAACATTGCATATAGGTGAAAGGCAAAGTAAATGGCCAGACAGTACTCCCTATGCCGGTTGGCGTGGAATTAGTGCATGAAGCTGAAAAAGAACTGCTTAAAGGCGCAGAAGTTGATTTATACTTGAAAAGTGCGATCGAAGGTGTAGTTATAAAATGGGCACAGCAAATCAACGATGTTATGTTGGAAGACTCTGCTACTGCTTTCGAAAACGGACAAAATCCTTTGCCTTCTGTAGGTAGGTTCCGTTTATTTTGTTACTGTCAATATAAGAGCAGTTAAATTACTAGATAATATTAAAATTCAAGTTGTAATGTTTTATTCAAACTAAGTGTTAGTGTTTCTCTTTACCATTTTATAATCTTCTGCATCGACCACTGTCTGAAAAGATTTAATAGAAAGGGGAAATGCTGTGATAAGAGTATGTGAGGCCCTGTATTTCTCAAGGCAAACGTAGTTATTCATCACATTTACACTGGAAAAATGTTCGACATAAGTTACAATGTTTTTTTAAAACAATACATTTTTGTCTACGTCCTATTTAGTTTATCGATGATTTTGATATCGCCCCGGATTTTTAGTGGCCACCATGCAACACCAACGTTGTGGGGGGTATTATAAACTTTTAGATAAACATGTAACCTACATGTAATACATTATTCTATGTATTGACACATTATTAAAACAGGATATATGGCAAGGATCGGAGAATGGAAGTCCGATGCGACTTAAATAATGTATTTATGCAACTTAGGTTCGATTTTTTTAATTTATAATTCAAATAAAAGTTATCTTTCAACTAAATGATAACCTGGTTGAACCAAAAAATGTAACGAACTTTTACTGTTATCATACAACTGTCATTCATAATTTGTTTGTTTTATATAATTCCTTTGAATAACTTATAGGTACCTACGGTGACTGAAAATTCAGTCCTTAATATGGAATAATAAAAGTTTAGGTTTATCCTTATCGCTGTCATATATTTTCAGAATTAGCTTTTTGGAAGTCCCGACTTAGCAATTTGAATTATATCTACGATCAGCTACGGACTGAAAGAGTAAGATGCATGGCGGTTATTTTAGAAAAGACAACATCTGCCTACTATCCTTGTTTCAGCCGCTTGTTCAAGAATATTGTGTCAGGTAAAGTATGGTAATCTAAGCAGGACTAATTTGATACATTGAGCAAGTAGATATATTAGCTCCCGTTTTTCTTATTACACATAATACATATGTTTTATTGTCATATGCTTATAAGCAGAAAAATGGCTCACTTGATGCAAAGTGATCACTGTTGCCTATGGATGTTTGCAACACCGGGAATGCGGCTAACGCGTTGCCTGCATTGAAGAAATTTTATAAATCTCTTCTTAAATAACTCCATGTCATAACGCAGAGGGAAAACATCAGCGAAAGATCCCTTTAAATCATTGTACGCGAAATAAATGTTTCAGAGAACAATTGCTTAGTTGAGTGTGGGCGTAGCTCAAAATAATAGGGTTAAACATCCCCCGATGGCGTGCGCTGTGATCGTGAAAATGTAGCGTTGGCACCAGATCAAACAGATACTTGGAACACTTCTCAATGTATAGATCGTAGAATACATAAAGAGATGTATTATTAACAAGCTCATTAAACTTCCACCTGCATTCGCTTTAAATAGAGCATACAGTAGATTTAATTGACTACGTTGAGTTTTCTGGCTGATCTGTAAAAAGGATGACCGGATAAATGTAAAAGCGAGTTGAGATCTTGTATTATTTTAATATATCTATACTGGTAATATAAAGAGGTAAAGTTTGTGAATTTGGATGTTCGGGGCAATTAATCTCTAGTCGTACTGAACCGGTTTTTTTTCACGAGTGGAAAGCTACATTATTTCCGAATGACAAAAGCTATTGATATTGTAATTAATAATATTTTTTAATGACCCCCAGTGAAGGGGGCATGGTTCAGCGAGTTCCAAATAAGTGTGTATTACCGTAAAGATATAGGATGTGAACTATGATAATTTACATTCTGTTTGATTTACAAGTAAGTATATTTTAGAGACGGAGATGAATATAGTAATTTTATAAGAAGACTACAGGATTTCTCCCAAGATATCAAACGTGAACAACTAGCGTGGAAAGGGCTAGTGAAAGTAATAAATATTAAAGTTTTAAGTAACAAAAGATAAATTAATTCTGTCTGTTTTGGTATTTACTTATTATTGAGATTGTTTCATGTAAATAGCTGCTGCCAAATAATCCTGTCACAGTACGAAATTAATAAAAATTATATAACGTTGTCTAAAGAGCTTGGTACCGTATCAGGCCGTACCTATACGTAATAAGAAGATAAAAAATATAACCGAACAATATGCTAATAAGTAAATTTACGACTTCGTGTTGTTATACAATTTCAGCTTTGGCAGAAGCACGCGAAATCGACTTATATTTGAGAACATTAGAGAAACATTTCCAAGCTTTAGAAGATACTGATTTTACGGAATGTCAACCACTATTTCGACCTTTGTTTCATGTTATTTGTATGGTTTGGAGGGACTCTAAATATTATTGTAGCTCTTCGAAATTAATGGTCTTGTTGAAACAGATTTCCAATTTATTAATTTATCAGGTAATTGCGCAATACTTTTGTTTAAGTCTTATAAAGTTTCTTAAGATGCTGCTTTCAGGATGTAACAGTTTAATTACAATGTTACTTTATAAACGTCAAAACATAAAGCACATAATTTAGATTATTTAATAAATCACAATTTTAATACACTTTGAAATCAGTGTAGCTTAGCTGATCATTTTAATAATAATTCAGATGATCCGCATTCATTCTTAGGGTTTGCTAGTAAAAAATTAAAACCAAAACAAATATCGACTAAATTATTATACTTTTTAGGCAAAAAAATGTTTAGACCCAACAACGCTTTTTCATAGCGATATAGATGAAGCAAAACAGAGAATTCAAGTTACTGTGGACATCCTTAAAAAGTTTCGAAGCACTTTCGAGCATTTTAAAGAAATTTTGCCAAAATATTTCGTGGACCGTCGAGTGATCCCGTGGACTTTTCATCCGAATGTCGTTTTTGAGAGAATGAATAAGTTTTTGGAGAGGTTGGACACTATTCAGTGGTTCTTTAAGACTGTACTGGAATTCCAAAAATTGGAAAAGATTGAAATAGGCGGTATGAAAGGTAGGGTTTTGGGTGGTCAGATCAGAGAAATATCGGCCGAGTTTGAAGCGTATTTTCATGGTTTTGCTTCTAAAAATTACGATGTGTTAGATCCTGATGATGAAACATTCAATGATGATTTTAAAGAATTTCAGGACAATATTATTGATTTAGATCTAAAGTTGTCTACGGTTTTGGTTGAATCATTTGATAACTGTTCAACATTGGAATCAATTTTCAAGGTAATTGCAATTTTTACATGATATTTCTTGTAAAATACTTCTAGCATAGTGTAATAAAAAGTGATTATATTATTAATTTCAGCTAATTGATATTGTTGGTTCTGTTTTGGATCGACCGCTAATAAGAAATGAATTTACTGCAAAATACGTTGAAATTATAGTAATGCTTAGACATGAACTTGTCACTTGCGAAGTGAGTATTTTCAAATATTGGCAAAAAAGACTTGCTAGATTACCAGTCACGTTTAAAAAAATCTATATTGGTATCCAATATTGTAAATTTCGGCTTCGATAGTTTTCCGTAAAGTGAAAGATATTTTATAACTTCAATATCGTTTAAATCTTTATGTTAAATTCAATTACATATTTACTAAAATATTTTTTAATTCAAAAACTGTCTACAGTCTTTGTCTTCTAGGAGCTGTTCAACGAGCAGACAAACCGCCTCAAGAAATACGGCGTGATGGAGATCGACGCTTTCTTTCCACCTATTGCAGGAGGCCTTTTGTTCATGAACACGCTAGCTACAAGGATCTCGAAGCCTGTAGCTAGCTTTCGCAGTCTGCCGCACCCGTAAGTCAATTGGGTGGGGCAAATTGCGAAAGCTGATTATCTGGCTTAAATTCTTCTGTATCCATTTTAAAGCACAAAAGGTCAAATTTTACATTGCTTTCAATATTTTTCTCATCCCAGATTTATGTGATATCTATCTACTTTTGTATTTTAAGGGTATTATAAATTTCCGACTAAAAATACTTGACCCGTACCCTTAAGGTCACAAGAGCTTGTACGTTTGTAAAGAATATGCCTTGCAGTTTATAATACATTGTCCTATTTAATTAATAGCCAACTTTTTATTTCGGCTATAGTTTATTTCATGCCCCTAAATCATAGAACTTAGAACAATTAGTTAATATTAACTTTATTATGAACAGGATAAAGAACACTGAAGAGGGGAAGAAAATTTTCATAAGGCACGACGATTTGATTCAAAAGATCAATGATTTCAAGAGAAGGTATTTCAATGACTGGGCTGTAAATATTCCGAAAGTTATAGAGGAGAAGGCTAATAATATGATTCTAGCGAGACATGGCTCCGATCTTATTTTGAACTTTAGTCCAATGGTTAGTTTTATAATATTCTTTTTTTATTTATTGCATGAATTCAGCTGGCAGGTAGACGGCCCATCTGATGTGGTTAAAATCACCTATAGATATTTGCATCACGAACGGTGCTACATATGCAATGCTGTTTTCTTAAGGAATACTGGGACCTGGAAACTATGCTGGAACACAACTTAAGGTTGTTATGGTGGCATACTCTTGATCAGGATGGTGGTAACCATCCGGACAGGTAAATATGTCTGGATTGTTGGTTGTTTTGTCGCCTCTTACGACAGGCCGCCCGACCGCAGGAAATTCTATTCTTTCTCCGTTCCTGCACAGATAAATTCGTTCGTCTAAATTATCTAAAATATATCTCTTATTTCGAATCCAATTTTTGAAATATCTAAATCTTATGTAGTTTAAAAAATCGTCCGTGTAAATTTGTTTTAGTTCTGTTTTTTCTTAATAATTATTGTCTAATCTTTTATCTAGCTTTTGGACATCTTAAAAGAAGTGGACCACTTAAGAAATAATCCCGATGTTGCAAACAGTCTACCTAAGGAAAGTTTAGAACTGTTTGAGAAGCAAGAGACTTACAGACAATACAGAATCAATCTTGGCATAACTATTGATTGGTATAATCAGATAAGGAGGAACAGTCAGAAAGTAGAGTTTGATTTAGTTGAAGACGAGATAAAAGCTATCGATCAAAGAATTGAGATGGCTAAGAATGAATTGAACTGGAATTCCAAAGGTAATTAAATTAAATTAGACTAATATCGCGAGAAAAGAACACTAACAAATAAATAAACTAACTTTTATTACATTCTTGGAGAATTTTTATAGACTACAAACCATGTATATTAGTTATTAGTTAACTACGGCTAATACAATAAATTGGGTATTTATACGACGAAGATTTATAGATAAATTACGAGTACCTAGAGTATTATAGTAATAATATAGTATAGTAAAGTAATAATATAAAAATATTTTATGACTTCCTATAGACCCAAATGTCATCTAAATATAAACTCGGTTTCACAGATCTATGGAACTACTTACAAGAGTTACATGATCTTGTTGGAAGTATGTTCCAGAGGATGTCGCGAATACAAGATAATTTAAAGGAAATGAAATCCGTCATGAAGGAGTGGTCAACACAACCGCTGTTTGAACGAAAAGAAGGGAAAAAGGTATACTGGATCATCTTAAGGCTTTGGTAGGGGGAATTTGCAAGCCCTTAAATTAATGTATGATAATTTACTCCTACATATTATAAATTTGAAAGTGAATATTTAAAATGCTTCTACGTTTATAGAAGCATTTTAAGGCATTTGGTATATAGTTACATGTCCATGATACCAGAGATATCTCTTCTCTACTGTTTCCCGTGTATAAACTTATAGTAAAGATAACTTTGGTCTTAGACTTTTGGTTTAAAAACTTTAGTAATTAATAGTATAACATTTCACACGTTTCATGCCCGAAACTATGTTGCATAATCAGTTTTTACCTGTTACCCACTACTTACGTATTAAGTTTGCAAGACTGTCGACAATTTTATTAGTATCTTTTATTTATTGTTAACCACAAATATGTTCGTATTATTTAAATTAACTTTGTTTAAGGATACTTTAATGAATCTTGAAGATCGCCACGAAAAAAGAAACAATAGGTACACTGACATACATGCCACAGCTCAACGTATTAATGAGTTGCTGAAAGAAAACATGGAATTGTTCAATATGCAAGATAACCAGGATAGTGAAATTTGGATTAATTATGTCTCTTTTATTGATGCGTTGATGGAAAAGTCATTATTTAAGTCCATTGCTTGCAGGTATTATCCCTAAATAAATTTTATTATGATATTTGCATAGTATAAAATTGAAGACAATAAATACCAATCTATGCATTAAATTAATTCTATTAATGGACATAATTGTATTATTTTTCCACTTATTTTATGTACATTAATAATTAATATGCAAAATTATAAACTACGACTCTGTAAGACTATAAGAAATTTTTATGAAATGAGTATAATAAATAAAAACTTAGGAAATGGTATTAAATTTATAACACAATTGCATTTTCAGTTTGGCATATATCACTGAACATATGAATCCAAGTAATAAGCTCGCTCCACTTTTCGAAGCACAGTTAGAACTTCTAGATCCTGATATGGTCTTTTGTCCAAGTTTGGAACCTAATGACGAAAAGGGATTCATGGCTTTAATTAAAAGCCTCATCGATGATATATTAAAAATGGCTAGTCTCATTGAAAGAATAGATAAAAACAAGACAGAATCGTATGAAGCTCAAATCGTTAATCATGAAGATATTATTGACATGAAAGAAGACATATTAAATGGAATAGAAAAAGTAAAAGTTATAACTATATTACAAAAGTGAAAACATAATTTTAAGCAAATTGAATAATGATAACATTTCATTTTTATTTTTCTTAATGCAGGTCATAGAAGATGCAAATGATTTCTGCAAAAGCTTTGAAAACTACTCTTATTTATGGTTAGAAGAAAGAGATGCTATCATGGAAATATTCCTTACTTATGGTAGAATTTTAACACCCGAAGAAGTGGACAAAATTGGGTCTGAAGACAAAGACGTACAGCCACCTGTACCTTGTGTGCCGAAAATGGAAGCGTTTAGGGAACAAATTGATCTTTATGAAAATTTGTTTATGGATATTGAAGATATGGAGTCATATAAAGTTTTTAATTGCTGGTTCCAGGTGATGTCATACATGTTACTTATTGAGCTACATATTTATTTAATGAGTAAAAATATTTAAAATGTGGACTGTTACAGGTTGACGTAAGGCCTTTTCGCCAAGCTCTGTTAAATACTACAAGGAAATGGGGTAACATGTATAAAGAACACTTAGTTAATAACGTGACATCTAGTTTGAGTGATCTCGGTAATTTTATACACGAAGCTGACGAAGGTAAGTTCATATAGTTTTTACCCGTTATTTATCCTTCAATTTTAGTTAATTTGCTCAAAAGCTACTATTTTGTCAGATTATTAACAGTGAAAACATTTTCACGTTAATGCCCAGAAGTTTCGCAATTTATATTTTATTTATATCGAAAAGAGAAGAAAACTTTATGTAGTTAACTTAAAAGCATTTTAATTCAAAAGAATAACATTTATATTGAGTAGATGTATATTTGCGATAATCATTAAGTTGTGTAATAATATTGTTCCAGGTCTTCTTCAGCCAGTTCCAGAAGGTGATTACGACGCATTAGTGGCAGTTATGGGTTATTTAATGAATGTTAAAGATAGAACAGCAACTACTGATGATATGTTCCAACCACTAACAGAAACTATTGAACTACTAAAGTTCTATGATATGGATATTCCAGAAGAAGTAAATGTATTATTGCAGGTAATGTTTTTTTAACATGATATTTAGAAAAAAGTTGACTGAATAAATAAGTAATTACTTATATTGCCAGAGTCAATCTTGAGTAGACGTGCTTTGACTTAGTACATTTAATTTGACAATAAATCATTCGATGTTGTAAAATAGTCAATATCCTAATAATTCATGAATTTGGAACGTATTTAGGAATTACCAGAACAATGGCAAGCAACAAAGAAATTGGCTTTGACAGTAAAGCAACAAGTAGCTCCTTTGCAGGCTGCTGAGGTATCTGGAATCAGGAAAAAGATTGCGACATTTGATGCTCACGTCACTTACTATCGAGAAGTTTTTAAGAGATACGATGTAAGTAAATAACCGGGTAGCCTCAATTCAATTCTTGATACATGTATGTATAATGTCTTTTGTTTCTTTTATTTACCTACACACTTTATTTTTGTGTTACATTATACATAGATACTTTTTATATTTTGATGGAGTAGGTTATTATCAAACAACGGTAATAATGGAAATAGCGGTTTACAGTTTTTCAAATACGAATGTGACATCCCCTATGAAGTAATGGCAAGGGTGGATTACGAGATGTTACATTTAGAGGATGAGATGAGAAGCATACAGGAATCGGGTTCTTTATTTGAGGTTAATGTACCGGAGTTTAAACTTTTAAAGCAATGTCGCAAAGAGTTAAGGATGCTAAAGGTAAGTAAATTTTTAGATACGATGCTGCAGCAAAGAGAATCAAAAAGACATATTTTCTGAACCAAAAATGATAGGAAATAAAATTCCCTTATGAAAATATATACTTGTTGCAAAAAACCAAAACATATTTTTTTGATTTTTGAAGAATTACTCATATAAAAATCATCATAGGAATAACATTGATATTTTGAATTGTAGCAACTTTGGGATTATGTATATATTGTAAGAACTAGTATAGAAGATTGGAAAACAACTCCATGGCGAAAAATTGATGTTGAAAATATGGATATTGAATGTAAAAAATTCGCCAAAGAGATCCGATTATTGGACAAGGAAATGAGAAGGTAAGCTTGAAAGTGACTTGTAAGTAGATAAATATTATAAGCTACGTGATAATTATGATTTATATCCAAATATTCCGAGTGGAGACCACGTCTCGGCAAACGTAGCGTAGGACGTCCGCCAACCCGGTGGACTGACGACCTGCGCAAGATCGCCGGCAGGGGCTGGATGACGAAGACGAGAGACCAGGATATTTGTCGTGTACTTGAGTAGGCCTACGTCCAGCAGTGGACTGAGATTGGCTGAAGAAGATACAAATATTAATTTCTAACAGTAAAATCTCTTCGAAGCGGTTACTTTACTATATAGAAAATTTACATAACAAACTTAAGAATTTAGGAGATTTTACAAGCTTTTTGTGATTTTTAATGTATTGGTTTTAACTGAACTCAACAGTTGACTTTTGAATTTAGATTATCATTAATATAATCATTAATCAATATTTTTCGCGATTTAGCTTACGATATCAAGACATTTATCTACTAAAATATTAATACTAAGAATAAATAATTGATCTTAAAGTTAGTTAAGCATTTTAAATTTTCCAAGCACGGTAATTGATCTGATATTATAATAATTACAAATTATGTTAATTAATTTCATAGTTGGGACACATACATCAATTTGGAAGCAACAGTTAAAAATATGCTGACATCGCTAAGAGCTGTGGGTGAGCTTCAAAATCCGGCCATTAGGGAAAGACATTGGGATCAACTTATGAGGACAACTAAGGTGACAAAATTTAAAGGAAGAGATTAAGATGATGAAAAATAAATTTGTACATAAACTTTCTGTAAATAAAATCTCTGTCTATTGCACATTCGGATGAATTGGATGTTACATGCGTTCCATGGGTTTGTTGTGTTATGCACGTGTTTCTATGATTATTTGATCGATGGTGGCATGCAACTCTGCTTATGTTTATTATCTTTATAATATTTTTAACATAAAGTTACATAATATAAGCGTAGCTTTATTTGATCGAATGACTTTAAAGCTGAAATCAAATTTAGTTACGCTCATATTTTAATATCGGCCAAGATCGTGCTCTGTCTATGAGATTTTGTTTTTTATATTCGCAAAGATGAGATAATTATTGTTATAAAATATGATATTTTCTTTATGGAAAGGCTGCCATAATCTTTACCGCTTCTTTCATCCTTTTCTTACGTGACGCAAATATGGTGTGATCTATGGCTAATGTTAATGATTGTTAATACTAGAGGTTTGATGGGTTTGTGAATGTATATACGTTTATGATTCACAGAGCTTAGCAGCATTGCCACGTGAACTCACTGTAAGTACTCCTGTATCATGATGTACATACAGCTATGTACCTATGTGAAAATCATTCACTTTTATAATTCTTTCTTTTCTTCTGTCTTGTTTATCTTCCTTTTTCTTTGTAGCATATTATACACTTTCTAACTATATTTCTGTAACTTTTTATAAAACATTTACAATTTTATAATATTATTTTTGTGCATATTTGTATTAATCACTCTTAAATTTAGATGTAGTATTTTATATGGTTGCTATGAACGCATTTTTTCAATGAATGAATTTCAATGAATTGCACATATAAAACATAAAAATTTAACTAAACAAATGTCTTCATGAATAATAATATACTTTTACTTGTATATAATATTAATAAGATTGGTTATATTTTGGTACATAGCTAAATTGTAGAGTAGGTACACGTATTAATAAAGTGTATGATTGCTTAAACTGTTAAGGTGTTATTATTAATTATGTTGTTGTGTAATTCGTATAATAGGAATCTGGTAAATAGATAATTTTGAACAATTATTCAGAATGAAAGCATTTATTTGTAATTTACATAGAAATATTTAAATAGAGCTTTGTAGAATTGTGATAGAATAATAATGGGTAATTTTGCAGCAGAATTGTAGTATATTTACTTTGAAAAATAGAAGTAGATATAGACTTTCTACTAGTTGATAAATTCTTTGCCTCACTGTCAACGTTCTCAAATTTGTGAAATAATTCAGGTCAGAATCGTCATGGACTTAAACACGACCCTAGCCGATCTTTTGGCATTAAATCTTCACGAATGTGAAGAAGAAGTAAAAAATATAGTTGACAAAGCAGTAAAGGAAATGTCTATGGAAAAAATACTTAAAGACCTGAATTCGACTTGGAGTGGAATGGAATTTGAACAAGAAGTACATACGAGAACTGGGTGTGTATTGCTGAGAGCTAGCGAAGAACTTATCGAGACTTTAGAAGAGAATCAGGTACGTCTGACAGCCACATAAGTAGATTTAATTTGAACAATAATCAAAATCTATTATCAAGTTAACATTCATCATATTACGTTTTCAAAAAGTATAATATTTAAAATAATAATTTTAACAACCGATCGTTTAGTTTTGTAGTGACTCAGAATTAAATACATAATAAGAGATACTTTTTAGATTTATAAAGATATAGTAGAAGTAATATTAAAATTACACAAAAAATCTTAGCTGAGTGTATTGCGGGGGAATCTTTGATTTACCTTTTCAAAACTAAAATTAATTTTAACTTTTTGAAAGAAACATTCTTCTTTGATACTTAGTGTAAATTGAAAGTTTCGAATTAAGATGTCTCTGTCTTTGAACATTGTAACCATATTTTAGGTACAGCTACAAAACTTGATAACATCAAAATTTATCGCTCATTTCTTGGAAGAAGTATCAAGTTGGCAACAGAAGTTATCAATAGCCGACCAAGTAATTACGCTGTGGTTCGAAGTGCAACGGACATGGACCCATTTGGAAAGTATTTTTATGAGCTCTGAGGACATAAGAAAACAACTTCCTGAAGATTCAGCTAGATTTGATAGGATTGATGAAGAATTTAAGGTAAGTAGGTAATTACTAGGGTATCGATACCTAAAGAAAAAAGAAATCCTTATTGACTCGTTGTGGTGTCTGTATGTTACTGTATATGTCTGTCAATCACATCTGATTATCTTTATAACTGCTTCGGTTAGAGTTTTTAAGTTTGGCTTTCATATAAAAATCTTGTGTGGCAATTGTGTGCCGTCCAGGTCAAGTTGATATTTTTGGCACCCTCTTAAGGTTTTGATTTTATTGGCAAACTGCGTCTAATTACCATTATACCACGCACGTATATGAAATTACAGATTTTATCAAAAGATGTATCAAAAACGCCAAATGTAGTAAAAGGTACAAACAAAGACGGCTTGGTGGATAAGCTGGACAGTTTACAGAAGGACCTAATTATATGCGAAAAAGCATTAGCGGAATATTTAGAGACGAAAAGATTGGCATTTCCAAGATTCTATTTTGTGTCGTCAGCCGATTTATTAGATATTTTGTCTAATGGCAACCAAGCTGATTTAGTTATTAGGTAAGTAGAAAACTAGGTTGAAGCTTTATGAAAAACTTGAGATTCTCTTCTTCTATTTCACCTTTGCCAGGTGGTAAGGGATTTGCCCGTGTAGATGGCTACTATCCCTGATCAAGAGTATGCCGCCATAAGAACATTGAGTTGTTCCAGAATTAGTGGCCAGGTTCCACTCTGCCTTTAGAGAGCGACAGCCACGGGTAGCACCTTAGGTGTTATAAATGTCCATAGGCGATAGTAATCCCTTTCTATCAGGTGAGCCGCCAGCCTGTCTGCAGAACTCATGCAATAAAAAAAATCAAGCTTTAAAATAATTGGAATGGTAAACAATTTTATCTATATTATAAATATTTTTGCTCTGTTATAACCTTTTACACAATATGCTCATATTTATTTGTCAATAAGTAATCACCTAAATGCAGGTAACAAAGCGCAATATCGTAGCCCTTAACCAAAAGCGTGAATGTTATCAAAATTGCCATGGAAGAGTATTATTTATGTACAATTATGCATTAGTGAAATTAAAATACTGCTTTATTCTAAAGCAAATATAGTTTTACCAAATATTAATATTATTTAGTAAAAGTTTTAAAATAATTGTTTGTTTGTTTAGACATCTTACAAAATTATTTGATTCAATCGCTAAGTTGAAATTTATTGAAAGTGACAAGAAAGGTGATAAGGTTGCTCAGGGAATGATAGCTAAAGACGGGGAATATGTGCCTTTCCATGGCACTTGCGATTGTACTGGACCCGTAAGTTTATTTTTATTACTGCACAAATTACTATATACAGGACATTGTTAACTCTATCTTTGTGTAAAATTTTTGTTGTCTTATGGACTTTCAACAAAGCTAAATTTGATTTTGTTACAGGTGGAAATATGGCTTAATCGATTACAAGACATTATGAGATCAACAATACGTCACTACTTTGGCGAAGCTATAGTAACTTATGAAGAGAAACCACGAGAACAATGGTTGTTTGATTTTATGGCTCAAGTTTCGTTATGCGGTTCTCAAATTTGGTGGACAACAGAAGTTAATATGGCATTCTCAAGACTCGAAGAAGGATATGATAATGCATTAAAAGATTATTATAAAAAGCAATTGACACAACTAAGTACTTTAATTTCTTTGTTGATTGGCGAGCTAAGCAAGCAGGATCGGCAGAAAATTATGACGATATGCACAATAGATGTGCATTCAAGGGACGTTGTAAGCAAATTAATTCAAGGGAAAATTGAAGCGGGTTCAGCTTTTCAATGGCAGAGTCAGCTTAGACACAGGTATTGAAGCATATTTATAATCATCTACGTCACAATTTTTTCAGGTCATCATTCATATTTTCATAAATAATATTCACTCATTTCATTATTTTAAATTATGTATCACTGCGTCAAAACTGTTTTTAAATATCTATGTAGCATACTACATAGATATTTAAAAACAGTTAGTAGTATACTATCATAATAGGGTGATGTTATTTGATCCTTATTTAAGTAAAATATTCATTTACTTTTAGATGGGATGACAACGAAGTACATTGCTTTGCTAACATTTGCGATGCTCAGTTCAAATATAGCTACGAGTATCTCGGGAATACTCCTAGATTAGTAATTACACCGTTGACCGATCGCTGCTATATTACATTAACTCAGGTACATTGATATGTTGTTTACTATTTTTTTTAAACTATATATTTATGTGCTTTTTCATTTTCATTTTAACTTACTACATCTTAAATGTACACAAATTTTTTACTACATCTTAATGTTCTAATTATGTTAAGCAAATATATACATATATATTTGCTTATTTCCTATTACAAATTTTGTCAGTGTTACATTTACTTGGTAAGTACATAATTTTTTGAATAGAATAGAATAGAATAGAATAAACATTTATTGTATAAACTGTCACAATTATAAAATTACAAAGTTGTTCGAGTTTCTTGTTGGAACGACAGTTTGTCCTTTCGGACGTACAATACAGGCGATTGTAATGGTGCCTGGCCATAATTACATTATTTAATCAAACAATAAATTATTAAATTAATATAAAACTTTGTCTTTATAGAACCATTAATCAATTTCACATTACTATAAATTATATTTCATCGTCAAATCATATTTTATCGTCAAATAATCAATTTCAAAATTAAACTTTTGTATATTATGTGAGTGTATATTATAATATAGTTATTTATGTCCTAAATATTCGTTTACTGTATAATATGCTTTTTGTATTAAAAATGTCTTAACCTTGCGTTTAAATATATTAGCAGTTGTAATATTTAGAAGCTCATCTGGTAGACGGTTGTACAGTATTGATGCCATACAAAATATACTTTTATTTAAATAAGCCGTCTTGTTCAGCGGACAACATATTCTATTCTTTTGTCTTATGCTTACAGGGTGTGTGAATAGGTTAAGATTTTCTTTGACAAACTGTACTACTTCAAATATATAAAGACAAGGAACTGTAAGGATGCCTAATTTTATAAAGTATGGCTTACAACTATCAGTTTGCTTTAGTCCACACATAGCCCTTACGCATCTCTTTTGTGACTTAAATACAATTTCTTTATTGGTAGAATTCCCCCAGAAAATTATCCCATAGCGGAGAATCGATGATACATTTCCGTGATATGCAGTCATTAGGGTAGACATATGTGCCACTTTAGCAAGCATATAGAGGGCATACGAGCATTTATTTATTTTTGAAGTAAGGGATTCAATATGTAATTTCCAATCCAATTTATTATCTATGTTTAAGCCAAGAAATTTTGTGTATTCAACTTCATCCACTTTATGTCCTAAATAATTTACTGAAATGTCATGTATCTTTGTTGAACGATTTTTAAATGTCATAAAGTTAGTTTTTGTCAAATTAATTGTTAGATTATTCATTGTCAACCATTTAACTACACAGCTTAATGTATCATTAAGGTCATTTTCAATCATAGATTTAGTGGTACCTTGAAATAGAATTGTGCTATCATCAGCATAAAGAATTGTTTTATGGTTAGTAATTAAGGGTAGATCGTTGATATATAAAATAAACAATAAAGGCCCCAATACGCTGCCTTGTGGTACACCTACAGTAACATTTTTAGGCTCTGTGATGTATTTGATTTCTTTTTTTTGTTTAGGACATATTTTAGTAATTACTGTAGATTGTTTGCGGTTACTCAAATATGACGATACAAGATCCAAAACATTTCCTCTGATACCATAAATATATAATTTCTGTAATAGTATGCTATGGTTAACGCAATCAAAAGCTTTAGATAAATCTGTAAAAAGAGCACAACTTATCATGTTATTATCTATATTTTTCATGACAGTTTCCAAAAAAGAATAGATAGCCATATTTATGCTTTTACACTTTCTAAATCCAAACTGGTCCTTACTAAATACTTGTTTCGTTTCAAGAAAGGTGTATATGTCATTATACATGACTTTTTCAAAAACTTTAGATATAATAGGAATTAGAGCTATAGGTCGGTAGCATGTTATATCCCGTTTATCATTCTTTTTGAACAACGGTTTAATAATGGTTGTTTTTAATTTGTCAGGATATTTACCTTGAATTATACATAAGTTTACAATATGACAAAGTACCGGTGAGATTGATGTGGCTATTATTTTTAATGTGCTTTTAGCAGGGATGGAAGGTACACCGCTGACATAGAAAGAAGAGTAAATTTGGGGAATAGTGTGAATGGAGCGTTAGGTAAACTTCTAGGCGCTAAGAACCTCAGCCAGAAAGCCCAGCTTGCCATACACAACGCGGTGCTGGTACCTACGCTCACGTATGGAAGCGAGAGTTGGGTATGGAACAGAGAGCATGAAAGTAGAGTAAACGCGGTCGAGATGCGAGCACTGCGCAAAATCTGCGGAGTGACGCTCGCGGACCGCGTTCGTAATACCGAAGTAAGAAAGAGAGTTGGTCTGAAAGAGAGTGTCGGGATGAAGGTAAGGAAAGGAATGCTCCGGTGGTTCGGGCATGTGGAAAGAATGTATGATGAAAGAATGACTAAACAGATATACAATGCAAAAGTGGATGGATGCAGAAGTCGCGGAAGGCCACGACACACCTTCCATGATCAAATTGATCGTGTATTAGCAGAAGGTGATGTCAGGAGCCTTAAGAACAGACGAGCGTGCATGACAAGAGCTATGAATGTCAAAGAAGCAAGTGAGGTGTGTAAGAATAAGCCTGTATGGCGCTCTGTTGTTCGTGCCTACCCCGCAAGGGACCTGGCGTGAAGTTATGTATGTATGTATGTATGTATGTATGTATTAGTTGTTATATCGTCATACCCCGTGCTAAAAGTATTCTTTAAATTTAATATTATTTTCTTTATGTCATTTGGAGCTTTAGGATTCATAAATAAGGAATTTAACTGTCGGTAATTATTAATTAAATCTTTACTAATGCTGTCATGATTATTTCTTTGCTCAGATACTTGGTTAATGAAAAAATTATTAAATATTTCTGCTATTTGTAGAGGATCTATAATTCTTGTTCCATCTTTATATATTTCTTCAATTTCTGCTTTAGGTAAATTTAGTTTAGATTCATTTATTACTTTCCACATGGCTTTACTTTTATTTGTAGCATTGGAAATGTGAAAATTATTCTGTGATTTTTTAGTTAACTTAATTATACGTCTTAATCTAGACGATAGTTTTAAACTCACTTTTTGTCGATCTAGATTTGTTTTTTCTGTATTTCCATAAAAGTTCTCTTTTGCGTTTGCAACATTTTTTTATGCCTTTAGTTATCCATTGAGGACGTTTTTTAAGGGGCACTTTAATTAGTATCTTAGGGAAGCACAAATTGTAAAACAATAGTACTGTGTCGTGGAATATGTTAAAAGCGGTATTTGCGTCATCACAATCAAATACATCTTTAAAAGTTAATGATTCAATGCATGTCTTATATTTTGAAATATTGGTTTTATTGTAATCCCTTTTTTCTACATACCAGTGCTGAAGGTGACTAGTTGGTTGCACTGGACAATTTAAGATTTGTGCTGTATGGTCAGATAGTCAGATTTCACTTTTACTATTACATATAATTATATAATCTAGTTTTGCCTATCAATCTATTACTCTTTTACTAAATGGTATCTATCTATCAGAATGTTCCGGCTATCCTGTTTTCCTCTAGTTTGTCGTTAACTATTAAAATCGATAAATTATTATAATCTAACTAACCTTAGATCTTAGGTTTGTTTTGAATTCAGAATTTAAAACGTTATACTCTACATTTTTTGTTATGTGACTTTTGAAAATATTTGTATATTATCTTTATTTTTGCAGTCACTTCATCTGATTATGGGAGGAGGTCCGGCAGGTCCCGCGGGAACTGGAAAGACTGAAACAACAAAAGATCTTGGAAGAGCTCTCGGTATAATGGTTTATGTATTCAATTGCTCCGAACAAATGGATTATCAAGTACGTGAGAGTATTATAACACCCATATACGCTTCACATACATACAAAAAAAGTTTAGAAAATTCAACAAAAGGGTTGTTGAATTGTCTACTGGCTGGCTTACACATTTTTATTCGATCGCAACCCATCCTAAGGCATCCTAGGACAGTTTCGGAGCTTAAAATGCCGACTCTATTTTTTAAGAGTAACCACTACATATCATTTATACTATACGCTAGTACCCGATAACCATGATCTGTTTGCAAATTTATTGCGTACTCCGAGTACGTATGTACTCAGGTAGTAAGAATCCTCACGGAATATTGTGTGGAAGTTACCCAGTGAAAGGTATGTTGATAGTCCTAGTCTTAATATCTACCTATGTTAAGATGATTATAAATATTTTAGTCGTGCGGCAACATTTACAAAGGCTTAGCACAAACCGGAGCATGGGGTTGCTTTGATGAGTTTAACAGAATATCTGTGGAAGTACTCTCTGTAGTAGCAGTACAAGTTAAGTCTGTACAGGATGCCATAAGGTAGATTAAAGTCTTATAAATTATTATAAAATTTTATATATATTACTATATGATATAATTATCTATATGTTCTTTATTTTAGAGATAAAAAGCAAAAATTTAATTTTATGGGCGAAACCATAGTTTTAGTACCATCTGTGGGTATCTTCATTACAATGAATCCGGGCTATGCTGGCAGGACAGAGTTACCAGAAAATCTTAAAGCGTTATTCAGGCCTTGTGCTATGGTTGTACCAGACTTTGAATTGATCTGTGAAATAATGTTAGTGGCTGAAGGTTTCCAAGACGCAAAGATTCTTGCAAGAAAGTTCATTACACTATACACACTTTGCAAGGAGCTGTTGTCAAAACAAGATCATTATGATTGGGGGTTGAGAGCTATTAAATCTGTGTTGGTAGTTGCTGGATCGTTGAAGGTAATATTGTAAACATTTGAACTTATGGGATATACTTTACTACATTTTGAATGATACATTATATATGTGTTTCCTTATAGAGAGGTGATCCAGGTAGACCGGAAGAGGAAGTTCTAATGCGAACTCTTCGTGATTTCAACATACCAAAAATAGTAACAGATGATATGCCAGTATTTATGGGCCTCATTGGTGATCTATTCCCGGCTTTAGAAGTTCCTCGAAAACGAGACTTAGAATTTGAGAGAACAGTTAAACAAGCTGCTATGGATCTTTCACTTCAACCCGAGGATAATTTTATACTTAAAGTCGTTCAATTAGAAGAATTACTAGAAGTTCGGCATTCTGTATTTATAGTAGGTAATGCTGGTACAGGCAAAACTCAAGTATGGAAAACTTTATTCAAAACCTACCAGAATTTGAAAAAGAAGCCTATATACAATGATCTCAATCCAAAAGCAGTTACCAATGACGAACTATTTGGTATTATAAATCCAGCTACAAGAGAATGGAAGGATGGTTTGTTTTCGGTTTTAATGCGAGACCAAGCTAATATTGTTGGTGAGAATCCTAAATGGATTCTTCTGGATGGAGATATAGATCCAATGTGGATCGAATCTTTAAACACCGTGATGGATGATAATAAAATTTTGACGTTGGCAAGTAATGAAAGAATAGCTTTAACTCCCAGTATGAGGCTGATGTTTGAAATTTCTAATCTTCGGACCGCAACACCGGCAACCGTGTCTAGAGCTGGGATTTTGTATATTAACCCACAAGATTTGGGATGGAATCCGTATGTTACTTTATCACATTATTTCAATTTCGTTTAGCATGCTTTATCACACAGTTCGAGTTTAAATGTAATATAACATTATCTTATAAATGCATTTTTTGAGCGTCACTAAAACATTATTGCGAGTCATTACTGTTTCAGATACGTCACAAGTTGGGTGGAGACCCGAAAAATACCAGCTGAGAAATCTAACTTGGTTATACTTTTTGATAAATATATTCCACCATGCCTTGAAACAGTTCGCAATCGTTTTAAGAAAATCACTCCTATAGCAGACATGGCCCATGTTCAAATGTTATGTCACCTATTAAACTGTCTTTTGGTCCCCGAAAATACCCCAGCAGATTGTCCCAAAGAATGGCATGATATATTCTTTGTTTTTGCTTGTGTCTGGGCTTTTGGATCTGCTATGTTTCAAGATACAACTGTCGATTACAGGGTTGGTAAGTAGTCTACTTTATATTGTTTATATTGTGTAAGAACATATTTAGACTTTAGTTTGTTTAAATATAATTTGTTTCCATCCAAATCTTCCAAAGTATAATTTTGTTTTCGTTTTAGAATTTACGAAATGGTGGGTAAATGAATTCAAGAATGTCAAATTTCCACCTGGTGGTACTGTTTTTGATTATTATATCGACTCTGAAACAAAACAATTTACACCATGGACTGAAAAGATACCTAAATTCGAGTTAGATAGTGATATTCCTTTACAGGTAATCTTGAAGTTCGTTTGACTTTAATTATAAACAAATTTTAATATTTTTAAAGAATTAAATTTATTGCTCTCCAGTTATGTAAGCTAAACAAGTACAATATACAATAATGCTTAACTTAACAATATGCGACAATCATTACTCCCCGTACTAGTTTAAAACTGTGTTACGGCAGAGTAAATTCTCGTCCCGTAAATTAATAATCGCAAAAAGATAGTTATTTGTTTTCGAACTACCTTTAAAATAATTTGTAAGCACACAAAAAATGAGTTCGTACATCATCAATTATACCGTATATGTAAAGAATACAGAGATAACAGCGTTATTTGTTTAGTAAAAACAAAATAAACACATATATTTTATTTTTATTACACATATACATCTATTTTCTGTAGTCTTGATAAATACATAATAACTATATATTATAATATATAATATAATTAAATACAAATTTGGTATAAAATAATATATATTAAAGATTAGCCATAAAATAACGTTTTAATCATAATAATAGATAGTTTTTTGTTTTTATATGTATATTATATGTTTATTGTATAGATACAAATTGTTATTTGATAATTATAAGTAAATTTTCTGTTCCTTCATAATTTAATTTTTGCAAATATGTATCCAGTGCTTTTTTAAATTGATATCTCGATTTATCTTTTAAATTTACAGTCTTACTCAAACGATTATATAACAATGGAGCCAAAAAATTGGTAAAATTATGAGCGAATTCTGTTTTGCATTGTGGAATTTTATAGATTTCATGTTTCCGTGTTTTACGTTTTATGATTATTGCTTTCAAGTATATTTGTCTTAATGTAAGTACATTGAATTCCTTGTAAATTTCAGTTGTAGCATATCTAAAGAAAGGGTTTAAAATTAATTACTTTAATAATTGTTCTTTGTGTTCTCTCTATTTTAATTAAAGCGGTTTTATTAGCTCCTCCCCATGCTGAAATTCCGTATGAAAATATTTAAGAACTTGATTTCTTAATAAGCATACTGCTTCTTAAGTAATGTATTACCTAATATTTTTGATGTATTTAAATCTTTTTAGGCTGTCTTAGTACCAACGGCGGAAACCATACGCATTAGATATTTCCTGGACTTGTTAATGAAGAACAGACATCCTGTTATGTTAGTTGGCAGTGCAGGTTGCGGAAAAACTGTTCTAGTAAATGAAAAGTTACAAAGGTATAATATGATTAATAAAATATAAATTTTGTTACCTAGTCTTTTCATATTTACAAGTATCCAACTACTTTATAGGGGTTTTCCCATTTCCAGAGGCCGGATGATATACACATCAAGCTTGTCCAAAGTGAATCTACGAATTTCACAAATTTATTAATTCATTGTGTAGATTTTATTACAGTATTCACTTCATCGTTGCAATAAATAGCAATATGCACTACCATAGACAGTAGTACCATTAGGCTTTAAAATTAAGTCACATCATGTTTGATGTAATTTTTGTATGTGATGTAAACCTTTGCAGCCTTTCCGAAAGCTACGCTATCCAGTCGATACCGTTTAACTTTTACACAACATCGGAAATGCTCCAGAAAGTTCTAGAAAAACCGCTCGAGAAAAAAGCTGGAAGAAATTATGGTCCACCTGGGAATAAGACGTTAATATATTTCATTGATGACATGAATATGCCTGAAGTAGATGGATACGGGACAGTACAACCTCATACTATTATAAGACAACACTTAGATTACAATCATTGGTACGATAGAACGAAATTATCATTGAAGGACATTCATAACACGCAGTATGTGTCTTGTATGAATCCGACATCTGGAAGTTTTACCATAAATCCAAGGTTACAAAGGCATTTCTGTGTGTTTGCAATTAGTTTTCCGAACGGTGAAGCGCTGAATAACATTTACCATTCGATTTTGAGCCAGCATTTAACAAATCCAGAGTTAAGAATAAATCCGCAAATTGCGAAGTTGGCACGTAAGTTTACTTACATATATCGTTTTAAATCGTTAGTAATATAGCTGAGCTATGAAACTTTTCAGATAAAATTTGATACTAGCGACTCAAATTTTATTTTGAAGATAAATAATAGTGCACAGGCTACACATTTACGCGTATCTATGTAGCTGAACGATGAAACATCAGTTGCTTTACAATGCTGTTTGTTCTGAATTTCAAAATATTTAACAATTTCACAGCTAATGTAGTGACAGCGACGGTGAATCTTCACAATAAAGTGTCTCAAGTTTTCTTACCAACGGCAATCAAATTTCATTACATATTCAATCTCAGGGATTTATCCAACGTTTTTCAGGTATGAATACAACTTACCCTTTACCACTTAGGTACAACCACACTGTGAATGTATGAAGAATAGTTAATTTCAAAAATGATTATTTTATATAATTTAATTAGAGCGAGGAAACGTAGCCAGCCTTCTGGGCACCTTACACATAGAAGACGGTGATCTGGGCTCAGTATTGTACTTATAGTCTTGAGGGACTATGGGTAGAATACAATACAAATAAGTTAAGTTTTCTTACATTATATTCAATTGTATGTAATTTTCTCAATCTAAATTTAATTATTTACCTAGACATTTACTTAGAACTATTGCACTACTATTTTAGTTCGATAGAAATAATAATTCATAAATTGATCTTTATCTTTGTACTAAGTAAAATGCAAACGCAATCAATAGACTATGAGGAAAATATTCATTTAACAAATCATTTGAAACCAATGCTTCATTATCCGACTCTGAGTGAAGCAATTATAATGACGCCATATTGTTTTAAATTCTATTTATATTGGAATATCTGAATGCGTCTACACAAACAGTCAAAATTATTTACATTTATCTTAGATTATAATACGGTAAAATTTCAGGGACTGTTATTCAGTACTAACGAATGTCTCGTGAATCCGTCGGATATTCTTCGCTTGTGGCTTCATGAAACGCACAGAGTTTACGGTGATAAATTAACTGAAGAAAAAGACATTGATGCGTTCTTAAAAATGCAAGTTGATATTTGCAAGAAAAATTTTGAGGTACAAATTTCTCTATTAATCACCGAATTTGTTCACATTAAGTTTTTATTATAAATGAAATTGTTAATTTGCTGTCACTTTTTGAATTCTAGGATATTTAGATGTAATAAGAATAAGATTTCTTTGAGGTTCAGCAGTTGAATCATGACAAAGTGTATGTTCGTCGCTTATACATTTCTTATTTTGAGTAATAATATACATTTGGGATTATTTTAAATTAAAAACATTTGTCTGGTAATAATTTTAGGACATCGATGAAGGCGTGGTATTTGAACGCCCGAATATCTACTGCCATTTCGCTGGCGGTATCGGTGAGCCGAAGTACATGCCTATCAGCTCGTGGGAACAGCTCAATAAGTTGTTAACAGAAGCAATGGCTAGTTACAATGACCTTATTGCTGCTATGAACTTGGTGCTTTTTGAAGATGCTATGATGCATATTTGCAGGTAACTATACAAATCACAGCTTATATTTTGGATGAATTTCGCGAATGTTGCACGTACTCAAAACTATGTGACAGTGGATTTTAAATCGTTATTGATGAAACTACGTTTATCGATTATAGTCACAAATATGGAAAACATATCTGAGGATATACCGCTGCGGCCGCGTTTTGAAATTCGCATCCCGCGGTTTTATCATATTTTTATTACACAGTATAGCATTATCAAAATGAAATACACCTACTTATCATTCGTGACTAGAACTTTATTTTTTAGGTCGTAAAAAAGAAATTATTTTTATTTATTTATGCAGTATTTTGTTTTTTTATTGATATTAATTCAAGTTACAATTTTTGAGCGTGGTGACCGATAAGAAAACAAATCACCTACGTATACACATATACCTACATGTATACTTACGGGGCGCACATGCGGCGAGTGTGGCATTATAAAGATATGATAGATACCTATACACCTATATGCTTTCTCACAAACAGCTGCTGACATATTCGTCCGATTTCGGAGCGGCTCGTCGTCCAAAATTTGCAATACCTGACATACCTCGAAGAGCTACGAGAGCTCGCGGGTCACTGTGGCCACCGCACGCCTCCGCTGGCCGCGCCCGCCTCAGGCCCCCGTCACCGCGCATGGTAGGCAGAGTGGGAGGTGTTAGGTTTATTTTCGTTACGGAATTTCTTCATTCGGTCGCCGCGCTCAAAGTCCGCGATAAAAGCTATACAATAGCTTAAAAAAATATTTAAAGAAGTGGCGACGTACGTACATTGCTGACATGCTTTTTAAAATAAAAAAACATATTTTGAGAATTTGTACGCCGCATTTTCAGCAAACAAGGTTTTCATTCAGCTTAATGCAGTGCCGACATAATATCCGACTGCGCTAATTTTCAGTGCAAACCTTCCTTTTGGCGTAATACTAAAACGGCCCGAATATTTTATTAATTTAATTTAAAAACTATTTCATTTTTTTATTAAGTTTTCGCGACTTGTATACATAATATTCGATAATATAAGAAAACTAAGGAACTTTCATTTTTATTAGTACGGTTTTTAATATTTCTTAATTTGTAAAGAATTTTGATACAAACATTTCAACTAATTTGTATCTACAGAAGCATTCTGTGAACATTACTCTTAAAATATGATTTAGTTTTATGTTTATGTTCTCTGGAGGGCTCGTTGGCCTGAACTAAATAAAAAAATATCAAATTCTATTAAATTACAGAATCAGTCGGATTCTAGAAAGTCCAAGAGGGAGTGCACTTCTTGTCGGAGTTGGTGGTTCTGGGAAACAATCACTATCCCGCCTAGCAGCGTTTATTTCAAGTTTAGAAGTATTTCAGATTCAATTGAAGAAAGGCTATGGAGTCTCCGACTTAAAGGTATTTTGTGAAAAAGTTTGATAAGTTCATCATCAAATGAATTTTCGAACGTATTATAACCATCAACTTAACAACAAATCGCAGTTATAGGTGTTACAAAAATAATATAGTTATATATGGAATTTGGTTTTATTTTGATGACTTTAGATATTATCAAAAGTTATGATATTAAAATTTAGGGTATTCAACATGAATTTGCTCGCTAATGCAAAATAGATTTATATGCCGCTGAAATTCTATAATTTTTTTCCTCATGAAAATAGTATATACAATTTTTTTTGACAATCGGTCGATATTAAAGTTAGCGAAGGGAAATTAACAAAAATATAACTAGAGACACTTGTGCTATTAGTACGAAGTAGTATGTACCAAATATAAATATTATAACATCATAACACACAAGTTCTATTTTTTAGCATGAATTATCAGGACTGTATATTAAAACTGGCTTGAAAAATGTCGGTATAATGTTTCTTATGACAGACGCTCAAGTCGCTAATGAACAGTTTCTGGTGTTGATCAATGATTTACTAGCTTCTGGCGAAATAGCTGATTTGTTTCCTGACGATGAAATCGAAAATATCATTGCTGGTGTAAGGAATGAGGTGAGTTGGATTAAAAAAAGTAAAATAGATAAGATAGGTACTAATTAGTTAGATATATAAGTCCGCATTCTATAATAAAACTCAGGAATTATCAAGCCCTTGAGATAATTTTTAGTTGTAAATTTAACAAAAATTTGCATTCTTAAAGTATTTTGAAACCTATTACATTCGAAAACACGCGTAATTATTTAGAGTTCTGGTTTATTCGTAAAATACTGGCCCAATTTCAAAGAAAGATGTTTTGACTTGAATTCTGCTAAGAGCAACATAATTATGAATGAAGATAATCACTAGGTATGTCGGTACAGTATGTTATGTTTTCGTATTCCCAATTTATCCGTGCAGGAACGGAGAACGAAGAATACAATTTCCTCAAAAGCAACCCATAGCCAGGTGGTAGGGTATAGATAGACAGATAACAGTTTACTACAAACCAATACAAACATGAACTTAAAGACTAAAATTATATCTAGTTATGTACATACAAAAGGCGGTCTTATAGCTAAAAAGCGATCTCTTGCAGGCCGCTAGTAGTAGTCTATTTGCCCGACTAGATGGCTACCGTCCCTGGTCTAAGTATGTCGCCATAACAACTTTGAGTTGTGTTCCGGGATTAGTGACCAGTTTCCAGTCTTCCTTAGAGCAGCAGCACATTTATAGCACCTTTGGTGTTTCAAATGTCCATAGGCGATGGAAACCGCTTTCCATCAAGTGGGCCGTCTACCTGTCTGCTGAACTCCTGCAATAAAAATATGTTATATTTCCGTATTACCAAGTTTGTTCATATATTATAATCACTTCAGGTAAAAGGCGCCGGTTTGCCAGATACAAGAGAAGTGTGTTGGAAGTTTTTTATAGATAGAGTACGTAAGCAACTTAAAGTCGTTCTTTGTTTTTCACCTGTTGGATCAACTCTAAGAGTAAGATCTAGGAAGTTCCCTGCTTTGATTAATTGTACTTCTATTAATTGGTTTCACGAATGGCCACAAGAGGCGCTTGTGTCTGTTTCCATGAGATTCTTGGAAGAGCTGCATGTTTTACCGGTAAGTTAAAAAATAAGTTTAAATAAACTCTCGTATTTTAATATTAAGCATAGTAATCTGTACATAAATCTGCCTATACGTCCTTACTGGATTACTGCAGCTGCCTTTCAGGTTTTATAAACACAGATTACATGTATAGGAGTACATTGCATAATTATTAACAGATCAATCATTACCTTTTTTGCAATAAATCTGGTTCATCCACAATACATTCATATATTTATTAAATATATCATATTTAATTTTACTTCTAAACTGTAAATGTGTTAGAATAAAAAACGCAAATATTTTATATTACGTAAACACTACTATACTTTATTGTCACGTAGTTTATATTTTATTTATAGCTTCATTTCTATAATTAACATTTCAGATTACTCTGAGAGATTCAATTTCAAGATTCATGGCATACGATCATACTTCAGTGAACACAATATCTAAAGCGTATCTATCCAACGAAAAACGTTACAATTATACCACACCAAAGAGTTATTTGGAGCAAATCAATTTGTATGCTAAGCTTGTTAATCAGAAAACTGATGAGCTTCGAGCTAAAATTGTAAGGTAAATTTCAGATAAAAAGAAACCAACGTTGTGAGGTGTAGGTTGTAAATGTTACCTATTGTTCTTTTTTGAAATTCCAATAGATTTGATAATAGGCTCGTTTTAGAATTTAGGTAAGCATGTTTATAAAACTAACTTATTTAATGCATAACAATAACACACCAGAAAATATAAAAAAAATCTCTTCAGATTTATGATATTAAAAAAATTTATATGACTTTTTAGGCTTGAAAACGGCCTAGATAAACTTCGGAGTACTGCATGCCAAGTAGATGAATTAAAAGCAAAACTTGCAATACAAGAAATAGAATTGCAACAGAAGAATGAAGCAGCTGATAAACTTATTGAGATGGTTGGAGTAGAAACTGCTAAAGTACAGTCCGAAAAAGCACTTGGTAGTTTTAATACCTTTTTTTCTTAAGTATGTTTACAAATAAAAAACGGATAGAAACCTTAAACGTTCATGACTAATATTCCAGCGGACGAGGAAGAAGAAAAAGTAGCAGTTATTGCTGAAGAGGTATCGAAAAAACAGAAGGATTGTGAAGAAGATCTCATAAAAGCTGAACCAGCTCTTGTTGCGGCTCAAGAAGCTTTGAACACTTTGAATAAAGCTAATCTAACTGAGTTGAAATCCTTTGGTTCTCCTCCGGGAGTAGTTACAAATGTGACTGCTGCAGTTATGGTCTTATTAGCACCTGGAGGGAAGATCCCCAAGGATAGAAGCTGGAAAGCCGCAAAGGTAGTATTAATTATCTGCGACTACTGTTTTTAAGAAATTATGAATGGTGAAAATAATAACGTATATCTAATCAATAAGTAGTTAATGATATAATTATCCTTTCTTTTTTTAGGTTACAATGGCAAAAGTCGACGTATTTTTGGAAGCTCTTATTCATTATGATAAAGAAAATATTCACCCCGATGTTATTAAATCCATACAGCCTTATCTAAAAGATTCAGAGTTCGAGCCAGGTAATGTTCAGTTTAAAAAGAATTTTCACAAAATATAAATAAAGGCAACCTTGCTAAATATCTGATTTATAAAATAATTACTCTTACAGAATTCGTCAGATCTAAATCAGCAGCTGCCGCTGGTCTTTGTGCTTGGGTCATCAACATTATTAAATTTTACGAAGTATTTTGTGATGTAGAACCCAAAAGAAAAGCATTGGCGGCCGCTAATGCTGAATTAGCAGCAGCTACTGAGAAATTAAAAGCTATTAAGACTAAAGTAGCGGTACGTGTGACAGTAGTCTAACTTAGATATATTAATTAAAACTCCAACAGTAATGTTATGTAATGATCATATAAGTGATAACAGGGGTCTGTGACTTTACATGATACAATTTGTTTTCTAGACATTCATACAATAATGGTCTGGTATCTATTTCTGTTTGGCATTCTATTTTTAGTCTCTTGAAGAACAATTGGCAACTTTGACTGCGGATTTCGAGAAAGCCACATTAGAAAAGCTGAAGTGTCAGCAAGAAGCCGATGCAACAAATAGAACAATACAGCTGGCTAATAGACTTGTTAATGGATTGGCTAGTGAAAATGTTAGGTGGGCTGAAGCTGTTTCCAGGTAAAGTTATATATTTAGGGATAAATAACTGTATATCTTATAAGAGAAATATTTAATTGACCTGAGAATTAAATTAATCACTTATCTTATGAAATCCTTTATATACAAATACATAATTATGTTGTCTTCTTTTGAGACACGGTGCACAAATACTAAATGCAGGCAATTACGAAGAATTTTTCATTGGGGCTCATTACTTACTTATACGATAATGATGTATGTAGAATAGATAAGTAAAAGTATTTAAGGACACTATAATTAAATTTAAAACGTATTAATTATTACAACGGTCATAGCTATTTTTATTTTGCCTCTTTAAGTTTTACTGTTCATAAAATTATTACTCTTTAAGTTTTATAAAAGAAGCTTATTCAATTCCAATTAGATAAAAAGCCAAAATGAAAGTTGGCATCCTTAGAAAACTTAAATCTAGTTTTCTAAGGATGCCATAAATTAAAATAAGGTTAGCTTTTTTTTAGTTCAGCGGACAGGCAGACGGCCCACCAAATGGAAAGCGGTTACCATCACCTATGGATATTTGCAACACTAAAGGTGCTACAAATGCTCTGCTGTTCTCTTATGAGACACCGGAATCTGGTCACTAATGCTGGAACATAACTCAAGCTTGTTATGGGAACATACTTTAGACCAGGGGTGGTAGCCATCCAGTCGGACAAATGCCCTACCTGGCTGGGTTGTTTTGTCGGCTCTTACGACAAGCCGCCCGGCCGCAGGAAATTGTATTCTTTCTCCGTACTTGCACGGATAAAAACTGTTAAAAATTTTCATTCTAAAGTATTATATTACAATTTCCTATACAATATATTTTTTCAGTCTCATGCAGCAGAGTACGACCTTACCCGGCGATGTTCTACTTGTGTGTGCTTTTATATCCTATGTGGGATGTTTTACAAAACAATATAGACTTGATTTGTTACATAAGAATTGGCTGCCATTCTTGAAAACCCTGGAGGTAAAAAGTAAATTTGATCATCATGTTATTGGCAAACAATATCTAAAGCTGTCATATAATATGTACGCTTAACTGATTGTCTATTAAACTTTAAGCCTCTAATACCAACAACGGAAGACTTGGATCCTCTTTCAATGTTAACTGATGACACCACTATAGCCATGTGGCAAAACGAAGGATTGCCCTCTGATCGCATGAGCACGGAGAATGCTACCATACTTTCTAATTCTGATCGTTGGCCACTAATGATTGATCCTCAGGTATTTGTTTAATACATACTAGATATGTGCACCGAGTTGAAAAACCGTGGCGGTGTGCTAGAGACTTCACTCAACGGGGGTGTGACTATTTCAGGCTTTTTAAGTTATTGTTTTTTTTTCGTTCTTTAGCCCGGGCGAACATGATATGCCCGAATCATGTACTGTTTTCTATTCTACTTTATTAAATGAATTTTTTCAACATGGATGCATATGTTTGTTTAGGAAACTAAAGTGGTATGGTTGGATATACACGGTAATTGTGTGATTGGATAGATGAATGGGATGAGATGATTGGTTGGAAGGGATGGTTGGATATCATGACTTCTGATTTCTTATTTAATTGTAATACAGTGTTCTTTTTATATCTACTACATTTACAATATCAAGTAACTGTGTTTAAATCTACTCTATTTATGTTTGATTCAAACAAAACTCGGGCAACTAATAGTGTGAGCAGCAAACCGGGAATAAATAGGCAGAATTTAAAGATGAGAATGTTATCTCGATCCTTTTCAGACTATCATCTGTTTTTTTCGATATTTTGCTAACAATTTAACTAACGGTTTTACAGAGCTCATACACTTTTAAATACTTAAATTGCCTATAAACATAAAAATGGTATAGAAACTATTTACAACTAACGTCACTACCGTAAGCGCCGCGCGCAGGTGCTTGCGGTGGAGGCGGTGGAGGTGGAGACGGCGCGCCGTATTGAAGAAAATATATAAAAAGTTAAGAAAGACTATTATCGTAATCACATCCAAACAGTACATTTTGTATGTTTTATGCAAAAATATGCGCTACCAATTATTACATCTTTCAATATATTTTGAATAAATTATGATGGATTGTGGTACGTAATATATACTGATTTTATAATCTAAACTTGCGTTAAAATAAGTGTTTTCAAATTTATGAGGCAGAAAGTTTTATCCAACCCTCGTGTTGCTTCAAAGTAATCATTGTAATAGTTCTAAATCTGATATTTTTAAAGTCATACAGTCTCATTCATATTGAGTTGGAGTAAGCTTGTAGACTTCTTTAAAAACTTTAAAAAAGCCTACAAACTTACTCGAACTCAATATAAAAAAGATCGTTAAACGATAGAAAAATATTATACTTCTAATCTGTTCTAGCTTCAAGGTGTCAAGTGGATAAAAGAAAAATACGGTGACACACTTTGTGTAATACGCTTGGGTCAAAAAGGCTATCTTGATACGATAGAAAAAGCGATCATCAAGGGTGAAACTGTTTTGCTCGAAAACATCGGGGAAACTGTGGATCCGGTGCTTGACCCATTACTGGGAAGAAATTTGATTAAAAAAGGAAGGTAAATTTAAAATCGTTATTTTAAGCATAGAAATCCATTTGATCTTTTACAATTTATTTTCGAACAATAAGTGCAGAATGTCAGTTGGTTTTGGAAGATGCTATTTGTATTTAAGTCTATTATATTGATTATTATGTAAAAAGTTATATATTTTGTTATACAGGGCAATTAAAATAGGTGATAAGGAAGTAGAATATAGTCCAAACTTCAGACTAATATTACATACAAAGCTAGCCAATCCACATTATAAACCAGAAATGCAAGCACAAACCACACTTGTTAACTTTACTGTAACAAGAGATGGTTTAGAAGATCAAATTTTAGCTGAAGTAGTAAAAGCAGAAAGACCAGACCTTGAAGAATTAAAAGCTGAATTGACAAAGCAGCAAAATGAATTTAAGATACAACTTAAGAAGCTAGAAGATGACCTTTTGTCAAGACTGTCATCTGCAGGAAGTAATATTTTAGGCGATACTGCTTTGGTTGAAAATTTAGAAACTACAAAGAAAACAGCGGCTGATATTGAAAAGAAGGTAAATATATATACTTAATATATACTTTAAGATACAAAGGTGAAATTGGAAAATATCAGTCAATTCAAAAATATAATATATTTAAATTATGGTAGGGGTTGGTCAAAGTTGTTTTGTGTATACCGATATAAGCTTTAATGTATATACTGTCACATCCTTTTGGTTTTGTATATTTTTTATTATTAAAAGGTTGTGGAAATATTAACATAAAACTGTCTTTAGCTTGTTTAAAATTTTAGGTGGTGGAAGCGAAGATAACATCTTATGAAATAGACCAAGCTAGAGAGTTCTATCGACCAGCAGCAGCAAGAGCCTCTCTTTTATATTTCATATTAAATGATCTGAATACAATAAATCCTATTTATCAATTCTCTTTAAAGGTAAATTATCTAGTTTGAGTAATCTTTTTGAATTTAATCAATTAAAATAATATTTAGGTACCTACAAATATATATACAAACAGGTATTGAATTAATTGCTTCTTATTTTTAGGCCTTCAGTGTTGTTTTCCAAAAAGCTATATCCAAGGCTGAACCTGCGGAAGAAGTCGGTCAAAGAATTAAAAACCTTATAGATTGCATCAGTTACTCAGTTTTTCAATATACTTCACGCGGTTTGTTTGAGTGCGATAAACTTATATTTGCATCCCAGATGACATTCCAAGTAATCAGTATTTTATATAAAATCAATTACATACATACATAACTTCACGCCAGGTCCCTTGCGGGGTAGGCACGAACAAAAGAGCGCCATTCAGGCTTATTCTTACACACCTCACTTGCTTCTTTGACATTAATTCATCAATCAATCAATAATTCATTCATTCACCATTCATTCACTCACTCATTCATTCATTCATTCATCAATTACATGCTATTAGTATTATTTTCATCAGATTTCTTATCTTTTATAAGTAATCAATTATTAACAATATGTCATATTTAGGTTCTTTTAATGAGTGAGGAAATATCGCCAGCGGAACTTGACTTTTTCCTGCGCTTTCCAATAAAACCTCATGTTACAAGCCCAGTAGACTTCCTCTCGAACCAAAGTTGGGGCGGCATATGTTCTTTAGCTGGTAAAGATGAGTTCAGGAACCTTGATAGGGATATCGAAACATCACCAAAACGTTGGAAGAAAATCGTCGAAATGGAATGCCCAGAAAGAGAGAAATTTCCACAGGTTTGATTATATTTTATTCTAGTAGAACATCCATTTTTTATTTATTAAGTAACGTCTGTTTAATGATAACGAAATTGAATTTAAATCAATCTACAGAAAATCCTTTAAATATGCATTTTTATTGTAATAAAAGGAACTTCATATTTTTTTATAGGAATGGAAAAATAAAACTGCTTTGCAAAGATTATGTATGCTAAGAGCATTACGACCAGATAGAATGACTTATGCTGTTGCGTAAGTTCTCTTTGTTATAGTCTACTTGAAGATAACCAGTTTATAATATCATAACATTTATGTACCTACAATGAAAAAATTTCAGAGCATATATTGAAGAAAAAATGGGAGCTAAGTATGTAGAAAACAGAACACTTGAATTTAGTAAATCATTTGAAGAGACTAGTCCTACCACTCCCATCTTCTTCATTCTTTCCCCTGGAGTAAATCCTTTGAAAGATGTGGAAACTTTGGGAAAAAGTATGGGTTTTACGGCTGATAGAGGAAATTTCCATAATGTATCATTAGGTCAGGGGCAAGAGATAGTAGCTGAACAGGCCATGGATGAAGCGCTACAAAAGGGACATTGGGTTGTTTTGCAGGTAATGACAGCTACGATTATAAAAAATAAAAACTTCGTTTAAAAAAAACCGACTTCAAAAACTAAAAAACTAAAATGTATAAAATAACTTATATCTTAAGCTATTATGATTAATATATATTAACTAAAACATCTTAAAGTTGGTGCTTAGTAATTTTCAAAATATTATAGTAATTTTTATGATTTACTTTGCACCGACTTGAAGATGTTTTAGATAATATATATTAATCATAATAGCTTTAGAAATAAGTTATTTTATACATTTTAGTTTTTTAGTTTTTGAAGTCGGTTTTTTTAAACTAAGTTTTTATTTTTTATTTGTTACTTTTTAGTGTCTAGCTATGTATGGGTGGACTTACGAATGGTGCCGCGCTTCTTAAAAAATATAGGTCCCAAGAAACGAGAACAAAAAAATGTTCGTAAAATGAAAACTACTGGGCCAAACTATGTAAAATTTTTAGGGGACTAATTGGAAGCTATTCCGCGTCGAACAAAAAAAGAATCACGTAAATCGGATCATAAATCACGGAGTTATCGGCGAACATACATAAAAAAAAGCAAAAAAAAAAAAGATCCCGACGAATTGAGAACCTCCTCCTTTTTTCGAAGTCGGTTAATAAAAAGGTGTTTCATGAATTAATTTGCAACTACTATAAATTACTTTTTTTGAATTATTATTCCTTTGTTTTTGTAACATTTTATGCAAATTTTATGCGGCACTATTTGAAATTTGTAGAATATTCATCTGGTGAAGAAATGGTTGCCAAGTCTAGAGAAGAAAATGGAGAGTTTCGCAGCAGGGTGTCATAATGATTTCCGATTGTTTATGTCTGCTGAACCAGCTGCTTCTCCTAGTGCCCATATCATACCACAGGGTATATTGGAATCTAGTATCAAAATTACTAATGAACCACCAACTGGAATGCAGGTAACTGATTAGAAAGAGTTATATGTTTAAATACACCAAATATTCTTGTTCTAAGTCTGGTGATTTGATTATTACTTTGTAATTTATATTGTATTGGTTTTTTTTATTTTTTTTATCGCAGAAATTCAGTAAACCACCAGACGGCCCCCTTGATGGAAAGCGGTTGCCATCGCCTATAGACATTTGCAACACTAATGGTGGGACAAAAGCGCTGCTGCTCTTTTAAGGGAGACTGGAACCTGGTCACTAATGCCGGAACCCAACACAAAGTTGTTATGGCGGCATACTCTAGGATCAACCAGGGGTGGTCGCCATCCAGCCCGGCAAATACCCTACCACTACCTGACTGTGAGTTGGAAGTTGGAATATATATATATATATATATATATATATATATATAAAAATGCTGGGTTATGTTGTATTAGAAAACGCGCATTTTTACTTTAGTAGATCAAAACACAATTCTTCAAATATCCAATAGAATACGTAATTTTTAAATTTTCAGGCGAATATTCATAAAGCTCTTGATAATTTTAACCAGGAAACTTTGGAAATGTGTGGCAAAGAGGCCGAATTTAAAGCCATTTTATTTTCCCTTTGCTATTTTCATGCTGTGGTTGCAGAAAGAAGGAAGTTCGGGCCTCAAGGCTGGAATAAAATTTACCCGTTTAATGTTGGTATGTGAAATTGTATATTTGACGTCCTTCTTCAAACTTATAAATCTATACTAGAACGTGATTTCTAATTTTGAAATTGAAAGATTTGTCTTCCTAATTAGATCGATATACATATCATTATAATAATTACATCTGGCCTACATATATTTAATCTCTTTATTTAACTATTATATATTACATAATTATAATAAAAATAAAAATTTCAACTTTTTTGGGTCTCTTCTAAAAAAAGTTGATCTATCTATATCTAATCTTTAAAATATTTCAGGTGATCTCACAATTAGTGTTTTCGTTTTGTACAACTACTTGGAAGCTAATTCAAGAGTACCTTGGGAGGATTTGCGTTATCTCTTTGGAGAAATTATGTACGGTGGACACATAACCGATGACTGGGATCGGAGACTTTGTAATGCTTATTTAGAAGAACTTATGCAACCGGATTTAGTAAGTTCGAATATGTGACTAAAAATATTTACTGATCACGTTCACTTATGATAAGTTGTGGATAAACTACATAACTAAATGAATTATTTATAACCACATAGGTTGATGGTGAGCTGCAATTAGCTCCAGGCTTTCCTGCTCCTCCCAATACAGATTATAGTGGCTATCACCAATATATTGAAGATGCAATGCCTGCCGAATCGCCATACCTTTATGGTCTGCATCCTAATGCAGAAATAGGATTTCTAACTACTACTTCGGAGAATCTATTTAGAACCATATTTGAAATGCAACCGAGAGATGCACAAGCTTCAGGCGCTGCTACTGTTACTAGAGAAGATAAGGTAAATTGTTAATCAATGTGTATTGTTCTTTAGAAAGCGTTTTGACACTGTTGTAGTCGAACGGCAAAGATATAAAAGTATGTGCGATGTAATACTTCCAGTTTTAATTTAAAAAAATCATACCTATGGTTAATTTTCTTGTTGTATGAAACCATATTTAACTTATTTTATATGTACAACTATTAATATACATTGAATGTTATGCTATCCAAAATAACGAAGTCCAATGTCACAATCTAAACATTGACGGTTGTGTTATAAGCTTATTAAGTTTTACTGATTAAAATATTATTAAGTGTGGTATAGTGGATAGCTTTCATTGCTTCATAGGTAAAACAAATACTGGATGAAATTATGGAGAAACTGCCAGAAGAATTCAATATGCTGGAGATAATGGGAAAAGTGGAGGAGAGGACTCCATACGTAATCGTTGCTTTTCAAGAATGCGAACGAATGAACTATCTTACTGGTGAAATGAAAAGATCTTTAAGGGAATTGGATTTAGGGTTAAAGGTAAATTAAGTCATATGTGAATAGCAAGGCTTAGTCTAGATATATATAATAATGTAGAGATAACAATGATTATAAATGCTATTAAGTAACTAAGAGTTAGTATAAAAAAAATCCTATTTGCATCACCTGAATTTAGGTTTACAAACTATATCAAAAATATGAAACATTTTCATTTAATAAGAATTTTTACCGCTATATTGACATTTGTTGAAAGTGACATGATTAAAAATATACGAGGGTATTCAATGACATCGAATGATTTATGTTTATTTATATAGATCATGTTGGTTTATTTATCCAAATTAATAAAAAAACATTAATGATTCGTCTCATCGGTTTAAACTTTAAAGAAATAAAAATTACTAAGTTATTGAGTTAATTTATTACATTTTTAGGGTGAATTAACAATCACATCCGACATGGAAGACTTGGAGAACGCTTTATTTCTGGATCAAGTGCCAGCTATCTGGGCTAATAGGGCATATCCGTCTTTATTGGGATTGGCAGCATGGTTCGCCGACTTGCTTTTACGACTTCGCGAACTGGAAACATGGGCTACTGATTTTGTTGTAAGTTGTTCTATAAGACCCGGAAATATTCTGTGCTTCACTGCAAACTTCAGGGACGCTTTTAGATGTTGTTCGTTTGCACTTTCACTTTAACCTGTATTTGTTTATTTTTCTAGCTTCCTTCATCCGTATGGCTTGCTGGCTTCTTCAACCCTCAAAGTCTTCTCACAGCAATCATGCAAAGCACAGCACGTCGATATGAGCTGCCACTCGACAAAATGTGCCTCCAGTGTGACGTCACCAAGAAAATGAAAGAAGACTTTACGTATGTATTCGTGTTTTTATTTTTTTATTAAAATTGAGTGAATGTTTTTACAATTGAAATGTTTTATTGTGATTATTAACGTATATGTATGTGTATATATATATATAAATATATATATATATATATATATATATATAGATATATATATATAGATATATATATATACGACTAGAAATAATATGTTGTACAATATAACAGGGGGGTTAATTTTAGAATGATAAATGTGGATAAGGTAAAATAAAATGTTATCCAAATTATACGTACTGGATTTTGAAATCCATACTACAAAAAAAATATATTATTTACTCATGGCTTTTTTGTTTCAAGTGATCGTTATGAAAGCTGGTATTTACGTATGTACGTACTTTTAATAACAGTGATGAATATATTGTTATTGCTAAAGTACAGCAGACAGACTGACGGCCCACCTGATAATTAGATGGGCCATAGGATAATTTCATCCTTTAATACAAAAAATATGGGAGATAAGTTTGAGTGTGCAAGTTTTAATCAACTGATTGTTATAGTATTAAGTGTATACTAAATAATATACTTTATTAAATAATGGTGATTAATGTAGAATACTTTTATCTCACAAATTGGGATCATTCCCATAGGACACGAATTCAAAAAGTGTACCGACCTATCCGCAAGGAAAACTAGTTATTTCTCATAATCATAAAAGTGGGATAAAGAATGCAGTTGATAGAAGGGACAGAATATATGATTTGCACAATATTAACAATAATATTATGTTCAATTATGAATAATCAATTTCTTTACAATTCGCCGGAGCATGAACATCAGCTTGGTGACTCGATGTTTTGCACGGCGTAAGATGTCAAAGCTGTAAATGCAGAAAAAATGAATCAAGCATGATTGTGATCATTTTAAAACACTTTTTATTTCTATCATCTTGATTGGATTGGTTTGTGCCTATGTAAAATATAATGGGCTGAGAGATGGAGGCGGCTTGTTTAAAGTTGCTTGGCTGAATGCCGACTTGCAATTTTGTTTTGTGTATAAAGCTTCATGCTGTTTCTACCTTTTCTAATAGGCTGATCAAGGTTGAGTTCCTCGCTATGCCTTCAACCAGGTTAGTTTTCAATTGTCATTGATTTGCAAATGCGACAAATTGTAAATCTATTTCTTCTTCCTACACTAATTAGTTGTGATACTGTTATAAAAAGTATCTGATTTTAGCAAAGTTTTCGAAGATGTCTGTGCTATGAGATTTTTTACGTTTTGATGTTAAATAAAATCTACCACAATAATATTCTGTTGTTTTATATTGCCTCTTATTGTTTATACCGAGCGATAAATTGTATCCATTAAACATATTGGCCTTTCTTTATTGTCAAGGGATTTATCTTAGTCATTATATAGACTACATTATCGAGTATATTACATATAGGAGCTGAGCTGTTTAAATGAAGATCAGTAAAGGAATTCAATACCAGTATCATTTATAATTTATAAAATAGAAAATTGATACGAAATCTTGCAGAGATTACATGAAATGAAAATCAACTAAATCTCTTTTTCAACTGTCAAAGGGCTTTAGATAGAATCTTCTTCTATATATATATAATGAAAATGGTGTTCGTTTGAGGCTCAATCACGCTTAAACCACTGATCGTATCGACATAAAACTACCACCATTCGATGCGAAATTTTTCCTAGATGGTTTATGGCTATTTATCTATATATATCTATATACTCGAAAACTACTGGACCGATCATCATGAAACCACAACCAGTCGACGCGGAATTAATCGTAGATGGTTAGAGGCTATATATTTTTCAAATTCTATGAGCCCTTTCCCATGTTTTCTCAATTTGTTTGTTTATTAATTTATTTGAATAAGGCGGTACGAAGTTCGCCGAGTCAGCTAGTAATCTATATATTCAGAAATATCTTTTTCATCAGATAGTTCTAAAAATGTTTACAATGTGTTTGATGGATTTATGACTATTTCTTTGTACGGGGTATCACATCTCTGATTTAATTCTGCTTGCTTTATTCTGCTGTAAATATGTGCGTATATCCACGGCAGAATTCCAGTACACTGCATGTAGCCGAATCTAACATAGAACTGGTCGTACGACAGGATCGCTGATTCCAGGTCGGCCTCAAGAGACGGTGCTTATATCCACGGCTTGCTTATGGAAGGGGCCAGATGGGACACTCAAGCTGGAATCATTATGGATTCGAGGCTGAAAGAACTGTTTCCACCGATGCCAGTTATCAATGTTAGGGTAAGAACAGATGTAGTTTAAAAATGTAATATATTATGTTTTTTAGACTAGACTGACGGAAAACGGGCAACATTTTTTGGGCACAGGAAGCACATCTTTATTAAATTAACTATTTTCAACTACCATTTAAATAAATTGCAGATAGTCTTAATATTACTCGCTTCGTCATCTGCATATTTTCTGTAGATCATACTTTAGTATGATCTCCGTTATTTATAACGGAAACTACGTTTACGAAGTTTAACATGACACTATGGAAAAAGAATACTGTTCTATAATATTATAAAGTTATTTAAAATACAAACTGGAATAGAAATATCTTGTCTCTGTTTGTTCGGGATTCACGTAAAAACTACTGGGCCGATTTCGATGCAGTTTTCGCTGATCGACAGCAGCGACATTCTTAGACAAAGTCTGCGCTACTTTTTGTCCTGGGAATCCCGCGGGAATTTTCTGGGAATTATTTATAATTGACAAATTAAAAAACAATTTCAAATTCCAATGTGATTTTTATGATGATCGATAGTAAATTTAATGTAATGAAATATGTGATATTTTTTATCCCAGGAATTCCACGGGAATTTTCCCGGAAGCGGTTTGTATTTGTTCTGGTGCGTAAAAATTAGCTTATTCCGACACAGTTTTCATTTAAATGATAGCTAATATTATTCTTCAAATGCTGCGGTATTTAGTGCCCCGGGAATCCCGTGGGAATTTCAAGTCAAACTAAATAAAAATAAGTCGCTGGAGCGCAGACGCTCCGGCTTTGATTCCTGGTATGGTAAATTTCTGTTATTTATGGCCTGGGTGTCTGGGATCGACCCCAGGAGTCGTCCGTTGTAAATTGCCCATAACACAAATATAGCTTGCTTAACGTGGGGATATACAATATGCATGTTTGTCTGCCGATTATTATTATTTAATTTTATATTTATTTTTTCTTTTCTATTTATTTTAATACATATCTGTATATATAAAAAATAATTATTAAAAACCAGAAAAAAGACAGAACTATATTCTTTATGAGGTGAATATGCTACTTGTAGTATATGAATCTTCAGTATTAAATATTCTTTATTTCAGGCCATAACACAAGACAAGCAAGATCTCCGCAATATGTACGAGTGTCCCGTGTATAAAACCAGGACCCGTGGACCTACTTATGTGTGGACCTTCAATTTGAAAACCAAGGACAAACCAGCCAAATGGACCTTAGCTGGTGTAGCACTTCTATTGCAAATTTAATTAGTCCGCCACAAAATGCTTAATGTTATTTCTAGACTTCCTAGTGCCACTATCTCATTCCTCCTGTTTGATTCCTCTATCTCATCTTCTTATTCCATTTTCTTTATCCTATGCTAAAGGTTGGCCACACGTTGGCTTTGCCGTTGATGTTGCAAACGTCTACACGTGACGGTAACCGCTTTCCATGAGCTCCCTGTTTGTCTGCGCCTTAATAAAATTCTAAAAATACCGTGTCTGTACATTGAAGCTATTAAAAAAAACCAACTGGAATGCACTATATAAACGATGAAGAATATTCTGTTTACATTTTATGTCCGTTTGTTCGGTATTCATGTAAAAACTAATGGGCCGATTTCGATACGGTTTACGCTTGTTGATAGAAAATTCTTAGACTTAAAATCTCCGCTACTTTTTATCCCGAAAATTCCGCGGAAATGTAATATGAAGCGTGGACTTGTTATTATGCAATAAATTATTTGATTTGATTTGACGAACAAGTAAAAATATGTCACCGCTGGTTTCAGGCCTCTTAGGGCGGGATGACACGATATTCTGTGACTGTGGACGATGGCTAAGCGCGAGGCGACGGGCGACCAAAACAACAGTACAGTTTCACGCAACTAATAATTCCTTCCGATGTACCTGCGAAGTAGACCAAAGAAACTTCGATCTTGTATTGCGAGTTATGCAAGCGTAATTTCCGCTTCCGAATAAAGTTTAATATAGATTATGTATTTACATGTCGGAAACCGGTCTGCACTTTTCTGCCCAAACGAAATTAGCCTATCGGAATTTCAAGTTGTGTAAAACTGTATTAAGATGTATGAAGACACGATTAATTTGCGTTTGACGTTCAAACTCTTCATGTCGCTATCGCGTCGGTTAGCCCGTTGCTAGCCCGTGTGGCCAGGCCGTAATGTACGAGTACCTATCCGAGTTCACTAGGTCCGAGCGCACTCTGATCTTGTCAACGCGGCCTTATGAAAATCTGTGCTATATGTATATGACTAATGTGTTTTACGCTTTACTACATTTATATATTGTTATTACTCTCTTTAACTTAATAATAAATTGATTATTATGGCACTGTTATAAGTAGAAGTAGTATTTAAGAAATATTATTTGTTATTACGGACGATCTCAGTAACTTTGTGCTTAAATAAAACATTGACTTACTCAATTTGTGAGTTTTTTTTTCATTACCTAATTAGTAATTACACAAACTATTTTATATGTCAACATGTTAACAAGAATCGTAAACGCTTTAAATTTTTTTTATAACCAACACTGTAATGTAAATGGAAATAATAGTTTTCATTTAAGTTTTTCAATTTCGTAATTAGTGTTATCTTTTTCAAACTTAAAAATTTGGGATGGAAAAGTCACAAAAGTATGAGACTCAAGACTCTTATTGAGATGTATATAGAGCTCATGCTTTTGAGGGTTTTAGTGTTAAATAATAAAAACAGTCTATATTTTTCGCCTCTACAGAAGTATTTACGTGGACTGACACATACTTGTTAAATATTTTTTCATAATAGGAAACTAAGCGCATGTGTACGCGATACCGCCACACCGCACCGTTACCGCGCTTTCACTGTCTAGTGGATCAGCAGCGGAGCGGCGTTGAGGGAGGAAATACCGTTGACATAAATACAGATATACATCATAAAATCACAAAATAGCAACGCGATGACGGCGTGGCGATAACGTGTCGGCGGTGCCGTCTACACGAGCGCTAAAAGCCAAATACTGTATGAAGACACGTAATAGGTATATAAAATCGTAACTCATCAAACTTGAGACTAAAACGTATTTGCATGACAAGTAATTAGAAAATAGCCTAGAGGTATTGGGTACCTTTTAAAATTTTGGATAATTTATGTGTCAGGAACTAACAATAGGTTTAAATGGATACTGACACTTTTCTAGAATATTTCTATTAATCTATTGTTTAAACCTTATTATATACAAAACTAGCTGTCCCGTCAGACGTCGCCTGCCCGGAAAAGTTTCAATCGATATGCCGACAGCAGCGCCACCTACCGGGTCCAACTGTGAACCAACTCGGAAACCTTCTCTGGCTTATGCACAACAATTTTGCTAAAAATCACCACATGATCAATTGTATAGTTTACGATACAATAAAGGACATACAGACAAACATTCATTTTTATATATAAGATTCACTCTTATCTTCTAAAAAATATCCACTTAATACGTCTTTGACGGACTCAACAAGAAAGAGTTCTTGTCTTAGACCATTAAACCAAGTTCTTGTGGTAGCACGAAAACATTTTTACTAACTATTCTTGCTTAAGCGTAAACAAAACCATTTTTTGAAGATATTATAATTATACGAATGCGTTTTAATACGACAAAATTAGTGTTTGAAGAAAAATAATAACTTTGATATTACATACATACATACATAGTATACATACATACATACATACATACATAGTATACGTATGTATACTATGTATGTATGTATACTAAGTATGTATGTATATACATAGTATACATACATCGTTACTAATGGCCGGTTTCTATATCTTGCCGATCGTCCATTTGCTTTACTATCGGCGAGAATTTGACATTAGCTATATACAAGTAATATCAACATTCAACCCAGAATAGGGCAAGTGAATAAATAGTAAAATATAGGAACCGGCTATTAGTCGGGTTTGCTATTTTCATGAACTCATGCTCCCTAATTTAGGTTCGAAGTACGACCAGTTTTTACGTCTATCCTCGAGTAATTACTCTAAGAAAGTAACCAATGAGTTTATGCTGTGTTGAACTTGAATTTTCTAAGTGGGTGTCGTATCTTGTCGCATTAACATATAGCCCGTGTAAATGTGTACAGTAGCTAGTAACAGATACTTTGTTTGCGAACTCAGCCTTGTTAGAATCTTGTGTACGTGGGATAAAGTACACCTCGAAAATACAACCAAATGGATATAAATGTGGGAATGGATTTTTATTTCCCTAATGCATAGTCTGACAACTTTTAACTATGACAGTGGTATAAGCCTGGTGGAAATAACTGATCGAGTGGTACTGATCAAGTATCGAGTGCCGAGAGTAGACAATTATTAAAGTAGTAATATCGCTATTACAAAATAGGGGTTGGTGGTAGAAGGGAAAAATTAAAGGTTTCGTCTAATTTTCAGTACCAAATAAAATTGTTGTACAAAATATAATTTTTTACAGTAGTGGTATGAAAAATAGTTAATGTCCTACTCTCAGACGTACTAAATATACGCACAAAATTTCATAACAATCGGTCAAGGCGTTTCGGAGGAGTTTTGTTACAAACACTGTGACAGGAGAATTTTAATCATATATGAATATTACAAGTTCGAAGTCTCGCACGAACAAAATGGTGGGCAAAACTAGTTTTTAACAAATATAATAATGCAGCAGTTAAGAGTCATCTTCGGCATTGACATGTGATTAAAATGTATTGTTTGGTATGTGGGCTCATTCATTGCAATATGGATGACTAATTTGTACTAATTGTTTATTATTATTGTGTTAAGAGTGACTTGTTAATAAAATAATGTTAAGAAATTTTATGAAGTGAAACATCCATATAAATTGACCTTTGTTTTACATAAGGCATGGTAGCTTAGTGATTAGCGCAATCGCGTTCCAAACTCAACGCGCGGATTCGCATCCTGGCCGAAAGCCTTGCACCACCTAAAAAGAAAGAAAAATGTTTATTTAGAATAACATAAAAACCAAAACATACTTATAAATAAGACAATACAACTGTGAAATGAAGTTGTAATTCGGTCCAACTCAGCATGATGCTGGTTAACTCAACCAGCGCTGGTCTTCCTCTAGGGCCGGTACAGTGACTCAGTGATAGACAAAACGAAACAAAGAAAATATGACGACTACTATTAGAAAACAAATACTAATATAAAAAATTATACTACGAAGCGAATTTATAAACAAGAACATAAATAGAATATTGAACGTAAAGCTTAAAAACTATAAATAGTATTTTTTTTATATGTTGTCTGTCGGTCTGTTGGTTTGTGGTAAATATTCCTCCGTGCAGAAACAGAGAAAGAATACAATTTCCTGCGGCCGGGCGGCCTGTCGTAAGACGAGGCAAAACAACCCACAGCCAGGTAGGCCATTTGCCCGACTGGATGGCGACCACCCCTGGTCTAGAATATGCCGCCATAACAACCTTGTGTTGTGTTCCGGCATTGGTGACCAGGTTCCAGTCTCCTTTGAGAGAACAGCAGCGCATTTGCAGCACCTTTGGTGTTGCAGGTGTCCATAGGCGATGGTAACCGCTTTCCGTCAAGTGGGCCGTCTGCCTGTCTGGTGAACTCCTGCAATAAAAAAATGCTCCAAATAGGAAATAACTAATCTGAGAATCTGAGAATGACCATGAATATACTATATATATATATATATATATACTGAGGCAAATTTTTCGTCTAATGTACATATTGTTTTCTTATTTTTTTTTTATTGCAGAAGCTCAGTAGACAGGCAGACGGCCCAGTTGATGAAAAGGGGTTACCATCGCCTGTGGTCATTTGCAACATCAAAGGTGCTACAAATGTGCTGCTACTCTCTTAAGGGAGACTGGAGCCTGGTGACTAATGCCGGAATACAACTCCAGGTTGTTATAGCAACATACTTTAGACCAGGGGTGGTAGCCATCCATTCGGGCAAATGCCCTACCGCCTCTTACGACAGGACGTCCGGCAGCAGGAAATTGTGTTCTTTCTCCGTTCCTGCACGGATAAAATCTATATATAATATTGTTACAATTACCACAAGCTAACGATGAAGAAAAAATAAAATTACCTGTGATAGGATGTACACATACATTCTAATGTTACATCTATTCAAGATTTCAAAAGTACACAGATACCTAATTTCATGATTATCGGAGTACTTCCAAGACTATGAAAATAAGATAAAGAAAGATGTAGCTAAACTTTTTTTGATTCAGTAACATGTCTCTCAACACGTGTTTTCAATTTCACTATATCTTGTTTACGTTTTAAGGGTTTTAAGCGCGCTATTTTGTTTAATTTTATAACGTTTCGCCCACTGTTTATAGTCTAAGAGCCGATGAAGATTGACCTTCACCGATCTGATAACCAGATGAGACGTATTTTTTATCAAATATATTTTATGAACAAATACGCCTATAATTACTTGCCTATCCAAAAGTGCTCAAGCCTATTTTTAATTAAATTAACTTTAATCGATTTTTTTTCGTCACTTTCATTCTATTGATAACCAAATGAATTTTATTTTACTGATAGTTTTTAACACACAGATGCCTAGGTAGGCTTGCCTACTCATTTCTGTGTATGGCTACCTGGCAAGCAGATGTGAACAGGTAAGTCAATATAGGTGACTCCATCGATCTGCTAACTTATCCAAAGTTATATCAAATTTTAGATTATTTTATTACAAAATCAGTCACATATACCTACTTGCCTGCAAAAAATCGTATTTAAAGTACTATTGCCAAGCTAAAAACTTTTAGAGTTTTAGCCACTTGATAGGTGCGAGAGAGAAAGTAGAGCGTCCGAGGTCCGTGTGGTAAAACAGGACACAACATAACAGCTGCACGCTACCTGACCATTGAATGTATCCGAGTGCGCATGCTCGTGTACATGTGAGTGACAGAGACAGCATTAATTTACACTTGTTACTCCGCTTCGTAACATGTTGTGGGGGATTGAAGACTTTAACATTACTCATTGATACTTAACATCTTTCTCTTCCGCGATCACGGTTACTGAAAACTGGTCAAACGTCGGAATAAAAATCAAATAAAATACCGCGCTTAAAATCGATAAAATGTAGTTAAAAAAATGTAGTTAGTCGCGAAAACTTAAGAAAATGCAATTTTTTTACCAAACCGCATGTCTTGCTAAAAATGGTACTTAAGTTAAAATTTATAAATTAATACGTGAAACAAAAATTTGAACCCCTTTTTACGAAAATTGCGCGGACGGAGGAAATTTTGCACACTTATAGTTTATATACAGAAGAAGCGACGAATGCTAATTTTTTTATGCTTAAAAAATACATTAAATCAATAAATAAAACATTACACATATTTCCTAATGTATTTGACACACACACGCATATATACTCTTTTGTTTATTCTTAAAGTCAAATTAACAGAGTAGTTTTGGCGAAATCTGTGATTATAGATGTAGGTATAGTTTGGACATAAATTATTATGGTCGAATTTCAACCATTACTATAAGTAATTAGAACTCTTATGATGCAAGATAATAAATAATTTTAAAACGTGTCATTATCAGAAAAATTACCTTTCCAAATCGTTATTTCATCGATGCAGTCCATTATCTTTGATCAACTATACGATGGCAAAAACAACTGTTTTTTCTCATTTTGTGTCTAGGTCAGGACATTTTGAAGGCCAAATACTAAATTGTTTAATTTGGGCCTTCGTTAGTTGGCTTTATCTTTTTTGTCGGTTGTTGTCAGGTAAAAACTGTTGATACTTATAACTTAATAGCGGTTTGTAGTAGATTTATATTTAGAATTAGCTAACCTTGGAATTAATCACATTTAAAATTAGTTTAAATTATTGATGCTGTAAATTAAAAGATGTTATGTTTACGCATTAAATTATAGAACATTATTTGAAAACTACCAATATGTTATTTTGAGATAATATGAGTGAACTGTACTAATAATTATGTTAATATTACTAAAATAATAGTAACATAAACACACTAAAACATAACACTTTTAAAAAAGTGCGGGAGGGACCGTTTAAAAGACGAGGCACTAAGCCTGACGATAAAAATTAAAAAGAATACAGAAATTATAAAACATTTTTTTGCTAGTCGTGTTATTAGGAAGTTTCTCGTTGCTTCTTTCTTTATATGTGGCATTAGAAAAGTCGAAATCCCAGGAGAGCTGTAAGAAATAGATAACACGTCATATGTAGACGGCCCACTTGATGGTGGAACACGGCTACCATCGGTTACAGCCTATGGACATGTGTAACAACAAAGATGCTACCAATGTGCTGCCGCTCTCTAAATGGTAACTGGAACCTAGCCACTAATGCGGAAACACAACTCAAGGTTGTTATGGTGACATATTCTAGACCAGGGATGGTAACCATCCAGACGGGTAATTACCCAATCACCTGGCTGTGGGTTGTTTAGTCGCCTCTTACGACAGGCCTCCCGGCCGCATTCTTGTTCTTTCTCCGTTTCTGCACGAATAAATTCGATATACGATAGAGAAAAAATATAAAAAATAATATTACTTCTGAGACAACTAAAATGAATACTTCTCTTCGTGATAAGGGACTGAATATAATAATAATCAATCAGTTTAAGTAACTTTTATATTTATCTATGATAGACATATGCTGATAGACAGATGCTGTTGTAACAGACGATACTTTTATCAACTATTAAAATGTTCGTTCATTTAGCTCTTTCAATGCGTTAAAACAGCACCAAGTAAAAAATTACGTAGGTAACATTTGTCAAGGTAGCTGTAATGAGCACATCACTCGGTAAGCGGTCCCAGCACCCTATAAGGAGTTGACCGTTAATTCTAAACCTCAAAGCTTATTAATGAAATGAATGTTGAGAGTATTATTTACTTTTGGATAGGGACTGAGCCCAATAGAGGTTGCTTATATTATGATTACGGGTCGCTTAAAAAGAACTAGACTCGATGACAGTGTGGTATAAACATAATTTCGTTTAATAATATCAGCCCAGAAATGTTCTGTTGCTCGGACCTCCCATTATATGGGGAACGGACAGTATACCCTTCACGCTTGTTCTAGGCGGCTTGGCAGGTTTGCAACATCGGTTATCTCGACCAAGGACTCGAAACGGCGAAGGAAAAAATCGTTGCATCACGATGTTTTCCTTCACCGTTGTTAGCACGTGGTAACTGTTAGGTTTTTATCTAAATTGTATTTTTGTATGAAAAACAAATAATGAAATTGTCACTCTAAATATTAAATGGCTTAAACCGATATTGTGATCTCGTATTATTTGCTATAACAGGTTATGGGCCCAGCACGCTTCCACTGCGCTACCACTACCACATATTTGTTGGCTATTGTTCCGAATCTAAAGGATATCGTTTAGTTGATCTAAACAATCCTGCTAAATGTCTCAAGTCAAGAGACGTATGTTTCCTAGAGAATAAATATGTAAAGGATTTGAGTTTGAATTTGGAGAAAAATAAATCAAATATAGACAGTTGCTCACTAAATTTTACTGACAATATATTTGAAACAAGTGACCAAATTAATGTTTCAGACTCCTCTGAAATACACTCATAATCGAGTACAGAGTCGATCTCGACTCCTGAGGATTCCTCAGATCCAACTTGGACACCAAATATGGCTCGTGCTCGGATGAATTTGCAGTTACTGTTGAACGGGCAGCAACTGCAACAACAATTATTAACTGCAGCGATGAGCCCTTAACAATTCAAGAAGCATTATCAGGACCCGAAAGTGATCACTGGAAGGCTGCCATAAATGATGAATATCAATCCTTTGAAAAGAATAATGCTTGGACACTATCTGAACTTCCTGTTGGAAAGAAAGCAATAAAGTGCAAATGGATATTTAGAGAAACGTGGCCCTGATGGAGAATTGCTGCGGTATAAAGCTCGTTTAGTAGCCAAGGGATTCACTCAAAAATTTGGAATAGATTATGAGGAAACATATTCACCTGTCGTAAGATATTCCACTGTACGCATTTTACTTGCTTTGGCAGCCAATTTGGACATGCAAGTTGAACACATGGACGTTAAAACTGCTTTCTAAAATGGAGATATAAAGGAGACAGTTTATATGGAACAGCCAGAAGGGTACAAAGTAAGAGGAAAGGAGAATTTAGTATTTAAATTGAATAAGGCTATTTATGGACTAAAACAAGCGTCTAAAGCTTGGTACGATAAAATAGATATAACTTTATTAAGTCTACAGTTTAAGAAATCTAACAATGAACCATGTGTTTATATGAGATATTGTGATAAAGAGAATTTTATTATATTGGTTTGTACGTTGATGATATATTTAGCAAGGACAGTGAAATAAAAAATAAAGTAAAGGCGGATTAAATGAAAACATTCGAAATGAGGGACCTTGGCATAGCCACGCATGTATTGGGAATGAGGATAAGGCAAGAGAGAGGAAAAATTATATTGGATCAAGAAAATTACATAAGGAAAGTTTTAGAACAATTTAAAATGACAGACTGTAAACCAGTGCAAACGCCTTTTGAACCTGGATTAAAATTAGAGAAAGGTAATAATGGTGACATGATTTCCCAATACAGGAGCTTAATTGGAAATATAATGTACATTGCAGTATGCTCAAGGCCAGATATTGCATATGCAGCCAGCATGTTAAGCCAATTCAATAACTGTAATACAGAGCAGCACTGGAAAGCAGGAAAACGAGTATTGCGTTATTTGAAGGGTACAATTAATTTTAGTCTAGTTTACGAAAAGTCTAATTTAACTGTTACATGCTACGTAGATGCAGACTGGGCGTCTAATCATCTTGATAGATGTTCTTATACTGGCTTTGTTTTCAACGTTGGCAGTTCAGCTGAGTCTTGGGAGAGCAGAAAGCAACGAACAGTTGCGCTCTTGACCACTGAAGCTGAATACATGGCTTTGTCTGATGGAGCCAAAGAATCCAAATTTATAAGGAGTTTTTTGTTTGAATGTTTGCAGAAACATTTTTTGATTGTAATGTATAACGATAATCAATCAGCTCAGAAGTTGTGCAACAATCAAATTCAGCATAGCAGAAGCAAACATATTGATATCAGGCATCATTTTATAAGACAGGTGGTTAATGAGGGAATAGTTAACTTAAACTATTTGTCATCGGATTTGATGCCTGCGGATATCTTGACGAAGCCTTTGGGTAAAGATAAAAATCTCATTTGCATTTCTTATTTTGGACTCAAACCAATTTAGATTAAGGGGTGGTGTTATTTTTTAATCTAATTTGTATTTTTGTATGAAAAACAAATAATGAAATTGTCACTCTAAATATTAAATGGCTTAAACCGATATTGTGATCTCGTATTATTTGCTATAACAGTAACTGTAATAATAATATGCATATGAGATCAGAAAACTGACTAAGTGGTGCAACCCTTTGAGCATGGGACGCGTGCGCTAGCTATTACGCTACCACTATCGAAATCGACGAATTTCCTTTATTTCATATACCTAATATTTTAAATAAATATTAAGTTCGACGTAATTTTTATTCTTTTGCTCGACTATAAATAAACCTTCGAGATCTAAGATGCATTTCGATCTTTCAATTCAAATCATCCAAAGTGAGGCATATTAACATAAATTTTGAATAGGGAAATTGTGAATATCGACGTATTCTTTCAATTCTGATGGATTCAATTTGGTTTATCCGTCTAATATCAGCATTATTAATTATGTAAGATTGTAGAAATGCAGATTCTGGTTTACACAATATGCAAAATATTTCAACACAAACAGTTTATTTATAACACATTCGAAAAGTCAAGGAGGTTAGCTCAATCAGCTTTTGGAACGGTGATAAAGGCTAATTGAGGCTGTTTTCAAACGTCTCTTAGCACCTTTGTGAATTTTATTAATTTTAGTTATTATTCTTTCATGAAAATTTTAGTATTAAGTAATCTATTACATTATATTATAACATTCTAAATATGACGTAACTGTACATTTAAGCTATTAAAAAAACAACTGGAATAGACTATATAAATGACGAAGAACACAATGTATTTAGATTTCTTGTCTGTATGTTCGGTATTCACGTAAAAACTACTCGGCCGATTTTGATACGGTTTTTGCTGATCGACAGTAGATTCTTAGACTTTTTATGGGAATGATTTAAAATTAACAGATAAAAAGAAATCGAATCCAATCTCTATATTTGATTTATAGCAAATTTTATGTAATAAAATGTATGATATTCTTAATCCCAGAAATTTTCGCGGAAGCGGTTTCTAGTTGTTCGGGTGTACAAAAATCAGCTTATATCGACATAGTTATTACTCAAACGATAGCTTACATTCTTTTTATATTCCCTTCTTTGTGTTCCGGGAATCCCGCGGGAATTTCAATTCAAGCCTGGACGAAGTCGCAGTTATATCCTAGTAATATAAGTCGTAAAATAATCTTCAAGCCAATACGCAATAGGCGAAAACCACATAAAAGAAACTCTAGCAAAATCACGTCTTTTACAGATCCTACACAAGGGAGTATATGTGTCACGGTATTAACGCTATGGTTAAGGCAACCTTCTTGTTCAGTTCTTCCATTCCTGGTCTCGCCGTCAATAAATTTAAATTTCGAATACGCTGAACAAGGGAATTAAGATACGTAAAAATATTTGTCAGTTTTATTAATTATGGTAAAAGCCGCATAAAGCCAATATTTCATTAAATAATTAATCTTATTTTTAAAATCCAATCCTAGTGCAAACTCTGGGCGAGACAACGAAGCAGGAGGTGAGGTAAGTTTTTACATGAACGGAAAAATAATATCAATTTCTGTAGCTAGGCAGCAGGTAAGAGGCGACAAAACAACCACCACCAGCTCTGGTCTGGAGTACGCCATCATAACCACCTTGTACTGTATTCCAGGTTTCGTCTCCTTTACAAAGCCGGAATCACATTAGTAGCACCCTTGGTGTTGCAAATGTCGGTATGCAAACGTTACCATTTTCCATCAGGCGGGCCGAAAGGCGGCAGGATGATTATCTTCTGTCTTCTGTACTTTAACAATAAAAAAGTGAGTTCTGTAACGAAGATTAATTATATATATATACACTAATTCAATCCGGGGACGCTTCTCTGTCTCAATTTGATATTAGTTATTATGCTAGGGCTGCACCTGCGAGAATGTTATAGATATAAACTGTTTCACGCGGATATGGCGATGGATGTGATGCGTTATTTATGATAAGACATTGCTTTTTATTAATAAAGACGACATTGACAAATACATATCTATTATCACGCCTGTTTCCCATAGGAGTAGGCAGAGACGTTGAATCTCCAATTGTTACGATCTTGACATACATCTTTTGCTTCATCTACATTCATTAATCTCTTCAAACATACACGTTTATTATCGGTGCTTTTTACCCGACCATCCTTTAAGACACTTGCGATTTGATCATGGTAAGTACGTCGTGGTCTAGCAGTACCAATTCTATCACCCACGTTCTTTACATACACTTGTTTTGTCTCAGCCTCTTTTCGTACATTTTCTCTATATGTCCAAATTACCTGAACATTCCTACCTTAAAGTTCCTTTTAACTCTACAAATAAGGCGTATTTGGCCACAGTCAATACCTTTAACACTGTCGCAGGTGTGGCCCCAGCATTAAGAAAATAAATACAAGTATTTCCGAAACCCTCGTTTCCGTGGGAATTTCGGAATAAAAAGTGTACTAAACTAACTAACATAAAACACTCCTCTATCAAAATGCAATATTACGTAAAAAGTTCAAGTCTCCTCGAGTTTTGTGGGCACAAACATATCGAGGGCTTCGTAACAAATGGGTGTACATACAAAAGTGCAGTTTTACTTACACAAGGGACAAAATTGTGAATAAAACAAAACTAGTTGATTATATAAGGTTGCAATTTAAAATACCCTTCTTTTTAGGTACACTTGCATATTGGTAAGACTTTCTAAATTGTAACATGCATAGTTTTTAGCAAACATCAAAAAAATTGCATTTTTGCGTATACACCTATATGTTATGAAGCCCTCGATATCTACGGAAGCTAAATTTTTATATAAAGATTAGCACGTATAATTCAAAATCCAATTTAAATCTCGCATAATTTAATAATAACGCATATACCTGCATATATAACTATACTAATATTATTTAATAACAGATATAATCTGTTACGTGTTATCTCATGTCACTATTGCTACATTGTGGAAGGAGGAAGTCTAAGGCGAATTGACGTGTTTCACTGAACGGTTATTTGTAACAGGTGAAAAAATTCTGAGTGGAATTCAAAATCACGTCCTTAGACTGGAAGTGACTATTTAGTAATAGCTTTGTGGAAAAAAAACCACTTACCATCAAATGGATCGTCAGCTTGCTTAACTACTGGTAATATATATTTATACTAATACCAATAATATTATAAAGAAGTAAAGTTTGTGAGTTTGTGACGTTGTAGGGGGTAATCTCTGGAACTACTAAACCGATTTGGAAAATTCTTTCACCAGTGGAAAGCTACATTATTCCTGAGTGACATAGGGTATATTTGATTGTAATTAATAATAAGTATTTTTAATGTTTTTCTGATGCCCAGCGAAGTGGGCTCGGGTCAGCTAGTCTATCTATAATATTATAAAATTCTTGACATGCCGTGTCTTTAAATTGAAGTTATTTAAAAGATAAACCGTTTAAAACACGATGTATTATTTTAGATTTCTTGTCTGTTTAAACTGTTCAGGATTCACGCAAAAACTACTGGATCGATATCGATGCGGTTTTCGTTGATCGACAGCAAATTCTTAGACTTAAAATCTGCGCTACTTTCTATCCTGGAAATCTCACGGTGAATTGTCTGGGAGTTATTTAAAACGGCTAGATTGAAAAAAAAAAAACAAATTCCAATCCATTTTTTTCACTGATCGATAGCAATTTTATGTAACAAAACGAGTGATTTTTTTATCCCGGAAATCTTACGGGAAGTTGTTCCGCAGGAATTTCAAGCCAAAAGTGGAAAAATTCGCGGACATATCCTAGTATTATGACTGTTTCTTGATGATCGTTCATTACGGAATCAAATCCACACTTTCAAACCAACTGACCGTCACATACCTGCGCTCATTAGCTTTCTTTCTAATTGCATGATACACGTCTGACAGCAATTAAGTCATTGATAGCATTGTTTGTGCTTGGTTTTACTTGGAGATCTACTATCTCCGTCGTGTTTTTTCAATATTGATTTTTAATGGATATGGCTGATATTTATTTTCAATGTGACTTCGCAGGACTTGAGGATCTAGTTAGTTTCAATTATTTATTTATTATTATTCAAGTGATTTGATACGTTCTAAAATTAAGAAATTTCGATTCTTGTATTAAGTGATTTACTTCAGCGTCAGTTAAATTATACGTCTTTGACTGACGTCAGATTACGAGAGTTCTTGTGACAAGTTGAAAAGTCACATTTCACTAAGGATTTCATAACAAATTGTATTTTTGGCTTTAAATTTGTAACATGTAATTAAAAAATATTTATTCAATAAGTTTAAATTATTAAAACTAAATTATAATCTAAACTTTCTTAAAAAAATAAATTAAACTATTAAAAAGTTGTGTGTGTGTGCAGTTCACACGCAGTAGAAGTATAACTTCAGAGAATATACTCACAGATAATTCTTCTTAATTTTTATTAATACAAATATAATTCCTTTAGCCTACATCCGTCAATATATTATAATTTAAAATAAACTTCTTACGTATCACTTTCAATTTTTCACTGTCTTAGTCTAAAATATATTATTATCAGTTTAATTTCGGTCCACATTGGACCTATGTTTATTCATCGATCTTATTGACTCTCTAATCTGTGCTGTAGAGTGTAAAACTTGTATCTAATTCTCTCGCAGGCTATAGATTAGTGCTATAGATTTATGTGTTAATCTCTTTTTAGTGTCGCTTTTTCGTTTCATCGAATTTCAAATCACAACGGTTCTAAAACAGTTTTACTCCAAAATAGCCTAAGATCAAATACTCAACCTCATTAAAAAGGAGGTATAATCTCCTATATATATAAAAATCAATTGCTGTTGGTTAGTCTCGCTAAAACTCGAGAACGAATTGACTGATTTGGCTAATTTTGGTTTTGAGTGATTTGTGGAAGTGCAGAGAAGGTTTGAAAGGTAAGAGTAAATATGAAAAAATGATTGGAATATATCAAAAACAACAAATTCCCTTAGAAACTATTCCTACCAGTCAAACATTTGATGGTCGTCCCGTCGGCGTCGTTCAGAAATCAAATTAAATCAAAAACTCGTTCAGTAATTTAAAAGTCGTCAAATTAAATTTAAAAGTGAAGTTATTTTCTTCATCTTTTTGGGTTTGAATGACAAAAGTTTGATGTTCCGGTTGCTTTGATAAGCATAACCGGTGCTTTGACCACATTTTTGACTAAAGTTGAGACATTCTACAATTATCATTCAGTTTTTTTATTTATTGATTCTGAGGCGGTACGAAGTTTGCCGGGTAAGCTCGTTATAAATAAATATTGGTTACAAACCACTGTCATATATCAGGAACGTTTCCAAAAGGCTGGCGACGTTGCCATGTTGTATAGCAATGCTTAACCTTTGAGTAAAATAGACGCCAGCCTTTTGGTCGCGTGAGAGATCTACGAAACGTTCAGCGACGTCTCGATAAACCTTAAGCGCGTTAGGACCTTACGTATCCTGAGTTTTCACCCTAAATGCCGCAAATGTGTAATTTTTTGTGATAGCGGCATACTTCATGACCTCCTGTTCGGCTGCAGCAGAACCGGCGATGGCGCACGTAGTTGAAAAATGGGACGCTGCCATAGTGTCAACGCAAGTAACATCCCACACTAAGAGGCGGCACGTTTTTCCCAAGGTACCAACATCATCCCACCGGTCTCCTGCCATCGTCACGGCACAAGCCGTTTGGTTCTAGAGCGGCAGGTACTCCGGCGGTGAAAAGAGCCCGACTGATTTGAATACCGCGTGACGAGAAACTCATTGTAATATTTGAAACATTAAGTAATTGTACATTTTGACTAGGTTAATAGTTTTTATTAATGTAAAACTACATTGTAAAACATTCAAATATAAAAATAACTTTTACGAGTATGTCGCAGATTATTAGATAAGTTTTATATTTATATATTTTTGAGGTTTTTAATTATTTTTTAATTTGTCCGTCTGCTTGTTCACAATTTTTGATGTGTCAAAATAGTAGCTGAGCATTGTAATTCGATTGTCGAATCGAAGTGCTGGTGTATAAGTTGATATTTCTTTTAATATGTTGTGATGAGAAAATTGAAATAATTATAGGGAGTAGTCAAATCAATTCAGATACTTTTTATCATTTTACAAAACGTCACAGACTTCTAGATTTTGGACAAACATACAAAGGTCACATAACGAGTCAAATAGCTTAATAATTGTCCGAGATTTGTTAAAGAAAGACAATATACAATAATTTCAGAATTTATTGTAACATTAGTGTTTTCTGCCCATGTGTACATATCTATCCAATTTCATGTATGTAGTATTGAAGTTTTTGTATGATTTATCTGATAAATTAAAGCTTAAATTGTTGAAAAGTCAATAGAAATGCTAATGAGCACAAATTAAAATATCTCGCAGTTTGAAAGTAGATGACATTTATGATTAATTCATGTTTAGGTAGGTTTATTTAACTTCAAGGCTTGATTTGACATTGATGTGTAAATAAGTGTTGGCAGCTTGGAGGTCTTGACAAGGCTTGTGTCAGAGTACATCACGTAATTAGAATCTTGGGACGTCTTGCATAATAACTCTCACAGATATCACTTATAAACAGTCCTACTCAACCTTTGGGGTATGTGCAGATGACTTTTTTTTTTGAGGCGAGGGAAAATGCTACCGATTTACGCACAGGCGGGGTCGTTGCCAGGAAACGACACACGTCGGTCGGGGGAGGTATCACTGCAGCAATAGTATGCTCTTGACAGTAATCCGCCCGCGATCGACTCAGCTAGTGTGGAAAGGTTCAAAGGAAGCTGCATGCGGACAGCAACCCCAATACCCACTAAAAACCCCCTCCTCCCTGTCGACCCTGCGCTTTGTTGTGAAGGAAAGGCTGAGACTTAGAACATAGTTACGCCCAGCCGATCCAGCGCAATAAGGTGCCTGGAATGTGCCCTGGGAGAACACACCCCACTTCGTTGTACGGGGATCGACGGTCCCTTGCTTCCTAGGAAGCTAAGGGCCCCCCGCAACGGAACCTACTTCAGAGAGGGAAGTAATGCGCGTACCTGCCTCTCTGGGTGCCAGCTGAAGGCCGGCGACCTCGAGTAGACGCATATGCATGCGCAGTAGGACTTCGCTCCCTGTCCCGCTCTGCGGCCTCCTTGAGAGACATTACTGCCTCACAAAAAGTAACCGCAGCTACCCAGCAGTCGTCGCTCTGCAACATGGCTTTCACCAGGTCACCGCGCGAGTCGACCGCTCCTATGTGCGTCTCGAGTTCGAAACGCTTGCACCGACCATGCACAGGACCCACACATGCGTTGTACCTGCCTTACAACCGCACTCGCCACGCTCAGTAACCGCACGGATCACGTACGCCTCGCGCCAGCTTATGCAACGACTGCAAATAGTGCAGTGACTTAGTGGCTTCCATATGTCACAACGTGAGTACGTGTAGCGGAGCGGGTGCATGCGTGTGCGAAGTGTGCGCGGGGTTGGCATTAAGCGGTCACGTGGCGGGCGCGTGGCGTGTGCAGGGCTTGAGCGATTGGACTTCGATAAATGCGGAGATGCTGCCGGTCTCTAAACATTGGCAGCACTTGTAGTGTTAAAATTGTGCATAGGCGATGGTAACTACATTCCATCAGGCGAGTGGTGTGCCTGTCTGCTGAACGCATGCAATAATAAAATTTAAAAACTTCGTTTAAAAAAACCGACTTCAAAAACTAAAAAACTAAAATGTATAAAATAACTTATTTCTAAAGCTAATAAATATTAATATATATTATCTAAAACATCTTAAAGTCGGTGCTTAGTAATTTTCAAAATATAGTAATTTTTATGTTTTGCTTTGGTAAAATATTTTTAAAATAAATGAGGCGGGGTCGGCACTCAAAATCAGCGCTGTGCTGGAAGAAACTCCAACACAGCATGAAGCTGAGTTGCCGACCTCATTTGTAGGAAATGCGGTGTAAAATATATATAATGTCATAAAAAAAATGTATCTATAAATATTTCTGTATCATTGTATCGCTTTCCTAGCAAATTAATCATTTCTTTCTTTCTTCTTTCTAGTACCCTATATACTTTCCTATGTATTTAGTAAAAAGCTATTATTTAGACATTTCAATTTTATTTATCTGTATAGATTAGAACATACAGCAGACAGGCTGACGGCACACCTGATGGAAAGTAGCATAGTTGTCTACAGACGTGTATGCAGCATCAGATTAAGGACCATACAACTTTGCTGTAAGCGGAACTTTATTTAACATGTTAACAATTATTAAAAGTTTACTAATAAAACGTGACTCTAGGGTCTTTATTCGCATAGTCTATGGCAAAAAAATTAGGATTTCTGAAGAACCCGTATTTTAAGACCGAAATGTTAGTTTCTATCGTAAAAAATAAAATTATTCTATTTTAAACAACGCAAACCGAAAACGAGACAGTTGCTTAGTCATTTGAAAGGCGCAGAGAAAGTAGAATAATTAAATATTTATACAAATAGGAGCTCGTTAGGGTATTATTAATATTTGCCGGTTCGCCGCTTGTCACTGTAATTTATGTATCTCCACAATCCGCAAAGTGCCAAGTTCAATTTCTTTATTTGTATAGACTTAAATGATATAATGTTTAAGTATACATGAAAATAGTGGTTTTTGTGTCATTACGTATACTTATAACAAACTAGCTGATGCCCGCGACTTCGTCCGCGTGGTGCGGTATTTTAATTATCTCACGGGAACTCTTTAATTTTGGGGACAAAAAGTATCCTATATGTTGACCAGGGATATAACCTACCATCACACAAAATTTCATTTAAATCGGTCCAGTCGTTTCGGAGATTAGCCGGTACAAACAGACAGACAAAGAGACAAACAGAGAAACAAAAAAAATGAAAAAATCTAAATTAGTTCGATTTCATTTCTTACACCCCCTGACCCGGTTTTTATAAAAAAAATCATTGTACAGAAACTCGACCTCTACAATTTTATTATATGTATAGATATTAGAGATAACGAAAATTTGGAAATTAAATAAGACCCTTTGAATCTTATAATAATACATAAAGCTGAAGAGTTTGTTTGTTTGCTTGAACGCGTTAATCTCAGAACTACTGCTCTGATTTGAAAAATCTTTCAGTGTTAGATAGCCCATTTATCGAGAAAGGCTATATAGACTTTATATCATCACGCTAAGACCAATAGGAGCGGAGCACCAATGAAGAATGTTTCAAAACCGGGATTTTTTACTTACTTTTGCTCTAATTATTCCACGCGGACGAAGTCGCGGGCAGAAGCTAGTGTTTTTATAAAAGTCATTATATTTCACGCAGGGAGTTCTTTTTTTCGAAGTTTGTATCAAATTGTATCGGTATGAGAGTATTGGCCTACGAGGATAACGAGGGCAGTGTGCCTCCCGATGACACTAATTGAACTACTCTGAAAATCCGTCTTATTGTCATTATGCCTGGTTCTTGGTAACCGAAGACCCTTTCGATGCCTCTGACGAGAACATATGTGCATGCGACGAGAAATCCGTGAGTAGCTTACTGAAACTTTCGGCACTGTAAACATTATAGATATCTGTATATATTTTTATATAGATTTGTATTTTATACTTTTTTTAATGAAATTTGATAGTGACAATTATCAGTGCCTGGACATAAACACCAAAATTAATCTTTGTCATCTAACATTAAATAAAAGTTGTGAGTAAAAATATACTATTAAGTATAATATAACTAAATAAAGCATTGTAAATAAATAAAATATAAAAAAGTGTGAAGTTATCGTAATTTTGTTAGGTGATTGTTTTCTTTCACCCAGATATTAAATTGTTATATCTGAGTAAGCCATCGCAGCGGTTTTAATACTACTATCCTCAGTAACAGAGCGATTATAATTGATTAAACTTACAAACAAAAGTGCTAGTAACTTACAGTTTTGAGGAAATTTAGTTAGAATACTATTTTCTCAGATGCCTAATAATGAATCTTCACTCGATTGGTTTAACTATAAAAGGAAAATCTTATTAAGTAGGAAAATTAAAAAGGAAACCTGCTTAGTATACCGAAATACTATGTCACCTACTTCGGTTAGTGGGTAGTGGACACGGTGCTCACGCGCAAAATCGCGGCAAACACAGCGCTGCCTACACGCGTCGATATTACTCATCTTTTAACTGTACTTCTAGTATTAAAACAAACTTTATTATTCAAAGAATAAAGTTGATATTACTTACTATTAATTATTTATAAAAACAGTTGCGGTTTTTTTTTCTATTTTAATTTTATTTACAGGCGTACAGTTATCGTAATAGTTTTAAGTGGATTTATAGTGTTGTGCTGTAGTGAACTAAAGTGCAGTGAACGATAAATTTTGGTATGTGATAGTTTTTGTGTAACGGCTATTAAATTTTGTGATTGAATAATAAGTGGTAAGTTTTCATTGTTATACAAATACTTAGTACTAAATTAATATTTTTAATATCAATCCTTATGTCAATAGTTAATAAATAATATTCCAATGTTCAAGCGTTTCGAGAATTTAGACATAATTTAAAACGATTATTACAATTCTATAACACAGTGGATTAAATGCTTCATCTACGTCTATATTGACCCTACGTTTTATAGTACTGTAATGATCTATATAATCTAATTTATTATATAATTCTAAACATCCCATGTACATTGAAGCTATTTAAAAAAAACAACTGGAAAATACTATATAAACAACGGAGAACACGGTGCATTTTTTTAGATTTCTTGTCTGTTTGTCTTCTTGTTCGGGATTCACGTAAAAATTACTGGGTTGATTTCGATTCCGTGTTCGCTTATCGACAGAAAATTCTTTACTTAAAATCTATGCTACTTTTTATTCCAGGAAATCCCGCGGGCTTTTTTCTGGGAATGTTTTAAAATGGCCAGATTAAAAAAATCAAATTACAATGTGATTGTTTCAATGTTCGATAGTAAATTTTATGTAATAAAATGTATGATATCTTTATCGTGGAAATCTCGCAGTAAGTTTCTCGGGAGCGGCATGTTGTACGGTAGTTGTTTGGGTGCGTAAAAATTAGTCTATTCCGATACAGATTCACTAAAACGATAGCTTACATTCTCCTTTTTGAATGCTGCGTATATCTGTCCCGGGAATCCCAAAATTACAAGTCAAGCGTGGACGAAGTGGCATATCCTAGTTATGGAATATAAATACTTAATAATACAAACTAATAACATTGTATGTTGAGATACAGCTATATCGATTTTTATAGTTTAGTGGGCTAGGCATTAGATATCCTGGTCCACTAAAACGTAGAGCTCAAATAGTACCGTAGGTAGGGTTAATCTCGTAAACGAAAATAAGTGTGAAATTTAGCCGAAGGGTTAATTTCGTAAATGAAAATAAGTGTTAATTTACCCATCGGGTTAATCTTGTAAATGAAAATAAGTGTTAATTTACCCGTAGGGTTAATTTCGTAAATGAAAATAAGTGTTAATTTACTCGTAGGTTTGATCTCTTAAATAAAAATAAATGTTAATTTACCCGTAGGGATAATTTTGTAAATGAACTCTCTGTAACTTATAGATTGATTTGGTAGGCAATTAATTCAATACGAAAGTTCTCAGATTATTTTATATATTATGTGACCTGTAATATAAACACAATTATGTGTAAAAAAAAACAATGATGGTTGGAAACCACATACGTTTTGTTGACATTATAAATTTGGAGTACTATTTGATATAACGTTAAGGAATGTAGGTTTTTTAAAAATTGGACAGCGATTATAAAGTCATCAGGTAAAGTAGGTTATTCAGTTTTCTCATTAACAGTTTTATACGAATTCTCCTTTTGCAAAAAAAACTCGTGACTAAAAATATTTATGTTTGATATTTTTTTATTATGCATACAATATTTATTCATTTATGTACGTACCCAGCCTTCTGGGCACCTTACCCATAGATGACGCTGATCTGGGCTCAGTATTCTACTTATAGTCTTGAGTGACTATGGGTAGAATACAATACAAATAAGGTAAGTTTTCTTACATTGTATTCAATAGTATGAAATGTTATAATTAGTTTATGTACATAGCGTAAGAAATCTAGTATGCACTATGCGACCAAATTAAAAAAAGTGACAAAGTTTTAAGGAAAATGTGAGGAAATTAATTCAATAATTATTACTTGACTCATCGTCGTTTTGAACTACAGTTTTTATTGATATTAGTTAAAAAGGAATTTCATAACAAAAGAATTGATTGGTTTATACGTTTTTGTCTGAAATGTTTAATTTGAATATTTGAATCGATTTTGGCGTGACAAGGCGGATTTGTCTTGTAAGGTTAGTCATTATAACCGTGCAAATATGTATGATGTTATACAACTGAAATGTGTTTGTTTGTGTAATTTCTGATTTTAATTTTAAGGGTTCCGGTTTCTGTATAAACCAGTTCCTATGTCTTAGAGTTGATTCATTTCAAAATTCAACCGATCATAAGGCATGTGAATCAATAGTAAGATGTAGAAATCGGCCAATAATTAATATTAAGCTACTACGACATTTATATGTCAAATTTAATGAAATATAAATAAAATAAAAAACCACCTTCCATCAAGTGGGTTGTCCGCCTGTTTGCCTGTTTCAGGCAATAAAAAAATCCTATGGAAGGAATATGTTAGGAATGACAATCGATAAGTGAAAAACATCTCTCAATATGGCACTCGGGGTCTAATGAAACTTCATATTTTGGCTGATTTTATCTAATGAATGTATTTCGTTATTTAATTATTTTTTTAAGAGTAGGCGGGGAGACACACCGATATTGTACATACGAGTATATCTTCAATCTAAGCAAGTTACACTGGTGTTATAGTTAATAGATAGATAGCATTGATTGTATAGCATTAAAGAAAATTTACCGATTCATACTATTTTATGGCCCGGAGCACCCGCTTACCAGACTGACCCTTCGACTCCATCCAGCGTCCCGCCGATCGTATACTCGACGATCCTGTACTAACAGACGGTTTAGTATTGCTTAGCCTTCGGAGAGACTTCTGAGGAATTCTCAGATCTGGTGGCAACGCTTCACTTTTACAATCGCACCACTCGCTAGCGACGGGATGCTTACCCCCATTTCCTTGAGCCCCCACGCAACGGTTCTGTAGAACATTGATTCCGCGTACAACGGTAACATGGAAGGAACTCCCCGCCGCGCTTTTTCCTTAGCACTATGACAAGAGGTTTTTTTTAAGGAGGGCGTTATAAAAATTCTTAGAAGACGCCAATGCGTTAGCGACACCCCCGGTGTTGCAAACGTCCATAGGCGACGATAACCACTTTCCATTATCTGATAAAAAAGCGATCTCTTCCAGACAACCAGTGGCATGACTATGTATAATTATTATATATAATGGATCGACTCTGGTTCAGTTACGTATAACAACCATAGTTACAAACGGAAACTTCATTTACGAAATTTACGATGCCGAGAATTGAACCCGGGACGTCTGCGTTCCAGTGCGCTAGGTTTTTATTTATTGCATGGGTTAAGCAGATAGGCAGACGGTATAACAACTAGGTATTATATACATATTTGAAATTAAGACAAAACCGCAGATGAAACTTAGTCAGAACAAAAGTGAATCTTGTTGTGGGCGTAAGTAATTTAAAACTTATAAGGACCTTGTTGAAATTAAAATACGTTTCAAAGTATGTCAAATGGGTTTTAACACCATAACTATGGCAAGTTTGTGAGCGCTTAAATATTTATTCCAATAAATAAACTTGAAGTGTTTGTGATATCAAAATTTAAGCGAAAACTGGTTTTGTATAACTTAAACTTCGTAAGTCGTGGTAGCGTAATGGTTAGCGCACGCGCCCCTAAATTGAAGGGCGCGGGTTCGATCCTGACCGGAACGCATGCACGTCTTAGTCAGTTTTCTGATCTAATGTGCATATTGTTACAATTACCACGTGCTAACAACGGTGAAGGAAAACATCGTGATGCAACCTGCACATCGAGATGTGTCAAACCTGCCAAGCCGCCTTGGACAAGCGTGGTGGGTATACTGTCCGTTTCCCCTATAATGGGAGGCAAAAGCCCAGCAGTGGGACATTTATGGGCTGATATTATATTATTATTTAAACTTCGTTGACTCAGCGACCCAAAGTGAGTCTTGGCCTCCGAAACGTTAGCACGCCCCTTTTCTCTGTCCCGCGCAGTGTCTTGCCAGTTGTGCGCTTGTAGTGCGGTCAGGTCAGCTTCCAATCTATCCTTCCACCGATACTCGGGACGACAAACCAGTCGCCGACAGACTGTCCGCCCCAAGTGTGCTTTCTTCACTCCTCGATCCTCCTCCATCGGCTCTATATGACCGGACCAGCGGAGACGGCTAAATCTATAATCCCTAAAAATAAATTCTTGTTTCTAAATTGTTTGTGTCAATTTGTCTGAAAGTTTCTGCCAAATAGGCGTCGGAACGACTTAAGAAAATTTCAAGAAATTATACGTATAATATACGTATATATTCCATTTGGAGATTTTGCAGTGTTTTGAAGATTGGCCCCTTTCCGTTATTTACTATGGTCTAGGTATCTGGGATCTGTTCCAGAGTTAATGCGTGGTTATATTACCCATAACATCAGCGTTATTTGGTTAGCTTAGGAATGTACTGTGTCTGTGAGTTAATTTATCGCCTGAAGCAGGCAAACAGGAAGGCGGCGTACCTGATAGAAATCGGTTACCGTTACCTATGGACGTTTCCAATACCAGTTTGCAAAAAATGTTGAACCCTTCTTAAAAAATTAAAGGTCATACATACCGCAGAGGGAGAACCGCGGCGGCAAGTGTGTGTTTGTCTTGTTTTTATTGCTGTGTTGCTGTAGTACAGCAGACAGGCTGACAGCCTAACTGTGACTGAAAGTGGTCACTGTTGCCTATAGATACTTTCAACACTAATGGTGTTATCAATCTCCAATCTCGTAGATGGGACTGGAAACTAGCCACTAATGCCGGAACGCAACTCAAGTTTATGGCGGCAAGCTCTAGACCAGGGGTGGTAGCAAATACCCCACCACCAAGCAAGTCTGTGATTATATAAAAATACAATATTCAAGGTCCACAGACCGAGTCACAGGCACAGCTAGTTTACGATAAATCAGATTCCACAAAAGAGAAATCGAGTCAAAGGTTACGATACGTATCCGTTAAATTTCTCGAAGAAAACTTTCGGTTCGTATAATTAATATTAGCCTACATAAGTCTCATGCTGTGATAGCTTATTCTAGAAGATTTATTCCGTGTTAATAAGAACCTGGATGGCAGAGACGTCCAGACATTTCCGAAAAGTTGATAACACTGCGGCGAATGCAAACATCTTCATCTCACTTTCCATCACCTGAACCGTCTGCCTCTTAGCCTGCTTTCAAACACTAAAATTGTCTAGAAATTTTGCAAGTAAACAACTTCATGAGACCTCAAGCTTATGATATACAAATTATTCCATTTCTTTTATACATTCGAAATGTTTTGCTAATGGAATCGATAAAAAACTAGTTTAGAGACAACGTGAGAACAGATTGTCTGAACTTTCTATTCATATTAACTTGTTGTGTACATTGGATCAATGAGGAGGAAGATTTGTTTTTGTTTCTTTTATTGTTTTATTATTGTCTTTGACGTCTTTAATGAATGGAAACCATTCGCATACCTTAGGTGAGTAATTGCTGAAAGCGTGGGTACAATAAGGATTTTCTGGATCCAAGGTTGAAATAGTCTCCGTTATACTTATACCGACTGTGGTAACATTACATTTTAAGATTCCCATCCCAATGGGAACAAAAGAAACTTAATTCAAGCCCAATACCTCAATACCAATACATATGGAAATGCAATAGAGAAAAAAACTTTATTCACCATACTGTACTCTTTTAAAAAGATTACTTAATATTTGGCTATCAACTCATTTTATTATTGTATGAGTGAAAGTATAGATACTTTGGTTGAGACCATTTTAGATTAGACATTGTATCAAAGCACTTTATTTAGGTCAACTGGCGAGGTTCTTGTAAAACAAGTCTAAAACCGGGCAACTGACGACGGAACATTTAGAAATAATTCCAACTACCACTTAGAACAATAAGCAACAATGATCATGTATTTTACTAGCTTTTATCCTAAATGTTGCTGATATTCATGTACGTGATGTCTCTTATATTTGAACCAAAGATAATTCCTATTATATAGATACGTTACGTACCACGGTGGCAATGATTGACAATATGACTAATAAGTAGTAATATATATAAGTAGTAATAACTAAAAAGGCCCACACTGCACATGCACTTCCTCACAACACCAGCATGTAACAGATACACTGTACACTAGTATAAGTTTAGTATTAAAATTAGGATAAATAAATATAATAAGTTACTCGTAAGATACATACACTTCAACACAAATTAATTAATGTCACACACAAGAATTAAAATAATAAGCATGTAAAATTAAAAAAAATTAAATCTAGAAATAAAGCTTTAAAAAAGGGTACGGAACTAGAGTTTGTAGAGTAGTTAAAAAAAATATGACTAATAAACCTACTGAAGAAGAAAACTTTGTTTACCCAATTACTAATGCAATTGAGAACAAAACTAATGATATAAAATGCGACTGATTCTTTTGTTAATGTCATTGCTGAAGAAACGACTAAAAGAAATACTAATAAATCTTCAGTAGAAGTGAGTTATAATTTTTGCACTCTAATGCGATCTATAAGAGAGGTAGTTTACGTGGTATATAGAATTATAATAGTTACAAATTACGAAATAATTCAAAGTGTATCCATTTACGTCAAACAACATAAAGGTTAAAACAAGGTGTAGGAATGTATATTATAATACAATGTAGTTAATTTTTATGTTGTAGCTAGTAATATCGTTCGACGTTTCAAAATCTAACGCGATTTTTATCACAACCACTGATGAGATACAAAATTATACTGCAATAATAATAGAAATAAAAACTAATGAAAATTAGACATATGACATTAACCTAGATATTCTGCTATTAGTTTAATTAACATTTTAGTAACACGTGCTAGGACTAATAAAATCGAAATTTTAAAAACTCTCAACATTTGCAGACTTTGTAGTGTATTTATTAACAACGACAACATTAAACACGCATTTCTCGTTTTTAAAAACCCATTAATACAATAATTTTTAAATCTCTTGCACTGCCAGTACCGCATAGTGCATTTGCAAGTAGTTGGGTGACAGTTGGACATAGCTTAACTACTATACTTTCAGGTTACTATAATTACTTGTTTAGTAACAAATAATATAAATGAAACAAATTAGGTATTATCTACATCTAGTAAAAAAAGTCAAACTGCAGTGATGGAACGGTTATCAGCTAAGAAAGAATTCTTTTACGGTAGCGTAATACTAAATGGCAGGTACCTTGAAACCTAAGTTTTGAACTTAGGTAATATTTATGAGATGCATCATTATTATTCAAATATGAGTCATCCTTAACCTTACTGTTAAGTGGCTTAATGGTGTGTATTATGTTTTAAATCTCTAAAGTGCCGCTTCGTACATTAAAAAGTTAACACTATTCATTGATGCCCTCAGCATATAACTTGTTGATGACAAAGTAAATAGAGGGGCCGCTACCATTTATTCACGTTCGCGAACGTTAAATGTTTAGAATCGAGATATAGTCAAGACGGTCAAGGTTATCAAGACCATACATAGAACTAGGGAAAAGTATTCTTCTTCCACGATATAACTAATTTTGGTGAATGGAAATGAAATGGTTTTAGTGAATGATTTATATTCGTAATGAATATTATAAAGTAACTTTATTAGCCTCTAATTAAATAAAATATTGTTTAAAGTTTGCTTATATTCTTACTAATTTCCTTTTTGATTCTGAAAAATAATGTAGCTAAGAACAAAACTTCATATAGAGATCTTAATTGGAATTTTGATTTAGACGCACAAAGAAAAATATTATTTTTAAATTTTCTTCTTAGTGTCTGTTTTTTATTATGTATTTTGCTAATGGTAATTTTAGCTATTATTATTCAATTTAAAATTTACTAACTTGCTGAGTGAAATCGGGATAGTATAATATGAAAAAAAATCGGACCTTTTGCTACAGCATGCCAGGCCTCCGTACCGAGTCCTTAAATTAGTATAGTGTAATAAGGGTAAACTTCGAGAATATAGAGAATATGTTAAATCTCAACAAAAATTCTTTGGCAATCTTTTTATATATAAAAATATCGTACCACAGTGTATGTGGTCACACTCCTCCGAAACGGCTTAACCGATTATGATTCTTTCTTGTACATTTGATATGTATGAGAATACGTCGTAAAATATTTTTCATCCTCCTATGGTGTTTTATGGCTGAACAGCGTTTGATGGGCCAGCTAGTTCAACAATAAACGTTGCACCCGTAGTAGTGTATCTGGTGATACCGCTTAAAAAATTTAATATATCCATCTGTTTTTTTTATACACGTCGTGATTTGAATACATGCCTCCGACCAACTAGACTAACAGCCGCACCATTGGCAAATATTAGTAAGAATCTAAGGCCAAGTTTCGCTTTCGAAATATTATCAATTGTCCTTAATTATCTACATACAAATAAATGCTTAGTTTTTGTTTTAATAACACACTTAGATGTACTTGAAAATATAATTTAGCTGAGTTGGACATTATGGAGAATACACCCATTATATTAAATTTAATTAAGACTTCACGCAAATTTTGAAAATTATTTTACGGGTACTGATTAAGTATTGAAGTATTTGTGATAATATCGAATTCTTGTCATGGTGTGTACCATATAATTTCAAAATGAAAAAAGATTGAAGGTTGTTTATAAACCTAAAACATACAGTTAAGAAAAATATCGAAAAAGCTCAGCATTGTTACATGACGATGATTATTATAATATTCGCAATATTGCTTAATAAAAAGCCTTCCTGATTTTAAAGAGAATGGAGCGTCTACCTATCTGGATTTGTATGTATACATACCATACAGGATGGAAACTTGCAGTGGGGCAGTAAGGGAAGAAAATATCACACGGAGCTTTTTTGACGCTATAAACTATTAAAACTGGTTTCTGTTTGGAAATAAAATAATACCAAGTTAGAGTTTTGATGTTTTTATATTCTTAACTTTTTACTTAGATAAACTAAAAGATTTTAAAAATAAAAAAGGTAAGCTGGATTGCGTAAAAGATGCACGGGAAAAGGTTTTTGAAATTTCTGACTTTTTAGTACTCCAACCTGCGTTTGCCCCATAAAAGATTTTGATCAGTATCAGAAACACGGATCGATTGGCATCAATTTCTTTTTTGTGAAATATGGCTATATTTTTGCTAACTGTACATTTTTTTGTAATCTGTGAAAGGGGCTCCAAATTTTACGAAAAATTATGGATAGTCTAAGTACATTTTCGGGCAGCTGCAACGGTTTAAGTACTACCCCTTACTGCCCCGCTGAAAGTTTCCACTCTTTATATATTTGTATATATAAAGACAATTTTCCAAGTACCATAACGTGTAGTTTAGTGATGAAGTAAATAAATTATTTTAGATAAAAAAGCTTGAAGATGATAATTCTGCAATCACAACATCATAATGTGACTGATATAGTCCTAATTATGATTGACCAAGAAAGTGTACATGGATTTTTTAAATTAAATATCAGAGTAAATGGCACAATTTAAGAAAGAAAAGATTGAAATACACGGGTAGATTAAGTTTATATAGCTATAGCTTTATATCAATATATAGCTGTAGCTACAATAACTATTACTAAAGAGATAGAAAGGAAGTCAATCCAAATAACAACTCAATGCTCAATGAAATCAAAGCAGAATTAAATATCTCAGCGAACGAAATCGAAAATGGGCGGTGTGTCGAACACGCGTGGAATGCACTCCGCAGATGCGCGTACGGTTGCGCAATGCGATTATCGAAAGTGACCGCGGCGGGAGAAGTCGCGAAACTGTGACGGCCGTACCGACAGCAAAGAAAGGTCGCATGTTCTTACATAAATAATTACTTTTATGAGTCATCACTGTCATCATTTTTGGGGGCGCTTCGTTATTAGACTTTATCTCACGAAAGAAGTCCAACAGATACTTCGCTATGGTCGGGTAATGGAATGCTAAAAATATAAAATAATTTTAGAAAGATTCCGGTTTAATAGTATTAGTAAATAGAATAATAATACAATGTAACATATACATTAAAACAGTTGATAAAAACCAAATAACGACGTGGCTGGGATTATCTGTATAATTAGTTAATTTTTTTGCCGTGGTACTTTTTACGTGACACGTACACGAGTACAGAAATAAAAGTTTAAGCTGTTTGTATGTTGATTCGGTAACTGTGATTTTTGCCGTTGAGTAAATTAGGTCGTCTAAGTCGATGTAGTTCAAAGAACTTCTAAGTTCGGGATGGTTGACAGACTTAATGATTATAATTACTTTCAATTAATTATTTCTTGCATAATATGAAATAAATTAAGATTTTTTTAAATATTAATCATATAACCATACAGGACCAAATTGTATATAGAGACGTACGTGTATATATAGTTAAGTACATTTGTTCTTGTAATAAAAAAAATAACTTTGCCGTCCTCTTTTGTTTTTTGCTTTGGCCGGTGTATTCATTGCACCATAGTGGGTCCAAGTTCATTTTCTGGGATGGTAAATTTCGTAAACTAATTTTTCGTTACTAGCACAATAGCCTAGATTAGCCCCAGAGATGTCAATAGTAATTGTACGGTACTCATAACATACACGTATTATGGGTAACATACAACTACTATTACTTACCATGCGAATATAAAATGTGTGTTTGTTTGCCGATTAAAAAAGCTGCCACACGTTTATATTGATTTCTACAATGTTTGAATGTTTATTTATTGTAAATGTAGGCTTTCACACAGAAAGTGTAATATATTATATTTTTCACGACTGAATTAAAAACCGGTATGGTACCATTCTGTTTTTCGAATATTTAAACTATTAGTCATCCACTTTCTAAGGCTAGGTTTACATTCATTTTGCTTATCTACACATTAGTGTATCACTAAAAACTGTAAAACCAATTGGGAATATTTCGCTACCTATTGACTTAAACATAAAAGCTATTAATATTTTATTTTTATAAATTTTTCTAACATGCTTACATATTATTATATAATATTGTATTTGGCTGCGGCACAGAAACCTCCTGGCTTGATGATAATGAACTTCGTTATGATTATTAGATATCTGATAAACGATATCTTGCTCCACTGGGTACAATGAAAAAAAAAATAACCCCAGGTTATCCGTGTACGTATATTATGAGGGCTACGATAAATATTTATTACACACGCTTACGAAATTTCGTCTGACATTATTAATTTCATTCGACGAAATAAGTAGTTACGGAGAAAATAAGTGTGACATGATCATTCATTTCATTTCATCATGTTTTGTCCATCAAATACTCATCGACAAAACGGGTGTATGTGACGATTTTTTTCAAAATGGCTATGGAATTCTAATTATATATAGGAAGTATAATTAAATTTAAAGGGCTGGTGCCTACCTCGGCCAACGGACCAGTATGGCGATCCAGCGAGGAAACGTAGCCAGCCTTCTGGGCACCTTACCCATAGAAGACGGTGATCTGGGCTCAGTATTCTACTTATAGTCTTGAGGGACTATGGGTAGAATACAAAACAAATAAGTTAAGTTTTCTTACATTGTATTCAATAGTATGTAATTTATATTATAGTTATTAAAGGAAATTAGACTCATTAAATTTTAACCTACATGTGTGATCTTCAAAAAATATTTTCCAGTGAAACTTAATTTGAATGAAAATTTTTGAATTTGAATAAAATATAGTAATAATAATTAACTCTTTATTCAGCGTAAATTTTAATGTGGTCTTAACATTTACTATTCCTTTCTTTAACACTTGTTTTTTGTGTGTAAGAGCAAACATTAATTTATTTTATTCGCGTTGTGTATAATTAATTTGTATTTTTGAATGTTATATTATTATTTAGTAGAAAGTTAAGTAATTTATAGGTGGAATAATTATGTACAGTTATTAAGTAACATATTATAATTAACAAATTCCTAAATACACTCAAAATGTGCAGAGATTTTCTTGTGCGTCTAAAGTTATTTAATTAATGTAAGTCAATTTAAATTTCCTGCACCATTACAAAATATAACTATTCATAATATTTTTATAAGCAGGTAAATTATCCCTTGAAAGATGGGACGGCCGCTTGTGTGGTTCACGACATGTGTCGACACTGGCACCGTCATATCTTCCATTGACTGAATTAGAGGCTGGCGGCACTGCTTCAACAGCCGAAGCTCTCAAACGGCACAACTATGGAACCTTAGATAGGTGTATTATATTTGGGCTGTTTGGAGTTGAAACATAAGGTGTGTGGGTTCCATTAGCAAAAGGGTTTTTTCAGGGTTTGTAAGAAACTTTTTGATGCCACCCGTGATCAAAAGGTTGGTGCGAATTTCGCCAGCGAGTTCGAATTTCCATTGCCATAAAATGTGCCAATGCAGCCAGCTCTCTGGCAGAAGTTTTGTTACATAATCTATTTATTTACCTATTTATAAATTAGTTTATTTTATTGTAATTATAAGAAGGGAAGAATACAATATAACCCAATACTGTATCTTAAAATCTTTGATAAAAATACTTAATAAACTTAAATACTATAAAGTACACTGGGTGGCCTTATTGCTTAAAGTAATCTCTTCCAGAAAATCTTTGGATGGACAAAATCTATGCAAATATAGCGTTGGCCTGCTGTTGAACTAGATGTAATAACAAGACATAATAATTATATAACACACATATAGCTATAAAAATATATACACATATATATATACAAGTAAAATAATAAACAAAGTACATAGCTGTATAAATCTATATAGTGCCCCATCACAAGTTTGTTAAAGGAATGGATAGATTTAGTAGATCGCACTTCTGCCGGCAGAGCATTCCAAAGATGCACAGCCTGAACAGAGAATGATCTTGCTGATAAAGAATAATCATTTATTTAGCAGGTGGCCCTTATTTAGGCTGAATATTTTTAATCTAGATTCACCAAACCTAGCTTTTTTTTTTAATCGCATGTTCACCCCCGATACTATTCGGGCATCTGAAACACATATAATATATAAATATAAATAAGGCTTGTCTCTTATACTACTTAAAAATACTTAAAGTCTAGTTTAAAATTAAAATTGTATAAGTTGTATATAAAATAATAAATACTATATCTATTATATATGTATATAAATACATAAATATATTAACACGCCGACGAGTCTATATATTCCACATCTATTCCGTACTTGATGACGCAACATGGTGACTAAGATATAATTCGACGTAATGATAAACATTACGTAGATTTATTTCTCCTCACGGCGTCCTCCACCACCCTAATGCAAAAAGCTTCCAGCCAAGACCTGGACTCTTTACCGGCCAACATCTTGCACAATGTTGACTCTGTCAACTTAATTTTAGTTGCAGCTTCCAGGTCTTGCCTGGAAGCACCATATTTTGGGCATTCAACAATTAGATGTTGGATTGTCTCCGGCGTGTCTCTATCACAGACACACGCTGAATTATCCTTACGTTTAAAGCGGTGAAGCTACGCCGTGAAGCCGCCATGTCCCGTCATCGCCTGGGTAAGTACCGAATTGACCTTAATTTTTCTTATTAGTCCATAGGCGGTCACCGCATCTGGCAGAAATAGTTTTGTCACTGCTCCGGTGGGATTCTCTGCGTACCGTTTAGCCCATTTACGGACGGATCTCTGATTTTATGTACGACAGAGGACATAGGCCGTACGCCGCTGGTACCTCGGTTAGTTGTGCTGCTGACTTGGCCAATTCATCAGCTCGCTCATTTCCTGGGACACCAACATGAGCCCTGACCCAGTACAGCCGAGTTATACACCCTTTCCTCGTTAACTCTGCGATATTCTTGCGAATAGCGGTAGCAAGAGGGAGGGACGTGTCAGGATTAGAAACCAAGTCCAAGGATGACCTCGAGTCACTGAGCACAGCTACCTCCTCGTGATCCTGTTTTAGTACATGCTCGGTGGCTTGGAAGAGAGCATATACTTCTGCCTGGAAAACCGTGCAAAATGACTCGAGTTTCATCCTCTTGGCCTCAATCTCAGCCCCATCATTCCAGCAGCTGAAGGCGGCCCCTGTCTGATCACCGGTTTTACTGCCATCTGTATACATCTGCAACTTTGGCAGCCGGTGTGTTTCAATAGTTTTGGGCTGCATGTCGTTCAGGCAGACATACGATATGTCTACTTCTTCGGCTGGATGAGGGGCCTGCAAAAAGCTCACACGGCCCTCGACCAAACCTAGCTTGGGAATATGTAATCCATGTGTATTATTTGCCAATTTATATAAATACATATGATTATATTTTTCTACAGCAATCTAATTATTAATCTTAAATTTTAGTGAAGATTCCATTTCGATATCTTTCAGAATTTAGAAGATTTAAATATAATTTCATGTCTTACGCGAACGTAGTCGCGGGCAAAGCTAGTAATAAATATGTATGTGAAATGCGCTTAAAAACTGCTTTGAACACACTTTATTACAATACATATTTTTTATATACGTTACATAATATTAAGTATTGTATAAATTTATTATTACTTCTACTTGAATTGTCTAAATACATGTTGTGTACAACAATTTCTGTCTTTTTTGCTATCCTTACAATATAGTCCTCAAACAAAATCATCGTTTGTTTTGATCGTCGCTATTTATTTCCCATATATGCGTGCATTACCTTCATTACAGCTCACACTGTGGTGTAAGCAAAATACGAGAGATTATGTCTTTTCCGTTATTGTAGAACACTCATTATATTGTTATTTTATCATTATAGAACACTAATATAAGTAATAAATAAGTAGTTGATATAATATAGCAATATATTTTTAATCTTTTTTACATAGTATAAAACAGTTTCTTTGCTCGAATGCATGTCTGTTTGTTGTTGCCTGTTTCACGCAACCGATTTTTAGGCGATTTTTAATAAGTGTTAGAGGATATAGAATTATAGAATATATATAGAAAATTTAATTAAGTTTTTATGTAAGTAAAAAGAGCCACTTGCCAAACTTGGAAAACTCTTATGAGTTTTCCAAACCCTGAAAAAGAAAAGAAAATTTTGTTTTTATATGCATATATAAATATGCATATAAAAACAAAATTTTCTTTGAATTATGAACAACTAACGCTGTATTAAGGGCTAGGCTTAAAGTTTACAGGGAAGAGTGACTTAGCCATATATTCCAACCGTCTCTTTCGTAACATAATGAATACTATTTATACTTTGATTTAAGGAGAATGTCCCCGAGTACTATAAAGTATAATAACAGCGTTATTTACAAATTGTAAGTGATAACGTATCACAAAAACATTGACGTGTTCTATTTTACTGTGTCGAATTCCCAGGTGGTAAGATATCTGCCCGTCTGGATGGCTACCACCCCTGGTCTAGAGTATGCCGCCATAACAACCTTGAGTTGTGTTCCGGCATTAGTGGCCAGATTTCAGACACCCTCAAGAGAGCAGCAGCGCAATTGTAACGCCTTTGGTGTTGCAAATGTCTATAGGCGATGGTAACCGATTACCATTAGGTGGGCCGTTTACCTATCTGCTGAACTAATGCAATAAAAAAAAATAAAGAAGTTCGTCCAACAGGGGACTTATTTTTAGTATCATTAGTTTATTTAAAATCATACTTATGCGCCTTTATAATCTACTTGGAATGAACTCTTGTCTAAAGAAAATATTAAAGAAATATTTTATAACGTTAGTATAATATAGAGCCTTTACCGTCATTTTATTGCAACAGATATGTTAAACTATTATTTTGTTTTAAGAGATTCAGTTTTATTTAGATTAGACCCTACTGAATTAAAACTTGAAAGACTTAAAACAAAATACATTTTGCAATAAAAATATACTTAGAACCAAATGTCGCTTACGATAAAAACTAAAATGTATAAAATAACTTATTTCTAAAGCTATTATTATTAATATATATTATTTAAAACATCTTGAAGTCGGTGCAAAGTAAAACATAAAAAAATAATCACGTAAATCGAATCATAAATCTCAGAGTAATCGGTGTACATATGGAACGGAGTGAAAATTATTTTCATGAAAAATGTTCATAAAATGAAAACTACTGGGCCAAACTATGTAAAATTTTTAGGGGACCAATTGTAAGTGTAAAACCTATTCCGCGTCGAACAAAAAAAAATCACGTAAATCGGATCATAAATGACGGAGTAATCGGCGAACATACATAAAAAAAAGCAAAAAAAAAGATCCCGACGAATTGAGAACCTCCTCCTTTTTTCGAAGTCGGTTAAAAATGACGGTAAAGACTCGATGTTAATGTATATAATTTATGAGACTCACAAATTCATGTACGGAGGAGGTTTTGATGAAATGTTTAACCAAATTAAACTCTCTCGACATCCGCTGTCAAAACAGCGTTCGTTTACTTTGAAAAGCTGATGCAATTCGTGAAAGAACAAAAAATACTTGGACTCTTTATGTTCAACAAACCTTTCAGCGTATAGGCCTAAAGACATTGGTTGTATTGGATATAAATACCACCATAACCTGACCTACTAATTGTTCGATGTCGTTGATAAAAAGCTTATTAGACACGGTGCTAGATATACTGGTGTTGGTTAGCCTATTAATCAAGTTGAATTGACCTCTATTGATTTGATCGTTACAAGAAAGTGTAGGTCAAGTTACATTGGTTATAACTTAATTCCAATCATGGGTTCAGGATGCGCTTACGCACTATGAATATAAAAAGCGACACACTATAATAGCCTTTAGATCTTTTTATACGTGCAAGTATTTATTAGGACTTCTTAGTATAACAGTAGTGTGGTATTATATTGAATAGTAAATATTGATTTAGTACACTTGGTATGACGTGATGAGTTTGGATTTCAGTGCTGTTACTTAGCGGTTCATACATACCTACGACTTTTGCCAGGTAATAAGGGTATTTGACTATTTACCCGTTTGGATGGTTACCACCCCTGGTATACAGTATGTCGCCATAACAATTGAATTGTGTTCCTACATTAGTAGCCAGGTTCCAGTAGACCTCAAGAGAGCAGCAGCGTGTATTAGCACTTTTGGTGTTGCAAATGTCCATAGGCGATGGTCACCACTTTTCATCAGGTGGGCCGTTTATCAAACTTCGATTGCGAGTGCTCCGTGAGTTGTCGAACGTAAATACGTTTTTTCACAAATCTGATATGTGTAATGTCCTCTATTAGCATGATTTGGGAAAAAAATATCTTTGTTAATAGCTATAAGTTGTAGTCATTAAGGCAGCCCTATGCTCTCAGAATTTAAATACTTGTCCCATACGATACCCTCAAATAAATTACACTAAAACCGGCAAAACCAGTGGGATTTACAAAAACAACATTTGTTTGGTATTTTCATATTTTATGGCATAAAGGACCTCTGACATCATTGCCATATTCAAAGAATTTAGTGTCAAATTTCGGGTATAGACTTAATACTTATTTATCCAACCAAAGTTATTTGACACATATTTAAGGATTGTATATAAACAACATTGGCATAACAATTCACATCGAAGCATGTATTTTATATCAACAATTAATTTTGACGGCCTCTGTGGTTAAGCAGGCTAAGCCTTTGCCGGCCTACCTCACTGCAACGCAGAGGCTCTTGGTTCGATTTCTGGTATAGTACATTTCGGACACGTATTTTCTCCGTTATTTACCATGGTCTGGGTATCTGGGCGATCCCAGAGTAGTAAGTTGTATATTACCCATAACACAAGCGTAACTTGCTTAATTTGGGGATATACAATATGTGTGTTTGTCTGCCGATTATTATTATTATTAGTAATAATCTGGTAAACACTATAATAAATCTGTAAATGGTTCCAGTTTGTAGATTGCGTTTAAAAATGTAAATAAAATCAGGGCGGATAATTCGGATCAGGAGATTCCAAAAATGCAATTTTTAGGATTTTTGTCTGTATATCTGTCTGTTAGACCATCACGTGATAACTAATGAACGGATTTAAATGGAACTCGATATAGCGTTAGCTCATAGGCCGGGGCGTAACTTAGCATACTTTTTATCGCAATAAAAGACGTAATTTCTGTGGGATAGACGAAAATAGCGAAAAAGATGGCGCTGCAATCGCATCCCTTTTGGAAACTCGTCTTCGTCGTCATACTTCGTAATACGTCGTTTACCTAGAATAGACGAAAATACATGAAGCTGCAATTGCCTTTCTTCAATTTACGAATAAGTAAGTACGTAGTCATAAGCAACACGGCATTCATTATATTACTTCAAATGAGGTTGGCTTCGACTCATCTGTATGTTTTGCTAAGGAGTTGTGTAGACTATAAGGACTCAGTTTTGAAGTGATAACTTCTTATGGGAAGGTAAACCGCTTCGTTACGTAACGCGTTACGGCGCCAGTCGGTCTGGCTTCCATTTCTCTTACGCATACGGCAGCTGTAGGCAGGCTCCTCCTCTCCCACTCTAACCCACGCGTTATATACATAAAATTTAAGCTTTTCTTAAGTTAAACAATTTCAACATTAAATAGTTCAACTTAGATTAGTTTTAGTTATCACTTCTGTTGGGCGTCCTGAGACGTACAGGTTTTTTATTTTTTATTGTAGTGAATTAAACAAGAAACAGATAAATGTTATGTCTAAAAAATTACAGAATGTATCCTTTTTGACCAAATATATTATTTAGAATAATAGTATCCCACCAAAAATCATTATTCATATTTCATAAGTTTGTTTTGGTTAAGTACCCATAGTAGTATAGTATTAAGTTACTTTGCCTGTTATTATTCATTCTCAATATAACATAAATATGACAGTTTAGTTCACGAGCTTTTAGCCTAACCTACTTTTTTGTGAGAGAATGTTATAGTCATTGACTGTTTCACGCAGATGTAGCGATGAGTTTAATGCGTTATTTGAGATTTGATATTGTTATTACATTATATTATTATACATTTTTTTTTATCGGGACTAGAATTGAACCTAGGAATTTTCCAATGAACAGTACAACAAGGAGGCTGTTTTTTCAGCAAATGTTGCTCTTGAAACTGTCTCTAGGTTTAATTTTATTAAATCTTGTTATCTGCATCATGTACTTTATGAATCAGTACTAGTTTTTGTTATGAAATATGGTTACTCACATCTCTTGCGACAGCAAAGATGCGTGTTTTTAGTTGTGAGGTAAAGTTTTCATAATTTTTAACAACATATTGCATGAATCATTGTCGTGACGATATTTCCATAAATATAAAGCTAGAAGAATATATAGAAAAAAATAAATAAAAAACAATTCATTTTAAATTTCATCAAATTCACAATGCTACAATTCTGATAAACACTTCTCGTTTTTTTTATTGCAGGAGATTAGCAGACAGGCAGACGGCCCACTTGATGGAAAGCGGTTACCATCGCCTATGGACATTTGCAACACCAAAAGTGCTACAAATGCGCTGCTGCTCTCTTAAGAGAGACTGGAACCTGGTCACTAATGACGGAACACAACACAAGGTCGTTATGGCGGCATACTCAAGACCAGGAGTGGTCGCCATCCAGTCGAGCATATAATATATAATACCCTAACACCTGACTGTGGGTTGTTTTGTCGCCTCTTACGACAGGCCGCTCGGTCGCAGGAAATTGTATTCTTTTCCGTTCCTGCACGGATAAAAATCGCTTCATCTGCTTTCATCAATGTCTTCATATGTACACGTTTATTTAAGTTGCTTTTTACCTGATCTCTATTCAGTATATTCTATTAAAGTTTTAGTAGGTTCTTATTTAGAAAAGGTATTATTATTGAGTAGGTACTTATTTAGAATAGCCCTTAAAAATTCGCTGTGTTATATTTAGCAAGTTATAATGATATTACCTTTTACGCAGTATATTTGTCAATAATTATTCTACTCAATCGATATTGCATTAATCGAATAATTTAAATACAAGTGCGGTTTAATAAATCAAAGTCATTTTTATTTATGAAATCGTAAAACAACAGCCAAATTATATACTCCTTTAAGGTGTTATTGTATAATAGTAGATTGTCGTTCCTTGAATTATTTTTTTCAGGATATTTTATTATAAACGAGGAAGTTTGTGGGGGTATAATATGTTTATTAAGCTTTCACACGCAAACTACTGAACGAGTTTTGATAAAACAATTTATATATCAGTATAATGCGAAGACACAATTTATAACCTGTGGTGTTGCAAATGGCCCTTAAAGTAACTGCTTTCCATCAGATAGGTCATCGGTGTGTCTGTTGTACTCCACCAAAAACCTGTTTAAATTTATATAAGTATATTAATTATTATTATTAATTATATTACATATTGAAACAATGATCAGAAAATATTACCTGTTCTTGGAATATGATGATATTTAAATGTATGTACATATATATTTATCTATAAATGTTTATATATTTTGTAGATATGTATTTGTATTTTTTTCCTAAATTAAGCAAGTTACGCTTGTGTTATGGGATAATACAATGGACCACTCTGGGGCTGATCCCAGACACCCAGACCATAGTAAATAACGGAGAAAATCCGTTTCCAAAATTTACCATACCAGGAATCGAACCCGAAGCCGAGGTAAGCCGGCAAAGGCTTAGCCCGTTGAACCACAGAGGCCGTATTTGTATGTTATGTATATTCATTTAAAACATCCATCTGTATATACTGCATTTATATATTCATTACTAGAATGTAAAAAAATCATCGTAATTATAATCACTATTCATTTCTGGGGTTGTCTGGAAGAGATCGCTTTTTAGCGATAAGAACCCCCCTTTGTGCATAATGAGACATAGTTCTAGTCTGTAAGTACTTTTTTGGATTGGTGTGTAATAAAAAGTTATAGAATAGAATAGAAGACACTTTATTGTTCACCAAATAAACAATTACAGAATAAATAAATTACAACAATGTAACGGCAAAACAAAAGGTGGCCTTATCGCTCAAAGCGATCTCTTCCAAGCAACCTGACTGAAAGGATACTTTTGTCCAGGTATAATGAAATTAATAAGTACAATAAAAAAGGAAAAGAGTACAATGTGGACAGTTAACAGCTAAGTTAAGAAGAATAGAAAAAAATATATTTTATTAAAACTTATTATTATACTGTATGTCTTTCAAGACCACGGGCCATAAAAATGGCCCGGACTTTTGGAGGGCTTGCGTGGGGCCACGGGGAGGCCAACACGCAGAGGCCCATTGAAAAATTTAATCTAAATGTGGCGTGACACTGACCGGCGTTTATCCCTGTCTATACCATATAATAATGCACCCAAGGACAAGCCCCGGCCAGTGTAGGACTATTGTGGGAAATGAGAAGAGAAAGTACCGGGATATTGGGGTGAACTGTTAGTGGTACTAGGGCTCTGGGAATATGGGGACTATGGCGTCTGCCCGTCGCAATGTTCAGGGAACATGGAAAAATGGGCAGACGGTGACTCGCCACTCCCTGCTTGGGCCCCAAAAAATGCCATAGATGGTAGCGGCAACATAGATGTGAGTGGCTAAGGGGTGTAGAGAGGTGGGCTGCAGGTTCACCGAAGCTACTTCTGACGTGATGCCATTTATCACTTCCACCCCTGGAGCTTGAGTCTTAGCTCTAGCGATCTCCACTCCGTGCCGGCTGGCTAAGGCAAGCACGGAGGCGGGGGCCTTGTCTTGGCCCCCGGAGTCTGGTACGAGGTGTCGCCACTCACCTAAGGCTTCGCCACAAAGCCCCCCTGCGGGTTAAGTTATTATTATTAGTTATTTTATATATTATAAGTTATTGATTGATTAATAAGTCGTCATGGTGTCTCGCGGCAGATATTGATGTTTGTGTCCATATTTCGAAGTTCCAAAACTAACATATAAGTCACGTGCGGCCGCTTTTAAAAACAAAATTTTATATGCCATATAATACATGAATTGCAAATTGACTTGCAATACAACTAATCATTTCAGCGCTATTATAACTTGGAAAATTGACATCTGCTCCTATTTAAACCAACAAATAGTAGTATAACCAGCAGGCGTGTACCACTATTCGGGCTTACTTAACCGCGAAATGTGTATCATTAGTCAGTTAATTACACCTACAGACACATATATCGCTACGTTGGCAAATAATTTACTTTAATTTAGGTTGTCTGGAAGATATTGCTATGAGCAATAAGGTCGCCTATTGAATGGCTTAGAAAGTATTCTTAGATAGATGGATAACGCATAATAAATTATGATTATTGGATTATTATTACTATCTATCTATCTTGTCAAAGAAGCAAGTGAGGTGTGTAAGAATAAGCCTAAATGGCGCTCTGTTGTTCGTGCCTACCCCGCAAGGGACCTGGCCTGAAGTTATGTATGTATGTATGTATCTATCTATCTTAATTAGTTGATAACGTGCTTAAAACCCTACTACACTGTAGGTAGTATAGTAGTAGTACATAATACGTAGGACATATATATCGAGGGCTTCATAGCAAATAAGCGTACAGACATAAGTGCAGTTGTACACAAGGGACAAAATTGTAAATAAAACAAAAGTAGTTGATTGTATAAGGCTGAAATTTAGATTGCCCTTCTATTTAGGTACATTTGCCTACTGGTAAGACTTTCTAAATTGTAACATGTATAGATTTTAGTAAACATCAATCAAAAATGGCACTTTTGCGTATACGCCCATTTGTTATGAAGCCCTCGATATATAAACTTCTTGTTATATGTCAAAATATTATATGTTTACTAGCTGACCCGGCAAACGTTGTTTTGCCATAAAAAAACACCATAGGGGGTGAAAAATACTTTACAACTTATTCTCATACCTACCAAATATTAAAAAAAAACATTAAAATTGGTTAAGCCGTTTCAGAGGAGTGCGACTACTAACACTATGACACGAGATTTTTATATATTACATTTTGTACAACTATAAGGGGAGGAAGTCAAGTAAATTTCCATATATATTATGTAGATTTCCAGATAGCTATTATTACAAACTATGATATAATAAAAAATTCCAATCTTGATACCAAATCCCGCGGGATTTGTCGAATTTTTGAATATGTAAATTGACCTATTTAGGTTTTATCTTCATCTTAATTAAGTACATTGTCTTAAAATCCGTTTTGCAATGCCATGATAAGAAAACAAACCCTCCCGCGGTTTCCCAGAGTGCTATAATATGGGGCTCTTCAAAAAGGGCGTAAACAGATTTTTAAGTCTCAACCAGGTAGGCAACGCATCGGCTCCCTTAGTTTTGCAGATGTCCATGGGCGACTGTAGTCACTTGCCATCAAATAGACACGTTCGCCACTATGCGAACAAACAAGCAAAAATAAAGAAAAAACACTGTCACTAAATTCTATATCACTTTACATGTGTACTGCATGTTGTGTATATTGTTTATTGTTCATATGCAGCGAGTGATTTTGTAGAATTCCACGTCATTAAGAACCGGTTCGTTTAAAGACATTGCACACAGCCTAACGCCAAATCTTCTGATAAATTGGCTTGCCAATTGACCGCTAGTCCGGTTTGTTGTGAAATTATTCACGTTGCGGTTTGCAACACCCGGTTTTAGGAAGTCTGGCTATAAATAAAACATTTTACTTTATTACCGTACTAGAGCATTCTATTTGGCTCTCGTATCAAATCCGTACCTTGCGTAATTTATTATACTTCCCATATCTTTATTAAGGTATGTATATATAATATGTTTACTGCCTTTGCTGGCCAAGTTCATTGGAACCCAGAGACTCCAGGTTCGACTACTGGCATGGCATGGCGGAAAGTTCATTTACAAAATTTGTAAATGAACTTTCCGCTATTTACCATGGTCTGGAAAATTGTGTATTAACCATGAAACAAGTAAGTTCTAAGCTTGGGAACATGCTACGTGTTTTTTTAAATATGCCAAACATGATAATGTGATCATTCATAAGTCTATGAAGAAGAAACTATATAATAAATGCATGCATGAAAAATATATTAAATCAATAAAAAAAACATTACAAACACTACTATGATTGACAAAGACACGCATATATACTCTTCTGTTTATTGTTGCCTTGGCGAAATCTGTTATTATAGAAGTATATAGTCTTTGACAAAAAATTGTGATGGTCGAATTTTGATCACGGGCGACCACTAGTATCTATAATTTCGACGTACAATGTGCCCTTACGATGTTTTATTCACTATGTTGGCATCTTGTTATAAGATACCCATTAAGTTAGAAAACTGCCTAAACGATGAAAACTTTCTGTCGAGATTTTAGTCCACGACTTTGGAATTAGCTAGGTTGCTTTAGAGTCAATGAGTCATCATATATACTCTCCAAAAATGAAATGTAATAAAATATTCATAGACTTTCTGTTTCCTTAATTGAATGTATTCAGCAGGCAGGCAGACGGCCTAACTTAGCAAAGCGTTAAACGTCGTCTATGGACATTTGTAACACCGAAAGTGCTACCAATATGCTGGCACTCTCTAAAGGCAGACTGTAACCTGGCCACTAATGCTGGAACATAGCTCAAGGATGTTATGGTGGCATACTCTATACTAGGGGTGGTAGCCATCCAGACTGGCAAATCTCCTACCACCTGGCTGTGGTTGGTTTTGTCGCCCCTTACGTCATGCCGCCCAGCCGCAGGAAATTGTATTCTTTCTCCGTTCCTGAATGGAGAGCGAGACAGAGTGGATGTATTTAAATGAACCTATATATTGAGTATTGCCGCTTAATGTGAAGATATTGTCGATTTTCTAAGCATGTTTCTTAGACTTCCTATTAGCGGTAATCATGCTTAAATGGAGCGGTTAACTCATTATTCAATAAATGAATAATTAATTAGTGAAATGCAGTAATCGACACGTAACTTAAGGGAACTAACAAGCTCTGTGTACTAGTAACGAAAGTGAGAGTTAAGATTTTATTAATTTACTAGGATATGTCCGTGACTTTCCGTCCACGCTCAACCTGAAATTCCCGCGGGATTCCCCGGGCATAAAGAACTTTTAAAAATGTACGATAATGTAATGTATCGTTTTAGAGAAAACTGTCGGAATAAGCGAATTTTTATGCACAGGAGCGATTTCAAACCGCTCCCGGGTAAATTTCGGATAAAAACTAGCGCAGATTTTAAGTCTAAGAATTTTGTTATTTTTATTATTATATACTAGTGAAAACTGCATTGAAATTGGCCTAGTAGTTTTTACTTGAATCCCCAACAAACAAAGAACCGTCAAGAAATACAAAAAATTGCATTGTGTTCTCCATCGTTAATATTTATGTATTCCAGTGTTTTTTTTTAAAGCTTTAATGTACAGACTGGACATGTTTAGAATTTTATAATATTATAGATTACAGATATAGACAGACAAAAGATATCTTATATTTGTATTTATTTGGCTTTGCAATGTTTGTGAATGTAATCCAATGTACTGTTTAGAATGTTTAGAAATGGTGGCCCAAGAAATGCTAGCTTAACATTGTAACGGAATACGTGTGTGCTAATGATCTAACAATAAGGAACGCGAAAGACACCACGACGTGGAAAGTACAAAAATGGACACCAGGCTCTGAAGGGGCAACCGGGGTTTAACGCTTGGATGACGATGAGACGCAGTGGTATTTGAGAAAAACAACTGTGACATATTTTGACAAGCAGACAGACGGATAGAAGGGCGAACATGATGGTGGTGTACAGATTACTGTTGGAGTGTATTTTTTATAATTAGTTCCCGGCACAGACAGACACACACCTTGGCCTACGCACAGTGATATTGAGGTTCTTTTTCGCAATAGGATGTCGAGATAAGGGACAAATACGTAATATTTTCGATATATAGCATAACTAGCTTCTGCCCGCTACTTCGTCCATGTGGAAAGTTTTTTTAACTATCCCACGGGAACTCTTTAATTTTTTTGGGATCAAAAGTATCCTATATGTTGACCAGGGATATAAGCTACCACCATACACAATTTCATTTAAATCGGTCCAGTCGTTTCGGACATTAGCCTGTACAAACAGATAAACAGACAAACAGAGAAACAAAAATTTGAAAAAAAATCTAAATTAGTTCTATTTAATTTCATACATCCTTCTGACTTTTTCATTGTACAGAAATTCGACCTCTACAATTTTGTTAGGTATATTTATAAATATTGCCTACGCTCAATGCGTGAAGCGATTCTCACTATTACGCTGATCGCTCAAGATCCGTGCCGCGAACTATACCAATTATAACAGACATATAACATCTATTGTTATTCTCTCGCTTTCTCTTATTCTGAGATAGAGATGGTCTATTGTAGTGTAGTGTATTGTAGAGTTATCCTTTCTCTATATCCAATTATCGGAAACTAAAGTTGTTTTTGTCAAAATTATATCGGAATCCTAAAATACTGACATTAATATAATTATAATGTATATGTCTTACTTTTATAAAATTTAAAAACTTCGTTTAAAAAAACCGACTTCAAAAACGAAAAAACTAAAATGTATAAAATAACTTATTTCTTAAGCTATTATTATTAATATATATTATCTAAAACATCTTAAAGTCGGTGCTTAGTAATTTTCAAAATATAGTAATTTTTATTATGTTTTACTTTGCACCGACTTCAAGATGTTTTAGATAATATATATTAATAATAATAGCTTAAGAAATAAGTTATTTTATACATTTTAGTTTTTTCGTTTTTGAAGTCGGTTTTTTTAAACGAAGTTTTTAAATTTTATTTGTTACTTTTTAGTTTCTAGCTATGTATGGGTGGATCTACGAATGGTGCGCGCTTCTTAAAAAATATAGGTCCCAAGAACCGGGAACAAAAAAATGTTCGTAAAATGAAAACTACTAGGCCAAACTATGTCAAATTTTTAGGGGACCACATGGCAGCTATTCCGCATCGAACAAAAAAGAATCACGTCAATCGAATCATAAATCTCAGAGTAATCGGTGTACATATGGAACGGAGTGAAAATTATTTCCATGAAAAATGTTTATAAAATGAAAACTACTGGGCCAAACTATGTAAAATTTTTAGAGGACCAATTGGAAGCTATTCCGCGTCGAACAAAAAAATAATCACGTAAATCGGATTATAAATGACGGAGTAATCGGCGAACATACATAATAAAAGTAACGACAAAAAAAAAAAAAAGATCCCGACGAATTGAGAACCTCCTCCTTTTTTCGAAGTCGGTTAAAAATGTCATGGTAGAAAATAATAATTAATAACAGTAGTTTTTTAGATAAAACAATAAATATAAATGATTGGACGAGTATTATAATAACGACGTCATAAAACTCGACACTTATGCAAAAAATAAGTAAGTTAAAAAATAAGTAAAAAAGTGTTCTATTTCATTTGAATGTCAACAACATTAATAAATAGTCATATTTTTTAAGTAATGTTAATGTCGTTGGCGAGAAATCCGTCATTTTGTAAAAACTGTCATAATAAGATATTTAATGAACCCACGTTACGCAAAGTAAATGGCTTATGGACGTAATTTAATTTGAATCGATTTCATAAAACGACGGTAGACCGCATAAATTGTATCATACTCATAAATAATTATAGGTGACACAACAGTTTTGGTGAAAGGGGTATTCCGTAATATTGGAATGTACTATACTTTACTATCCGGACTCGCTTGTTAATTTCAGTGGCCTTGATACAGAAGTCGTGGTGGCTAACTGCATATAGGTATATAACGCTGGTTCGATACCTGGCTGGGCAACATAAATCGCTTAGGCAGTCGGATCGCTAGATCTGACTGCCGTCCGCATATAATTATAACAATATACATATTAATGCAATTTTTTATAATTATATGCGGACGGTGAAGGTAGATATTGAAATATGCTATTGCATATTATCCGGCTTTCATAGAAAAATTTCGTATCCGTAATACGGAAGTCGTGATAGATTGATAGCTAGCTTCACTCGGATTAAGGATTCGCTCCTTATTCTATTAACGCGGTTTTCGTACCTGGCTGGCCACATGTGTGGTTCGGGCAGTCTGACCTAATGCATATTGTTGCTAGTTCGATACCTGGCTGGCACATGCTGCCCATGTGTTGCTTAGGCATTCGGATCTAATATGCATATGGTTACAATAATACAAATTATACGCGGACGGTGAAGGGTAGATATTGAAATTGCTATAGCATATTATCCGACTTTCATTGAAAAAGTTCGTATCCGTAATAAAGAAGTCGTTATAGATAGATAATTAGCTCCACTCAGGTTAAGGATTTGCTCCTTCCTGTAATAACGCAGGTATGATACATGCCTGAGCAACATGTGTTGTTCGGGCAGTCTGACTTAATGCATATTGTTACAATTATCACGTTCTGCTCGTGAAGGCAGCCATACAGATGGGCAAATGAGCTACCTCTAAGAACCGGTTGTTAATGTTGCTCTTAAAGTTTTAGTGGTAGTGGGCCATTCACATTGTCGGTCGCTGATGGAACAGATGAATCCAAGAAACGGTGATCGCGCTTCGGCAAAGATGGTGTAGGGTGCGCTCCAGTCCGGTGGACCGACTACTGATGTATGGTCGTCGGTATTCACGTGGTGCTGGTGAAGGAAAACAACATAAGGAAAGCTCGAGTTAATCGATTTGTGGAACGTGCTAAACTTCCTTGTTCAAAGTCTTGTAAAGGAGAGAAGAAAAGTTCAAAAGTGACATCCTGGTTTCTAAGCAGAATCTCCAGACGCAACCGGGATTTATTGTTAGAATGATTACGCATCTTATTATTATTAGGAAAATTTATATAGGTTACAGTTCTAAGTTCATAACAGCGATACCGTTTGAAAAGTTCTAGCAATAAATAAATAAAATTGAGAGACTACTTTTGCCCCCAATTTCTATAAAAACCCATACTTATAAGGAAAGCAAAAGTCAAAAGTTAATTGACTAATAAAAGAAAATGAGGTCTCCAGCAAAATTCAACATTGGTCGCTAAATAAATATTTAAATGTGAATATTGATTGTACAGGTGTAGTAAAAATGTTGATATATTAGTTGAAATAGTTGAAAGTAAATTATTTATTCAAATTAATTATAACATTCATAGAAATAATAAACAACGTCTACAAAAAATATAACTGAAGAGCTTCTAAACCTTGGAAATCTTCTTACTTGTTGATATTTACCTTTTTGAAACATTTTCAAGATTTTATCTCCTTTAATTTTTGTAAGTAGTGTATTAAAATATCAAAGAGCTGGCTCATATTTTGTCCAGTGAATTAGCATTGCCATTCAAGATGGCCATGCATTCAGCTTTCTTTATGGCCACTCTTCACGCAGTAGGTAATGTGCTACATAATCTACAACAACTACAAAATAATCTACAACAGATTGATATGGGTATAGTTATGCACGTTTTATTTACAATTAGCACTTTAAACAAAATTAAAACTAAAATATACCAATACTAAAAATATGTACAATTTAATTGGCAAGCCAAAAAAAGTGGCAAACAGTAAATGGGTTCCAAATCACCGTTAATTGGAAACGTTCCCAAAACGCTGGCCGCGTTACCACGTTGTATGGCAACGCTTATGCGTTGCCCAAAACATAGGCCAGCCTTTTGGATGCGTAAGACGTCTACTCATAGTTTCAATAGATTTCGATAAAGACATTAGGCTTGTAGACCCCATGGCTCGTTTCGAAACTAAAACTCACAAACACGTATCAGCTTATTTAGGTTATGTTTATATTTAGATATTTTATATTTGTTACGTAGTTTAGTTTTAACTTTAAAATATTACGATAGTGTGATATAAGAAATGAATAATAAATATTTTAGTATCAACGTTTGTTAACGACTGTACAAAAACAGTGCGTTAATCGGTCAGTAAGCCACAAAACCGGTCGGAATAAAGAGAAATATGAGGTGCAACACTTTAATTACTCCATAGTTTTATTAGAAAACTAATCACAACTTTGCACTGTAATTAACTAAGCTAATTAGCTAATCAGTAAGCAATTATTAATTTTAAAGATGTCAGCTTACATACCATGATTTGGCAAAACAAAACTAAGTTATAAGTTGATATTATCTTTTGCGTAATTAATTCTTTATCTATATATATAATAAAATTGTAGAGGTGAAATTTCTGTACAATGAAAAAAAATTGCTTAAAACCGAGTTAGGGGGATGTAAGAAGTGAAATAGAACTAATTTTTTTTTTCAAATTTTTTGTTTCTCTGTTTGTCTGTCTGTTTGTACCGGCTAATCTCCGAAACGACTGGACCGATTTACATGAAATTTTGTATGGTGATAGCTTATATCCCTGGTCAATATATAGGACTTTTGATCCCGAAAAATTAAAGAGTTCCCGTGGGATAATTAAAAACCTTTAATTTCTTAAACAGCTTATAACAGCCTGAATGTAATTTCTCTGCAACGTAACATAATAGAAGCAGAGATTTTGAGAGGGTGTGGTGTCGGTGAGAGAGTTTTATCTTATATATATATATAATATATGAAGCTGATAAGTTTGTTTCTTTGTTTGTTTGCTTGAACACTCTAATGTCAGGAACTACTGGTCTGATTTGAAATATTCTTTCAGTGTTAGATAGCCCATTTATCGAGGAAGGTTATAGGCTATATAACATCATGCTAAGAGCAATAGGAGCGGAGCACCAATGAAGAATGTTTCAAATTCGCGCGATATTTTAACTTACTTTTATTAAACTATTCCACGCGAACGAAGTCGCGGGCAGAAGCTATCATCTATATATATAAAAATCGATGCCACTTTTCGTTGTAATTTTATAACTTGAGAACGACTTCACCGATTTTGATGAAATTTTGTGTGTGTATTTGAGTGGGTCCCGGGATGGTTTAGATCCACAATTGGAACCGGTAGGTGGCGCTGAGATCGGGTTCTACAATTCTTCTAATCACCCGGAGCGACTTTGGTGATTTTGTTTTTGTGTATTTAAGTGGGTTCCCGGATGGTTTAGATTTGCAATTAGAAACGGTAGGTGGCGCTGAGATCGGGTTTTAGAATCCTCCTAATCACCGGGAGCAATTCTGGTGATTTTGTTTTTGTGTGGTTGAGTGGGTTCCCGGATGGTTAAGATTCGCAGTTAGAACCGGTAGGTGGCGCTGAGATCGGGTTCTAGAATCCTCCTAATCACCTGGACCGATTATGGTGATTTTGTTTTTGTGTCATGAAACATAGTCTTTTGGGAATTCAGAAAATATGGCGGTACGAAGTTCGCCGGGTCAGCTAGTATGTTTATATAAATTTTTGCCCTAAATTAAAAATTAAAGAAGTTATAAGCAAAAAAGTGAGAAATGTTTTATTCATTCCTCTTTTCTTCACAATAGTACTAACTTATCGAATGTTAAGCAGGTAGAAAAGGTCCCCCGTTTTCCCCGCCACCTATGAGGTAGAGTCCGTAGGCGCGTTTTTTTATATATGTTCTGGCGAAACATGCATCAACCTTATGGATATCAAAGTTAATGGAAGAAAATGAATTTGAAGATGAACTTCCAACTATGACTCCAATTTTAACTCCTGTCATTCCTCAAAGTTTCACATTTGACGTTGATTTAGATTCTCAGCCACAGCCTGGACCATCGAAGAAAAGTCGATTAGAGTAGCTACCTAATAAGTGATTAAAAATATTATGATGTCGAGGATTACCTTATAAGCAAGATGTCCGTGGAGTTGGCCTACTGGGGATACCACGTAAAAAAACGCCTCTAAGGACTGTACCTCATAGGTGACGGGGAAAACGGAGGACCTTTTCTACCTATTTAACATTCTATAAGTTAAATTTGGTAAGTTCTATTGTAAAGAAAAGAGTTAGGAATGAATAAAAAAATTCTCACTTTTTTGCTTATAACTTCTTTAATTTTTAATTTAGGGCAAATAGTTCTATAAACATATTTGTAGGCAAAACAATTTGCTACAAATTATGACTTTACAATTTTTTTGTAAGACATAGTTTCCGAGATATCGCGAAAAAAGTGTTTTCATCCCTTTCTCCAAGATGGCGGCCGGGGGACAAGGGTAGCCACCCCATAAACTTAAGGTTAAGTTTCTATTGACACATGTCCCAAAAATAAAATTGCGTCCTCTAACAAATGCAATATTCGGCCCTTAAATTGTAAGATTTCAATGGAGTAATAGTATATTTATCAGTGGAGGGGTGAGGAAATTCGGCTAGGGTAAGCCGGTTGAAAAAACATGGACATACCGTATGATGCCAGCGTCGACTACATCGCTGTTGTACAAATTAAAAAAAGCAAGTAGTCTGTGGAGCAGCATTCTAAATGAATTAAAGCGTATTTTCTTATTACAATTTATATTTCGAATTTTGCAATTTTACCGCACATTGAAACAAAAGCCGGTGCCCGATCGGGTTATAAGTAGCTATTTCATCCAATAGGTGGGGAAAGCCGCCGAGCGTAACAGATAGGAATACAGTAATAATATAAACACGAATAAAAAATGTAAGTGACAACAAATTCACTAGTTAATTTACAGATACCCTAGTAATGATATATTTGAACAAAGTTTTCAACCTTTTGATCGCTTGGCTAGTTTCTTAAAGGTCGATTAAAGGGAATAGAGTTGTATGTACTCCACAGCACTGGTACTTATACCTAAATTTAAAATTACGTGTTTGCAATACATATTTACAATTAACCTTATTGTTTTGTCAAAAAATACGGTGACCATATTTTATTGCATTAATACCAACATGTAAAATTAAACGGCACTATCTATTTTTCAGGTAATCACACGGTGTACTGAAAAAGCGGTCAAAGATCACAATCAAATACTTCAAGCGGAAAATGTTACATAGTGTGGCACATAAGTAGTCTTTTGTGTAATCCTTATTTTATTTGTGAAAGTGTGAAGTGAGCAAAACAAAGTTTATCAAGATGATGACCCTCTACAGAACCATTAAAGGAAACAGCACTTCCAAACGGAAAAAGCGGGAGAGAGAAAGGTATTTGATACTTTTTTATTTTTATTGCATTAGTTCACCAGACAGGCAGACGACCCACTTAATGGAAAGCGGTTACTATCGCCTATGGACATTTGCAACACTAAAGGTGTTAAAAGTGCGCTGATGCTCTCTTAAGGGAGACTGGTCACTAATGCCGGAACATAATTCAAGGTTGTTATGGCTTTATTAGACTGGGTGTGGTAGCCATCTAGTCGGGCAAGTGCCCTACCACCTGGCCGTGGGTTATGGGTTGTTTTGTCTCCTCTTACGACAGGCCGCCCGGCCGCAGAAAATTGTATTCATTCTCCGTTCCTGCACGGATATAATAATACTATAGAAGAAACACACCATTATCTTAAATGTTTAAATCCTTATTATTCCTTAAAGTAACCTCTTCCAGGCAACCTTTGGTCTATAGATGTCTGTCACTAATCATTTTTCTTAAAAGTAAAATTTTATTCTACCATTTAAAGAAATAAAATACAACGATTAGTAATAATTCGCCGTGCGTGTGTAGTGCAGTGCGCAAACGCATATGGCGCTACGTAAGTGAACGGCAGTATGTGGAAACTCTACGGTTGGTAGGTCTCGTAGTTACGCGTTGTCTTTAGCAGCAATATTGTTTTGTATCTAGTCCGTTATGGCGTCGCTAGATGGCGTTGTATTATAAAAAAATATTCGTTACCTTTTGGTCACTATATACAGACTGACTAATTCGATGACCTATAAAGAATTTGTTATAACCAAAAATTTGGATAGGAAATTCTGAAAATCATCAATATTAAAGGTCCTAAACGCTGAGCATTGAAATGAAATTTTTGAATAGCATTCAATGCTACCTCATTAGCAGTATTTATCCGTTTCGTTCTTTTGTTTAAAAAAGTTCAGCAGTGTCCAGTGTTGAGTATTTATCAATATTCAACTTCAAAAATGATCTACAAACAAAAAGGTACCAGACGGACACGGGAACCGTGTAATAGAAGCCTCAGCCAAATTGTAGGTCTTTGACTGACGTCGTATAAAGGAGCTCCTCTGGTAACTAGAAAAAGGACCTTTCGTTAAATAGTTCAGACTCTCAATACGAGCACAGAATAGTTAAGTACATTTCTATTAATTTGATATAATAATGTAATTTAATATTTTTGTAATGATTATTATGTTTTTTACTTAATGAAAATTAAGTACATTAAAGTAATTTTAATTAGAATACACATGTATAATGCAATGTTTTTAAAAATATTTAGAAACTTAAGTACTTTTAAATCTTATATATAAAATTCTCGTGTCACAATGTTAGTTACTATGCTCCTCCGAAACGGTTTGGCCGATTCTCATGACATTTTGTGTGCATATTGGATAGGTCTGAGAATCGAACAACATCTATTTCTCATCTCCCTAAATGTTAAGGGTAGTCCACCCCTAAATGTTTTTTAAGTTTTAGATAACTTTTTTATTTTTCTATGATACAGCATTAAAAATACATACAACCCCTTAATTTTCAACCCTCTACGATCAACCCCTATTTTTTATTGGTTAATTATAAACTTTAATATCGATTGAAGCTTTTCCGGGCAGGACGACGTATGCCGGCACAGCAAGTACTATATAATATAATATTTAATGTATGGAAGAGTGGGATTTTCTGATATAAGTCAAATTTGCCTAAAAGAAGATTCCAGCAACAAATTGTGCAGAAGCTTAAAAAAATATATGTTCATTTCTATTTTTATTTAATCAATATCCGACAATTATTATTTATTTTTAATCAACGTGCACACCGAAACAACATCATCTTTCCAATCCCAGCCCAAATGTGTGTGCTGTTGGTGTGCCTAAATAGATAAATAAATAAATAAACGTCACAAGTCTACTAATATTATATGCCTAATGTCCCTGCTACACATGGGTTAGTGGCACGGAGATGTAGCCAAGGGCTTAATGAGTTTATTTGAGACTTTTTTTATTGCATGAGCTCAGCAGACAGGCAGACGGCCCTCTTGATGGAAAGTGGTTACTATCGCCTATGGACATTTGCAACACCAAAGGTGCTACGAATGCGCTGCTGCTCTCTTAATCGAGACTGGAACCTGGCCACTGATGCTAGAACACAACTCAAAGTTGTTATGGCGGCAACCTTTAGACCAGGGGTGACAAAAAGAATGTTAAACTACAAGATGGATGGGTACAGATGTAAAGGTAGACTAAAAAAATGATGGATGGATTGCGTGAAGGATTATATGATGATTTGTGGTATGATAGAAGATGTATGTCAGAATAGAGGAGTGTGGAAGGAAAAGACATATTGTGCCGACCCCAATTAATTGGGATATGTTCATAGAAAAGAGAGAGACTCTAGATCTAAGGCCTCTCACCCCTGATCAGGGGTGGTAGCCATCCAGTTGGGCTAACACCCTACCGCCTGGCTGTGGGTTGTTTTATCGCTTCTTACGACAGGCCGCCCGGACGCAGGAAATTCTATTCTTTCTCCGTTCCTGTACGGATAATACGGATGAGATACGACATTCTCAATGATATATTACACATTGACAGATCAATCATGTGTATATACTAATGTAGCCAATCATAAGGGCTCCTGTTGCCCCGAAACACCGAAAGTGGGGTGCAAACGAGCAACTTTTCGTTGGTAATTAATTACTGATCAATTATTTACTAAAACCAGTATCACAAATCTTCACGATACAAAACGTAACAATGTTTGTTGTGTTATTTATCTATAGTTTTTTTAGATCATTAAAAATTCACCAAAACAGCTTCAAATTATTGACTCGATACCATTTTACTCCTTTTCAAAACAGGATTAAAAAAATATCGATATTTTTTATAAAAGAAAGATGAACACATTTGTATTTATGGTTAAAAAAAAAAAACTTGTTTATATTATGCACAATAAAATAATAATGCATCTGGAAAACGACCGCGTCGAAGGAAACCCAACTATTGGTCGAAAGATCAATATCGAAAAATCCTCAAGGTCGTTGACATTGTTACAAGCCTTATTAGGGGTGTTAATTTTTATCGCTGTAAGTAAGCCACATATGGCCATATTCCCTAACTAACATTAACTCAGGTGTAGAAAAGACCTAACTTCTACACCAAGGAATATATTATATTTTCTTAAGTTTTAGCGACTTGTACACATAATAAAACTACGTTTTAACGGTTTTAAGCGCGGTAATTTATTTGATTTATCCGACGTTTCGGCCGCTTTTCAGTGGCCGTGGTTACGGAAGACAAAGATGACATTTGTCTAACGTGTATTGTCAAAGTTTTTATTCAGCCTACCGCCAACTTGTTCATTATAATTATTTAGTTTTAATTTTATTTATGGATATTATTTACTCTATGGGAGCCTAATCTAATTTACCACCGCTTCACAAAATGTTGTGGCTTGAAGAGAAGAAGCGGCGCAAGAAACTCTTCAGCAAACATGCCTAGTTCTAAAAAAATTTATATAATATTAAAATGGGTGGAAGGAAAAATAAAAGAAATTATCAGTCGAGTTGGTTTGTGTTTCGTTGTCAAATGTCATCTTTGTCTTCCGTGACCACGGCCACTGAAAAGCGGCCGAAACGTCGGATAAACCAAAATAAAATAAATTACCGCGCTTAAAACCGTTAAAACGTAGTTTTAACAAGGAATATATTTTCAATATTATTTATAAGCCGTTAAAATAAATAAATAAACCGAAAATTTTGTATATGACTGACATTTTTTTTAATGAAGTAAGATATAAACTGTATATATATTGGCGGTTGTAAATCAAGCATCAAATCAACTCGGTTTCAGTCTAGTTTTTGTGGTTGATAGTTAAAGTTCAAGGTTCGACTCTAATTGCCTAGAACAAAACAATTGTTCTTGATCGATCGATCATTTAGAAAAAAGGTTGTGCGTAATGACGAGTATAAGGGTAATTCACATGACATCGGGCTGGTAATTAGTATGGCGGAATTAGAATCATATACTTTCTATAAAACTATTTGTAGTACTCCATATCGCCTCTTTGCTTCAATAGAATATTTTTATATTTATTTTTATCTTGAGAATTGAAATTTTAGAAAAGAGTTTTTATTAATCTCCGAGAAATAATAGATAACTGAATAATGACAACAGTGGACCTTTGACACCTCTACAGAACCCTTCCTTTTGCGCGGACTGCCAAACGCGTACCCAAAAAACCAATTTTTATATTTGGATCTATCTTTACTCTTGTATCATTCAACATTCTTTTTGTCACATGATTTTTATCCTTACATGTCTATTATTGTCCATGTCCATGTCCACCTAATAATAAAAAATAATATGAATCATATTATATTTTTTCAAAACGTTAAATGTAAAGTTTTTTATGGTACTTATGGTTTTCCCGAGTGTTAAAGTTGTTATGTAGATCAAATATGCGTAAGCATGGGTTTTGATAGTTATCGATCTACATATATTTAAATTATTTTTTATTTATCATATCTCATATTAAGGAAAATAAATATATTGGTGATTCATACATTCCCGTGTCACTATTCAAAATTAAATATCTTTTAGTTAATAGTTGAAATACTTTTTTAATATGTGATAGAATTTACATTATTTTGTGATGCTTAGTTACCACGTCGTAGTCCTTGGGATCGTGGGGAAGAATTAAGTCTCGATGCAGCCCAGGTTTAAAAAAACGTGTCTTTGTCTATAATATTATAAAATTCTAAATAAGCCTTGTCTGTCTGTACATTGAAGTTATTGAAAAAAAAACGCAATTAGATACACTACATAAATTGTGTAGAATACGATGCATTTTTTTATATATTTCTAGTCTGTTTCTGGATTTGTCGTTTGTTTAGCCACTTTATGGAAAGTGGCTATCATTGCATATAGACGATTGGAAAACCAGGAATGAAACTACCACGTTGCCAGCCTTTGACATGGGATAGGGGTTGACATAGGAGGAATGGGATAGTGAAATGAAATAGGGGAACGAGGCATTGGAATTTTCACTCATTATAAAGATTGTATAATAGTTGTTGTGTTATTGTAAAAACGGTACCCTCAAACTACTGAGGTTAATCTAAATGTCACAGGTGGAAAATCATGTATGAGTCATCCTAATAAGCTATTTGTGACCTTAGCATTTTAAACTCCTCTCCTCTAAAATCATATGAATTCGTCAATAGAACGATTTAAATTCAACACTTGTGCAAGGTGTGGTATTGTATATATTGTAAATAGTATATTTGATCTTGATGTGAGAATATTATATATGATATCATATCGGCACGTCTGAAGAATATGTTATTTTTTGGAATTATACGTATACATATTATGTAATACTGGGTCATAGATTCCACGGTAACCGCACAGAGGTGTTCCTGGTTCTATTTTGTATAATATTTTTGTAAACTGTATCCTGTCTGGAATTATGGTAATTGCAGGAAAATTCAGCACAGAAACCAATGTGATACTAAGCACTACTAATTTTCGATTCCACTTTCAATAGGACAGGTAAAGTGCACAGTATAAATAGATTTGTGTTACTAGAGAAGCGTTTTAATGGAATTCCAAAATGTGTGTTACAATAGATCTGATTAAAGGCAATTTTATAGTAAACCTATGAATTCAAGGTTGTACAACGAGACAGTGTAAATGTAAAACACTTTTATGATACCTAAATGCCTTTAAGACAAACTCGAGATAGAGCAAGATTCTGTTTTAAAGTTAATAATAATAAAAACGTGATGTAGCGAATTAAAATAAAGCCTTAGGTGAGTAGCGACACCTCGGATCTGACTCCGACTAAGGCTAGGCCCCCGCCTCCGTGCTTGCCTTAGCCAGTCGGCACGGAGTGGAGATCGCTAGAGTTAAGACTCAAGCTCCAGGAGTGGAAGTGATAAATTGCATAACATCAGAAGTAGCCTCAGTGAACCTGCAGCCCACCACACACCATAGAGTTGCGAGTCAGCGTCTGTCTATTTTTCCATGTTCCCCGAATATTGCGACTGGCAGACGCCTGCTCTAGTTTCCATATTCCTAGATCCCTGATATCACTAGCAGTTCACCCCAATAGCCCGGTACTTTTTGTTCTCATATCTCACAATAGTCCTACACTGGCCGAGGCTTGTCCTTGTGTGAATCATTATATGGTGTAGACAGGTATAATCGCCAGTCAGTGTCTCGCCAAATTTAGATTAAATTTTTCAAGGGGCCTCTACGTGTTGGTCTTTCCATGACCCCACGCAAGCCCTCCAAAAGTTCGGGCTGTTTTTATCGCCCGTGGTCTTCAAAGACATGCAATGAACATTTGGTGTGCAGTGTTTAGAATTGTAATCTCAGCAGCACGGCACAGAGCAAATAAACTTCCGAATACAGAGCACTCTTGCGTCTTAATACTAGTTTTTGCGAGCGTACACTGGCGACAAATAAAATATTCAGCTACTTACACAAAAGGAATAAATACTACTACTAGTTAACGCACAATTGTGGAAATTTTAAATGAATACCAAAAATTACTTGTCATGTTTATTCTACATTAAAAGTTCTTTTCTATAATTATTTTTTTGTTCATTCACATCGAGAAATGTTAGTATATTATTTTTAAACCATTTTAATGATATAGGTATTGTTTTAAAAATCTTAACCGTTGTAGCCAGGAAACCAATTTGTTTAAAAACTTTGTTGGAGTATGGCATTTTATAACAATTTGGTTAACGTCATTTTCAATTGAAGTGTAAAACGAACTTTGTGTGGGCAAAACCAATTCTGGGCTATGTAACATTTGTCTTTGGACCTCTAAACAGGCAACTCATTATACCGTTCTAGTATTTGACACATTTGTGACGCCCACGTGCAGAATATGACTGCGGTTGTTGCTAGTGACGGGATCAACACGAGAAAATAGACGAATATTATGATGTCTCATTTTTGGAGCATTGAATGAAATCACTTGCTTGTGTACCGCTTACCAGGTAAGTAAAGACTAACGGATGTATGAATAAAGACTGATAATAATTAAAGGTTTAGATGGATTTTATAAATCGACACTCTCTCTCTCAGAATGCTTGCACAAGTATCTTTTAGTAAAGTCATGTTTCTATTACTCACTATCCCTACTATTGGTACAAAACTGATTAGTTATATGGGGTTTATAATTGGTTACTTGACACATTATAATAAATTGTAAAATAGTATTTATGTAAAAAAGATCAGTCATCAAAATATCTTATTTTCATCTTACTTTCAACAGTTTACTATAGAAATAATTTTAATTATTGTTTAAACAAGAATTAATATTCTTAATTAATAATCTCAGTTGATTTGAATGTCAAATACGAGTAATATTTAATTGTTATATTTTTTATTGATTTATATAATCAAAGCTCTCAATAGGTGAAAAAAGTTAGGATGAGATAAATTACCCTGATTGTCAAATTTTGACCGGTAGTATAGCAAATTTAGGGATAATAAGATATATAAATGAGTGTCAGACGTGAGAAATACGTTATGGAAATTTGGCTGCAGATAAGTTTATGAATAATTTTTTTTAATACGATTAATTTATTTATTTAAATTACTTACAGACAACTATCTGTTTTGCAGCAGTGAAGTACCTACCTGTATAGAAACTGAATATCCAGTAAAATTCAAATATTGTGTTGTTTTATATAATAGTTTAAAATAAATGCTTTGTGACATTTAATACCAAAGATTGATATTATTATATAATTTCTTTACCTTTTACTTACATAAAAGAATTAACAAAGGTTATTTTTATTAGTGTCTCAAAAATGTCACATCACTATTTATCACCTTCATTGTATGGCTTCATTCTCTGGATTCATGTAAACCGTGTACGCATGAGGTTAAATGAGGCGATAAAAGCAACTGTGGTGGAGAACAAGGGCTTTTTGGTGTCCAATGGATTTTAATGGGTTCCTGTATTGTAGGTATTGCAGTTTAAATATGGCATTTATTACGAAAATTTATGTAGCGGATTTTAACAATATTTGATATTTATCTTGTTACAAAAAGTAAAGCATACATAGTTAGGTTTATATTACCCACTTTTACGGGATCATACTTATCCAACATTATATAGATCTATGTATAAATATTAAGTAATAGGAATTATTAAATTTAATGTTTTTAGTATATTATTTAAATGTGTGGAAAGAAAGAACGAAAATAATGTCTACTTGGAGTTATTTAAAATGAAAACTATATATAAACAGTTTAGCAACATCCAAAGGTTAACTAACATTAAATGTCAGCAAATTTTGGTTGATAACAACCAACGCCGTCTTCCATTAGTGCCAAGCAGTAACGTCACCATCGCAGAAGAACAAAAATGTACCATATTAAATCACATTTTACTTTATATTCATACAGGATAAGCTATGTAAAATAGGCAACGAGTTAAAACCGCGAAACCAAATAGAATCGAGAATTCATTAGAGATAACAAAAAAGAAAAACCGCACACACTCTAACGAATGGACAGCGATTGCCTTTTACTCATCGAAATAGTTTTATTATCGCAATGTACAAATTTTTATTTAATTGTTTTTAATTGGACCCACTATCTTTGTCGATAATTGTACATGAACTTTATAGATAGAGAAGTTAAGTGAGAATTTATGTTTTAATACGATTTGGTTTCGCTTTTTTGTGTATAATTTAAATTGTATGTGTGAAATGTAAAGTGGGATCGCTGGTGCTATGTGGGCGGCATGTGCATTGGATTAGTTTTGTTACATTGTCTTAGTGGCGGTGTTTTGTTTAATTGCCTATTTCGTACGTACAGACGGTGGGCAATGTTAGAATAATTTATTAGTTAACTACGTACAAAGGCTTGTTTGAATTTATTTAGATTTGTCCCTAAGGCGCCAGCTAAACAGATGCAATGAGACTAAGATGTGTGGCCTCTTTATCCATACTAATATTGTAAATACGCATTAATTTGTCTATCACATATTCAGTAATGATTTTTTAATTAAATTTGACAATTAGATAAATTACATCCTAGAGAAGAAGATTAAGTTGGTATGGGCATATAATGAGGAGGGTGGAAAGGCACGTGACAAAAAGAACGTTAAACTACAATAACATTAGCTTTAGACGAAGTGGTATTTTACAGACGAAATTTCAATAACAAAATAATAATAAAAATTCAATGAACTCTTCATTGTTTTTTTTTATAGGAATATATTTTAATTCCCATGAATTTATGGTGGGAGATTATTTTATTGATATTTACAATAAAAATATTTACAATTAGCAACCTTAATTAAACTTAAATTAAAATATATCCACAAATAACGGATATTATAATTACAATTTGATATATTTATTACATCGAGTTTTTCTTTAACAAATCAAATACTTTTAACTGAAATAATGTTAGTTACGATTTTAAGGTTCTGTCAATTATAATACCTAAACTGAAAGAATGTTGGGATCGGAAACATTTAAACTGGCAAAATGTTTACAGAATCACAATAAAGCTGTTTATTTATACTCTTAGGTGATTGAACTTGGAAGAAAGTGTGATATAAGTAAAGATGACTACTAAGACGTGAGTCGCATGTAGTATTTTAAAAGGTCGATCACTTGCAGTCTTACGAAATAACAGACTATTATGAGAGATGTCAGTCTGATTGTGCAAGTTGCATTTTTACTGAAAAATCCAATCAGTGTCAGTTTTAATTGGACCTACTTATGCAAAATGGAACCAACCCACATACTGACAGTTTTGAGAAAAACCGTTTTTATTAAAATTTTGCATACAAATAATGTGTCTATATTTTGGATAAAAATATTTAGAATATTGTAGAATATACAATATTCTAAATATTATTTTTGCAAAATTTTAATAATAAGGGCTTTCTCTCAAAACTGTCAGTATGTGGGTTGGTTCCATTTTGCATAAGTAGGTCAAATTGTTTGACGTTAAAACATTAGGTCAGTGAGGTTCACCAGCAAAAGGGTTTCTTCAAAGAAATTTGTAAGAATTTTAATTGTTATTTAATGCTAAACAATGGTTTTAAGTCATGGTAACCTCATCTCTTCAGCGGTTTCGTGTGTACGAATTATCCGGGGGTTTTTTTAACTTTGGATCCGCGCACACAATTTTGACGTCACCCATGACCAGAAAGAAGGCTTAGAAGGAAGGTTTGTACTTTGCCCAAAGAATCAGCATTGGCATACAGCGTTGCAAAGCAGCCACCCTTCTGGGCACGCTTCCATCTGATGCATTGTCATCTGGATTTGTTACATGGTATATTGTGTTGACTTATTTTTAACTTAACTTAGTTTACGTATTTTTAAGTTAGTTTACTTTGTACTTTATCTAGAAGCGATCTCTTCCAGACAATCTCAGGAATGAATTGAAACATTAATGGCAATGGTGGTATTTATAATATACTAGCTTCTGCCCGCGATTTCGTCCGCGTGGATTAGTTAAGAAAAATATGTTAAACAAACCCTCCAGATTTTAAAACATTCTTCATTGGTGCTCCGCTCCTATTGGTCTTAGCGTGATGATATATAGCCTAATTGGTGTTTACTGTATAAATTGTTTTATTGTATGATTTTGATGATGATACCGGCAATATCAATACTTAATTAGGTGCATAAGTTGTATAATAAGCTGTTTAAGTAATTAAAGTTTTTTTACCTATCCTACGGGAGCTCTTAAATTTTTCGGGATCAAAAGTATCCTATACGTTGACCAGGGATATAAGCTACTACCATTCATTTATATCGGCCTAGTCGTTTCGGAGATTAGCCGGTACAAACAGACAGAGAAACAAAAAAAATTAAAAATATCTAAATTAGTTCTATTTCACTTCTTACATCCCCCTGACTCGTATTTTAGCAATTTTTTTTCATTGTACAGAAATTTGACCTCTACAATTTTATTATATGTATAGATAGTATGACTACTTACTTTTTAGTAAGAATGAGTTGAAGTTAACGTTGTAGTAGAAGAAGTAAAGTTGAACTTACTTTTTATTAGCTTTTGCCTCAGGCTTTGCTCGCGTTAATAGCGTTAATTGCAGTGGTCTGTTTTCGTTATTGAAATAAGTACAAACAAGGATATTAATATATTATAATGGATTAGTAATACACTAAAGAAAGATTGAGACATAGGAGGGCAGAAGAATATATCAAAACATGTGGAGTCAACAAATTCATTCATCATTTCTGAGGTGTCAGTGCCAAGTTACACGACTTCATTTTAACAGTTAATGTAAATTTTATAGACAGAGTTATCCCACGGGAACCAAAAATGAATTATTTATTATTATTTTTATTACATGTACTCGTATATATAACTTCCTAGAATAGAGATCAACGTAGGATATTTTTATTTCGAACAATGGTATACTGTCTACGAGATACACATTCGAAGTTTCCGCGAGCAAAACAGCGTGAAAATCCGTTATAAAATTCACAGGTATGTGAATTTTCAACGCCATAACATGCTCACGTAATACCCAGTTGCCTCATAAATCGAGCGAAATTTGCTAAAAACAAAAGCTTCAGTGTCATCGTACGGATGACTGGCTGTTTCGTGTAGGAATCTCTGTATGTGGACAGCAGTTTACTTTGCAGTGTCGTAAACGTTGCGCACAAGTAGGGGTGCCACCCAAAAATTGCTACGTTCGACAAACATTAAAAATTGACTGGTTTTATGAATAACTAGCTGTTCCCGCATTGTCGTCTGCGTGGAATTTATTTTCAACCCCCCCGATTTTGAAACATTCTTCATTGGTGCTCCGCTGACATTGGTCTTAGCGTGATGGTATAATATAGCTTATAGCCTTCCTCAATAAGAGGGATATCTAAGATTGAAAGAATTTTTCACATCAGACCAGTAGTTCCTGAGATTACCGCGTTCAATCAAACAAACTCTTCAGCTTTATATATTACTATAAGTTTGAAAACTCGTTAAAATAGAACTGTTCAAGTTTTGTATCAAAATAATAGCTATGTAAATATGTACAAATAAAAAGTACATAATTTTTATTTATTTTTAATGGAAGTTGATGATTATGATTATGTTAGTTTTATTTTAGTTTAGTACACTACCAAAACTTTGACAATTCTTCTTTAAAATATACTTAGACACCGGGTTGCCTAGATGAGATCACTATAAGCGATAAGGACGCCCATTGTTCTAATGCACGTGTATATATATTAATTGTCTAGGTTTAATGTTATGGTAAAAATAAAAAGTTTTCATTTATTCATTCGTAATGTTGAAGGTAATATTTGTAAATAAAACAAGTTACGTAAGTAAGGAAAGTGCAAATATTATTATATTCTATCATATGTCAATGTCAATGTCATGTCAAATGTCATGTTTATATTTTTCACTACATCAATATTGTGACTTTTATGCCTAATAATGATGATTAAAATCAAAAACTTATAAAGTTTTTTTTACTAATGACAACCCTATATGTATTTGTAAGTAAAATCATATTGTGTGCATACGAGTATTATGCAATTACTCGCCTCCGCACTTGTTATGTTATAAATACTGTTATGTCAAGTCATTCAGGTTATTTCGCGTGATTTTTACCGACTTAATACGAAAGGCTTTCTTAATCAATGGCTTAATAAGTGGGTTACATCTTTTAAATTTCTAAAAATTTATTTACGCTCTTTGCGTAAATCTAAACTTTGCACATGTCTAATCTTTGCGTAAACTCTTTGCGTGCTCTTTGCTCTGAAAATCCTATGCGAATTCCTTACAGCGGAAAGCGGTTACCATAGCCTTTGTACATTTGCAACACCGAGGCTACCCTACCAATGTGCTGTCTCACTCTAAAAAGGGCGACTGCAACCTAGCCACTAATGCACACTACAACACTATTCAAGGTTGATATGGCGGTATACTCTAGATTAGGGCTGGTAGCCATCTAGACGGGTAAATACCCTACCACCTGGCTATGGGTTGTTTTGGTGCCTCTTACGACAGGCCCCCGACCGCGGGAAATTGTATTCTTTCTCCGTTCCTGCACAAATAATATTATTATAATTTGATAATGATCAATTACTTTCGAGGTATGTAAATTTCTGCTGTCACTTAACTTCAAAGCCACTGAATCCTTGTCAAATAAAATTCGAAACTTCCCTAGACTAGTGTATTGATTTTTTTTATGTAAGTAGTATCTATTAAACTAACATATTACGTTTCATTCTATGTCAATTAAAACATGTCGAAAATTTATATAAAAGTTATGGTAGCGTATTGATTGCTCGTTAAGGAGGAGGTGGAGCGTGAGCGTACCTTCCGTCCTTGTTTCCCTCCCAATAAAGGAGGACGCGTCGGTGGTGGAAGGCATCTTTACATATCCAGCTGCCATGAGCGGGCAGCGCGGTTGTGTCCCTTGGGAAAGGGATCCCACCCGCAGTTAATGCCGCCGAGATGGGGGCGCGAGATGTTCCGCGTGCGCTCACCCCTCCCCCGCGGGGCGCTTTATAAACTGCTCCACGCATAGAGAGCATGACGTCGCCGGCGGTATGCCCCCAGCAGTGGAAGACGGTTCATAGGCCGCCAAAAGGCTAAGCCAAATATTTGCGGTCCTGGCATAAGGGCGAAGGACGGCCCACCGAGTGATTTTAGTGGGTATCACTATAATAATAATAAAATAATATTATAATAATATAATAAATGGATATCACTAACCGCGGCGTGGCAATAGCACTTCTTGCCTGCGGTGCTAGTGCCACCCCAACGTGGCGAATGCCATAGGCCCCACCGCATTTCGCCCGCGGTGGATAATCCTCAAACGGATATCTCCTCGTTAAAAGAAGCGTACTTATTATATAAGTAATGTAAATAGTGGTTTAGACTGAAAAATTTATGTTTTTTAATGTTCAGAAATTTGTGACCATTAAACTCAATTCATATTATGAGCAATAATGAGCGTGGAAATAGGAATATCGTTAAATTTCTTTAAGTGTTGACTAAAACAGTGACTAATCCAAAATCAAACCACCAAACGCAATATAAACCTAAATAAAAATAATTCTGTGAATGGCCCTTGAATTTCATTATAACAAGCTGGGAATCAACACTTAAAAGTTCAATAACCTGAAGGTTCAAATTTACCTGGTGTTAAAATTAGGACTTTATGCCTAAATTTCGTTTATATTTGAGGAAAACCTGCACCATCACTGCTATCGGTTATTTGTTTTTGTTTTGTCAATCTTGAAGTCGCAAAGAACCTTTTGATCGAACTTCTGAAATATGCAATATGTTACGTCATTCAATAAACTCCCGGTCCGATATATAGTTTGTTATATATAACAACAGTATGGAAAGACATACATGGTTTTTAAATGGTACGAATATTAAAATTTCATGACATTCTGACAAATAGTTTGCAAGTTACAGTAGTATTAGTGAATCGAGGAACTGAGGGTATTGTCGAATCGATTATGGCCGGTTCCTATCCCTTAATATTTATTCATTTATTCATAATATTTATTCATATACTCATCATAGCTTGAATTATGACATTATTTGTATGCTTAGGTCAAATTTTAACCGATAGTAAGACAAATGAACGGTCGGTAAGATATAGAATTCGGCCATTAGTGAAATGGACACGTATCTCGATATACTGGTAGGTGTAAGGCATAGCTTAAAGTTTCAATTTATTTTGATACTTGTCATATTCGTAATAAGAATTTGCAAAACCGTTCACTTTGATCCCCTGATTTTTATAATTTTCCAAATAATGATAAATTTTAAAAACACTCGTATTTTATTTAAAAGTTACTTGTACGTATTTTAGTTTCTCATCACTTAAATGTGATTAGAAAAAATACTGTTGAAGTCAAGTATTGTCTTGATAATCGTTAAATAGTACTACGCTTCGAATTACTTTATCACCCACTATTTCCTGCAGATTTTTCACGGAAAGAAATTGAGCTCAAATAACAAAAGCGACTGCCAAAATTGAGTCCCATTTTGAGAGCAAAAACAAATTAAATTATAAAAAAGATATACAAAAGGTAGAAGGAGAAGAAGAGCATTCGAATGAATATATCACCCTTGGAAGAGGAACTTATCTTGTTAAGCCCTCCACAAATTCAGGCCCATTTTATAGCCCGTGGTCTGCAGAGACGTACCGTGATAAAAAGAAATGCAAATATTGAAATTATCATTATAAACGTTCAGCGAATAATTTTGTTAGAGGGACCGCAAACCAACAGACTTCTATTTCTCTTACTGCTAGCGTATTTGTGAAATAAAACGCTTTCGTATTAAGCTTGTATTATTTTACTCCTCGTAATAATGTTACGAGTTACGTAGGACTCGAATGAAATGCCGTTGGAATTACTATACAATTTATTAGAACTATACAAACACGTATAACATAAGTACAAATATAAGTAGACTTTAGAGATTCAATAACAATAATAAGTCTGTCACAATATCGCTCATCGAATCTACGTCTCGCTCGTATCGTAATCCTCGCTTGACTGTCTCTATCCGCATTGGGCGATTGCTTTGTAATGCACCGATTGAAGCTTTAACGCAATGCAATAACAACAAGGATTAGTCGACACTAATGACGGCCATAAAACAAGTACCATAACAATAGAATGTTTTTCTTAATTACAAATTCTAAACATCAAGTAAACAAAAGAATTCCTAAATGCGGGAAGGTAATAAACTGCGCTTTACGACAGGCAGGTGTGTGTTTACCTTTGTCGGCATGTAACAATATTTTCATACCGGAGGCTTGATATGAAAATAAATTCTTAAGGATTACCTTCCAAATTTTGTTGTTGTAGTTAAATAAAGTTAAATGAAGTGATGTGTAAAAGCGACATGTGAAAAAGATGCTTCGGTATACTGCGATGAGTAAGCTACCCACATACCGATACATCAAAGCACATTAAGGAAAATGTGTTATTTTTACCATCGGCTAAATAAACATCGGTCCTGTAGGGATAAGTCGGTTTAATTTGTCACATGTTATGTTTCTCAAATAAGGTTTTTGTACCGTTATTTCGTAAGGTTGCAGGAGTGTATTGTGTGGTTACACAACTTTTTACTTCCCGGAATTCTATTTCTTGGTTTATTAGGATAAGAAACGTGGTGAATCACTGATAATTTATTTGGTCACCCAAAAGCTTGGTTGGAGATAACGGGTATGCGAAATTCCAAGAATGAAAACTTAGTTTCTTTCTTTAGTCATGAAATCGTGCATACAGCTTACCTTTGTAAGTGACTCGACAAAATTGTAGTAAATGTTTCAAAGGACAACAACTTATTTCTGTGAAAGCTTGTAAGAGAGAGTGACGCTATATGTACCTATCATATACACGGCCAATATTTTGATGGCAAACTCCAACAAAAACGCCTAAATGGTTGAATATGTGTTTTACAGTTATGTGTAATTATATTGCCTGTTTAAATAATTAAAATAATTTTTTTATGTTATACAAAGAAATGCTGACAAACTTCTAGTTAACAGCGGTTTAATAAGATGGTATCAGTTAATTCATTTTTTATTATCTACTTTTTATTTTAATTGTATTATTTATATTTTTCTTGTATTGTTTATTTTAAGTTATTCTACGTGTATTTGGGGAGGTCTACATCCAGCAGTTTACAATGGTAACCAACCATTGTCAACTGCTGGACTAGGACGTACGTATTTTTGTTACTTAATTTCACGTTAGTGTTCTAATTTAGATTTAATCTATACTATAATAAATCTATATATGGTTCGAGTTTGGGGGCTAATTCGGATAATCAGATTCTAAAATACCATTTTTTGGACGGATTTAAATGAAACTCAATATAGAGCTAGCTTTATCCAGGGGCGGAACTTCGGATATTTTTATCCCGATAAATGACGTCGTATACGTGGCTTAGACGAAAATAGCGAAAAAGATGCGATCGCATCTTTTTGGAAGTTACCTACTGAATGTATATGAATCAAACTCTACATAGCTTATAACCGGAGTTAACACTTGGCTTACATTTTATCCCGATAAATGAATTCGATTCCTTAGAATAGACGGATTTCCAAAATAGATGGCGCTGCATAAACAACATGTCATTCATTGTATTACTTTAAATAAGGTTGGCTTCGACTCGCCTCTATATTTTGCTGGGCAGTTGTGTAGTAATATAATATATGGCCTTAGTTTCTTGCTTTAATAAAAACCGAATCAAGTTTTTGTGTTAGTTGCAATAAAATTAGTGCTTAGGGTTTGTCGCGCGCCGCAGCCGCGGGGTGAACTCTACTCTAAATTAAATATACTGGTTATTTCGATGTGCCCCTTGCATCATGATGTTTTCCTTCACCGTTTTTAGCACGTGGGAACTGTAGCACATTAAGTCAGAAAAATGCTTAAGTGGTGCATGCGTTTCGGTCAGGATCAAACCCGCACTCTCGGAGTTTGGGAGGTGTGCGCTAACCACGCAACCACGACTTTTTAGGCATATTACATTAGTAGAAATTAGGTTTTATATGTATCAGCCCCCCAGTCATCTGGTGAGTTAATTACAACACTAAAGCTCTATATCTTGTGATGTTTGGTTCATGTGACTTGTTGTTGAAGAATAAAGTGTACATAACAGCAATTATTTTATGTTCGTTCATTTTGTTTCGTATCTTGACATTTTGAGACATTGCGGATTTTGACTCCCACTGTGTTTGTTTCTTCAATAACAATTTTGCTACCAAAATTATTAATATTTTGCAAGATGATCACAAAGCTCGCAGAAATAAAGTTTAGTTTTACAGTTTATGTGAAAAGAAGTTATAAATTTATCTTCGTAATTTAATGATGATATTGAAACGTCATGTTGTAGGATAATCTGTATAATTTATCTCGTATGATTTATTGGTTCATGGATGTCGTTGATTTTTCTCTCAAATGAAATTCGTTGTGGTCGATTGATAAGGCATTTGAGTCTCATTCTAACTTGGGTTCAAATTCTGTTAGACCTCTAATTTTATTAACTTACTAGCGGTCCCGGCAGTCGTTGTCCTGCCCTCAAAAATAAAAACCTAGGACCCGATTCTAGTGCCTGCTACCAGTTCCAATTGTGAATCTAAGCCATCCGGCGATCCACTCAAACACACACAAAAAATCATCGACATCGGTCCAGGAGATGAGGAAGATGTTAGAAATCAAAGATGCACTCAAATAAACACGGAAAATTACTAATGAAAACTAATGCTGGAACACAACTCAAGGTTGTTAGGGTGGCATACTCGAGACCAGGGGTGGAAGCTATCCAATCGGGCAACTATCCTACCATCTGGCTTATAAAGTTTATAAACAATAGTCGGACAAACAAGCCAACTCATCGACTATTAACCAATTGACTATTGGTATCTTCAATAACTATGTACCTATGTATATATTAAGTTAAGCTATGATGATTATTAATTCTAGCTAGTAAAAGTAGCAAATGTGTGAGTCAGGCTATAATAGCGCAATAATGTTGCAGACGTTGAATATAGCATAATTTGCAAACCTGGGATGATAGCACATATACATACCTCTAAAAATAATATGTACTGCCTTACAGAATTTAAAATATTTATGATTGAAAATAAATATTTGAATTTGACTCTGGTTTTTTTACAAATACAACACGAACATAAAAAGTGTTATTAAAATTAATGAATTAAAATATTTTTGTGCAATTTTAGGATTGATGATTAGATCTATAACGAGGCGGCATTTCTAACTTTTTATACATTTTGGTTAATGATAATTATCTTATATCATAGGAAGTAGTAGGTATACATATATTTATTGTAAGTCATTTACGTGTTAGTCGGATGAGCCCAATCAGAAATTATACTAAGGGTTACGTAATAATTATATCTGTTGACATTCTGTATGAATTTATTGCTAAGATAATAAAACAAAGTGCTTATAATTTGACGAAAATCTGTCAACTTATTTGCACAAAGCTTTCGAAAAAAGAAATATCGGTTTTCAAAACATCAACACCTCCTATCCCACATTACTAATAACTGTTATATGGATACAAAATATAATAATACATAAAATACTTACCACCCGTCTCAGCTTTGCACCGATGGTTTAAGGGCTGGGTCACATTATTTAAGTTTAGTACGCATTCCTAATATTTTCTAGTCATAAATATAACATATGATACTCAGGGATAATATAGCATTCTAATGGGGATATAATTTTTGAAATTGGTCCAATAGTTTTTGAGTTTATTCATTACAAACATATGTAAATACAAATCTTTCCTCTTTATAATATTAGTAAGTATAGATTCACAGAATTACTTTAATTTTATGGCTTGGGAATCAAATATCTCGCCATCTAATGACTTGAATAAAAAAGATCGTTATATATTTTTAAGATCTGTCTAAGTATGTACACTGTTAAAACTGTATTTGGTAGTGAAAGTGCGAGCTATGATTTTTGATAACACTTAGCCATTTAATTTTATTAATCCTTATTGATAGTTATCACGGCCACCCTCACTCTATAAAGACTGTTTTAATATAACATACACTTCCAATATAACGTTGTATTGCAACAAATAAATTACACATTCTTAGTAAATTTTATCTATATACATCTAATAGCCTTTGAGAAAAACATAGATAAACGGACAGTCGAATGCAACACGGTCATGGCGATTTGTCTTTTTTTCGTTTTTGTCTTCATTTAAAAAAGAAATACATAAATACTTAGAGACTACTTTTCATCACAAGCATTTTCAGTGTTCTAATACTTCATGATAAAAACACTATCAGAAATCGCCTTAATTCAACATGTCAGTATAAACTGCTAAACGCGGAACGAATTCAACTATCACCTCAAATCTCATATGACACATGTCATGTCCACTGGGCATACCTTCTCGTAACAAGAGTGATAACCCTAGTTATGTAGGTCAGAACTGATAAAGCATGTGCCGTTAAGTTTTGCTAGAATTTGATGCAAATCTTAAAAAAGTATCTGCATAAAATTTATTACTAATGTCAAAATGTCATAATGCGCTGGTATTATTCCTAACAGATATCTACTTGGATTTTTGAAGATTTCGTCAGAAACAAGTTTGGAGGAATATGTTAACAAAAAATATTAGAAGTGAAACTTCAACGGACAAGTGGAAAAACGAATCGCAACGGATAAGTGGAAAAACGAATAGCAACGGATAAGTGGCAAAACGAATCGCTACGGACAAGTGGAAAAACGAATGGCAACGGATAAGTGGAAAAACGAATCGCAACGGACAAGTGGAAAAACGAATCGCAACGTACAAGTGGAAAACGAATCGCAACGGACAAGTGGAAAATCTTCAACTGACAAGTGATAAAATGAATCGCAACAAAATTTTAACTTGAGGTTTTACGGGCAGGTTTTCAAATTGGACAAGTACATTAACAATCTGCCCGTAAAACTTCAAGTTAAAATTTTGTTGCGATTCATTTTATCACTTGTCAGTTGAAGATTTTCCACTTGTCCGTTGCGATTCGTTTTCCACTTGTACGTTGCGATTCGTTTTTCCACTTGTCCGTTGCGATTCGTTTTTCCACTTATCCGTTGCCATTCGTTTTTCCACTTGTCCGTAGCGATTCGTTTTGCCACTTATCCGTTGCTATTCGTTTTTCCACTTATCCGTTGCGATTCGTTTTTCCACTTGTCCGTTGAAGTTTCACTTCTAATATGTGTCCCAGCACACATTTCGATTTTTCGCAGGTTTACTGCAAATTATGATTTGGTTAGGTTAAGTACATTTTAATGGTGTATGTAATACGCTACCCACGCACCGACCATTTTTTACGTCAACACTTTTGTTGTTCGTTGTCGTTCACTTTTGTTATGACTTTCGAAAAACTGAACAGTTGGCAAAGTTTTCTTGTTGTTATTTTTGTTTACTCAACAAACTCTATTTATTTATTTATATTTTTTTTACACATACCACAAATAGAGGCAGTGATGCCTTGTCACGTGGAGAGCAGAGCTATAGTTCGATGCAAACTTAAGTTTGCCTCCATTAATAGCGGCTCGGAACATCGCACTTTCCGATGCGCAGAACGCAATTTTAGGTATTAGAGGCATGAGGTAGTCTGAGGACGCGGTATATCCTCGCTCGCTCTCTCGCTAGCTTTCTCGTTTACGAGACTTTCCCGGCGCTCGGCTCACCAGAGCTGCCAATTTAGGGCTTTAGGAGCTAGATATAGCGCTTTTTTGGGCAATCTAGCTCCCAATTTTATTAAACAACTTCCAGCGCAAAATCTTGCGCTTTTTATAATATGCAAATATCTAATTAATTTTATAATAAATATATATGAATATCTATACTAATATTATAAAGAGAAAAGATTAAATTCTTTGTTTGCATTGAAGAGGCTCCAAAACTGCTTAACCGATTTGAAAAATTCTTTCACTGTTGGCAAGCTTCACAATCCCCGTGTGACATAGGCTATATTATGTTTACAAAAAAATTAGGGATCCTTACTAAAACTCCAATAACGTAACCCAAGGTGTAAAAAATACCTAAAATCGCGAGCACTGCGAAAACTATTGATGATAGAATGAAATAATGTACTACGACTTTGCAGAACACATCATTATCTACAAAAAGTGTCGCGACAGCATATGTCTAACTATTATAGTTATGCCACAATAAGTGTCCTTTTATTTCAATAAATTAATTAAAATGCCGCCGCTAGAACAGGCACTTTATTTGTATCTTGATATTAATCCTTATCAAAATAAATTACTTCATATTCAAGACTGCTTTAATACCTTTATTATAACTTTTTGAATTATTCAATTCGGACATTCCATTCGAAAGGTATCACGAGTTTAAAAAGTATTAGAACACGCGGCTTTGATGATTTATATTGACAGAAAAAAAGTATTTCAAAAAATATTTCAAATATACTTACACACCGCGGAGAATACCAACAGAGCAGATGTAACTCCTATAATATATATTTTGTCTGTATAGTGTAATACACTACACACGCACCGACAATTTTTTTCTGTCAACACTTGTCGTTCACCTCGTTGTGACTTTCGAAAAACTGAACCGTTGGCAAAGTTTTCTAGTTGTTAATTTGTTTTCTTATTGGAATATCCCACTTTCCGATGCGCAGAATGCGATTTTAGGTATTAGAGGGACGAGGTCGTCGGAGAACGAGGTATATCCTCGCTCGCTCTCTCGCTCGCTTTCTCGTTTGCGGGACTTCCCCGGCGCTCGGCTCGGCTCACCAAGTCTGCCACTTTAGCGCTTTCGAAGCTAGATATAGCGCTTTTTAGGGCAACCCAGCTCCCAATTTTATTAAGCAACTTCCAGCGCAAAATCTTGCGCTGTTTATAATATGCAAATATCTAATTAATTTTATAATAAATATATTTATGAATATCTAGACTAATATTATAAAGAGGAAAGATAAGATTGGTTTTTGCTTGCATGAAGAGGCTCCGAAATTACTGAACCGATTTGAAAAATTCTTTCACTGTTGGCAAGCTACGCTATCCCCGGGTGACATAGGGTATATTATATTTACAAAAAAATTAGGGATCATTACTAAAACTCCAATAATGTAGTCCAAGGTATAAAAAAAATACCTAAAATCGCGTGCGCTGCGGAAACTATTGATGATAAAATAACAAATAAAATAAATTACTGAACCGATTTGAAAAATTCTTTCACTGTTGGCAAGCTACGCTATTCCCGGGTGACATAGGCTATATTATATTTACAAAAAAATTAGGGATCATTACTAAAACTCCAAAAATTTAATCCAAGGTATAAATAAATACCTAAAATCGCGTGCGCTGCGAAAACTATTGATGATAAAATAAAATAATGTACTACGACTTTGTAGAACACATCATTATTTACAAAAAGTATCGCGACAACATGTATCTAACTATTATAGTTATGCCACAATAAGCGTTTTTTTATTAAAAAAATTAATTAAAATGCCGCCGCTAGAAAAGGCTTTTTATTTGTATCTTGATATTAATCCTTATCAAAATAAATTACTTCATATTCAAGACTGCTTCAATACCTTTATATAACTTTTTGAATTATTCAATTCGGACATTCCATTCGAAAGATATCACGAGTTTAAAAATGTAAGAATTAGTGACGGTGATCACGTGACTGTGACATCTTTTCGTGAGTCAAAACTCCATAAGACCCCCTCTATATAGAAGTTTCACTTCAAAAATTCAAGTGCAAAAGAGAATTGAGTGTTTGTCGATTAATACAAATTGGCCATTCACAGTGCGTGGAAGTCCACGCATCGTGAATGGTTCCGTAGAAATGGCGAACGTTCACTGTTATTTTTATTTGGCTGCGGAACTTTTAAACGAGCCTTTAATCAAAACAATACTGTACTCAACAAATCTAGTTCAAATTAACTTTAGTAGAAAAATTTCTTAAGCCCTATCACCTAGATTTCCTTTAGAATTTTCTACTTTGTGTTTGAAAATTTTCAAGGATTATTTTGCGATTTTTTGTATTTTAAAGTTATTAAAGTGGAGGTCACTTTAATAACTTTAAAATACAAAAAAATCGCCTATAAACATCGTAATGTACATTTATAATATAATACAATTCTAAATATGTTGTGTTCTAAACATTAAAGCAATTGAAAAAGAACTGGAATAGTTATTTAAAAAAATTCTTTTCTGTTTGTTCGGGATTCACTTAAAAACTTCTAGGCGGTTTTCACTGATTGACAGTAAATTCTTAGACTTAAAATCTATGCTACTTTTTATCCTGGGAAACCCGCGAGAATTTTTCCCGGGAGGGGTTTGTAGTTGTTCGAGTGTATAAAAATTAGCTTATTCCGGCACAGTTTTCATTAAAACAGTATCTTACATTCGTTTTTAAATGCTGTGGTATTTTGTGTGCCGGGAATACCGCGGGAATTTGAGGTCAAGCGTGGACGAAGTCGATAGCATATCCTAGTAAAAAAAATCTGTTATAAATTACATGCCTATTTATGACGTTCACCCTTAATTTCTGTTTGTTCGGCGATGTCATTAATATGTAGTATCATCTAGAATTGTACGTGTATAATAAATTAAATGTCTATAGGAGTCTTTTTGAAAATGACTGTATAATAAACCGTGCGCAGAAGGTTTGCCGATGACAACCCCCCTGCCTCCCACAACCGCGTCCCGCGGTCGTCTAGTTCTTAGTACTACTTAGATAAACTCCGGTCCCAATCGTAGGAAGCGGGATGAGCGACCATCGGCAAACCTCCTGCGCACGACTTATATATACAAGCTACACTATGATTTGCTGTAATAATACAGTCTGTGGTTATTTTTTAAATCAGACGGTTCTATTCCTAAGGTAATTGATTTTTCAAAAATGTAATGATACCACTTTAGTTTTCGTCAAAATCGGCCTTGAGACTCCTTTGAGTGTTTTTTGCTATTTAGCATAGTTTAGGAATAGGCCCTGGAGGCACACTTGAACAATTCATCCTATTCGATAAAGGGTCCGCTTTTGCCGAAATGCCTATTAATGATGCTGAGTTATCAATAATAACGTAAACAATAATATATTCATCAAGTAAATGTCTTTCTAAAATACCTATATCGCAATAAGTTCAACTCCTGTTAATATAGGGCATTGCGATCCCAAAAGCATTTGTAAACAATTCCACACTTTGATTACTTTGAATTAGAGCTTATATTCCAGCGGTTATTTCATCGAAGTCTTTCAACACTTCAAACAAGCAATTTATAACTTTATGACAATGTTTATAAGGTTTATTTGGTTTTGTTGCAGGTAATCCTAGACATTCAAGATCGTGACTTATGATTTCATTATGAGCGGCGCGTGCGGCGCCCAAAGCTATTGCAGCATGCCACCCCTCAGTCAAAGTATGTATTGTTGGGCAATTGGTAATTTGTTAGGTTGGTTTTGTCGTAAGACGCCTCTAGGTAACAAGGTAGATAAAACTGCTATCATTGGTATTAAAATTCTACGAGAAAAATGAAATACGCGATTCACAGAAGACGTATCTTTTTAACGCTGTTTTAATTAACTATACGTTCGTAGGTACGTAGTTAAATAACGTTAAATATAAAGGTTAGCAGGTGTAACCTAACTTCCTGTTCCATAATCATTATTTATAGGGCTGTTAATGAACAGTTGAAAAAGTGTTACTCACAATCGTATTCTAAATGCGTATATGAATGATATTTCCTTAAACATTAATTTATGAAGGATATAAATCTCATAGAACAATTTTATTATGAATAAACTATATCATTGTTAACACCCCCTCAATAATAATTGACACCTTATTTATTTATTTAGAATATTAAGAAATCTTCACATTTTTTGTAGCTATGCAATGCTAATAATAATATTAGTAAGGCTACACAAAAATATTAATGGGGATTGTTCACTTTTTTTCAATCTGGCTATTTGAAAAACCATTTCGAGGAATAGTGTCCCTAATCATTTCTGTCTAGTTAAAATTCCAAAAAACGTACGAACTTCTTGTATTTTGTAAGAAATGCGTTTGACCTTTATTTGACCTTACTAAATCCAATCAGGTGGGCCGCCTGCCTGTTTGCCTGCTTCAGGTGTAAAAAAAATTCTAGCTGTACATTATTTGATTTAAGTTATGTAACATGGATTTTCCCTAAAGACCACTTTAAAAAATTTAACGATAACTATAGAAAATAATAATGGTTGAACACGAAAAATTATAAGCCTAGCGACAAAATACACTAAAATGATCACGATACGTAATGAGTAATGACAGTGATAGTTAAATAAGTAGCACAGATTACTATGATTAGATATAGATAAAACTTGCTTTGATTATTTTTGTTTTCTAGGCAAAGAAATCAATGTAAACTTGTGCCTTATGACGTCATCGGAGAAATAACTTTAAAATCGAATTATAAAAAAACTAACGCTTAAAATGCAAAAGTATTCAAATTAGTATCTTAAAATACCCTATTTTACGTAATAAAAATATAAAATCAGAGGGTAATTTTCTGTGAACAATCCCCATTAATGTCTATTAATATCTTGAATAAATTAACAAGGTGTTAATTACTAGCGGGGTGTCTCAAAGGTACCGTTTACCCTATATACTTGAAGATATTAATATAACATAACATGACATAATTCTTTATTTCCTCTTTAGATACACAGTGAAACTTAAAACTAGTAACTACATTAACTAAGGGGCTGGTGCCTAAATTAGGTTAAAACGAAACCTGTGGTACAGGTCACCAGGATCAAGCCATCGGCTAATTAAGAGAAGAAAAAAAAAGAAAATATTCTAGTATAATTATTATAAGTAATCGTGTTAGAGTAAGCCCTTCAAGTGCATAGGTGTGATGTGGTGTCTGTGTATCAGTAAGTTCGTATAGGTGATGTAAGAATAAGTATGTGTGATTGAGCGAGAGTGAGTCAGAGAATGTTAAGATCCATATGTTGTATAAGAAGTGTCAGGGAGTCATGGAGGCGATTAGGAAATAACGTTGGTAGTGGAAAACAAAATAGTCATTTAGGAATATACAAGAGGTCTTCAGTTCACTGCTGACTTCAGTAGAGAGTTTTTAAGAAGTTTTGTGTGCGACTGGTACGAAATAAAGAAGTTATACAAACATCTAGTTTACGTCGTTTATCTATAGCCTGATTAAAATTGATTAGAGAGAGTTAAGTAATATGTGCAAGATGAAGATTTGCCTAACTGTCATAACATCCCATTCTTTATCAGTTTAAATATTATATAGTTACAGCTTCTTATAGGACATCGGATCTCAAGTCGCATACATTTCACTATTAAGTAATTCTATTACAACTTTAAGCCTACCACGAGTTATTTTATACTCAGTTCTAAATCATTGAATGAAACGTTTTTATTACCAGAGGCCTTGGATAAACAGACCTATACGCGTTCTGTATTACTACAAGTGAGTTGTAAATATAAATATGCCTGTAGAACTTATTACTTTTCTATTATAAATACATCATTTTGCATATAATTTAGTATATACTAGCTGTGTCCACCACTTCGTTCATATGTTCTGACATTTTCCATACTTGATATTTTGATTGAAATACGTTGAGCCGTTTCACACATTAATTATCTCGATGTACAGGTTTTATCCCGTCGTTATGCTTCACCATCAATATTTGTGAATTATAATTTGCACAATACGGCCAATCATTCTTGGTCAAGAATTGAATGAATCGAATCCTACGTAAAGCGCAGATTTCACTAGGTGCCGTCAGATAAAGTATGATCAATTATTAGTACTAATAAAAAATAAAAAGTGTGTGCAATGTACACACGGTAGAAGTGAAACTTCAGAAAAGTAGCCTACGAGAGAATGAGATAAATATAGAAGAGTATTAGGATATTTATAACGTTTATTATTTTTATAATATTTTGACCCAGCTCAAAAATTGTTTAATTTCTTAATGAAAAATATTACATTTCATAGACTACATATTTAAGATATACAAATAGATATTATTCAGTGTCCATGTTTTCACTTTGAATAAATGTCACGAGAGGCTTATGATAACTAAAATAGGCTATAAATGCTCTAGTTTCAGTTTGATTTATGAACTTCAAAATGTTTTTAACTCTTTCTATAGTATAATTAGGTGTCTTTTTTTCGTTTCATCGAGTGTCAAATCACAACGATCCGAAAGAATTTCATTCGATACCTACCTCGATAATGTTGCTTGATCAACTTTTAAATTTTGAATTTCTCTTTGGGGCCACAGCAGCATTCAGCAGAAAAAATATTTTTGCGATATTTTACACTATACCATATAAACATATCCACATACGTCACTCTAAGTGTACTAAAAGTTTTGCCCTCAGTACTTATTTCACTGTACAATCAACTGGACGACACTGGAATGAGACTATAAAAGTTCCCTTTTATCCTTTAGGCATCCCTAAAAGCCAAATGTTGAGGTAGAAAAGCACTTTTTGGATAACATCCCAAACCATTAAGATTAAAAGGTATATTTTGAGCTACCCTTATTTAAGTCTAGATGAAATATTGAAAAATTAAACATAAAATACCGAGTCGTTGAGTCCCATATACGTAGGCCATTCTATTATAATGTCATTGAGGACCACCGCTAGTGTACCATTACAAGATGTGTTCATCCTACCGTAATCTGTCACTGGGCATAAATAAAAAGGATTTATCCTTAACTTATTTAATTTATTGCCCTCCTGAAGACAATGTAGCATGATACCCTACTGTCTCGGTCTCTGCTCAGGCCTATTCACCTGACACAAATGCTCTATTGCTAACTTTATGTATGACTTATTTAAGATTTCTTTTGCAATTGGAAGTTTGAACAATTTGTATAATTATGATTATCGAGGCAAGGTTGACATAAAGGAAGATTCTAAGGCATGCCTGTAAAAATATGCTCAAAATCTCTTAAATATTACAGTTTTGTTATTTAAAACGGCAACAAATATTCTGACCACCTAAAAATACTTAGAGACCTTAAGCTATGTTACCATTTTTTTTTACTAAGCACTAAGAAAATTAAACAAGTACCAAAAAAGAAAGTCAAACATTACAATGGTTCTAGTTATTTTAGTCTTGACTTCAAAATTCTAATGCTCCGATTAGAATTTTTATTATATTTGGTCTCCACCAAATATAATAAATGACCGCCAAATATTAAGGGGCAAATATTTTCGCTATAACTACCTAAATACTAGTAAACAACTTTAATGAGGTTTTACTTCTGTTGATCATTTAATTTTTATTTTTTTATTTATTATATCTGGTCATAACATAAACACAAGTTTTTTTTATGGCTTGGTAATTCTGTGTAGTGATGTCATTATAACAAACATCAATGAATCGTTATGTCAATAATATCGATTTTCAAATTAAATGCAACACATTGTTCATTAGTGTCAGATTTTTGCAAAATGGTTTCAGTTTTAGTTTAGACTAGTTAAAAATTACCTGCCGTCGATAAATATTGTTACGAGTTACAGGACTGGAATTAAAATGCCGTTGGAATTACTATAGAATTTATTAGGACTTTACAAACACGTATAACTCAGGTACATATATAACTGGACAAAACCAGTATAAACTGCACGGTTCAATAACACGCGCAAAGTCCGTCATTATATAGCTTATCGAATGTACACACTTGTCTTGTGTGATTGTTTGTCTTGCCTTGCTGGAGATTATCGCTTGACTGCCTCATCTCTCAGTTGGGGCTTTGTTTTATACTGCATCAATACAATATGTCTCGACACAATACTCGACCGCATAACAATTATTTCAAAGAATCACACCTGGCTAACGACTACCATAAACGATTACAATACACAATAGGATAGTTTTCTAATAACAAATTTTAAACATAAAGTAACCAAAAAAGTCCAAATGCCGAAAGGCAATACTGCAGGTGTGAATTGATCTTTGTCGGTCCTAACAATATGTACATTGGACAAGCGTGACGGGATTACTGTTCGTTACCCTTAATGGAGCCCAGTAATGGGACGGTTATGGATGTTATGTAGTCAATAACTGTGAGAAAAATCTAATTTAAACTTTCAGGAGACAGCGTAAACTAGTTTCTAATATTAAAGTAATACAGAGCAAAAATTGGAACTATGTAATTTAGGAACTTTTTGAATTACGTTTTGTATAGGGGGCAGGCCATTGTCATTTTGAATACATGTACTTCTTCCATGACCGAAACGTTATTGCTAGGCGAACAAATCCCAAAACTGCAAAAGAAATATTAAAATACATAGTCTTGTAATGTTCTTTTTACATACAAGACAAGAAGATATTCAAATTGAGTCCTACGAAATACAAAGCCCAAGAAATCCGTAGACTACATTTTTCGTTTTTCAATGTCAGATTGGGTGGCACGAGAACATCAATTTATATCAAGGAGTCCAGATAAAAATTGTTTAAGGGCACCCGTGTGGAATACATTACGCGTGAAATTCTTTGCCATTTTATTGGAACTATATTATTGCTTATTCTTGCCGTAGTGGAAATGTTTTTTTCGATACCTGAAGGTAAATAAAATGTGTAAGTGCTTTGCAGTCCACAATCAATAAAAGTTTCATAAATCCTTAGTATAAAAAGTAATTCATCCATAATACACTTTATCTCGAAACTAACTAAAAGGGGCATTGGTCAAAATAATTTTCTTTGAAGGTATTTTGTTAGCTCTACTACCTTGATTCTTTTTTCAGAATGTTCCCTTTAGTTTAACCTTCTTACAATGATTATTGGTCTGCACAATATGTCTTTTCCTTCCATATTCCTCTATTTTGACGCACGTCCTTTGAGACTCTTGTATATTGTTGGTATAAAGAGAGATGTTTTTTTGAGTTTGTATATTATATTATAAATATTAATTAGACTGACTGATTCCAAACTGTTTATTTAATTTTAAGGAAATAAAATTACGACTGCCGACATGAGGTAGACAAAATGAGAAGAACAAAAACATAGTCAATATAAACTTATTAACGAACGACGTGGATACACCACAGTCACACCACGAATCATCATGTCATCTTTCACACAACCTAACCATCTCTTGTTTGGCCTACCTTTACATTTGTACCCGTCAATATTCCAGTTTAACATTATTTTTGACATTTATCCCTCCTCATTACACACCCAATTACCCATACCACCTTAGTCTATTTCCTCTTATTTCTTCAGTTACGGGTGCAACTTTTAAAATTAGCCTTTTTTAGAATTTTCTACTTCATAAACAAATCGGAGGGGATTGGTATTTTTTCTTCCTTTTCGTTACAACTTCGGCATGTTTTAATGTAAAACCATTGCAAACATAAACATGTCAACCATAACGACGTGGACTTAACGTAATTTGGTTATAACCTTTCTTCCTGGACCCACATATGTAAATCTTGATAAAATTAAAAAACATGAAAATTACAATTAATCACAGTCCTCGTAAGCCAATCGTAGTCCACTGGTGGTCCACGTAGGCCTTCCTAAATCGGCGCCACTCGTCACGGTCCTCCGTCTTTCTCATCCAGCGCCTACCGGCGACCTTACGCAAGTAGTCACTCCATCATGCTGGATGGCGTCTCCAACACTATGTTTACCCAAACGCAGTCTCCACTACAGGAATCATTTGCTCCATCAGTCATCGGTTCTGCGACAGACATGAACGCCTCACTACCACTTCAATTTGCTAGTTTTGCGAGCTACATATGTCAGTGATCTTGATTCTTTTAATGAAAGTATCATTATTTATTTAAAATTATTGAGTAATTTCTGGCTCTATGTCCTATTTTCATGGAGTTGTCGGGAGTGCGTTCGAAAATAAAATTGAATAAATACTAAATAAGTTTATTATCTCAATGCGCTTGAACATAAAGTAAACCCAATGGCATGCAACAGCGATTCTAAATCAAAAACTTTGAAAGGCTCACAAATAGTCAGTTTTGATTTCACATCGGCGCGTGCGCAAGGCAGTTCAATGAGGACGGTTGAATACAATACAGACACACGCCGCATTGGGATGTCTATGGACTCACTTGCACTCTTTTGCATGCACCTAACCATTGATACTGACGGACAATGGATAGTTTCGTATGTTTTCAGTGAAATAATAATTTCTTGACGTTCAGATTGCTTATCTTAATTTTCTCCGTGCATTGAGAGGGTTTATGCTCTACGCAAAGTGTCATGGGTTACTTAGGCAAGGAGTGCCTTTTACCAGAAACGTAGGGAATTAATTTTTCTCTATCTAAGTTCAATGTAATTATATTGATTGTTCTATGAGTATTTTTTTATGTAATTTCTATGAGTATTTTTTGTAAAATAAAAAATTTAAGTGGTGTGTGTGGGATCTACTTTTGTTGACATACACGCCCCGTCACATCTTCCAATGACCGGGACAGCGTCTAGCAACGCCGCCGCTTCTGCTGAAGATGTATAATAGGGCAAATTATTTTTGTACCGTTTGAAGTAGAAACATTAGGCTCGTGGGGTTCATCAGCAAAGAATCTGTTAAGACATCTGTAAGAAACTCTTTGACACTACCCGTGATCAGAAGAGTCGCTCATATTTCATCCAACAAATAAGTACAGCGTGGTAAGGCAGCCAGAATTTTGGGCACGCTCTCCGCTGGAAATGATCTGCTACATAGTATACTTTAATTTTAATGATCAAGACTGATTTTTAATGTAAAATTTATGTGTTGTGTACAACAAAGAGTACTTCTAAGAATTAAGAACAAATTAAATAAAAAGTTTTTTTAATAAATTATGTTTTTCTTTCCTTTCAAGCAGTAGCAGCTTAATTATTAATGCACTCGTGTTCCAGACTCAAATGACGTGAGTTCGAATACTGGCCGAAAAAGAGTGCATCTCTTAGGCAGTTATCTGCTCAATGTGGACACTGTTACTATTACGACGTGCCGACGATGAAGGATCATGATGGAATCTGTAGATCGAGATAACCGATTTATGCTTGTTACTTGATCTTTTTTGTACAGGAACGTTATGCGATAGTTTTTTGTTTGTTACACTATTTATAACTCAAGAACGGCGGTACCGATTTGGCTGAAAATTGGTGGGGAGGAGTGAGGAGGAACTTTTTATCCCGTTGAAACCGGTAGGTGGCGCTGTGATCGGGTTCTAGAATCCTCCTAATCACCTGGACCAATTTTGGTGATTTTGTTTTTGTGTGTTTAAATGCACATTTTTGATGGTTTAAATACACAATTGGTACCGGCAGGTGGCGCTGGAATCGGATTTTTATTTTTTCAGAGCAGGTCAACATGTGCCGGGGCCGCTAGTTGTATAATAAAATAAACTAATGGGTTTCATGTACTTCGCAGTTTATTTTTTCATTTAGAAATTAAAATAAATATTTATTTTAAAAATGTGTTTGAAATGAAACCCCATTAGAATCATTGTGATTTGAAACTCGGTGAAACAAGAAAGCGACACTAAATAGAGATAAACACATAAATCTATAGGACTTGAAAAAAAATGAAAATTAGGAGTTTGAAATGTTTGAAGTTTCTCGTTAATAGTTAAAATTTCGTGTTTAAAAGCTTAAATATATTATTATAACGATATAAGATAAAAAATATGACGTCACGAAATTTAGAATCCCTCCCACCCCTTGTTCCACTTTGTTTCACTTCTACTACGTGTGAATACACATTTTTTAAAATTATAATTTTATTGACTATTTTCTTTAGTTTTCGCATGAAATATGTTAATCACTAAGAGTGCAGCAGCGCATTTGTAGCACCTTTAGTGTTGCAAATGTTTATAGGCGATGGTAACCGCTTTCCATCAAGTGGGCCATCTGCCTGTCTGCTGAACTCCTGCAATAAAAAAAAATTGCAGTAAAAATGATAACACAAAATTTAATTGAATTTTTCATTTTCGTATATTGCGAAGCAGAACTGAATAAGTATGTAAAATTTCAACGCTGTGAGTCTAAAGGAACTCGGCTTTAATTCAGCTTGCAAGATCTGACCTGAACATACTGATTAAGAACATTGCAAGTTAAATAGGAGCTTGTAAGAGAAACCTGTTAGGTAAGTCAAATCCTTACCGTATTGATCAGTGCTGCTACATATCCTAGAAAGGGGTTGGCAATAAGGAAGCTTTTATAGGACTTAAAAGCTTTTAATGAGCTTTAGACAATACAAAGCTTTTATATTTAGCCATATATAGGTATCTTTATGTAATTGAACAGGCACAATACCACCATATATTATTGTTTTATTTTTTACTAAAATATCCGGGCTCTTTTATCAGCTTCCTAAGTCACGTTGCATTTCGCACGTTTTTAGACAAATGCTTGAAAATAATTGCTTGATTAGGTTTTTAATTGAGGAAAATAAACTAGGATCTTTTTATGCAATTTTTCAAGACGTGGTACCAAATACTTGAGTCAAAGGTAAATTAAATTGAACATTGTACAAACATATTAAAAAAAACATTGTGCGATCTGTTGATGTGTGTAATATGATTATTTCACCTCATACTTTTTATATGTTTGGAAGTAAATATCTCGCCGTATATTGATTTAAATAAACTGATTTGTGTCTTGTTGTTTATTTTTATGTTTTATTGCAGGAGTTCAGCAGACAGGCACACGGCCCGCTTGATGGAAAGCGGTTACCATCGCCTATGGACATTTGCAATACCAAAGGTGCTACAAGTGCGCTGCTGCTCTCTTAAGGGAAACTGGAACCTGGTCACTAATGCCGGAACACAACTCAAGGTTGTTATGGCGACATACTTTAGACCAGGGGTGGTAGCCATCCAGTCGGGCAACCTACCACCTGGCTGTGGGTTGTTTTGGCGCCTCTTACGCCAGGCCACCCGGTCGCAGGAAATTGTATTCTTTTTCCGTTCCTGCACGGATAGTTTAATTACTAGATTGAAATTAAACTACAAAACAATTGTCTTAGGCATGGTTGGGTATAATAATTTAAAACTGAAAATTATTTAAATTGTTAAGAGGTAAACTGTTTAACCCAGGTGTATTAGCTGAAAACAAATTGAACATGCCAGCGATTTTGTGATGAGACGTAGGCAGCCACCAATGTTCGTAGTACCATACGGCAGGACCAACTTGCTTAATAAGGAGCTGATGACACATGCCTTGCGAACATTGTATTACTAGATGTTTTTTAACCTTTATTTATAATAGTCACATCTAATTCTTGTAATTTCACGATTTTACTACAGTCACGCTAAAATAAAATATAATAGAAAACACTTTATTGCTCACCACATACACATAAAATAAACAATTTACAGTAATCACATTATCGCTTTAGAGCGATCTCTTCCAGACAACCCGGGCTCTGGATTTTATGAAATGGAATAAAAAAGAGAATAAACAATAACACATATTAATATTATATATATACTAATATATACATCACTAATATGTGTATAGCAACAGCAATAGCTATACAATATTAATAATAGTATTAATACATAATATATTACTATTAATATACAGCAGTGTTTATATGCATTATGTAGTGGCGTATTATAATTATATATACCTTACATGATACATTTTGATTATAATAAATCTAGAAGTTTTCCAAAAACATAATTGTGACATACAAAAGTGTACGGACATGGAGATTTCATAAAGCATGCGCTTTTATAAAATAGGCTACAATCCGTAAAAACACCGATGAAACATACCCTGTTCTGGAGTGGAAGTCACGTCTGACATGAAGTATCGTAAGACGATAAGCAAACTATTAAGTTCTAGTATTACATCAGAAAAGCAAAGGATACACTTATTAGGCACTTTTTCGAAGGTCTACATTCCGCGGTATACTGTGAGCAGTAATTAAACGCACATGGCTAAAGTTATATCTATTCAAAGATGGCAACAACCAATCAGCAACCAATTTGGCAACGTTTAAAATATTTAATCCTAACCCCGTCCTAAAAACCTTTAAACAACTTGTTAATTAATAAACCAAGTTTCAAAACATCAAATAATGAATACCATCATAAATGTATATACAAAGAAACTAATTATCGTCTATGTGCATTGGGTCACATCTTTCTATTTGTTATGAGAGATAATGATGACATAGATGACGGTTGAATATGAACAACCGACAACATGTTCGTAAACATACTGTTACGACCGACAAAGACCAATTCACACCTGCAGTTTATTACCTTTTTGGGCATTTGGTCTTCTTTTGTTTACTTTGTGTTTAAAATTTGTAATTATAAAAAAACAGCCCATTGTGTATTGTAATCTTTTATGGTAGTCATTGGGCAGGTGTGATTCTAAGAAATTCAGTCTGCTCGGCCGAGTGACATATTGTAATTGTGCAGTATAAAGTATTGCCCCAATGTAGCGATTGGCAGTCGAGCGATAATCAGCCGCGAGGCAAGACTTGTGTACATTCGACAGACTATTTAGTGGCGGACTTTGCGCGTGTTATTGAATCCTGCATTACCTTTAGACTGATTGTGTTCACTTATAACTGTACCTGTGCTATACGTGTTTGTAGAGTTCTAATAAATTCTATAGTAATTCTAACGGCATTTTAATTCGAGTCCTGCAACACGTAACAATACCTTAGCAAAACAACGTAAGCAACATTAAAACAAAGTTATATACTGTCATTACATTGAGTAGAAAGAAAGGAATTTTTGAGTAGTCACATTTAGCTGCGCATCGGGTCTCTGGTACTTATTACGCATACAATAATGATTTGAAGGAGTTTCCTTCCGAGGTTTTTTCCCTCTGCACTACGACATGCGACATAAGGTTGTTTAAGAAGGGCATCTTAATGTTTTCTTGGGACCGGATAATTATGCCAATTTAAACGACCATAGGCAATATTGATCATTTTTGATTAGCTCTGCCATTAGCCTGTTTGCTCTACTGTAGTGTAAAAAAAGGTATCTCTATTGAGAGTAAAGAAAAGGAACAAGATAAATATTTCTGTATTCAATAATAAAAAATACTCGTTTTTAACAAAGAAATATTGTTTGTTATTTCCTTCAAAACCTTTTAAAATGATTAAAAATATTTAACCTTTCACGATCTTTATTTATTTCCAGAGTCGATGACAACAATGTAAGCAAAAGTCTAATATATTCGATGATATACTTTGTTGGAAATAAATGTTAAAATAAGTCGGGCATTTTACACCCTACACTAGAACCCACCTGACACCCACTATAGGGTAACAAGTCTTATATTCTGTAGACGACAAAGGAATAAAGCAAAAAGACAACTATAAAGAAATTTATCACATTTTGAAATTATGTCATTATTTGCTCCTTGGTTTAACTTGATCGTTGTTTATATTTTTATCAGGCAATAAAAAAGTAAAAATGAAACATAAGTGGGATTTCATATGGCATAATGGTTTAATTGGATTCTGTTATAGTAGGTATAATATAACCTATTTTAAATTGTTTCGTTGAAATAACATTCGATTATGTGAAAGTACATAATCATAATATAAATGATATCATCGTCACCATTCTACTGTTATATCCTGGTTGCGTTTCGAAGCATCTGTTACGTAGCCCGGGGTCCGCTTTCTTACTTTTTATTCTCTAAGTCACGCGATCTTCGACATCCCTAATTGTTAGATCATTAATACACATTTCATCCCATAGAGTGCCAAGCTAGTACTTTTTGGCCCTATCCCTCCTACCAGGACCTCGTGGAGGTAGCATGGCTAGACATTTGTTCCCCATGTAACTTGCCAGTTTCCGTGAAATGTTGTCGTACCAACGTAGGCTGCAGTCTTGCAGTTTGTCTGCTGTCTCCAGAAATGAATGATTGTTTTATTTTTCTTTTTTTACACTAGCAAAAAGTTTTTAAAATTTAAAATCAAACTATTAGTCGAAAGTGGTATCGTCATCTGCAGTATATACCACAGACCACATCCATCTGCTTTAACTGCCATACATCACGACCTACGTTAAGGACAATATGAACACGCCTCTCATAAATATGAGATACGTCATCGGGCGTGTCCGAAGCGCGGTCGCGATTCTCGATACCGTTTATAATGTAATAAATAAAGCCGATATGTGGATGTGACACCTACTTACTTACGTGCCGCGCGGCCGTTGATAGAGGCACATGTCCATCTGCGTTTCTATGCTGAAAAGCTTTTAGTATTCATTGTACATAAATTATATAATTTGATCGAGTGAGATGTATTTCTATATCAAACCAAATTGCTAAATATACTAGAGAATAAAACATGTAAAATTATTTTATTAATATATTCACGACAAAACAGCTATATATGTAGATTGTAATCAAAGGTAATATAAGAAATTTATCTAAGTAAATTAATTAATTAGTAAATTTGTAATTTTATGTTTGTGACAGTTTATACAATAAATGTTGTTCTATTCTATTCTAAAATATTAAGAGAATTGATTAAATAGTAATAATATATCATACATACTTTCATGCTTGTATCCCGTAGGTGTAGACAGTGACGATAGTATTCTACTTGGTACGTCTTGACATACATCTTGCTTCATCTAAATTCATTAAGATTTATTTAGTTTTTCCAAAGGCAAACAAGTGAATGTTTAGTTCTTGCTCACCATCATGAAGTCTAAACTCATCGAGGCAACGACCATTGTTGTAATTGTTGACAGTCTTACAAAATACAGCTTCGCACGTTGTCCAAAGAATCTCTCGACAGACTGCTGGTTGAAGGACACGATACAGTAGGCGGCATTCATAAACATGGCACAAATTTTTAGGAAGTTCTTCTCTCTGGAGTCCTAGCTATCGGTAGCTGGGACTCCAAGCCCCGCTTTCAGCGTACATGAATGTTTTATATTTGTCAGATATAATTTTTAGTTTTTTTTTATCATAAAATAATAATTACTTTTATTTTTTGTTATATAAAACACCTTTACATTTTATGATATTTATAATTGGTTTGAAAACAAATAAATAGTTGATTATTTCATTTATTTAATAAAAAACAAAAATATTCTCATAGGGCCGAATTTTGACTTAGTTATTCATAGGGTAAAATTCGTTTGCAACATCACGATATTAAAATTTACAGTTACATTCAATCATTTTTATGGTTTCATTTTTACAATAATGGCCGATTTCTCAATCACCGAATAAAAGTTATTCATAGAATAAAGTATAAAGTGCACGAATGCATATCAGTTGCACGAATGAAACAGTTAAATGGTTTCACTTTTGAATTTACTCAGGCTATGATTTATTCGACTTGATTCAATTTCATGTCATGATTGAAAAATTGGCCCTTAATAGAATAGTTTAAGAGCCAGTGATCGGCTACCTGTATGTATTTGACCAGACCTGAGGTTTTGTACATTGAGGCCCCTATACCTACCATGTACGGTACGGGGACTCGCTAAGCTCAAAGTGGTGGACGCGACGAGCGCTGAGGTAAGACAGTATCGATTTTTGACGAATTTTAAATCCATTTGACCATTGGGCTGCCGTTTTGATATTTGAAAATATAGGCCTATTATTATCGGAAAATAAGAATGGCAGACCATTATCGCGCGGTTTTACTTTATGGCAGACAATTTTGAATATACTAAAAAAAATTGAAATGGATTTTTTTTATCAGCATTATACCATATTATTTATGATTCTTCCATAAAAAAATCACTTCTTTATTATCTAACTAATAAAGTTTAGTATATAGAATATAAAAAACATTAATTTCTGTAAATACAGTGACAAAGTAAATCGCAAGTAAATTATATTGATGTAAAACAGCGAACGGAAAACATATACATCTGACTGGATAGTAGCTAATATTTTATTATTTATTGATGTGTATAGGCAAGGTAGACGTCTGCCGCGATCAATATAAGTTTTTAAGACTATAATAAACAAAATATATCAATGGCAGATCTGGTCAATTACTTTCAAATTTTTTTAGTATATTCAAAATTGTCTGCCATAAAGTAAAACCGCGCGATAATGGTCTGCCATTCTTATTTTCCGATAATAATAGGCCTATATTTTCAAATATCAAAACGGCAGCCCAATGGTCAAATGGATTTAAAATTCGTCAAAAATCGATACCGTCTTACCTCAGCGCTCATCGCGTCCACCACTTTGAGCTTAGCGAGTCCACGTACCATACATGGTAGGTATAGGGGCCTCAATGTACAAAAGCTCCGGTCTGGTCAAATACATACAGGTAGCCGATCACTGGCTCTTAAGCTAGAACATTTTGTTTGTAAAGAAAATATTAAGGAAACTCAGTTTAAATTTACTCGAGCGAAACCACATGAAAAGCTAGTATAAAGTCCCCACATGTAGCGCTAGGATTAATAGTGACACGTGTCCGTCTATATTTCCGTGTTCAGATTCTTGGTACTGATTTGTGTAGAAATATTAGTCTGTATCTGGCTGTTAACATATATGGTAAACTGATGCAGATTTAGATTTGTTACTAGACGTAGTTTTATGAGCAAACATATGTTTTATTTTTTAATTCTGTGACATCCGAATAGAAAACGTTTTCGCCACTAGGGGCGTTGATTAACGCGCGATATTCAAATTTATCACCATTTAACATGGAAAAATGCTTTTACAAATGTGTTGATAGTTTGGCAAATACACGACTCAGGCTGATAGATATTGGAAAACCATTTTAAAATTTACTTGCGATTTTTGCGACTTTTGTCTATTTTGTAAGATGTTATAACCGGATACTTTTCGCTACGGCTACGCCGCGGGTCAACCTTACATAAACACTTGCTCAGATGTGTATATATATATATATATATTAGGGTGGTCGTTAAAAATTAAATTCTTTCAGACGCCCAAAAAAATCCTTCCTTTTGACGAAAAACTACGGGAAAAATTTTGCTTTTTGATTTTTAACAAAAATAACACGTGCCGGCGGCCAATTTAAGTTCATTTTTCGATAAAATTATAGTTTTTTTAAATGGATAGATAATATCGAATATAACTTGGTAGTCATTAACTTAATCTCTATAAATGAATAATTGTATATAAAATTTACTAAATTGTTCATATTTCAAGAAAAATAAAGTTTTTAGTGCTAAAATAAATGATTTAATTAAGTTAATAAGTTTACCAATGAGATTATCTCGATGGATATGAACTTCATCTAAAAACAAAAGAAACCCTTTTGTAGAGAATTTGATTTCCTATAAGCATATTTTCATGATTTTTTATCAAAATTTAAATAATGTAACAAATATTCCAAAAAACTATAATTTTATCGCAAAATGAACTTAAATTGGCCGCCGGCACGTGTTATTTTTGTTAAAAATCAAAAAGCAAAATTTTTCCCGTAGTTTTTCGTCAAAAGGAAGGATTTTTTTGGGCGTCTGAAAGAATTTAATTTTTAATGACCACCCTAATATATATATATATAATATATATATATATATATATGTATATATATATATATATATATATATATAGAACAAGGACAATACATTAGGACAAAACAACCCATAGCCAGGTGGCAGTAAATACAGTGCCACATGTTTGAAGCCTGCCTTGAGATGTGTTCAGGCATTACTGGCCAGGTTCCAATCTCTCTTTAGAGAGTGGCAGCATTGGTAGCACCTTTAGTGTTGCAAATGTTCATAGGCGACGGTGACCACTGTCCATCACAGTTGGGCCGTCAGCTTGTCTCCTGTACTCCAGCAATAATAAAAACCATATAATAAAAAAATACAATAGTTAATGGTATAGGTCACTAACCACTAATTAAAACTAACTAAATTCCTAAAATAATATTAAATAAAACATAATAAAACTACGTTTTAAGGGTTTTAAGCGCGGTAATTTACTTGATTTTGGTTTATCCGACGTTTCGGTCGCTTTTCAGTGGCCGTGGTCACGGAAGACAAAGATGACATTTGTCTAACGTGTATTGTCAAAGTTTTTATTCAGCTTACCGCCAACTTGTTCATTTTAATTATTTAGTTTTAATTTTGTTTATGGATATTATTTACTCTATGGGAGCCTAATCTAATTTACCACAATGTGTACAAGTCGCGAAAACTTAAGAAAATATTAAATAAAACAGTCTGACATAATAATAAATCTTTCTGAATTTGATAATGGCTAAAAATATTCAGAACACAATAAACATTATCACTTCATTTATCAATTTCAGAATATTACTTCACAAAAGACATATTTAAATTATCTTGTCAAATTAATCAAGAGTATTTTGACAGTGAGATGCGCAGGAGTCGAAGGTGGCTGCGTATTTTGAAGTATGAAACCGACTATAAATAAATATACCGCAATCTTGTTATTGCATCACTTGGCTGCAGAACGGGGTGGATATTCTCGAAGGCGTTTTGAAGGTCGATGCGAATTGGGATGTAATTTGCAGTTATTCGTTTAAATTTTGCTTTTTATTTGTATGAAAAATTTGGCTTGTATGTGGTTTATCTATACGTATGACTGAAAAGTATTTTTTATAATCTTATTTTACTAAGAAATATTATGTAATGATTTTTTATGCGATAGTTTATTTTAACATTACTATCAGTCTCGCAGATGATATCCTGCATTAAAAAAAATCTGAAACCCGATCCCAGCGCCACCTACTGGGTCTAATTGTGAATCTGAAGCACCCCGGGACCCGCTCAAAGACGCGTTTTTTATACCTTGGGTTACATTATTGAAGTTTTAGTAGGGATACCTAATTTTATCTAATATAAAATAGCGGTGAAAGAATTCTTGAAATCGGTCCTGTAGTTTTTGAGTTTATTCCTTACAAAAATACAAATATTTCCTCTTTATATATATTATATATAATATTAATATAGATAGTAGTGTAGTAGGTGTTTGTTTTGATATTTAGAATATTATTAAAAAAATAAATCTTAGTTTTTTATTTCAGAGCCTGTAGGAAATAACGTAAATTAATTAGCTTATTGGCCACAGAACCCTGAAAATTAAACATAGCTATCTCGTTTTTCCTTCGATCAACAATAAGCATTTTTCAAAAGAAGAAATGAGAACCGTTTAGTAATTACAGTTGTAACTTCTTTATTTGCAAATGAATTAAAAAAATAAATTTCCTTAATAGCTTTAGAGTTTGGTTACAAATGTAAAATTAACGAACATTATACAAAATAATAATAATGGGTTGTTCTTTATTACAATTTAGATAACAGATATCAAAAAAAGAAACAACAAAATATCTACTAAAATACCTCTTTGGTGTGTGCGTGACCGTGTACAAGTTGAGCCAAGAACCGTTGTGGACTGCTTCAATGAGTCGAGAATACCATCTAATTTATTTTGGGTGTATCGGGTGGCCTCATTAGGTAACAGTTACCGGGAACAGCAGTATTTATGAGGGGCCCATCCCGTGCGTCTCGAGCCGCGGGCGGTATGCCACCGTTACACTGTGACCCAGTCAGCAGATACGGGATTACGGGACTTTAGGGGTGTTAATGTAAAGAGACTGTGGCTTTTTTTCCTTGCTGGAGTACAGCCGGTCTTTAACGGGGACTCGAACATGTACACTAATGCCGAAACACAACTCAAGGTTGTTTTAACTGCACACTCTAGACTAGGGGTGATATACCAGAAGAGCCAATATCCTAATTTTCGGTGGGGGTTATTTTGTCGGCAGGCCGCTTGGCTACAGGAATTCCTGCTCTTATAACATTGATGCAATTGCCACATGCTGACGGTTAAGGAATTTTATAAAACCGACACATCTTAATAACCGATGATTGAAATCCGCTGATGGTGGATATACCTACCAGTCATCTAAAATTGGGGATGCCAAGCTCAGAAGCGAGATGTTATATACATAACATGTCGTTTATGGTCCTGTAATCGTTAGCAATTAAACTGCACAAAAAACAATTAATATATGTTTTTAAATATTAATAAAACTATCACAATGTTTATATACGTGGCAGTAGCGTAGCGTAGTGGGGGCGGTAGGGGCGGCCCGCCCCGGGCGGTACTTTTTAGGGGGCGCTAAAATTTCACAATAAATAATATAAATATTTGGACCATTTCATATTTTTATCGCAACTACAAATCCGGACCGATTGAAAAGAGCACGGAATTTTTCATTACTTATTCTGTGACGAATTCGGGGAATTCCCTTTCTTTGAATGATATTTCGTAGCGACTGCTGGCAACACAAAAGAAAAAGAATTTTCAAAATCGGTTTAGTAGATCTAGAGATTACCCCCTACAACGTTACAAACACACAAACTTTACCGCTTTGTAATATTAGCATAGATATAGCCTGCATTAAATTGAAATATCTAAAAAAGGGCGTCAAAATTGTCTTCCGCCCCGGGTGGCCGTCACTCACGCTATGCCGCTGATACGTAGTGGTGTATAAACATTGTGATGGTGGTAATGTGGTGGACCGGCTGCTAGGATATACGCCCCCTCCTTAATGTCGACTTATGTATGATCCAAAATACCCGTAACGCTATCTAGCGAAGGTGGAACTAACCATGAGAGCAACGCATTAAAATTGCATTGTCACTGTTGTTGCTATGGCGATGTTTTTGTTAATGAATTGTAGCGGTGGCGCGATTAAAACGCGATAGGAGCACCATCTTTTCGGCTTTAGTCGCCTTTCTCTTGGAAATATTTATTTTTTCTTGATCAAAGGTACCATATGTCCTTTTCTCTGTGACTCCTGACAATATCTATGCAAAATTTCATGACGATCTGTTATGTAATTAAGGCGTGAAAACGTCCTAAACAAACAAACTTAGCTGACATTTGTAATATTAGTTAGGAAGTTACAATTACACAAGTAAAGAAAATGAAGTATAATAGCTATTTATGTAAATCATTACGGAATTACAAACTGATTTAAAAGGTAACAAGCTAATTTACTGACACATTTAAGGTCCTGAACATATTTTGCAAAATTATTTCATGTTTATTGCTTGTAAAATTCATTGGGACATTAATGAACGCTTGTGCGAATTTTTTAACGATAATCCTTCAATGTTTATGTGTAAATAAAATTAAAATAACTTCCTTGTCGCAATCACTCTTACACGAAAAAATAAATATAAGGGCAGGTTAAGACGACGCGCGACGCTCTGATTAAATTACCCAAATATTTTATACTGTCTATGATAGTGTTAATAATATATAAATAAAACTTATAATCATAAAAAAATAATAGAGAATATGCATGATAAAAATGTAATATATTTATTTATTTAATGCACACCAACAGCACACGCATTATTATGTTACATTACAAATCGTTTAATATAAAAATTCTGATGTGGGGCACCGATTAAAGGAGTGCACAGCATTTACAATTCAAGTGTCGTCAATACAATGATAATTTAATTAATTGATGTTAATATTATAAACAGTCGAAATTAGAATATATTAGATATGTATGTAGGATGGTGGTTGTGTAACAAAGGGTTCTAAAATGCATTATAAAATATATAATAATTTTAGTTTAAAATTTATATTAATAACGAAACTTATTTCAAAATTTCTAATGAATATAATTATTTACGAGATTATGCACATTATCACGTCATATGCTGGCGATAAAAGGAACACTGTGGAGAAATCTGTCCACTAAGATTTCGGATGAACAAAACCCCCTTACGATTAAATCTGTCTTGCATAATCCTGGTAGGCGTATAGGCCATTACTCTAAATTGCAAATTTAGCAAAGCTGCATAAACTGGCTATTACTTTATGCGGATGTAAAAATAGGAAGATATAAAACTTTGACGTGTGGTCCAGCCTTTATACTTCCGTATTTCAACAAGATAACGGGCCGCGTCCAAATAATATCGAGAAGACTCACAACTTGCAGAACATGAAACTGAACACTACGTTGTTCAAACAAAAGGACTACGCACATTCACAAAATTATTTCCAATATTATAAATTTAAAATAGCTCTTATACCTATCAAAATAAGGCTTACTACGATAGCAAGTTGTTTGTAAAGATTCTCAATAATTTCGCTTCCTACGTTATGCCGCCAAAAAAATATTTGTCCTTAAGATTAACGGTTGGCGATTCACCGTTATATATTAAAGGAATTCCTTTGTATTTTTAGATTATTATTTTATATTAAAATGAGGTGTTTACATTTGCTTGGAGTTGATAAAACAAATCGGCATCGTGTGTTGTTTGAAGACGCAGTGTTTAAAAATTCAGTCTTTATAATATTGTTGGAAAATCCTATAATCAATATACCAATAGATTTAATTAACGACTCGTAAACGTGGAGGTACACATAGGTCTGCTCCTTCGGTGACACTAAACACGAACTTTGAAACAACAGTCGACATTTGTTAATCTAGACATATGTTCGCGTGTGACTGAGGCTTTGTATATTGATTATATTTGTGCTTTATCTATGGAGAATTTAGATTGATTTACATTCTTGTCCACAATGAGTAAAAACTAATAAGGTAATTAGGCATGTATAAAAACTACAAAAATATATTTCCATAAAAGCCATAAAATTAAAGTGCCTTGTGGCTTTGTGATATATCCTTGAATCTAAATATCGTTTTAAATCGGATGAACTATCATCTCAAAGATTAGTATAGCTGTGTTTTTAGAACTAAAGTTCTAAAAACACAGGTTTTGGTAATGAAATTGGTTCTAAAGGATAAAAAGTAAACATCAGAAATGTACGGCGTAAAATAAAAGACAGTATCTAATATGCTTTATTACCAGTTATAAATACTTATGTGTCAAGCATAAATAAAATTTTACGATTAATGCAAATTAATTACTGCACGAGAACCACAGATATGTAGGTGAGAATCTTTATTCTTTAATGGTGTGTTATGTTTTAATTTCGACTGAATATCGCATTTCTACGAACTTGTATGCAATTTGTTCGTCTTGTTTCAGTTTTGTGTATTGTATAGGGTTGATAGATTTCGAAAATTGATTTATTTAAATTCAGTGTTTCATCATTGAATATAGACAGAATTATAAATATTTTTATCTAGATATTTATTTCTCTTTAATTTCGGATCCTTATCATAGGGAAACGACAAATAACACAGCTCTACAAAAAAAAGTTTGTTTTGTTGCCCCGGATATCATCGCAAATTTTTACGTTTTTAAGTGCCCAGATTACGAATATATTCATGAAAGTTCTCAATGTGCTCGTATTTTTATGATTTTTGCATATCTTATATTTTGAACAATTAATTACTGCTGGTTTTTGAAAAGAGATTGTCCCCTGAAAGATTATAAAAGAAAAGCACATAAAAGGCGTTTTATGGAAACATAAAATATATTTTCGACATTTTCCTCTTTATTTACTTCGATGTATCCTAATTTCTCAAAATATTACTGGCATTATAAATATATCTGTATTTTATTTCCCGTTTTTTAATTTTTGTAATGTATAATAAAAATAAAGATTTTAATAAAATCAGAGCAAATCTAACAAAATCATTGATAGGTTCATGAATTGTGTGCATAAATGGACCCAAAATAATTTTCATATCTAGGGTAACAAAACCACTGTAGACCAGTATAATCTTATGGTTTTTATAACTTTTATTAATTACAAACTAGACCTTTCTACGAATTTATTATATTATATATACGTTCGACGATAAACCTGAAGTGTTTTATAATTTTTATTAACAGTGCTAAAAGCTTGTCAATTTTAGATGCTATCAAGAAGAAAGATGAATTGCAGCGTGTTAAAAAATACAAACCATAAAACTGTATTTTTATAACTTACAGAGACAACCTTAAATAATCCGTATGTAATAACAAGAGAGATGATTTGCGAAAGCAGAACCGCACCATATATTGTTTATTTGCTCCAAAATCGATTTATTTGAGTCCTTTAACGGTGCCTCGAGAGTTTCCTTTAAATATTGTTACTTAATAAAGCAGAAGTTTTATAATGTTAAAAAAGAATATTTCTGATGTTATTTAAAAATATTTTTAATTTAATTAAACTTTTAGGGGTTTTAAGCGCGATGTTATTTTATTTTTATTGTTCCTTTGATTATTATTCATTTTGATTTTAATATTATATAAAATTATTAGAGCTAAACATGTCGCTAAAGAGTTTCTTGCGCCGCTTCTTCTTTTCAAGCTAGAACATGTTGCGGCGGTGGTAATTTAGATTAGGCTCCCATAAAGTAAAAGTTATTTAAGTTTATTGTAATATTAGAATTTTTGTGATTCTTTGTTTCTGTTTTTAGATTGACGTACACTCAAATATTTGTATGACCATGTAAAATACAGTGAGAAAGAACATTTTACTTTGTTATAATCCTATGTATAACTATTACATTCATTCATAGCACATAAATATATAGAGGCATGCCTTCTATTTATTTTCTCTTCTAATATATAACATTTCGGTACAGCGGGCGGTAGGCTATTTTGAAGTCGGATTTCTCATCATATGGCCTTTCTACCTACATTTGAGATTTTTAAGTTTTTGTTACTTTTATTTAAGTTTGCGTTTATATAGTGTTTAATCTAATATTATCTTTGATTCTAATATTCAATACATTATAGTTATTTATTATATATGGGATGTTGTTGTTGTTCGTGCCTACCCCGCAAGGGACCTGGCGTGAAGTTATGTACGTATGTATGTATTATATATGGAGTACTCTCTCTAAACCTTTTTTGAGGTTTAAAGAGTAAGCTATGAAAGCCTTTAAGCGAACTGAATAAAGCAGCACCCACTTGGCTGATTTAATACAAGCTACTTATTTTATTGCAGATAATTTTATTCACAATGAAACTTTGATGGATCATCTCGTGATAAGCAAACATTTCTCAATATTTTATATTCAAAATTGCGGTATTACCTAATTTTAGGCTTTATACATTTGATAAATTTATAGTACGTTAGCATGCCATTATTTATCTCCACATCCGCATTTTTAACAATTTTTCATTTATTTCTTCAAAAACTAAAAAGTGGATTACAATTTTTGATTGACTTTGGACTGACTTATCTATATATATATATATATATATATATATATATATATATATATATATATATATATAAAGAAAGTCGTGTTAGTTACACTATTTATAACTCAAGAACGACTGTACTGATTTGGCTGAAAATTGATGGGGAGGTAGCATAGAACCAGAAGACGGCTATAATTATGATACTTTTTATCCCGTTGGATTCGGTAAGTGGCGCTGAGATTGGGTTCTAGAATCCTTCTAATCACCTGGACCGATTTTGGTGATTTTGTTTTACCTTTCTAGTTATTAATATTTATTTTATGTACATTTCTATTTTTATCTACATACATTGGTTTTATAAATACTATTTATAAGTTTGGACATTATTAAGGTTCTGTTGCCAAATACTATATTCTATAATCATAGATTTCGCCAAGGCTGTTAAATTGACTTTAACAATAAACAAAAGAATAAATAATATGCTTGTGTGTATCAAATACAGGGTAGGGTGTGTAATATTTTTTTTATTGATTTAGTGCACTTTTCATACATAATTAAAAAAAAAACATTCTGCATTGCTTCTCTATATAAACTATAAGTGTGCGAAATTTCATACTTCTCCTTCCCCGAAATTTTCGTAAAAAGAAGTACAAAGTTTTTGCTTCACGTATTATTATAATGATTTCTTATTTTACATACATACAACATTAATACTACTACTACTATAATAGACTAATTCTTTATTAGTCTTATGGGTTTCACATGACTAAACACTACTCGTGACATCATGGGTAAAGTAGGCAGTTAAAAAATGACATTAGGTTTTTCTTAAAGAAATTGTGGTACTTTCGTAAGCTATAATCCGTACTAATATTATAAATGTGAATGTAAGTTTGTTTGTTACGCTTTCACGCGAAAACTACTTAACTGATCATGAAACTTTGTACACATATTCTTGGAGGCATTAGAAGTAACATAGAATACTTTTTATGAAAAAAAATCCACGCAGACGAAGTCGCAGGTAGAACCTAGTTAATTATATATCTGTGCTGCTGGATGCATAAACCGCGCAGAGGCACATTTAGAAAATAAATACTACAAACAGACTATTACTATATATAATTACTTAAGATAAATGCTGATTAAGCTCTCCGAATGCAACTGATAAACTTTTGAATTACTTTTCCCCGAAAATGTTAGCGTATCTCTTCATCGCACTTAGGTGTGAGAATAATTCACAATCGAATAATCTTAATCGATATCGTGTTTTAATCGATTATGAATATTAATCGATTACGGTTTTGAACAAATTGTGTACCAATTCGCTCGTGTTGAGAGTAATAGGTTTTTAATCAACTCCTCCTGGAAGCGAGGCGATGCATCAATGTTTTGTCGAAATTTGAATGTATGACTTGTTTTAACTTTCGTGTTTGCAAATATATATTAAAAATTTGCATATAAAAATTATATTTTCATCCATGCTAATACATGAATATGAATGACTTTGTTTATTGCATCTTAATGGCCTTAACATTAAACGACTTTCTGGAAATTTATCTACACTGACGGACTCATAAACTGCATCAAAGTAATAGACGACTTTGAAATAAATATTTTAACCAAGTATGCAAACTTTCTATACAGATTTAAATTGAAACCTCTAGATTGGTTCGTGAACTTTAAAACAGCGTAGGGTCATATCCTTAAGTTTAAGTTTGTGTACTGGAAAGGACCTTAAGACTTTTTTTGAAGAAAAAACAGAAATTTAAGGAAAATTGGTTTAATTATAAAATTGGTTTTAACAATAGACACAAACTTTATGCAAGGGTTTATTTATGTTTTAATAAGGTGTATTACCTCCACGTGCCCTTATTACGGATTCTAATCGGTTCCGCATAGATTTTATTAGGGTTATTAAAAGATCTTGCGGAATATTGTCCCATTCGTCTGAAAGTGCTGTTCTTAGTGCTGCCACTGTCGTGGGCAAAGGGTTTCTCGCATATACAGCTCTTTTTAAATTGTCCCAAACATGCTCAACGGGATTAAGATCCGGGCTGTGTGCTGGCCAATTCATTGTACGTATCCCAACCTCTTCGCAATATTGTCGAACTTGTGCAGCAGCGTGCGGCCGGGCATTATCCTGCATTAAAGTAAAATTTTCGCCTATGAGTCCCATGTAAGGCACCACGTGATCTTCTAAGATCTCTGTTATGTAGCGATGTGCAGTCAAACCCCCTCTATTACCGTTTTGACGGACCATGTCTATGAACACAAGTTCTGTTCGCCCGTTCATCGATATGCCACCCCAGACCATACACGAACCGCCTCCAAAAGGAACACGCTCCTCAATGCAACTTTGAGCATATCGCTCCCCACGTCGACGATAGACTCTTCTGCGACCATCTGCACCATATAAACATGTCCTACACTCGTCCGTGAACAATACGGAGGTCCATTGCTCTTCTGTCCAATTCAGGTGATCACGCGCAAATCTTAAGCGAGCTTGTCTGTGAGCTACAGACAACTTTGGACCATTTGCTGGTCTAAAAGGGGTGATATCCGCTTCCTTTAACCTTCTTCTTATTGTTCGTGCACTCACGTTTACTCCACGCACTTCATTAAGCTCTGTTTTGATGTTAACAGACGTGAGGAAACGATTTCGCAGAGAAGTTGTAACAATAAATCGGACATCACGACCTGTGGTTGCTCGAGTCATGCCTGTACCACGTCTCCTTCTGTAAGAACCTGTCTCCACAAACCTTCTGTATATTCTAGAAACCGTAGACTAGTTTAAATTTAAATTTCTACCAATCGTTCGTTGATCCAAGCCCTCCCGCACCAATGCTACAATTTGAGCCGCTTGTTCGGACGAAGTATCCATATTATGCCATATTATGGTTCAAAAACTCTCGATGAGTTAAAAAACTAACCCAACAATTCTGCTGGTAATAATAATTCAATTGACAAAAGAATAAAAAATAAATGAGAATCAATTTAAAACTTTGCTATAAATAACACGCAAATCTGATACTACGAGTAAATTTTCTTTTCTCTGTTGTATTCATTTGTTTTACTGCAGTTCTATTTTTAAATTTTCCTTTTTTTGAGATTAAGAGGCAGTTTATCCATATTTATATAATTTAATTTAAAAAGTTTGCATACTTATTTAAAAAATCATTTCAAAGTAATCCTGAACTTTGATGCAGTTTATGAGTCCGTCAGTTTATATGTAATTTTCATGGCAGGGCCATTCGGCCCTGATAAGTCCCGGAAAGTCGCTGATTACCGTGATGTGGCATTGAAACTCTACGCAAGCAAAGTGACCTTATATCTAGTCCTAACAAAATAAGAATAAGAACCATCTACCGATTCCAATTGTGAATGTAAGGACCATCTAAGGACCCACTAAATCATGCTAATAATAAACATAAAATTGAGTGACACACACACGAACAGAAAAATTTTATACATAAAGATTATGTACTTTCGTTCATAAACATGATCATGTGATACTTTTTATCCTGGAAAATAGGATCGTTTCCGTAGGTTACGCATTCGAAACTTATTATATTAAATTAGAATTTTATCAATATTCATAAACATTCATGTTACATTGATCTGCCCTGTACTGTTATGTGGTAGTACCTATTCCGTTATTAATGCCTCTTTAATGTGATATTTTAACAATCATTTATCTCACTGTAAAAGCAATTTATTCGATAAAGAAAGTTCTAATTGAATATGTGATTTATGATCGTACGGAAGATGCAGTCGACGCATTCATTGCACCTCCCACTACAATTCGGTACTAATCAATTCTTTCAAGGATACACTGGTTTTATATAATGCATAATACAGGACAGCCTATTTTTAATAAACATTAATGAGTAAAATAATGACACCAATAAATAAATCTAAAGTCAAACTACATATACAAATAATACTAATTTAAACTATCTTAAAAAATACATATATAACCCTTACAATAAAACTATAGATAAAATATTAGTCCCAAACCAATGGTCACTTATAGTTTAGTTTATTATAAGGATTTAGAAAAAATGTTTAACCTATTATAAATTAGATATTGTCCAATAAAATTAAATTACTTATTATCTAGATGGTCACGTTGATGGTGTTGGGAACATTCCAAAAGGCTAGCAGCGTTACTGCGTTGAGTGGTGCTAATACTTTGGCCGAGATAAAGGCCAGCCTTTAAATAAATAAACACTATATAGAACAGTACATTGAAATAAGAGCATAAATAAATACATAATATTACAGATTGTCCAAACATAAGAATTAATAAAGATTTAATTTATGAAAAGGTCCCTGACAACGTTAGATGTGCCTGAGTTGAAGACAAGCTCAACAATAACAAAAAATAAATCTTTCTTTCTTCGTAAATATCTTTTACTTTGTCGTTTATTAGGTTTTTGACAGGGTAATTTTCATTCTTAATATTTTAACATACAACAGACAATTGTCCACTCTTCTTCTTCTGAATTTTTGTGAATGTATAACTAGGCCATATGATACCATCTTTACCAAATTTCTCAATTAGTAATAAATAGTTGCGATAAGGTAAATAAATTAGAAAATGTAATAATTGGAAAATGTTGTCATAAAAATAATGTTTCACTTCTTTTATAGTATTTCAATCTACCCCCACAAAATTCATTTGCCTTTGCAGGAAACTTGCATAATTGACTGAAGTACATACATAGGATAACTATGCGAAATTAAGTTAAAGCGTTCTCTGTTTTAAGATGTGGCTGGTAGATTTGTAAGGCCGGGTGTAGGAATACTTTACTTCTATACCAATATTAGATTTGTTGCTTCTAATTGAAAGCATGTTGTTTAATCTTTCATTTTTAGGTAATTATCTAGGTTCACTTTTTACATGGTAAATATAATATTGTTACGACTCAGGTCCCGACAAAAACAAAATTCACACCTGCATATCTGTAAAAATACATTTTATTACCTGTTGGCATTTGAATTAATGAGATTTAGAGTCTTTTATGAGTGTCTTCTTTTGTTTACTTTGTGTTTAAAATTTGTGATTAGAAAACAGTCCATTGTTGTATTGTAATCTTTTATGGCAGTCATTAGCCAGGTGTGTCAGTTGCGCAGTATAAAACGATGACCTGATGGAGGGGGGGGGGGGGAGTCAGTTGAGCGATAGCCAAGAGCGAAGCAAGACGTGTGTACTACATCGGGAAACTTATAGTGACGGACTTTGCGCGTTTTATGGAATTACGACCTTCTGAATTACTTTTGGACTTGTTGTGTTCGGTTATATTTGTATCTGTGTTATAGGTGTTTGTATAGTTCTAATAAACTCTATAGTAATTCTAACGGCATTTTAATTCGAGTCTTGGGACTCCTAACAATATATAACAAAACCGTAACAAGCCAACCTTTAGCCGCATAGAAAAATATTGAATTGCTATTCTGCACTATACGTAAGGTGTAAGTGATGTCATATTTTCAAAGAAGGTGTTAGTGTTTGAGAAAAAGCGCAAGCGCAATGAACTAAAGCGACGCCTTAAATGGGACGGATTATCATATTACTTTGAGGAAGTGTAATTAAAAATATCTATTTTGAGAAAATTGTAGTCCTTACAAGATGTTTGGATGGCAGCTTTTTTGTAAGTTGTTAATGTTTCCTGCTATTTTTTTTGCTTGACTTAAGTACATTGACACGTATATATTTCATCCTTCATTTGTTTACCCGTTTGTAGAGACATTGGTAAATTTTTAAGCATTATGCGTGATATAAAGAAATATATCATATTATCGTAAGTTAGAATGGTAGTAGGCATCTTGACGGAATGGCTCTAATTCACTGGCAAAGTGGCAAGCCTCTGGTATGGAATCCCACCCGCGTAGATACGTTAACCGCATCCCATTTTTCAAGCTGGGTAGATCATCCGATTCAGCGGCCGAAAAAATTGAACCACCAAAGCGGTGAAAATATGCAAAACTCAGTGAGAGGTATATGTTTGTGCAGTTTGCTGTTGCAATGCTTAGAACCTGGAATTCTGAAGCCTCGAGCCTTCACAAAGAGTTCGCAAAACGCCTAATCGAATCATCATGTGATATCAATGAATAAATGTCACACACAAAAACAAAGATTACCAAGAAGCGTGTATAAATACTTAAAACCTTCTTCGCAATTAAGTTGTATAAAAAGGTACGGAACTCGAGTCCGTAGAGTTGTTGGTAGGGTAATTGCCCGACTGGCTCCCACCCCTGGTCTTGATGGCGCCATAACAACCTTGAGTTGTGTTCCAGTACTAGTGGTCGTAGTCGTTCGTGGTAGCGTAACGGCTAGCACACGCGTCCCAAACTCAAAGGGTGCGGGTTTAATCCTGGCCGACACGCATGCACCACTTAGGCAGTTTTCTGACCTAATGTGCATATTGTTACAATTACCACGTTCTTACAACATCGTGATGCAACCTGCACATCGAGATAACCGATGTGTCTAACCTGCCAAGCCACCTTTGACAAGTATGGCGGGTATATACTGTCGGTTCCCTCTATAAGTGCAGGCCCGAGCCCAGCAGTGGGACCTTTATGGGCTATTTTAAAATATATAAAATTAGTGGCCAGGTTCCAGTATCCCTTTAGAGAGCAGCAGCACATTGGTACCAACTTTGATGTTACAAATGTCCATAGGCGATAGTGACCGCTTTCCATCAGGTGGGCTGTTTCCCTTGCTGCTGAACCCAGGCAATAAAAAAAGGCATAGAGGTCTGGTTCGTACCACTATAGCAATCTAGCGAGGCAACGTAGCCTCCCTTCTAGTAACCTTTCTGTTTGACTTCGATGACCTAGGCTTTGTCAGTATTCTACTATGGCCCTAATGGTAGAATACAATAAAAAAATTCTTTATTTTACTAGTTTGTAATTTATGTATATTACGATTACGATTTCTGTTGATTTGCCTTATGAGTATGACACGTCATAATGCGGTTTTCCCCTTATACCTACCTAGTAATTTGATGACGTTTAAACAAGGTATTTCAAGAGGATAGTGGACTAAGGTCGAGAATGATTGCGGAATTAATGAATCGGATGTATTTCAAGGTTACTTCTTGTGAGAGTTTGCACGTTTTTTTAGAATATATTCCAATATGCTGACATAAAAACATATTAGACTGTGACTCAAAAACCTCATGGGTTTATTCGTGCCATAATGTTCAGGAATACGTTATATTCATATTAAAAAGAAAGAAAATACTAATTTGAAGAAATAGCGACATATTTACTTACACTAATTTGACGGCCTCTGTGGTTGAGCTTGCTAAGCCTTTGCCGGCCTTCTTCACTGCATCGCAAAGACTCCAGGTTCAATTCCTGTTATAGTTAATTTCGGAAACGTATTTTCTCCGTTATTTACTATGTTCTGGGTGTCTGGGGTCGGCTCAAGAGTAGTACGTTTTATATTACCCATAACACAAGCGTAACTTGCTTAATTTGGGGATATACAATGTGTATTTGTCTACCGATTATTATAAATATATTCTGAATTACATTTTGCACTCAGATTATTGCTGTGCCAGAATTTTATTTGAAACAACGCTGATATTTTAGATATAGGAATTCAATTTTTTAATTGGAACAAAGTTCCTCATCAGATCTTAGTCACAACTGAAATAAAAACGTTTGCCTTTGATGTTTGAAAAACTAGTAGGTCGTTATAGATAAATAGATTTTTTGCATCCCTACAGACACATATTACAATAAATTCTAATACTGTAACATATAAAAGAACAATATTAGAAATAATTTTAATTAGTTTTCAGACAACAATTAATGCACTATATGATTGTGTTTATTTGTTTCTACTTATGACATCATAAGTAGGCATGCTTGTACATGATCTATGAGGGTGCAAATTTTTGTTAATACAATAATCGGCAGATATAATATAGTAAACACACACATTGCACATACTTAAGCTAAGTAAGTTTCGCTTATGTTATGGGTAATATACAAAGGACCACTCTGAGGCCGATCCCAGACCGCATTAAATTAAGGAATGTTTGTTCAGCGTCAGGCATCCGCAGTTGCCTGGCACATGCTGAACTGCACCTATTTGGTACCACCGCGAGACTTTCTAAATCTTATTACCGTACCGTGTAATTCATTCCATCTCTGTCTCGTTGTGTGTTTACTAAATAAACGTCTTTTCTTTCTTTCTTTCTTCTTTCTGTTCATGAAATTTTCCTTACCAGGAATCGCATCGGAGCCTCAGGCTCAGACTAGAGACAAAGAACAAAGTATCTCAGTTGATTTGACTGTCAGCTCTCCTACTGGTGCAAACACCACCAGTCAGAACCAAGCGTTTCGCTTTATTTTTTCTGTGGTACGCACTGCCGAAGAGTGGAATAATTTGCCGGACTATGTTTTTCCTGACAAATACAATCTTGATGTCTTCAAGTCACGAGTGAATAGGTATCTTATAGGTAAGCGTGCTCCATCCTAAACTGCGTCATCACTCAAAATCAGGTGAAACAGTGGTCATACGCAAATACTATACTTCCATCAAAAAATTACTCAAATATTTAGTTATTTCCTGTACTGAGAAATTGGGATACGTTTTATAAGCTTACCGTTAATAATGTCACGGACATCCCCAATGAATAAAGTGTCAAATGACAGGTTAATTACTAACTTACGCGTGTGCCGTCGTCACTCGAGTGTCGTAATCGAATATCGATTCGAGTCAAGTGGGCCAATGCCATAGCATGCGGCTTTCATGCGCAACATTGTGACGAGACGACTGAGTTTGTTATTAAATTCTAAAGAGGACTTGTTGACTGATTGACGTCTCTAGGATGTAAACATAATATGTTTTTATTGCCTGAGGTAGGCAACACGGCACGAGTAGTGAGGAGCTTTCTGGCTCTGGAGCCCAAACCACCGGCAGTTTGGACCTCGTTGACGGCGGACAGCAGTTTTTTTATATGATTTAAATACAGTGTAAACTCCATGTAACGTCACTCGATTTAACGACATCGTCGATATCACTTGGCTTTGGTTGGTTTAACATGTCTTCTATACGCCCTAGCTAGAGGCCTGACCTTCTGTCAGGTCGAAATAGAGACGGTCAGGAAGCGGGAAACCGCTTGCTGCCTCGTCAAATGGTCACGAGACCTCGAACACCCTGCGGCCGCCGGCTTTACGGTGGACGAACTCAGGCCACAGCTGGAGAAATGGGTCACCGGCACCAGCGGAACCCTGACCTTCAGGATGACGCAGATACTGACCGGACACGGTTGTTTCGATCAGTATCTGTGTCGCATTGTGGGCTGCTTGCCTTCTCCGGACTGCCGCCAGTGCGGCGCACCCGACACGGCGTTTCACACGCTGGTCGAGTGCGCTGCATGGACGCCGCAGCGTTTCGATCTCGAGGCGCACGTAGGAGCCGTCGGATCTCTCGGCAACTTGGTAACGGCCATGTTGCAGAGTGACGACCGCTGGGAAGCTGCGGTTACTTTTTGCGAGGCAGTAATGTCTCTCAAAGAGGCCGCAGAAAGGGACAGGGAGCGAAGTCCTTCGGCGCGTGCTACGGTCTCTTCTCGAGGTCGCCGGCCTTCAGCTGGCACCCGGAGAGGCAGGTACACGCATTACTTCCCTCCCTGAGTTAGGTTCCGGTACGGGGGGGCCTTAGCTGCTAGGTAAAGCAAGGGACTCATCTGCCCCCGTCTCGAAGTGGGGTGTGTTCTCCCAGGGCACACTCCAGGCACTCTATTGCGCTGGATCGACTGTTGCGTAACTATGTTCTATATCTCAGTCTTTCCACCACAAACAAAAGCGCAGGGTCGACAGGGAGGAGGGGGTTTTTAGTGGGTATTGAGGTTGCTCGCCCGTGCGGCATCGCTCGGAGTCTCCACACTCCTCTGTGTCATCGATCGCGGACGGAGCACTAACAAAGCATACTATTGCTATTGTTATCGCCCCCGACCGATGCGTGACGTTTCCTAGCGACGGCCCAGAGAGTGCGTAAATCGGTTAAGCATTTTCCCTCGCCTCAAAAAAAAAAAAATGTCTTCTATACAATGATACACTCTATATAGCATTACGCCCAGTCTTAATAACGGCAACAATTAAATAATAATAAGTACTTTTTAAGTTGCCAAAATTAGTAAAAACTTTTCCATCCGGTAATAAACTCGACTGCCGGCATCATGCATAAAATTTCTTTATTTAATGAAAAACAAATTTAAAGAAAAAATTAAATAACTTGAACTCAAATAAATATGTCCACTGAATGAAGTAAAGATGTGTTGCTGAGAGGTTTGTTGCGCCGTTACTTCGCCTTTAGCCATGACTAAAAGTGCTTTGGAAAAGGACTTTCAATAAGTAATGACTAAAGATTTCATTTTGAAGTATATAAATTCAGTTTCATTTATCTAGCGTCTTAATTTTAACTTTAAGAATGACTATGTCCTGTCGGTTATGACCAATAATTAGTTTTAAATTAAGTAAAATTTAATAATGATAACATCACATGAAGATATATAAAAAATATGGGGCTTCCTTAGAAACATCTAACAGAAGGACAAGCAGAGAAAACTGTTGTAATAACATAAGTCGAGACTCGATTATTATTACCCTCTGTAACAGATCATCCCACTTGTCATACGTCAAGTAAAGCAAATACGAATATCTAATTAGCTGTTTTGTTAGATGGTGGGCTGTACCCATCATTCAACAAAGTGAGGACCTTGAGATTCACGGAGACGTACACATTATTCATATACGGCACAGATGAAAGTTATGTTCTATAGGCTTACAACTTAATAGAGACCCGGAGTATGCGGTGTGAGAGGATGCAGTGGCAGCTATTCCGTACTCACAGACAATCAAGATACGGTTGGCCTTCGGAGAGACTTCACGTCTTATTGCGTATTCTGTCGTCTGTATAACAGGGAGTGTTCGAGGAACTATATAGAATGGTGCCTTCGTCTTCTTTACATAAGTTGAATATTACATAAGTAGAATTAGCTTTATTAATTATTATTTTATTAAAAATTTAGATCGTTTTCATCTTACGCCAAAAGGAAGGTTTGCACTGAAAATCAGCGTTGTGATGGATACAATTCCTACACAGCAATATGCTGAGTGCAAACGTTGTTTGCTGAAAATGAGGAGATTTTCGAAATATGTATGTGTATAAAAATGTATAAGGAATGTAATTACGTCGCTATTTCTAAAATAAAGTTATTATTTCTTTTTTTTTACCATAACGCACCGCTCGCCGTCGGCTAGGTGTTCATCCCCAATTTTTTAAACCGCTTCTCTCGTGAACGTAATAGTTATCAAAAACATTTTAGGCGCACCGTGAGGATGTGTTATGAGCTCCCAGCTAAGTTTTTCTCACAGCACTACAATATGGACTTTTTTTTTAAAGGGTGTTATAAAATTTCTTCCAGGCTAGCAGTACCTTTGGTGTTACAAATGTTCATCGGCGACGGTAAACGTTTTCAGGTGGGCCTTCAGCTTGTCTTCTGTACTTTCGCAATTAAAAATATCCGTTGATACGCAATGGTTGACTAAGGCTCCTGTTGCTATTCTGGATCACGTTACATACTTTTCTGTTAAGTTGTATAGTATAGGAACACCTCAAACTGATATCGTGTAATCTTAACAAATTCTAACTAAGATGTAATAAAATCTATTGTAACTTCCTATTGCTGATATGTATTCCATCGGGCTACCTGATGGACAGTGATTACCGTCATACTGCTTTATGTAAAAATAGGTCAACACTTAACAGTAGAATGCGATCAACTAGTAATGCTGAATGTTTTAGGTGTATATAGTTATAGTACAGCTAAATAGATAACTCCTTTACATTAAACCATTACAGAAAACCTCAGTCTAAAATATTCTAATTATATTTTATCGTTTAAGAGAGATGTTTTCCAAGTACCTAACAATATCTTGGTTGTTGTAGTCAACATTTTGCAGGGATTTACTGGAAAACCACATCTTGCTATCCTTACTCACGTAATTAAATGATTTTGACCTTAACAATGAAATTAGTGGTCTGTGTGGATATTGATCAATAGTTTTGGCGAGACATGACTAACGTGGCATTGGTTGCGATTGCGATCCGTTTTATGTCCGATGTTGATTACGTCATATACAATATTTTGTAACTTTTCTTAGTAATCTCATTATTGCCGTGTTTTCTGTAAAAAAATACTTTAACATTAGTAGTAAATTGACATTATGAGTATAGGGTTTATGTAATATTTTAATTAGTAGTAACGAAAATGAATGGGTAGTTAAGATATAGGAATCAGGCATATATCTAGGCTGTTTCGTAATAAGCTAATTTTTATGCAGTCAAAGAACTTCGAACCATTCCTGGGAAATCATTGTGTGATTCACAGATTAAAAAGTAGCACAGGTTTAAATCAAGGAGCTTTTTTGTGGACCAGTGAAAACCGCATCGATCGGCTTTGTAGTTTTTACTTGAATCCCGAATAAACAGGCAAGATATCTAAAAAAAATGCATCGTGTTCTTCATGGTTTTTTTTAAATTAACTAATCTACAGACTCTAGTTCCGTACCCTTTTTACAACTTAATTATTGTTAGAGTTTTTTGAATGTATACACGATTATTGTTTATGTGTTATTATGTGTGACATAAATCTTATGATTTTTGTGTTGTGTTGTGTACCTTAAGAATAACTTACATTTTTTTTCTAATTTTAGTACTTAACTTATACTAATGTAGAGTGTATCTGTTACATGCTGGTGTTGTGAGAAAGTGCATGTGCAGTGTATGCCTTATGTCTATACCTATATATATTATCTTAACTAGTGCCATGTATGCTGTTTTTTCTTTCTGTGTCTAGGTTATTAATTTTTAGGCTCTTTTTGTGTCTTGGTTTGTTTGCGAATTGTGCGTGTAATGCAATGCAGTGGTATTGCGCGTTGGTGTGAGTAAGTGTGTGTATAAGTTTTGTTGTTTTTGATTGTGTGTTTGTGACTTTGTGTGGTTTTCTTCATGGTTTATATAGTCTATTACAGATGATTTTTTTAAGTAGCTTTAATGTACGGACACGGCATGTTTAGAATTTTAGGATATTGTAGATAACCCTTCAGTCACTTCCACATATTCAAAGCTAATTATGTATAATATTACATTGAATTCCACGATTATTGTATTTGTTGTATAACATAGGCGTCCGAGTAAAAGTAGGTTGTGAATCAGTCGAGTGGTGATTTAGTAGGTCGGTATTGAGAACTCGATGCATTTTAAATTAACTTAAACTTTCAATTTGTATATAATTTGCATATATTTATTTACTATATATGAATTAAATTATAATTCAAAATAAACTTTTTAAGTACGAGTGGTACTTAATCAATTTTTCATTGTTTTAGTCTAAAAATATATTATCAGTTTTATTTCGGTGCACATTGGATCTATGTTTAATCATCGGTCTTATCGACTCGAATCTGTGCTGCAAAACGTAAAACTCCTATCTTCTTCTCTTGCAGGCTTAGTCTTATAGATTGATGTATATATCTCTTTTTAGTGTCGATTTTCCGTTTCAACGAGTTTCAAATCACAACGATTCTAAAGAAGTTTCACTACAAAATGTCTAAATTTTTACATACAAGGTCCTGCATTGACGTCGACGATATGTGACCTATCCTTCCGTAGTTAATTTTATTCGAAAAATTTCTGTGACCTTTTATTATATTATTATGTATTTGCTAGAGAAATGACATGTTGCACAGATCCGTCTCACCTTGAGTGACAAGCGGTGCAGGGTACAGATTGCAGCGTTTTATCTTTGGACATCTAGATAAGAGCAGATAGAAGTAGACTCAGTCAGTCGTCCTTGGACTTCAATATTTCTGATTTACTCAGTATAAAAAATAACTCAGTCTCGCAGGTTTTACACAGCACTACAATATGTCTATTTGAATAATGATCACTTCAAATAGGGTGTAAACAAAGATCTGAAGTCTCAACGGGGTAGGCAACGGATCGCTTCCTTTAGCGTTGCAGGTATTCTTGGGTGACTATTATACCACTTACTATCATCGTGTCCACGTGCACAGTTTGCTAGTTTGCCTACAAGCGAACATAAAAAAATCTTCCGTTTAAGTTATGGCTTTATTTCTCCATTTCTGTTTTGTAGGTTTCCGACAAGCCGAATCTTTTATGCAAGAACATCGTAAGTGACATGTAGAAAATCATACTGGAAAGCTATTTAACAAATTATTTTCAATATATTACATTTTCGATTTTAGTATATTCATATTTATTCATAAAAAGAGATATATAATTATATACATAAAAATCAACCCTATTTAAGTCGACTTAAAACACATTTCTTTTTACCCGTTAGTATTAAATTTCTATATAAATAAAACTGAAAAGCATTGAATTTTAAAGTTTATGCTAGTGATTTAAAGTGTAATTTGTATTGAATTTTTTGAATTATAAGATGTTGTCGGACGTAGTAGGCTAAAGGAATTATATTTATATTATTAAAAGTTAAAGAAGAATATTCTGTGAGTATATTCTCTGAATTTGTACTTCTACTGCGAGTGAACCACACACACATTTTTGAAGTGATAATTTCTTATGGGAGGGTAAACCGCCTCGTTACGTAACGCGTTACGGCGCCAGTCTGTCTGGCTTCCCTTTCTAGCACACAAGTTATCACTTCTGACGGGCGTCCCGAGACGCACACGTTTTTTATACTTATATATTTATTATATTTATACTACAAAATGATGTTGTTTCTCTGTATGGTATAATAAAAATTGCAAATATTGTCACTTACGACGTTTTTTCCGTAACAACCCCGAAGACGCGTCCGCCCATCTCTTGGGCCAGAATCACAGCAGCGATAGCAAGGTGATTAGTATTTCGGGCGCGAATGGTGGGAGTAGGCAGCGCAGTCTCTTGCCGCCAGCCGTTTTGTGCGCCCGCCCGCCGAAGCGCGCAACACCGCGCGGAAACTCGAACATTCGACCAACAAGAAGAGATATACCGAACTTGTGCCCTTTTATGTCAATTTGAGTGAAAATCTGTGTTGTGTTAGTGTGTTATTATTCCCCTCTTTGGTGCGCTCAGGAACTTTCACCAGCTGTTTTTTCAAGTGAGTATTTAGTGCGTTTTTTTGGCGAACGTAATTGATAGTTGCACAACGTTTGACGGAAAAGACGAATTTTCGTCAATTTTACACGAACGTTTCCTAACACTAGTGATTTTTTATATATTTCGAATTTTAGTTTTAGGAACTTTGTTATATTACCGGAATAAGTTTTTGTAGGTCGAATGAATTTGACCTACTTTTGTTTATATATAAATCATGTTGATTTCCTGTATATTAAATGTTTTTTACTCGACATAGAAATACGTATAAATTAATCTAATTAAATATTTAAATATTTCAGTCCTTGGCTCCTCTTATCCTACTCCTACCTTCTTACGTAGGTCGGCGTTCTACCGAGATGCTCAGTATCCTAAACCATATATACCGAGATACGGATCCCACCCAAGGGCACGATTGCACCACCAGCCATCAGTCGTGCAGTCTCCACTTATAGACTTATCTGCCCCTTTTTTCTTTGCCGGCTTATCTCACTGCAACGCAGAGGCTCCTGGTTCGACTCCTGGCGTGGTAAATTTCGGTAATGAATTTTCTCCGTTATGTACTATGGTCTGGGTCTCTGGGATCGACCCCAGAGTAGTCCGTTGTATAACCAATAACACAAGCGTAACTTGCTTAATTTGGGGATATACAACATGTGTGATTGAAACAACAACAAAAGAAAACATGGCGGAATTAATGCGGAAAGGTAAAATTGAAAACTTTATACAGTACGCGATCAAAATCATAGAAAAGGTAGTCAAAAGAAACAGAAACCAATAAAATGTTGCCAATATATTACTACAACGATATATTTGTAAACATAGAATAGTAAGACAAACTGTATAATAGGACTAGATTTAATAAATAGATATAATAATAATATAGACATAATAAGATTCATTAGAAAGGAAAAGACAAAACGAAAAACATAAGAAAATTAAATAAAAAAGACTCCCCACATATTGCCCTTTAAAGATAGGTTACAAGAGACAAGAAAAATAATATCTCTGTCTTGGAAAATGACAGAGGAGAAGGCGATACTATTTAAAAATTTAAAAAAAATCTTTTTTTAAATTAATATAGAATTTAAATCTGGGGTTATATGGAAGTCCTTGGGGTCAGTTCTGCACACACCTTCATCTGGGAAGGAGTTGTGAAGTATTAACCACGAGACTATCTATTAATCCTAGCGACTTACTGGATCTGACGAGATGCCGCGGGGCCGGACCATACGTATCTCGATATGCATCGCATGTCATGACCATAGGTGTGGCCCACTAGTGAGTTTCTCTAACTTCGAATGTAGCAAACGTGGCCGGTCTATTTCTAATCCGATGAACTATAATTTTAATCCTCTGAATATTCCAATTCTAGACTTGTAAAGAAGGGTATAAGCTCTGTTATAACTGCATTAATAACACCACTAGTCAGCTACATTGGGTGATATGTCAATAATCTTCAAAAGTAAATTCGAGTCCTACATTTGTAACACCAAGCGTGCTGCCATTGTGCTGCCGCTCTCTAAAGAGAGATTGGAACCAAAATTTATTTACATCAAAATATACGTAATATATATTAATATAATAATAATATAATAACGGATAAAGAATACTAATTCCTGCGACCGGGCGGCTTGTCGTAAGAGGCGACAAAACAACCCACAGCTAGGTGGTAGGGAATTTGCCCAACTGGATGGCTACCATCCATGGTCTAGAGTATGCCGCAATAACAACCTTGAGTTGTGTTCGGCAATCAGTAGTCAGGTTCCAGTTTCGCCTTCAAGGACAGCAGTGCATTGGCAGCACCACTGGTATTGCTAATGTCCACAGGCGACGGTAAGCAATTTCCATCACAATTGGGCCGTCAACCTGTCTGTTGTGCTTCAAAAATAAAAATAAAACATAACATACAAACTAATAAATTAAAGAAAACTTAAGTCGGGTATTAGTAGAATACTGATCCTAGGTCATCGAAATCAAGTGAGGTTCATCTGCATTATCCACATTACGTGTAAAGTCTTAGAGAAAACAATTGCAAGTCTTCAAACACTGCTGATTGATATTTTATTATGCAATTATCTGCAGTTTATAAATTACTTAAGTTCGCTAGGTCCGTTTTAATTTCCATATTAAAGAAAAAAAAATCTGAGTGAAATTGTGTGGTGGATCAATACTTTTTTTATATTTTCATGTCTATATATTAAAAAATTTCAGATATTTAAAAATAAATTGTTAATAGATTAATTAAATATAAAACAAAATTCTAATGACATTACACAAACAGGTTTGTGGTGACGTTTTAATTATGTTTTCAATATACAAAATATAAAGGTGATGATAATATAATTGAATTTGGCTACTTTAGTAATTACATATTAGAGCTAAATTTGAACTTGCTGTATTTATTATTTGGTAATAGCAAAACTTTGTTTGTCATAAGCACTACGATAATCACTTTATAAAGCAGTAAATTCAGTGGACTATTTATGGCACGACTATACAAATATACGCCTGTTAGAATTAATTTCATTTATTATTTTAATAATTATTCATGACGACGCTTTAGAACACTGTTTTATGAAAATTTTAAAGCAAATTTAAATTTATAGTTGAAAAAAAATTGAATCTAAATACGTATAGGATTAAAATTAAAATTATATAAATAATAATAAAAATATTCTCTTATACTTACGATACATACATCCCGTATAGCAATTTAAGCTGGTAATGTTTTTTTATAAAATCCAAATGAATTGATACTCGTTGATGTCTTTTGTATGCGTCGCGTTTCGGTGGCGCGCTACGAAAGTAGCCGGCGACATTCCTATGCGTTTTCTACGGGGCTGCGTTCAATGTTCATTCATCATATACACCTATACAATATATATGACAAGTATCGAAAATACTGTTCTACATCTATTAGTAACAAAATAAAAAGTTTTTCAAAATATAAAAATATTTAACCTCTCTAATTTTTTTCGTAATAAAAAAAACAGAAAACAAACATTAAAAACACGTTTTAAGATACATTAGGCCATAAAAGACGTCAGATATTATGTACGCAAGTACTCATTTAAATATAATGACAGTAGTGAATTTCTCACAGACGGAAAATCCGATTGTATGAAAAACATTAAGTAGGTTAATGTAGTTAAAGGCCATCAAACCAGTACATTTTGAATACACGAAGAAAAATTATTGCACATATTAAATCTGATATATAATATACTTTTTCGGACTATAATTAATATTAATAACTCTTGTATGAATCATAAGAATTGTTTTAAGGTATTATATACTTTAGTAATTTAGTAAGAAAATAGTTTACTGAATATTATCTTAAGTTTTCTTGACTAGTGCAAATAGCTTACTATTTTCTTCCTTCTTTATATTTTTTAAGAAAGATCTATACCCAGAGCTATGAAAAGTTATTTAGAAATATCTGTAACATATGTTATTTATTTTAAATAAGCTAACATTATATTTTGTTTGTATTTAGTACATTAAGGTACATTAATCAATGTACGTTGAAACATCTTACCAAGTTTTCGTAGGGCAAAAAAATAATATGTATGTAAAAAAAAACTGGCATTTTTATTGTCTAAAAAATATGAATGTTATTGTTTTTATTTCTTTGAGTGGTTGAATTTCTGTGCACACGAAAATACGAAAAAAGTATGCGTGCTTATTTTTAATTAATTTAATGTATTTATGCATAATTACATAATTATAATTGCTTATAGTGTATGTTTATTCATGTTATTGTTTGTTTTTATTGCTTTATATCTTTCTAAATTGCGTAAATATATTATAAGATTTAAAAAAATAATTTAATTTAATATAATTCATCAATTCACAGATCATTAAAAGGTCAGTAATTCATTACAATAATTGTAATTAAGGAATTTAACGGTAAATTTACAAACACCAAATTTAAAGCAAATTCATTGTTCTTAAACTTAATTACGTTACTGATTTAAGTATACTTCCGGGGACTGCTTGATTTACTTTTTTGGAAATGGAATTAAAGGAAACGTATATTTTGTCGTTATATATTTATAAATACTGGAGGAATCAATCTAATGAAGAATTTGCAATGTAGCAAAAATTACTAAAAAAATACAATTACAAATCACGATCTAAATCTATACATATAAATAAAATTAGAGTGTCTGTTTGTAATGTTGAAATAACCGCTTTTTACTACCCCAAAATAACATTTTTTACAATTTTTGTCTGTCTGTCTGCCTGTTTGTTCCGGCTAATCTCTGAAATGGCTGGACTGATTTTGACGGGACTTTTATTGGCAGATAGCTGAAGTAATAAGGAGTAAACTTTTATTTTTGAAAAATTCTTTTATTTTGGAATTTTGACGATTTTCAATCACCACGCGGGAGAGACCGCGGGGCGCAGCTAGTAAAACATAAAGCAAATAATAGTAATAAAACATAAATATCCTAAAGTAAAATACTTATCTAATATAAAAAGATAATTTATTTTAAGTTATAGATATAAAGAGGACTATATTTTAAAGCTACAACTTATGATTGGGTAATTTTTTATATAATTTATTTCTCAAAATAATCAAAAAGAAAATTTGCTTTTTTTTATTGCAGTAGTTCAGCAGACAGGCAGACGGCCCACTTGATGGAAAGCGGTTACCATCGCCTATGAACATTTGCAACACCAAAGGTGCTAGAAATGCGCTGATGATCTCTTAAACGAGACTGGAATCTGGTCACTAATGCCGGAACACAATTCAAGGTTGTTATGGCGGCATACTCTAGACCAGGGGTGGTAGCTGTCCAGTCGGACAAATACCCTGCCACCTGGCTGCAGGTTGTTTTGTCGCCTCTTATGACAGCCTGCCCGGCCGCAGGAACATGTAAAATAAAAAATCTCCTGTAACATGTTATGTTACAAGAATATGTATTCTAAGAAATATAAAAAAATATTTTTTATTCAACAAAAATACACAGCTTTACACAAAACATCAAAAAAATCGATACATTTTACAAAAACGCAGTATATAACTGCTGTAATGTATTTTACAATATTATTTAAATTAAATCTAAATGATGTTACAAAATTACAAGTCAAAGAAACTACGCAGTTGTGGTCAACGCTAAAAATGTAGAAACACTTTATATTACAAATTAATTAGTAAAGTGCTTGAAGTCTTCAATTTTAATTATTTATGTATGAATTACATAAATATAATTTGTAAACAGTAATTGAATTGCAATTTTGTAAATATTAGTAAATGAAGGACGAAATTGTAAATATCATGCATTGCTACAATAAGCATTCTTATAATTGACTTACAAATGGTTCCAAATGGGAACATTAATTATGTATAGTTTTTATTTATTATCTAATAAAACTATAATAATTTATAAGGATCCGTGATGTCGGTCCGTTAGTATGTCACACTCATTTTCAACAACGATTGGGTTCAAGGCTGATTAACTTGAATGTGTTATTATATATCAAGCTGCTACACAATGGTGTGGTAAATTGTAAAAAATATAAAGATTTAGGGTATGGTTATATGTAACTGAGGATTTGAAATGTTTTTCAGTATACAGTCATGTCGAGTCAGCACATTTTTACCACCTTTGGTGTTGTTTCAAATCCGTCTGCCTGTTTGTTGAACTAATGCAATTAAAAAAACTTGAGAACGACTTTACCGATTTTGATGAAATTTTTTGTGTGTTTGAATGGGTCCCCAGATTATTTAGATTCACAATAGGAACTGATAGGTGGCGCTTCGATCGGGTCCTAGATTTTATCTTGTCAGGAGAACGTCTGCCGTGACCTCTAGTTATTAAATATAACTGAGGGTCAAAGGGTATCTAATTTATTTTTGTATGTTTGTATGCAATCTGGCAAACGGATCACTTGGTGGTAGGTGGTTACCGTTACCCAAGGACATATTCAAAGGGAACCCATGCATTCTCTCTAAGAATTTAAATATATACAGTGAAACCTGGTTAAGTGGGACATCAAGGGACCTGCAATGTGGTTTCACTTATAGAGGTATTCCACTTACCCAGTGTCTCAGATATCCAGGTATAAATAAATAGGTATCTGTCTCATTTACACAGGGTTCCATTAATAGAGGTCAGAATTTGCGGGTATATATGAATAAGTAAGTAAACAAACAAAACGATGTTATCTTACTTACAGAGGTCTATGCATATAAAATTCACTCGCCGTCTCTGTTATAGAGGTAACTATGATAATAAATCGAAAGAACGAATCCCAGAATAGAGATTTGCTTCGTCCCACTAACAGGGGTAATTCAGTGGCATAGTGTTGGGACCTCAGCATGAGTTCCAGTTATGGAGGTTTCTCACTTATCCAGGTCCCATTTAACCAAGTTTCACTGTATTAATAATAACAAAATGGAAAATGGTAGTTATTGACAACGATTTAATGTGAATTGTACCCAAGGCTGCTGACAGTGTTACAACACCCGTGTGTATTCATCTCAAAGATGTTTGGAAACTACGCGCTTTAGTGATTATGTCATTGAATTTAAAATACTAAAATGTGCCATTGATTTTTATATGATTTTGTTGATGATGATTGTATTCGATTTTAAGATGTGAATATATTTTGTGTTTATTATAATCGCTGTATGAGTTGCGCAAGTGTGATTTAAAATAACTGGATTAGGCTATATAAATGACGCAGCATACTATCCAATTGCTCCGAATTGCATCCGGCCTCTGAATTGATTGAATTGATCCTGAATGAATTGGCTCCGGGTTCGATTCCTGGTATAGTAAATTTCGAAAAAACGTATTTTCTCCGTTATTTACTATGGTCTGGGATCGGCCCCAGAGTACTCCGTTGTATATTACCCATAACACAAGCGTAACTTGCTTAATTTGGGTATATACGATATGTGTGTTTGTCTACCGATTATTATTATTATTGTTTTAATTTTCTTGTCTGTTTTTTCGAGATTCACTTAAAAACTAATGGGCCGATTTCAATGCGCTTTTCGGTAATCTACATGTAATTATTGGAATTAAAATCTAGCTTAGCTAGCCGACTTTTTTATCCTGGGAATCCCGCGGGTATTTATCTGGGAATTACTTTAAATCGCCAGATTAAAAAAACAAATTCGAATTCCAGTGTGATTTTATTGATCGATAGCATTCATGAAATAAAATATATGATATTTTTTATCCCGGGAATCTCACCAGTGGTTTGTAGTTGTTCGGGTGCATAAAAATTCGCTTATTTCGACACAATTTTCGTTTAAACGATAGTTTATGTTAAATGCTGCGGTACTTAGTAAAGATGGTTGAATTTATTTATCTGTTAATTGGTAAATGATAATTTTTTTTACCGATATTTTTATTGGTTGAAAATACTCGTAAATCTTTCCGTTGAAAAATTTATTCTGCTAATGTTAACTCGAATGGTTGAGTGTCCTATATTATTTTTGATTCAATGAACTTTCCTTCATACTTCTACATTTTAAGTTAGATATAAAATTTAAAAATCGATAACAACAAAGTAAACAAAGGCTCAAACACACAAAAAAAAGTGAAAACACAAAGTATAAATCTCTTAAAATACAAAAACACAACTTTACCAAAATAATAGAAAATATGCACTGACCCGCCGTAATATCAAATACCAAACAATATTTTACGTTTAAAAAATCAACCAATCCCGTCATCTTCGCGATCGGTAAAAATATCGTTTCATTTTAATTTTCTAACAAATAAAAATACCATTAAGTGTAAAAAACACCAAGTTAAATATTGTGCTTTATTTTGAGGGACATAGAGCATACAATCAAATACTAAAAATTCAATATTTACATGATAAGTTGAAAACATCTGCAATGCGAAAATAAATCTTGTGTTGAGGACTAAAAAGTTGAAACTTGCATGTATATAATTTCCAATAATTACCTACGCGACTACACGCAGTGTATTTGTTAAATGGTATTTTTAACCGTTTTGCTTAATTTTATTTATCGAATAGAAGTGTTAATTTTTTTACCGGTAAATTTATTGGTTAATGGTTATATTTGCCACCACTAGTACTTAGTATCCCGGGAGTTTCGCGAGAATTTCAAGTCAAGCGTAGACGGAGTCGCAGGCATGTCCTAGTTTAAAATAAAATTATGACATTGAAATTTTCAAATTTAATACTAAAGTAAATATAATTTTGATTTATTTTAAAATTAACCTAATATGTATAATGAAATTTATTTAGAAGCATTAGTGTAGTGTAGTGTGCATGTCCTGTGGATGAAAAATTATACTGAAAACATTCCATTATGAAATATCTGTTCATGTACCTAAGTTTTGCAAATAAAGATTGTTTGGTATCTCGTCCCTTTATCTTCATTTAAGATTAATCCCATTAAGAGAGGATTATAACATAGATAGCTGCATAGTTTGCTAAGAAATTGAAATAAAAACACTCGAATGTTATTGATTTTTTTCCATACTTTTAGTAATAAATTCATAAGGTTTCAATAAACTCTATACTCCCACGCACCGCACCTATAACACAAAACAAATCGTCACACATCACTTCAACCAAAAAAGAATTAGCATAAAAGAAAACAAACGTCATTACTCTTTATACAATATATACTTTATTTTCAAGCGATATAGTCCAAATTTGTGTAACCTGTATTGGATAAAAGAAAGCAAATGGTCCAGTTAACCGCTTTGTTACGGATTAACTAACGTTCTTACTGCTGTATTGTTAACAATGACATGTTAACAGGTTGTTGGGCAATGCGCGGTCGCGTGTGTGATTTGTCAGGACAATTGTATTAGCGTAATATGGTGGACTTGGTAATTTACAAATAAATAACAATCCTTTTAGAATGCCTTATTTATTTTGTACGGTTTTGATAGTTAGTGCAGTGATTACACTATGCGATATTCCGAGGCCCTTTCTTTAAATCAGAGTGGTGTAATAGGAAAAAGATAACTGGATTCCACTACCCGTGCGCAGAAGGATGTCATGTAGTATGTAGTTGTTACAATAAATTTATTATTTGATTTTTATGATATATACTTTACATTAAATTTGTCAAGGGGTCTCTACGATTTGGCCTTTCTATGGCCCCACGCAAACCCTCCAAAAGACCGGGCTTTTGTATGGCCCGTGGTCTTGAAAGAAATACAATTTAGTAAGTAATATAATACAATAATAGTAAGTAGTCATCGGCAAACCTTCTGCGCGAAGCTTATATAGCTAGGCTATGCCCATCTTATATATCAGTTCTTACATAGACAATAGTATGAGCGTGTGTAGCGTACAAGACTGAAATTCACATAATAGTTAAGCATGATGACGGCGCGGTAGTGGTGCGGTGGAGACGTGATGTAAATTCCGGTGTGGCGTCTACATAGGCGCTAATGATGATGAAAATTAACGCTTATGATTTTATTTAATTGTTTGTCTGTCTGTGGGATCGCTTGCAGTATCGAAATCGGGTCTCGAATATCAAGTAAAAATTATGTTTTTAGAAATATATTTTGAATATTGAAAAAGGGGCTCGAAAGGGATATTAAAATTTATTGATCTTATTGAGTTAGGTACACATATAAATTAAAGGACTGTAATATAATGTTTCAAAAATATTTTAAAATATAAAGTAATGTTATATGTATATGTTTACATTATTATATACATATTTATGATTTATGAGATAAATATTATAAGTAGTGTATGCTGTTTAGTCATGATTCGAACCAACTTTATTGATATGATATGTGGATGTATTAGCCACTAATCTACTAAGAGTTTACAAATTTATAACATGTATGTAATATACATATATACAAGTACATGTACACCATATATATGTGGGTATATACCTCTATACTACTTATATTGTTTTGCTTAACATATATCTGAGTATAAAGGCCGGAGGAAGAACATAATTTCGGTGTATCTTTTCAATCTATTACCATTTTCCGATTCGCTAGAAACGCTTGTTCCGGCAGGATGTTGTCTACACAAATGCCATTCAAAATTATGCACTGATGCCAGAAGGGAATGTATCGAAAATGCTTTGAATTCTATACAAAGTGAATAGAGTTCATTTTTAAATTTACGCTTTGAGCTATCTTTTAAAACGATGTAATTGATAGATTCGCGTGTTCTGTTAACTGTATTAAGTAATTAAATAATCATATTGACCTCTAGAATCCTTAATTGTCGATAAGCAAAAGTAGTATAGGTAAAACGTTGTGGTTTAATTTTTGTATTGTTACAACTGTGGTCCCGACGAAAACAAAATCCACTTGCTAATCTGAAACAAAGCACATTTATTACGCGTCGGCATGTGAACTAATAGCATTTAGTTTCTTTTATGGTCGCCTTCTTTTGTTTACTTTGTGTTTAAAATTTGTGATTACAAAACAGCCTATTTTTGTATTGTAATCTTTTATGGCAGTCATTAGCCAGATGCGTTGGATTAAGTCGGCTTACATACGGGGACATTGCAGTTGCGCAGTATAAAAGGATGATGGAGGGGGAGTCAGTCGAGCGATAACCACGAGCGAAGCAAGACGTGTGTACTACAATCGGGATTCTAATAGGTGACGGACTTTGCGCGTCTTATTGAATTGAACGCATCAGTCATTCAATTCGCTAACAACACTTCTCAATCAGTCAATCAACCAACACATCTAGACTAAACGAGTGTGTTCTCTCAACCAACCCCCGCTGGACGTGGCTCGGATGATATTCCTTGTGACCAGAGTAGGTAATCAGAGCAAGCAAGGTTGTCACTCTACGGGCTCCAGGGTCGACAACTTATGAAAACTCATAATAGAGGAACAAACAAACTCAAAATAATTTTCCAATTTACAATGCGTTCAATAACTAGGGTATTCACCCTAATTCGAATTTGAAACTATCACATAAATAAAAAATCAACTTACCAAAGTGTCTACTAACGTAAATACCCCCTGAGTACCTTATAGTGGCTTTCAAACTTCTTCATAGCCACACTTTCTTCACGGTAAAATTATTATCATCTGAATCTAAAATGTCTTTCATATAACGCCTGCAAACTTACTTTTACAGGAAAGAAAATCTTAATCATAAAACCAGTGGAATACATTGCATAGGAATAATGTGTCAAAACAAACTGTCCACCATACATAATCTAAAATAACTCAAAAACTAGATCCGATTTTCACATAAAAATTATTGGAAGGTAAACTTGAAAAGACAATGAACTTCATGCACATCGTTTATAACATACAGAAGTTTTCTTATCTTAATCAGAAAACCAAGGGAAACATCGCATAGGAATAATATGTCAAAGTCAACTTTCTACTATACATAATCTAAGTAAAATAATTAAAAAAAAACTAGATCCGATTTTCCCATTATAAAAACTCTTGGAAGGTAGACTTGAAAAGACAATTAATACACGCACATCGTTTATAACGAACAAAAGTTTTCTTACCTTAATCAGAAAACCAAGGAAAACGTCGCATAGGAATAATATGTCAAAGGCAACTTTCTACCATACATAATCCAAGTAAAATAATTTAAAAAACTAGACCCGATTTTCACATTATAAAAACTCTTGGAAGGTAAACTTGAAAATACAATGAATACACGCACATCGTTTATAACGAACACAAATTTTCTTGCAAGTAACCAACTCCCAAAAATAATGATGAAAAAGTAAACTACCTACGTAATTTGTTCGTTTTCCATTTTTTGGCAACCATATCGTAATTTTTCGTACACGAAAAATATCACTCAAATATGAGGGTAGTAAAATTGTCTACCACAAACGATGAACTATAATTTTTTTACATTAAAATTCTTAATTTTCAGAATTCACACTAAAATAATAATTAAAAATTACCATACCTCCTGTGCCAGGTAGAATAGGCACGTAATTTTATTAACTTACCCTGCACGATCCATAAAATTGCACTTTCACTCGCTGTACTAACGTGAATTTGAACCATGCCGGCACATAGTAAGCCCAACGGTGACCAAACCATGCATAGGCCGACACACCGCCGCTCCACAGGCACATTCAGGACGTCACCACTACGTCGCCGCTATTTCCGCCGAGGGCCCCGACATGTCAATCGTCCTCAAATGCTTTTGCTTCCACTGTGGGCATGCTTCAATCCATCAGCACGCCTTCTTATACTGGCAAGGCTTCGCAGTCATTGCTTTCATTGTGGGCACAGGCTGAGATCCCACTTCTGATGTCGCAGAACGGCCTCGTTCTCACGACATCTTCTTTAGTTATTGCAGGTTTAGTGGGCGTCATCAGGATAAAATGCGAGCATAAAACACAATAGCCACGGTTTATACACTTTTAATTTAGATTTAAACGATATTTAGACGTAGTTTAGACCGAGCAGCGGGTTCAGGGCACCCGCTCATACTTCCAGCTTCAATACTTTCTTTAAAATACTCCATGGTCCAACTCGACCTGTTGCCACCAACCAAATGTGTCACAAAAACTCCTCAGTCTACCCAAGTAGATATTACTCAAAGTATAGAGGGCGCTGACCCCGCTCTAGACATGCTCTGCTCTCATTGGTCGTTTATTAAATTACAATATTCATAACTTTTATTAGGTTAGAACGATCTTTAAGTTATAGAAACATTTAACAAGTCAAATTAAATTAAATTAAGAATTTTAGAAGTAATTAAAATATTAAAAAATGATATTGTGCGTTATACATCCAGTCAATAATACATCCAATTATAACTTCCCTCCGACATATATATATATATATATATATATATATACCGTGTAAATAGTTACAATCTAAAACCTGGTTTAATTTCTCTCACACCTCAAGAACATCTTCTGATTACTCAATACCGCAGTGGGTAAATATATAAGGAACCATATAATATCTCCACAGTGGTGACATCATTTACACCACAATTCTAATAAACTATATAGTAATTCTAACGGCATTTTAATTCGAGTCCTGCAACTCGTAACAGTATCATCATTCATCAGGCGGCCACCATCGGGACCTAAGTGCCAAGTGCAATTTTTTTTAACACTCAATCATGTTGAAGTTAGGGCAATATTTTATGGCACGATTTATAATTCCCTTCAGGATCACGAGATGGCGCTAAGTTATAAGCAAATTGTGTTAACTTGTATGAGATCGAGTAGTAAACAAACTTGCACTAAGCACACGAAGGTAGAGTTTGTCATCAGTGTAATTAAGAAATCTGCTGAACCTCGTGCATATCGGCTTCATCTTCATGTGAATCTAGACGATCCAGTTCCTCGACAATACGGACATAGAAAGAAGGTTTAAAAGGACATACATTTTTGAATTAAGATAATAAGACTACGTTTTAACACTTTTAAGCGCGGCAATTTATTTGTATTTTATTATTCTGACGTTTTGGCCACTTTTCAAGAAATTGACGCTAGACTAAATAAAACTAACATTACTCATTGACACTTGACATATTTGTCTTCCGTGATCATGGCTACTGAAAAGTGGCCGAATCGTCGGAATAATAAAAATCAAATTACTGCGCTCAAAGATTAAAAAGTAGTTGTTATATGTTACTAGTCGCGAAAAGATAAGAAAATATAAACTTTTAAATTTATACAATGAACATAGAGTGTAATCTACAAGCAATAATTAGTAAACGAAAAAAAATATTTTTGTCTTAATAAACTATGAGAATTACACTATTGTATTCTTTTTCCATTCCTGCAGTAAGATTTACAAATGAATCTTTCTTTACCTATGAACATGATATTAAAAATTCATTTTCTTGTGATTTCACTACATCATTATAATTATAGGGATGTAGAATTAATATACCTTCAAATTTCATCCATATAACCACAGTAGATTTCAAAAAAATAGTTCTAATATTAATAGACGGACCTATAATCACATGATGATTTGATAACATTTCCATTTTGTATTTAATCACTACGGCACTCTAGAAGCATAAACAGAGCAAAGAAATAAAAAATCTATAACATTATTCCTCCACACCCTTTCACTAACTCTGATCGTGACTTGGACATAAAAAAAACATTGTTATAGTGTAATAAATAATAAACACGGCGGCACCTGTTTGCTTTCGCCATTGCGAACGCCGCGCCTGCGCACGGCGCGCACCTCTTGCGAAACCGCCTACATTTAGCACGACAGTCTCGTTGCGCCTCTTAAGGGTTAACGCATGCGGGCCATACGCTACAGCCACATAATGCGGCTACCGGGCTGAGGACTACGTTTTTTGTACATCTTATATGAGCTTGTCCCACACCGTGGCACCGGTGCTCGCTACTCGCCACTAACGCGATATTTTACCTCTCTATCACGCTACTTTTATATGTGTTTGTCAAAGTTGAGTGTATTCAATAATGTCAATATTTTCGTTTTGTATGATGTTGGCTTATGAGTGGCAGGGCAATCAAACTGCGTTCAACGACATTAGAATACTATAAACAATGGGTTAAAAAAAGTAGCGTTCACCGACTACTCGTGTAACGCGCGTTAACATTTTTCAAATTATTTAATCGCATTAGTGGCCTGAGGGTCATCGTCTCTGCCTTGTGTGTTGGCAGAGCCGGTATGGGGCTTCGAGTTAAAACTCTTTACCCCGGTCCAAATTCGCGGGGGGCAACTACCCCCCGGTGACGAGGTACCGGAGCCGCCAGACACATAGGGGTGTGTCGGCAGGCTCGCGTCGGCCAATCAGCGGCATTCGGTGGCCATCACGGGCTTCGCGTTGGCTCCGTCTGCGGCATGGTTGGCCAGTCTGCGGCTTTCGATGGCCATCTCGGGCTTTAGGTGGCCATCTGCGGCGTCTGGTGGCCTATCTGCGGCATAGGAGATTTTTCGCGACCTCTCAACATCGCCCTAATCCCGGCGGATGAGGTCACGGGGGGTCGGTAGCCATCTTGGGGTCTCGTGATCAGGTGGTCGCGCGTGCAGGGGAGCAATCCCGTGGAGGTGGGTGTGGCGGCCGTTGTCGGCGCGGTCGAACAGCCGACGCGTCGACATCGCCGCGAATTCCTCAACACTGGGAATGCTCAGACCGCGGGCGATCACGTCGTTCCTTACGAACCGACCCGCGCCCGTACACATCCGCAAGGCGATGTTCTGCTGTCTCTGCAGCAGCTTCTTCCTGGTAGCCGAACACAGCGCATACCACGCCGTAGGTCAGCCTCGAGCGGAGATAGGTCTTGTAGACCCCGATCTTCGTCCTCAGAGGCAAGCTGGATGATAGTACAGGTCGGAGCAGGACCTTGGCTTTGCGAGTCTGGTTCACCGCATGGTCCACCTGTGGGCCCATGCTCAACGACCTGTCGATGTGCACTCCGAGGTTTAGTGGCGAGTGTCGGGGTTGGTGTCTGCGTTTTTGTAATTTGTAGCTGTTTCGTGTGGCCCGTGTGCGCCGAACTTTATGTTTATGGTTGCGTTTATGATAATTAGGTATTCAATCAAGCGATTTTTTTATAAGTTCAATAATTGAAAGAGAAATTTACAAGAAACTTAAACTTCTAAGGTCAATTAAATCAATACTATCTATAATGTTAATTGCTTATATGTAAATGTAAACATGAAAATCAACTCACTGCTACAAAGATGTTCTGCTAATTTGTTGGTAGTCGATAGAGGTCTAGAAGATGCAAGTCTTCGAGTATTATCCGTCAGATTCATTGATATACTATGTTGGAATATGCCTTTACACTTCAGGGTGGTGATCTCATTTTAGGGATAAAATGTACCCAATGCTCATTTCAATCAATCCAACTTTATTCCCGAGAGCGTGAATTCAAGTCAATTTCACACTTGGTCACGATTACAGATGTATAGAAAATACTATAATGGCCTCTAAAGATACTAAAATACTAATACATAATATATGGTTCCGTTTAGCATTACAATGTGTGAGAAAATTTCGCAAATACTTGCAAAATTCTGAAAAAATACTAGAAATAATGAAGTGATATTGAACAAAAGACATTTCAATGAGTTTGCGTGTAAAATTAAACCTTCTAATACTATTAGCAGCTACATTTTTAGGAAGTACGAAACGGAATTGGTCTTGAATGTCATTACACAACGTTATGTTTCATGTAAGGAAATGAATAAATCCTTGCAATTGTATCGGCTGTTTGTTTTATTTAACGACATTGGCACGTGTCAAAAACCTCTAGTGAATTTATACGATTTTGTAGGTATTTCAACGTCTTATACAGAAACTTGAAGACTACCCTTATTACATAGGTACTAAGATTCATATTAGTATATTTTTATTAAATTTTAAGTGACTAAATTAATGCACGTGTAACTTGATTTATATATCTTATAAGTATGTTTTAGCTACATTTTAAATACAGCTTGTTATAAGTTATTACGGCAGAGTTGTTAAGAATAGAATAAAATATACTTTATTGCATAACATTAAGATACAATTCAAGAAGTTTAAGTACAGAAGACAATAGGCGATCTTATCACTAAAAGCAATTTCTTCCAGACTACCTTAGGATGAATTAGAGAAAAATTGTGCAACATGTGGGTTTTGCAGGATAACTAGAATAAAAAAGTAAATATATAAAAGGCAAGTATAATAGACATAGAAATAAAACAAAAATATACATATATTGATTTATATATAAATAATAATAATAATCATAGTAATCTTATATAGAATTACGTAAGTATGGGAGAGATAAAGATGTGATAATTGAGTTTAGAGTCCGAGGTAATAATCCTTCACGAGTCCGTTAAACTCCTGAAGAGACTGGGCACGCCTGATTTTCACAGGTAGCACATTCCACAAGCAGACTGCATGAACTGTGAAAGATTTATTGTTAAATCGCAAATGACTTACAGATGTCACCACCCGAGTTTCCTGAATCTGTGAATGGGTATTATCTAGGTAAGCGTGCTCTATCTTCGACTGCATCATGGTCCAATATTAGGCGTGATCGCGGTCAAACTCAAACCTACTAGTATTTATCATAAAAGACATAAATAGTTATATTAATTTTATTTGTTATATTATTCTATTGTTATCTTATTCAATTACAAAGTCTCTATCTATTTTGAAAAAATAGTATTTATTTACTATGTACGGTAATTTGTGATTTTCTACTTTTATAACTTTATTTTTATTTTGTTACAGTAAGTTTGCATAATTTACTCCGCTTGAGTGATTCTGCTGTTTCCGCCAAAGAGTAAAAATAATATAAATGAATTCCAGCGATATTTAAGTCAGGTTAATCAAAAGTTAATTTTAATAAGCGAAACCCATAAATCATGAGAATCAATGATTTTTTTTAAAATCCATATATCATTTAACCGGATTTCGAAGTATATGATTTTTTGGTGATGAAACCGTCAAAGGTTAGATTGAGTAATTCAACACATTCATTAGTGGTTTTATGTATAAATTTTGTTGATTGCCATTTTTGATTAAGTTTATAAATATTAATGCTAAGTTATGGTTTTATGTCATTTCTACGTGATCTACTATAATATTGTTACGAGCTACAGGACTCTAATTAAAATTACGTTGGAATTACTATAGAATTAATTAGAACACAACACAAATGTTATTGAATTGTGCAGTTTGTAGTGGTTTTATCCAGTTATATTTATTTGTACCTGTGTTAGACGTGTTTGTATAGTTCTAATAAATTTTATAGTAATTCCAACGGCATTTTAATTCGAGTCCTGTAGCTCGTAACAATGCATTTTGTAGGAAAGCAAATTGGAGTTTAATTTTAACTAATTTGGCAGACAAAAGAACCCTAATATTGCTTAAATGACATCAGCTGTTCATGACTATAATTATATTATTACGAATCCAACAAAAATTTCATTAAACCTTATACAAAACTAATGAATTTAATATACATAATTTCTGCGTTAAAAGTGTAACTTTGAATAAATTATTTTGAATGTCTTACATAATGTATCACGTGAAGAACGAATGGGTATATTATTATATTCAGGCAGGTAGAAGTTAATTCTAGTTTGTTGCTAGGGCAAGCAAAATGCGTATTCCAGTTTTTTTATTATTATAGGTTTGAACTAGTTCTCTAACGGGTTTAGAGTGTTATTGTGTGAAAGTCAATAGTGTGTTTCTATTTAATTTGTGTGTCTATGCATAGAAGTCAGTATTCTAGATCAGTCGGAGAATTTAAAAATAATAGTGCAAATTAGTAAGCCTTTAAGCCATAAATTGCCTTAGTATGGGGACATTTTAATTATAAAGATTAATATTCAAGACTGTTAGCAGACTAGAGTATTTTGCACATTTAGTTCTGGGCTTACTTAATGATTTACCCGTCGAATTACATCAAAAAACATTGAAAAAAACTTAAAATTGTTAATATCTACTGACGTAGATATTCATGGCGCTGACGTAGATACCAATTTAAAAAATATATGTCTAATACTTTTTAACTGTAATGTATACTGTAATGTTAACTGTAATGTTTTTAATTGTATTTTGAGTGATATGGCGTTTAAGGTGACGTAGATATTTTGCAAAAACGGATCCCTAGTCAAATCTTCATCTCTATCTGTTCATTTACATAGAAGCCTTAACAAAAATAAGGTTACATATTATAGGGATCTGTGGTGGTCAACGTTGATAATGGGCTATAATTATTATTAAAACATACATATTATAATATTTTAGTACACATGGATTACAATTTCGATCAGGAAATATTTTAATTAAAGCAACCTTTAAATTGAAAAAATTGTAATGAGCGTTACAATTTTCATAACATATCTAATAGAACCGTTCACGCTTTAATAGCCATCAAATTCGATAACTGGTATCTACAACTCCTTTCTAATTAATCAAGTGTTTAATATAACCGCACCAGTTCACAATAGAGCCGCTTGACTATCGAAGATTACGGTATCGACATTTAATTTCGTACAGACGTCATAATTTTACTCCCGTAAGTTTGACAAATATATCTTGCAGTCATTTTCAGTTTTTTCAGGACAAAAACGATCTAATTTCTCATCGGCGTAAAAAGAACCTACGATTTTATATTCTAAATTCCATTAAATTTACATCAAAGACCGTGATGAATAGACAAATAAACATACTAACAAATTTACTGTCCTATTTATGTATTAAAATATTTTTTGTTTTATCATAAATTATATAAATTAAGGCAGTTAATTAAACTTAAACACAACTATGTAGTTACCATTTAATTTTACTGGAACTAAATAATATCTATGGGAAACACCACCCATAGCAATGATTTGCTATATTTTATTTATTTAAATACTACTTGATATGTAAACTACGTAATATGTAAACGGTTTTATTACAATTTCTATGATCAGTTTTAGAGGCAAAAATATTAACAACATAAAAAAAGATAACTTTTTATTTCCAATGCAAACGAGAATTTGAAATACAATTTCTAAAATTATAAATATTCTTTTTTCCATATTAGATAAACTCCAATAGAAAAGACGCGATAATAACTCTAGACAATTTCATATAAATATAATGCAATTAATGGCTTCCCACACTGTGATATCAAAGACATTGACTTTATCGATATAACAATTTGTATAATATTTTTGCTTTTATCGATAAATTAATAAAACTAGTGCAAGCTTGTTACTAATGTATTCGATAGAAAGTGATTATAATTTTTTGTTCAAGATCGAGTATAGAGCTCTGTGTATTTAGTAGCGTAAAATTTTATTCATTGATTATTGATTTATTCATTTGTAAAACATTTGTTAACGATAACGTGTCGTTCTTAACTTGTGGGTGTTCAAAAGAATATCTGTTTTAATCAAAAGCATATGTAGAATAAAAAGGGCGTGTAGTATATTTTTTTGTTGTTTTTGTTTATCTGTGGTTATGGTTGAACCTACTTATGGTTCGCGGTGGCTCAGCGGGTATGAAAAATGCGTCTCATTCAAATACCGTGAACTCGAACCCGCTTAGGTAGTTTTGTAGTCTAAAGTAGACAATGTTTTTACAGTTGGTAAAAGAACAGCGAGAATGTCGACACTATACAACTGCTAGACATAAAACGGCATTATTTACAATGTTGATTGTTGTGTGTAGTATGTAAAAACTTTTTACGTAGATAGTGTCGAATTTTGCAAATATTCTAATTTGGATACCCTGCCAAAATAGAAAATCGAATCGGGCATATGGTTTAATACATTAAGAAAATTACAATCTTAAGTCTATGTTTGCATAAGGTTCATATTTGGTTTAAAAAAATATGACCACGTTTCTGAATATCGCAAAAAGCTCGAGTGGTTGCCTATCTCACTTCGCCGGAATGCTCATCTTCTCAAATTACTATATCGTATATTGTTTATACCTTAAACCCCTTCTTATCTTAAGGAATGTTTCAACTTCCTTCATACGTCACATACACTCAATTTGCGCTCCACTAATAATCTCCTATTAATGGCACCTGCAACATTTTATTCCAACTCCTTCGCCATGCAGGCTGTCTTACGTTGGAACTCTTTGCCCATTGACGTCAGAAAGGCAAAATCTTTTGCCATATTTAAAAATTCACTTACGAGTCATTATGTTAGTCGTACACAATAATGTATGTGCTAGTTTATTACACTTTTGAATGTAATCTGCTGTCCATGTAAGTATTTTTTTTCCATTATTGCATTATTATAATAATTATAGATAATTTAAGAATTTCATTTAAGTCAGGTTGCCTGGAAGAGATCGTTTTTAGCGATAAGGCCGCCTTTTGTTTTACCAAGTAAATATTGTCTTGTTGTGCATTTTTTTGTAATTTTTGTTTTGGTGAACAATAAAGTGTTGTCTATGTCTAATATACATTTTTAAAATGGATTATATTTCTATTTACGAAATTAAAAAATAAAACAATAAGCATTTGGGTCGCTATAGTAACTTATATATTAAATTCTCATCCGCCTGGCATACAAACGTTTTAAGAATTTAAGCTAATTATTGGTTAGTTCAAACATAGGATAAACGACCTTCATATATCATACATATACGTATTTCCGGGCCAGCGGCGTAACACGCCTGAATAGTTAGAGCTATTAATTTTTTCAACGTGTAATAATAAGTTTTGAATTAGTTAATTTAAAATATTAAAAGTCACTGCTCTGTTAGACTACTTAATAAGAAATTTAAATAGCTTGTTGTATACCATTTGAAAAAGTATTTTGATATAGATCAATCGCTGTTTAGGATTCCGAAGGTATTATTAAGAACCTTTATGAAATCGTTGCCTTTCTATCCGTCGGTATGTGTATGTATATTAGTTATTTATAATTATTATAACATCTGGCAGACAAACACACATATTGTATATCCTCAAGTCACGCAAGTTACCCTTCTGTTATGGGTAATATACAACGAACTAATCTGGGTTCGATCCCAGAGACCCAGACCATAGTAAATAAGGAAGAAAATTAGTTTCCGAAATTTACCATACAAGGAGTTGAACCTGCTCAACCATAGAGGCCATTTAGGGGCCATCCATAAATTACGTCACATGTTAAGGTGGGAAGGGGGTTCGAGGAGGTGCGTGTGACATTGTGTAACAAGGTATGTGAGGGATCCTAAATTTCGTGACGTCACATTTCGAGTCTAATATATTTAAGCTTTAAAACACGAAATTTAGAGCCGCTTGCATAACGATGGCCTCTAATTAAAATGAATAATAATCATATTAAACTGCCTAAATACGTTTTACACAAAACGTATTGACAGTTCTTTAAACATATTTAGCGGCAAATTTTGCGTTGTGCAAGACGCTAGTTGTATTTAAGGGTGTTAAATACGTTTTTTGTTTCTTGAATAAATTTAAGCAACCTCATGCAAGCAGCCCTTAAACTATTAACGAAAAACTTCAAAATATATATTTCCGAACCTTTATATGTACGAGTATGAGAGTAGTGTTTAAATTATCAAAAATAAATTAAATGGAAATAAAACTAAAAAATTACGGAAATGCTGTTTCTGTTTTAATTTATTAATTCTTGATGTAAAATAACAAAATATGTGACGTCACACGAGAGAGAGAGAGGAGTGCGAATGCGACCAGCTTTGACAACGACGAGGGAGATGCCAAAAATTGTGGACGGCCGCTTATTTCGGCAAGTACTGGGTCTTATAGATGAAATTTGATGTATTGTATATGCCGCTATAGAATCCTGTATTCAAGTAATGAAAACACAAATTAAAAAGTAGTTTAGACATGTAATTGAGGGTATTCATTTCTTTTCAGTGTACGTGAATTGGGTATCACAAATTAAATCCTTAAAAATCATGAAGACGTTTGTTAGGTTCTAAAGTCGTATAAATTGTGTCCTTTTCCTCTAACTTTTGTACAATGAAGTAGAAAATAAATAAAAAAAAACGTATGAGTGAGGCTTAAAAGTATTTTATTAAAAATTGCTTTGAGTAAGATCCGTAGCTATTCTACGGGTCTTGGTCAAAGTAATTTTTAATAAAATGATTTTTTTAAAGTACGTGGTATTTCGTGAACTATCTAACTTGCTAGATTTATTTATTAAGGGCCTACCTAAATCACAGAATGTACTTACAAGAAATCCTTATTACACAAGACTTACCAAATAATTACGAATATTTCTCAAAAAAATCGTTATGATTTAGTATACATTTCTATACATAACAATAATACTTGTTGGAAAAAGAATATATTTATGAAATATTGTCTGAATTAAAACGTGAATCAAAATTTTATTGTGAAAAATTAGTTTTTTTTGTGTAATACAAATGCGTTTATCCTATGTAAATTATTATACCTTAAAAATGTGCTAATATGTGAGAAAGATGGCGTACTCTATTTAGGTAGATCCTTAAAGCCTGGTGTTTAAAATTAAAAATTGAGGTTTGCTAAATAACATATGAATTCATATCTCATTATTTTTCAAACACGTGCATAGTAACGCTAAAGTATTAATATGGGGTATTTTTGATTAAAACACGTAAACTTAGGTTCAATGTCTTTATGGGGATATTGCCTTGACCATATAAAAACATAGAGTGAGGTCGATCACGCCTCGTCGATATTGGCAGGATGACAAAATATCGCCCATGTTTGTCGGGTGTATAAGGTTTAAAGAACAGTTCACACATACATATTAGGTAGCCTTAATAAATTGAAGATAGTCACATAATGTGTTAGCCAAAAACCAAGGTTATTTTTACACTAAACCGATTTTGCTAGCTGCATCTCCTGTTTTTTAACACTTTGCCCTATAAATGAAATATATATATAAAGAATTAACCAAATATGTTAAATATTAACTGTCAATAAGATGATGGAAGGGTAGTTATCATCATTCTCTCTACTTCTTACTAGGAAGAAGAAGATATGTGTTTAGGAGTTGTATATGTTTTATGTGTTAGAATACCTTAAGGAATAAACATCTACAGTAAAGGGAGGAATCAAAATTTCTCACCTACAACAGCGTGTTGAATCAATTGCTCATTTTGTCAACAGATCTATTTTTTCATATACATGTATGTATTATATAACACTAGTGGTCGTCACGTGGTCGAAACTCTACCATAATTAATTTACATTATAATTTTGAACATCATTAAGGTTCTGTTGTCAAAGACTATATATACTTCTATAATCACAGATTTCGGCGAAGCTACACTGTTAATTTGACTTTAACAATAAACAAAAGAGTATATAATTATATATGCGCGCGTGTGTCAAATATATGGTAGTGCGTGTAATGTTTTTTTTTATTGATTTAATGTATTTTTTTATAAATATTCTTTTAAAACATTATCATTCTGCACTCCTTCTCTATATAAACTATAATATAATAATAATAAATATAATACTTTTCGTAAAAAGGAGTACAAAGTTTTTGCATCACATATTAACATAATGACAACGCCTTAATTCTAGTTATCAAGAAAAATCAAGTATAATTTATAAAATTTCGAAAATGAACCATTTATTACCTTTTTTCAAACTTTTTTCATTATTAACAGTTTATATTAAGTTACTAAGTGGTACAACTTGACACCAAAATGTATTACGTATTTTTATATTAATAATATGTTTTTATTATAATGTGACATTTGGAAACTCGTTTGTATGTATTTTGGTAGACTCGACGACCTTAGTGTGAGGTGGCCCCAGATGTACACGCAGCTACGAATGAAAAATTATGGATATGTATAAATTGTTTTTAAACATTTACCTCTCGTAATCAAAATGTATTTATTTTTATTAATATATTTAATTCATTCAATTATAATGTCCTAAAAGTCTTATAATTAAAGCGTCAATCTAAGCATCTTATTGCTAGTTGATTGTTGAGATACAAAACGCTACAGAAAAGGATGATATTCTATGAAGAAAATCTAAGAAATATACGTTTAAACTTAGATATATTCAAAAAGTTTTTTACTTCTAAAATGTTACAGTTAAGTGTAAATCGTCAAAAAAATATTGCTTCTCTTTATTCAAATATGTCTGTAAACTACTTTATAAATTTAATTGATCATGAAATATTAACTTAATTAAATAAAAATATGGACACAATAAAATTATACATTAAATATAGTTTTGAGTAGGATATTAAATCTATATTAACAAACTTAGATAATCACATGTTATTTAAACTAAATTTGATAATGGTATTGTTACGTACGAGCGGGGTACGCACTTATGGATTGGAAGAAAACACCAGTTTTAAATTTAAAAGCTTTTATTAACTCACACAGCCGCACGTAGTACCTCTCTGCAGGGTTCCCCCTATACGCACGACCAACGATGCACAGTCTCGATGATAAGTTGTCACACCCTCAATACCGTCGCCGATATTGCGTGGACCACCTCCGATATTATCGCGGGTAGCTTGCGTCTGGTTCCTCTTTCGAACTGCGCTACACAGCTCCTTCACGTATCTGTCCACCAAACTGCTCACTAAATTCACCACTTAATTCGTCTCTGTACTCTATTAACCTTCTCTGATAACTCTTTAGTATCGCACTTGTCGTTTCACCGTCTTGGACTGAACTCAACTTTAAACTCTAAACTGCCCGGTAGGCGCGCCTTACGCTGTTTATATACCCGGAAGAATTTTCTAGAACCCGTCTATCTGTCTCTGTCTTTTCTTTCCCGAACCTTCTGTTCGGGAACTTTCGTTTATACGTCTATCCCTTTCTAACATCTATCTATCTCTTTCTCTCTTTTGTCGTCTATCTCTTTCTAACATCTATCTATCTCTTTCTTTCGTTTATCGTCTATCTTTTTCTAAATATATCCGTCCTTGTCTTTTCGTTCTTGATTTTTCTAGAGTTTTCCAAAAGTTCTAAAACTAGCTAGATGGTTCCACCATCGTTCGCCACACCACCCCCTCCTAAAACGTGCTCGTCCCGAGCATCGTTAGAACCATGAAATTTCGCTAGTCGAGCTACATGCACTATTTTTGCAGGGCTCCTTGATGATTTCCGAATTCGATAGGTAACATCATTAATCCTAGTGACTACTGTGTAAGGTCCTTCCCAACTCGATTGCAATTTTGGAGATTTTCCTTTACGTCGAACAGGATTATGAAGCCAGACCAATGAGCCTTCATCAAAGTCCCTTAAGTTAGCACGTCTATCGTAACGGGTTTTCATCCGTTCACTGGCTTGTAGATTTTCTATTCTCATATGGTGATGAATTTCTTCTATCCTCCTTCTTAAGTCTTGGACATAGTCCGAAACACAACTTGGAGTATCAGGCGGACATCCTGAAAGAAGTTGCACTGGAAGTCGGAGTTCCCTTCCAAAATTAGCACGAGCTGGCGTTGTGGAAGTGCTCTCATGAACAGCCGTTCGATATGCTAGGAGAAAGAGGGGAATGTACTCATCCCAGTCTCGTTGATGAGAATCCACAACCTTTGCCAGATGCCGTTCTAAAGTTTGGTTAAACCGCTCTACCATTCCATCAGATTGTGGGTGATACGGGGTAGTTCGAGTCTTGTGTATTCCAAGTATCTTGCAGGTCTCTTGGAAGACTTGAGATTCAAAATTGCGACCCTGATCACTGTGAATCTCCAGGGGTAAACCAAATCGGCAGAAAACTTCTTTCGTTAATTTATCCGCTACCGTAGTTGCTTCCTGATTTGGAATTGCAAAAGCTTCCGGCCATTTAGTAAAATAATCCATAACCACCAAAATGTAACGATTTCCTTTATCTGTCGAAGGAAATGGTCCCGCCACGTCAATTGCAATCCGTTCCCAAGGGGCACCCACGTTGTATAATTTTAATCTACCTCGACTTCGTGTTTGGGGTCCTTTCACAGAAGCACACCTCGTACAATTCCTACACCATTCCTCGACGTCTTCCCTGCAATGAAGCCAGTAAAATTGTTGACGCACTTTCATCAAAGTCCTTTTCACACCGAGATGTCCTCCTGAAGTGCCGTCGTGATACGCCCGTAAAATTTCCGGGATTTTAGACTTGGGCGCTACTATTTGCAAATGACTTTCATTACCAGCTGGACTCTCCCATTTTCGACATAATAGTTCTTCATTAAGCACCAGACTATTCCATTGCGCCCAATAGGCCTTAGTTGTTGCGCCAAAACCAGCAATATCACTCCAATCAGGTCGAGATCTATTAGCCTTTTTCCAAAGCAATATCGGTTTCAGATCTTCATCTTCCTCTTGTGACTTCCGTAGAGCATCTTGACTCCACTCATCATTAAGAGCGTCCGTTCTTATTGCTTTAATGTAAATAGCACCATCTTTCTCCTCTTGTCTAATACAATGCCTGCAATCCTCTGAACACGGTCGCCTGGATAAAGCATCAGCATTTCCATGACTTCTTCCACTTCGGTGTTCCACCACAAAATCGTATTCCTGCAGTTGTTCAATCCAACGCGCAACTTGACCTTCCGGATTCCTAAATTGCAGCAGCCACTTTAATGCCGCATGATCCGTTCTGACCAGAAACCTCCGTCCCAATAAGTACTTCTTAAAATGCTGTAAAATTTTGACTACTGCTAGCAATTCTCTCCGGGTAACACAGTAGTTTTTTTCTGACTTTGACAAAGACTTACTGAAATACGCTATGACAACTTCCTGATCTCCTTTCTTCTGAGAAAGTACCCCGCCAATACCCGTATTACTTGCGTCACAGTCAACTATGAAATCGTTGACCCTGTCTGGATAGCCAAGTATTGGTGTATTACATAAGCGCTGCTTCAGTTCCTCAAACGCCATTTGACATTCCTGATCCCAAACAAATGTCCGTTTCTTCTCGGTTAATTTATGTAAAGGGGTTGCCACTTGTGAGAAATTCTTAACGAACCGTCGGTAATAAGAGCAGAGCCCTAAAAATGCGCGGACTTGTGTTTTATCCGTCGGTATAGGCCATTCCTTGACTGCACAAACTTTTGTTGGATCAGTTTCAATGCCGTTTGCAGAAATAACATGTCCCAAGTAGTTAACTCGTCGTCTAAAGAAGGAACATTTCTTCAAACTTAACTTGAGATTTGCGCTTTTTAATTTCTCGAACACCATCTCCAACTTTTTCAGATGATCATCAAAATTTCGACCCACTATAATGATGTCATCGAGGTAAACCAAACAGGTTTCTCCTAATAAGCCCTCTAAGACTCTTTCCATTAAACGTTCAAATGTAGCTGGAGCATTACATAGTCCAAATGGCATTACCTTAAATTGCCATAATCCTTTACCAGTAGAGAACGCAGTTTTCTCCTTATCCCTTGAGTCCATCTCTACCTGCCAGTATCCACTCTTCAAATCTAGGGTAGAAAACCATGTCATACCGTTCAAAGTATCGAGAGTCTCATCTATCCTTGGTAAGGGATAACTGTCCTTTTTCGTGACATCATTTAATCGACGGTAGTCTACGCAGAACCTAGTAGTTCCATCCTTTTTCTTTACTAAAACCACAGGAGAGCACCACGGGCTAATAGATGGTTCGATTACCCCATTTCGTTCCATTTCCTTGATCATGTCATCAACTTCCTTTTCTTTAGAAAATGGAACTCGACGTGGTCGTTGTCGGATCGGATGTTCATACCCAGTATTAATTCGGTGCCGAACTAATCCGGTTCTGCCAATATCCTTGTCGTCTTTCGAAAACATTTCAGAGTATCGTTGTAATAGACTTTCGGCCTTTGCCATCTGCATGGCTGTTAAATCCTCTTTGCAACCTTCCATAATTTTACTGAGATCTATTCCATCATTTTCCCGGAAGGTGTACACTCTACCTCCGCTGCCACCTTTCATTGGGAGTTCCATGGCTCCACACTTAAGAATGCCCTTCTGTATGTCAAGGTTACACTGATGATTTCTGAGGAAATCCAGTCCAATTATGCAATCATCCATAATGTCGGCTATTATCGCTCGTTGCCAATAAAGCTTGTCACCAACTTTGATAGCTACTTTCTGCTCCCCTTTTACTGGTACACGCTGGCCGGTAGCCGTCGTGAGCTGGACCGTCCGACTTTCATTAGTTACTTTACCATTTCTCCTCATTAATTGCGGTCCAATTACCGTACGTGACGCTCCAGTGTCTATGGTCAGTAAACAAGCAACTCCATTAACTATTCCATCAATAGTTAGACTGTTCCCATCTGAGCTTTGATAAATCCTTATTCTTGGGGTTATTCGTCTACCAGCCAGCGCCCACCCCGCAGCTCTGACTTTATCTAGTTTTCCTGATTTTCTGACGCCTGTGCACTAGCGTCAGTTCTTTGTCTTCCATAGGGTCGATTTGGGCACCTGTTTCGGAAATGTCCTCGCTCTCCACAGGCATAACATCTGAATGTAAAAGTCCTTCGACCTCCCGTGGAATCATCGCTTGACGTGATCTCACGTATGCGTCCGCTCCTCGAATCTCGGCGAACAGCTTCTACCTCTAAAGCGTGTGCTAAGGCATCCTTCATGTTATCATGGTGGCCTAACCGGACAGCTGCTCTTATCTCAACGTCAGATATGCCGTCCACAAACGTTTGCAGGAGTATGCTGTTAACAAGTGTCGAAGGCGAACTCTGATATGCCTTTCGCACCAGCTTCTCCACCTCCAGTGACCACTGCTGCAGCGATTCATTAGGTCTCTGATAACGCTCTCGAAGTTGGGCTCGAAACACGTGCTCTAAATGAGAGTCACCAAACCGTGATTCCAGAGCTTCCATTAGTTGCTCATAAGAGGCATCCTTGCTGACTGCCTCCAACACATTCGTCGCTTTATCCCGGAGTCCCAAAACAAGCGCAGTCCTAGCTTGTTCACTATCCCATCCATTCATCTGTACCACCGCTTCGAATTGCCGCCTATAAGCTGCCCATGAAGATGCTCCATCATAAGGAGGTGCCTTAAAATTCATGGCAGATGGAGTTGTCACCGTTGGGATTGGCACACCCCTAACCTTTATTCTATGCAAATCTTCTTCCATGGCTGAAATTCGTTCCTCATGCCCAGACAGACACTCTTCATGTACCTGAAGCTTATTTCTTACCTCCTGTACTGCCTGTGCACTATCTTTAATAGCCTCTAGAATGCTGCCTTCACTGGTCCTCTGATCTTCCCCCAAAGCACGCAGTTGTTCTTCCATGGCGCGCAGCTGATCCTCCTGACGGCGAGCTTGCTCCTCCTGACGGCGAGCTTGCTCGTCCTGCATCGCTCGCAGCTGTTCCTCCTGACGGCGAGCTTGCTCGTCCTGCATCGCTCGCAGCTGTTCCTCCTGACGGCGAGCTTGCTCGTCCTGCATCGCTCGCAGCTGTTCCTCCTGACGGCGGGCTTGTTCGTCTTGAATTGCTCGCAGCTGTTCCTCCTGACGGCGGGCTTGTTCGTCTTGCATTCTTCGCAGTTGTTCCTCTTGACGACGGGCCTGTTCTTCTTGCATTGCTCGCATCTGCTCTAACAATGCCCAGAACTCCGATTTAGGGGGCTGCGTACTCGATGAATCGGTTGAAGTCCCCTCAACAGGATCGTTTAACTCCCCAGGGTTTTCTTCCACGGAGCTCTCCGGTTCCAAATTCTCTTGTTGCTGGGCGGCGGCCCTAGCACGAGTGTTGACGCCGTCTCTTGGCATTACTGGCATTTTATCTTCCAATCCCACTTCTGACACCAATTGTTACGTACGAGCGGGGTACGCACTTATGGATTGGAAGAAAACACCAGTTTTAAATTTAAAAGCTTTTATTAACTCACACAGCCGCACGTAGTACCTCTCTGCAGGGTTCCCCCTATACGCACGACCAACGATGCACAGTCTCGATGATAAGTTGTCACACCCTCAATACCGTCGCCGATATTGCGTGGACCACCTCCGATATTATCGCGGGTAGCTTGCGTCTGGTTCCTCTTTCGAACTGCGCTACACAGCTCCTTCACGTATCTGTCCACCAAACTGCTCACTAAATTCACCACTTAATTCGTCTCTGTACTCTATTAACCTTCTCTGATAACTCTTTAGTATCGCACTTGTCGTTTCACCGTCTTGGACTGAACTCAACTTTAAACTCTAAACTGCCCGGTAGGCGCGCCTTACGCTGTTTATATACCCGGAAGAATTTTCTAGAACCCGTCTATCTGTCTCTGTCTTTTCTTTCCCGAACCTTCTGTTCGGGAACTTTCGTTTATACGTCTATCCCTTTCTAACATCTATCTATCTCTTTCTCTCTTTTGTCGTCTATCTCTTTCTAACATCTATCTATCTCTTTCTTTCGTTTATCGTCTATCTTTTTCTAAATATATCCGTCCTTGTCTTTTCGTTCTTGATTTTTCTAGAGTTTTCCAAAAGTTCTAAAACTAGCTAGATGGTTCCACCATCGTTCGCCACACCATTACAAAATCCTTGAAACCTAATTAACACTGCGATTTAAAAAGCGCAGTATTTTGTTTTTAATTCGACGTTTAGTCTACTTTTCAGTAGCCATGATCACGGAAGAAAAGTGGCCGTAACTTCGAAATAAAATTCCATGATTAAAACAGTTAAAATATAGTTTTAATTACCTATACTAGTTGCGAAAACTTAAGAAAAAGCCTTGAAACTTAAAATAAATCAACGACATCCGGTTCTTCTTGCGTAAGACTGATACCACATCCAAAGTGAAACCATACTCAATGTTTTATCAATAAAATCTATTAATTTAGTGTCAAACATTCCGCACCTATTTGGCGCTTCTTTTTCCATTTAATCCTGCCTTTTATTATTCTCCTCGTACAAGTTTTGAGATAAATAGATTTTTTGCGGAAAATCCAAGTATTAATATCTTATAACAAAAGGTTATCTATCTTTTTTTGCCTTTTTTCTTGTTATTTTGTTTAGTAGTCGTTTTCAATGTTTTCTTTTTTATAATGACGATGTGTTCCATATACAGACACTTGAGGGTTAAAATTTCACATTACATATTTTTTATTTTTATATAATCTTCTATTTGTAACTAAGTTTAAGGATTATGTTTTAAAATTTAATCTTTAGTTTCGGAATGTGATTTTTTTTTATTGTAAAACTAATACTCGTTTAGCCAATTTTTTTATAATGTTGTAGGGCAGTGCTATTTTGTTATTATGTGAACATAGGTTTTTTCAGATCAATAAAATTTTTAATAATAATATTATTATTTATATCTCACTTTTATATACACAACTTATAATACAGTAAATAATTATTAAATCTATTTTTAAAGTTTCGGAAAGGATCGAGATTTTAGTGCAGTTTGTATAACATTTTTGAGACACCTTTTATCCTATAGTGAAATTATTTAGTCGCATGAGACACAAAACCGAAATATACACAACTAAAATCACAGAAAGTTATAGTCACAAATAAATTAGACCTAATTATGCAAAATGAAACTAATCCACATACTGACAGTTTTGAGAAAAAGCCAATTTTATTACAATTTTGCATACAAAAAGTGTCTATATTTTGGATTTTTTTGTTGTTGAATATTGTTTTTATTTTCTCCTATATATTCAAGTAAACCTTTTAGGTTTTTGGATTACCATGGGTCATGAATCTTGTTAGTTTATTACACTCTTGGTGTTTTGTGGGTTACTTTGTGATAAAAATGTTTTATTCTGTAAATGTTGTCAGATCTTGTTATGATTCTTATTGAGTCGATAGAAGGTGCATTTTGAAAGCCTTCTGCGTCCTTATACCAATTTTGGCATGTTTGTGGATTGGTTCTGTTTTGCATAAGCAAGTCCAATTATATTATTATAATATTATATCATTTTTGATACACTAAACTGTATCAATTTTAGCTACTGTTGAATTAACATTAAACTATAGATTATTACTAGGATGTGGTGTAGCTTGGTATTACTGTGGATGTAGTTTATAAACCATTCAGTTTTATTATAGTGTTTCTGTGACCGTGGAGCTTTCTAAACTCGGCTATCTACAAGAGAAATCGCTCTGTTTACCGTAATGAGATCTAAAACATGAATATTTGCAACATTACAAATTAGGTCCTTGTTTTTATAGTATGATGTAACTTGTTGTATCTATCTACTAATTGTAATAATTTAAAAGACTAGAGTTATCACCGCTCCAACCTGTCCGTTATGCAGCTATCTGTTGCAATATAAAAATCAATCAATTGCGCGATAGTCCACACAAAATGAAGAGTTCCATAGAGATTGTAAGACTGTTTAGTTTTTGTTATTTAACAATGAAACCCCTAGGAAGCATTTAATGAAAATTACATATATCAGTCAATGTATATATATATATATTTGTTTTACAAGAAAATCCTTAAACAATTTTGAAGAAATTTGATACAAAAATCTAAATAGAATTTAAAATACAATGCGTTGTATTTTATTTTTCAAATCTACCTTAAAAAAGGATAAAAAATTTGCGAGTTTTTCATTTTTGTTAATGGAAATAAACAGTAGTTATAGGGGATAATTTTCTCAGTATATGAGTGGGAAGTGTAAGATTTAGGTCCAACAAAAAAAGTAAATGAGTAAGTAAGTAGTGCATGTCAAAAACAAATATCACTAGTTCATGCATTATTATATTATATTAATTTGCATCACGACTAATACACAACATATTAACGTAATTGCATACGCAGATGCGCTCGCATTCGGTTATTCAACCTGATGGAAAGTAACAAAGAAATGTAGAGATTCACAAGCGTTGTCTTGTTGGCTAGAAGCGCATACTGCGTGACGGTGTGGTATGTCACTAATATTCAAACTTTAAATATAATTATTAGATGATCCAAAAGGTGGGAAAATGTAAAAATGTGCTTAAAATGGACGTCACGCTGGGTTTATGTACGTTTTCAGCTTAGACTTTAATTTATCTTTATATAATTAAAGATCGCATTGGAGTCATGGACTAATAATTTCTTTACGAATTTTATTTTCTTTTATTATGTAAAGTAATGAATAAATGTTTCTCTAAACTGTTCCGCCTTGTAAATACTTCAGTTATTCTTGAACAACGCCGGTTTGGTAGCGACCTGTTGGTGAGGGGGCTTCGAGCGTGTGCTCTTTACCCCGGCTGCAGCTCGGAGGGCGACTACCCTCCGGTATCGTCATAAGGAAGGCAACGGGCCAATCAGCGGCTTTCGTTGGGCTTCGCGTTGGCTACGTCAGCGGCTTGGTTGGCCGATCTCGGCTTCCGATAGCCATCCAGGGCTTCGGTTGGCAATCTTTGGCGTCTGATGGCCTTTCTGCGGTGTTTTTTATATCAATTATTTTTTTCTATTTATATCAATTATTTACGATAAATAAAATGTTTTCAATTTCAAAAAGCTAAAGATTTAGCAGCAAAGCACTTCAAATTATGACCTCAAAACGGTCAAAAAATTACACAAAAGTGACACGGACTGTCACGACATTATTTAGTTCCACACAGTTTAAGAATGTTCCCACTGTAAAATCGTTTCGCTCGTGTCCAATTTAATTGTGACACTTTCATCCTTTTCAAAAATGTTGAGTACTTTTTTATCGGAGATGAATTGCTCGTGACCCCAAAAGGTATGACAAATTATAGAGTATGAGAATTGATTTATTTGTGCTTACTTTTACTTATTGTATGAGCTCATCAGATTGGCAGACGGGTCAGACGGTTACCATCGTGTATGGACATTGTAACACCAAAGGTGTTACCGCTCTCTAAAGGGAGGCTGAAATCTGGAACCATTAATGCCAACCATAATACAATTCAAGGTTGTTATGGCAGCCTACTCTAGACCGGAGATGATATCCTGCCAGATGGGAAAATTTCAATATTTTGTCACGTCGTATGATAGGCCGTGCGACAGCAGCAGATCTTTATCAGTTCCCGCATGGATAAATAAAAGGATATTGTACATTATAGCTTAGTTAAAAACTTATTAAATTCTTCTAGGTGGTTTCATAAGCATATGAGCCGGGGCTGATAGCATAACAAAATATAAGAAATGTAACAATGTACCCACAATTTATTATTATTCATATATTTATTTTATATCAAATTAATTAAATTTTTCTTTAAACATAAATAAATATGTAAAAAACCGATGTATGCCAGCAGCGGGCCGGGGTTTAAACTATCGATGGCTAGGGCTTCAGAGGCAAGACCTTCTCATAATTCGGAGTTCTGCCTTCTGTATCGCAACTTTTCTCTTCTGTATCTCATCTTTTGACCCAACTTCCTAGCGATTGCCTCTCTAGGTGACTGTGGAGGCTCTTTAGGAGACCGTTTGACGATGACAACTATCGGCACAATGCTCGTTGATTCCAGACGCCACATAGCATTAATCTCGTGAAGAAGATCTATGTATTTACATAGTTTAACCATAACTTTTGAGACCACGGGCCATAAAAATGGCCCGGACATTTGGAAGGCTTGCGTGGGGCCATGGGAAGGCCAACACGTAGAGGCCCTTTGACAAATTTAATGTAAATGTGGCGTGACATTGACCGGGGATTATCCCTGTCTACAACATATAGTGATGCACCCAAAGACAAGCCCCGGCCAGTGTAGGACTATTGTGGGAAATGAGGTCAAAAAGTACCGGGCTATTGGGGTGAACTGCTAGTGGTACAAGGGTTCTGGGAATAACCATAACTTTATTATTAGAATATTTGCATACACGATTAGTGTTATATTTGTTTCGAAATGAAACCACGAATGAGGGCAGGTTTATGCATGCACGTAAACTGTCAACGCGGAAACCATCTTTCAAAATTCATAAGTCCAACCAGTGCAGTCGAGCGTGTCTTCTACTGTCGGGTGAAAGGTGCATCCTTACGTAAGCGTACCAGGGTGTAGCTAATTGTATGTCAGCGGTGTTGTGTCATAATGTTGACTTATGATAACCTATTACTAAGTCATAGGTATAGTTTACAAAGAGAGTATCGGGGTGAAGGTAAGGAAAGGAATGCTCCGGTGGTTCGGGCATGTGGAAAGAATGTATGATGAAAGAATGACTAAACAGATATACAATGCAAAAGTGGATGGATGCAGAAGTCGCGGAAGGCTACGACATACCTTCCATGATCAAATTGATCGTGTACTTGCAGAAGGTGATGTCAGGAGCCTTAAGAACAGACGAGCGTGCATGACAAGAGCTATGAATGTCAAAGAAGCAAGTGAGGTATGTAGGAATAAGCCTGAATGGCGCTCTGTTGTCCGTGCCAACCCCGCAAGGGACCTGGCGTGAAGTTATGTATGTATGTAGGCATAGTTTGTATATGTCTGTTCATAGAAGTTCAAATTATGATTAGTACTAGATCTTTTGTCACTATCGCTCAAATAAATCTATATTCCGTGAAAACGATTTTAAAAGATATTTTTTAAATAATAAAACATTAAAAAGCGAAAGCCACAGGTCCTCGTGACAAAATTCATTCATTCGCAGAGCTTAAAAACTTATCATAGCTAATTTTTTCACTAGGGCATTAATATAAAAATAGTAATATAAAAATAATAATTCTTTAATAAAGTTTCTGCCTTAACTTTATTACATTTCTTAAGTTTCTGCCTTAACTTTAGGGAATCTTCTAAGTATGAAATACCTGTATCAGAAGATTCCACTCTTCACGTTATGACAAACAACAGCTACCAGAAATTTATATATCTATTACAAGGAAAAATATTTGCTCGTTGCGTGTGTGTTTGTGTGTTTTAAATATATACATCGAGTACTAGAGTTAATTAATCAACATTTCTATTTCATCATATGTTTTAAATTGTGACCATTTTAAAATAGCCACTACAATTATACTCGTAGTAGTTCATGGGATATATATTTCGTTGGTTTTGTAGTCTTTTATATAGTAAAGATTTTTCCTCATACAATGATTTCAGTATATGAATTAGTTTACTTAATTTATAAACACTTTTATTAGTAGTTAACAGTACTATTGATATAATTGTCTATTAAAACATGAACTTGCTAAAAACTACTTACTGTATGGATTGTGTAATAATCGAGTAAGAAGAGTAAGTGAGGCTGGTTCGTCCGACCCCTGTGACGTTCTAATCGAATTGAGTTACATTTGCACTATCGACGTTCAGTTTTTTGTTGACATTGCTAATAATACCGTAAACAGACGGTTTATATCTGTCTTTCAATCTAGACAGAATCTAGAGAGATTAGGAGAGATCTAGATAGAAGTGGGACATTTTCAACTGTAAAAAATAAACCAACTTAATTGTTAAAAAAGGTTCCACGTGTGACTCTTTTAGTTGATTGTTTAATTATTTTTTTATATTTATTTATTCAAACAAAAACATAAATGAATTTTATATACATATCTACATCTTAAAACCCAAAAGGGTTTGACGAAGATGCTAAGTCTGCGCTTTATATACAATTAATAAATATGAGGTATTTTTAAGTTATTACATCTGCCCTTTAATTTAATTTAATGGTGTTTTGTAGATTATGTATTATGTAACAATTTTACAAATTTGTATTTAAAATATAATATATTATAGTGTACAAATAACAAATGAAAAGAAATACAAATAACAAGATTTTGAACTTTATTTTTACAATAAAATAGAAAAAAGCAAACTAAAAGCAGTTAAAAATCATTTTGAAACCTTTTTTAACGAGTAAGATATTTTAAGATCTTTTTTTATGTCCCATTTCTATACGAATTGAAAGACAGAAATGAACAAGTTTGATTTTGCCTTTTAGGAACACTCGCAACGTACAAATAGAATTTATTGTGCAAAGTGACTTCTTAAACGGTATTAAACTTCAGTGTTTTCACCACCAATTCAATTTTTATGACTCATGAGTTATCGGCTTCAAGTCAGGCCTCGGAACTGTCAGTGAGGGATTATCTGTTTGTAGTTACGTCAGACTGTATTCATATTGGATGTTTTATTACAACATTAAAATGTTATTATGATGTAAATGTAGTCGGAAGTCGCTACATGTTATGTATGATTTGGCAGTTAAATGTAGATTATTCATTAATTTTTTTAACAGTCTAGTCCATAAGGATGGTGTTTGTTATTAATAATTGTTTATAACATGGTGTTGGAAATTGAAAAATTGTTATCAATTGTCGATTATGGGGATGAACATATAGGTTGAGATACCCGTCACCTTAGACATACTTGATTATAGGAAAGATTAAATTTTTAGCATCGGTAGTTTAATATAAACTTATAAGGAATGAATACTCGCTAAGCTGAAAGCGAGGCCGTTTTACAGGTAACAGGTATCAAAAGTGAAAAAAAACTATGCTAATTTACGTAATAGGATACTATTAACCATGAAAAATGGGACAATGACGCAGGGTCACAATTTGTATATTACTCAAATGATTCTTTTTATTCTGCATAATAGGATTATATTTCTTCTTTCTATTATTCGCTAGATATGTATTCAAAGGTTACAATGAATCTCTCTATTCATATTACGATGGTGTGATATGTTTTTTTTAATCAATGTTACAGATACTTAGGTATCTTCCGTACGTACAAATGTCAACATATTCGCCGACTATGTTCCGTCTATTGAGAAACGACTCAAGACTTTGTTCAAATCCTCTTAACTTTGTCACACCTACTTGTATTTTGTTTTTACCACTCTAAAGACTATACATACATAGTCCGTAAATAATCAATTATATTATGCATGCCGTGCTTGCGTAAACAGAATATAGTGTTAAGCTATGAAGCGGTTCAGTGAATATATAAAAAAATATGTTTATAATCTATATTCAATTTTAACAGACCAATAATAATAAAAAAAAATATCATCTTAGTTATATTAATAGATACACGAATAATCCAACGATACCAAAGGCCGTTGATCGTTGATATATAATTTTGAATTACACATATCCTGATAATGTTCAGTTACTCTTCAAGAAAGGAAACAAAGGGATTTTTTTATCCCTTTTAAAGACGGGGAGAAATAACAATTTTATTCAGAAAAAATCAATAATTTCATACATACATTCAAAGTTATCAACAAAACTGCATCGGAAGTATTTCGGATCATATCTAATTACTGTTAGAATTCATAACACGTAACAACATGACCCGCGTTTAGTTCCGGTGCGCATGCGCTCGCTTCCGTTATCAGTTACCTCTTATGAGTTGGTTACTTGCATAAATTAATGGCCGGTGTATTTGACTTACTACCGGTTAAAATTTGACATAAGCTCCATATAAGTAATGACAAAATTCAGCCGATGGTAAATCAAGGGAAAGAGTAAGATAATGAACCGGCTATAAGAGTTCACCAATCGCTGATAATAATAGATCACTGCATATCTACAATGGAAGAGATGGATAAAATCTCATGACGACCTGTGGAGTAGTGAAAGTGTAACAAAAACAAACTCACAGACGCACTTATTTATACTCTAATAAATGTGTAAGTGGTTTGAGTTGTGTGAGAAAATCAGGGGGCTAATTCAGATCAGGAGATATCGAAAATGCAATTATTAGAATTTTTGTTAGTCTTTCTGACTGTATATCTGTTAGAGCATCACGTGAAAACAACTCATCGGATTTAAATAAAAAGACGGCCTCTGTGGTTGAGCGGGTTAAGCCTTTGTCGGCCTACCTCACTGCAACGCAGAGGCTCCGGGTTCGATTCCTGTTATAGTAAATTTCGTAAACGTATTTTCTTCGTTATTTACTATAGTTTGGGTGTCTGGGCTCGGCACCAGAGTAGGCCATTGTATATTACCTATAAGACAAGCGTAACTTGCTTAATTTGGGGATATACAATATGTGTTTGTCTGCCGATTAATTTTTTTTTATATTTATTTATTTAAATATAACTCGAAACTGAGCCAGCTTATATCCTGGGTTGTAACTTAGAATACTTTTTATCCCGATAACGGACTTCGTTTCCGTGGCATAGACGAAAATAGCGAAAAAGATGGCGCTGCGATCGCATCTTTTTTTGGAGACTACTGAACGTATGTGATTGAAACTTGACATAGAGCTGGCTTATAACCCGAGTTAACACTTAGGATAAATTTTATCCCGATAAGGACGTCCTTTCCTTAAAATAAACGGATTAGGGACATAGATGGCTCTGCAATCGTGTTTTTCAGTTCATTCATTATAATGTTACCTCAGGGCACTATGAACAGGGCACAGGCTACTGGGAGGTTATGTTGACTATATGAATTTAATTTCTTTGTTATTATAGTGAATTTAACAAGAAAGAGTATATTAAGTTTTTATTTAAGTAATATAGAGCTACTACGTTTATCACGCGGCAAAGCCGCAGTGAAATCTCTTGTGAAATTACTATGAATATTAGGATAGCAAAATCAAAATGTTTACTACGTCTATTAAAATTACCAATACGCATATAACCATATGCGCGTGTAATGATTTCACGCAACGTATCCGAAAACTTTCACGGCACGATTGATGTAACGTATCTCACTTATCAATATAATATTAAAGAATTTTTTATTTACTTAAAAACTGAATTTCAACTTTATCGTCATAAAAATAAAGAATATTATCCAATAATAATTGCCGCTAATAAATCATTTTATACCACGACATGACGTGGAGTGATGGACACCACATCGTCAAGATAAAAAACATTAACTGACCATTTTAAGAAGCAACACATCGAGAACACTCGTTTGAGATAAGGCGTTATCTTAAATTGTGCGGTTCGTATTCGGTTAGGCGTCAAAATTCATGTTGCGGTGAAAGTGTGGGTAATCGATTCATACGGTAATATTTATTATATGTATAATGTATATACATCAATGTATAATGATTTATAGAGAAATTATTTTTAATCTGTTTATCGATGAACAATACTCCTTTTTTATTTTAATGTTAGTAATATCGTCTATCTCATAGTAATATAAATCTTTAAAATTTATTTAGCTTTAATGGAATTCCTTTTAACAGTCTGAAAATATTGTAATAAAATCGATACATTATCTGTACTTCTGCACGCTACTCATAAAACTACTAAACTAATTTGAATGAAATTTGGCATTTTGAAGCATTTCCTTTGAGCCCGATTAGAGATTACATACAATTACCATACAAACCAAATTAGTAGATGTAGGAAGTCTCAACGAGGTAAGCAACGCATCGCTCCCTTAGTGTTGCAGATGTCCATGGGCAACGGTAGCCACTTGCGATCAAGTGGACCCGTCTGCCAGTTTGCCTATAAGCAAACATAGTAGGCTAGTAGTTATAAACGTCCAACGATGTTACAGGAGGCAGAAAAGCAGAACGAGAACACTGAGAAACATCACAAGTATAGCAATGATGAGAAACCGACAAGAATTAACGGAATAGAAACGGGATAAATATGTATATCATGAAGTAGATGTTTCCTGGTTATAAAAACTCTACCATGCCTTAATTTTTTCTTAATTATATGTATTGTGTAATATCTATGTATCCTATTAATTACATGTATTTGATTTGAACACCACCGTCATACAGTCTTGATTCCTTTTATACAATCCACAGCCTGGGTTGCCTGGAAGAGATCGCTCTAAAGCAATAAGGCCGCGCTTTGTTCCTGCCTTGACACGAAATGACTGTAAATGATTTACTTTGTGTATGCGGTGAACAATAAAGTATTTTCTATACATCTATCTAATTTTTAAATAAATGTGTTATTTTTTGTTGCAGGTAAATACATTATTACCACCTGTTGCAAGTTTGGCAAGTAGTAGTCTAAAGAGCGTCTGAGCTAATTTACATCATAGAAGTCACGTTCGGCCAAGTCTACCTATCACTAATTGGTTACAAGACATTCTTTTCTGCATCTATGACGTTTGTTTATCTATCTATCTATACTATAATAAATGTACAAATGATTCGAGTTTGTACAATGCGTTTAAAAAGTGAAAATAATTCCGACCAGGAAATTCCGAAAATGCAATTTTATAATTTTTGTCCGTCTGTCTGTTAGAGCATCACGGTAAAACTACTGAATGGATGGTAATGGACCTCAAAACGGAGCTAGCTTATATCCCGGGTAACTTAGACCTAACTAACTTATACCTTTTATCCCGACGAATTACATCGTTGCAAGGGATAGGTGAAAATAGCTAGAGGTGGGGCTGCGATGGCAACTTTTTTGGAAATTACTGCACGAATATGAATGAAACTTGTCCAAGGGCTAGTTTATAACCCGGACTTGGAAAAATAAAACTTAGAATACATTTTACCTCGATAAATGATTTCGTTTCCTTAGAATAGACGGATTACAAAATAGATAGATCGAGTACTTCAATTCACTAACAAATACCTACGTTGTCGTAAATCATTAATTTTATTACTTCAAATCAGGTTGGCTTCGACTCGCCTCTGTGTTTTGGTGGGTAGTTGTGTAGAATATAATATATGGACTTAGTTTCTTGGTTATTATTATATTTGAAAAACCGAATCAAGTTTTTGTGTAAGTAAAATAAAGCTACTGCCTGGGATTTAACTCTAGTTTTTAATATATTTGTATGCCATTTTTATCAAAATTGAAAAGAAGCTTAGATTTTATATTAATAAAATCTATTTAAACATTTTTTAGACTAATACAACAAAAATATAATATTAATTATATTTTTGTTGTATAAGTCTCAAAAATTGTTAAAAAATATAGACGCTCCGTAAGCTTTCAATACGATTTCAGTACCACTGCTGCACCTTCAAATCAGAAAGCTTAGGAGCTTTCAGAATTACATTTATCGGTCTTAGTTATGCTTTTTATATACCATAGCTACTAGCTACATATCCCACAAGTAATTTCAGTCTCAATACTTATGTTATTTGGTTCAATAGACTCTTTTAAAACAAATATGTAACGTAGTATTTGTTCTTTATATTATTTATCCACACGAAGAAATGGCTTCCTTTCGATATCTAGTTCAATCGAACTGTCAATCAATTGAATACAAATAAGCCTCAAAAGCAATAATTCCGGGAACGGTCTCTGTTTAACTGTGAACGTATCTTGTGTTGGAAATTTCCTTGGAACTTACTGACGGAAACCTGTTATAGAGCAGGGAATAATCAGACGTACATATTGATATAATCAGATGAAACATTCATATTTTATATTCACAAATATGTAAATCTATTTCTTCTTAGACATCAATTTACAAAAGAAAACACTATCTGCTTTAACTTTCATTGGTTCTGGCGGTCATTGGGACGATTATGCAAGCATTAATAATAGCAACATCGGACTGGTTTTATAGGATACCAAGCTATCGTTATGAGTCCTAAACTACTCCACTGCTGTCCCCAAATAAGTTAATTAAATTATAATATTAAAATGGACGACCGGTTTGGTCTCAAATTCTATATTACATTGTAAAATATCTCTAAGCTGTCGAGAATATTTTATATTTCTATCTAAATTACCACATTATTAATTATACAACATTTTTTCATTATAATAAAGAAATATAATATGATCTAACCGGATATATTTAAGTCACATTCCCTCTAGAGCTCGTTTATTACAAAACTAATTCTTATCTAATTCCTCGTGTGTTGACTGTGTGACGTAGTCTCTGTGAGCCATGACGTGTTAGGCATCAATAAGTGTCAATGTACGGCTCTGAATTTTAATCAGGTGAAATTTCATTACATATTTATTGTGTTGGCTGTATATTGATTTTGACCAGGATATCGATATTTGGAAGCTTCTGGATAAATGTTTCTTTAAACAGATAAAAACTTCCATCGGTTTTACTTAGCCATTTTACCCATACTTGAAATACAGACTTTAAAAAAAACATAATGCTGGAATATTTTTTTTCGGTTATATTGTATTTAAATAATAATACTACTACCCGTATTTTGTCATACTTTAGGTACCTATTCTATTAATCGCAATGTCATTAATTATTATAATGATTTTAATTGATCATAAACCGCAGATTAAAGGAAGCATTCAAGTGTACGTAGAACTACACATGAGGATAGGTTCCGAAGTAGAGGAAAATGCATAACATTTTTATCATTTGGCTACATAATCCTGAAATCTGTTAGTAAGCTTTCTAAGGCTTCTTAATAACATTCGTTGAATAATTTTATAATTTTGAGTATTTTTTCTTATTTACTAATAATACTTAATTACGCTTTGACCGTAGGGTCCTTCAAAGAACTATCAAAAGCCTAAAAGAGGTTTCGAAAGACCAGAGAACCTACTTTGGACAGCGAATCAGAAGTCGAAATCGAATCGAAGAAATCAGCGAATCGAATCAGTAGCCAGCCTTCTGGGCATCTTACCCATAGAAGACGGTGACCCAGGCTCAGTATTCAACTTATAGTCTTAAGGGATTAGGGGCTATCCATAAATAAACTACGTCACATGAATTTTATGATTTTTTGACCCTTCCACCGTCCTTGTCATAGCCGATGACATTTGTGAGACCTCTCCTCCATAGTGTGACATTGCATCTTTTTCAACTTTACATCAAGAAATTATTAAATTAAAACAGCAGTTCCGTAATTAGTTTTATTCCCATTTATTATATTTTAAAGTTTTTTGTTAATAGTTCAAATTCATGTTTTAAAGATTAAACATAAAATTTATTAGAATTTGAAATGTGACTTCACGAAATTTACGACCCCTCCCACCCCTTGTCACATAATGCCACACTTCGTCATATTGACGTAATTGACGGATAGCTCTTTATAGGTAGAATACAATATACTTACGTTAATTTCTCTTTATAGCAATACTTTATAATATTTTTATCCGTGCAGGAACGGAGAAAGAATACAATTTCCTGCGGCCGGGCGGCCTGTCGTAAGAGGCGACAAAACAACCCACAGCTAGGTGGTAGGGCATTTGCCCAACTGGATGCTACCCCTGGTCTAAAGTATGTCACCATAACAACCTTGAGTTGTGTTCCGGCATTAGTGACCAGGTTCCAGTCTCCCTTAAGAGAGCAGCAGCGCATTTGTAGCACCTTTGGTGTTGCAAATGTCCATAGGCGATGGTAACCGCTTCCCATTAAGTGGGCAGTCTGTTGTTGTTGTCTGCTGAACTCCAGCAATAAAAATAATAATATCATAGTTTAATAAATTGTATCATATGTATGTATACAATACTCGTATAAAGTGATATTCCAATTAAGTCACCTAGCCGCCACTTAAAGTTCAATAAACGACATTACAAGCGGAGCTTCTGATATAAATATAATCAATAAAACAAATCCTTAAAGTTTAAAGTAACAAGCATCACAAATCGAAATCTCGATCCATTTGTCTTAACAAGCCAATCATTTAACACCTACAACCAAAGAAAAAGATGTAGAAAAATCAAGATTTAAGCACTTTAGGATTGTATCAACATCGCGTGGAAAGAAACCTTTATAAAAGGATTCATTGTGATTCAATTAAGAATTAATTGTTGGGGATCTATCTCAGCATAGGGACGCTATCTGATTTTTTGCACGCGATTTAAAATGCTGTATTATAGTAGGCGGAGTATCTTTGTTAATGGGAATAAATAAGAGCAAAATTAACAATGGAAGAAGAATACTAAGAAAGACAGTCACCTGATAAAAACCTAGTGTAAGCCGGGGTAGCAAAATCAAATGACGTGGGGTTGAATCCTGCCTGGCAAAGCAAGCATCACTTGAGAAGTTTTCGGACCTAATGTGCTTATTATTACAATGATTTCACAATTAATCGTGAAGAAAGCTGCACGTGGAAACAAAAACAATTGTTGAAAAATATATCTTTAGAACAAAGCAGACAAAAATCTATAATATCGTGGTGTTAATATAAAATCGAAAACTTGTGTTCAGGGGCTAATTTGGATCATCAGATTTAAAGAATGCAATTTGTAGAATATTTGTTTATCTGTCTCTTAGAGTATCATATAAAAATTATTGAATGGATTTAAATAAACCTCTTCACAGAGTTAGCTCATAGCTCGGCTCAATACTTAAAATAATTTATTCCAATATGGTTATGGCTAATGTTGAGTATTTTTGTTGCCGCCGATGTAATTCACTAAGGACGCGTTACTTTAATATCTTACAACGCCCAAAATGTTCCGTCTGCCGTTCTACAAGGCGATCGCGTTATGGTCGTGTCGAAAATGTCACTAATAACGTCATCATTTTCGATCACATTTTCAAATCAACCAATGATATTTGTGTATTTTGTCGTTTAGGACATAAACGCCCCATAATCCGTTCCGCTAGAGTTTATAATTGTAACGTTCGCAAGTGAGTGGAACGGGAAAAATTGTGGTCTCGTTGTGAGTCCCTTCTGGAACGTAGTATAACAAGTACGTCGTCGTTGTGGCAACACGAACAGTTATTGCTGACACAATAAAAAAACCGAAGAACAGAGTCGTCAAAGCAACGTTAATTTTGACGCCATGATTTCAGTTCGACCCGTTAGCAGAATGTCACATGAATGCACAATGAACTTAATATCAATGGTTTGGTTACACATAACTGTTTAGATTTTTTCTGTTGAATTTTTACTATTTTGATTATGATCAGCTTTTTCAATGTGCATTATTTTTCGAACAATTTGTTTAATGTAGTTTTTTTTATAAAAAAAATTACAGGCATTATATGATCAAGTATACATACTAGCGTTGTAATATATTTATACGTGATTAGAAATCTAAAGACACGAATACACAATCACACACATGCTTACATATTAGACATAAACAAATTACTGCTTGGTATATACCTACTATAATAAATCTATAAATGATTCGAGTTTGTACAATGTGTTTAAAAATGTAAAAAAATCAGGGGAGTTAATTCGAACCAGCAGATTACGAAAATGTAAGTTTTAGAATGTCTGTCTGTTAAAGGGTCACGTGAAAACTACAGAACGGATTTAAATGAAACTCGACACTGAGCTTACTTATATTCCGGAGCGTAACTTAAGAAGCTATTTATCCCAATAAAGAACGTAGTTTCTTTAAAATAAACCGATTAGCAAAAAAGATGGCGCTACAGCTGCGATGTAGACAACCATCTCTGTAATTCAATAACAAGTACAATCGCCAAAGCTGGCGGTTAACCAGTTCTCTAACATTTTGCTTTGAACGGCTCATAACGTATCAATACTCACGCACACACTCTCAAATTTCAAATACACCAATCAGGACGTTTCGAAAATTTATACCTGACACGCTTGTCCAATATTATTGGCGGGTTTGACACAAGGCTATTGATGTCTAAAGTTTTATTACGATTTTTACTGTGACCGTTAACACGTGGCAATAGTAACAATATGCACATTTGGTCAGAAAACTGTCTAAAAGGGGCAATGGTTTTCCTAATCAAGATTTGAACATGAGCTCTTTGATTTTGAGACTCGAGTGCACTAACTACTATGCTAAGACATCTGTATTTATATATTTTTCTTTTTTACTTAGAGTTAATGAATTAATGAATTGCTGGTTATGATTACACACACATTATTTGATCTCAATACATTTGTGGCAGAGTCAGTTTCATTATACAACTGCAATAACACTAGTAAAAATAGCAGATAGTATTACTCTTGTCACTGATTCTGTTTAACTCACTGGTATACGTTTCAAGATATTAACATTTAATCCCTATTGACAGTTACAATGTCTACAAAAATATAATACTTTTGCTATAATCATGATAACTTGATTTTATTTAAATAGCTACAATATCGATTTACGTAGTCTTAAATTTTTAAAAATACTCAAATCTAACACAAATAACATAGCAACTGTGCTTGTAAAATAATTAGTAACTTATCTTACACCCATAAAAAATTAAATTTCAAGTGAAAATATTGAAATTAATACAATCATTTATGGCTCTATTTTGTTATTACTAGTTAGGGGGTCATAAAGACGCCGCCGCCATGTATTGTGCATTAGAATCCTTTATTAATTATTTTGTCTCGTAAAGTTTCGTTTAGTAGATTAGAGGTAACAGTTGAATGCCGACTAGTTATCGGAATTAGTCATAGACAATTTTACTTAACATTGTTATACAATAAAATTCAAATGTCCACATCTGTAAACAGCATTTTATTATGGAATTTTGTTTTAGAAATAAAAAACAAGAAATATAATTCAAACGTTCAAGCGAAAATATTGAAAGTAATAAAACAATTTATGGCTTTATTTTGTTATTGCCAGGTATTTTATTGTCAGGTGGTCATAATGACGCCGCCACCTACATTTTCTGTGCACCGAATTGTAATCCTTTATTAATTCTTTTTGTCTCATCAAGTTTAATTTAATAGACTACAGGTATCAATTGAATTCCGACTTGTTTTCAGAATTAGTCGTAGCCAATTTTACTTAACATTATTATACAATAAAATTCAAATGTTCACATCTGTAAATAGCATTTTTTATGGAATTTTCTTAAAGTATTGGAAAACCAGAAATATCATTCAAAAGTTATTCAGACTTAGTGCCGCAAGACGGGAGAATGTTATAACGGGACAAGTAATCTTTAATAACTTCCTAAAATGTAATAACAAAATCTTTATTTAATTTTAAAACCTGTTTCAATAGGCTTTTCATTTGTAATATATTTTTTTACATCACAACCATCCCCTTATGAGAACTATAACTAAATAAAGATATAACAGTTAAAAGAAATAAAGAACAAAAGTTTATTTCATGGACGACGAATATTAGAAACTTACTAAGAAAGACAAAGGCCCAGTTAAAAACAATTCTAAAAAGTTCCTAAATCTTACATGAAAATACACATCATTTTACAGATAATAGTTCAACTTTATCTCACTACTACATTATTTATTATTTAAAACACATTTTATCCAGACTAATGTCAAGTCTTGGACATGAACAGACTTATTCGAACTAATCTGATTTAGATATAAGCTAATTATATTAAGGACTACATATCAACTAATAATAATTCGATTTTAAATTAGCAAAATTTGAATTTACTGTAAAGATAATAATAACAACCATAAAAGTTACAATATTGTTCTCGTGTCTTTTCTATTTTGAGGAGGGATCAGATGGTATACCCGCCACGTTTCTCATAAGCAGATTTAGAAGTTTGACACGGTATTGTCTCAAACTCCTAAATATCAATATAAAGGATTCATAGTGATGTGTTTTTACTGTCAGCAACAATTAGCTTAATTAATTGCGCATGGTTGAAATAGTATGCACATTAAGTCATAAAAACCTTGAAGTGGTTAATGGTTCTCATCTAGGATTCGAACCCACAATTAGTAAAACCGAGTTTCCGAACCGAAAGCGTTAACTAATTAAGCGTGAATTTTTTGAAAAAAAAGGGCAACTAATAATTTAAAAAAATTACAGAGGTTATAATAGTTAATTATTAATACTAAGTCAAATGTTTTACTACGATAAATTTTGCTTAATCTTTTACTCTTCACTTTTACATCAAATACATAAAGTATATTATTTAGGTATTGTAAAACAGCGTATTCAAAAAAGCGGCTTGCTTTCTATTGTCTTAAACGCGTAAAACCCAAAACAAACAATAAAACTCCGCCCCCAAACCAATGTTTTACTTGTGTGCGTGTTCTCGGGTTGTTAACGAAAGTGTTTGCCAAGCGATTTTAGTCTTAAGCCTGGTTAACCGCCAGCTTTGGCGATTGTACGTTGTCAGGCTGCCCACATGTGATTCATTACATCTTAGGTACTTCAAACCAGGTTGGTTGCAACTTCCCTTTATGTTTTTCTGAGCTAGTGCTAGTTGTCTACATTTTATTGACTTTATTTATTTTTGGAAAAGAAACTAAAGGTTTATACATATATAAAACACCTAATTATTTTTTTATGTACGTAACTTAGAGCTACTTCTTAGAGGTTTTCACGAGCCTTAGCCGCGGGAAAAACTCTATGTATAATATAAAATTACAAATGTGAGAGTGCACTGATTTCCGAAAAACAGGCATTTTTCTGCAAGGAAGATTTATTATTATAAAAATTATTATATACATACTTATTATTACACACAGGGTTTTCCACAGGGGTAGATAGAGACAACGGATCTCCAATAGCAACGGACTTGGCTCAATTTTTTTTTGGAATTGGAAATAGACTTGCCCAAGTGACGTGTACAACTTTCCTACCTTCTTTAAAGTAAATCCTTGCCCTCTTATATATACAACTCTACAATGACTAGTAATAACAATGTCACGTGTATTAGATAATGAGTAACAGATGACATTGCGTAAAACTATTTACAATGGGAACCGAGAAGTATTTGTTCAACTCATGTCCTATATGTAATTAGTATGAATTAGAATTACTTACTGATGACTTCACTTGAGAAAATTATTTATAAGGATAGGAAGTTGTATATAATGTACCACATACTTACTACCTATTTTTTGCAGTTATTTGGCTTTAATAGAAAAGTAAAACGATACCTTACCTAAAGAGCGAACTCTTCCTTGCAACCTTAGCAATGAATAGATTTAATAACTGTAAGTCTTCTTGTGAACTCTATAAAATATTGAAATCAAATATACATAATAAAAGATAAAATATCTGTTGTAATATTTAATATTTTTCATTAAGTCGGTTTAGGAGTATATTCGATAGAAATACTCATGCAGACACACAGACAAAAATTCCAGAAACGGTTGCTTAGGATTAGGGGTCGTGTATATACCAATTTTCATTTAAATTTCGAATTTGTTTTGAATCACAGACAGAAAATTCCATTTCCATCAATTACTATTGATGCTTAAAAGGCATGAATAGATACTAAGTGACAATACAGTAGAGTTTCACTAACCCGGCACTATAGTAGTGCTGGATTAGTGAGACTAGAACGGATTATTGGACGGTACATCAAATCGGGCACCCTTCGTTCACGTCTCCTACTCTCGTTCCGCACTGGACGCACCGGCGTCAGTGTAACCTCAAAAATTCTTACAACACGTACGTACATATTTACCTGTTGGTTTCAAGTTAAAAAAAATGTTGTAGCTAAATATGTCAAGTACACGGCAGCATGTTTTATTTAATGTACATATTATAAATTTTTCTATAAAATCCAATAATACGAACTTTCCAATAATTCGGCACCCCCTAGTTTTTATTAGTGCCCGACTAGTGAGACTACTATATTTGGACTAATTAAATACTTAAAATTTCAATCAATTTAATACAATAGAAATGTATAACAAAAGACTGGTCATTATAAATTTGCCATTTATATATTTATATATATTTTATCTTGTATCCCTGCAGGAACGGCGAAAGAATACAATTTCCTGCGGCCAGGCGGCCTGTCGAAGAGGCGACAAAACAACCTTGAGTTGTGTTCCGGCATTAGTGACCAGGGTCCAATTTCCCTTAAGAGAGCAGCAGCGTATTTGTTGCACTTTTGGTGTTGTAAATGTCCATAGGCGATGGTAACCACTTTCCATCAAGTGGGCCGCCTGCCCGTCGGCTGAACTCCTACAATAAAAAAATCTTATTCCACAAACAACAAACTGTTACATAATTAGATAAGTAAAATAGTATTGTTTTTGTGATAATGTTACGAATAAGACTATTTCCATCAAAAACAAAAGAAAAGTGTATTCAACGCGAATTACGCAGCAGCTATCAACGTTAATAGATATTTTTATTTTGTTTAGCAACTTTCGCGCCATCGATTTCAATTAAGAAATAGTGGCAACAATGTGCTTTTAAATTTAGTTTTGTAACGAAAACATTTGAAAGAGTTGTTTTGTTTTGAAAATACTGAGTTGACAAGGCACGGGACTGAAGTAGGTAATATGTACTTGATTTTTTTCTACGTACATGTGACTTTGCAGTTTGTGGATCTAGCCAGGGCTATCATGAATTTTCTAGATTAAAACCTGCTTTACATTTGTATTTTTAACTATTTGTCTTACGAAACTTGCGAGTTAAGTCCGTATCATCATTTAAAAATAAAATCCAGTTAAGTAATAAGTTATTGATCAATGACCCGTTTCCATATCTTATTATTCATTATTCACTACATTCTTATTATGCACTTCTTATGTGAAATTTTAATCGATAGTAAAACATTGAACGGTTGGGAACACATAGTAACCGGCCATAAGTAGATATCCAAGCGATGATAAAAACATATTCACAAATTAACTAACTTATTAACAAAGAAATTTAACTACTGCATTTGTATATTAGGCTTTAGAATAACTTTCTAGAAAATAATAGGTACAGATAACAAACTAAGGTGCTAGGCGAATGCCAGACCCAAGACTACAGTCTTATTAGCCGCACGCAGAAGGTTTTCCGATGACTACATACTATTATTATATTGTATTACTTACTATTATTGTATATACTTATGTAAAGTATACACAATAAAAAATTCAAATAATAAATTTATTGCAACATCTATTTGTGTCACCATTTTTGTCAACCCTACTGACCATTGACGCGTGACATCATGAGGCTATCGGCAAACCTTCTGCGCACGGATAATAGTCAAACATGTAAGTCATGATAGATATCTAAACAATGGAGTTCTTATGGTAGCACAAAGAATCACAATTTACTAAACTCTTGACGTTTTCCTGGTAAACATAAAAAATGCACTTCCTTCTAAATAATTACTAATCTTATTCTAATGTATACCTACTTATTGTATGACTGCATGGCTTTTTTTAAAGTTAATAATATGCTTCATTTCTGTCTTACAATATGGAAGAATCAACCTAAGTGATTCGTATAAATATAAGCTTTATCATTCAATGTTAACTGAATACCGTCGTGTTCTTTCAGTTATGTGCCTTTCAACTGAATTGTTTCATTCTGGTTGATCCGTCTAATATCAGAATTTCATAAAATTTGAGTTTATTGTAAAACTATATTGAACATGATCGAAAAATGCCAAATGTTATCCGTTCCCTATCACAAATTAGGTCATTGGCCATTTCCTTGAGCAATAATTATAAATTGAACGACTAACAACAACTATGAAGAAAAAAAGAATCAACAACAACATTTAATTAACAAGTTTACGCCATTCACTATTACGGCAAAGGTATACCCATCCTTTTCTTCCTTAAGAACATCACTCGAGTGAAAGTGAGAGCACTTGCAACAATACGATATGTAATTACTCAGTTGAGGCTAAAAACTGAAATTTTATGGTAATTAGATTGCAATGTTATATGTTCTAATTAAAAAAAAATAGTCTTCAATGTGTGTGGTTAGTGAGTGGACGTGTTGTGGAGACGGTGTTTTTTCGTGATCGTTTAGTGGTTTTTCTGTTTACGATGGATTTAAGGAGTCACAGACTTTTTAGGTTTAATAAAAAACCTAGCCTGTCTAGGTCTTCTTCTATTTCAACTCCAAGGTATGTAGTTTATCTCGTATTGTGATTTATATAACAATAGAAACTTTTTCTTGTATCATTAAAGCTTAAGACACATGTAGAAAACTGAAAGTGCGTTTCGTTGCTTCCGTCACAATTCTCTTTAGACTATAACTCAGCTATTGTGTAGTATTTATATGTACTAAACATATGTATATAGATAGATAGCTGCTTAATGGTACCTTTACGGACTTAGAGACTAAAACTTGGAGACTAAAAGTATTATTTTAATTGTGTATATACTTATCGCTGAAAAACGGCTCTTCCAGACTACCCGTGGTAGTAATAAATTATAATTGATAGTAATATACACATCATTATTATATGATTTTAAACATTATAACAATAAATATGATATATATACATGTTGCTAACGAAGAGCAGCTATTAAAATTTGGCACGTTCCTAGGGCGAAGTTAGTATAATTAGGATTCTAAAGCTATAACTCAAACGTGTTGCAAGCTTTGATGATGGTATACCCAAACTTAATACAAAATACGGGTCGTAAAGTAAACAGAGTTCATACTCAAATAACGAAAAACTTCAAAGAAATCTTAATCGTCATCAGCGGCCATGTTTTAGGTCCGCTCTTCAAGGACAACAGCAAATTCGTGTGCTTCCAACCTTTGGTGTGGCAAATGTTCATAGGCTACGGTGATTACTTTCCATCGAGTGGATCGTTTGCCAATCTACTGTACTCCAGCTATAGTGGAGTACGAAAGATAAAATAAAGTGGATGGAAGAGATGGATCAGACAAGAAGGATAGGGATGGCTAAAAGGAGAGAAATAGGAAAGGTGGTTGATTGGGGTTGATCGGGCAAAATCTTTGCCGGCTTACCTCACTACAACGCAGAGGTTCCGGGTTCAATTTCTGGTATGGTAAATTTTGAAAATAAATTTTCTCCCTTATTTACTATGGTCTGACTGTCTGGGATCGGCCCCAGAGTGGTTCATTGTATATTACCCATAACACAAGCGTAACTTGTTTAATTTGGGAGTGTACAGTCTGTGGATTTGTCAGCCGAATTTATTACGAAAAAAAACAGCATGAAACACGATTAACTCGAGGCTAACAGTTTCACGTCGATATTCTGTAAGAGCGTAGTATCACCGATCGACCCGGACCTAAGAACGGTAATCAAGATAATGACTCCAGCATGACTCTGCCACGATATCTATGCTCTAACAATAATGACCTAACGGTCCTCCATCTTTTTAATGTGTGAAGTTGCTATGTATTAAATGATGCTAATTGCTGCTTATACACATAGCCAGACATATGTACATAACTTGGCAAGAAAGAGTGAAACTGTATAATATATTAACTGTTATATTGTTGCGTAATAAATGTTCAAAACACGAAATTGAAAGTGTTTTCACGGTCATGCTCGAAGTAATTGGTGTTTGTAACTTCAAGATGATTTTTAGGTATTTACTTAAAAGTAAAAAATGTACATGTGTTTCTAACGCATGTAGTTTTTGTTGTGAGTTCTCAGTTGTTCATTGCCGGTACAGTATTATGTTGCGGGTCTTGATACCAAAAAGGGTTCCTTGTGGCCTCACCTTGGTGATTTTCTGACTGTGTAGGTGTCACTGCTGATTATCTCAAAAATATTATAAATAATTGTATAAGTTATATTATAGTTAGTTTTCATATATATAGACAACAAATAAATTGAACAAGTAGGTATAGGTATTGACAATAAATAAGTTGGCAATAGGTATGGGGACAATAGGACCTCCTGTGTTCGTGAAAAGCTTGTCGAAATAAGAAAATTTAATATTCCGGCAATGTCATCACGAAATGTATCAAATTATAGGGATTGTTTCCACTTTGAAAAACTTTGAATTATAATAAAATCATTTTCCAAATATTTATTATTCAGATAACAGCATTAAACATTATTAACGTTTATACCACTTATTGGCTTGTGCCCGCAGCTTCGCTTTTTTAATTTATTTATACTAGGATTATAAAAGTGCTTATTATCTGGAATTAGGTCTGGAAAGCCTAAATTAATATGCCAATTATAGCGAATATAGATTGATGCTATATATTATAGATCTATAGTTAACACTTTAATGTACACTCTTACAGAAATATACAGATAAGTTATATATATATACAAGATATTATTTATTATTATATTAACCAAATAGGTAAATGTATTTTAAAATCGTAATATGATCTTAAAGACACATAAAAATATATCATTCTCGCCTTATAATTAATGTTAAATATTATCTTAACATTTTAATGACCTTAGGATTATTCATAATTACGAAAAAAAAACTTGAAAAAACAAGTTTTCCATGTATGCAAACATATCGGAATGTGATTTCTTTGACAACTTATCAATATGTTTAGAGCACGTCCGGGTGCTTATTTAATTTTGAGTTGATTATTGTATGATCATTTTAATGTTTAACTATTATTTGTCTAATCCAAATGTGACTGCCCGATTTGCATACATTTAATGTAACTGAAAAGGAGAAATAAGCGAGCATATAAACACTCACTTATACTTGTTTAAGACAATGCACTTTTTATGTGCGTTTGCTCGTGCAAAATTTTGTTGCATATCATTCATATCCATACAACAAATGCAAGCATTTTTAAAATACACGTGTATTTTTATGTCATATTCTCTCTTTCTCTCTTTTCTTTTACCTTCTCCCAATTATTTGGGGTCAGCACAGTCTTTTCTTTCCTTACTCCTCTATTCTAGCATACGTCCTTTGTCACAACACAAATCATCATGTCAACTTTCACAAAATCCATCCAGTCATATAGTATTTTAGAATATATTATTACTATATTAAAGTTTTCATGCTAAAAATATTTTTTGTTCTTCATATATATTTTTTTATGGAAGTATAGGTTTGTGTTTGACCACTGTCTCACCTGATGTTGAGTGATGACGCAGTCTAGGATAGAGCACGCTTACCTAGAAGATACCTATTCACTCGTGACTTGAAGACTTCAAGATTGCATTTGTCAGGAAAAACAGACTCCGGCAAATTATTCCAATCTTCGGCAGTGCGCACCAGAAAAGAAGATATAGATATATAAATTATATAAAGATTATATAATATAATTTACTTATTTAAAAAACAACATAGTCTAGTATACACAAATAAAGACACACACACAATAACACATATGATATGTCCCCACTTTAGTATTACTAGCCTACTACATACTTACTAATATATGTTTTAGTAACTAACTTATTCCATGCAGGAATGGAAAAAGTACTCACACTGACACACAGCCAGTAAGGCATTTGTCTGGCTGGATGGCTATCACCCCTGGTCTATAGTATGCCGCTTTAACAACTTTGAGTTGTGTTCCAGTGGCCACATTCCAGTTTACTAATTGCTGGTATTCCTAATGTCCATAGGCGATGGTAACCACTTTCCATCACAGTTGAGTCGTCTGTCTGTCTGCTGAACTTCAGCCATTAAAAAAAAAACAATGATGTCTTCTTAATAAATAACCAAATCCATGGGATAGTAGAAATGTTTGTTAGCTGTTCTCTTCAGGATTCTAATGACTCTTTTACACAATATAGCTAGTAATAAAACTGGTATTTTTTCCATAGAGCATCAAAGCCATCTTTGTGGGCTTTAGCGAACTACAGAATAATGGTTGCCCGAATAACAACCATAATTATTATATTGGACCCGTAGAGCATTGTAAGCCTTTTGGATAAAATATATGTAATATATACTTACACTTTAATGCTGCAAATTATTTCAACTTTCTAAACGTTAATTTTTCCGGAAGAAAGTCACATTTTACATATTTGTAAATTTTAGTACCTTTGTGTGTAATTATAATATACAGGCTCATATACCGACTTTACGTAGCTCCTTCGAAATGGAAATTTTATATATGTAAATTTCTGTAAATCAAAGTCTTTCTTGCATAAACATGCGGTGTATTGTAAAGCGTGGCCCTCATAAATATACGCTTAGAAAGCTGGATAGGAATAAAGTTTGCTACATGTGCTAAGTTTCTTTGAATAATAAATTTTATCTCAACGGGCTTGTTGCGAGTATTGACGATTCTCAATTTCAAATAATATAGCTACTTAGCTGCTGCTGGCTATGCAATATACGGCTTTCTACACTTAATCCGTTATTATGCACCCATCAATAGTTAATCTGGAGAAACCATTAGTTTCGGCACGGAGTGTATTTATTTGATCAATGCGTCTTGCGATTTGTTGAAATTGCAAAAATAGTGAATACATGTTACAGTCAAAGGTCGAAATGCAGTCTCTTCCCAGAATGAGTGGTTTATCCTTGGTTTGACCAGTGCCTTTAGGCAAAACCCGAAATTCGCCTAGCCAACTCTAGAAGAGACTAAGGCAGTCGCGCTCAAACGTCGATTTGTACTGCACCCAAACTCAGGCTCAAAGGTTATGAAACAATTAACTGAACGCAGGTTTTCGCCAATCGCGAATGGATAAACTGTAACCATACCTAATCCCAGTCGAAATGTTTTGGGTATCATACAAGATAAATCAGTTGATAGTTTAGAGAGGGACGAAACACGGAATAATAAACACATTTTTTTCTAGGAATCAGATACAAGAACGAAAATTTTTTTTTTTAAATTTCGATGATGTGCCCGACGTTAAGCTGTCTCTAAGAGAAATCAGTTCAAAAGATTCTATGTTTGGTAGCCAAGGCTTTCTAAAATGCCACTGTAATAAAAAATGATCTTCGAAATTATGTAAATGTAAAAGATCAAACATAATTGTGCAATTCAAAATGCCATACCGCATCACCTTGCCAAAATAAAGGCAAATGTTTTTTTTAATTACTGTCTACAATTACTAATTCAAATAATTAAAAATAAGAATGAATAACTTAATTACTTTTGTTTGACTTGTCAACCACCGATTTCATGAAATTGAGTTTTTTTATTAATAACCACGGAGTCGAGTTCCGTACCCTTTTTTACCACTTAATTTTTAGATTTAATTAATACACGCTTATTGGTTTTTCTGGTTCTTGTGTGAGACAAGAAATTGAGTTTCGGCGGTTGAATGTATAAATTAATACCTCCTAGGTTAGACAAAAATACATTAGTCAAAGGCAGAAAAACGTCATTTATTTGTACTTTGAATAAGAATTTATGTCAGACTGGGATTTTACTAGTCAAATCTAGGAGCGCCAGAGCTTCGACGTTTGACTATAATATATATAAAAATCTAATTAATTCATTTATTTTTCAATTGTTTAAATATACAAATATTCAAAAATGTTTTAAATCTTGAGTGTTTATAGTAATACGCATGTCCCCGACTTTTCTAAACTGATTTAGATTTATATTATATGTACCTAAGCGCTCGTACACACTACACGGCTAACCGCAGTCCGACCGACTGCAGGTAAGAAAAATATATGTAAGAACTGATTTCTGGGTGCACTACGCGGACGGGTGACCCGGTTGCAATCCGCAAATTGTGTTTAGGCGCTAAGTAAATAGTTTGGTGTATTCTTGAAACATAAAATAATAAAGTGTTTTGATCAAAACAAAGAGTCTGTTCCCACGACCATTCTTGCGAGAACAAATGTAAACTCGGCAAAATCCTTTTTAGGTAATTTGGTTTAATTAAAGTGACTAACATACCCTTATTTGTAAAGTCAATTAGTTTTATATAACTCTTGGCCAATCAACTTAATTTTATATATATTTTTATTAAATCAAAACAGGTGAAATATAATAATATATACTTTAGCTGGGTTAACATGTTATATTATATTTACTGAACCACTATCTACATTATTCAGTTGTCAGAACAGTGGCGTACTTGTTGGGCGCGCTTTTATTATTCTACTTATAGAATAGGGAGGTGATTGATGGAAATGGTCGACGAAAATTGGGTCGGCGGTCTTAAAAATAATATATGGAACTAAACCGGTTGCATCGCTGACTGAACTGTTGTCACGCGATTCTGGTTTATCTATATATTAATAAGCGAAGAAAAGGCTTTGTACCTCTTTTTACAAAAATTGCGCGGACGGAGGAGTATGAAATTTCGCACACTTATATAGAGAAGAAGCGACAAATGCTATTTTATTTTAATTATTCATGAAAAATACATTAAATGAATAAAAAAAAAACATTACACACACTACCATGTATTTGACAAACACAGGCATATATACTCTTTTTTTTATTGTTCAAGTCAATTTAGCCGTGTAGGTTTGGTGAAATCTGTGATTAAAGAAGTATAGTCTTTGACAACAAATTATTATGGTCGAATTTCGACCACGGGCGACGACTAGTGATTATAAAAGAGTGATTTTATTGAGTAGATACTCAACACTTTCCGTATACCCACATTTAATAATCGTACCTCAAGAAATAGCTATACATACATATAGATAACATTTATCTTGGAAAATTAGGTAGTTTACACGTAATATAATTACATCAAAAACCATTCAATAGTTCTTGTGTGAAAGAGTAACATATATGCTTACATTCTTACTAACTTTCGCGTTTATAATATTAGTAGGATATTTTTTAAGTTTCAATTTGTCTATAAATTTTTACCTGATGAATTATTAAATATAGTACATTAAAAAAAAAAAATTTTAAACTTTTATTAATCGAATACGAAAACGGCTTCCTTGATTGATTGAAATGTGAGTGAGTTCTGTTGAAAATTTAAAATGTACCTTGTACCATTAATGTTTTATCGTGTGATCCTACATAATAATATGTATGTACCAATGATAGAATTGTATGTAATAATCTGTATGATGTGATGTACATTTATTGGAGTGCAAAGTTATTTAACACATTGGTTGCTTCTACATCTATAAAACAAACAATTATTGAACTAATGACCACAATATGCCATAATTATTCCACACGTTAGCCTACTGACACACGTCTCTATTATACCGTTATTGCAAACGTGCGCTTATTTATGTGCTAGTATTATATTGTGTCAAGATACAAGCGATAAGCGTCTTCATTTCGCTTACTCATGACCAGTTCCTATCTTACCGACCGTTCATTTGCCTTAGTATCGGTTAAAATTTGACATACGCTCCACACAAGTAATGTCAAAATTCAATTGATTGCAAGTGAATGAATGAATAGTAACATATAGTAACCAGCCATTCATTGAACTTTAAATATATGTTCACGATCTTTTTTAAGAGCGCCATGTTGTAACTCCCTAGGAAAATTGTAGGAGTTCATTCCACAGCTAGAATGGTATGAAAGAGCGAGCGACGATTGTTACATTCTCTAAGATTGAAATGAATCGAAGTAATACTATGATATATGATAAATAAACCCTCAATCGTTGGCGAATTGTCCTAGAATTCTTATTCATTGATAATTTAATAGTAATAGTAACTATCTGTGTAGGGACGAAGAAAGAATACAATTTCCTACTGCCGGGCGGTTTGTCATAAGAGGCGACAAATCAACCCACAGCCAGGTAGTAGAGTATTTACCCGACTGGATGGCTACCACCCCCGGTCTAGAGTATGCCGCCATAACAACCTTGAGTTGTGTACGTGAATTAGTGACCAGGTTCCAGTCTCCCTTAAAAGAGCAAAATCGCATTTGTAGCACCTTTGGTGTTACAAATGTCTATAAGTGATGGTAACTGCTTTCCATCTGCTTGTCTTTGCAATAAAAAAAATAATATAGAGCTAGCGAGCGTTGCCCTTCCCCAAAAAAAGAAAAATTTAGAACCCGATTAGACCGCCATCTACCGGGTCCAAATGTGAATCTAAATCATTCTTGAATCCACTTCAATATACACAAAAAAAATCATCAAAATCGGTCCAGGGGTTTAGAAGGAGTTCAGTGATAAACACAAGAACAAAAGAATATATATAAAGATAGGAGACTGCCTAATAAGACTAGGAACCACAGCTTATCAGTTCGTTCGATATATACCACAATAAGAGCAATTTATATAATAGCCGATTCCTATACCATACTATTCATTAACTTACCTCACCATCGGTACAAATTTCAGAATACTAGAGCTTATACATACATAACTTCACGCCAGGTCCCTTGCGGGGTAGGCACGAACAACAGAGCGCCATTTAGGCTTATTCTTACACACCTCACTTGCTTCTTTGACATTCATAGCTCTTGTCATGCACGCTCGTCTGTTCTTAAGGCTCCTGACATCACCTTCTGCTAGTACACGATCAATTTGATCATGGAAGGTGTGTCGTGGCCTTCCGCGACTTCTGCATCCATCCACTTTTGCATTGTATATCTGTTTAGTCATTCTTACATCATACATTCTTTCCACATGCCCGAACTACCGGAGCATTCCTTTCCTTACCTTCACCCCGACGCTCTCTTTCAGACCAACTCTCTTTCTTACTTCGGTATAACGACCGCGGTCCGCGAGCGTCACTCCGCAGATTTTGCGCATTGCTCGCATCTCGACCGCGTTTACTCTACTTTCATGCTCTCTCTTCCATACCCAACTCTCGCTTTCATACGTGAGCGTAGGTACCAGCACCGCGTTGTGTATGGCAAGCTGGCCCTTCTGACTGAGGTTCTTAGCGCCTAGAAGTTTACCTAACGCTCCATTCACACTATTCCCCAAATTCACTCTTCTTTCTATATCAGCGGTGTTCTAGAGCTTATGTTAAATTTTAACCGATACAAAGGAAAATGAACAGTACGTAAGATGTAGGAACTGGTCATGAGTAATGTATTTGTCTAACCATTGATCATACACCTGATAGTTCTGCAGAAAACGAGTTAAGCTGCTTTCTAAATGGGGTAAAATATGTAGGTATACAATTAGATGCCCCGATGCCATAGTATAATACTGGTTTCTGTAACAGTAGCTACTTAGATCGCGATTGTAGGCGAAGAGGAAGAAAGTAAAATTGCTGTTATACCATAACGGGTGACATGGTGTAATGACAGGTTTATAAATGTTAATGATGATGTTTTGATAAATGTAGCTAGATTTTTTTGAATGCTTCGAAATATATACATTCTGTTATGTATAACGGTCTTTTTTCATACTAATATGCAAATGAGAAAGTGAGTTTGTATGTTTGTGTATTCCTTTCTCTTGGTTTTTGGAATTAATAAATTAACGTGAAATTTAGTTTACTTGTATTTTTATTATGAGGGATGGATGCTGGATACTTGTTATCTGAATAAAATACCTCATTTTCAAATCAAGCAAGAGTTACATTACAATCACGACTAGCATTATGTTTTGGTTTTAGACATGAACATTTAAAAAAAAAACTATCATAATTTCGTAATAGTTTAGCTGAATGGCTTCTGCGAAATGCTCATTCTAGTGACGTGAAGTCGATCCCTTACCGGGAATCATTGACTGCTTACAGTTTTTACAATTACCACGTTTTAAATATGACAGAAGACATCAAGAGGAAACCCGCACTTCTCGAAACTTACTTTTAGGATATAATATATACCCCTCTAGACACGTGTCAACTTTACTAAGTGATTCTCCAAAAGTAAACGCTTTAAGTTCTCTCAGCACAGCGGCTATCGGAATTATTTCACTAAATAATAATTTTTTTTATTTTGCTTTAAAGTACCGAATATGAACATTTTTTTAAATATATTATACATAGATAGACAACAGTATATTGTATACCAAAACATAGATAAACAGAAATCGAAAAATACAAGAGATAGTACAATGGACTGCCTTATCGCTAAAATGCGATCTCTTCCAGGCAACCCTTGGCAGGGATTAATGGATTTTAATATTGACGGTGGTGCAGTTTATAAATAATGATAAGTATAAAAAATACATATATTATTTGATAAAAATACAATATTATAATATTAGATATTCCTTCTTAAATAGATCCTTCTAGTGTCGAGTTTTGGTACTATAAGTAGAATTATTTTGTCCGTGCAGTTTGGGTCATAAATCAAGGTCGGCCTCAGCCCGGCTAAGGCGGTGAGCGTGTTGCGCGGGCGCAACGCCATTATCGATAAAAACTCATTCTTATCAAAGAGAGATTATAAATCTTATAAAAATCATTATTATCTTTTTGGTTGTTAATTTTAAATTTAGATATAAGTATTTATAATTATTTTTAATATAACTTGTTACATTCTAAACTTTTGTACTTATAGTTTTTTTAACATAGATACTTAATTAATAATTTATTAAGTCATTCTTATTCTTATTTTAATAAATACGTTGTTGTATCAATTTTTTTTCATTCTTATAACTAGCCCACAAAATGACAAAACTAAATACACTATCGATAACGCTTATCGACAACAATAATGCGCTTCACTATGCCCGCCCATAAGGCCCGTGAGTGGAAGAGAGAGCGAAATACTCGCTTTATTTTATGACCCAATCTGCACGGACAAAATAATTCTACTATAGTTGCAGGTTAACAGTTAACCTAAGTTTGTCTATTATATAACTTTATGGAATCAATTGTTATTGAACTCATGACTGATACCTCAGCAAGCGGGCATAAATCTATAAAAAAAAAACATTATACACACTACTATGTATTTGACACACACACGCATATATACTCTTTTGTTTATAGTTCAAGTCAAATTAACAGTGGAGCCTTGGCGAAATCTGTGATTATAGAAGTATAGTCTTTGACATTAATTATTATGGTTGATTTTCGAACACGGGTGACCACTAGTAAAACATGATAAAAGTAATTTTAAAATCTATTTAAAGCATTATTGATATGCTATTAACTTGCTGGCCTTGTACAAAATCTAGCGGCTTCGGCGCTTTATAAATTAATAAAAAATGTCTTCACTGACATAACTGTGAATTAATCTGTAATGGGTTGCTATCATATAGTCCATCTCCCCTTACTTAAACCATGAATATTCGTGACAAAGATGACCAACAACGTTTTGCAGAATGGCGTCTGAACAGTTTTTTCGGACAGTAATCTTTGATAATATCTACAGAACGCGTTTAAGGAAAGATAAGCTCTATTGTTCACGACATATATACTAAATTAGTTTGCAAAATGGCTCGTGGGCGAACTAGAATAAGTAATACTTGCACGTTTACTTATCTGGGTATTTCGCTTGGTTTTTTTCTCATGACACATTAGAATCATAGTAGCTTTTTTTATATGCAAATTTGAGTTGTTTGATATCACAGCTAAATTATGATATTACCACATCACTTCAACTATCACTTCAACGCTCCCAGGGTGTTAAAGAGTAATTGACTTAAACTTTGCTACTAATTGAATGTGTTTGAAGGAATGAATGGACTATTAGTCAATGCTAAATATGGCAGTAAGTGTTAGAATGTTTTCGTTAGACAATGTCAGTAGTTCAATGTTTCTCGAGTTCTTAAGTTCCACTTTGTACATTAGACGTAGTGACGTCTAATATTAATACTAGTGGTATTAATTGTATAATAAATTAAACTAATATATTAAATGGGTTTCGAATAACAAAAAAGTTGGTTGAGATTTATGGAAGTATTTTTATATATCGAAAGATGACGACTTTGACTTCATTTAGTCGATAGTTACTGAATAAGATTATCATTGTTTTTCTTCTTCCGCGGTATGACTTACAGTCGCGGAATGAAAATATTCGTCACCTTAAAGTCGAGTTTTGCTTGCATGAGTTACAAGAAACTATACTGTCAACATTTTAATAAACGCTACGTTTATAAAATATAAAAAACTGAAAAAAATGTAATGTTGACAATGACAGACGCTGAGATTAACAAAAAGAAACAAAGAGTATATAATCACTTAGCATAAATATTAAAACAAATAAAAAGGTTTTACATGTCTAAACAATCTTCTTAGACAAGTTACAAAATTAACAACTATGATCTAAGTAATTCAAAACTTTATTGTCATTAGTTACACATAATTTTCTGTGGAATAGTTTGTTCTGTGACTTAATTTAAAAAGGTAATATGTGCTCGCGAAACGTTAACTGAATCAATTTGAAAACTGGCGAACATTTTCATACCACGACTGTACTTTCTGGCTTATAAAACGGATCCTTCACACCCTGTATTAATTTTTTTTTCCAATGTTATTTTTACTTAGAATTGAATCTGCGCAAATAGTCTAATAGCTATGAATAAATTTAGAAAAATGTAAAACATGTAAGTAAATTTTCGCTTAGCATTATTGTACAGAATATTACACAATAGCAATATAGCTGTAATGAATAAGAATTACAATTGCAAGTGAAGTTCGGCTGTTGCTATTAATGTTTTACTCCCACATTATCTAATGGCCTTTAGTTTACGTAATTGGCATCTAGTGGGCTCATACTAATATGCAGGTGATGAGTTTGTATTTGATCTAGCTTTGTTCGCGACTTTGTTCTCATATCATCGATTTGAAATAAATAAAAAGTTATAAGTTCTAAAAAATTTATTGAAGTCATTTTCGGAATTTATAAATATATTTGAAACTAGAATTTTTTAAAAATTGAGACAGAGAGTACCTATTAATTTAAAATCATAGATAGGAATATCAGTTTTATTCTTTCGTATAGATTATTACTTTAATTTGCTAAAAAAATTAAAAGGAAAATGTGATATTTTTTTAAGTTTTCGCGACATGTTTATAATAAAACTACGTTTTAACGGTTTCAAGCGCGGTAATTTATTAAGTTTTGGTTTATCCGACGTTTCGGCCGCTTTTCAATGGCCGTGGTCACGGACGGCAAAATTCTTTTGTGAAGCGGTGGTAAATTAGATTAGGCTCCCATAGAGTAAATAATAACCATAAACAAAATTAAAACTAAATAATTAAAATGAACAAGTTGGCGGTAGGCTAAATAAAACTTTAACAATACTTGTAGGCAAATGTGTTATTTGGCTTACAGCTGCCTTATTATTTTGGTATAAATTTATAGGTACTTAGGATAGAAAATCTGGAAATATTAAAAAATATAATATTAAATCAAACACCGTCTAAAGTCTTCCAAAAACGTATTGCGAAAATAGGTTCTCAACAATGACGTGCTTAAGAAAATAGAACGCATCTAATCATCAATGGCTACAAACTTTTAAAACTTACATACTGTTATGAAACGACCAAAATACTCTTCTGCTAACACATTTAAAATTCAACTTTACGCCATCCACTTAAGTTATATATAACGTGTGTATGTAAGTTTGTATTTTTCACACGTTTCTCTGTTTTGTACGAGATGATAATAGGACTGCGATTAGGATAGATGCCGCGTTGTCATTATACTTGTTAAACAGTTTGGAAGAATGTCTTGGTAATTTTAACTGAATTCTTTTAGTGCGTTTCGTAAGAGCTGAGGTTACGGTTTAAATGAGCTGTGTAGTATAGTAGTAACATAGTAATTTAGTTTAAACGAAATCTATTTTTCAGATAAATAAGGTAAGTTAAATTTAAGATGATAAACTGGATTATTTCTGAATTATTTAAACATTTTTGGAAAAATTACAGCCTTATAAAATTTTCGTATCTATGTGTCCGTCCTTCAGTCGTTCTGTTTATATGTGAATGTTATAGTTTTTGCTCTCAATTTTTTTTAGGTTTATCTGGACGAAATTTGGCAACAACACAATCGATTCAATTTTTTTTTTTGAGATATAAAGTATTTTTAATTAATCGTTTTTATTAGAGTTCTGTTGTGAAAAACAAAAAAACGATCACATTAGTCACATGTATAGAACTTTACGTTGTGCGTGGACCGACTCGCACTTGACCATTTTAATTTTGCAACGCAACGAAAATTGTATCGACCAAATGATACAAATGTAGACGAAGACTAATACTATAAGGCACCAACTGACTATATCTTACTAATTTTATTTATAAACAATCTGAAGATAATATTGTAAGAATGTCACTTAGTATGACTGTATAAAAAGTGCCAACCTTACAACGTTCAATGAACCATTAACACGCAACTACCAGAGTCAATGTTTCATAAATTACTTCAACACTTAAAAGAAAAAGTCAACACCTATAAATATTACGACGTGCCACGTGCTATCCTTTATACCGTTCTATAGTAATAGGCAAACGGGGGATGCCTGCACGTAGAGCAAAAAGGGTAAATAGACGCAAACTCGTATGTTAATAACATGAGAGACTCCCGTAATAGCTGGATTGGTTAGGGATTTCCCGGCACCGCTATCGACTATCGATACAATATCATTATATTAGTTTACTAGATTTTTCTACGTAACTTCGCCCGCAAGTGAGACTTGTATCTAATAAATCGTCGGCGTCAGTGTAAGACTTTGTAACTACATTTTTTTGAACAAGTTATTTTTTCGTCAAAACTGTAATGATAATATATATATATATATATATATATATATAATATATATATATATATATATATATATATATATATATATATATATATATAACAAATTTTGAAGGAAAAATAATGTCACCAAAACAAATTTTGTTACAAAGTCCTGTAAAATAAGCCTCTGTGGTTGAGCGGGATAAGTCTAAGCCGGCTGAACTCGTTGGAGCGTGTTTGATTCCTGGCATGGTAAATTGCGGAAACAAACTTTCTGTTATTTACTATGGTCTGGGTGTCTGGGATCGACCCCAGAGGGATCCGTTGTAACCCGGAACACAAGCGTAACTTGCTTAGCTTTTGGATATACAATGTGTGTGTTTGTCGGCCGATTATTATATAATGTATGTCTTTGACGACCACGGGCCATAAATAATAATTATTATTATTCATGCCGACGACATAAAGATGTATCAAATTTGATGATAATTAATTAGGTCACTAACAAGTAAGCAAGAAATAAACGTAAATACAAGGAGCCCAAAAAAAAGTTACTTACACCTTCATATTCTATTACACTTCTTTCTCATCTTGCTAATCTATTTGACGCTACTCTCAGTTTAAATCTGTCAGCTAATAAGGAGCATGTCTCGAATACATAATAGAACTCGAAGTAATAATAGCTTACGTGACGCATGCGTATCAGTGTCGCTAAAACAAAATGGGGATTTTTACCATACGAAGTATATTCATGAGGAAGAAAAAAAAACAATTATACTAGCACTTATATTATGACGAAGGGTTTTCCGCTTGGATTTGCCAGAATTTTTGTCTTATTCAAATGGTACACTCTAAGTGCCTCCTCAAAAGCAAGTACCCATTCAAAAGTATTAAGCGGGAAAAAAGTATAAAAACAAACAATCGAATATTCTTAATATTATTTTTACACATATCATAAAGGGTTAATACCCTTATATAAGCAACAGTGTTCTTTAAAAATCTCATAAATGATATCACATAAATTGAATCGTATCGTGTAAAATCGACATACTAGTTATAATGTTTATAATATCGATATACTAGTACCTTTCACTCACTATCGATAAGTCTGGATAGTTGTCGATAGATCCCTGACGTGTTCGCCTTTGTGGGTCAATGTGCTTCAAACGAGTCCTGTGACGTATCTTATAGAGAAGTTGTTTGTGACATAAATAAATTAACCAGTTTTAATTTAACCTATTTAACCTTTCGATTTGATGCCAATTTATGTCTTATAAATACCTTGTATACATACATAATATGTTGGAACTTTGGCCAGTTTTTGACCGCATTAAAATCCCTTACATTTCTGAAATTTTGCATTTTAATATATTGAAACCTATTCTATTTAGGTTAAGGAAAACCTATGTATACCTATATAGGTACAATACCTATTACTGGCTTTCTTATTTTATTAACATAATAAAAAACATGTTATAAACAAGGGAACATATTTCTCGCATACATTGCGATGAACATCATATGCAATAATTTAATATATATTAAAATATTATGATATAATTTATTTAACATTTATCAGGAAGTCCTTGTTTAGATACTAGTATTTAATGAAAATTGGGTGGGCTACACACGTAACATAAGAAAATTAAAACAATTTATATCTAGAAGATCGGGCGTCAAAATACAATGTTATCTTCATACTTTTCAATTGCGTAATTATCATAATAGAAATGTTTTCAATTAATATTTGATTAAATAACAATAAAGATGCTATTTGAATCTTAAAAGATATGACGTCATATCTTGTTACGCTCGGACATAATTTAGGTGACTGGCGTTTTATAATATTTGATCAAAGGTATCCCATACCCTATTGTAAATATTCTTCGATTTTAATTCATTATAAGATTCGATTATTCAAATACATTCTAAACAAAACGATGCCCCTCTTTTTCAGATGTTCTTCGTTTGCTACACGAAAAATATTTTCTCTAGCATTCCACGCTTTAACTAAGATCATAGACCGTTATTCATAGTTCGCACCTCGTAGGTTAAATAACTCTTAATTTAAACTTCACTGCGACATATTTCTTTGAAACTTATTCGGTTCTAAAATGAATATATAATTTAGTCATAACATTTATTTAAAGTTTTGATCGTACATTAGATTTCGTCTTTTTACAACCATGCATCGCACTGCTCGCCATCGGCCGGCTATTCATCCCCACTTCCATAAGCCACTAATCTCGTGTACTCAATGGTTCTCAAAACGTTTCTCTTGTGCACCGCAGGGCTTTGTAATAAGCTCCCAATAGAAGTTTTCGCTTCGCACAACCATACAGGATTTTTTGAAAAAATCATCAAATCATTAATTAAACTACGTTTTAACGGTTTTAGGCGTGGTATTTTATTTGATGTTCATATCATATATCAACATTTCGGCCACTTTTCAGTAACTGAAAAATGACTGAAAAGTAGTAATAAATATCAAATAAAATGCCACACATAAATCCGTTACAAATGTAGTTTTAATTAAGTCTACTAGTTGCGAAAACATAGGAAAATATTTTTTTGATTCCCATCAGATAGGCCCGTCCGTCTGTCTGCCATAGCTAAATATAAAATAATATATCAGCCCGTGAATGTCCCACTGCTGGGCTCGGGCTCCCATTACATGGGAGACGGACGGTATACCTTCCATGCTTGTCCAAGACGGCTTGGCAGGTTTGACACATCGGTTAACTCGATTGCATTAATTCTTCTTCCGTTGTTAGCACGTGGTAATTATAAGAATATACACATTAGATCAGAAAACTGACAAAGTGGTGCATGCGTTCTGGCCAGGATTGAACCCGCAGTCTTTGAATTTGGGACGCTCGTGTTAGCCTTTACGCGACTACACCGCTATACCTACTCCAGTAATATAAAAATATTTATACATGAAGTTCAGAAGAACTGCCAAGTGGTGCATGCTCTCCAGCCAGATTATTATAATAAACTGCGAACTACGATAATCTATCTAATACTGGGGATTCATCTGGGTTAGTGGTAACGATTTAGGCTGTGACCGAATGTGTCTTATTTAAATCATTACAAAATAACGTTGTTAACGTATAACCGTATTGGTGTATGTATCATCATGAATAAAGTCGCATCTCAAATAACGCCTTAAGCCCATCGCCATCTGCGTGAAACGACCTAAATCTTTAACATTATCCCAAATGAAACCCCACATTAAAGAAAATTAAAGTGCTCACTATACATTACACTCCACGCGTTCACATAAACACGTGCGACTCAGTGGTCGAGTCGCATGCTCGATTAGCGATAGTGTAGTCTTCGTGTACTGTCGCCGCATTACGTGCTAACATCTTGCTAAAACAAGAATTTCTAACCCAGGAGTATGATTCGCAAAGAGATTAAGAAAAAGTTACTGTCTTGTGATCTTTATTGCTTTTCAGACATTAAGTTTTGTATGAGATGACACTATTTTATAAAGGCGCATATCAGGAAGTAAAAGTTGTTGGTTTAACATTTTTTTTGTGTGTTTAGATAGTTGTTTGAACATTTGAAGATTTAACAAAACCCACTTGTATTACTTGTCAAGTCTATTCGAAGGTTCGTCATAAGGACCTTATTATGTTTACAGTTAGATAGCTTAACTTAGTTACCTGTACCTATATTATGGTATGAGTGTAAGCGTTTTATTGCTGGAAACGATGAAACAGGCAGGCTGCCGGCTAACATAATGGGAAATTGTTATTGACGCCTATGGAGAATTGCAACCCCAGATGTATATACCCAATATGCTGCCAGCCTCGAAGGCTGACTAGAACCTGGCCACTAATGCCGTAGTACAACTCAAGGTTATTAAGGCGCATATTCTACACCAGGGATGGTAGCTATCCAGACAAACGGTAGGGCAATGCCCTAACACCTGGCTGTGAGTTGTTTTGTCGCTTCTAAGGGCAGGATGCCCAGCTGCAGGAATTCGTATTTTTTATCCATTCCTGCACGGGTAAAACAGTTCATATTTTATCAATTTAAAGGTGTTCTTTTTCATTAAGGTTATTAAACAAATTACTGACTCAATCTTGTGGCCCTATACTCGACCTAAAGATTGTTTAAAAATTGATTGGATTGTTAGACGACCATTGTGATTGAGCGGACTAACCCTTTGCCGGCGTACCTCATTGCAATGCAGAGGTTCTAGGTTCGTTTTCTGCCATGGTAAATTTTGGAAACGAATTTTCTTCGTTATTTACTATGGTCTGGGTCACTGGGTCCCCGTAACTCCCCAGGGTCATTTGTTTAATTTGGAGCCATACAATGTGTGTGTGTTTGTCTGTTTGGAAATCATCAGAGGTGATAAGAGTTCCAAATATATTTTTAATATTTATCTTCTTTCTCTCTTCTTTCTCGTGTTGGTACGTAACATTTTTACATCTTAAATAATATTCTAGTCTACTCGAACTCTTTGTACTGCATTCGTAAATTATAAAGGTTCACTTTATACGAGTATTACTTTCAAAGGTATTGTCCTTGCCCTATCTAACCCTAAAAAGGTTAGAACAATACATTTCCGCGCTACTACGAACCCAGATAGAGAATCAAAGAGCTATTACATCAACAACATCCACAATAAAGAACACTATTAGAGAAACTCAAAGAAATCACGTGTTCACGATCGCTACGCAGCAAAGTCACAAAGCTATCTTGATCTTTGTGATGCTGTAACAACCATTGCGGTATTTATTAGAGCAGAGTAAATCAACTGTGAAAGTAAATTGACCTAGTTAACGCAATCAAATAATATCTCAATTTATTAAGTAGGAAGAATCGCTTGTATCCGTGCACGAACGGAGGAAGAAAACCAATTTCCTGCGGGCGGGCCGCCTGTCATAAGAGGCGACAAAACAACCCACAGCCAGGTGGTAAGGCATTTGCCCGTCTCGATGGCTACCACCTCTGGTTTAGAATATTTCGCGATAAGTCAAACGCAAATAACGCGTTCATTAGCACTTTTCTTTGCGCGTTAACGCTGGTTAACACGGATAAAATTTAACTAAATTTTAAGTGTGGGATCGGTTTACCGACCGTTCATTTGCCTTGATATCGGATAAAATTTGTCATAAGCTCCTAGAACTAATGTCAAAATTCAATCGATGCCGCGATGGTATGGCAAGTGAATGACTAGTAAGGTATTCTTATATCTTACTATTATATTAATACACGTAAAAAATGTTGTGCTTAAAATTTAATTTTGTACTATCAAGTACAAAATTAAATTTTAAGTAAAAACCGGGATGGCATGTTTTATAGCATATTTATATCGCTGTAGTATCCTAATTGAACGTCAGTATATAGACATAGTGATAGACAACAGTTTATTGTACACCAAAACAAAAAATACAAAAATGCTCAAGACAATAGTTACTTGGTAAAGCAGAAGGCGGCCTTATCGCTAAAAGCGAACACTTCCAGGCAACCTGACTCAAAGGAATTTCTTAAATTATCTGTAATTATTATACAACAAAAAAAAATATAGTTTTTATATTTTTTTCAAGTCTTATTATAATAAAAACCAGTGATAAAAAAAACATAATATTTTTTCCATCGAAAATATATCTTATTTTTACTGTGATGTGAAAACTTATAAACCTACTTCAAAACCAAACAAATGCTTAATTATTATCTTCAATTACAAATAATTGAAGTAAATGACTAGAAAACTACTTTCAACTTTCTACAGTTTGAATTAAACGACGTACGTATGGGAGAAAATCACTTAATACTTTGCGGCGTGATAAATAGTACCCTATTATACTAAAGTACTTATGGAATTTTGCGGTATAAAGCCGTAGTATTTATATAAATATTTCAATTGGTTGCAAGCATTTACCTTTTAGGTAGACATTTTATGACTGGACATTGATTAAATTATTTAAAAAAATCTGGTAAAAAGAAATTGATTGACACTTTCTTCTTTTTTATTTTTATATCCCACCCATTTTAATATTATATAAAATTATTAGAGCAAGGCGTGTTTGCTGAAGAGTTTCTTGTGCCGTTTCTTCTCTTCAAGCCACACCATGTTGCGAAGTGGTGGTAAATTAGATTAGTCCCCCATAGAGTAAATAATAACCATAAACAAAATTAAAACTAAATAATTAAAATGAACAAGTTAGCGGTAGGGAAAATAAAACTTTAACAATACTCATTGATACTTGACATCTTTGTCTTCCGTGATCACGGCTACTGAAAATTGGACGAAATCCAAATCATAAAAATCAAATAAATTACCGCGCTTAAAACCGTTAAAACGTAGTTTTATTGTGTATACTAATCCTAAAAACTCAAGAGAATATTATATAAACTTTGATGACTAATATTTATCTTTATCTATTTATATATATGTCGCAGAACGGCCTCGTTCTCACGACATCATCTTTAGTTACTGCAGGTTTAGTGGGCGTCATCAGGATAAAATGCGAGCATAAAACACAATAGCCACGGTTTATACACTTTTAATTTAGATTTGATTTGATTTGATTATGACATAGTTTAGACCGAGCAGCGGGTTCAGGGCACCCGCTCATACTTCCAGCTTCAATACTTTCTTTAAAATACTCCATGGTCCAACTCGACCTGTTGCCACCAACCAAATGTGCCACAAAAACTCCTCAGTCTACCCAAGTAGATATTACTCAAAGTATAGAGGGCGCCGACCCCGCTCCGCCATATGCTCTGCTCTGATTGGTCGTTTATTAAATTACAATATTCATAACTTTTATTAGGTTAGAACGATCTTGAAGTTATAGAAACAATAACAAATCTAATTAAATTACATTAAGAATTTTAGAAGTGATTATAATGTAAACAAATGATATTGTGCGTTATACATCCAGTCAACAATACATCGTCCTATCGTCATAGTCATAGCTTCCCTCCGACATATAATTATTAACCTCACTGAGTGAAATATCAACTTGAAAGTACTGGGGTTAGAAACTTGAAAATTTGCATGCGGGTTCTTCCTATTCTTTATGTGCGTACAAAGAAATTATTTTTGAGAATTCTACCTCTAAGGGGGTGAAAAAGGGAGATGAGAGTTTAAATGAAACTTTATCACAGTCAAAGTAAGAAACATGTAATTTTATACACCTGCTTCTGGTTAGAAATAAATGTACATCTATATCCGCGTTTTTAGAATTCAACCCCAAGTGGGTGAAGAAAGGGATTATTTGGAAGAAAATCTATCTTTTTGAAAGCACGAATTTTATTTTTTTGTATTAGAAATATTTGTAACAATTTTAACTTGGACATTGTCACGTTGCTACCTTTTAATATATTTTTTTGACTACTCTACAACTAAGTTTAGTCTGCGCGAGCTAAACCGCGGGCAACAGCTAGTGATCGTATCGCAGTAGTTTCTAAGAAAATATTTGTGACGTACAAAGATACGACATCGCGGGATAAGAAACAAAAGGTTTCGATTTTTCCAAACTGCCTACGGAACCCTAATATCAGCAGCTATTAATATCAAGTGAATCTCAAGTAAACAAACTCAAATCACCGTGGGTATCAATTCAATGGGAGGAACAGCGCGATCGTTAGACACGGCTCGCGACTTCCAATGCCGCTTCCAATGCCGTACATTGTTGTTTCGGAAGGAAGAACCGCTTTGTTACTGCTGATATAAAAGACGCCGATGTGAGAGATTCGAGAACGCGTTGAATGTTGATTGTTGTGAGATCGTACGTACTGGTGCAGCAGTAGGTCAATGTATAAGTAAGGATTTTTAGAACGGAGAATGTCAAAAATATTATAATCTACATACATACATAACTTCACGCCAGGTCCCTTGCGGGGTAGGCACGAACAACAGAGCGCCATTCAGGCTTATTCTTACACACCTCACTTCCTTCTTTGACATTCATAGCTCTTGTCATGCACGCTCGTCTGTTCTTAAGGCTCCTGACATCACCTTCTGCTAGTACATGATCAATTTGATCATGGAAGGTGTGTCGTGGCTTTCCGCGACTTCTGCCTCCATCCGCTTTTGCATTGTATATCTGTTTAGTCATTCTTTCATCATACATTCTTTCCACATGCCCGAACCACCGGAGCATTCCTTTCCTTACCTTCACCCCGACACTCTCTTTCAGACCAACTCTCTTTCTTATTTCGGTATTACGAACGCGGTCCGCGAGCGTACCTCCGCAGATTTTGCTTGATTTATTTTAATCATTATACATATTAGCTTACTAGCTCCTCAGACGAACAAAACAACCGAGCTGTGAGCTTTCAGAGTGAAGTTGATTTTGCTGTAGTATTAATATATTAAGAAAAATATATTGCAAGCGTTTAGCAGACAGGCCAACGGACCACTTGGAAAGCGGTTACCATCGCCTATGGACGTTTGCAACACCAAAGGTGCTACAAATGCGTTGATCTCTTAAGGGAGACTGGAACCTGGTCGCGAATCCCGGATTACAACTCAAGGCTAGACAAAACACAAGGGAAGACAAACAATGTTGTTATGGCGACATACTTTAGACGAGGAGTGGTAGCCATCCAGTCGGGCAAATGCCCTACCACCTGGCTGTGGGTTGTTTTATCGCCTCTTACGACCAGCCGCCCTGCTACAAGAAATTGTATTCTTTCTCCGTTCCTGCACGGAAATAATCAACCAATTACAAAAATTTAGGCTTCATACAAAGAACGCTATCTTGTTTCTATAAAGGTACTTGACACAGCATGTCCGGAGCGTCTTGGAATATTGCAGCTCCATATGGAATCCATAATATATAGTATATGAAAATGCAATCGAATCTACTCAAAATAAATTCTTAAAGCAACTCAAATTTAAACAGCATTCTGGTGCTGAGAATTACAAATATCTGTTTTCTAAGCAATGATTATTTTCGCTTAGAAGTCGTTGAATATTAAACACCTACAGCATCATATATGATCTGGCAAAATTGACAGGTGTGCTTTACACTGCGGTATTTTACAGATTTCAAGACCCAGCAAAAAACAAGACATACTTAATTATTACATGTTCCATATTCACGAACCAATTATGGCTTAAACAGTCTATGTAAACGTTTACAGCGAACTATTAATAAAAAATATCCGACCTCGATCTGTTTGTGAGCTCCAAATATAAATTCAAAAAAGCTGCATCGAAATTATTTCTAAGCGCCACCTTTAATTTAATATTTCAAGCGATCAATAAAAGCCGCATGTCAACCAATTTTTACCGCGGTGTGCACTGCAGCAGTAGGCATAAATACATATTACGTACACAGACAAACCCACTCACACATACACACACTACGTGTATCAAGTTTTTTGCTTTTTAACTTTTTTATTTAATGGATTTCGCCCTACATTTTATTAAGAAAAACATACAAACTACAAGGTAAAAGCCAGATAGTCGCTGACAAGTCGCGCACTACTATAGTAGCTGGATATTCGGCACATCTCTAATTGTAACCGAACGAAACAAATTCGACAAATAATAACAATATGTCAGGTATATATTGTACTAGCTTCTGCCTGCGACATCGTCCGCGTGCAGAATATTTTTAACTATCCCATGGGAATTCTTTAATTTTTCTGGATCAACAGTATCCTATATGATGACTAGTGATATAAGCTGTACCTATACAGCATACAAAATTCAATTTAAATAAATCGGTCTGGTCGTTTCGGAGATTAGCCCGTACAAACAGACAAACAGAGAAACCAAACATTTGATAAAGAACTAAATTAGTTCTATATCACTTCTTACATCCCCCTGACTCGGTTTTTAGCATTTTTTTTCATTGTACAGAAATTCGACTCTACAGTTAACTATGTGAGTCGTAAGCCCTTACAAATAAGGTTCACGATTGTTACATTCTTATCACATTAAAAAACGTGATCAATTCGATAAAAATAAATAACCAATTTGAACTATGAATAGTAATGTAGCTTAATGATGTGTAAAATAGCGATGAGAGGTTTATAATGGTTGTAATAGCTGCACTTTCACAAGCACCATTGTTTTCGTTTCATAACAGCTACAAATAATCCCTACTAATATTAGAAAGTTTGACAATTATATCAGTTGTATTGATGGGACCATAATATGGGTAGATGAATAGAGGGATTATGGGATCAATTTAATCTTTATGATACACTAACTAGTGTTTAGGTTATTAACGTGGGAGACATATTATTGATTTGAGATTTTCATCTCGATCATTTCTATGTATTTAATTAAATATTCTGTGGATGTATAGAATAACGCCGTCGAGTTCTCTATATCTATCATATGTCCCATAAAAACTATAACATTATGAAATTCTAAACATGCCGTGTCTGTACATTGAAAGTATTAAAAAAACAACTGGAATACACGATATAAACGATGGGGAACACGATGGTTCTTTTTTGATATCTTGCCTGTTTGTTTGTTCGGGATTCGTGTAAAAACTACTGGGCCGATTTCGATGCGTTTTTGATCAATAGCAAATTTTTAAACTTAAAATTTGCGCCACTTATTATCCTGTAAAACGCGCAAGCAATTTTCTGGGAATGATTTAAAATGGTCCGATTAAAAAAAATAGAATTCCAATGTTTTTTTTATTGGTCGATAGCAAATTTAGTTTAATTAAATGTGTGATATTTTTATCCCGGGAACCCCGCGGGAATTTTCCCTGGAGCGGTTAGGATCCATAAAAATTAGCTTATACCAACACAGTTTCCACTAACACGATAGCACACATTCTTTTTCAAATGTTGAGATATTTTGTCTCTCGGGAATTCCGCAGGTATTTCATGTCAAGCGTAGACCAAGTCGCGGGCATATCATAGTATCTTTTCATTACCAAAAAATTGAATCGGATCTTATCATACTATAATCGTGTAAAAGTCCTCGAATCCTCCACACACATTCACAATTGTATTACTGTAGGTAAGTGTAAAATTGGTTATTGTAAAGCAAGATCTAATTTTCAAAATATTTATTCAATCGACACTCAAACAAAATTTTCCTAAATATTATGATTGAACATTGTTGAATTTTTATTTATCTTTCTTTCTTAATCAACTGTAGATAAATCATACAATAATTCATAATATAACCGAAATCTCATCTGATAATAATTCTTAATATTATTCTTTTGATTCTCGGAATAATATTACCAAATATATATATTATAACTGTCATGTGAAACATTACTGGATCATTTTGCAAGTAGTCGGACCTGTGAGTAATTGAAGCGCTGCTATATTGTGCATTTACTATATTTATTAAAAATCTCATGCATTAATTTATGTGATACACTTGTACAGTTATTTCATCCCGTGTTGTTCTGTATCATTGATCACGGAAATAAATTAAGTTTCTTTAAAGCGGTTATTTAAAATACGGAGTGCTATATTCTGGCCATAAAAAGAAATCAGAAGTCTTCCCGTAACGCCTCTTTAAGACTTATACCGAGGTGTGAAATCATCTTGAAACAATTCACGAGCACAACACATTGAGATCTTATCACAGCTTTTAATTCGTTACATCGCACGTTGGCCGTTTTCTTTTTTGCACAATACAAAGCTGTTTTTAAATTAGAACAACACGATGTTGCTTTGGAAATCAACTATCGTTTAGTAATCATTCAGAATAGGGGTCTGTTGGACCAGTTTCATTGATCCACATTTAATAAAAAATATAATAAATATTCATTCTCATGTATATGAAGAATAGAAGATATTTTATTTTACAAAAATGCTATGTAAAATTAAGAACATTGTTATTCAAGTATAATCGGCGGTTTTGTCGCTTATGGCGATTTCTTCTTCTTGCAGACAACCTTTGATGGAATATAAAAATGACAACAAAAGTCGATTGTTGCTAAACCGGCACTCGTATAATCTAATATATAAACTCGAGTGAGGGTGTTTTAACGAACTCCTCGGAAACGGTTTAACAGATTTTAATGAAAAAAAATGTATGTTTGTTAGGCATGAGAATAGGTCGTAAAGCATTTTTCACCCTGCTATGGTGTTTTCAGTTATTTTTATGGCAGAACAGCGTTTACCGGATCAGATAGAAATGTATACTAATATTATAAAGAGGAAAGATTGTTTTTTTTTGGACGTTTGTAACGAATATACTCAAAATCTGCTGGACCAATTTCAGACCGATTCTAAAATTAGGGATCTTACTTAAACTTCAATAATGTAACCTATCAATCTAAACAAAATACTTAGCGCTGGAATCGGATTCTTCAATTTTGATAAAATTTTATGTGTGTTTGAGTGGGTGTTTAGATTCACAATTAGACCCGGTAGGTGGCGTTGGAATCGGTTTCTAGATTTTATATTTTTCACGGCAGGACAACGTCTGCCGAAACCGCTAGTACGTACATATATAAATATGGTGTTCATTTTTTAAGAAATTGTATTATCAGCACTTTATTTAGTTTTATTCAGTTGTAACGCAAATTATCGACGAGAGTCGATTTGTTCGCTGTCGAAGCAACACGTCCCTATTAAATCTTTAACTACAAAAAGCGTGTCTCACTTACAAAAGGACCCAACCATGAGCCACCATCCTAAGAGTTTGTTAAATTTTTGTGACTTCGGAAATAATTGATTATTGTAAAATGGATTAACATTGGATGCTTTTATTATGAATGAAAGTCGCGTGATAGTTTTATAAATAATAAGTTATTTCAAAAGCTATATCTAATAGTAACCAATACAATCGATAGTAATAACGAAGAAGTAATAGCGTACAGGCAACTATTGCATGTAAAATTTTATAAAACTTTAATGTTTGCTGTTGCATCAAGTACCGAATGTTTGTCCAGAGTTGTACCTGTGCTATACTCGTTTATATCTTCTACCAAAATTTAACATTATTGTTCTTCTTGTTCCAGCTTAGGCCCTTTTGAGGCTGCAGAAATGGTGTCACGACGAAGGATATTGTCGCGTTCCCGCGATGACCTCACTCACGCCATTCAAACGGAAGAAGAAGAAGATGTCTGGTACCAAAAGGATAAGCTATATAAGGTCAGTAATGTGAATTTTTATATATTATTATATCCGTTCACTACATATTTTCTCAATCGTCCGCTTTCTTACTTTTTCTCTTCAACGTCTTACAGTTTCAAGTTCTTTTCATTGACTCCAAACATTGACATTTTTATAACAAAATATATTTTTGTATAATGTTTTAATTGATTATTATGGTTATCTATGTTGTTCTAATCGCATCTAATATGAACACTACAGTCAATTTAATTTTGTCATATATATTTTTTAACAAACAGATTTTTTTATTTAAAATATGTAGGATACAAGTTATAGTATCACAAATTATCTCCAAAACTGCAAGTCCAAAAATTCATGAATTTAAACTGTGTGATTTAGATTGACTACTGATGTCTGGTCTAGACTGCGTAGGAGTGTAAAAACCTAAACGGTAACACAATACGCAAAACCATTGTGTTTAACTATCAGATGTAGAATTACTATTTCAAAAACTTATTTATTTTGTCATTTGATCAACGTAGAGTACATTTATGTGTTCCTTTTGTGATGTTTCTTGACCATTTTATTGTCTAGTGTCATAGTTTAAAACAATTCTAGGGAAGCCATTTTGGCACGGTTTTTAATCCAATGACCTTCGCAATATATGAGCACTTACTTTTAAGGTAATACCACTTTTTTAGACCATAACTAGACCGATGTTAGGCATTCAAAGCAACACTTTGTCGGCAAAGAATAAGCATAGATGACATAATCTTTAGATAAGATCGTATGAGATTTGTGTTCTGAAGTTTAATGCTAAAATATAAGACTGGTGTTGCATAAATGCATTATAGTGTTGAAGTTAAGATTAAAGATAAATTCTATGGGAAATGGACATTTAAACCCACGGAACGAAAAGGTTACATTATGCTAAATAACTTTTTTTTTGCAATGATAAACTTAGATTAAGTAAAATTTTATAATGTCCAAGAAACAAATGTGATTTTTGCATAAGGTGGTCATCGACATAATAATTGCTAATATTTAAGACCGTTTCAGCAAGTTTAAGTTTGATATATCGTTAATGATATTAATCGTCACTTGGATAGATTTAAATTAATAGATGACCTCATAGTCTCTAACATATCTCACGCCATTATAAATAACTAAAAACGATAATTATAATTGATTATGTCATCACATCATAACAACCTAAAACATATAAGGTGTCCTGATGTATTTATATGAAGAAACATAAAACATAAACATCCAAGTACTCCTCTATTTTAAGCTTGCTTATTTAATAACCTTTCATTAATATACGAAGATAAGACAATAAATTTGTTAGTCTATTTTGCAAAATAAGACACTTTACATCATCAACTGTTACACAATTATTATATATTTGAAATATTTTTATTTGCGTCCAACTAAAATCTAAACTTCTAATTGGGTTTGCTTTAAGTGGTACAGTTATTTTAACCAATATGAACAATATACCAGCTGTCAAGTATCTACTATTCATCTTTCTGTGTATCCATCATTAGATTGCTGAGCAGACACTATCATAACAAGGTATTTAAATATTAGGTGATACAAAAAAATGTGTGTGTGTGCAATTCACACGCAGTAGCAGAAAAACAAGGCGTGACGAGGGTTGGGAGTGATTCTAAATTTCGTGAATACATTCAATATATTATATCGTTATAATATGTTTAAGCTGAAAAACACGAATTTTAAAGTATTAACAAAGACTTCAGAACATTTCCAACTCTATCTATATGAGCATAGTGTTTAAATTATTAAATATTTTTTATTGTAAGACTATAGCAGATAGGCTGACACCCCAAATCTGATGGAAAATGGTTACCATCGCACTACAGGTGCTACCAATGTTCTGCCGGACTCGCAGATGGGGCTAGAACCTGGCCACTAATGCCGGAACACAACTCAAGGTTGTTATGGCAGTATACTCTAGACCAGGGGTGGTAGCCACCCAGACGAGCAAATACCCTACCACCTGACTGTGGATTGTTTTGTCACCTCTTACAACAGGCCGCCCGACCGCAGGAATTGGTATTCTTTCTGCGTTCCTGCACGGATAAAAATATATTGTATTCAATGTCACTCTCTCGCAGGCTTAGTCCTCTCTTTATATCTCTTTTTGTGCCGCTTTTTCGTTTCATCGAGTTTCACTTCAAAATCTGTGATAGTATTACGATGATACGCCAAAGTCAAAACATCAATATTTTGGATATGTTATGATATGTACAATTTCGTGTCAACAAAGGAAACTTTATTATTACACTATTTAATTCCAAACCGTGAAGTATATTTGGATCTCTTCTAATTTACTTTAATGTTGTTATTACTACGCATTGTGCCAGCGTAAATTAAAAATAATTTAATCTACATTTGACTCTCATAACTGTTCCGCGAGTTACGTTTACCTTTCCTTTGTCTATAACGTTTTTGCAACCATTTCCGACTTACAGTTAGTTATTAAGGACGTGAGAATTTTCGGCTTACATATTGACATTTATTCCTACTACAATACGTTTCGCTTTGTGTAGTTTTAGGGGTTTATCTAGGCCTGTTTACATTAATTGATTAGTGAAGACAATTAATATTTTCTTAACTTTTCTTTTTTTAGTCTCCTGTTTGTGATAAATTAATAATTTAATCATTAGTTACATCCAGAGAGAAGTGGCTAAAATATTAAATTAAAGATGAAAAATCTAATTCAAATCACGCATATGGATATTAAAGTGCAGGATTGTTTAATCCTTATAATTACACAGGCTCTTATTAATTTGTCTTTGTTTGCTGTATTTAGCTGGTTAACCCATAGTGACTAATTAGAGCGATAATTGTTTTTTAGAAGTTCAGTAGTAAGTGTTAAACGGATGATAGATGTGTAAGCCAGTATGCATACTTATGGTTAAACTATCTTTTTTGCTCGCGTATTGTCAACTTAAGTACGCGAAATTCAGAAGAGAAGAAGATCGTTGAGCCATTTGCAGGCATACTTCCTCAAACGTCTGTCATCTGCTTTATAGTTACCATAATCATCATGCTAATGGTAATATTTTAATACAGTTCTTCTAAAGAGAAATCAGATATATCGTATATCATAGTGGCTTATAGGTATACTCGTACATACGTATTTGTCACATTAGTCGTCACAGTATAACTTGAAGCATTGTATGCATAGTCAATTGATGTCGTTTGTGTATCACAATTTACAATAGTGTCGATTTCTCTATCACTACCCCCTCTACTACAAGTTTTTACAAAGGCTTTCGTGAATATAATATCTGTGGTTGGTAGTGAAAGTTTAGTTTTTGAATTTTAACTTTCAATCATTACTACTGTATTGATGTTGAGTATATTATCATTACGTGGTTTAGTTTTCCACCCGTTTACTGTTTGTTTCGTATAACAATCACAGTAAAGGAGCCTAATATATATATATATATATGCTCGTACAATGTACATTTGTAAATCTTAGCAGTTTTTGGTGGAATAACAATTTTATTTAATTGCTAGAATTTGCCTGCGAATCCTTTCTTCACGTTGGGCAGCTAATGACGATTATAGCTAGCTTAATATAGGTATAAATAAGGTTATTTTAAATAGGGTAATGGATGTTTTAGTATCCAGTATTTAGTATAGTACGTGAACCGCGGAAATTTCCGTAAAACTCGGGATAAGTAATGTTACTAAAGGCATACACAACTTCAATTGTTTTCCTAGTGATTTTATCGATGAGTGAAAATATCGCATCGGAATATAAAAAAATCAACCTGTCCACTTTAAAACTCTCCCAAGAAAATCCGATAAGATTCTCGGAATATAAAGTGCCGCAAATATTAAGTTCGGGAATTTCCTAACGATCAGCGAAAACCGCGTCGAAATAGACCCAGTAGTTCTTACGTCAATCCCGAACAAACAAACACAAAAATATAAGATACAAAACTTTACTTTTACAATTTTATAATATAATGTTATAGATATGTATTATAAGAGAGTTTCAATCAATAAGTAAATAAAGTTTAACATTGCATAGTTACAAAGGTCGAACTAACGAACCAGATGCTTTCTGACCAATTTGCAATGCCTCACGATAGCCATTGTAATAACGCTCACGATCTCGATCAATGGGTCAATCGGACCTGTCGATAGTGATAGTAGATTATGCGGTTTGTAGAACTTATAGAGATTACTCGAGCTCTTCGTCGGATATTTTCGCGGAACTTTAGTTACATGTCCTTGATGCATTATTACATCTTCCGGAATTAAAAATTACCTATTGTATAATATATGCTAAGTTTAAATTTGATCAGTAAATTTCCCGACCGGTTTAGAAGTAATATTATAAACATCTAAATAAAGTGATTTTCACATTTAAAGATACTCCAGGGTTTTTATTCTGCTTAAACTTTTTGTTTTTTATATGCAATACTTATATCATTATAATATGTATTTTTGGTATTTTATTTGCGAATTCCGGAGACTAAAATTAATTGCTAACGTTTGATCCAATCTCTTTACAGATTGAAAATAAGATTTATTGATTATTTAAGAAATTATCAATCTTAGATAAAACTTAATCTAGATGTAAATTGTTGTAAAATTATATTTTATATAAAATAACATTAATATGAATCTCGAGTGACTGTCCGTTGAGAACATCCCCAAAATGCTAGCGGCATTTTCAAGCTGGTTGGGAACGGTAATGTGTTCCTCAAAATACATATTTTGGCTACAATTTCCTAATTTATCACCTAATATTCACTCAAGGGAAAGAATTCTTTTAATAGCAAACAATTGTATATTCGTACCAGTTTTTTGCCGTACTCTGATCATGTTTTCCTCTTTACAATGTGGTTTAACGATTATTACCGGATGACTAACCTGGTTGGACCTCTTGCCAAATTTTTGATGTTAAGCCAACTTGAGTAATTAGTCAACCATTACATTCAAAGTAATGCCGGCTGTAAATCCTTTCGGAGCATTGATCTGACAGTAAAAGGCAAATAATGAATTTATTTTATTTGATGGCAAAGGTTTTTATGTAGGTGTGTTACTTTTTGCTTTTGTTTACTTTATCAATTAATAATTAGTTTGAAAGAGATACTTGTTATTGACAGATTTTGGTCCATTTCGTAAAGATTACAGTAGAATCTCTTTAAGTCAAACTTGAAAGGAAACGCCAAAAAAAATTAGAGTTGTAAAAAAAATAGAGTTTTCGACTTATGGAGGATTTCGATTCCGTATTTTGTAAGGAAACATTCGACTTGTAGGGGATTAAGATTTATTCCAATAATCGAGTTGTACATATTGTAAAATCAAATATTGCTATGTTCAAGATACAGAGGCCTAATTTTGATTTTTGAGTTAAAGAAGGAAAATAAATACTGAATTTGCTTATAGGAAGTTACTAATTATTTAGACTTATAGAGGGTTCCGATTTCGAACAGGAGGTTTAGGGGTTCGAGAGGAAGCAACCACAATTGTTTTTCGAGTTTGGAGGTTTTCAACTTATCGAGGTTCGACTTAAAGAGGTTCTTCTACCAGTAATATTAAGTCCACAATCTCATTAAGGATAAATGATGTCACAAAAATAATATTAAACTGAAACATGATGGCAATAAAAGTAGACAAAAAAGAGATGGATGTGCTGTGTGTATTGTTAAAGAGTTGTGAGAGACGTATGCTAGAATAGAGAAGTATGGTAGGAGAAAGTGACTCTAAATGATTGGAAGAAAGGAACGGAAATAAATAAATCTAAAGCTGTCGTGCCTCATTTTAATGACGCAGTTTTTTATCCTATCTTGGAATCATGTACTGCTTTGCATTTTATTTACCACATATACGTACTGCATATTGTTATACTTATCACATGCTGGTATTAAGAGGAAACATATTGGGGATATCTGCATAATATCAAAATCCGCCATACAAAAACGTGACAGGTACACTGTCCCTTCTCTAAAACAAAGAGTCTCAAGACCAGCAGCAGATCGCTTATGGGCTGATATAATGTGGTTATTATAAATCTTATTAACCTTTCTACATACTAACTGATAATGGCAATCCAATTATTGATCAATATTTTGGAAATATGAACTATAATTTGCATTCAAAAGGCACGTTTGAAGCAGGCACGATTTTTAACTAGTACCGCACTCAACATTTCAGGTACTGTTAATATCAAGGCTCCAAATAAAGTTAAGAAATAGATGCAGTGCGAATGTGGACCGAGGTCGTTTGTTATTCCGTTATATTTTCATTTTTTTTTTTTTGCTTTTACACAAAAAGTGTACGTTTCAATATTTACTTTTGGTGGAACTAAAGTTTGTTATATTAAATTTCAAAGCTTACAATCAGTGTACAAGATGTTTTATTCTCTGTTTAAAGTAATTAAATTCATTAAAAATGCTAAGAAAATTTTATAAAATCTTAAATTATAGAAGAGTTTTACCTATAAACCCTGTAGGGGTGTTGTGATGAACTAACTATATAAAAATACAAAAGACCAGTTTTACAATAACTTAATATCTAATACAGCATAATATGTTACAATACAAATGTAGTTTTTAAAATAAATTTTGTGAAAGTGTTAGGTAACAGCTAACTTACGTCAAAATTAAATCCTTTTGCTACAATATATACTATTTCCCAATATTATTTCACTGTTTTTGGGAAAGAGGTTGTAGTATGTGAATATTTCCAAAACACTGTTCTATCCATTTTTGATATTATATCAAACTAGAAGCCAGCCTCCTATCGAACGCGTTGATAATTGAGTAGGTGATATATATAATAAAACATCTAAAACTAAGTTCCATTACCATAATTTTAAAATATTATAGTAAAAATAATTTTAGTCACTGTATAAGCAATAATATAATTAATACCCTATTTGACTGGGTAATGACATGATATCACAAACAGTAACATTCACACAGAAACTAGACGGCTTCATCGTTTTATGATTTGATTTGTTTGTCAACTACCCTGTTCTTGATAGATGTCAAATTCTACAGCTTCCCGCTGTTATTTCGAAATCTGAAATTAAATATTGGATTAAAATATCAACCTGTTTACAACATTATCGCGAAAAGCGACTCGTGGGCAGGTGACCGTGTTGCTCAACCGGTACGTTGCGCCATACCTGCGACTGACCACTGCCAACAACTAATAAGGACACAGTTGTATAATTTTACGTCTACGTGACAATTTATTGCACTAATTGAGTTAATCATAATGTTTAAAGTCCACATAAAACTACTTCTTTAAGATCTGACCTATATCTACTTCCTGATTTTCATGTATTTTTTAGTCTGACTTTTCTTATTCGACTCTAAGGCGGGCATTTTTAGAGTATCATTTACTTAAATTGACACATCTAAATATGTAGGTGCAAGACGTAGCATTAAGTTGCGCTTTAATTTGATACTTGTCATATTCGTAGCGCGAATCTGCGAAAGTAGCTCTTTTAACCCCTTTTAACCCCCGGTGCAAAATTACTTTACATTTTTTCATTGGTACATCATAATTTTGGTTTTGCAGTAGGAAATTCTAATTCCCAATTTATGAATATGTAGGTAATATCCTTGGCATTAATTGGTTTTTCAACGTTAGATTAGACAAAGGAGATTAGAAAATAAAACCAAAGGCAAATAAGATATCTGCTCCGAATAGAGACAGAGATTGGCAAGAAAATAAATTTAAAAAAAGATAGGTTGGAAATTTCAAAGTTTCAGACCTAGACCTTCCTAACAATATATAATATTCAAATTGTCAAAGATTGTTTTTAGAGGGTAGTTTTGAATTATTTCATAAAACAGTCATAGGAGAGTAAATCATTCAAAAAGTGTAAAGGATCTAAATGTCGGAATATGAGATTTTTATAAATTACATTTCACATTTACAAGCCAATTTTAAAGTTTTTCCCATTTGATTAATGATTTGATATTAATTGTCGTTGACAGTCGACAGCATGATCGTTTGAATGTCACGACTTACGTGACGTTAGTAGCGATCTCTCCGTCACACGCCCAATGCACAGAAAGTGAAAACTGCACGATGTGTTTTTTACGGTTGCTATCATTATCATCATATTTTATTGTGTCTTTTTGCTTGACAACACATCTTGAGTCCTCATTTTTTTGAATTATCGTTTTGGTGATTTTATTATCCAACCACATTATAAATTCATATAGGCATAACAATGCTATCATACTACTGGTAGTCCATGTTCCTACTCTAATTAATTTCAACGAAATCATATTTTTACTGCTACTTAGTGAAACAAATTTTATTTTTTATTTATTTGGGTAATGAGAGCAAATAGTTATACCTACTCCAGGTATAACTATATGACAAAAATGAAGCAACTGAAGGTCTGTCTACGAACGAGATTTTTTATTTATATTCTTATTATCAAATCACTAATAAAGCAAATATTATTTTTAAAATAAACAGAGAATGACTTTTATTTCCCTACAAACTATTCAAATTTGGATTCAAAAATAATCTACCAATTTAAGTACATCTACTCTTTGATCAATTATTCGAGAAACGCTAGTCAACTCAAATCCATCGCTTAGTAATATAAGTGGCATTACTATGTCATAGGTCATTATTTGACATTTGAGCTAGTCAGAAGAGGTGACGTAACACAGTGGACTTTGCAAGGTTTGCGAAATCAAACATGTCACTGATACGTACACGCGTGTTGGTAGGTTTATTAGTGAACAATCAAGCATTAGAAAAAGGTCAAAAATAATATAGTAGCAAATACATTTGATTATCAAATTCTCTTTGTAGATAATAATATAGCAATTTGTGTGAATGTCGTTTTAGAATTTGTTTGTAACGGTGTATTGATAATTGAATTTTGTAAGGTAATAAATTATATGTTATATTATGCAAAAGTTAGATTGATTTTATTACAAAATATTACCATTTTTGGCTGACCATTTTTTATATTTTCGGAAATATTGCAAATATCTATATCTCTATGGATATGCCATTAAAAATAGCAAGAAACAAAAGTTACTGCAAAAGTTTAATCGATAGAGTAGAAATTTTTATGCTTCTGGTAAATTGATTTGAAACTACTTTATCAAGATCAGAACGTATCGGTTTTTTAGTGATTTGTCGACCTTTTGGCGAAAACGAAACTTTTACACCTATAATCCTTACATTCGTCCCTCTGTCCGTGTGCATAGGTTCATCTATTTTCTCAAAAAAATAATGATATGACTAGGTTTACAGTAAAGAAAGTTGGCAAAATATTCTTATTTAATGTGATAACTAAAGGGACAGACTATAACCCTAGATTTAATGGTAATTGGTGATGACGTGTCAAAGTGATTGTTTATAATATTCTATAAGCTACTTGTGTCAAGGTTATAGTGCTGACACAACGACATATTATATACACTATACATATTACATAAAAACTTACATAATCTTAACGTTTACGTGTCGAGACTGAATATTAGGGTTCAATAAATTGATGCAACAGTTCAGAGGTTTATGTGATGCTTGCTGAATGTCACTTGCTATAGCACTGATGTCAGTGCTCATCACGAATGTTCGTTATCATGTCATGTTGTCGTCGTCGTTGTTTAATTAACTTTAAATATTAGAGATTTAAGGTCTCATTTTAGTCTTCTGTTAGGTTTGTAATTCACATATATCTGGATAGTATGTGTAATTCCACGTCATAATTCGCTTGAAGAGCATTCGAAGTAATCCCAAAAAATTCGTGTAACAATAAATGATTTAACTTTAATTGAACCTTTAGCACATTCTTCAGGTAAAAGGAAATCTTCACAAAACGAGGGTCGGCCCCAATGACCTTTGTATTGTGGGAATATTTTAGGTTTTCGGTGTGTCCTTGCAAGCTGACGCAAAAAATCGCTCCCCTACATCCGGCCTCGATATTATTACAAGATAAATACATCGAGACGTTGTTTATAGTGAATATTATAAAACAGCTGTTGTTACTTTTTTATTGGATGGGTTCAGCAGACAGGCAGTCGGTCCACCTGATGGAAAGCTGTTTCCATCGCCTATGGACATTTTCAACACCAAAGGTACTACAAATGCGCTGCTGCTCTCTTAAGGGAGACTGGAACCTGGTCAATAATGCCGGAATAGGTAGGTACTCAAGGTTTATATGGTGGCATACTCAAGACTAGTGGTAGTAGCCATCCAGACGGGCAAATACCCTACCAACTAGATGTGGGTTGTCGCCTCTTACGATAGGCCGCCCGACTGCAGAAATTGTATTCTTACTCCGTTGCTGAACGGATGTATGTGATGATGTATTAATGTGATCTATTAACGAACTGACCCTAACTAATTTTATAAAAGCGAATATATTTGCTTGTTGTGCCTTCACGCCTTAACTACTTAATCAGTCATTCCGAAATTTTGCATACACGTCGTTATAGGTAAAGAGAGGTAGTAGTCATAGTACTTTTCATCCCGAAGAAAAGTAGTACTCCCGAAGGATATACGAATATAAACAAAATGGTGGCGCTTTGATTGCGTTTTATTGGCGCAATCAATGCAAATCATTAACAAATACGTCGATGCAAATGCGGTACTACTGTGTCTGTTTTATGATTTTTTTTTCCACCATATTCAAAAATGAAATTTTTTTCATTAATTTTCATTAGATCGGCTTTCTTAGTTCTATGGTGTAATGTTTGATTATTCGTTTTTTCACAATATTTTTTTAATTAAAATAATTTCATCATCATACGAGCGTTAAATCCCGGTTGCGTTCCCAGCGTTCGCTTCGACGCCCATTGTCAGCTATCCCATTTTTTCTTCTGCACTCAACGCGGTCTCCGGTATCCGTTATATTGAGACCGTTATCCTAATAAATAAGGTCTCTAGTGATTTTGTATGATAAAAGCCCAGACCTTATTGTGTGTCATTTATTGCTAAGTGTATGAGCGGTAATCGGTATCTGCTTGAAAAATCTTGTATGTCCCACTTGACTGACGGGTGCGAGGCGATATGATGTGAAAGTTTTTCATGAAATAATAAAATAAAGTGATTTGAACTTCATACATAAAGTATTTAAAGTATGCGCTTGATAAAATTTATATTAATTTCTTAAGAATGAGATTTAAATTTTCTTTAAAATCATGTGATCGAGGTTCGGACAAAATAATAAAAAGCAGTACGTATTAACAAAATTTTATAATAAAAAATCTAGGGCTTGGGGCTATGTTATTGTTCATTTTATTCAACTTGCAAAAGAATAATACTGTAAATATACAATATATATTTATTTTTAATTAAAGGATGTTTTGCATTACCTGTCTTATTCCTGTCCTGTCTGTCTGTTATAAAATTTAAAAACTTCGTTTAAAAAAACCGTAAGTAATTTTCAAAATATAGTAATTTTTATGTTTTACTTTGCACCGACTTCAAGATGTTTTAGATAATATATATTAATAATAATAGCTTAAGAAATAAGTTATTTTATACATTTTAGTTTTTTCGTTTTTGAAGTCGGTTTTTTTAAACGAAGTTTTTAAATTTAATTTGTTACTTTTTAGTGTCTAGCTATGTATGGGTGGCCCACGAATGGTGCCGCGCTTCTTAAAAAATATAGGTCCCAAGAACCGGGAACAAAAAAATGATCGTAAAATGAAAACTACGGGGCCAAACTATGTCAAATTTTTAGGGGACCACATGGCAGCTATTCCGCGTCGAACAAAAAAAGAATCACGTAAATCGGATCATAAATCACGGAGTTATCGGTGAACAGACAAAAAAAAGCAATAAAAAAAAAGCTCCCGAGGAATTGAGAACCTCCTCCTTTTTTCGAAGTCGGTTAAAAAGTGAGCTTTAGTGTCCCAGTCACTAAAGCTCACTTGTATCTGTCAATTCGGATGAAGCAATCAAAGTAATTCATGTGAACATATGGAATCATTCAATGTAATTGAATGTCATCGTATCCTTTAATTTCTACGTCTTTGAAGAAAATTATATTGAATTCACCAAACAAAATATAAACGAGGCCGTCATTTTAAATGTAAAATAACAACCCTTCTGTAGTAATTAGTCGCATCAGATCACACTAGATTTGTCTTTTTTTTATTGCAGAAGTTCAATAGACAGGCAGACGGCCCACTTAATGGAAAGCGGTTACCATCGCCTATGGACATTTGCAACACCAAAGGTGCTACAAATGCGCTGCTGCTCTGTTAAGGAACACTGGAACCTGGTCACTAATGCCGTAACACAACTCAAGGTTGTTATGGCGGCATCTAGATCAGGGGGGTAGCCATCCAGTCGGGCAAATGCCCTACCACCTGGCTGTGGGTTGTTTTGTCGCCTCTAACGACAGGCCGCCCGGCCGCGGGAAATTATATTCTTTCTCCGTTCCTGCACGGATAAAAATGCACTTATATGAAATTTCCATAAGTAATCTTAGTCATTTTATCAAGTTCACTAAACGAATTGCCCATCTTTTTCAAGTCATCAAGTAAAATAAAATTATAAGACTTTATCAAATAAATGCCGATCAGTTCTGTCACATTCTTTTTGTACTTTTAAAAAACGTTCAACCTTTTCTTGCCAAACATTGCCCTCCAATGATTCGCATCTCCGACAATTCTTAACACATCAATTTTGAAATGTTTTGGACTTTCCGGTTTTGGATGTTTGGATTTTATAAAGTTTTCAATTATTATATGCGAAATCGTAGTTCGGTATTACAGAGTACAACTTGTGCGCAATTTTTTCATAATTTTGCGGACGAGGACGGGACGGCGACGCGACGCTGGCGGTACGTGAAGAGTTGTAATATATTAATTAATGTAGAATATGTCACATAGAGCCGTCGCGCTCGGCGCTCGACTAGCGGTCGCGTCACGTCCATTTATGTAACATTCTACATTAACTAATATATACTAATACATACTCTTCACGTCCCGCCAGCGTCGCGTCGCCGTCCCGTCCCGTCCGCTGTTTGACTAAACCTTAAGTATTACAAGGTTCACAGGTTATTCCAATCTATCGATTATCATTTCATTCTTTCTCTATTCTTATAATTGAATTCTAGGATTTCGAAGCTATTTTAGCTAAAACCCGATTTAAACTACGCCTGACTTTCTTTAAATATTCAGAACGCAATAAATTTCCGATTCCTGCATCTCGAGGCATTCCTGAAGAGTTAAACAACCAATTGACATTTCATATGAACTCTGGCCTCGTCTAACCAAAGTTCAATACAATACAATCAGCATATCGGCAATTATCGAACGCTTTATATGGATTTCGTGAAACTCGTAAAGACGTATTGCTATATCGATTATTGAAACTCCATTTCCAATTTTAATATCGATTCTTGCAATTTATTCCGCAATGAAATTGAGTGTTCCGTAATAATTATTAGAAATAAAAGAACTTTTTGCATTTATTTACACCGGAAGGTAAGGTTGCTCAAAAAGTGGTGGTATATTAAGTAACGGGTAAAATGTAACCTTTTAATACCCGCAGCTTTACATTTTCTTAAGGATAACTAAGGAGAGAGCATAATACGTTTAGTCAGTCTAACAGTGGTAAATACACTGCAGGTACTGCAATGACATTAGATCACCCAATATGAATCAGTATGGTTGAAAGAAGAAGAACTGAAAGGAAACCGCGGATCCAATGACATTGAATGATTCGATTTTATATTTATATATATATGGATTACATTGGTTGATTCATCTAAATTTAAAGCTAGAAATGAAGCGTCTAGTATCGATTTGACACAGTAGAATAAAAATTTCAAATACTTTTTTTATATCATAGTTATATTATGTCTTATAAAATAATATTCTTAGGTACATACATACATAACTTCACGCCAGGTCCCTTGCGGGGTAGGCACAAACAACAGAGCGCCATTTAGGCTTATTCTTACACACCTCACTTGCTTCTTTGACATTCATAGCTCTTTTCATGCACGCTCGTCTGTTCTTAAGGCTCCTGACATCACCTTCTGCTAGTACACGATCAATTTGATCATGGAAGGTGTGTCGTAGCCTTCCGCGATTTCTGCATCCATCCACTTTTGCATTGTATATCTGTTTAGTCATTCTTTCATCATACATTCTTTCTACATGCCCGAACCACCGGAGCATTCCTTTCCTTACCTTCACCCCGACGCTCTCTTTCAGACCAACTCTCTTTCTTACTTCGGTATTACGAACGCGGTCCGCGAGCGTCACTCCGCAGATTTTGCGCAGTGCTCGCATCTCGACCGCGTTTACTCTACTTTCATGCTCTCTATTCCATACCCAACTCTCGCTTCCATACGTGAGCGTAGGTACTAGCACCGCGTTGTGTATGGCAAGCTGGGCCTTCTGGCTGAGGTTCTTAGCGCCTAGAAGTTTACCTAACGCTCCATTCACACTATGCCCCAAATTCACTCTTCTTTCTATATCAGCGGTGTACCTTCCATCCCTGCTAAAAGCACATCCGAGATATACAAACTCATTCACTTGTTCCAGCATAACATCATCGACCATTATCCTTGCATACGTTCTGGTTGATTCTCTTTCAAACACCATCACCTTTGTTTTCTTCGCATTCAAACGTAAGCCTCTCGCCTGACAGTCATCTTTCATCATTGTGACTAGTGTTTGCAGTTCTGATGGCGATTCGGCTAAAAGCACGGCATCATCCGCATAAAGCAAGCTGCTAACAACTAGATCACCCATCCGCACCCCAATATCCATCAATCTTAATCTCTGGAGACAATCGCCAAGGTATAGGATGAACAGCAAAGCCGACAGCACGCAGCCCTGCCGGACGCCAATATTGACGTCAAACTAGGGCGACAGGCTGCCGTCCACCCGCACGCTGTCATACAGTCCTCGTAAATGGACTGCACAGCACGCAGCAAATGGCCATTAATCCCATATCCGGGCAATATGTCCCAGAGGTCCTTCCGCACAACCTTCTTAGGTGTAGTTTTAAATAGCAAAAATACAAACAGATTTTTGAAATATTTTTATTTTATTTCTTTATTGTATTTTCATAAATATTCATTAACAAGACCTACAGACAACTGACAGTAACTTTATTTATTATTATTATTATTTTAATTAATTCTTCTTTATTAACTTTCATTATGGCCACAATGGTCAACATTAGTCAAAAACAGGACTAAACACAATAAAAATATATTGTGAGCCAATGTGACAAATGATTTAAAAAGAATCTTCGCAAATGGTATGACGTACCATAATTGTATCCTTTACCTCCTTCCTTTCACTCATTAATGTAGATGGCCTTGGTATGAAACAGCTGTTTTGGTTTACTTGTCATCTTTTTATATGTAACATGTGAAGCAGTTATAGGCTTCCGTAGTCATTTTGAAGAAAAAAAAAACCTGTAATCGTAGTGTTTGGACATTCGTCTGTCCGTATATGTCTCAGTCATTGTTCTCGAAAACTTTTAGGTCTACACAGTTGAAATTTGACAAAAAATGTGGTTTACTTAGCACTGCAAAATGACTAGCTGTTGCCGCCATATACATATATAACCTAACTAACCATATACATATGTAACTAAGGGTAGATTTTTTTCTGTATACAAATATTGTTATGTGATATCATTAGTCATATCTTGAAGAAACATAATTATATTTCTCAATTACTTCTTTAATGAAGTGAATAGGTGGCGAGATATGAGCTCATAAGTCGCGAAAAATGTGTAAAACATCATAAAGCTGTTTCTTATTAGCTTTTATATTTACCTGAATATCTCTATTTGAAGTATGAAGTGAAAATTTCCCAAAAAAATCAAGCTTGCAAATTTTAAAAAATTATACGATTGATACAAACAAGAATATTTTCGATTTCTATTGCATTTACCAGTAAATCCTCCTTCTGCACCACCCTTCTGTTACTCGGGGCCTAGGTAGACTTCGTGTTCATCAGTGTACATAATTAAAAGGATATGCTTTCATATTATTATATTCTTGAGCCCAAATTGTAAAAAGATGAGAGGGATATTAAGATTTACTTTTATTGTCGATATTATTTATAATTGTAGTGGATTTAATTATTTTGATTAAATTAATCGTATGGTGTAAGCGTGTTCATATTATTAATTGTTGAAATTTATTCACATAAGTGATTATAGTAATCGGTAACTTTTTATATTTGTGACCTTATATTTAAGATTTCTCGTCTTCCAGATATAATTTAGGGGAAATATTTTCCATTTTGTTAACATTAACAAAATATAAAGCTTTTTAAGCCATATTTTAACTTCGTTACATTTCTTTAGCTCAAAATTCATCATCTCCTTTAAATTATTCATTAATTATTCGTAAATAAAATAATAAATGTATATAACTTTCATAGTAATATGTTCGACATTCGACATGAACGTTATTATAACACACATAAAGATAGTAATGGATATATAACAATAAAAATACTTACAGCAATTTAGCGTACTCTTATCACAATGTAGTCACGATTATCACTGTTAGCGTATACACAAAATATCATTTCACTTTTAGCGTCTGCAGTGAAAGTTCGAAAAACTCTTCCTTTCATCCGAATCGGAGTTTATGGGTATATAAAATTAACCTGTATTTTGTGCGAACAAGGATTTTTACGGTATTTAAATATTTTACAGCTGTTTTAGTGGCGATGAGTTTTAATTAATGAAACGAGATTTTTTTAGCATGCAGTCACAAAAAATCTGGTCTTAATGAAATAAAGTTTTCTTTTTAAAGTTCTCTTTAAGTTTTGATTGGTATGGTTTAAAATGTGTCTTAGATAATAGATTGTTAATTGTAAGTTTAGACCAAGACTAGAAATATAGTCTCTAACTCTAACAGCGAAGCCAGCTAAATGAAACTGATTTTGGAATAGATAGCTGTATTGATTTTTGAATCAATATCAATGTGTTTGTGAATTAACATTATGCTGGAGTCCTTAATTTTGGTTCTACAATATTCGCGTAGTATCGCGTTTTTCGGGAATTAGATTAGATTAGAATGTTATGAACAAAGAAACTACATTGCACATGAAAGTTCTTCCTTTATCCTTATAAAGTTCATTCATTATTTTCTCAAATTGAGACATCTGCTATCATTAAAAAGTAAGTGCATTCTTCGCAGCTTCACATCAAAAGTCTGAACTAAGTGCATGTCCTTGCATTAACAACTCTAAATTGCCAACCATAGACGCTCGAGGCGAACGGCTGACCAGGAAGAGAACAACTTTCATTTTCACACACCTGTCTTGTCCTGTATTCATGCTTCGATTCGACCATTGCAAATCCAACCTTATCACCTTAGACATATAGTTAATATCAGTACGAGTGAAAATCTGATCTGGTTATAGACCGCTCTTGAACGGTTAAGTTTTTCTCGTGTCACTTTTTTTAAGTTTATACATTATGAAGCAGTTCCGCGACTAGTTGACGGTTTCTTTGTGATTTAAGTACAGAAAATTGAATCAATTATCCTGTATCTATGTGTACCTAGGTAGATTAAAATATACATTTTATTCGACAATATTAATTTGTGTCCCTAATTTCTTTTATATCAAACAATTACTTACATCTATGAAATTTATAATGTTCATAGTGTGATATCGACTGATACCTAATGCATTTTTATCATATTGGATAAAAAATCACGAAATTATTTTGTACACGTTTTTTTAGTGAATGAGTCAGATGAGAGCAGACAAGCAGATGGCCCAACTGATGGAAAGCGGTTGCCATTGCCTATGGACATTTGCAATACCAAAGGTGCTCTACAAATGCGCTGCTGCTCTCTTAAAGCAGATTAGAAACTGGTCACTAATGCCGGAACACAACTCAAGTTTATTATGGCGACATACTCTAGACCAGCCACCCAGTAGGGCAAATGCCCGTACGTAATCGGTGTAAAACGTAAGCGGTGACAAAACAATTCTCAGCAAGGCAACCCTGAGGGTTGTTTTGTCACCGCTTACGGCAGACCGCCCAGCTGCAGAAACTTGTATTCTTTCTCCGTTTTTGCATGGTGGAAATAAAAAATATGTATCTATTAATAATTCAGAGATTAAATTCAACACGCAATTAAACTGGGAAGAATAATCCGTTGGAGTGCGCGTCGTATCAAGTACATTAAAGCATTCCATGAGGTATACTACTTCCCCATTCCACATAGAATAGAATATAATTTATGCAATAAATGATATTCTATACTATTCTATTCACTATTTATGTCATTGCTTAAGGATCCTAAGTAGAGTTTAATAGAAAATACCCCATATCTTCAAAACTTCCAAGGGATCTCGTTCAAAGAAGGATTCCCACTAGGTATACCAAAGATCTTGTGAAATGGAGAACAAAAAAAATGAAAAACAAACTGGCCACCGTAAAATACGTTCAGAACGTAACTAGAATATAACAAGAGGAGAAGAATAAAATTAGTTAACACTAATAATAACAACCCCCAAATTTCTGCTACTGGGCTCGGGCCTCCCAAAGTTAGACGGGAACAGGCTGTATACCCGCCACACTTGTCTAAGGCGACTTTGACAGCGGGTTTGACATATCGGTTATTCCGATGTGCAGGTCTCATCACGATGTTTCCTCCATCGTCAGAACATTGAAACAATATGCATATTAAATCAGAGAACTGGGTAAGTCATACAAACTTTTGGCCAGTATACGAACCCACTTCTTTTGAGTTTGGGACGCAAATGTGCTAACCACTAAGCTACCACGGCTTATTTTAGAATTAATTATCATATAGGAAAACACACAAGCAGAAATATAAAATATCGTTATGACCAGATACAATAAGTCAAATTACAAACCATGTCAGAATAAAAAAGCCAACAATGACAGAGTGTGAGTTCTTAAAATGATTGATTGTTGATCTTTTGACAAATTCACACGAAAGTTAAATAGGCATTAACATACTTGTCATGTTAATGTGGTCACATTTTCTCTTCTACTTCACACGGTTTTTGGCCTGCTATTCGTAAAAACATCGGTACACATATCAGCCCTTAGAATAGAATAGGTTTTACCTTATTGCATAACAGTTACATCCAGATATAGTTCAATAAATTTAAGTTCAGACAATACAATAGGCGGTCTATTCACTAAAAGAAATTTCTTCCAGGCAACCTTAGGATGGATTAGGAAATTTTCTAAAAGATGTCGGTTTTGCAATATAGCTAGGATATAAAAGTAATAAATTTATTTATTTATTTCAAATTGGAAGTAAAATAAACAAAAAAGTATATATACAATGTGCATGAGTTCAGTCCTTCGTCTTAGTGCCAGGGCCACAAGTACTTTTTCGTCACATTCCGCAGGCAGCGGTCCACATAACTCATACTAGTCTAATTCTACCAATACCAATATATAAAATTTTAAATGTACATTGTAGATGCAGCCTTAAAACTGTAAAACAATTGAGTACACCTGTAAATTGATGAGGTCTTTATTATTGTGTCATTGTGAATGACGCAATTACGTCCTATTTCGATCAACAGTTAGTGCAAGTGTGTCAAAATCGTGGGACGTTTGTATCAATTCGTATCACCTTCACGCGTTGACGTTAAGTAACATGATCAATGTGAACTCGACCTTATGTAACACATATTTCTTGTGTTCCTGATAATACTATTGTGATTCATTGATTGTTTGGTTTCAAGTTATCATTCTTACAGATATGTTGCATTCGGCCTTTGTTAGATAGTAAGTAGGTGTACAAATTATCTAGCAAGTGCGTGGCAGTCTACGAACTATGAATTGTTCTGTAGGGGTGACCAATGTCCACTGTTTTTGTCATTTGACTGCGGAACCTTAAGAAATTAAATAATCAAAAAAGCTCCGTGTTTCAAAAACAACTTAATGCATAATATTTAAATTACTTCTACTACTAGGTATTATTATGTCGCCACTAAACAACTTTAATAAAAAAGCTATTAAAAATATCCTTGTATTTTTCCTAGAATTAAGTAATCATAACACGCACGATGATGTAGTACATTGAAAAAATAATCTACCCTCAGTTACATTATAGCAGTTATACCCAACCTTTAAAAGTTAGTTTAAAAATCACTACGCCATAGTATAGTTGCATAAATATTACAAACAAGTACAATCCCATTAAATTTAATCAAACAGACTCAATAACTTTAAAAAACACAGAGATATACAAAAACACGGACGCATAACGATTCATAAGGTATATAAAAAATTCACTATATATTTATAACTATACTTCAAATATTTGTCATCTTACCTTGAAATAAAAACTTTAAAACAGTTAATTTAGGCGGTTCATTTTTGGCCTTCACTTTAGATGAAGCAATAAAAGTGGTTCATCTAAACTAATATCATAAAAAGGAAAGATTTTTATATTTGTAACGAATAAACTCAAAACTTTATAGGCAGATTTTAAGAAAATCTTTCACCATTATTAGAATACTACAATGTCTCAGATTAATATAGGCTATATTTATTACTAGAAAAAATTAGGGGTCCCTACTAAAACTTCCATAATGTAACCCCGAGGTGTAAAAAAAACTAGTGTTTGAGTGGGTCCAGGGATGGTTTTTGACGAGGCAAAATTATGTCATTCAATAATGTCATCATGCAATTTCTAAGTTCTACGCTTTTGAACCAAATTGAATCAATTTGTTGTTCATCTAATATCAGCATTAAAAAGAATCAAATCAAATAAAAAATCTGATAACGCGTCCAATACATCACACCTCATACTTCTAGTCAATTGATATATTTGTTAATCGTGACTTAGTAGTCAAAGGTCATGTTATGTGGTACTTAGCACAAATACCACGTCAAATAATTAAATGATTATTTTAGATAATTTTATTAAATGTTAAAGGTATGTCTTCTTTTTATGGTTCTTAAAGAAGGCTTCAAACTCTAATTCAATAAGACCCATAAAATTTAGAGATTGTTTATTAAGCACTAAGCATATATATATACATTATGTACTACGAACATTGAACAAAAACGTTGTGACAATGAAATTCGCGCTTTGAAATTATCAATATAGTTAGCCGTCAATCTGCCTTCGATATTGTTACCATCACGATATCGATATCGATACGAGTCCTAAAGCACTTGTTTTCGCAGATTTGTATGACAAGTATCAAAATAAAATGAAACTGTATGCTATGTCTTAATACTACCAGTTTATTTAGACGTGCCATTTTCACAAAGAGATTCCTCCAAGTCAGGAGCTAGGTCGTCATCATTTAACAGCGGGGTTAGTCTACCACATTGCTAGCACTACGTACTAGTGTTCCCAAAAGCGATTGTATTTATTTTATCTTTCAAGTTACTTTGCGTGAAAGTTCAGATCATCATCGCAAACAACTAGTTGGATTTCAAGCAACATCGAAATAACGAGCTATCGAAAAATTAATTTCTGTAAAACTACGGGATCAATTATTGGACCATTAAATAGATGGATCAAAAAAGTTTTCACTCGACTGAGATGAAAATGTTAAGATGAATGTGTCGTGATACTAAAATGGATAAGGTGAGAAATGAGTACATAAGGGGATCTTTGCAAGTTGCACTCGTGACTGAAATATTGATAGGAAAAAGACTAATGTGGTATGGGTATCTAATGAGTAGGGATGAAAGTCGACTGACAAAAAGAATGTTAAACTGGAAGACTGAAGACAAATGTAAAGGTGAACCGTATAAGACATGGATGTATTGTGTGAAGGATGACATGATGATTTGTGGTGTGGCAGATAACGTATATGAACATAGAAGAGTATGGAAGGAAACACATATTGTGTTAACTCCGAATAATCGGGATAACGTGACAGAATAGAAAGATTAATTGAGTCATTTTACTTACGGTCTTCAAAACTGAGCACATTCAGAAACATGTTTAAATACATTAGAAATATATATATATATATATATAGATATATATATATATATATATATTGTTACTATTGAAACTAAATAAACTGAGTTTTCTCAAATAGGTAATCTAGTGTATTGCGATAGATTAATACCAAACCCATCACGATTCTTAGAAATCCTAGAATCGAGAAGCGATTGACATCGAGACGTTCACCGCTCGGTCCGCATCGTTTCAAAGGTCAGCAAGGGACCAAGGTTGCTCCACTTGGTTACTACTGATTGAAATAAAACTAGTTGCGCTATGTAATTACTACTGACGTATGTTGATGTTTTATTAGCAGCTAATTATGCTAGTTTGGTTTGAAGGATATTGGACTGGTAATGAAGTCATTATGAATATCTTTCTTATATTATGTTACATGTATTTATCAAGATGTCTATGTATGTCTATGTTTATTCGGGTTCCATAGCCATTCTTGCAAATCTGGAATACTGTCTGTCTATTTGCAATTAAATATTATAGTTATAGTAGATAACTTTTTATTAGAAACTACCGTGTTTATATGAATGTTTCGTATACAAAATAAATAATTAAAAAAAAAACAAATATAATGTAATATAAACTTAATCAGTAGGCTCAATTATAGTAATAATGAGAGAGAGAGAGACAGACAGACAGAGAAACACGCGCACGCCGCACGGCTTACAACTATAGCAAAAAGTGTCGTTACAACTTTTGGTCTTAATTTTTTCCGTCTAGCCCCCTTTCGCAACGCGCGATAAGGAACTTCGTTCCAAAATCAAAAACCGACTGCAAAAAAGATAATTTAAAAGTAATGCACTAAAACACGAAACACGATTGAAAATAGAAAACAAAATTAAAATATAAACAACATATTTATAAATAAAATATATATAATAACAGGGTTCGGGCCTCCCGCTGTAGGGGAACGGACAGTGTGCCCGTCACGCTTGTCCAAGGCGTCTTGGCAGGTTTAACACATCGGTTTTCTCGATGTGCAGGTTGCATCACGATGTTTTCCTTCACCGTTGTCAGCACGTGGTAATTGCAAAAATATGCACATTAGTTCAGAAAACTGCCTAAGTGGTGCATGTGTTCCGGCCGGGATTGAACCCGCGCCTTTTGAGTTTGGGACGCGTGCGCTAGCCATGCTGCTACCACGACTTTTTAGGCAACATATAAACGATGTAAACTCTGCTTCAGTTTAATAGAGTATATTATGTGATGAATTTAATTGTGAGTATATTATGTGAAGAAATTATACTGCAAGTTGTGTTCACCTATAATTAGTTTTTACATTACATTGTAAATCTTAGTCATAAGTCTAGTATCTGATTAAATGTAAAAAACTGTTGGTGATCCTTATTAAAATAAAATAAAAACAAAATAAATTCCTAAGTTAAATAGCCACATTAAGTTTATTAGCAACCGGAACCCAATAATTTTCTCTCGGTCTATAATTTATAGTTGGGTCCTTCCTTGGCATTCGGGTAAAATTATAGTTTATATCCCGTTACACAATAGTGAACTCTTAAAAATGGGGGTGGCCACCATATACTAATTAGGGATTACATTTTTTTGTACACCGCCATGTAAGATGTTCTTAATAAGATCTTGAAAAACAGTTACGATGTTTTGATAACTTTTCTTATTTAAATCAATGGGTGGGTGGTGAGATATTCGTTTAAAAAGTCATCAAAATTATTTCGTCCCGCCATTCTAATTGTGAACTGTAAAACAATCAAGTCTTCATTAAAAGTCGTTTGAGCAAGCTATGGAATAAGCTCTCCCTCCCGCGGTTTTCCCAGAGCGCTACAATGTGGGGCTCTTCAAAAAGGGCATACACAGATATTTAGTCTCAACGAGGTAGGCAACGCATCGATTCCCTTAGTGTTGCAGATGTGTCTATGAGTGCGCGTACCCGCCTACCGTCAGGAGGATCGCTTGTCAGTTTGCCTAAAAACAAAAACAAAAGTGTACGTCTCGGGATGCCCGACAGAAGTGATAACATGCGTGAGAGAAAGGGAAGCTAGACAGACTGGTTCTGTCGCGCGTTACGTAACGAAGCGGTTTACCCTCCCATAAGAAGTTATCACTTCAAAACAGCAAACATATGTAAAAGAGTGTATTTTCTATTAAATACTTTCTTCATTCTTTTAAATTCAAATGACAAAAGCAACGGTCGTTCGTCGTCACGTCAAAGTGCATGGTCCAACACACACTAGGTCGACCTTATTTAAGATTTTTGCAAATATTTTCAAGAATTAATATGTACCTAATATTTAGGTAGGCAAATAAATAGAAGTACTAAAACTTTTTTGACTTAATTCGAAATAAATAAGAGAATATGAGTTTTATTCAGATCCCAAAATTGGAGATTTATCGTTCGGTTATTATTAATGAAAAGGTTCCCCTCAGTGCAGTTGACGTTATTAATTTGGTGCAGGCGAATATGTCGGAGCGCTTAAAGTTATTTAAGACATCCGCCTTATGCAATAATTTAAATTTAAGAGGCGTTAAAGGTATTTTTATATGTCACTTATGAATAGGTAATTAACTGTTTCTGAGTACTTGAGATAATTTCATTATTGTTGATCAAGTGCTGGTAATTTGGATTTTGAGACTTTTCTTACACTTGTAGGCAATACTTACTCCGTTGTCCCAAAGTGAGTTTTGGTCTCTGAAACGAAAACACGCCTTTGCGACCTGTCCTGAGTAGTTTCTTGCCAATTATTATCAGCCCTAAGTTCACATATATCTGCCTCTAGAACAGGACCGACAGAGTTGCCGGATGTGGCCAGACTGGCCATCCTAAGAATGCGTTCCTCATGTTGCGATCTTCTCCCATTCTTTCTACGTGATCGAGCCAGCGAAGGCGATGAGTTTTTATTTCTCCTATTATTTTGGGCTCGGTTACGAGATTCTCGATTTCGAGGATCTTTTGGACCCTTCTAGCCGCTACCACAGAAATATTATTTAATACGTTACTTATTTCTTTTAAACGTGGTCGAGCCATTCTGGCATAATTATCTTGATTATAGTATACTGAGCCAGCTCGTTTGTTGTGATGCCACGCTCTCATGATATCGGCAGGATATCCATCCCAGGTAGCAGGGTGTATCACTTCACTTACAGAGGTATGGACCCACTGTTAACCATATATCCAGCGGATCCCTGTGATGGTATCATGGGTGAAGATTATGCGCATATCTGCGTCTCCGTGTGCCGGTATGATGACGGCACCCGGAGATCATTTGTAGCACCTTTGGTGTCGCAAATGTCCATAGGCGATGGTAACCGCTTTCCATCAAGTGGGCCGTCTGCCTGTCTGCTGATCTCCTGCAATAAAAAAAAAAAATAAAAAAAAGATCATATGCGCAATCTGTTCCCTCTCTCTCTCGCCGGCCATCTTTTGGGTCATAATGCACTTGCAAAAGGATGAAACCGTCTGCTAGTTACTGTTACTGTGGAGCAAGGCTTCGACCATGCCCCTTAGCGAGTCAATGAGCCCAACGATGGCCTGGAGTTCGAACCTCTAAGGTTCCCATGCAGCGCACTCCAACAGCGTATGTAATGCCGTGTCGATGAGAGTGCCGCACTCGCAGCACTGCGGGGAATTACCCAAGTCCAGCAGTGGGACCTTTTGAAATATGAGCATAGAGTCTCAAGACTCTACTACGATAGCCTCTAATCTACGACGCCTTTAAGAACTACATTATATGTATACATATATAATTACTTCACCTTATTGACATATCAACACATAACCCAAACTACTGGGCTAGAACCGTAAAAAAATAATGCGACTATTTTTTATTATTCTACGAGTATACTGTAGGTGAGCACTTAGAAAGGGTTTTTGGAAATGAAAAAAGAGGTTGAAAGTTTATATGAAAATCTTCAAAGTAGCATGAAATTTTATATATGGGCTTCTGGTTAGAAATAAATGTACACGTGTATCGGTTTTTTGGAATTCAACCCTAAGGAAAGGTGGTTAAAGAGGTTTCGAATGTTTGCTCAAATACGAATATTTTTATTTACATGCGAACAACGGCTATTAATTTATATAGTAATTCTAAAAATTTTAACCTCTATTTTAAATATTGTTATTATCTCAATGCAAAGTTATATGTAATTCAACGGACATGACCCTGCAAGGCCGCTAACTGTTACTGCTATTAAGATCAATATCGTTTACGCGAATGCCTCACTTATTTCTTATGACATAAGATTCAAATTTATTTATTTTTTATCAAATACAATAGTCCAGAATGCGGAATATAATGTTTAAAAACGCTAAGTATTATACTTATGAATATTGTTTAAAAAAAATTAAAATTATTTTGTGTAGTAGGAATATAGTATGACGTAAATGAGTATTATAGGATGGCCTTAAAACATTTGTTTAAGTATTTTCCATTCATAAATTTCATGTTTAGGTACTATGTACTTACCTGTTTATTTATGATACCTTGCTTTTTATTACGAAATAAAATTTCAGTTAAATTGTTTATAGATGGTAAATTCAAAACATTTTGTACTTTAATATCCAACTTTAGATTTAAACATAATTAAAAAATAATATATACATATATTATTTTTACATGCAGCTATATTCTTTATCTAAGGTCTCATTATAATTATGAAAATTCTTGGCGGAAGGAATACACTGTCGCAGTTTTTAGGAATCACTATGAAAATCTGCAAATTAGTATGGATTGTCTGCGTCTACAGTTCCGGCATTAGTGACCAGGTTCCAGTCGCCCTTAAGAGAGCAGTAGCACATTCGTAGCACCTTTGGTGTTGCAAATGTCCATAGGCAATGGTAACCGCTTTCCATCAAGTGGTCCGTTTGCCTGTCTGCTGAACTCCTGCAATATTTTTTTTGTTTTCTTCTTTATAGTAACGCAAATATTTGAATATCTTTAGAAAATAAAAAGCGAAACACGTTGTACTTGTCTATAATATTCGAGGGTTGCCTTCGATTTCCCTATGATCCACTCATCAGATCTAGACTCGGTGACCACCTCAGGAGTAAACATTTCAGATTAAAAAAGTTTGAAAATCGGTCCATAATTGACGGAGATATCGTATAATAAACAGACAAAAAAATACAATTGAATTGAGAATGTCCTCCTTTTTTGCCTAACTACGTACAAAGGTGTATAGGCTACTAAAATTGATCAAATTTGCATGTCTTCTACTACAGTAGCGATTAAATTTACGTCATTAGAATAAGCTACATGGAATTTAACTAATGCTGATGCGATACATTTCACTTCTGCCTTTCCATTTGGATAATGAATCCAAAGCGATGTAGACAGAATAGAGACAATCAGAGACATTGCACTCCTTTCGATTTTGGGCATTTTAACCAAATTAATTAAATTCAATTGAACCGGTTACCAAGATTTCCCCATCTATATCTATAATATATATCTATATAGATTTTTATGTGTTGTCTGTTTGTTCGGGAATCCCATAAAAATTACTGAGCCGATATCGATGCGGTTTTCTCTGATCGATAATAAATTCCCGTACTTAAAATCTACGGTATTTTATATTCCGGGAATTTTCTTGGGAGCGATTTAAAGTGGCCAAGTCTAATTTTTTTTTATTCCTATGCAATATTTTCAATTTGGTATCAATCCAAATTTACTGTCACGAAATCTGAGTTACTTTTGTTTTTAAATATTGATAAAACAACTGTAACTTTAATTACTTGTCCAAGGTGGACGGAGTTGCGGGCAAATGCTAATAATCGATAAAAATATATATACGAGTATTAAACCTGCACTTTGACAGATACATTATGCGTAAAAGCAATCCGAGTTCCACAAATAAATCCGATAAGGCAATCGAGGTGTGGCTAACCTTGACTAACTGTTGTAATGATCTCCATAAATAGATTTCAACAAGTAAACTGGAGAAAAAAAACGTTTTATACGAAAATATTTCCATATGTTGACGCGGGCGACAAAATGCGGCGATGAGAGATAAGGAAAGGAAACGAAAGGAAACGTCTTCGTCGTGATCCTTTTTTCATGTCTTGCGGCTCCTTCGACGAGTGGACCAGCTGGATACAGCATAGAGTAATCATACCAGCACGCGGGTTAATATAAGCAGGTGTAGATTGCGGCACGACACACAAAACGCGGCGAGATTTTCGCGGAAGCAGCGGTGCGATCAGTGGTCGAACGTACATACGTACGTACGTGTGACATATATACGTACATACGTATATATGTCACATTACAGTGACATATGCGGCGAAAGAAAAAAGGAAACAAAGAGGCGGTGACCAAATAGATCGGCGTTAACACCATACCATTTAAGTACCTCATTTAAATTTGCAATGATAGCTTAGTAAAATCATTCGTTTATGATATTTCATATTTATAAATACATTTGTGTCAGTGCTTCTATTTATAAATTCATCTGTTTGATCAAAATTTTAAATTTCTATATACTGGACCTATTATGTGGGAGTTTGTATTACGTTTGCCCTGTTTCTACTAATACTTACAATGAAACGAAAACAATTTAAGAATAAATAATTAATTATTCACTTATTGGCTTACAAAATTAAATGAGACAGTATAAACACGACAATAATAATAGATAAAACAAAAAGTTTCTTATCTCGTATCAAGCCTTTCATTGTTATCCATTCCAATAATCTAATAACAATGATTAGGTATATATGTCAGATCACCCACTCCATAATATAATAAATACAAACCAGCGACACTAACGAAGCCTATTCAGCACAGATATCACAAATATGGCGGCTCGATCAACAATATAAGCTAGATTATAGCTCGGTCATGTATGAATCGGACATTAGCAAAGTATGGGTCATAGATTAATATCGCAATGATCAGTCACAAGTCTTGCTTCTTTGTTGTATAATTGAAGTTGTGCAAAAGTCAGATGATTGATTATTCAATATTGTCCTTTACTTAAGTAAGAATGTAAGGGAATATGAATTGATTAGTTTCAGTATTTAGCATTATAAGCTAAGTAATCCATTTTATCACAGTTTCTGAAAACCTTTTATAGCGCTGTAGTCGTTCATTCTTCTTATATATTAGATACCACTGTGATGCTTGTTTTTTTTTTACTCTGCGGTATATTTACTTAGGAATCATTATGTTAGTCTTACACAATAATGTATGTGCTAGTTTATTATACTTTTGACTGTAATCTGCTGTCCATGTATGTCATTTTTATTTTTATTTTCTTTTATTTCATTAAATAATAATTATAGATAATTTAAGAATTTCTTTTAAGTCAGGTTGCCTGGAAGAGATCGCTTTTAGCGATAAGGCGGCCTTTTGTTTTAGCAAGTAACTATTGTCTAGTTGTGCATTTTTTGTAATTTTTGTTTTGGTGAACAATAAAGTGTTGTCTATGTCTATATTTTAGTCTCTGGTATAATATTTATTTAATAATTGATTAGTTTCATTAATTTTTTTTTAACTATTACTGATCAAATTTTAATAATTTTCTTTAGTATATGTAGTGCATATATTTAACTTTTTAAAGAAAGTAAAACAACCCTTAAATGATGATACTTAATAAATATACATTATGTCAATTTCCTGAGGCCTGTTGTTGTAAGAGGCGACAAAACAATCCATAGCCAGGTGGTAGGGTCTATCTATTTGAATGGCTACCATCCTTGGTCTAGAAGTCTAGAGTATGCCACTATGACAACCTTGAATTATGTTACGGTATTAGTGGCCAGGTTCCAATCTCCCTTTAGAGAGCGGCAGCATATTGGTAGCACCTTTGTTTCTAATGTTCCCAGGCGATGATAACCGCTTTCCATCAGGTGGGCCGTCTGCCTATCTACTGAATTTTAGCGATTAAAAAAGACAGTATCCAATAAACGAAGCACAAAGACATGTTGTTTCAAACGTTTTGAATATTGTATTTTAATGAAGTGTCCTCTCTGCATGAAGTCATGAATCTACATGTTTATACAGGTAATGAAAATGCAAGTTGTATGATAGAGGAATACCGAGTTGCTAAGATACAATAATGACATGACCGATGGATGGCATATCATACATTCTTGTCGTTTCATGAACTAATGGACCGAGTAGGGAACGCATCTGAGAGTCGATGCATTGTCTACCACGTCAATACCTTGAACATCTGTTTACGCACTTTTCGAATAGTCAAGAAAATCTCACATTTGGCTAAGTGCTTGCTGACGCATAATAAAGTAATTCGGTGGACAACCACTGCTTTTGTTATTTGCCAACGTCAAAAACAAATCGTTATAGCCGGCAACCACAAAAACCGGGTATCGTTGATCTATAGTACAAAAATAACTGTTGTTCACTTTCGATTGAAGAATGAAACAAAACCGAAAGTTTCTTCACCATCGAGGCTGTTAGCGGAAACGAATACAATCATCGTGTTAAGATAATTGTTACGTAACCGTCGGAACAATCGTAAACAAACATAACGGTTTTTCGAATGCTTAGGGCTGCTACTAAGATCTAAATGATGTTTCAAGAAGTTTTACACAATATGAAATATTATAATATGTTTTTCTATTAAAAGGAAATGTACCTATATTTGTTAGTTGTGTTTTTCATATTATTAATGTTACGACCTGATTTCCGACAAAAGACAAATTCACACCTGTAGACATATTTTTTTTTATTGTAGGAGTTCAGCATACTGGCAGACGGCCCACTTGATAGAAAGCGGTTACCATCCCCTATGGACATTATCAACACCAAAGGTGCTACAAATGCGCTGCTGCTCTCTTAAGGGAGACTGAAATCGGGTCACTAATGCCGGAACCTTGAGTAGGTTGTTATGGTGACATATTTTACACCAGGGGTGGTAGCCATCCAGTCGGGCAAATGTCCTACCACCTGTGAGTTATTTTGTCGCTTCTTACGACAGGCCGCACGGCCGCAGGAAATTGTATTCTTTTACATTCAGATTTACATATTTTATTACCTTTTCTACATTTGGACTTCTTTTGTTTACTTCGTGCTTAAAATTTGTAATTAGAAAAACAGCCCATTGTGTATTGTAACCTTTTATGGTAATCATTAGCCAGGTGTGATTCTAAAAAATTCAGTCTACGCGGCCGAGACACATATTGTAATTGTTCAGTATAAAGCAATGCAATGCAAGTCGAGCGATAATCACAAGCGAGGCAAGACGCGTATGCATTCGGTAATTTACTTAGTGACGGACTTTGCGCGTGTTATTGAATTGTGCATTACGTTTGGACTGTTGAGTTCACTGATACTTGTACCTGTGTTATAAGTGTTTGTATAGTTCTAATAAATTCTATAGTAATTCTAACGGAATTTTAATAGGAGTCCTGCAACTCGTAACATAAATTTAGTTTTTAAGATTCCGTAGTAATTGTAATAAAAATGAAACGATTAGGAAATCGTCATATCCGTCGGTGTTTTTGTGTATGTTAAAGTTGTCCAAAACTGTTTAGCATAGTAGTCTTTATTAAAAAGATTTCTCTATTATATTTAAATATTATGCTTAGAAAAGAACACATATACCTACTAAAATATTTCTTCTAGTTTAATTTAACAGTTTTCGTAAATATACTATTACCAAAATATATATACAATAATATAAATAAAGGAAGGAAGCTATTAGCTTCCGAACTCATAAATAATTTCAGGTTATAAATTTTCAAAAAACCTTTTTTCAAATGTTAGCTTACACAAGACCCGCTTAATAGTTTTAAAATTTTTGTCACCGCTACGGAATCTTTATTGTACGTAAACTGAACGCAATTGCCCGATTTCTTTATTATTTTAATTACCTTACCACGACCCACACTTTTTAAGATGACGTTCTCATCGGTTTAATGTGACTTGATGACCTTAGAATATCGGAGCAATATAAAATCCCATATATTACCTAATAAAGTAACTCTGAATTAGCAATTAATTATAAATTGATTGATTATTAGTCAAAAACGGAATGTTAATCTGTAATTAAAGTTAAATACTAATATGCTTATAATGTGATTTAAATATAATAAATATGTATATATTTATAATGCCTTTTCTTATGCGCGAATATCCTTAATTATATGGCAAGAATTTCGACATTTACAAAGCTAGCTAAGTATTTTTAAATAATTAACCGATTTAAATGAAAAAAACACACTAATGCATTTAATATAGGACTTCATCTAGGTACATTTATAATAATTAATAAAATTGAAATGTCGTGCAACCCTACGACGTTTCGTGTAATCGAAAATACTTTTAATTTAGATGGATTATTATGAATACAAATTCTGGAGCGCAAGAGCTTCATTTAAATAGTGTATTCTACAGAGAACCAATGAAACAGAATATTTGATATATTAAAAATAACGACAATGAATACTTGACATTGACAAGTACGAGTAGATATTGACGTTGCGTTTGGAGTTCGTATTGCAAAAAAAGACCTACATACAGTACCTAGAGACCTACAATTTTCTAATCCGTAAATTATAATTTATATAATAGTAAATACAAAATATTCCGTAATTAAAGCTGTAGATTTATTTCCTAGCTACTTTACGTACAAAATTCTATCAAACAGTTTCTTTATTTTTCGTAGGACTTCTTTTGTAGTGCGGACTCCAATTCTCAGCCTAAATGAAAGCAACATCAATAACATACAAAACTAAATCTATATCGGTTCATTCATTATGAAGGTAAACGTGTACTAACACAAAGAACACTTGCCGACCATAACGACCAAAGAATACTGTTACAAACATAATTTCAAAACTTTTTGCCCAAACTAACGGGGCGTTTCTATATAGCTTTTTAGTGGCTAAAATTGCTACTTTTGTTAGTTACGTACAAGCAAAAACAGTAGTGCGTTTACACAGGCCGATGGCCGCAAAATAATGTCCAAAGTTGGTATTGAAAACTAAACTTTAAGGTATCTATACTAAAGTATATATTTAAATAATCCTTTTGAAAATTATACATTGAAATTTTCTTTGCAATTTGTAACACTTTCCACAAAATAGCGTATGATTCGTACATGATGCTATCTTTAGAAATCATTACTCTGTATACACATAAAATGCCCAAGGAATTAACTTAGATTTTAATACTAATAAACATTAGACGAATCAAACAAATTCAATCAATTTGCTTGAAGGGCACGTAATCGAAAGAACACGATAGTATTCAATGACATTGAATAATACAAATTCTTATATACTGTGAATGATTCATCCAAAGTCAAAGACAGAAATGAAAACTGTCTATCTAATATCAGTATAAAATGTCTTTACGTTGTCCTTCAAGAGATTATACCAAAAGCAATATATCTATACATTTCTCCGCAAGTATGAGGTGTAATCTTTTAGGGCACAAATTCCACCGGCCCACATAAAGGGTGTATATACCAAATTGACAATTGATTCGGATTCAGCACGTCAAAATACATGAGGGTAAAAGTCTTGTCAAAAGTACAGACCGCTTTTCTTTCTTTGTTGGCCAGTTTTATTAATAGATATTTCTATTAATCCATTAAAGTACTTTCTTGACTGATAATACTGCAAAAGATAACGGGATAGCACAAATTAAAGAACAAAAAGAATACCAGGAACGATAAACGCCTGGTAAAAAAACTCCTGATACGCCTAGATGGTGTCACAGGTTATATTGTTCCAGCTTTTGAAGACTTATTATGTAAGTAATTCATATTTTATGTGTTCTACCCGTGCGCAAAAGGTTCGCCGATAGCCGGTCGGTAGGGTTGACAAAAACGGTTACATAAATAGTTGTTGCAATAAATTTATTATTTTTATTAATTATTGTATATACTTTACATAAGTATATACAATACTAGTAAGTAATACAGTACAATAATAGTAAGTATTCATCAGCAAACCTTCTGCGCGCAGCTTATATTATATATACATCAATTTATTCAATTTATTTATTGTCAAAGAAGCAAGTGAGGTGTATAAGAATAAGCCTGTATGGCGCTCTGTTGTTCGTGCCTACCCCGCAAGGGACCTGGCGTGAAGTTATGTATGTATGTATGTATTCAAAAACGTAAAGAATTTTATTAAGAGATCACACCACAAATTATCGTTCATCTCTTTTTTGGTCTACGTTTACTCTTATATTCATCAGTTTCCAGAGTACCATTCTTTTGCATAAAATGTTATTCCCTTCTCATTACAAGTCCATACCACCTTAAAACTTTTCCTCACATTTTTCAGTTTTGGGCGCAACTTTCAAGCTCGTATCAACTTATAAATACTATTATAGGACTAAAACGATATTATTGATATTTTAAGCAAAGAAGAGCTGCTGTTTACATTAAAATAAGCAAAGACCATGTAGACCAACATAAAACTACTCCATACGTCGAAACTTGGTTTTACCAAGTCGTTTAGTAGAGCGGAACCGTCATTGCGGTGCGCGGGCGCAGAGTCCGATGTCGTCCGATTACGACACATTCAGGGTTGTCAGATCTCTGGTTTTTAATGCTAAGTTCTGTTTTTGTTTTCTATTTCCTACCCAACCAGATACCAAGATTCGAAGAAGAAGATCGTTTTTCTTAGAAACATCTTAAATTAATCGTTCAAAAATAAAGTTGCGTCTACACCAGTCTACAATAAAAAAAGCGTATGTTTAATATATGTACCAAATAATTATAAATAAAAAAATTGCCCGAATATTAAAAGTATTTATATTAATTGAAACTGTAATGAGTTAATTACATAAACTGATAGTTGTATAAAATTAATATTAAATGTGAAAAAAACACAAACCCAAAAGATTTAACTGATTTGCCGGGCTATTGAAATTATTATGAATTTGAATTATATATCTAACATTTTGAACTTGACACCCCTATATTTACCACGCAAGGATTAATAAACTTTAGTAATCAGTTACAGTATAACATGCAGCAAGGTCGTCTGTTTTGTAAATGTTTGTTGTATTGTTCTTAATGACTTCTTGGTTGCCAAAACTCCTTAATGGATGTAAATACTCTATTTGTTCATAAGGCTATTCAATATAATGCTAGTTTACAGCTGTTTCAAAAAACAAATTTTACTGATATCTGCTTCGTATCTTAGTTTTATTTTGTAAACATAATAATACTTGGAAGTTAAAATACTTTTTTTAGCTTCTTCATGATGTTTTAATTAATTTACTTTACATTATGTCAGAAAAATAATTTACAAAAAATATTTAAATAATAATAGTTTCGTACCTTTCAACCAAATTGAAACAATTTGGGGCACGGAACTAAAAGTACCGACCGTATTCAATGATATCGAATGATGATCAAGTTTATATTTATAAAGATCACTTTGGATACTTCATCCAAATTGAAAGATGATAGTTGGGGCGAATTCATACGTCAATTGGCGGTGTAAAGTAGTGGAACAATGCAATTTTTCACTTCATTAACAGTTATATATGTACATATGTATAAACTACTTTAACTTAATAATTAATACCAGGTTGTTTCTTTGTTACAGGAACACATACAAGAAGTGCTAGACAAATGGACACAGATCGACGATGAGATCTGGGCGAAAGTAATAGTGTTCGAGAAGAACCGCCGCGTTGCCAAAGCGTATGCGCGTGCGCCGGTGCTCACAATCAACGGGTCAGACGATGGATTTGATGGCATGAGGTAAGAAAACATGATTCAACTAAAATATCTAATAATGATAACAGTTTATCAACAAAAATTTTAAGGTGCACAAACATTTTAAAACTGAATCCAAAGTATTGATTATTGCTATTGTTATTATAATATAAAGTGCTGGGTTCAGCTCAGCTTCGACACCAAAATCAGCAATAAATACAGTTACAGATGAATCATTTTATTTACAAATGTTTATGGAAATTCAAATAACATCAATTCCGGAAATTACGAATTCCATCAATTCCTATGATAGCAAAGGCGTTTTTGCATACTAATATCTCTACAATATTGACACGCATTCTTAACTGAGATTTGATTCCAGTTAAACTATGTGAAAGTTTCAAGAAATAGCGAGCATTTTAGTTAAGTTAATATTCATGTCAGTCTGGCAACTCCTACAACATACATTAACTTCAACATGGCTAGTACATTAAACAATACTAATAAGTCAACACATTTATAAAAATTATGCAAATAATCAAATTGCCTATCGTAAGTTACCTCTCTACATTCACGCAGGTCGTACTTTTACACACTGTCCAGTTTTGACCAACTACGTAATTGTATCTGCTTGCCCTAATTTTTGTTGTTGTTGAATTAATTATTTTCAACGATTTATCTACCTCATAACTGCAATAAATTCACGTGACAAAAACTGGTCTTGCAAAAGTTGCAATTTCAAATATAAACGACCCATTAAAGCAATACCAACATACATACGCACTTATTTTAATTACAGATAGAGCAGCTTTATATTAGTCATTGTAAAATGTATGCAGTATTGCAAAATCAAACTTCCTAACACGACAATCTGAATCCGGCACGTGGCTGCCCTAGATACGAACCCATTAGTTACTGTTACAATAGAAGTTGTAATTCTAGTATATAAAGAACAATCAATAACTGTCTGATTAATGTTACTACCAATTATACCGCCTACATCAAGTTTGTTATGTATTATTGCTTGTTGAAGTTGATTTAGTGTCAAGTTGTAAAATTTAAGGTCATGTCCAAGTTGTTCTAAATCACAAGTTGTACTAAACAGTCATACAATGACTGATGTTTACTGGGTCTGTATCTAAGGCACATACATCTTTTACTAATACTGCGAGTTCCAGTCCAATATCTACGTCTATATAATCTATAATTTAATTATCTATACAAGACCCTACATTTTCTGTTGAATGTACTAGGTTACTTATGAGCATTGCTTTCTTTCTAATAATATTTATTGTTTTTCTACCATTATTATCTATTTCACGTGATAATTTTTGAACTTGTAGGTACTAAATGGAGTCAAACAACTCATGAGTCCAGCTGTTTAGGGTTTATTTGTATACTACATGTTCAAATCAATATATCGTGACACATTTCACTTGTCGATTATAATAGAATAGCTTTTTAATTACTTCTATCTGTTTTTGTCACGGCCTTCGTTGATTATTTGCGCTGGCGTTTCGAAAGATTTATTGATTGATCATGTTCCGTTTTCAAACTTGTGCAATGTATTTCATATTGGTGTCTCGGCGTAGTTCTTAGCTAGTAATTTCTGATTATTATTTACGGTTAACTCGCCACCATATGTATTAGCCTGCCGACTACTTAAATATAAAATTCTTGAATGTACATATACAATATTTAATAGAATACCAAAGTCAATAACCTAAAGCCTAATTTTATTTAATGTTCATAAAATACCTGATTATTAACTGTGCTGATCAGTGTAGCTACCCCTCGAACAAGATCTCTTAGTCTACCAAGAAAGTGATGTCTGTCGTAAAATAAGACATACTAGCTGATAAACTGACAATTAAGGGCGTTAAAAAAAGAGTAGATAAGGAATATATTGAAATACACGTTCAAATTATAACGTCATAACTTGCTACGCTCATACAAAATCTTGAATAATGCGTCGTATCCTGAGATGATAAAAAGTGTTTCAAGTCAGCAGGTGTTTCATCAACTACTACCCTATTATATAATGTTTACGTATGCATCTTATAATTTTCTATTAATTCTAACATCATTATTGGTAGGGATATTGATTATTAATTTTTATCCGTCGAATTGATTAATATTTTGATTAGTTTTGAGATTCAATCTTTAATACAGATTTGAAGACAGTCATCGTAAATATATTTATAGACAGTCATGGAAATATTACCCTCTCAAATATCAAAGTAAGCGTTATAAGACAAACGTTCAACCAAGCGTTACCTGAACAAGGTTATTATCCAATATACTCGGTTTCATCTATTTTTTGCGTATCTAAAATATACTACATTTGGTTCGTAGAACTTTATTTTTCAACCATAGGAAAAAAGATGTCACTCATATTTTGTTTGAAACAGAATATAAATAATAATTGCAAATGATGAATTATGTTATATTTTCTTAAGTTTTCGCTACTTGTATACATAATAAAACTACGTTTTAACGATTTTTAAGCGCGGTAATTTATTAGATTTTGGATTTTGACAGCCACTGAAAAGCGGCTGAAACGTCGGATAAAACCAAAATCAAATAAATTACCCCGCTTAAAACCGTAAAACGTAGTTTTATTATGAATTATGTTTTTAGAGAACATTTTAATAAGCTTTAGTAGGCTTAATTAAACTTATTCAATTAAATACGACGTCGTAGCGTAATGGCTTGCGCACGCATCCTAAGCTCAAAGGGCGTGGGTTCGATCCTGGCCGGAACGCGTGCACCACTTAGGTAGTTTTCTGAGCTAATGTGCATATTGTTACAATTACCATGTGCTAACAACGGTGAAGGGAAACATCTTGATGCAACCTGCGTATCGAGATAACCGATATGTCAAACCTGCCAGGCTGTCTTAGCCAAGCGTGGTGGGTATACTGTCTGTTCTACAGTGGGAGTCCCGAGCCCAGCAGTGGGACAGTTATGGGCTGTTATTATTATATATTATTATATTTAGTTAAACATGTTATAATAGTGGAGAGAGTAGTATTTTTTTGGGTATGGCAAAATTGAATGTGCTGATTAGGATGCAGACTTGAAAACTTGTATATATAGACTATATATACAAGTGTCCTTTGGTTTGAAAAAACCAGTTTACATGACCATTACAAATAAGATAATTTTGACTCAAAGCAAATTAAGCAAAGTTATATGAAAATGAACTCCACAATTCAACGAACAATTTCATTATAATACATAAAAAGGATACCACTCTTCTATCATTACAAAGAGCTCTACTACTTAGAGGTTTTCACGTTATTACGCTTAAAGTATTCCATTTTCTAGTACAGAATTATATTAGTACCATACATGTCCATTTACGAATACATGACAAAAACAACGGATTTTCGTCGCCCTTTAGGAACCTCAAATCATGTGGTCAAGTGGACGTACAGTTGGCAGATTTATTATTTATTCGACATTGTAAATATCACAAGTATTCATGTCAAAGTTGTGATAGTGAAAGTTAGAGGTGGTAAGTCTGCTAGTGTTGTAACGTCGCGTGCAAGTTGCTTGATAAGTGATTCTATTATGTTGCCTAAGCGTGTGGGCATGGAGTTGCAGTGAGGTAAGGGCATGATTGGGTAAATAATAGCCACGACCACTGTTCCTTAGGGGTAAACAAATTATGTGAGTAAATAAACAAAGCAGTTAATTTATTTTATTCCATTCATAAGACTGATTATTTCAAGAGAATTTAATAATAGATTGTGACATAAGAAGTGAAACTGACCTTTGAAGGCACGACAAGGTTTGGTGCACCAGCCTAGCGAGGGCGCTAATAATTCGAGTGCCTAAAAAGGCCTTTCACCCGAGGTTACACTCTGCTCTTCATTTTGAAGATGAGTAAAGTAAATAAAGAGTGAGTAATTAAACAAACAACTACTTCTGTGATAAAATCAGGCGTTAAATCCATTTCTAAATCTAATGACACGTCAACTCATCACGTACGTCACATTTGAAACGTCAAGTGATTTTCTTTTTCGGTGACATTCTACCAGCCAGTATTACTTTTGTCACTAATGATGGTAAATATTTTGCTCAAATTTTTGTACATTAAATAAAGTAATTAAAGTATAAGTATAAAATGATGTTACAAAATTGTTGTTTTTTTTTATTACAAGTTATGCCGCGATTTAATAGTGGCTGTAAAAATGTTGGGTCATGAGTCGCACATTTTATCTATGGTTCGCCTAGTTTTCTAAATGTTTTGACAGCAGGGAGAATCGTTTCTCAGGGATGAAAAGTGCTGTTTTCATCCCTGTGATTAGGCAACTCCAAGCGTACTTTCTTAATATTAGAAATGAAAATGTATTTTTCGCCTTCTACCGCCTTTTTATTCTGTTTTTTCAAAATGGTGGTCAAGTATTTACTAAAAACTGATATGTATCAATAGCGTCAATATAATTATTGTTAGTAGAGCAATAATAGGTATTAGCGGTAACTAGCGGTGCTAGTGTCACCCCAACATGAATACCATACTTCCCACTACGTTTCTCCCGCGGCGGATAGACATCAAATGGATCTCCCCTCTTTAGAAAAAAAGGGATAAAGGCTATACTTTTATTCCTCTGTGGTTTTTGTACACAAATCATAAGATCTTGGAGATCTTTGCCAACATAATTCACACGTTCTTATGAACGTGCTATAAATAATTGCAGCGACTGCAATCATCTTACTTACATCCTTACCAAACGGCCAATGTAAAGTGACCAACCTCTCTCTTCTCTTCTCTTTTACCTTCGCTCAATTATTGGGGGTAGGCAAAGTATATCTTTTACTTCCATACTCTCATATTCTGGCGTACGTCCTCTGTTACACCCGTAAACTATTTTGTAATTCTTCAAATAATCCATCTATCTCTTTTTTGGTCATCCTTTATATTTGTACCTCAGAGTGATCAATCTACTATCATATAAACAGCGACTTTTGAGTATCAATATAATAATAAGAATCAAATACCGTGGCCTTTCGTGTACAGCAAGCTTTAAACACACATTACGTAAATACTTTTACTAGTCAAAATGATGTTTGTACTCGATGTAGAATAACATTGTAACTCTATCAATGTTACAGGGTAACAGATCACTTTATTTTGATCGATGATGACTTGCGTGACCCTGTATAATAAATCACAATTGTTTTAATTTAACTGTTGTTCCGAAGGCAATTTTGGCACTTACTGTGTTGTTTTGCTATTACTTTTGTTTCTCAATATTATAGTTGTGAAAAAATATGTTTTATTGGAAAGATATATCAGCATTAAAAATCTTAAGGATGACTTAGATTCTTGTGATATAACAATTGCGGGAATATAAGAAGCAGTGCTGTTTTTTCTTAAATAGGATGTTTAATAGTCTGCCTCGCCAATATCGTGTATTCATGAATATTAGGTATTGATATTTTAGAATAATATTCAAGCAAACAGATATAAAGCGTAAATCAAACAAAAATGCTTACCCCTCTCTCTTTACTTCAATCCATTCTTAGGTCTTAATGTTGGTAACTCAAAAAGTAAAAACAATTGAGATTGTCTTTATATGTTTAAAGTCATAATTTGGCATAAAAGCTATAAATATTCTACGATTGTTCATTTTAAAGAAAATCGTGTTATATAATTTTCGCGTGACCTATTTATTCTCTTGAAGATCTTTCTGAAAGTGAAATATTCATGAATACTTACATATTTGATTTTAACTAAATATACAAACTATGTCACATTTATAAATGTAGTACAAGGTAATGTGTATTTACTTATCATACAATTAATATCACTGTTTTGAGTTCAATTTGGACTAATTTATTGACTGCATAGTCTTTTCCGGAAAGCATTCCTTTATAATCCACAAGGTGCGAATTGAATCAGACAATTGGTTGGGCGTGTTCTGATTTGATCGGGTCTATCGCAAGTCTTCTAAGTCGCATAATGACACGGAAGTCTGTCGCATGCATTGCAGGCAGATCATCTTAGGTCCCATGTTTCCTTTTAATGGGGGCTCTTTTCATTTTATATTTAAAGTGATAATAATAAGCATTGAGATTTAATGCACACTAATATTTTGGAAGTCTGATGGAGTGTATAACTTTCTTAAATTTCCTGAAATGTATAACTGTAAGTTTAGTCTTCATATTTAAAAGCTATTTCCGTGCAATTTTTAAAATTGATTCGTAAATTTAACGTTGCTTGGTCAACAGTCAATTTTTTTTTATAGTATGTTATAAATAAAGTGCGGACAAAGTTGCAAGTAACAACTAATGAAAATAGAACATAAACACTATATTTCACATTCGCATTGTTAAGAACATATTTGAATAGCTTAATGATTTCAATTCGAAATGCATAATAATTTTAAAAATAGTAACATTTATTTTGCACCCCTTGTTTGCTTATAACAAGGGTTGCAAAATAAATGTTAAATGCAGTAAATGAGTCAAACACAAAAAATAAATTCAGTAAATGGGTCAAGTCGTGGTAGCGTAATGGCTAGCGCACGCGCCCCTAAATCGAAGGGCGCGGGTTCGATCCTGACCGGAACTCATGCACCTCTTAGTCAGTTTTCTGATCTAATGTGCATATTGTTACAATTACCACGTGCTAAAAACGGTGAAGGAAAACATCGTGTTGCAACCTGCACATCGAGATAACCGATGTGCCAAACCTGCCAAGCCGCCTTGGACAAGCGTGGCGGGTATACTGTCCGTTTCCCCTATAATGGGAGGCCCGAGCCCAGTAGTGGGACATTTATGGGCTGATAATATATATATATATATAATATATATATATATATATATATAAATGGGCCAAACACAAAAAAGTTTTATATGTCTACAGGAGAAGACTACAAATGTTGTTACAATATGTTTTGATTCGCAAACATGAATTGCTATTTCTTTAATCTACACTAATATGAACAGGTGTTTTATTTTTACATGCATCTATAATAAAAAAGTTTTTTTTTTGTTATTGGATTATTTTTCAACGTCTATCAAATTGAAGTATTCAGTACCCGAACAGTCTATAGTAGGAGAAATTTTGGTTTAAGCGAAAGCAATAAAAAATAATTTATTTGTTAAAATACAAAAGACTGTCGAATTTAACATACCCACAAGATAATCTTTTTTTATAAAAAAAAACATGAACAAATAACGTATATAAATGGAATTCATGTAACTTGAACACTTAATCTTCCGTTTTTGTGTTTGACCCAAACATAGAATATACTTATATTATATATTATTATAAATAATTATGAATATATTTATTTATAATATTCTAAAATATGATGTGTAATACAAAGAGTATTAAGTACGTATAAAGTAAGTGAGTACTTTAAAGTAGGTATATTAATATAAAATATATTCTTGTAATGGCCATTTGGACTAATGCTTCAGCAAAACACTTGCGCCTGTTTATCAGGAATACAGAGTAGGAAGTGTCCCCGGCATTCGAGGGAGCTATCAGATCCGCACACACGAAAATCGTTTAATGAAAATACCCTAAAGGCACTTACAGCTGGGTTAAACTAATATTAATATTAACATTTTGCGACTGCATGAGTGGCGTAATAATTACAAAAACAGGTGGACATTAACGTGTTAATGAATTAAAATCTTATTTTGGATGGAATATTTGTATTAACAGAGAGTCATTTATTACGGGTATAGAGTCCCTGGTCCGTAATTTGTAGGTTTCATAATACTCTTATGTATATTAACCCTAGTATCCTAGTTAGAGTAAGAAGTCGTCTTTTGTAAAGAAACATAACTTAAAAAATGTGCGATTTCGCTGCCTTGCATTTCGAACTCGAGCTAATTTTTATTATTAAGAATAACAAAAAACAATATATATATTCCGAACCAATAAAGTACAATTCAAAGTTGTATTTTTTATTCAAACTAACTTGCACTAGAAAGCTTGAGATACACAAACATGAAGTAAAAGTTATTTTACTTGATATTTTTTATCTAGAGCTTTTAAAAAATGTAAATACAGAAGTCTGTCACACAGGTGTGTAAATGACTAGTTTCTCTTAAGTCTCTGATAAAACATCAAAAACATTCAAATTCAATCAAAATACAATACGTTAATATAATGAGTAACACTAACATATCTAAGCAATAGGTATTCTAGTCGACTCTTAGAGCCATTTAAAAATTAACCAAATAAAAACAAACGTTATTCATAATAATCATAATGTTTAGTCATAAATTAAATATATGCACTTAGGGCTGCTTGCATAACGTTCCTGAAATTGATTTAAGAAACCTAAACGCAATTAACACCCTTAAATACGATTAGCGTTTTGCATAACGCAAATTTTGCCGCTAAATATGTTTAAAGAACTGTCAATACATTTTGTACTTAGGCAGTTTAATATGATTAACTAATTTTATTTAAAGGCGATCATTATGCAAGCGACCCTTAAATTTCCTAATTTCTTTAAATAAATTTAATTTGTCAAATGTCGATTGATCTACTTTTTGATCGTTATATCCAATATGTAATAGCTGTGGTAGCCAGGACGTAAAGATTCAACTAACCACTAAACTCATTGGATGGAATTCAAATGTAAAAGACACAAGTTTTTGAAATCAGTTAAGAGAGGCTTAATAAGATACTACTAGTCTATGTTGTATGTGTATGCTAGGCATCGTAGCACTCACTCACTCTTTTTATTCCAATCTTTCAGTTTCAACTATTATAAATTAAATTTCATTTAAAAAATGAAATTGTTTAAACAACATCAGCTAACATTAAGGAAACGAAACTTTAAATTGTTTACACGAAATTCATGGTGTACACTGGACTTTACAATGAATTTAATTAGTACAAATCTAGGAGCAGCATCGAACAATAAAGATCGAACATTCTACCCCCAATAATTAGGAGCGAACATATGATAGTAAGAGGTTTTAGGTTTATTTATGTGATTTAATTGGACCTATCGTGTAGGAAGCGAATGTAGCTGGCTTAGTACTAAAACACGGAATTTGCTTAATGTATTTAGAGGAGAATAAATTATTGGCTGCTCTTAAATTAACCTTTAAAGCTGGGCTTTAGATCTTGTTGAATTAGCGTCGGTTTATTAGCTAATGTAGGGATATTTATTGGTTTTAATATAATGATATTAATATAATGATTAATTACGGAACTTAAGACTTAATTAGCCGTTTTTCTAAATTTTGCATCCGTGGATATGAAATTGGTAGAACAAGACTAAACTGCCGCAATTAATTACAGATATAAGAATAAATACTGGTAAGTCGTGGTAGCGTAATGGTTAGCGCACGCGTCCCGAACTCAAAGGGTGCGGGTCCGATCCTGGCCGGAACGCATGCACCACTTTGTCATTTTTCTGACCTGGTGTGCATATTGTTACAATTACCACGTACTAACAACGGTGAAGGAAAACATCGTGATGCAACCTCCACACCGAGATACCCGATGTGTCTAGCGTGCCAAGCCGACTTGGATAAGCGTGGCGGGTATACTGTCCATTCCCCTTTAGTGGGAGGCCCGAACCCAGTGGTGGGACGTTTATGGGCTGTTATTATTTATTATTATTATTACTAGGTACAATCACCCACTTTTAGACCTTTAGTTATCTAATTCAGTGGTTTGTTAGAAACTCTCTTGGTTGCGTATGGAGTGACATTATGTGACACCGTTGTTCATTTGAATGGTCTCTCTCAAACGCTTGAAGCGGTGGACATACGCTGTACGTGGCGTCGATGTGTCGTATGCCGCGTTCGCAGTCAGAATACGGTCTTAAAGATTTTTAGATTAATAACTAATTTAAATATATCCTAAATTAACTAAAAGTATTTCTTCTTATTTTCTCTATTAAGGCGAAGACACTTTGTGTGTTCTTTATTAATAGCTAGCACAATTACACTACACTTTTGTTTTGTTTATACCACTAGTTCAAATGGTTTTGTCCTTTTGAGCTTATCGTTATGTCCGTGGTGTCGAGTAGCTGGATCGCCTCGACATTGACGTGATGATGAAGCCGATGCCCGATGCTCATCATAATATATTAATGATTATTTAAAATTTGTTTACAATGCATAGATAGTAAATTGTTTTGTGATATATTTCTCCCTTTTACCTAGTTTTTGTTAAAACCTTAGTGTCTCTTTAAATGTACGTCGAAAAAGTATAATGAAGATTTTTAATAGGTCCTGGGCATGCAATAAATAAACTCAATGCTACTATTTATGGATAACAATCGTACATTTTTATACAATGAGGGAGGCAAACATACTTCATGCAAAATAACGCAGAGCAGAACAAAACTTTGGTACGACGCTCATTGAGCCAGTTTATATACAAAATAGGCATGGTAAATAATTGTGTGAAACAGAAAAACAAAAATACTTGTTTTCTGAAAACAAAATTCCTTTATCGTGAATATTATTTTTAAAAGCCCATATCACATACGAAGCGTATCTACATATTCATACTTTTTAATTTCATAACTATAATAATTAAACATCTAATATTTATCATACTGGCTATAATTATTATATTTATAAAAAATTTAGGACAATATTTCTCATAATGATAACGATATTAAAAGTGTAACATATGATTAACTTAAAACTAGTAAGGAAAGGGCAGAAACTGCACCACGAGAATTATTAGAATTATATTATTATTAATTTATTAAATTTGCAGCATTACATATTTAGAAGGAAAATTTTATGTGACAACGTCAAATTTGTTGCTATTGCCAACATGCTGGGACGCGGCGGCAAAATTAAGCACCATACCAAATAATATTTTAATTCTCGTTAACTCTTGGGTATCATGCCTTGAAGCGAACATACTGGTACCACGCTGATTACCTTATAAAATATACAATTCCTCCGACCATTACTGAGAGACATTTATTGAATACAATTTGGTAGTTAATATTAAACATTAAAGATAAAGAAACATAACAAAAAAATAATTACTACAATAATAATTATAAACAACAAACAACACGTAACAATTGTAATATATAGCCCGGAAAAACTTCAATCGATATGCCGACAGCAGCGCCACCTACCGGGTCCAATTGTAAACCAACTCAGAAAACTGCTTTGGCGCATGCACAACAATTTTGCTAAAGATTATCACATGATCAAATGTATAATTTACGATTCTATAAAGGACATACAGATAAACATTCATTTTTTAAACATAACATTCATTTTATATATAAGAAGAAGACATGAAGATTTTAATAACGCCTGATTTTTTAAAGAATTTTACAAAAAAGCCAATTATTATTATATTACATGAAAATTTTATTTTTATTTATCCTGTTTAAACTTTTACGTAGTAATATAAATGGCTACAAGGTACAATACAAAACGTGAGCTATAAAATGTTGTAGAGCAAGTGCTTTATATTGCAATTATGATCGGCGCGTGGGCTCGCGACAATCGAATGGGCTTGAAAGTAGGTCATCTGGTGATCTCTATCATTTATGACATAATAGATTGCTATTATAATGTTAACAGATGTATTAATAGCCTCAGACGCGAAGTTATAACAAAGTGACACACTAAAGTATATTTGCAACCGATTAATGTCGTTCTCTGTAAAAGCTTAAAGCTTTCAATTTACGCGACAACCAAAAATTATCTGAAAAAAAATGTTGGCCTCTTTTAGAACAGTTGCAATTGGGATTGTTCACAAAAAAATACCCTCTGATTTTATATTTTTATTACGTAAAATAGTGTAATTAATTAGTTTAAGATACTAATTTGAATATTTTTGTAATTTAAGCGTTAGTTTTTTTATAATTCGATTTTAACATTAATTCTCCGATGACGTCATAAGGGACAAGTTTACATTGATTTCTTTGCTTAGGAAACAAAAATAATAAAAGTAAATTTTATCTATATATAATCATAGTAATCTGTGCTACTATTTAAATGTCACTGTCATTACTCATTACGTATCGTGATCATTTTTGTTTTTTGTCGCTAGGCTTATAAATTTCGTGTTCAACCATTATTATTTTCTACAGTTATCGTAAAAAAATTTAAAGTGGTCTTTAGGGAAAATCCATTTTACAGAACTTAAATCAAATAATGTACAGCTAGAATTTTTTTACACCTGAAGCAGGCAAACAGGCAGACGGCCCACCTGATTAGATTTAGTAAGGTCAAATAAAGGTCAAACGCATTTCTTACAAAATAGAAGAAGATCGTACGTTTTTTGGAATTTTAACTAGACAGAAATGATTAGGGACACTATTCCTCGAAATGGTTTTTCAAATAGCTACATTGAAAAAAAGTGAACAATCCCAATTCTGTTAACAGAAGAATATTTGATGTGTATCTATCTATGTGTATATAAAATAAGCGATACAAATCCATACTTAGTGTAACTATATAAATATGAAAGCGATTTTGTATACCCTGGCCCTATAGACAAGTTGCATTAGTGTATAAACGAATAAGATAGAATATGTATGGCAATGATGTAATAATCAGTGTATATATGTCATTCCCATATATTTTCTACTCTATTCGTTTCGCGCTAATATCATTTCGAGCCTTTACCGCCATTTTATTGTAAGCGACATTTGGACCTAAATATATTTTTTACCCAAAAGTTATTTTAAATCTGAACGATATCTGTGAAATTTTATAATTATGTGTACTTTCGATATAAGAGACGACCACGGGATACATTTATAGTCTCAATAATGGGATAGATTTTTGGTATATCAAAAAGCTTTTAGAGAATGCGACAATATTTGGGTTCTTTATCTCATTTGCAGTTCTTCATATCTGATCATATTTCATCGAGATGATCATTCCTGCACGCATCATCGTGCCTATAAAGAAATTTACAAAAGCACTCAAAATGACAAAATAACGATAACCGGAAAATATTAATTAGGTATATAAAAAGCGAATTAAATTTGAAAATTAGTATAGGATATTACTAATTAGATTTTAGTAGCATTTTAAAGATTCTAGTTGATTAATTATTAAAATTAAATTATGCTTATTAGTGCCATAAATTGTAAATTAATGAGATACTAACGCTACTGGTTTTGTATGGAGAGGTGCTTCTGTAAATTTGTAGTAATTTAAAATTAATATTTGAGGAAGAAATTAAATTCTATATTAATGTGTTAAAATGTATGTTTTAAGTTATTTTCAAGGTCGTTTAAAATAAATATGCATATGGTTCGAATATTTTATCATGTTCACGTACATTCTTAACTCGAACGTTTTAAATGTGTTGTTTTTATAGTACTTATTTTTTATTATATGAATACATATTTTATATGTTATAACACCTGTTTCCCATGGGGCAGAGACGATGGATCTCTACTTGCACCTATTTGACAAACAACTTTCATTTCATCTTTTTCATTAATGTCTTCATACATGCACGTTTGTTTGATATGCTTTTTACCTTTCCTTCTCTCTTTAGCACTTCTGCTATTTGAACATGGTGTGTATGACGTGGTCGGTCCGGCACCAACTTTACAATTCATAATGGTGACATCATTTGTTTGGTGATTCTTATACTACAATTAAATTCCAGTTGCATCCTTAAATTTGGAGTATTGGGTCCATTTTATAACATCTTCAATTCATTTTTTTACAGATGTAGCTTATTTTAACCTATTTAAATAGAAGGAAGTTCTTAGTTCACCTGTATGTTGTTTTTTTTTTAATCGAAAGGTTATACTCCCGAATTGTTCCCATTGTCACCATGTCATGATGTGATGAGTGGAGTCCAAGGAATTAGAGAACCTACGAAAATTGATAACAAACTTCTTCTCGTAACGCGATATCTCCGTCAATTATATACCGATTTTCAATTTTATTTCTTTACTCGTAAGTCTGTACTCTCGAAGTAGTACCATGATTATCAAGTCAGGATCTGATGAGTGGATCGCAGGGAAATCGAGAATAACCCTTGTAGACGAGCGTCAACACCGAAGAACGAGATAATAATAATAACCCTGTACATGCCTGCCAGTAGTACAATTTCTACAGGCGCAAATATTTTTTTTTTGTAACAAACATAAAACCGGCTTCAAACTAAAAAGCAAAAAAATAATGTTTAACCATCTTCCAACAACATCTTGTAGTCGAGTCAGCACGAAGTAAAACATAAAAATTACTAATTTGGCACATTTGTTGTTGTTTTTCTATGATTTATTGGTACCGACTTCAAGATGTTGTAGAAAGAAAGCGGTTATATATATTTTTTTTTAATATTTAAATCATTGTTATTGAACCGATAATAATTCTAGATTTGCACTCAAGTTTCCAATTATACTAATAATATAATTCATTCATCTGCCTTTAGTTGTATGTAGAGTTTTTTTTGTGGGGCACGTGGGGGCACGCAGTGCCCTTAAAGGATTTTTTTAATATTTTGAAAAATTGCCATAATAATTGAAAAAAATATAGACTTACAATTTTCAAGAAATAGCGAGCCCTCAAAAAACAATTGTCAGAAAAAGGCGTGCTTGTATGGAGCCTCTGTCAAATTTTAACCGATGGTACGACAAATGTACAATTAGTAAAATATAGGAACCAGACATTAAACAATAGCCTAAAGTATTTATTTGAAAATAAGAAATTCTTAAATAAAAACTCAGCGTGCACAATCCGACAATCGGTCGCATAACATGAGCGTGGTGCAACACTACCTGAATGTTATTGTATATTGTTTTCTTATCAATCTTTTAGCTCTTTGTTAGCTAGTACGGAACCTGCCGGTCACAATGGTCTGGGACAACCTTGCTTTTTGTGGAATCGTAACGTTTGACATGTGTGTCTGTTTCCAGTTACTACTGCGTACCACGAGACCTTGAACTATTTAACGTCTATTTATCATTTAGAAGGATATAAGTTGTGAGCAGAAGGTTTGCCGATGTTAGCCCCTCCTGCTTCCTACAACCGCGACCCGCGGTCGTCTACTTCTCAGTACTACGTAGACAAGCTTCGGTCCCAGTCGTAGGAAGCGGGAGGGGTGATCATCGGCATACCTTCTGCGCACGACTTATACTATTTGTCGGTTTTTGTCTATCACTATTAACTTTGAAAACATTTCCTTAAATTCAATTAATTACAATCATTGGTACCAATCAAAGACGGAAAAGTATATATGTAAAGGAAAATAAATGTTTATTACGTAACTGTAGATATAAAAGAAGTACAAGTCCTATCAAAATGATTTAGAATTGTAAAATCACATCATTATCTTTACCGAATGTTAGTTAATATGCTATAAACCAATTTTGATGAAATTTGTTTTTCACCATCAAATTAATCAACGGTATCTAAAGAAACTTAAATGTAACATTATGAACTTATTATCCCTAGAAATTAATACATTCGTGGGAAACGAAGCTTATATAAGACCCATAGAAATCTTTAGTAAGAACTAAAGCTGTAAAAATGATTTGTTTTAATACTTACGAATTTACAGGACAGAATGGACTCGCACGCGATGTTAGTACAAACTGACTTCACTCCAAACTACCTTCATTTCAATAAATAATATTATTTATTCAAATGTACGTGACGTCAAACATTATGCTTTAACTTTGGCCTTAATAGCAATGTACTAAAATCACCGTTACAATTGCAATTGTCTTTCTTGGAAATTTATAAACTTCTTTCTGCGATATTTTACACTTTTATTATATTTTTCAGAATAAGCACGATGTAACTATAACATGTGCTTGTTTTAGAAATAGTGCTTTACCGCAATAATTGTCGTTGTCAACTTTTGCACGTCGTGAGATTGTTAAAATTATTTCAGTAATAATATATGCCATTTAACTTCATCAGTTAGGCAATGTCCTTTTTATCTCCTAACCTTGTGTGGTGTTCCGGCATTAGTGACCAGGGTCCAGTCTCCCTTAAGAGAGCAGCAGCGCATTTGTAGCACCTTTGGTGTTGCAAATGTCCATAGGCGATGGTAACCGCTTTCCATCAAGTGGACCGTCTGCCTGTCTGCTGAACTCCTGCAATAAAAAAATACCTACACTATAAAAAAGAAACCTAAAATTAAATACTAGAACTAAATAAAAAAGAGTTCATTATTATAAATAAAATATTGGTCGTTTGGGACATCATGAAATTTAATAAAAATATACGACATTAGAAAAATTAATTATCTTTTTCTTTCTAAATATCTTGTTTTACAGATTAGTTCTTCTTCGAAACGCAATAGATTATTGCGATGGAATCGAAAATTATATTACTCTATTTCTTCAAAAGCAGTAAAAAAAAATATCCAGGTATATTTTTGATTGAATGAAGCAGGCAAACAATCAAGTTGCTAGCCTGATGGAAAGTGTTCAAAACCGCTCATTAAAATTTATGATAGGAGGGTCGACGTGTTGGCGGCCTTGAACAACGCGTTACCGGATTCGATATAATATATTGATCTCAAAACCCATATATAATCGTTTATATTTTATAATTACCAAGAATTTGATTCAGTAATTAAATTAATTTATTGTCGGATAACGCACGTATACCATCTCTGTTTTTTAATTCCGGGTATGTGCAGACAGCGTGACCACTTTTGATTTTTACAATCATTGTCAATTAAATATAGGTGTATAAATATTTGTACTTATTATGAGGTCTCTTGCTAGATCAACTGAATTTTAGACCATATAAGTAGGAGGAAACCGTCAAGTAGCCTCAAAAGCTATTTAAATTTTATAAATTAGTATTTTGCTCCATTTATTTTGAGTAATATTTTAAAGGTGACTGGCGGTTTTCGACCTTAACAAAGACAAAACTTATACTAAAAACAAGTTGATTTATACTTTTTTTTAAAGTAGTACCATATTTTAGATACGGAGAAAAATAATATTGAATATTTCAAGAATCGATACTCGCTTACCAAATAATTGAATTCAAAAACGTTGTCTGATTCTTTAAACCATTATATTATTAAGAATTAGATATATTATGCTTCAAAATATCGATATACCGGCATAATATTCTATTGCTTAACACTTTTTGAAGTGAAACTTCTATATAGAGGGGGTCTTATGGAGTTTTGACTCACGAAAAGATGTCACAGTCACGTGATCACCGTCACTAATTCTTACATTTTTAAACTCGTGATATCTTTCGAATGGAATGTCCGAATTGAATAATTCAAAAAGTTATATAAAGGTATTGAAGCAGTCTTGAATATGAAGTAATTTATTTTGATAAGGATTAATATCAAGATACAAATAAAAAGCCTTTTCTAGCGGCGGCATTTTAATTAATTTTTTATAATAAAAAAACGCTTATTGTGGCATAACTATAATAGTTAGATATATGTTGTCGCGATACTTTTTGTAAATAATGATGTGTTCTACAAAGTCGTAGTACATTATTTTATTTTATCATCAATAGTTTTCGCAGCGCACGCGATTTTAGGTATTTTTTTTATACCTTGGATTAAATTTTTGGAGTTTTAGTAATGATCCCTAATTTTTTTGTAAATATAATATAGCCTATGTCACCCGGGGGTAGCGTAGCTTGCCAACAGTGAAAGAATTTTTCAAATCGGTTCAGTAATTTATTTTATTTGTTATTTTATCATCAATAGTTTTCGCAGCGCACGCGATTTTAGGTATTTTTTTTATACCTTGGACTACATTATTGGAGTTTTAGTAATGATCCCTAATTTTTTTGTAAATATAATATACCCTATGTCACCCGGGGATAGCGTAGCTTGCCAACAGTGAAAGAATTTTTCAAATCGGTTCAGTAATTTCGGAGCCTCTTCATGCAAGCAAAAACCAATCTTATCTTTCCTCTTTATAATATTAGTCTAGATATTCATAAATATATTTATTTATTATAAAATTAATTAGATATTTGCATATTATAAAAAGCGCAAGATTTTGCGCTGGAAGTTGCTTAATAAAATTGGGAGCTGGGTTGCCCTAAAAAGCGCTATATCTAGCTTCGAAAGCGCTAAAGTGGCAGACTTGGTGAGCCGAGCCGAGCGCCGGGGAAGTCCCGCAAACGAGAAAGCGAGCGAGAGAGCGAGCGAGGATATACCTCGTTCTCCGACGACCTCGTCCCTCTAATACCTAAACTCGCATTCTGCGCATCGGAAAGTGGGATGTTCCAATAAGAAAACAAATTAACAACTAGAAAACTTTGCCAACGGTTCAGTTTTTCGAAAGTCACAACGAGGTGAACGACAAGTGTTGACAGAAAAAAATTGTCGGTGCGTGTGTAGTGTATTACACTATACAGACAAAATATATATTATAGGAGTTACATCTGCTCTGTTGGTATTAAACTCGTGATATCTTTCGAATGGAATGTCCGAATTGAATCATTCAAAAAGTTATAATAAAGGTATTGAAGCAGTCTTGAATATGAAGTAATTTATTTTGATAAGGATGAATATCAAGATACAAATAAAGTGCCTGTTCTAGCGGCGGCATTTTAATTAATTTATTGAAATAAAAGGACACTTATTGTGGCATAACTATAATAGTTAGACATATGCTGTCGCGACACTTTTTGTAGATAATGATGTGTTCTGCAAAGTCGTAGTACATTATTTCATTCTATCATCAATAGTTTTCGCAGTGCTCGCGATTTTAGGTATTTTTTACACCTTGGGTTACGTTATTGGAGTTTTAGTAAGGATCCCTAATTTTTTTGTAAACATAATATAGCCTATGTCACACGGGGATTGTGAAGCTTGCCAACAGTGAAAGAATTTTTCAAATCGGTTAAGCAGTTTTGGAGCCTCTTCAATGCAAACAAAGAATTAAATCTTTTCTCTTTATAATATTAGTATAGATATTCATATATATTTATTATAAAATTAATTAGATACTTGCATATTATAAAAAGCGCAAGATTTTGCGCTGGAAGTTGTTTAATAAAATTGGGAGCTGGATTGCCCTAAAAAGCGCTATATCTAGCTCCTAAAGCGCTAAATTGGCAGCTCTGGTGAGCCGAGCGCCGGGAAAGTCTCGTAAACGAGAAAGCTAGCGAGAGAGCGAGCGAGGATATACCGCGTCCTCAGACTACCTCATCCCTCTAATACCTAAAATTGCGTTCTGCGCATCGGAAAGTGCGATGTTCCGAGCCGCTATTAATGGAGGCAAACTTAAGTTTGCATCGAACTATAGCTCTGCTCTCCACGTGACAAGGCATCACTGCCTCTATTTGTGGTATGTGTAAAAAAAATATAAATAAATAAATAGAGTTTGTTGAGTAAATAAAAAATAACAACAAGAAAACTTTGCCAACTGTTCAGTTTTTCGAAAGACATAACAAAAGTGAACGACAACGAACAACAAAAGTGTTGACGTAAAAAATGGTCGGTGCGTGGGTAGCGTATTACATACACCATTAAAATGTACTTAACCTAACCAAATCATAATTTGCAGTAAACCTGCGAAAAATCGAAATGTGTGCTGGGACACATATTAGAAGTGAAACTTCAACGGACAAGTGGAAAAACGAATCGCAACGGACAAGTAGAAAAACGAATAGCAACGGATAAGTGGCAAAACGAATCGCAACGGACAAGTGGAAAAACGGATGGCAACGGATAAGTGGAAAAACGAATCGCAACGGACAAGTGGAAAAACGAATCGCAACGTACAAGTGGAAAACGAATCGCAACGGACAAGTGGAAAATCTTCAACTGACAAGTGATAAAATGAATCGCAACAAAATTTTAACTTGAAGTTTTACGGGCGGATTGTTAATGTACTTGTCCAATTTGAAAACCTGCCCGTAAAACTTCAAGTTAAAATTTTGTTGCGATTCATTTTGTCACTTGTCAGTTGAAGATTTTCCACTTGTCCGTTGCGATTCGTTTTCCACTTGTACGTTGCGATTCGTTTTTCCACTTGTCCGTTGCGATTCGTTTTTCCACTTATCCGTTGCCATTCGTTTTTCCACTTGTCCGTTGCGATTCGTTTTGCCACTTATCCGTTGCTATTCGTTTTTCTACTTGTCCGTTGCGATTCGTTTTTCCACTTGTCCGTTTTTATTCTGTTCGTTGGTTGATCGATTAATTATTTATTAGTTTTCGATATCTGTTATTTTATATTTTATAAATGTTAATACAAAATATCTAAGCACTTAGACTATAAAGCATCTACTATGTTACTGTCATACGTCAGACAGAGATGTATGGACTCAGTTTCTTTGCCTGAAATTGTGACGAATAAAACAAAAATTTTATAAATTGTTTGTTAAAAACAATAAATATCGTACAACTAACGTTCATATTGTTCACTTATAAGCAGAATTAAATTTTATTTCAAAAAAATGCAGCGTTAAACATTACGTTCCCGCCAAAAATTCTAGTATTAACGTAATGGAGGTTATGTCAATGTCAAACATTTATGACCAAATTCTATTTTCAGCCAATTTCTTCTAGAAAATGACTAGTACACATGGGTTTCTAAATAAATAAGCTATCTAGACACATTGCAATAATTATACGTGCAGAAGATCGGACCGGCGGCTCCTAAGAAGCCCGCCAGTCTCTTTTATGGCAAATAAAGCATATTTTCTCACTGTCACTGAGAAAGTATTCATGCAAATATAACATATAATTTAATCCTTTTATGTCTTATTATACCTACCTTAGTTGTTGATTCGTTCAGCTATGTAAATATTATACTTTACAGAAAATTATAAAAGTGATTGGGTCGTTTTATTGCCTCAAAGACCAGACAAATTCTACAAATTATTCATGAGTTGTAAATTTGTATAATATCTACATTATTCTGTCCAGATATCAAAATTTATAACAATCAACACCCACGAAATTATGTTTCGTAATACTAAGCACTAAAGATAATGGCGCCGCGGTCCTATGTATCCTTGTTTCTGTTGTACCAAAGTCAAACTGAACCTTATAGTTACAGCAATACGGAATAAAATTATTTGATTCTTAGTAATCTTCTTCTTCTTATATATAAAAATGAATGTTTGTCTGTATGTCCTTTATAGATTCGTAAACTATACATTTGATCATGTGATGATCTTTAGCAAAGTTGTTGCGTATGAGCCAGAGGTTTCTGAGTTGGTTCAAAATTGGACCCGGTAGGTGGCGCTGCTGTCGGCATATCGATTGAAGCTTTTCCGGGCAGGACGACGTCTGCCGGGACAACTTGTATTTTAAATATTTGTAATCAATGTCTCCAATTCTATTGTTTGAATTCATAATCAGATAATAGTCATATAAATTAAGCTATACTAAAAATATAACTATACTTACAAAATAACAATCTATAAATAAAAAATAGACTTCAGGTCGCTTTCGGCGGCGAGCGTGGCCAAAATGCTGGCCGAATTTCCACGTTGTATGGCAACGCGTTGCCCTAGGTGTAACCTAGCCTTTTGGTCACGCGAGACCTCAATTAGACGCGTCGATAGGTCTCAATGGAGAAAGTTAGACAGTGTGGTAATATATTTATTATTAAAATATAAGTAATCGTACAATAATTATGTATGCCACCATCGCCACTCCCAATCAGCAATATTCTTGCCACGGATGCCTAGAAGAGATCGCTTTTAGCGATAAGACCGCCCTTTGTAAAACACAATTAGAATAATACTAGTTCGAAGTTTTCTGTAATGGTGTACATTAAAGTGTTATTCATTTAATTTACTATACTTAAAATTATAATATATATATAAAGATGACATTTTGAACTATTTAGAAAATTTATATAATATGAATAAATGCTATTCCGTGCTTCAAGGTTTTATTCCAACGACAAGTATGATTTATTACAAAAAAATAACCTTATTTTTATAATTACTCAATATCTAATCCGACCTTTCTCTTTCTTTCAGGTATTAGACAGCTTTTTCTATTTATCACGCCTACAAGTTCTCTTCAACAGGGGTTTGTCTTTACAGTATATATTATACATTTGATGACAGCGTAGATTATAGTAGCTTAAAACGATATATCCTCATTTAAAACACTATAAAACCTACACTTCAACAAGCAAAGTCGTTTTACAACCACTTTACCAAGCCTAAACTTCGCGTGCTTGATCTAATTACATAAAAATGTATACAATTCTAACACCTCGTAAGAAGTCAATTAAGATTCAAAGAATTTGCTCAGGCGACTACTGACTTAGGCTGTACACATTTCTATAATCAAAAAACAATGTTATCGTGTACTTTAGAAAACGAATCTTCAGTCTTTATTCTAGAGCGCGAAGGTTTAAAATTCAACAGCAGATTAGTCAAACAACTGCAAATCTTTTTTATAATGGTCTAGGCGGGTTTAACCTGTCAATTTATGTAAATAGGATCTTTATCAGATGGTTGGGAGCACGTGGGATAGTTCTAGTTACTCCCGACATTAATATAAGATGTGTCTCTCGATTCGGCCCACGAAATCGCGTGTTCGTCCTTCCTTTTGAAGGGAGTCCATTAGTTTTCCTGTAATAGAATTAGCATTAGCTTTAATGGTGTCTTGTTTTACAGCGACGTGTAACAGTTGAGAGCATTAAAATGTATTAAACTGAATATAGAAAGTTCGATCTACCCCAGCTACTCTCATTCAAGATGTGAGAAGTGACCCTTCTCGGTAATTTTTCTGAAGTCTCCTTCACTACCTCGGGAGTTCCCCAAGGATCAATTCTAGGTCCTTTATTATTTATTATCTTTATTAATGACATTAGGTCCTGCTTCCATTATACTAAGTTCCTACTTTATGCCGATGACTTGAAGGTTTTCCATCGAACATACACACATAATGATTGGGTTCAAATACAAAAAGATTTAGATCGCCTCACTTCATATTGTCTGAACAATCATATACTTTTAAATATAAATAAGTGCAACTCGATAGTTTTTACAAAAAAAGTTAATAAAATTAATTATACTTACAAGCTTATGGACATGTCCCTTTCTCATACTGAAAACGTCAGGGACCTTGGGGTGGTATTGGATAGTAAACTTCATTTAGATATTCACACACAACAGATTATTCGAAAAGCTAACAAAATGGTGGGCTTTGTTAGTAGAACAAGTAAATTCTTTAATAGGCCACGGACATATCTTTATAACACGATTATCAGACCTCAAGTCGAATACGCCACTCAAGTATGGAATCCTTTTTATAACAAATATACAGATGCTATTGAACGAGTTCAAAAAAGATTTCTACGTATAATGTGCTTACTATAGGTGTAGTATCGACCATCTCCCATACTCTGAATTACTACTTAAATATAACCTACTGTCACTCTCTAATAGACGTCTTTTACTTGGTGCTATGTTGCTTTATAAACTCTGTCACAATTACATAGATTGCTTACCTCTTACTAACACTATTTGTTGTTGCGTCCCAAGGACAGTGCTTAGACGCGCGGTTAAAATTGGGCGGCTTTTTTCTACGACTTCCTGTCGTACTAACGCAGGACTTCGTGCCCCAATGTACCAACTCGTCAACAACTGCAATATATATTTTGAAAACATCGACATCTTTGCACTTCCTTGGGTGCTTTTAAAAAACATGACCAAACACTGTAATTGCCTGTCTTTTTTTTCTGTCAATTTGTATCTCTGTTATTTTTATCCTCCACACATAATTAAATGTAAATTATGTATATAAGCGTGTTGATTTGTTTCTTTTGATTGAGAGCGAGAGAGTGAGAGTGTGTGTGCGTGTGTGTGCGCGTGTGCGTGTATGTGTGTGTGTGCGTATATGTGTGTGTGTGCGTGGGTGAGGGTGCGTTTTGAATTATATTTGTTCCGTTTTCCTCTAAAAATTGTACACTACCATCTTGATATTCGTGGATAATGTAGTAGGATAAACACTGACTTTGTACTATTTACCTTTTTTTCTTATGTAACTTTAGTGTATATCTGTTTATTGTCCTTAATAATAAAATAAAAAATAGGTAGATAGATAGATAACACTTTATTGCTCACCAAACTAAAGAAATACCAAAACAATATGCCTAATTACAATACTTCTTGGCAAACAACAGGCGGCCTTACAGGGAACCTAGCTAAAAGAAGCAGATGTAAAAGAGGACTCTACAATTTGTATGTACATACTTACACTCATTTATAAATTTAACACATACATCAATATAACAGTAATATATATATATACGTATATACAAACTAATCTAAATCAATATATTTGTTAACATTATCTGTGACAAGCATTATATAGTAACATACTTATATTAAAATAGATAAATAAGTAAATGTTTAATATATTTGACATATTTATTTAAAGACAGTATACTATCAAGGCCTAGGCATTTAAAAAAGCGTTGAAAGATTTTATACCGACTCTGATTGATATCTTACTCTCCATTATAAGAGTTAAAATTTCACATTTCTATCAATGGTAAAATAAAAAAATTATAGTAAAATAAATAAATAGAAACTGAGCTCTTGTCAACGTCACCGTAGCAGCTATTCTACACCCGATAGGATTGATACTATTAAGACTATGGCAAGAGGTTACTTTTCTCTTAGAAGATGAACGGCGGTTTGGCGGTTTGGCGGTTTGTGCGGCTCGTAACTTGTGTCGACACTTAACTCAGTCATACTTCCAATGACAACGGAGCTTCAAGTCCTCAAGCAGTACAAATGTAGAACCTTAGGAACAGAACAGGTTATTTTTTTTTCCGTGGATTGAAATTGGCTTGTGGTCCATCGGCAACGAGAATATTCAAAGCAATTTACTAAAAATTATTTGATGTTCTTGATCAAAAAGCTAGTTCAAATTCAAATTCAAAATTTAAATTCAAAAGTTTTTATTCAAAATAAGTTCCACTGGAGAACACTTTTTGAAGGTCATACATATAGGTTAAAATTTAATTTTACTTCCTAGTCTATGTACACCGCTTCGCAACGTGTTATTGCTGTTAAGGAGAAGAAGCGGCAAGAAACTCCCCAGCAACACGTCTAGCTAAAAAAAATTTTTCTTTATATTTGTTGTTCTATTTTTTATATTTAAGTACTTTTTTTTAAAAAGATTTTATACAGAATTATGTTACAGAATAACTTTTGAAGAATTAATGGAGTTGTAGCAAACAGTGCATATTCAATAAGACAAAAGCGCAATAAAAGGATAGAAAATAATTATAGTTATAAATATAAAGACGTAACGTATTATTTTTTTTTGCAACATATCTCCATATATTCCTTACAAGTACGGCAAGATAAAAACGTTATACTCGTACAAAACACAGTATAAGAGGTTGGAGCGAGCTGTTATGTAAATGAAGTTTTGTCATTTTAAATATTCTTCAATAGTGTAGTATCCCTTTTTAAGCAAGATACTTTTTATTTTAAATTTGAATTTAGTGAAGGGCAGATCTAACATTTCACTCGGAATCTAATTGAAGAAGCGTATACCAACCCCCAAGAAAGAAGACAATACTTTTTGTAATCTAAAAGATGGCAATATCAGTTTATTACAATGCCTGGTGTTGAAATCGTGAACATCCTTATACCGCTTGTAGGCACTCAAATTATTACGAATATAAATTATATTATTGAAAATATATTGGCAGGTGACCGTCATAATACCGATTTCCTTAAAGCGTTCCCTAAGAGACACCCGAGGGCCGAGGTTGTAAATTGACCTTACGGCTCTTTTTTGTAAAACAAATATAGTCTCCGAGTCAGCAGCGTTGCCCCAAAGTAAAATACCATAGGACATGACACTATGAAAATAACTAAAATAAACTAGTCTAGCAGTCTCTTCGTCAGTGAACTGCCTAACTCTTCTGACCGCATATGCAGCAGAACTAAGCTTTCCTGAGAGACTAGATATATGAGCGCCCCACTGGAGTTTCTGATCTAGGTTAATGCCTAAGAATACAGTTGAATCTACTAGGTTAAGTCTAGTGTCGTTAAGGGAAATATTAACATCGTATTCTTTTACATTGGGCATAACAAACTTAACACATTTAGTTTTATTCGGATTGAGTGATAAGTTATTTACGGTAAACCACTTAGATATTTGGGTTAAGGCGTTGTTTACGTCGTCAAAGTTCTGTTTATTTTCATACTTCCCATCGCGATGGCAATACAGTAAAATTTCTAAACACGCTTCCTTGCAGCAGGAACCGATTCGATGATGATGACTACCAGAAGTTCTTTTCGATTTTACTTCTATCCCTTAAAATGAGACAAATTTAATGGGTCGCCCATGGTCGAAATTCGACTATAAAAATTTGTTGTCAAATACTATAGAAGTCACAGATTTCGTCAAGGCTACACTGTTATTTGACTTGACCAATAAACAAAAAAGTATGTATGCGCGTGTGTGTCACATAAATGGTAGTGTGGTTAATGTTTTTTTTTAATTAATTTAATGCATAACTTAATAAAAATTAGCATTCGTCACTTTTTCTCTATATAAAGTATAAGCGTGCGAAATTTCATAGTCCTGCTTCAGCGTAATTTTCATAAAAAGGGTACAAAGTTTTTGTTTCACGGATTAATATATAAATTTATTTGCAAAGTTTACGCAAGAAATCGCGTGACTAACACTATTACTATAATAATAAAACAATATAGCCGTTTCAACAAAGATAAATGTCACTGTAGAATGCAGAGAATTTCGCGCTTGACATCGAGTATTCATCTTATGAATTTGACATGAGCCATGTATGGATAACATTGTAAAGTGGTGCCATTTATGTCCTAAGTGGGCGTAAAGGCATGTACAATATTGTGAAACACACAACATTTGTTTCCATGTTTTCGGGATATCTGACGCATAATATTTCCACGATTTATAGGAGAAATTGCGCTCGCATACGTAGGATACCGCACCCGCTATTTCGTTTGTGCAGGATTTTATAATATTCGTATCTTCTGAAGTTTTCATGATATCTAAATGGCACGTACACGGAAATTAAAAAAGGTTCTTGTTTTAACTCTTAAAATTCTCATGAAAATAATTCCAAGTCGTGTTACCGACGGGTTCCTTACGTTTCATTATAATAGGTAATTTTATTTTTAAGACATCTTACATCGCTAGGTTGGAGTTAATAAGCAAGGATATATCTAGTTACTTATAAAATATCTTGGCAGTGTAGTCTTTTTTTACGGGGAGAATCCACTTACAGACATCTCACCATGTAGAAATCACGGTGAGTTGGGGCCTCGAGGTTTTAACCTTTTTTAACACTGCCCACCGGTAACTGGGTTTGGAGCTGCTGGAGTCTTCTCCGCATGGCTTCGCAGCAGCTCTTGTTGGCTCTTGTTCTGCGGCGTTCGGTGGCATTCGCTGGACTTTCCGCTGGTTACTTCCGCGGCTTGTTTGGCCATTCATTGGCGTTCGGGGACCATCTCGAGCTTTAGGTTAAAACTTCTCGTGTTTCTTCCAATTTTCTTTAGCTAGGGCCGCGGGAAGTAGCTATCCCCTGCCCGCGTAAGCCCTGGCAGGCACTTGCCGAGACGACCTCGTCCATTGTCACGGCAGGGCACCAAGCACCCCGCGGAGATAGAATGAGAACAATCAAAGTCCAACCAATTTCAAACAATGATGTACAATCTATAATTGTTCTTATTAAGTAACACTTTCTTAAAAAGGTGTGAATGACATCAATCGTAAATCATGAAGTCAGTGGACTATCGCGTGCGTATAAACATTATAACAAGGCCCGTGGTTGATCGTTAGATTGAATTGTGTGTAGTTAAGATATGCTTTCGCTTTCTTTAAATCAAATTTTAAAATCATTTTCAATGGAACTAAATCGTCGTCAATCGTTGTATACTTCTCGATACAGGCGTACCTAATTTTAATGAAAATTGGCTTTATGTCTGTGGCCGTGAAGAAAAAACAAATAAAAAGTAGGGTATTTATGCGGCTTCAGGCACATATGCTACTGTAAAGATGGTTCTGTATTCCGCTCCAACTTTACATTTTGGGTTGTCATATTCATATTCTCAGAAATAAAAGACCTCATAGCCGAGCCCAACATAATTGGGGAAATAAAATCTGACCGTCTTCGCTGGTTCGATCATGTAGACCGGATGGAAGAGGATCGGGTAGTGAAGAAAGCATACTTGGGGCGATCAGTCATTCTGCAACCGGTTGGTCGTCCCAAATATCGCTGGATGGATGGAATAGAAACTGACCTGAAACTGCGTTATCTCGTTTTGGAGGCCAAGACTCACTTCGGGTCGCTGAGCCAACGGAGTTTTAGTTTAGTTAGTTAATATTCATGTTCATATTTACTATTGTGGACCCCTATTTGCAACTCGCGGAATCCCAGATTCCGTTATCGCTGACGTGGATCCGTGGAGCTCGATATTGACCCCCAAGGATCTATATGGACCACTTTCGGGATTTCTGCTTTATACGGTCTTATGCTCCACCTCAGTGGCATCCTCCATAGGAAATCGGCAACTCTTCCTGTCACTTGGAATATAAAGAACTTCTTTGATATCGCATGGTGGGCAACAATTACAAGCGGGCCCATAGACAATAAAATAGGTGTTTGGGGATACGCACTGCATTGGGATCTTAATGGGAAGTAAAATTGTCTTACTACAAATAGACATGAGATACTGTTAGACAGATTTCGAAAATTATAATATTTTAAAATGACTCTTTTATTTATTCAATAGTTTGTGAGAGTGAGTGTGAGCTTCTAAACTCGTAGAAAATGTGTTATTTCTCCCTTTTTTACCAAGGGAAACCCGACCGAAGGCCATTAGCCGCACATAGGGGGCAAATCGCGGCCGTTCTGTGGAATTCGCCAGGTCGGGGTGGCACTAGCACGTCTAGCAGAAATAAAGATGCTTCTGCCACGCCACAGTCAAGGATAATCAGTAAAACTCTTCGGTATTATATCCATCAGACTTAAATGCCAGGGCGACGCATATACAGCCTAGCCCCTCCGCTGGTCTTGGCAGGCGTTGGCCTTGTTATTCCTCCCTTCTTTAACTGAATTTTTTAACAGTAACGTCAAAATCGAAACTGTTATTTTTATTGTATGAGTTCAGCAGACAGGCAGACGGCCCACTTGCTGGAAAGCAGTTACCATCGCCTATGGACATTTGTGACACCAAAGGTGTAACAAATACGCTGCATCTCTCTCAATGCAGACTGGAAACTGGTCACTAATACTGGAACACTAATCAAGATTGTTATGACGGCATACTCTAGACCAGTAGCCATGCAGTCGGGCAAATAATCTACCACCTAGCTGTGGGTTGTTGTGTCCCTTCTTATGACAGGCCGCCCGGGCGCAGGAAATTGTATTCTTTCTCCGTTATACCTAAACGTAAATACTATACAATAGTAATACAAATAAAATTAAACCTTATTAGATTAGTACTAGTAGATTAGATGTCAGAAAAGCTAAAACACTTGCCATATTTAAAATCTGTCAAAAACCATCACCTTAGTTTATAATAAAATATATATTTTTCTGTTCTTCGTAACTTAGCTGTTTACTGTCCACAGCATAATGTGGACAGTAAACAGCTAAGTTACGAAGAACAGAAAAATATATTCCTTCCTTTTTTTATTTTATTTCTTTTTAGTTTAATTATACCTAGACATAAGCTGTTAAAAGTATCCTCTCAGTCAGGTTGCCTGGAAGAAATCGCTTTAAACAATAAGGCTGCCTTTTGTTTTGCCGTTAAATTATTGTAATTATTTATTCTGTAATTGTTTATTCGGTGAATAATAAAGTGTTTTCTATTATATTCTAGATAAGTACTAGAGGATACTAATGTATAATTTCTTCTATACACTAGTAAATATATGGCAGATTTTATTAATGACTTTTAAATTGCATTAACTTAAAACAATGACATCTATTAAAATTACATAAACAAATGATCACGATCAAATTAACTTCGACCTATATCAATTATGTGAACAAAAGTATTGCACAATCGATTGTTATCGTTTATTACATATGTCGATATTTGATTCGATTACAGTATCGATTTAGCCTTGCTATCGCCGAATGCTTTGTCTAGATTTGTAATCAATCATTTCGCTATTGATCATAATGATCTAAATAGATTCTGCGTGATAAGATGTCAAAATAAAAATTAGAATACTACAGAAATATTGACATTGTCATATGGCAGATCATATATTTTTATTTCTGGTGTATACAAGCTGGTGGCCCACCTGATAGTAAATGGTTACAGTCGCCTATGAACATTCGTAGCGACTAATGTGCTCCCATAGTGGTGTTGGCCTCGACAAAGTGCGCACATGCCCTTCTCTTGCGCTTTGACCTGAAAGCAATATTAATAGAGTTCCGCAGTCATTTTGGCAAAAATTAAAACATATTTTTTCTCCGTGTCCGTTCGCTTCCATTTGTCTTTGTATTGTTACGAATTTATAGGGCATTTGTAGGATGTGAATTCGAAAATACCGTTGGAATTATCACATAAGAAGTACACACACGTAGTTCATAGTTCGTACAGGTACATAACCGAATACAACAAAACCAAACTGTAGGGCAGAAAACCGTTATCACATAAATTGTGCAGTTCGTCGTTATAAGATACTCACTCCGAAAGTGCATTAGGTAACGCTTCGTTCGCAGTCTGAACTCGACTGGAGCATTTCCCGACTGACTGACCCTCATCCATTTGTAAATTAAACATGGCCTCTTAGCAACTTGCCGCCCACTGGTTCTTGAAATCGTTAAATGGCCAGCTTAATGGCTTCCAAATATTCCCACGAATTCCCAATAGAGGAAAAAAGGTTTTATGGCGTATTACGGCGGCCTGATCAAAGAGATTAGCGCGAAAAATAGATCACTCAAATTCGAAGGGATAAGACACCTGCAAAGGATTAGTATCGGCTTGCAACAGTATGCTTTTCTGAACAATTTCTGGCTTATTTGGATTAAATTTATTAGGAACATGTAATCTATGTGCCGTTACATAAAGCTGTAATAATTTTGCAAAAAAGAAAACATTAGGGGGAAATTTCGTTAGTCGCATCTTAATGTGACGGTATATCGTTAGTCGTATCTTAAAAAATCATGACGATGATTCTTAATAACTATTTTCTTGGTATAGGTTATTAGTCCAGATGTAAAAATTATGTTGTCTCCCTAACTTTTGAACAATAAAGTAGAAAAATTCTAAAGTAAAAATAAGGTATTAGAGCTTAAAAGTGCTTTCCAAGAACTTTGGTGTGAACTAGATACATTTTGTACATGTTGAGATATCCATCTCAATTTACGAGTAAATGTTTTTCGTGGTAACCAAATTACTAAAATATTGTAAACTAGCTGCGCCCGCGGTTTCACTCGCATGGTGATGGAAAATCGTTATATTTTGGAAAATTCACACTACATCCTTATAAATTATAGCCTATGTGTTATTCTGATGTGTAAGCTATATTACTGTAAAGTTTCATCAAAATCCCTTCAGTAGTTTTTGCGTGAAAGAATAACAAACATACATTTATCCATCCATAGATATATTCTTACTAACTTTCGTATTTATAATATTTATATAGGATATTGGATTTGTCACTTTTTCATTGCATGAGTTCAGTAGGAAGCGGTTACCATCGCCTATGGACATTTGTATCACTAAAGGTGCTGTCAATGTGGAAACTGGCCGCTAATGCCGGAACACAACCCTAGGTTGTTTTGGTGGCATACTCTGGACCTAGGATGGTAGCCACCCAAACGGGCAAGTACCCCATCACCTGGCTGTGGGTTGTTTTGTCGTCTCTTACGACACGCCGCCTGGCCGCGGGAAATTGTATTATTTCTCCGTTCTTGCACGGATAGAACTCTACTGAACCCTTCATATTTCGAGGACTGCTACATACTTGCTCGATTTGATATTAATTTATTCCATTCAATATGACCACAATCTTTGTGAATGACAAGGTAAGCTAGAGTAATCAAAATTTAAGTAATTTAAATATATTGTCCTGCAGTATACTCTAAAGTTATTGATTAATTTTTCAATCAAGAACTTTAATTAAATATTGGATATTTATTGTTTATCAAATTACGTTTAAAAATAATCGAAAATGTAGGATCAAGCCAGAAGTGTTGATTGTATTCCATTACCTTAATGTTCGACAATGCTTATTTATGACAGTTTTGTATATTAACTGGTAGAATTAAGATGATTTATTATAATTTTATCACAACGTCATATATTTTGTTTATTTCAAAAAAAAAACGCGTTTTTGCACTTTGTATTGAATGTAAGTAATATAAATTAAGGAATGAGAAATGGTCCTATAGTAGAATTATTTTCTCCGTGCAGTTTGGGATATAAATAATCGGAGCGGTGAAGCGAGTATTTCGCTCTCTCTTCCACTCACGGGCCTTATGGGCACGCATAGAGATATGCATTATTGTTGTCGATAAACGTTATTGATATTGTATTTAGTTTTGTCATTTGGTGGGTTAGTGATATAAATGAAAGAAATTTTTTTAGATAAAACAACATATTTATTAAAATAAGAATAATAATGATTTAAAATAAATTATTAATTAGGTATCTATGTATTAAAAAACTATAAGTACAAAAGTTTAGAATGTAACAAGTTATATTAAAAATAAATATAAATACTTATATCTAAGTTTAAAATTAACAGCAAAAAAGATAATAATGATTTTTATAAGAATCTTTCTTTGATAAGAATGAGTTTTTATCGATAATGGCGTTGCGCCCGCGCAACATGCTCATCGCCCTAGCCCGGCTGAGGCCGAGTTTGATTTATGACCCAAACTGCACCGAGAAAATAATTCTACTATAGTATATTTATATATGTGTGTGTGTGTATGTGTATGTCTGTATATACCATGATGTAATAAACGGGTTAATTTTTTTCACTACTTAAATTATGTCATTATGTAAATTGACAGTAACACTCGAAAGTTAAAAACAAAAGCAAACGAATTTGCGAAGACACTACTAGACTTTTTAATTATTACCTAATGCAGGAACGGAAACATTTTTACCCCTTTATAAGCTTATCAAGCGCAAAGAGGAGTGTGGTATCTCAATAAGGTTCAAACTTAATTTAATGAATCATGGTCGAATTTCAACCACTGATTGACCACTAGTAATAAATGGGCAGTGTTTAATCAATTTTTTTTATTTTATTATAGAACACAAGAACACATTGTACATATATTTCTATTTTTTATAAAAATAAATTATTCTGTTTTAAAAAAATTACAAAAAATGGTAGATTTCAAACAAATCAAATAGTGTTAATTTAGCATTCTTAGTCAACGTATATTGCAAACCACAGCAAAGCGTTAACAACATAATTACTTAATGCATGATTAGTTGTCAAGATGCACCTCGAAGCTAAAATGTGGTAATAATGTTTTCCTAAATCCTACAACTGACCTTTTACCAGTCTGTAACGTGCAACTAAATGAATGAGGTCGATGACTCTTAATTTATATGTAAATGAAAATTGGAGTGATTTAATGAATGAAGTAGATATTAATAATATCATCCTACAAAGGTCCCAGTGCTTGGGTTTATGGAATAACCGCCACGCTTGTCCCAAATACACGTGTCTCACACATGTGTAATTTTGATATGATGGTTGAATATTTATGAATACTTGGCATTGGCTAGCTTCATAAATCTTGCAAAGTTGTAATTAAAAATTAAAAGAAAAGAAACGATTTTTAGCTTTCCTGTTTAAATGAAATGCATTTTTTATAATCTAAGTAACTTAATAATAAAACCTTGAAATATATTATATCCCAAAAATAAACTGCATGTACAAAAAAATACTTAAGTATAACTAACTGTTTTAAGCAATAATTTTTTTAAGTTATAATAGTCACAGAATCAAAAGCCCGATTCGACACTTAAGTCTTAAGACTGTCCATAGAACGTAACTTTGAATGTAATCAATAAAACTAAAAACCAGTAACAATCAATTTATTTAGTTGATAATATACATATTTTTTTAAACATACACAAAACATATTTCAATTATTAGTTTCCTCCAAATACCGAAATAGATCCCAAAAACGATACGTTCTAAGGCCCCTTATTTTATATTTTAGTGTTGCTACCAAAGGGTTGATGCAGTTCATTAACTCAATTCGATTCAGGAAAAAACATATATATATTCCAAAACTTTACGTCATTAACGTATGTATTTATACTAAAACAATACTACATAATTGTACAAATATGTATTTAAAACAAAAACGACTGAATAAATATATATATTATTATACTGGTAAAGTCATAGAAATTTCAATAAATTAATTGTGGTGCATGATAAATGCATGCGGTAAGCGAAAGGCGATATAAGATGAAACTTTGGCGCTCCATATCCAGTTTGTGAGGTATTTGTGTGTCACAACAAGTAATTAAAATAAATCAAACGATTACAAAGTCTTACAATTTCAAAATTACTCATGACAATTGGTTAACTTGGTTAACGATTTAGAAGTTTCAATCCCTAAATAGGTATGTTGTAATGAGAACTGTCAAATCGGGATTTTTATTTTGTGATTATTATAATAATAATACTGCTTCAGTATTTGCCTTTGCTTGTATTTCTAAGAAATCCCTACCTGCGTAAAATTCTCAAGAAACAAGTAATTATTTAATTTAAGAACAAATATAATCCCTCAGTAATATTTCTGAGAAACTTGCCAAATAATCCTAAGGCTTGTCACAGAATTGCGACTATTATATGCCCTTTAATTATTTATTCATTTTTAACACAATGGCATGTACTTGTTTTTCCTTACGAGATCAATTATTGAACAAAATTCTAGTTAAATTGTTTGTAAATATTTTTTAGTTCTAATTTCAGATGTTTCTTAAACTGATTAAGACATTTCAAATTAAAACAAAAATTGAGATGAATATGGCATATTTTATGCCGCAAAATTGTATAGTTTCTATGTGTTATTTGAAGTATTTTTTTTATAATAATCGGCATACGAACACATACGTATATCCCCAAGCTAAGCAAGATACGCTTGTGTTATGTGTAATATACAATGGTCCACTCTGAAGCTGATCCAAGACATCCGGATCATAGTCAATAACAGGAAAATCGTTTCCAAAATGTACCATGCGAGGAATCGAACCCGGAGCCTCTGGGTTCCAGCGAGATCGACTGGCTAAGACTTAATAGCCCGCTCAACCGCAGATGCTGTCGAGTATGCATTCATGGTTGTCATTAAATAGAAATCAGCAACTTTGATATATTTTATTACTGGAAATTGTAGGATAAATCTGTTATATATTCACTTGGAGGTATCTTGAATTATTAGAGAATAAACAAATAAATATTTGATCTGTAGGCTAAATTGTCACAGAGATAAAATACACTGACAGAATAAATTGTACGTTGTATGTATGTGTTTAGCCTAAGCTAAAGTGACTAACAATACTATCTGATCGTAGAATTTACAAAGCTAATGAGTTTCTTACGCTTGAAGCTTTGAGTTAAATATTGACTGCCTAAGAAGCTAATCCACTGACAATTCAATTTTAAGTCAACAAAAAATGTACTACAATACTAATTCCAGATTATTTTTGATAGCTTATTTAATTATATCGGTTCAAAAACAAACCTTCATACATCTACTTTTCTTGCACACTTTGTTTATATAAGAAGGACTTTATATGTCCTCTCAGTTATAATAATTGTATGACTTGCGAATAGTTTGATTCCGTTCTGAATGTAGTTTCTTCCCTTCTCTTGTATATATAAATATGGAAATTTGCAACGCCCGTTACGTACTAGATATCTAAATATATGGGTAAAATGTGACTTTATTTAAGACATATCTACAATAAAATTAAAATATTAATTATTTTAATAAATACATATCAAAGACCATATAGGTTCAAAAATGTTTCCAAAAACTCTATTGAGAGACCACATTAAACTTAGTACTACTATTATTACAACTTAATAATAATATTTATGTTACTTGAACCAAGAGTTATTTGATTGTAAGAAGTCACCAACTCCCACTATATTATGTATGTTATAAAATACTAAAGTCGCTCTTAAATAATTAATAGGTACTTCAATTATTTTATGCCCCATTACTTTGAATAATGACTTAAATATGTATTATCAAATACCTATGTGAACGAATCCGACATGACATCTGTTGAAGTATTTTGTGATAGCATTAATGCAAATGGAAGTCAAAAATGTCGTGACGCCGACATCCTGGTGCCAAACTGGTACGATGGTTCGGTAGGTGTGACGAAGGTCGCCAAGTCTGATGCATATCTCGGAGCAGAGGCGAATGTTGTTGGTGTTAATATGATAATTTTACATGATTGGGTGTTATTACATCTGTTTATTCATAGTAAAGTTATTACTACCAATCTGAAGAAACGCTTAGCTAGAGATATTTACGTTATATTTTAAATATTCTTTCATTTTGTTTGCTAGACCCACTGACCTCTATTTTTACCACTAGACAGACTGCTGTCGTTCTGTTCGTGTGCCTATTTGATTGGAGCTACTTTGGGGCTAATAGTTAAAGAGCCGAGTACAACAGTCCCAATTAACCAAACGTTACTTATGTTAGTACTAATATTAGTTTCAGAAACTATCGCCAACGCCGCTTCAATTTGACCCAAAAGTATACCTTGTCAATTATAATCAGCAGCCAGTCTAGTAGTATACTACTAGAGATCAGCGGCTGGATCGCTTTTATATCTTTTGTAATCAATGTAGAAATTCCAAACATAAGGCCTGCACTATCTACAATACTAATTAAAATATCTGCTATTTAACTCGATATCACCCTGTTATCAATATCTAAACTAGATTTTTATCTCTGCTTCAGTGTAATTTTTCCTTTACTAGGCATGTGACTTTTATGCCTGTACCGTTCAAATAGTTGCTTTAAATGTCTTCTTTATATGTAAGCGGCTTTGTGTATTTCAAGGACCCTATAATATTACATTCCAAACAATTTCGCAATTTGCTGTTTCAATGGTTAAACTTTAATCCCGTTGTTGCACTAAATCACTCAATAACAACGTGCAATACATCATAATTTATGCCTGTCCTGAACTTTAAGGTCTAATATCTAAATGCTAGATTATATATAACTAAATAATGACTTATTGTAATTTTATTCAGATACATTCCTAGATTATCTATCAAGACTATATTAGTACTAGCTTCTACCGCGACTTCGTCCGCGTGGAATAGTTATTAAAAGAGTAAGTTAAAAATACCCCCGAGTATGAAACATTCTTCATTCATTCAAATAATTTTTTAAACTAGACTAGTAGTTACCGAGATAAACGCGTTCAAGCAAACAAACAGACAAACTCTTCAGCTTTATATATATATATATATATATATATAAGGTTACAATAAATTAACAAAAATAACATTTTGATTAGTTTTTTATAAAAGTCACACTTTCAAATTCTTTAGGGCTGAAATGATCTTTATCTAAGTCAAAACGAATTTTTACTACCAGATAATCGTAAGTTTAAAAGTTATTCTTTCATTCTCATATTTCTATTTTAATTAAACGATTCAATCTCTATTATTTAGATCTTATTAATGGTTCACATATGAGGTGCCTTTGCTATTCATACATAAATCTATGCCAGAACTTATAAATTATTTTTAAAAATTTCCTGTTCTACCATTTCTACCATTAAAAAGGTTCAAAGCGTAAGTACGGTGTGTATACTGCCTCTAATGCGATGAAAATTAACTTTGACCGTCTGATGTTCTTTTTATAGCAGTAATTAGATCACTTTCACCTGGACAGGTTCTATTCATTGTGTACCCTATAATTTGTTTTGGAAACCTTCAATTATTATTCTTCTAGCTACGAGTATTTTAAGTTGTTATGACATAATGTGCTTAATTTTAAGTTTCTTGTTTATCGTAATTATGCTTATAAAATACTTTTGTACCATTAACGTTTTGCTGTGCACAGATCTCTTATTTTAAGTAGTGATTTCTCTTAATGAAAAGACTTGGACTTAAATTAAAACTTATAAATAATTTGTTGCTCTAGCCAAATGTTATTTCATTACAAGACCAAGTTTAAGCTACACTTTATGTAAAGCTATATTCTAGTAAAGTCTTATTTTAATTTTTATCACTATGCGTATTAATTTTGTAAAGTTGCTTAATTAATTTCATTAACCTTCTCCTTCTTTTCATTTTATATTAACGTTTTCTTCATTATCAATCAGAATATGGTCACATGTATCGACCCCTACTATATCAATTCAGTATAATGTAACTAATATTTATAAAAGCATACAAAAACGATCACTTTCTGTTGTAAGACTTACAAACTATAATGTAAATAAAGAAAGTGCAGCGATATGGTCAATTGATTTTACGCTTCAAAATTGACTATTATCCATCAATGAGGAAAGTGGATTCACTACAGTAGTTATTACCTCAATATTTATTCTTATAAAGTTGAACCTAAGCAGTAAGGTAACAAGATTCGATTTTGTTTTATATCATTTGGAAGATTCAATCTAATGTTTAGATCAAACAATAACTTTACAAAATATAACTGTGTCATTGTCTTCATGGCATGCTCTAGTTTATCTCTTAATTTGATGTTTGTTTACTTTCTTTCTGCCTTGACATTGATGCAAAGTGAGTTGGCAACCTATTTTTGATAATAGCTGCCTGATTTATTTGTACTAAAAATTTAAGGCTGCTTAGATTACAGACGCTTGTAAGTGTACTACTGAATTTGTAATTAATCCAGCAGCTTTGCTACATGTTCTAAAGTCAGGTATTTTCTCTTCCAAAAATTACAAAAATACTTTTAGATAGATATTTTAGGTGCACAGTAGATCTAAGATTCTAATGTTACTTAGTAGGTACTTCATATGCATGCAATTTTGTTATACATAATTCTGTTCTGAGGCGATGTAGCTTCCTTTGCGATGGGTTAAAGAATTTCGTAGGTCTTTGTCTTAGCACAATAGGTCTAGTGATGTGGTCCATGAAACTGTTTGATGTGCCGTTTCATGTCAAGGATAGGTGATCGGATGCGCGCGCGCCGCTCTGTCACCTTGCAGAATTGGGTCGATTGGAGTTAACGAGTATGTTAAGGAATTATCCTTGAAATTAATTGACTATTAAATAATCCTCTTACGACCATTTTAATTTTTATCTACAAAGTAGTACCTAGTAAGATTTTTGACTCACTAGATATATATATAGATATATTGATTCTTTATTTTTTTAAAGAAAACTATTAAATGCTTTTCTAAATCTTATTGGAAGCGCTTTTATTTTAGTTCGATTGTAATTAGATCTCATATATTTACTGGGATGTTCCAGGGACTTCTTCCACGCTTGACTTGAAATTCTTCTGGTCTTCTGGTATCGCAGCATTTAAAAGAAATGTTTTTCTTTCATTTCCTTTAATCATTTTAGTGGAACTCTTGGAATAAGCAAATTTTAATGCATCCGAACAACTTCAAACCGCTTCCGAAAAAATTCCCGCGGGATGCCCAGGATAAAAATTTAAGTTTAAGTCTACAAATTCGCTGTTGTTCAGCGAAAACTGAATCGAAATCAAATCAAACAATAAAAGCAAAAATCAGACAAGGTATCTATAAAAATGGATCGTGTTCTACGTCGTCTATATGTCGTACGTCGTCGTCGTCGTCGTCGTCGTCGTCTATATCTCCAGTTTGTTTTTTAAATAGCTTCAATATACAGACACTGCATGTTTAGAATTTTATATAGATAGATGTCAAATAATTATTTAAAAGTAAAAGAAAAATACTTTATTTGAAGAAAAAGCAACGTAATTATAGTCCTTATACATAGCATATTTTGATACTTTATACGCCGAATTTTCAGCAAATTAATAAATAAGGTGGGTATGATTTACTTGAAACGGTTTAATTATCTTATTAAACACAAAATCAACTCATATATACTATCATACGTTCACTTTATAGCTAAGAAAGGTGCAAATAATTAAGTAATATGTATAATGTATAATATATAAATTAAGTTAGGTACAAATATTGCTTATTAAATGTTTCGATGCAATTAAAACTTGATTACTTAGAGGTAAAAATAGATTATTATACTAGTGAATGAATGAGTGAATGAATGAAATCACTTTATTGTTCACCAAAAATTAAAACTACATTCTTAAAGTGCATTGCTTAAATAGTGTTTTTAACTGTTTTCAAAACATGCAAGCGCATTGAGTATGGAATCTTTTTTTATATTACTGTACTGATCAAAGAATTCGTAAGCATTTGGGTGCTAAGGAATTTCGCATTTTTTTATTAATATCGTGTCTTCGTATAATAACAAAGATTATGCACCGCTTAGGCAGTTTTGTCGCTTAATTTGCATAGTCGTGAAAACCACATGTTCAAAAACATAAGGAGGAAACACATATAGATAGTGTCCATGTATGAGATCTGCCAAGCCAGTTGAACAAGCACGGTGCTCCATTCTCCCGAATTAGAGATGTGCGAGACCAGTAGTACTAGATCGGTATTGCTAAGGAATTAGTTGCCACCTTTTCTCTTTATAACATCAATAACACATTGCGACGTGGTATTCATAGAATAGGAAGTATACTTAATTATTAAATGTATAATCTTTAAAAAAGGTTCTTCAGTAGAATTTAATTTGCAGGAAACCTTTTGAATTTAGTCAGTTTTTAGGGGTTTTAATTTCTCTGAATTTACCGAATCAAAATATATGTGTGTAGTTAAATAATATCGCTCATATACTTTGTATCCATTCATTCATTTGAAATAAACCATAGTTATCATCTTCATTGGCAACACTAAAACGTATTGATCACCGTCTGTCTTAAGAACATATTGAATTACTTCCAGTATTTCCTATTTCAGAATAGGCATCATGCTAGTTATGTAATAGGATGCTTTGAATGTAACAAAATCGAAGCTATTTCTATCTATCGGTTCTTGCGAAGAAGGCAAGCAAGTAGGGCTGTTAGTATTTACTTTTGTGTGCCTATAGCAATCTAGAGGGTGAACAAAGTCAATCTATTAAGTAACAGTATTTTTAATACAAATAGATAAATTCTTAATTACCCAATGAGGCATGCAATAACATCAGCTCTCTTAGTATTGCAGATGTCCGTGAGCTATTTATTACCATGACCTAACTAATAACAGTTTTTTTTACCTTAGCTTAGAAATTGACATTAGGAGTGTTTATCACATTTTCAATTATATTAAAGCATATTAATGTATAGTAACATGTAACGTAAGATATCTACTATAACTAAATTGTTTATTAATTTAATTATCTTTTATTGATTTCTTTGTACCGTCTTAAACTTGTCCACATTTTCCATTATTGATAAAATGTTATGTAAGAATTTAATTTTTACAACCCTACTTTACGTTGCTTATTGCGACCATTCATGGGTGTTTCATACTTATTCCTGGTTATTATGTAAGAATTGTGTAATAAGGTGCAATAAAGTACCGTTTGAACAGTCCATGTTTTAATTTAAATCCAAAGAAACTTTAGAAATGCTGTTATATATATATATATATTATATATATATATATATATATATATATATAATTTACAATATAATAATACTTAGCAGACAATCACACACATTGTATATACCCAAATTAAGCAAATTACGCTTGTACATTTTTTGTTATTGCTGAAGCTCAGCAGACAGGCTGACGGCCACGTGTTATGGGTAATATACAACGGTCTACTCTGGGGCGGATCCCAGACACCCAGACCATGGTAAATAACGAAAATTTGTTTTCGAAATTTACCGTACCAGAAATCGAACCTGGAGCCTCCAAGTCGTCAAAGGCTTAGCCCCCTCAACCACAAAAGCTATATATACTTCACGCCAAAACAATTTCGTCGTCAGCCATTTGCAGTCCACTGCTGGACGTAGACCTCCCCAAGACGGTGCCACTCATCTCTGTCCTCTGATTTCCTCATCCAGCGCCTATCGGCGACCTTGCTTAGATCGTCGGTCCACCCGGCTGGAGGGCTCCGACACTACGTTTACCGAGACGCGGTCTCCACTCCAGGACTCGTTTGCTCCATCGGCCATCGGTCCTGCGGCAGACGTGACCGACCCACTGCCACTTCAACTTGCTAATTTTGCGAGCTATGTCGGTTACCTTGGTTCTCCTACGGATATCCTCATTTCTAATTTTACCCATAAGAGAAACACCCAACATAGCTCGCTCCATAGCCCGTTGAGCGACTTGGAACTTGTGGACCAATCCTGCCGTCAGTGTCCATGTCTCGGCTCCGTAGGTCAGGACGGGGAGGACGCACTGCTCGAAGACTTTTGTCTTCGTCAAAACAATTTATTACAATAATAAAAATATTTATTATTGTAATGTAGTTTTGTGTATTGTAACTATGGGGCTTGTTTTCTTGAAATTAAAATAGAAACACATTAACAAAAGGGTGTACACTCACAACTTACAGACACCACATATAAGATGTTGGTTTGTAACTAAAAATAGCCAGAAAGTTTGGCAATCTAAAATATTACATTGTTATCGTAAACTTTAATTGGTTCTTAAGAATAAAATATCTATTTACGCGTACAATGTCGAATAATTAGTACCAGGCAACCCCCTATCTATTTAATTTAAATTCAAAGTTGCTATAGTGTTTTTGCTTAAATATTTCCGTGTAATAGTTATTAATGAACATAGTTATTATGACTATCAAAATATGTGGTTACGTAAACATTATGTGTAGATAATACAGCTCGACGATGTAATTAAAAATAGAAAGTTTTTATTGCATTAAATAATATTATTAACTTTTCTTTTTTTGTGCCAGTTAGTAATAATTTTATTCAACGTGCGGTATTAGCCACCATTATGTGACGGGAGTTAATTGTGATCACAAAATAACAGTTCATCATTATGTAAATCCATCATTGTTGGAATTTCCAACAAAAAGTTTTTATTCATTTGGTGCAGTATAATACTGGCCACCAAATGTACTTTGAATTTAGAACATAGATGTTCTAAATTATGTCATTATGTCACTCACTTGCAGGAGTTTTGGCGGGAACTGAAAGGAGATGTTGTGCTGTGCAGTTTTATTTCCTAAAAGTGTGTAAAATTACTCTAAAATGAACAATAGTTGTAGGACATTGATAGTTTTTAAGTAGTAATTATGTGTTTTGTGGGAAATGTGAACTGTATAGTGGCAACAAATGTGGCCTTTTGAGTTGTCACAAGAACTCCGTTGAGTGGCACTAGCTGATTACCTACAGTTCAGATGTGCTACATATAGGCTTAAGAAAATTAATAAACTATATTGTCAACTAAGATCTGACTTAAAGGCCTAGCTGCCAAGCCATAAGCCTAAATAAAAATCACGCACGTGCAGTTTTCTTTTATAATTAAAATAATTATAGTCCACAAGAAATTAATACATAAAGCAGTGTTTAACGATTATTAGTCGTCCGTACACTGTATACACTGTATACACTGTAATACAGTGTAATTTGAATGATACTAACAAATAAACGTGGTTAACACCGAGCTACGCGGCGCAATTGCGCTCGTTCATTTCATTGCGCTGGTGTTTAGACTCACTTATTTCACAACTATTGGCGCATAACTCACTTCAGAGCAGCTTACACGTAATGAATTAACCTTGCGCCAAAGCATCTTGATATTGTAGTGCCCACATTGTCAAATGAAATAATTTTATTGACACCCAACTTCGCATACCTTTTCGCCTTAAAGCTGTATAGGTATTAACATTTCAAGTGATTCTGGAAATATCAATCTAAAAATTTCAGAATTGAATACAACTATTTTTAATAAAATACATAACGTCATTTCACACTTCGCTGGGCGTCATTAAAATAACACACGCACGCTCGCACATACTCATACATACAAATCAAATATAGCCTATGACACTCAACAATAATGTAGCTTTCTACTGGTGAACAAGTTTTCATAATCGATTCAGTAGTTTAAGAGATTATTTCCTACAAACAAACTCACAAACGTTACTCATTGATATTATTAGTATAGAAATTAAATATACATATATAACTTACTCTGCTTCTACTAAACTCGTTGTAAGAACTTAATCATTTATGAAACATGTTAGGTTTATGAGACGCTTATCTATCATATATACAACTTAAGCCACACTACTTGAACTTTAACAAACCTGTTAACGATTCGCCCCATACTTTGTTTATAACTCAAATGATAATTAATATTAAATACCGAAATGTCAAGGATCGCGGGACATCCTTTCAAACTTGTATATATATTTATTTATTAACTACAGATGTGGGTATATAAAATTGATAAGACAAATTTTGTATTCATGTGATTTTTTTCTTATGAATAAAATATATTCTACGTTCTTGTTCATTATAAACGTGATTTCGAAACGGTTGCGGATTTAACCAGTGCCCTTATATATGTATATTAGGATAATACACGAAACATCTTTCACCTTTGCTTATTTTTTGGACCTTTTAGTTAATCAGGAAATATACTGTCATGACAATCGTTATCTCTGTTATCGAATGTTTACCTACATATCACGTTTCATTAAAATCTATTCATGCAAAATACTCAAAGGAAATAATAAACCAATAGATTTACAGATATATAGCATATAGCATCAATTTCGAATTTGAATATAGCTGAACACTTGTGAAATATAGGAATGTAGCCATTACACTTATTTTATGCGTTTTTTTTTATTTAGTTCTAGTATTTAATTTAAGGTTTTTTTTTTAAGTGTAGTATATTTTTTTAAATAATTTTAGTATGTATTAATAATAAATAATGTGTTGAATAAAATTTTATATTAAAATAAAGAAATGCGAAAATTATTATTATTTATTTATTTTATTCAGATATATGACTCAAATTACACAGCAACCGGTACGACACTCGATATGTTAATCCGTCAGAGTTAAGAAGTATTCTAAAACATATAAGGCGGCATAAAGTGGAACGTAATTTCAATTTTACCGATTATTATACCCTAAGATCGACATGCAAAACATTACTTAATAGCTTTGAAATACCTACTTATGATTTTATTCATTTGGAGTCAGAGTATGTTTGAACGCTTGTTCAAGAAGCGTTTAAATTTACTCTAATTCAATATAATATTAAGACCGTTACTTTTATTAAAATCGTATACGTATCATTTTATGGATGAAAAGATTTTCTTTTGCGAGTATTCGTGGTTTATCGAATCTGATGTAGTGGTTGGGTTTATCACTGATTGCAGACTTCGTAGACCCTGTTTGTTTCATGTCAGCAATGTGTTCTGTTACCCTTTTTTTATGCTCCTCTTCGTTTGCCCAATGTATGATAAACCACACTCACAAGCGAGCTGGTAGAGACCTTCAACCTGGGGTGGGATATTCCATTTCACAGGTCTCAAAAAATGGATAATCTTTTTATGCCTGCGTTTTATTTTATACGTGCAGGAACGGAGAAAGAATACAATTTCCTGCGGCCGGGCGGCCTGTCGTAAGACGCGACAAAACAACCCACAGCCAGGTGGTAGGACATTTGCCCGACTGGATGGCTCCCACCCCTGGTCTAAAGTATATCGCCACAACAACCTTGAGTTGTGTTACAGCATTAATGACCAGGTTCCAGTCTCCATTAAGAGAACAGCACTTTTAGTGTTGTAAATGTCCATAGGCGATGGTAACCGCTTTCCACCAAGTGGGGCATCTGCCTGTCTGCTGATCTCAAGCCATAAAAAAAATGCGTCTTGAAATATGTTTTACTAAAAATAATAAGCACTACATAATGTAGGTAAATAATGTAAACTACTTTTAATGTACTCAAAAAATAAAGATCGCATTGGTTTGTTCTTATTAGGATAGCTTAATAATAAAATCGTCATTTCGACTAATATCAACAATTGTAACAAGTTTCATGCAGCAAGTAGCGAATTATTCTCTTATCTTATTGGAGTTGAATCTTGAATAGATAAAATCGGGTTTTTATTTTGGAGCTTGCTTAAAGTAGTAGTGTCTAAGGTCATCTCAATGTCATCTTCTGTCTGGGAAACATATTTTTTATATTGCCACACCTCATTGCTCTAATGCCCTGATGGTTATAAAAATCGGTTATAGGTCATTTGAAGGATGTGTCGGGTTTTTTGGTCTACTTTGATAGATAATGCCATGGTTCAGCTCGTTCATAATATTTATTTTGGTTTTCATTTTTATTTACACGTAACTTAGTTTATATTTTTTTATAATGGCTTGTCTCTAAAGTTTGACGCCCTCTGTAGTTGAGTAGCCTAAGCCTTTACTTACCGAGTTGGAAACACGGAGATCCTGGGTTTCATTCCGGGATTGATGAATTTTGGAAACAAACTTTCCGTTATTTACTATGGTCTAGGTGTCTGGGATCTGCCCCAGAGGGTTCCCTTGAAAATTATCTAAATAACAGAAGCGTAACTTGCTTAGCTTATGGATATACAATGTATGTGTTTATTTGCCGATTAAAAATAAAAATTGTGTTTGTATGCAATACACACGCAGTAGATCTGAGTACATTTTTTGTACATATTTTGCGAATCACTTACTAATTATACCCTTTCCAAGTATTTATTTTTACTTTTGACAGCTCTAAATGATCAGTATAAGAATAGCAGCAACACAAATAACAAAAGTTAAACAAATAGATTTCCGTAAACATAATACCGTATGCGAACTATGCGCAAGTAGGTAAATCCGGTACCGGCCAATCGGCTTTTACTTTCGTTCGCCTCCTTCCGCAAACGAAAGTGGTTTCAGTGCATTTTGTATCGATATCGATTATTTCACTTTTATAACTAAAATTGAACTTTTGTTAATTTTAGGATTATTAATTTTATAACCGGTTCTTGCATCGATTAAAGATGATTCATCGTTTGGCAAACATTCTAAACTATTATTCGAAAAATGTTTAATTGCAAGTGTCTATATTCATCAGTCTGTTGCAGCAAATTCTTTGAGTGCAGAACAATCACTTAATTATGGTTGGTTTAGAATTGTATATCTTTACTAATATTAGGTTATTTAATATAGAATGTGTTTCTTTATTTGTCTATATACTAGACTATACCGTCTTTTAAATAGATAATTTATTAATATATATAGTTCTAATGTATTAATAATAGATATTTAAAATGTTACAAATAGGAAGTGACCAAAGGCTGGCCAATATTTGGGGTAGTACATTCGTGTCTTATTTAATAGTATTTTTAACATATATAATTATTCTACAATTCGAATAATTTGCCTTTAGCTTCTGGGATGATTTGTTTACGAAAAAAGTTAATTTGTTTCTTTAAATTAAAGCCATTTAAAAATATTACATATTCACAATATAATCACAGCAATCACGTTTGGTTTTTGTCTATAAATATTTATGTTTGTAACGTATTTTAAACAAAAAGTCAAGCTCCAACAATTCAGTGTAGTTTTGCGAAGTCTCCCATAAATAAATGGTTGATCACGACGTTTTTTGTTAAAGCTCAATCAATTAAGTTCCGCGTTTCTTGAAAATAAGAAAAAATAATGAAACAAAAAATTGTACTTAACATGTGGCAAAATCGTGACCAGGGGAATAAATAATATTTTGGACTTTAATAATGATCTGGGAGACTAGTCTTAAGTTTTGCAGTACACTGATTCAAGACCTATTTTATAATAAGTAAAAAAAAACTTGTTTTGTTTTTTGTTCTCGAATCGACCTTGTCTTATTTTAATATAATATATTTCCAATATTTTCTGTCATTAAAAATCATTTATAAAATGGTTCAAACTACTTAAGAATAGAACATACTTTCTTGTATACATTAAAGATAGATCTAAAGAAGTTTTAGGAAAGAAAAAATAACTCATCAAATTTTTTCACACAATTTTATAACGACAATAGTAAGGTTAAATATAAGTTAAAGCCCAAGGACTATGTCTTATATGATCCTTGTTTAAACCTTTAAGGAAGTCTAGTTTGAAAATTATAAAGCACTGATCCAAAATTACAAGCAACTGTGTACATAATTATGCTTATAAATATAAAAATGCCTCCGTTTGTATGTTAAAGCATAACTTACCATAAGTTATGCTTTTACTATTTTTAAGTAGTAATTATAAAAAAACATCGACATTAGAGTGTCTCTTCACTATATAACCAGTTGTCAACGAAGTGTAAATTTATCAATGACACAGCAAGAACTTTCTTCAACAATTAGTTGAAGTATGTTAACAGTGTTTGGTGTGAAAATGCAAACACTTTTTTATAAAATAAGAATAATAGTAGAAGTAATACAAGTACCAGAGACTACGTTTGATAAGAAAATTCTAAACCCCTACAGTCCCAATTACCTGGCTATTCTTAGATGGATTCCAGCAACCTGAACCGTACAGGTTTGGTAACAGATTTCAGATTTCGTTCTGAACATATTCCATCAAACAACTTCAGACAGGTGATGATGACCTTAATTGCATACAGTGTGGTATGGTAGAGGATGTTTTACAAGTTTTAGTTGAATGTGTCCAGGACGAAGAATATAGAAAAGACAACTTTGATGACAGCCTTAAAAAGTAGACGTATGTAACAGCATTCTCGCCTTTCCCATGTTAGATCAAGCGAGAATAATGTACAAACTCGCACAATAAAATATATACCTAGGTAAAATGTGTAACATCAGTAAATATAAATCAAGAAGCTTACGCCATGCGTATATTTGTAGCAATTAAATATTCGATTAGCTACAGTAGGAAAAACAGACTGATCGCTAACATCACGTGGAAAGATGCTCAATTCCATACAAAAAACGTGTCAGCTCCGTATGCTAAAACAATACCTACTCATGTACAAATCGATGCTCGAGATGATAACCGGTTAAATTAAAACTCCACGTGACTCTGTTACGTTTCGTGCACTCGTAAATACTTTTCAATTTGAATGGATTGCCAATCATTAAGCTGGTGGTGTTACTTTTGGATCATGCGTAACTGTGGCCAAATACCATAAAGTGGATTTAGCTAGGATATTTTCATATAGGTTCACCTTGATCCTAACCTTCCTATATATTTATTTAATAGTATGATTAAAGATAGAACATGGTTTAATATTCTAAAAACCTAAATCTTTTAAAGACTAACAATGTCAAAGGCTAGGTTAGGAATCAGGAATGGAGTAATTTGTTTTTTTTTATTATTATATTAGGTGTGAAATTAAATGTTGATCAAGTTTTACTTTAGACTCATTTTTTAAGTTCATTGTCAAAAAAAAAGCGAATGAACTATATCGCAAAACAATAAGGGTTAACCTAACAATAGTTGGTCGCGCGAATTTCATAGTCCACTGGACCATGCTTCCGTTCTTTATACTGAATTGAACCATGAACCTGAAATTGACACTTGAATTCTCTAGGCAAAGATATGAAAACCTTGGTGAAACAAGGCATTGACTCTTTTTATGTATCTCATCGTGAAAGCATCAAGTATTTAAGGCATATGGAACATAAAACATCAGTACTTTAACATTCACAAGTTTTTTATGGTACTTCAGATTGAACATGGATGAACGCTGAGCGTGGTAGCGCACGTTCTTACTGCACTAGGGTCAGGGGAGAGCTTTCTGCCATATCATGCTCGCTCACTAAGATGAGCAAGGCGGTGTTTTAATGGGCCCTATAGTCTACAGAAGACTACCACTTAAAATAAAAAAATCCGGAAGTCTCGGTTCTTTCAAGAAAGGTTTAAAAAGTTATCTTATAGAGTAGACGCCCTAATCAATAGAGGATTTTTTAAATTTAGATATGATTTAATAACATTCAGCGCGTTCCATTAGTAGCTCACAACGTCCAAGATGCTTCGTTAGCCGTTCCACAAGGCGACTGCGTTCGTTGTGGTCGTGGCGAAAACGTCGAAAATCATTTTCGATCACACAACGCTCACAACGACCCATGTCACGTCGAATAACCCGTTCCACTTGGACTTATGATTGTAACACCGGCAAACAAATGGAACAGGTAAAATCGCGGTCGTGAACGTGGTCGTTGTAAGTCCCTAATTGAACGTAGCCATTATGTATGTATTTTTTTTTGGCAATTGAATAATTGAAGTAATTGAAATGAGGTGTTATTTTATATTATTGTACTAAATAAAATACTTATGAACTAATCACTAAATAGATAGAGAGTTTCTTTTTAAGTTAAATGTTAACATCAAAATAGCTTGCTATCAAATTTGCTGCCTTGGCAGACAAATGAAGTAACTATCTATAGCCTATTCAGATTATTCATTTTATCAGTATCACCTTAGACAAATTGTATCTTTCAATGACACCAAACAACGAAGATCTTGCGTCCTATCGAAAGGTCACAATTAAATAAATAGTTTAATTTTTCTGTCCAAACACATGATTCCTGCTTAACAATTTTTTTTATTAATTTGTAACGTAATGGCTCGTCTACTGACCAAAATTCAAGGCTTTTTAAATATGAGTAATATACTAAATTGTACCATTATGTCATAAAATATTAATATAAATAATATGCAAAAACATATTAATACATATCTTAGAATGAGATTATTTACATATTTATGGTAATGTATAAATATAATAAACAAGAATTGTAATAAGGAAGAATTTCTACGACACAATAAGTGAAATAAGTACATAATAAATATAACGTATAATATTATTTATATGAAAATTAATGTAATACGAAGTATTCGTAATTATAGTAGGTACTTGGTTGGAAATATGTTTCTTTTTTTCTCAAAATGTATGATACTTAGATTAATTATTTTCAGTAATTGTTACATACAATCCAATACCACCTATAAAACGCTCCAGCCTTTTATACTATCTTCTGTATAACGTGTATATTTTGCATAGCATGTAAGGATTCTATGGAGATTTGTCGCAGTATGAATTCTTACTATGTCATTATCGCGCAGTGACAATGTTTTTTGTTTGTTACAACTCCATTAATTCTTTTAAGAGTAATTGTAATACAACTTCTATATGTATTTCAAAAACGAGTTTGATATATCTATATCAGAATTTATCTAAATTACTATGATAAAAAAATATTTGCAAGACGTGTTGCTGGGGAGTTTCTTGCCGCTTCTTCTCCTTTAAACAGCTATCACACGTACACAGCGGTGTACATAGAATAGTAAGAAGATTTAGAGCCGCTTGCATAACGATCGTCTTTAAATATAATTAGTTCATCATATTAAACTGCCTAAATACGTTTTGCACAAAACGTGTTGACAGTTCTTTAAATATATTTAGCGGCAAATTTTGCGTTGTACAAGACGCTAATTGTATATAAGGTTCTTAAATATGTTTTGTGTTTCTTAAATAAATTTAAGCAACCTTATGCAAGCGGCCCTTAAAATTTGAGTATCCAATGGAACTAAATTTAAATTTGAAACATTTCTTATGATGACAATCATCGTTTAAATTTTTAATTTATTTAGTTTAGATTATCTTTAGTACGTTTCCTTGTGCTCTATTTAAGAACTTACTTAACGTGATTATAGTGGGTTTAGTTATTTTGAATTAATTAATCGTGTGTGTATTCATGTTATTACTTGTTGAAATTCAATCATATAAATCGATTATAGTAATCGATAACATATATTATTTGTGACTTTACTTTTAAGATTTGTAATAGAAAAATATAACGCTTTATTTAAGCAATATCTCAACTCATTACATTTCTTTGACCCAAAACTCCGAGTCTCTTATTCAGCAATGTTTTTGTAATGTAATGTAAATTATGATTTACATTACATTACAAAAAATTACATTGACAAAGTAAATAAAAATAACAAGACTGCATAAATTGCGGTTGCACTACTCACGGACTATTGTTATAGTTTTATTGCATTTAATAATTCAATTTAGTCTGAAGAATAATTGAAATAATTATAGAGTTCTAGTAACAGTTGTTCTTTTAAAAAATCGGATTTGAAATTGAATTTGTAAGAAAATAAGGGACATGCCCTCACCAGCTATAATTATAGGCCCTACAATATTACCTCATTTACCAAGAACAAATTGCCACAAGTTATGTCTGAATAATACGAAGTACGAATAAAAATATTAATTTGTGACAAATAAAATACTTTAGTTATCACCATTACTTATACTCTGAGTTGTGGCTAAAGTCATTAAAAGTTTTTTTTGTTGTTATGTTGTTATAAATAATTACTACGTAATTATTTATATTAAAAAAAAATTATAACCATACTGTTCCTTTGACCACAGCGTCCACAGCCCAATTATTTGAAATCACTACACTATTCCATTCATATGTCAAAAAAAATGTAACATATTTTTAAATCAACTTAAATGTACTGCATGCTCTGTATAACCACATGCTGTCAAACTAATGTTCTCTTCCGCCCATTTTCAGAACAAATTAATTCTTCTATCCTAAAATATTTAATTTTTCACATCTTAAAAATACATACATAACTTCACGCTATCTTAAAACTGACCGTCGCAATTATTATTTATCGCGTAGGTATTTATTTTAATTTAAAATATTAAACAAATACACATCAGCTATGACTTGACGAAACCACTTCAATAATCTCCCAATTTTCTCTAGGCTTTTACTGCCCACGTGTATTTTAAGAAAAACTGCTCTACACTAATACTGCATTAATTAAAAAGCTTCCGGATGGTATGCAGTGCGTTTACTCCTACCATTTTAATACTTGACGGTGAACAATCGATGTCACGACGAACAATGTCCTTTAGTTTGAGTGACACAAAAAATATATTAAACACAGATTACTTTTTACAACGATTTGTCACGGACACGCGGAATTACACCTTTGTCCCATTATGCCTATATTAAGATTGCTTCATTGTACTTTACGAAGTTGTTTTATTAGTAAAGCTTTAGCTTACAAAATTAATTAATTATTTGCATGGAACAGGATATCAGTTTTAAAGAGTCTTCTAGTTGATAGTGCTAGTTAATTTAAATTAAGCGTATTTCTCTCTCTTTCATACATACATTGACTCACGCTGATTTCTTTAAGTCACATTTTTTAACAAGGGGAAATCTTTTTAACGATTGTCCACCACGGCGTAATCTCAATGGGGCCATGTGAAACTGGACACGTTGGGGTAGTAATAGCATTGGTACTATGCCCATCCAATTCGGGAATAATCACTAAAACCACCCGACATTCCTTCCTTCGTCTTATGTTAGGACTACGGGAATATGGCCAACTCCACCAGTCACGATATGTTGGGACTCCTTGAGCCTCTTACTGTTAAGGGAAGCCTAGCCTTGATATAATTATCAAGGCTAGGCTTAGGGTAGCCTAGGCAAGGGTAGCTTAATAGCTACCTTCCTCACCTATGCAATAGTCCTTTATGATAATATATATTAATACGTGAAGCAAAAACTTTGTACCCATTTTTACGAAAATTGCGCGGGCAGAGGAGTATGATATTTCGCACACTTATACTTTATATAGAGAAGGAGTGCAGAGTACAATTTTTTTTAAATTATACATATAAATATATTAAATCAATACATAAAAAAAACACACACACTACCATGTATTAGACACACACACGCATATATACTCTTTTGTTTATTGTTAAAGTCAAATTAACAGTGTAGCCTTGGCGAAATCTGTGATTGTAGAATAGTCTTTGATAACAGAACTTTAATAATGTTTAAACTTATAATTTAAATGAATTATTATGGTCAAATTTCGATCACGGGCGACCACTAGTGATAATTAATCTACGTACAATGAGTTCTGAAAAAACCTTATGTCCAAGTTTTAATATGAAGTTCCTTTCTTTCATTATACTAGGGGAGCGGACAGTCAAGCGTATTTATGACGTCATAAGTAGGTACAAGTAAAAGAAGTCAAATAACCCATTTACCATAGTTTGAAAGTTAATTAAAATTATTTGTATAATGATATTTCAAAAGTTAGTTGATTAGATGTTATTTTAATACTTGTTGTTTTATGTGAAAAATTGTAGAATTTATAGTTATATGTGATCGCAAGTAAAAATAATAACTCAAACAAATGTATTAGGATAGAAGTAGAAGATAATAAGACATACACGTAAAAGTAATAAAAATGTAAGAAATACAACATAAGACTAAACATAATTTCTTAGCTGTTTAAGGTTCCGACAAAATTATAGTCGGAGGGAGTATTTTCATTTAAAAAAACATTTGACCGCCTTTCTATTATTATATGTATATGTCAAACGTACCTAACATTTCCGGAATTCTAAACCTAATTATCACCATTATCAATGTTACTTAAAATAAACCGCATTTTGATAAAACAAGTTCGTGACCGCACTTAATAATGAAATAACGAATAATTGAATTAGATAACGGAACTGTACCTTATTATACATAGCCAACATTTCATTAAGACAATTGACATATACTTGACTTGAGTCACGCATGGATGTCCTCGTCATAGGAATCCAGTGTGGCTGCGCCTTTATTTAGAAATATAATGAGTTTATTGAAAGGTTATTGGTATATAGATTACTTATTAGCTATATTCTTGTATAGCTAATAAGTAATCTATATCAGTACAAAGATTTGATAGGCATTTTTTTTTCTCCTGACGGTGGTGTTTTATTAGGGAGCCTAAGTAATATTATAAATGTAAATATGAATCTGTTTTTGACGTTTTCACACTTTAACTACGCAATTGATCGTTACAAAATTTTGGATACAATTGGTTAGTTCCACTCCAATCTTCCAATTTCATGATTTTTGACCCCTTCCCCGTCGTTGTCAGAGCTGGTCACATTCATTAGACTCCTCCCTCGCTAGTGTGACATCGCATAATTTGCAATTTTACATCAAGGAATAATTAAATAAAAATAATTTAAAAAATTAAATTAAATGAGCAGTCCCGTAATTAGTTTAATTTGTATTTAAATTATTTTAATGACAGAATACTACACTTCTACAATTTTACAATATACAAGCGATTCCGGCATACGTTATCCAGCCGTCTTAGAATAAATTCTAAGCCAGCCGTAAAAAAATTCCATCCAGCACCACCGGGTCCAATTGTCCAATCCCCGGACCCACTCAAACACTATTTTTTTTTACACCTTGGGTTACATTACTGAAGTTTTACTAGGGATCCCTAATTTTTCTTATAATAAATATAGCCTATAATAATCTGGGATAATATAGCATTCTAAAGGTGAAAGATTTTTTAAATATACATTTTATAATATATTTAGTATTATAAATTTAGATTTATGAAGTATTTTATTTTATAAACTTCTTAAAATGTATAATATATTTTGTTTTATTTCCTGTTTTTCCATAAACTTAATAATACTTCCCAAATTTCTTTCAAAATCGTAGCGTTTACTCCGGTTTTACTTTAACATTCTGTTTCGGAATCACGGAGCCGCTTTTCTCTCTGCCTTAATCTTCAGCATCATTAATAATGAGACCAATCAGCACACGTGTCATATATTAGAACAAATTCTCTCTATAATTAAAACAAAGTCCACAGATAAAATCAAAACAAGTGTGAGGGCGTGCTTGCGAGAAATAACACGGTAGCCGGTGAGCGGCGCACGCGCACCAAGGCTGCCGCTCACCGCCAACCGGCTCGTACCACTTTGTACAGCGATAGAAGGCTTAATTAATCGGCAATATCGAACGATTGTATATGTATCGATACTTGTGTTATTTTATTTTTATCATAATTAAAATAAAAGAAATATTTGAACCAAATAAAACTTAGCAATAACTGGTTTGTTCCTAAACGATAACTATCGGAAATAAAAATATTGTCTTTAAGTTATATTTACATGGTAGAACTATGCTAGAATCATAATTGTGTTTACAGCTGTTATCACAGTAGCAGACACCACGCTCTCACAGAATATCGGCGTAAATGGATAAGTCTTGAGCTAATCATATTTCGTGCGATCAGGTCCGATGTCCCACTTCGTCATCTTCCTCTTATGCAATCTTCTCTATCTCATTTCCCTGTTCCAATCTTATACCCCATCCCTTCTATCGTATTGCTCCTAACTGATCCCTCTATTTCAACCCCTGTCCCATCCTATTTTACTTATTTTTTTATTGCATGAGTTCAGCAGACAGGTAAATGGCCCACCTGATGAAAAGCGGTTACAAACGCCTATAGGTGTTTCTAACACCAAAGATGCAACCAATGTACTGCCGCTCTCTAAAAGGAGACTAGAACCTGGCCATTAATGCCGGAATACAACTCAAAATTGTTATGGTGGCATGTAGACCTGGAGTAGGGCACATGATTGTGGGTTACTCTTTCGCCTCTTACAACAGGCCACCTGTCAACAGGAAATTGTATTCTTTCCCCGTTTCTGCACGGATATATCCTCTTCATCCCATTCTAAACGCTGGTAACGCGTTGGCTTCGTCATTGGTGTTGCAAACGTCGATAGGCGACGGTAACCACTTTCCATGAGCAACCGTCTGCCTGTTTGCCAGCTTCGCAATAAAAGAGATTGTTTCAATTTCGATATACAGCTAAATAATTGGGAGATTCTTGTCTTAATAGTAAATCATAATATGATTCACTGAATAAAAAAAGTAGTTTTTTTTATATAAAATCGTATCAGTAATGAAGGAAATAAGATTTACATGTTTCTGAAGTCCTAAACATTAGCTTAGTAATAATATATGTCGTCTTAGGGAAAATGTATTTCTATATTTGCACCGTGTTTATAATATCGCAATTAAATTTTTGTTTAACAGTCAAATATTGACAACAATACAAAAATAATTTTGCCGAATACTTCAAGCTAATTGTTATACACTGATGATCCTAGTGCTACTCCCATCTTGATCTCCAATGGATTTATTATTGTCTTTCCCGTATTAACTATATCCGCGTAGTTCACACAAGTGAAACCATGTCAATGTTCCAGCGTGTGACCTTACAAGATCACCGTTTAATAATTCCCAGGCACTGAATATACCTGACAGATACACCTACCAAATTTTTCGGCTGTATTTTTTTATTTTATCGCCCTCCCAGTCGGTCTGAACCAATCTTCCTTCTGAGAAGCGTAAAGTCTCAAAATATATTAATGTGTTACGAAGGTCGTGGCAAAATTATAACACATTTCACATTTTGATATGCCAACATCATCTTTTAACAGGTTTTAAAGGATGGCTACGGTATATAAATTGTGGCGAATTGAATTTAATTAAGTTGATTTTTTGGTACATTTCATTCTTACAAAGTTAAGCAGTTTTTGAGATGTAGGGTATTTTCGATTAAAAATGTATAATTATTGGGTTTTCATAATAATATGACAAAAACAATAGATATTCGATAATCACAGCCCATAAAGGTTCCCATGCTGGACTCAGGCCTCCCAATTTTTAGAGGTATGGACAGTACAGTACATCCACCACACTAGTCCAAGGTGAGTGGTGAGTTTGAGTGATCAGATAACTTGATGTGTAATGATATGCATAATAGGTAAGAAATCTGCCTAAAATGTACATACATGCTTTTCTGGTCATTTCTGGACCCGAGTGCGTCAACCACTATATGCTAAGGCGTTTTTCATTAATGCATTAAAATATTCCGACAGTAAAAAGTATATTTTTTCCATTATATTTTCTCATAGATCCGAATGGACCTACAATATAAACATTCTCTATCAACATCATACACAAAGGTCAAACTAAATGTATGCTTATTGGTAAATAATAAAGTGTTACGTGCACACCTAAGGTATTATCATAAAAATTATCATATACGAACATAATATTATGTGCAATGTGACAATGGAAATCACGTATCATATCCAAGTTATATTTTGTTCCCATGGTTGTTATTATTTTTTGTGATATTCAAATTCTACAAGTTATTTTAACAATTTGTTTAAAAATTAAAAAAAATATTCTATGTACGTCCATTTACAAAATAGCCATGGCTAGATTTTCAACCACATCGCCAACTTGCCAATGGTTGTCAAATAACCGAGGGTTCCCCTTCTTTACATACATACTTCTTTACATCTTTGACATAAACTTACCATAGCAGTAATGTAAAAAAATAACCGATTTTAGGACAGGTGAATTAATAGTAAGATATAGGAAGTGGCTATAAAACCGAAAACCGACACAACTGATCGTCAATCGTCGACTATCGTTTGGCGACTCATTAGCAAAATAGCTATCAGTTGATTTTTTAACAGGCTAATGAAATAGCAGGATCTATGCAGGATCAAATGCCCTACCTCTCTGTGGGTTGTTTTATCGTCTCTTACCACAAGCCAACGCAGTTATGGAAATGAATATTCTATCTCCATGGACGAATGGATATATGAATATACTTGCAAAATATTTACAATGTTACTTCCATATGAACATTTTCTATCCAAGTAAATAAAATTAGTACAATGGCTTAATTTTATTTTCAGAAGTTTTTGATAATTTAATTATGGACATGGAAGATTTGGGAGTAGCCGAGTTTCTTCTTTCTTCTAAATAGTTCTTTCACTGCTGAAGCTCGTGACTTTGATGGCAGTGAACAATTGCTCTCTTCCACCGAGATCGGTTCTGAGCACGGTGGATGGCCAAGTTTATTGACATGTCCAACTGTTCAGCAATCTGGTTAATCCACCTATTTGGAGATCTACCCCGGATTTCTTACCTTCAACTTTCTCAGTGACTACAACTTGCTTTATTGACTGCGTTATTTCGGGCTAGGTGGTGTCGGCATACTGCTGATAACGGTGATCTCCAATCTCGAGCTCTTCCAGGATTTACAATAAAAATGACTTTAAATCCTAAAGTCATTTTCATAAAGTTTGCATAAATAATACAAAGAGCGACTTCGATTCATTAAAAATTTCCTAATAAAAGTCTCAAGTACATTTCCATTCGTATTGTATTTCTAAACGCCAAAACAATAATATAATGAAGTACATAAAATAACTTACGATGTAGTTTTTCACTTTCCACAGTGGAATAATTGTTATTTAAATTCTATGTAGAAGTGAATGAACATGTAAGTATCCGACTTTCATTACTTGGCACTCGTCATTCAAATCAGCAATCAAATCATCGTTTCATTATTCAATAGCATTTTGTTTAGTCTTCAATATTGTATTAAGTTTATAACGCCAGGCCAGAAATAACTACTAGCCTTGTCTTCGATTCAAAAATGTATTTTTATGGTTCCGTAGCCATCATGGAAAAATGGAAGTCTGATTAAGTCTTCATGACCGTCTATCTGTTTAAGTATGTTTATGAACGCTACGTATTAACCTGACCATAATGTTCTAGACATTGAAATGAGAACTATTTTTTTTTCTTTCTGGCAGTATTCTATTTTATCTGTAGTCAAGGTTAGCGAATCATAAGCAAAACGAATTTTTACATGTTATTTTAATTTTAACGTTGATCCGAGTCTAAAATCCGCTAAAAAATAACTAAATACATACATATAACAATAGCAAGTTGCAAGTGAGCAGTGCATATTTAAAGGTTACCAAGGATGTCTAGTGGAGTTTAAAGCAAAAATCTTTTCGATATCATTCGACGTTATTTACCAAAGAACTGTTGACATCATAGGTTTTTAGGTTAGAGTTTTACATTAGGTTGCTTACAAAATCATAGTCATTATTATTAAAGTAAACATCATCGGCTATATTGACAAAATGCGTAAGTCGTAACTCTATCAATTTGATACTTGCACAATGTTTGATGTCATACTAAAAATCACTAGTAATTATTGAAATTACTCTTGACCTAATTTTCGAGTTGCTAGAATTTTAACAAATTTGCGAAAATGGTGCCCTATTACTTTCTACTTTTTTGCCACCTTTATCTATATAGACATTTGGTAGAAAAATGTATTGTCTATACGCCACTGCATAATGCTTTAGCTAATTTGCTGAAAAAAATGGGGTTGGCCACCATACTGTATTGTACATGTATATAAGAAATATTTGATCGTTAGATAGGTGTTGCAAAATTACAATGATATTTTTTATTCAGTTGAAGTAGCAAGTTAAGTCAAGTTCTTAATTTCCTCTCCACGTGTAAGCATTCTGAAAAAATAAATCGCCGGAACTTATGATAATACTTTTGAGGAAATTAATTTGAACCAGATGTGTGAATAGTTTTTGAGTTATGGGGTGTTTTATTTTGAAAGAAAGGACTCAATTTTTAGGAGTTCATAACCAAATGACAAAGATAAAAAGTGATGGTTTTTCACTCCTAACGAGGCACTTGGCCAAATTTTTACGTATAATTTGCCTCAGTTTGAGAGACAACGGTTTTTAAACTTTAATAGACGCTTGCAAAATCAGAGGTGAAGTCAACGCGTTGCCAGCCAGTTGCAGAATGGAATAGGAGGATAGGACAGAGGGGTCAGATAGGTGGAATTAGGTAGATGGGATGGGATAGGAGAATTGCATAAGGAAGATGGAATATGGGGAAAGAAGAAGGAAGGGAAGATTGATAATATTTCAATAGCCGACTCTCATTTTATAATTTATTTGCATATCTATACTAATATTATAAAGAGGTAAAGATTGTGAGTTTGAATGTTCGGGGTAATCTTCCGTACTACTGAACTGAATTTTAAAATTCTTTTACCAGTAGGAAGCTACATTATTTCCGAGCAACATACGCTATATTTGATTGTGATTAATATTATTTTTTAATGATTCAATGACCCCGGTGAAGTGGGCACGGCAACCTCTGTCAAATATGACACAACAATGACGTTCCATGCAAGAATGGCGCACATCCTCGTACGAGGTACGGCGAATGCTTTATGCCTGTATTTGCAAAGCTTAACTAAACCTTGATATACGTGCGTGCGGGCGTGCGTGAGTGCATACGTTCGTGCTTTTGCATTTTTTAATGACGCCCAGCGAAGTGGGCACGGGTCAGCTAGTCCAAAATATGACCCTAAGAGGATGGTTGTCGAAGAATCCGTGCTGGAACTACGTATCTTGTAAAGCACAGACGTCAGACCAGACGGAAACTTTAGTTCAAACTGTAACGTCATAGGGTCGACAACTTGGGTTAACAAGTAAACTCGTGGCTGGTTCCATACCGAGATTTCCAATACGCACACGGCCAGAACTCGATGAGTATTTTGAATACCAATCAGCACAATGTGGATTCTCAGGGCAATGCCAAGGAACGGTTTTGAGAAAACGATACGCGCCGATACGTGGAGATACGTGAATGTTTTACTGATGTTACACGAATTCCTATGTCGTCATACTTCAAATTGTCACATGAGAACGTAATATTTTGTCTTTTAGCGATTTCATTGACGTTACCCTATAGGATAAATAATATTTTTAAATTAAAGCATACGGCCTCTGTGATTGAATGGGCTAAGCCTTTCCGACCCAGCTCATTGAAACACAGTGGCTGCGAGTTCTATTCCTGGTATGACACATTTCCGAAACGATCTCTCCATTATTTATTTATTTACTATGGTCTGGGTGTCGGGGATCGGCACCAGAGTGGTCCGTTGCTTATTACGTATACGTAGCACTAAATCGCCTCGCTCGCGAGCTGTCCACGTGCGGAAGGCGAATTGACCACTCGGTGATAACCCGCTGCTTGAAGTCCTTTATAGACCTAATACTAATCACTGAAAGAATATTTAGCGATTCATTGATCCCGCGATGTTCACTGGTTGACCACGCAATTTTTATTAGATGTCAACGAGACACCCTTATCGGAGTTTGTCGGGTGTTGGGTGATTCTAATAAACTATGTGCCTAAATTCATTGGTTACTGCTTACTACTTACAAAAAAGTAATAAAAATGTATTACAATTTTTAGTATTCTTTATCCTCACTTGTCATACCATATCGTCAACTTCTTTGCATTATGTTTAATACTAAGTTTCATTGTAAAAGTAATATTGTTTTATCGCTAAAAGTTGGTAAACAGGCAAACGGCCTACCTGATGGAAAGTGGTCACCGCCCTCTATGAACGTTTATAATACCAGCACCCCTGGTGCCGGCCTTGGAGAAATTGTATAACGCCCTTGTTAAATGACCCCATATCGTAGCGTAGAGGGAAAACCGTCTAAAGTATATTTATTTAAAAGGCACAGACATAAAAACAATTGCAATAAATTATTTTGCGGTTGCAAACGCCTATAAAAATACAACGTTATTTATGAATAAAGGGTTTTTTCACATTCTAAGTTATTCTTTCCTTGGCATTGATCCAAGATATGTGAACATGATCACATCAAAAATATAGTAGTTGTGGGACGCATACTAATAATTATATATTGTAGTAGCAAATACTTGTGCACCTAGAAATCCTGATCTGAAACAATTTGTTACATATAAATTTATAATGGCGCCTCGCAGAATAAACGACTATTCTTTAAGTTATTGAAGTAATTTGTATTCAAGAATTAAAAGCCAATTCATGTTAATAAAGCATTCTGCTACAGCCTTCAGGACTCTATCAAGGTCACTTGAATTTTATCTGGAATACTGCATGATCAACGAAATCAAATGAGCTCCAAAATTCATGGTGATTCATGTGAATATTGTGCTTTCTATGTGTCTTTTTTAAATTTAATAAAGAGAAAAAAAACATGGTTGCTAATTCGGTCCAGAAGATTATGAAAGTGTGATTATTAGAATTGTCCGTCTTTTAGAGCATCACGTGAACTCAACTGAAAGAATTTACAAGAAACTTGCTACAGAGTTAGCCTATATCCCGGTAAATAGTGTCGTTTGCACGGGTGAGACGATAATAGCCAAAAAGATGGCGATACAAACTCGTGTTTCTCTCGTTTCTGACTAACAAAGACGTTATCAGCATGGCTACGCAAACGTAGTTTTTCTGACACATGTTAGTACGTACAAATGGTTTAATTAGGGTTGTGTGTTGTTGTGTATTTCCAGAAATGAACTAAATATATATTTTCTTTCTTTGCAGAATTGGACTATGCGGATTCGATAACCCACACAGAGATCAGAAGACAGATGAACTAAAGAGGCACATAGGACAAGTCAGTATTATTGTTTAATTATATTATTACGGCCTTTAATATTTTTGAATGGAGTTTTGGCTAGCAAACACCTATCATTCCGATGACGTCCTTTCGAATCTTCTCAAAAAATATTTCTACTATGTTACATAAGGGTTTTTTTTACTTTTCTGGCCTAATTTTACTTACATACTTTTATAATTACAACATGCTGACGGTGCGTATAATGGAGAAATCTCTAGACCGGGATTATTAAAGAAAGTCATCAATATATTTTATAATATCACCAATATGTAATTTACGAAACCTGTCGGGATGTGAATTGATGAATACCTTTTATCGTTGATCAAAACTTAAATTCAGACACATAATATAAAGTTGTAATGTATTGAACGATAGTCAGTATAATCGTTCACAGCGCGTTCATCTGAGTAACACGAGAAGATACTTCAAAAGCTTAAAATAAATTGGGGTATGTAAAAACTGAACAATAACATGTTTATCGGCTGATATTTCATTTCAGACAGATTTGAAGGCTGTCATAAGAAAAGTCCAAACAAAGCGCTTTAACAACAGCCAAAGTTAATAACATATCTAACATATTATTAACAATAATGACACCTATCGTTCAAACAACGTTCCCATGATATATGGCAGACGAATGATGACACCTACTCGTAAACACTGATGAGTTCACAACCGTAGGCAAAATGTAATCAATGCTCACGAAACCTTAATAGAATGGTCCGTAAAGTTTTTTTGTTATAGTCGGAAGGGAAACTATGACGTAATGCCTTTGTGATGATGTTCTGGACATTGAAGATAATCGATGATTTCATTTTAAGAGGTCCGTTGATGGATTGATTTTGTATAAAAACATTAACTTCGCAATATAATTCTTAGCGATTTTTCGCACCAACTCTTTAGTTATAAATGAATGAATAGATTGACATCACTGTTATTTTTCTGACTTGCCTATTAGTCGCATGAATTCATGGAGATACGTATGTACCTAAACATATACGTGAACTGAAGATTTTACATATTAATTTGATTTCTCATCATACCTTTGAATATGAAATGATTATTGTGATACCATTAAGCATTGTATATTCTGGATATGATTATAAAGATAGATTACTTTATTCTCCAAAAAACGAAGTAAAGAGTAGAAGCTTAATCGAATTGAACCGCATTAGAATCTTTATTGTTTTCAAAATTTGTGTGATTTTGATTGGCATACAAATTATGACCTAAATTCATTAGACACCGTAGATGCATGTAATACAAACTTAATGCCAGAAAGCGCAGGAGCTAACGCTAAATATTAAGTTAATGTTAGCACAAACGAAGTTTCGAAAAAACGCCTTGTCATATTAGCTCATTAGGAAGTTTTTTTTTATATCATTGACATGATCACAAGGTGTTAGGAACTGGTGACATCTTCCTACAAGGCTGAGACCACTAGTTGGCAGTGTTCCAAGGTAATCAAAGTCACTATTAGCAACTACATTCTTAATGTAAACGAGATATGGAATGGATTATTTCAACATTAGGTTTCTAACTGCCGCATATAGAATTGGATAATGACCATTAATTGAAAATACTAGTTTTTCAATTTTGTATCTCATATTAAATAGGAGAAAACTTATTGTGCATGGTGGAACATGCAATCGTTTTAAGTTATGAGAACGTTAAATTTTCTATTATAAACTTAATTCCTCCTAAAAATCATCGGCGCTTAAGTTCTTAGGATATGGCATTATTTACATGTAACAAGTTAGTAACCTAATTTTGAATGCCACAAGCCTATACGAAAATACCATTTAGATACACTTTACTATCACATGATTACGGTCCGGTTTCCATATCTTACCGACTGTTAATTTGCCCTATTATCGGCTAAAATTTGACATACGATCCATACAACTAATTTCAAAATTTAGCCGATGATAAGACAGATGACCGAATAATAAATTATGATAAGAACCGCCCATAAATGGATTTAAATTATTTCAATATTTCTGTGCGCCTTTTAAAAACAACGCGCAATTATATTACGCCTATGAAAGATTTTTGTGAGCTTTGAATATAGTGTGAAAATTTTATAACTTTTATAGACATTAAAATATAAAGATAAATATTAAACGCTTCTACTATTATTAGATATAAAAACTAACATATTATACTAATGACGTAAGTGATAATGGAAGATTTGATATAAGAACTTCACAATTGCACACATCATCAGGTCATAACATCATTAGCCTTAACATTATCCCATTAATTGTCTATAAGATATATACGGACTAAAATATTTTGACCCTAACAAAAAACATCCGGATTATGTTCGTAACACACAAGAATAACTGTTTTTATTACATTTAAATTCCTAATTTAGGGGTCCATAGCTATTTTGGCAAAAATTAAACGTCGCATTTTTCTTACAGTCCATTTGTCTATTAATTACTTTGCATATTAATATTATTTGTTATTAAATACTGAACAATGGTTTTTAAGTCATGGTAACCCATCCCTTGTTCGAACTTCGGTACACGTTCTTGATACATACATACATATTTCCTTATCTTTTTGTGTACTGGTATGTATGTATCTATCTATCTCTGTTCCATTGCGGTCTTATTGACTCTCTAATCCGTGCTCCACAATGTAAAACTCGTATCTCATTCTCTCGCAAGCTAAGTTCTATAGATTTATGTGTTTATCTCTTTTTAGTGATCGATTTTTAATCACAACGATTCTAAAGAATTCACTTCAAAAATATGTCCCACTCTTAATTATGCACTATAAGATAAAATATTTGAAAAAAAATAAGGTTATATGTATACAGCTTAAAAATATATAAATACTGACGAATTGTAAATACCTTATTTTTTTGTGTCGCTTACTAAATTATGGCAATATTTTTATTTCATTACGTCTGCCATCTAGCTTCTTACTTCGCTTGATTTTTAATAAACCTAGGCATCATTTGCATGACATAGCACCTCTAGTCTAATCTATTATTGGTACATATGATTAGTATACCTTCATCACATGTACGTTTTATATCTGCATAATAGACACATAACCGTAGTGTATTCATAACTCTAAAACAATAAATGTTCACAAGGCAATTGTACAAGGAAGCGATAGACTAGAACATTTAACATATTAGGGGTCTCGTTTGTAAAATCCACAAAACAATTCAGAGACTAACAAGGCCTGAACAATAGGTTGGATTTTTGATATTCAAATGAGATGCGTCGAAGCTGTCTAATACAAGGTCGGTATCTATGGGCAATTTGTATTACTAGCTATTATGCTATTATTATATTGACTACATCAGCTCATTTGGGTGTCCTATTTTCGGAAAATCTATTTTGTGTTGTGTAATTCCTAAGCTGCTCCAAAATGGATTGACGGATTTAACAGATTAAAAAATCTATTTACGTTTTCTTACCAGTTACATAAAATATGTCAATGCATGTAAACAAAATTGGATCATCTAGGAAGTTCATAACAAACAATATTTCTCGGAGGTCTTTGATGATTGCTTTGTAAGTCGTTTATTCAGAAACTATTATATAAATAATTCTAAGATTAACTTATATGTTGTTACAAATAAATAATAAAAATCGTGAATTACTATCATTACATCAGTCAAAAATGGTTTATTTGTTAAAAACAAATTGAAGGAATTGCCTTGAATGCTGTGTAATTTAAGGCAACCTAATCGATCAAAATAATTGCTTAATATTACAAGAAAAAATATCGCCAAGTGTGTTATGTACATAAGTAATACGTGTTAGTCCATTCATAGTGAAGGGTGTCGGAGATGTGAAGAACGTCTACTACTTTGCCATTTGACTAGGGATGTGTTAACATGCACGTAACCACAATTATCTTATATTTCCAATAATAAAATACTACACACTTTGTTTAAAGGAATACAGTTAAACTTTGAAGTTTTACGTTTGCCAAGTAAGAAAGGCTTTTTTGGGATTTGCTACCACATATCTATAGTTTAAAAGACACACTTTTTAACCTTTGACGTGCTTTCAATTACAACACTCACCACTGAATTATATAAATATCTCACTATGGGGACACAGATACATGTATGAATGGTACACATATACAAAGTTTAAGTCGTCTCACGATTTTCATAGACCATTGTAGAGCATATATTTAGATAGAAGACAGTGTTCAAGTCCCATTTAAATTTTTATCTAAAATAATGCCATTAGTCTCCGATTAAAACAGCAGTGGCTGACGGACTAAGGAACGGACGAATAATCTGATACCTACAAAAAATTGTCGTTTTCCTTTTAATTTTTCCCTTATGACTTTGAACTTACCGAACGGAAATTGATTTGGATCATTTTACTATTAAACAAATTACTGCCCTGCTTCCAATAAAATATTAATTCACACTTTATATGTAAATTTTTCACACTGAATATCAATTTCTAATTAACATTACCCAAACCGGTAATAGGAAATGTAGTAACTTTGTTCATACTCCGAAACGCAGTTGTTTTAATTACTACTGTCGTGGCAACGCGTACCAGGTGGTCATCAGGCTGAAAAATTTACATTTTAATTGAGAAAGTGGATATTTAAAAGAACCTTAACCTGATCAGGGAGTTGAGATCGAATCGCTTTGACGTGGGTGTTTGTGGGAATATTAATAGAGTCAGATTTTTTCTAAAAATTAGTTTATTGTATATTTAAAACATGATGAGGCTGATATGCTATAGTGTCAGAAAAACCATTAAAACATGTTGAATGTCGTAACAAAAAACAGAGAACATGTATCTGAGATTCTCGGATTGAAAAGTTATGAATATAAACTTAAAGTAAATAGATTCTTGGTGTGTTGTATTATCGGCAGAAATGACATTACTTTTTATTGTAGCAAATGAAAAATAAAAAATTTAGTATAACGACCATTTTTCCAAAACAGACTGGAAAACACAAAAATATTCTAATATTTTTTTAATTTATTTATTCAAATTCTAGTAAATTCGCTTGCCATTATAAAGAACCTAAAGAACAATCTAATAATAAAAAACAAATTTATAGTTCAAGTTTCTGCAAAACGGTGTTGGAAATATTGAAAAAATTGGCTGTGCATCAACAGTCAGAATAAACAAGGAAGTTTTGTTCAATAAAAAACTCAACTAGATGTTATCAGAATAAACCATGTTTGGTCGTGCATAGAACATTTGCTTTCTGTATCTTTTCCAAATGACAAGGCCATGTTAAGGTCACCCTAATACAGCTTTACCACAAATCTAAATTGCTTTGTCAATTTACAAATACATTCGTAATTATGATCTTTACTCATTCAGATTCGAATCTGGTTATCTGGTAATCTGAATTAAAATTCTAAAGCCCATGTAAAACAAAAATGATTATAATTAATGTTTAAATATATAATTAAGCAGCTATTATTCTTGTTAGATCATTCAGCTCTGGAACTATTAAATACGAGCAAATTATTATTAAGTCATTTAGTTTATGACTAATTTTGCTCACCTTAGTTATCAATATATAAAATAGGAGCAAGCATTAAAATAATGTTCTCTAAATCGAACGAACTTATTATATTTTTTTTAATATTTCCAAACTTATTATATTTTATCATTAATTCGTTCCAATCATTCAATACATCGATTTGAGATTAATATCTTCCGTGTGATCGTTCAATATGGAATAATTACAAAAATGTAAATAAAACGATATATTATGTTTTTGTTTTGCACAGCCTAATGAATTAAAGGTCGTGATGTCAGATTTTGTTGGCACTGTTCTTGTTGTTATTGATCGCTGTTTCTCTGTCTGTCAGGAATTGATTGATATGCACAAAGGTCGTTTAATTGCTTATTTGATGATTTATAAACACCATGACGGCTTGAATCATATTACAAACTTATGCCATAGAATTAACAGGAACCTTCCTGATACAGCCTAATAAACTAAAGGTCACACGGTGTAGTAAATTATTGGCCGCAATTCTTTTGTAAATGATAAATGCGAAAACATCAATCACAAAAAGCATCGTGTTATAATAAGAACTGTGGACGGTAATGACCTTGTATATGGCGAGGACATGTCGTGATGTCATGGTGGTAACGGTTGTCCTAAGAGTACTGTTTTTGGAGTTAAAGGTGATTGTCCGTGTGTAATATTTGTTCTCTTGAGTAACAACTGTCGAATTTAAATCGTGTAAAAGTATTTTTTTATTCAACTTGAAACTTTTAGTATTTATGTGTGTGTTAGGTGTCTTCTAACTGTATATATCCTTGATTTCGCCGTAATTACTACAGCAAGATAAGGAGAAAAAATAAATTAAGTAGTAATATTGACTCCTGATTGATAAAAGATATTAAGATGATTTAACCCGTACACAAACCATGGACTGACCGGTAATCTTTGTCTACAGGGTGTCAAAATAAAAATGGATGACGCCGGTAACATACTCATCAGACGCTACTCCAAGAGTAGTGTATTTGTGAAGAGTACAGCGGCCACCAGCAACGAGGAGACCGCGATCGGGCAGGATATCATCAAGCTTCCTGGCTATTCGCTGGAACAGGAGAAAATATTTAAGGTAACGCCTTTAGTTTTAGTTCCTAAAACGAATAATTCTTAATATAAATATTTAAAAACTTATATGGTACAGAAATATTTGAACTAAATAAACTATAGCTTAGTAGTCGATATTTCCATAGGAACCCAGTATGTATGTTATAACCAGATCTCGTAAAATTAGACCTGTAATAAGAATGCACTTTGGAACCGGTATGATTATTATAATTCGTAAGAACATTTCAGTAACTTCAATAGATGCATCTAATTACACTGTTCTAGGTTTTTGCTTCCTGCTGAATCAGAATTAATAACAAAGTTGTAATTTGCATCTTCTGAAATGAAATTTACTATACTACTACATTTGCATAAAGATTAGAGTTGGGTAATTGGTTGCTATTGCAAGGTAAACTAGTCGCACCATACGAAATGCGTATATTTTAGGCATTAATAATATTCATCAAGATGCAAGCATTTATTTACTAAGATGTCATAATATCTCCATTAATTCATGATGTACACATGATACACATGATGATCAAATCTTTCCAAATAAACAAGTCTGTTAGAATGCAAGAGGTACAAGATCAGGCAACACTTTGTGTTTTTTTTTTGTAGACAAACAATTTATAAAGTGTTACTGTCGAAAGGGTTAAATAGTTCCTTACAATCCCGTAATAGTTATGACAATTTCAAAGCTGATTATGTTATTGATGATGATTTCTAGCACCTCCATCTAATTTTCAAGATTTTTTGTCACAATCGTGATCCTGGTTAGTGATGTTTAGATCTGGAATATAGTAAGATAATTTAAATTCTATTACTAGAATTTAAACTTAAAACCTTTATTGATAATGTATTTTTAATTGTGTCTCACAGTCACGAAAACCTAAGAAAATAGCTTTGTTGACACGAAATTTACTTTATCAAAAGTAAATAAACTTTGTTATTATAATATAAAATATTGCAAGAAATTTATTCAATCAGAAAACATACATGGGTTTTTATGTAAACTATATACATTTATTATCCTAAAATCTATCATAAAAGTTCTAACCACTCCAAAATAGAATAAAAAATAAAATGATAATCGAAGTTATAAGACACACTATAATTTGAAATGTCGTGAATTTCATTAAAATATATTTTACCACTTTACACCGAATTATTGTACTCATCAACCATTTTTTTGTCATTATTCAAACATTTTTCTTCACAAATTACCTGACTTTCACTTAATCATAAACATGTTCTTACAACATTGAGTACATCAATATTACCACACAATCCACACCTCCGTCCATAATTTCCTTATGTTCATCATTAAGACAATAACGATTGAGGAAAAAAATTAAGAGGCCTGCATTACTTTAATGCGCTTTGCTTTGTCTTGGTCATTTGCGGTGCATCACGATTCACCGTGTTCACGATCTATCTGACCATGACATTGCCTAATAAAACACCATCGGTAGCATTTTATCATAAAATTTTCCACGATACCGCTTTATACTTAGATGGAATCAATTTATTCACATTAAAAAATGGTTTTCTTTTTCTTAAATATGACAAACGTATGCATTCCTATACCAAAAAGTCTGACTAATCAAACCCCGATTTCATCAAATTGAGTCTCGACCTTTGACAATCTAAGTTAATCTCTATTAGGATCAGATATAAATTCGTTAGCCAAAGGTCAAAATACGCTATTAATTTTCCTTATTGGCTTAGAATATTTGCCTGACTTGAGTTTTAAGTAGACAAATCTAAGAGCTCAGAAATTTGAAAGTTTGACTATAACACTCACTTCGCGTGAACAAGTACCAATGATCTTCAAACCATTGAGTAGACAGCTCCAATTAACCTAACAATAAATAGCCCAACAATTTCATTCGATACCTTTCAAGCAAACCATACAAACGTGAGATACGCGATCTTATTTATGGGATTGCTAACAGAACAATGGGCATTTCACTTCCTAGTGAACAAGCTGAAAGATTTATTAAATCATAGGCCATTACCTAGGGGATTTTACGTAAGAGTTACAACAATAAGAAGTCCATCAAGAGCCGTCGCTTCACTGATTTGTTTTGAAGTTTCCTTGTGAATAAAAGCGAACTTGCTGAAAGTGAAAACTATTGTACGACGTAGAGGTATTGGATAATACAAGAGTAATTTGAAACTAAACTATAATGCATTTATTTGTATGTAATTGCTGAATATTGTATCACAAAAGCTTTAAAGACTAATTTAAAAATAAATCTATCACATAAAATTCTAAACATTCCGTATCTGTATATTGAAGCTATGTAAAACACGATTTAATTTTTTTTTATTTCTTATCTGTCTATGTGTCGGTTTGTCCATTTGTTCGGGATTTATGTAAAAATACTGGGCCGATTTCGATCCGGTTTTCGCTGATCGATAGTAAATTTTATGTTATAAAATGTGTTATACATTTTATTTACCTCGGGAGTCCTGCGGGAAGTTTCCCGAGAGCAGTTTGAAGTCGTTCAGGTGCATAAAAATTAACTTATTCCGACAATTTCCCTTAAAATGACAGTTTGCATTGTATTTTTAAATGCTGCGAAACTTTGTATCCCGTGGATCTTGCGGGAATTTCAAGTCAAGCGTAGACTAACTCGCGAGCATGTCCTAGTAATAAATTATCGGCAAACAAACACACTCATTGTTTAGTCCCAAATTAAGCAAGTAATGTTTTTGTTATCGGTAATATACAACGTACTACTCTGGGGCCGATCCCATACACCCAGATCATAGTATATATCGAAAAATAGTATTTATGCGAAATTGACCATGACACGAATCAAACCCGGAGCCCCTGGGTTGCAGCGAGGCAGGCCGGTAAAAGCTTAGCCCATAATATCTGCTTAAACATTAAATACTATTCGACTCCTTTAAGTTACGTCATAACTTGTAATTCTCCGCAAAATCTGGAAGGCTTCGGCTTTTGTAAGATGTCGTAGATCATCTACCCTACTGCTAATGATGCCAGTTGCTATGAAGTATATAACAAACACAATCTTACTTGTGAGATTATGAATAACACACTTTTTTTTTGTACAAATTATATGCTAGACTGCAAAAGACTTATGCAATTTGAAATTTGACCCAGGTTGCATAAAAGAAGACAAGTTGAACAATATTGGTATTAGCGTGCCTAAGTGCAGTTTCGTCTTCATTTAAATTAAGATTTTCTCTAAACAATACCATTTTATGTTGAAACCTGTTGAACTCTGAGATTTTTTTACTGAGACCAGTTGTTTCTCACACCGAATTCCCTCGAGAGTGAATTAAAAACACAATGCTATCTTTACTGTCAATTATAGTTTTTTTCCAAGAATACTATGACAGGTTTCATGAATATCCAAAATTATGTTACTTTAATATAAATTATTTTACTCTAATTCTGAATCAATTAATGGATTGGTATTAAGTTAATTAAATACTTCCTGCGATGTTGTAACATGAAATGCTCTAAGATTAGATGAAAAATTAAAAAATTCTTCAAGTATGAGAACGAATTTAAAAACTAAAAATGATTCATCAACAGCATTCTTAAAACAATAGTAATTAATTGACGTACTTTAGTAAAGACACCAAATACATTAAAAATATTTTAAAGTTTGGTGATCCAACTGTAAATAGCGAAAAGTTAAACATCATTTTACAATAAAACCCAATAATTGTTATTGTCAACTTTAAAAGGATCTGTGAAATGAATATTGTAGTGGGAGTTCTGTGATATGCCCGGAAGACAAGAACAGACCTATAGCAGATAGATGACGTGTATTTGACCAATCCAATAAATCCGCTAATCTACCTTTGATAAGTATAGCGGATAGATTATCTGATCCCTTATAATTAAAAGGCCCAAGTCTATTATTGGTACATTTATGACTATATTATTATACATATCTTGTTAAATTTCATAACTATCCTACCTTTCCTTGATTTGATATGAAACCATCAATCATAACTATCACCATAGCTCTCTTGCGGTCTTTAACATCGTTATAATTGACATGAGTATTTTTTCCTGTTGTTAAACTCTTTCAGTTGGCCCTTGAACATTCGGCATTTTAAAGATACCATCAAACGTACGTCTGTCGGTGCAACTTGATGTAAGACCACAGAGTCTAAGCACCGGTTATGCAACAACTTTATAAGCCTCATTCACCGTGGGTGCATCTGGGTTTTATTTTTGTTTTATTTGGCATTGGGTTCTTCGGTGTAATGTTTCATCTGGTTAATGAAGTTTTCTGGGGTACATTGACTCAAAATTCACTATAAACTTCGAAATATGTAGTAAAATTAATATTTACAGCATTTTTTAGTCTGCTCGGTCTTCTCAGAAATTAAGTTGTCAGAAAGTCTCAAACTGATACTTGTAATAACATGCACGAAAAATCAAAACTGTAATGATAGTATATAATTCATAAACATTGAACCTTATTAATACAGTTATCTAGTATAGCTTTGAGAAAATTTATATTTCGCAATTTTCACTTTAGTCTTTATTGTATTTTGTATTGTACTGCAACCAGAGGTTACCAAAGTTAATAGAAATTTACAGGTCAGGTAACACATACACAGGTTTGGGACTTTGGTACCTGACGGAATGCATAGATTAATCCTTTTTCATTCTTATGTAGCCACAGGGCTATGAATTTTTTTGTTTATATTTTTATTTAGTTACAGCTCCCCCTTAACTGTTTTAGTTTTTGTATCAGCTGCCATCACGCCGTCGGATCATCTTCCATTTGATCGCTTGATTGTCTTTTCATTATCGACTGATGTCTCGTTGTGTAACATTAATTCGATAACATCTGGAATTGCCGCCACGTCGATTCGTTTAATAAAGTAATAGCTATTTGTTTTGTATGTAGTTAATTGCGATAAAAAAACATTAGTCTCTTGTTCGTTATAGTTTCTTAACTTATCATTCTTTAATAGTAGGCGTACATCATTTTTAGGTGTCGGGATTTGCAATGATTTATACAAACATGTCTTTATTGTTATAATATTTTTTGTTTGGTGTTTTTTAGATTTTATCAGAATTTTTAAATAGACTATTTTGTAATGTTGCTTATTTTTTAAGTGTTAGATACTGCCACGATTGGCTAAGGTAAACTAACTGGTTTCTGATGTTGGTAATTTGAATATGTAAGTTTTTTCATGATGTTTTTCTTCACCAAGTTTGATAGCACAAGGTGCACCAATAATTATATTAAGCCAGAATAATTATTTAATTAGCGCATATGCAGTATTCGACTGACATTATTTTAATGAAAAGCACCTGTCTCCTAAGTCATAAAATAAATAAAAATAATAATTCTGGTCTTAAGTAAAAATTACTAACTTAACTACTCCTACTCTAATATTCACAAATGTGACATTATTGAAAACTCAATCAAAGACAAAAGCGCAAGACATACTTTTTAAACAGATTTTATTGTTGCAGCTCTTCGACATGAAAAAGTTCCAGTCAAACGTGAACAGAGAATTGCGGAGAGCTTACCCTGACCGCAGGAGGCTTGAGACTCAGTGCCTGAGCGCGATCGCCTTCGTCAAGTCCGAGTCCGAACTACTCGAGTGCCCCATCTGGGTGCTGGTCATCAACGTCGTCGCTATGGATATGCTGAAGAGTAAACTACCGCCAAGTATGTGCAATAATTAAGATAGACATACACTACCTAGCTAACAATATTGCATGCGATGCGTTTAAGCGTTGCACTGGACGTCCATTCCCTTTATGTCCTTGCTATCTTATTTTATATCCTATCTCCTCTATCCCATCCAGTTGAGCATCGGCAGGCATCACCCCTGGTGTGGACCCATTTTCCATCAGGTGGGCCGCCTGCCTACCAGCCCGCTTCAGGCAATAAAAAAGTAAATGAATCAGGGTACATAGCCCACGGGATTGTTATTATATTTTTGAGGTTAAGCATCTATTGGACATAAAAACTTGTTAAGAGCGTATATGTAAATGTTTTTCAATTTTTATCGACTTTATGAGCCCCATCCATAATGTAAGCTCTTAATAATGATATATTTAAATGTAACTGATATTAGCTTTACTTTATTCAAGTACAAATGTACCAGTAGGTCGTAAAGAGGAACATAAACATTAAATCATTGTAAAAATATAATTGTGGTCTTAGTTTAGATTTAATCTAAATCTGCTCAACAAAAAATTAAGATTAAATCTCTAAATAAAATATTGCACACATAGTAATGCTATGGTGATATTTCTGTAAATAAAAACTTAGGATGTCTAATAGGCATTATAATTATAGTGTAAAAAACACTTCCGCATTAAAAACTACGTTTGATATCATCAAACGTTCATCGTGGTTTTGGATTTAGACATATATTAAAACCAAGTTGCAAGGACAAGTTGATATTAGATCTATAAATTGTTTAAGCATCATTTTAAACTTAAATTCTGTTAAAATAATAGATACTTTATTAAGTAAGAAAAATATAAATTCTATCATTCAATTTCGTAAAAGGCGACAAAACAACCCACAACCATGTGATAGAGTATTTGCCCATTGAATGGCTACCACCCCTGGTCTAGAGTATTCCGCCAGTTGTGTTCCGGCATTAGTAGCCGGGTTTCAGTCTTCCTTTAAAGAGCGGTAGCGCATTGGTACCACGTTTGTGTTACAAATGTCCATAGACGATTGCAACCACTTTCCATCAGGTGGGCCGTCTGCTTTTTTTTAAACTCACGCAATAAAAAAGATTATAGACAAAGAATTCTCTACATTACAATATCTTTAACAAAATGCAAATAAAAACCACACCGTGAGAAAATTAAGAAAAGAAAGACAAATGCTTGTATGATAAAGAGTTCTGTTGACGTCAATAACGTGACTTCCACTAGTGTAAAGCCCGAGCCCAGTAGTGGGAAGTTTATAGGGTGTTATAATATAGACGTGAACACCGTTTGCTGTCTTAAACATTTAATTACAGAAACCTACAACAATAATTTAATAAAAAATACTCCACATCTCAACAATCAGTCAATGAATCTCATCATGAAACGATATTTAATTTAAAGTATTTTTGGCCTTTTGAATTCTAATTAAATGCTATAGATATTCTTATTTTTGAGATAAGTAACACTTTATTGTACACCAAATCATAGAGACGAACGACGACAGACGAAGAAAAATACAAAAGATAGTAAAAAGAGCGGCCTTATCGCTAAAAATGATGATGATGATTTTATAAAATGTCACCGCAAACAAATATACTTTCACCTCTTGATATTATTTTATACATAAAACCCGTATAATTTATTAGTAAATTTTATATGCCGCAGAACGGCCTCGTTCTCACGACATCATCTTTAGTTATTGCAGGTTTAGTGGGCGTCATCAGGATAAAATGCGAGCATAAAACACAGTAGCCACGGTTTATACACTTTTAATTTAGATTTGATCAACATTATGACATAGTTTAGACCGAGCAGCGGGTTCAGGGCACCCGCTCATACTTTCAACTTCAATACTTTCTTTAAAACTCTCAAAGGTCCAACTCGACCTGTAGCCACCAACCAAATGCGTCACAAAAACTCCTCAGTCTACTCAAGTAGATATTACTCAAAGTATAGAGGGCGCTGAACCCGCTCCGCCATATGCTCTGCTCTGATTGGTCGTTTATTAAATTACAATATTCATAACTTTTATTACGTTAGAACGATCTTTAAGTTATAGAAACATTCAACAAATCAAATTAAATTACATTAAGAATTTTAGAAGTAATTAAAATGTAAACAAATGATATTGTGCGTTATACATCCAGTCAACGATACGTTCAATTAAAGCTTCCCTCCGACATATATATATTTTTAGGTAAAGGTAGAATAATCCTTTAAAACCTATTTTAGTTAAAGCTCTTTTTAGTTGTTAGAAATAGACGCACTCCCTTGAACTATCAACTGGTCTATTATCTGAGACGATGTTAATCGAAGTCTGCAGTTTTTGCGGCTATAAACTTTTTGTGCGGCTCGGCTTGATTAACTAAAGCATAGACAAAATAGCCAGCTCATTTACACATTTAAATTTTGGATTTAAAAAAAGCAAAAACAGGTTTTTTTGTACAGGTAGTATAGGATCAAAAACAACGTTTTTAGCTTAGTTGGATTTGATATTCAGGAAAGACTGTGTTTTTTAACACGAGGCTATTGAACGGTGTAAGGATTGATTTTGTATTTTGCAAAAATTCTATTCAGGATTTGCCTGGATATAAATGATACATCTCTCCACTTACTAACCTAAAGAAAAATAATATTAAGAGAAACATTAATATGGTTCAATACTTGCGCCTCACACGCTTGTACACTACAAATAATTTTATTCCCCTTTTTATTATGACATATAATAACCACTACAATTTTTTTTTCTACTACTCACTACACTTTTCTGCAACAGCATATAAAATACTCCTAAAAATACAACTATATACTAAAAATAAACTAAATATTTCTTCTTTCTGAAATACATTGATAGATAGGCTATAAACATTTTCTAAAGTTTCCGCGTTCGCACGAATTTGCTAATTATAACAGCCCATAAACGTTACACTGCTGGGTTCAGTCCTCCCACTATTGGGGAACGGACAATATACCCGCCATGCGTGTCCAAGGCGGCTTGGTAGGTTTGACATATCGGTTACCCCGTGGTAATTGTAACAAAACTGCTATGGCAACCTAAAAAACAAACAATCTAGTAATTGTTGATATTCTTAGCGCTGGCCATTTCTTTAAAAGTCGGTAAAACAGCACTAACAGAAAAGTTAATTGTTATTTATGGTATTTAATAAACATTAAAATTTAATTCATTTTTATTTAATATGTAATAAATATTGATAGGGTAATAAAAATGTATTCCAATTATATTATATGTGTGCCAGTTCTCTTCATCTAACAAACATTTGTTGTTATTTCAATAGTAGTTTTACAAAACAAGGCGTCAAAGGTTCTAATATTAATACTTGTTTTAAAAGTTTAAAAGACTTCCGCATTATTTGTTAATTAATTTGTTTAGTACCATAATAATTATAGCTCGTGCATAAAAAATCGAAAATAGGTATCGATATTTCCCTTTAACCAGTTGTATTTTGTATTAAATATCCAAATCATCATAGAATATATAATGTTAAAATAAAAATGTTTATGAGAATTATTTTAAAACATACATGTTTGTTACTCTTACACGCAAAAACTACTGAATGGATTTTGATGAAACGTTACAATAATATGTCTTACACATCAGAATATAATTTGTATAGCCATAGGCTATAATTAGTATAGCCTATAATATAGTGTGAATTATCCAAATTATAACAATTTTCTATCACCACGTGGGTGAGACCGCTGAGCGCAGCTTGTTTTCAATAAACTTGAAGATAGAAATGTCAGTTTTACAATTGCAAAAGATCTATTATATATTAGTGTGTTCATAAAAATACAGTATTTTAACACAAACTGCACTAACAATCATGTAATTACTTATATCACAAAAACTTTGCATTTAATACTTACGTAAACTAACAATTACTTTGTTCGACGTAATTAACTGTAGTTTCTTCAATAATAAACATTGTTTTGTTTTAAAATGCACGTTTACTTCACCAGTTTCATCAATATTAAAATATAGTTTCGTTCTAGACTCCAAATGGATGTCCATTGGTGGCATATTATATTAATTGTTGCTCCATCACCATATTTTAATAAAGCAGTATGCTGTTTTACCGACTGCTGTCAACGTAGGAAACATTAAAACAACTTATTGCGTTTTTGATGGAAATTTATCTTTGAATTTTTTACTGGCTTAGCTTTACTGTCAAGAAATATGTAACTTAATAGACGTGCAAAAGTCAAAAATAAAATAAACGCTTGGAAACAGTATAAAGACATTTTACAAAATTATAAATATCACAGATAATTAACATTGAAGTGTCTGTTTGTAATGTCAAAAACAATCAGGGGAGATTATTCGGACCAGAAGATTCCGATAATGCAATTTTTAGAATTTATGTCAGTCTGTTTGTTCCGGCTAATCGCCGAAATGGCTGGACCGATTTTGACGCGACCTCAATCCTTAGTATCTCCTCTCCCATGGTCATATTATAAAAAATATTCGGTGCGTGCTTCACTTACACTTTGCACATAAATATTGTTATAAGAAACCTCATTAAAATTCTTACAAAAGCTTTAAAGCATTTATTATACAAGAAATCCGAGCATTAATTTAAAGCTCGTGTTAATCCTAAACAATCAAACGACATATCTGATGACCACAACACAATGGTGTCGCGATGTGGCAGAATCTAAAGAAAAATCATACCACAAACGATAAACTTTTTGCTCGTTCAAAATTTTGCTGCAAAAGAGAAATCAAGGGATACGTTTCTGGGGTAAATGTCTTTTATTTGTGTACAGATGGAATTATATATAAAATCATTTACGTTAAATTAAACTATGAAGCATATAAAATTAAACTATTAATTATTAAAACGTAATTTTATCGTTTGTAATAATCGCGAAAACGTTAAGAAAATACTATTATGAAGCATAAAATATTTTTCAAGTGATCTTTCTTATTTATCCAGTTAAATCAATTTCGATTTACTAGATGGATATTTAATTTTCTTGTTGTATCTTCAATTTTACTCTTTTGTTTTTTTGGGATATAAAACTCGGTATATTAATCTATTCTCTTATCAAATTCTAAATATTTTTGTATCAATTCACCAATATCACAGGATTATGCAGTTACTCCAATACTAAGATTTTTCAAGACAATACGATACAAGTTCACATAATATGTTTTACATATTTCATACTAAATAAATTAAATAATTGTACGTAGTTTACATTGCCGCTAATGTGCCGCAATAAGCGTCATTGCGAATAAATCGCCTAACTTTGATACGCGACAAAGACATATTGTACTGAGCAGCAGCCTACTACAAACGACACTACCTTTGTTTAGTTTGAATAATTAAGGAATTCAAATACCGAAATTCTAATATAATGTTATCATAGTTTCGTGCACTTAAATAAAACATTGTCTGATAATGTAATTACATTAAATTTATTTATTTTTAATTAAAATAAATTTAGTTTCATACCCAGTTCTCTTTATGGGTATAATATATATTAAGAGCGTTTTAAATCAATGTTTCAAATTAAAGAGTTTTAACATAAATATTATAAAATGACAGTTTAGTATCGCAGTCGCATGTGCTGGTTTATGTTAGCTTAAAGTTGAAATTATTGTCAAAATCTAACATGCTTTGAAATTCAAGCGAAACTGCTTGTCATATACATGGTTATAAAGGAATAATAATAAATTGTTATAACAATATTATATTTATAATTCGTTTCAATAAGTAGCGTAATGCAAAATACTTTGTGAATATTAGTAACTAAATTTAAAAATTATTGATTATTGATGTGATTAAGTAAAGTGCCAATTTCAATTCTTAGATATTATTTACTTTGCAGAATATAAGAATAAAAATAAATCGTAATATTTATTTATTTTAAATTGAGAATTGTCTTTAAGAGAGCAACAGCACCTAGGTAGCACCTGTGGTGTTGCAAATGCCCATAAGTGATGCTAACCGATCTCCACCAGGTGGGCCGTCTGCTCGTCTTCTGAACGTGTGCAATAAATAGAAAAAGTGGAGTGGAACTGTTATAATGGGAATCTGCGAAAGAGACCTCTAGGTGTGTTTGGATTTAGAACAGTTTAATTCTTCTACTAGAGCTTTCTAACTAATAACTTTATGCACATTAGTGCATTTTGCACAGGATATATGCATATGCATATGCATTAGCATAATTTGAACAAGGTAAAAACTAAATTTTATTAACAGCTATCATAAACAAATAAACAAAAACTACATACCAAGCAAGATCCAAGCTAATATGTATACTACTGTACTAATACATATATGAAAGTCTGTTCATCCCTGTTGGATATGAAACAATTTTTTATAAAAAAAAAACATTGACACATGAGGCCTGAGTAAGCGAGTCCAACTGCGTATGAAACTAGCTATGAATACCTCCTTATAAAGCAAGCACTGGGATTTCTGTGTGTAATTAATAACAGATATTAAAACCGCTATTAAAACAACGATAATTAGGCTCTGTGAGGGTAAAATCTGGGTACAAAGGTTCGGCAGTCTCTATTTTGCATTTGTACATTTAATGACATCGCAGATGAAAGATTGAACATTAAAAACGAAGAGCGGTTTCATTTATTTCCACCTACATGAAGTTTTACTATTATTTTTTGCCATATCGTGATGAAGATATTTATAGATAATATAGATAGATACTTTATTTTGCTTACCAAAATCGCAAACGCAAAACTTCAATTACAATATTTTTAGGCAAAACAATAGGCGGCAAGATCTTCTGCTTTTCTTAGTTAATCTGGCGATATCGATTGTGCATAAATTATCTAATAAATGTTCAATTATAAATCAAATTTTAGTTTAGTACCTAAATAATAAAGCTTAAGGGAGACTGGAACCTGGCCACTAATGCCGGAACACAACTCAAGGTTGTTATGTCGGCATACTCTAGACCAGGAGCGGTAGCCATCCAGGCGGCCCAATACACTACAACCTGGCTGTGGGTTGTTTTGTCGTCCCTTACAACAGGCCGACCGGTCGCAGGAAATCGTATACTTTCTCCGTTCCTGCACGGTTAACTCTTGATATATTAACGAGTGTCGCAATAAAGTGGAACTTTGTGCCATATCTTACAATTTCTAGTGTATCTAAACACGTATTAATTTCAATAAGCTGTCAACAGCGGCCGCTTTAAGCCTCCAGATTTTTTTTTAATATTTCAAAGTACCCAACTATATAGTGCGTCAAGTGTAAGTTGGCGTCTCAATTACGGCACTTTATATACGCTTTTATATCGAAAAATTTAACCATATCAACACCCTAATAAAATGGTCGTATTTAAACTGTTTTTGACAAACTTATTTCGCAGGTTTTTTCAAATAAAATTCAAAACAACAAAGTACTGAGAACAGTAAAATTAGTTCGTTTACTTTTCACGCGCCAACGTGTACTTGACATGCTGAAACGTTGGTTCTAACTTGTCCTGCGCGTACGCACGTTTGCGTGTATTAAATTGTAGTTATTAAGCATCGGTGACGCGTGACCGATAATCGGGCTAGTTGGGTCCTTGTATCTGATATAATATAGTACACCGTATTCAGGGAATAGGAATTGTGAGACAAGTGGTAAACAACTCATGAAAAAGATTGTTCATAGGTCGCTTTTAATTTTGTAAAAATATTAATTTTGATAAACCAAGAAAATAATAAAATTTATATAATAATCTAGTTTTATTTATGCCGTACTTATTTAATTCTTTTGTATTTAAACACCATAAAAGCTCTTATTTTTTCCATCAATTTCTTGCAATTAAATTTAAATAAATTAATAATTAGAATCATTAAACGGCAAAAAACCTAAAAAAGATGTGATTCTCAAAGTCAGTACGTTAGTGCAAACATTTACATTTTAAAATAGAATAGAATATACTTTATTGCATAACATTAAGATATAAGTCAAGAAGTTTAAGTACAGAAGACAATAGATGTTCTTATCACTAAAAGCAATTTCTTCCAGACAACATTAGGATGGATTAGAGAAAAACTGTAACATGTGGGTTTTACAATATAACCAGAATAAAAAAGTTAATATATAAAATTTTGAAATGGCAAGTATAATATACATAGAAATTATTAGTAATAATTGTAAGATGTATAGAATTGTTACACACACATTTTAATGTGTCGTTTTAGTTGATATGCGCCACTTTACTGTTGTTCAGCTTGTCGATGTGACGGTGCGGTTTCTAGGACAATTACATTTAATTCTTGTTATATCTTTGTAGCTTTTGTTATTTTTGTTAAATTTGTCCTTGTGTTACATTTTTATTTATTTATTTATCATTTTCTTTTGGTTATATAATAAATAAATAAGACATTAAAAGGCAACCTACATTTAAATATTTCATTATAATTAGTTTATGTTTGTTGTTTTTATATGAAGAGAAATAAAAATAGGCTTTACGGTATTACAAACACCCAAATTTAATACGACTAGTACAAATTTCAAGTGCTTTAATAACATTGAATGCAGTTGTGTTACTCCACACTGCCGCCGAACAATATTACAGTTACCTTGTCTTAGACCTCCGGAGTATAAACTGCACCTACGAAACAATGAACCGACCTCGAAAATGATCATTAACACGTAAAAATTAAAATCATAAAGTAAGTAAAATTCACACGCCAAACTACGAAGTTGCTGTTTCGTCTAAAATACCTTGGATTTCTTTTATTTCGTTAATCAATTTGGATGTTATTTTTAACGTTTTAACACAGATTTTCAATTCTAATTGAATAAACAGCCTCTGTGATGTTCTTGTCTGAGTGTTGGAGTTAGAGTGTTGGCCATTTGAGAGTTGGAGTATTGACCTAGAACACTGGAACGCAGAGATCTCGGGTTACATTCTTGACAGACAAAATTTTGTATTTGAAATTTCCTTGGTCTGAAATCATTGAAATTTTTACCAACATGGGTATAAATATATAACATAATTTCAAGCTATAGTAACATTACTAGAATTGAACAGGGAGGACCATGCCATGGCGCGTCTCAAACTCTACGGAGTAGGTAGTTCTATTTTATTTACATAATCGTAATCAGGTTTTTTTTTATGAATAAACCTTCAGTAAATAATTATCTAACTGATAGTAAAAACGCCTAAAAATCCGTTGCGTGTTTTAGGAGTAGTTAGCGAATATATAGACAGACAGACACGGAAAGTCACTTTGTTTTATACTATGTAAAGATGCTAAAACCAAAGTATAATTGGTGCTCATATCAAAATTCTAAACGAATAATATTATTAAAAAACTATAAATCATTTTCATGAATAAAATTTACGTTTGATTTGAACGTTTGACCTTGATTGACAGCTTTTAGCTACTACTTAATCATCAGCCAACAAATAAATATTAATTTATCATTTACAGAAATATGTTTATCATAAAACTATTTTTTATTAAAAGCTCTTGAAGGCAAAATTATCGAAACTACTGCAATTATTGAAGCCCACACGCAAATGGCACAGCTTATACAAGGTGATCTGCTAAGAAACGGGTCGGAATGTCTTCCGGATGCCACTGAACTGGAACATGTGTACATTCTTTTTATTTTTTTCATTCTCAGCCCAATATAGGCTCATCATTTATTTTATATCATTTTAAAAAGGACAATAGTGGTTGATCTTTATATTTAGGTAGGTACCTACAATGTATATCTCTCGCCTTGCACTCACTTACTAGTACTAGTCGGAATTTTTGCGGTTTTATTCTGGTGGTCTAAATATAATTGGACTACTAACACCTGTCAACAGTAGTTTTCTTGCCCTGGATATTATAATGGCTTTGAATAATTTTATCTCAACAATTAATGAAACTGTGAATTATTTTGGAATGTTGGCTACAGTTTTCGTTTAATTTCCATTTTTATACAATACTAAAAACCAAGTAAGTATGAAATAAAACATTACAATGATATACATTAATATCTTATATTTATTGAGAAATAGTACTTATCGTTTTGTTCTATATTTAATTAATGTATATTAGGCGTAAAAAAAAAGAAAATTCTTATAATATTTTTGGGGGAAATTGCCGTTGTAAAGACCAACAGTAATCTGCCGTCATGTAACGGTCCCGAATACCCTGGTACCTTTCCACCATCACTATTAGGTATTAGGTGTTGGTAGAAGTGCTCGCCCTGCTCCACTCTCAAATTCTCAAGATTATCAGGAAATCTAAACCATGTAACTGTGGAGAAAGTCTTTATAACTTTATGCTCATATTCACCTTAAGAATCTTAAGAACCAAAGCCAATTCAGTACTTCCATGAATATGTTCGCAAATTGTGAACTGGAAATTATAAAAAGCTGCAGTCATATCAAGGGATTTTTTTTTAATTTTGTTGATCTGTGTAATCAACATCCATGTGTTTGGAGAATTCACTTCGGCCTCAGTGTCCGCCTTCCTGTTCTTTTATTTCTCCACTCCATACATTCTTTGACTTGCCTTATTGGAAACAATACGCGAGCTCTGGCGCGTAACAAAACAGTATCATTTAGCAGAACTAAAGTTTATTTGGAATCGGTAAGATGATACCATTTTGAAATAAATACTTACATTCATATTCATTTTTCGATATGTTCAAGGTGTCGAGTCCGTTTTTCTTAGGCCTGCTTCTTTTACCGGTAGAAGATTTATTCCCCACATAACAAGCCAAATTTCGTAAAACTTGGCAGTAGAAGCTTAGGCGATATTTGCTATGTCACAGACAGGAAGGCTGCCGCGGATCCGGATGTACTTGACGCGGTCTTTCCGCATGACTCCACCCATCCACCGCAGCCACAATATCAATGACCGCAGCATATTCATGCCTACGAACATGCAGCTACTGCTTATATTATTAAATGTATTTTTTTATTTATAATAAAAATTAGTAGAGACCTAAGAGTTTACTTGACGGTGACTACTTATGCCATCTATGAGCAGAATTCGTGCAGTAATTCACGAATCAATTATACGATTATGTATAAAAATAATATATTTTTTTATTGTCCTTTTTTTACATGCCTTAATAATGGAATGTATTGTGAAATTTTACGTATATGTACAGTGGTGGAATGAAAAAGTTCGCCAGGTTTAAATTGATTCATTTAATGTTCCGCTGGCACATGTTACCTTTTCAAACTAAGTCACAGAACAAACTGTTCCACAGAAATTTATGTTTAACTGTTTGATAATAAAGTTTAAAATTACTTAGGTCAAAGTTGTTTGTTTTGCTATCTTGTCTAAGAAGATATTTTAGAAATGTAAAACCTTTTTATTGCTTTTAATATTTCTGATAAGCATAGTGATTATCTTCTTTGTTTGTTATTGTCAAAATTAAGTGTCTGTTTGTAACGTCAGAATAACAGCTTCTTACTAAATGCATATGAAAGTATTAACTGTACCTATACCTAAAAAACTTTTTTTTTTCTGTCTGGATGTTCCGGCTAATCTCCGAGACAGGTAGACAGATCTTGACGGGACTTTCATTAGCAGATAGCTGATATTATAAGTAGTAACTTAAGCTACCTTTTTTAGGATTCCAAAAAAAACTGCGCAGTTGAAGTTGCGGACATAGTTACTGAGTTCATACATATATGCTACATGCTATATAGTATTTTATAAACCTAACATTTATTAAAATGTTGACAGTACTGTTTCTTGTACTCGTGCTAGCAAAAGTCGAAGGTGACGAATATTTTAATTCCGTAAGTGTACTTTGGGTATTAGAGTTGAACTTAGGATAATTTTACACTTGATTATGGGATATTTTAGTTAGATTTAAATCAACTTGTAATTCTATGTCACTGTATCTGGTTTTTGTTACAAATAAATTATTATTATTTCCCATGAGATATGGATTTGAAGTTCAAACGAAGTGACCCACATATATAGCTCTACATTTGATATACATATTCCTGTGTATTCAAATTTAAAATTTGGTATGCGGCTCTACTTATATACAAACGTACAAACAAATAGTAAACATAAAATTTATACCTACACACGATATATGTCTTGATGTTGTAGTGTTGAGAAAAAGCCACATTTTCAAATATGATTAAGTTCTCAGAGAGCCCAACCGCACTTATCATTCAGAACTGTACTTCAGTAGCTTATTGTTGTTCCACAATGCAATCTTAGATCGATCTCATGATGCATTGCACCTCATTTCACTCAAATACTGCAAATGTTGTTGCTATTAGCGGCTATTCACACAGCATTGGCATGTGCAAATCAAAGCCGACAGTAATTTGTGTAATACATGCTTTATATGAAATATTGCAGTTTAGAACTATTGGATTTGATAACTCAATCGTGATTATCGTTGTATTAGGCCCTGTAGTCTTTATTGATGTTTGATCAATATTATTTTATTTTAACTAGAAATAATCGCTTTAACATCGTTGGCGTAAATTTTGGATTTTATGTAGGTAGGTATTCTTCAAAAATCATCTCATTTTCTTGAATAAAAAGTGTCCTACGTTCATTCTAATTATCGCCAGGATTTATAAATAAAAAACCAAACTAACTTTAAGAATATTGTAACATAATATTGACGAGCTGTAGCCGCCAATTTGTTCACGCAGTATTACAAATACGTATATTTTTGTCTTCTGAACCTACCAGGATATTGGAATTAAATATACTCTAAAATTAAAGACTCAATTCTTAGTTTAGTCTCAATTTTTTAATTATTATACTAGCGATCGTGACAGAGGTTGTCCTGCCTTGAAAAAAAATGTAGATCCTGATTGCACTGCCACCTACTAGGTTCAATTGTGAATTTAAACCTATAAACTCAATAGAGTGGGAACCACTCAAACACACAGAAAAAAAAACATTAAAATTGGTCCAGTGGTTAAGAAAGAAATCCAGAAATATATACACTAACATTAGAATTTTATAACTGAGGTCAATAATAGAGATTGATCTTTTAAGTTGGACTCAATTATACATAGTTATAAAACTTCATCAAGAGCGGTTTATTAGTTTCGGAGTTTGTCGCGGACATACATCGTGACGCGAGATTTTTTTTGTTTTTATTTATATATTTTTTTCTGAATATTTGAGATAAGCCAAGTCAAGACACAGACAAAAATTCGAAAAATATCATTTATGATTAGACATATACAAATAACAATTCTCACTAAAGTTTTGAAATTAATTTTGAAATGACAGACAGATGCTTAAATTTTATCTATCTGTAGTTATAGATTTAAGCTTTAATGTCCAAACTCGAATATTACAAAACATTGCTTAGTTTTGATACGGAAATATAGTACGTATAAACGTTCCTAAATTTCTTCAACTTATGTGTTAAGAATATCAATCATCACACAGATATGTGTTACTTCGGTATAATTAATTCAATATAATTTGACTTTGGACTAGCTAATTTAACATAACATTGTAGTGTTTTTCTATACTATTACAAGGAAGTAATTGAAACTTATGGAGATTTTTATTTCCTGTATCAAAATCACCGACCTACGGCAGAAATGTAAGTATTTTTACGTCTAATTCCGTGGCAATATTGGTTTCTTCAAATCAACGAGAGTCTATGAGAAATAAACCGCATCGGTTGATTCCCTCGATTTTTTCCGGATAAGATAGATTTCCTCCAGTGGTTTCGCGGTCTGGGTTACTCTTATCGATTGTGGAAATCAAATAAAACCATGGCCATGTTCCCTAATGTTCATTGTATAGGAAGTCGTGACACCTTGATCGTGGGGACTGAACCCTTTGAAGATATCCACACAAAAGTTCGTGTCAATGAACCTTTTGTTCGATTGTTTGTTTTTTATATCATGTGTATTAGTGTCATGATGTTTGGTGATATCCTGTCTTTATTACCTAATATAATTGCCTATATATAGTCCTTGAGTAAATTTAATAAAGATTTTTGTTCGCTAAACGAATAGTTTTTACATAAAATACTATAAACTAATACAATAAATAAAACTTACTTATATTGTATTCTATGTATAATCGCTTAAGACTTCGTAGAATACTGGGGTCACCATCTTCTATGAGTAAAGTGTAAATAAGGCTGGCTATGTTACTTCGTTGGATTGCTATATCCAGATCCATAGTCTGAAGTGACTACTAGCCCTTTGATTACCTGAAGTCTATTTGACGTTTTGTAGTCTACCACGACTTAATGGTTAAAGTACTCGCGCCTTCTGTAGGCTCGAATTGTAGATGGAAAGCATGTACAGCTTAGATAGACTTGACCTGACGTATCCAACTCACCAAGTCACCTTGGAAACTCGGACGAGTAGGCTGCTCGGACCCTGGCGTGAGAACGGGCGCGTATACTGTCCGTTTCCCCTAAAAACAGGGCCCAGCAGTGAAACAGTTATTATAACTCCTGAGCCATCACAAGAGTGTATAGAGTTATTTTTTCTAAACATGAAACCTTTAGTTATTAAATAAATTAACCTTCAATAGAATTATTATGAAAATGTATATCTAATTATATCATAAATATAAAATTAGACTCAATCGTACTAAACTTTATTTAAATACTAATCAATAAATAATAAAAAATAGCTTATGGCCATTTCATATAGGATAAAATATTTTTGATTCGATTGGTTTCTTATATAAAAGTAATGGGATTACCGCTCATTACTTTTATATAAAAGAGCGCAAACGATTCTATAATTGTAATCTGTATTGCATCTAGAAAATGGAACAATTTGTTTTATCTCAATTAACTACCCACACTTTAATCTAAAATATTATCAGATTATTTTTTTTCTGAAAGATGCCCAATTGAGTTTGGGTTCTTACAAAGTATCAACTAAGAGTAAGAGTGGTTATTAACTTTTGGTCGATTCTTATATCTTACCAACCGTTCTTTTGGTTTACTATATGTTATAATTAGACATAAGATTGAAACAACTAATTTCAAAATTCAGCCGACGGTAAGGCAAGTGAATGAATAGTAAGATATAGGAACCGGCCGTCTTTAATTTCATTTCCGCTGGAACAAATTACTAAGGTTCTTATTCATAGAGAGTTAGAGTAAGTTTCAATGCTTCTGTAAGAACCATAAAGCCGCGTTCAAACTTACTCTTTCTCTATGAAAAAGAACGTTAATATTTATGACTTGATCTTAAAATTGCGTAAACGTAATTATTTACAAAGGTACATTCGCGGTATGAAAAGGTTCGTCATCTTTGTTTGTACGAGTATAAGACACAGTACTACCAACATTTTGATAAATGTTACGTTTCTAAAATATAGAAACGTGAAAATAGAAAATTGGAATATTGATAATGACCGAAACTAAGATTAACAATGAGAAACAAAAAGGATATAATCATTACGCTTATCATAAATATTAAAACCAATAAAACGGTTTTACATCTCTAAACAATGTTCTTAGATAAGATAGAAAATCAAAGCTTGTATCTAAGTAATTTTAAACTTTATTATCAATCAGTTGAACATATTTTTTTGTGGAACAGTCTGTTTGTTCTGTGACTTAGTGTGCTCGCGGAAGGTTAAATGATACAATTTGAAAACTGGCGAACTTTTTCATACTACGACTGTACATACAAGCACGTTTTCATAATTTCGATTTCAAACGAAGGTCAAACAATTCGTGACCGTTTCTAATAACTGGATCAAAGAACGGCATAATTCGCCCATATCTCATTGAAAGCAAAATTACAAATAGGGCTGGCAGATATACAAAAGCTCAGTTTGATGGTATTTATCTTTCATCTGGTGACCTTTGAAACTTTTTTGAACATAGAGATATTCGTAATTCATGACCCTAAACATATTAGAAGGTAGAAGCAATAAAATAACTATTTCTTGAACATATTAACTTCAGTGTAAACTTACTGACAAACATGTACCGAAATCGCTGCCAACGGAGAGCGCTCCCATAATGCGGAGTACGTTTCGACTTTCCAATATAGATAGAAAAACAGTCCAAGAATTTACACAAAGATACAATTAATGCTAACAATATTATTAATTGTATCTTTGTGTAAATTCTTGGACTGTTTTTTCGTGTTTGTGTATTTAGTGGACTGTGTTGTCTTTAAATATATAAATTATTATTGTTATAGAGTTAGTTAATTGTACTTAATAAATAATAAATAGCTATCCGTAAATATTTTTAGTACCCATGAATAATTACGATTTATTTAATCTATTTAATGACAGACGCTCAATTTGTTTTTTAGTTCTTTCAAAATATTAAATTATTATTGCATACATATGATTATTCCTTAATAAATACGCTCACCGAGGAAACGTAGCCAGGCTTTTGGACACCTTACCCATACTTGACGAAAACGATGACTTTTTGAGATACTATGGGTAGAATACAACTAAGTTTTCTTTTTTATATTAGTTTATCAAGTCATTGTAATTGTATTAGCATAATAACTTGTTTTATTACGATTCTCATATAATGATGTGGATATATGACAAAAACTTCATAGAATTCACTTGATTTCTACAGGATCAAGCGCTGAGTTCGCATTAGATTGACGTAAACTCTAATTGCTCCCAAAACCAAGTAGAGAAACCATGACCAACAATTTTCTCAAAAAAGAACCCAGTAAACGATTAATTAAAAACCAGGAGAATCAAATCTCGTGGCTAATATGCAATGATAGATAGAAACGATATTATTAGTTATTATTAAAGATAGAAAGATATTATTATTCAAAGTATTATGAAACGGCAATAAGAAACAATAGCATGGTGAGTTCAATTTAACATACATAATCATTTTGCAAGAAAATTGCGATCTAAAAACTTAATTCGCTCGTATTTTAAAAAACGTTCGGTCTTGAAAAAAATAAAATGCAAGACATTGTAAACTTGTCACTTATGAAGGACCTGGTGTTTTAATAGTATCAATGACATGCAATTATCGCAAGCTTTATTCGCTTTTATAACCCATAATATTCATCAAATGTCAAAAAATCTAGATTTATTTGTGCATAAAGTTATGTTGTATCTGACTCATCTCCACAATTGCGCATACGGTCATAACATAAAATCTATTTTGGTTTGCTCTATAATGCATACAAAACAGTTGACTTTGACAAATGACAAATATGCTTTGATTTTTTTACTTTGAATTCATTGTTTGAACAAACATAAAACTTTAGAAGAGGAATAATAAATAGGTAATACAGCATAAAAGGTGGTACAGTTCAATAACGATATAGGCACCATACTCCATGAAGTGGCGAATTTTCAAGTATTCGTAACGCTCTATTTAATTACGTCAGATTCAATATTTTGTTGCATACAATTCGATTAAGTTTGTTTACAAGCACTAAAACCTACATATAAAAAAACACAGCACTTTATTTCATTAATTTCAAAACCTATCTGTTAGACCAAAAATTTAACCGAGTTCACAAAATCTTTATTGTATTCGTTCTTTATCAACAGACAGACAAAACTTTTTTCGCTTTACAATCATAGCCCTCCACGATGGCTATTAGCATTCAAGTCATTGAACAAACTAATCTGGATTCTAATCCCGTTCCGACATGGCGTCTACGGTATTTCCAGTATTTCTATTAAGCCCAAGAATATGTGCGAAACTGTTTTTTTATTCTTTCAACAATCTTGGGTTTTTTAGTTATAAACATCTGTAATACAATTACATTACTTACAATTTGCTACAACTCGGAAGGGCTTATGCTCAAAAAAGAACAGCACTGCTCACAATTAGATGACTTGTTATAATCAGACAACCTTACGGTTTAAGAATATTTCATTCACTAACTCCACACAAACATTTTTAGGACACCACGCCATCCCTCGAACAATTTTACAGTAAAAAAAACTTAGCTAGCAAATTGGCACAATTGATAGCGGATTGAAGTTATTAATAAACTATTTTAATTAAAACGGTTATGAATAACAAGAATTTCATACATTATTGTTTGGAACTTTAAGATAATATTTTATATAAAATATTAGATTTAAAGTTTTACATGTCATTGTAATAAAATAAATCGAATACAGTAAAAATCTATCGCGTCTGCCAATATGAAAATAAAATGTAGTGAGTACCGTCTATATACAATTGAGAGATTTTGAATTCTAATCTACATAATTACCATATCATGTTAGAAATAAATATTGTTTCATAAAATTATGTTAAATTACAGAGAACTACTCTATACAAAACAGGCGCTAATGACAGAATAAATAAAAATATAACATTATTAATTATTGGCCGATTGTATCGTTTAGAAATTAGAGGGTACATAACAAAATTAATTATTAGCTAAAAAAGAAACATGACAAGAACAACTAAAAAATTGTAACACATGATAACAAACACAAACTCTCAACGGTAGTTTTTCAAATTTTTTACTTCAGTGGTAAATTATGTTTAATGTCAATGTGGAAAATTTCCTGAGGTTTTACTCTAATCTGTTATATTGCCACTTAATGCACCAGTAACAAAATAATTCCTATAGCAGTGGTGACATGCCTATGAAAACCATCTTTGACAGTTTTAGTGCGTTTTACTTCTAATGTATCTAACTTTATAAATATTTGCTTCGTTCATTATTCAAGAAACAGGTTTTTCATATTTAATATAACATTTAATACAATGTAACGCGTATTAGTTTCTATAACCAAGACATTTAATATTTGCATCTCTATAAACGTATACAAATTCTTAAATATCTTTGCAACGTTTCAAATGCTATTTGAAAACAATTACGAACACATCAACTCCAATAAAAGATAATAGTCCAGCACCAAACAATAATGAAACATTACCTCTATCTTGTCTAATAACTGCAGTCGTGAAGGGACTGATTGCCATCCGATCTTTCGATCACGATCCACTCATTGCTCAAGCGTCGCTAAATGTTTCCATTGTGTACACAAAATGGTTAACGGAACCTGGATAATCTTTGGTGTATATGGACTTAAACGTCGTAAATGCAAGAAGTCGTAGCTAGTCTCACAAACTAGATACATTTTAAGATTGCCATTATATTATTCCAATTCATTCTAGACAGAATATTATACAAACCACACCTACCTCAAATTTTCAAAATAAATCTCTGAGATTCATACCTATTTATATATTAAAAACATATATAATAAGAGATGAATATCGTTGTCATTACCGGTATGTAGTCCAGTGCTGGACGTACAAAGAACTTTCAAGGATCGCGCCACATTCTGTCGCTGCATTTTCCACGTCTAATTCTTACTGACGACCTTCCGTAGGCTGGAAAGAAACCTACATTATAATTCCCGAGACACGGTCTCCTTTCTGAAATAGGTCTACACCATGCCTTGACTTGTCATCTGTTTTGCGACAGACGTTGCTTATTAGTAGTATATTCATCACTAATTACAACCTTCTCTATTTCACAGTACAAAGACCTATGGATATCAAGAACAGGCCTCGCATCCCAATACCTGATGAAGATCCCTACAGTATCGCCAGCTCCAATGCAAATGGTTCTGGATCAAGCGGTAGCTCCGGTGGGTACGGCCACAACGGTCACAATGGGCACAACGGACACGGCGTGGTGGCAGCGACGAGGGAACAGCTCATGATGCAGATGGGACAACGGAGAGGGGAGAAACCACCCAATCTGCCACCCAGGGAAAATGGCTACGGACCTGCTGATATTCCCAAGGTATGATTTTGAATATCTATTTAATAAAATTTATGAAAATAAGTATATATATATATATATATATATATATATATAAAATATATACATTCAATATTTCATATTAATTTTAATAAAAGGTTTCTAATAAAATTACAGTTTTTATAAAATAATTATATACCTTTTATGATAATACTCTTACAATGCAGATAGTAATTTTTTGAAATATGCTGCCTCTTACTGTCAGAGAGGCCAAATCTTTGCCAAAATTCGGAAATTTACTAAGAAATCACATTTTTTCCGCAAATAGCTATGAAATGAAATGAAATTGAAATTTATTTGCATATGACACGGTACATAAAATCCAGGTCTTAAGTTTTACATATATGAGTTCACATGTCACCCATAGGGTGTACAAATATTACATCGTCTTAAATTAAAATATTATTTACGTTGACCACGGAAAATTAAATTAAAGTATTGATGTCAAAAGATAATATGTCTGATTAACATAATATAATTATGATATTATATTGAGAACTTAAGTATTTTTAAATATGTTTGTATATATATATATCTATATATGTATATTTATATGAGTATGTATATAATTATGTCTTGTGTATCAATAATAAATTAATTCTTGATGTAGTTTAAGTATTTATGTACCTATTACCCGCACCACCTACTTCGCCAGATTATCCAATAAATTACTTTAAGTTAGGTTGCCTGGAAGAGATCGCTTAATTGTTTTGCCTAGAAAATATTTTAAATATGGTTAAGATTTGTAATAGTATATTGTGGTGTGCAATCAAGTGTTATCTATCTACATAGCTCTTCTATGGCGAACTTAGCACTATAGCCTATTTTATATTAGTGATTCGATGAAATATATAAACACGAAAGTTGAATGTACTAAACTAGAATGTCTGCTCTTAAAGTTTTGAGTGCTATACTAAAAATATTCTAGAGAAGATGAGAATTATAATAGAAATAAGTAGTTGCGACCATTTCTATAACAACTATCTTAAAATGATTTGTAATTTACACCTAGCGAATTACCTGGCCGGTGGCAACCGCATTTTACTTATATCGAAATGAAATTTCACGCGGCTTGAATAATATTTTGTTATTCAATCATGCCGTGAATACTCTGATACAAGAATTGATTCATGTAAACCAAATTGATAGTCTCAAAATTCAATATTACTAGTGAATGCAATTTATACTGCATAGATATATTGAGGACTAGTACACACGTGCCTTCGTTTACATAAACTTTGAATCTGTTTTATGAAAATTGACTATTTTCTCGAAATAAAAAGTAGCCCATATTCATCCCATTTATCAAAAATATATCCGAATTTGATTTAATAATAACAAAAAATGAGTTTGATAAAATTATAAAGTATTCAACATGCTTTATTGTGCAGTTAGAGGAATTACAAAAATGCAATAGGCAGTCTTACTGTTATTAGCGATTTCTTCGAGATTATTCGAGATAATTTGATATAATTATATATTAGTATAATGTGAAACCCACTACTTTGAACAAGCCCAGTGGGTACTCCCAACATATTTCATACAAAAGTATTGTACACAGTAGTGGGCTTTTGTATAAAATATTTTATTCAAAATGTTTTATACAAAAGCACATTTCCATAAAATGTTTTGAAATATTTTCTCTCCCAAAATGTATACCCAAACTGAATCGAAGATAAAGATGTAACCTAAATCAAGTGACATGACTTATATGGGATTAGTTATGTTATTTCAACCACAATTCATAAGGATAAAAGGGACTCTAAATGCATTTGGTGATAACGTTGTAATTTATGCAAATTGAGAACTCGCGTCGTAACTGAAGTTGAAAGAATGAGTCATTTAATTTGGCAAACACTATAAAATGATAATGTTTTGAGATACATTGCCTTTATACCATTTTATTTGAAGTATTACAACTATACTATTAGGAGTTAATATTAAACTAGAAATGTATTGTAGATGTAACTTGCTGTCCCTTGTTTAATTGATTAATTTAAATCAGTGAGTGTCTTAAATAAAGCTCATTGATATCAAAATAATACTTATTAGATATGTGTAGTACGTATTTTAACCGCTCATGAAGTTTTGTTATTATATAATTTTTATGTATAATTGTTTCGTTTAAAAGATTTTATTAACTTTATTATTGGTTGCTTCAATAGATTCTTATTATATTTTTTTCATATTTCATATTTCATTTTCGAATACTGTGTTTTATTACAATGACATCATGTTGTTGTACACCAAAATTGAATATGTGATTTATTAGTAACCAGTTCCATGTTTTAATTACTCTCACTAACAAGACCGTTACGCCATAACTTTTTCATATTAAAAAATTCATTCACATCTCCATCTAGATTAAGAGAAAGTTTTCTATTTTTAAATTCATAATCCAATTATACAATTTACAACCGTTACGCAATCGAAATGCTTTAGCTGTCATAATCATTTTTATTACACGTCTCAAGTCCGTCAACAAGCCTCGCGTCTGTATTAAAACGTAAGATATCTTCAGATTTATATCTATTGATGCTACAAAATAACATATCGATATTGACAGGAGGTTAAAGATCAATTCGATTATCGACTTTCGGTTCCGAATTCCTTTGCTTCGAGTACACAAAAGCTTTTCAATAGATCGGAACATAGTAGATATTATACACGATGCGATCTCGATGATGAATGATAGTAAACATCCCATCGGCTTTTATTAGTTTACTCAAACGCGTTGCTGCGAAAGCGCGTGTGACGTTATACAAATGAACAATGTCTTTTGTGTGTCTGTTAACCTTCACTTGAAGTCGTGGCTGGGTAAACTGTATCGGGTGTTGTATCGTTGTTAGTTTACATCGGTATGTTTAAATGTACGTCACGGAGATATTTGAATCCGAACTTAGTGTTCTTATATTGGATTGAACAGTTCACTCAACTTCTACTTGTTTACAAGTTGCTATTGCTAGGCTTGAAACTATAGTTACTAAGTTAGCAACATTTTTCCTAGGTTAGAAATTAGTGTATCTACTAAAATATTTCGTTACCGTAATAAAATGCTCGCAATGGCCAAAGTAGGATTCAATTACAGTTAGGTGTTAATATGCAATAATTTTTGGAAAGTAGCAAATACATCGTTGCCTAGTGTAAAGTTACTAAATTACCAACGCAGTGGTACTTCAATTTCAGGGATGCAAGATGGATTGATGGTTTCATAATACATCACTACTCAAATGTGAAAGTTGTGTCAGGACATTTCCCTTCTCTCTCTTATGCACATTAAACTAGGAAAATTATTTTAAATTCGAATCTACATTAAACGAAACTAATTGTAATAAATAGATATTTCGAATCCCACTTTGTGAGGCACTACTATAAAATGTGCTTAAAACTTGTTATCCCATACCATACTTACGATCCATGGGTGGCTTTCATAAGTCTGACGCTCTGATAAGACTACATTTCTATGAGTTCTATATCAATATTTATTTGATTTTGGATACCATATTCGCTGTACAAGGTGTAACACCCACGGATGGATTTTTAAGATGTTTTGCACGCGTATTCCATGTTTTACATGTCCCGAGATTCTTGTTTGTCTTCTGATTGTACTTTACTGTGATTGAGTGATCTTTGGATATTGTTAGTTACTTACCACGCTTGTATAAAGAATATTGTTATCTTTATTTTTAACCGACTTCGAAAAAAGGAGGAGGTTCTCAATTCGTCGGGATCTTTTTTTATGTATGTTCGCCGATTACTCCGTGATTTATGATCCGATTTACGTGGTTTTTTTTGTTCGACGCGGAATAGCTTCCAATTGGTCCACTAAAATTTTTACATAGTTTGGCCCAGTAGTTTTCATTTCACGAACATTTTTTATGAAAAAGATTTCCTTTTCGTTCCATATGTACACCAATTACTCGGAGATTAATGACTTACTATATTTTGAAAATTACTAAGCACCGACTTCAAAATGTTTTAGATAATATATATTAGTAATAATATCTTTAGAAATAAGTTATTTTATACATTTTAGTTTTTTAGTTTTTGAAGTCGGTTTTTTTAAACGAAGTTTTCATTTTATAATTACTAATATGTAGGAATAGGTAAGGAAAGGAATGCTCCGGTGGTTCGGGCATGTGGAAAGAATGTATGATGAAAGAATGACTAAACAGATATACAATGCAAAAGTGGATGGATGCAGAAGTCGCGGAAGGCCACGACACACCTTCCATGATCAAATTGATCGTGTACTAGCAGAAGATGATGTCAGGAGCCTTAAGAACAGACGAGCGTGCATGACAAGAGCTATGAATGTTAAAGAAGCAAGTGAGGTGTGTAAGAATAAGCCTGTATGGCGCTCTGTTGGTCGTGCCTACCCCGCAAGGGACCTGGCGTAAAGTTATGTATGTATGTATGTATGTACTAATATGTAGTTTATGAAAGAAAGAAATTGTTTAATATGCTACTTGGATTGTCCAATTTTGTATAAAAATGTATAGTTATTATAAGTACTTTTAATATTGTTGAAGAAAAATTGAAATTTACGAAGTATAAGAATCCAGCAATATTGTACAGTATTGCTGAATTCTTAGACTTCGTAAATTTCAACCTAGTGTTTACCTGAGAAGTAATATCGTTATAATTGAAAGAGACACTAGAGTTTTAACCACTAAACTACCTCAAGCTTAATTAATCGATGATCGTCTAAAAAATAAAGTACAAAATATTAGACCACATAAAAATTTAGGATGAAAATAAAATCTATACGGCTTATTTAATTTATTTTCTATACCAGTACTAATACTACGCTAAGCAATATTTTAGAGAAGCGGCAGGAGAGACTCTTTCCTAGAACTTGCCCAGAGGCATTACTCACAAACGTCTTTCGGCGATCGTTTACCTGCGCTCAACTCGAAAGAGTCACTGAAATTTCGGATAGAAGAAAGAAAATACAAAGATTTCTTTGAAAAAACAATAATAAAGTATATTAACACAAAAATAAACGGAACAGTAAATGCTAAATGCATTTACATGTAAAAAAACACCAGCAAAAGAAATTCTCAAATGGAACGACGAAAAGTGTTTGCGAGTAAGCCTTCAAATTCAATTTGCTAAACTTTTAATCTCTCCAATAAAACTTTTTAAATATTTCCAGCCTGACTACGACGATATAGAAACAAACGGCCGCGTACCATCACAGTTCCCGCGCGGCAAGTCGGATAAGGGCAAAGACAACAAGAAGTACGGTAAGTAACCCTTGCATACATTATTTTAGCTGTAAACAAATCTTTTCATTTACGCACTTCATAATTATGGATAGGTATATGAACAGCTGCTACCTGATGTAAGAGACGGTCATGCGGCAACAATCAAATGAATGCACGTCAACTTCTAACGAAATATGTTTTTTTCTTTTGGAATTCACTCCTTAACAATCGGGTTTCATAGGTCTTCGGTATGGAAATTTGATGAGTGAAATAATAAAAGCGTTTACTCAAAAGCGATAAGTTTTTTATTATATAATTTAGAACTTAAATGCAATCAAATAAGATTTAAAATAATATTTGTTGGATTATGTCTGGTTCATCTAGTATAAGTAATATAATATTTATATAACAGGATTGATACATAATATTTTACCGAATCAATATGAAAAATGTGAATAGGATAAAAATGCATATGTACATGCTTTCAGGATTATAAAAGGTGCGTTTATTTACCCTGTTTGCCGATATTCGCATCTTTAAAGTCAATAATACTTAAGGAGTAAACCCCAGTCGTTCGTTAGAGCTGACACATATTTTTTTTTATTAAATTATTAATTCGTCCAGTAAGTAATGTTGTATTTAACACAAAGTTCACACATAAACCGATTTTCATGAAATTCGATACATTTGTTTTTTATTAAGATAAATGAAAGAGATCCCTCAAAATACAGAACAGAAGTTAGTTTTGTTTAGGACAAAGTAGCGAAGAGAGCCTGCGTAACAATTAAAAGCGTAACTCAGAAGGAACCCTAATAAAAAAATACGGACAACCATTAATTTAAACAGATACATAAATTCACGAACACGAGCGGTATCACAGTGTAAATTCTTTCTGAATAGGCCATAACATTGTTTTAAAATGCCGCTGTGCAGTGGGCACTCGCCAAAATGGACGTCCAGCCTTATTAGGAATCGATCTACCTCATAATTTGTCTTTAATGGACAAATAGCCTCCGCTAATCCTGAAATGCGATCGGTAAACTCTTCTTAGTTTGTATTAAGAGATTTTTATTGTTAAATTGTGAGTTTATGTTGGCAGTGGTCATGGTTTGAACTCGTTTTATAAAATATTGATATTTAACATTGTTTGTTAGACGATAAAATTGTGTAACGTTCTGCCAGTATAGGAATTAAAGACGGAGAGCTACTTTCATGATTTTTTTTATTTTGTTTGTGATATTATACAGTAAGCCTTCGGGACACGGTTCACAATGGCAGTAATCTGGCAGTGCACTTAAATACTTGTATAACATTTAAGACTGATTGCATATGTATAATATGTAGTTATCCAAACTGAATTTTTATCATAAATCCTATTTTCACGACTCAACACGTGAGTGATATATTCTAAAGGACTATTATTCTTTTACTCTTACATCCTGATCGCGTGCATGGTCGTTTTCCTACTTTTCACGATCTTCAGCCAACCAACAGTCGGAGAATAAGGGATTATTCTCCGACTGTTGGTACACATATCATTTTTCACAATATCATGCCAACATTCTCAGACCCTCTTACCGAAACTTGTAAGATGTCGAACACCTAAATAACCGTTACACACATAACTTTCCAATCAAATTTAGTTTCTCTGCTATGTCAAGGACATGAAGACAGCGGAAATAGTGATAATTCCGAATGTTGTTCTGCGTCTATACATCTACCCCAGCATACTTATATATATTTTTAGTCGTGCAGGAACAGAGATAGAATACAATTTCCTGCAGCCTGGTAGCCTGTCCTAAGAGAACAACCCACAGCCAGGTGGTAGGGTATTTGCACGTCTGGATGTCTACCACCCACGGTCTAGCGTATGCCACCGTAACAACTTTGAGTTGTATTCCGGCATTAGTGGCCAGGTTCCAACCTCCGTTTAGAGAGCGACAGCACATTGGTAGCAACCTTTGGTGTTACAAATGTCCATAGGCGATGGTAACCACTTTTCATCAGGTGGACCGTCTGCCTGTCTGATGAACTCATGCAATAAAAAAGTGAAAAATAGTTACTTCCTTGATTTGCATCATAGATCCTCAGATCTAATGATACCAAGAAACCGTCAAAATGCGGTACTTTTAATAAATCTCACTTCAGATATGAATATCGTGATTTATAAGTCATCCAATCGACCTCCTCTTGACCATGACTGAACTTTCAATGCTGTTGACACTACAACAGATTTATGCGTGCACTGGACAATTTATACACACTGTATCAAGAGTAGTTTATATCAAATGGTTGGCACAACATCATTTATGTACGTCCACACAACGTATAGAGATTTATTAGTGTTGTAATGAGGTATAAGAGCGTGTGGGGTTGACTTTAAGTCATAGGATATTCAGGCTATTTCGCAACTTTGGCCATGTGCGTTACCGACAGTATAGTTTCATTAAAAAGCTTAAAAAAGTGACGAACAAAGTTTATTAAAGTTGATTGATACGTTGAACATAACCGTATGAATGAATGAACAATAAATAATAATTAAAATAATAACATTATTTGTTAATTTATTTACCATTAGCAACAACAATCACCTGCAAAAAAATATATAGCTAGGTATACTAATAATATCTACAGTTCAAATTACAAACGAAAAAAGGTTAGAAATAGTACCTAAATGGGTCCCAAATTATCGTAAGTCGGGACCGGTATCCTTTCAGGAATTACTTTAGTTGTGTTTTCATAACCTAGGTATTCGATAGACGTATATATCGAATATCAGCCAAATAGGTCCAATAGTTTTTCAGTGAAAGTATTACAGCCAAACAGAGAAATATACTTTTAACCCGAAAACTATCCCATTTTCGGTATAAAATGTATCCTGTGTTCATCCTTGGCATTGAAAATATATATATACTGAGTTCCAGCCAAATCGGACAGACGGAGCTACTTTCATATTTATAATAATAATAGCGATGACAGACCCACCACTAGCAGTTCACCCCACCCCAGTACTTTTTGTCCTCATTTCTCACAATAGCCTTACACTGGCTTGTCCTTGGGTGCAGTATTACATGGTGTAGATAGGGACAATCGCCGGTCAGTGTCACGCCACATTTACATTAAATTTGTCAAAGGCCTCTACATGTTGGCCTTCCCATGGCCCCACGTAAACCCTCTAAAAGTCCGGGCCAATTTTATGGCCCGTGGTCTTGAAAGACAAAGAAATAGGGATGAATATGATAATTCTACAATACCAGAAACATTTTCAAAATTGTTTTAAAATTAAAACAATATCGTATTTACATAATTTTTGTTTTATGTAAGTACTAATTCTCCTTCACGAGCTTTGCTATCAACCTTTTAGCGAGTTTAAGATTATTGTGACAGGGCTTTTATGCACCTTATGGATAATACGAGTAAACCGAAGCCTGTGCGTCCGACATTAGTTTTCTGTAAAGCTCTAAAACTCGAATGACATAAGTGAGATAAAATGTTAAGGATATACTTGGGCATGAATTTATTAAAGTTCATTCAGTGTCCGCCTATGTACGTACTGCTCTTATAATTTTTTGAAACTGATTGATGACTTATGTACTTATGTAAACTTCTTTATACATAACGATTTTAGTTACGTAGTAGGTACAGTTAAAATAGTTATTGCTTATAATTGTTTTAAAAACCTTCTCATAAGCAATTTCATTAATTATTTACCAATCATAAATTCTAAGCAAATTGGTAGTGTACTGCAAAATTTGTTTAATTGTTTCTTTTAATTTTCTGAATTTGTATTACTTTCATGTTAAAATGTATTGTTAGTGGTATCTACATATTACGTAAATTGTGCGATAGTAAATAGTATAATTAAAATCTTTAAATATCAACATTGTATATAGTTATTGAACATTGAACTATGAAATAAAAAACGTAAAAAAGCTCTTAGCTTATTTTTTATTATTTACAAACATATAAATCCTTCTTTCTTAGACACAGATCCCCTCCGCAAATAAATTTAAATAGTCATTCACTTTCCAATAATATCTTACATTTACCTCAAAATTATCCAAAATGTATTAAGATAATTACACAATATAAGTTACTTTTTTAAAGTTTTTCAAGGAGAAATATTGCAGAAACTAAAAGTGCACATTTGTGCCAAACGTATACTACATATCACAGGATAAAAATGGACTGATAGTGAAACAATGGGACCGAGTGGGTACTTGTGCATTAAAATACATATATCATTTATAATAAAATGTTATTTAAGTGTAAGCTATATTTGACTTACGACGCACGCTTTTAGTTACTTGATGAACTATTTTTAAATTTATAACCATATTTATTTAACGCTGAACATGTCTTATGTGGACATTGTTTACAACTAACATAATATTACTTGAACTTTTTCAGTTTTTTTCTAATCTATATGGATCCTGAAACTGTTTAATTAATGCCGATTTTCTTTTTCACAAAAATAGTCTTGATGGAACATAATTCTAAGAATTTATCTCAATGTTCAAGTGTCCTCAAGATATTAAGTCACTACCAGCATATGATAATGCACATACTATTAGATCAGTTAAATGTCCAAGTGACACATGCTTCTCATTAATGTACAATGGAAACGCTACCGTGATTATAAAAAAAACGCGAATAGTAAGTGACATTATAACATTTCAGTGTACCAAATTTCTCGTCTTAAACTCTTTTTTAAAAAACCGAAGAAGGTAATAAGTAATTCACCTGAACTAGGTCTTATATTTTGCTATTGGTCTATTGGTCTTACACTTCTATCTATACACATAAATAAAATTAAAGTGTCTGTTTGTAATGTCAAAATAAAAATGTGGATGAAATCAGGGAGTATAATTTGGACCAGGAGATTCCGCAAATGCATTACTTAGAATTTTTGTCTGTCTGGATGTTCAGACTATTCTCTGAAACGGCTGGACCGATTTTGGCGGGACTTTCACTGGCAGATAGCTGAAGTTATAAGGAGTAACTTACTATTTTAGGGTTCCGCGAAACAAAAATCCACGACGAATCTGCAGGCACAGCTAGTATTGAATAAAAATATTAATTAACGTTAAACAGCGTCTGTGGTCAAGTGGGCGACACTAAGTGTGGCTTTCTCGTCCTACCTAACTGCAACGCAGAGGCTCCGGGTTCGATTCCTTATATGGTATAAATTTCGTACATGAACATTTACCATTATTTGCTATGGTCCGAGTGCCCAGAGTGGTCCGTTGTATCTAGTAGTATACAGGCCTAAACTGCTTAGCTTGGGATATATAGGTATAATACAAAATGGTGTTTCTCTACCGATTGTATACCATTAACCGATGATATAAAAACTTTTGACACATATCCACTCATAAGAATGTAGAACAACTAAATATTAGTGACAGACGAAGTTCTGCTCGTTAATCTAAACCAGTTATATCAGACAGAGGGTCTTAAAATGTCAGAATCGATGAAGCATGAGGTGTTGAACGCAAAACGTGACCGGACTGGCATTAAATCCGTGGTCTGATGCATGAGCTATCTAATGTAGTTTAGTTTCTTTATTATTTATTTAAAGTTATTACTCAATGAGATTGCTTCATTGGATAATAGATCGAATGTTTATTGCTATATCATCAAATAATGACTAACTCTTGATTTGTCGAATGCTTTTGTCTTCTTCACGTCACGAAGTTTAGTTCCCACAATCTGTCAAATGATGTCACATTTTTTTTTGCAAAAACGTGTAGCGTAATTTATGAATGGCCCCTAAATACGCATGCTCAAAGTCTATCGCCTGCTTTAAAAGTGTTCAAATTTTAAATCTAATAGAACGTACACTTAAACAAATAAAATTACAAGCAGAAGTCGCGCAAACAATGACTTGGTGTTGCAACCGCGTTGGCATTTTACTATATATCCTTGATATTTCGTATAAAGGCATTTGGAAGGCGTAGGACAGAGCACGACCGAAACGACTTACATGTCATTCAGTGTATGTACGAATGTAAACGTTTGGGATTCAATGGTGTTAGTTATTACCAGGAAATAGCACGAATGTGGGTGGTCTTCGCTAAGTGCCATGTTTAAGTTTGTAGCTAGGTATGTTAAGGATTTCAAATGTATTATAAATCAGTACGACTTTTAATGCTACTCGATGTTAATCATACTCTAATTATTTGCTAACAGAAAATTAATTCTATTGCTTTTTTAAAATTATATTACCTGTGACGTCAGTCTTATGGGACTGACTACCTTTTTTCATAATTATTTCCTAGTCCGACAACATACCGAAATGGAAGAAACAAGAAAATTTTACATGAAAGTCCTGTTCTAGTCCCTATATTTATTATTGACATTCATTGAGCTGTTTCTGAGCCTACTTCCAGACAGACATCGTACGAATAGCAGTTTTTGGCATACATTTTGGCATTTATTTTGAAATCAAAGACGGATACTTTAATTACATTTAGGGCCGGTAGCTATATCTTACTATTCCTTCACTTTCCTTACCATTCATTGAATTTTGACATTGGAGTTTATGTCAAATGTTAACCGCTCATACGAAATGGTTGATACTAACTGTAGATACTATATCTCATGATTACAGATGACCCCTACTACTGCGGTTTGCGGGCACGCGTCCCCAACTTCGTGAAGCAGAACGGCGCCAAAGTCCTGCCGACGATGGCCGAGCGTCTCACCCTGAAGGAGGTGCCGGTGCCGAGCAAGCGCTACAGCGTCGCGCACGCTCACCCCGGGCCGTTCCCACCTCACATGCCGCCGTTTGCCCACGCGCCGATGCCAAACACCATGTGGCACGCACGCTCGTACGAGAGCGGAATCGGTGCGTACGAACGTCCCCCGAGGAAAGAGAAGCTCATGTACCAATTCTATCCTAACAGGGACCAACGGCTGCGTCCTCTGGTCATACAGCAGCCACGCTAAATTGTACAGACTAACAGCACTTTAAACCCACCGCCTCGGCGCGGACTCTTCGCTCCAACTTTGGTATTTACTTTCTTTATATAAGACTGCTTCGCTTGCAAGCACATCTGCCTGTGGCTTTCCTTTCTACTCTATTCTCACATTATTGTGCTCACATTTAACATTCACCGTTGTAAGTTGTTTCATCACCACGATTCTTTCTAGACAAGTGTTCTAACTTTTCTTCTAATGCAATGTTTGTAGCTTCCCTAGCTTTGCAATCACCGTTAATTTTAGTGCCCTTTTCTTTCTTAAAGCATTTTACAGTATATATGTATAGTCTTATATTTACAGCATTACATTCCAAATGCATCCTTACATATTTAAATACAGGTTTTTCTCCAATACAGTAGCTGTACACAGTTAAACTGGTTTTAAGCACCGCAAAGAAAGAGAACAATTTAGAAATAGATTTGGCTTCATGAGTTTCTGTTATTATTTTTATTTTTATATAAGTAATTATTGTGTTTATGAGGTTTTAAATATTGTTACAGAATTTTATATAATATCCTCTATGTTTTACCAAACTTATTTCATTTACTTTTCACAATTAAATTTAGCATGTCTGATTTATGCCTGTTAAGCAATATGGCCTAATTAATATTTTTGTTATTAGATGGAGAGCAATACGACCCCTACGCGTTGTACGGCCGCCTTCCCATGCCAGGCCGCGGGTTCCCTCCTCCACCGGCGCCGCACGCTCGCCAGATGTTCATCGGGGAGTGGGACTGAAGTGCTGAACCTACCGACTACTTAGTTCACTTAAGGATACCATCACATCGAAGGCAACTATAAAAGAATTCTAACTCTTACTTTCTATTTACTGTAACTTGGTTGTATATTCTGAAATTATTGTTTTGTACATACGTATATTCTTGATCGGCTGATGAATTTTTATTTCTAGTTATTTTGAATTTAATTCTTATTAAATGTGCAATATCACTTATTACCACATAATAAGTTATTTGTACACACGACACTGCCTTTCGCTAGTTACTACATCAACAATAAATTATAAAATCACGCGGTAACTGATGCCTGATGATTTACTTAAAATAACCTTGAAAAAAAAAACGATGTGACTGCATCCATTCGATGTTTTGGGAGGGGCGTTGTGAAAACATTGTAGTTTCCATTATCTAAATTATAGTCCTTGTTATTCATGATATCATAATCCTTCATAAAAGATTGTCAATACATTTTTATAAAACAATACAATACATCTTTCAACTGTATTTTGAACACAAAAGTTGAAAAATATGAATTTTAATTTTGTGATTCGTCAAGTTATTTTGGTCATGTTATAGACAGCTAGTTTTGGTATATGCAGTTGGAGAAACCATGTTGTACAGAACCAACAGTACCATCCGATAAGTTGACACTTACCAAGAGTTCTCACACACTAAAAATTATCGAGTGACCATGTTAAATTACAGAAAAATAGGACTACTGTCTTGTAATTTTGGAAATATCAACATATGTAAAGTAATCTCTTAAGGAATAATTTTCTTGGATGTTTGATAAATTGCGTATACTAAGAATGACATTATAAACTGTTTATTTAAATGTATTGACACAATAGTAGTAAGTTAGTGTGGGATGATGATACCTCTGATTTCAAAATCAGCAGACTGAAATATTTTATTAATATATTGAAATTAATGAGTTATATGTATTCAATTTTTAGCAAAGTTTATTATAACTTGGAGGTGTTATCGTCTTTAATATATGAATTAATTATTTGCATAAGAAAACACAATTTTTTAGTATTTATGAAAATATAATGGACTTTTGTAATCACATTAGTGCGTAGTTTTATATATTTTTATATAACATTACCATGTATGCAATATATATAATTAAATTGTAAAAAAACTTTAGTTCCGTAATGAATATTATTAAGTTAATTGTCACTGCCACTGTATTTAACATAATTGACGTGTTCAACAACATCATTGTTTCTAATTTTTTTTTTATTAATATAAGGAGTCAATCCTAGTCATAACAGGGTTGGGAATTTGAAAGATACATTTTAATTTGAATTTGTATTTTCACAATTTCAAAATTGAAATTAAATAAACGTAGTGTTTAAATAATTTCACGATATCGTTTCAATTTGTAATATATTTTTACATGAAGTAAAAATCCTACAACTAGCTACGAAATCACAAAATGCGACATCACATAATAAATATTTTAAAATATATAAATAATAATTTTAGATCAACCTGAAAAAAATCTAAATAAGAAAATTATTTTTCATCAAAACAAAGACTGTTACAATTTTTTGAATAACTGCTTTCTTCTACAAGGCATTGCAAGCTTTTGATCTAAATGATGTACTTGATACAATTCAATATTTTTTTTGTATCCAAGAAATCTTTAATGTCACCATAAATAAGAAACATAAAAATAACTTATAGGAATAAATATTATTTAGTTGTTGACAATAAGTAGGAATATCTTTGAAATTTAGACTTTATATACTTAATAGGACATATAACCAATATTTTAGTAACTATGTTGTAAATATTTTATATTATTCTTATATCTAACAATATTTAGATTTATTTTATACTTTACCCAATACTCAACAATCTTTTTTTATTCAATTAAGTTGACAATTACTTGTAGTTGACAATTACTTGTAATTTATTGTCACAACTTGATTTTTGTATATTTTTTGTGTATATTTTTAGCATAGCTTTGTATTCATTTTTTGTATTTTAATATTTTATATAGACGATATATCAGTTATCACTAAACATGGCCAGTGAGTGATATGTAAAAAATATAAAATGAATAAAGGCTCTGTGTGGCCAAGGCCTAAAATTTCTATAGTTCACAAAAATAAATTGTAGTTAAATTAATGGTTGTTTATCATCTCGATATAACATGTTTTGTGGGGGAAAACAACCTAATATTTCTTTGGAACTGCAGATGGGCGCTTATATATTAGGAAAGGCTTTAGACCGTCAGGCAAATTCTTGAAATGTTTGGTATATATTTTATATATCTATATTATTGTCTGAAAAGGCATGATTGTTCTATTTTATGAATATGAATAATATTATACCCAAACATTCCATTGGAGTATACAGATAGGTTCCCCAGAGAGACCTAATGTGGCAAACAACCAGGTCCTACGGCCCTTGACAAAATATACATGTACTCAACAACATTATTCTTTTTTTACTTGTGTATATAAATAAAATTGTACGCTCTTCGTACACACAATAAAAGTACCACGCGTGGGTGTGACAATAATGTTGAAGAACTATGCTGACTAGTGTATTCATAGTACTTTAATATTATATTGCGTATGGCTTATAACGTAAAAATTCATATTGCAAAGTATTCAAAACTTAAAAATATTGGGTGCTGCTCATGTTACCAATTTTTTTGTATCTTATGTATTATTATAGATAATTATAAAGATACATTTTTAATTATTAAAATGATTACTCGAAGTACATATTGCGTGTACAGTTTTATGAAATTCTCATAAAAAAAATCTTACTATTTACCTATTATTATAATTTAAAGAAGAACTGCAGCATTGGAATAAGCAATGAAGTAATATCTAATTTTATTCAGAAATCTACAAAAGGGAATTGTCAATAACAAAACCAATATATTCATACAATTCAGACCATGTGGACAAGAGTTCTTAAATATCAGACTGTTAGACACAATGACTACATACATGTTTTTAAATACTAAGTAAATTGTCGTAGTGGCCGAACTGACAGGCTAGCATGGTTTAATATTGTACAAAGGTTACTCTTATTCTCATGGCCTCAATCATTCTTTATCTAAAAAATGAGTAGAATGATTATATTAACTGTACCGCAACCGAAATAAATCCGCATTTGAAATACAAGATATTTATAACAAATACCCAGCATTTTTTCGTATCGACGGGATATAGTTCCAATGCTATCATTTTGTATAGACAAATAAAGATTACATATATTTTATTTTTAACGTATATGATATACGTAAATATAATTACAACATCCAATGTATTATGTATAACCTTAGGGTGTTGGTTAACGAGTAACCTATTTTAAGGAACAAGTTGTATGAATAAATATAATATAATTATTTTTTAATATAAAGTTGTTTTAATACTTTTATCCTTTAATAGTGATTAATTTCTTCTTTCATATTTAAATTTAATTTTATTTCTGAACGACTTTTAAATTGAATCGATTTCTAAACGACAGGATTAACATCAATTTTTTGATAGGTAGGTTAGTTTAATATTAATAATAAAATAATTAATAACAGTTTCTAAGGGAAAGCGAAGTGGTTATTTTTACTATATTCCAAGCACTTTACTTACCTTTTAAACCTTCTCTGGACTTCCACAAATAATTCAAAATCAAAATTAGCCAAATCAGTTAAGTCGTTCTCGTGTTTCAGCAATGGGGATTGTGATTTGAAAACCATTTCGAGGAATAGTGTCCCTAATCATTTCTGTCTAGTTAAAATTCCAAAAAACGTACGACCTTCTTGTATTTTGTAAGAAATGCGTTTGACCTTTATTTGACCTTACTAAATACAATCAGGTGGGCCGCCTGCCTGTTTGCCTGCTTCAGGTGTAAAAAAAATTCTAGCTGTACATTATTTGATTTAAGTTATGTAACATGGATTTTCCCTAAAGACCACTTTAAAAATTTTTACGATAACTATAGAAAATAATAATGGTTGAACACGAAAAATTATAAGCCTAGCGACAAAATACACTAAAATGATCACGATACGTAATGAGTAATGACAGTGATAGTTAAATAAGTAGCACAGATTACTATTATTAGATATAGATAAAACTTGCTTTGATTATTTTTGTTTTCTAGGCAAAGAAATCAATGTAAACTTGTGCCTTATGACGTCATCAGAGAAATAACTTTAAAATCGAATTATAAAAAAATTAACGCTTAAAATACAAAAATATTCAAATTAGTATCTTAAAATACCCTATTTTACGTAATAAAAATATAAAATCGGAGGGTATTTTTTTGTGAACAATCCCCATTGATTTATATAATATATCAGATAGATAACAGTTGTGAGATAAAACATTTTTAATCAATTAAATCTTTACATAGTTTTTTATATAATACTATATTGCTGAATAAATATTATAAAAAAATATAATTACACAGATTAACTTAATACAGAAATCCTGATAGCATTGCGGCTAAGGCACTCATAATAAAGATGTGAGTTCAAATCTAGCCGGCGATCAGGTAGTATTTATGATACATCCAATCAATTATCATATTTCGAGATTACTAATGTCTTACACCAGGTAATCCATCTTACACATCGTTGCGAGTATGGTATCCATTTCTCTAAACTAGGAAGGTTTATGAGCTGAAATTATTAATTTTTAAATTTGAAATTTGTTTTGTATTTCACTAATAGACCATAGACATTTTTGCGAGGTTATAAGTAGAATAGTTTGATTAGATCTCCATCTCTATAGATAATATTTTCTTATAGAAGGGTGGAATTGTTACCTTTTTGGACCTTACTGGTCTTTTACTCGAGATAGGCACCAGCTCTCTCATCATCAAAGACATTCATAATATCACCTTTACTGATAATTACGGAACCAATATCAGTAAGTTTGATTCTAAATTCATGTAGTTAGTATTCATACGTATTGGTTAAATCTGAATGGATTTGCACATTACATTAGATTATTTTGCCGAGCTAGCGGATTCATGTTAATACAGTTTATGAATTATACAAAAATATGATAGAAGCCACAAACGAATTGGGGTAATCTGACCATGATTCAGTAAGAGATATTTAAAGGGACTCTGCCTAAGCGATAAAATATGTTAAATCACATACATTGTAATAACATAATAACACATCAAATTGATCGTGTACTAGCAGAAGGTGATGTCAGGAGCCTTAAGAAAAGACGAGCGTGCATGACAAGAACTATGAATGTCAAAGAAGCAAGTGAGGTGTGTAAGAATAAGCCTAAATGGCGCTCTGTTGTTCGTGCCTACCCCTCAAGGGACCTGGCGTGAAGTTATGTATGTATGTATGTAATAACATAGTACAGTAGAATCTCTTTAAGTCGAAAATCACCCAAACTCAGAAAAAAAGCTATGTTAAAGGTTGAAGGGAAGGGCCTTCAACCTCAAAATCTCCATTGCTTGAAATCTGAACCCTCTATAAGTCGAAATAGTTTGTGAGTCCCTATAAGCAAATTCAGTACTTACCTTCCCTCTATAACTCTAAAAATAAATATAAATTGGACCTCTGTATCTCGAACATAGCAATATTTGATATAAAACTTTTACAACTCGATCATTTGAAAAAATCTTAACCTCTACCAGTCGAATGTTCCCTTACAATATACACTTATGTCAAAATCAAAGAGTATATTGAATATATGGAGAGTCAAAATCCTCCATAAGTCAAAAACTCTACAAGTCGAATTTTTTGGCGTCTCCTTCTTGTTCCCTTTTATTCTAGTTAATTATTTAATAGCTGAGTTCACCGACATCATGTTAAACATTTATCATAATTTCAATTCATTTTAAAGTAGCTCTTATTGTAACTTGGACTGATAATAAAAATAATTTAAGTCGGTGTCAAAGTTTATCGAATATATTATTTAATGTACCATTATGCAGTGAATACCACATCATCATTGACACTAGCAACACGTGTACGATAAAAATGTACTTGAAAAATGTATTAGTGATTTTAAAGTTTATTTTATTAAACAGTATTCTATATATTCAAGTAAGTGCTTTTGACAATAGTGATTTTGTTCGTGAAGTGTCTAAAGTGGATAATGGTAAAAGAGTTGATGACATGAAAGCATTATTAAACAAGCAAGGAGAGAATGTACTCAATACTTCGTCACCGGTCCGAAAAAAACCATTAAAAGATTCTTACAATTTTTCAATTACACAACCGCGATTTAAAACTGCTATAAGACATTTAAAACACTCAATTAGCTCATCAATAAAGTATTCATATTCACGTAGTTCAACACTACCACAACTTAGTCGTCAAGGCTCGTATTCATATTCAAGGAGCCGATATTACCCTCGAAGATTTGCAACAGAACAGTTCTCATTAAGTGCTGGACAGAAGCACATTACACCAAATATCAATTCTATATCAGTTATTTCGTATACAAATGTAAAGAAATTCTCAAAGCTCACAACAACGTTCTTGAATTCTGATTCAGCCACAGAATATGAAAATCTGCATTTAACTAGACCAAGAAGTCTTAATGCAACAAAAGTGTCATCTCCGCTATTACAAACATTCTTAAATAGTTACACAGATCACCACAAATTAGAAGCACCATTACAATTAACTAATAGAAAAACCAGTTCTAAGAAGACTGCATCAAATTTGTCCAAAATGAAAAGAAAAGCTAAAATTGAAAAAAGAGCAACTACCAACAGTTTAAAAATAAAAGACTTGATACCACCTCAAGAGAAATTAAATGAATTAGCTCAAATTAGTTTGAATTCAATTATAGCAATTCTAAAGACGGTGCCTGGTAAAATATTCTTATTCAAAAGCTTCATGGCGACCTAGCGAATAGAGCTGTATATAAGAACGTTTGAACACATTGTGATTTTAACAAAAAGTGACTGTAGTAAGTTAATTATTATTCATTACCATTAGCTATACTAAAATGAAGATTTGTCTTTAGAAACTTATTCTGCTTTTGTTACGATTGACACAACTAATGTAAATAATTATAGTGACAAAAATTATAATTTTAATAATTACTTCTAAATACGCACATTACATACAGTACTAAGGGCCGCTTGCATAAGGTTGCTTAAATTTATTTAAGAAACACGGAACGTATTTAACACCTTTAAATACAATTAGAATCTTGCACAACGCAAAATTTGCCGCTAAATATGTATAAAGAACTATCAATACGTTTTGTGTAAAACGTATTTAGGCAGTTTATTATGATTAACTAATTTTATTTAAAGGCGATCGTTATGCAAGCGGCCCTAAGTATATTACATATAATAATTATGGCATCATCAATACTGTTTAGCTATGTTTTTATAATGAATCGCTATCAGTCGAAACGTACATAATCAATATTAATTAAGTAATATCATTGAAATAGCATATTAATTTGAATATCAATCTTCACACTATTTTATCATATGGACAGTATTTTATAATATACTTCATTTTATAATTTTATTAATTTACGCTACGTAATTGTAGATACAGATAATTTAAAAAAAAAGTAATGATTATAAAATGTTGAATAAAATAAAGTTTAATAATTAACTGGCTTTATGAATTCTTCAGCTCCAATCCATTTTTTGATAAGATACTTGATATATTTACGAGAATCTTTTAATTCTTGAGGGTCGTCGTGAGAATCGGAAAAAAGGTCCGAACAGTGAGAAACACGAGGTATCATTTCCGCTGGTGCTTCATATGATATATCTTCTAACACACCTAGTTTCGACCATGGATCTAAACCGCCATTAACGAATACAACATTCGTAACATTAGGCAGACGGCCACCGTACAAATTATTAGTTTTCGTAACACCTTCTTCAGTTTGGTTCATATTAAACTCGGAACCGAACGCTGCCATGCACCAAGTAGCCAACAGTTCAGCAGGAATATTCTTTGTAAACAGATCAGATGTAGAAGAACTGCTTTGAAAGTATCCAAATTCAGTGCACGACTGATACATCCAAGCAGTAAGCCAATCGATTTTCTTTGATTCTTCGACATTTTCGTAAAAATCGTAATTAAAACAGTCGTCTGTCTTACTCCAATTGCTTGATTCATCATCTTTTAAAGATAATACCCGCGGGGATTGGGCAATTTTTATGCAATGGTCTTTTATTGTATCTGTAGTACCATATTGAGCGTTAGCCATAAAAACCGATGCCTTATCCATAAAGAAATTTTGCTTGTTTTCTAATTTTGTCATATCAGTGCTATTACATATTTTTTCTTCTTCTTTCAATTGTGCTATTCCTTTCGGCGTTCCAAATAGCTTTTCATATCTTTTGAATATATCTGATATTATAGTCAAACAACCTTCAGTGCCATATTGTTCAAAATCATCTCTAACCACTTCCAAATATTCGTGGAAATCCGTTTTTGCTAATACAGGAGCACTGCTAGCAATGGCTGCATCAACAATATTTGGGTAGAGCAATTTCATCCAAGCTGCTAAGTTTCCTGCATAAGAACCACCAACCACAACTACTTTGGAAGAATTAAATTTAGATGTCATTTTTATAGTCTGCAATAAATTTGCTGTATCTGCAAGTGCTTGCCTAGAACTTAAATACATTAGATTTTGTATAGTTAAGTTGTCGAATGGTTTACTGTTTCCATAAAATCTGTGCTCATTCAGAAACATAGCACCTTTCGTTTCTTTAGCCAATTCATATAAAATTCCCGTTTTAAGGAATGTAGGTCCCGCTGGGCCTTCCCCATATATGAACAAGTAAACAGGGCCACCTTTCTTCCAAAAATCTAATCTTTCAAAGTACCTCATTCTCCACGTCCTTGTTTCACTTGCATTGAAGTGATCTAGTGGTTGTTCTATCCATTTTGTTTTGACCGGGGGAGGATCACCAAATGTTTCAGAAGTAACGTTAACGTCTCTTAGTAAAACTCTGAATGAGTTTCCTAATCCAAAGAAACCAAAAGCATCTCCGAAACAAATGCATGACGATAAAACTACACTTAACTCCGCAAAATACATAGCACTAACTTATGAAAATTCATCTAAACAAAAAACTCTGTTGCGTATATTTAAACCTTGTCTGTTATCGTGGTAATAAATAATTCAAACCAAAAATATCCAAACTATGTTACAAGCTATGTATATATGCGGGCGTTGAACGTAGCGTTTGGTATTTCAAAATACTTTAGATAACAATAATTTATGAACAAGGAGCAAATTTAGTGTTACTATTTGATAACCGAGGTGACATGGGCCACAATTTCTTTCTTCCCTTTTACCTTATCCTAATCACTCGAAGACGGCATGATGTATTTTAATTCCACACTCCTCTATTCTAGCACACACATCACAGAAATTCATATCATCTTGCATCCTTCACACAATTTATATAACTTTGTTTAGGCCTAAATTTAATTTAATATCTATCTAATTCTGTTTTTCTGGTTCTGCTTTTGTGTCATAATTTTTATCTCTGTTCATTGTACATATGTCTTTGAACTACAATATAAAATTGAAGGATCTTATTGCCTAAATGAGGACAACTTTATCAAAACAGGTAATCGTTGATTGAAATGCTTCGCCTAAAAAGACGAAAGACGTCAAGCTACGGTAGTTTCAAAGAATAATGATATATAAATTATTTTAATCCTTTTTATCAAAAACTGGTACAAAGGGGCCATCTATATATTACGTCACCGGTTGGGGAGAGGGGGGAGGTGGTCGACAAAGTGTGACATTCACACAAGGTGTGGGAGAAGTCCTAAATTTCGTGACGTCACTTTTTAAAATGTAATATATTTAAGCTTTAAAACACGAAAGTTGAACTATTAACGAAAAACTTGAACAATTTCCAACTTTGTCTGTACGAGCATATTGTTTAAATTATTACAAAATAATTTAAATAGAAATAAAACTTATTAGGGAATTGCAATGCAATACGGAATTAATTCAATAATTTCTTGATGTAAATTGCAAAATATGTGTCTCACAAATGTGCAGCTATGACAAGAACGGTGGAGGGGTAGGGTTACCAACCATACTATAACATATAGTATCATCGTATACTTTAGGTAATTGTACCTACTATATATTATAGAAAAATTATATATACGAAATGTACTATATTTTCATCGCTAATTCAATTATCGCTCTTTTTGTTCAGATACTTACGATTATTGTTTAGCCGTTAAATTATTATAATTATTTGTTCTGTAATTGTTTATTTTGGTGAACAATTAAGTGTTTTCTATTCTATTATATTATTGTAAAAATAATAGATCTTTGCTGGCCAAAGCATAAACTAGTAATAAAAACACGTGAAAAGCAATAATGAAATAATTAAAATGTATAATAAATAATGAAAAATAAATGTGTACTCTTTTTTCAGCTGAATCTCCCGAAAGGACTGTATTTTTACAGCTAAAACCAAAAATACTATATATTATTCAAATCTTTGAAGGTTGGAGGGAGCAAAAAATATGAAAATCTTGTGACAAATTTTGTGGACGGTCGCAAATGGACGCGTGTGCGTGTATGCACTATATTGATCTATATTTCAATAACAATGCACAATAAAAATACCGTTCGTACCATAGACAAGTCCAGGAGAATACCACGTTTTAGCAAGCGTAATGTCTCTTCAGCCTAACGAACTCATAATCTGCGAAAGTTTTTTTATTATGGTAGGCGTTGGATAAATTACAGAATATGTATAGGCCTTAGTGTGCGCAGCTCCTCGCACATAATATATAATAAATATTTGTTAGCACGCTGATGTGGTGGGCTTAGGATACCCAGGTCGATGCAGTGGTGGAAGTTAAAACACTGTTATGGGGTGAAAACTTAATCCCTTATATATGAAGGCGACTGCCTTCGGCTACAATCCAATCGGAACAAGAAAAACAATGCAATAACAATGTTGCAAGTAATAAAACAAAATAAAAATTTATGTTGGTGTTGCCAACACTTAGAAGTAATTTTTTAGAAATACAGTGTTCTTAGCTAGCGTTTCTAGCGTTAGTATTATAACACCAAGTTCGAAATCACAGACATGCATGCACACAATTACGCTGCTATAATAATCCTTTCTATTCGATTGTTTAGAAACATTATGAAATGCAGTTTCAATTATCTGTGCTGTTTTATTCGATGGTTTGTGTACAGTACGGTAACTATAGTAACGGATAAACAAACACTTCTATTGCGCTTGACCGATAAGTCTGCGTGGCCTACATAATAAGTAAAGAGAAAAAGTACTTTAACACTTTTTGGTGTGAATTATGGATTATTCTGAGGGCAGTGAAAGGGGGGGACGGAGGGACGCACCTCGGCCAGTCTCCAGAAGAGGCTATCGTGAGTACACTAACAGCGGATCCTCGGTTTCTAGGTGAGTTTACATTTAGATATCTGCTTTATATTTAAGAAGATAATTATTATTAGATATAACGATTGTTGCTCGCTTATCAATTAATTCAAGCACAAAAACAACACAAATGTTAACCTTCGCAGACAATGCGGCGAATGCTGCTTTAAGATTAGGTAATGTTGGTACTATAAAGTACTTTGTACATAGACCGGGTTAAGTGCAAAATAAATTTACACACATATTTTTTCAATTAAATAAAACTGTAATCTTTGGATACAGAGATTGTCTTAGACTTTTTGGCGAGAACTAAAAAGGGAGGTTGTGCTGTGTTATTTACTAAAAATGTATAAAAAAATTCTATAATTAATAATGGTTGTAGAATATTGATAGTTTTTGAGTAGTAATTATGTGATTTGGTGAGAAATGTAAACTGTATAGTCAAATGTGGCCCTTCGAGATTTCACAAGAACTCCAGTGAATGGCGTTAGTTCTAGCCTACAATACAACTGCGCTATTATACGAAGACTTATAAATCAGAATTGGCTGTATGAACTAAAGATTTCTTTGTCTGCCTTTGTGGCGAATTATACTACTACTAGATACAGAGTTGTCAGCAGATGCAGATGCTGATGCTAGAATTATCCCAAATGAAACCCCACCTTTTGAAAATTCAAAAGGTAGGGTTTCATTTGGGATAATTCTAAAGATTTGGGCCGTTACACTCAGATATGGTGAAGGGTTTAAAGCGTTATTCGACATGCGACATTGTTGATGACGTTAAATATTGACAGATAACATATGTAAATACACTAATGTGGCTATTCGTTAAAGGCGTTATTTTAAAACGCTTTAAATGAGACGCGTTGTGGTTGAATCCGTATCATTTCAGCCTAGCAGCCTAAATCTTTAACTCGAAAGCAGTTGAAGCTCCAGCATTAGATTCTGTTCCCCTGGGCGGGATTTGGTTCCCCCAAGAGTCCGACACACACTCGAGCAGGCGACACTAGGCGCTTACCTGGACCTTACTCCGTATCCGTGGCCCGAGGGTGTGTGGCAAGAAAAGACATTCCCCCTGTATTGACAAAAAAAAAATCTTGATATGATATCAGCCAATAAATGTCCCACTGCTGGTCTCGGGCCTTCCGTTATAGGTAACGGACAGTAGACCCGTCACGCTTACCTAAGGCGGCTTGGCAGGATTGACTCATCGGTTATCTCGATGTGCAGGTTGCATTAAGATGTTTTCCTTCACCGTTGTTAGCACGTGGTAAAAAATCTTGATATATGATAGAATTTTCGTGGTAAGAACAAATAAATTAAGACATTATTTATCAATAATGTTTATTAGGAGTGGAAGTATGAGGCCCACTTCAGCATATCGAGGGAGTACAGCACGACTGTCCACTGCTGGTTTTGGACCAGCTCCGCCAACGGCAAGTCGTCAACCAACTGCAATGACTGGATTTTCTATGGTAAAAAGAAATAATCGATCTGTATATCTTTTTAAGACGGAGAAATCGGGTAGCATGCAAAAAAACTAAGCGCCTGTAGAAAATGTAATACTGGCACGCGTATACTAGCTCTTTTTCCTAAGAACATAGGCGCTGAGCATTTACTAAGTAAGGGTGACTCTAGATTTCCTTAGAATCCACACACCAGATCATGACTTGGTGACCATGGCACTACCTCAAAAGTGTAGACTTACGAATAATGAAAAAAATGAAAATCGTTCCACAATTCACGAAGATATCGTGTAACAAAGAGGTCGATTAACAAATTTTGATGATGTCTATCGATTTCCCTAGGATCCACTCATCAGATCTTGACATGGTGACTGTGAGATCAATTTGGGAGAATACCTTTCAATTAAAATAAAAAATATGGAAATCGGTTCACAATTGACGGAGAAATCGAGTAACGAACATACATAAAACATTCATTCGAACTGAGAACCTCCTCCTTTTTGAAGTCGATTAAAAATATTTTATACGAATGAGACAAATTTCTAATTTAATACATAGCTCAATGTATTTTTTTTTAAATAATAGGATGACGATAATTTTAATGTGGCATGTATGAAGGTGTAACAGAATAAATATGACAAACAAACTAAAACACAGATGTACCCCGGTGTAGGTGTTGCATTAGAAAGTATGTTAGTGCATTATTCATTTTTATGGTTTTAATCGACGTTTTTCAAATATCACGGTTTTTATTTTAGATTGATAGGCCAATAACTCAGCAAGGCATCTCGGGTCTACGTACTGGTACAGCAAGAGGTTTCCGTACGAGGCAACTTCAAGACAAACGGTACTGGGAAGAATTAATGCAGGTAAAAGTGAGAGAGATGAAAGCTGAGATTGCAAGATTGAATGAGCAGGCAGAAGCGGGAGAAAGGGAGAAGTCAGCTAAGAAACACTATGAGAAACGGGTTCGGGAGTTAGCCCTAGAGTTGACAGGTTAGTACTATACTATATATAGTAGTAGTAGTTAGTACTATACTACTATAACTACTACTTATATAGACATGCCTACAATTCGTAGTACTTCCGAATAGTCTCTCTTCTTACCATTATATATATATAATAGCTGACCCATGCTCACTTCGCTGGGCGTAATTTTTTTTACCTCTTTTGATTTATTAATCAAAATCAAATATAGCCCATGCCACTTAAGAATAATGCATCTTTTTACTAGTAAAAGAATTTTCAAAATCAGATCAGTAGTACGGGATTACCCCGAACATCTAAACTCACAAACTTCCCCTTTTTATTACATAATATAGTATTGATTACTTGTCATCTTTTGTATGCCTAATTTGATATTCTCTATATTTTTTCTTATAATTATTCTATTTTTACTATCGCAGAGTGATCCATTGGCCGGTTTATCAACCCTTTCCCTCATTTGGAATAATTTCTGTGAAGAAATTTTAAATATAAATTAAGATGTATATTTAAAATTTCTTCACAGAATTGATTCCTCATAAGCTGCGCTATAACTTGGTCTAATAGACCAGTTGCAGTTTTAATAAAAACTACGTTTTAACGGTTTTACTGGCGGTCTTTTATCTAATTTTTATTTCGACCTTTCGGCCACTTTTCAGTAGCCGTAATCACGGTCGAAAAGTGTCCAAAACGTCGGAAGAAAAATCAAATTAAAAATCGCACATAAAACTTAACGGTTTTAATTATGTGTACTGGTCGCGAAATCTTAGAAAATACAATATACTGTTTTCCAAAATCAGCCATTTCGGTTCCTGGCAATTGATTTTTCAAAATTAATAATAAATAAGACAATAAGTATTTGTCAAAATGGGCCCCAATATTTTTTTGAGTGTTTTTCGTTATTTCGTCGTTAGTTTGGGATTTGGCCTTGAAGGCCCACTTGAAAAAATTACTCCGTATTCCGTATACAATCATGACATATATATACATATAAATTTGATTCTAGTTAACTATTTTTATTCGCAGATTTGCAAGGTAGACTGGCTGATTACAATACAGCCATTCGTATAGCTAACGGAGAAGCCACAAAACAATCTGTAGAAGAACAAATGAGAGAACTAGAAGCTAACAACCGAAAGATGCAGGAAGAAGTAGAACAAATATTTACGGAGAAACAAAGAAAAGAGAATCAATTGAGACAGTTGAAGGAGCAGATGGATAAGGTAATTCTCAACCTTATAAATGTAAAATGTGGTCGATTTTTTTCATAGTGTGACATGTTCAATTGAAGTTAGCATTATAATATTTAAAGTGTAAAGGTTATCATCAGATAAATAGCTGGTCTAAATTGTATTTGCCTTTTGATAATAAGAACTACTTTAATAGTGTATATTAATATTTGAACATTTGAAGTATGTATAACTATGAAAATACATTGCACTAAATAAATTCAGCAGTAAATATTTTTAAGGAACGATCAACAATAACCAAACTACTAGCAGAAATGACACAGGAACAGAAAGATCAATATAATGAGCTTGAATCAACTGCTGCTGTGTTGCGGGAAGAAGTAGAACAAACCAAAATTCAGATCGATCAACTGAATAGAGAGAAGGAAGATTTTACTAAAGATATTGCCGGATCGCAGGTAAATACCATCAATTCAATCTTTTGTATTAAAATATTATACAAGACCTGAAACCGAATATTTGCAATCTTGTGCCCATTGTTATAAATTTTATTCCTTTACATAACGAGAAATGTTATCATTTATTCTATTTTTCAGATTAAACTTCACCTGCTAGAATTACACAAGAGGCTGGCATCTTTAGAAGAGAAACGAGACAAAATTAAACACGAGATGAATAATCGCTCAGATCCACAGGAAGAAAGAGAGAAACTATTACTGCAGGTAAATTAACTCTACTACTTTGACCTATTTACCAATTCTTATACAAGGATCAAATAATATGTATAACTCGGATGTAAAAGTTTATAGTTATATGTTATTGACTATAACTCTATTGGCCTGTTCGTAATATCACTATTTAAGGTGTTGATATCTCATACGTTTATAGGTACCTTAATATCTTAAACTTTTATCTCAAAATCCTGCTAACATTGATAAAGCATCTCCAACTTAAATACAATTATTATTTTGTTTTTATAATCAAACATGTTGAAATAAATTTTCGATGAAAACATTTTAAGATCATTAGTCTATTTTTTTTAATTTATACCTTATAGTTTAAATATTAAAGGGGGGAAGACCATAATTTTACTTTTGCTGATATTCCCATACCTATTGACTTAAAAAAGAGTCAATGAGGAGGAACAAAATGATTTTTCAAGATCTAAAAATAACACATTATTGTGCACATTAAAGAAATCAATCGTTAGTTACTGTTATATGTATATCATTATAGTTATCATTTATGGACCCCCCCCCTCCCCCACCGTCAGTATTAAAAATGTATTAATCCCTGCCAAAGGTTGCCTGGAAGAGATGGCTTCTTAGCGATAAGGCCGCCCGTTGTATTTCCTTTAATCTTATTCTACTTCTGTTTGTTTATACTTTTGTGTGCAATGAAGAATTATCTATTGTTAGAACACGTAATGGAATAACTTATTGCTACATAAAAGCAAGGTTAACTAAGTAGTCCGTCTATGTGCGTGCCAAAAAAAAGTTACAATTCTATCCTTGCAATCAGGTAACGCAATATATGACAAACTTTTAATGTAAATTTTAGGTTCGTGAAGATAACGCTGCGATTGCATCTTTAGAAAGCAACGCCAATAATCTAAAAGAACAGATAAGAAAAGTGCAAGAACTTATAGAACAGGCAGAGCAAGTAAGTGAAGTAAATAGTCTTCCAACAACTCATTAAAGTGGAGATAAAAGTACCAGTGTCCAGATGACACCATAACTTGTACGTAGCGTCGTATAGTTCCCGGCATGGATCTTGAGCGGTCGGCGGAATAGTAGAAACCGTTATACCCATTGAACATAGCCAATTTGATACTTTTTATCGACATATAGAAAATATGATGTTGTTGTCCCTTTACCTGAGAAGGTATAAATAAATATAATACTGTGAAAAAATCAAAAATCAAGCCAAGGGCTCTTGTATTCATTCGGTCGATAACTGTCCATGAATATCGCCACAATAAGAAATAATTTGATAGCGGAACATATACGGTTTTATTCATATTGAATTAGAATAAGTTTGTAGGCTTCTTTACGGGTTTTAAAGATGCTTACAAAACTAGATAGGCAGTTTAAGGAGGTTGGACATTTCCTAATTTTTATTAAGTAAAGGGATGAAAAAATCCAATCAAAAATAAATTATTTTTAATTTTGTTTTCAAAAATATAGCTTTTAACCAAAATCTGTAAAGATATTACGGTAATTTGTTGAAACAATTTATCATATATTTGTACCACTCTAACTCCAGTGAAAACACACTTTATACATTACAGGACCTGCAAGAAGGCAATTCGGAACGCCACCAGAAATACCGTGAACTTAAGAAAAGAGAAGAATCTATGGATACGTTTATGGCAAGTTACGAGGAAAATCTTAACAGAGAACAAGACAAAATAGAACAGTTGGAAAAAGATATCGTGTTCGCTTTGGAGCACAGCAGTTCAAATATTGATATGGATTTAAGCGAAATTGATAATTTGAAACAGAAAGAAGGATATGCCTCTGTGTATGACGATAATAAGAAATCAATTGATGTGTTGCTAAAGGACTATGAAAGGTTTCAGGAAAATTTAAAAAAGGTCACTTTTATGTCAATAAGTATTTTAAATAGGTTAAACTATGTATTCAAATTTGACTCGGAGTACGCGCAAAACTTTAATGCGCCTCGAATGAAGTTAGGTCGCTGAGTTTGCGCAGGTCCAGTAATGTTAGAACATCTCAGGCTTTCCAACACAAACAAAGCGCAGGGTCGACAGGGAGGAGGGGGTTTTTAGTGGGTATTGAGGTTGCTCGCCCGTGCGGCATCACTCTGAGTCTTCCACACTCCTCTGTGTCACGCCATCGTGGACGGAGCGCAAACAAAGCATACTATTGCTAGCGTTATCGCCCCCGATGGATGCGTACCGTTTCCTAGTGACGGCCCAGAGAGTGCGTAAATCGGTCAGCATTTTCCCTCGCCTCAAAAAAAAAAAAGTTATATTATGTGTTTTAATAAACGATGGACATTGCGTGATGAGATAGAGATAGCAACATGCTTGGATAGCGTGCAAGCGAGACCGCACTCGTGAATCTTATAACTAGGTTGTGCGTAATGAAGTGTACGAAATTCAGAGATGCATTTGCGTTTTGCTCTTATTATAAGTGTGTTTAGTGTTTACAAACAATTTGATGATTGCAAATTAAGGTTTAAGATGTAAGTCGTCTATTTTGTCAAAGAATAAAATGCAGAATTACACAATTGTATAAATTCATATATAAATATGTATATATGTATTATCTAATTACTAACTTTTAGAACTGCCACGAATTGGTATCACAATTAGAAATAGTTAAGAATTTATTATACTTTTCATTTTACAGGCCGAAGCAACAAGAGAACGCCTTGCCACTGAACTACAAGCATTGCCTGAGAAAACACAGGTTATGAAAGATGAGCTAATCACATTACAAGATTTAGAAAAATTGAGAGATGAAGGTAATGAACATATTTATAATACATCGATCAATTATTATCGATGATATAATATGAAGAGATAATAAGAAAATGGTATCTATTACGTTGGCGTACAGTAAAGAATATAATATTCTATATCGACCTTTTTATTATCGTATATTCTAGTCTGTTCTCTTATCTAGTGTTATCTCCCCTTCCTTCCTTCTATCACATTCCACTGTCTCTAGTACTGTTAAATTTGTTTTTTTTAAAATTAGAAGTGAAGAGGAGGTTATAGAGAGACGTTACTGGCTCCTTGGTGATCTTCACTAGTTAAACATTAAATTAATTATTATTGGGTCTCCTTCTAACAATAACTAAAATTTAACAAGTTGTGACTCTGATATATCTTACAATGTACAGGAGAACAACAGAAAAAAGAATTAGAGACCGAGTTGAAGCAACTACGAGAGAAGTTGACGCCGACAGAGAGTGCTGTCGCCGAAGCACAGGGCAAATTGAAGAAATTGCAGGTATGATTATTATCAAAGTGCCACATTTCTGCCACAAAACTGTTCAACTTACATACATAGGTTGAACAACAAACAGTTTTCTGTATCCACTGTGTTTTTTTCGTAACGAGGTAAAATCCGTATGTGGGTTATCCACCGCGTGGGAAACACGGTGGAGGGTGTGGGATTCGCTACGTTGGGGTCGTACTAGCACCGCAAGCAAGAAGTGTGCTATTGCCACACCACGGTCAGGGATACCCATTAAAACGCCTCGATGTTCCGTCCTTCGCCTGTATGCCAGGGCCACATGTATTGGACCTAGCCGTTACGCAGGCCCTGGCAGACGGCGGTACATAAGGCCTCTTCTACTACCAGAGGGCGAAGTAAGCCCCCGGCGACTTCGTATCACTCTTTGGCGTGGGACGGTCTGTATGTAACGTGCCCCACAAGAGAAAAGGTGAGCGCGTGTGGAAAACCGGCGCGCTACCATCTCGGCGGATGAGAAGCGAAGAGAAGTTCATGGCGGCCGAAAGTCTAGAAAGACGCTTCCTCATTTGGCGGAAATGGAGCAACCTGGGACGCTAACGCTTCCGCTCCGCCTCCTCGTTGGCGAGTGTGACATGCTCGCGGATAGAGAAGTCGTCCACAGTGCTGCAACAACGCATTTGCATATCCTCTTGCGTCTTACACCTGTGGACAGTTTCGTCCCTTTCTACGCAAGATGCAAGCAAGCTGTAAAATGTAGTAGTAAAATACAACGTCGTGCAGCTACGTAGACAGTGGCCGTAAATTCTATTTTTACAGGCTAGCCTGGAAGGGAACGAAATGTACACAAAACTCAACAACATGGAAGAACATTTGGTGCAGTTGGAATCGAGGAAAACTGTTTTAGAAGAGGACATAGCGTCCATAACCTTGAAAGCAGATTACGAACCTCTGAAGAAACAAGCCATAGATGAACTAGCTGAGTTGAACAAAAAGATTATAGAAGATATGAATAGTGTTAAGTCTTATTGAATTAAAGAAATTTAAAACCAGTGTTGTTTTTAATAGCCCATAATGGTAAATCACCGGTAATTTGGACCCCCGCTGGCGGTGAGCTGCCAGATTGTATATTTTTTTATTGAATATGTATTTTATTTTTGATGTATTTTTATAAAAGAATAATGTTATCTATTATTTGATATAAAAAAAGTCTATATATTAAAAAAAAATTTTTTTTTTGAGGATACACGCATTATATATTCCCAAGCTATGCCAGTCAGGTTTGTGTATTATATGGATTCATACGTAATAAATAACAGGGCAGTCTGGAGCCAATCCCGGATACTCAGAGTATAGAAAATAACACAAGTTCGTTTACAAAATATATCACCCCATATGATTTAAGTATATCGTATAATGTTTATGTATATCATCTTTGACAGATCCCATCTGTTTTATTCCTGCCACGGGTTGTTCGGAAGAGATCGCTTCTTAGCGATAAGACTGCCCGTTGTGCACATTTAGAATATTTTAAGGCTATAAGTTTTCCGTGTTTTCTGTAATGGTGTACAACAAAGTGTTATATATATATATATGTCGCAGAACGGCCTCGTTCTCACGACATCATCTTTAGTTATTGCAGGTTTAGTGGGCGTCATCAGGATAAAATGCGAGCATAAAACACAATAGCCACGGTTTATACACTTTTAATTTAGATTTGATCAACATTATGACATAGTTTAGACCGAGCAGCGGGTTCAGGGCACCCGCTCATACTTTCAACTTCAATACTTTCTTTAAAACTCTCAAAGGTCCAACTCGACCTGTAGCCACCAACCAAATGTGCCACAAAAACTCCTCAGTCTACCCAAGTAGATATTACTCAAAGTATAGAGGGCGCTGACCCCGCTCCGCCATATGCTCTGCTCTGATTGGTCGTTTATTAAATTACAATATTCATAACTTTTATTAGGTTAGAACGATCTTTAAGTTATAGAAACATTGAACAAATTAAATTACATTAAGAATTTTAGAAGTAATTAAAATGTAAACAAATGATATTGTGCGTTATACATCCAGTCAACGATACGTCCAATTAAAGCTTCCCTCCGACACACATATATATATATATATATATATATATATATATATATATCTCTCTCTCCGGTCACAAAGGCCTTCTGGATGTTATTACCAGTCTTAAAGTATTTAGTTGTGTTGTGATTTTCAACTTCTCATATTTAAATTTATACTATAAGGAAGGATTTATTATTAAGAATAATAAATCATAATAAATACTACGATGACAACCCCGCTTATTACAAAATCCAAAGTCCAAAACAGCCTTAAAATACTACATTTCTACAGGTGACCTAGGTACCTTTGGCGCTTTTGGAAGATCGCTTAGTGAAGTTGACTTGTGTCTAGATGTACTGCTTGGTGAAGACAACATAAAGGTCCACTTCAATATTTGTCATATTCGTAATAAGATTATGCAAAAGCAGCATTCTTTTCATTCTTCAACTGTTTAATAAATACTCATTAAACTATGGGATTTATAAGGAACTACAAAAAACGACGAACATTTTAGTTATCTATTTTATAATATCACAGATATTTTTCGATGACATTATCTAAATTAAAACAAATATTTACAAACGCAATAAATATTTTAGGTTACAAAACGTACGAGAATTTTAATTAATAATTTAAAACATTAACTCAATTTAAATTCATCTATGATTCAATTACTGAAATAATTAGCATCTATTGCAACTATTGTCTAAGTGTTTTCGAACACGATTTCAAATTTTCATTTAACTCTAACTTACGTTTGCATTAGTTAATTTGTTTGTTAACTTGCGAAAAGCCCTTAAAATTATAAGGACATATATATTTAGTACTGAGCCAGAAAATGTATAGCTAAACGATTATAGGGAACGATACCAAAGTAAGAATTCTCTGATTCTTTCTTATGAATATTTAACCGGACCGGGAACGGACCGAGATCTGAGCGAGATTGAACCGTCTGAAATGAGCCTAAACAGTTAATTTCGCAAGATAACTAACCACTTAACTAATGTAAAGCTAAACGAAAAAATTGTGCTGCGCATTCATCAATTTTATTTTAGATTCGTATCAGAACAAATCTTTTTGAACTAAATCTCTTTTAATTTTCTATTTAAAAAAAAAAAATTTTTTCTTAGGAACCACTGGCCTTCTTGGTCTGTTTATCTAGCAATAGAGACAACTCAGAAGGGATATCCTTATTATTGGCTTTTAGCAAGGAGCACAGGTTTTGCACAAACTTTTGCGATGGTTGTACGTCGAATTCTTGCATACGATTCCATAGAGCATAGGCTTCTTGATAGTCATCATCGCGCTCTGAAATAAGTTAAAGTAAAATATATATACAAAGGGTTGTTATGTGTGTATATATATATATATATATATATATACACACACATAACAAAATATATATACGCTTTCATACTGTAACGACCGACAAAGACCAATTCACACCTGCAGTTTATTACCTTTCCGGCATTTGCACTTCTTTTGTTTACTTTGTGTTTACAATTTGTAACTAGAAAAAACCAGCCCATTGTGTATCTTCTATAGTAGTGATTAGCCAGGTGTGATTCTAAGAAATTCAGTCTGCGCGGCCGAGAGACATATTGTAATTGTGCAGTATAAAGCAATGCCCCAATGGAGAGATGGGGAGTCGAGCGATAAGCACAAGCGGAGCAAGACGTGTGTACTACATTCGGTAATCTAATTTAGTGACGGACTTTTCGCGTGTTATTATATTTGTACCTGTGTTATACGTGTTTGTATAGTTCTAATAAATTGTATAGTAATTATAAGGGCATTTTAATTCGAGTCCTGCAACTCGTAACAATACATTCTTGGGCGCAGATTGTAAAAATATCAGAGTGATTAAGATTTTTTTATATTTGTAGTTTTTATAATTGTAGTGGGTTTAGTTATTTTGAATTAACTTATAGTTTCATGAAGTGTTTACATATTATTAATTAAGTCGAAATAAATTTACATAAATCGATAACTTTTTTATTGGGACCTTATTTTTAAGATTTCTCGTCTTCCAGATATCATTTAGGGCGTATGTTTTATTGGAAAAATATAATGCTTTTTAAGCTATATCTCAGCTCATTACATGTACCCAAAAGTCTTTAGGTATTTTGTAATATAGTATTTCCAGTTTCTTCTTCAAGGTCGGCAGAACATTGGCAGGACTTCTGGTATTGCCAATGTTATAGGCAACGGTAACCACTTTCCATCACAATTGGGCCGTCAGTATGTCTGCCATGCTTCAGCAATAAATAAAAAAGCAGCCATATTCAGAAAATAAATATTTAACAATCAGCACTCACGGTAAACATCCAGAATGAGTTCATAAATCTCATTGACGTCCATGTGTCGTAAATCCCGGACGCATTCAGCGATCGCCTCCAACACGTTTACTTTCTTCTCGTCGGCGAACCGTTCGCAACGGCGAAGCAACACGTCCGGGTGGAACTTCACTTTTGGGTCCAGGAACATCTTACGCAGGGTCTTCTTGTAGCCGACTTCTGCTAGAGCTGCTAAGAAAGTCAGCTGGAATTTCAAAAGCAAGAAATCTTTAATTAAGACGGGCTCTATGGCTGATTTAAGTCTGCATATCTAGGCTGCCTGGAGCTCAGAGGTTCCGGGTTCGATTCCTCGCTTGATACAACTTGTATACGAACTTGCCCTTATTTACTATGTTCTGGGTATCTGGGACCAGCCCCAGAATCGTCGATTGCATATTACCCATAAGGGGTCCATTATTCACTTGATATTACCAGAATTTATTTAGTCTCGCTTCCCTCTGGTGATATATGATATTCTGGACTAACCCCACTACCCAAAATCACGTATATATTGTTGATCCAAAATATCGCACAAATTTCTAGAATATTATTTTTAAATATAGGTATATTTCACGAGAATTTAGTTTAAGGCATTTCACGCCAATATTCTGAAATATCACACGGACCTAAACCTGTAATCAAGACAACGATTCCAGCATGGCTCTATCATGTTAAAATGTTAGTGTTATACATAAATACAATAAATTATAAACTAGTGCAATGAAGGAAACTTTACTGAGCCTAGATCATCGGATCAGTATGTCAATCCAGCGAGGTAAGCTAGCCTTCTGGAAACCTTAAGCTAAAAGATTTTTTTCATTTCTCATATTCTGAAAGTATGTTTAGAGTTGCCTGAAACCTATACTGTAAAAAAAATAAAAACTATACGCACCATAGATAACACATGCGACTCATGTCCCAACTGTTTTACAGCCACAGTTAAATGGCGGCATTAATTGTAATAAAAAAATATCGACTATTTTGTAACATCATTTCATACATATAAATTACTTTTCACTAAATTATTAATTAATTTACGTAAATTTGAGCTAAATATTTACTATCACCAGTGACAAAAAAATACTGGCTGGTCGAATGTCACAAAGAAAGAAATTTACTTGAGGTTTCATGTGACGTATTAAATGAGTTCATCAGATCCTTTATAAATAATAAAACTACGTCTTAACGGTTTTAAGCGCGGTAATTTATTTGATTTTTCTTATTCTTTATTATATAGACTTTCGCACATAACACGGTTGTGTCTTTACGCTCTTAGTCAATCCTTAATGTAATGAAGATTAAATTGGTAAATTTCGGAAATGAATTTTCTCCGTTATTTACTATGGTCTGGGTGTCTGGGATCGGCCCCAGAGTGGTCCGTTGTATATTACCCATAACACAAGCGTAACTTGCTTAATTTTGAGATATACAGTGTGTGTATTTGTCTGCCGATTAATTTAATTTAATTAGATGAAAGAGTATGCGTCGATCGCAAACAAGGTTATACCTGTACGTCACCTGCCCCGTGGACATTTTTATCAGTATTCAAAACAGTTTGCGCCAATTTATTAAGTCTCCCGTTAAGTTTTTCATTGGCCAGAAAAGTCTCTTCGTTTTCACCGTCGCCCATCGCCCGCAATATTTTACACAGCAACTCGTGTTTGAGTGGCGTCTTGTTATATTTACTCGCTAAACGAGTGAATTCTTGGACCGCTTCTTGTAGATTATCACTGAAATTGTTTAAACGAAAAATTAATAATATAACTTTTTAAAATATTACACTTTAAATAAACTAAGATATTCGCGTTTAAAAAGTATCTTAATAGTTGAAGTTGTTCAGTTCGCTACAATGGCAGGCAAAGGAACCAAGTTCATACAGCCATGTCAGTTGGTATCAGCTCAACCGAATCGTAGGTCTTGATCAACATCAAACAAATATCTTGTTGCAAGAAACGGCAGTATTGCTTAGCTTATTAGCTCTGTTATGCTTACACGATTCGTACACTGTCAATGCTACTAATATTGGTTGTTTTATAATTATATGAGTTCAACAGACAGGCAGATGACCCACCTGATGGTAAATGGTTACCATCGCCTGACATTTACAACACTTAGGCTGGTGTGCATAGACATTTAACCCATGGTTAAAATAAATTAATTGCTAATAATGTATGGCTAAACCGTGTTTATTTCATTTTAACCGTCGGTTAAATGTCTATGCACACCAGACAAAAGGTGCTACAAATGCGTTGTCGCTCTTTAATGGGAGACTGTAACCTGGTCACTAATGCCGGAAGAAATTTAAAGAGACGTCAAATATTCTTCTCCACAATTATAAGCGTCCGATTATAAGTTTGTTAAATATAAATAAGGGCCGACTATTCAATCATCAGATAAAAGTTATCAAGCGAATAAATTATAACCTGACTAAATTCAAAAGTGAAACAATTCAACTGTTATACTCATGCAACTGACATTTTCAAAATTTCCAACTTTTATTTTTCATTCTATAGAATAACTTTATCTGGTGATCGGAAAATCGGCCCTAAGTGAAATAGTTCTTACTTTTTCAAATGCACCCGTATCAGCGGTCCGAGCAACGTATTCGTGGGCTTGCAGTACCGAAGTGAAGTGAGCAACTCGAACATTCGCTTCACTTCGGCATGGGTGCCGTGTGCTGCGGTCGCGTCTAACAGTCGCCAGCAATTCATTTCTATGCCACGACCACCAACTATACGCCTGAAATACAATAAATCTACGTACATACATCACGCCTGTTTCCCATCGGGGTAGGTAGAGACTATAGATCTCCTCTTGCGACGATCCTGACAAACAACTTTCGCTTAATCTACTTTCATTAACCTCTTTATACATGCACGTTTATTTCCGATGCCTTTTACCTGACCTCTCTTTACACTTTTGAGGATACAAAGTTAATATTATTTTTGTCCAAAGTTGCCAGCTGCCATCAAAATTGCCGCGCCAAAACCAAGAGAATTATATCTTCTCTTTTAATCTAATACAAATTCTATGTAGTTAGAAGGAGAAAGCATCAGTTCAACGTTCGTTTTAATTGTCTGTTTTTGTACTGTTGTAATACATTTTGTTCCAGGAATCATTAACCATAAAAATTTCATTTACTCCTGCTATTTTTGTAGAAAAGTTGTTTCAAAGCAATTGATCATTTTAAGCAAAGATTCTTTCTATAATTGCTATCATTGTCACTATAATTGGACATAATTTATAAAAATAGGTCACAATAAACGAGGTCGTTACTCCCAGTTTGCTATAAAAGATTAATATTTTCTATAAAAAAATGATATTTCCTATAAAAAAATTAAAACTTTCTATGAAAAATTTAATACTTTCTATACAAAATGTAATATTTTCTATAAAAATTTAATATTTTCTATTAAATTTTTTATATTTTCTTTAAAAAATTAATATTTTAAGAATATATATTATAACTGTGGTAATGTGTAAACGAGATAGAGTCCTCGATTTTCATAGTTCCATATATAATTTGAGAAAGAAATCTGTAAAGATATACGATATTATTCATATCGAGTCAGAGAAAGATTGAAGGAATCCTTATAGGTCTTAAATAAGTCTTCAAACTTACTCTAACTAACTTCATTATGTATGATTAGAGAAAAAATATAGAGATTCTCTACAAATGAATAAAGAAATTGTAACAATGATATATCATTGTTACATTTTCTATAGTAATAATGATGATGATTTATTACTATAGTAATATTGATCGGCAGACAAACACCCACATTGTATATCCCCAAATTAAACAAGTCACATTTGTGTTATTTGTAATATTTTTTTTTATTTCATCTCTATCTGCCATCAGCCAAAAGCTATAGTCAGATGCGATCTTATCAATGACATTTTAAGATTGGCACATTCGTTGCCAACTTAAAGAGTTGCTAAGCATGTCCTATTTAGAGGTTATATTGTTTTGTGTCAACAAGTTGTGCAGCTAATGGGTTTTTATGGCGCTCAAGCCTTTTTATAGGCTGCAAGTGACCTTTCTATTTCTTCCTTCACCATAGGCATTTCAAGGTAATCGTGTACTTGTGTTCTTTGTATACCATGGTGCACAGGGTAATAAATATACAACGGATAACTCAGGGACCGATCCGAAACACCCAGACTATAGTAAATAAATGAGAAAATTTGTTTCCGAAATTTATCATACCAGGAATCGAACCCGGAACCTCTGCGTTGCAGTGAGGTAGGCTGGCAAAAACTTAGCCCGCTTAACTGCAGAGGCCGTCATATATATTACATATCACATACATATCGAGGGCTTCATAACAAATGGGTGTATACGCAAAAATGCATTTTTTTGTTGTTAACTAAAATCTATGCATGTTACATTTTTTTTTTTGTTATTTATTCATGACCATAGAATCAAAGTCTTTCAGTCGGAAACATGTTAATTAATAGGTCTTCGTATAGTAGCGCAGTTGTATTGCAGGCTACAACCGACGCCATTCAATGGAGTTCTTGTGAAAACTCGAAAGATCACATCTGACTATACAGTTCACATTTCTCACAAAAACACATAATTTCTACTCAAAAACTATCAATATCCTGCAACTATTGTTCATTTTAGAGTAATTATACACATCTATAGAAAATAAAACTGCACAGCACAACGTCTCCTTTCAGTTCCCGCCAAAAAACTCTGCATGTTACAATTTAGAAAGTCTTACCAGTATGCAAGTGTACCTAAATATAAGGGTATTCCAAATTTCAGCCTTATGCAATCAAATAGTTTGGTTTTATTCACAATTTTGTCCCTTGTGTAAAACTGCACTTTTGTCTGTACGCCCATTTGTTATGAAGCCTTCGATATGCATACATAGATGTCATAAATAATCCACAAACCTCCGTTTTGACTGTTCATTAATCATATCAAATGCCTGATTGATCTTCTTATTATAAACCATTAACGTAGCAAAGTCTATCACTTTGAACTCATCAAGAGTGAAGTTCGGCGATGTTTTGTTTAAATCAGCCAAAACTAACTCTGCCAATTCAAGTTCGCCTAACTTCACGTGTAAGTCAAATATGGCTGCCTTCATGCCTGCCGATAGGAACACCTGAAGAAATAAATACGCTATTTCAAAGCATAGAAGTACTAGGACGGACAACCTCATAGTAAAAAATATATCTCCAAAAGAATTCTTCTCTTCATTCTTGTTTTGCGTTTGGATATATAGACATATATATACTGCTTTTTCTTAGATCATTTATGTACATTACAAACAGGATTTTTACTACGCCAAGATTGCAACACAAAAAAATAGTCAATCACATCTGTCATTATAGTCCAGGTTACTAAAATCAGAGTATATATAACTGCTGAGCATTTTTGGAGCCCATTTGAAACAAACTTTCAGAGACACGGACAAACATTCTAAAGATGTTCATAATAGTAAATTATTGTCTAAATTTTAAAATATCATGATAGAAATAATTTTAATTACTTTTCAAAGAGTGTGAATGTGTGTGTGTGTGTGAGAGTGAATTTGCTAGTATAGAATGTATGAGACTGCGGACTTCTGTACATTTATAAAGAGTATCTCACAATAATTATTCATTTGACTATTCACTCCCCTATTTAAGATTATAAAGTAGGATTCATCAAAATATTGGCTCTATTTTCAAACACTTCAAATTTTAGTTATGTATATAGTATAATATTCATATCATCATCAATAGGATCTCATAATAACATTAATTTAATAATACAACAATAGTACTTAAAACTAGTATAAAAGGTTTTCTTTTATAGACTAACCCCTTCCTTTTGACATTTTTCTGCTATTTCTCTCGCTGCATTCAAATTGTTTTCCCTGCAGTACTGTTGCAACAATCTCCTCAAAACGCCCCGTGTGTTCATGCCCTTAGCTTCCAGTTCGTTCAAGTGAGCCCTTAGTGACTCTTCGCTCATGTGTTTCTGAAACGGTTAAAATACATTTTCAACAGATTTGCTCAAAAAATGCTTTTACGGAGCTTTTATACATTGCTCGAAAGTTAAAACTACGCACCAGATACAACAGGACGTGCGGTAAAATAGGTACTCTCACCTAAGTACCTGTTTTATCGCACGCCGTGCTTTATAATTTGTATATTATATCGCTTATTTTTTAAGTAAATACTTTAAGATTTTCACCAAGGACTTTCAAATTACGAGATATAAATAAGCTGAATAATCAAACTTCCTTGGAAGCGCTTTTGATCAATACATTTGTCTTACTTTAATATTAAAGACGAAATTCAACGCAAGATGTAGTTCTAATTTTCAACACGCGCACTTGACGCCATTTTTATGTTAGAAACTTCAATCCAAATCCAAATGATATTTATGTTTGTTACCTATTTGTACTATTTTCTTGCAAATGTGTTGACAAACGTATGTCACATGTGCGGTTGTAGGTTTTTACAAACTGGTGACTTTGGTAATTGCCTTCGATTTTGTTTCAGGCTTATATTAAAGAAAAGAGCTACATTATGTATATTACAAAGCCTATTACCGGATGTGGCATCTGTTGTGAAAACATATCCCCTTCATCGACTAGGGTTTCATCCGTTAAATTAATGAGAACATCGCGAAAATTCTGTATTGTTGTATCGCTGTACTTATCTGGCAAGTGCGACATACAATAGTCAGCTGCTGCTGTCGATATTTTGAATTTCCTCATCTGCAATGCCTGGTAACGGAAAATAAGTAAAATATTAAAAAAATATAGTCTAATAGTGTTCTTTATAATAAAAAGAGTGAAAGAAAAGACTTATTAAAATCAGCCCTTATTGTTCTAAGGGTAATAAAGTATTTTGTACTACATTTTATACGGAAGAATTAGAAATGTCAGTTGCATGAATAAAAGAGTTGAATGATTTCATTTTTGAATTCACTCAGGTTATAATTTAATTGAGCGATAATTTTTATCTGATGATTGAAGAATCGGTCCTAAGAATTATAGATAAATAGATAATTCTTTATTATACACCAAAACATATACAAACAGAAGTAGAAAAAGGTGAAAGATAGTACAACGGGCGACCTTATCGCTGAGAACCAATCTCTTCCAGGCCACCCTTGGCAGGGATTGATAGAATTTTATTACAGATGGTAATGCAGTTAACAAATAATGACAAATGATAAATATTATAAGATACTTAGAATTATAATTGATTGTAGATAATAATAGTAACACTGGAAAGTGACCAAATAATATATGATTTCAAATTATCCTCTTTAATTTTTTTAAGTATATTTAAAACATTTTTTTTTATATAAAATCTGTCAAACATGTAAAAAAACATTTTTAAACATAACTCATTTATGATTATAAATGAGTTATGTTAAAAAATGATTTTTTAGACTAGGTTACAACGGTTTTAGGCGCGGTATTTTATTTTATTACGACGTTTCGGGCACTTTTAAGTAGTCGTGATCACGGAGACAAAGCTTAAGTGTCAATCAGTAATGTTAACAATATTGTTTATATACAAAATTAAAACACAGGTATTCATTTTTTAAATATAATTTTATTTTAGTGTTAATTCTTACCTTAGCTAAGTTCATAAAGTCAGACAGATCTTCCTTGACTTTCTTGTGCTGCATGAAAACACACAAGAACCTTCCGACCCAATCCTTATTCTTTTCTATTGGTTTCTTTAGCATATCTTCGAGGATGTTCACAGTGGACTCTATATCGCTGGTCATCAAGTATGCTTTAAGTAGAGGATTTTGTATTTTTTCGATATCTACTTTACCTTGGAACAGTTCACCTGAAAGAAAAATATACATTTATCATTCAAATTTAATTAATAAATCAAATTAACCAAGTAAATATTAAAGTAAATTATTAATAATTTAATGAAATATTAAAGTACTTAAGTACAAAATAAAACAATTTAAATATAAATAATTAATCAAAATAAAAGTAATGAAATTATTATATTAATACGTGAAGCAAAAACTTTGTACCCTTTTTTACGAAATTGCGGACGGAGGAGTATGAAAGTAAGAAGCAGTACAGAATGCTAATATTTTTTAAATTATAAAAATACATTAAATCATTAAAAAAACGTTACACACACTACCATGTGTTTGACGCACACACGCATATATACTCTTTTGTTTATTTTCAAAGTCAAATTAACAGTGTACAGCCTTGGCGAAATCTGTGATTACAGAATTACAGTCAGTTGACAACAGAACCTTAGTAATGTTCAAACTTATAATTTAAATTAATTATTATGGCCGAAGTTCGACCACTGGCGGCCACTAGTTTAAGTAATTAGTCAACTTTAATTTGATATTTATCCTAACCCATATTCTTCTGCATTACCCTAAAATTATTTCTGTATAGTGAAAAAAATGATAAAAACCGAGTCAGGGGAATGTAAGAAGTGAAATTGAACTAATTTAGATTTTTTTCAAATTTGTCGTTTCTCTGTTTGTACCGGCTATCTGCGAAACGATTGGACCGATTTAAATGAAAATTTGTATGTTGGTAGCTTATATCCCTGGTCAACATATAAGATACTTTTGATCCCGAAAAATTAAAGAGCTCCCGTGGGATAGTTAAAAAACCGCACCACGCGGACGAAGTCGCGGGCAGAAGCTAGTTCACTATAAGTTTTTATTTTAATATGTGTATGCATGAATCTTCAGTGTTTGATCTAATTACTATTTATGACATTAATAATTTAAATGAAATACATACATATCTCACTAGCGGCTCTGACTTGTCCCATATTCAGCAGTGTTTCCATCATCGGCGTCAGAACTGTCGCAATGGGAAGACCAGCTTCAACGAATTTCTTCATTAAATTCTGAGGCGACGTGAAGCTTACGTATGGTAAGGTGTACGACATTATCGTATCGTAATCTGGCTTCACTTCCATTTTTATCATTGTTGTTAGCGTATTAATTATACCTGAATTAAATAATAAATATAACAATACTTAAGATTTTCTTAAGTTTTCGCGACTTGTATACATAATAAGGTTAATCCGACGTTTCGGCCCCCCCTCCATGACCACGGTTACTGAGGGGGGGCCGAAACGTCGGATTAAACAAAAACAAATAAATTACCGCGCTTAAAACCGTTAAAACATATTTTTATTATATAACAACACTTCTTTATACATTCACACATACTGAGACAGATACGTACAAACACGTCTGTACATTCAAGCTATTAAAAAAAAACAAATGGAACCGATAAGGGCTTTTCTGTGGGCACCCAGTGCCCTTGAAGGAAATTTCGAAAATATCGAATAATTTTGGTAACCTTTAAAATTGTTTTTTGTTTATGTTAAATAGGTCAAAATTATTCAAATACAAAATCAGATTTGATTTGATCTTTCCAGAAAAGTTACCGCGTCGCCTCATACTAAACGTGCGATGCTCTTCAAGAGCTAAGTGAGCTGAGTTTACATTTGCAAAATCCTGATATAAGCCTAATGAGGGCTAATCAGAAAATCCAAAATGTGGTTCAAATATTTGGACAAAGAATAACTGAACCAGGTACGTACTATGAAAAAAAACCGACTTCAAAAACGAAAAAACTAAAATGTATAAAATAACTTATTTCTTAAGCTATTATTAGTAATATATATTATCTAAAACATCTTAACGTCGGTGCTTAGTAATTTTCAAAATATAGTAATTTTTATGTTTTACTTTGCACCGACTTCAAGATGTTTTAGATAATATATATTAATAATAATAGCTTAAGAAATAAGTTATTTTATACATTTTAGTTTTTTCGTTTTTGAAGTCGGTTTTTTTAAACGAAGTTTTTAAATTTTATTTGTTACTTTTTAGTGTCTAGCTATGTAAGGGTGGACCTACGAATGGTGCCGCGCTTCTTAAAAAATATAGGTCCCAAGAACCGGGAACAAAAAAATGTTCGTAAAATGAAAACTACTGGGCCAAACTATGTCAAATTTTTAAGGGACCAATTGGAAGCTATTCCGCGTCGAACAAAAAAAGAATCACGTAAATCGGATCATAAATCACGGAGTTATCGGCGAACATACATAAAAAAAGCAACCAAAAAAAAAGATCCCGACGAATTGAGAACCTCCTCCTTTTTTTGAAGTCGGTTAAAAAGGCTTTAGAAGCGATGAATAACCTATAATTTTTTGGTGTGCAGCTACTAACAAAAAAATATGGACTTACAACTTTCGAGAATTTTCGTACTCCAAAAAAAAAGACCTGGAATCGTTTATATAAACGGTGGAAAGCAATGCAATGCAATGCAATTATTTTAGATTTCTTGTACGTTTGTCCATTTATTCGAGTTCACGTAAAAACTATTGAACCGATTTCGGTGCAGTTTTCGCTGATCGACAGCGATCTAGGACACTTTTATCTCGGGAATCCCGCGGGAATTTTCCCTGGAGCCGTTATTAGTTGTTCGGGTGCATAAAAATTTGCTCATTCCCACATACAACACAAGGTACAATTTCCAGTAAAGTGATTACTGGACATTGTACTGCGGTACTTCGTGTCCCGGGACTCTTTGAGAGTGTTTTAGAGTGGGTATTATAGATAAAAATAAGCTGATTCTGATCTTACTGATACTAAAACAATATAATCCAGAACTGTTTTATATTCCCCGGGATTTCCTAACTTCGAAACCATATAAATTAGGACTTGTTTGACATGAGTTTCTATGTTTACATCTTTAGTAGATTTAGATATGTAAGCCTTTGTAACATTACCTATCCCGGGTTTTACGGTTACCTTCGGAATTCACATATTTTCAAACTAAAAAATGAATCGAGATAAAAGTTTTACTTTTATTTGAAACTGAACTGAACTTAACACCTTTTACCTTTATTTTTTAAATATGCCTTATATCTATGGTCTAAGGTCTGTAGTCATTTGGTATCGACTTATAACATTCATCCACGCAAAAAAAAAGCAAAAAACCGAATATGCAACATATCACCTTCATCCACTCACGTCTTCAATTGTAACAATATGCACATTATGTCAGAAAACTGCCTATGTGGTGCATGCGTTCTGGCCAGGATCGAACCCGCGTCCTTTGAGTGTGGGACGCGTGCGTTAGCCATTACGCTACCACAACTTTTTTGTGACGATAATTGTTCACCTAAAATAATATAACTATAGTTTTCGTATACATTTTCAATATCCCGAAATCTCTTACCTTTTTCTCCATAAGTTTTGGAACTTTGCAGCAATATTGGCCAAAAATAATGGGGTCTGATGGGCAATCCCAACTGCTGCATTCGTGTAAACAGGTCTAGTGCTAGCGGCACCTTCCCCAACTGCAAAGCAGCTTCAGCTGCGTTCTGCAAAGCTATTGGATTGCGTCCTGATGACATGAGATCTTGTGTTATAAGACCTATCACGCTGGATGGCTGCAAAGTTTTTAATATTTAATAACTTGAAAACTTAATATAACAAATGGTCTATCCCAGACATATTTCAATGAAAATGAGTTCATATGTCATTTGAAAACTGAATCTCACAGACTACTTGTTGATAGTCATGATTCTAGCACTGTTTTCAATGCAATTTTAATTATTGTCAAGAGAGAAGTGGCACAAAAACTTACCCAACAACAAGCAGAGGAATGCTTTATATTTAAAAATACAAGCATAAAAATTTTTTTAATGTAATCTGACCAATGCAAGGTTTAACAAAATGTAATGTATTTCTGAAAGAACTTGTAATGACCACATTATTCCCATTCAGTATGGACGTCTACAAAATCTTTCATCATATTAATTATGTCTTTTCGCACAAACATCTTTAAACTTTTTTTATCTTTAAATTTGTTTATTAAAAGATTCTTGAACGTTGAAGAGGATATAAATTATATGGTACGATATATGGCGGATAATCCACCATAGGTATAAGAGTGAAGCGCTTTGCATCTAGCTCCATCATATGCACCACAAAGGAGTGGTATTCATTGCCAGAGTCTGTCTTTCCCGATACTTATAAGTCTTCAAGTCCTATGTAAATAGGTACCTTATAGTAAGCGTGCTCTATCCTAGACCACATCTTCGCTCTACATAGGACGAGATTGTGGCAAATCGCGAACCTATACCCCAATAATAAAAAAGAAATCTTGTTCCTAGCATTTTTATCTCATTATATTATTATATTGCTGAATTATTTGATGATACACCCATTAGATCACAAAGGCAGAGTCAAATTAAAAATACAAACCTTATAATGTAACAATAAGCTATACTCACCATAGAAGCCTTGACACAATCCCTGACTAGACTCCGTCCATGCAATCCCTGATCATCCTTCGGTCCGAACGAAGGCAATGGCAGACATTTGTAAACCTCCAAAGCAGGTATAGGATGGTTTTGGAACACCAGCCATGTGCAAGTGCTTTGCATGTACGGTGATATCGATGGTGTGCTTAAAGTTTTTGCTGGAAGATATTTCAATACCTGAAACAAATTATACTATAAATACTACAGCTCCACATATTGATTACATTATCTCAATGTTTATTTAAGCTTTACATTCACTTAAACTTCTTAAAACTTAAATTGTTACCAGTACTACAACTGGATTTTGCAGTAAAAATCCCCATAGCAGACAAAACATATAAATCTTTCAAAATAATTATTACAATACATGTAAGACCATCCTATTTTTGCAGCTATTTATCTTATGATTTTCAAATCATTGATAACTACCCTGCAAGCTTTCCCAAAATAAAATAAATCTTTATATGTACATAACAACAACAGTATATAACATCATTATTTATTTAAGCTTTAAATTGACGAAACTTATTATTTTGTAAATCACATCGATTTCATATATTAAAAACTTAAATTGAATTGTAGCACCAGGGTCCTGGATGCAATACAAATTCCCATGGAAGAGCAAGATAAAATATATAGATTATGTAAACATACAATGCTGGTAACTTCATTCTATCCATGCAATGATTTTTCTTAAAATTCTCAGGTCATTGATAATTTTCCAGGCTGTAAATGTTCCCAAAAAGTATATAAAACTATACATACTTTGGGGATAGGTCCATATAGTGCAATGGCTGCCAATGTCTTAACAATTTCCATTATATGCTCCTCACCAAACTCCAATCCATTTTGACGAGCCTTTTCCAGCTCTTCAAACATGAGGTTTTCCTTTTTATTCCAAACTAGGGCTCGAGCTGTGGCTGTGTATGTATTTATTGAAGGGTCCAATTTGAGAGATTTCATCATAGTAAAGACCTCTTGGATATTTTTCACATTGCTGGGGAGAACACAACAATTGATAGTCTTTAATTTCATGACACATTGTGTCTTCATGTTACTGATATAGCAGACACATTGCAAGAAAGTTGTTTACATTGAAAAAAAGTTGTTTTTCACCTTCATCAGGTCAGAGGACAAAAATATGGTTTTAATTATTTTTAGTCCTCTCAGGTATAATAGTGCTGTATGTATTATGATATGTACTGTGTTTATATAGTATATAATAAAGATTTTTATTTATCTATTTTATATTATTTATTGTCTACACCGCCACTGTCATGTTTTAATATTTTCCTTAGTTTAAGGGGTTGCCTGGAAGAGATCGCTTTAAGGATAATGCCGCCCTTTGTTCAACATTTATTGTATCTAGTTTTTAAGAACTTAGTTTTAATTTTGGTGAACAATAAAGTGTTTTCATTCATTCAGGTCACGGGACAAAGTTAGGACCATAAAATGGTGGATTGATGTTATGAGAGAAGACATGTGTCCTACAGTCATAACTGAAAATGGTGAGAAGTGTAAAAGAAATGTAGGAAAGTGGCACCTGAATTTCAAAACAAACCTTCTAAACATAAAGATTTAATGGGGAAATGGACAAGATGATAATGAATGAACTGTAGTAATAAAAAAAATCTACAATGACTGAAATACACTTACTTAGCTTTTCCTTGACAGACTATAAGTGAATTAAATATGCTCTCAGTTGCTGGAAGGTTTTGTGCTTTCATATTAGATATAACTTCAGTTGCCTGGTTAAGATCGCCAGCCTGAAAAATTATGTCAACAAGAATCAAGAACAGTGTGAAGACATGGTATAAATATACCTGATACACACATCTAGCATACATTATATTAAAATTAAGCATTAAAAAAATATGTCAGGAGCCTTAAGAACAGAGGAGCGTGCATGACAAGAGCTATGAATGTCAAAGAAGCAAGTGAGGTGTGTAAGAATAAGCCTAAATGGTGCTCTGTTGTTCGTGCCTACCCCGCAAGGGACCTGGCGTTAAGTTATGTACATATGTATGTATGTATAATATTTATAGAATAAAGGATTCTTAAGCTAAAATATGTAAAATGTGAATATTATAAAATTCTTAACATGGCATGCCTCTACACTGAAACTATTTAAAAAACACTATATAAACTACAACTTCAATACACTACATAAACAATGGAAAAAACAATGTATTTTTTTTAGATTTCTTGTCTGTTTATTTGTTCAGGAATCACAGAAAAACTACTGGGCCAATTTTGATGTGGTTTTCGCTAATCAACATAAAATACTTAGACTTAAAATCTGCATTACTTTTTATCCCGGGAATCCAGCGGAAAATTTTCTAGGAATGATTTAAAATTGTGAAATTAAAAAAACGCATTTTGAAAGTGAACAGCTATTTTTATGTAATTATGTATGTGATATTTTGTATCCCATAGTTGTTTGGGTGTATAAAAATTAACTTATTTCATTTACACAGTTTTCACTAAAACAATAGCTTACATTCTTTTTTAAATGCAGCATCAATTGGTGTCCCATGAATCCCCCGAGAATTTCAAGTCAAGCATGGAAAAAGTTGCAGGCATATCCTAGTAACTTCATAAAACATTAAGCGAAAAAAATTGGAGTATATGAAAAAATTTGACATTACTCACCTCACCCAGAGCTTTTAATATCAATTCATAAGTTGTAATGTTTGGTTTTAATGGTCTCATTTGGCTGATGAATGAGCTAACTGTCAATGTTCTGCTGTTAGCTATATATACTCTTAGTAACTCATTATAATGCTCCACTTCAAATTTAGTGTGGGACCTATAACACATTTTAACTATATGTAAAATCAAAACCTACACTCATAGGAGTTCAACCTGAATATATCAGGTATGTTATGTTAATCATGTTAAATAAATAGTTGTAATGAAAAAATATAAAGAATTTACAATGTTTATTATTGTTACAAGCTACATAGGTCTCGAATTAAAATGCCGTTGGAATTACTATAGTACAAACTAATAGTACAAACTAATAGTACAAACTACTATTACAACACTACTAGTACAAACTGCACGGTTCAATAACATGCGCAAAGTCCATCACTATATTGCTCATCAATGTACACATTTTGCTTGTATAGTAATGTCGCTTGACTGCTCCACCCCTCCTTTCGGGCATTGTTTTATAGTACGTACATACATACATACATAACTTCATGCCAGGTCCCTTGGGGGGTAGGCACGAACAACAGAGCGCCATTCAGGCTTATTCTTACACACCTCACTTGATTCTTTAACATTCATAGCTCTTGTCATGCACACTAGTTTGTTCTTAAGGCTCCTGACATCACCTTCTGCTAATATGCGATCAATTTGATCATGGAAGGTGTGTCGTGGCCTTCCACGACTTCTGCATCTATCCATAGTAAACTGTATAATACAACAATTGACTGTGTGTACTGAGTTTTTCATTATTATTATTATATATAAATTATTTAATTATTCCTGCGAAGGGCCAACAAAGTCGAAAACAATATCAATAGGCAATTGTCTAATTGCAAATTTTAAACACAAAGTAAACAATAGAACTCCAAATGCGACAAAGGTAATAAATTGTGTTTTATGACAGGCCTTATGACTGCCTTTACCTTTGCCGGCATGTAACATTATCTTATTTAATACACACATTTTTGGGCCATACTTTGACACAAGAGTGGCATGAGATTATGGGTAATTTGAGTTTAGGGGTATACATATGCCTTATATATATAGCCACTAGACCTGTTATTTGGGTAAGGAAACAAGTTTTTAATGAATAATGGGAAAATCAAAAATATGTTAGATAAACATGGTTATATATATATCACTTTTATTGATAACAAAATGTGATTTGTGTTTAGGTATAAGCTTATGCTTAATATATAAACACTAAAACTGTTTTTGTGCTTAGTAAACAACTTTTGAATTAGTTTATTGAATTATTATGATTAATTGGAAATAGTTTTTTTTTTGCTTATTTATTGCATATGCATTTATTAATAATGAAATTGGCTGTGACACCCACTGACTGCTGCCATGGCAGGCTCTCTTGGCTTGTGGGCTATAGTCGAAAGTCACAACCAGTGGCTAGAATTGTGATTTAGGTTAGTTGAGACTTTAAACAGACTGGTCACCATTGTCACAATATAACAAAAAAACCAATGAAAAAAATAATATCTCAAGAACTACATGTCTCCTAGACATGGGGGTTGCAGACGGGAGAAGTATTCATCCACCCTCTGCCGCACCACTACTTGAAATTCAGTGACCACTAAGCTAAAGTTGAACCCATTTGTGTTGTACTGCTTTGTTTCCTATCAAAATATATTAAGTCTAATAGCTTTCTTTATAACAGTATTGTATTTTTCAGACTATAACATCTAATAGACTATAACATACAAAGAGTACATATAATTAATTATAAACGCAAGTATGAAGAAAGATTGTTTTTTCTTTAGACCAGTAAACAGACTCATTTTAGGATTAATAATAATATGTATAAAGATTTATTTCAATCTTACTTGATGGTGTTCCAAATTTCCTCTACCAAAGACATTCTAGTAGAAGGAGCTTCGTCTGGAAGTAGTTCTGTGCAGCATCGAAGCAATAACAAGCCCTGTTTTTTAGTTGAAAAACTCTTTTCTTTGATTTTACTTATTACTCTCACTAAATCATTTTTATACACCCTGTTTTTCTGATGTATATCACTAGACAAACCTGCTATGAGTTTTTCAAGTAATTCTTCAGAAGAAATAGTTTTGCCAACATTTTCTCTGATATTTGGTCGTAGTTTAGTGTTTGTTGGGTTCGGCGAGAACTTTCGTCTGTCTTCGATGTAATTTAAATTTACTGATGTAGATATTTGCCTGAAATATGTTTCAAAATATAATTATGTTCACCCTAAGTATATAAAACTGAATAAAAAGTCGTAAATCCTAACCTGAAAGTTCCACGAAAGCTCCTTTGACATAAACAATGGAGAGGTATTACAGTTTTGTTTGAAACCAACTTTTTAATCAGTTGCGCTCTTGTATAATTTAAAATTATGTGGTAATTACTGCTCAACATTATGTTAAAATTACAATTTATCAATTTTATTACAAGTTTGTAGATAACAAGCAAAATTGGGGAAATACCATTGTCAATTGTTTTGAAGCTTTTTTTCTTTTTAATATGGCTATGCTTGATTTGTACATTTAAGCAGCGTAAATATTAGAACGACTTTTTTGGAGCCGACGATATCAATATCATTAACAATATCATTACTATAATCATTAACAATATCATTACTATATTATATACCATAGCAAATGATATTTAGGGTAGGGCACATTTATTTATTATGAACAGAATCATTTTTTTTAAAGGGTTAGAAGCGTAGACAGAGGTTTCTCTGTCTACGGTTAGAAGCAAGATATACACTCTTGGTTAGAAGGCTAATGCTGGTGTGCACCGACATTTAACCAACGATAAAAATAAAATAATCACTTATGGATACATTTTTAGCGATTATTTTATTTTAATCATCGGTTAAAAGTCGGTGCACACCAGCCTAAGTCGGGGCTCCGCAAACCACTTCACTTCACTCCCGCCTTAAGATACCTACCCAATACGACACGTGACCGTCAGCCACGGCTGATGGACGCGTCCGAACAATATGCACACCAGAACCGTAACACACTCTTCAGATTACTTTAGGACATCCAAACGCTCAAAATCACATACTCAATTTACGATTTATATGTGCACACTGCAACGGACTGTCCTTATCCAGCGTAACCGAATCCAGATACGTTGTAAGACACGCCGTTCAACCGCGTCCGCCAGCCGCGACTTCTAATATGTACATACCTTTAACCCTGGTGGTAATTTGTTTTATTACCCAAAATTCACTTATATCTCAAATTAAAAAAAAATGCACCTTATATCTATACCGCATCTGATATTTCTCCTGGTGCCCACGTTCCAAAAAAAAGTACTCATGAATAAAGCCCAGCGCCAAATCCAATTTCATCAAATAAACGCCCAGGGTACTATTTAGTACCCCTACTTTAATTTATCGCCTTTCTATAAAGTAGTATATTCAAACACATTTGTGAGGTTTTTGTTAGTGTGTGACTAAGCAATAGTGCCAACAAAAAAGAAATTTGTAGTCTTGAGTTAATGCTGGCTGTACACTCTCGTTGCGGGATGGCGAGGCTGGGCGAGACCGAGAGTGTACAGGGTATACTCGCTTTGTCTCACGAAGACTCGTAGTCACTCGCGGGCTCTCCATTCCGAGATTCCATTCCATTTCCATTCGGTTTTTTGAGCGCGAGTTAAAGGGCTCGCTTACCCTCGCGAGGCGGACAAGTGCATCAATGTACACTCTGGCTGTCTGGCGCCATACAGTTGAGCGCATGCTCTCTAACCGTTCGGACGCTTTGTTGCCCTAGATATAACTGACTTTCCATCATTTCCCTACACTACAGGGATAAAATAGCCATAATCGAGAAAATTATGTCAAGCCTTCGAGCTTTTAATGTATATACTTACAATGTCCTATTTCGACGTATCGTGAGCAACCACCACCTTCGTTTAGGCCATTTTTTTTACGTATGATATATGTGCACATAATATTATAATAACTCATAGCGTATATGTATTTAATCTCCCGACAGGATGCCCTAGCTAGAGGCCTGGCCATCTGCCAGGTCGAAATCGAGACGATCAGGAAGCGGGAAACCGCAGCCATGATCGTCAAATGGTCTCAAGAGCTCGAGAACCCTGTGGCCGGCGGCTACACGGTGGATGCAATCAGGCCACAGCTGGAGGATTACTTTTTGTGAGACTGTCATGTCTCTCAAAGAGGCCGCCGAACGAGACAGGGAGAGAAGTCCTACTGCGCGTGCAAATGCGTCTACACGAGGTCGCCGGCCTTCAGCTGGCACCCGGAGACGCAGGTACGCACACTTAGCCACTTTTTGAGCTGGATCGGCTGGGCGTAACTATGTTCTAAGTCTCAGCCTTTCCAACACAACAAAGCGCGGGCCACATGGGAGGAGGGTGGTTTTAGAGGGTAGTAGGACGCTGCCCGTGCAGCTTCTCTGAGTCTCGACACAAGCTGAGTCGATCGCGGGTGGATATCACTACTGCATGCAGTGATGCCGCCCCCGACCGATGTGTCTGATTCCCTTGCCAGGACCCAGTATTGTGCGTAAATAGCATTTCCCCCGCCTGAAAAAAAAAGGATGTAATCTATGGAGCAGTGTCGGCAGATTGCTGTCATTGTCAATTAAAGTCTTATTGTCAAATTCAATTGTGATTCGTGGATGTATGGGATGTGTTTTGTGTTGTGGAGTGAATGTTGAAAATTGATCAAATCTATCGTTGTCATGTGGTAAGTTCCTCTAAATTATAAACTAGTCAATATAACTTTACATTAATATATCGTTATTGGGTATTTTGGCTAATTACATTTTAAAACGTTCGTCCTGACCGCCGTTATTTGACCGCCATCTCCCAAGCTTGCCGTCGGAAATCGGCTCCGCCTTTTCTGCTTATCGTAGTAAATGACACCGATATACTAATCTAAAGTCTAAATTCTTGTTATATATGCTAAGACATTGTATAATTTTTAATTTTAGGGGTATATGATGACCTAACCTTATAAGAATCTGTCCCTTTACATTAGTAACCAGTTTCTGAAATCAGTGTTAAAACTAGCAGGCGACTTCCCGCCGATGATTCATTACAATTGTATATTTTTTACTCGATTTAGTGTACATTTTTTGCACGTCGTGTTACATGTAATAATTGTAAATATAATTATCATCATTATCTTTTAGTAAAAAACAATTAAATGTAATATGTTTCACAGATAAGTGATTCCATCAACTTTTTATTTTATGGCTAATATTTTTAACCTTTTTTGTGTCTCTCTAATCAATATATGTATTTTAGTTTCTTTCTGTACTAAGTATATGTACTTTCTGTACTCTCTGCTGGCGTTCCTCAGGGCGGCGTTTTATCTCCCTTACTATTCACGATTTTTATAAATTCAATCTCCAATAAACTTACTTCTTCCTATCATCTCTATGCAGACGATTTACAAATCTATACACAATCACCTGTTGCGAAATTACAAGATGCAGTCTTAACAATAAACTCTGACTTCGATCACATAGCACAATGGAGTAAATCATATGGACTACAAGTAAATCCCGAGAAAACACAGCTAATTATCATAGGTAGTTCACGGATGCTGTGTAGAATTGACTGGACCTGCTTACCAAATTTCGTATTTAATGGTACATGTATTCCGGTCAGTGAAAGAGTAAAAAATCTAGGTGTCATATTTGATAGGGAGCTATCTTGGCGACCTCACATAACCGAATTGAGTCGACGTCTCTTCCTCTCTTCGAAATCCCTTGGGAGGTTGAAAAACTTCCTGCCCATAGCCACCAAAGTTAAGCTTGCAGAGTCCTTACTACTCCCCATTCTTGATTATGCTGACGCCAGCTATATTGATTTGACTCAAGAGCAACTTAATAAGCTTGAGCGCCTCCAAAATTTTTGTATAAGGTTCATATTTGGGTTACGCAAATATGACCACGTTTCTGAATTTCGTAAAAAACTCAAGTGGTTGCCAATTCACTTTCGCCAGAATACTCATATTCTTTCACTCCTGTACAGTGTATTGTTTATCCCCACAACCCCGTATTATCTCAAAGAACGCTTTGAATTCATCTCTTCCTCTCATAATTTACGACCTTCTACGAATCTCAGACTTAATACTCCCAAACATTATTCATCTTTTTTCAACAATTCTTTTACTGTACAGGCTATTCGACTCTGGAATGAGTTACCTGTTACTGTTAGACAAGCTAAATCTCTAACAATATTTAAGAATATGACAAAAAAGCACTACCTACAACTTAGTGATGTCTGATATTTCTACGTATGTTTATGTATGTGTATATATAATAATATATGTATCTATATATTTATGTATGTATATATTTATGTATGTGTTAAATACTCACTAATTTACGGGATCGAAACGACGCGCGCGCGACTGCCATGACAGACTCACTGCTTTTTTCAACTACCTTCACTTCAGTACATAACATACCTTCCCCTCGGGATAGGCCACTATCACTTGACTTTTATAATAACACAAACTATGATACACTAAATATATTTATTGCACTAACTACTATAATAATTTAACTGTTATTTCATTTTAATAAGTTCTTATATTATCTATCTATTTTAAATTGTCCGTTTACTATTTTATATATTTACAATATTATTGTATATTTATTCTTCATCTGATATGGTCTCAGAACCGCTTCCTTCATAAGAAGATTCATCACTGTACTGCCTCCCTGTTGTCCTTATTTTCTTAGATATTGATATTGGTGGTGAAAAAGATAGTGCTCGCTTATTTCGTAACACTTCTTGCGATTGGTTAGGCATTACAATATCTTGTGGTCCTGATACCCCAATAATGTCCGACCATTTCTGTGGTGAGGGTATACTGATATTTCCCTCATTATCACTGTCACATTTACTTTCCTCTGGTTCATTGTTATTTGTTTTTTTCTTATTGTTCTCCATCATACTGCCATGCATTTGGTTAATATGTCTTAACAACAATCTGCCATTCCACCGCACCAAGTATCTGCATACTCCTACTTTCTTCTCTATTACACCACATAACCATCGAGGTCCCTTACCATAATTCCGGATATACACCCATTGGCCAATACTCAAAACTCTCAACTTTAATTTATTATTATTTTCCTTTGTATTCATTTCTTCCTTGTTCCTATATGATAAGGGGTTCAAATAATCAAATTTAGTTCTGAAACGGCGATTGTTGAGAAGTTCTGCTGGCGTCTTTTCATGCACACTGTTTGGCGTAGCCCTAAGTCCATATAAAATATTGGGCAAGCGTTCATGCCATGGCTCTGAAGTTATTTTCTTAAGTTTATTTTTTATGGTTTGGACTGTACGCTCAGCCTGCCCATTTGAAGCTGGGTGGTATGGAGGAACTAGTATTTGTCTAATCCCACAACTGCTCAAATAATTTCGAAATTCTTCAGATATAAAGCTTCTGCCATTGTCGCTTACTAGAGAGTCTGGTAGACATTGTTCTGCAAAGATATTTCTTAGTGTTTTAATTAGGGTGTTACTACTGAGATCGTTGACTATTTTTACTTCTGGCCATTTAGAGTATGCATCTATCATGATTAAGAAATTTTTTCCTTGGAATGGTCCGGCATAGTCAATATGTAGCCGGGACCAAGCTTTATCTGGTTGTAGCCATCTATGTGTAACTGCTGCTGGCATGTTTCTGTTTTCTGCACATATTTTACAGCTTTTCACCATTGTTTCTATCTGTTTATCCATCAAGGGCCACCAAAAATAGCTTCTCGCTAACGCTTTTGTTATAACAATACCATCATGGTTCCTGTGTAACTCTTCTAAAATTTGCATGTGCATTTTTTCTGGAATCACTACTCTATTGCCCCATAGTACGCAATTCTTATGTACTGACAGTTCTTCTCTTTTTTGCCAGTATGTTTTAAAACTTTTGTCAACGCTAGTAGGCCATCCATTCCTTACCCAATATAGAATTTTCCACTCAAAACCAATTTCAGTTGTTATAAATAAGTTCTAAATATATTCCTAAACACATTACCCATGAAAATCATCCAGGAAATCATCCAGGAATATATATGTAAACCCAACCCTAATGTGCTATATTTAATTTGATACATTAATAAATAATATTTAATACAATTAGTAATGCAGATAACAATTTCTAGAACACAATTTGTTGAATAAATCATAACAACTGGTTTATATATTGAGATATAATGCTGTGTGCTACTTAAAGTAACTTGATATTCTAATGTTATCATTCATACACTTGTAATATTTTATAATGTATATGTTTATTGATTGTGATAAAACGACATTAAAATGATTGAATCTACAAGTTAAATATAAGGTACTTGCAGGTAATAAGGCCTACTATTTTAACCTGCAGATATGATAGATATACATGGATTCCTAGATATCCTGTGCTAATTTATCAATTCCAGATTAAAATGTTAGCTAAAGCTAACCTATGATCTAGTTAATATCTGAACAAAGTTTAATGAAATTGAAAATAATATTTAACCATTTGTTTTCACTCCATTGGTATACATGTCACCCTTCACCTTAGTGTGCACTGTAGTCTCCTTTTTCGATAAAAGTATCGCACTACAGGAGAAAAAAAAGAAAATTTTATTGAATAAAATTTTCACTTTTATTTATTTCTTAGAACAAATATATACAATGGTATTGATGTTCAACTAGCTTTGATTTAACTTCTCACTATCACGTCATGTAATAGCTAAAGGTCAGCAATGTGAGAATTGGCACCAATTAAATTCTTGCATTCATGTAATTGACGAATCATGCCGAATTTGTTTGCATGATGTTGGTTTTTGAAGCAATTATAAGAACTCAATAAATATTTAATGATGCTATTCTAAACTATTGTATTCTTAATCTATAATATGATTTGTACTACTTTAAGGGTCATTGGGCACTAGTAGTCTGAGGCTATTGGATCCAAACTAGACATTAACACTTTTAGGCCATTTCTCCAAGTCATCCTAAGACCAATATCTTTGATTGTTGGTTGTTTAAATGCAACCATGAGTCGTTTGTAGGAGAGAATTACAACGGTATGGGTTTGGAAAATATAGCTATATTAATTGGTTGATTGTTTTTACGCCTAAAGACATGACCAGTTCACAGATTTATATATCTTTAATAGTGGGAGTATTGTGATTACAGGTGATGTAAATTGAATTGAAAGTAGGACATTACAATTTACTAACTCAAAAAAACTAAGCCATTTAAGTTAGTATAAAGAACTGTAATTTATAGTTAAATAAAAACAGTTAAGTATTAAATGGTTTTCAGGACAACTAAAGTACCGATGAAGCACATTCTTATTTAAAATTTACTTTCTAATAGGTATTGGATTGTCTTACTATAATTGTAAAATTAATACTTTGAAGTCTTTTTGACAAATGTAATTTGTGCCCTTTATGACAATTTCTGGGGCTTTTTGTTGATATAATAAACCTTTTCTTATTTCGTCAAATCCACAGTTGTCTAGTTCCACACAACTTGATTCAATATTTAAAATTATCCATCAGTTGCTGAGAGATTTTAAACTTCTGATCCACAAATACTGTATGCTCGTGTAAAAATGATTGATATATAAGCAAACATTAGACAGTGTGGTATGAAAATTGGTATAAAGTGAGATGTTAGTGAAATGTTTAGTCTGCATTATCTTATCAACAAAGTTAACAAAAAGAGCGCTGATAAAATAACATTGTGTGAGGTATATAGAAGTGTGCCTACAATTTTATAAAATAACGGCCTTACTTATAACAATCTCGTAAAGAAACGATTAGGCATCTCTTAAGTAACAGAAACAGTATCAGACCCTAATCAATAAATATCTTATTTTTCACTTATAAACGTGTATTACTTGTTGTTTACCTAAGAGGAGCACAGATAAACGAAATTTGAATGATTAACGTAGGTTGTACTCAAAATATTTTACTAAAGAGGAGTTTATGGGTAAGATTTTCACTAATTAGTTCCTTTAAATTTAAGAAACGATTATAAGTAAGGCCCTAAAGGTCTAAAGGCCTTTATTACTTCTAATAAGGCATTTCTAATGATGAAAAAGAAAAAAAATGTGGTGATCAATAATAGAATGAAGAAAAATTTTCTGAAAAATTTGATACTATTAGGGGCCATTCATTAAATAGTTAAGGGTCCCAATTGGGGGATTTAGAAAAACCTATATATATTATCTTAACAGGGATAAGGTCCCTTGATAATACGAAGGGTATCGGCACCAGGTTGCCAAGTCGCGACTGTGGCTTACCGATTATTATTCCACGACTGTGATTTTATATTATAGAAAAAACTACGAGTCGAGGCGGTTGTCATGGGCCCCCTTTTGCCAGGAGTTCCACTTTTGGTAGGTGTAAGTTAGTCCTAACTGCTGTCTCCACCAGTGGCTATAAAGCGAGTCCATCTCGCCTTTATTGTTTAGCAAGAGAAGGCGCTGTAGCCATGTAGGCCATACAAATTTACGACGACTATACATCACTTTCTTACACCTGTAGTAAATCCAGTGAATTCTAGTTTTTGTGTAGTTCCCTGCGTTAATGTGTCGTTTGTGTTACGAAGTAATATTTAAGTATTTTAATGTATCATGTCGGCCAAGCGACGGTTTTTCCCATGCCGAATCGATTGCGGGGCTCCAGCTAATGAGTGTGCAGTGTATTTTGTAGGGCTTATTTTATGAGTATGAGATATAAAAATATAATTTATTTTCTTCGTATAATAAATGTGATGGAAGCAATTCCTTTTGTTTTTAGTACAGGTACGATACAATATTACGAAGCGGGTTGAAAGACGGCAGTCATTGACATTTTTGAGTGGATAAATACTCGCCACTAATAATTTATTATTATTTCTAAGATTAGGTGCAAAATGCAAATAGTAACTGGTTTTCTATAAAAAAACCTTGTATTAGGCAATAATCTGTTGCTAACTAGTAGCGTCTATAGGTATTGGAGCGGACTCTGCTTACTACAAGTTTAATAATATGTACTTACGAGTATAAAATATTTGGTTTACAACCAAACTAATAATATTTTATGTGAAAACACTAAACAAACAGTTTCAAAAGTAATTCCAAGGCTAATGAAAAGTAATTAATTTGAAAGTTAATATTCTAAGCTACGTAATATTTAAATTAGTGTATTAATATAGCTTCCCCGGAAAAACATAATATTTTTGCCATCATGTACGTTATGTTGGTAAATTTAGGATGATATTTATTCCATTTATAGCAAATTTTGCCGAATATCTGTATTCTAAACGCAAAAGATCAAGATTTGTGTAAAATAAAATGCGGTGTGAACCGATATTTAAAGTAAAACCTGGTTAAATTGAGAAGTCTTGTATTGTATAAAGTCGAGGCGCTTTCGAAGTGAGAATCACTCGGTGATCAGTGAACTTTAAATTCAAAGTTAGATTGTCGCAGACCTTCGTTCTAATATATTCTTTACCGGCAAAAGCACAGATACAAATGCGAATGCCATGAGCGCCGATACGTGCGTGCAAGACTGCCTCTCGTTTGTCATGCGCGACGGTGCGACCACAGCGGATGGCAACAGATCTGCAGCGTGGGTGTAAGTCACACGAGATGGCGAAGGAAGGAACATCGAAGGGTTTAGTGGGCATGCCTGACTTGGGTGGCAATAGTGTTACTTCGCGGGTGCAAGTGCTACCTCTACGTGGCGAGTACCACACGCCCCCGCAGCATTTCCCTCGCGTTTGTCCTCAATGGATATCCACTCTCTTAAAAAAGGCTGTGAAAGTTTGCCGGTAACGTAAAAGGCTTTCGGTTTCAGAGTTCCATATGGGGATATCGTGGAACATTAGGGTTAGTTGATATATCCGATAATGCAATTGTAAATCCAACATTACCTTGTAGATATCCCCTACTGGTAGGGTGTTTATAACGGTTGTAGAACTTTAAAAGTAAACTCAATTTCGGTAGCAATTATATTGGCACCAAGTTTCGTTTAAATACGATATCCATACTGAATACATATCGAGGTACATAGATGCAGTTTGAGTCTGGATACTTTCTTCACAGCTTTCGATATGAATTGAAATTAAAAGTCGACATACTTCCCACGAGAGTACTTACGGGACATTTAGCCAAATTATTCGCGGCAAAAGTCGAACTACTCTCTCTTATAGTTCTAAACAGTACTTGCCGGTGTCAGAAGTGTAGAATGATTTTCGTTGCTTTAAATGTAGTATCAAGGCGATTTTGGGGGGGTATCTGATAATCTCAGCAGAGGCTACAGTAACAAACTTGTCATCCACGTGAAAGTGCATGCATATAAATTAGAATTTACAATTAACTGTATGTGACGTCGTGTAATTTACTTTGTGATATTTTAGAAGGCTAACAGTAGTTCAGGGCCGAAGAAGGAAAGTAAAAAGTCAAGGTTACTTGTATCTGCTACTAGATTAGGGTAGTGTGTTAATATTAGTTTACAGAAATACTTTGTAACCTTCGAGTCTGCATTCCATGGAGACATCTTGGGATCGTTGATATGTTTTTTTTATTTTCATCGCCGTTATCGCAAATACATGATAATAATAACTGGTTTTTAAACAGTAGTAAAACAATATTTTAATTATATTTTAGAAGGAGTGTTTTAAAATTTATTGGAAAATGGTATGAAGATCATTTGGATAGCGTGATAAAGTCGAACGACCGCGATAGGCTACTGTTCTTCATACAAAGTAGATTACGTCATGTCGCGGTCCACTGTCTCGTGTCTCAGCCGCTAATATACCTTTAAATTTTGTCATTTAAGGCGTTAGGAATCTAGTTGTGTGGACCTTTCGCCACTGATTTGATTCATGAAGATGAATTTATTCAAAAGTCGTTTAAATGTGGAATCAACTATGCGCGAAATTTTTTCGCACATATTAATTTCTCTCATAACTTGTGCAGTTACGTTTTGGTTGGCGAACGATACGGACGGAAGCGTTGCGTGCTCTCGCGCAGATTGCGTTCACAGGCCAGTGCTAATCGAAGAGGGGACTGGCTGACACTCTGACAGTTGCAATCGACGATTGTGCGTGCGTGAAGTGTTTGAGCCAATTTGATGTAACGGTTTTCTAGGCTTGTATTTGCTGTTTTTGCGTAAGACTCTGGAGAGATCTGCTTTCGACAGATCTTAGTTATTGAACAAGAGTCCAAGCTTCGATGACAATATATGATGCGTTTTTATCGCATTTAAGAAAATGTTTCTACAGTCATTACATTGACTGTATTGTATATTTAAATCATAATTAACATTCGATAAAAAATCCGGAGAGTTCTAGTGACCTTAAATTAAAAAGATCAAACTAGATGCCCTGAGTACTAGTGCGTTGCCTTGCCTTTCGTGTAGAAAGTGGAAAAAGCACAATTCCAAGCGGTCATGTGTAAACGTAGTTAAGAATGTTTATGAATTCAATTTGTGTTGTTAGGTTGTTAAAGTGCTACCTATGTGTTGGATTGTTCAAATATTAATAAGGTAAAGTTGTTTTCTGTTTAATTATATTATTTTTAGCTTCAAATATACGTTAGCCTCATGGGCGAGGTATGAACCTGGGTAAATAACTACAAAAAAATTCTAAAAGCAACTTATTTTAGCGGTACTATAATATTATAAATGTTACAGTAACTGCTCCCGTCCGTGTGATGCTTTGACGCAAAAACTACCTTACAGATTTCGATGAAATTTGATATCTATATAGTATGTAGTTTAAATACCGTGAATGGATATATCCTATATCCCAAGAATGGCATAGCTTTTGTGAGGGACAGATCAGATATGAATTCCGGGGGCGGAAAGGGATAAACATTTAATGTAATGGTAACATCTAGGAATGCTTGCTCTCCAATCAAAATAGGATTAAAACTAGATTCTTAAAAATACTGTTGCACTTATTTGTCCATGAATAATGAGTCTTTTGCTATCAGGTAGACTATCGACTACGTTTGTACACAGAGTGGCATGAGATTTAAGGAAATTGAGTTTAGGGGTATACATACACCTTATATATAGACACTAGACCTGTTATTTGGGCTAGGAAATACGTTTTCAGGGTCCACCAACACGTTTTAAATGAATGATGGGAAAACACAAAAATACATTCGATAAACAAGTCTTGCCACTTTTGTTCATAAAACAAAGTGATTTGTGTTTAGGAATAGAAGTACTCCTCCCCCCTCCTTGATCTTCAGTGACCACTAATCTAAAGTTTAACCAGACTATCTGCCTGTTTTTTGTAATTTCAGTTTTTATGTAATTTATTAATTTTATTCTGTCTAAATGAAAGCCTCATATGATTTCGTAAGACAGCATTTGTGTGTCAATCCAATTTTACAGTCTGCTGCTTAACAATGTATAAATTAGCATCGTAATAATATTTTTTTGCACTAGGTATTCTAATTATTCTTAATTCTGGTAATATTAGTTAAAGCAAAAACAGTGACTTTCTGCTGAATAATAAAGAAATAAAGAAAAAAATTGATGATAAAGCGACGTACTTACACTGCTTACATAATTATGTCTTGAAAATAAAAGCATATATTAAGCTGAATCTATTTATGTATAATTTATTCGACTTCATAAAATAAAAATGTAATTATAATTCTTTGCTACAAACCTTTTTATCGAATTTAAATAAATGGGCAAATAAATATGTATAATTTGTAGCAAAGCCGTTGACACGACAACACGTAACGTGGGAAAGTTCTATTTTCGTTGGTTGATGCCCTGTGCCCTTAAAAAGTAAATGGATGTGTTCATGGCACGAATACTAGGGCCCTTTTGATCGATTATATTACCCAGACTTAAGCGTTTGTTGAGAAAATATAAAAAATACACTATTACCTATAGGGCAGATTAACTATAGGGTTCCTAGCGTAGGGATAAGTCTCTCTGTGTAACAAAAGTGAAAGTAATTGGTTAATTCAGTTTGACTCTTGTGCACTTAATATTTTAAATAAGAATAGGAATACCATAGCGCCATTTTGTTTCACAGCGGTCGTATTTTGTAAAAAAAATAAAATATTGATATACATTGTACAAAGTATGTATAACAGTCAACATTTTACAAATGAACTACTGCGGCCTAATGCTTAACAACATATTTATATTCGGATATTTTTGGTAATCAAATCAGTGTCATTACAGCGCTTGTTGGGTTTGGTATTTCTTACATTTTACCCTTCCTTCCAGTAAAACTTTGGGACGCTTGAGATGATAAAAATTATAATGCCACAAGCATGCGAAAACATAATTTACCTTGACCTTTCCTTATTTAAATAGATATATACCACTTTAAAGTACACCATTACAGAAAACTTACGAAGTAGTATTATATTAATTGTGTGCAAAGGGCGGTCATTTTGCTAAAAAGCGATCTCTTCCAGACAACCCGTGGCAAGAATATTGCTGATTACGAGTGGCGATGGTGTTATACATAATTATTGTACGATTACTCTCATTTTAATTTAAATATATAACTACACTATATATACAAATACACACTTAGTTTTATATATATACAAGATTACATACACTGACTAGGGCCTTCGATTCATTTTATACTGCGCCATGTAAGCAGTAAGCCATCACTGCAATCGATCGAGTCTCCATCATTGTTTCATTAGCAGAATAAATAAAAATATGGCCGCTTCTTTGGTATTCATTCGCTAGCCTTACCATTCGTATGACATTACTTGCATAAAGCGTATGTCTAATTGTTTACTACTCTTTAAACAAAGTGAGCATGTTAAGACTGTTCAGCTCATGTCGTCGGTTTTCTGCAAAAACTTATTTATTACATACATCTTCGTCTTTCGTGATCACGGCCACTGAAAAGTGGTCTTAACTTCGGAATAATAAAAATCAAATAAATTACTGCGCTTAAAGCTGTCAAAACGTAGTTTTATTATGTACACTAGTCGGGAAAACTTAAGGAAATAAGAATTTATTAATTAATATATAAGTATTTATATTGCAGTTAATGAGTTCTTGCAGTAGACCGACAATCTGTCTCTGCAGAGAGGCTAGGTCATATACCCGTAGCAATGGCATAATGTCCTGGACGAAACACCCAGGGGTTTTAGTGGGTATAGTGGGTATCCCTAACCGGGGAGTGGCAATAGCATGGCAACGGTTCTGACTGAGCATGCTACTGCTACCCGCGATCTGGCGAATCCCACACACGGGTCGCAAATTATCACCTCAAGGTTATTTTTTCTTTGTCGCTGCTTAGTCCTCAAATGGATTTCCCCTGGTTAAAAAAAGTAGACCAACGATATATATAAACAACTATATGAAATAACTAAAATAACCAATTGGCTATTTCATTTATAAAAAAATCAACTTTAATTAAGTACTTTATAATTATAAATTAGTACATCTATAATAATAGCTATAAGCCTTTTGAAAAATATTTTTATGTTGCCAGTTCAAAGATGACCTAAAATATGGTCGTATTTATTGACTGAAACAATCGGCGAGTGCGATCCTGCATCTACTTGGCCCGCATTTATTTTAACTAAACGACTGACAGTATAACATTACTTGACTCCATATAGATACAAGACTGATAGTAATTTCAATATCTAATATGATGATACGTCTCTATACCTCTGGTCGCATGTGAATCAGAACACGTGCCAAGCAGATTACCGTCGACCTTGTTGGTTGTGGTTTAGGTTTTGTGCTTATCTATAAATTTATTTTAACTGTACATTTTTATATACATACTGTATGTTATGTATTTATGATGTAAGTGTTATTTCATGTCGTTTTAATGAAAAACAGTCTTCGTTATTAATTAATATACCTTATCTATCCTTGATCGGTCACCAAGTTAGAGGCTATATTTTAAAATTGGATATATTTCCTAAATTAATTCTGATTAAGTGCTTTGGTAATTATATTAAAAAATACTGAAAGGATACTTATTCATATACAAACATTCTGAAATTTTAGCAAAATCACCGAGACGCAAATGATCAAATCAAACATGACCCAAGTCCAGAGTTAGAGTTACCTTGTATTAATTATCAGAAATTTATCGTGAAAAGTATGTGATAGATTTTTTTTCCATTTATTAGTAGACACAATAAATTTCAATCTTGATAAAACAGAGCTATATATTAAAATAGTGTAAACCTATATTGTAGCTTAAAACTATGTATACAAAAACAAAATTAACATTAGAGATTTTAGGGACGTATATAATTATACATATGGTATATTTATAGCATTAAAGGTATTTTGAAAAAGGTATAAGAACATAAATGAATTGGAATGTAGAAAACTAGGTAAAAAGCTCTCTTCTACTTTCTTCTATTATTTATATTTGGATTAGTGGAGGATCTTTCAAATTCTGCCGGAAATTGCGGAAGTTTGGCTCAAAAATGTCAAAATTAGGATTATTTTTTGTTAAACCGTTATACGAGGAGGGATCAAAAAGTAGTGAGAATGAGATAGAATATAATGACTATTTATAACTTAATAATTTATTTTTCTACATGGTCTCCGAGTCTCTCTACACACCGAGTCCAGCGCTTTTCCAAGGGTTCAATACCTTTAAAAAAAAAAGTTTTGTCTTGGTCCTGCAAAAAGCTTTCCACGGCATCCTTCATCTCGTTATCGTCTTCGTACCTTAAGTACCCCTTAAGTATTCTTTCAACTTGGGGAACAGATAAAAATCGCTAGGCGCAAGATTTGGTGAATAAGGGGGGGTGGTCAACGAATTCGAAGCTACCTTGCTGAATGGCAGCCAACGCAACTATCGACCTGTGCGCGATTGAGTTGTCGTGATGAAACAACACGCGTCTTCGAAGTTTCCCTCGCCTTTTCTCTTTGATGGCATTGCTCAACTTGGAAATTAAAGCTGCATAATATTGGTCTGTAATACTGGTTCCACGCTCCAGGTAATCAATCAACAATAACCCTTCTGAGTCCCAAAATATTGAGGCCGTAACCTTGCCAGCCGATAATATATATTAATAATAATAGCTTTAGAAATAAGTTATTTTATACATTTTAGTTTTTTAGTTTTTGAAGTCGGTTTTTTTAAACGAAGTTTTTATTTTTTATTTGTTACTTTTTAGTGTCTAGCTATGTATGGGCGGACCTACGAATGGTGCCGCGCTTCTTAAAAAATATAGGTCCCACGAACCGGAAACAAAAAAATTTCGTAAAATGAAAACTACTGGGCCAAACTATGTCAAATTTTTAGGGGACCACATGGCAGCTATTCCGCGTCGAACAAAAAAAGAATCACGTAAATCGGGTCATAAATGACGGAGTAATCGGCGAACATACATAAAAAAAGCAAAAAAAAAAAGGTCCCGACGAATTGAGAACCTCCTCCTTTTTTCGAAGTCGGTTAAAAACATCTTGAAGTCGGTGCAAAGTAAAACATAAAAATTACTATATTATGAAAATTACTAAGCACCGACTTTAAGATGTTTTACATAATATATATTAATAATAATAGCTTAAGAAATAAGCTATTTTATACATTTTAGTTTTTCGTTTTTGAAGTCGGTTTTTTAACGAAGTTTTTAAATTTTATTAAACAGAGGTATTTAATAACGGCTCGCACTTCGTTTTTCTCCATTTTCGAGAACACGTTCCGATACGAAACAAACAAATGACTACATTCAGAAAAAAACAAGAGATAATCGAAGATTTTTTTCTTTATTAATATTACAAATATGTATCTGAGCTATGCCTGCCAGTATTTATTTTTTCTTTTTATCAAATCAGAGCAGCCAATCATAGCATGTATAATATATATATATATATATATATATATATATATATATATATATATATATATATATATATATATATATTGAATCGAAATATTTTCGGCAAAGGGACAGAGGTTGGATTTGAAATTGAGCTAAACTAAGTCGGAAGTTTAGATCACTGCGACCCTTATGGAAGCGATATATTAGTGCTCGAATACATTTTTCTGAACATTTCTATTTCTTCAATGTGAATATTGTAATGAGTGGACCATATAGGTGAACAATATTCTAAAACATGTTCGTGTCTACCCCGCAAGGGACCTGGCGTGAAGTTATGTATGTATGTATGTATATTCTAAAACACTTCTTACCAATGTAAATAATAGGGAAAGAAGAGATTTTGGTCTTTTAAAACCCTTCGTTGATCTTAATACAAACATATATACAGATTTGCTCGTGTTGGTATTTATCTTAAACGATTTCGGTTACAGCAACTGCTACGTAATGTCGCACCGAATCTGTGATTTTAGACGTGTGTATGTGACACGTGTGTACATTTACATACATTTTTGTATAGATAAAAATTATAAGAATGTCTTGGTCAGGAATTGTGTCCATTAAAATTATAAAGAAGTTCAATTTAGCAAATAAGCCTTGAATTATTTTGATCAATCTGAAGTTTTATTCCAAATTAACATTTACTTTCCCGACGTTATTATTTCTGTGATGATAGAAACTGCGTTTTATTTTAGTGTCGTTGAAATAGAGCTAGAACATCAGTGACCATTTGTAATGAAGCAAGAATAGCTGCTTTCGTAAAGCAATTGTTTGCTCATTAAGAACTCGATTTCAACTTCGCACGAGAGTATTTCCTTATCTGATTGCTTCTAAGCACTCTGAATTGAGAAATTCTAAAAACTCGTTTATCAAACCGGAAGTAATTTTATTAATGGTGCTTTCCTCAAATTTATATTATTTTCCTCGTTTGCTGCCAGAATATTCTCGAAAGGTTGATTTATTAATATTTTATTAATCGCATCATTTTTCTCATTCCTCTTGTAACTTTTAAACCTAAGATAATCATGTTTACTCAATGGAGAATATAGTTACGTAGTTTTTGGAGAAAATATAATTCATTAGAGACGCATAATTATAACATTCTCGTCGCTGAGTGTAAAGGTAATGACTTCTACGCTTCGACATTTCGAACTCAAAATCTAATAACAGGGATGTCCTCAATAAGAGGACCCTCCCGATTTCCATCAGTAATTAACATGTCAACCCATGTGTCTTCGCATTGTGCTTAAACAGTGCTTCATTGTTTCAGGTCATGCGTGCGTGCTGTTAGTTAATACAACTGTGATATTGTGAACTATCCAACGCTGTGGAATGGTTGCGGTTTATTGGAGCTATATTATTGATGTAAGTTACATTATGCATACGATGTTAAATTTTTTAAAATTTTACTACATTAATTTGGATTTCAATGATACGACTAGATTGAGTGAATCCAAACATCATATTGGGTGGGTTTTGTTTATAAAATAAAACGTACACATTATATAATGTCTGAAGATAAGCGTCTGTAAATTTTAACTGTATTAATAGCGCACAGTGCAAATGGCGAGAAAGTGGCTGCACAACCTTCAGTTAGTCACGAGTTTTAAATAATTAAATTCAATTCAGCGCCAAACTGATACTTGAGATGATTTTTTGTAACATTGATATGTCACTTTGGAATATTTAAGTCAAAGATCAATAGGATTGCCTTTCTGTACGCACACAGCGTCTTACTAAGTATTTACTGTGGTATTACGATATTACCGATCCCATGCTAAGTTTGACGGAAGACTGGATGTCGGTCAGTGCTGTAGTCTTATAATTTCTCCTACTTAATATTACACGTAGAATATGACAGAGAATCAGTTGAACTTTGACTTTAAAGATAAATTTGGACGAAACGTTAGATTTAATCAAACTAAAAACAGATTACAATGCATCAATATATTTTCTTTATGACAATTTATACAACGTGTTTTTTTATGTACACGACACCTAATTGCTTCAAGAAGACGTTCTACAGAATGTGTACTTTTAGTTACACCTTATGGTACGTATGATGAACTAAATACGCCCCGAATTTATTCATGACTTGCCTAATTCGAAGACCATACAGAAGTGTTATCTTATTATATATGTACAAATAGTGACCGTATGGTAATGCGATTAAACTTTAAGTCTTATATAGTTCGGTCTTGTTGTACCTACTACTTGTGAAGATGAGAAATTTTGTTTCATAAAGTACATAAATAAATATAAAACTATACTTTCTCCAAAATAATGGTACATTCAACAATGACTAAGCTCACCTTCAATTGAAATATTTACTCGGTCAAAGTTTCAGAGAAAATTTAGTTAAATCCGTTTTGTCTGAACTAACCGATATGAAACTCGCTTAAACATTTGAGAAATCTTAAAATACTTACAATTGAACATTATTTAATCGGTATTGTAACAATTGTTTGGTCTACATTGTGATGTGACGTCTCTTTTTTCAATAGCCACTTAATTGTCTTTCAGTTGTGTAGCAGCTTTTTCTAGAAAAATCTACTCTTTGATTAAGAGTAAAGTCTTATTGTAATCATTCATGACTTGAGTTAAAATGCTGTTTGTTTTATCCTTTTTATTATTCAATTTTTAATTTTCACGCCGTCATGCTGTATCTGTTTCATTAATAATGTCTACAGCTACTGTTCCGTTGTTTCTTTTATCTTTAAAAGGCAGGTTCGTGTCGGGTCCATGAATTGTTAAACAGATCTCAGGTACGTTCCAATATCCGACGTGCGTAACTACTTCGCTCAGTGTGTAATGTATATTGAAGTCTATACAAGTACCTAATCCAACGACGTCGAATCTGTATGTGTTTCTAAATATGTAATACGGAGCGACGATAATTACATTTCCTGACAGTGAAAGTTACTCTCTTACCTGTTTTATCTTTTTAGGGCTTCGTAGCCATTTTGCCGAAAACGGAACACTTATTAAATTGTCATGTCTGTCTTTTCGTCGGGTTGAATATGCCACCTTGCAATTTAAGGTTTTCTCAAACTATTAGGTCTGAAATCTAAATGAAGTAGATTTTATTGGGAAGTTGTAGTAAAACTGCAAAAAGTAAAAGTAAGGTGTCCAACTATTATATGTGTAACTGATGGAGAAAAAAAACAGGTTGCATAGGCGTAATAGGTTTTGAAAAAGTAATATAGATGGTTCTAATGATTTTTATTTACTTTATTCAAGTGGAGTAGGTGTAGTAGCTTTATCTTCCAAAGTCATTAACAGTATCCAACACTTCTATATGTATCTCTCACAATAATTTCAGCAGGTTTAAACAACATTTGTTGAGAAGATATCCAATATTTTCGATTAAATGCTTTTACGGTTCCGTATCCATATCACAAAAACATGTATAAACGTCCCGTCTACGGAACTGTCAACTTTGTAGACATAGTTGTTTTTTTTTAATCTAAGACGATGGCTGTAAATCTGCACTAATACCTTTATGACTATTTCGAGACAATATAGTGTTGTTTATCTGATATCAACTACTTTTTCATTATTGTAAATAAAACACATTGTGGTTATTTCTTGAATTGATATAAAAGAGCCATACCTTTTAAATACAGTGCTTTCTTTCTTGGTCAGTTTTGAATAAGCTGGTTTGATATGTTGTTTCAATATTGCTATGAGTTGCAGGACTCGAATTAAAATGCCGTTAGAATTACTATACAATTTATTAGAACTATACAAACACGTATAACACAGGTATAAATATAACAACAGGCGCAAAGTCCGTCACTAAATATAATACCGAATGTAGTACACACGTCTTGCTTAGCTTGTGCTTATCGCTCGACTGCCGATCTCTCCGTTCGGGCATTGCTTTATGCTGCACAAATACAATAGTCCAAATAAGAAAAGGCAATGAAATGTCTACAGGTACGCAGCTGTGAATTTATCTTTTGCCGGCATTCAGGTCGTAACAATATTTTAAAGTCGAATATATGTAGTAATGACTGGGCTTTACGTATATCTACGTAAAACCCTAAACTCTCGTACTTTTGTTATTACAGTCGTTGTATGACATTATCAGACTAACATTCATGATATCGGTGGGCTATCTAACGTGTTGTAATTACGATTAACTATTCTGTCATGCTTTGTGGATTCGAAAGCAACCGGGCAGATTGAGGTCGTGATGGCGGAAAAATAATGGAACAATTTTCTCAACTAACTTGTTTTTCTACTAACATATTTTTGTAGCGAAATGATTACACAAATCTTTAATAACTATTTCAAAGTTTTCACGGTTAGTTTATACTCTGTCTGTAAGCATACAAATACTCGTAGACATGAACATCCATATTAATATGCGATACGTAATATAGGACGCATTCCAGTCCGATGGACCTATGGATTGCACAAGGTCCATAGTAGGTCTGAACGAAAAAATCTGAGGGCCGGGATATGTGGTGCAAATTTACGGAGACCCACTAAGTCCCAACAGTGGATAGCGATTGGCTGAGGATGACTAATAATGTACATGATAATGGCTTTTTCCTTTGACAAAAATTGCTTTGAATGTCGTTAAGTAGGTTTTTGAGATGGGTATTTTTTTAATTATATGTTGTTATTTTCTCACCCCTATGGAACCCTTCGTAGGGAGGAGTCTGCTAAGTACTTCCCCAAAATTTGTAATTGAACAAGTAATTAAAAAGTCTCGGTGCGTCATAACATTATCTAGCAGTAAATAGAAATCTTATGTTGAATACCTTTATTAAGAACTCGAATCTATATCTATTTTTACCAGCACTTGCAAAATTACAATGTCTATTTTCACACTCTTTTGGCTTGATAAAAAAAACTGTATTAATAAATAATTTAGACCTATGTAACATTCAAAACATTCAAATCAAAATTGTAATTGAAAGAAAAATAAACTGCCGGACTCATAAACTGCATCAAAGTTCAGGATTACTTTGAAATGATTTTTTTAAATAAGTATGCATATAATTAGATTAAATTATATAATAATGGAGAGACTGGCTCTTAATCTCAAAAAAAGAAAAATTTAAAAATAGAACTGCAGTAAAAGAAATGAATATAGCCGGGAAAAGAAAATTTGCTCGTAGTATCAGATTTGCGTGTTATTTATAGCAAAGTTTTAAATGGATTCTCATTGATTTTTTATTCTTTTGTCAATTGAATTATTGTTACCAGCAGAATTGTTGGGTTAGTTTTTTAACTCATCGAGAGTTTTTGAACCATAATATGGATACTTCGTCCGAACAAGCGGCTCAAATTGTAGCATTGGTGCGGGAGGGCTTGGATCAACGAACGATTGGTAGAAATTTAAATTTAAACCAGTCTACGGTTTCTAGAATATACAGAAAATTTGTGGAGACAGGTTCTTACAGAAGGAGACGTGGTACAGGCAGGACTCGAGCAACCACCGGTCGTGATGACCGATTTATTGTTACAACTTCCCTGCGAAATCGTTTCCTCACGTCTGTTAACATCAAAACAGAGCTTAATGAAGTGCGTGGAGTAAACATGAGTGCACGAACAATAAGAAGAAGGTTAAAGGAAGCGGATATCACCCCTTTTAGACCAGCAAATGGTTCAAAGTTGTCTGTAGCTCAGAGTCAAGCTCGCTTAAGATTTGCGCGTGATCACCTGAATTGGACAGAAGAGCAATGGACCTCCGTATTGTTCACGGACGAGTGTAGGACATGTTTATATGGTGCAGATGGTCGCAGAAGAGTCTATCGTCGACGTGGGGAGCGATATGCTCAAAGTTGCATTGAGGAGCGTGTTCCTTTTGGAGGCGGTTCGTGTATGGTCTGGGGTGGCATATCGATGAACGGGCGAACAGAACTTGTGTTCATAGACATGGTCCGTCAAAACGGTAATAGAGGGGGTTTGACTGCACATCGCTACATAACAGAGATCTTAGAAGATCACGTGGTGCCTTACATGGGATTCATAGGCGAAAATTTTACTTTAATGCAGGATAATGCCCGGCCGCACGCTGCTGCACAAGTTCGACAATATTGCGAAGAGGTTGGGATACGTACAATGAATTGGCCAGCACGCAGCCCGGATCTTAATCCCATTGAGCATGTTTGGGACAATTTAAAAAGAGCTGTATATGCGAGAAACCCTTTGCCCACGACAGTGGCAGCACTAAGAACAGCACTTTCAGAATAATGGGACAATATTCCGCAAGATCTTTTAATAACCCTAATAAAATCTATGCGGAACCGATTAGAATCCATAATAAGGGCACGTGGAGGTAATACACCTTATTTAAACATAAATAAACCCTTGCATAAAGTTTGTGTCTATTGTTAAAACCAATTTTTTAATTAAACCAATTTTCCTTAAATTTCTGTTTTTTCTTCAAAAAAAGTCTTAAGGTCCTTTCCAGTACACAAACTTAAACTTAAGGATATGACCCTACGCTGTTTTAAAGTTCACGAACCAATCTAGAGGTTTCAATTTAAATCTGTATAGAAAGTTTGCATACTTGGTTAAAATATTTATTTCAAAGTCGTCTATTACTTTGATGCAGTTTATGAGTCCGTCAGTGTAAATCCAATAAAGTCGTCCTTTAAAAGGTAGCTAGCTAGCCCTCAATTTATCCTGAGCAATAATTTTGTTGAAATAATCTCCTAAAAGGCGATTTACGGTTAAGTCTATACGTTACACATCGACACTTGTGACGATAAACCAATTAGTATTCATTGCGACAGCGTGGACAGTTGTCAGGTCGTCGATTCGCTTGTTCCCTTCAATGTTACGACGGTCATTGAGCTCATATTAATTGAGAATAATAAATAGACCTATGAATGTAAAATGAAGAATCAAAAAGTATGCTTATCTTTTATCTAGTTATGTTGTGGATTCGGATTCTGGCGATTTTTCTGACCTTTGTAAAGTTATAATTAGACCCAACAAACAATACCAAAAAACGATATGTTTTTACTAGAAATACCAAGTGAGTGGTAAAAGTACTCAAGGACCAAAAGACCTAATCTGGGGTCAAAAGTACAGACCAGTTTTTTATTTTCTGTGGGCCAGTGTAATTAATTCACAAGGCGTTTTATTAATAACTGTAGCTTTGTCATTACGTTTTGTTTCACTTAATATTTTTTTATTGTATATATAGCTTACAGAACTTTCTATGGTTAAATGGCACCTTCCATCGACATAGCATTTAGTGACAATAGTCTCCGAGTATAATGGCTGTAACATTTGAACATATAAACAAAAAGACGGACATGACAGTTAAAAGTAAGCGCTTTCCTACTAGTGAAAATTTCAGCTATGATAATTTGAAACTTGATTTTAATGAAAGTTAATAACGAAATTAATATTTTACTGAACGCGCCACTTATAATACGCACCAGGAGACCATATTTGAATAGAAGCAACACCCTAGTATAAATATAATGTGTTCTATCTAATTGAGTAAAAAGTTCTTAACTTCCAATTAGAGTGGAAAACTCAGCATAGTGATTTTGGAATCCATTTGGCAGAACTCCAAATATGGAACTGCAGTTTGTGTATTTGGGTTTGTTATGCAACATTCTTCAACAGTCTTCATAATTAAATAACAGATTTTTTTTTGATAAATGTTTGTAAATAAGCTAATATTTATTGATGGCTAGTTCCTATATCTTACAGACCGTTCATTTACCTAATATTTAGACCATTTTCTCGTCGGTTGTCTTGTTTTACGTATTTTTATCATTGCCGCAATTAAAACGACAATCCGTCATCCGTCGCATTGGAAACAAGTGTGATTAATGATCAAATAATAAGGCATTATCCAGCGAGATTACAATCCTCATCTAACCAAAGTTATAATGCAACTGTATTGTAGTTAATAAGTTCGAACCTGAGATATAATGCTAATTTTGATTACTATTTTTTTTTAAATTTATTTATCCTCAATCTACACCTTTACTCGCTTTTATTACTTGATTTAGTATTACACAAGAGCAGTTGGATTTTCTAGGTTCAAAATATCGTACGTTCAGCGACTTTTCTTCAAGGGGGACGTTGATATGACTGCTACACTTAAGCAATCAAAAACATCCAAAGTCCACTTTAACATTCTTGCGTATTTCTAACAACAATTTGTGGTTATATATATAACTCATCGGCAAACTAATTGCGCACAACTTATAAGGCTAATGAACTGTCGGTAAGATATATGAACCTTCCATGGATCGATTGTTATCATGTAAGTATATATTTTCAATAACGGAAGAGTATATATACAGTATCTTGAGTTTTCGAAGCATTCGAAATCATCATTTGTTTGTCTGGCTGACTGTTTGTTCCCGCTAATTACAAAAACGGCTGGACCAATTTTGACGGGATTTTCACTGGCATATGATATAAGCAGTAACTTGGGCTACTTTTATTTCAGAAATAAATATGAAAGGTCCACGCGCAGGCCTTTGCCGTCGCCGCACCGAAAGGCAAATTAAATTAATTTAAATTTCACGTGGACAAAGTCCCGGGTAACAGCTAGTTTGGTATAATTATGTTCTTATGTATGTAGGTATATTTGGTAAGCCTGTTATCAGGGATGGGTTTTTACCGGAAAATTGCTATATTATATACTTACCATACTCAAAATATACACATCCGCGAGAAAAGATCTGCGTGTCAAGGAAATAGTAACGACAGAGTGTATAGGCAGTTACATAAATAATCACAAACCGAAAGCTCTTATCATTAACCTTCAATATAGCACTGATTGATTTCTTCTCGAATAGTAATTCTCTTGCCTCAACCACATGCATTTGCGATATCTTACATTACTCATCTATCTTAAGGCTGGTATCTGATAATAAATAGTTTGCTTGACACTGAATACTCAAACTGTTACAATATCATTTACAACGCAAAGCGTGTGTGACACATACTATGTGACGGGTACTGCCTGACAGCGGTAAGCGGGCTTTACAAGCAATTTCCTTCTTAAAACTCCGTTCAAAGTTCAGTTCTTAATTACAATACCCTACTAATATAATGCATTTAAGGAGCATAGTATAGGGTATATTGAATCTTAAAGTAGTAGACCTGATTTTCAACTTAATTCTAGCTATGACTTAAGAAAACGTTTGAATAAAACTAAAACTTCGTTTAAAAAACCGACTTCAAAAACGAAAAAACTAAAATGTATAAAATAACTTATTTCTAAAGCTATTATTATTAATATATATTATCTAAATCATCTTAAAGTCGGTGCTTAGTAATTTTCAAAATATTGTAATGTTTATGTTTTACTCTGCACCGACTTCAAGATGTTTTAGATAATATATATTAATAATAATAGCTTTAGAAATGTTATTTTATACATTTAAGTTTTTTAGTTTTTGAAGTCGGTTTTTTAAACGAAGTTTTAGTTTTTATTTGTTACTTTTTAACCGACTTCGAAAAAAGGAGGAGGTTCTCAATTCGTCGGGAACTTTTTTTTTTGTGTTGCTTTTTTTTATATGTATGTTCGCCGATAACTCCGTGATTTATGATCCGATTTACGTGATTCTTTTTTTGTTCGACGCGCAATAGCTTCCAATTGGTCCCCTAAAAATTTGACATAGTTTGGCCCAGTAGTTTTCATTTTACGATCATTTTTTTGTTCCCGGTTCTTGAGACCTATATTTTTTAAGAAGCGCGGCACCATTCGTAGGTCCACCCATACATAGCTAGACACTAAAAATGTTCATAACATGAAAACTACTGGGCCAAACTATGTAAATTTTTTAGGGGACCAATTGGAAGCTATTCCGCGTCGAACAAAAAAAGAATCACGTAAATCGGATCATAAATCACGGAGTAATCGGCGAACATACATAAAAAAGCAACAAAAAAAAAGATCCCTACGAATTGAGAACCTCCTCCTTTTTTCGAAGTCGGTTAAAAACAGCCTTTTAATTTTGAATTTCCGATTGTTTAAATATTACAGTCGGGGTAACAAAAATCAAATAAATTACCGCGCTTAAAACGTTTAAAAAACAGTTTTAATATGTATATAAGTCGCGATAACTTAGGAAAATATTACTAGAGTATTAGTCAAACCCTGGGAAGTAACTCTTACATAATAACTAAATTATTTTTATATAGATATATTAAACTTCGGGACAAAATAAATTGTAAATTGCAAGAGTGATGGGTAAAAAGGTAAAGATATCCAAAAAAGAAATGGATGGATTGTGTGAAGGATGATTGATGTGATGATTTGTGGTGTGACACAGGATGTATGTGTCCTTTAGGAGTGTGGAAGGAAGAGACATATTGTACCGACTCCAAATAATTGAGAGAAGGTGAAAGACAAGAGAAATTGATATTCAGTTATAAATTGCCTAACTGATGGTGAAAAGCGCTCAAAAATCCGTTGCGTGTTTTAGGAGGAGTTACTGGATATACAGACAGACGCGGAAAGCGACTCAGTTTTATACTATGTAAAGAAAGATGTGCATTCTATATTATTATTATCCAAGAAATAAAACACGGTTAGTACCGTGCCGTTTCGCAACTTTTTCTGGAAAAGTTCGCATTGTTATAGTAGCAGCTATCGGTTAAACTGCGAAACCTCCAGCCTAAAACGATAACTTATGATACTTTTCAACACCACTTTACAACAACAACAAAAAAAAATAATTTTGTTAATATGTTTACGCTTATCGTTAGCTTAAAATACCTTAACCCGTGCCTACATGACGACAGGTCATCTTACTAATGAAGTGGACGAGATATTATATGTGTCGCTGACCGGTGGTCTTCCTGCCTGTCTCAGATATTTTTTAGTACATTGTAGTTTATCAATTGCTGACAAAATTTCAGATTGTATGCTTTTATTATATGTGACGCAACATATAATAGTACAAGCAAACATTTTGAAATTATGTTTTCTGTTTCATCCACCAATTTATTGATGTATAATTTAGCGCAATTAAAGACTATGGCAGACATGAACGTGTTGCTACGTAAATACAGATAGATGATATCGTTGATAGACCTGCCGATAAGATTGGGCATTTGTCTAAATTATCAGAAATGTCCAATCTCATAAACGTGTAAATGTTATATTTAATATTGATTAGAATACTGGTGTGCACATCACGTAAACGATAAGTCTAAGTTAAATTAGGAACGATGAAGAAATTAATATATTGCAAATCGTCGTCTTATTTTGTACTCCCCTCACGGCAATTGAGCCATAGGCTCTCGACAGTGGTGCGTCACCCTATCCGACGGGGTAACCATCATCGATGCACCACACACTTACTTAAACTCCTACATATATTTCAAACTTTTATATGTTATATTATGACCATGAATAACTGATTTTCGGCTTATTCTACGCGAAGCCATAGTTTCTGAGTTCGATTTCCGACAGGTTCAATTTTGTAAGCAAGCTTTCCTTTGTTAACACTTGGCTGGGTGACTGGGATCGGCTTTAGAGCTGTCTGTTGTATTAATACAAAGAACTTGCTTGACTTGACAACGTACAATATGTGTGTTTGTCTATTAAAAGAAATCATCAAAAAATTATCACATTTTTCAAATAAACTCTGAATTAAAAATCTAAATAGTATTTGTCCCTGAATATGTTTATGTTTATACATAGCTTCGAATATTTTTGTTTTTAATTAATCGACAGTGTAGTACTGATCTGTTTATTCGTTGACAAATCGTATTGTGTGTATTTTCCGGATAGCTTATAGCGATCGGCCAATCAGGATCTATACATAATTCATAAATTGCAAATACGTTTGTTTGCCTTGTAGCTCGTCGCCTGATCACATAAATCAATCCTATCGAATTAGCGCGTATTCACTTAGGGGTGTCGGATAAAACGCATCCAGCACATTGAGCTTCTATATTTATTCAAATATCATCATTCTGAAAACAATTTACGTCTGCTACTGCGCGAAAGCGTCTATCGTCAACCCTGTGCAATGTTTATATTAGCTGAAGCTTCAGGGGACTCACCAAAGTTTATTCACCCGTAACATATGTCGAAAGTATCTCTAGTCGCAATCTAAGTAATAGTTTTAATGTGCGTGAATAGGCCGGTTTCCAAGCGCAAAAATTATATGAACTTTTAATTTCTACATGTGTTTTCACAGCAATTGTAAGCGTGTGCATCGCTTTTAATTATTTAGATTATATTGTAACATTTTCTACTGTGCCTAATGAAATAAGAGTTTATATAATGTGCTTATAATATAAATAAACTCTTAATCTTGATTAGCTTGGGACACATCGTTCTTCAGTGATAAGGTCGCCAACTGTATAATAAAACATTAAATTTTATGTTTGTATTTTTTCGTTCGGGTAATCGAGAAATAATTCTATTTGCTTTACCAACATAACAATGCAGTCTAAACATGAATCTAATTCCTTGTATCAGCATTTCGAATGATGACTCGATACATTTGGATATTGTCAATTGTTTGCATTAAGTGTGTTTCCAGATCTGCTTCATACAAGGTATTCGGTCCAACACCATGACCATCTAGCTTACTATAAGCATTGACAACTTATCAATTGAAATTTGTCTCAGGTTTTGAATGTCTTTAGTATCAACTTCTTTGGAGATTAATGTTGGTATAAGACCATTAATATATTCAAGTTTTTTTGTAGCTTTATTTGAGACGTTCGATAGTATTCGGCACGCTTTTTAGTTATCCTGCCGCTTGTAAATATATCTAAAACATATCAATATAATCTATTAATTGAAGATTAAAATTAAATGATAGATAACTTTAATGAGCACCATGTTAAAATTCCATCTCAAATATACATACATACATACATAACTTCACGCCAGGTCCCTTGCGGGGTAGGCACGAACAACAGAGTGCCATACAGGCTTATTTTTACACACCTCACTTGCTTCTTTGACATTCATAGCTCTTGTCATGCACGCTCGTCTGTTCTTAAGGCTCCTGACATCACCTTCTGCTAATACACGATCAATTTGATCATGGAAGGTGTGTCGTGGCCTTCCGCGACTTCTGCATCCATCCAATTTTGCATTGTATATCTGTTTAATCATTCTTTCATCAAACATTCTTTCCACATGCCCGAACCACCGGAGCATTCCTTTCCTTACCTTCACCCCGACACTCTCTTTCAGACCAACTCTCTTTCTTACTTCGGTATTACGAACGCGGTCCGCGAGCGTCACTCCGCAGATTTTGTGCAGTGCTCGCATCTCAACTGCGTTTACTCTACTTTCATGCTCTCTGTTCCATACCCAACTCTCGCTTCCATACGTGAGCGTAGGTACCAGCACCGCGTTGTGTATAACAAGCTGGGCTTTCTGGCTGAGGTTCTTAGCGCCTAAAAGTTTACCTAACGCTCCATTCACACTATTCCCCAAATTTACTCTTCTTTCTATGTCAGCGGTGTACCTTCCATCCCTGCTAAAAGCACATCCAAGATATACAAACTCATTCACTTGTTCCAGCATAACATCATCGACCATTATCCTTGCATTCGTTCTGGTTTCTTCTCTTTCAAACACCATAACCTTTGTTTTCTTCGCATTCAAGTGTAAGCCTCTCGCCTGACAGTCATCTTTCATCATTGTGACTAGTGTTTGCAGTTCTGATGGCGATTCGGCTAAAAGCACGGCATCATCCGCATAAAGCAAAGTGCTAACAACTAGATCACCCATCCGCACCCCTACATCCATCAATCTTAATCTCTGGAGACAGTTGTCCAGATATAGGATGAACAGCAAAGCCGACAGCACGCAGCCCTGCCGGACGCCAATATTGACGTCAAACCAGGGCGACAGGCTGCCGTCCACCCGCACGCATGCCATACAGTCCTCGTAAGTGGACTGCACGGCACGCAGCAATTGGCCATTGATCCCATATCCGGGCAATATGTCCCAGAGGTCCTTCCGCACAACCCTGTCAAATGCTTTCTCTAGATCCACAAAACCGCAGAAAACCTTCCGGCCCAATGCCAGCTGCTTCTCCACGATATTGCGGAGCGAGAAAACTTGATCCATACATCCCCTTCCATTTCTGAAGCCCCCTTGTGCATCCCACAGTAATCCATCGGATACCACTCTCATTCTCCTTTCAATAATCTTCGCATATACTTTAGATGCTGTGCTGATCAAACTGATGGCCCTGTAGCTGGCGCACTCCATACGTGACCCCTTGCCTTTATACAAGGGCACGATGACAGCGCGCCTCCAGTCCTTGGGAACCTTTCCCGTCCTCCAGCACAAGTTGCATAAGGACAGGAAAGCGTCCCGGACGCAGGTTCCACCATATTTGATCATCTCAGCAGACACACTATCGATTCCTGCTGCCTTTCCATTTTTCAGACTTCTTATCGACCATTCGATCTCTTCCAAAGTGATCTCGGATGCTGACTCCTCGAAGTCGGTCACAGACTCAGTCGTGGTGCCAGCATCCGGGATATTATCATACATTTCTCTAAAATATTCACTCCATCGCGCTAAAACCTCTTGTGGGTTAGCAAGAATGTCCCCTGCTATAGATTTAATTCTTTCCATTCTGGAAGCTGACGAACATCCCCGAGACTTCTTAACCTCTCTCCAAAAGAGTTTGGTATTCGCCTCGAAGTTTTCCGTCAGCTTATCTTCTTCTTTCAATTTTATTCTTTCACGCTTCTCTTTCACTAAAGCTTTGGTTTCATTCTTGCAGAGGCGATAAATTTCTTTCTTCATCTCTTTCATACTGTCATTCTGATGCAAAGATGCAATATAATCCAGCCAGGCTTTTCTCTTTCTCTCTACGCTAGATTTAACATCTGCGTCCCACCATTCGTCACCTTTCGTTGTTATATGCCTCTTTGCGCATCCACATGCTTCTTTTGCGCTTTCCACTATACTTTCCTTCATACTATCCCAGTCATTATCCACATCTAAGTCGGAGAAGTCCGCCTTTGCAAGCCTTTCTTCGACTAGGCGCGCATACATACTCCTTACACTAACATCTTCCAATTTTTCACATTTTATTCTTTCAAGCTCCCCGAAATTGGTACGCTCTCGCCTGTGCCTCCACTTCTTGAAAAGGCCCACAAACCGGCTTATCACCAGGTAGTGGTCCGTTCCAAGAGTGAGGCCTCTGTAGGCTCTTGTATCCGTTATTGTGTTTCGGAGGCGACTATCTATTAAAATCAGATCAATCATACTTTTCTGTTCATTCATTCTCCATGTATACGTGTGAATATCCTTATGATGGAATAAGGTGTTCGACACAAGCAAGTTTCTTTCCATGCATACGTCTATGATTGGCTTACCAGCCTCGTTCGCTCTCTTGTCGCAAGCATGCCACCGGGGAGGTCATCGACGTCTCAAATATATTCTCACAAGATTAATTTCTTAAATCTTACGTTAAATATAGATAGATGCTAGCAAAAAACCACAATTACCCAACATTATATTTTGCGAATCATCAAGAGTAACATCTACCGGGTCATTTGATATATAAATTCAGCCAACTTGTGTTTACAAACCCGGTTTGTGTATTCACAAATGTTGTCCATGACCCTATTCACACGGTCGTGTATATATTGAGCTTAATAAATTGTTAGCATATTAAAGATTAACGCTGTATTGTATACACTGTGGCTTTTTGTTTGCGTTTTGTGCTAGCTTAGGTAGTGGAATGTTGATTGTACTCGGTAAAAGTTTGGCGGCCGGCCTACTAGTTTATTGTAAAGTATTAAAATTTTGTGTAATCTCATGAGATGTTTTATTTGGGACAGTTGTTAAGAATGACGCCAGTCTCTATTCATGTACATTACAATATTGTGCCTAAAAGAATTGTTGTTACAGTAGTAACAATAATGTAGTTGATTATATTAGAAATATAGAACCTACTAATTTTTATTATCATCATGGCAAAGTTTCCTATAAAATACTTTTTCTATAAAATCAAATTGTTTTAATTAATTGTATGTTTTCATTAAATGATAAATGTATTAAGATCTGATTTTACAACTTGGGACTAAGCGGGGCTCTCTCGAACTACAAAACACAATCAGCATAAAGTTTAATTTAGCTCACAGATTGCATTATTATGTTTGCAAATAGCATTACTTCATTCAATTTACATCTAGATTTATCTAAAGTGCTGGAATATGGAAGGGCGAAAATGCTTCTCTATCGTTGAAATTTGTATCTAGTATATGCAGTACAGACTGTCTTCTTCATTCTCTATCTTAACAAGGTGATATCAGACAGAATGCGTTTTTAGATCATTTTCTCAACCATTTTTACAGTAGTTATACACACTTTATTGCGGTGAAAAAAATATATGTCAATCTTGATCATATTTGTGACGTAAACTTTGTACTCAGAACGCATTTACGATAAATTTTCTCGATAGAAAATAATTGCAAAGTAACCTCTAAACGAGTTATTCAATCTTGGTTATTGTTATTACTGTTAATCGTACATCGCTAAAATAAATAACAGTAACATATTATATTATAACAAATTCAATTATAGATCTTTTATTGGGTTACTTAACTTAATTTGGAAGTAATTAATTATTTTATTAAAAATGACTGCAAAAATCCCGCCTGCCGGTCCCAATGTATGGAATTTATCATAACGCCCGAGGCTTTCGTCTAAACTGCACGCGCTGCTCTGCTCCGCGACCGCCATTGAAAAATAATTTTAAATAAACGAAGGAGCAATAATAACAAGAATTTTGAAGCGGTCGCGCTATACTTGTTTGGCGTATACGGTAGAGGTCTGGTCTAAATCAGCTAGCTATGTGGGTTCGAACCCTACGAGTTTCACTTGATCTAGAAGAATTTTTTATTTTGATATGAAAGTTGATAAAATGCTCTTTTTCTCTTCCTAAATAATTTTATAAAATGCAATAAAAATACTTTTCTAAATTTTTATATTTCAATTCATCTGGACTTTTATACTATTGACAATAAAACGTATTTAAATCAATCTTACCGGTAACATTAAAATTCGAAAGCGCCATCTATGATTCTTCATAGAAAATTACGTTGACACGTGGATAAGTAGAGTTATAAATATTACAAAACTTTCAATACTTTCTCCAATGTTATTGTGGTAGAGTGAGTTGATACTAGTACACGTACAATTAGAGTTCATGGTTCGAGTGCTCATTTCATTTTTCTCTCTAATTTTTTTATGTTTTATCTATTATAATTTATTTTAAAGTTCTTATCTATACAGATAAACAAATGGTTTGTTTGTAATGTCAAAATAAAAACTAAAAAATTGGACCAGGAGATTCCAAAAATGCAAAGTGAAGTGCCTGTTTGAAATCTCAAAATAAATTTTAAAAAAATCGGACCAGGAGATTCCGAAAATGCTATTTATAGAATTTTTGTCTGTCTGTCTGTGTGTCTGGATGTTCCGGATAATCTCGGACACAGCTGGATCGATTTTGACGTAATTTTAAATGGCAGATAGCTGATGTTATAAGAAGTACCTTAGGCTACGTTTTTAGGGTTCCGCGAAAAAAAATCCAAAAGCATATTTGTCTTTCTGTTTGTTATCCTTTTATGGACAGACTATTGAACCGATTTGGATGAAACTGGGTACATATTATGTTATTTTAATATCGAGGGTGGCCAAGAACTACTTTTCATCCCGAAAAATTAGATAGTTTCCAATATGAAAATATATTTGGCCGAACGGGCCTAAATGATCAAACGGCTGAATGACACAAATGGTCGAATTGACCGAAACGACTGAAATGGCTGAAATATGGCCCTAATGACCGAAATGGCTGAAATGAATGAAATGGCTGAAATGGCCGAAATGGCCAAAATGGCCGAAATGGCCTAAATGGCTGAAATGGCCCAAATGGTTGAAATGACTGAAATGGCTGAAATGGCCGAAATTACCGAAATGGCTTAAATGGCCAAAATGACTGAAATGGCCCAAATGGCTGAAATGACCGAAATGGCTGAAATGACTAAAATGGCCGAAATGGCCAAAAGGCCCAAATGGCCGAAATGACCGTAATGGCCGAAATGGCCAAAATGACTGAAATGGCCCAAATGGCTGAAATGACCAAAATGGCCGAAATGGCTGAAATGGCCCAAATGGTTGAAATGACTGAAATGGCTGAAATGGCCTAAATGGCCAATATTACTGAAATGGCCTAAATGGCCAAAATGACTGAAATGGCCCAAATGGCTGAAATGACCGAAATGGCCCAAATGACCGAAATGGCTGATATGGCCCAAATGGCCGAAATGACTGAAATGGCTGAAATGACTGAAATGGCCCAAATGGGTGAAATTACCGAAATGGCCCAAATGGCCGAAATGACCGAAATGGCCTAAATGGCCAAAATGACTGAAATGGCCCAAATGGCTGAAATGACCGAAATGGCTGAAATGGCCCAAATGGCCCAAATGACCAAAATGGCCCAAATGACCGAAATGGACGAAATGACTGAAATAGCCCTAATGACCGAAATGGCTGAAATTAATGAAATGGTTGAAACTGCCCAAATGGCCGATATAGCTGAATTGACTGAAATGGCTAAAATGGCCGAAATGGTTCAAATGGCCCAAATGACCGAAATGGCCGAAATGGGTGAAATTACTTAAATGGCCCAAATGGCCAAAATGACTGAAATGCCCCAAATGGCCGAAATGGCTGAAATGACCAAAATGGCCGAAATGGCTGAAATGGCCGAAATGACCAAAATGGCCGAAATGGCCAAAATGACTGAAATGACTGAAATGGCCGAAATGTCCGAAATGGCTGAAATGACCCAAATGGCCGAAATGACCAAAATGGCCGAAATGGCCCAAATGGCCTAAATGGCCAAAATGACTGAAATGGCCCAAATGGCTGAAATGGCCGAAATGGCTGAAATGGCCCTAATGGCCGAAATGACCAAAATGGCCCAAATAGCTGAAATGGCCCAAATGGTTGAAATGACTGAAATGGCTGAAATGGCCGAAATTACCGAAATGGCCTAAATGGCCAAAATGTCTGAAATGGCCCAAATCGCTCAAATGACCGAAATGGCTAAATGACTGAAATGGCCCAAATGGCCCAAATGGTTGAAATGACTGAAATGGCTGCAATGACCAAAATGGAAAATCACAAAAAACCTACCCCATTTTTTGGGATAACCCATAATATTGATTACATAAATCCATTATACCGAATTTTAACTAAATCGGTTCGGTAGTTTTTCCGTAAAAGGATAACAAACAAAAAGACAAATATATTTTTATCCCGGAAACTATTCCATATTTCGGGATAAAAGCATCCTATGTTCATTCTCAGCATCGAAAATATATATCAAATGAATTTCAGCCAAATCGGTCCAGTAGTTTTTCCGTGAAAACGGAACAAACAGACAGACAGTTACTTTCGCATTTATAATATCAATAGGGATATTATGAATTCATTGTTGTTCCATAATACAATGAAATGATTTTTATAACATTTACATCTAAAAACTAATATCATTAGAATAAAGTTTAGCTGTATCAAAATTAGTTACAAAAAGAGAAAAAAAAAAACCACCTGTGTGCGGCGGGATCGAGTCTTCAACCTCCTCACTACCTTAGTATTAGAAAACCACTAGGCCAAACATGTTTAGTACCTCGTGTCGAATTTTCAATACGTATTATCCGCGTGAACTTCTCTCACTTTATCATGTTTTGTCTCGCTTCCTCTTGTTCTCAGCCGCATGAATAGTGTGATATCGGTGCCGTGCAATGTTCGTTAGCTACGTATACACCTATTTATGTTACGTAGCCTATGTTCGGTGATATACAATATTTTACCACACGCACGCACGCCTTAAATTGGCGCTGTCCCATCGAAGTAAACATTGGTTGCGCGGGGGTAAATTATGTGAAACACCGATTTGAATTAGTAGTATACAGGCTCTTAATATTCAAAATGAGCTCTGAAATTTATACAGTTAACTGCCAACCACTCACTGTTCGCTGTTCGACTTTCTGCTTTTCTAATACAACATGTATCGACAATATTTGCGTAACTGGTATTGCCTACCCTACGCATTACGCCATATGGCATTGTCTATTCAAGAAGTCATCTATAATTTCGATACTCTATGTAAACAACGCTAAGTCGATTGTTGTGTGTAGTAAGTAATTTAATGAGTGTAATATACATTATATCAAATTATGTATTGAATTAAAACAATAGGAGATCACACTTCTTATAACTGGTTAGCGTCTTTATTAATTTACTTTGGCTTCCAAGCTAATGAACCAGCTCATCTACAAGCTGATTCTTCTATTACATACAATTACGGCGTTTGCATAGTAGTAACTATGTATTACACAAATGCAACACACCAAATCTGAATATTTCTTTGGACGCTGTTTGTAAATTTTTCACACCATCAGTAATTTTGGGCCTTTGAACAATCGTCTCCATAACTTTCCCACCGATTCCCTTTTCAATACGGTATAAGTGCTCAAAGATTTGCAATCGCGCGCTCAACTGAGTTTGAATGGTGAAAAGCATTGCGTGCTATCGAACTTATTTTCAACGTTTTCCTCTTTATTGTGCCTTTGCCTTGCGTTTATGATTGATTTTATAGAGAGCACTTCCTTTGTCGTGACAGCTTGCTAGACGTGATCTTATTGACTTACATTTCCTTTATTTGATATTGTACTTGCACAGTAAGTAGTACTGAAATAAAATCTACGTCGTCATAAATTTTAAATGCTTTTTATTGTCTTTAGATTTAAGTTTCTGATAGTTGTTGATCTAGAACAACTCAAATGTTTAAATAGGGGCCACGTAAACGTCCATATATGTAAGTCCGTACTTCCATACATATCTATTAGATGGGATACCGCTGGCCGCAATTCTTTTCTATTAGAATACATCATATCATGTGTGATGTTGATCACTAATTTGATGGAAAGCGGTTAGGTAGTCTATGAACATTTGCAACACTACAAGTTTCACTAATATTAGTGAATTATATTATACCATTATGCAGTATGCCAGAAGGATCACCAACAAAAGCTCGGGCGGGCCGCATGTTGATCTAGAACAACTCTCCGTTTTAATAATGGCTACTCGAGACGATATTAAGCTAAATTGAAAAGCATTTTCCAATACACGAGATCGCCAACTACATAGTGATATAGACAAAACTGCGATAAAACTGATTTTACACTAGATTTATCCTAATAGTAAACGCATTTCGGGCTGCTGACAATGCTGACATTATTCTGTTCCCGGCATTTGATCACAAACAAACTTAATTCAAAGAACAATAGGGTAGTTGACACTCAAATTAATTGAGGCACTTTATCATCCTACAAAAGCGTAACAACCTCCTTTATTTTGTATGCGTCAGATAGATGGATATTAAAATTATTGTTATACCAAAAGACGATTGCCGTGTATTTTAACTCCCACAGTGCCATGTGTAAATTCTTTAAATTTGTTATGAAACAAGAAACCAAAAAAAATTCATCGTGTTCACCATCGGTTATGTAGTCTAACCCTGTTGCTTTTTTCTTAAATAGCTTCAATGTATAGTCACGGCTATTTTATAATATAAAAATGAAATTGCGCGGGCCTAAAGTTAAAATAACTCCAGATATTCCGTACACACGAAGCCGCTAAAGATAATAGTATTATTTTGTTGCCTTTGTGTAAATGTTTGTTGGATATTAGTAAATAAGTTAAAAAATTACATAGGCTCAGCCAAAATTATGTCCAAACACCATGAACGCCTTTGGCTTCAGAAGTATATATCTTGAAACCAGCTCTATCAATCACACTCACCAAATTCAGTACTTTTCAGGGCGGCCGCCAATTAATATAAGTTCATCAACTCACTGCACTTGCCAAAAACATTATTATTTCTTACATGTTTTTCTATTTAACACCGCAACTGAATCCGACCACAAAATGGCGGCATCTTCCATGAGCCAAAGATAAATTGGGGTGACAGAGAGAGATATACATACATACCAGTATACAAAAAGAGGAAATATGTATGTATCAAGAATGTGTGTGTGAAGTTTGAACTAGAGATGGCGGTACCAAGACTTAAAAATCATTGTTCAACATTAAATAATAATCATAAATGTTTCATTTTATTTCCACCAGTTAACCTAATAATTAATTAATATCTAAATTAATGCAAAATTAGTTAAATGTTGCAAAATTGCTTTATGTATTAAACTTTACAAATTACTATTGACGTATGCCTGGGATACCTAACAAGATCAGTTTTGTTTTTTACTCAACTTCTGCTATATTTATAACAGATGAATCAGATTCGGACGTAGTAAGAGCTATACTTTGTTTAAATTCCACTAAAATTTATAGAAAAAGATTCAATGTCAATCAAAACTGACGCTGGTGACTCATTGCTAGTTTTGTCCATATTTGTTTATTATTGTTTGAGACCGTTATCTCATTTTTTGTGCATAATCATACGGTTGCAATTATTATCTTTATTTGATTACTCGTAGTACTATGAAATACTGTTGCTGGTAAGCCTTTAAAGTGTGGAAGCCATGTAATGTTTATGTAAGCGACATAACATATCTTTGTACACAATGTCATAATATATATGTATATAACATTGATAACGTTAGACTTTATTGATACTTTGTACTTAAAAGATTTGGTGACATTATTTGATATCAAAATGATCCTCTACTATCTTATATGTTTTAATCGAAACTAATTTTGTAAGACATTATCACTGTCATTATCCTCGGTATTCATTTTGGAATTAATCTGATTATATAACATTTATCTATCCATCATTTAAGAGCTACGCTCTTGTCGGGGGAGCCTCCTCCAGTCCTCTCTATTATGGGCCAGTTGTTTTACTGCTATATACGACACGGCACCCACTTTTTCTTTTATTTGATCCATGAATGCTCGCCTTGGTCTTGCCTTATAGTCTAGTGGAGAAGTTTATTTTCTGCGAAAAATAGTTACCAGTCTCTTAAAAATATGGTTGATGGCTCATTCGATCCGGAATAGCATCTAGAAAAAGAAGTTTTTTGGATTTTTTCTCCCAATAAATATTACAATTGTTATTAACAAAAAAGTGAAAAAAAAATAGCCGTTCAGCTTTTTGGGAAAATCTAAAAAGTGTGAGAGATATCTAAAATATTATAAAAGTTTCTGAAAGAGCAGGAAATTTTAGTAAAAAACTTCTCGACTCCCGAAATCGTAGCACCAATATTTATAATTTTTATCTAACGTTGAAAATCGGGTTCCGCGCGGCAGTTTCGACATGCGCGCGCCGCTACTTTAATGAACGCAAGTTTTAAATATATTTTTTTGCAATTAAATATTAATTTAAAAATTTGAAAAAATTCAGGTATTATCTTAAAACTTCAAAGAAAATGATCCCGCGAGAGTAAAAGTTTTATCATCATTATAATAAATTAAAAATTATTATTAAAAATATATTCAAGTTTGTAATTATTTGGTTCATTTAAAAATTAATAATTAATGAAATAAACAAATTTCTAAAATTTTTGTCACGCAATCTTGTCGAGTAAGTTGATAAGAAGGGCTCCACGAGAGGAAAATATTTATTGAAATTTTTTGTCAACTTTTATATTGCCTTTTATAACAACAGAGACCCACGAAAAAATGGTTAATTAACAATTCAATAAATTTATAAATAATGATGATAAAACTTTTACTCTCGCGGGATCATTTTCTTTGAAGTTTTAAGATAATACCTGAATTTTTTCAAATTTTTAAATTAATATTTAATTGCAAAAAATATATATTTAAAACTTTCGTTCATTAAAGTAGCGGCGCGCGCATGTCGAAACTGCCGCGCGGAACCCGATTTTCAACGTTAGATAAAAATTATAAATATTGGTGCTACGATTTCGGGAGTCGAGAAGATTTTTACTAAAATTTCCTGCTCTTTCAGAAACTTTTATAATATTTTAGAATCTCTCATACTTTTTGAGATTTTCCCAAAAAGCTGAACGGCTATTTTTTTTTAAACTTTTTTGTTAATAACAATTGTAATATTTATTGGGAGAAAAAATCCAAAAAAACTACTTTTTCTAGATGCTATTCCGGATCGAATGAGCCATCAACCATATTTTTAAGAGACTGGTAACTATTATTCGCAGAAAATAAACTTCTCCACTAGACTAACCTCTCCTTGCTTCCATCCTTAGCCTTCGATTAACGTGCATAAGAAGGTGTCGCGTCCTTAACATAGTTGCGAAATATTGAAAATTGATGTAACAGTTTTTGGTTAACCTAAAATTATTCGGTTAAATCATAGTCGTAGGTCTCAGTCCAATGATGTGGTTTAAATTGCTGCCGGCAAGCAGTCACTGTGACCACAATTTTTCTGACCGAATGCAAATGCTTATTTTTGTTACATCAGTGATTACAACCGGTGTTAAAATAACATTTTATTCTATTACTTATAAAATATCACGATGGGAATAATTTTTATTACTGTTTTAACAATACAAGTTTACGACCTTCCAAGTTCGTATACTACTACTACTACTCGTACATAATCTATGAAGCTACGACGGTTTGTAAAATGGAAATGGATAAGATGTTATTTGACTGACCGCACCCTTATTGCTGTGACCTATCAGTAAAGGAAAATAAAGTGAGAAAACATGTGTATGCAGATGTTATACACATGAGTCTTATTTAGTAAGTAAAATATTATAATTAATTAATTAATTGGAAGATGTTAGTATAAGGAGTATGTATGCGCGTCTAGTCGAAGAAAGGCTTGCAAAAGCGGACTTCTCCGACTTAGATGTGGATAATGACTGGGATAGTATGAAAGAAAGTATAGTGGAAAGCGCAAAAGAAGCATGTGGATGCGCAAAGAGGCATATAACAACGAAAGGTGACGAATGGTGGGACGCGGATGTTAAATCTAGCGTGGAGAGAAAGAGAAAAGCCTGGCTGGATTATATTGCATCTTTGCATCAGAATGACAGCATGAAAGAGATGAAGAAAGAAATGTATCGCCTCTGCAAGAATGAAACCAAAGCTTTAGTGAAAGAGAAGCGTGAAAGAATAAAATTGAAAGAAGAAGATAAGCTGACGATAAACTTCGAGGCAAATACCAAACTCTTTTGGAGAGAGGTTAAGAAGTCTCGGGGATGTTCGTCAGCTTCCAGAATGGAAAGAATTAAATCTAAAGCAGGGGACATTCTTGCTAACCCACAAGAGGTTTTAGCGCGATGGAGTGAATATTTTAGAGAAATGTATGATAATATCCCGGATGCTGGCACCACGACTGAGTCTGTGACTGACTTCGAGGAGTCAGCATCCGAGATCACTTTGGAAGAGATCGAATGGTCGATAAGAAGTCTGAAAAATGGAAAGGCAGCAGGAATCGATAGTGTGTCTGCTGAAATGATCAAATATGGTGGCACCTGCGTCCGGGACGCTTTCCTGTCCTTATGCAACTTGTGCTGGAGGACGGGAAAGGTTCCCAACGACTGGAGGCGCGCTGTCATCGTGCCCTTGTATAAAGGCAAGGGGTCACGTAAGGAGTGCGCCAACTACAGGGCCATCAGTTTGATCAGCACAGCATCTAAAGTGTATGCGAAAATTGTTGAAAGGAGAATGAGAGTGGTATCCGATGGATTACTGTGGGATGCACAAGGAGGCTTCAGAAATGGAAGGGGATGTATGGATCAAGTTTTCTCGCTCCGCAGTATCGTGGAGAAGCAGCTGGCTATGGGCCGGAAGGTTTTCTGCGGTTTTGTGGATCTAGAGAAAGCATTTGACAGGGTTGTGCGGAAGGACCTCTGGGACATATTGCCCGGATATGGGATTAATGGCCATTTGCTGCGTGCTGTACAGTCCACTTACGAGGACTGTATGGCATGCGTGCGGGTGGACGGCAGCCTGTCGCCCTGGTTTGACGTCAATATTGGCGTCCGGCAGGGCTGCGTGCTGTCGGCTTTGCTGTTCATCCTATATCTGGACAATTGTCTCCAGAGATTAAGATTAATGGATGTTGGGGTGCGGATGGGTGATCTAGTTGTTAGCAGCTTTCTTTATGCGGATGATGCCGTGCTTTTAGCCGAATCGCCATCAGAACTGCAAACACTAGTCACAATGATGAAAGATGACTGTCAGCCGAGAGGCTTACGTTTGAACGCGAAGAAAACAAAGGTGATGGTGTTTGAAAGAGAAACAACCAGAACGAATGCAAGGATAATGGTCGATGATGTTATGCTGGAACAAGTGAATGAGTTTGTATATTTCGGATGTGCTTTTAGCAGGGATGGAAGGTACACCGCTGATATAGAAAGAAGAGTGAATTTGGGGAATAGTGTGAATGGAGCGTTAGGTAAACTTCTAGGCGCTAAGAACCTCAGCCAGAAGGCCCAGCTTGCCATACACAACGCGGTGCTGGTACCTACGCTCACGTATGGAAGCGAGAGTTGGGTATGGAATAGAGAGCACGAAAGTAGAGTAAACGCGGTCGAGATGCGAGCACTGCGCAAAATCTGCGGAGTGACGCTCGCGGACCGCGTTCGTAATACCGAAGTAAGAAAGAGAGTTGGTCTGAAAGAGAGTGTCGGGGTGAAGGTAAGGAAAGGAATGCTCCGGTGGTTCGGGCATGTGGAAAGAATGTATGATGAAAGAATGACTAAACAGATATACAATGCAAAAGTGGATGGATGCAGAAGTCGCGGAAGGCCACGACACACCTTCCATGATCAAATTGATCGTGTACTAGCAGAAGGTGATGTCAGGAGCCTTAAGAACAGACGAGCGTGCATGACAAGAACTATGAATGCCAAAGAAGCAAGTGAGGTGTGTAAGAATAAGCCTAAATGGCGCTCTGTTGTTCGTGCCTACCCCGCAAGGGACCTGGCGTGAAGTTATGTATGTATGTATGTATGTACAATATTATATTTGTCGATATATTTCGATTCGTTTCCTCTTGATTACACTGGAATTTTTACGGCAGAATGAGTGTATCCTATCTACATTTAGAACGTTAGCTAATAAAATCCCAACAGCCCATTTAATTGAGACACGCTCGCTCTGATTATTTGTTATTCTATTTAGCAAAATTTTGCTTTTAAATAATCTCTTATTCGTTATTCTGAAAATTGGCAAGTAGTCGGTCGTTAAATTTAAATCTTGTTAGCCAGTATACACGGTAGTTTAGTGGTAATAAATATTTCATTTACTCGTAAAAAACATTATACTCGCTTTTGCTGTAAGTTATAGTTAAAAACGCGATCTCCAAACGTGCACTACAATATAAAATAATTATATTCTTCGACCGGGTTGAAGGTAAAAGGTTAATCAATACTGTGTACTAGTAGATTATTTGAATTAATATCGCGTTACAGTGGAAGTTTATTAAGCCGTATGTATACTCATCTGAGAGCCGTACCCGTTGCAAGTTACTCTAACCAAAAATCATAGTGCATATGTGGTTCGCAAGCGGCATGCGGCGCGCTCGCAACGAGCCGATAAAGCTAAGATTAATGTCTACATACACATAAGACCTCGTAACTGTATCTGCTAGGTTACAGTTACGGCTCGCAAATGAGTACGTGGCTTTAATGGCACATGATAACACTTCGTTGGTCGTTAAAGCCTGCATGCGGATATTTGAAAATTTCTTTCATTTATGCCATAAAGTCCACGTGCATGTGATGTTGCCAGAGGATCTATAGAGGACTGCGTATGCAAGGAATAATTACATATATTGTACCGACTCCAAATCGTTGCGAGAAGAGAGAGCCCGTATGCGGGGAGCGCTTTTATTGGTCGATGGAGCCCGCATGCTGGCTGATGAAAATGGCAACGCGCGTTTTTTGTTTTATCATTTTTTTATTGCTTGAGTTCAGCAGACAACCAGACGGCCCACCTGGTGGTAAGCGGTTACTATCAACTATGGACATTGTAAAACCAAAGGTGCTACCGATGTGCTGCCGCTCTCTAAAGGCAGTAGCTTTCCTGTAGCCAGCCACCTTTGGTTTTAGTGCACCTGGCCACCAGTGTCGGAACAAAGCTAAAGGCTTTTTTTATTCGTGCGCTTTAACTAATGTTTCGTACGTAACACCAACAATAATTAAATACACATGCGAAATACTCATAAACCGTCCTTCATCCAAAACGATTTCATGCGGATTGTTTCTGATTAATTCGGAATAGGAAGAGTCTTTTTAATCCAACATGATAGGCATATTGAACACCTGAATAAGCTCAGATTATTAGAAATTGATTGGAACGTAATGAGGCGACGTGAAGATTGAAAAGAGGTTTATACTGAAAATAATATCTATTATTTTGAAAACTACCATAACACGAAAAAGGTTTGTAGACTCCTCTGGTTGTATGCCTGATGTTTGTAAGGTGTTTAATGATTAGCGGACTGTATTGTAGGTATGCTTTATTACAATTATTAAGTGATGTGATAAATGTATGCGTCGCCGGACGATGTGTGGCGGACTGCTCGGTCGCGGCGCTCCCCTCTCTCTCCCCCGTAACCGGTTGGCGTTAACATACTCCCGGCGTTGAAGATTTGTCTTCAAGAGAACTGATGGGCAAGCAGCAAATGGAATTGAAGGCACGACGGATGACTCCCTTCTTCATCCTTATGTCAGCAACCCTCGCGACACCGTCATTTCCTGGTACGACGCGCTCTATCCTTCCAAGAAGCCACATCAGAGGTGGAGTGTTTTTCTCTTTAATGACAACAAGAGCTCCTTCTATAAGTTCTCCCTTAGACCTATGCCATTTGGTCTTATTTCGAAGCCAGAAGATATACTCGTTGGAAAAGCGTCTCCAAAAGTGTTGTCGCAGACTCTCCACGCGTTGAAATCTTTGTATACTGTTTATGTTCCGTGTGGAGATTTCTGGATGCGGCACAGAAGTAAGTGGTCTTCCAACAAGGAAATGAGCGGGAATAAGAGGCTAAAGGTTAGAGGGTCGTTGGAAAGAGGAGTTAAGGAATGAGAATTTATTGTTGCTTCAATTTGCGCTAAGCATGTAGTCATCTCCTTGAAGGCAAGTTGAATCAAATCTAAAATACGTACTCCTATGTGTGGCATGTAAACGTGTATAAAAGAAAAGTATAAAATGTTTTAAAGGCATTAGAAGCGCCGACAAAGGTTAGGTCGTTATTAGAAAGATGGAATTCGGTTTACCTCGACGAGCAATAAGGCACCCGTGAGCAGTAGTGAAGGCCTCTTTCGACAAATCAGAGACAGGCTCTAGGTAAACTGCCCTTGCTGCTATGTAAAAAAGATGCAAATATAAGATTTAAATAACCTACATCCCTTTCCTTCGCGGTCGGCTATAAAAATTGGTCATATTATATAGCTGTATTTTAGTTTGATCGTATTTCTATAATTAATAATAAATCTTATTACATAAGCTCTTTTAAGTTTCGTCAAATATGATGTAATATAAATAAAAGTTTGAAATAGAGGAATGACTGAATTACGGTTCATATTAATAAGTAAGTAATAACTATTCTACTTATAGTCTTGAGGGACTATGGGTAGAATACAACACAAATAAGTTAAGTTTTCTTACATTGTATTCAATAGTATGTAATTTTATAATTGTTTTAATAAATTATAATTTCAATGTTTCAGTAATTATTTTACAGTTTCTAGTAAGGAACCAATCTTCTCTGAATTAGACATTGAATGCTAAAGTGAAGAGTCAGAGTGTAGAAATGAAAGCCCTGACCACCACAAACATTATTCACTTATGATGCTAACTAACTCTAATTCCGCGAGATATAAGTTCGGCAGGATTCTATTCAGAAGGCACGTTTCGCCAGGTATTATCAGCAAAACCTTCCCGTATCTCCGAAACAGCATTCCTAATTAACTGTTTTAAACAAGTGGGAGAAGAATTTATCCAACGCAAAGCTTGTGCTAAATTTAGCTTCTACTATACACCGGGAAAAGAGACCTAAAAGGTCGAAGACCTGTGCAACAGTAGAAAGAATATGTCTTTTTTTTAAAGTTTAAGTTTTAGACTCGGAATCACCACCAGATAAGAAGTCATCTACGTAAAGTTTGCAGTCATGGCGCGCCGCGTATAGTCATCCGGTGCTTCTTTGGGGAAAGATATAAGACACCGTCTGCATAAAGGCGCGGATGCCGTGCCATAAATGACAGTATTTAAGGCGTAGATGTTGAAGAACTTGTGATGAATCCGATCTTCAAAAAGTAACTGAACCGTTCTCGAGGTCGGTAGCAATAAGAATGTGACGAAAAAAAAATCAATGCCAGCTGACACTATGAAACCGTGTAAAGCTGCAATTTATTTCAAAGTTTTGCGTAAACGTACATGTTTTTTATTGTCAGGCTGATACAAGACGCCAGATAAGAGCCAGCCTAACTTTAACATTTCGAAAACAATAGGGTTATGTTTCCCTAAATCAATATGTGAAGTGCCAATCACGCTCCAAAAGACGTCTGCTCCAACAACTATGACGACGGACGAAGGGACGCAAAAAGACGGATCTGCTAAACGAATACCAGACGGCAAAGGTATATATTTTATATCCTGTGCCTTTATGTTTGTACTAGGCACTAAAGAAGATTTTTTTTTTTTCGGCAAGTCTATACAATCAATGTCCATATTAAAGTCACCAGTAATGATGCTATACGAAGAACACAAGACTTGGTTGTTTTACACATTTGATTGTTGTCATAACGTTCACATAATAAGCTCTAGGCATTCTAAGTTCTAAGCTTCGAATAATTAAGGCGGCACTTCCATGAAGAGAAGTCCGTAAATAGTGAAACTTATTTATTTCGTCAATACCTTTTTTATTATGTATGAGAGAAACATAAATATCCTTAAATTCTAACCAATCCTGATAGCCGCCGCTAAAGGGGGGTAAATTAATTTTAGGAAGTCTAACATTATTTTGTCTATTATTCTGAACAACTAGAGTAGGGTTGTCACCTGAGCCTACCTCTGATGCAGAATCAGACTGCTGTGACAGCTTGCGAATAACAGCGATCAAATTGCGCGCTGCAGCGATTTGACTGTAGTACTGGCTTTCAAACTGCTCCCGGTCTGCATACAGCTCTTCAGGTGTATCCGAGATGATCTCCAACTCACTCTGGAATTCATCATAAGCAGAATATGAGGATTCTAATTTTCTAATTCTTAATTCAAGCTCCAACAGTTGAGTGTCGCTAAGATGTTCGTAGGATTTAGCGTTTGCGAGAAAAGAAATGAATTGCGTAAGCTTTGCTTTAATGGAATCCCGTTTTTTAACAAGTTCCTTTATCTTTGCTTCATTTGCCATTTTAAAAGAGAAAATAAGCTTTGAAAATGAAAGAAATAATGTCCTAAGAAATAAAAAATGTAAGGGAAGAAAGAAAGATAAACTTGAAATATGTGCAGTGAAGGTATATTTAAGACTAAATACAAGTTTTGTAAGTGATATAGTAAGCATTAACAATAATGAAGGTAACGAATGATTTTTAATTTATAATAAAATAACTATTAAATGATTGAATTACGATAAAATAGTAATTAATGAATCGATTATATGAATAACTTGGATAATAATGAATAATAAGGAATGATAATGTGAGGAATAAGGTTTAGAAGATCTCACTTATCTTTTAAGATTTGCCGTCCGCCTCCGGTCACGTACGCAGTGGGTCCAAAGTTCAAGCTATGTTCACTTTGCTTTCACGTCACAATAATTATTATGCTTTATAGGTCTTCTTGGTTCTTAAGAGGCTCGAAGGACCATATGTAGACTCCTCTGGTTGTATGCCTGATGTTTGTAAGGTGTTTAATGATTAGCGGACTGTATTGTAGGTATGCTTTATTACAATTATTAAGTGATGTGATAAATGTATGCGTCGCCGGACGATGTGTGGCGGACTGCTCGGTCGCGGCGCTCCCCTCTCTCTCCCCCGTAACCGGTTGGCGTTAACAGGTTGTCTAGAAATGTCTCATTTTTGATGATAATAAAGTATATATTATGCATTTTATTATTTGAAGAAATTAAATCAGAAAGTTTGTGATCTAAATCGAAAATCAATATTTACTAAAAACTTACCGAAGCACCGAGATTGAAATGCCACTGTGCCTTATACGCGCCTAGTATGTTCCAAAGGACTTCATTTTAGGCGTATATAATTTCAAGCTTGTTGTGCACGTGATTAAGTGAAGTACCAGAAGCTTTGAATTTAATAATGTATTACATTGTAAATTAATTTGTGTCAGATGTAAGGTAAAACGTTTTCATGTATAATAATGCGAACATACAGAAACCGCAACATAGCAATATCTCTGTCAGAGCGGAAGCGGGGATATGTGGTAGTTATCTCTTGGATATTATTATAACGTTAACCCTTGTCAGATCATAATAGACGTTGTAGAATTATGGAAGTGTCACGGGCAACTTTTTGCATCACAGTATACCTATACATTGATTCTTTTTAAGGGATAGTTTCTTACTTATTCTATAAAGGGAATATGTGCGCATTTCAGGTAGTGATTCGTTTAAACAGTGTTTTCAAATCTTAAACTACCATAGAACGTTGAAGAAAATGGCGTCACTTTCGGACGTCGCTTTCTTCTAATACCTGCCCAAAGATCTGTCTGTTTTATGTTCTAGAAAAGTCTTAAAAGTGTAATAAAAAATATTAGAAGATTGAGAGATGGATCTAGAACTGTTGACTTTCAAGCATGACTTTATATATCGCCCGAATAAGGAGTATACTACAGCTGATGTTCTATTTCGAGATTTTGATTTAGACAGGTAGTCGCTCAATTGTTGACTTGCGATCGATACGTATTGTTTTAGAACATAGGTCCCCAAAGTGGTCCATATCGAATTTCAAGGGGTCCTCGTGAGCGAGAAGAAAATCTTGGGGTCCGAGAGCTACAAATAGTGGGTTACAATAGTAAATACCATTTATGCAAGTCGTGACGAAATTTTTTAATTTCTATAAATAAAATAATAAAATATGATAGTTCACGTTTATACTTACAAGCTATAAAATACATATGGGACCAACTAGAAACAATATTAAAGCCAATGCAAAAAGAATTGTCAAAATTAGTTTAAAGGTTATGGCTCAACATATATAAAAAAACAATATATTTACACAACGAATTGAAAACCATTTTTTTGTTTTTTTTTAGGGTCCACGGAATGCAGTAAAAATGGGTAAGGGGTCGATGAGACAAAATAGTTTAGGGCCCATGGTTCTAAAATATGCGCCTTATATATACCTATATAGTATATACCTATGTATTTATTTTTTCTTACATCATTACTCAATTTTGTTGTACTTAACATATACCTACTAAGCTAAATGTATTGAACTAAACACAGTATACAAATGTAGCTTTGGACTTCAGAGTTCATTTTCAACTTTCATCCAACTCGTAATTAGTTTTCGAATTGTTGGCTACGGTGTTTCGAGTTCTGTAGCGTGGGAACTTAACTGTTGAATAGAATAGCATGAACTGTTTCGGTTGTTCCATTAACTATTTTTTTTAAATCTCGAACATATTTGAAACATGATTATGATATATTTCATTGTCGACAAGGTCCGGTATGTTCGTGGCATTATGCATGTAATAATAAACTGGCATTGAGGATAAAGAAACGTAATGTTTATGTAATTAAATATGTTACTAATGAATTCTCTATCAGTATTTTTCAAACTCTTCCTAAAGTTTATGTTGGAGTGAATTTTACAGGTGATATAACAGTTATTATTTTAATGTAATTAAAATGAAAATCAGTGTACAATTATACATATTGTAAATGCCAAAGCAACTTTCAGTATGTCTATGACGCTTTCACGGAAAAACTACGGTACCGATTTCACTGCAATTATATACTATATATATATATATATATATATATATATATATATATATATATATATATATATATATATATATATATAGTATCGGTACCGAGAATAGACGTAAGATACTTGTTATCCCGGAAAATGGAAAGGTTTCACTGAATAAAATTAAATCAACCTTTCAGTGGCGTATAGCACCTACATAAAAATTTAATGCAATGTTATGTGTGTATGATTGCTCTCAAAATTAAGTAGGGTTTTCACCGCTCCAACTTTATAAACTACGAATTTACTAGGAGATTATTAAAACATTTATCTACATACTAGTTTTCAAAAAAGTATCCTAAGTTACGCTCCGGGATATAAGCTAGCTTATGTCGAATTTCATTTAAATCCATTTAGTAGCTTTCACGTGATGCTCTAACAGACAGCCAGACAAAACTATAAACAGTGCATTCTCGGAATTTGCTGGTTCGAATTATCCCCCCTGATTTTTTTCACATTTTGAAACGCATTGTACAAACTCCAATCGTAGATTTATAGTATACATTGAAATTAGCATTCCTATTTTTTTCGATTTAGCTAAAAAATAACAAATGTATATGCAAAGTTAATTTTATATTAATACTTAAGAGTTTGGATTTAGGTGATTTTCATACGCCGTACTTTGTTAACATTGTCAGAGTTTTGTTATCTTATTTCACCCAAGTCGCATTCTGGTTTCGCGTCGTAACGCAAAGCTGATTTTTACAACCTACTAAATGATCGACTTTGAGCTTAGTCAGTGAGTGAGTCAGTGAACTGTTACGATCGGTTCGATCAAATAAGATATCCGTCTAGTTTGTTTTTATTGCATAATATAGGTAAGTTTGTCTTTTGAAATTGTTTAAATATATTTTTATTTAATTTTATAACATAATAATAACAAAATTGTTTAAGAATGATATAATATGTAGTAATTTCACCAATCATAAGCAAGACCGTGAAGACATAAACATAAGACAATAAACAGATTTACTAATTTCTAAAGAAACCCGCTTTCAAATTTAATTTAATACAAATATAATATTACATCCGTGGGTGACTGCGCAGGCTGAAATACGAGTTGTAATTACCAGTGAAACCGTAAATTTTGCCAAATTCTATTACCGTATAAGGAAGTAAAATCAAAAACAATCATCAAAGGTAATCAGATTACCAATGACGACGGAAGCACTTATGATAAACAATCCCGATATTATAAAGCCGGTTCGCTGTTTGTGTTTTCCTCTAAAAAGCTTACCAACGTAGGTATAATACCGCTGGATGCTAATTCGGTAAATGTTTAACATAAGAATGGTCTTGGTAACTTAGGGTAAGAACATATGCATAGAAGTTGCGTTAGCGAAATTTCTTCGACAAAATTATGGTGCTTGACAGTTTTTCTAAACGATTACCAAATTTTATTTTCAATCAATTTAATTTAATAAGTCGTTTTTATAAGGTATACCAAAAGAAATACAATACACTTGCAATGTATTTAAATCGTAAGTACTCGTTGGAACTCCAAATTACTTGCTGTTATGCATTTACTTCATTTATTTTACAGGTTTTATACCTAGTAGTTGATTCGATAAATTGATTGTAAAAAATTGACCATGGTCTTAATTTCATTCAATGCAAGCGAGCATAAAAATTGCTATGTTCTGTAAAATATTAATAAGGATTAATGATCAGCCAATCCTTATACAATTTATTAATAGTTAAATATAGTCATATTTCGCCAAGAACTCCCGCATCAGCAGACATGTAGACAAATGTATAAACACGATTAGAGAGACCACTCAACGCGTAGACCATTGTGGATATTTTGTTGATTAGTTAAGGACCATACCTCTAATGGGTTGTAGCTTCTTCCAATTTATTATTTTGCTTTCGTATCTGTTGCGTATAGTTGAATCTATGTTTTAAAGAATTAAACTTCTTTTCGATTGGTTTTTTCACTTTTATTCAATTTTTGTTTGTCACGTGACTTGTTTGTGACCTTTTTATACCATGTGCATCGTATATAGTCCAGTACCTGATATATGGGTGCTATCTAAGCATAAAACAAGGAGTGTTCCGAGATTTTTTTAGTTTGTTGCTTTCGCCCTTTTTCTACCGCCTTACTGCTCGCCATCGCTTAGACATTCATTTTTATTTCATTGAGCCACTTCCTTGGTGTCGTGCAGATTTTGAAGAAATATCTTGCGTATTCAACCAAGGTTTTTCCCTATCACAGGGTTTATATTTCTGTCGAGGCTGGTAGACCGTTGATAACACTTCTGACGTTTCGAATATTCATTATGCGATTGTGACCATTTTCTATCAGGTGGGTGATTAGTGTACTGCTGTACTCCAACTATTCTTCGTGTAATCATTGCGTCGATTATCTCGTTGATGAGTTCCCCGTCTTACAAGCAGAGGGATGGTTGAGTAGGAAATTTATAAACGGTTACGCAACGTTTGAGATTGCAGCAATTGAAACAACTTTAATGGCCACGGTCGGTAATAAACTTGATACAAATTTAACTGACATTTCAAACTAGTAAACTGCATCTCGATGCGACATGTGTAGTTGCATTTGGTTTACACAGTTGCTGGATATGTTGTCTTCAACCACACTTATAGAATTTACAGAAAATTGCAATTTAAGTACCAAAAAAAAATACATGACTGTAACGTCATCTTTTCAGCTATATTCGTCTATCCCACGGTAATGACGTCATTTATCACATAAAAAATATCCTAAGATTGATCCAGCGTATAAGCTAGCTGTGTCGAGTTTCATTTACATCCGTTGTACTCTCGTAATGCTCTTACTGCTAACAGATAGACAAAAATTACAAAAGTTACAATTTCGGTAACTGCTGGTCTCAATTAGCACCCCTCCCTTTTTTCATTCTCTATTTGTGGAAGTTATTTGCAAATATTTTATTATCGAAGAGATAAAACTAAAGATAGCTGCAGCTGCTACTTCCCTATCATTGGTATTCATAAATTATATAAATAAACAATAAGCACAAATTGAAGTGCCTACTTCAATTCGTGTTCCTAAACTACTACATCAGCCATAAATCAAGTATGTCAAAAGTCCTCTGCCAACCGTTTGTCAATAATTCCACTTATGCGAAATCCAAAAGGCTCGCGTTTTAAGAAGATCCGTCTCACGTTTAATCCGCGTCACCTTGGACTTGAGAGAGATTTATTGTCTACTTCAAGTAGGCTCAAGAGTTATCGTTTCAAACAGACGACATTCGCGCGGAAAAATGAATATCATTAAATTTTAATATCAAACTTTTCCTATAAAACTATAGAAGATGAAAGTGTACATTATTTTTTACTCGGATAAGACCTTTATGCATATCGTAAAGATAACAAATACTTATATGAACTTATGATTTCCGGGAGTTAGCGGAAGCGGCATGGCTAGACATTTTTTCCTCTCATAATTAACCGTTCTACGTAGTACGTGGTCGTACACCATTCTAAGAGGTTCTCCTGCACCTTGCCTGTAAAGTTCTATTCACAATTTCCAACATCATTCAAATGACAGTTACGGTGTTAGCATTAAAACCGAAATCAACATCAGAATGTCATAAACATATATAAATTTATTTGTAGATAAGAAGCAATAAAAATAAAGTAAATAATAATGGTACGGATGTGTCCGTATAAAGCTAATAGAAAGTGAAATGTAATTTGTGTTATTATGATGTAAATTTAGCTTCCGCAATCCACCATTATTCGCCAACGTCATTCGACACTTATCACACTGCATTGTTGAACAACAAATCCCTGTCTACTGGGCTTGGAGCCATTTTATCTTCTTTTTAATCACGAGTTGTGAATATCTATGTATTGAAGTCCCAAGTTTTAAAGTAAATGTTGTTTGTCCTTTTAGAATTAACAATATAATATTTTATTTAAAAATGGAAGCTGAAATAACTAGGTGTCAGAGGGCTTGCTTACTTTCAAACTTCTTTCGTCGTTACTTTTTGTTTTAGAACTTTTTGCTTGCTTTTTAATATATTTAAGTGCAATTTCCATTGTATGTTCAACTTTCGAGCTGATCGGACGAAAACGAAATGCGTTTGAGAGTAAGGCATCAGATACGTTTGTCCAAGTCTATTTGGAAAGTATAAATTATTAGTAATCTCGATGTCCAAGTTTGTTTTTGATGCCGTTTTTCAATCGGCACGTTATTTATACAGCATGCACATTAGCTTATAGAACTATCTAATTTACACATGCCTTCTGCCTCACCCAACGGGAAATCACGACTTACCTCCTTGGAAAGGAAATGGCATTATAACTTGTGTCTCGTTTAAAAAAAATTAAATATATTAATTGCATGTTTCCATTTTTTTCCCGAGTAGATGGCTTTATAACATCAGTTTCTAGTCATGTGCGTAATATTGTGACCGAGACTATCTGGAAAAGTGATCAATAAAGAGTTTTCTATCTATCTACTAAAATTCAGGCATATTTTTCAAAAAATTAAGTAGATACTTTGGCCCTGTCCTACAGGGACCCTTTCTAACCAAGGATCTGTTATGGTTTACGCTACATAAGCACTAATACCGTCGGACTGCGTTTTATGGACCTGGTCGTTTGGTCACCCTCATGCCGACACGACGTCGTCTCGGTTGGATTTATTGCATACAAGGGTACGTTATATTAGGGTTGCAATGTTGTGTTACAGAACAAACTGATCCCTAAATCAAAAGAATATTGAGCTAGTCTCCAAATTTATGTTACTGCTGCTTTGGGGGTTATTGTGCGGAATTAGGAAAAATAATATAAAAGTAATAGTATCTTTGTTATGCACAATATTGTGTAGTTTTTGAGATTGAGGCAATTTTCCATATTCACACTTCATTTAATCTTCTAGAGTTCTAGACTAATGTCGAGGACAGAGTCCCTATTCCCCAAGGAATTCTTCAACTGTGCGTGGACGTGGAAGCGTGAAACCGCTTAATGAACTTGACAAGTTTCTAAGTATACTGTATATATTTTTTAAATATAAATTCAACATCTTCTTTGTCATCTTTCGAGACAGAGGTCGTTTTTTAACTTTTTATTAAGTGTTCTTTCCTTTTGATACTTGTTTATTAACTACTATTATATCAACTAACTTTATACATTTATCCGTGCAGGAACGGAGAAAGAATACAATTTCCTGCGGCCGGGCGGCCTGTCGTAAGAGGCGACAAAACAACCTACAGCAAGGTGGTAGGGCATTTGCCCGACTGGATGGCTACCGCCACCACCCCTGGTCTAAAGTTGTCGCCATAACAACCTTGAGTTGTGTTCCGGCTTTGGTGACCAAGTTCTAGTCTCCCTTAAGAGATCAGCAGCGCATTTGTCGCACCTTTGGTGTTGCAAAAGTCCATAAGCGATGGTAACCGCTTTCCATCAAATGGGCCGTCTGCCTGTCTGCTGAACTCCTGCAATAAAAAAATAAAATATATTTTTTTTACTATGGGTTACTTTAAGACAACATTGCCTTTGCATTTCTGATTACTTAGCGCTTATTTTACATATAATGATTATATATAGGTTCACAGCGTGGTTGACTGACTTAAGTTGACTGTCAGCAGCCTTAAGAACAGCCGAGCGTGCATGACAAGTGCTATGAATGTCAAAGAAGCAAGTGCGGTGTGTAAGAATAAGCCTGAATGGCGCTCTGTTGTTCGTGCCTACCCCGCAAGGGACCTGGCGTGAAGTTATGTATGTATGTAAATAAAAATGTAATAGTTATAAGTTGTAAATAAAGAGAAAAGCATAAAAACGAATAGAGAAAATAAAAAAGCAAAAAAGAATAAAAAGATAAAAAATAATAAAATAAGAACACATAAAAACCCTGACAGGTCTTGTTTGTCAGGATTGAGGAGGAGAATAAAAGAACAAAATGAAAAATAAAAATAATTATACTATCGTTAAAAATGATTATGACATCAACGTCTAAACCGTGTCTTTGGACGCCAATATTAGATAATGTTCATCAAATCGCTGTAGTTCTGTAATAATGCTACCATATTGCATGGTTTTGTAATGGTTTGTGGTTTCAACGTGAAAGGAACATATTTCATAATAAAAGTCTGTACATAACTAGAAAGTAAATTCCGAGCCCCAAGACTTATTCAAAGAACCAACTAGATACATCATTATGTCAGAAGAGAAAGTAAAGACCCTTCTGTACGCAGCCATCGCAATATTAATGCTAGTTACGTGCATTTACATCAATATTACCATATGAAAGCGTTTCGCAGTACCCACGCTAAGTAGGTATATCTAAAGCGGGGTAGAAAGTGAATATATGTAGGTACTAGGATATGTCCGCGATTTCGACCATTTTTTTTACCAGGGGAAATCCGATTGAGGACTAATAGAAGTATGAGCGGGTGCCCTGAACCCGCTGCTCGTTCTAAACTATGTCGAAATAATGTTTTAATCTAAATTAAAAGTGTATAAACCGTGGCTATTGTGTTTTATGCTCGCATTTTATCCTGATGACGCCCACTAAACCTGCAATAACTAAAGATGTCGTGAGAACGAGGCCGTTCTGCGACATATATATATATATATATATATATATATATATATATATATATATACATATATACATTTTTTTTTATAAAGTACCATATTTGATTCCACTGCATCTATCTAGTTTATTAGTCGACATGTCTGGTGTAATAAGTCGAGCCCAGATGTGCCGAACGGCCGATGATGTAATCACATTAAAAAAATATGTCACGTGCGTCACATACTGCTTAGAATGACCATTATTAATTTGAGTTACACTGAAATAAAATTGATATAAGAACTATGTTTATTAATACATATGCCTGTAATTTCATCATCCATGTAATATCATCGACATGTATCTATCCTGCTTTGTTTGGTTGTTTTGCGATGTAGTCCCCCAATGAAAATCATATCTTATTTGCTTTTTTTTATTGCATGAGCTCAGCAGACAGGCAGACGGCCCACTTGATGAAAGGCGGTTACCATCTTACCACCTATGGACATTGCAACACCAGAGGTGCTACAAATGCACTGCTTCTCTCTTAAGGGAGACTGGAGAACCTGGTCACTAATGCCGGAAAACAACTCAAGTTTGTTATGGCGGCATACTTTAGACCAGGGGTGGTAGCCATCCACTCGGGCAAATGCTCTTCGACCTGGCTGTGGGTGGTTTTGTCGCCTCTTACGACAGGCTGCCCGGCCAAAAAACCATTTGCTAAGTCAATTCGAAGAATATCGTACACAAATGCAGAGACGTAATAATCAATTGACGAGTTTATTAGACTAAGAGATTACGAGTAAATGTAAGTATCCAGAAATCTGATTACACCGAAGTGTTGCCTCAGCATTCAATCGGTTTTCGATAGATGCTTTCCAAAAACCTAAGATTTTTGATTATCTATATATTAATGCGTGAAGCGAAAACTTTGTACCCCTTTTTACGAAAATTTCGCGGACGGAGTATGACATTTAGTACACTTATAGTTTATATAGAGAAGGAGCGACGAATGTTTTGTAATTATGCATAAATAATACAAAATACAATACAAATACAAGATATCTTTATTAAGCCTTAAGAAAAACAAAGTACAAAAATGAATTAATGTTGAATAAAACACATTTTGGAGGCTAAAAACACTATACAAGATCTTAAGTTGACTCTGACTCTCAAACTAGGTATAATTTACCTGTAATATGAGTCAATCAGAGGTTCCTCACGCCAATTGCCAGTGTTAAAATTTTTAAGTTTATTATATTACTTAACGAGCACTTCAGTAGCATCATAGTTAAGCGAGAATAAATATTTTTACTTTATATTTTGTGAGTGGATAAATTTCTAAATCTTTATTGATTTTATTATACAAGCGACTGCTTAGTTTGCTACTGTTGTTCTACAACGTATTGTAGGACATATTATGTCATGTCTTCATAATACATGAAATCAGTAAAAAGTAAAAAATTACACACACTACCGTGTATTTGACACACACACGCATATATACTGTAAGAAGATATATTGTTTTTTGGAGAAGGATATAGGCTACATTAGGTCTCAGAATACCACTCTTGTTGGGTGTGATATAAGGCATGAAAAATTATGTGGGTAACCTAAAATACCTCAGATTAGGGATATCAACACTCCCATCTACACTTTTAGTAAAACAATAAATGCGTTACAGTCGTGACAAAACCATTCCTGGAGGAAATTGAAATTATGCATTACTCTTAAGATGCACTCGTTATGTAGGTATTGTGAAAATAAATGTGGACAAAGCACAGCCACTTATAGCACGATATAAAGATAATTTCTAGAAAAAAATCGGTGAGTTCCCGTGGGATACAGCTGTTTGCGATTAACGCAACTACTTCATTCCATAAAACCTCATTACATCAAAACATTATATTATTTAAAATCACTCATGTCACTCGCCCTACATACGTCTAACCATCAACAACAAATATTAATTGTATAAAATCTAAAACCAAATAAAACTTGTGAAATCCATAAAATATATTATTAAGATCGCAACAGACATTTCAATTAAATATATCCACAAAACACTAGCTTTTCTTTAAAGCCAGAAAGAATAAACAATTTTTGGTTTAACTTTCTTCAAATGGTCTTAAACTTTCGTCAGGATTGCACCCTTATCAAACTAACTTGCGATATACTCGTAATTTTACTGTATAGGACAATACCGTTATATTATAATCTACGTTACCAATAGGCCGCTACACTTTTTATGTAGGATTTTTCTGAAATCATCCTCTTACCATTTCAAAGTTATAGTTACATATACGACCTCCCACTTTTCGTTCTACTTTGTGTTGAAAAGAAAAGCATCAATGTATTAGTAGTAATAGAAAATAGCACTTAACTATCGAAGATGCAGTAAACATTTGTCAGTTTCCGTAATATCGTTTACTACCAAATGCTTTTAAGAAATATGCATCCATCCGGTCTCGCGTAGTGATTACGACAAACGAAAATCGTAAAATGTCTGTGTATTTAAAACTTTTTCTCGTGTTATTTATTTACTTTAACCTCACATAATTAATCCGATTATAGCTAAAGTTATTATTAACATATACAAAATAGTACCAATCAATATTTTGATCGTGGATATTAATCGTTAAGGAGAATTTTGCCCAATAAATGTGTATGGGTTTCTTCCGTCTTTTTACATTATAATTATATAAGTTCGTTTTTATTATTACTTTAATTCCCCAGTAGCGAGGCGAATTGTGAAGCCACTTAATTACTTTTATGACCTGGTTTATCTTTAAACTACATTTAAAGCGTGTAAATTAATAAATATAATCTAGACATTTTACTTTTTGGCGCTAAAAACTTCCACTGATAACTGCCACAAATGCCGTCCGCCGTCAGGCCGTCTTCTGTCTTAGTATCGAAGTACGACAAAAACCCGTGTATTATCTACAATGTCTATTGATTAATTTACAAATATCTTTTACTACTATCAAGGTATTCATTTCACCGAACACCAGTGGGTTATATGCCTTCACTGTATTGGAATAAAAATCAAATCGGGGGGTCAAAAGCACACTTTGATAATCGCTGCCTCGACCTGCCGATTTTAATTAACGTAATCTCTAATTAAATGCTTTATGTTAATTCGGTGTTATAATAATAATTTATACGTCTGTAAGTAGTTTAATGAACAATCCTGATTTAGATTTAGCTTTGTTTTACCGGATACTATTACAATTGTTTATAACAAAATGCTACTTATTATAGCATTATACATACATTATGTGGTCGTTTAATACATTAGTTGTATTTATTCAAATGGTTACTTCATTATGATTGCTCATTGCGTATTGAAATCATCGGAAATAAAGATTTTATCATGATTATTTGAAATCGTTTATTGATTTTTATTTGGAAGGAACGGAGAAAGAATAAGATTTCCTGCGGCGGGGCGGCCTGTCGTAAGAGGCGACAAAAATACCCACAGCCAGGTGGTAGGGCAATTGCCCGACTGGATGCCTACCACTTCTGGTCTAAAGTATGTCGCCATAACAACCTTGAGTTGTGTTCCGGCATTAGTGACCAGGTTCCAGTCTCCCTTAAGAGTGCAGCAGCGCATTAGTAACACCTTTGGTATTGCAAATGTCCATAGGCCATGGTAACAGCTTTCCATCAAGTGGGCCGCCTGCCTGTCTGCTTAACTCCTATAATAAAATAATAAAAAAACTTTTTCAGGAGCTCGTAATCGTTCTAAATGCGAAAAAAGTTGTGATACCCACTTATTTTTTGGCAAATTTAAAATGAGTGTGTAATTATTTTATTGAAATTGTATTAAATATGAATTACAAGTCATAGCTTAGTGGATCACTGGCGTCTGGTTTCTTCCGTATGAATGCTGACCGGACAGCATGTACCGCTTGGGCTGTTCTGACGTAACGTGCAAATAGGGATGCGGACACACGTTACAATGAACACAATACTTTTACACATAAAAAACAAGGCGCCAAAAAAAAAAATATCTTCTAACTTATAAAACGTCAAGATATAAATAATTTTAAAAATGATTTCGAGATATATTTCCACAGGATTCGCAGAATAAAAGTAGCGCAGATTTTAGGTTTAAAATTAGCTGTCGATTAGTGAAAACCGTATCTAAATCGGTCCAGTAGTTTTTACGTGAATTCCGAGCAAACACAAGAAATTTAAGAACAATTGATCGTATGCTCTTTCGTTTACATAGTCTATTGCAGTTCTTTTTTTAATAGCTTATATGTACAGACACGGCATGTTTAGAATGTTATTATTATTATAGATAACTACATGCTAAAAATAATGGAAAATCTTGAGGAAACTTGCACATTGAGATAACGGATATGCCAAACCCGACAAGCGTCGCCCATATCCTGTCCATTATTCTAAAAATAGGTAGGCCGGGACTCCAGCAGTAGGATGTTTGTAGGCTGACATATAATAAATAACCATCATCATTAATAATATCTATAAGTAGGTATCTAGGTATTTCTCGTTGTTTTTGCGATATTTATCTCAACTGGTGCCATCCACCGCGACATCACGGTCTATATACCCCCCCCCCCCCCTAAAATCCCCTACTCTTCTATCTAACACTATTTGACAAGGTATTAGAGACCAGCTTCTGTACCTGTTTGCTATTTTTTATATGAACAATTGCTGAACATTAAAAATATTCAAGGCCGTCAGTTACACCTGGGCCCAAACTCTGCTATTACAATCTTGTCGTAATGGTCGAATACTGGCATCATAATGGTATCATAATTGTTGCTTTTATATAGAAAAGCGTAAAAAATCAACCATTACAGTACTTTGATCAACCATTCCAACATTCACGATTGTAATAGTAGTTTTGGAGACCTGTGTTGCATATGTGCATAGGCTACGGTAACTTCGACCTGTCTGCTGCACTCAAGCAATACAAAAGTTAAATAATTTTTTAAGTTTCATTTAATCCGTTGAGTAGTTTTCATGTGATGCTCTACCAGACAGGCAGACAAAAATTATCTAAATTGTATGATTTTTTTCACATTTTTACACGCATTGTACACACTTGAGCCATTTAGAGTACAGTATATAGTAGTAGTATATATGTAGAATAGTATATAAAGATTACTGAGTAAATGGCACTTAAAAAACTCCAGAAAATGTGTGACTTATGAGTGAGTTATGTAAAAAAAACCTACGTTACGTTTTTTACTAGGCTCTAATCATTATCATTCCTAGTAGGTGTTTCCTGTTCCTAAAGTACTCAAGTTGGAAATTACCCCTTCTATTAAAATCTAATACTGTTCTTCCTTTAACGTATTATTTGTCTATTATTCATCAATTCAGTCTTGAGATGTTTCCTATTAGTTTTTTCTAAGAGTTTATTAAGTAGATCGTTTAAATGGATTCGTGTTTCAACAATGATTTTTCATGCCATAGAGATTCTTCCAGCTATGAATCAGCAATTGACTAATTACCACGGTAATTAAGCCATCTCACTATGCGGAACGAGTGGGATACGTTAATAGCCGCAAAGCGACTCTGATCTGTATGTTTCATTTATTTGGATTTGATTTCCATCCCAATGGATTTTATTTTATTTTTTTCTAGGTTGAGGTTTTTTGTAGTAAAACTTTAGAATCGTTGTGATTTGAAAATCGATGAGTGACATTAATAGAATTATACACATAAAATTCAATCTTATTTATTTCGAGATAAAACACATTGCTCTTTAACCGTATTAATTTTCAATTTAAATAAAACTTATGAGTTTTAGTACTATCTGTATAATTACTTATATTCAGATATTCTTTTATTCGTAGATCAAAGAAAATTGTGCGTAACAATGTATTGAATTTTGAACTTTAAGCTAGTGATTTAAAGTGTAATTTTAATTTAATTTTCTTGAATTATAATATGTTACCGGATGTAGGCTAAAGGAATTATATTTATGTTAATAAAAGTTAGAGAATTCTCTGTGAGTGTATTCTCTGAAATTACACTTCTACTGCGTGTGAATTGCACAAACAGTGTTTTTTTTTTATATTGACAAAAAAAACAGTATTGTACGGAACTTAATATCATGGGTCATAAGTAGTTTCTATTAATACAACACTAACATCATTTGCCACATATTTAAAAAAATGAGAAAAAAGAAAGAGAGAGAAAAACGTTGTTTTACCATAACTGAAAAGAATAAGAAGGAAGGGAGACCTCACCAGAACGCAGAACCGGAGCCAAAACCACACTTATCGCCAAGACGCTAATTGACAGAAATACTTGATATAATTGTTTACTTGTTTTTATAAACATTCAAGAATCATTTGTTTATAAGTGTTATTATCGTTTCTACAACTACTTATTTAACCGTGTTATACAATAATTCATGTCGGAGACAATTTTTAAATATTATTTAGGGTTTGTGACGTAGTGGTTTACAACCATACTCACTTAAAATCCTCATCCAAATTCCCGCCATTTTAAACTACGATTCTATTCCCATTCGTACACAACGTCCCACCGTTAAGTTACTTTTTACCCAAACCACCTAGTTTCCTTTAGAAATAAAACATTTCTTACACTCTAAACCTATTAATTTGTTTCATTCAAACGATAGTTATTCACTATGGAATATCGTTCATTCATCGCATACAACCTTAACAAGGCGGTATGAATCGGTTCCCTCGCCTGCCTACCTGAGCGGTAAGTTATGTCAATGTCGTGACATGACAATATTATTGTTTTCTGATTCGTTCTGAATCCTATGAAGTGTGTCCAAAACGGGATTGGTACAATAAAAGACGGTCGCCTTGCGATTGGGCCAGCGATCATGGTGAAGTTTTTATCGTAGTGCAACGGCAACCATTTTGATAGCTTATTTTTGCTGCTTGTCGTCCGCGGTGATACACGCGTCGACTTCACCTTACCAGGGAACCACGCACGTCTACCTTGACGGTGTTAGCCGGTTTTGGCCACGCGGATCGACCGCCCGAGAATCTCACTCGTTAGTCTCGCCTGCCTAGCTGCCTTGCCTTCAAATATATTCAGCCAGTCAGAAGTTCGCCCACCTAGTGAGCTGCTTATCTGCGGCCTGCCGTTTAGGCTGTTCGTCACAACATAGTTGGCTTGGGGCGTATCGCGCCCAGCCTTCCTGTAATTCCCGCCTGCTGCGCTTGGAATTCAGCTAAGCTCGTTCATTTACTCTTAGACTTCTAAAACCCTAAATCAAACTTATTTGAACACCTAGATTTTGACACCACCGAAAGTAAATTGATCTGAAACCATTTGAATACCTCTAGTATACATCTATCTCTTAGAGAAACCTTTTAGCCTGTTGCCTGACACCCCACATTTTCATTCCCCAAAACGTCCGTCTCTGCTCTGCCCTCTGGCAGCCTTGTTGTTATATTATGAGTCTTTAATCTTCGAAGCTTACAAATCAGATTATATACAATTAGCCATTAAGTTTTTTATCAAATACCTTTGTTCTTCTTTATTGTTTTTTTTTGTTAAATTGAAATAAATTTGTTACTTATAATCCGTCTCATACTTTCTACCTCCCGGATTAAAAAGGTAACAGGTTGTTAAAAGTGCACCTTTTTGCTTGAAATCAAGATGAAAGTTCCAAATTATAAGCACTGCAGTTAGTTACATCTAGAAAAATATAAGGCGATTTTCTAACAGCAGCTAGATATCTTCAGTATTTAATATACAAGTAGAAGTACGCCAATTTGTTCATTTGCGTATACAAGTACAAAAATGAACAAGTTGGCGGTAGGCTAAATAAAACTAACAATACTCGTTGGACAATTGTCATCTTTGTCGTCCGTGACCACGGCCACTGATAAGCGGCCGAAACGTCGGAATAACCAAAATCAAATAAATTACCGCGCTTAGAACCGTCAAAACGTAGTTTTATTATACAAGTAGAAGATGCATTTATATCAATTTCATTACGCGAATAAGCAGCAGAATCTATCATGTTCCTATTTTCAAACGAAGTCGTCTGTGGTTAGAGTCTGTTTATTATGTAAAAACATAGCCTGTATATAACGACGCTACGTTTTAAAAGATCGGTATATTGACCATAAAAGTCAGCCAATCTAACAAACTCCAAATTTATGGGCTCCGAGAAACATGGCAGACGACACGGGTACGGAGGCAATCGCGTGGAAAATAGTATCACAATCGACAAGGGTTACGGTTAATTTTAATATAAACTAGAGCTTTTTAAACTTTAACAGGTAGCTCTATTTTACTTACATAAAACTTAATTAGGCATTCATATATGGATGAATTGAAGTGAAGCCGCGGGAAAACGCCAAAAAAAACGTAATTGATGGTAAAATCCGCTAAAAAAAACCGTTGTAAGGTTTAGGCGGAGCTAGCGGATATACAGACATACAGTCGCGGAAAGCAACCTTGTTTTATCTTTGCTAATATTATAAAGAGGTAAAGTTTGTGAGTTTGGAAGTTCTGGGTAATCTCCAGTACTACTCAACTGATTTTTTTTTCATCGGTGGAAAGCTACATTATTCTCGAGTGACATAGGCTAGTAGATTGCGATTAACAATATTTTTTAAATTTTGATTACCCTCAGTGAAATGGGCACGGGAACGCCTGTCAAATATGTAACACCAATAACGCTTCACGCAAGAATTGCCTACATTCTTGTACGAGGCACTGCTAGTGCTTTCTGCGTTTATGAATTAATTAAAGGTTACAGAGCTTAATTAATCTTGATATGCGTGCCTGGGTGCATGTGTATTTTTTAACGACGCCCAGGGAAGTGGGCACGGGTCAGTTGGTACTATGTAAAGATAACATAAGTAACACCACAAGCAATAACTAGTACCAATATATAAATCATCTAAAATAGACCTAAAGTGCCAGTTTCTTTTGAAGTAGATGAATGAATAGCAACTACGAAAGTCGTTTGTAATTGGCAAGCATCCAACTTGACGTAACGCCTATCAGAAGGTACAGAAATCCACCTACTCGATTACGTACCCCGATATAGAACAGTTCTACGATTGAATTTTATTTGAGGGTATTAAATAGGGGTCTTGAGTAAATATATCGAAAGAGGAGGGATGAAAAATCAATGTTGAACGAAAAATATTTCACTCGTGAGGGGTTTTTTACAATGATTGATTGAGCTTATGAATGTAGGCAGTATTTAGTTGAGGCGAAATATTTTATTTAGTGTCGTTACCAATCTTTGTGATTTATTTTCTCCAGTATTAAATGATTATACTATAATATACTTTGTGATGTTGTTTATAAATGTATTTTTTAATTATCTTTAATATTACATACATAAAGAGGTAAAATAAAACCCAATAAAGCTTTCTCTTCATGTTATTAGTTTGAATTTTCTATAAAAAAACAACTGTGGAATTTGTTGACCTTAAAGTAATAATCATATTTGGTGATTAAAGTTTTCGCCGACTTCTCAAGAATAAATCTTTTGTCTTGCCGGTTTGGTAAATAAAGGCACAAAATATATCCGCAAGACCTTAATTAAATGTGATGCACAAATCAGTCTAATCTGGCGTATACGTTGTGGTCCCAAATTCAGGGACAAGTTAAGCGTATACTTTATCAATTGGCTGCAATTGGCCTGGAAAACGCAATGGCGTGGAAACTATTAACACAACAGACTTCAATGAACAAAAAGGTAGTTTAGTAGTAGTATGATTATTATAATTAACTATCAGCGCCCATACATGCCTCTTTCTCAAGTGCTTTTCACCAGATCTTGTTCCAAAGGTGTACGAATTAGTCTTGGTAAATACATTGAAGTCTGCCGACAACAATTCCGTCGTTCACACTCTTATATTACACTAGCTTCTGCCCGAGACTTCTTCCGTGCGGAATAGTTTAAAAAAAAGTAGGTTAAAAAGAAACCTCAATTTTGTAACATCATTCATTGCTGCTCCGCTCCTATTGGTCTTAGCGTGATGTAACCTGTAGCCTTCCTCGATAAATAGGCTATCTAACACTGATTTTTTTTTCTAATCAGACCAGTAGTTCCTGCGATTAGCGCGTTCAAGCAAACAAACAAACAAACTGTTCAGCTTTATACATTATAAGATATATTTTGTCCAGTATCTTTCATATATTACCTCTACAGGCCTGAATATCTTTGACGTCTATGAAAATTTAAAGAAAGTAGGTGAAGTGAAACGTTTGTGCCAAAACCTCTTCACCACCCCTATGTGAATCAGGCGTTTGTGTATGTATGCAAGTATCACCCTGTATATACATATAAGTACATATACACATACATCACACTTGCGTTTCTAGGCTTGCCATTATAGGAACGCATAGTAGGTATACCTACCTGCTACGCTTGTCCAAGTCAAATTGGTCGGTTTCATGTGTCGATTTCGTTCTACCAGTGTACATATTCTTTCACTATATTTTCCTTCATCGTGTCAGTATTGTAGATTAGCCAGGAATTATGTCCTGACTGTCTGTCAGGATTAAAAACTAAGTTATCGAATAAAGACGCGGTTGCTACCACAACTTCAAAATTACTTAATTCCAGATTTTTCATTCGTCATTTGCCTTACTTTCGCCCTTATGACATTGATGGTCGCGAGTCGTGACAACTTCCTAGAATATTTTTCCTTTATAGCATATCCATTTGTGTGCCACGTAAATAAATAAACTATATATCTATAGTTTTAGTCGTTTCTTTCTATTAATTACCTTTCTTTATTCTATTTTTTTCTAATGATAGCGACGTGTTAAATCTAATCTGCTTAAATCTATGTTGTACATATTAACATCTGACTGCAATTGGCTTTTTAAAGGAAATGGTGTGGAAATGGTTAACGCCGTAGGCGTTGACCTGACGGAAATAGAAGGGTGACCCCAGTGGGTTGGCACAAAACACCGAAGCGAGACGTCCCTTAAGTTTAATCAAGTTTTTGTTTATTCAACGAGATGAATGGGGTTTAAAAGCAATTTGTTGGAGTACAAACTGCAGTAAGGAAAGCATCTTATGAAATTGAGCAGCAAATTGGCTCTTTCTGGAAGGGTATGGAACGGCTCTTTGAAATTCTCTATTTAAATATTTTCAAGCAGTATTTTTCTTTTGAACTGCACTATTCCGCGTTAGAATAAGTTTTAAATAGTTTAGTATTCTAAATAATACTTTATTTTAAGATAAACTTGTACAAATTAATTTCTATACTGTGTAGTGCCTACATAACAAGGTTACCATTGTATTAAAACCAGCAGAAAGAGATCAAATTTAAAAATAATGTCAGTCCGCAGGCGTCAGTTTCGAGGGAAGGAACAGATACGCATATTTCTCGCTTGCCGAATATTGATTGGCGAATTTCACATATCTCGAAGTGTAGATATATTCATAATAGCTTCCTTGGCTATAAATCCGCGCGTGCTAATTTTAAAAACATGCAAATTAGGATACAAAAACAGCCTAAGTGTCTCCTCAGTAATTTCCAGCACTAGATTTCACATGATTAACGACGTATCCACTGAGAATTTACGAGCTAAGTGTTTTCTTAATCAGTGTATAGATACATAATTGTCATCAATGACGTTTTACGACTAATGTTTATATATCAAGTCCATGAGCAAGTACGAGTATATTGCTATATGGAAACTAAAGCATTGTTTAGAATACATCAGTTGCTTCAAAGAAGCTTCTGTTTAATTGTTTATTCAATGGATTTGTACAGAATTCAAATGTGCCTTTTTCGAACTGTTACGTAGGTAATAATATATGATATCTTTTTCCCTCTTGTTTTACTGACAAAGAGCAGCCGCAGACACAAACATTATCTGCTAACTTCCTGAATTTGGAGACTCAATCGACAAAAATGTCTACTTTTGACTTTGGTACTAAAAGGTATAGATACTGCATCGAAAATAATCTGCGGCAGTAAAGGTACAGTACAGTACTTTATCATGGAAACAACCTGGAGCTACTCATCAAAACTACTTGTTTTTTTAGAAGGATTCACGCTTAGATCATATGCCTTATTCCAATCAGACATAATCCGAAAATCCTTATTAGTAAGATCATTTATTCAGCTCGTTTGTCGAGAGTGGTATGTCTGTAAATTTGGAGATCATCTTCGTAAAGGTGGTAGGAGCATTGAAGTTTTTTGGAAACAGAGTTTATAAACATGTCAAAGACAAAGGAGATACAACGCCGCCCTGTGGTTCACCGACAGAGGTATTATACCAAACGGAGTATGTATCCTCAATAGGAATACGTTACCGGCGCCCAAACATGAATCTTTGAAACCACTCAATTTCAGATCGAGATATATTAAGTTAGCATAATATGCTAAGCAGAATGTCGAAGTCCACAGTGTCGAAAGCGTTACTAAAGTCTAACAACGTAAGAATAGTTACGTTACCCAACTCCATAGTAAGGCGGATACCGTCTGTAAGCAGGTCGGAAGCCAGTTTGTAAAGGATTTTAAAAGATATTGCTATTTAAGCAAACATAAATCTGGCGGATTAGTGTTTTCCTAAACTTGCTGAAAGAACTTTGAAAAATAGGCTTATAGTGCCAAATGTAAAAAATATAAAAACAACCGACTCTCTTTTAAGTGGCTCGTTTAATAGACTCTCTACCTTACACATTTATATTACAGATACATATATAAAATTATAAATAATAAGACTTGTTGTAATATTGTATGTTCCTTATCAAAATAATTTATTTCTTAGAGACATTTATTAAATAACCTTTTGTATATTTTATTTCTAAATAAATTTATTGATAAGTATAAATTCAATGTGAATAAGGATCTTAGCATTAATTGTAACGGTTTCTTTAAAATTCAGATGTTAACCCAAAACATTGTTTAAACAATACATGACATTATATGGTCCCGTGACCCAACCTCAATTTAGTCAGTCTTGATAGATGTCTCCATAACGACCCAATTTGGAGTTCCGTGTTCAGAGCCCTGACAAACCCTCGTTTCCACTTTTATGATACCGTTGCATGCCGTTAAACTTTTATATTGTTTAACGACGATTAAATATCTTTTACCATTATCAGTTATTCCTTTGGTCGACTGGCGCGGGTCTAATTTGAATAAGGAACTTGAAGGAAAGGAATAATTTGAAAAGGTGAAAGAAAAGACAGGTTATCCTTTATATCCATTTAGAGTAGGCATTGATTCGATATTTTTATTTATCTTAATAGATGATGAAATTATGGGTTCCTAAAATTACCGTCTCTTCTCTATCTTTACAATAACATTGAAAAAAAATCTGAAACAATTGAGGTGATCGAACTTAAACATTTTGAACACAAATCACACATTGGTAGCACCATTAGTGTTAAAAATGTCCATAGGCGATAGTAACCGTTTTCCATCAGGTTGGCCATCTGCCTGTCTGCTGAACTCGGCAAAAAAACCTTATAAATATTTACTATCTCATATCAATGTCTTTTATAGCCTTCTGAAGATAAGAGCAACGCATCAAAGTGCTTTCACCTCCGGTACAAGTGGATAATCCAAGATCTAAATCGGTCTCTTGCTGCCGTTAAGTGTGTCGTTACCAACCGCGAAAAGCGCAAATAATAATTTAGTTTGTTGCTTAGGTATAGAACTTTTTTTGCTACATGCAACAGAATACTAAGAAACACTGACCTTGTACCGATCTTGACCTCTACCTAAAGTGTTTTAAGTGCCATAATAGCTTGCGGCGGTTGCGTTGCTGTTGCTAGGCATGGGTGCTATAGCAATTATTTTGTTCAGTTTTTCGCAGCTTTCATTGTACAAAGAAGTATAAAATTCGTTTATAGGTATTGCAATCGACGAAGGTCAGCAAACTTTATTCGTGGTTAACATGTACATACATGCACATTATGATAGTGTGCGTGACGGACCGATCAGTTTCGAGCCTGTTGTCTAATCATACCCGCTTCTCGTCTCACGTACACGCCAGATATAGGTGCTTACTACAAATAAGCTCGCCTTCGTAAATTGTAAGAACCGGAATAAAGAAGAAAGAAGAAACAGACATCTGTTTATTGCAAATGAAATAAAAAACTTGACTAATCAACGTTCAAAACTAAAGTTTCTCTAACATAAAAAGTGTAGTAGGAATCGAAAATGTGTTATTCCCATTCACTTACCATGTAAATAAATCCCACTTCATTATTTATTGAGTAACTATCTGTCTGTGCTCCCAACTTCGTTTGTTCGTAATCCGGACTCTGTAATATTCTGAACTATCTGAACCCTGCGGAATATCGAAACGAAACATACCCGAAAATATAACATAAGAGCGATATTAATATTAATTCCTAAATTTTTTTCGCATTCCGTGGAGCTTTTTCGAAGCCGACTTGAAACAATCTCCTAGACAGCCTGTGGGAAACTGCTTTTGCCTAAATTTTTGCTTTTATTTATAATCAGAGACAGATATTTCTATTTTTTTTATTGGTAAATTATATTATCAGATATGAGTTTATGATTATGGTAGGACTTTGTACGCGATTCTTGTGTACTTTGGACTAATATCTAACGGAAACTATTCCATATAGATCAAAGATTAATAAAAATTATCCTATTTTAATATCCGATATTGATCAGTATTCTTCCGGCCGTAAACAAAATAATCCAAACGTTTCACATTTTTATTTTTATATGGAAGTGTCGATAGATAGATTTTCCTTTTTACGTCATTATTTTTGATCCCCATATTGTGTACAAATATCCGTATTCACCAGATGCCTTAAGATTAAACTAAGGGCTTTTGTGTTACTATATTTAGCACTGAAATATCTAGGTCATCGGCTGACAGACATGAACGTAGGTGGCTAGATGTGGTGGGACGTCAGATAATAGTTGGTTTCCTTAGATGTCAGACCATTTTATTGACTATTTTATATGCTAATTGAGGTTGATTGCCAAGAAACGCTCGGTTAATGTATCGCTTGAATGCCTATGGAACTAGTATTTTGCTATTTTTTGTTGGATCGCTATGGTGGTTATATGTTTGTTTGGGTTTTTGTAGTAAATATACACTGCTAGACTTTTGGTTATATTAAAGCTAAAAAATCTTTTGTCGGAATCCATGATTCACATTGTAATGTTGTGTATCTAAATTTAATCCTTACTCAGGACAGAATATTGTTTGACCTGCAGTTTTGTTTTCGGTCTTGGTTTTCTTTGTCTCTGTGATTTCTGTACCGGAGATATATTTTTATTGCATAATGTAAGCGTGTAAAATAGTTTTTTGGTTTCATTTTACAGTGCATTAAACTCACAGACTGTTATATATACCTTTAATTGTCATTTTTTGTAAAATGTACATATTGGAGTTACACTAAAATGCTTCTCAGGATAAAACACTAGTTAAGAAAACAGTCTTTAGAAAAAAAGATGTCCATGAACTGCTTTTATTAAATTACAATTGGAATCAGAATACAGCGTATTTAATCGCTGAACTATCCCCTTATTTATAATAGATATACGAGGTTCATAGACTCGTTAAAAATGTGTTATTCATATTCGCATTATTAATGCGATAATGAATAACTTATAGATAACTTTTTAATGAGCCTGTAAACCTCGTATAAACAACTAAAAATAAGCGGGATTACTATATTACTATAAGTATAAAATTTAATTCTCCTAATTTCTTTATTGATAGTGATTTTATGAAAGATATATTATATAGTTTCAAAGTAACGGGGCGATATCGAAAAATAATTTTATCTACGATAGAACGGAAATAGCGTAGAAAAATCTAAAACTCAAGGTGCTCGGCCATGTTTCGTATTTTCCGTTAATCCTAAAAAAATGTTGAATAGATCCGAGTAAAGAAGAAATCTTTCCAATACACGTAATTTTTAAGCCTTTCAGAATATTGTATAAAGATGAAAAGGGTAAGGTATTTTCCGCCATCATAAACGCTAAGGAAAATTCGTACAACTGGAATGTTTTAAGGCATTGCTTTATAGCTTACCTGCTTCCTACTTGGTAGTATGCAGATTAGTATTTCGCGTGCGTAGTCTAATACTGATGGTATAGTAATGATGCCACCGCATTCGGTATGCCAGTAGTATCCCATATTTCTACAGGCGCTTAAAATATTATTTCTAAAGCTATTTACGCAACTAAAAAGTAGAATTTATTTCTTACAACAACAAAATCGACTTCAGACTAAGTACTTATGCGAAGTATTTATTTTTTGCTTTTTATTTTAAAGTTGGTTTTGTTTTTGTTAAAAACAAATTGAACGTTCGTCACCCCCACGAAACAGTTCGCTGTGCGTAGATTGACACGCCCTTAGTTAATTTTTTAAATTATAAGTTATCTCTTAAGTGTAATTAAAAGTTATTATTAGCTATGAGCACTTTGCTCTTCGGCTGACGAAAGTCTACGCTTGCCCTTGAGGAGTAAAGTTCATGCTAAAGTGTTTAATTAATTAACCCAAATTACTGTTTAGGCGTACGGAGTATAAGGTTGGTAAATTTCTTTTATCTCTCCCTTTGGGATACACTGTTGTTTTAATGTGTAAATTTAGAATTATCCACTAATATTATAGTCTTGTGGGTGGGTGTTTAGTAATTAAATTTGTCTGGTCCTTTGTATAGAATAATGTTATTACTCTAAAAAATTCTCATTTCGGCGCGTTTCGATACTCAGTTTGTTACGATATATCCCACTTCGGAGCCTATACGATCCGTCGTATCGTGATGAACGGAGATGAATATGCTATACGCGGTGGATGTGTAATGTCGTGCGGCAGAAGCATATTAGAAAATTCGCAGCCTTCATTTCGGTGGTATGGCCAAGAGTCAGCTATTCTGATACGACCACGTTTTACGGAAACCGGTGAGTTATATGGCAATAAAATTACCAACTATACCGCTTCTAAGGTCACGGTAGATGGGGTCGAGCAAAGAACTTGGCGTCATGTAGGATGGCATGTTAAGGAACTAACAATAAACGATGCCAAAGGTTGCGCGAAGGAAAACTATAAAAAATAATTAGTGACGCTTCGAACACAATCGGGAATAACACTAGGATTATGATAATAGTGATGGCAATCCGTCGTGCAAAGGACGAATGTGTTATATGCAAGTCGTACTAGATTCTCCTTATGTTTATGACTCCGCAATAAACGCTTTACCGAAACTGAGTTTATTTATTTATTATATATTTTGATACATCTGATTTTAGATATATTAACGTTATTATACGTAGGTGCAAAGCGTTAGGGACGCACGACTTGGCTGTATAATTGTTTAACTTGTATTCTTCCACCAAAACACAGATTCTTATTCTGGCCTCTCGTAATTTCTTCCCTAACCTGCTCTCTGTTGTTTCTTTTAGCAAATTTAAATGTGCGTCGAAAACCTTAAAACACTAGATACTAGTAATGTCAATCTCGTAAAGTTATCTAAGTGAGCGAATTAGAAAGTTTGCGGCCAAGAAATACACAGAAAACATCTCTTGAAAGTGGTTTGTCCGACTTACAAATGGAGCCCTTAAGTCTGAGAAAACTAACTTGCGATTTATTTTTATTGTTCATTGATTTAAAGTGTTAAAATCAAGTTCATAGGACCAACGAATCGAAGTTTCATCAAAATTAATGAGCTCTGCATTTAGATGTTGAGAGCTTTCTATGTACATCTAAAGAACTCATTTTATTTGCCTCACTGAAATTGGAATATTATAGACGAATAACATCGGGATATAATTCAAAAAGTTACAGTAAGAAAAAATATAGGTGCTATTATAACTAAGAGAAATTTCTTTCCAGATACCCTTAGGAAATATTAGAAAAGTTTCTGAATTACGTGGGATTGTAATATAATTAACATATAGTATGTAATCGGATAATATAGGCTGTGGTGACGTTAGCAGTTCTATAACTTGTCCTGTTTCTTTTATTCCAGTAGTGCGGTTGAGGCGAGCCTGAAAATATGGGGAAACTATTGTCGAAGATCTTCGGCAACAAGGAGATGAGAATATTAATGTTGGGCCTCGATGCTGCCGGCAAGACTAGTATCCTTTTGCAAAACAACTATCCAGGCTCGTATACTAGAGTGACACTAATTCGCCAATCGAAAACAAAAACAATCTTCAGTGATCTATAGACAATGCCATGGAACATTTTGATTTGACATGCTGAAGTGGCCGTGTATCAGTTAGTAATAAGTATCTCTTTACTAATATATATACACGTTATAAAGATCTAGATTTGTAAACAAATCCCCATTTACATCTATTAATACCACCCCTAGTTCAGAATATGCTGCCATAACAACCTTGAGTTGTGTTCCGGCTTTGGTAGCTGGGTTCCAGTCTCCCTTAAGAGAGCGGCAGCGCATTTGTACCTTTGGTGTTGCAAATTTCCATAGACGATGGTACCCGCTTTTCAAGGTGGACCGTCTGCCTGTCTACTGATATTCCTGCAATAAGATGTAATAATTAAATTAAAAAATTCTATATAGAATAGAGTATATGCTCGAACTGTCAGTATGTGGGGTAATTGAGTTCTGGAATTAGAGACCCGTTTTGCGAAAGGTCATGTAGAAAATAGAAAGTTAATAAACGATCTGGATAAGACGAGTCCAAGTGAGCTTTCTGTTGCTTACTTTAAGTAAGGGTTATGTGCAACAGTGACTTTCAATTAGCAAAAGACAACTTTGAATGAAATATGGGGTGTTTTTTATAGAGGTATAGAACTTTAAGTTGGCATTACTGTTCAAGATGGCGACCGATTTAACAGCTGTCAAGTGATTTATTCTCAGTTTGGTTTGGCAATTCATCATGAATAGACTCACGCCTGAACAACGCTTGCAAATAGTGCAATTTTATTTCGAAAATAATGGTTCTCTGCGGAATACGTATCGCGCACTACGTCCATTTTATCGTCGACAAAATCGTCCATCAGAGCAGTTAATTCGATTAACCATAGAACGTTTTCGCACCACGTTTACTCTTATTGATAACTCGTATCCCCAGAGACGCCGTACGGTGCGTACAGAAGAAGCTATTGCTGCTGTAGAGCGTAGCATTGAGGAAGACCCGAATGAGTCCATCCGCCATCGAGCACAGGAATTGGATCTGTGTCCATCCACTTTATGGAAGATTTTGCGGAAGGATCTTGGTTTGCGTGCTTACAAAATCCAACTCGTGCAAGAATTGAAGCCAAACGATCATCAAGTAAGGCGTAAATTCGTGGAATGGGCCCAAAACGAGATTGTCGCTGTTCCCGATTTTCATAAGCGAATTTTGTTTAGCGATGAAGCGCACTTCTGGTTGCATGGCCACGTCAACAAACAAAACTGCCGCATTTGGAGTGAAGCTAATCCTCAAGTGTATGTCGAAACACCGTTACATCCAAAAAAACTGACTGTTTGGTGCGCTTTATGGGCTGGTGGAATCATTGGTCCGTACTTCTTCAAAAACGATGATGGCCAGAACGTTACAGTCAATGGTGATCGGTATAGAGCCATGATTATTACCTTTTTCATTCCTGAATTGAATAACCATGATGTCCAGGAGATGTGGTTTCAACAAGACGGCGCAACATGTCACACAGCTCGTGCCACAATCGATTTATTGAAAGACACGTTTGGTGACCGCCTAATTTCACGTTTTGGACCTGTGAATTGGCCTCCAAGATCTTGTGATTTAACACCGCTAGACTACTTTCTGTGGGGCTATGTAAAGTCATTGGTCTATGCGGATAAGCCACAAACGCTTGACGATTTGGAAGACAACATTCGCCGTGTTATTGCCGATATACGGCCACAAATGTTGGAAAAAGTCATCGAAAATTGGACGTTCAGATTGAACTACATCCGCGCCAGCCGTGGCAGTCATATGCCAGAAATCATATTTAAAATGTAATGCCACAAGATTATCTTTCGGATAAATAAAATTCATGTCAATCGAATAATCCATCGTTGTTTTATTGCAACTTAAAGTTCTATACCTCTATAAAAAACACCCTTTAGATGAATACTGGGTAGTGGCATCAAAATTGTATGCATTAAAATTTTACCGTGTTTTGGGCTAAGCTATACCCGTTCTTAAATATAACCTAAGAGTTCTCAAATCTAAGGTCTTTTCGGTTCGGTATCAACAATGCAATGATATCACTAGATACAAAAATCGCTAGTACTTGAACAATTTTTCTGATAAAAACAGTTCTGCTTCTATATATAGAAGCAATTATTATATAACCATTTTATTTTTTAATCGTGTTGACTTTTAACATCGCCGTTAGTTAACCTCACAAGATCGGGATTTCCTTTGATAAAAATAAATGAATAACAGTATATTAGTCCATTGAAATTTTACATGAGCTTTGCATTTCTTAGAGGACGCAATTTTATTTTTGGGACATGTGTCATGGTCAATAGCAGCTTAACCTCAAGTTTGTGGGGTCGCCACCCTTGTCCCCCGGCCGCCATCTTGGAAAAAGGGGTGAAAACACTTTTTTCGCGATATCTCCGAAACTATGCGTCTTACAAATATGTTTATATAACTTTTTGCCCTAAATTAAAAATTAAAGAAGTTATAAGCAAAAAAGTGAGTTTTTTTTATTCATTCCTAACTCTTTTCTTTACCATAGAACTTACCAAATTTAACTTATCGAATGTTAAGCAGGTAGAAAAGGTCCCCCGTTTTCCCCGCCACTTATGAGGTAGAGTCCTTAGGCGCGTTTTTTTTTACGTAGTATCCCCAGTAGGCCTACTCCACGGACATCTTGCTTATAAGGTAATCCTCGACATCATAATATTTTTAATCACTTAATAGCTAGCTACTCTAATTGACTTTTCTTCGATGGTCCAGGCTGTGGCTCAGAATCTAAATCAACGTCAAATGTGAAAGTTTGACAACAATGACAACAATTAGATTAGGCTCCCATAGAGTAAACAATAACCACAAACAAAATTAAAACTAAATAATTAAAATGAACAAGTTGGCGGTAGGCTAAATAAAAATTTTACAATACTCGTTGGACAAATGTCATCTTTGTCGTCCGTGACCACGGCCACTGAAAAGCGACCGAAACGTCGGATAAACCAAAATCAAATAAATTACCGCGCTTAAAACCGTTAAAAGTAGTTTTATTATGAACTGAGTTAAACTCGACACAGAGTCAGCTTATAGCCCGGATCAACACTAAATATATTTTCTATTCCGATAAGCGACGTCGTGTCTATGAGATAAACGATTTTTTTGTTGCGGCTGTTCCAATGTACTAACTAAAATGTCATCATAGCAACGCGAACGAAATTTCTCTGGCACTACTAATGTGTTTATACAATAAAATAATCCCTTTGCAGATTTTCGTCTAAAATAAATTATTTAGAAGACTTTTTTTCTTATACGGCAACCTAAGGCCTGTAAATCTGTCTAGTTGATTCATGTATATTTCTCTTAGAATTCATAGACTTCGCACAAATTTACTAGTTAGTTTTGGAGGGTAGGCGTGAACAATTCCATCCTATGGGATTTATAAGAAAGATGAGTCTGTTTACATAATCTCTATGTTTATATCTAGATTTATGTTTTCTTTATATTGCTTTTAGTGATATGAGTTTATACCACAGATAGAAACTGTGTTTCTATGATCTGTGGTTTATACTGTGTTCGATTCTCAGAAGAAAATCTGACTATCTGGTGGTGCATGCTTATCTCTTTTGAATTTTAGACTCGAGGGCGTTACTAGCTAATCTAGCACGGCTTACATAAGTTACGTATACAAGTTTTTACAAATGCTTCAGGGCTAGCTTATAATGATATCTTTGGCCAGCACTTGTTTTCGTGAAAATCCGCCCAGGAAACATCTTTTTCGTACCCTACATGTATGTCCAGAGTTTTTCTGCTTAGAAATAAATGTACATGTGCACACTTTGAGTACCAATAAAATTTCTTCTTATCCGTTTTATATAATTTAGTTTCCTAATAAAATCTGCTTGCACTTTGCGGACTGTACATTATTATGAATTAACCGATAGGTGACCGTCATAATAAATAATGCCATTTCGAGTCAAGGGATTTCCTTAACAATACGTGTTTTACAGCAATTTTATACAAATTAAAATTAGGTCAGTCAGTCACAACGATACCTACTGTCGGTTTCAACGTCGAAACCGTCACGTACAAGAATGTCAAATTCAACGTATGGGATGTTGGGGGGCAAGACAAAATACGACCGTTATGGAGGCATTACTACACAGGTAACAGCTATTCACTGTTTTATTCTTAAATATTTGAATATATAGTCAAGGTGAAGAAGTCCGTTAGTGGGGGAACTACGTACTTCTCAGTGCATGAAGAATAAGTTACCATACAGCAAAGTGGTTAGGTTAGGTTGCCTTTTGCTCGGCTACTATTAGAGATCAAGTGCTTAACCCTACATATTTTATTCAAAATCTTATTGAATAAGAATAAGAGAGCCAGCTGAGAGAGTATAAACGTTAAAGACATTTATGATATTTTCGCCAAAAATATTAATATTTAAGAAATCCATGCAAATGCAGGCCATTCTCTATGCTTATCATTATATGAGAAACAAGCGTGATAATATTTATACAGTAACCAAGCAAAGTTACCTCCTTTCAAGAACTTCACTGTTCGTGTGCATCTAATGATCTAATGTAAAATTCTCTATTGATATATATTTCAGGCACTCAAGGTCTAATATTCGTCGTGGACTGTGCAGACCGTGACCGCATAGACGAGGCACGCCAAGAACTACACCGGATAATAAACGACAGGGAAATGCGAGACGCCATCATACTCATATTCGCCAATAAGCAGGACTTGCCCGATGGTAATACTTTTGATTTGTAGTAACAACCCATTGTTGTCTTTATCACTTATAGATTTGTTTATATACACGTACGTAATGGCAACTATAGTGATCTATTTTTACTCGAAGAGAATTTCATTCGTCGGTATATTTAGGACAGGTAACTGGATAGATACAAATACAGTGATATATCTATGTCCCAAGTCTGCTACTAAAGTCATGTCGGATGGTCGCTCACTGACGTCATAATCCCTATCCCTATTAATATTATAAATAATTTTGGCCTTTTTGGTAGTTTTTGCCTATTCCGTCATTTTGGCCACGTCGGTCACTGGCCTTTTTGATCATTTTGATCATTTGGCCTTTTTGGTCGTTTTTGCCTATTCCGTCATTTTGGCCATGTCGGTCACTGTGGCCTTTTTGGTCATTTTGATCATTTTGGCCTTTTTGGTAATTTTTACTATTTCGGTAATTTTGGCCGTTTTGGTCATTTTGACCATTTTGATCATTTTGGCCTTTTTGGTCATTTTGTCCTTTTTGGTCGTTTTTGCCTATTCCGTCATTTTGGCCATGTCGGTCACTGTGGCCTTATTGGTCATTTTGGCCATGTCGGTCATTTTGGCCTTTTTGACTATTTTGGCTTTTTTGGTCGTTTTTGCCTATTCCGTCATTTTGGCCATGTTGGTCACTGTGGTATTTTTGGTCGTTTTGGCCATGTCGTTCCTTTTGGCCTTTTTGGTCATACTTTTTATCGCAAAAATAAAACTAAAATAGATGAAAGTTTGAGTGAGAGACTATTCGTTTCTCAAGTTTATAGATATAAAAATTCATAATCTATGGAAAAAAGTGCGATAGTAACTCGATCTGTTTGTCTGAATACCGAAAATGGACATAGATATTTTTCATCCCGGAAGATGGGATAGTTTGCGATATAAATAAATAAATAAAAAAGTAAATCTTATGAGGGCAATTAGCACCAATATAAAAATATAAAACAATTTAACCTGTTTTAACGCCGGCTGTTTAAACAAGAGGAAAACAACACTCTAGTAGCACCATAATTGTTCCTTTTCCGTACAAAACGCGGGGGGAGCTTTGTATAATTCAGAATAAAATCCTCATGGATTAAGAGGATAAAGAGCTGGACTTAAACTGAGTAATTCTCCTTATTCCTAGTTTATCTGCATCTCTGCTGTTGGACCATCGTATACATATAAACATTTGTCTATTTTTTGTCATATTAGTTCAGTCTGAAATTTTACTGACGTGTTTGAATTTTATTCTTGTTTCGTTTAAATAGTGTCTCAACAAGGTTAAGAATTAAGCGTTAAGAATTCCTATTCCACTCTCTAGTTCGAACCTTTTTATGGTCTTGAGGTCTTGAGCACATGTGCACAACCAAATAAAGCATTAATCACTTTTCCCCTTTGATATATTTCAATCTGATGTCTACAATATTTGTGAAACGATTTCATTTGTAATGTGTATTGATAAAGAGTAAAGGGAAGCGAATCTAACTAATTTTATAAACGCGAAATGCTTAAAAACCGTTTAGCTATTGACAGGTTTTTTTTCTGTGCGGTTTATTCCTGTTTATGAATCGTAGGTTTTCCATCATTAAATAAATAAAGTGAAAATGTTTGTGTGTGGTCAAACAGCGATGAAGCCGCACGAGATCCAAGAGAAGCTCGGTCTGACGCGCATCCGCGACCGCAACTGGTACGTGCAGCCGTCGTGCGCCACCTCCGGCGACGGCCTCTACGAGGGGCTCACCTGGCTCACCAGCAACCACAAGTTATGAGCGGCGGAGTAGGCGGAACCACCGCCACGAACCGCCCACGGTAATGAACGCACATTATACTCACTACGACTACACCGCTGTTGTAGAAATTAAGGCCCCACTCTGAAGATATAAAAGTAGTCAGTGGGGCACTATTCTAAATTAGTTAAAGCGATTTTGGCAAATAGGACTCATTGCAGTGAACAAAGAACTGAGTAAAATCCGTGAACAACAACACAATAAACAAAAACAAAAAACTGTAATAAGTCACAAGCGCGCCGTAATGGCGAATCACAGCATACTGAACTATTTTTGTAAAAAAACTTACACTTCTAAATTAAAACGTCTAACTTGTAATGTATTTTCTTATTACAATTTATATTTTAAATTTGCTACCTTACGGCATATTTTATAACTAAAGCCGGCGCTCGAACAGGGTCATGAGTTTCTATTTCATCCTATACGTGTGGAAAGCCGCCGATCGTAAGAGATAGTAATAAATATATATGCACGACTAAAAAATGTAAGCACTAAAAATTCATGGCGTTGTCGACATTTTGGTCGCTAGTCACTATTAGCCACTACTGTCAATTTAGCGCTTTCGCCGTTAGATCTAGCGCTTTTTCGTGTTTTCACTGTCCAAAATCAATTTAGCGCTCAACACTATAATGCTACAAAGTCTGGGGACGATTAATGTATTATACAATTTCATATTTCATTGCGAACTTCTAATATACTCAGAGGTACAATAATTTATGATCAATCAGAAAATCTGATTTAGGTATAAGATGACTAATGGCCGAATCCTATATCTTACTCACTCACGTGCCTTACCATCGGTTGAATTTTGGCGTTACTTATCCGGAGCTCTTGTCGAATTTTAACTGATAGTAAGGCAAATGAATGGTCGATAACATATAGTTACCGATCATTAAACAATATCAAAAGTCGTAATGGCTTAGTGGCTAGCGCGCTCGCATCCCAACCTCAACGGGTTGAAATACTGGCCTTTACAATTACCAAAAGCTAACAAAGAAGGAAGACATTATGATGAAGATGATAACCGATATGTCAAACATACAAATCCGCCTTGAACAGTTATGGCGATATATTCTCCGTTCATCTGTAAATGGGAGACACAAGCTCAGTTGTGAGATGTTTATGTATGGGCTGTTACAAACAAAATCAGTACAGTCAAAACCGTATATAACGATATCGAAGGGACCGTGTACTTCGGACGTTATGTGCGATAGTTGTTATAAGCAATATACACAAGTACATAGTCATATTAATAGTCAGTAACGCGTAAACACACGATCTAAACCAAGTTTTAAAATCAACCTAATTCACGCGGCCAACTATTGCAAGTCGTAAAACATACAAAGTCAAATGGAAGCGGGAAAGAGGTTCGGATAAGGAAGGAGGATAATAATCCTTCTTAGTTTAATAATAAGCCTATAGCAAAATATTCCTTCATATTATTAGTATAAAGGTGATAGAATTGTTCGTAATGTTTTGTTTTGCTGGAATAGGTAAACGGTTGGTCGTTATAGCCGATGAATATCAATAAAGTTTCGTCGTTTTAAGCCATATGCCGCTGTGTCCGATGTCGTTATAGGCGGTATGTGTACTTATTAGTTTATATAAAGATTCGCCCGGGACCTTGCCATTCCGTTGTTATAACCAATCTGTCGTTATATTCGGTTTCGACTGTATATAGCTTCAAAAAGCCCTGGAATATTCTAAGTAGAATTAATTTTTGTCTCGCCCTAAACATGTTATTTTTAAACTAATGATGTAAAAATGAATAATCAAGAGCAATGTTATGTTGTTATTAATTTCAGGTGAGGATTTCGATGCCATTTAATTTAAGTAAGCCCGTGCCGTCGGTAATAGCAAGAAAGCAAGCAAACAAACAAACACGCAAGCATAAGGAAAGTGAAAGAACGTGAACCAGTGTCGATCAATCAATGTTTAAAAGTTTCGGTTCAACGAAAAGTAACACCAGTGCTGGTGCATTGATAGACAATTTCGTGAAAGCGAACTACTCAATTATTAGTTAGAAATGAAGTGATTTAACATTTATGTTTCTCCAAACAGAGGAAATTGTTTTAAAATTTGTGTAACGAATAAAAACACATTTACATGAGTAATTAGTGAAATGTTCTGTAATATTTTTTTCAACACATTAGATAAAATAGGTATGTAGGTGAAAAGTATATAAGAATTCCACCAAAGAATTTCACATTCCAAAAATAAATAAGCTGAGTAATCTAACCTCCTTGAAAGTGCTTTTGATCAATAGATTTGTCTCGCTTTAATACTATAGAGGAAATGAGACGAAACTACATCTTTCGTCTAATTCTAATTCTCACCATGCGCAGGCGACGCCATTTTCATATCGAAAAAGATTGTTGCTACTTTCCGAATTATACGTTTGTTTTATTATCTAGTGTACTGTTTTCTCACAAATGTGTTGAGAAATGTATGTATGACATACATGCGGTTGTTGGATTTTACAAACTTGTGTCTATGGTAAGCTCTCGACTTGATCTTGACATTTGTCTACTCATTTGTAAAAACCAACTTACCACACTAGTACCATATCATCATCATCATCTGGAACAAAATTCAGTTTGGTTTCTACTTAAGTGCACATTATCTTTGCTCCTTTCCCATAAATGTTTTATTTCTGATTGACTAGTGGTGTGATTTTTAATTTAACTCTGAGGTTTCATCCACTATTCAATAGCCATGATCACAGCAGAACAGGTACTTTAAAATCAATTTAAAAAAATGTAGCGTCAATTATGTTATCAGTATAACAATTGCCAATGGAATGGTAGAAAATAACTGGAATTTGTAGAAGTGAAAGAGTTTCTTAATGCTCGTGTAAGTGTGTTAATTGAACATTGGCAGACATATTTCGCACGATGTAGCTACTAATTGTGTGCATAGTATTTCTGTCAATAGTTTGAATGTAACTCGGAACAAGCTATAGAAATCGTACTAAAATAGCTACAAATTACACAAGTCTGATCTATTTTCATTTATCGCGTTGAAAACGTGTTGGAAAAGGACGTATATATATATAGCCATACATTCGTTATTTAAAGTGAGACCCTGATACATTACTTAATAAACAGTAAGAGAGGTCTTTACTCAGCTTTTATTTTACCACGGTTTCTATAGCGTTAGTTTTTGTTGTTAATTTTAAAAGTGTTTCCATGCACTTTCCTCTGTTACGAGAAATCAATATTCCATTATTTTATGAATTTAATTAAAAGGGAGAAAAACATGTCATGTTTGTTCAATTAGGAGAAATAAATTTACTGATTTATTTTTTTAATTATTATAATTATATTATTTAAACTGAAAATTTGATTACTTTAGAGTAAAAGAATATAGTTTTCCTTTTTTTATATAAATCTAATTATTTTTTTAGTTAAAAACATTTACCTCCAAGTTTTTGTATGATAGTTGAAGTACGGTAGAAATTGAACGTTTATAAATGCATTAAAGTAATAAATTAATTATAATAGGTGTATGTTATTGAAACACTTTTAAACTTGTTGTATGATGTGTAATATGCTAATATTAGAGTTGGACGGATCAACGATATTGAATCAATTTGGTTGAAAGGCAAAGAACTGTAAAGAAGACCATGGTATTCAATGACATTGAATGATTCAAGTTTATGTTTATATAGATCACTTTGGTTGTATCATCTAAATTGAAAGACAGAATTGAAACATCTAATATTGACCTGTGTTTATGTATGTATGTCACAACTCTAGCTTCAATTATGTTTCTGATGGTAGCTTATTAGCCAAAAACTTCCATGTGACATTCCAATAAAGTGAGTTTGAATCCTGGTTGGAAATTCACCTAATGCACTGTATTCATACATTTACCACATATTACTGGTTCTTCAATTGGCTTTGTAGAAATAAATATATAGTCCTTTCTCCTAAAAAAGTAGGCCCAAATTCAGACTTAGGACATTTATTATTAGCCTCTATTGTAGAGAAAACTATACTAATATTGGCGCCCCAGTACGTTGGATTGACACCCTATTATTTAAGTAAAATATTACGAAGTCTTATTTCCATACAATGATAATAACGATATTATAGCATTTGCCCATCTGGATGGTTACCAGCCCTGGTCTAGAGTATGCCGCCATAACAACCTTGAGTTGTGTTCCTACATTAGATTAAAAGAGCAGGACATCTTTAGCACCTTTGCTGTGCAATTGACCATAGGCGATGGCAACCACTTTCCATCAGGTGTGCCGTCTGCCTGTCTGCTGAACTAATACAATAAAAAAGAATTGCACCAAAATAGAAAATTAAGGTTTTTCATTTCCTGATTAAATTGATTGGGTGTATATTTGTGAAATATGTGCTAACACTATTTATAACACTAAAAACTAAAAGCAGCGTTTTAGCATTCAAAACAACATTAAGAAGTGGGTGGTGTCTCAGATAATTTCAAAGAAATTGCAGAGTATCCGTAAAAATCCAAAATGTAAGATATACATAACAAGTTTGTTTAAAAGTGTTTCGAATAATAGTTATATAATCAAAAATCGGTAACGAAATGGGTGTGTGTGAACGCAGTAATGTTTATGTTATATCGACTAATATAATGTGTAATAGCTATGCACGCCTGCGCTGTTTATGTATGTATATCTATGTAGAAACATAGCTTGACTGCCATTCTTCACAAAATTATTAGCGTTTGATTTTGAAATTCCATTTTGGTTTTGCTCACCGTCCCACAGTTTTACATAACTACTATTTCCTCCCGATGTATCTGCGCAGTAGACCGATTTTAGTAGCGCGTGACAGTGTACGAATCGTGTAAGCGGGTCACAGCTAAGAATGCATAGCAAGCACCACTCTGCTATTTCCGCTTGCGTATGAAGTTCAATATTGATTCTTCAGTCTGCACTATTAAATGAAGACTGACAAACGAAGTTATAAGTTGTGTAAAACTGTACCACTACTTAAAAGCGCAGAAAGCACCTTATAAGGGCACCTATACTATTGTTGGCGCCCTGAACAATAATTTAATTCAAAAGATTAAAAAATAATTTTTTTTTTTTTTTCATTCTGTAATCATACAATGATAGTAATGATGTTATTGTATGGGTACAAAATAAAAATACTAAAGTTTTTTTAATATCTTGAATAAATTGACCGAGTCTCAATCATTCGGTGGGGAACCAACAATTCTATAGTTTACTTTATATGACAAAACAAAGTATTAAAATATCTTATCACAAGGACCACTTTTTAATATTTTAGAAATGTTCCTTCGTCTTTTTTCTTCTACCGCACCAGTCGTCATTGCCTGGGCGTTCATCCGTGGGGGATGAATGAATGAATTCCTTGAGATGATTTTGAAGAAAGTTTCTCTTGCTTGTCATAGAGATTTGGTATAAACTTCCAACCTGTGGTTTTCCCACAGCATCAAGATATTGTTTTAATGTGTTAAACTTTATTACATTTCGATAACACGAATTTTGTATTATTAATATCCATAGTTAACGGTAACTACTTTTCATTACCTTACTGCTCCACCTGGGATAATGTTAAAGTTATTGACAGTTTCAAGCAGATTTAGATATGGTTTTAATGCGTTTTATGTGATGCGACATTGTTATTAATTGTTAGTGACGTTAAACATTGACAGATAACGTATGTAAACTAATGAAGCTATACATTGACGGCGTCATTTTTAACGCTATAAATAAGACGCATTTGGCCAATCACTAACTAATACTAATATTTCCCTAGATACAGAAGGCACATAGTGACAAAAAAACCCGGCTTCTACTATTAGAATCATTCAGAAGTGAATTACCTGGACTGAAATGACAGCTGCGATCGAACTTTTTTTTGTTGCAAACTTGGAGCATAGTGTTGTAGTGTGGCTCTTTCATATGTGAGTTGTGTGGGTTTCATCGAATTCTATAGAATTCGATGGTGATAACTGACAAGTCAGTGGAGATGACAACTTACCACTACTAATTCTATGAAAATTCTATAGAATTTTCATAGAATTAGTAGTGGTGAGTTCACTGAATGAACAACTCAATTTCGAATGAGTCATGCAACAACATTATGCCCCAAGCTTGCAAAATAAAAAAGATTCACAGCTGTCATTTTAGTCCAGGTAATTAAAAATTGGAGTATACTTACCTTTTATTCTCCTGTCTATGTCTACATTCATGGCAGTCTAGCTACTATAAAAGCGTTTACCGATGAAAGCAATGTACATAATAAAACGTATACATTTTAATATGTACATATATGAAATATATATAGAAAATATTATTTTTATTACGTTGTGTGGTCAATTTGATAATCGTAATGATTTTTGGAACATTGATTGAAACTAAAAGCAATTATTTGACAATGTGTAAAGGTGGTTTATTAAAGTATATTTCTCGTTATGATGCAATCACAGGTCATAATATCGAAGGGAAGGGAAAACAGACTATTTGTTTCAAGTGACATTTGTAAATTGTATTTAAAATTTCAAATGCTTCCTATACTTTCTTATGTTTGAAACATTTGTATGACAAATACCCAAAATTTTAAATCTGCCATAAATGTTACTTGAAACAAATAGATTTTTACCCCTCAATATGATTTTTAATATTACAAATTGGGCAGTAGCTCCCAAATCATGTAAGCAATTTTGAGTTTTTTTTTACAATTAAAAATTATGTTTAAATGGTACCTATACCTATTATATGTATAAAATAGGTTTATTACAAAAAACACATTTTGCAAACTTACAACTGGTTGTACATGCCTCTCGTATGATACTGTCGTAAAACTTCAGAAAATATTCTTTAATTACAAGATGAAAGTTAATTCGAAAAATATACTTTGATAAACAATACCCGTTGTGTAGACAGTTTACTAGCTGCTAAATGCGGATTTATAGTTATACTAACTACGCTTTCAGCTTTTGATGTGATTTAAAAAGTCCTTAACACAAGAAAGTAGTATGGAATTCGAATATCAGATACTATTAGGGAACATTTGAAAATAGATAAGACGAAACAATCGCATAAGTGTTTAAAGTATTCGATTTTTCATGTAGGACACCTGATAAATCTCTTACGGATTTATTCAATATGTCAATAAGCAATACAGAACCTGACAATTTTTTAGCTCTGTCATCAAAATTAAAACTATCTATTCCAACAGAAATCTGAGAAAGACTCGAGTTCAATACAATGAATAAATAAATCTATTGCACACACAGTAATTGTACTGTGTGTGCGATTAGGTAGACATCGATATAATCGACGACTTGGTACTTAACTGGAAAACTTGTGTCCAGATGATAAGAACTTACTGCCAGTTTCGCAAGTTAACTGATCACTTAGTAATGGAAATGTAAACCAGGCTTAAGGCAGCAACAACAACATTTGAGCGATCTTTTTAAAACAACCAAATTAAAACAACCAAATTACACAGTAGCAGTTGTACGTAATAGTAGACAGATCGAACAAATTGAATTAACTCGATTGAAAGGTGCAGAAGTAAAAGGAGACAATGGTATTCAGTGTCATTGAATGCGTCAATTTTCATCATCATCAGCGTTAAATCCCGGTTGCTTTCAGAGCGTTCACTCGACGCCCAGAGTCCGCTTTCCTAACTTTTCTACTGCACTTTGCGCGGTCTTCAGCATCCTTTATTTTGAGACCATTGATTGAATGCGTTAATGTTGAGTTTACATTATTCACTTTGCTTCAACCAAATTGAAAGAAGCAAATAAACCGTCTAATATCGTAATAAAATTACGTTCCAACACTTTTCAGTAGCTATATAAAAATCAAATAAAATACCATGCTTAAAACCGTTACAACGTCGTTGTATTATGTGTACTAGTCGCCTAAACTCAGAAAAACATACTACGTCTAATTTCGTTTGTTTTCTGATTTGAGATTTAATATACCGAAAGTACTTACTTGTGTTAGCAATGTGTAATAGAGTTAGATGGGGACCATCTGGTTTTGTCAGGTTACCGCGCTGTTGAAATATTTTGAAAATGTGTATTTATGTCAATACAGCCCATACATAATTATAATAATAGTCAATAAGCCCAAACTGTCCAACGGCTGTATTGATTTTCATAGATACATTTTTAAAAAGTTTTGTCATTACATTTTGCTATTTTTCCAATGAGCATAAAAAATTAAGTGATTTTTTTAAAATCTCTAAAGGTAAAAAGAAACATTGTCTACCTAATGGTCTTTTTGCGTTACGCGGATTATATGACGAATTACTGTTTCCCATTTGATATTTAGCGTACATATAGGCCTCGATTTAAATATAGTGTCAACATCATGAAAATATTTTTTTAAATACTGAAAAGTTACACCAAACACGAAAGTATTTCTTTGAATGAGAATTCAGTAATAGAACATTTTCCATACAAGAAAAATAGAGGCTAGTAAAGCTGTTATACGGTTCAACTAAATTGTATCAATTCGGTTGCTTTATACAAATAAAATCATATAATATCAGCCTAAAATTTATCTGTAAGAACAGGGAATAAATAAATCATCACTAGATATTTCTGGCCACTAAATATGGAATACCTTGAAGGTAAAATTAATAATTTCACCTCATTGGGAAAATGCATAATAATGCAATAAACATATTTTATTATTATATGCCTAAATGAAATGTTTTGTATAAGTATATATTATTATAATTGATTTGTGAGATTCTGAAATTAGTTATGAGGTTTAAAATTATTGTATTGTTATCGATTATTTTCCTGTTAAATCTCACCTATTATTTTGTGATATAAATGTACGGTTTATATTTTCATAGTACCTAAATTTGTATGACTATATTTTTTTCTTAAGATTGTATGAATGGTTTAAAGCTTGAATTCTGAATATGACGAAACGTTTTTATAGCGTTGCAAGAGCGATTTTTGTAAATGATATCTAGACTTATTTTTTGTTGTTCTGTGAATTCGTCACAGAAAATTTTAAATCCTATTCTCATATGACTCGAAAACTGCTTTTGAGAGTCGCTTAAAGTTTCAATAAGGGTCGATCTTCAATAAAAATCATCAGATAAAAATTATCACTCGAATAAGTTATAACATGACTAAATTCCGAAGTGAAACAATTCAACTGTTGTATTCGAGCAACTGTCATTTTCAATTTTCCCACGATGTATTTTATTCTATAGAATAACTTTTATCTTCTGATTGAAAAATCGGCCCTAATTGACACATTGTATATAAATAATAAAATTTGCAACTTGTATCCAAACCAGTCAAGACCGCCAGAGAACAGAAAAATGTGTAATACAATTTTTGATGTTGGGTTTTGAATTTTGTTGAAACTTCCCTTAAATGTTCAAACATTTTTACTAAGACATTGTAGTCTATAATAAAATATTAAGACAAGTGTCTTTAATGACGATGATTTAGTGAATCAACTATGCAATAATATACAGTACGCGCAAAATCTCTATGCGCTTCGAGTCAAGTTAGGTCCGTAAGTTTGCGCCTCTCCAGTCAAGTTAGGTCCGTAAGTTTGCGCCTCTCCAGTCAAAGTTATGGTTTATTGCACCTTACGTGTGTTGTGCGCAATAGATGGCATTCGAATCGGGATAGTGGCTGAGCGAGAGCGCAACAGTCTCCTTTCAACTCTGCTTGTAAACCTTATAACTGTGTATTGCGCAGTGATACGTACGAACTTCAAGGGCGTATTTAAGTTTTGTTCGTACTATATTTAATTATATAGAATATAGAAAGAATCTTTTACAAAAATCGCTGAAATTAGAGCTACAAATTTATGAAATTTAATGTAAAAAGTGCAATTAAACTTTCTAGCAAGTATTGCACACTGAGATGTAAAATATTACTTATATCGTCTAATTTATGAATAGTTTGTCCGAATCGTTTGATTCCAATGCTTATGTTAAGTTGGTGGGTGCGGCAGAGTGAGGGTGCGAGTTACAGTATGCTGTATAATATTGTAGAAAGGTTATTCAATATAAATTCACCTATGAATATGCTTTGTTTCATTATTATCTTTAATTTAATTCAAATAAGTAGTTTGAGGCTCTTGTCATGATAAAGGTCTAGATTGGTGGGTTTGACGCTTTAATAATTTTCATATACAGGTTTTCTAACTATGTTTTCTGTCAGCGTCTGCATGGTTAATATTTGCAACAAATTGGTGCATACTCTCGACCAGGATTCAAATCTCCACTATTCAAATCAACTGAGATACTTTTTATCATTACATAATATTGAGCCTCAAATTTTATCATAAGTTTAAATAGTGAATTTGGTTAAACAGTTATAAAAATTATATCTATCATGATAAACTAATAGTCGACGTTATTACGTGTGCTTTTATACGTAAATAAGATTTATTATAACATGTATATCCACATCCTTATTGCGCCATTGCGACTAAAACTTATCTGAGGGCCTAAAGCGGGTACCTTTGGAGAACCGCTTGAAATAGACACGTCTTTTTGATAGAAGAGAAAATCGATATAATACCAAAATAAATTGAGCATACAATAAAAAATGTACTTAGGTAAATATAAAAAACAAACAAGGCAAAAAAGTTCTAAAACGAAAATAATTGACGAAAGACGTTTCAGAGTAGGTAAGCCATCTGGTACTTTTAATTATAAGACACAGCAAAGTTCCAACTTCCACTTTATGTTAATACTTCTATTCATCACACGATTCTTAGATAATGAACGAGCACTTTAGGCCCGCCTCTTCGTTAAAATATGCTTCGAATAAACGTCAAAGTCAACTAGATACACAAATTGACGTACTACCTTATAGACGGAGAAAATAAATAAACAGCTTTTTTTACCACATTATGTAATCTTACTGTTTCCTACTAAAATCAGTGAGAATCCAATCTAAGAACATAATTAACCTGCCTATTTTTCTCATATATTTTTGTCTTAGTTTGAAGAATTTCCGACGCGCTTTCAGGCCGATACTCAAACTTTTTAACTTCATAAATACAGTCAATTATTAAGTCTTCGTGATAAGTTATGATATTGTTTCCATTATTTTTCTGTATAATTAAATGCTTTGGTCTGTAGAAGCGGTAGAAGATCCAGCGGTGACGTCATCACAGCGAGGTGGGAGTATAATTTGGAGTTCTTCGGCAAGCTGTATTTCATCTTCCGTTACTATTTCGGTGGGGACACGAACATCCAACTCTTCGTTTGTTGATAAGCTTCTGAAAAGTAGAAATATATTTGCGATTTTTTGTGTCGGAACTGTGACAGGTACCTCTACCAATTTTCGATTTAGTACCAACCAGACTTACGTTATTAATACCATCTATAATAAACTTACGTAAAATACCAGATGAATTTACGATGTCTTTGAAATTCTGTGTTAAGATTGAAAAATTTCCTTTTTTTCTGTTTTTTTTTTTTGGGGTTTTTATCCACACGGATACGTCAACCCCTTTTTTTTTTTTTTTTTTTTTTATACAGGGGAAATCCGTTGGAGGACCGTAGGCCGCGCGAGGGGGAAAGGTCGCGGCCCGTGTGTGGGATTCGCCAGGTCGGGGTGGCACTAGCGCCCCACGAGACTGTGAAGAGCTATTGCCACGCCACAGTTAGGGATACCCACTAAAACCCCTGTCCGATCCCGAGCGTCCTTTGTCCGGGCTGTGGGCTCGCTCGCGCATTCACCACCAGCCCGGACGGACGGCGGCCGGCCCCTTTGCGGGCTGGCCTCACCATTTTGTGGCCGGAGATCTGGGTCTCTCCGGCTCCTCTTCCTCACTGAAGGTGAGAGGGGGCGCGCGGATCGGCGCACGTCCCTCCTCTCCGGCCTTAATGTGCGGGCGGATCCGGTTTCCCCGCCGGTCGCCCGCACGGCCGTAGCCTACGGCGGCTGGAGGTCGTCGTGAACGACCCTCCGACGCCGCCGCCGGCTCTGGCGGGAAGGGAGCGTGGTGGTCTGCTCCCTCTCCCTCTCCGCCGCCTCCTTTGCGGACATGACGGTCTCGCAGAAGGAGGCGGCTGCGTCCCACGCGTCGGCGCTCCCGACCATGGCCCTTACCACGGCCGGGGGGGACAAATCCGCCCCGATGGCCGCGACGAGATCTCGGCGCTGCTCGTCCCAGGCTGGACACACCTGGAGGGTGTGCAGCGTCGTGTCTTCGTCGCCGCCGACGCAGTGGTGGCACCCTGACGACTGTTCGCGCCGTATTTGACACAGGTACCTCCCGAAGCATCCGTGCCCCGAGAGGACCTGCGTCAGGCGGAACGTTAGGGTGCCGTGACGCCTCTGCAGCCATTCTGGCATTATCGGCCTCACCGCTTGGATGACGGCGAGGCCGGCGCTGGGGTTTTGTAGGCGATCCGCCCACTCTGCCACCTGGACCTGGCGCAACTCGTCCCTGCGCCCCTCGATCTCACGGGGCGCAGGTCGGCCCATACTGGCCTCCTTCTCCTTGCGCCACACGTACAAGGAGGCCAGTATTCTGGCCTCGAGGTCCCACGGCAGAGTGCCGGCTAGTAGGGAGGCCGCTTCGAAGGATATCGTGCGATACCCACGGACGGCCCTGACGGCCAGCATACGCTGTGTCTGTCGCAGCGTTGCGACGTTGCGAGCCGCCAGGGCACCCGCCCACACCGGGGCCCCGTACAGGGCCATAGAACGCACGACTCCCTCGAAGAGTTTTCGGCACGTCACATTTGGACCCCCGACGTTAGGTAGCAGGCGCGATAGTGCGCCCGCCGCCCTCTTGAGTCTGGGGGCCATCTGCTGAAAGTGTGCCGAAAAGTCCCATCGGCTGTCCAGAACCAATCCCAGGTACTTCATACTGGGCTGGACGCCGATGCGGACGCCTCCCACTGTGATGCCGGATCCCGCCGGTGGCTTTCTCCGAGGCCCGTGAAAGACCACGGCCTCGGATTTGTGTAGAGCCACCTCGAGACCCAGCCGCCGGATACGATGGACCACCTGAGCAACCCCAGCTGTCGCCAGAATGGCTGCCTCGGGATACGTCCTCCCCCGCGCGACGACCAGCGTGTCGTCGGCGTAGCACGTAATGCTCACGCCGCGGAGGAGGACGCCCCGCAATGCCCAGTCGTAGCCGATGTTCCACAGGGTCGGTCCCAGTACCGATCCCTGTGGAACACCGCACGACATCTCTTGGCGTCCCCAGCCGTTTTGGCCCGGGAAGATGACGGCCCGGTCGCTGAGATACGCCCCGACTATGCGGCGGAGGTAGGTCGGCACCCCGTGATATCGGAGGGCCTCCCTAATGCAGCTCCAGGGCATGCTGTTGAATGCATTGGCGATGTCAAGGGACACCGCCATTAACACTTCGCCGCTGGAGACTGCTTCCTCCGCCTGGCTCTTCACCCGCATGATTGCGTCAATTGTTGAGCGCCCCTTACGGAAACCGAACTGGACATCGGCCACGTCCGGCCCCTCGATTGACAGGTGCTGGACGAGGCGGTTTGCGATGATTCTCTCGAAGAGCTTGCCCGCCTCGTCCAGTAGGACGATGGGCCGGTACGCGGACGGTGATTCCGCGGGGCGCCCCTCTTTTTTGAGCAGGACCAGTTTCCCGGTCTTCCACTGCCGGGGGAACTGGCCCTGCTCTAGGCACGCGGTGAAGAGCCCTAGTAGTCGGGGCTCCAGGGCGTCGTGGGACAGAACCCACGCACGCCCTGGGAGGCCGTCTGGGCCAGGGGCGGTGTTTTTGGCTCGCAGCCTGAGAACCGCCGCCCCCAGCTCTTCCCGGGTCACGCTGGGCACGTCGCTGCTGCTGACATCCGCGCTGGGCTCCCAGTTGGGCGGAACCATAGCGGGCGGCTTGTGCTCGTCTCTCGAGGGGAACAGGACGCGGATAATTTCCGCGACCTGTTCCGGGGGGAGACTCTCAGTTAGCGGGGGGGCCCACGGGCGGAGCTTTTTCCGCACCATCCTGTAGGGCCGCCCCCACGGGTCCTGGTCCAGGCTCGCCAAGAGTTCCCCCCACGCTGCAGACTTGGCGGTTTTTATCGCCGTTTGCAGCGACTTTTTCGCTGTGCGATAGTCCTCGTAGAGACGAGCTTCATCCTCGACGAAGGTTGCGTCGCGGCGGTGCCTCTTCTTGTGCCGGACGTACTGGCGCCGCGCCACAGAGCAATTTTGGCGCAGCTGAGCGATTTCGTCGTTCCACCAGTACGCCTGGCCCTTGGGTCGGTGGCGACCCACCCTGGGCATTGCCGCATCGCAGACCTCCGTCATTGCCGCCCGCAGACGTTCCGCCTCCTTGTCGACGTCGAGGGCGTTACCAGGGGCAACGATGGTGTTTTGCGAGCCCCACTGGCATACCAGTAGGGCCTCCTGGAACGCCTCTCGGTCCAACTTTTTTATTGCCCAGCGCGGACTGTTCCCAACCAGGGACGTTTGGGCTGGCGGGCTGGAGGTCTGGGAGGAGACGTCGAACCGTATGTAGCGATGGTCCGACAACGTCTCCACCCCCTCCAGGACTTTCCAGCCTCGTACTCGGCCCGCGACGGCAGGGCTCGCGAACGATATGTCCACGATGGATCCGCCCTGCCGCCGTACGCACGTGAGTGTATTGCCCCGGTTGAGAACCAGCAGGCCCGTTTCGAGGGCCCACTCCTCCAGCGCCTCGCCCCGGGCGTCGGTGACTCGGGAACCCCACGCCGGTGATTTCGCGTTGAAGTCCCCGAGCACCAGAATGGGGCGAGGGAGGATTCGTGCAGCAAACGTGCCCAGCTCGGCTAGGAATACTTCGAATTCGGCGAGTGCGCGGTTGGGGGAGAAGTATATGCCCATTACTACGCACTCGCCGATGGTGGCCGCGACGTAACCCATCCCCCGCGTGATGTTTGTGAGGGACGGGGAGCCTGCGGCGACTCTGCTCGTTAGGGCCACCAAGCCGCTCAGGTCGCCCACCCAATCGTCGCGGTCGGGGACCCGATACGGCTCGGCGACCACGGCCACATGGATGTTCCACTGCGCCAGGGCCTGGAACAGGAGATCCTGGGCCCCAGCGCAGTGGTTTAGGTTTGTCTGGAGGAGACGAATGATGGCCATTAATTGTGGGTTTCATTCGACTCCTCCGTTATTTGTGGCTGCGTGGGGGCATCCTTTTTTGCCCCTAGCGTCTGCCCCTTCTTATTTATCGTAACCTAATCTAACTTACTCTAAATACATTACATTATAAAAACAAAGGCCGTCACTGATTAAGGACTCCAATTAAACCACCCAGCCGTTGAGATAATTTTGATGTGGGCTCAGACAGAATTGTTTGAATGACACCAACATCCATAGGATTTAGATTGAAGTATCTCATCAGTGTCTGTCTTTCCTTTTTGTTTCTGACACAATTCATCAGCAAATGTTGGATATCTTCCAAATCACCACAGGTACTGCAGTTTGGTGAATCTACTTTTCTCATGAGATATGCAAACTTTGCTGATGGATAGTGACCAGAACGTAATCTTAACATTAACTTAATATGAGATCTGTTTAAAAAAGAATTTATAAACCAGGGAACTTTCATTGGTACCCTTTGAATTGTTACATACCAGATGCCTTTCTCCTTAGATTTTTGACAAAAAGAGTCTTTCCATTTGCTATGACATAAAAATTTAAATTTACCAAGCATTTCAGTGTAGTCAGGTAAATTTCCGTTACCGAACAAAATTTTGTTGTCTTGTAATACTGTGTCACTGATTGTTTAATGGAATAGTATTAGTATTCAGATAAACACGATAAGAAGGTATTGAAATATACAATAAGTAATATTGATTTCTACATTTGCTCTCCTTCAGAATTTGATATTTTTGTGTAGTAGCGATTTTCTTTGTAGGTGCAATTTGTTGTAGTTCTCGTAGTATCTCTGGACATTAATTTTTAAACTCACTCCAACTGATCACCAGTCCGGGCACCAGCCAACACTGAAGTATAAAGCCTCGCCCTAGCACCGTGTAGTCTCATACCAGCCGGGACGTCTTCGGCGCCGGATCGGGTCTCTGGTATGGGATGCAAAGTATTTATACCAGCACCTGTGTTTAAAAAATCCCAACAAAGCAAGGATTTATGATTTATACACTATGAACCACTAACGCATGGGACGCGGTTCCGGCTCGCGTTGGCTAAAATTACAAATCCTGCAAGAATTTTACATATTGTGTGTTTAAATAAGTCGAAAAGGGCAACAAATAAGGATGCAAAAGATTAAACAACACTTTCGTTTACAGGTATAACAGCGATTAAAAATGGAAGTCTAGGAATCAAGCTAAATTAAAAATTCTTAGTAAAGACCTTCAATAAATAAATATCTACTATCTATGTTTTACTTGAGTTATAGAAATATTGTGGCGAATGATGGTAGAACCATCTAGTTAGTTTTAGAACTTTTCGAAACATCCAGAACAATCTAGAAGGAAAAGACAAGGACGGATATATTTAGAAAGAGATGGACGATAAACGAAAGAAAGAGATATATGTTAGAAAGAGATAGACGACAAAAGAGAGAAAGAGATAGATAGATGTTAGAAAGGGATAGATGTATAAACGAAAGTTCCCGAACAGAAGGTTCGGGAAGGAAGAGACAGAGATAGATAGATGGGTTCTAGAAAATTCTTCCGGGTATATAAACAGCGCAAGGCGCGCCTACCGAGCAGTTTAAAGTTGAGTTCAGTTCAAGACGGTGAAACGACAAGTGCGATACTAAAGGGTTATCAGAGAAGGTTAATAGAGTACAGAGACGGATTAAGTGGTGAATTTACTGACAAGTTTGGTGGACAGATACGCGAAGGAGGTGTTTAGCGTAGTTCGAAGGAGGAACCAGAAGCGAGTTACCCGCGATAATATTGGAGGTGGTCCGCGCAATATCGGCGACGGTATTGAGGTTGTGACAACTTATCGTCGGGACTGTGCATCGTTGGTCGTGCGTATAGGGGCAACCCTACAGAGAGGTACTACGTGCGGCTGTGTAAGTCAATAAAAGCTTTTTAATTTAAAACTGGTGTTTTCTTCCAATCCATAAGTGCGTAACCCCGCTCGCACGTAACAATATTATGAAAATATACTTAGGAACTAATTCTTTAAAATTATAGCTTATATTCTAATTAAATAGAAATAAGTAGGTACCATCTTCCTTGCGTTTTATCTGTATTGCTGGTTTCTGTTCTATTGGAGGTAAAGAGACTTTTGTCGTTCCTTCAGCATCATCTGTAATCCAGAAAGTATCTATAATATTATAAAATTCAAAAAATCCCATGTCTGAAAAAAAAGCATCGAATTCTCCATCGTCTATATTATAAACGATGGAGAATTCGATGCAATTTTTTAGATTTCTGTTTGTCTGTTTATTCGAGATTGACATAAAAACTACTGGTCCTATTTCGATGCGGTTACCGCTTGTTGACAGTAAATTCTTAACCTTAAAACCTGCACTACTTTTTATCCTGGGAATCCCGTGGGAAATTTTCTGGGAATGATTTAAAATGGCAGATAAAAAAAAAGAATTCCAATGTTATTTTTACACCGATCGATAGCAAATTTTATGTAATAATATGTGAGATATTTTTTATCCAGAGATTTTTCCCGGGAGCGATTTGTAGTTGTTTGGGTGCATAAAAATTAGCTTATTCCAACTCAGTTTTCATTACAACAATAGTTTATATGCTTTTCTAATGCTGCGGTACTTTGTGTCCCGGGAATCCCGCGGGAATTTCAACCTAGCATGGATGAAGTCGCGGTCATATCCTAGTATTTTGTACATATTTACAAAAAGCGAAGATCTTAAATGAAGTTTCTAAGCCACTAAAGTAATTAGAATAAAATTCATGTTACCACATTTCATGAATTTGGTCGGCAAGTCTGCATACCCCCGGAACAAGGATTCCAGCTCATCCGAAGTCATTCTTCGGAGGTATGGAACACGTTTCAAATCTGGTCGATGAAGGCATCTGAAGGAATTACGGTGCTGTGACAAATAAATTAGAACAGCTCAGTAAAATTAAAATTTTAATTATCTATTTAGAAATAATCTAGGAATTGGCTGTTTTTGGGTAATTTCAGTAATAAAATGCAAAGGTTTTTTCACCTTGACGAGACCCGGCGGTACTTGCAATTTCTCACAGGCTCGAGACATACTCAAACATTGCACCATATTGTCATGTTTGACAGATATTGCTGATAGACCAGTACGCACGAGGTCTTCATTTATCTAGAAAAAACAATATTCAAAAATAGTTCGTTTTTAAATATAACTTCGCATAATTTATGCGCAGAATGTCACCTATTGATTAATATTCAAGTTTCAGTGATTTATAAGCAATTAAACAATAGACGAAGGTCTGACCTTTCAGTTAAACTATTATAAAGTCGGGAGACTAACACACACATTGTATTGCCCAGGCTAAGCAAGTTAAATTTGTTTTATGGGTAATATACAACGGACGGCTTTGGGACCGATCAAAGATACCTACAGTCAATAGCGAAAAGTTCGTTTACAAAATGTACCATGCCAAGAGTCGAAAACAGAGCTTCTGCATTGAAGTGACGTAGACCGGCAAAGGCTTATACTACCCAACCAGAGACCGCCCACGTAATATTATTATGATGAACACATTTTTGATTATCTATTTCAGTATTTTTGCCATTACAGTTTTAAAAGATACAAAGCTTCTACACGTGTGCCTTTAATATCTCTAACCTTTGCAGGCTGCAGCAAATAAATAAATCTTTGGCCTCCTAGTAGATACTTATTATATCACATTGAGTAACAATTCGTAGTCTCTTTCAGTGTCACCTCATGAATAAAGATGTTTGAATAAATACAGTAGAAATGAGACGATATCCAAGCGTAACCAACGAGGGGTGAAATGGTTTCTCTCTGAGATTAGTAACGGGGTCGAACGCGAAATGATATATTGGTTTTTATACCTATATAAATATGGACAATGACGCGATACATGAAATCTTCATTGAAGATTATATATAATAGGTTAAGAGATAAAAGCTCTATCCTATTGTTACTCACCACACATAGCTCATAAAAATGCTTTTAAGTTTGTTTAGGGGCCCGGGGACATTTTGATGCTCTTTGATTTGTACGAATTATTATCTCAACCGTTTTTTGTATATAAATATGTACGTAGAATGCGTTGGAAACATTGAAGTATTTTATCATTAATATCTCCTTTTTCTCTGTAATTTTATAATTATAGAATGATGCAGAAGTTATTATTTAATTATTCGACGTCGTCATTGGTTAAACGTACTCCACTGCAGGCTTCAAGTTTGGGCCAAATATCTCAGTCCTTTGCTTTCGTTATCCAGTCCCTATTGGTGACCTTACGTAGGTCATAGATCTAACGAACCAAAATCAGGACTCCATTTTATTATTTTGGGTATTTATGCATAAACGCGGAACGAGAAAATTATGCGTTATTTTTGTATTCAAAGACTATAAATATGGTTTGCTATGGTACAACAACGATATTAAAATCATCGGAAACCCATAATTTTGGTAAAAATATTAAGCAATACAATTAATTACGTTTAATATGTGCGTCATATCAATAGAAATAATTGTCAATGTTAGCGTCATGACTTACCTAATTGTGATAAAAACTTAATTTAATTTCGATATTATTCTGCAAATGTAACAATTTACAATTACAAAAGCAACTATTACGCCATTGCTAAAAATCATCACCATATTTGTAAGTAAACCAGATTAATAATATTAAGAGAAAGTTTTACTTTACTTTGCTAAATGTCAGGCAAAGCAATAAAAACCATACCGCATGGAATAACAATATTATTCAATCAAACTGAAGATCTTTGAATTAATTAAAAATATGGAATTTAAAAATACACATTGTGATTAAGATAATTATTGTTTTTATAGTTTGTGTATATAATTACCACAACATGCAATACCAAACCTTCTGCTCGTACATGATTAATTTGATCATGGAAGGTGTGTCGTGGCCTTCCGCGACTTCTGCATCCATCCACTTTTGCATTGTATATCTGTTTAGTCATTCTTTCATCATACATTCTTTCCATGCCCGAACCACCGGAGCATTCCTTTCCTTACCTTCACCCCGACACTCTCTTTCAGACCAACTCTCTTTCTTACTTCGGTATTACGAACGCGGTCCGCGAGCGTCACTCCGCAGATTTGGCGCAGTGCTCGCATACCGACCGCGTTTACTCTACTTTCATGCTCTCTCTTCCATACTCAACTCTCGCTTCCATACGTGAGCGTAGGTGGTAGTAGTAGTAATAGTATTAATGAATAAATGGTAACCAGTTAGTTCTGCCAATCGCCGGCCTCTGCCTTAATAAACATTAATATTACCTGCAGGTCTCGGCCTTCACAACAAGGTACTAGTGTAGGCAGTTCTTTGATCTTGTGAGTTGAGTTTAAGCCTGTAGCTACATTATCACCGCTGGCTACTGGATTCATTAGCAACAAGGAAGCATCAGACGATCGCTTCTCTTTAACCTCTACATTGTGAGAGGAATCCTTGATAGTGATGTTTGCATTCATGTTTATATCTCGCACTGCCATCAGGATAGCCTTGTTGTCGTGTAGAATCTGCATATTTATTGGTTTTGTTTGGATTGGGTGGATGTTAAGATTGATTTAGAAATTCACTTTTTTGATTTGACAGTGATGGATTTTCGAGGTTTAAAATTATTTTTTAAGTTAGCTGTTTTTGTTAATGAGGTTTTATTATACAGATTTTACAGTCACAATGAAAACTTCTTCGTCAAATTAATTTCAAAAATGTAAAACAGATATTGTAATACAATTTATAAGCCGCCAGAAAGTTTGAGACTAATGGTCAACCCAACTTATGGCCATTGTCGTTTTCCATGACCAGAGGCCTAATTAATACTTCGCACAGCAAACCAACAATGCCATCTAGCGTAAAATTGCTGTCATCATTCTTATGGCCTGTGGCAGTGATCTGGGACCATTATCATCATCTTAGCGCTAGATTCTGGTTGCGATCGGAGCGGCTGCCTTCAATTAACTGGAACATTTCAACTTTTAATGCTTTCATTAAACATTTATGATAACAAATAATAGTTACCTATAATTATTGAGTGATACTTATATATTGTTACAAGTTGGGCCACCTGCATACCTATTGTTACATACCGACAAAGAAATGCGCACACCTACCTGTCGTAAAGCGCAGTTTATTACCTCCCCGCATTTAGGAATTCTTTTGTCGACTTTGTGTTCAGAATCTGTAATTGAGATAAACATTCTATTGTTATCTTACTTGTTTTATGGCCGTCATAAGTGTCTAACTAATCCTTGTTGTTATAATGTATTGCGTCGAAGCTCGCCAGGAATGGATCGGTGCATTATAAAGCAATGGCCCAATGCGTAGAAGGACAGTCAAGCGAGGATTACGATACGAGCAAAACTTAAATTCGACAAGTGATATAATGACGGACTTTGCGTGTGTTATTGAATCGTGCAGTTTGTACTGGCTGTGTCCAGTTATATTTGTACCTGTTTTGTACGTGTTTGTACAGTTCTAAATAAATTCTATAGTAGTTTCAACGACATTTTAATTCGAATCTTGTGTAGCTCGTACGAATATCTTTGGCGAAGGTAGGTATATTCGCAAGTCCCATATCCCATGCAATCCTATCCCTATGTTTAACAAGATATCGAATAGAGCAGATATGTAACACGTCATTTGCCGGTGTTCCCTGGGTATTGTTATCCACGATCTCATCTAAAGTGATTGAGTAGTTCTCAAGTAGCCCTTTTCGGCCCTCAAAGATATTGTACAGCCCGCCGATCACGTACGGTCACTCCAACAAAATTACATCCTTCAAAGGGTCCACAGAATAAAAATTAAGGAGCTCTTGCTTTTAGTAAAATTTCTTTGAAGGCTGGTATTTATAATTTCAATGGAATTTAAGGAAATTAACGAGGTTTATAGTTAATGTACAAAAGGTTGTTAATTTTTAATTTCTCAAAAATAACTTAGTCCAGAGCTAAGGAGTTGCACAACAAATAAGTATTGCCATACAGCGTGGTAATGCAGCCAGCCTTCTGGGCACGCTCCCCGTTGGCAGTGATCTGCTACATAATATATTTTAGTTTCAATGTCTTTGTTTAATAATATATTAGGAGTAGTTACTTAAATTTTATTATTTACTAATTTTTCGACTTGTTGTTTTCTATTATTGAAATGTATGTAGGTGACATTATTAACCTTCATGATGGAACATTATCAAAGCTGAAATTTTTACAAGTCGAAAAATAACAAGTAATTTCATGTTTACGTTGGAATTTACTGTCTAATAAAAATAAAATAAAGAGAAAACAATTAAAGCATTTACTGCTAGTCAAAGTTAAGTTACGAGTTTATAAAACACGTAGAAACCAGATCAAAGCCAAAACTTTGATTCGATGTAAACTGACAAATTGAAATATCAAACATTTCAATTGTTGTAACATGTACAGCCTTATAAAAGGTATTTAAACAATTTCAAAGTTTCTAAAAATAATTAGATTTCTGATTCAATTATATAAAGCCGGTATTATTCTTCAATTTGGACGAATCAAATAAAGTGATTTATATAAACATAAACTTTAAGCATTGAATGTTACTGAATACGATCGTGTTCTTGCGTTCTGTCCCTTTCAACCAAATTGATTCAATTTGGTTATTCCGTCTAATATCGGTTTAACTCATCAATGAAAAGCTGAAATCATAGAAGAACAATGCTAAAAAATGAAAATCCCCCAATACAAAACGTTTACCTCATTTTTTCTTAGAAGGTAAGTAAGTGTCTTTGGATAATTAATATATCTAATATATTTTCTATTGTAATATCTTAGTTTAGATGTGGCTTAAGTCGTCTAAAGGTCATTGAATAGTGTAGTAATTCATTGCAAAAAGCCTGTTTCGTACTCGTAAGAGACTGCAAATGCAGTTGGTGCCACCAATTGTCCTTGATTTTATCTAAAATCTCAAAACGTAGAAATATCTTAGTGTCTTGAGGTCTGACGGTTGGTTTTTGCTGGGTTTACGTTGGTATCACGCCAAAAGGCTTGCACTGAAAATCAGAGTTGTGTCGGATATTATGCCGGCACAGCAATAAGCTGAGTGTAAATGTTGTTTACTGAAAATGCAGCGTAGAAATTCTCAATATATGCTTTTATTTTTAAGATAAATGTCACCATTGTAAGTACGTTGCTATCTTTCAACTTTTTTTGCTTTCTTTATACTCTTCAAATTTGCACCTCAGGTACCAATTCGCTCATTTAATACCGTGTCTATACTTTATTTATCAAGGTACGGTCTATAGTATTCCTCTGCTCCATCGACAATTCCTGCGTTAGACGTATCCAGGCCATTGCCACTTCAGTTTACTAATTTTGAAAGATACTTTGGTTATCTTACGGATATCCTAATTTTGGATTTAATCTATAAAACATCTAAATAGCGTGTACAGCACACCCTGGGAGAGTAAGTTTCTTGGCCAGTCCCCCGGTCAGGAAAAATATTTCAATATGCGTAGGTACTCTGAGGTTATTACGCACGTAGTTTTAAATTGTATTAATATTATCATCAAGCCATATATTGTATATTATGTGATACATTATAGCAGGAGTAATAATGATATTATGATCAAATAGAAAGAGATATGTAACTCCAAAAAACGAAAATATCGAAATGATCTAGTATAAGAAAACTTTTCAAAATATACAGTTTAATTTTGATTCAAAGAATACTCCAAAATGTATTAGGTATTGTATATTGCGTCAAGTAAATACAGATTTAAGAAACATACAGAATAAAATTTAATTGTTTTTTAAAATAAAATTTTCCCAAAACACTCACTTCTTCTATTCATAAAATCATAACACGATATAAAACAATTTATATACACATTACGATACAAGCAAATAAAGCTGGTCACGCTTCGTAAATTTCATTAGCCTACAGTTTTATTTTCTTGATTTTGCTTTTCAGTTTCGCCTTGACTCGGAACATAGAAGTCTTTTTGGCCGTCTTCTTCTGATTTTGATGACAGCATACTTTCTTTCTATAATGTAAAATTAGTATAATTACTATACTATAGGCGAAACCAAAGCGCTGCCCACCTTTATGATGGGATACGGAGATTATAGGGGGATGAGAAAAAGGGATCAGACAAGAGAAAGGGTACACAAGGGATTTCATTGAAATACGGATGTAATATTCCAATCACATCTCTTGGAATATACCAGGGATGGGATTGCATGGGATAGGGACAATGGGATAAGGTGTGGGGGAAGCGAGCAATCGGAAGCCTCACTATCTGTGCATTTACCTCGTTATTTGGTTTGACAAAATTTTATCCGTGCAGGGATGGAGGCGACAAAAACAAAACCACCAATAGCCATGCCCACAATAGCGGACTTTCCAGTCTGGATGGTTACTAGCTCTGGTCTAGCGTAAGCCACCATAACAACCTCGAGTTATGTTCTGGCATTAGTGGCTAGGCTCCAGTCCCCGCTATCGAGGTCGGTAGTACATCGGCAGCATCTTCGGTACCCGCAGGGGGGCTTTGTGGCGAAGCCTTAGGTGAGTGGCGACACCTCGTACCTGACTCCGGGGGCCAAGACAAGGCCCCCGCCTCCGTGCTTGCCTTAACCAGCCGGCACGGAGTGGAGATCGCTAGAGCTAAGACTCAAGCTCCAGGGGTGGAAGTGATAAATGGCCTAACGTCGGAAGTAGCTTCGGTGAACCTGCAGCCCACCTCTCTACACCCCTTAGCCACTCACACCCATGTTGCCCCTGCCTTTTATGGCATTTTTAGGGGCCCATGCAGGGAGTGGCGAGTCACCGTCTGCCCATTTTTCCATGTCCCCTGAACATTGCGACGGGCAGACGCCATAGTCCCCATATTCCCAGACCGCCAGTACCACTAACAGTTCACCCCAATAGCCCGGTACTTTTTGTCCTCATTTCCCACAATAGTCCTACACTGGCCGGGGCTTGTCCTTGGATACATTATTATATGGTGTAGACAGGGATAATCGCCAGTCAGTGTCACGCCACATATTTACATTAAATTTGTCAAGGGGCCTCTACGTTTTGGCCTCCCCATGGCTCCACGCAAGCCCTCCAAAAGTCCGGGCCATTTTCATGGCCCGTGGTCTTGAAAGACATACATATAATAATTCTTTATTTCAGGCATTAAATAACCCATATCAATTCACAACATAAAATCTTACAATTAAAAATTAAATTAAATTAAAAATAAAATAATAATAGTAATAATTAAATAGTATGTCATTTCCAATTAAAATTCAATTCATACGTTATGCCTTTAAGTCCCGGTGCACAGAAAGCCAGCTCCTAAAAATGGGGTTGTCAATGCAATCTGAGAACATGCGGAGAATCTCATTGCCCGAGGCACGGAGGCGAGCCCAGAGCCCCGCTATGCGTGCTCTCCTAATGGCATAGAAATCTGCAATTCTCTGTTCGGCGAACATGCCCGAAGCGCTGCAAAATCGAGGCAGTTTTATTAGGGTACGATATACATTATTGTATTGTACCCTAATGGTACCCAAAGCTTTCTTGGAGCATTTCACCCAGAGTTGACAGGTGTAGAGGCTTTGACAGTATGCTCTAAATAATGTCACTTTCACCTGTCCATTACAACGCGAAAATCTACGTGATATCATATTGCACCTCACAGCCAGAGCTCTGCGCTCGCGCTCTATGTCTAAGTCGTCACTGAGATTCTCCGCAAGTATGTGTCCCAAATATTTAAATTGGCTTACATATTTGAGCTTAGTCCCGCTCAAAAATACAGGCAATGTAATCTCCGGATCCTTGCCTGCTCGGAAAACCATCATCTGCGTCTTGTTCTCGTTGTATTTTAGGCCATGCTTAGCAGCATAGCCTTCACAAATACTAAGCAGCTTTCTTAACGCATTGATTGAGGGGCTCAAGAGCACCATGTCATCAGCATAACTTATGTTGCTTAAGCATACGCCCCCAACATGACAACCAATCCTGGTGCTCCTCAGTTTCACAATCAGGTCGTTAATATAGAGGTTAAAAAGGTCCGGAGACGTCAAACCTCCTACGCCACACTCTAGTTTATAATCGCTAGAGACGGTGTCGCCCCATCTGACATGGTTGGTTTGGTTTTCGTACCAGTATCTCAACAGACCCACCGTTATTTCAGAAATATTTGACCTGGCTAGTTTTTTCCATAGTAAATCGTAGTATACTAGAACAAAAGCCCGACTCAGATCAAGGAAACATGCATAAACTGAAGTATTTCTATCAACATAATGCCTAATTGTAGACTTCACACTAAAAATCGCTGAGTCTGTTGAGAGACCAGGACGAAAACCAAATTGTGCATCGTCAATTTCTAAGTTTAGGTCAGGATGAAGTAACCTTTCCAGGATTTTGCCTAAAATAGTACCAAGCGAAATTGGTCTATAATTTTTAAGTCTGGAAAGGTCACCCGTTTTATTTTTAGGAACTGGCACTACCACAGTCTTCATAAGTGTCTCAGGCAGGTGATTGGTGGAATGGCATATACTAAATAGATTAGCTAAAATGTAATATATATCGGGCCCTGCATGTAAAATATGCTCAATACTTAAGCCATCCCATCCAGGTGATTTTCCACGTTTCATATCACGAACAGCTCTAGCGACATCTTTGCATTTGCTACTATGGATAAGATGAATAAACTTACCAGTCGCTTCTTCTCCATCTTCATTTCGTCTTGCAGGGATTTGAGGATACGACGTGAAAGAAATTCTCCCGTACGTCGCACATCCGCACAATCGGCATGTATTCTGTTGTTGACTACTGCTATCGATAGACCTTCCACTGCTTCACCCCATTCCACTGCGAAGGTTTAATAAATCGTTTTACAATCAATGCGGTGCTATGACATCAAGGTGGAGCCGAGAAATAACGCTGACCTATAACTATCCATAAGTTTTCTTGTTTCATTTGTAAATAATTTAATGTTGGCCGTCATTGAATAATGTTAAAGTTGTTTTCCATCACCTTTAACTGGTTTTTTTATCACGTTTCCATGACGACGACGTATTGGTTACCCTGTTCGCTATTTTCATCAATCCCACGGAAACAACTTCATTTAATGGGATAAAAAGTATCCTAAGTTTTGAGCCGAGATGCAAGCTAGCTCTGTGCCGGGTATCAATTAAATCTATTCATTTACACGTAGTACTCTTAGGGTAACTAATTCTGCTATTACTATCTCCTCAAAATTGCCGGACACTATCGTCTCAATCGTATGTTTGCTTGATTTCAGTACTCTGTTAATTCCAATGGCGTGCTTCTTAATACTCATTTCGACTAATGCCATTTCTGCTAACCGTAATACCATTTTCTTCTACTATTATTCCACCGCGACGATATTGAGAAGATTTTGTGGATTTAGTAGAATACTATTTTTTAACATTATCTCAATAGGATCGTATTTTGAATATCTTATCAAGGCCATGATATTGAAATAGCGGAATTGGACCCCAGATAGACGAAATCTGCTGATCCGAATTAGCCTCCCTAATTGTTTTTCCTTTTCAAAGATCCTGTGCAAACTCGACAACTTATCAGATTTATTAAACTGTTACAACCTAGGCCCCGATAAAGACAAATTCCACGTAGAGATCTTTAAAAGCACATTTTATTACCTGTCGGCATTTGAACTAATTGAAATCCTTTTATGATCGTCTTCTTTTGTTCATTTATTTATTGGCATACGTTTCTAGTGGAGAACAGCCTATTGTCCTATTATACTCGCTCATTAGTACCATTAGCCAGGTGTTACAAGCTATTTCTAGGAAACTGTGTGGACGTTGCCGGGCGGGCACATTTGAATTTGTGAAGTATAAAACGACGGCCTGATATAGAGAGGAGTCAGTTGAGCTACGACTACGATACGAGCGTGTGTACATTCGGGAATCTAATAGTGACGGACTTTACGCGTTTTATTGAATAACTATTCTGCATTACGTTTGGATTTTTTGTGTTCGGTTATATTTGTACCTTTGTTATACGTCTTTTTTTTTATCGTTAGAGTACAGCAGACAGGCAGACGGCCCACCTGATGGAAAGCGGTTACCGTCGCCTATGGACGTTTGCAACACCAGAGGTGTCACCAACGCGCTGCCGGCCTCGAAGAAATCTTATGACACCCTTTTTAAAAAACCCCATGTCAAAGCGCTATGGGAAAACCACGGCTGGGAGCTCATTCCAAATCCCCACGGTGCGCAAGAGGAACGTTCTAGAGAACCGTTGCGTACAAGAGCGAAGCGGCTCAAGGAAGTGGGGATGAACGCCCAGCCGATGGCGTACGGTGCGGTGGTAAAAAGAAGACGAAGGCACCATTCTAAACAGTTCCTCGGAACACTCTCCGTTATATAGTCGGTAGAATACGCAGAGAGACGCGAAGTCTCTCCGAACGCCAAGCGTATCTAAGCCGTCTGTGAGTATGGGATCGTCGACAATGCGAACGGCTCGACGTTGGATACTGTCCAGGGGATTTAGCTGGTAAGCGGGTGCCCCGGCCCACAAGTGTGAGCAGTACTCCATATGCGGCCGCACCTGGGCTTTGTAAAGCACAAGGCGTTGCCGCGGAGTGAAGTACTGCTTGGACCGGTTTAGCACTCCCAGCTTCTTGGAGTCAAGTTTTGCCTTGCCTTCAAGGTGGCCCCTGAACTGTACATCGTTTGCAATGTCGACACCAAGGATCCCAATACTCTTCGAGGTGGTAAGGGGTGTTCCTTGGAACTGAAGCGCATGTACGAATGGGGTTTTCTTGGCTGAGAATACGCAGACCTGTGTCTTTGTGGGATTGAATTGGACAAGGTTTTGTCTTCCCCACTCAGCGACTCTCTCTAAGGAGTTCTCTACCTTAGACACAAGTCTAACCCGACTTTCCTCCACAAATGATCGAGGGACGTTTGCACGTCCAGAGTAATGCGCGTCGCCAGTGCTGTCATCCGCATAACAATGAATGCTGTCAATGGACAACATATCATTGATATGCAAAATGAACAGCGTCGGCGACAGCACACAACCCTGGGGCACACCAGCATTGATGGGCTTGATGCTAGAGCAACAACCGTCGACAACGACTTTGTATAGTTCTAATAATCTCAATAATAATTCCAACGGCATTTTAATTCGAGTCCCGCTAACTCGCAACAATACTAGATTAAAAGTCATCTTACTTGGGTGCCTCATATTTGGCAGTGTGACTTCGCCAATAGTTACATCCATGCCACGTTCAACCCTTTGGCTCACAGACCTTGAGAGTAGTTTCGCAGCCGCGTTCACCATCTGGAACGTCCATTAGCCGATTTGAACCATTGCCAGGGTTTTGACATTAACTGCACGAGTAAGGGGTAAAATCCGTTCAGAGTTGTATTTAAATTTGGACGTAGTTGTGTAAATCGATACTAACTCACAGAAGAATAGTTTAGAGATAATTCTGCTATTCGTAAAAGATTATCTTTTAATGGCTATATATGTAGTTAAAGTGAGAGCTTCAAGAAGTATATGTGAAGATAATAATGATGATATGATAAGAACCAGTGTGATAAGGTAACGTAGGTTGAAAGACGAGACTTATATTATCCGGATGTTTTATTGTAGGTTGAACCAATACGAAGAATAGAACCTAGTTTTAACCACGTAGGATTGGCTACATCTAGTTGTAGGCAGCATAAAGAAGGCCTAGTTTTAACGAAATGAATTCGGCTACACCTAATATTAGCCGTGAACAAATCTGTTACACCTAGGTTTAAACAGCGAAGTGCGGCTACACCTAGTTTTAGCCGGCTGGAACTAGGTGTAGTCGCACTTCGGGTATTAGCCGTAACATAGATACATAAGTGACCGTCTATAAATCGCATGTGAATAGTCTGCTGGCTAGCGAACTTCATCCTAGAGACTAAATTATTATTTAGTATCTATAAAGTTAGTGGTAAATGGCAAACCTATAAAATATATTACGAGCAGGAAAATAGGTCAAAATTTTAAAACACCAACCTCTAATAATTTCCTTCTTTCCGGTAAGAAGCTTGCAACTGCAACAGGATCTGGCAAATCTTCCACTCGGTCCGAGAATGTCACTTCAGCCAATTTTGTCATCGACGGCTAAAATTCATATTTAATTAGTGATGTAGAACATCGTACATTTGAAAATAAGTTAAAATTTGATGTAAGTGCAAGATGTATTTTTAAGAAGGAGGATGGGTCATTAATATGTTTTATATCAGAAAATGGGATTGTTTCCAAGGGGTAAGGATTCAGAACTGCAATTAGAGCCCGTTAATATGTAATAACTCTTTGTATTTTCTAACCACAGGCGTCGGAGGTCTGTTTTTGACGCTCTTCATTTCAATTTCAGCCGTTGTCTCTGCTGGTATACTGACTATTTCACCGAAAGCAATTGGTTTGCCACCATCGATATATTGCCTTGCTAGTTCTGCTGTAACTTGAACCGACCAACGAGGTTTTGTACCACTGTGAAATAATTTCCATCATAAAGTAAGAATTAATCCACTTCTCTACTTTTCCTACTACATAATTATTACTATTGTGACATACATCGTTTGTTACCACAAATCTCGATATCACTTTCACAAAATTCATCCATAACTTTTATTTTTTAATAATACACATGTATCGTAAATCACGACACCCCTGCAGACACTTCTGCCTTTTATGATAACTCTTTTACAGTGCAGGCTCTCAAACTATGAAATGCGCTGCCTCTTATTGTCAGAGAGGCCAAAACATTGCCTACATTTAAAAACGCACTCAGAAAAAACTACTTTGTCTTAAATAATGCCCAATCCTTACACTATTGAATAATTAATATAAATATCTTATAAATATGTTTGTATGTATTTAATTTGTAAAATATGTAGTTTAAGTATGTCTATTTAAGTTCTATCTAATAATCTGCACCACCTATATCGCCAGATTAGATACAATTATTCTTTAAGTTAGGTTGCCTCGGAGATATCGATAAAGCTTTAAGCGATAAAGCCACCTATTGTTATTACCAAGACAATTATAGTGTAATTGTGCATTTGGTGAGCAATAAGGTGTTATCTATTCTATTATGTAATCTATCTATCTGTAATATAAAAGTCTGTTGAAGTGTTGAGTTTATAAAATGAATTTGTACAGTTGATTTTATTTTTATATGTTTTATTCGTCACATCTGTTCGTTTGTTTTTCTCTTTTATTTCTTATGATAACTTTGATTATAAAAACATTTTCTGTAAACACATTAATTTGCTTTGTAGAGCTAAGTCTTGGCATCACTTAGCATCCTAGCGGAAGATCAGCGCTGGTTGTGAAACCAGCGTTGATTGAGGGCTTGTTGGGACCAACCGATTTCGAAAAAGCAACTTTTAGATTTTTGTCTGTCTGTCTATTAGAGCATCACATGAAAACTACTGAACGGATTTACAATAAACTCGACGGGGGGCTAGTTTTTATTCTGGGTAAATACTTAGGATACTTTTTATCCTCATAAATGACATCGTTTCTCTGGTATAGACCAATTAAGCGAGAAAGATGGCGCTGCGGTCGTGTTTAATTTGGTGCCGCCTTTGAAATTCACTAATAACGTTGTCGTCATAGAGCCGCGAACGAAATTTCGCTGCTAAAAAGCAAAGCAAAAGAAAATATGTTTTTGAATTTTAAAACTACGTTTAAAAAAACCGACTTCAAAAACTAAAAAGTATAAAATAACTTATTTCTAAAGCTATTATCATTAATATATATATATTATCTAAAACATCTTAAAGTCGGTGCTTAGTAATTTTTAAAAAATAGTAATTTTTATGTTTTTCTTTGCACCGACTTCAACATGTTTTAGATAATATATATTAATAATAATAGCTTTAGAAATAAGTTATTTTATACTTTTTAGTTTTTTAGTTTTTGGAGTCGGTTTTTTAAACGAAGTTTTTTTTATTTTATTTGTTGCTTTTTAGTGTCTAGCTATGTATGGGTAGGTGCCGCGCTCTTTAAAAAATATAGGTCCCAAGAAATGGGAACAAAAAAATGATCGTAAAATGAAAACTACTGGGCCAAACTATGTTAAATTTTTAGGGGACCAAATGGCAACTATTCCACATCAAACTAAACAAAAATCACGTAAATCGGATCATAAATTTCAGAGTAATCGTTGTACATATGGAACGGAATGGAAAAATTTACATAAAAAAATGTTCATAAAATGAAAACTTCGGGGCCAAACTATGTCAAATTTTTAGGGGACCAATTGGAAGCTATTCCGCGTCGAACAAAAAAGTAATCACGTAAATCGGATCATAAATCTCGGAGTAATCGGTGAACATACATAAAAAAAACCAAAAAAAAAACAGCTCACGACGAATTAAGAACCTCCTCCTTTTTTGAAGTCGGTTAAAAATGAAACTCTACTGAGAATATATTGTAAAACAGGATTCCTCTGTCGTTTCTAAACCAATTATCTTTGTTACGTCACGTCCATGGAATAATTTATTCCTACATAATTAGCACGATTAAAACCGAGTAATCCATGTAAGTGCCAAAATCTGTCAAGATAGAAAACGGGCAAAACCTTCAAGGATGCATCTACGAACATGTAGTTTTTACATATTTTCACTTAGCAGTTAAAATCTCTCTCTCTCTTTCACACACACAACACACACATATATATATTTGTGTGTGTTTCTTTAAAACTTAAAGACACATTAAACAATATTATATATATTAATTAACATCCCCCATCCGAAGGGGTAACTCTCATCGACGCAGCACACAACTTATTTCAACACCTATCATCTTTGAACGTAACTGTGTATTAACGGTTAAAAATTTAATTTTTTTGCTCTGAAAACATTATCAATCATTTTTCACTACTTACTATACTTACAAAAATCTCTATTGTCGCTACAAATTGCTCTATTTATCATCATTATAATGTTTGGAATGTTTGACATTATTAGGATTATTAGGATAACCTGTCGACCACTCACCGTTTCTTAGGTGGCAAAGGTCGGTAGTCTTGGAAGAACACGATTGCAGCCTTTGACCGCACCATTTGTTCCAAGTCCCTAAGAAGCGTGTGCACACGACGGCGAGCGAATTCTACGACAGCTGTTTCTAACATCTGTACGTGAAAAAGGACAAAATATAACGTAATAAAACTGTTAATTAGCTGTTAATTAAATGCTTTTCTCAAATTAAAGTCAAGTCTCTGACAAATTGTTAGGAATCCTTCAAATAGAAATTGGTGATTAATTTATTAAGATTAATTATTAATGTTTAATAGGGATCTATCTGCACGTAGGTATATATTATTATCCGGCGGAAATTCACATGGTTGGTTATTAGTGGCAAGAGCAGTCGAGTCTCATTCCAATGACGGGCCTTTGAATTCCTGGGAAGTACGCACCGCTTAGGTCAATTTTTGACCTAATATGCACGCTTAAAATTATCATATGCTCACGATGAAGGAAGCTAAGATAAGGAAACCTGCATATCGAAATAAACGATGTGTGAATTTCGTCAATCCACATTATACAAGGCTAGCGTACACCAGAAAAATAAAGAGGGCCGAACCAGCTATAAAGCGCTTAAGATCGTAAGTTATATTCTAATATTATAATTAGGGTCTCTAAAACACCACATGAAATACATAAAACGAAGCAAACAAACATAAATATGTTTATATAAATACATAAATTTTAATAAATATGTCTGAGCGTCATGCAAAAGAGGATTAAATCTAACGATGAAGTTTATATGCCTTTATATACTCACATACTTTCTAAGTTATTCTAAATTATAGTCAGATAACAAATAAAAGTAAGTAGATCTACTATACAATCAACAAACAAGAAATCTCGGTTGCGTTCAGAGCGTGCACTCCGACGCCTAGGGTCCGCTTTCCTACTTTTTTTACTCCATTTCTTCAGCATCCCCCGTTTTGAGACCATTGGTGATCATGTCTTCCCCTTCGACCGGGACCTGGCGGAGGCGGCATGGCTAGACATTTGTGCCCCATATAATACATACGTGGGGAACAAATACATAGACACAGAATTAATGTTATGAATTAATTTTAACCTTATTATTAATATTTAGTTAGTTACTTTGATGTGTATATTATGAGAAAGAAGAAATTTGTATAAAGAAAACCCGAATAGGTCTTTATCAAACTCGTATTGAGATGAAAATATAAAAAATGATATTCAATTCTGAAGATTGTACGAACCCCTTTTGCGAAAATATCCTTTTAACATAATACAGACAACAGTTTAACAGTTCAGAGGTCAAAATAATAAGAGCCAAGACGTGTATGTTGAAACCTACATAAATTATAATATTTTAAGAACTACGCAACTATAATAGTATATGTATGAAAATGTGAAACGAAACCGATACCGCATACAGTAATATTTTTATTGATAGTTTTACTATTGGTTAAGCAATGGAATAACTTTTGAATACATGTGAAAGTAACTTTTAATTTTCAGTACTAAAGAACTAAAAGACATTAATGTTTTTTTTATGCACATTTTCTTCCTTAATCTTACTTTAATTAGTTTCATTTCGGGTTCGATTCTTGGCATGGTAAATATCAGAAACGATTTCTCTGTTATTTACTATGGTCTGGGATCGGCCGCAGAGTGGTCCGTTGTATATCACCCATAACTCAAGCATAACTTGCTTAGCTTGGGGATATACAATGTGTGTTTGTGTGCCGATTACTATTATTATGTTTTTGAAGACCACGGGCCATAAAATCGTCCCGGACTTTTGGAGGGCTTGCGTGGGGCCATAGGAAGGCCAAGACGTAGAGACCCCTTGACAAATTTTATGCAAACGTGGCGTGACACTGACCGGCGATTATCCCTGTCTACGCCATATAGTAATACGCCATATACCTAAGGACAGGCCCCGGTCAGTGTAGGACTATTGTACGAAATGAGAATAAAAGCTATCGGGTTATTAGGATGAACTTCTAGTGGAACTACAGATCAGGGGCTATGGGGACTATGGCGTCTGCCCGTCACAATTCTCGGGGAATAAGCATAATATAGGCAGATGGTGAATCGCCACTTTCTGCATGGGCCCCAAAAAATGCCGTACAAATTGGCGAGGGGCTACATAGGTATAAGTGGCTAAGGGTCGAGAGGTAGGCTGCAGCTTCTCTGAGGCTACTTCCGACGTTATACCATTTATCATTTCCACCCTTGGAGCTGGAGTCTTAGCTCAAGCTATCTCCCATCCGTGCCGGCTGGCCAAACACGGAGACGGGGGCCGGCTTGGCCTCCCGGAGTCGGGTACGAGGTGTCGCTACTCACCTAAGACTCCGCCGCAAATCCCCATTCCCTTGCGGGTTATTTTAGTGACTCGACTTGCTATTGCTATAATTACTATACTAATTTATTTTAGGCAGTGATACGTTACAAAGGCTATATGCGTTATGCGTACAGCGTAACGCTTTGCGCGATCGACTAGTGTTTAATATGAAACACACTATAGTGGTCTTCGAGGTACGGATTATAAGCTGTACGCGGCGTTCATACGTCGTACGCTACGCCCGTAGTCACTCTTGAGCATTCTAGCGTAAAAATGTCATATTTTGAAAAAAAAAGACGTGCGCTTACACTATTCCAGAGAGATCAGTGGCATTGCGTGAATCTGACGCCAAAAGCGGCGTATAGCATCGATTAATTTTAAACGATTGATTGACTACGGCCTGAGAAAACGAAAGATTTTTGCCTGATAAATTATTCCCATTTATACTCTTCTATTTCAGAAAACGTCCTGGTTTTGCGCGGTATTCGGAATTCTAGTGAGCATAAGCGGAGCAAAGCATTATTGGTTTATCTATATTTAATATAAAAATACTAAAATACCTTTGATTTTTATTATAATAATAAAATGCTTTTCCACATACATTTCTTGTCTTAAATGGCTGAAAGGGTCTTTATAAAACTTGACAAAGAGATACTGTATCTTGGAAAAGGTGGTTACCCACCTTTTATTTCAAAAACGGTCTTCTATCTCTCTAATTACCTTGCTTATTACGGGTCTATTTTACTTTGTAAAAATAATTACAAATCTATGTAATGTTCACTGAAATATATCATGTTTCGTCGATAGCTAAAAGCTTTCGCGTGTTCCTCGTGAAACACAAAGGTGTATATTAGTTGTTGCTGACACTTAATCTGAGGGGAATACAAGGCAATGTTGTTGTTCTTCGAAATCTAAGAAACCTTTTTCCTCTTGATGTTGCTTTCGTCTTTCATCAGACAAGTAATATTAAAATGTAGGAAAGAAAAATCTAGGACCCGATTCGATCGATATGAGATAGAATTAAATAGATGGATTCGAGATAGGCCGCCTCAAAAGATGCCCATCGTCCAACATACAATTTTAGCACAACTATAATAATAATTTAATTTACTACCAAAAATAAAAATCAATTAAGGCAGAATAAAGGGTTATTTTATCTATACATGGATTCTTCATATTAAAATTAAAATACTTTAAAAACATACGTTTTAATTAAGTATACGTTTTAACCCATTTAGATGAGTTAACTATAATTTGACTTTTTTACATATTTCGACACTAAGATACTAACCACTTGACAATATTTTTTCCCTTGTCATTTGTAAATAATATTATGTTATCAGATTATTGAATAATGTTAAAGTTACTTTTAATCACACTTGATTTTATGGTTTCTCTTGACTCTATGATAGTCTAATTTAATAAATACATAATACCACTGATTGTCCCTGAATATGTATTATTTTAAATTATTTTTTGTAGGTGTGTTGTTAATAACAAAGTTTTAAATACAAAGGTTGCTTAGATTTCGTAAATTGTCATGATTTTAAAACAATAATTATAATAAAAATAACCATCACTTGTTTACCAACTATATACAAGCTACTTACATCTGTTTTGAGATCTAAATTAATGAAACAATTGACAAATAATAACATTTTGACCAATACTCAAAACGGATGTAAGGATGGGTCCCGTGGTACTAAGGAGTTCCTCCTCATTGATATGACCATTAGTCATCAGGTGCGGCGAAACAGAAAAAATCTGTCTGTAGCCTGGATTGACTATAAAAAAGCCTATGATTCGGTGCCCCATACATGGCTGGAGAAAGTCCTAGAGATGTATAAAGTAAATGCAACTCTCCGTGCTTTCCTCAGTTCATGTATGGGGCAGTGGACCACGGTGCTTAGGCATCCAGGGGACAGAGGGAATCTTTCTGTTTTGCACGACCCAATAAGGATCAAGCGGAGCATTTTCCAGGGTGACAGTCTGAGTCCACTGTGGTTCTGTCTAGCTTTGAATCCACTAAGTACACTACTTAGGGGGTCAAAGTTAGGCATTCAACTTCGGAGAGGGGGTGAGATTATATCACACCTTATGTACATGGATGACGTGAAACTATTTGCATCTAAAAAGCCAGATCTTTTGCAGTTGCTAAAGATTACTGAAAGCTTTAGCAACTCCATTAGCATGGAATTCGGTGTAGATAAGTGTGCCGTCATGCATGTACAACGAGGGAGAGTTGTAAATTCAGAAAATTTACAACTATCTGAAAATATATCCCTCAAGACCCTCTCTGAAGGTGAAACCTACAAGTATCTTGGTATATCAGAGTTGTTGGGTATTCCTGATGCTGATGTGAAGCAGGCGATGAAGGATCGTTTCTTTTCCCGCCTGAGAAAGGTCTTAACGAGCCTTCTCTCGGGTGGAAATAAGGTTCGAGCCTTCAACGCTTGGGTCATGCCAGCATTAGCATACTCCTTTGGCATACTAAGATGGACTCAAACTGAATTAGACGCCCTGGATAGACGGGTTCGTTGTTTACTGACAACACGTAGGATGCACCACCCACGTTCGTCTGTGATGAGACTGTACATCCCACGGAAGTGTGGAGGTAGGGGTTTTTAAATACCAAAGACCTCCACAACCGTGAGGTGTACAATCTCAGAGAATATTTTCTCAAAGTAGGCGAAACAGCGGGTATACATCACGATATGGTGTCAGTAGACAAGGGTTTCACCCCGCTATCCCTAGCAAAACAGAACTGGCAGAAACCGTTGGTAATGAGTGCTTCTAATCGTATGGACGTATGGAAGATCAAGGAGCTGCATGGCAGGTTCTATCAGGCTTTAACAGGGCCTGATGTGGACCTACCAGCCTCGGTGAACTGGCTACGTTTCGGTGACCTATTTGGGGAAACCGAAGGGTTTGTCTGTGCAATTATGGACGAGGTTATCAAGACGAACAACTACCGAAGGTACATTCTGAAGCACGGCACGCTTGACATATGTCGGGCGTGTCACCACCCTGGTGAGTCTCTCAGACATGTCACCTCCGGTTGTTCTCGTCTTGCTAACAGCGAGTACTTGCACAGGCATAACCTAGTAGCCAGGATCATCCATCAGCAACTTGCTCTTAAATACGGACTTGTCTCGTCGGAGGTACCTTATTACCAATACAAGCCCGAGCCAGTTCTTGACAATGTCTGAAATCAATATCTGCTCTACTGGGACCGATCAATTATTACAGATAGGAGGACTATTGTCGCCAATAAGCCTGATATTGTAATAGTTGATCGGTCTGCGAGACGTGCTATAATTGTAGACGTCGCAATTCCCCATGATGGTAACCTTGTGAAAGCCGAGAAAGAAAAACAAATAAAGTATATTGATCTCGCTCACGAGGTTACTGCCATGTGGAACTTGGACTCTACAATCATAGTACCGATAGTGGTGTCAGTGAATGGATTGATAGCGAAGAGCCTTGACCGACATCTTGAAAGGCTCTCGCTTGGTACCTAGGTGAAGGGTCGGATGCAGAAGGCCCTGCTGGACACGACCCATATCGTGAGGAGGTTCCTGTCTCTGGAACCTTAACCACCGGTAGCTTGGACCCTAGGCCCTGCTGCCGGCGGACATCGGTTTTTTACATATTTTTTTTAATATATGTTTTTTTTATGTATGTGTAAAGAACAATGTAAATAATTTGAAAACAAGTAAATATGTGAATAAAAATAATAATACCTCATCCAACAATTTAATAGGAGCTGAAGGCAGAACCGTTTCCATGTCCATTCTAGCTCGAGCCTGCCCAAGGGTCATGAGAGCATCGCCTCGTGTAGACACTGCGTTAGCCATCGCCTCAGTTGCTAGGTTTTGGGCAAGTTCCAGAGACATACCCTTGGCGCCACGTTTTGACTAGAGTAAAGACAATTATTAAGTTCATACTGATTATTTCTAATTTTCGAGATCATAAATTATGCTCATTTTCACAGTCAAAGGTTATTGTACGATATAACAAACATGGTCATAAAGCAGAACATATTTAGTTACATTATACAACCATTATCTCTTGTCTTCTCACTCTCACTAGACCCATAGGTTTGCTGGAAGAAAACTCTTTTTAGGGTTAAGCTCGCCTTTGTACGTCCCATTATTTTATAGTTTTATTTGTAACTATTTTGAGTACAATAAAGAATAACGAATAAAGTAGATATGAATGAAAATACCATATTTTGCATCACAACAACAATGGGCGACCTTATCGCTTAAAACAATATCTTCTAGACAACCCCATCGAATATCTTTGACATTTTTTACACTTAAAGACGGACAAATTGATATGGTATACTGTAGTTACATAATGTACTAATGTGCAACAGCTATGTACTTTTCACAAGTTACTAAGTTATCCAATATCAAAATTGTGTAACGTAATACATACTAAAAAATAAAATATTAATTTATTTTAAATAAATATTAATAAAATAATAAACGCGAGCATCGCCGAGTGATTTGGTATCATAGAGTGGTCTGAGAAACCGGTCGCGGCGGGTCGCAGACCGCGCGTTTGCAGCACATCGATGCTCGCTCATTCCGTGTCATAATTTCAAACCACCAACACTAAAGATAAAATTAACATTATTAATACTATCATATTATAATATCTTGTCCTAGTAATTTTACATATTATTAGTGTTTGTAACCCACATTTTGGGTTTTTTCCTTCTTCTCCTTCGAATCTGGAGCACACCAAGCGAAGGAGATCCAGGCGATTCTTTCACCAATGCGCCTGTGAGGTCGTCCCCGGCTGTTCGGCATACCAAGCGCAGTACCGTCGGCACCACCTCTGGACCTGCAGACGCTTCAGGGCGGTACCGCCACACAAAAAGCAAAACGTCTGCCAAGGCAATTCTAGCTCACCCCACTCTCGTATTTTTTTATCTTAAATAAGTACATGTTTGCAGCAGTAAAATAGTCGTTTTACTATTTTACCCGCTACAATTGTTTTGTTGTTGCTAGGTATACTTATTTTCTTATTTTATCCAGAGTAATAATACCCTATACCGCAAGGGTGTTATGAACATAAACGACGCACATAAGTTACAGACACACTGTCATCAAAATTACTTACAGGTCATACAAATATTCTGTTGGGAATGGAGTGGGAATTGACAAGGTGTTTAAGATAGGATGACTCTATGTTTTATATATATATATATTATGTTTTTGTGTTATAAAATTATCGAGCACTCTGTTCCTATTTCCATTATCAAGTCACGATATTGTTAGACTATATTGGATTTTGCTAAATTAAGTCAAATTTCCAATATAAAATAGCTCACCTTTTCAAACTCAACACCCATTTTTTTGACTAGCTGCTTTGCTTTTACATCGCCACCGTGTATCAGCTTCCAGTTGGCCAGTCTTATCCTCTGCAGCTCCAAATCCGTGTTGTATGCGTATATTTCTGCTTTCCTGTTATATAAAGAAAGCAAAAATTAATTTAAAAAAATGATTATTCATACATACGTATTATCATGCGTGGTTGGAACAAATGCAGGCAGAGACTAATGTCTCTTAGCATGGAAAAATAATAGTACAAAACAGTAGGAAAGGAAGTGTACCGATGGTCGTTCCTATAAAAGTAGGAAACTGCGAATACAGCAATAGCATGTCATGGACTATGTTTTGAAAATTAATGAATGAATATTCTTTATTGTATACATAAGTTACATATACAATTATGAGGTCTTATCGCCGCCGGCAATATCTTACAGACCACCTTTACAATAATTAAAAATAATTGAAATAAAATATAGTGAACATAGATTATAAAACGAAGAAAAAAAAATGTATTTTTTTCTAATATTGACATGCATGTGTTTATTGATTCCTATATATTTTGATGTCAGTGTGTTTAGTCAGAATTATACATATATACAACCTTTATCTAATATTTTAGTCATTTATTGTTACTGTCCAAGAATTCCTGTATCGAATAAAATGTCTTGTCGATACAAGAATTCTTGGACAGTAACAATAAATGATTTGCGGTATGTCTTTATGTGTAATTTGAAATGTATACAGTGTACTATTTTATATGCCGAATTTTCCGTTATCAACTATGGTCTGGGTGTCTGAGATCAGCCCCGGTAGTAACATGCTTACTAGTAGCTTGGGATGGAATGTGTATGTTTGTATGACGTTCTAAAATAATCACGCTTACATGTTTATATAATAATATTATTAAAGCAGCCTCGACAGGTAACATCACTAATATCTAACCTACCTAAGTGTCACAATTAAGTGAACATTATGTAGAAACGAAGGTCTTATTGCGAACATGCGACAATAAAAGGTCTAAGTACAGTACATGCGAACGTAATTGTAGATTCAATCAAGTTTTTATTACTTAGACGAAACATTTAGAAACGCCGTAAAACACCCGAGTTCTAAGGATTAGGTATCTGCTTAATTAGAACTTATGTGACAGCCTTGGTGGGGAACGTGGGAGGGTGTAGACTAGGGAGTTGAAGGGGTTCTGGGTGGTATTTAGTTAATGAGATGCATTTATTTACATACTAATGGCGGATTATAAAACAGGTAGGTATATTTCAGAAATAATACACTTTACACGCGGTTACAGCGGATATATGATGCTAATGTATCACAAAAAGTATTGTTTTGTTTACATATTTATTTGTACCCTGGTCAGCGATTTGGATACAAAACGATTTTCATGTTTGTTAAGAAGTTACTTTAGAAGCTTAGATTAGATGCTAAAAAAGAAAAAATGTTATATGATGTATGCCCTTTCACTGGTGGGTGGAGCGTGTACAGGTTTTTTTTTTATAAAGAGTCGCACAGAAATACTCAAGCGCGTCAGATTCCAATGGGATGTTAAGTAAACCCTAAAGGAACTCCTATTCAAAAGACTGACGATTTGGACGCGACCAAAAGCCATGGCCGATTTTTGAGAAAGCAAAAAAAACATTACATTGAAGTACTCGAGCGCGTCAGATTAATGTACAGACGGTTCAGCTTGTTGTCCTTGTCGTGCTGACCTATAATCTGACAATTATTTAGAGGAATTTCCTTAATCTGACGGTTTGAAAAATAATTTGAAGCATAAAAAATACCCTCTGTATGAAGGGTTAATATATGTTGGGGATACATAATAGGGTGCAAAGTTTCCCCCCTTATGTCATTCTGCCACGCTCGAGTAAATCCCAAAATCCCCGCTTGGCCTCCCCTACTATAAAACTTATGCGCGAAAATCTATGTTATAATCCGAATCATGAGGATCTCGAACAAAAGTTACGTTTTATGCCCCTACCCCCAACATAGTTTTCAAAACGAAACACTTCGAGTTTATGCAAGCCGAATGCACCTCATTGTGGTCTTCTCTTGTGACAAGCACTTTCGTAATAAATTCATAGCTACAACTATGAATGTAGTCGCCAAAGTGGATGAATACTATACTGAATTTCGAAATACGAACCATGTATATATTACTTGAGTAACTCGTTTTGTAGAGATAGGCACATAAATGTATATATAAACCTTTAGTATACAATAAAAATTAAAACTGATTAATTTAAACTAAATTTTGATTAAAAAATTGCTTGGCATTTAGAATAGGCGATTTTACAAAATATAAAACAACAACTTTGCTGTTTGAATAAAACAATTGCTGCAATTTGAGTGGTCAATGTAATTACATACAAATAGCTCCTTAAAAAGTTGAGATAAAAATTGATAAAAGTTGTCAACTTACTTAGCTCGTCTCATAGCGCCAGCAGACATGTCTTCAGCGTATAACTTCAATAAAAGGGCCTCCTCCTGAAGCTTCATATTTTGAGCTTGAACTCGAGCCTTCCATTTACTATTGGCCTTGAATAACAGATTGAAATGACATCAATTTATATTATTAATATTGTATAATAATATGTATTGCTATACACATATTAACAGTGTATATATTTGTATATCTATATATTAAAACGTGAAGCAAAAACTTTGTACCCCTCTTTACGAAAATTGCGCTGACGGAGGAATGTGAAATTTCGCACACTTATAGTTTACATAGAGAATAAGCGCCAAATGCTAATATTTATTTAAAATTATGCATAAAAACACTACATTAAATCAATAAAAAAACAAACTACACTCACTACCATATATTTCACACACAAACGCATATATAGATATACTGTTACTGTTGTCTATTGTTCAAGTCAAATTAACAGTGTAGCCTTGGTGAAATCTGTGATTATAGAAGTATAATCTTTGACATTACTTATTATGGTCGAATTACGACCACGGGCGACCACTAGTACCACTATTAATATGCGTTATTGGCTATTCTTTTCTCTCTATTTACACTAGTTTTATGGATAGATAGTCATAGATATGGGTTGCATACGAACCATTTTATGTTCTACCTTTTTTTTAACGAGGGAAAACCCGTTTGAATACTATGTACTGCGGGGAAACGCGTTGAGGAGTATGGGATTGGTCACTTTTGAGTGACGTTAATACCGCAAACAAGAAATGTTATTATCACCCGTGTTAAGGATACCCACTAAAATCTACCGGTGTTCCTTTCTTGACTTATGCCAAGGCTACAGGTGGGGGCTAAAGGGACACCCACTGCCGGGGGGAATTATGACGACCGGCATTGGATAAATAGTTTATTTTCAGCATAATGAAGTAAGAAGTAGGCGTGCGCGAAACACGACGCGCCCTTCTCTCGATGGCATTATTGGCGGGTGGGAACCCTTCCTCAGGGACCACTCGCGCCGCCTGCCCGCGGCGGCCGAAGGTCGAATTCCGCGAGTCCTCCTTCTTGGCAAGTATGACCAGCTCACAGAACGAGAAGACGGCTTACGTCATACCTCCGTTAATTTTCAAAACATCTTCGAATATTATCAAACTATTAATAACCATACATTATACAGGTTTATACACACCTCGTCCTCCAATCGCTTTTGCTTAGCGTCTCTCTCGTGCTTCAACCTGTTCAGTCGTTTCTTCTCATTCGTTCTCCACTGCCTTACCATCGTAATTTTCCGCCTCAATTCCATTTCAGCAGCAGCTTGAACACGTTGTTTAATCCTGTTCTGTTTCTCAAAAGCCCTAGCAGCTCTTTCTTTTCTCTGTTTCTCGTTATACTCCGCTAGGTATTTCATTCGATCTTGAATCTTTTTCTCTTGTTCCTTTGCTCTGTACATAAATAAATGAAATTACTTCGATTTTTGACCCGTGGCAATTAGCGGTCTTATTCATACTGAGTTAAAGTAAAGTTGTAGGATTCTTTAAGGTCCTTAAAGAAGCCTTCAGACTTATTCTAAATGATAAGACAGGTAAATCTATAAGTTTTTCAAACAATTTGACGTGACTTAGCAACCGTTTATAATGTTACGACTCAGGTCCCGACAAAAACAAAATCCACCTGTATATCTGAAACAAAGCACATTTATTACCCGTCGGCATTTGAACGAATAACATTTAATTTCTTTTATGGTCGTCTTCTTTTGTTTACTTATTGGCATACGGCCTATTGTTGTATTGTAATCTTTTATGGCAGTTATTAGCCAGGTGTGTGGGATTAAGACGACTTAGATACGGGGTCATTGCAGTTGCGCAGTATAAAACGATGACCTGATGGAGGGGGGTGGGTGGGAGCGAGAACCACGAACGAAGCGAGACGTGTGTACTACGATCGGGAAACTTTTAGTAACGGACTTTGCGCGTTTTATGGAATTACGACCTTCTGCATTACGTTTGTACTTGTTGTGTTCGGATATATTTATATCTGTGTTATACGTGTTTGTATAGTTCTAATAAACTCTATTATAATTTCAACGGCATTCGAGTCCCGCGACTCGTAACAATAATGAAGAAGTCAAGTGAGTATCAGGTCACATATCAAAAACCCTTCACATGGACTGGATGGACAGTCATAACAACTGACGACATGATTACACCGATATTTTTTGTGTTAACAATATACGCTAGTATAAAAAAAGGATTTTAAGTCGCTTAATGGGCTATGGAATGACCTATGTTGGGTGTTTCGCTTATGGCTAGAATCAGAATTGAAGATATCCGTTAGAGAAGCATGGTAACCGACATAGCTTATAAAATTAGCAAGTTGAAGTGGCCGTTGGCCGATCACGTCTGTTGCAGGACCGACGGGCGATGGAGCAAACGTGTCCTGGAGTGGAGAAATATCGTTTAATTTAATTCAAACTTGTCCACCTCACAATACACAAACTACAGGAAGATGGTACACTTTTATGACTTAGGAAGCGAATACTTAATCACCAAATTATTATTTATTATTATTAAAAACGTACTTATGATATGTAAAGATCTGCCTGACCATACCCTCTAGACCAGGGCTTGAAATACCGGTAAAAATGTGGTATAGTTATTTATACTAATTTCAGATAACGGTAAAAAATAAATATCGTTATAAAACTTACCGTTACTTCTAGCCATTTTGTCGGCAAAAATATAACGTTAATATTATTTTTATCGGTGATTTTGTCGTTATAACGATGTTATGTTACTATCGTCGCTCTCTTTGACTCACAAAGATTGTCAAACAGCACTGTTTTAAGAGTGCGCGTAATATTTAGAGTTGTGTTTGTCGATTGTTTCGGTAACATGCAGTCGTAGTGGAGCCAATTCTTAAAAGTAGCACCGTCGCTTGAAATAACGTGAAAATTACCCTTAAATATAACGTTATACATAAGATTTTTAACGTTATAATACATAACGTTAAAATCATAACTCTTCAAGTAACGGTAAAAAAATATACCGGTATGGCAGTATGTCGAAAATAACGATAATTACCTATATTTTTAAAGGTAATAGATAACGCTTTCAAGCCCTGCATAGAGCAGGTTTGTTATACGATGTTGTAGTGAAAACATCGTATAGCGGAATGTAAAATACACCTTTATCCACAACAAAAGTCCCAGCAGTTTTGAGAAATATATAGACAGACGAATATCACTTATATCACACTTATATTACTTATATTATATCACTTTATATTTTGGCAAAATGATTACGAGATCCAAAAATTAATCATGTTTCCTGAAAATATTTAATTAATAAAGTTGGTTGTAACGCGTACACTGTCCAGACTCAATTATCTGAGATACTCAGTTAATTAACACTAATAAATTTGAACATCTCTATTTTATATTTTATCAATTACCTAACTGAGATAGAGTATAATTAAAGCTTTATGAAAAGATCTTAATTAAAACATTTTTATTCCCAGAATAAAATAGAATATACTTCATTGCATAACATTAAGATACAATTAAAGAAGTTTAAGTACAGAAGTCAATAGGCGGTCTTATCACTAAAAGCAATTTCTTCCAGACAACCTTAGGATGGATTAGAGAAAATTGTGTAACATGTGGGTTTTCTCAGTGTGTTGTATTGGAAATTAAAAAATATGAAAGAAACATTATGAAAATCACTTTTAAGAAGGTAATATTAAATGGAAGTGGTGCGCTGGTAACTTCGTAGTTAGCGCGCTCGCGTCCCAAATTTGAAGGGCGTGGGTTCGAATCCTGGCCGGAAAGCATTCTCCACTTGGGCAGCTTTCTGATCTAATATGCATGTTGTTACAATTACCACGTGCTAATGGTGATGAAAGTATCCCTAATGTTAGCAAGTAGCGATAATTGTGTATAAATAAATATAAACAAATAAACTTGTAGAATAGCAAAACTATATTAGAATAAGAGTAGGTAACATGTAATAGTATTAATAAGACATATAATAGCTTTTGAGATTATGATAAATAAGAAAAAAAAACACCCTTTCCCTTGAGTTGTGTTACAAAAGAAATCGAAAGACAAGAAAAGTATATAAAACCCTCTTTCTTATTTCAGAAAAGAGGAGGAAGTTTATTTAAAAAATCTTGAAGAAATAAATAGTGATGAAACTTACACATCGAAATAACTGATGTATCAAACCTGCCAATCCACCTTGGACAAGGATGGCGGACATACTGTGCGTTCCACTATAAATGGGAGGCCCGAGCCCAGCAGTGGGACTTTGGTGGGATGTTAATATTATTATTATAACATTAAACTAATTTTTAACGGATATTGAATTGTACCGTATAAGTCGTGCGCAGAAGGTTTGCCGATGGTCGCCCTTCCCGCTTCTACGACTGGGAGCTGGGGCTTGTCTAAGTCGTACTAAGAACTGGACGACCGCGGGTCGCGGTTGTGGGAGGTGGGAGGCGGGAGGGGTTTCATCGGCAAACCTTCTGCGCACGAGTTATAACTAAAATTGATTTGGAAGTGACGGTAGACTCATGACCTTCATTCAATAAGTAATGTGTAAGATTCCCTTTTGATATAAATACATTTATTTATTTTCATTCTCTGTAATAATATGAAACGTTTTAGCTATTCCTAAAGAACATATTAAACATAAATAATTTGAAATATTTTATAAACATTATATTATATTAATTTTTACCATCTTAAGGGCCGGTTTTTCAATCAGCAGATATAATAGAGTAGAATAGAAACACTTTACTGTTCAACAAAAATACAAAAATAAACAATTTACAGTAGTCTCATTAAACCAGTGTTTTTCAACCTTTTTCATGACACGACCCCTTTAGTATGAAGAAATATTTCGCGAACCCCTACCCGTTGCTTTTTTAACCGACTTAAAAAAAAGGAGGAGGTTCTCAATTCGTCGGAATCTTTTTTTTAATGTATTTTATTTTGTGACAAATATTCAATCCAACATATTTATTCATTTTCATAATCAGGGGTTCGACTAAATACATAATTAAGTATGTGAAACACATTTTTTTACATCGAATGCGTCGCCAATAGATAACGTAATTTACGCGCATACGTACAACCACGTCCGATGCCGGCCGCGCCGCCCCTGGCCCGCATAAATGAGAAAGCGTTGCTATCGAGTAGCTCTTCGTGTATCTAATGCAGAAAAACCTAATGCCGAAAGTTTGATTTTACCAGTGGCTTTAGATATGGCGGAGATTATGTTTGGCAAACAAGAGATCGAAAAACTCAAAAGAATACCTCTGTCTGGCAGTACCATTCAACGCAGGATAAGCGATATGGCGGCTGAAGTTCGTAATCAAGTCATAGAAGAAATAAAAGTAAGTACTTTTGTGTCCTTGCAATTTGATGAATCTACAGATATTGCACAGACTTTACTGCGGTAGCTTTTGCAACTCCGCTACAGAAGTTTCGCGACCCCCCCAAAGAGGCTTGAGGCCCCCCCCCCCAGGGGGTCGCGACCCACACGTTGATAAACACTGCATTAAACAGTAAAAGTAAGGGCAATGGGCGGCCTTTTTACTTTAGAGCGGTCTCTTCCAGACAATCCGGGCTATGGATTTTATGAACGAAAGATTCGAAAGTGTATGACGGTGGTGTGCAAATTAAACACATATATAAATAGGATATATAAATATCACATAATACATATACATAAAATGAATAAAAAATAGATAATAATAACACATTATATCTCTATATAATTATATAAAAGAAAGTCGTGTTAGTTACACTATTTATAACTCAAGAACAGCTGTACCGACTTGGCTGAAAATTGGTGGGGAGGTAGCTTAGAATCAAGAGACGGACATAGAATATTCCTTTTTATCCTGTTGGAACCGGTAGGTGGTGCTGAGATCGGGTTCTAGAATCCTCCTAATCAACTGGACCGATTTTGGTGATTTTGTTTTTGTGTGTTTGAGTGGGTTTCCGGATGGTTTAGATTCGCAATTAGAACCGGTAGGTGGCGCTGGGATCGGGTCTTATAATATTATTTTTTCAGAGCAGAACAACTTCTGCCGTTGCCGCTAGTATATACTAATATATACATATTAAACATACTAATATATACAGATATAAGTTGTTCATAAAATAAAGTATAACATGGAAAGAAATAACTTATTTCTAAAGCTATGTATTATTATTAATATAAATTATCTAAAACATCTTAGTCGGTGCTTAGTAATTTTCAAAATGTAGTCATTTTTATGTTTTAATTTGCACCGACTTCGAGATGTTTTAGATAATTTATATTAATAATAATACATAGCTTTAGAAATAAGTTATTTTATACTTTTTAGTTTTTGAAGTCGGTTTTTTTAAACGAAGTTTATTTTATTTTATTTGTTACTTTTTAGTGCCTAGCTATGTATGGGTAGACCTACGAAAGGTGCCGCCCTTCTTAAAAAATATAGGTCCCAAGAAACGGGAACATAAAAATGTTCGTAAAATATAAACTACTGGGCCAAACTATGATAAATTTTTAGAGGACCAAATGGCAACTATTCCGCATCAAACTAAACAAGAATCACGTAAATCCGATCATAAATCTTAGCGTAATCGGTGTACATATGGAACGGAATGGAATTTTTTTCATAAAAAATTAATAAAATGGAAACTACTGGGCCAAATTATGTCAAATTTTTAGGAGACTAAATGGCAACTATTCCGCGTCGCAAAAAAAAAGAATCACGTAAATCGGATCATAAATCTCGGAGTAATCGGTGAACATACATAAAAAAAAGATCCCGACGAATTGAGAACCTCCTCCTTTTTTGAAGTCGGTTAAAAAGTCAATTGCACGAATGAAATAGTTTCTTGCAGCTATTGTATTACTGAGGGCACTCCTGAAGAGTACAGGCCTATGTGAATGATAATAAAGCACTCTGGACTGAAGTTAACTTAAGAAAACGTTCGACAGAAGTTACTACAAAAGGATTCACGTCATGGTTAACTTGGCATTGACTGTTAATAAGAAAATGAGTCAATACAAGGACATGAACACAACCAAAGTAACTTCTGTCGAACGTTTTCTGAAGTCATCTTCATCCCAGAGAAGAATATACAATATCAACTTTTTGCAATACACTTCTACTGACATAGTTGTAAACAAACAATTCCATAACACAAACCAGCCTGGGATGAACTAAAAACTTCTCAACATAGTTGAATGAATTCATCTGATAACCTCTATCAGTTATAATTTATTCAACTGATAACCTCTATCTGATGATTGAAAAATCAGTCCTTAAAAGAATATTTTGCTTACATAAAAGGTATCTTTGGATATAAATAATTTTCCTTTAACCTCTCTACGGATTTAATGCGAATTAAGGTCATGAAAAATCCATATATTGAAAGCACATTATACAAGTAAAGAAAATATTTCGTAACGACGACGGATGAAAGTTTAATGGTAGAAGTAAAGTTCGTTCTACCGTGAATTCTCAAGTAGAGTTTGCACTGAGTTTCTCTTAATGAGTGTTCATTTAAAACCTACTTCCTTTCACCTGCAATGCGCGTTGTGTACGTTCCATAATATTTATTCGTATTTATTCTGAGGAAAACCTTGACTAAGGTACTATGTAGTTGTTATATGTGTAGGTAGTTCAAGTCTGCAGTCGTAAATATTTTTAATACATATTAAATTCAGATATGAAGATGAGCTTGTTTTAACGTTTATATGTATTTGATGCTGGCTCAACCCCCATTCCCCCTATATTTATTATGGGTTTTGTAAAAATGTAGATTTTTCATTGCTTTAGGTATGTATCTACCTAATGCGGGTACCATTTATTTGCATTTATTTGAATTATTCATTTGTCATATGCAAATATAATTATGTATTTGTCGATTATCTTCAACACATATGTTGCATGTTTAAACGACGTGCATACAATATAATATTATTATGAATAGCCTTTCAATAAGAAAACGCAGAAGAGTTTCGAAAGTAGAGAAATTGGCTAAAGATATTAGGAATCTATCTCTTACTGATCATGTGAATGCTTCACATGATGAGTAAGAGATCGATTCCTAATGAATAAAATGATATGAAAGTCAAAATATTGACGATGGAGGACGCTAAAAATCGTGTAAATTAAAGTAAGATAACAGACGAGAATAATAAGTGCTTGTAATGGCTAAAAGTAAACAATGATTTATTATTCACGAAAAGTAAAAGCCGGTTTAAAAAAAATATAATACTACCGCTCATCAGAATTTTCATGGAGGTCGGTTTATTAAATAATTTAGTAGAATTTCCTTTGCTTCTTGGAGTCCTGCAACCATTTTAGCTCAAAGTCGTATGTCCTTCTAATACAAAGTTAGGAAACGTAGTCACTGAATAGCGCAACTAAATAGGTTATGCAAATGCAAGCCAAGTTCGATTTGCGCCAGGTTTGAGGCGAAGAGAACTAACAACGTGTACAAATATTGTACAAGTTTATAATTGTGTATTCTAACCACCGAAAATGCTTACATTTCTGTGATTAATGCAGATGAATGACAATAGTAAACCCTAATAGAGTAGTACTCTCGTGTTATTAGAAACTGTATAAACTCAGAAATGTGTAATAGTGTAACTTTTAGGTATATCTGTCTTATTAGGTAACTAGCAGATCCGGCAGACCTTCCTGCCCTGAAATAACTAAAATTTAAACCCGAGCATTGCCACCTACTGTCTCAAATTATGAATCTATACCATCCCGAAAGCCACTCAAACACACACAAAAATTACATCAAAATCAGTCCAGCGGTTTAGAGGTTCAATGACATACACACGTACACAAAAATGATACAGATGAATTTTTAAGTGTCTTTAGTTAAATCCGAAAGTATAAGAAATAGTGAAAAACACTTAAAGCAGGGACGGGGCTGATTTTGAAAAAACTAAAGCGGTATCATTAGAGTTTTGAAAAATCAATATAAGCATGAGTGACGTAAGCTGCCAATTGCAGAATAATGCGGAGTTCCAAAACTGTTTTTTTCTGCAATTTTTTGCATAAATTAATCACAAATGCAACAATTAAAGATTCGATAATATATATAGTAAGTTTTATTTATAATATATCTTTTGTATACATGATGAAGTAAAATAAAAACTTCGTTTAAAAAACCGACTTCAAAAACTAAAAAACTAAAATGTATAAAATAACTTATTTCTAAAGCTATTATTATTAATATATAATATTATCTAAAACATCTTAAAGTCGGTGATTAGTACATACATACATACATACATAACTTCACGCCAGGTCCCTTGCGGGGTAGGCACGAACAACAGAGCGCCATACAGGCTTATTCTTACACACTTCACTTGCTTCTTTGACATTCATAGCTCTTGTCATGCACGCTCGTCTGTTCTTAAGGCTCCTGACATCACCTTCTGCTAATACACGATCAATTTGATCATGGAAGGTGTGTCGTGGCCTTCCGCGACTTCGGCATCCATCCACTTTTGCATTGTATATCTGTTTAGTCATTCTTTCATCATACATTCTTTCCACATGCCCGAACCACCGGAGCATTCCTTTCCTTACCTTCACCGGTGATTAGTAATTTTCAAAATATAGTAATTTTTATGTTTTACTTTGCACCGACTTCAAGATGTTTTACATAATATTATATATTAATAATAATAGCTTTAGAAATAATTTATTTTATACATTTTAGTTTTTGAAGTCGGTTTTTTAAACGAAGTTTTTATTTTTTATTTGTTACTTTTTAGTGTCTAGCTATTGTATGGGTGCGAATGGTGCCGCGCTTCTTAAAAAAATATAGGTCCCAAGAACCGGGAACAAAAAAATGTTCGTAAAATTTTCATTTTACGGGGCCAATCTATGTCAAATTTTTAGGGGACTACATGGCAGCTATTTCGCGTCGAACAAAAAAAGAATCACGTAAATCGAATCATAAATCTCAGAGTAATCGGTGTACATATGGAACGGAGTGAAAATTATTTCCATGAAAAATGTTCATAAAATGAAAACTACGGGGCCAAACTATGTAAAAAATTTAGGGGACCAATTGGAAGCTATTCTGCGTCGAACAAAAAACAAAAATCACGTAAATCGGATCATAAATCACGGAGTAATCGGCGAACATACATAAAAAAAGGCAAAAAAAAAATATCCCGACGAATTGAGAACCTCCTCCTTTTTTTGAAGTCGGTTAAAAATATCGTGAGGAAACCTGTAAACACGATTATTGTCGTGCGAAATCCACGTAGTTGGTATATCGTACCCATGAAATGTGATTAAAAATATATTTTGTTTAATTTTCAATGGGGCATTTTTAACACAAAATTTTATTGCTAAACACGACTTTTTTGTAAAAAAAGAAAAACATTTTTTTAATGCTAAATGAAAATATAAACTGATTAAGGACTAAAATGTCATTTGAACTTGGTTGATTCTTGAAATCAAATTACAAGTTGGTTTGTACAATCTTGAGAACAGGTGCTGATAATCACCGAGTCATATCGCAGATGAAATTCAAGCTCAAACGTGAGTCGCGATGTTGGTTTTGAGAAAGCTAAATTCGTTCTGTTTTATATGAATCTGTAATTTGATTTCTATTTCTGTCAGAAGTTTTGTATCTCAAAAATAAATGATAAAATCTTAATATTTTCTTAAGTTTTCTTAACTTGTATACATAATATAACTACGTTTTAACGGTTTTAAGCGCGGTAATTTATTTGATTTTTGTTATTCCAACCACTACTGCAGATTCTATAACGCACAAATCCTCGCGATTGAGAATCGTTTCATACCTAAAACGATGCGTGAGGCTATTGAAATCAGAAAACACCCAAATTTCAGTAGAGAAGATGGTTGGTAAGTACCACCTGTTTGGGATCAAAACTATTAAGACCCAAACCCAGCAAAACCCAACTGCCGACCTCAAGACACTGTGAGCTCGTTCGGCGCCGGAACACAAACCAACTTGACTGATAATTTCTTTTATTTTTCCTTCCATCCATTTTAATATTATGTATAAATGATTAGAGCTAGGCATGTTTGCTGTGGAGTTTCTTGCAGCGCTTCTTCTCTTCAAGTCATAACATGTTGCGAAGCGGTGGTAAATTAGATTAAGCTCCCAGCTTCCATAGGTTAAATAATAACAATAAACAAAATTAAAACTAAATAATTAAAATGAACACGTTGACGTATGCTAAATAAAACTTTAACAATACTCGTTGACACTTGAAATCTTTGTCTTCCGTGATCACGGCCACTGAAAAGTGGGCGAAACGTCGGAATAACAAAAATCAAGTAAATTATCTGGCTTCAAACAGTTAAAACGTAGTTTTATAAAATCTTATCTTAAAGCGTACCTATATTCGTCAAATGATGAATTAGTATTAAAATCGCCATACAAGATGTTCTACTTAATTTTCGTGCTTAGAAGAACTACGCTAATAGATCTTTACATTCTACTAAAACTGTGGGTTGTTTTGTTGCTTCTTACGACAGGCCTTGTTATCCTGCGGCCGGGCCCGCAGGAAATTGTATTCTTTCTCCGTTCCTGCACGGAACAATATGAATGACCATTTCGCCGTCATTTATTTAATTTTAGCAAAGGTGCATATACTTTTTTTGATATTGCTGGGGAATGCGTTTACGCATCTCCTCGGACCATCGGCAGTGGTCTACAAGGCGTATCTGGTCATCCCAGGGACCGGCTGTGCACACATCTACTATCAGTAAGGAGTTGAGATATGCCCGCCGATAGACCCATTAACAGCGTTCCCCGTGTCTTTGTGAGGCCACAAGGTATGTTTTGGACGCTGCGGACGCTGGGGTCCCCTGAGATCAGGCTCACCATGAACCTGGGTATGGCTTGCCAGCGAAGCCCCAGACCTCAACTTAATTCCACTAATTCATTAGGAGGAGGTGAGCGCAACAGTGTCTTCAAACCCCTGTTCGTCGTCTGCGACGGAGGTCCGCTAGCTAGTCCTCCGCCCTAAGCTTCTCGGCCGCCTCCTTCTGTAGCATGACATCCTCACAGAAGCAAGCGACTGAGAGATATATAAGTAGTATATATAGCTTGAGTGGTATATATATATTATATTGTTACGTACGAGCGGGGGTACGCACTTGTGGATTGGAAGAAAACACCAGTTTTTAATTTAAAAGCTTTTATTGACTTACAAAGCCGCGCACAGTACCTCCCTGTAGAGTTGCTGTCCTTAAACACACGACCAACGATGCACAATTCCGACGATAAGTTGTCAAACCCTCAATACCGTCGCCGATATTGCATAGACCACCTCCGATATTATCGCGTGTAGCTCGCCTCTAGTTCCTATCTCGAACTACGCTACACACTTCCTTCACGTATCTATCCACCAAACTTGCCACTAAATTCACCACTTGATTCGTCTCTGTACTCTAACAACTCTTTAGTATCGCACTTGTTGCTTCACCGTCTTGGACTGACTCAACTTTTAACTCTTAAACTTTCAACTCTAAACTGCCCGGTAGGCGCGCCTTACGCTGTTTATATACCTGGAAGAATTTTCTAGAACCCATCTATCTATCTCTGTCTTTTCTTTCCCGAACATTCTGTTCGGGAACTTTCGTTTATACATCTATCTTTTTCTAACATCTATTTATCTCTTTCTTTCATTTATCTTCTATCCTTTTCTAAATATATCCGTCCTTGTCTTTTTGTTCTTTTTCTAGACTTTTCCAAAAGTTCTAAAACTAACTAGATGGTTCCACCATCATTCGCCACGATATGTTAACGTTGAACAACTTTGTTGATATCAATAATTTGTTCTTTAAATCATATTAGTACATTATTATAATTAGGTATAATTTTGTATAATAACTATATGTTTTGAAGTCATAGAATTTTTTACAACTGATTCTAATCTACTTTGCGTTTAAATGAATAAAACAATATTATCTTCTAATAGGATATTCGCTATCTAAAATATTCGTATATGAGGGTATTCATGGAAAGCCTTTGTTTGATTATCCCGCCAGTGGATTATATAAATGAACAACGGTGTCAGTGTTGCCATTGGGGAAATAAACTGAATTACTCGCTATATTTTCTTTTCCTTCCATCTCTGATATCATAAAGTGATGTTCACAGAAAGGTATTTTCATTTGTTAAGATACTATTTTTGATCATTTCAATAATGACGTATTGTAAATTTCTTATCATGTCATATTAATTAGTCGAACTTTCGCCAACGCCTTAAAGCCGCAGAGGCCAACAGTAGCCAGTGACAGCCAAGTAAAGCTCGAGATGGTCATCGGACACGGCACACTGGCCGACCAAGCCTCTGACACAGCCTACATGATGGCCACCGGAAGCCACAGATCGGCCATTGAGAGTTGCTATATCGGCACTAGTACTGGAAAGCCTCCAGAAGCCCTAAGGCCATGTCACCAGAGGGTCGTTGCCCTCCGAGTTGAAGACGGAGCAAAGAGTTTTAGCTTGACACTCCAACCAATCCCATCTAAAGAAATTGAAGATTTTATGATGATCATAACGGTGAAGACAGTTATTGTAAACTGCTCTAAAACTCAAATCATGTAAAATATCTATAATATTGTGACATTGCAAAGGCGTTGCGTCTTTAAATTGAAGAACTTTAAAAAATCGACTACAATAGATCACTAACAACGGAGAATTTCTTTTAGGACCGATTTTTCAATCGTCAGATAGAAGTTATCAGTCGAATAAATTATAACCTGACTAAATTCAAAAGTGAAACTGTTATATTTAATTTAATTTTCCCATGTTGTTGTACTTTATTCCTGTGAATAACTTTTATCTGGTGATTGAAAAATCGGCCCTTAATTCAATAAATCCCAATATAAAATAGATTAGGAATAGATTACTCATCCTTTGAAAAGAGTTCGTAATGAAAAACAGAAATTATAGCCAATAAATTTAAGCCATTTTATTACAGCAACCGTAAGTCACGAACCCTTGAGACAGATATACTTTCATAATCTGCGATAATAACCCCCAAAAGAAAGAGTTACGTGTTAGTGACTCCTGTAGCGGGCAACTGACATTAGTTTACACTAAGGAGAACTAGATTAATATTATTAAGAGTAGGACAATATTGAACTTAAGCTCAAAAATGACGGAAAAAGCTAGATATGAGGTCAACTATTTCATTTCAATTGACGCTCTTTGTGCTTATGTGAGCCTTAGACTAGAGGGAATTTTATATATTAAAATGATTGGAGGGTAGAATAAAAAGAGAAATTGTCAATCAAGTTGGGTCTTGTCTTGAGATCGGGAAGTTGGTTTTTGCTGGAATCCCTTGATGTAAGACTAGTGTTTTAACTCCAAAGGGCACAAACTATTTTTTTGTAAGTATATTATACGTTCGACTCTAAATAAAGTAAATCTATTCCCTACTGGTCATAGTCATCAAGTCAAGGCATAGACGGCAAAGTAAATGAAAATAAAGTGTCACCATTAATCAAGCCTTGTTCACGGCACGTACAGTTTCGTGAGCCTTGTTAAGCCCCCTTTCCACGCCTAAATATTCAACCAACGCTCATTAGTCTCGAATATAAATAATTGTATTGGTACTGCTACAATGAAAAGAAAAGTTTGCTCTCGAAATTTGCATTCCTTTAAATTGATGTTTAATTATATTATTAAGTTGTTGTAGGTCAGTGATCAAATGACGTAAGTTTTTTTAGATAGTATAGGTACCCTAGGTAGAGCAATGCTATGTATAGGTCTACTTTATTACATTCAGGGTGATAATATAACGCACAAAACGCGTGTTGGTGGACCAGTTTTTAATAATTTGGAAGAAAAATCTAATTTTATTAATGAACTAAAACACAAATACGCTGCCGAAAAAATGAGCGCGATGTTTTGTCTAATTTAACAAACGTTTTGAATGATACTGGCATGTACGCATGTGTTGAAATCGAGCACTAGGGGCGCAGCTGAAACTTATCACGAGCAAACACAAAAAATAATAGTCTTGCTTGGTGTGGCCATTCTTGCGTCCCCCGAGTCTACGCCCTGAGCCTGGGCACCGTCCTATTTACGGCACTTGTGGGGGAAACAGCTCTCAGGTAAACGTTTGGCCGATCACTCCTAATTTTCATATATCGCATAATTTCATAACACATTTGTGTACCGCCATATTAAATTTTAAAAGAGGGCCTTCAAAGCCAAGTCCTTAACTATATGAAATAGCGTAAAATGTTCAAAGGAGTCTCGAGATCGATTTAGATAAAAAACTAAAGTCATTATATTTTGAAAAATCAATTACCCTAGTCGGGAATCGCATCGACTGACTTTGAAAAAAAAACACCACTATTATTTTTGCACCAGTAAATAGAGTACCTTATAAGGATCAATTTCTGTGAAGAAATGTCATACCATAAACTAAGGGAAAGGTTAAAGTACTCAAAGGAATCTTTGAGTATTTTACGCTATTTCGTGGACTTGGCCCTGAAGGCTTATTTGAAAATTTCACTATGTAGGACTACACCCCTAGTCAAGTTTAAACCACGTATACCGAGTAGTTTCTGAAAAAATAACTATGACATACGAAGCCAGACAGACAGATGTAAGGCTTTTTGATAAAATGGCAACGGGGCCCTAAAAATATTAAAATCTTACACAGCAAACTAACTCGACGTCTCGTCGTCGACAGCACAGATTTGCATATGCATATTTCATTATGAATGCAAAATGCACAGCCTCTTCTTCAATCAAGTTGATCACTAGGCTGCTTGTATGAGCAATATTGGATTGAATTTAATTAAACCAAATGGTATGAGCATTAGTTACATAGCTTTGTCTTTACAAGGCGGTGATTGTCTTTTTGTAAAGAGTAGAAATCCATTTGAAGCCTATTCACCGCAGGGGAAAAACGTGGTGGGAAGTCTGCAATTAGGGTAGCACTAGCACCGCTAGCAAATGCTATTGTCATTGCTAAAACCCCTCGGTGTTCCTTTCTTCGTCTTTATGCCAGGCCTACGGGTATATTGTCTCACGGTGAGACTTTCACCACTCCGCCAGGTCCTGGCAGGCGGTGGCACATCCGTCTTTATGATAGTCGGGGGGAACCACACCCGGAAGCGTCTTCAAGTTTTCTGTGCGTGGGGCGCGTGTACCGCGCCTTATAAGCAAAGGTGAGCGCGCGCGAAACATGGCACGCCCCCATCTCGACGGCATAACGGCGGGTGAGAACCCTTCTTCAGGGACACAAGCGCCGCCCGCTCACGGCGGCTGAAAGTCTAAACTGTCCCTCCGGCGCCGACGCGTCCTCCTTTGGGGGCAGCTAATGGTCATCCATTCTGCGATATTGTAACAGTAATTGTGACCTTATGTCTGGAAGGAACTTCGAACTTCTGTCGAAGATTTTCATCTACGCTACAACATAGGGTTATTAAAGAAGTCATATTTCTGTGCAAAATACAATGCGTTGGACACGTCTCTAGTGTTGTAAACGTCATTAGATGATAGCGTACACTTTCCATCACTTAGGATGTCTGTTTGTTGATTTGGATTATACAATAAAAAACTCACAGTCGTTTTTTCTCCGCCCATTCGTCAGCATGTTCCTGCGCTACCTTTTCCATGTGCTCCCTTGCTCTTTCAGCTTTCGTGAAGATTTGGAGTCGGTGAGCCACATCCACCTCCACTCGTTTCAAGGTTAAATCATCGCGCGCTTTTTCATCCTAAAATAGAAAACGATTTTTTATTGCAAAGCTTAATAAGGGAATGGACAATCATATCAACTTAGATTATATCTTGTATATAGATGTACAAGTGCAAGTACAAGTGTTATAGATACACCTACATCCATACAAACTTTCCAATGCTATACATATGGCTATATATAGTATATACATTTGCCGAGATGTTGTCCTGCTCTGAAAAATAAAAATCTAGATCCCGATTGCAGAGCCACCTACTGGGTCCAATTGTGGATTTAAATCGCCGAAGGACCCACTGAAACATACCAAAAAAATCAATCAAAATCGATCCAACCATATACTCAACAGTTCAACAACATACACACGAACAGGAGAATTTTACATATCTGACAACAAAAAAGAGTACTTACTAGATTCTTCATGGCCATATGTATTCTGTCCATGAATTGATTGTAAAGATATTTCCTGTATTGATTGAATTCTTTCAACGAGCACACAGCTCTACCATCTTTAGTACAAAAACCCAGTTGCTTCATACGGTTCCTTGCAGGTTTCTGGGCAAAGTGGTGAGCGAGATGAGGATCATGCATTGGTACGTAGTCGTAAGACACGTTGTTGCAGTAAGGATCTGTCAAGTCGAAGGTTGGCTGAGGACCTTCGGCACCAAGTCCTACGCGTCGAACCTGAAATAAGAAAAAGAATTTTAATACATTTATAGAACAAAAATAAAAAAGCTTTGATCAAAATTATTTCACTTCTCTTTTAACAATTACTTCACATGGTTAGTTTATTTAACTGCAGCTGCGATTTTTTGGCGAAAATTTGTATAGTTATATTTTGTGATGTTTCTAAAGTTACAGAATGTCCATTGCTTTTTCGGAAAATTTATGTATGAAAAATTTAATCTATCTAGAGAAATGTAATATACATAAGTTGTTATAACATATCAAATTGATATACTTAGTCAATAAGATTCTTTTATTATGTCTGTACCACTAATAACTGTGTAGAGACTATCATAATCATAAGGCCACCAATGTACCATATTTATTGAATAGTAGAGAACAATGACTTCATGGTTTTGGAGTCTGTTTAAAACCTGCAGAGGCTGATGTAATATTAAATAAGTATACAAGTCTGATTTCCCTTAAAGATCTTTCTAAACTCGTACAAGCCATATTGTTTATTATTTAATGCAGAACCATAGTTTTTAAGTCACGGTCCGCCGTCTCTTGTTCAAACCTCACATTACTATACATTCTTAATACATACATACACTCCTTCTCTTTTTGTGTAATAGTGTGTATGGATATTTATCTCTGTCCCCCAATTTTCCCTTACAACTTATAAGATGCCGCCTTAGTATAGGATCCCGCTATACAACGACCTTCACCGAGATGCTTATTTGATGAAACCTATTTTATATTTAATTTAATGTGTCAATAAATATATTGCATATGGGTTGCCTAAAAAATTTCAGTCCAGTATATGATTAATAAATAATGAAAAAAATAATATTTTTTTTACATTTCACCGGTTTGTTTATTGAACAAATTCTATACCAATCGAAAGTATGTAGCCCATAGAATATGCAAATGTTAGGTTGCCTATTCTTTTCCGGTCACAACTCTTGGGTAGCCAGGTATAATCCTTTTCATGTTCAAGATCAAATAGCATGCGCACTCTCTTTCTTTAAATGGACGGACTTCAAACAGCTGCTATGCTGTGTCCTCTTCTATCGCATGGGATATGGTTGGTTAGGACCCCCCAGCCACACATATTCTCTCGCAGCAATATTTCACTTTTCAAAATTCGATAACCGGAATTCGGGACTGATTTTTCGCAGGCAACCCTATACCACCGTGTTCATAATGAAATAATCTTTATTTTAATTTAATTTTAATTCAATAATCAGACCAGTGCAAAATGCTAGTATCGATTTACATGTTTATACCTGGCTACCCGAGAGTTGTGACCGGAAAAGAATAGGCAACCTAACATTTGCATGTTCTATGGGCTTCATACTTTCGATTGGTATAGAATTTGTTTAATAAACAAACCGGTGAAATATATATAATAATTATTTTTTAATTATTAATTAATCATATACTGGACTGAATTTTTTTAGGCAACCCATATGCAATATATTTATTGACATCTTTAATTATGTAGGTATATAAAATAGGTTTCATCAAATTAGCACTCGGTGAATAATCCATTGAAATCTTACAATTTAAGGACCGAATATTGCATTTTTTAGAGGATGCAATTTTATTTTTGGGACATGTGTGGGGGTTCAATAGAAGCTTAACCTCAAGTTTATGGGGTCGCCACCCTTGTCCCCAGGCCGCCATCTTGGAAAAAGGGGTGAAAACACTTTTTTCGCGATATCTCGGAAACTATGCGTCTTACAAAAACATTGTTAAGTCATAATTTGTAGTAAATTGTTTTGTCTACAAATATGTTTATATAACTTTTTGCCCTAAATTAAAAATTAAAGAAGTCATAAGCAAAAAAGTGAGATTTTTTTTATTCATTCCTAACTCTTTTCTTTACCATAGAACTTACCAAATTTATCTTATCGAATGTTAAGCAGGTAGAAAAGGTCCCCCGTTTTCCCCGCCACCTATGAGTAGAGTCCGTAACCGCGTTTTTTTTACATGGTATCCCCAGTAGGCCTACTCCACGGACATCTTGCTTATAAGGTAATCCTCGACATCATAATATTTTTAATCACTTATTAGCTAGCTACTAAATCGATTTTTCTTCGATGGTCCAGGCTGTGGCTCAGAATCTAAATCAACGTCAAATCTGAAAGTTTGAGGAATGACAGGAGTTAAAATTGGAGTCATAGTTGGAAGTTCATCTTCAAATTCATTTTTTTCCATTAACTTTGATATCTCCATAATGTTGCTGCATGTTTCGCCAGAACATACATAAAAATGAAATGCAAAGCTCATATAAAATTTCAATGGACTAGAAGGTCGTTGTATAGCGGGATCTTAGCCTACCTCTTTGTCGTCGGATTCGTTTGTGGCTTTAAAAATACAGACATGTCAGAAATAATAAGATATAATAATAATAAGATTTTTATTTGATAAGGCAAGTACAGTGCGTTGTTGAAACAAACTAAATGGCAGCCGCCCTGAAAAGTGATTACTATTGTTGAAATGATTGGTTAAGGCGTTTCAATTTCCGTGCATGTATGATATCTACTTTATTTTTATTTTTATTGCAGGAGTTCAGCAGACAGGCAGATGGCCCACTTGTTGGAAAGCGGTTACCGTCGCCTATGGACATTTGCAACACCAAAGGTGCTACAAATGCGCTGCTGCTCTCTTAGGGGGACTGGAACCTGGCCACTAATGCCGAAACACAACTCAAGGTTGTTATGGCGACGTACTTTAGACCAGGGGTGGTAGCCATCCAGGCGGGCAAATGCCCTACCACCTGGCTGTGGGTTGTTTTGTCGCCTCTTACGACAGGCCGCCCGGCCGAAGGAAATTGTATTCTTTCTACGTTCCTGCACGGACTAGAGAGACTTCTGAAGCCTAGGCGGATTCTTAGTCGACGAAGGATTGAGTGAGTCTATCTAATTAATGTATTTATTTATTATTATACGACAAACTATGACAAAACAACTGACGGAAACAAAATTATACTATTATCTTCAGCGGCTTTCAGTGTATGGAATATCCGGGGTTTCGTTTACTTACGGATTCCGCACGCGGCGCGAGCGCGCGCGCACGCACACACGCACACACACACACACGCACACACACACACACACACACACACACACACACACACGCGCGCGCGCACACACACACACACACACACACGCACGCACCACGCACACACAGCACAAAATAGCACATATGTTGTGATTATCTTAAACAAGAGTGAATACAATTTAAGTATTTTTGTTTCAACTTGCATAACAAGACAAATACCTACACTTCATCTTTAATAATATGCGTCATACCCTCGAGTTTGCTATAAGTGACCTGATTTTGTAAACTAGGGTGGACATTGCGACAGTAATTGCATTAACTGCACACCGGATCTCTGCTGCGAGCAATTAATTCAGTACGGGCACAACTTTATTGCAATTTATCGATTTATTACTCCATGAAATTGGTGATATTGAGGTCTTTCGAGCAACATTTAATAATTTAACTAGTATCTACTCTGTTTAGAAATTTCATTATATATAACTAAAGGAATTAAAATACCTATACAGAGAGTTAACAAAGCTGTGTGGTTTAATAAACTCCAGCGACACCAAAAAGTATAAAGCGGCCTTGGGATAATCGCTTACTGAAATTGATACATGTCTAGGTATCTGGTAGTATGCTTACAAAAGCATAGACAAGTGCAAAATTCCTCTTTATTTTGATACTTCTCATGTTCATATCATTCTAATGAATCTACAAACACAACAGCTTTAGGAGCTCAGGTTTGGCTGTTGCATGATTTTTAGAATTCAGTTGTCACTTAAAAAGCTAGTTATTCTGTTATTCTAATATGAATAAAGTTGTATAATTATAAAGATGGTGCTTCACATGGGATAGAACTAGAAAACACTTTATTGTTCACCAAAATAAACAATTACAGAATAAAAATAATTACATTAATTAAAGGCAAAACAACAAGCGGCCTATCTATATTAGAAACATTAAAGATTGTGGCGACTGATATTTATAATTATTTATTTCATTGCCTACTGTACTGTTAATAATAATAAATGGCATTACAGTGTGCCAAGCTTCAGTTGGGGATTGCCGACAATTTAGATCGCTCGGTGCTGTAAAGATTTTTTTTTTATTGCTGAAGCTCAGCACACAGGCTGACGATCCCAACTGTGATAGAAATTGGTTACCGTCGCATATGGACTTTAGCAATACCAGTGGTACTGCTAATGTGCTGCCGGCCTTGAAGGAGAAACTGGAACCTGGCTAGTGATGCTGCAACGCAACTTAAAGTTGTTATGGCGGCATACTCTAGATCAGGGGTGGTAGCCATTCAGACGGGCAAATGCTCTACCACCTGGCTGTGACTTGTTTTGTCGCCTCTTATGAGAGGCCGTCCGGCCGCAGGAATAAGTATTCTTTTTCCATTCCTGCACGGAGAATAACGTACAGAAAATAATTTTTGATAATGAGAATGAACATAAAACACTCTCATCCCAATAAATATAAACATGTGGATTGTTTACCTAATCCATGAATACTTTTTGGTTCGAGTCGAGTGAAAAGGTCCGTGATTGTGCTTCTCAAGTGATGTAGGTACAAGTATATTTACATAATAAAAGACGTTAACTCCTTTAGATAAAAAGGCGAGACGAGAAAAACGTTTGATACAAACAAATTGTTATTGCAGCTTATAATAATGCTCAGTGTGCCTTTACATTTGAAGCAAATAAACATATCATTTTCGAATATTTTGTGAAATAAAGTATTTATTATACGCTGATTCAAGTTATTTTTTTAAATTGTTTGCTATGAGTTGATTTCGATATCATGTACGTTTACATAATTAGTTTGATTAAAATTAAGATACCTGTGTAGAAAGTTTCTTATCTAGTTTATAATATTATTCATAAGACGATAATTGGACACAGTTACGCCATCTAGCTTATATCCGTGTAGGAATTGAGACAAGATACTAATTCTTGCAGTCGAACGGACTGTCGTAAGAAAGAGGAAACATAATCACCTACAGCCAGGTGGTACGGTATTTGCGCATCTAGAAAATATTGTAATTACCTTTGAGTATCTTCCGGCATCAGTGGTCAGGTTCCTGTACCCCTCTTCTAGTATCATATTGGTGTTGCACATGTCCATAGGTGACGGTAACTACTTGCCATCAGCTGGGCAATTAGTCTGTCTGCTGTATTCTAAAGAAAAACTAGAATTAACACAGAACGTCAATTATGATGTTAGTTAAGATATTTATAACAAGCTCTCTTATCCGTGCAGGAACGAAGAATTAAATTAAATTTGCAGCCAGACGTCCTGTCGTAATAGGCGACATAACAGCCCACAGCCCATCTAGATGGCTACCATTCCTGGTTTCGAGTATGACGCCATAACAACCTTGAGTTGTGTTACGATATTAATTGCCAGATTCCAGTTTTCCTTTAGAGAGTAACAGCACATTTGTAAAACCTTTGGTGTTATAAATGTCTATAGGCGATGGTAACCGCTTTTTATTAGGTGGGCCGACAGTCTGTATGTTGAACTCGTTCAATAAAAAAAGCTGCCTAGAATGGCAAACTCGCTCCTAGACCTAATTTCGAGAAAGTCTACGTTGTCTCCGTTGGTACGACCTACTTACAGAACGATTACTTCCATATGATACGAACAAATTTCTGGTCGTGCTACCTTTTCCAGGACTCAGTAGAAGGAAAACCTTACCCATTCAAGAAATCCTGGCTTAAACGGATAAGGGATGAATTTTATGCCACTAACCTTATAATAAGGGACACTGATGACAGTGCAAAATGGAGAAGAAAAAGCAGTAAAGCGAACTTCATATGGATGGAAGCGGGATTTAACGTTAGGATACTGATGTCAACAGATATAACATTTAAGGGAGTGAAGCTGAGTGGTCCATCTAATATGAAATTTGGTACGTACGTAATTTCGATAACAGTTGTAAATATAGGATCACTTTTCTTCCAATAAGTAGAACTATTTCCGTGGCGTACGGATTAACGCAAGCAAAGTAGAATGGAAAGCTTAGTTCTTTTTTCCAAATTCACATTTTGTACGAAAATGCTTTAGAATTCAATTTCTAAAACCGAACTCAATTATGTTAATGAATTTCCAGCTCAAATCACGAAGTGCTCGGTTCGGCTTTTATCGTTGATTTCATTCCCTACATCCGGGCTAATCTCGACATTCCTACACATGACAAACGGAGTATAAATAAACGCATTTGCAAAAAAAACGGGCGGTTTTGATTTTCATTCATATTTAAAAAGATACAATACCAAAAAGGTTTCAATCGTTTGTACACGTTACTGGCCGGTTTTAAAAATGCTGTGGTATTTAAAAAAGTACGTTCTAAATTCAATTTTTCATTTGATGTTCATTTTTACAGAAAACCCCTTTTTATCCTACATTTTTGGCGCGAAGTTCCAGAAGTTAACATCGACTTTCATAACTTTTATTCAATTTTTATCGATTAATTTCATATCCTTGACTGTCAAAGCTTTATTTAATGCTGTTTGGCTGTATCAAAAATGGTAGATAAAGTGGTAAAAGCTACCAAAATTATCGCGCTGCTTGAAGAGGGTTGCAGCCAATGTTTCGTGGCTAGGAGGCTAAATGTTAGTCGCTCGACAGTCCAAAGGACCTGGCAGCGATATCAGGAGACTGGTTCCGTCGAGAGAAGGCCTGGTTCTGGAAGAAAACCATGTACCCAACCACGGGATGATCGTTTTCTTGTGAGTCGCGCATTGAGAAATCGCAAATCTTCGTATGTGGATCTTAAGAACAACCTCCAAGAAGTAAGAAATGTGCATATTAGTCTATGGACGGTCAGGAGGAGGCTTCTCGCTGCCAATATACGCAGTCACCGCCCGGCCCGCGGCCCCAAATTACTCCGTGAGCACAGAGTTCACAGGCTTAGGTTCGCTAGAAATTGTGAATCATGGACTCAAGACGATTGGAATAGGGTTTTGTTCTCTGATGAAGCCAGGATATCTCTGTTCGGTGAAGATCGACGTCGGCGAGTGCTAAGAAGACAAGGAGAACGCTTTGCAGAGGCATGTTTCGAAGAAATCACACCTTATGGTGGGGGCTCTGTTATGTTTTGGGCAGGAATAAATTCAATGGATCGTACAGAGTTAGTCTTCATTGAAAACGGCTCACTGACTGGGCATCGATACATAACGGAAGTTCTAATTTCTCATGCACAACCCGCATTGGCCGCTCTAGGTGAAGACTCGATTTTTATGGACGACAATGCTCGCGCCCACCGATCCCGCGATGTTAATGCGTATGTGCAAGAGGTCGGCATTCGTCGTTTGGATTGGCCAGCTCGAAGTCCCGACCTCAATCCCATAGAGCATGTCTGGGACGTTCTGAAACGGCGTGTGAGATCAGTACACCCGGCTCCGCAGACCATCAGAGAGCTGAAGAATGTGATTACTGCGGAGTGGGAACGTATTCCGCAAGCAAGTATCCGGGATATACTCGATAGCATGCCCAGACGAATTCAAGCTGTGATTTTAGCTAGAGGGGGTCACACTCGATACTAAACATTTATCTGCTTTTACTTTATTAAAGAAAAACAAACAAAAATCTTTTTTATTTTTACTTCATGAGCATATGCACTACTAGCGAATATACACTACTAGCGAGGTTTAGCATTATTTCCCATAAATTGTATCTAAATTTTATGAAATACTGATGAAAACGATTATTTTCTTATTAATTTAGCAAATTGTGTGGATAAAACTACCTATAATTATCAAACAAAGAAATATTAACATTTGAAATGGTTCATTGCTTAGGTGCCCGTTTTTTTTGCAAATGAGTGTATTTAATTCGCCTTTGGGGAATCCTCTATATTCGGCAACAAGTTTTGTACACTTTGTATAGCGAGACATTTTGAACGGTAAAGAAGAGTAAAAGAAGAATATTGTGTTTCAATTTTAGAAATCATGATGGGCGAGATATTTTGGCAAGAGCTTATGACTTGGCTTTAATATACTCTTATGGACTAAGAGCCGGTGATCGCCAGATCTACCAAATAGTATAAAGGCTAAAAAAGTTTCTGTGCAAGTATCCTACAGCAGGTAAGAAGGTTTGGATATTATGAATCTCGAACCGTGGTGGCTTTGACAGATAACAGGTAGCAAAGGTGAGCATAATTGCTGCCCAAAAACATTATAGCATAATGCGCAATTTTTTTGTATGTTCTACAGAATACTATTAGAATATCATACCATCCGTTGCCAGACACTTTGTAGGGTGGCAACCCCCTGCCAGACGCCTTTAAAGTTTAATAAATAATAATTCTACATACGTCATAATATAAAATCTGAGTTTTATATATGTTACTTGGTCAACTATTCAAATATGTTTCCCAAACGGCCAGACAGTTTCAAAAGTTCTAACTCTCTCCCAGACATAGTTGAAGGTCAGCTGTAGGGGCGAGCGCAGAGGCGGTTTATATACTATATGCAATATAAGTATAAGTAGTGAGTATGATTTATTGGTCAATCCAATCGTACAAAAATATTATTTTTATAAATTAAAAATATCTTTCAATTGATATCAATTTAATTATAATATAAAAGATATATATTAATATAGGTATATATATTAATATAGGTAAAAAATAACTTAATCATTTTACAAGTAGTTGGCTATGTTAATGTCTTCATCGCTACTGCAGTTTGTAACTTGATCATTTTCATTATCATCTTCTTCTTCAGTTTCTGTAAAAATATAAACAAGGTACTGATAATTTGAACAGCTAAAAATTAATGTATAATAATTAAGATAACAAACAACTAAATACCTGATGGAGCTATCAGTGCATCAGTGACAAAGACATACTCACTACTTATACTTATATTGCATATCTATACTAATATTATAAAGCTGAAGAGTTTGTTTGTTTGTTTGTTTAAACGCGCTAATCTCAGGAACCACTGGTCCGATTTGAAAAATTCTTTCAGTGTTGGTTTTTTGAAAATATAATATAGCCTTTCTCGATAAATGTACTATCATTTATCGAGAAAGGCTATATTATATTTTCAAAAAATTAGGGATACTTATTAAAAGTCCAATAATGTAACCCAAGGTGTAAAAAAATGACCCGAAAAATCCTTACACGGCGTGCGCTGCGAAAACTATTGATTATAGAACAAAATAATGTACTAGCTCTTTGCAGAGCATTCTCTACAAAAAATATCGCGTAACCATATATCTAACTATTGTAGTTATCTCACAATAAGTGTTTTCTTTTATTAAAAAAATAAAATAAAATGCCGTCGCTTCAAAAACTCTTTATTTTGTATCTTGGTATTAATCCTTATCAAAATAAATTACTCCATATTCAAGACTAATTCAATACCTTTCTAGAACTTTCTGAATTATTCAATTCGGACTTTTCATTAAAAAAATATCGCGATATTTAAAATGTAAGTATTAGTGTTGTAGCCAAATAAGTATTAAGTATTGCGCGCGCATGTATGATGTGGTGGGCAGTCATGAGGGGCGATACCAGGAGACGGACATAGGATACTTTTTATCCCTTTGGAAACGGTAGGTGGCTCTGAGATCGGGTACTAGATTTTTAATTTTTCATAGCAGGGCTGCTAGTATAAACCGCCTCTGCGCTCGCCCCTACAGCTGACCTTCAACTATGTCTGGGAGAGTGTTAGAACTTTTGAAACTGTCTGGCCGTTTGGGAAAGATCTTTGAATAGTTGACCAAGCAACATATATAAAACTCAGATTTTATATTATGACGTAAGTAGAATTATTATTAATTAAACTTTAAAGGCGTCTGGCAGGGGGTTGCCACCCTACAAATTGTCTGGCAACGGATGGTATGATATTCTAATAGTATCCTGTAGAACATACTAAAAAACTGCGCATTATGCTATAATGTTTTTGGGCAGCAATTATGCTCACCTTTGCTACCTGTTATCTGTCAAAGCCACCACGGTTCGAGATTCATAATATCCAAATCGTCTTACCTGCTGTAGGATGCTTGCACAGAAACTTTTTTTAGCCTTTATACTATTTGGTAGATCTGGCAATCACCGGCTCTCAATCTATTATAGAGAGCATTGAAGAAGAATACTGTAAAACCCCCCCAAATAGAATAATAAAGAGACTATGTGTCTCTACCCCATAAAGATCCAGAAGATGTATATAAATACATCTATGAGCGATGAGTATATAGATACTCTCAAATTTTTCGTCCTTATAATTATTATAAGGAAATCTAATATAGATTTTCCTTTATTTAAGTTGGCTGTGATAATATGTCTAGAGATAGGTATCCTACGTTGTGTGTATACATATTGTAGTAACTCAGTTCTATGGTAATTTGTCTGGACAAGTAATTCATCTAAAACTAAGAAGTTGATTTGTACCCGGTATAAATAACGGATTGTGATTACCTATAGATTTACCAAACTACTTGCCTACCTTTAACGAAACTAGGGTGAGAGAATAGTCCGCTTCCGTAGAGAATACATTCCTATACCTAGGTATTTAAATATATAACTATAATACATTATTTATAAGAATTTGATTTATTAGATTTGTATATCAAAATATGTGTATATAATACATATAGGTATTATATGTATAAGATGTTTGTAAGATCTTAGTGATTATAAACTATGAGTTTAATGAGTATATATAAATGATATAATAAATTATGGAATTTGGAGAGGGATTTATTTAATGAAGATTTAATAAAAAGGTATAATAAAACCCAAAATGCCTTCCACCCGGGTGAAGAAGTGATCCCTCAAAATCACTTTTTATTATACCTTCAGGATAGAAAGGAACTGGTCGATGAACCAATCGCAATAATTATATTCTTTAAATATTATGTGAGTCATTTAGGCCGATAATCCAGTTCGGTTATAGTGTGTGAGGCCAGAATAGGGTTTTGAGAGTGCCAAAGCAACTCACAAAAATACATAGCGTCCTTTCGGTACTTAGTATCGTAATACTGCCCCCTGAGGCTATCAAGTATAAATAGGCTGTCTTTCTGTATATAGAATTTAGACGCCGAGTGATTGGTAATATAGCACTCAGGTGGGAAGCACTTACTAGTCACTAGTCACGCATGTATTGATTTGAGATATAGGCCACGAAGACGAGCGTTTCACCAAACGTTTCATATCAGCATTTAAATGACTAACAATAATTTGTTGAAAGTGCCAATATGCAGCTTTCAAAAATACATTGTGTACAAATCAGACGGTTCGGATATTTCGAACGTGCACTGCGAGTTACTGTGTCTAGACCAACAATCTATTATAGAATTATCGACCATAGATAGACAAGTAAAGCTGTATTAGAGCTCAAGCAGATACACCACTGACGAACACAAGTATTATATAATTTAATTACGATTTAAAATATTGGCTCATTTCCCAGCATGAGGATAGGAAAGGTATGATATGATACCATTGGCATAGCCTTACCTTTTAAGTGTTTTAATTTAAGGAAATTAACTATCAATTGAAACAGTCATTTGGATCAGAGTTAATTCCATTGATAATCAACACAGAAAGATAGGCATCCAGTGCCGACTGAATTTAACAGTTCATTGGTGAGTCATATCTACCTCAATACAGTTCAGGTCAAGCTAGACCAGACAACAAGAGCCGTTTACTTAAGCAGACAAGACAGAGTACTGACTCGAAGCACTACCGGGTAACAACCCATTCCGCCGCATTTGTCAATTGACATTTGCGAACGACCTATGTGTAAAACACAAACTGTGAATGAGGATGTTACGATAATAAATATCGTACCCACATGTAGGCAAGAATCATGTACCATAGCTACGATGTACAATTCTCAAGAACTAATCGAGCTATCTGTCCATTTTGCCAAGCACTGCCTTGTATAGAAATGACTAAACAAGAACTTGTGTCAGAAATAGAATAAATATGTGTAGTAATAAGTATGGGCTTTTAACCCTGATCCAAGTTAAACTGGTACGGATTTTGCTAATATTATTATAAATGATAATACTTGTACACGTATATAGTATCTTGTATGAAACAAAAGATATATGTGTAAAGTACAAGGGTTGAAATGTGAACTTCATTAATATATTCGTTGATATTATAAATATTGAACATTTATATAATATTTCGTGTTATAAAATCCTGTATTATATGTTATCATCATCAATTAAGTGTTAATTCCTGTTGCATTCGCTATCCTTGCTTTAAAGCCAGGGGACTCGCTATCAGAATAAGTATTATATAAACGCTACTATAATACGTATGATATCAAATAGTTTCGATAGAAGACTAAGACTTATAACTCCATATTTATCGCTTTATTAATGGCGCCCCATAGACTTATTTAGAGTTAGTGAACCAATATTATATAGTTCGATCAAAGATATTGAAAATACGTATACCTGATCTTAGTGCTTCAAATAAATAGTCAACGTTATTTACCGCTGTGTAAATCATTATAGAATATATTTTTAATACACCTAATACGGAATTATAGTATGAAAATTACGTACATTAAATAAATTCGCGGATTTCAGTCGAACTCTATTCAGCCACCTATATAAAAACAAACAACTATAAGCACTATGACTAACATGCAAGTCCTCGTCTTAAACGGGGACTCTATTACTCACGGAACCGCTACTAATATTTCAGGACCTCGAAAGTTGGAATGCGCCTAACTAGAACTACTTCTAATCTATCGATCTCCGCACAGATCGGACTATCAGTTCGGAATACTAATTTCTAACACTTTGACACCTACATAATTCTATTACGTAAAATGATTTATCACGTTATTATTAGTTAACCTGCCGAATTGAATCAGAACTGCTACTAATCTAGTGCTAATTAGATATCAAAATTTAAATAATAATGACTACACTACAACTTCGTTCACGTAGCTCAACGACATACCTGGAGCTATATTTCGACCGCGTGATCCAGTATTAAAAGCCCGATGGATCTCAGATTTGACAGCGAGGCTTCGACCTCTGAACGACCAATGATACAACCGCCAAATCTTCAAGCAAATCTGCGAATTCACGTTTTGAAAGACTGTCTTAAATTCTTCACGAGAGTCCCTGTGTAAGTCTGTCTGAAAACCTGTCAGAGTCACCCCAAAAGTCTGTGTAAAAGTCTATACAGGAACCTTCGTGAATCCTCGTAGAAAATCTCTCAAAATTATTCGAATGATCTCCGAGCGACCACGATTCGAATCCCGATTATATTATGATATTCCGACTATTACCGGTTATTTTCAGATCTCTCTGAAATCTACTTCCGAACCGACCTCGAATTAACTCCCCGAAACGACTCTGTCCCAGGCTTTTATTCTTCAAAATCCTGCCACCACCACTTCCAATAAAGGGGTGTTCTTTTATTATTTAGACCGCCCCATTCAGCGATCTTTGATTGCTTACACATTGTTTGTAAAATGGACCTAATTAGCTTTAGTTTAAGGGTGTTCATTAAATATGATGAGAAATTATCGATCAATCGATCTATACTGCATATGCAATTATGTGTCTTAACTGTGTTACGATAAGATTCAGCTCAGATTATCGTCAGTAAAGATCAATTCCTTAGAACCTTAGTAGATTCCTCTCGTCATTTCTCTATGCGTTAACTGTGTTTTAAAATATTTTAATTTTAATCTAATTTTCAATCTAATCATACAGATCATTAGTTTTGATTTTTAAACTTGTAATGTTTCTTAGTTGGTTTCTTCAGAGTACAAAAGTACGTAAATAAATTATAATTTAAATATAAAAATCATAAGCATAGTGGATCCGTTACAATACTACGATTGAACGTTAAAATTTTCAAACAATTTTTATTATTAAAACGTATTTTAGGCTTCCAGAGCCATTTTGACAATAGCGGAATCTGTCTTATATGCTGCTACACTATCTTGAAGTGAAAGCCGGGAAAAAGAAAAGATTAGAGATAACCTGCCATTTAACTAAGGGTTTGATATTTGTCAGAGTACACTGTCGGGAGCAACGTTAGTTAGATCTTGAAAATTCATAACGTTATTCCTTAATTACTGTTTATTTAAGTTAATTGATGAAGAGATATTAGTTTTTAGTCATAAAAACTGTTCTCGAGATCTTAGAGTTTCAGCTGACAGAGCTTAAAAGAAAACATTAAACGACACTTTATTTAAATAAGATTTGTTTGTAACCTACATTGTGATATAATTTATGGCTATTATTTATTTATTGATTGACGCTTGTCATCTCTCCAGACCTTCTATAGGGCTTAAGACTAGCAGTCACTAGGAAGATTCTCTCTTTTCTTTTACCTCATCCCAATTACTTGGGGTCGGAACAATATGTCTTTTCCTTCCACACTCCTCTACTCTGACATACATCTTCTGTCACACCACATATCCTTAAATCATTGTTCACACAGTCCATCAATCTTTTTTGGTCTACCCCTACATTTGTACCTATATATCTTGTAGTTTAACATTATTTTTGTCACGTGACTTTCATCCCTCATTATACCATACCATACCACCTTAATCTTCTTCCTTTTAATTTTTCAGTCATGGGTGCAACTTTCAAAGATCCCCTTACGTACTCATTTCTCACCTTATCCATTCTTTTAACACCACGCAACCATCTCAACATTCTCATCTCAGCTGAGTGGAGACGTTATTGGTTTATCACTTTAGTCACTAGGATGATTGATGTTTATAATTTTGTATTTCGGATTAGCACACGTGGGTAAATAGTTTGCATTAAATCGCCTGTCAGTTTGCCAAGTACCATAATGTGAGCCCATTATTCGCAAAATCGAGAGATTACGCTAGGTTTTGAGAATATCAGGCGACAACCTGTTTTCAAATACTGGAGCTACTACATAAGCGAGAAATTGGACTCCCAATTACTAACCCAATATATTTAAACGGTTAATGTAAACTTACAAAGGAAGATAGCTACGTTAAAAGGAACGCTCCTAAGTTTAAAGCTAAAGTATCCGGAGTCGTTTATTTCGAAACTATTCGACAATTGCTTCTCATAATAATTGTTAAAGTAAATTCTTTGTCAATGTATAAGTGTTGAAAATATTTGTTTTCAGTAATGTGAATAAGTATAATGGGCATAATAAGGCAAATATAATCTACCACCAGATAACAGTAGAAAACCAAAGACAGAAGGTTGATGACAGATATAACGAAGTAAGGTCTTGACCTATATTGTTGTAGAGTTTCGACTTGTCCAAGGCGTTCTTGTCTTGACCGCACATCGCTAACAAAAAGAATGGCTGAAATAATAAATTTTTCGGCGTAATACCAAAAACAGTAACAAAAATCTGAAAAGTAGAATTTTATTACATTGAATAGCAATATGATAGACCAATCAAAATCTAGGTCTAATAATTCTTGATTAAAATCAAGGACCAACGACTAAAACATGAAAAATAACTTTTTCAACGTTGTATTCGTTTTTTAACAGAAATTTACTTATAACTACACGAAAACACAACACAAAATTTGTCAAATAATGTGTAGATGTATAGATCGTGTGTAGTTTCGATCGAAGTGAAGAAACTCTGATTGATTCATGATTATTATAGGTATAATTTTATTTAATTAAGGGCCAATATTTCAATAATCATATAAAACTGTTATACATAGTATGAAAAAGAAAGATATAAAATACTTTATTCTTCACCACATACACATAAAGTAAATCATTTACAGTCACTTCGTGTCAAGGCAGGAACAAAGGTCGGCCTTATCGCTTTAGAGCGGTCTCTTCCAGACAACCTGGATTGTACATTGTGTGAAAGAAATCGAGAGTGTATGACGGTGGTGTGCAAATAAAATACATGTAATTAATAGGATACATAGATATTACACAATCCATATAATTAAGAGAAATAAAAAGAAAATAGACAATAACACATATTAATATTTTATATATCCAAATATATACATTATTAATAACAACAACAATAGCTATACAATATTAAAAATAGTAATAAACACAATTTTATATGAAATACTTAATGAAAAATAAGAGATAATAAAAAATACAACATGAGTAAAATAAAAATGACAGTTGCAGGAATAATACAGTTGAATTGTTTCACTTTTGAATTTGGTCAGATTATACTGAATATATTCGACTGATAGGTCCTAAATTATGTATATAGTTTGAGAATAAGAGACAACCATTATTACCTACTAATTTATTTTGCAATTTTTGTAGATCGAGAAGTGTAAGTATTCATTTGTACGAGTCTCATTAGAGATATTTTGAAACCATTTTTAACGAAAACTTCGGGAATACTGTCCAAAAACGTTATCCATTCGGTGGGGAGTGAATCGACAGGGAAATTGCGGTCGATGTCAGCGTGACAGGCATCGTTATTTCGCAAAACCAAGTTACGAAACCGACGATGGTATTGATACAATATAAATGGCTTGTTTAGTTTAGTAGCGCTATTTACAATTATAGCTAGTTTGGTTTGAAAATCGGGTCCAAAATCCACACATTTCTAATTTCAATTACAAATTCATGAAACCTTATTACAGTTTGTATATTTGTGTACTGTATTTATGTTGGTTATAGTAAAGAATTTCGTTCATTATTCTCCTTAATTTAAAAAGTAAACTAACGATACTCCATGACCACATGGGCATGCAGAAGTTATTCCAGTATGCTTGTATATACAAGCATACTGGAATAACTTCTTTCTCAGTAAGGTGAAAAGTACACCTTAATTTTTACTCTTTTCGTGATTTCACTACACCGTCGTCTAGAGGCATATAATATAATACCTAACTTTTATCTACTAAGTTTCACGAGAATAAATAGAGATACATAAACGGAAAAATAAGGATCGATAGACATACGTAAAAACTTTAAAAGTAAAAAACTTTTTTAGCAAAAAGTCTACGTAACTAAAAGAAGTCAAAAGTAAGGAGTCACTTCTATTTCCTTTCCAAATTAAATATTTATTAGCGTTTACAAACATTACATGGTTTAAGGTAATAATAACTTACGTCAAATACAGTCTTTTATGTAAGCTTTTTACAGACACGGCAAACCTAAACCTTATATTATATAAATCCTAACGAAGTCATAATAAACCTATCACGAATATAAATTCAAACAAATGTACTAGGATAACAAAACTCGAGTGAAATTATGAAAAATATACACAAACACTTTCAACGCTCCCGGGGCGTGTATACACGATGGTGGAGCGTTTAAAATCCGTTTTAAGAGGCCCGACTGTCATTATGCTAATGCTCGCCATTCAACGGCTGAATAGGCCCGCGTGTATGGAAGCTTTCGCGATAAATCTTCTTAGTGCCATCCTCATATTGTTGTATTAAGTAATATACAGGTTATTAATTACTTTTATACAGGCCAAAGTATTATGTCGTTCTCTGTGGTGTGGTGGTTTGAGCATCGGCGACCCTAGTACATTAGAACATAGAAGACCTGGGTATGATCCTTTGCAGAATGTTGACAGTCAATATAAACATAACTAGGATTTGTCAACGCTTGCCAGATAACGTAGATAATAGTTAATTTGCTAGTATTCAAAATACTAGGGTATTTTCAGCAATAGATTTTAATATGAAAATACACGAATTCGGAAGATTCCCCAAAAATCTGGTATAAGTAATGTTACTAAAGGCATACAAACTAAATATGTTCTACTAATGATGTCTAATAAATATAAAAACTGTCATGTCAATTCCTAATATCACGTAGTTTCTAAGTTAGGAAATCCCGGAGAATATAAAAAGTCCCGGATTAAACTGTTTTAGTATCAATGAGATCCGAATAATTTAATTTTTAACCGAATTGAAAAAGGAGGAGATTCTCAATTCGTCTGTCGTTTAATCGAAAGGTTATAACGTATTGATCCCATAGTCACCATGTCAGGATCTGCTGACTGAATCCCAGGGAATTGGAGAGAAACCCAAGAGAATTGTTAACTGGCTTCTTTGTTATCCGATATCTCAGTCAATTGTGGACCGATTTTCAAATTGTTTTTTAACGCCCGAGATGGCCGCATAGTCAACAAATCAGGATCTGATTTGTGGATCGCAAAGAAATCGAGAGCAACCCTTATTGAAGAGCATATACGTCGAAGAGTGAGATGGCAAACTAGTACACGCGTGCCAGTTGTACAATTTCTAAAGGTGCTTAATATATTATTTCTAAAGCTATTGAAGTATATGCGCAACTAAAAAGTAAAAAAAACACAAAAACAAACAGACTTCACACTAAAAACCAATATATATATATATATATATATATATATATATATATATATTTATATATATATATATATATATATTATATATATATATATATATATTTCTAAACGATTTCTTTCTATAACATGTACAATTCGGTACCAAGTGTACGTAGAATACGCCGCCATAATAACCTTGAGATATGTTCCAATAAAGGGCCAAGTACTAGTTTCCCTTTAGAGAGCGGCAGTACCTTTGGTGTTACGAACGTCCATAGGCGATGGTAATCGCTTAACATCAGGTGGACCGACAAATCAACCAGTGATCCATAGAAACAAAAATATGAACTATTCAATGTCATTGACATAAAGCCACGACCGGTATTCAATTTGTATTCTTTAAAGTCTTTGTCTTTCAACAAAATTGATTCAATTTGGTTGGTTCGTCTAATATCGGCACAACTATTTTCTTTCTTTCTTTCTTAAGATGTAAACAACAGCATCTGTTTTCTTTCTTAAAGAAAACTGGTACAATTTGAATGCAAATTATACGTTGATTTATGGGCTGTAAAGCCTCCATTCATTAGGTTGTTCACGCATCTCAGTATTACAGTTGAATTTGCATGACAAACATTCAGACCGACTCCTAAGACATTAAACTTTATTTACATTTACAGTAGACGCCGGTCTTAAAAGGATAACGATGGAATTTGGTAATATAAGGCTAGTATTTTCTTACTAGGTACTTACTTAGGGTCGTGGTGGAGTAATGGCTAGCGCACGCGTTCAAAACTTAAAAAGCGCGGATTCGAATGCGCCGCTTAGGCAGTTATTGTGACCTAATGTGTATATTGTTACAATTACCATGTGCTCATAATAAGCGGTGAAGGAAAACATCACGACGAAACTGCACGTCGAGATAACTGACGTGTCAAACCTGCCAAGCCGGCTTGGACTTGTGTGGCGGGTGTACTGTCCGTTCCCTAATAGTCCCTCGGGCCTCCGAGCCCAGCAGTGGGACTTATGGGCTGTTGTTATTATTGTGATTATTTTATTAAGTTTTCGCGACTCGTACACACTGTGTGCGTGTACCGGGATACAAACCAACTTCATTGACCATTTCTCTTTTATATTTTCCTCCCGCCTATATTGACGGCCTCTGTGGTTAAGCGGGCTAAGCCTTTGCCGGCCTACCTCACTACAACGCAGAGGCTACGGGTTTGATTCGTGGTATAGTGAATTTCGGAAACGTATTTTCTCCTTTATTTATTATGGTCTGGGTGTCTAATGAATAATTTGGCCAATAATTTATACATATATATAATTTCAGGTATGCAGAACTATTTACAGTTCTGCATACCTGAAATTAAATATATAGATATAATACAATATATAGTGTTTATAATAAAGTATGTACTATAATAATACATATATGTATATACAAACTATTTATCGTTAAACATTATTAAATAAATATTATACAAACTACAAAGCTATAAAACAAATTATTATCTTACAAACAATTCACTAACAAAACCATAACAACGACAGTGAAAACTTTAGTGTGTTGCTCTCATGATTAGTTCCACCTTCACTAGATTACGTTACGGGTATTTGAATCGAAAATTAATTAACGCGATTTACAATATTAATATTAAAATGAATTACCAACACTAACGCGAGCGAGGCCGCGGACAATAGTAAGTAGGGTAAAATTTATAAAGTAAATTAAGTATCAAGTGGTATTTCCGCCGTTAGGACTTATGAGTCATATTATGGCGGCACGTGGCACGCAGAGTGGAGTGAGGTAAATAACATGCGTCAACGCCAGGAGAACGACTCGAAGGCAGGCAGACACGATTGTCCTTATTGCCAGGTAGGAGGAACGCAGACAACGTCCCGGGAGCCGCTATTAGGCTGTATAACCCATATGCAACCACAAGATCAGGAGCCCAATTCTGCTAGTACTAACTCGCCAAAATCGTCTGACACTATCGTCTCAATCGTAGCTTTGCCTTTTTTCGATATTCTGTTAATTCTAATGGTATGCCCGCGGACACGCTACTCTACCTTTATAAATATTTATAAGAGAAAACTCGCGAAATAAATGTTTAAAATTTTGGTAGCTTTTTCATATTATTTTGGCTAACGTCATTTCTACTAATGCTAATACCAATTTTATTCTACTATTATTCCACTTCGACGATATTGAGAAGATATTAAGGATTTAGTAGAATACAAATTGCACATTGACACTATTGCAATGGAATCGTATTTTGAATATCTTTGCTACGCAAAGATATTGTAGTACCAGAGTTGGGCCCTAGCTCGAAAACTAGAGCTTTAAAGTTAATAGTACATAATGGCTATAGAAACCGAAATCGGTTAATACACTATTAAACTAAAACTTACATCTTCGCCGATTTTCCCGCGTGAAAACACAATCCTTCCTTCAGGCGTTTTGGGTACAGGTAATTTGTTCTCTAGTCCTAACCTATACCAAAGCGGCAACCCATTTTTAGGCACAGCCCTAACGGGCTTCGGTATAGAATCGATGACTTTCTTCAGCTCAGTTGGCTTTCTGAGTGTCAACAAAGTTGTATCAATATCTATTACGTCTTCCAAATCTAATTCTGGTAATCCTGACATCGTCAAAAGTGAAATTTAATGTGTATTAAAATAATTGATTTAAAAAAATGTACAAAAATGTACAAAATCGCGACAGCCGCTTAGCGGGACGGTGAGGCGTACTAAAATTTTGACAAATAATGACATTCGATTTTTAAATGTCATTCTTTATTAATCAAAATGTGTCACAAATACATATGTTTAACCTTTGTGCTTCGTCGCTTCACAACTTTATAACATTGTAGTCAGTTATACTTGTTATGATAATAAAATACAAAAAATTAGAATATACAATTAATATAACATACTCATATACGTTAACATTACAAAAGTACTAATGAATGATTGTAAAAAAAAGAACTTAGTGTAATAATGTAAACAGATGTATGTTCTAGTGTAAGACCTTTTGGTTGTTCTCAATAATATATACACTGACGGACTCATAAACTGCATCAAAGTAATAGACGACTTTGAAATAAATATTTTAACCAAGTATGCAAACTTTCTATACAGATTTAAATTGAAACCTCTAGATTGGTTCGTGAACTTTAAAACAGCGTAGGGTCATATCCTTAAGTTTAAGTTTGTGTACCGGAAAGGACCTTAAGACTTTTTTTGAAGAAAAAACAGAAATTGAAGGAAAATTGGTTTAATTAAAAAAATTGGTTTTAACAATAGACACAAACTTTATGCAAGGGTTTATTTATGTTTTAATAAGGTGTGTATTACGGATTCTAATCGGTTCCGCATAGATTTTATTAGGGTTATTAAAAGATCTTGCGGAATATTGTCCCATTCTTCTGAAAGTGCTGTTCTTAGTACTGCCACTGTCGTGGGCAAAGAGTTTCTCGCATATACAGCTCTTTTTAAATTGTCCCAAACATGCTCAAATGGGATTAAGATCCGGGCTGCGTGATGGCCAATTCATTGTACGTATCCCAACCTCTTCGCAATATTGTCGAACTTGTGCAGCAGCGTGCGGCCGGGCATTATCCTGCATTAAAGTAAAATTTTCGCCTATGAATCCCATGTAAGGCACCACGTGATCTTCTAAGATCTCTGTTATGTAGCGATGTGCAGTCAAACCCCCTCTATTACCGTTTTGACGGACCATGTCTATGAACACAAGTTCTGTTCGCCCGTTCATCGATATGCCACCCCAGACCATACACGAACCGCCTCCAAAAGGAACACGCTCCTCAATGCAACTTTGAGCATATCGCTCCCCACGTCGACGATAGACTCTTCTGCGACCATCTGCACCATATAAACATGTCCTACACTCGGCCGTGAACAATACGGAGGTCCATTGCTCTTCTGTCCAATTCAGGTGATCACGCGCAAATCTTAAGCGAGCTTGACTGTGAGCTACAGACAACTTTGAACCATTTGCTGGTCTAAAAGGGGTGATATCCGCTTCCTTTAACCTTCTTCTTATTGTTCGTGCACTTACGTTTACTCCACGCACTTCATTAGGCTCTGTTTTGATGTTAACAGACGTGAGGAAACGATTTCGCAGGGAAGTTGTAACAATAAATCGGTCATCACGACCGGTGGTTGCTAGAGTCCTGCCTGTACCACGTCTCCTTCTGTAAGAATCTGTCTCCACAAATTTTCTGTATATTCTAGAAACCGTAGACTGGTTTAAATTTAAATTTCTACCAATCGTTCGTTGATCCAAGCCCTCCCGCACCAATGCTACAATTTGAGCCGCTTGTTCGGACGAAGTATCCATATTATGGTTTAACAACTCTCGATGAGTTAAAAAACTAACCCAACAATTCTGCTGGTAACAATAATTCAATTGACAAAATAATAAAAAATCAATGAGAATCAATTTAAAACTTTGCTATAAATAACACGCAAATCTGATACTACGAGTAAATTTTCTTTTCCCGGTTATATTCATTAGTTTTACTGCAGTTCTATTTTTAAATTTTCCTTTTTTTGAGATTAAGAGCCAGTCTCTCCATATTTATATAATTTAATCTAAAAAGTTTGCATACTTATTTTAAAAAAGTAATCCTGAACTTTGATGCAGTTTATGAGTCGTGATTATAATGTAAACAAATGATATTGTGCGTTATACATCCAGTCAACAATACATCGTCATATCGTCATAGTCATAGCTTCCCTCCGACACGGCCTTCCTGACGTATTACACGCCCTCGTGTAATAGGCCGCCCATTATGGATTATCTGCAAAAAGAAAGAGATATTATAGTTCGGCCACTCCTGACCAAGGACATCGTGTACATTTTATCTTCTGCGTAACAACTTCATTCTGGTTTTTTTTTCTGAGATCCTAACAGACTCCAGACTACACACCAAATCAAGTCAGCAGTATTGAAACTGCCACCTCGTCGCCCATCGAGCTACGCATTTTGGATCAAATATCAAAACACAAATCAAAACATCAAACACAAAAATATCTCCAAATAATACCCAGCTTCTCATTCTATCGATATCTTTCAATCGCTACCTCGCCTCTCATTCACTTTGTAATGGCCACCTCGCACCTATTTCACTGGCCACCTCGCCTCTATTTAACTGGCCACTTCGCCTCTATTTCACTGGCCACCTCGCCTCTATTTCACTGGCCACCTCGCCTCTATTTCACTGGCCACCTCGCCTCTATTTCACTGGCCACCTCGCCTCTATTTCACTGACCACCGCGCCTGTTACAAAGGTTAAATAAACCCAGAGACTCAAGAAACACGAACATTGTAAACCTTTATCATTTTAACTATCAGACTAAAATCTTTCACTCTATATGTACCTCTAAATTTAAAAACTACCCATTATAATAGTCAACTGCATTTACCAAGTTTAATAATTATTGCAATTCCATTATTTTAACTTCAAAAAAAACCGTGTGAACGCATCAGTCATCCAATCCGCTAACAACACTTCTCAATCAGTCAATCAAACCAATACATTTAAATGAGTGATGTACTCTCAACCAACCCCCGCTGAGCGTGGCTCGGATGACACTTTTTGACCAGAATATACAATCAGAGTAACCAAGGTAAATCAGAGTAACTCTACGGGCTCCAGGGTCGACAACTTATGAAAACTCATAATAATAGAGGAACAAACAAACTCAAAATAATTTTCCATTTTACAATGCGTTCAATATCACAAAAATAATCTTAAATAAAAAATCAACTTACCAAAGTGTCTACTAACGTAAATACCCCCTGAGTACCTTATAGTGGCTTTCAAACTTCTTCATAGCTACACTTTCTTCACGGTAAAATTATTATCATCTGAATCTAAAATGTCTTTCATATAACGCCTGCAAACTTACTTTTACAGGAAAGAAAATCTTAATCATAAAACCAGCGGAATACATTGCATAGGAATAATGTGTCAAAACAAACTGTCCACCATACATAATCTAAAATAACTCAAAAACTAGATCCGATTTTCACATAAAAATTATTGGAAGGTAAACTTGAAAAGACAATGAATTTCATGCACATCGTTTATAACATACAGTAGTTTTCTTATCTTAATCAGAAAACCAAGGAAAACGTCGTATAGGAATAATATGTCAAAGGCAACTTTCTACCATACATAATCCAAGTAAAATAATTTAAAAAAACTAGATCCGATTTTCCCATTATAAAAACTCTTGGAAGGTAGACTTGAAAAGACAATACACGCACATCGTTTATAACGAACACAAGTTTTCTTACCTTAATCAGAAAACCAAGGAAAACGTCGCATAGGAATAATATGTCAAAGGCAACTTTCTACCATACATAATCCAAGTAAAATAATTTGAAAAACTAGACCCGATTTTCACATTATAAAAACTCTTGGAAGGTAAACTTGAAAAGACAATTAATACACGCACATCGTTTATAACGAACACAAATTTCTTGTAAGTAACCAACTCCCAAAATTGTTAATTAATAGTAATTGTTGTTGTAATTTTTATCTTACCCTGCACGATCCATAAAATTGCACTTCTCACACTCGCTGTACTAACGTGAATTTGAACCATGCCGGCACATAGTAAGCCCAACGGTGACCAAACCATGCATAGGCCGACACACCGCCGCTCCACAGGCACATTCAGGACGTCACCACTACGTCGCCGCTATTTCCGCCGAGGGCCCCGACATGTCAATCGTCCTCAAATGCTTTTGCTTCCACTGTGGGCATCCTTCAATCCATCAGCACGCCTTCTTATACTGGCAAGGCTTCGCAGTCATTGCTTTCATTGTGGGCACAGGCTGAGATCCCACTTCTGATGTCGCAGAACGGCCTCGTTCTCACGACATCTTCTTTAGTTATTGCAGGTTTAGTGGGCGTCATCAGGATAAAATGCGAGCATAAAACACAAAAGCCATGGTTTATACACTTTTAATTTAGATTTGATCAACATTATGACATAGTTTAGACCGAGCAGCGGGTTCAGGGCACCCGCTCATACTTCCAGCTTCAATACTTTCTTTAAAATACTCCATGGTCCAACTCGACCTGTTGCCACCAACCGAATGCGCCACAAAAACTCCTCAGTCTACCCAAGTAGATATTACTCAAAGTATAGAGGGCGCTGACCCCGCTCTAGACATGCTCTGCTCTCATTGGTCGTTTATTAAATTACAATATTCATAACTTTTATTAGGTTAGAACGCTTTAAGTAATAGAAACATTTAACAAATCAAATTAAATTAAATTAAGAATTTTAGAAGTAATTAAAATGTTAACAAATGATATTGTGCGTTATAGAGGCTAGGTGGCTATTTGGGTGGTTTATTTAGGCTTTTTAACTTAAAGTTTATATATATATATATATATATTAGTGTTTACATGGATTACTGGATCACTTCAGTTGATGTAACTAAGACAGAATCGTACCGTCTATTATCGGCTTATTAGTTATAACTTTAAAAAAAACAATATTTTAACCTTTCACACGCGGGTCCGATTCACGCACGGCTACTTGTTCAAATATTACAGACAGATATTTAATAAAAAAATGTTTGTTTATTGATACATATATACGAAACATAATATTATACACAAATTATGTAAAACATGGAAATTTAAATAAAATTTTGTAAGTGTTAAAAAATCATAAAATACAATAAATCTTTTATTAGATTTATTTAAATCTAATAAAAGAAAGTTCAACGAAATCCAATTACTCTTTGGTCAGTTACGACCTTAACTAGCCAAATTGTATTTATTCCATGATCAAAGCAATCAACTTGGGTAAGTGCACTGAGAGTTAGGGATTTTGGCCACAAAAGGGTGTTTCCATTTTTTTATGAAACATATATCTATCATATATTCCCAAATTAATGAAGTTACGTTTATGCGGTATGTAACATACAATGGACAATTTTGGATTCAATCCTATACGTATTATAGTATATAACGAAAAATTCACTTACAAAATGTATACTGTAGAATTATGACAAAGTCCTTTACGTTCTGGTAAATTAGGCGGTACATTTTAGACCAATAGAACATAAAGGCCATAACAATAATTTTCTAGAAAGCAAATAAGACAGAAATGGGAGTAGTATGAAAGATTTGTTCATTCCTGGCGTGAGTAAGAGAATTAAACAATCAGATAAATGTTTCCCTCCTGGGAAAAGGACCCATCATCATTGTTCAAGGCGGATTTCTTACCTAGATTATCTCCATTTGTAACCTGCAATAATCAATTCTCACGATTTCCGTTGAGTACATATCAATTATATCATTAAGTGAGATAAATCCGTGTATGTATTCCAGCCAGGATTCAAATCGACGTCATTTGCATGTGCTTTAGCTACGAAGCTACATTGACTTACAAATTATAATTGTTGACTATAATAGCGTGTACAGGGAGTACATAATATGTAAATGTGGCCACGAATTGTCGCTCTAAGTGTATATTCTCAGTAATAAGACTTTCTCATCTCCGAAGAGTGGTGCAATTAAAAGTAAAATGGAAGGACACAAGTGGATTTTGACCTTTTGAATATTTGCTTCTATATATATGTATAACTCAACTCAAACTCAACATACCAACTTCTTGTATGTTGGTACACAATATTGAAATATTTAACTAAAAGTGAGTTTCGGCTGCTTCTTTACGACTGTTAAGAAAATATTTCAATTCACTATTTTTTTTTTATTAAGTTTGCCTAGAAGAGATCGCTTTGAGCCATAAGACCGCTTAATTGTATTGCCTAGAATATATTGTAAATATGGTGTTTATGTAATTGTATATTTTGCTGTGCAATAAAGTGTTATCTCTCTCTGTCAATAATTCACAATAGATTCAAATTATTATTAAATATCTTAATAAACGAATATAAGAACTCATTATTTACGTACTTAATGCTTGTACGGCAAGCACACAACTGCATATTTAGTTCACGCTTGCTAAATGACTTACCCGTCGTGTTTTGGGAAAGCATTACACCAGAAAATATTAAAAATACATTTTAAATGCACTTTTCAAACCTATTGTAATGTTAAAATTGTTAAATGCTGCAGACGTAGAATATCCATAACACTAATATAACCCCTGGAGGTTTGCTGTTGCATGTATAAATCAATAATTTTTAAATGTATTTTTTTGTTTTGTTAATTAAAAAATATAAAAAATCCAATTTCAGGGGATACAACGATGTGAAATTAAAATTTTTCAAAGCGAATTGACGAGGTTCACAGTTGGGTCGTTTCAATGTGAAGTTTTCAGGACGAGGTTTTTCTCCACCGTCAGCACGTGGTAATTGTAACAATATACAAATCATGTCAGAAATACTACCTAAGTATGCTTTCTATTACGACTCGCATCCAGTTCATTGGAAAGAGCAGGTTCATAAAAGAAATAACAAAAACAAAACAGACTCCCAACAAAAAAGCAAAAAATAAATATTATAAGACTTTTTTCTAAATCTTAAGTTTTTTTTAAATCAACAGTACCTATATGTGCAAAATATAGATACTTTTTCTTTTACTTCACACCGACTTTAATATGCTATAGAAGGAAGTTGTTTAAATATTCACTTTTTTGCTTTTTAGTTGGAAGTCTGTTTTGTTTTTGTTTTTTTTTTACTTTTTACTTGCGCATGTACTTGAATAGCTTTAGAAATAATATGTTAAGCGCCTGCAGGAATTTAATACTGGCACGCATATATTGTTACCTGACTCTTCTGTGTAGACGCTCGTCAATATGGGTTGCTCTCTATTTCCCTGGGATCCACTCATCAGATCCTGACAGTGTAACTATGGGGCTAATTCGGGAATATGGCCTTTGGATTAAAATAAAATTTGAAAATCGGTTCACAGTTGACGGAGTAAGAAAGTCTCCTTTGGAAGTCTGTTAAATTTTTTACACTCGTTTGCTGAAATGCATCAGTAATGTTTCTTTTAAATTACTCTAGGTTGCCTGGAAGAGATTACTTTAAGCAATAAGGACGCCCATTATACTAACGTATAATCTTAGGACAAAAAATGTATTACCATTTTTATGTTGGTGTACAATAAAGTGTATATTATGCGTTTGTATTTGAAATAACGTTGTCTTTAACCTTCAAAAGCGTTTACAAATTTGCAATTTTCATTTGTATGTTCACAAGGCATCGCACAATACGTATGAATAAGAGTTACGCTACTTATAAATACATTACGAGCTGTATTCGGCTATAAGTGGCTCGAAGGCGCGTAGAAATGTTGCACTCTGATGTACTTACACTTATGTACAGTCGAGCACAGTTTACTTTGAAATTGCGCAGAGAGTCAGCGCGCTGCCCGTACCGCCTCTATGTACCCAATGTACCAGACGTATACGGGCCGCCGAGCGACAATCGCGTCTGTACGCTCACGCCCAACCGGCATTCTCGCTTTTCATTATACGTGTGTGAAACATCTGAAAAAAATATCCTGAACATTAAAACAAGTAATGTATATTAATTATTTCAAATACGTTCTAGAATGTCTTTTTAGTATTTCGATTTGTCCTGGTACCGCATTGCCGTGTAGTGCTTAGTAGCATAAACAAAACAAACGGATTTTCATTTTAAAAAAAGAAGGTTAAGTTTGTTGAACTTTTTCGCGGCACGCGTTGTTAGTGACGACGTCACGCGGCTAAATAGATTAGATACGCTAAGCCAGTAAGGTAAAAACTTGGAGGACGGACCATGCAAATAGTTTGAATAGTGATGTTCATTCATAACAATCGAGTTGCAAGGTTATTGTTTGGAATCGATCGCGCTCTGTTATCAGTTAGCGTTTTCGCTTAACGTTTTGTTATACGATTCGTGATTGACGGTTAAATCGTATCGCATTACATCTCTTGCTTTGTTGTTTTATCGTGTTAAATATTCTGTTTTTACATTTAGAAGAAATTTTAGTCGTGATTCCCATAGTTTATGTGGTGTAACTTTGTTTTTATTGCATAAATTTGTATCTAATAAAGATAAATCTCTTGATATTCTTATAATAAATTCAGATATTTTGTTAGACTTGCGTTTAAAGTTCACTTTATACGTTATTGATTTGATTAACATTTAAAGAAATATGTAGCTCTGTGCGAGTCGGACTTGGACCTGGAGGGTTTCTCTATAAGTATGATGAGGATATATAATGTAATGTATAGTAAGTATAGTCTTATATAAAGTAAATTTCAATTGGATTTTTTTGGGGAAAATTTTAAAGAATATAGAAAAGGAAAGTTCATTGTCGATCTCAAATGTACCAGGATTGGAACCCGGGTTTTCTGTGCACTAGGTGAGCTGCTAGTTCGCAATGCAGCACCATTTTTTGACATTTAAGGCATTTTATAAACACGGCTACTGTAAAGCGCTTGAAATGTTAGAGTAAAATTAGTATAATAAAACTACGTTTTAACGGTTTTAAGCGCGATAATTTATTTGATTTTGGTTTATCCGACGTTTCCGTTCCGTTTAAAACCGTTAAAACTTAGTTTTATTATGTGTACAAGTCGCGAAAACTTAAGAAAATATTATAAAATTAGTATTTTACGTTTTTGTTTCTTTTTACTTTTTGTACTAAAATATTTTTGAAGTGAAACTTCTTTAGAATCTTTGTGATTTGAAAGTCGATGAAACAAAAAAGCGACACTAAAAAAAGATAAACACATCTATAGGACTAAGCCTGGGAGAGAATGAGATAGAATACATTATATTTAATAATTTAAACATTATTTTCATACAGATAGAGTTGGAAATGTTTTGAAGTTTTTCGTTAATACTTTAAATTTCGTGTTTTCAAATACATTATTACGATATAATATATGAAATGTGACGTCACGCAATTTTGATTCCCTTCCACCCCTTGCCACACTTTGTTTCACTTCTACTGCGTGTGAACTGCACACACATTTCTTTTTATATTGCAAGTCCACATGTTTCACAAATATGTGAACTGGTAAAAATTATCTGGAAGTAATTGCTTTTCATGACAAGACCTGTATCCATTGAGTTATAACATTATATGATCTAAGCCTGTATCTTAATGTTATGCAATCAAATATGTTGTCCTTATGTTTTTTTTTTAAGAATCTGCTTAGACAAGTGTTACGCGATGTCCATCACAGCAGTTATGAGAACCATAGAGTATATTAATATCACATAGATAATCGTCAAGGATAATAATATGATCCTGGCAACACTATGATGTAATTGTTATTTTTAGCAATGATACAATATTATTGTTTTGTAGGGTAGTTTTCGTAGTATTTTCGTATAAAAAGGCGGTATGGCGTGTAGACGGTGTTCATTGCTTACTGTGTGGTGTGAACACCAAAGGCTGGACAAGAAAGGGGAAACTCTGCCCAAATAGTTAATATTTGGTATATTTGGTACTTTCTTGCCCAAATCTCTGCAAGGCTGTTTACACAAGCCTTATTCTTAAAATAGGATTGGTGTCAATTAAAAGAATAACTGTAAAACATGAAATAAAAGTCAACACAAGATAACTACATACTGCTAGGCACTAGCCTAAAAGAAGAAGCGTTCGTCTTTTCGTTTCTGTTAGTACGAACGTAATACTATCAACACGCGTCTAAGGCAGATTAGTAGATTTCATAGTATATCAGCATAAGTGTTGATTACAAATAAATTTTTAGGATTGAAATCAGAAATTGTATTTTTTATATTTTTTATAGCAGGAGTTCAGCAGACAGGCAGACGGCCCACTTGTTGGAAAGCGGTTACCAACGTCTATGGACATTTGCAACTCCAAAGGTGCTACAAATGCGCTGCTCTCTTAAGAGAGACTGGAAGCTGGTCACTAATGCCGGAACAGAACACAAGGTTGTTATGGCGACATACTCTAGACCAGGGGTGATAGCCATCCAGTCGGGCAAACTCCCTACCACCTGGCCGTGGGTTGTTTTGTCGCCTCTTACGACAGGCCGCCCGGCCGTAGGAATTTGTATTCTTTCTCCGTACCTGCACGGATAGCATGTCCTAGATTTTCGTGTTTATTTTGATATCTTGCGAGCAGGGTAGGCTAGACCCAGTCTACCCTACAGTTGTAACAATTTTGCAATGATCGCTCATTATAATCGTAATGACACTTGCAATTTCTGCACTAAGCACGCGAAGCGAAACAGGCAGATTAGTCAAAAAAACCAAAAACCATTTATCGAGTAAAACATAATCCACAATTTTTGACACTCATTGGTCCCCAAACTAGGTCGACCTGTGTATTTCGGAGACCTCCTTCCTAATTGATACAATTCTGATTGTGAAATTATTTATTACAGTTACATTCATTTAAAAAGAATGAGTGCGTGCGAGTCTGTGTGTGTATGAGTGAGTGTGTGTGTATGTGCGTGTGTATGCATGTTATGTGTGACTTGGTATATTGTGAATTTGTATTTCTATATGTGAATGTGTAAGAAGATAACAATGTTAATGAAATAAATAAGATTTCGGAATGTACATAATTGTGTTATATATTTATTTTTAACAATTGTTCTGTCCCATCAAGTCAAGATTTGAGAGCCTAATGCATTAATTAGCCGCCAGGAGCCTTTTGGAAAAAAACTCTACCTTTGTTACAACTCACCTTCATACCAGGATCAGCTGTAACAGTGGATGGGGTTAGTTGTAATACATTGATATGGGACCCGATTAATGTATTCACTGTATAAATTACAGAAGAGTATTAAATTCAATCAGAGTCTCTAACCTTAATAAGGCCCACTTGCTATGGTTATGTAAGTGAAAAATGTAGTATTTATTATAATCTATAATATTATAAAATTTTAAACATCCCGTGACATTGAAGCTATTTAAAAAACCAACTGGAATGGACTATATAAACGATGGAGAATACCATGCTATTTTTTTAGGTTTCTTGTCTGTTTGTTCAGGATTCACGTAAAAACTACTGAGCCGATTTCGATACGGTTTTCGCTGATATACAGCAAATTTTTGAATTAAAATCTAACTACTATATATCCTGGAAATCTCACGAGAAATTTTCTGGAAATTATTTAAAATGGGCAATAAATCGAATTCCAATATGAATTTTTCACTGATCGATAGCAAATTTTACTCAATATTATGTCATATTTTTATATCCCAGTTATCCGACGGAAACGGTTTGTTGAAGTTGTTCGGGTGCATAAAAATTAGGTTATTCCGGCACACTTCGCTAAAACGAGGAGTTTACACATTGTTTTCTAATGCTGCGGTACTTTGTGTCCCGGGAATTCCGCGGCAAATTCAAGTTAAGCGTGGACCAAGTCGCGGACATAACCTAATCCAGTATCTTAAAATTGCACAGCCGATGAGATATTTTGAAAATGCACATTCTTGTTTTTGAGTGAAAACTCTGTTAGATGCCACATACCCCATATCAACATTTTCCGCCACATCACTCTCGGCCTGATCTCTTTTTTTACATATCTGAGTAGAGAAACATAGTGAACGCCGTGCGCTAATGCGGCATTTCTTAGAGATTTACCATTTTTCACTTCTTTATATGCGTCCTTGTATTGTGATATGACATTTTGCCCTTATGTTGCCTTAATAATTAAATTAATAAAGTTAAAACCGTACCCACACCTATACTTACAACTGTACCGAACTCTCTTTAATATTAATAAAAATTCACAGTGACGAGGCAAACCAGCAAATAATTACAATTCTATATTCTCCAAGGTGTAATCTCCACGTAGAAAAATAATTTTCATCCAATTTTTAAAATCATAATTAGAAATAAAAATCAATCTAAAACATTTACGTTCTTGCAAGCCCGCAATAGGTTCCCTTGCAACTAACTGAAGCACGCGGCCATAAAACTAAAATAGATAGATAAAACTTATAAATATGTATAAAACACGCGGCCACCAGCGTAACTAGGAGGTAAACTGCTCCTTTACCCCTGAATCGCCTTGCTGTATAGTCCATAATTTGAGAGATATTCACTTTGTTTCAACCGAACCCTGTTACAACTGTACCGTCTACTCTATTAGAAGATACAAAAATAAACATTTAGCACTCCACACGTACGAAATCGTAGGACACAGTAAGTAAATAAATAGCTATCGTGGTAAAATTCGCCACATTTTTCCTGTTTATGTGTATTAAAAGTAGTACGAGTCTTCTTAATATAGCGACATCAGTAGCATTTAAAATATTACATTGCTTCAGAATTATTCTTATTTTTTTCATTCTTTCCTTATTTTAATACAAATACATTAAATAAATAAATAAAAATCTGACTTATATTATACACGTTATTACAAATTTTCAATTTTAAATACAAGAATAAGTATATAGTACATACATACATACATAACTTCACGCCAGGTCCCTTGCGGGGTAGGCACGAACAACAGAGCGCCATTCAGGCTTATTCTTACACACCTCACTTGCTTCTTTGACATTCATAGCTCTTGTCAGTATATAGTGTAGACTCAATTAACCGGACTGATTATTGTCGTAAGGTAATCGAATTAATTATCCGGATAATCGAAAATCCGGATATTGAGATATATGAAGAAAAGCGATTTTTGTAAATATATAAGTATAGAATGAAATTTTTAAGTACAGAAGTGACATGACACAGATATCGTAAACAATTATTGTAACTGTCTTCAGACAATAATTAAATGCTGGGGCAGTGATTGCATAAGGTTAAAACGGATAGTGCCAGTTGTGCTATGTCGGTCCACTCACGGATAGATAAAGTTATTTGATCGCGATTACCAATCCGGATAATCGTGAATCCATATAACTAAGGTCCGGATAATGGAGTCTCTACTGTAATAGTTTTCTTTAATTCTTAGGTAAACAAAATATGAGATGGATACAAAAATTCCGTAGTCGCTTAAGTTTATCAAGTTGATATTCTCGTAGGTAGTAGTAGGTAGATAGATAGGCAGGCTAGGATGGGTAAAAGAAGGTATTGCGCCAGCGCGATTTTTGTAGTGTGTGGCAAGAAATACAGCAGCCTTCACACAGAAGCTCCAGAAGGAAATATTTTGCGACTAACTGGATACTTATTAATAAAGAACAAGATAAATTTTATCCCAAAAAATGAGGTAGGTTATACCGGATATAATTCCAAAGTAAAACTAGGTAAAGCCGCGTGTAAAACTGTAGTATATAAATCATTGATATGGTCGCGTGCTTTAATGTCATTTCAACGCATAGCCCTTACATGAGATGTGCTAATAATAATATGTGTATGTATTTAGGCATGCGCCAACCTCTATTTATGTAAGTAGTATTTAGCGGTTGGGGTATTGTTTCCTATAATAAGAGAACGTGTATTATAAAAAAATTAGACAAATCCGCGAGATATTTCATTGACGAGGTCTTCAAACAAAAGCTTGTTTGAATCATTATAATAATTTTCTTTCTAAAATATTTTAAGTCTGTAATAAGAATTAGCGCAGTAGATTACGTATAATTCGCGTACAACATTTACTTTGTCGACATCTATGTTCAACTGCGCTGTCGTTGCTGCCCTACATCACTGCAACGCAGACTTCGGATTGGATTCCTAACATGGTAAATTTCGTAAACGAAGTATTTTCTCTATTTTACCTTTCTCTTTCGTTGGTCAGGAAAAAGGGGAACTATGGATCTAGAGCTATACTACCAGATTCTATATAATAGAAATTATTACAGTCTAATTCATTTTTGTTATGCTAGGTTGGACGCGTAATACATATTATATATTTTCATATAGAAATAATTTTATTCATATTTTATTATTAGACCTTTTCCTTAAACATTATATTTGTCTGTCTGTCTAGTCTGTATAGTCTATCTTTCCTATCAACATTATTTATAGTTTATTAAAAGGATGCACTATCTAAATTGCTTAGCTTGGGAATATACGATGCGTGTGTTGATCTGTCGATTTATTATTATATCTTTATATTAAACGATTATCTTTTCCGTGCAGGAACGGAGAAGGAATAAAGTTTCCTCCGGCCGGGCGGCCTGTTGTAAGAGCCGACAAAACAACCCATAGCCAGGTGGTAAAAAGTATTTACCCGCCTGGATGGCTAATACCCCAGGACTAAAGTATGCCGACATAACAACCTTGAGTTGTGTTCCGATATAAGTGGCCAGGTTCCAGCAGCACATTGGTAGCACCATTAGTTGGTGACAGCTTTCCATCAGATGGGCTGCTTGCTGAATTCATGCAATAAAAAATATATAAAAAAGGAGTATTCTACAGCTTTTACATTTTCATGACATATTTAAGGTCGATTTGTTTTATTATCCCTCCTTTATTCACAGGCTTGCTATAGAAGGTTTATCACGGCTAGTGGCTTTCTACAGACCTAAATATAAACGCTCAATATTGCTGCTACAACAAAGTACCGGACATATTAATTTGTGTAAATTGGACATTGTTTTACTACATGTAAAATGTCAGGGGTCAAATGTATTTTTGTTTGAATATGAAATATTAGTAATATGGTTTTCGTAAAAGGATAAACTCAAGTGTGAGATACTTGAGGTCGAAATTGGGTAGGTGACACGTGTTGCAATAAATTCTAAAATTACTTTTATATAAATGAGCGCGCGCTAAAATGTACCATAACATTATATGAATTTTAAAATATCGCGATATAAATAAATTTAATATGTGTTTAAACAATATGGATCAGTGTGGCAATGCAGCGAGGCAATGTAGCCAGCTTTCTGGGCACTACCTATAAATAGAATTGCATTATTTCATAATGACCTGGTTTGTCAAAAATGTGAAAAACAATAATTAATACGCTATTTGATTAAGTTTAGGGAGCTAAAGCTCCGTTTTGTAAGGTGACAAAAATTGTTTTAATTTTGTTGAGACACTTTTTGTTAAAGTTGCATTGCCATTGAACTATGTGTGTAAGGCTTACAGTTGTCATTTACAACAGTGATGTGTATCACCTTATAAACCGAAACAAACGACTTTAAGTACGACGCGAATCGAGCCAAGTCAAGATCTGTTTCAATCGGTTTATGTTATATAAATAAATCAGCGAAAAACGTGCTTGCCCGTTTGCCGAGACACACATTGTTTGCTTTTCAGAGAATCGATCAGAAAATTGCACTTTTTTTTATAACCGTGGGAATGCGATTGCGTATCCCTTCATCCCTTGGGATATTGGACTCCCCGCGGTCAGTTCAGTATACACCTGGGGAAGGAATTGTGAGATGCCGGTCGCCGGATAGCCCACTGAACCTACCACCGTCCCACCACGTCTTCGTGAGGCACCATAGGATGCATCGTAGGCACGACCCCATGATACTTCAACGCATGCTTTCAATAGGGGTGCCTAGCCTCCGAATGCATTTTTTGGTTGGAAATTCTCCTAAACTGCAAATGCTCTTCTTGAAAAGGCGTTTTCTAAGCTGTTTACAATATTCTCACTTCTGTGAATTTTGATTATAGAATAGAAAAGAATATTTTTTATTTCAGAGTTCAGCAGACGGGCAGACGGCCCGCCCACCTGATGGAAAGTGGTTACCATCGACTATGGACATTTCTAACAGCAAAAGTGCTACAAATGTGCTACTGCTCTGGGGATACTGGAACCTGGCCACTAACGCTGGAACACAACTCAAGGTTGTTATGGTGGCATATGCTAGACTAGCGGTGGTAGCCATCCAGTCGGTCAAATACCCTATAACCTTGCTGGGGCTGTGTGAATATACTTTATTGTACAAACGTGCTACATAAAGTCAAGAACATTAATATTCGAGTACAATCGGCTCTCATCGGCCATGGCGATTTTTTCCACACAACCTTTGGATGGATTAGAAGGAAAACAAAGGACTTTTGTTAGTTGTTAAACCACTTGTTAAAACTCGTACAATAATTTAGTTTATTAATTAACAAATAGTAATATATAGGATAATATAATAAATATAAGCAACTAAAAATAATTATGTACTTAGTACATACAATATACATTATATTGTTTAAGTTATATTTCTTCTTTTGCCACTTCAGTAACGTCGAGATATGAGAAATTGTCCATTTGGCTTTTTATGACTTGAATTAAATTGTCTGTGAGTGAGACTTAGCCATATGTTTACTAAGAAAATAGGCAGAGTGTGTTTGGTTAAATTTTACTGGTATGACCTTCAATGTAGTTGATAGGTCTTTAAGATAATGCAAGCATGTCTCTTCAGGGCATTAGACGACCTAGTGGCCAAATTTAGGCAAACTGTTAATGTAGAACTCAGAAGATTAAAGTTCGATTCCAGTACGGTAAATGTAGTGAAAGAACTTTCAATAGTTTACTCCGGCCTAGGATATTTACTCTGGCCTAATTACTGGAATCAACCCCCAGGATATTTAAAAAAATATATATTACCTGTCTTCTGTCAGTCAAGAACTTTGTACAGCTGATGTTTTTCCTTTTTTCTTAACGTTATTTATTCTACTCACTAGTTTTAATACTTACAATATTATAATTAGCTTTTTTATATTGTGTGACAAACTCTGCGTTATATGAAACCTATAAGATAAGTATTATCATGGAAGTCTTTTTCAATGGTATTACCCTTAATTTCAGAATAAACTGTGTGTACTAGGATGCTTAATTTATGCAACATATGTTAAACGTTCATCAATATCATTAAAACAGGATGTGCTTATCTGGTACTATTTAAAAATATATTATCATAGCTATAAGTTATTTATATGGTACGTAAATGATATTTAATGAAATAAAATTAAAATAGGATATTAGTCTAAAATATACAAAAGAGCGTGATATTTGTAGTTTAATTAAATGAGCTTGTTTAATATACATAAACACCAATATTCAATAATGGTAATTATGTTACACATAAATCCTCATGTTCCCGTGTGTAAATCCTGATAAAGTATCTTTATGGCGGTCGATCCCTTGAACCCTAAATAACCTTGAGGACCCCTTTATAATGAACATTCCCCTTTTTCAATTTAAGTACATAATATGTACATTTATAATAATGATAATAATAGTTTTGGAGATCTGTAAAATTGTTGTATGTCATTCAAATAGGATCGTATTTTAGATATTGCAGATACTGAGATACTTGAGAAGGTATTGTATCCAAATGATATTGTTAAGACTTAGCAGGACTCGAATTAAAATACTGTTAGAATTATTATAGAGTTTATTAGAACTATACAAACACGTATAACATACAAATGTACAAATATAACCGAACACAACAAATCCAAACGTAATGCAGAAGGTCATAATTCAAAACGCGCAAAGTCCGTCACTATTAGATTCCCGAATGTACACACGCCCGTGTATCGTAGTCGTAGCTCAACTGACTCCCCTCTCTATCAGGCCGTCGTTTTATACTTCACAAATGCAAATGTGCCCGCCCAGCAACGTCCACACAGTTTCCTAGAATTAGCTTGTAACACCTGGCTAATGATGCTAACGCATGCGAGTATAATAATAGGACAATAGGCTGTTCTCCAGTAGAAACGTATGCCAATAAATAAGTGAACAAAAGAAGACGATCATAAAAGGATTACAATTAGTTCAAATGCCGACAGGTAATAAAATGTTCTTTTACAGTCTGTATGTGGAATTTGTCTTTATCGGCGCCTAGGTTGTAACAATATTGTTATTATAATACCTACATTTTAGATTCTACACAAAAACTAACTAACTAAATATGTGACTAGAAATATAATAATTCAAACGTGTCAAGCATTTTAGAACAGATTCCAATCAACGCCAATTTGGTATCCACATATTTTAATTGTATTTAGTTGATCTACGTATATCATATCGTTTTCTTTTAATTTACATTTTATGCTTTGACGTTATGTAATCATAATCAATAAAAAACAATATTTTATTTTTAAATGCAAACAATCACTAGTAATTCCTTGCAACATTATAATCTCCAAATCAAAGGCACTCTAACAGCTCTAACGCTTTGTGTTATAACTTCAAGTGACATACTTGTTATGCGAATAGACAAGTCACACAGCCAATGTTACAAGTTCAAAAGTTACATAAAAGTAGAAAAGTTTTGAACTAATAAATAAAAGGATAGTCACCTCTAAGATATTTATTTGGCCTTTGACTCAAGTTTGACGTGATGGTGGCGCCTGGCAATCCAACAATCAGTCTCCATGATTGGTGATTGTTCAATTTGCGATACGCATCAATTGTCTTTTCATTTATTTACTGGAATATATCGGTGACCGCTGATTAAAACTAGATAATAAGTAGTCATGTTCCTAATTAGCAAAGAATATTTGTTCTGTTGCTGAATTACAGTAGGCAGGCTAAGTAAGAAAGTGGCGACTATGGACATTTGCAACACCAAAAGGTGTTAGTTACCATTGTTTTTTGATTGCAAAACTGGCAAACAGGCAGACGGCCCACGTGGTGGAAAGTAGTTGCCGTCACCTTGGACCAAACCTTGAACCTTGGAGAAGTTTACAACTTTAGGAGTGAAGCTAATCGATGCCAGCCTTTACGAGAAGATAGAGGAGATGGGATAGGAGGATATATTGGAAGGAATAGGATTATCCATGCAGGAATGGTGATAGAATACAATTTCCTGCAGCCGAGGGATCTGTCGTAAGAGACGTAAAAACAACCCACAACCAGGTAGCAGGGCATTTATTCATTAGGGCAGAGTATACTGCCATAATAATCTGAGTTGCGTGAACATTAGTGGCAATGTTTAGAGAGCAGCAGCGAATTTGTAGCACATTTGATGTTGTGAATGTCTATCGGCGATGGTAACCGCTTTCTACCAGTGGACCGTCTGCCTGTCTGCTGAACTTATTCAATAAAAAAGGGATGGACTGGAAAGGATAAGACAAAAGGGTTAAAGAGGAGGAATAGAATATACGGAATGGTATAGGAGAATGAAATTGGGTGAAGATGTAGGGGGAGGGATAAGTGTACCATCGGAACTCTCATCGTTCGAAACACAATTAGCTTAAGGCTGACCGTTTCATGTCGATATCCTGTGAATGACACCACGTCACACCGAGCGAGCCGGTCGAGCTGTAATGAAGTTAGTGATTCTATCATATTTTGTTAAAATATTTTTAGCAACGTTCCTATCATAAAAGAACATAATGCATAAATTCATCCTCCAAGTTGATTTCTATGACGTACACTGTAGTGTATTTCTTGGTCTATTTATGAAAATGTAAACCACATCCATAAACTAACATCATGAATCAATCTGTAATCGTTACGAAACTCAACAAATTATAAATAAACTCTTCTATTTGAAGTAGCTTACAGCACTGTTTTTGTTAGATCGTACAGATTTAAAAAAAATACTATTTAGATAAAATATTGGCAAAGTACGTATCCGACCACGCTCATCAAAGTGTTCTATAGGGATGACAAAAGTTGACTCTTTATCTTATTCGATAGAACTTTAAGAAATTATTTAATCGAAAACATCCCAAAAACTATAAATTAATAATTATTCTTACTTATTATTTTATTCTTTAAGTTTGGTTGCTTGAACGAGATTACTCTAAGCGATAAGACTCGTTTATTATTTTAACCAAGACCAAGACCAAATTGTATTCGTGCCTTTTTCTAATTGTTTATTCGATGAGATAAAGTGTTATCTACCTATCTAAATATAATCTTATTCCAACCAATTTCCGAATATATTTTTTTACTTTTGAATTTGCGTGTTTCACCCCGCAGTTGAAAAATTACATGGAGGGGTATATGGTATCCGTAAACACAATTTCAATATTTTCTAATCTTTTTCAGATAATTTCATCATGGAAAACACAAAAAATGTGAACAGACTTGTATTAAATTAAACTTAGTATTCCTGTATTAAATAGAGTAGTTTTGTTCATAAGTGGCCAAATCATAATTTAAGCTTTAAAGACTATAAAAACGATAAGCATTATTAGTCATATCATATAAATCATATCAGTAAACATATTGGACAATGTATTAAAATATACGTCATAGAATGTGTTAAAAAACATAAATAAAACAGGAAAAGTGCAATCTAAATCCATTTGGTGTGTATAAATTAAGTGGCATAAGTGCTTGTGTTGTTCGCAAAAATGTCGGAACGATTTAAAGTTACGAAATTCGAGGAGCCCAGTGGGAAGACTTACAAGAATTATGGTGCAACGTCAGCAGAAAGCGATGTCGAATGCAAAGGCAAGCTGCTTCCTTATTCAGGTGAGTAATTTTTTATTACCTGCTATTTTGCAGAAAGGCGGTATATTTTAAACGTTGTATCGTTAAATTAATTTATAGAATGCAAACACTGGTATGATGATTATTCTAGCGTTAAATTTAGGTTGCGATAGAAGCGTTGTCATTGGTGGCCGGAGTCTGCTCTCCTAATTTTCTTCTTCACATCGCGCGGTATCGAGCGGTGCGTGTGTTTGCACTATAAAGGACTTTGTAACAAATGATAAATTTTCTTGTTAAAATATGTTACCTAAAATACCCTAAATTTAAAAACTAATGAACGAATATTGTTCTAATTTATTTTTGAGATATTTTATAGTACCTTAAATTATTCAAAATTTACCACCACCTCATAGATCAAAAGCTGGAGGGTGCGACACACTTTTCAGGTTTTAAAAGCTAATCTCTCACAATAATTGATTTAAATGAAAATTCACTAAGGAACAGCTTTTTGATTACCTGTATATAAAAAGTTATGTTACGATACCCCAAAGTGTAAGTAAACTTACACAAATTTTGTCTCCTAGCAACACTTATACCAAGTTTCAGCCACACAAACAGTAATTTGTGTAAAAGTGACTGTGTTATCACTAAGGTAGCCGACCCGTGGTCTACTTCGTTGAGACTTTAAATATCTGTTTATGCCCTTTTTGAAGAGACCTATATTGTAGCGCTCTGGGAAAACCGCGGGAGGGAGTTCATTCCATACAATACAACTTCCAGGTATCAAGGATGTGTGGATCAACTCAGCAGTAGTGCGGTGGTAAAATGGCGACGTAGGCACCAAATGAAATAGATTCTCAGAACTCCCCATTTTACGGACGGTACACGGAACACGCTTAAAGCGCCAACCTCTCTTCTGAGACTTAAAGGTTCTAAACCGTTTGTAAGTTCGGGATCGTCGACAATCCGGACCACTCGGCGCTGCAAGGAGCCAAGTGAGAGCAGCTGATACCCTAACCCAGATGTGAAAGCAGTACTCCACATGGGGACGGACTTGAGCCTTATATAATAAAAGCCCTATTGAGCACCCCAAGCTTTCTTGAAGCGATCTTCGCTTTGCTCTCCAAATGACCCCGAAATTGCAGCTAGCTCGAAATGTTGACGCCCAGGATCCTGATAGAGTCGGAGATCTTCAGGGGAGTGCCCTGGAACTGTGGCGCTAACAAAAATTGGACTTTCGTAGCGGTTAAATTGTTATTCATAATTTCCTTAGACCATATGGTCTAAGATAATTTCATTCAGGTGCGATTATGAATAATAATAACTCTTTATCGAGCCTGTAATCATTATATAACATTCTTCTTGACCGGCATTGCATTAGAGTCACCACTGATGTTGCAAGCATCCATAGGCGACAGTAACCAATTGTCATCTGGAGAAACGAGTAATATTGCTGTCTTTTAAAAAACCTTTAAAAAATTATAAAAGAAAAAAATAACAAATACTATAGCATTCGTTATTCGTTAAATTTTTTAGCCTAATTTCTATAGTTATATCTAATTTAAAATAAGCGCTGTACTTATATGTAAATTTTATTGGTAATTCTAAAAACTTGAGGATTGGTGAATGGTTGTGTAATTTACCTTTCTTTTGATTGCTTTAATTAGTGTTACTATACGAACCTATAACTATGTTCCATATTGGGTGGTCTTTACGGTTTCCACATGCTTGTAGCTCAGGAATAAAAGCGATATCTGAGCATCTGAGGGGCTAAAGCCGCCACTTTCGCGAATTACCTTTTGAAAATGACCCGTGTCTAAATATACTTTATTTTGATATTTGTCATATTCATTCAAAGCGGCTGGTTTAGGCTCTCTAGTTGCCAGACTTGTAGTCCACAAAACTGAAGCAAGCTTGGACTTCAATATTAAATAAAAATTTATGTGCGCTTCTTTTTATGTCTAGGATGGTACTGCCTCGTTGTCCAAAAAAGGGTTAGTTATGTGGAAAGCAAAGGAATACCGCCTTCATTCACCCTTTGTAGGTGTAGGCCAAAAACAGTATTTTGATGTGTTAGCCATAATCGTAACAAGTCTCATAAAAAAAGCACGTTGAAGACCTCGCGAAGTGGAAAAGAAGTAGAAATAGTTGACGTTCGGAACTAGAATGATATCGAAGGCATTCTTGTAGTTATAACAAACAGCATTAAATTTACATCCTTTTGAAGTCAATTAAATTTTATTATATTTTATCATCAATTTTAACAGCCTTAGTATTTAAATTTTCAGATCAATGAGTAATGCGTTCTATCGATCAAGTACTGCTGACTTGTTTGTTAATTTAAACTATCATTCACCTATCTCTTTGCCTTTTTTGCACATTTTATTTTTAATGCAACCCTATTCTGACAAAGAAGTTATATTTCTTTTTATCATCAAGTTTAAAGTTAATTAGCACTGCGTTCTATCGATCAAGTACTGATGACTTGTTTAATAACTTACACTATCATTTAACTTTCTCTTTGGCTTTATTGCACATTTTATTAGGTTTTTTAGTACGACCCTATTCTGATAAAGAAGACATATCTTATTTTTATCATCAATTTTAATGCCCTTAGTGTTTAAATGTTCAGAACAATGAGCAATCAGTTCTGTCGATTAAGTATTGCTGTCTTGTTTGCTAAATTATACTATAATTTAAGGTACCCTTTGCCTTTATTGCACATTTTATTAGGCTTTTAAACACAACCTTATTCTGATAAAGAAAACATAAAAACATTTGTAAGTAAAGTTGGGCGATCACTCTCAATACTGGACTTCACTTTGTACCTAACATTATAAGGTACAAAGTTTATTAAATAATGATTTCAGTATCAAGATATCGATCACCTCTTTAAATGTGTTATCTCCAAAAATCTAATTTGAGTTTAAGATTGAAAACTATATCATCTCTAGGCTTATGTTGTTATACACTTTGAAATTGTGTTTTCTATGCCTACATTTAGAGAAGAAGCAATTTCATATTTCTAGTAGTTTGAAATGTCGAATAAAAAACCTCTAAAGTGGTTTGCAAATACATATAACTTTTTAAAAACTTAGTCAAGCGAAGTAACAATACGACATTTCTAACATTTTTGCTTTTGCAAATTGTAAACTTGTATGTTTCCGAAAACTTGTTTTCAGTGAAATGGCTAGCTTCCATTTCGGTCCTATTGAAAGTCCTCCACTTCAATATTTTCTCCTCTACTGTGTCCGACCTTTCATTAATTCCAAGCAGTTCGCTGAACTGTAAATCTTTCCAGTGCAAAAGATTTCTTAAATAATACTGTTTCTTAATGTTCTCATTACACTTGAAATAAATGGAGCAGTTTTTACGTTTAATTGAACAACGTTAATGTCCTCTCGACTAAGAGATTTAATCTCTGAACTCCTTATTACAATATTATTTGATTGTAAAATTGAGACACTACTTCAAATATATCGGAGTGATTTTAATGATATTGTTACGAGCTACAGGACTCGAATTAAAATAAATGCCGTTGGAATTACTATAGAGTTTATTACAACTGTACACACACGTATAAAACAGGTACAAATAAAACTGCATGCAACCAGTTCACACTGTATAAACTGCACGATTTAATTACATGCGAAAAGTCCGTCAGTATATCGCTAATCGAAAGTACTACACACGTCTTGCTAGTATCGTAATCGTCGCTTGACTGCCCCACCCCTCAGTTCGGGCATTGTTTTATACTAAACTGTGTAATACCAACAAAGGGGCTGCGTTAATCAGCACATCTGGCAAGCACAGTCGAAAACAATAACAATAAGGATTAAGTTCGACACTAATAACGGCTATAAAACAAGTTTCTTAATTACAAATTCTAAACACAAAATAAACAAAAGAATTCTTAAATCCGGGAAGGCAATAAACTGCGTTCTTTGTCGGTATGTAACAATATTTTGATGCTTTTATATAAGAATGAGATGTTTTGTATTATACTCAATTTTATTTTCAAAAATCTAAATATTCGTAATACTGCGAGTATTATCGTATTTCCGCTACTGTTTTTGCAACGGAATAAATACGATATGGGCATTTTTTAAAAAGGGCGTGAATAAATATTTACATTGTTGACTAACTCAACAGTTGCTCTTGTCCACGTGAGACGGCAACCAGTTAGCATCTTGTGGCTGGATATCCACTTGATGATAACTAGTTTAGATATATAGTACCTAATGAACTGTTATTGAACTTTGAGAAATATATCAATACATTTATGAAATTACAGATTAGAATTAGGGACCGATCCCAGTTACCTAGAACAGAATAAAAACGAGAAGTTTGTTTACAAATTTAATCCTGCCGGAATTGAACCCGTGACAGGCCAGCGTTTTGGTTTCGTGAGGCGATACAGGCGATGGGCTTCTGGACCCCATGGTCCCAGCGTTTCGATACCAGAGGCTGCAAATATGTATCCACTACCAATGGATGCATAATTGCGGCGTTTTAGGTCCTCTTGTCGTCTTGGCAGCTGCACCAGCTACCACACCCGTATCGCGAAGATGGGACGCTGCCAAAGTGTTCACGCACGTTGCGTCCTAAACTAATAGTCGTTCCATCTTCCATGGCACCAAATACATCCCGTCCGGTCTCTTGCCATCGTCGCAACACAGTCCATTTGGTTCTAAATGACTGGGGTCCCGGTGGTGACAAGAGCCCGGCGGATAATGTCATTTAGTGCAGCGTGGCGTGGTGTTTTGCCGGCGCTTCTGATGCATTAACTTCTCCAGTAAATAATTAATATAGGACTGAATCATAGCTAAGCATGATTGCGATTAGCTAGTTATGATATACGTAAGAAAGTAAACATGATATCCAACTTAAACTATAAAATAATCCCTACTTTAAATATTTACGAAACACTGTAAAACAATATTTACGACTATATTGGAATCAAAGCCGTACAAGGTCGCGGTCAAATTGGCGATTGTTTGAGTAATTAGTGAAATTCATAAACATGTTTGGTTTGCTACATATTAGGTTGGGGAAAAAGTTTCTTCGGATTTTATATAAAAACTCAAAACGTTTTTTTATAAAGTTTATTTACATTTGACTAAAGTATATAGGTGCCATTTTGTTAGATAACCTTTTGCCATCTTGTAGGTAGGGACGTGATCCCATTGCTATAAAAATGTTGGGCCTTCTGATCAAAAAACTGTGAGAAGTGGTTTTGGCAGTTCTCTCGTGAGGTTAACCTGACACTGCCTAAGGAATTCTGCAGAGATCGAAACAGGTGAAAATCTGAAGGTGCAAGGTCAGGACTATACGGCGGATGCATTAACACCTCCCAGCCAAACTCTCGTAATTTTTGCTGAATGGCTAAAGATGTGTGAGGTCTAGCGTTATCATGGTGAAAAACCACACCCCTTCTGTTAATTAATTCCGGCCGCTTTCTCTCAACTTTTTGCTTTAATCTTATCAATTGTTCGCAGTACAGTTCAGAATCGATGGTCCTGCCTGGCGGTAACCGCTCATTATTAATAATGCCCTTCCAATCCCACTATACACACAGCATCACCTTGTTGCAAGTTAACCCGGGTTTCGCCACAGTCTGTGAAGCCTGACCGGCCTTTGACCACGATCTTTTTCACACGTTCTTGTCGTACGTGATTCAGTTTTCATCACCAGTTATCAGCTTCTTCAAAAATGGTTCGGTTTCATTACGTCGTAAAAAGAATCACAAATGAGTACACGGTTCATTAGGTTTCTTTCAGTGAGCTCATGAGGCACCCAAGTATAGAGCTTTTTTGTGTAACCAGCTTTTTTCAAATGCGCCAAAACCGTTTTGTGGTCAATTCCCAGTTCTCCAGCTATATTGTAACTACTAATATGCCGATCTTGCTCCACTTTTTCAAAAATGGCATCAACTTTGTCCGTAACAGGGCGACCAGAGCGACATGCATCTTTGATATCGAAATTTCCGGATTGAAAACGTTTAAACCAAATTTGCGCTACTGCATTAGGATAGATACTGCATTAGGTCCATAAACATCACAAATTTTTTTCGCGGCTTGTGTTGCATTTTCACCTTTTTTGTAGTAAAATTTTAAAATGTATCGAATTTCTTCATTAGATTCACTCATTTTAACAATAAGAAAACAAATGAAAATCACACATTTTCCTAATTTGAATTTGGAATTGTCTTCTTTAAAATTAAAACTTTTTAATGATACCAGAACCAGCCAGATACAAATGGTATAGCCAAAGAGATCTTATTACAAGTTCATACATACTATATGCGAAAAGACTTTTTCCCCAACCTTATTAATAATAATAAATGGCGAATCTTTATGTGAGTAGCGACACCTCGGACCTGACTTCGGGGGCCAAGGAGATCGCTAAAGCTAACAAACAACTTCCAGGGGTGGAAGTGATAAATGGCATAACGTCGGAAGTAGCTTCAGTGAACCTGCAGCCCACCTCTCCACACCCATGTCGCCCCTTGCCAATCTTGTACGGCATTTTTAGGGGCCCATACAATGAGTGGCGAGTGATAGTGAGATCGCATCCTTTTTAAAAACTACAGAACATATATGAACGAAACTCGACAGAGAGATAGATAGCTTGCATCCCAAATCAACACTTAGGGTAGGTTTTATGCCGATAAATGATGTCGTTTCCATAGAATAGACGTATTAGCTAAATAGATAATATAGCTGCAATCGCGTTTTATCATTACTGACAAATACCTACGTTGTAATAAACAACATGTTATTCGTTGTATTACTTCAGATCAGGTTGGCTTCGACTCGCCTTTATGTTTTGCTGCGTAATTGTCTAGACTATATAGACTTAGATTTTTTTGTTATTATTATATATAAGAAACCGAATTAAGTTTTTGTGTAATTAAAATAAAGCCACTACTTAGAGATAGACACGCGGCGCAGCCGCGGGGCAAACTAGTTGATACGTAAAATACTAATGTTTAAAAAATAAAGATAAAATATTCTAATTGTTTTATGTCCATGGCATCTCATGGCCGGCAAAAGATAACAAACAACATCATCGAAACCGTACTTATGATTAAAGTGTTCAAATATACGTACATTCGTACAAACCATTCGGCTTTATTGTGTTAGTATAGGTATGTATAGACAAAAATAAGGTTATATTGTTACAAGTTGGACAACCTGCATACCTATTGTTACATACCGACAAAGAAATGCTGCGCACCTGCTTTATTGCCCCTCCCGTATTTGGAGTTCTGTTGTTTACTTCGTATTTAAAATTTGCAATTAGACAATAGCCTATTGTTATAGTTTTCGACTTTGTTGGCCGTTCGCAGGAATAATCAGCCAGGTGTGCAAATAACTGTTTCTCGGAAAACTTCAGTGCACGCGGTCGATTTTTTTGTACTGTATAGTTAGTATAAAACAATGCCCAAACGGAGGGGTGGGGGCAGTCAATCATCGACTACGACACGAGTCAGACGTGTGTAGTACTTTCGATTAGCGATATAGTGACGGACTTTGTGCGTGTTGAATTGCATTGAATCGTGCAGTGTGAACTGGTTGCATCCAGTTTTATTTGTACCTTTATTATACGTGTTTGTACAGTTCTAATATACTCTATAGTAATTCCAACGGCATTTATTTTTTTAATTCGAGTCCTGTGGCTTGTATATTGTATGCCTCATTCGTACTGAAAACACGCATTTGCATGAAAACTTATGTTATCTAGATACGCGGTTTTATTTAAGTGAATAAAATATAAAATAACTGCAATGATATCATTTTAAGCAACGGAAAGAGCTTATTGAAATTGTCTGGTATGTTCTTTTGTTGAGAGATTCTTATTCTAAAGAGAAAAAATTGTTTAGAATTCCTTATAAAATATTTAATCATTATTAATTAATGGTTCTTTAAGCTTTATAAGTGTAGTTCTAAGTTGTCGATATTAGTCCTATACTCGTAGTTGTAAGAAAGTATAATATTATTTTACATTGATAAATTAGCGGCCGTCTCGTCTAGCTCGGTCACGTAGAACGGATGGAGGAGGATTGGCGTGTGAAAAAGTATATTTGGTCGACCAATCGGTCGGCTACTGGTAGGCTGTCGCTGAAAAGATAGATTGGAAGCCGATTTCACCGCACGCCAAACCCACAGCTGGCAAGACACTGTGGAGGATAGAGGAAAGTAGCCTCTGTCGTTTCGGAGACCAAGACTCACTTTGGATCGTTGAGCCAACGGAATTATACAAATGTCCATAGGTGATAGTAGCCGCAGGTGAGACATTTGCCTGTCTGCTGAACTCGTGCAATAAAAATAAAATAATATAAAAAAGGCACTTCATAATAATGCTTCCCATTTCTGACCTAAAATAATACAGCATAAAAAATATCTTGAAGCGTTTAATATTCGATCGTTCAATCAGCTCCGTTTGCATTAAATAGCACTTATTGGTCTTCATAGTCACTTATTGAGAATCTATAGTAACCTACAAACAGTGTAAGTAAACCAGTGGCATAATTTCGCTGTGGCACGTATAGAGGCTATGAGCCGCTACAAAGATCTCTCAAAATGACTCTTCGAGTGACCAGAAAGAAGACTTAATGTATATTTTTTATTATTATTTTATTTCAGGAAAACATGTCCTATAGTCCTAATACATGTTACATTATACATTACACAAAATTACATTAATTAAGAAGTAACACATACATACATATTCACATTCATACATATACCACAGATTATACTTTCATTATACTATTATGCATAGCGCAGCAGTGCCTTACGTAGGTACTATAATATTTTTATAGTTAAAAATAAATATTCTGTTATGCAAAAAGTAGTAACTTTTTAAACAAATCAGCATAGAGTCCTATGTCTTCCAAATTTAAATAAACTATACTCGTTTTATGAGTAAAATACACAACAGGTAACTTCCGGGGCGGTTAATAAACACATAGACTGGAATAAATAATAGAAAGTTCGTTTACGTAATTTGTCCTATCGGGAAGTGAACCCGATGTTTCTGCGTCCTAGGGAACTAGGCCCGCCAACGCATAGACTACTACTCAATAGAAGCTGTTCAAAATAACTATCGAATTACTAATGGTTATTATCTGCTTCTCTATGTAAATTAAGTCATATTTTTTATTCATTTACCCACTGAGAACTACTGCACTGTGCTTGTGTTAACGTACTAACACTTCACATAAATACCTACGTGTGTGCGCACACACATATTTCATTTGGAAATAACACCGCCTTTATTGTAAGCAAACACCTTGCCTGTGTTGACTCTAGTTACGTTATTGAAGTTCGAAAAATTCTGCGACTGACAAACAAGTCTTGCTACTCTATTATTATTTGCATTAATAGAAGCTGTTACATGAGAGGTGAGTGATCTATTTAGGGATGAGGTGGTTTGGCGCACGAGCGCAGCGAGGGCGCTAATAATTCAAGTGCCTAAATAGGCCTTTCACCTGAGGTTAAAACTCTGCTTTTAATTTTGAATACGAGGAAAGTAAGTAAAAATTGATTAATACAACAACTTTTTTTATTGCCGGAGTTCAGCAGACAGGCAGACGGCCCACTTGATGGAAAGCGGTTACCATCGCCTATGGACATTTGCAACACCAAAGGTGCTACAAATTATTTGCTGCTCTCTTAAGGGAGACTGGAACCTGGTCACTAATGCCGGAACACAACTCAAGGTTGTTATGGCGACAAACTTTAGACCAGGGGTGGTAGCCATCCAGTCGGGCAAATGCCTTACCACCTGGCTGTGGGTTGTTTTGTCGCCTCTTATGACAGGCCGCCCGGCCGCCGGAAATCGTATTCTTTCTCCGTTCCTGCACGGATACTATTTTTCAAATTAAATCAGGCGATAAATTCATATCTAAATCTGACAATCTCATTTATGTTACATATGAAACTTTAAATAAATTTCTTTTTCTGTGTCGTTCTACCCGCCAGTGTTTTTTGTCACTGATGATAGTAAATGTTTAGCTCATATGTACGTAAATGAAATAATAATTTAGTATAAGTAATTTAGAAATATAAAATTACAAAATTGTTGATATATTTTATTATAATTTATGCCACGATTTAACAGTAGCTGTAAAAAGTGGGACATGAGTCGCATGTATTATCTTTGGTTTGTATAGTTTTTAAACTTTTTGTCAACAGGAAAAATCGTTTCCCAAATATGAAAAGTATTTTTTTAATAAATGTACTTTCAGAATATGAGGAATGAACCGATTGTTTAACAATCAGAATATTAATTTTGTTTTAAGTTTTCCTCATTTTCTTAGTTTATAATTTATATAGCAGGAATCGATAGTGTGTCTGCTGAGATGATCAAATATGGTGGAACCTGCGTCCGGGACACTTTCCTGTCCTTATGCAACTTGTGCTGGAGGACGGGAAAGGTTTCCAAGGACTGGAGGCGTCATCCTGCCCTTGTATAAAGGCAAGGGGTCACGTATGGAGTGCGCCAGCTACAGGGCCATCAGTTTGATCAGCACAGCATCAAAGGGTATGCGAAGATTATTGAAAGGAGAATGAGAGTGGTATCCGATGGATTACTGTGGGATACACAAGGAGGCTTCAGAAATGGAAGGGAATGTATGGATCAAGTTTTCTCGCTCCGCAATATTGTGGAGAAGCAGCTGGCTATGGGCCGGAAGGTTTTCTGCGGTTTTGTGGATCTAGAGAAAGCATTTGACAGGGTTGTGCGGAATTACCTCTGGGACATATTGCCCGGATATGGGATTAATGGCCAATTGCTGCGTGCTGTGCAGTCCACTTACGAGGACTGTATGGCATGCGTGCGGGTGGACGGCAGCCTGTCGCCCTGGTTTGACGTCAATATTGGCGTCCGGCAGGGCTGCGTGCTGTCGGCTTTGCTGTTCATCCTATACCTGGACGATTGTCTCCAGAGATTAAGATTGATGGATGTCGGGGTGTGGATGGGTGATCTAGTTGTTAGCAGCTTGCTTTATGCGGATGATACCGTGCTTTTAGCCGAATCGCTATCAGAACTGCAAACACTAGTCACAATGATGAAAGATGACTGTCAGGCGAGAGGCTTACATTTGAATGCGAAGAAAACAAAGGTCATGGTGTTTGAAAGAGAAACAACCAGAACGAATGCAAGGATAATGGTCGACGATGTTATGCTGGAACAAGTAGTTTGTATATCTCGGATGTGCTTTTAGCAGGATGGAAGGTACACCGCTGATACAGAAAAAAGAGTGAATTTGGGAAATAGTGTGAATGGAGCGTTAGGTAAACTTCTAGGCGCTAAGAACCTTAGTCAGAAGGCCCAGCTTGCCATACACAACGCGGTTCTGGTACCTACGCTCACGTATGGAAGCGAGAGTTGGGTATGAAGGAAGAGAGAGCATGAAAATAGAGTAAACGCGGTCGAGATGCAAGCACTGCGCAAAATCTGCAGAGTGACGCTCGCAGACCGCGTTTGTAATACTGAAGTAAGAAAGAGGGTTGGTCTGAAAGAGAGTGTCGGGGTGAAGATAAGGAAAGGAATGCTCCGGTGGTTCGGGCATGTGGCAAGAATGAATGATGGAAGAATGGCTAAACAGATATACAATGCAAAAGTGGATGGATGCAGAAGTCGCGGAAAGTCACGACACACCTACCATGATCAAATTGATCGTGTACTAGCAGAAAGTGATGTCAGGAGCCTTAAAAACAGACGAGCGTGCATGACAAGAGCTATAAATGTCAAAGAAGCAAGTGAGGTTTGTAAGAATAAGCCTAAATGGCGGTCTGTTGTTCGTGCCTACCCAGCAAGGGACCTGGCGTGAAGTTATGTATGTAAGTATGTAAATTATAACAGATTAGCTTTATCAAGGAATTTATTTTGTTTTTTGTGAATATACGAATGATTTCTTCTATTTTTTAATAAGTCTAACCGCTCAGACGCACTATGCGGCTAGCTGCAATCAAGTCAGCTGGGCATAGGTAAGGAAATGTGCATAAAACTGATCTTAATAAAAAATACACGACGGCTGCCATCAAACCGGACCGGTCACTCGAAGAACTGCAGTTCTTATGCGCACTATGACGTTCAAGTGCTTCTGGTAATGAAAAATGTGTTGCGGTTGCGATTCCGACTGCCGCAATGCGGCTGTCCGCGTATTAGAACGCATACTCCGGTTATTCGACCGCCCGACCGGAATGCGTCTAGACGTGTAGTGCATGTAAGGCCTTTTGCATACATTTTGCTTAAAGAAGCATATACAAGCCAACAGACAACAGACCATTAAAGGTGTAGAAGACCATGCAAATTGAGGTTCATTGAGCAAAAAGGAAGCAAGAGCTAAGATTCGTAGAAACACTAATGTAAGCGTGCACGGAAGAAAACAAGACAAGTAAATGTCACGCGAGAATATATGAAAAGTTGACAATTACTGTGCTCTGTTCCAATTGGAAGGATAGATGGCAAATACAGAGAAATATATTCGGTAAAAGCGCAGCACTCTGGGCGCTTATTCTCCCCAGACCCTCAATAAGTACTGTACATAACAATACTGGACACTGTCCATAATATGTGCACCTACCGTTAAAATAATATATTAATTTTTATTTATAGACTAGCTGACCCGGCGAACTTCGTACCGCCATATTTTCTGAATTCCTTAAAAACTTTGTTTCATGACACAAAAACAAAATCACCATAATCGCTCCCGGTGATTAGGAGGATTCTAGAACCCTATCTCAGCGCCACCTACCGGTTCTAATTGCAAATCTAATCCATCCGGGAACCCACTCAAACACACAAAAACAAAATCACCAAAATCGCTCCCGGTGATTAGGAGGATTCTAGAACCCGATCTCAGCGACACCTACCGGTTCTAATTGCGAAACTAAACCATCCGGGAACCCACTCAAACACACAAAAACAAAATCACCAAAATCGCTCCCGGTGATTAGGAGGATTCTAGAACCCGATATCAGCGCCACCTACTGGTTCTAATTGCGAATCTAAACCATCCGGGAACCCACTCAAACACCCAAATCAAAATCGCTCCCGGTTCCAACGGTATAAAAAGTATCCTATATCTGTCTCCTGGTTCCCCACCAATTTTCAGCCAAATTGGTACAGCCGTTCTTAAGTTATAAATAGTGTAACTAACACGACTTTCTTTTATATATATAGATATAGCTGTCCCAGCAGACGTCGTCCTACCCGGTAAAAAATAAGGGTTGATCGTAGAAGTTGGAAATTTAGGGTTGTATGTCTTTTTAATGCTGTATCTTAAAAAAATAAAAAAATAAAAAACTAAACAAAAAAAATTAAATAAATATTTAGGGGTGGACTACCCTTAACATTTAGGGGGATGAAAAATAAATTTTGTCCGATTCTCAGACCTACCCAATATGCACACAAAATTTCATGAGAATCGTTCAAATTAAAATCTAAATCATCCCAGTAGAAAATTGTAAAATTACTAATATCGCTATTAAAAAATAGGGGTTGATCGTAGAGGGTTAGGGTTGTATGTATTTTGTATGTTGTATCATAAAAAAATAGAAATTAAAAATTTTGTCTAAAAAATAAAATTTAGGGGTGGACTACCCCTAACATTTAGGGGGATGAAAAATAGATGTTGGCCGATTCTCATAGATACCGGATAAGCACAAAAAATTTCATCAAAATCGGTTAAGCCGTTTCGGAGGAGTATGGCAACGAAAACTGTGACACGAGAATTTTATATATTAAAACAAGAGAAAGATGAATAATGACTTGTCTGTTGTCTACCTTGGACAAAAGATCCAGGTAGGCAAACACAGCTTCGAGAGGGAAGCCAATAGGAGGATCCAGTTAGGCTGGGTAGGATTCGGTAAGCTTCGACAGGTTTTCTTGTCAACCATTCCGCAATGCTTGAAGACGAAAGTCTTCGAGCAGTGCATCCTGCCCATCATGACATACGGTGCCGAGATATGGACACTGACGGGACTCGTCCACAAATTCAAAGCACGCTCAACGGGCTATAGAGCGAGCTATGTTAAGTTTTTCTCTTATAGATAAAATCAGAAATGTGGACATCCACAAGAGAACGAAGGTAACTGACATAGCTTGTAAAATTAGCAAGTTCAAATGGCAATGGGCCGGTCACGTATGTCGCAGGACCAACGGTAGAGCAAACGAGTCCTGGATTGGAGACCACGTCTCGGTAAACCTAGTGTAGGACGCCCGCCAGCCCGGTGGACTGACGACCTGCGCAAGATCGCCGGTAGGGGCTGGATGAGGGAGACCGGGATATGTGGCGTGTACTTAGGGAGGCTCACAGCAGTGGACTGAGATTGGCTGAAAAAGAAGAAGCAGAAAGAATAATGAGAATAGTAACTTTTTGCAGTATATGTGTGAAACATAATTTTTCGCGTTAGTATAGGTACGTAACTATGTAGACATATATGTATATGTATGTAGAGATGAAATATTTTTTACCAAATATCTAGGTCAATCATTTTCAAAGGATACGGTACACGCGTTGACTGAAGTGACACTCTTTTGATACGCTTTCAGTGAAATACTTTTTCACCTTTCCGCAAAAAGCAGTTTTAGCGGTAGGCCAAGCTTTTAAAGTTAAATATTACGGCCTAAATGTTTCTTATTTATAATTTAATCGTAATTATAAATGCTACAATTTTCTGTTGTTATAAATCTCTATGAGAACGGTTGTTTAAAACGGGTATAATTTTCAATAACGTTTCAAATTTGTATATTTTTAAAATTTCTTCAAAACCAATAGCGCGTTGTCAAATCCTCTGCTATTAAAAAATCGAAATAGCAGAGCATATGAAAGAAAGACCAACTGTATATTTTTTTGAGAATCTCTATATCAAATTGAGGAAGCTGTGGCCTCCAAGTTACCATTTTGTCCCGGCTGAAAATCAATGGACAACTGGTTACTGGGTTCGGTACCGCTGGATTCTTCCCCGCATCTCTGATCACATACATTGAAGAGTTCCGTAGAGGCGATGAACGTGTAATAATAAAATTTTAATAATTTAAAATATCCCAGAAACTACTAAACGCATTTTGTTCAACCCTTTCTCCATGAAAGTATGTATTTTTAAAATTCTGCCATTTTGATTTTTTTTTTATTACGTGTGCTTTTTTTTTATTGCAGGAGTTCAGCAGACAGGCAGATGTCCCACTTGATGGAAAGCGGTTACCATCGCCTATGAACATTTGCAACATCAAAAGTGCCGCTGCTCTCTTAAGGGACACTGGAACCTGGTCATTAATACCGGAACACAACTCAAGGTTGTTATGGCGGCATACTTTAGACCAGGGGTGGTAGCCATCCAGTCGAGCAAATGTCCTACCACCTGGCTGTGGGTTGTGTTTAGATACTACTAAAATGTATCCATATAAAGACAGTAGTTTCTCAGAAAAATGGCTGAGACGTCTCGTACAGAACAAAGGGTTCTCTACGAGACGTCTCAGTCATCTCTCTTTCTGTAAATAAGGATTTTGTTTTTTCTAAAATGACTACGGAACCCTACCTAACTTGCCCTAAGCGTGAACTGCCACAACCCTACCTGTTCATTATTTAATACGAAGGGTATAGTTTGCAATACGACTAAACTCTAATTGGATCCTGCAAATGGGAAAGGGTACAAAAAGTGTTGAGCACGATCGCAGTGGAATTATTCAGTGACACGGAAACCAGCAAGTCTGGAGCTTGATTACGAACACGGTATACTAATTTCCAGCCCGACATTTATTAATTCCCTGAACTATTTTATAAGTTTGAAGTTTTAAACTAAAAGAATTGTAATTAAAAGAAACTTTTTTTTTCTTCAAATATAACTGCACGATTTTGTATAAGTATCTCTAGTCAGTGTCAATTATTCATAAATATTCATTTCTTTTTAAAAATCTATCAACAAATAGACACAATAATTTACAGATAAATTAGCTTTGAGAAGTTTTTGCGTTTGTAGTAGTATTTGTATATTTACAGACCTCAAACTTGAAATTTAAATTTCCTCCAAATTTAGTATTAAAAGTCATGTTTAATGAATTTATGAATGTAAACGATATTAAAATAATAATATTTATTATCTTAATATCGTTTAATAATTTTAGTTTTAAGTTTAGTACCTGCCTATAAAAATATATAAAAAATATTAGTTTGTTTATTTATGTACTGACAGCTGAACGCTACTACAAACGCAAAACTTCTTGAAGCTAATTTATCTGTATTTGATATTTGCCACAATAAGGTATACTTATTACAAAAAAATCTAAAACAATGCACTTACACAAAAGAGCGTGCGATTAGAAACCTTATTATCATCTTACATTTAAAATGTCGTAATAGAAAGAATTTTAATTAGGTATCTACTATTTAATTAATTAATTGTTAGGGTATATGACTCAATAAAATGTCACAATTAAGTACACCTGTACAAAATCAAGGAGTCTGCGATATAATTCGGAGAACTGAATGAAAATCTTGTTTGCTGAAAATGCAACTTACATTCTCAAAATATGTTACATTTACACTAATGTTTACCCCGAGCTGCGCCACGAGTAAAATGTGCCTTTTTTAGGAAGTTACTCAAGTTTTATTTTTTCATTTGAGCCCAATTAGAAATCACATACTCTAATCCCGGGATAGCCCCGGGATCCCGGAATTACGCATCAAAAGTCCCGTTATCTCAGGATTGAAAAACATGCTCTAGATTGTATTCTCTAATCACAACAGATTTGCGGCAAAAATTGCACCGAAATATTCGTGTGCTGTTATCAGCTTATCTTACTGTATTATTCTTAATATTGCATGGTCCTCGCCATTATTATTAAACGAACTAAAAAAGTCGATTACTTAAACCTTATCGGCGATGAAAATATTTAGTATAAAACTTTATAAATCTCTTCACAATTTACATACAAATACTACATACCAATAAAGGGGTAACAGCTGAATGCTCGGCAAGGTCAAGATTTCCTTGCTACGCGTGATTCACACAATGTTTATGTTCTGCGAGTTTGTACACTGTACAAATAATATACTGTTTCATAGGCATTCCTATGCCATTAAACTGGTATAATAAACAGAGGTGAACAAAGTGCATTAAACTAATTTGTCATATTAATAATGTTCACTAATATTTTAGGAAACCAATCAGTCGGAATATTTTATGGTTTTAGAATAGCATTTATTGTATAAACTGTCGCAAACATACAATTATAAAGGTGTTGAGTTCTTTGTTGGAATGACAGTTAGTCCTTTCGGACGTATTATGTATAACATTAATTAATCAATCAATAAATTACCTAATTAAATTATAAAACTATATCATTACAGAAGCACATGGCACATTACTATAAGTTATTTTTTAACGTCAGTCAATCAATTTTAAAATAATACTGTTATTTATACATGCTGTAAGTCGTCATTAATTATAATATAGTTATTTCTGTCCTAGATATTCGTTTACTGTATAATATGCTTTATGCTTATATGCTTTGTGTATTAGAAATGTATTACGTTTAAATATATTAACAGTTGTTAGGTTATGTTATTATTATTACCACTTGTATGTTTTTTATGTTTTTTTTAATACATATTGTATAAAAAAATATTATTATTTTTGTTATATTGTTATGTTTTGACATCAACAATTATGTATTAAAATCAGAATTAACATCAGGAAAGACCGTTATATGCCTACAATCCTATTTTCAAGTTTGAATTGTGTGTGCATTTTTTCATATTCTAGTTCATTATTTTTCTTAGCCTTTCATTACTCACCAATATCTACCCTGGTAGACAGATGACCTAATAAATCATCTGTTTATCGTGCCGGAGAGTGTGTAAGAATATATTTTCAAAAAATCTGGTCTTCGCTTTCGGTCTTGTTTATTCCACCGGTCATCAGTCTTACGATACACGTCACCGGCCCACTGTAACTTCAGCTTATTTTACCCTCCATTAATATCAAACTCACATCCCGATGAGATGCAATTTGTACTGGAGATGATAAGGTTATTTCTGAATAGTCAAATGGAAAACTACAAATGTTTGATGTGAACTTTTATCAGATGACAATAAAATATTAAATTGTTACGACTAATAAATGCAAACTGGACTAATAATAAAACAGTTTAATTTTCATCGTGAATAGATTTTAATAGCTCGAAACGCGCATATTGAAAGCAAATCGATGTAACGTTGTGTACGTTTTATTCCGTATTGCTGTCTCCATAATATTTACTACAAGTTATTCCTAGAAATGGTTAATAATATTAAACTGCAGTCGTTAAAAATATTTATAAGTACTAGGAATCCAAAGAGTTTCGTTAGAATATTTTACAAAGTATTGTTACGATTTTGTGGGATGTGAATTTAAAATACCGTTGGAATTTTCACAAAGTTTATTAGAAGTACAAACACGTATTCACAGTTCTTACAAGTAAAACCGAAAACAACAAGTCCAAACTGTAAAGTAGAAATTCGTAATCACACAAATCGCGGAAAGTCCGTCATTACAAGATAGTTACTCACTCCGATAGTGCACTAGGTAACGCCTCGATTGTAGTTGAAACCCAACTAACCCAGTCTCTGAGAGACCGACCTCATATATTTTTGTAAAATAGCCTAGTAATGTTAGAATTTGCATGAAATACAAACAATATAAAGAAGGATTTACGACGCCTTATTGTGACTCAATATAAAGGGGTTAGCGCGGATAGTAGATCATTAAAATTTGAAGGGGTAATAACACCTGCAAAAGAACCGTTCCCAACTGTATGATGAACGATCTTCTTCCTGTGAATTTTAGAATACTTTTATGTAGAAATATAAAATTTAATTTGCTAAATAAAGTCTTACTACCGTTTTTTGAAAACTGAATTACTGTGTTTTAGGTTCTGAGTCGGCTCTAAAATCTTGATAGGCAGCAAGTTTATTGCAAGAAAAATTCAATGTTTGGATTCTTTGGATCGATTTTTTAAAGTTTATTATTCCAAAAAGAGAGAAATATGGTTAACATCTTCTTGATTCGATGCTGATTAGGATAATGACGTTTGCTGTGTTCAAAGTGAAGCTTAGATGGATCTAGAACCGGAATGAGAATGATAAACTATCCAACGCTTACATTATTATCCTCACAGTAGATTCATAATTGATTTCTGAAACTTTAAAAAGCCTAGAGTTCACTTATTACTCATCTACTTGATTACCTTTAGCATCCTCATTATTATATACACTACTGCCAAATATGATAATTCCTTATAACGACATTAGGTCTTTTGACAATCATATCTATGCTACCAGGAACACATAATACAATAAGAGATTGCCTAACAAAATTAGCTAAACAAACAGTCCAGTCACATGACTAGATAAGCTATCAGTTGCATTCGGTGTCATGAACTCCATTGAACGACTTTCCTTCAATTCACATGCGATAACGCTCGAACGGACAGACTAACATGCTTTGGTATAAAACAATGAATAATAAAACTTGTAATATGACCGATGCAGTAGTGTCTGGAGTGTTCACATTATTAGTTACTCATTATATTTATGACACTACTTACTTTATTTAAGAACAGTAAAAGCAATGTTTATTGTTGTTACGAGTTTTACCAGGATCACGCTATCATGTCAAATGATAATGACATTGAAGATGAAGCACACTTACCTAGATAACACACGAGACTTGAAGGCACCCGGATAATACTTTTCTGGAAACAAGGCCTCTAACAGTGTATGCCATAGGTTCTAGATTTTCGTGTTTTTTTTTATAAGGGTGTGAAATTCTGATATTTTATTAAGCATGTACCTTTAATATTATCTTATGGGAGCTGCATAGTCAATGCAGTGGACAACGAATTACTCGGTAGCGCTTGTTTTATTGGACTTGACTTTATACTATATATGTTGGTCCGAAGACTTCACAACTTTACTGGAGTCTTCGAGAAGGTGCTCGAGCCCGTGAGGCAACTCACTCGAGCAACAAAAACTCGGTTGGACTGTTGCCATGAAAGGGGATGAATCTAACGATGCCGACTAGAGGGCGACTGTTGGAAAATACACACCTCACGTGACACAATGACAAACATACAAGTGACACAATGTACTTACTAATTGAGAATGGTCAACTGGTAATATAAAGCCCGAGAGGAAGAATCCCGGCGGACCGGAATCAGCGGATCGATGGTTCGCGGCGGCCTACACTATCTCTGGCTTGCGCAACACGGGAGCATACATATTAATAGTTGCTCTATCTCGCTCACACATCATCCGTCCCACTCACACATTGTGCTATATATTGTACTAGCTGTACGATTTGTTAATATTTGTAATTGAGGTTACCATCTCCAAAATAAATTAATTCGTGTGAAAATAAATACCTTTCGTGTGATTTATTTTAATAATTTGTAGGGCTTAGAAAATATTAATAGTCTGAATCCCGCGCGAAAGAACAGGCGACAACTAGTTTTTAATACGATCGTGCTTTCTATAGGTTTCGACGAGTTTTTCCGTCCCGAATATACAATATTTTCCGCATGTTAATATTTTTGCGTCAGCAACAGACTCTCGTGCTAACAAGTTTGAAATGTCTATAAAATAACGATATTCCGACTTGTTTACCGATTTCTTGCCGTAATCGCTGAAACGTGTATTTTTCCTGAAAGAAACTGTATCTTTGATCTTAGTATAATATTAGAAATTTCTTAAGCAGTATATACTGAATGTATATTGAATGTATAGAAAACTAGCTGTACCCGGCAGACATTGCCTTTAAAAAAAATAAAAATCTAGAACTCGATTGCAGCGCCATCTAGCGGGACTGAATAGCGGGAATAACTGATCAATTATCGACCGCCGAGAGTAGAAAATTATTAAAGTACTAATATCGGTATTAATACTTATAGGTTAATCGTAGATAGGTGAAAATTTGAAGTTGTACATATTTTTCAACCCTCAACCTTAATAAAATATAAATAAGAAATTTTGCCAAAAAAAATTGGGGTGGGTCATTCTTATCATTTCGGGGTATGAAAAATAGATGTTGGCCGCTTTTCAGACCTACCCGATATGCACACAAAATTTAATACAAATCGGTTCAGCCGTTTTGGAGGAGTTTGGTAACAAACACCGCGACACGAGAATTTTATATATTAGGTTAAGACAAAGTTGTAGAGAATTTTATGTTAAATGTTACTTACATATTATTATGTAAGCGAGACACATATGCACAAAAAACCGCTTTTCGAGACCTTTGAACTTGAATATCTTAAAACGGAGACACGTGATCTTATGAAACTTTTAGACTACCAAAATAAAGTTTTATTAAAAGTTTACAACTTATATTCGTTATTAGCTATCATTCCGAGGTGAAATCCTAATTTCACTTGACTAGTTGTGAGACCATTTTTAACGAAACATTTATGTGCTTGGGTTGAAAATCTTAACTGATTAGTAGAATGCGCTGCCACAAGAACATCCTCGCTTAGCGTCAGTAAATCTGCTAAAGTTTTTTTTTAAATATTAATGTGTACTTGACACTGACTAAGTACACGAATTTTGCAAGGCTCTATATTAAACAAAGAAGAAACTACCTGCATGCAGGCGATAGTAAGAAGAAATTGCTTGTCTATTTCGACGGTACCAATTAATTAGTTAACGTGTTTACACGCCTAATGGACTGGATGACAGAAGTAAATATTGCGTTCTGTCTGCCTACCTACAACATTAAAAGCGACGTCGAAATTACACCAATTGACACCGTAGCAATCAGGATAATGTTTTCAAGTAATTTTAACCGACTTTAAAAAGGGGGAGTTCGCAATTTCCCTGTATGTATTGTATGTTCGTTACTCGATTTCTCCGTCAATTGTGGACCGATTTTTAAAGTAAGTGTATACTCCCATACTCCCGAGCTAGTCCCATGGTCACCAAGTCAGGATCTGATGAGTGGATAGGATCTCAGGGCTACTGAGAATAACTATTATTAAAGAACACCGTGTGCAAAATTCTTTGAAAAATCTTGTAGAGGTATACGCGTGTAGTTTCATTACATTACAATATTAATAGTTTAAGAGCCAGTGGTCGGCTACCTGTATGTATTTGACCAAACCTGAGGTTTTGTACATTGAAGCACCTATAGCTACCATGCATGGTACGGGGACTCACTAAGCTCTAAGTGGTGGACGCGGACGAGCGCTGAGGGAAGACAGTATCGATTTTTGACGTATTTTAAATCCATTTGACCAGGACTGCCGTTTTGATATTTGAAAATATAGGCTTATTATTATCGGAAAATAAGAATGGCAGACCATTATCGCGCGGATTTACCTATGGCAGACAATTTTGAATATACTAAAAAAAATGAAGGTAATTGACCAGATCTGCCATTGATATATTTTGTTTATTATAGTCTTAAAAACGTATATTGATCGTGGCAGACGCCTACTTTGCGTATACACATCAATAAATAATAAAATCTTAGCTTCTACCCAGTCAAATGTATATGTTTTCCGTTCGCTATTTTACATCAATATAATCTACTTGCGATTTACTTTATCATTGTATTTACAGAAATAAATGTTTTTATATATTCTATATGCTAAACTTCATTAGTTATATTAAATATTATTAAATATATCAATGGCAGATCTGGTCAATTACTTTCAAATTTTTTTAGTATACTGGTCAAATGGTTTGTAAATTCACCAAAAATCGATACTGTCTTCCCTCAGCGCTCGTCGCGTCCACCACTTAGAGCTTAGTGAGTCCCCGTACCATGCATGGTAGGTATAGGTGCTTCAATGTACAAAACCTCAGGTCTGGTCAAATACATACAGGTAGCCGATCACTGGCACCTAAGCTATAAATTTTCTACAGGCGCTTAATTATTTATTAAATGCATGTTACGTAATTTCTTCGTCAGATGATTTATTTTTTAGTTTTTAGTGAGCAGTCCGTATTGTTTTTGTCAATAAAAATATGTTTGAATATTTATTGATTACTTGTGGCTTTGTACGCATCGTGTGATTATTAATATTTGAGTATACATTATACATTTAAATATTAGAATAATTTTCATGCAAGCAACATATTAAACTGGACCTCATTTACCCCCTTCTACCACTCTAACATAAATTTTAGGTCTTACAGTGACACCAAACAATAGAACCCATGCCCCGTCATCAAAAAGGGAGTAAGTTAGCACACTTAGCTAAACTCAAGGGCGCGACTTCGAATCCTGGCCAGAAAAAATACATCACTAACAATATTTTAGATGTAATTTGCATATAGTTACACCTATTATGTGCTGACAACGAAAAAACATAGTGATGAAACATGCATTGAGATTACCAATGTGTGGAATTCGCCCATCCGACTTGAATAAACGCCGCGGTATACTGCCCGATCCCCAATAAATGAGAGGCCCAAACCCAGTGGGTCATTTACGGCTGTTATTATTACTCCAATCCCTAAAGAAAATTGTAACTGAATGTACTCCAGTCAGCAGTCATTTATTTATATTTAAAGAAAAAATAGTAATGTAATTCAGCATTGGCATTGTAATATAATACCGATACCGTTGCTTAATAGAATTTCAATACTGACCTGTTTTGTATACACCACGCAGAACTTTTAATGAGCCCGTGGTGTCATGGCGAATTGTACCAGGAATATAAAAGTTACAAACAGTATTGTTTTCTTTAGTATTCTAAACACTTTGTTATCAGTAATTTTATTGTATTTTTCATTTACATTAAATCCTCCATTACTTGGCTTGGGCTTTTTATTTATAGGGAAATGCACAGTATACCCAACATGCTTATCCAAAGCGGTTTGGTGGGTTGTCCCGATGTGTAGGTTAGTTACATCAAGATGTTTTCCTTCGCCGTTTGCACGTGGTAATTGCATCAATATGCTCATTAGGTCAAAAAACTGAGTAAGTGGTGTATGATTTTCAGAATTCGAACCCGCACTCTTTGAATTTCGGGACGCGAATGCACTACCCACTAAGCTACCATGAATTTATTTATTAAATCCTTAATGCACACAAAAATAATAATACAAGTATAAGAGAAAATAACACGCCACCATAATGCTAGGTGGTAGGGTATTTGCTCGACTTGATGGCAACCACCCCTGGTCTAAAGTATGCCGCCATAACAACCTTGTGTTGTATTCCGGCATAAGTGACGAGGTTCCAGTCTCCCTTAAGAGATTATGAGAGCAGCAGCGAATTTGTAGCACCTTTGGTGTTGTAAATGTACATAGGTGATGGTAACCGCTGTCCATCAAGTGGGCCGTCTACCTGTCTGCTGAACTCCTGCATTAAAAAAACAAACAAAAAACAATTTTTCATTTCTCATACTCGGAAAGTACGCTTAAATTTACCTTATTACAGGGATGAAAGCAGTACTTTTCGTCCGTGGGAACGATTTTATCTAAAAAAATCAAAACTATGCGAGATATGTCCGAACTTTTTATACAGCCACTGTCAAATCGTGGCATGAAATATCAACAATTTTAACAAATATCAACTCGAACTATTAGCGCCCTCGCTACGTTCGTGCGCCAAACCATCTCGTTTCTAAATAGGTCACTTTCCTCCCTCGTGTAACAATATACTATTTTTGTCTATATGTAAATAAAACTAAGTCCAATAGCATAAATAAGAATAATGTCGAAATTATGCCAATAATATGTATATTATATACATATTATATTTATTATATGAACAAATCATGAAATATCCCTGTATTGAACAATTTTTATAAATAAAGATTTCTTATGTTTTAATTTGTGTTTGAGAGTTTGGTAGCCATTTTGGTATAAACCCTTATGTAATCGTCCTGCCTGTGTGAAACAATCATTTCTTCGGAAACCACGGCGCCTACATTGATGTAATTTGACAGGAAAGTGTAATCTGTTTCGCGCTACAGAATTGAAAATGAAGGGATGGCTGCCATATATTGTTTTCAATAATATCCGTTGGTTACCTAATTTTTGAGATCGTCGTCGTCAGCCATTTGCGGTCCACTGCTGTACGTAGGCCTCTCCACGGCGCCACTCATCCCTGTTCTCCGATTTCCTCATCCAGTGTCTACCGGCTGTGACGGTACGCATCATCATGTATTTATTATTTTCTCACTTATTAATTATTATTTTTTTATAAAGGAATGGCTGTTCTCCATATAATGTATTCCCTCCTTTATTTCGCATAATATATGTATTTACTACTAATCTCTTTGTATGATATAATCGAATTTTTCTTAGTTTGAAACTTTGACAGAGAAAAGAAAGGACTTGAATATTGGTGTTTGACAGAGGAAGACAATAAAAAGAATTCTCGGAAAAATTGTGTTTTATATATTTTCAGATGGAGAAAATCTAATTGAGAATTAAATGGATAAACTAATCGCTGTTAAAAATAAATCAATCATAATATCAATGTAAATTTCGGAAACGAATGTTATAAATTTCGCCAAAGAACCAAGCTAAGTTTTCATGTTTTATTTGATACATTAATAGTTTTACTAACCATGTAGACTTACCTGATATCTTGCTTGTTATGTTTTCAGACGTTCTTCTAACGTGACCACGCATTCTTGTCTTTTGTAATGTATTAGTAGTTTAATAATAATTGTTCGTATGCATACGATTTGAATTAATCTTAAGGGCCTGAATAGTAATGTGTAGTTACAATTAACTTCTATTCTTAGTAGTACATATTATAAATAACATTGATTTTGTTACACTTAGTCGGTAGTCTTTAGAAGTATTAGGGTTCCTTAGGTCCGTTTCTTCAAAACTATAATATTATAGGAACGTTTCTATAATTTGTCTAGGCATAAATGATATAGAAATACATAAGCCTTTAATATGAAATCTTACTTAATCTTATGTAAAGATAGGAAGGCTCGTTTACTATCTACTGTCCTATATATTTTTGAACTTAATTAATTACTGTCCTTAATTTATATATTATATGGAGAACGAGCTATATAAGGGTAAAATAATTTAAAGTATGTCTTAATTGACTTGTGCGTTATTAACAGATAAGAATTGTTTGTACATTGTTTTAGTTTCATAGTTAACTAAATGACTAAGGGTTATCTATAAAGCCTCAGTGAGCTAATACATTACTTAGGAGTTATGATACATAGTCTCTTGCGGATAAAATATATTAATCTAATTTCATTTAAGGATCCTTAAATATAATATTGTCTTAGGAAACTTAATTAAATAATATTACTTCTTCATAGCCGGGAACTATTGGGAGATTTTGAATGATTCTTTCAAGTAATATGATTATTAGTTACTTTGCTATGGGAGATTCATTATATGTCAATGGAGACTTATAGGAGTTCTTGTCTTGCTGTTACACACACGTTGTTGGACCTGATTATGGACTCTTACTTGTTGTGTTTGCTGATTAGAACTGGAGCGTTGATTGTTATTGTCCGATTATTTCTGTTTCAGTGAGCTTGGAGTCAGCCTGCGTAATGAGTTCTCATTGGTTCTGATATCGAAGGGACTATTATTGACCTATGGCTGTGAAGTCGGAGTCTTGATTTATAATTTATTAATTAGTCTATTTTATATGTGTATATATTTATATATGGTTTTATAACACTACACTATAACATTACACTATACAACAATCATGCATTCCATATGGGAAGGCTAATTGACTTTAGAAAATTTAAAGTTTATTTAGTTTTTATTGAATTTTAATATTTTAAATACTTTCTTGTTGAGAGAGTCTACTTTGGCACTTGGCTTTGTTTGGTGCAAAGGAGTTGTTGATTACAATTTAAATTTTTATTAAAGGTTTCTTTTGATTAATTATATTTTCTTAAACAAGCAGCTCTACTGTTACCAAATGTGTATAAAATAGGCATTTAAATATTATTACAAACTGAAGTGACGAGATGGGTGAAAGCACATATTGAACGTTTCCATGTTAGTTTTGACTAGGATCCGGGTTTATGATCTTTGTAACTCTGGGTAAGGAGACTCACGACCTCCTTACTTACCGGGACAAATTACCCTAGGATGGTTATTCGACAATTATCCAGGATTACCGCGCGTACAGCTTTTAAGCAAATTTAGTTTGTTTTTTTATAATATGTGTATTCACGAGACTAAAATGATTTCACATATTAAGATTAACTGAATTGGTAACTGAAGGTTAGGAACTGGTTAAGTCGCGGATCAGCCTGGAGGCGCGTGGGCACCTCGATGACGCCCTAGCTGGTTAGGGGGATAAGCTGCCGTGTTGCAGGAGGATCAATCGTATCAAAACTTATTTTCTTTCACGATATGTGACTTCATGAGAGTCTTAGATGTAGTTAGGCCAAGTGGACTTGACTGAATTGGAAAGGATGATTAAAAATACCTACATTTGAGTATTGTTACCAAGGAAGGCATCTTTGATGCAGAGTATCACCATTTTATGTTAAATTCAACTTAAACTTTACTTTTACGGTGCTATGCTCTCATCTCTTGGGTGCTAGGGTCATTAGATGGATGTAAGGTTTTGCTAATTTACTTTAACTTTCAATTTCATTTTAACTTTCACGGCAAACCTGAAACCTGTCTTTGACAAGGGAATCTATAATATGAGTGAAGTTGTCTCTCGCCAAACTTTAATTTAAAATTTACTTACAATTCATAGAGAGACATTCTGAAACTCTTACTCTGACAATTTAGGGATGGGAATCTTACGAGATGTAGAGAGTATCACTATTTAAACTTCAATTAACCTTTATCTTTAATTTACTGTGATATTCTTATTACTGCATCAGGGGAGGTCTCTGAGGTGACGTTCCTCATATTGACAATATTATTTGATATTTTGGAAAGGTGACTTTGAGATGAAATGTTCACTTAAGTCTTTTGGCTTTTCCAACTCATTTTACACACAAGGCACTCCAAACGGGTTTCTTTTAAATGGATAGATCGTACTGCTGGGAGTTTCTTGTCGGCTCTTCTCGCCAGCAATAGTACGTTGTGAACCGACACTAGTTTTAGATAATGTTTATAATTGATTCAATAAATATTAATTAAAAAATTGGAGGTTCTTCTTTTATCTCGATATGAGCTCTTTTACTGATAGCTAATGCGGTGGCATAACAGAGAGGTGGTTAGGAGGGGTGCCTTACACAAAAATATATAATTTGTTATGAATCTACATTAGAATATCTTTTGGCAAAATAAAGGCACGGGCGTACTCAGGTGATGAGCTTATATCATGAGTAGTACATTTATCATAATTCATAAAATGCATAGCATTTTACATTTACAACATACTACTACAATATTATATATATATATATTTTACATCAACCTTTGATAGTCTTCCTGTCCTCTGATTAACACTCTTATATAACCTACCTTGTGAACATAGGGTTAGCGGTATTGCGACGAGGGTTCCTGCTACTAGATGATTACGATTTATGGCCAATATTACAAGGTTTATTCTATGAATAAATTTTATTAATTTCACTTTATAAATATTTTTATTTCTCACTCTATGCTTCGGCTTGAGTATGTCATTCCATAGTCATTAGACTCAAAAGGGGGTTCGTTACACGGCGACCTTGCATACGTCGTCGGTCCATCGGGCTGCAGGGGTCTAACACTACGTTTACCGAGACGAGACTCATTTCTAATTTTACCCATAAGAGAAACACCCAACTTAGCTCGCTCCATAGCCCGTTGAGCGATTTGGAACTTGTGGACTAATCCTGCCGTCAGTGTCCACGTCTCGGCCCCGTAGGTCGGGACGGATTTTTGAGATATCATAACCAAATAATGACAATAAGGGACGTTTCTCCTTCGTTATGCCCGGTCTTCTAAGTATTTACCAAATTTATTTCATTTAATATTTATTTATCAGCCGATGTTTGTTTAATAGCTGTCAATCGGAAAAATGTGGTTTTATTAGCGAATTTTGGCGATTGAAACCTTCGGTCCGCGGGGTCCCAACTCTCTACATCTTTATCAAGTCGTCCCCAAACGCCTGTTAAATATGTCACGTGACCTACAGGCTGGCCTATATTTCGGCCAAGAATTAGCATAGCTATTCAACGCGGTTACGCTTCCAATATTTTGGCAACTTTCCCAAGTGACAGTGGTTTTCGTTGGTACCAATTTTGTATCTATAGTTTTATTGATTCAGTACTATTTGTTTTTTGAGATAGTTTATATTGATATTATTTGTATATATGATTTAGGTTCTTAGCTTAAATATTTTAAGAAAAAAAAACAGCTTCACAGCGGCTTCCTAGGCAATGTATTTCTGTAGATTCTATAGATTGCAAACAGCTTGTTAAAGGGTTTCACAAAGTAAAACCTATTCACTGCTAGTACATACTAGTACTTGCGTTAGTTCATAATCCAGACAGCAGACACAAACACTGCGTTCCCCTCAACTTTTAAATTAACACCCCTCGGTTGTAGTGAGGGCGGATGATGCGCCCCTACCGCAAAAAGAAGACCTACATCAACCCGTATCTTTACCATAAAAACTCGATTTAATAACCAACGAGACTAATACAATTTCGAAGATGAGAAGCGAAGTTTTCATATTGCTTTTCACGATCAGAGGAAACAATATCCGGATTAATCTAGATTAATTTTTAAAATGAAGTAAAGTTAATACTAGGAAATTAATATTTTTATTGAGGGTAGTCTTTAATTACAAATCAAAACGAGACTTCTTTGAGAATTTTTCGCTATATCTCATATATTTGAATTTGGCCATAGACATGGCTAAAAGACTTGTCATGTTGAAACTAGACAACTGCTAAAACCAGTTGACATGGACCTTATGAGAAGTTGTTTCCGATGGGAGACACGGTCGCCTCGACATTGTATGCACTCGACACATTTGCTAATAGTTGTAGAGACTGATTGCATTTAAAAGAGTACAAAAAAAAAAAACGCGTACGTCGGCCTAATGTAGTTCTCGCTTCATGCATGGTTTTAAACTCCCTGTCACACGAAGTGGCAGGTGCAGCTAGTTATAAATCTAAACATTGTACATTATTATGGATTTCTTGATTAAAATTGTGCTTATCAACGTATTAGTCACATTTATAATGCATACGCTGTTTATGGTTCATTTACCGATAAATATAACCATCGAAGTGTGTTGATTTCAAATTTAATTTTATCATATTATTTACCACGACCGTTTTCACAGGCATTCTGGATATAGGAGAGCTAAAGCGCTAACAATAGGTACTAGGTAATAAAAAAGGAAGACTTTATTTGATTAGGTAAAACGCAATACATCTCATTCCTGTAATTTGAGTTCATGTGAACTTAAATAAAACTTGTTGCATCAAATAAAATTATATGGATTATTGGTCGCATGTCTATATTATGATATAATAGAGTTTATCCCACATCTACGCCGCGGGTCAAACTATAGTGCGTAAAATTTTTGTTGTTAAATTTTTATGTCAGTACTATTTGCCCTCTGAAAATTCAATTAATTTTATATCGCAAATTATCCATCTCCCGGGATGAAACGTGTCTTTGGTATTATTGGTATATGTACAAAATTACACCAAAACCGATCCAGTACTCTAGCAGTTTTTCCATGAAAGCTTAACAGAGAGACAAATCGACTTACTATCGCAATTTTTTATAGATGATGAATTATTATATCTTCTAAACTTGAGAAATGATTGGGCTCTTATACAAACTTTCATCCCCTATTCAACTCGTTCTATTATTTATTGATCCCCGTTTCATCTATCTGCAACCTACATAAATACAGGGTGGCGCAATAGAACGTGCATATTGCATCATCTTTTTTCGCGGGGTAGAAAGTGCGCGGGCGGGGGGAGCCTGCATCGTTGGGTAGGCGGGCTCATGGAGTTTTAGTCACTATGAGTCACTTCGACGGGAAGCGTCGCGCATTTTGCGTGCGCGCATTTTACAAGAACTCTCGTTCGTACATCGTTACTAGGCGTTTATATTGTTCTGAATATGGACTACGGCAAATTAGTGAAGCTCCGAGTGCTAATTTAATTAAAATATGGGTACAGCGTTTTGAAGAGACTGGTTCAACGTTTAAACCACAAGCAAAAGGTCGTCCAAGAACATCTAGGACCGACGACAATATTGAGAGAGTTATGCAGTCTGTACGAGGAGATCCACAAATGTCTACTCGCAAGAGATCGTCTGTCTTACACTTATCGCGACGAAGTTTGCAACGAATTTTAAACTTGGATCTTAAACTGCATCCTTACAAGCTGCAGTTAACACAAGAATTGAAAGAGTCTGACTTCGGAGCAAGGCTCGCATTTGCTAATGAAATGCTTAATCGATTTTCCAATTTTGACAATATCCTTTTCTCAGATGAGGCCCACTTCCATATCAATGGTTTCGTAAACCGTCAAAATTGTCGTTACTGGAACAGTGAGAATCCCAAACTCAAGCACCAGAAACCACTGCATAGTCCTAAAGTGACAGTATGGGCAGCAATCTCTGGTAGAGGAATAATTGGACCGTTTTTCTTTGAAAATGCGCGGGGGCAAAACGTCACTGTTAATACCGAACGCTATGTTGCGATGTTGGAAGGTTTTTTGGCTCCAGAGCTTGAAAATTCAAGAATAGTGAATTCTAGGACTTGGTTTCAACAAGACGGAGCTACCTGTCACACATCAAATGACTCCATGGCGGTTGTGAAACAGATGTTCCCTGGCAGACTGATTTAGAAAAGAGGTGATATCCCATGGCCCCCACGTAGTCCAGACGTGACGCCTCCTGACTTTTTTTTGTGGGGATACCTCAAGAACAAAGTCTACAGCAATAATCCGAAAAACATCGATCAGCTCAAGGAGAATATCCGTGGTGAAATGGCAGCAATTACACCAGCATTACTGAAGAAAGTTTTCAATAAGTTCCGTTTGCGATTAGAGGAGTGTCGTCGTAGAGAGGGTCATCATTTAGACGATGTTATTTTAAAAAAATAAACTTCAGTTATTTCTTAATAATACCTCAGTTTTATTTTAACTATACCTTTTGTATTTATTTTTTAATCAATATTTTAAATATGCACGTTCTATTGCGCCACCCTGTAATAAAAAAGCGATAAAGGCCTAAAGTGCCAAAAATGACCAAAATGCCAAAGGTGACAAAAAGGACCGAAATGCCAAAAACTACAAGTGCCAAGAGTGATAAAAATGGCATATACGCCAAAAATGATAAAAGTGCAGAAAAATGACAAAAAAAACCTATCCTACTTTCTGGGATAATATTTACATGAATCTATCTGATTATCCGGGACAAAAAGTACTTCTTGTCCACCCTTGATATTAAAATTATATATCAAATTTCAGCCCAATCGGGCAAATAGTTTTTTTGTAAAAGCATAACAAACAAATAGACAAATATAATCTTATCCCGGAAACTATCCCATTTTTCACGATAGTATCCTATGTTCATCCGCTGCATCGAAAATATATATATACTAAGTTCCAGCCAAATCAGTCCAGTAGTTTTTCCGTGAAAACAGAACAGACAGAGTTAATTTCGCATTTATAATATTAATAATAGGGATGGATAATATACAGAGCTCAACATTTTCCTTTCGGTTACATTTTCTTTTCGTCTAGCTCCTATCAGCCGAGAAACGTGCGATAAAGAACTTCGTTCTAAAGTCAGTGCTATGAAGTCACAAAATCCTTTATAAAAAGTTGGTCATATAATGGTTGTTACATTTCAGAACAATGTTTGCTTTATTTTATTATCCTCGGGTCATAAAGCAATATATATTTCGTAGTAGTGGTACTTCTGTAGGGAATATATTGATTAATTACTTCCATCAAGTTTGATATTACCCGCAAGTGAGATATGATGACGTGTACCCATGAAGCCAAGAAAAATATATAAAATATTAAAAAGTAATATAAGATTTGGTATTCACTTCAAAGATCCTTATAGCCAAAGATGATGAACTTCGTAAACAAACTTCACAGGCGTAATGTCAGTCACTACGAAATAATCGTGAATACTTATTTTAGGACGAATATCTCCGAAGCCTTCTGTTACGAATAAATTAAGTTGTGATGATTTTTATAGTTCCGTGACTGAATGAACGGTTTGTCTGGCTGTCCGATTGTCTGTCTGTCTATGTACAAAGTATACATATCAAGGGATGAAAGACCAATTATTTTAAGCGAATTTTAGTGACAGACTCAACAAGTTGGGTTTTTTCATTTTAACGTCTAAAACTCAAGGAGATATAAAAAATCTGATTTCCAATTAAAGGCTATGGATATCCTTCATTTTTAGGTCTAGTGTAAACAAGGATCGTGGAGGTGATCCGTGGGTACAAAGTCTATTGATTTTGCTTTTTTTAGATATTTCAAGCTTTAAAGCTTCCAAGCTTCTTTTGAGACATTTTCCAAATGTCACTTAAAACAAATAGGTGCTCTTACAATACTCGATATTTTATTCGAATATCGAACCGAGAGTGCCAACCATATTTTATTAGAAAAGTATTAGCTCTGTGGTGAAAATGTGTTCTATTATGTCACTATCAGAGGTGTGATAAAAACAAAAAAACCTTAAAACTGAAGCTGATCATCATACTGTATATCAATGAAGTGGGAAGTTTATATCAGCTTCGATCTGGCCCCGGTTTTGATCGGATCAAATTCAAACTATCAGTACAAATAATGATAGGTCCGATCTCTTATCAGTCAAATATTTGTCCGATGAACGGGTAGTGACATTATATCAGGTCGGAACTAGAACGGTACGATAGTACGAATACTCTGATTCTTTCCTGTTTAAAAATATTTGATCGGACCGAGACCGGAGCGAGATTGAACTGTGAACGGTACTCGTATCATAGTTTAAATCGAGCATTATTCGAGTAATTCCAACCTTATTATATTTACAATTTATACATCGATTGTGTAATAAGGTTCAAACTACCCGACAACAATCAACACTAAGGGGAAAATAAAATTTCTTCTATTGTTCTCATTAAATTGTGTGCCATATTTATAACGAGTACGCGATTTTACTTTAGTATGCGAATTTTTTACTAGAAATAATAAAAATCATTATTTCAAATAATTCATTATATTCAAATTCAAATGTTTTTATTCAAAATAGTTCCACTGGAGAACACTTTTTGAAGGTCATACATATAGGTTAAAATTTAATTTTACTTCCTAGTCTATGTACACCGCTTCGCAACGTGCTATTGCTAAGGAGAAGAAGCGGCAAGAAACTCCACAGCAACACGTCTAGCTAAAAATTGTTTTTCTTTATATTTGTTGTTCTATTTATATTTAAGTTCTTTTTTTAAGTTTTATACAGAATTGTGTTACAGAATGACTTTATATATAAACGATTCATATTTGTTGGTAAATTACATAAAAACTCACAGCTAGAATAAGTAGAACCTATCCTAATATTTAGTAACAATAGTTGTGCTAGCTATGTTTTACGAGCACAAATAGCGAATGATCATGAAGTTTATTTTATATTTCTTTAGATTTCACTTAGTGATCAGCAATAAAGAGTTTTTCAGTCATTAATTTTTAAATACTTTTATTATAGAGTAGCTTCTGCCCGCGACTACGTCCGCGTGGAATAGTTAAAAAACAAGGTTTAGTCTTAGCGTGATGATAGCCTTCCTCAATAAATGAGCTATCAAACACTGAAAGAATTTTTCAAATCAAACCGGCAGTCCCTGAGATTGGCGCGTTCAAGCAAACAAAAAAACTCTTGCAGTTTGATCCAACTTGAAAGATAGGATAGCTTACATCTTAATGGCCCCTGTAGATGCCGCTGCAATCGGTTTCTAAATTTTATTTCTTCAGGGCAGGACAACGTCTGCCGGGACAGCTAGTATTAGTATAAATTAAGACAATAATAGCTGGTGAGTAATGAGGGGGTGAATATTTGTGTAAATAAGTCGTTTCAGACTTATGGAGCAATCCCTATTAATATTATAAATGCGAAAGTAACTCTGTCTGTCTGTCTGTCTCTCTGTGTGTCTGTCTGTCTGTCTGTCTCTCTGTGTGTCTGTCTGTCTGTTCCGTTATCACGTAAAAACTACTGGACCGATTTGGCTGAAACTCAGTATATATATGTTTTCGATGCCGAGAATGAACATAGGATACTTTTTATCCCGAAAAATGGGATAGTTTCCGGGATAAAAATATATTTGTCTTTCTGTTTGTTATGCTTTTACGGAAGAACTAATGGGCCGATTTGGCTGAAATTCGGTACGTATGTAAATTTAATACTGAGGGCGGAAAAGGGATACTTTTCATATTGGCCTTTTCGGTCATTTTGGCCATGTTGGTCATTTTGGCCGTTTTGGTCATTTCGATTATCTTGGCCTTTTTGGTCATTTTGGCCTTTTTGGTCGTTTTTGCCTATTCCGTTATTTTGGCCTTTTTGGTCGTTTTTGCCTATTTCGTCATTTTGGCCATGTCGGTCACTGTGGCCCTTTTGCTCATTTTGGCCATGTCGGTCATTTTGGCCTTTTTGGTCATTTTGACCATTTTGATTATTTTGCCTTTTTGGTAGTTTTTGCTTATTCCGTCATTTTAGCCACGTCGGTCACTGTGGCCTTTTTGGTCATTTTGGCCATGTCGGTCATTTTGGCCTTTTTGGTCATTTTGACCATTTTGATTGTTTTGGCCTTTTGGTCATTTTGGACATTTTGGCCTTTTTGGTCAAGTTTTGTAATTTATGTTGTTTACAGATAGACGGGGGGATGGTATAATTAGCGATATAAAATGAAGTTAATCTTCCGTGGGCAAATACATAAAAAAATAATATCATATAACCTGTAGCGCTTGCTCCATAAACAAGAGACACGCACTAGAGGTTAAGCCGCGGCGCAGCCGCGGAGTAAACTCTAGTTTCACATATTTATAAAAAAAAAATAGAAGTTTGTACTCAATTGGGAACACAATGCCGTTTTACCCGCAGGTGTAAGAGACCTAAGCGGTGTAAGTCGATCGTCTTAAACACATACATACAAGCGAGAGACAGAGAGAAGGATAGAACATGTGCATTAAGGTTTCAGTTTTGGCAAAAAGAGTTAATAAATTCTAAAAAAAACCTTACCCTAAACATAAAAGGGTGCAAACTAATATTCGCACCCCGAGCCCAATATGTTTCAGACAGGGACGTCTGAATATAATAATATTGGGGTCAGACCTTTATCACTACGTAGTCCATCAACCCAATACGCGCTTGATCAGTTTTTAAATAATAGGTATCTTGCATGAGTTAAGCAGACAAGCCGACGGCCCACCTGGTGGAAAGCGGGTACCGCCGTCTATCGACATTTGTAAGACCACAGGTGTTACCAATCAGCTGCCGCTCTCTAAAAGGAGACTGAAACCTGGCCACTAAAGCCAGAACATAACTTAAAGTTGTTATGGCGGCCCAATCTGGACCATGGGTGGTAGCCATCCAGGCGGGCAAACACCCTACCACCTGGCTGTGTGGTATTTTTTCAATATGCAAGAGTGATTAAAATTGCTTCCAGAACCTAATTATAAGACTTATTCATCCTTTAACCTATTATGTTAATCTTATTTTACAACACGGTTATAAACCTTGAAAAGGTAAATCTGAATAATTCTATGTAAACAATTCTGTCATATAGACTCGGTTTAACACAAATCCTATGTAACCAAAATCCAGTCTCATGACTAAGTGGATATACGTGGATTATATCACCAAGACTAGAAAACCATAGACCTATAAGTAAGAACTGTGATCGAGAACAATTTCCCTCCTAGCAAAGCTCTTGATATGTTTGACATGATGCGACATAAGCAGCCACATAGCTAGACCTCTCCTACTAAATAAGTTGTTTGTTTAAAGGGTCTAAGTATTAATGGTTATATAGCGATAGCGTCGCAAATTGATAAAGTAGCATGTCACGCAATATTTACACAAGTGCGTGAGGTCATATGATTCGAAAATAATATGCATAACTTGTATATTTGTTTGTTTTGTAGAACAAACTGAAAACTTGAAAGGCAACAACCTTGAGATATTAAAATAGACTCTTAATTGAGCCAATAATCTATTTACATGAACAACTATAAAATTACATCCAAAAGTTTAAAAAAAGTGTCTTCATAAATAATAGTTTTCAATGCATTAGAAAAATAAATAAATCTCAAAGAATCCTAATTGGGTGAATCTTCTGAGCGCCTTATTAGCCGCATGTCATTTTTAAATTCTTTATCTTCCTAAGAAATTTTGTTTGAAGTGGCTTGTTCATAAAAATATAATATGTTTTGATCTATCTAATTTATAGTAGCCAAAACTGAATTTACGGAGCATGTATGTAAGTGGTCAATCGGTCTAGTGTTTGCCCGTGGTCGAAATTCGACCATAATAATTAATGTCAACAACTACATTTTGCCAAGGCTACACTGTTAACTTGACTTGAACAATAAACAAAAGAGTATATATGCGTGTGTGTGTCAAATACATGGTAGGGTGTGTAATGTTTTTTTTATTGATATATTGTATTTTATTGGATAATTTTAAAAAATATTAGCTTTATCGCTCCTTCTCTATATAAACTATAAGTGTGTGAAATTTTATAATCCGCCGTCCGCGCAATTTTTGTAAAAAGGTGTACAAAGTTTTTGCTTTACGTATTAATATATACCTACTTGTTCTATTGTTTGCTACGACACTTTATAGAGACGTTGTCATTGATGTAGCAATACATCAATGGACGTTGTAGTATGCATATATCGTATATTATTTTAAATTTGTGTAGCAGTGTTTACTGAAATCAAAATGCATTAATTAAGAATTTTCCAATGTGGGTTTAAATATAGTATATAAGGATTTAATAATTGTAAAATTAACACAGAATAACAAAATCTCAGGACGCCACAACGTAGTTTTACGCATGGTACAACGCTCCTGGTAAGGGTCCCTGCAACCTAAACTTAAACACTATTATTTACCCCTTCTGTAATGTGTCCCGGTTACCCGGGGCCCCTAGTAGAGTCACGTGCGAACTTGCCGGCTAAAAGTAATGTTCAAGCCCGGATTAAGTACGGGACATTAGTATCGCTACACTGTCGCCGTACACATAGATTCCGTGTCGGGCGACGAAATTGACCAACACGGCTTGGCTCAACTTTCGTGTCTTTCAATAAAGAATTACGTATTATTCTGTGTTCTAAAAAAACGATAGGCAGTACTTGATCCAATAGGGTAGTTTAGACGAGGCAAATGTTAAACGACTTTGTAGAACAAAATCGCAGTAACATGCAAAAGAACGGCCATGTGTCATTTTGTGAAAACATGACTTTATAATTCAGGGATCGCTATAGAGATCTCGTGAAGAGAAGTCGTGGTAGCGTAATGGTTAGTGCACGCGTCCCAAACCCAAAGGGCGCGGGTTCGATCCTGGCCGGAACGCATGCACCACTTAGGCATTTTTCTGACCTAATCTGCATATTGTTACAATTACCACGTGCTAACAACGGTGTAGGAAAACATCGTGATGCAACCTGCACATTGAGATACCCGATGTGTTAAACCTGCCAAGCCGCCTTGGACAAGCGTGGCGGGTATACTGTCCATTCCCCTACAGTGGGAGACCCGAGCGCAGCAGTGGGACGTTTATGGGATGTTATTATTATATATAAAGATCTGCTTCCCTTAAATGCAGTTGCCAACCATATACCCAGTTTCGATTTTTTTTGTATTAACTGCGGTACTGATGAAACGTAATAATTTATTAAAAGAATCTTAAAAATGTAACTACTTTTACTTTAGCGATTGTTTGTTTTTTATAAACACGATTAAAATCTAAGGCCAACATACACATAAACTTGCTTAAACTCAGTAGAACGTGGTTCCTACTAGTAGGGAAAATATAATGTAAATTATATTTTGAATTCAGTTAAATATCTGAAGCATACCAAATAAATATGATACACAAAAGAGCCCCCAGATTATGCCTGAACGATGTTCAATATAGACGTTGCCTTTATAAAGCATTATTATGAATATAACATGTATTTCTTTGAGATTGTAACAGTAACAAATTTGTCTGTTTTGATCTTTTTTATCTGTTATACCGTAACGTGAAAGATGTTTATGAAATATATTAGGTATTTTGTTATACAGTAACTAACTGCTGCGGTTGATCGATCCAAAAAGAGTCCGGGCTCTCTACTTCTTTCAATTCAGCGCTGTCTAATGGCAGTCATAGGCTCGCGCAGATCAGCCTCCACTACGTCACTCCAGCGAGATCTAGAGCGACCAACTGGTCGCTGTCCCGTTCGTCGGCTCTTTTCACGGCGCGCGCTCCTCCCCCATTCTGATTCCAACCGATGTGCCTTGCTCTCGCCTATGGTATTGGGCTCATCCACCAACTCTTCGAATTCGGTATTTTCACGGATCCGCCAGTTGCCATCGCTTCCCCGTGTCCTCCCCAGAATCTTTCTTAGGACAGATTGATATTTTATTATAATTATTTTTTTTATTTACTACATACATTGAAATCTTACAATTTAAGGACCGAATATTGTATTTATTATACGCAATTTTATTTATGGGATATGTGTGGAGGGTCAATAGAAGCTTAACCTCAAGTTTGTGGGGTGGCCACCCTTGTCCCCCAGCCGCCATCTTGGATAAAGGGTCGAAAACACTTTTTTCGCGATATCTCGGAAACTATGCGTCTTACAAAAAATTTGTAAAGTCATAATTTGTAGCAAATTGTTTTTCCTACAAATATGTTTACATAACTTTTTGCCCTAAATTAAAAATTAAAGAAGTTATAAGCAAAAAAGTGAGAATTTTTTTATTCATTCCTAACTCTTCTTTACCATAGAATTTACCAAATTTAACTTATCGAATGTTAAGCAGGTAGAAAAGGTCCCCCGTTTTCCCCGCCACCTATGAGGTAGAGTCCGTAGGCGCGTTTTTTATACGTGGTATCTCCAGTAGGCCTACTCCACGGACATCTTGCTTATAAGGTGGTGGGTATTCACGTAAAAAACACTGGGCCGATTTGATACGGTTTTTGCTGATCGGCAGCTTATTTTTAGACTAAAATCAGTGTGGCACAGGCGCGGACAAGACAGTTCAACGCTTGTTGTTTCAATGTCTAAGATATTGCCGAGCCAGGAGCGACTTAGGAACCGCAATCAATTTGTTATTGAACAAACCCTATGGGAGATTATAAGAAACAAGGAGACCAGACCGCTCGTAGCGCGGGATTATCTGAAAATCACCAAAGAGGCAATTGAAAGAAATAAAACATGACGATAGACAAAGATGTATAAAGTACCTACTAACAGATTTAAAAATGATAGTGTAATTAGTTATAAATATATAGGAATATACATAGTAGTTGAATTAATAAGTATAAATAGAAAAAATTGGAAATAAGTAAAATATAATGACAATGTAAAGTATATACGAAGTCAGTAAAATATAATTACGCAATGACCTTGACTAAGATAGGGGAAGACGCCGAAGCCCAGTAAGCCTCATTATAAAAAAAGTTTTATAAATATCATTTCAGGTCGTGATATTTTGCTGTGAGGAATAAATAATATAATGAATCAGACTACGTTTGAACAGTTTTCGGGGAAGCTTATTTGATTTTGGTTATTCCGACGTTTCGGCCACTGAAAAGTGGCCACGGAAGACAAAGATGACAAGTGTCAACGAGTATTGTTAAAGTTTACTTATTTACGTGTATTTTAGGCTACCACCAACTTGTTCATTTTAATTATTTAGTTTTAATTTTATTTATGGTTATTATTTACTCTATGGGAGCCTAATCTAATTTACCACCGCTTCACAACATGGTATAGCTTGAAGAGAAGAAGCGGCGCAAGAAAGTCTTTAGCGAACATGCCTAGCTCTAAAAAATGTATATAATGTTAAAATGGGTGGAAGGAAAAATAAAAGACATTATCAGTCAAGTTGGTTTGTGTTCCGTTGGGCGGAACACAAACGTCGGAATAACCAAAATCAAATAAATTACCGCGCTTAAAACCGTTAAAACGTATTTTTATTATGTATACAAGTCGCGAAAACTTAATAAAATATTATAATTAATCAATTTATTTATTAACATCAACATTTTTAGAAAGACTTGATTACCGAACATTTTTTCCGAAATACATCTAGAATTTTTATGCAATCGACCCGTGTCCTCATTTAGATATATTATTCGAATAACCCGTTAAGGGGCAATGGAAATAAATATAAGGATAAATTGTTTCTCTTATAATATTATTTCGTGCGATTTCACCCAATTTTAGGCCCGCAGGTGGTAATTAAGAATTATGGTTTATACGTTGCAAAAGTTTCATCGTACCGAGATTAATGTGCCATAATTGCTTTGTTATTTATTTCTTTTGTTTCTTTTATTATTTGATAGATAAGGATAGAGAGTATAATAATAACAGCTTCACCCGTCACGCTTTTCCAAAGCGATTTGCTGGATTTCACACACCAGTGATCATTGTTTCTCACGCTGTTTTCTTTTACTGTCAGAACGTGGTACACACATGTTTCTATGTCTTCATAGTGGTAGAAAAAGATGATGCTTCATATATTTTCATTGACCTTGTCAATAATTTGCATTTTGCAAAATCTGCCTAAGCAATGCATGCATAACCAGGATTCGAACCCACGTCGTTTAATGGCCTGTTCCTAATATTAATTCATTTTCCTTATTTCTGATGAATTTTGACATTACTTATATGGAGCTTATATTAAATTTTAACCGATAACCGATATAGGAATGTGCTTTAAATGAGACATAGATTTTTTTAAGGCGGGGTAAATGCATTTCGCACACTATCGGGTCCTTTACTAGGGATTAGGCCAAAGCGACGAGGGTTAGACCACGAATGGTCACCAGAGTCAAATCACCGGCTTGTGTGGAGACTCGACTAATCAATACTCCACTAAAACCACACTCCTCCTATGTGCCCCGCGCTTATGGCAGGAAGAGCGTGAGACTAGAACGTAGTTACACCCACGCTGATCCTAGCGCATCAGTGCTTGAGAATGCGCGGGGAAGCAGTGCAAACTCACTTCATCAAAAAGGGTGAAGTCTCATCCGCTCCTAGATGCTAGAGGGCCCCTGCAGCGGTATTTATGGGAAGAGATCTTGCGCATATCTGCGCCTTCGAAACCCCGACTGGCGTCCGTACCCGCGAGACGCATGCGCAAAATGAGACATAGATTACCTTGACCTTGACTAAGCTAACACCACATAAAGATGTGGATTCAATTCAATTCAAAAAATTTACTAAGAGCTTGCATATATATCGGGTCCATACTTAATATACTTTTTATCCGATAAATAGCGTTGTTTCCTTGGGATGAACGAAAATAATAAAAAAACGCCGCTGCGGTCGCATAGTTTCGGTGTCGTACGCGTATTCACAAATTACTGACGAACGTCGTCACGACAATGCGAACGAAGTTTCCCTGGCACTGATAGTGCTTTTAAAAATCAGTAGGTAAAATGTTTGTCAGTAAAATGTAAACAAAGATGTCGCATTTTCCTCAAGTCATCTCCTTACCTAATCAGGTATCGCTCCATCTGGCTTATCGTCTTGGCCCATTTCCAACTGAGCAACTGGTAAAATGGTCTATAATAACTGTACTCAACAGGTCACTTATTTGACCGGGACTATCTTAGTAGACGGATCGCAAATTGTGACTTATTGAAATGATAGACTAAATTAGCACTCACTTCATTTTGATGTGGTAGAGTCCTTGTAGTATGTTGATTACCGCTCTTAGGGCCGGCTTGATTGGTGTGATACCACGCTTCAAGAGAATATCGGCGTGAAACATTTAGCCTTAAGATAGCCATGTTTCGTACGATGAGTGAGAGTTATTTTTAATCTATGAAATGACAAACGTCATTGTCTAAATTTTCATTATAATTAAGACAAGTGACAGCAAAACATCTCTCTTCCCTTCTAATCAAAGACCACCGACAGAGGCACTGATATATAAAATAAGAATTCAATTTATTTTCAAAAAATTAACATTTACATTATTAGTAATATTGACATAATTATTAATGTTATGTAACACTAGCGATCTTGGCAGACGTTGTCCTGCCCTGAAAATATAAAAATAGAGAACCAGATTCCAGGGCCACCTACCGGGTCTATTGGTGAATCTGAACCACGCCGGGACCCCCCCATACAAACAAACACACATAAAAAATCGTCAGTCGTAGAATCCAATTTTAGCGCTAAGTATTTTGTTAAGATTGATGGGTTACATTATTAAAGTTTTAGTGGGGATCCTTAATTTTTATATAGCTTATATTAATTAGGGATAATGTAGCATTCGAATCGAAATCGGTTTTGTAGTTTTTGAGTTTATTCGTTACAAACATACAAATCCTTCCTCTTAAATAATATAAGTATACATAAATGGTTCGGTTAAATATGGTACCTACACTAGAAAATAAAATTATGTGTCATTGGTACTTTGCATTTGACAGACTTTTACCACTTGCCTTGGTTTGTGTGTACTTTCGTCACCTCCGTGTTTATAAAATTCATAAATGTATATACTTTTTGTCCCGGCCCTTTATCCTGACTCTCTAATCCATTCAAAGACAACGCGTTGGCTTCGCCCTTGGTATAACTAAAATCTATAAGCGACGGTAAACTTATTTTATATTGTTAGATTGGCTGTCTGTCTGTTCGCCAAGTTTCACAATTTAAAAAATGACATGAATTTCGTTTGCTATTCATCTCATATAGGTAAAGTCGCGGGCAAATAGTTATTGTTTCATAAAACTTACGATGTTATCAGATTGCTTAGGTTTTTAGAGCATATAACTCGTTTCACCACAAACCTTTTTTCACCACAAACTTAACATAAGTTATACAAATACAAAAAAAATCAACCTATATACAGAGGTTGTGCTAATTTTTCAAAGCATTTCGCTCTGAAAGTGAATTCAGGCTGCTCTAGGTATGCTAATTACGCAATTTTCTTCTATGACGTTTGTCACAAAGTACCCGCACTGTGATTGTCGGTGATATTCCGTAATGTTATTCAGCATGTTTAATTTGAAATATTGTAATTGTGAAGTTTGTTTTATTATTATTACTGAAATAATTAAGGTTTCAGAGAAGCTGTAATTTATTCAAAAATTACGCAAAACAAAGTGGCATAAAAGTTAAATACCAAAATTGTTAAGTGAGTAAACTGTTCCTAATCGACATAATATTGGCAAAATTAGCAAGGCGAAATTTTATCTCAGTACCGTGCGTAATAAATAAATGTAACGGATTTATACTTAAACTAAATTTATATATATATATCTATATACATGTTATAAATATTTAAACTATAAATTAACTATATGTATAAATAGAGAATTTAATCGTATCTCGTCTTTGCTGGCGATGTGTAGAAAAAAATATTTAATTGAAAAAATTTGACGTATGTCGACTTAAACAAAATATTTTAATGTGAAAACAGTGCTCCAACAAAAAATATGCAGTTTGTTTTTACTGTTTCATTTATTTTTAGAACATTATTTATATTAGACAATGTAATTTCAAATATGTCTAAAAATTACCTCAACTTCAATATTTTTTTCGATTTCTTTTTCGAAGTTTGATATTTCTAATTAAAATTCCCATTGCTGAGATATCTTTTTGATTGGTGGTTTTGATTGATTTAACGTATACAATACGTTTTGTGAGATCAAGAGCAGCCCTTCGATGTGTGAGAGAATCAAGTATTTGTCTGGGTTTCAAGAAACGACAACAAGAACTTTAGAACCCTATAATCTCAGGTTACACCTGAATAAAAAAATAAAAATAAATGCAAATACGTAGTCCTCATTCGATTTGATTTCAAATAAATCTTAATATATGTACAAAAATATCAACATAAAATAATACACAGAATTATAAATCAGACACGAATCAAATAAAAATAATTTCGAACAAAAGTTTTTTCACAACAAAACAAAGAAGTCTTGAAACTTCAACAAAGGTCTTTGAAAACACAATTGCTCGAGTTCGAGATAAATTCTGTGTTATTGAAATAGAGGCTTCTCCTTTGATAGTTGGAAACGTTTGTGGTATTTTAATTATACGAAATACCTAAGTCTCGTTAGACTGTCGAATAGGTCTCGATCATAGACAACAAGCAAAATCTATGCTTGTGGTATTTACGTTTGATCAATTTAACAAGAAACAAATTTTCAACGATTGTGTTTCGTTTTTATAACTATCAGCTATTAATAGCTATTAAAGCCTTATATATTTTTTTCTTTCTTCTTTAAATTAATTATATTATAATTTTTCCAAACTATAAAATATCAAATTGCATGTAGTGTGCCTATAAGTGATTACTCCATTTGTCATGTCTTTTCTTTTAAAGCAATGTACATCCTTTGTATTACTGCAAGTAATTGTTGGTAAACCAAATAAATAAATCAGTAAAATCTATTTTTGTAATAGTATTACCTCGACGTATTTTTTTTTTAATTAACACTAAACCGACTTAACACTAAATTAAAAAATTAATATTAAACCGATTTCTTTCTACACCATCTTGAAGTCGGTGCCAGTTTAGTGTGAAGTTGGTTTTGTTTTTGTTGAAAAAAATATTTTTTAGTTGCGCAAATAGATGTTGCACACATTCAATAGCTTTAGAAATAATATATTAAACACCTATAAGAATTGTATAACTGGCACGCGTATATAAAATTGCCATCTCACTCTTCGGTGTATAATATGCTCCTCAATAAGGGTTGCTCGAGATTTCCTGGTGATCCACTAATCAGATCCTGACTTGGTGATCATGGGACTACCTCAGGAGAATATACTTACTAATAAAGAAAACAATTTGAAAATCGGCCCATAATTGACGGAGAACTCGCATAACATGCCTACAAAAAATAAGGCGCCTGTAGAAAGTGTAATACTGGCACGCGTATATATATTTTTCGAAAAATTTAGGCTCGGTGTTTTTAATAAGGGTTACTCTCGATTTCTCTAGGACCCACGCATCACATCTTGAGTTGACCATGGAAGCGCCTGTAGGAAATGTACCTAAAAGCTTTTGTCTAAGAATTTAGACGCACGTCGTTCTTTAATAAGGGTTATCCTCGATTTTCCTGGGATCCGATCCACTCATCAGATCCGGACTTAGTGACCATGAAACTACTTCGGGAGTATACACTTACGAGTAAAGAAAAAAAATGAAAACGGTTTACAATTGACGGATATAACATGTTACGGACAAGGTAGGTCAAACATTTTCGTGAGTTTCTCCGATTCCTTGGAATCTAATTATCAGATCCTGACATTCGACTAAAAGAAAAAAATTGAAAATCGATTCCTAATTATACAAAGAAACATACAGACGAATTAAGAACCTCCTCCTTTTTGAAGTCGGTTAAAAAGGAACACTTATGGTGGTGTGCACCGACATTTAACCGGCGGTTAAAATAAAATAACCACTGTTTATGCATACATTTTTAGCGATAATTTTATTTTAACCGTCGGTTAAAAGTCGGTGCACACCAGTCTTAGCCGATATTAGAATTAAATAATTCAATTTCATCGAATACGGTCGTGTTCTTATAGTTCTGTGGCTTTCAACCAGATTAATACTATTTGGTTGATCCGTCTAATATCAGAGTTTTGATCTTTTTTCGTTGGCTGTTCATGTATTATCACCAACACTAATTGTTTTCGCCTTTTCCCAATTATTCACCATCATTGAATGTCTTTTCATGACATACATACTCCTCTCTTCTTCTTACATACATTCTCACCACATGAATCAAATCTTAAGTTTTCTTAAGATTAACATTCATTCGTCACATATTTTTTTAACAAAATTCTGAAATGTACAACTTATTAATTATTTTGGCATGTTCTGTAAGCATAGTTGAAGGAATAAATAAATAAATCACTTTCAAATAAACTTCATTACATATGGTAGGTATAGATAAGCATATAATATTATGTTACTCTGGCAAATACAGTGTTTACCTTTACAGTATAAAAAATAGATACCTATTCTGCCAGATTAAGGCAGTGTCTACTTTACTTTGGGTCGAATTAAAAAGTTTTTACATGGTATCAAAACACAGCTGTTTTTCCACCAAGGACAAAAAGTATTTTCATCAAACATCAATGTATAAGGATTGTTTCTTTCAAATATCTCGTGACCGATGAATGACCTATTTTGAGAGAAGCCATATTGAGAAGGCAAAGGGATTAAGTTCTTAATACACAATAGAATTCGACGGCTCTTGGAGTTGCTAGGATTTTAGTTGCTTTAGTTTAGTGAATAGGGGAAGATGATATTAATATTTGTAAGGTCTACGGAAGAAGGTGGACTAGCTTGTGTAAAAACCTATGCTGCCTTACAAAGGTATTTGATTTAAATCACTTGACATTCAATACTTTAGTATTTTGCTTTAGAAAAACCAACAAATTCACTATCATACAGCGCAAAATGTTACAAGATTTGAATTAAGTTTTCTACATGTTAAATTTAATATAATTTAGATTTTTATTTGTTAATTGAAACTAAAATATATAATGTAGCAGATCACTGCCAACGGGGAAACAAGATTTTGTATCACCTTGATTGATATCAGAACCCAAAATAGCATAATTATTTTAGAGGCGTAACATATTGATCACTCTATATTTCATAATAAAGAGTACCTTATTCATCTTCATTATTGAAACATCAGACATGTGCGCCTCGCCGGCGCGTACTTTAGTAAGACACTGCTAAAGTTGCACTTGAGTTGTAAACAATTTGCATACTAGTTTTATATCTATAGACAATTAAAGTATTTATAAATGATTGAGCTTAAAACATTAACGAGATACAGGACTCATGGATGATGGTTTGTAAAAACAGAGATGGTGTTTGCATCTTTCGATTTCGCCTATTTGTTCTCTGTATGCAGCTCACATTTAGATTCCCGAGTCTTGTTTGTGACTATTTTTCGCAGCAAACATAGATAGAGTAGATTTAAATATAGTATCTTAAAAAAGCCTTGTTTTGTCAATGCCGGGGGAATGCCCTTGCGCATATCCTCCAAAGGGGTATGTGAGCCATAATGGATAACCAGACGGTACACGTGCGCCGTTCGTGATGACTCATTTGCAACTGAACTAAAAAATGTCTGAAGTTGTCACGCCGCCGGCGCCGCGACGCCGCCCAATGATAATCTCCAGCACGCCGCCACCGTTTTTCCACGCAGTACACGTTTCAAGTACATATAATATGCTAATAAGTTATTTTTCTGAGAATGTGGATTTAAAAGAAACTAAATTACATATAACTTTATGAACTATAGATTCCTTTAGCGCCTTGTCAATAGAATATAATAACAAGATACAGGTTTATGCACAAAACAGCATTGACCCAAAGAATCAATAAGTAGCACATTATTACTCGAACAACAAGACTATCAAACACGACATGTACATGCCTACAAATAAAACTTGATTATGTAACTCACATTTACATTTTGTAAAGTATCATAAATTAGAAATTTATTATTGGTCTTGCAATGAACTTATGTAATTTAAGCAAGCGTAAGGGAATTCCAAATATTTTAGCCTACTCCATATATGTATATATAGACGTTTTGGGGATATGTTTTCAAATGGAAGAAGCGACATCCTTATTATTAAGTTCTTTATGTCCATTGGACTATATTTACGTCATATACTACAATTTCTATGACATCTATTCTATTATTTTTAATTTCGCTTAGAAGCCATAAGTCATTTTCCTTTCGCTTTTTAAGTTTGTTTTTAAACGGCTGGACGAATTGTCGGTATAGGTGTAGACTACACTAGAAAGAAAAGGAGATGGGCACTTTTGGGCCAAAGAAATGCATTGAACATTTAGATGTGGCTTAATAAGCGTTATATTTTTCTATTACCTACAAATTGTAAATGATATATTCTAATAGAATAGATAGTTTAATATCTAATAGATAGTTTTAATAGAAAAATATAAATTTAAATTCTATCGGGAAGACGAGAAATCTTGAAAATAAGATCACAAATAAAATAAGTTATCTATTATCATAATCAATTTTTGCGAATGAATTTAAACAATTGATTATATGAAAACACACCACACGATTTCCTTTCATTAGTTTAAGGTAAATGTTCAGTTCAAATGGTATTATTTGCATTATATGAGGTATATATAGTAACACACAGTCAGTTGCTCAATAAATATTGAGGAATACACACGTCGTCGTTTTCTTTAAATTTGAACCAAAATTACAGTCCGCAGTAAATTGAACGCTATCGAACCCAACAGTATATAAATTATGTAAAGGAAAACATTACGTATGTTCGTTAAACTGCAATAAAAACATGCCTTCGTATATTTATTATTGTAGTAACAATCAGTGCCGAATACCGCAGGCATAAAGGTCAGGGTGCTTCGATCCGCGGTGTTACTACCGGGGATGTGTGGCTATCAAGATGGCGATAAAAGCTACCGAAATGATAGACGGTGTAAGGTATAAAAACTCTAGTAAAGATCTGTTATGACTTGAAAGTGCGACTTATCTGTGCTATTTTGCAATCATTGGCTGACAATATCGAGTTGAAAAAAATTAGGTCAGATCTTTATCTTTTTCACTGCTGCTAGTATGTATACCATTTTTTTACCGCCTTCGATAAAAGGCGGAGGTAGCGGAAGTAAATTACCAAAAGAGGCCAAAATCCATATTACTATTTAAAAGACACCAAAGAAAATATTGATATTGAAATGTTATTATAAGTGGAGAATTATTTAAGTGGTAAATTCTAAAGATTATTAATGTATTCTTATTTAATTAATGCTTAGCTTGACAGTTAATATTATTATATAATTTTTATTGTAAATTATTGTCAATTTAGTTTTAGTTATAAGATCTGAAAATTGCACGCCTAATAAGGCAAAATGTATTTAAACAATTACCACAAGAAATCTATATACACTTACATTTCTAAGGGTATCATTTAAGCTATCGCCAATTTAATTAGTTTTGTATTTCTTAAATAATAGGGTTTGCCTGCAAAATAGTAGATTTGTCACCAAAATGTAGTCACCAAACAATATAAAGTCAATTCCACAATAAATCACCTAAAATCATGGAGATATAGGGTCAAATACCAAATAAATGTTTTTGTATGTATTATAATAGGTTTTTCCTAATAAGTATTTAAGCAAACTAATTTAAAGGGATCACCAATAAATCATATATTATGTCACTAGAAAATTTCATAAAATTCCAAAAAAAAATAGGGTTTTCGTCATCAGCGTTACAACCAAAAGAGTTACTACTTAACTGGACATATACCTCCTCCAAGGATCTTAATTTCCACAAGTAGTATAAATACATTTAAATAAAAAAATTAGCAGAATAGTAAATGAAACACTTAATTAAAGTCAAAATAACCAATATTTATTGTTAAAAATAATAATCACTGAATCATAATCAGCCCTGGTTTGGCTTTTGAAGGGCCCCCCTTTTTCTTTTCTGGCCGATAAGCACATTTTTGCTTGGGGTGTGATTTACATATATGTCCCCGTAATCATAACTAATGAGGGGGGAAAGGGGGGGGGGGGGGGGGTGGGAGGAAATCTTACCCCTTCTGCAACTCCTATGTGGCGGAAATGTGTTCCTGAGTTATTAATGTTTGTGTCAATCTAACCTCACTTCTCTTTTTCACTAATATTTCACTTAAGATAAATAGTGACCACCATACCATACCAGTCGGTTCTGGTCTACACAAAACCTAATAGCTTACCTATTTTAATAACTGCACGAAATAAAATGTAACTACTGTATTGGTGACAAAATAACAAATAAAAAGGAGTTGCAGTCAGGGATCGATAACACGGGTCAACATGAAATTTGACTTTGATTGCAAAGCATTAAATTTCGGTAGTTTAGGTCGTAATAAGACGGAAAAAAATATATGGCATGAAAAACTTTGCTTTTGTGCTTAGAAGACTGATTGAATGAAATTTTTAAAAATCTCGGATTTTAATTTTTGATTGAAAATAAAACTATTGAAATAAAAATGTTTATTATTTTTATTAAGTTTTACTATCAAATTAGCTTACAGAAAAGTGGAAAATAACTTAAAAGTGCACACTTCTACTTTTTCTTTTATTTTCAAAGCTACTTTCTCTCAATAAACCCCAAATATAGTCGCCCATTATGTTTTCATTGTATTGGCCTTGATAGCGTTGTTCAAAATTCATGATATCCTGATTGAAACGTTCTCCTTGCTCTTCGGAATAGGCTCCCATATTGTTTTTAAATTTATCCAAATGAGCATGCAGCATATGTACTTTTAAAGACATCCTGCAGCCCATGGCCTTAAAATTTGTAAGCATATCCTCAACCAACTTTTCGTAGTTTTCAGCTTTATTATTTCCTAAAAATCCAGAAACTACTGCTTTAAAACTGTTCCAACTTGCTTTTTGAGTACGATTCAGCAACGTTGGAAATTTTTCATCGGCGAAAATCTGTCTTATTTGCGGACCAACAAAAACCCCAGCTTTAACCTTTGCTTCCGATAACTTCGGAAAAAATTTTTTAAGTATCCAAAAGCAAACTTTATACCGAAAAAAGGTATTTTCTTTTCGTTTTTGTGCATAACTAACTGGAAAATAATAGTATAAACTTTAGGACAAAGAACGAAATTTTTTTTGTAGAGTTGTGTAATCAATTTATTTGGTGACAGATCTACCATTCTGAGCACAAAGCTATTATTTAAGTAATAAAACTATTATTATAAGAACGAAGTTTATATTAATCTAATGCACTACAATTTTATTGGTAATCCATCTCTTATTTTACACATATATTAACATTAATTTGATAATTGATACCTGGGAACACTTTTTTTTAATTGAGAACGAAAATATTTCGTGGCGATAGATCTATTTATTAGGTGATACAACTTGATGACAAATATAAGTTTTGGTGACAAGAAATATAGTCCCCCATTTCTAACAATAAATTATTATTCTATTCTATTCTAAGTTCCTAGTCAGGGTGGGCCAAGAATTCGTTAACATTTGAATGTAACACCCCACGCAAACACAAGCCGTGCGGGGCGCGGGTCTTGCCACTAGCTCGTTTCTCGGTAATTTAGTCGCAATTGATCGCTTCACGGGGCCTCAGCGCGCTTATTGTGTGAAACAATTTTATTTAAACAACAATTCGCTCATTGCTGTGAGACGCTTATTTTGCGTTGAATACGATTTACGCGACTTAAGTCAGTGTCCGAGTACTCCTTTAATAAAGAAATGTGAAATGAAATGGTGCTAGGGATAGTGTTAACAATTATACACCTATTGCGATTCTATCAACTTTTTCTAAAATTATGGAAAAAATCCTGAACAGCAGACTCATGGAGTTCTTGAGCTTTAACAACATTCTTGCCGAAAACCAATATGGCTTTCGTAGGGGCTGTTCAACTGAAGATGCTGTTTTGAAGCTCTGTGATTCTGTTGTTAAAGAACTAAACCTGAAACGCAAATCAATTGAAATATTTCTGGATTTATCCAAAGCTTTCGATACTGTCTCTGTCCTTATCCTTATGAATAAACTTAACATGATTGGCGTTAGAGGATTAGTTCTGGAAATCTTTAAAAGTTACTTGAGCTCTAGGTCTCAGTATGTCAAAATTGGTGATTATGTTAGCCAAGATTTGCAAATTAATTTTGGCGTACCTCAAGGCAGTGTCCTCGGACCCACATTATTTTTAATATATGTGAACAACCTGTGTCAATTAACTATACCTAACTGCAAAATTTTAAGTTATGCAGACGACACGGCTTTATTAGTTAGTGGTAGCTCTTGGGATGAAGTGGCTAACAACGCCGAGACTGCTATGCATACTGCTATGCTGTGGCTTTCAAATAACCTACTCACATTAAATGTTGATAAAACTAAATTTGTACCTTTTGCCCCTAACATCTCTCTATTGCCTCCTGTGTCCTTAACAATTCTTGCTCATAATTGTAATCTTGATCGGTCTGTTATTTGTACATGTCCTCCACTAAGCCGAGCAGATTTTATAAGGTACTTAGGCGTTTTAATTGACAATACATTGAATTGGAAACCACAAATACAAGCGTTAATTTCTCGTGTGCGTAAACTGATTTTTGTTTTCAAATCACTTAGGAATGTTGTTGGTATTGAAATTTTAATAACAGTGTATTATACTCTGGGACAATCAATCTTAAATTATTGCATTACAGCCTGGGGTGGAGCGGTGAAATCAATTCTCTTAAGACTTGAAAGAGCTCAACGAGCAGTTCTAAAAGTGATTTTGTTTAAACCAATACGGTTTCCAACTTCCGAACTATACTTTTTGTCTAAGGTTCTTTCTGTAAGGAAACTATTTATTATGCAGTTAGTTCTTCATAAACACCGTATTTTGCCGTTTGATCCTAGTATATATAATAAAAGAAGATACGACTTAGTTTGTACACTTGTACCATGCCGCCTGCGAATAGCTGACCGACATGCTTATTTTCTTAGTCCCAAAATTTACAACCGAGTTAATAAGTTACTAAATACATACTCTCTTACTCATCGCGAATGTAAATTAAAATTATTCAACTGGCTAATAGAACTCCCTTATGACAACACCGAGAATTTACTAAACTGACTACACCAGTTTAATAGGTCTGTAACCATACACTCACTCATTTCATTTGTACACACATCACACACATACACACACAACACACACATTCACATCACAAACACATACACACCGCATTCATATACACACCAAAAACAAATATTATTACGAAAATTTCAAATGTATAAACTTTAAGATTATTTTCTTTTGAATTGTATAACAAACGAGTTGTCTGGAAGAGGGCGCTAACAACTGCAACACAGTATTATACTACAGCAGTTGTTTGCGACACCAAATTGTTACTGTATACTTTGTTATTGGTTTCGAATAAATTCTTTAATTCTTTAATTCTAATGGGTGAAGGAGTTAGAAGAGACGGGATCTACACTAAATGTGAAGCAAACCGGCTGGCCGCGGACGTCTCGGAGCGAAGGGAACGTTCAGCAAAAGGCATCATTGGACCCTACTTTTTCGAAATTCTCGCGGCCGTTCGCCTACTGTTAATTCTGCTGAGCATGTGAAAATGTTACGGGAGTTCCTGGCACCGATGCTACTGGAATTTGCTAGCCACAACCGTTTTAACAAGATGGAGCCACTTGTCACATATCCAACGAGTCCCTGCCGGTGGTAAAAGAAATGTTTCTGGAAAAGCTGATTTCCAGACGAAGCGACATCCCATGACTACCCAGGAGCCCAGATCTCTCCCCAGCAGACTTCTTTTTATGGGGGTATTTAAAGAGTCGTGTCTATATCTATAAACCAAATACACTATGTCAATTAAAAGAAAAAATCAGCGAAGAAATGTCGGCAAACTCGCAGTCTCTTTGCCGTCGAGTATTCGAAAATTTAGGTACTCGCTTAGAAGAGTGCAAAAGTCGAAATGGTGGCCATTTAGATGATATTATTTTTAAAATATAAATTCCAAGTAACAAGCTTTCTTGTAAATAAACAATTTTCAAAATATGTCAAATGGTTTTTTTTATAAGATTTTTTTAAATGTTAACTAATTCTTGGCCCACCCGTATAATACACATATTTTTATATATCTTGTTGACATAGAATAATGTAACTATATATTAAATACCTCCACATATTGAAAATTATGACCCATTTTTATTACTTTATATATATATTTCTTACTTTATGACGGTCTCTGTAGTTGAGCGGGCTAAGCTTTTCCAGCAAACCTCACTACAACGTAGAGGTTCCGGGTTCGATTCCTAGTATAGTAAATTTTATAAACAACTTTTCCGTTATTAACTGTGGTCTGGGTGTATGGGATGGCCCAAGAGTGGTCCTTTGTGTATTATCCATAACAACTAGTAACTTGCTTAGCTTGTGAACATAATTTGTGTGTGTGATGCCCGGTTTCTGAGGTACTTTTAACTGTAGTTTATCGGTTCATCGCTATCGGTTCGATTACTTATAAAATTGCGTTTTTGAACACACCATCTTACGATAGTTAAACTAGGTTCAACTTAACTTACTAATATTAGTTGTTTATCTATTTCATATCTTTTGTTTGACGTTTTGTTTGATATCAAAAATATTAGATATTCCTTCTTAATTAGATCCATCTAGTGGCGAGTTCTGGTAATAGACTAGTTGTAGGTTAACACTTAACTTACGTTTATCTATTATATAACTTTATGGAATCAATTGTTATTGAACTCATAACTAGTAACCTCAGAAACCGGGCATGAGTCTGTCGATTTATATAGGTAGCGTAGATTATAAATGTTAAATAACGCCCGCGACCATAAGCTCTTATTTACACGTTTAGGGGCCACAGTAACGTGTATTGGTAATTTAACTCGCATAAGGGCTGTTATCAGGTGCCACTCCAATTCACACTAACAGGTAATTCGCTGATCATCATCTGTGTGGAACTAACAAATCTATACTTAGATACTAATTTATAAAGGTTAAAATGATTTGAATTTTCTATGGATATTTGCTTTTCCCCCTCTTCTATGAATAATTCTATGGGTAATAAAATGTGGACTCATGAGACGCAACTTCGATGGTATGGTCACGTTTCTCGAATGGCAGAAGAAAGAGTAGGAAAACGAATATTTTACTCAGAACTTGCAAATGGCAAACGCAAGCAAGGTGAGTGCAACGATACAAAGATATACTTAAACATCAGATGGTGAAGTGCAATATTGATCACAATCGATGAGAAATATTAGCGGAGAAGTGCTGTGACTGGAGATTACAAGTTTAGTCTAGAGTGCGAGAATTTGAATCATATCGATGCACCGAGTTAGATACAAAGCGCGACGAATTTTGTGGATGGTGTTCTGACGTGATCGAGATGCCAGCGAGTATTTGTAAATAAAGTTGGCTACGCAAGTCATCTGCGTGCGTATGAACGTCGAATAGCCACTAAGAACACAGAGAAGACATTTAAAACACTTTTCTTTATTTTTTTTATTTTCTTTATAAGAGTATAGTTTTTGCATTGTTAGATCTTTCCTTTTGTTCATTTTTTTATTTAGATTTTTTTTTTTTTTCATCTTTATCTAAGAGTTATGCGGCAGTTATTGATTTATGTGTTACAATATGGTAAAATTTAATGGGAAGGTGCTGAGACCGAAGATGCAAGTTTATTCTTAGTTTTCGGTCTTAATCACAAATATATTTATGCTGTACTACATCTAAAACTTTTGTTACGCTACGTAGCTGTATTTTTGTTACTGAAAATAAAGTTTATTATTGTCTTTCAAGACCACGGGCCATAAAAATGGGCCGGACTTTTGGAGGGCTTGCGTGGGGCCATGGGGAGGCCAACACGTAGAGGCCCCTTGACGAATTTAATGTAAATATGTGGCGTGACACTGACCGGCGATTATCCCTGTCTACACCATATAATAATGCACCCAAGGACAAGCCTCGGCCAGTGTAGGACTATTGTGGGAAATCAAGACAAAAAGTACCGGGCTATTGGGGTGAACTATTAGTGGTACTAGCGGTCTGGGAATATGGGGACTATGGCGTCTGCCCGTCGCAATGTTCGGGGAACATGGAAAAATGGGCAGACGGTGACTCGCCACTCCCTGCATGGGCTCCAAAAAATGCCATAAAAGGCAGGGGCAACATGGGTATGAGTGGCTAAGGGGTGTAGAGAGGTGGGCTGCAGGTTCACCGAAGCTACTTCCGACATTAGGCCATTTATCACTTCCACCCCTGCAGCTTGAGTCTTAGCTCTAGCGAGCCGTGCCGGCTGGCTAAGGCAAGCACGGAGGCGGGGGCCTTGTCTTGGCCCCCGGAGTCAGGTACGAGGTGTCGCCACTCACCTAAGGCTTCGCCACAAAGCCCCCCTGCGGGATTATTATTATTGTTATTGTTATAAAATTCACCAACACTAAGATTAACCCAGATTTAGCAGAGTCATGCCGCTTGGGGACTACACAGGTCCCAATTAGAAGTCGTGTGTGGTCGGATATCGTCTCTAGGGAGCATGTTTGATATCATGCTCCGCAATCAAGAATCGTGGTCGAAGATAGCCTCTTTCTGCGAATCTGTAATGACCCAGAAGCAGGCAACCGAGCGACAAAGGGAGGAGAGACCTTATTCACAGAAAGCGGCTCCGAGGTCGTGGGCGTCGTTACGTGCAGCAGCACCTCCCTACGTTATTCCAGCACAGTTCGTTATATGAGCTTTGGGGTGTCACACATTTAGTACCCACGGTCTAGTTCCTGTGGCACTTAAGCATACTATCGCTATGGAGGTAGGCAACCCTTAGTGTTGCAGATATCCATGGGCGACTGTAACCACCTACCACCTAGTGAACGGTTTGCCAATTTGCGTACTAGCAGACCTAAAAAAACATACATACTTACATACTTATAATAAGATGTAAGTATGTATGTATTTACATACATATTGTACTTATGTTTGAATTACCATTTCTCCAATATAAGTCTTATATTAGAACCCTACAAATTAAAGTACATAGAAAACCTTTCACGAGTAGTTTGTAATATTACAAACATTACTGCCAGACGTGATACATCAGTCTGGAATAACGTTTTAGCTTTTAGAAATGATTTTCATCATATTTCCTTTGATATAGATGGGCATTACTCTCTAAGGAATATTATATTTCTCACAGACCAGTATTTTAATGTGCTTCTTTCTACCCCTCATAAAAGGCGTTGAGATCTGGTGTATTAATTTTATATTAGAGTTTGTAGTCATATTGACAATAAGGGAGGGAATCATTATGAAATCGTTATTTCTATTTTTATGTGACAATATTAACACTTTTTCGGAAGTTGGCTTCATCTGGGATAATGTTATGGTTATTGACCGTTTCACGCAGTGTAGCGATGAGTTTGATGTGTTATTGTTATTAAATATGTAAATGACGTTTGACAGATAACGTATGTGCATATTGCCATTGCCACATTAGTGTGGCTGTTCGATAACAGGATTATTTTTAACGCTTTAAATAACACGCATTCGGCCACAGTCAATATCTTTGTCGTTATCGTAGGTGAGGACCCGCCAAGAAACTACGGATCTGTAACAAGAAAATTTGACGGGAAGTTGTACACTATGCTGATTCATAATGTAGCAGTCAAACCGCAAATAAAACTAAGGTGTGGTCCCCATGTATATTAAAAAGAGATGTATATATGCATTCAATTTGTATACCTGTTTACGCCATTTATAGTATTTTTATTAATATTAAAAGTAAAATCCACATTTATACATTCGATATGTGAAATTGTGGCAGTATCATAAATAAACTGTCGCCTCATTATTTATTTAAATAACATTGCTTGAGTGCATGACGTATAATTATCCGTCCCTTTCTTCCATTCATAACTCCCTATATGTGAGCCAAAGATACCTCACTCACTGGGTCGGAAGAAATCGTGTGAAGAAAGGAGGTAGTCCGATTGTGCTCTGTGCGTAAGCCGATTGATTGAAATTAATATTAAAAAAGTACTTTAAATTGTGTAGTGCTACAAATAATTAAATATTATTATAGACTTAATAGTAGTGGCCAGACGATAAAACAACAAAGAAGAACTGCCGTAACCATTTGAAGGAGATCCGGTGAGTTCCCTCTGTGTCCTTCCTATCAATGTACTGATTGTGCTCAAGATTTTGTGATTTAATAAAATTGAACCAAAGCGTCAACATAATTGATCACTTCGGCCGGATATTGTACAAATTTAAAATAATTGTGCACAATTTCACATATCGATAATAACCAACTTGTATTGAAATTCAAACATCGTCGTTAATAATTAACTAAAATGGCTACTGCAAAGTCTGATATAGTTTTTGAACGTAATGTGCGCAAATTACAAAATAAAATTAATGCATACTTTTCTCGAATGCAATCTATTTATGATAGTTTGTCTCGATTGTCGGATGAGGAAAGTGTGAATGTCTTCATGTCGAAAGCTAATACTATTGATATGGTACGTACAGAGTTTATCCAGTCACTTGATGAACGTAATGACTTATTGGCATCAAATGCAAGTGCGTCGGAACCCAGTTACGAGTCCTTGACAGCATTTGATGATTTATATTCCCGCGTTAAATATAAGTTATCGGAATTAATGTCATCGCGTCAAAATACGCACAATATGACGAATTCTGTTAGTGAGAACAAATTTGAGTCTCAGCGACAGTGTCCGAAGCTACCGCGTTTAGAATTATGTTCCTTTAATGGTGATTTGGAAGGATGGCCTATATTTTATGAAACATTTAAATCAGCTATCCATGAAAATAATAATCTCACGGATAGTGAAAAAATTCAATACTTAATGGGGAAATTAACAGGTAACGCTCAAATTATTTGTCACGGTTTTATGCCTACCGCAGAAAATTATCCTGTCTTATGGCAAACTTTAGTAAACAAATATAATGACAAGCGCAGACTAGCCGCTAATTACCTGGACAAAATATTATCCCTACCGTCGGTTAACGAATCGGATCCCATTAGTCTTGAGAATTTTATTGATAAATACTCCTCATTAATTAGTTCATTAAAACAATTAAAATTTGAAAGTCTTGAGGATTTCATATTTATTCATTTAGGTTGCAAGAAAATTAATTTGGAAATTATGAAATCATTTGAAATGAGTCATTGCAACTCTGAGAAACTACCGACTTGCAATCAATTTATAGAATTTATTAGAAACCAATCACATATATTACAGCGTGTTTATAACGTCACAAATACTCAAAATTATAGTCAAAATACAAAACCTAAAATTAATTCACAAATTGCTGGAAATAGAAAATTTCGTTCAAATAAAGATAACAATGTGAACACATTTGTAGTTCATGAGCAATGCAAATGCGTGTTCTGTGGGCAGACTGATCATTCTGAATTAAATATTTGTTCTAAGTTTAAATCAATTACACCACGGGAACGTTTTACCTTCATAAAAATGAACAAATTTTGTGTTAACTGTTTAAGGACGGGTCACACGGTGCGTAATTGTAAATCAAATACAAGATGTGGCATTTGTTCTTGTAGTCATCACGAACTATTGCATTTTATAGACAATGAGAAAACGGGTCACATGCGTTCAGCGGTGAATGTAGTATTAAACGGTAATAATAATAGTCAGTCGAGCGCACCGCAAACAGAAGAACGATTGTCGTCGGATTTTATTCAAAGTAACGTTGGCGCTGTGTCACTATGCGCATTAGACGAGCGCTGCACAGCCACTGAATGCAATTCCGATACGCAACCTAATAAAACTGTTTTGCTCGGAACAGCACAGTGCAACATTTTAGATAATTCGGGAAAATTAAATACAGTCCGCGTATTAATTGACAGTGCATCTCAACGTGACTTAATCACAGTTGAATGCTGTAATAAATTAAATCTGCCCATATTTTCATCTCGAACTAAACAAGTTTGCGGAGTAGGCGACGTGAAAAATTTGATCGAAGGACATACATGTATTACTTTGTGTTCTCAAATAGATGAATCGTTTCGCTTTACAGTCCGACCCTTAGTAATTCGGAAGATTACTAGCGAGTTGCCAACCGTAAAAATTGACATTACTCGTTTAGATTATTTGAAAAATATTAAATTAGCTGATTGTAATTACTCAGAACCTGGTAAAATAGATTTAATTCTAGGTTCGGATATCTTTGCTCGTAGTTTATTACCGCACACAATATCAAGGGCCCCGGGCGAACCAGTAGCAATCAATACCAAGTATGGATATCTTATTGTCGGTCAAGCTCCGGTTTTAGTGTCCTCTACAAAAAATACATATACATATTGTACATTAGACAATACATTATTACCTGATTGCATTAGTCGATTTTTTGAAGTAGAGGAGGTACCTAATGTAAAGCCATACACGCAAGATGAACAAGATTGTGAGAATTTCTATCGCAATACAACTACACGCGATGATTTAGGTCGCTACGTAGTTTCATTACCATTCAACGACAGTGCGTCTAAATTAGGTGACTCACTACAGGCGTCAAAGCGTAGATTTCTTTCATTAGAGCGGAAGTTATTATCACGCCCTGAAGTAAAGCTTGAATATGATGCTGTAATAAAGGATTATTTGAATAAAGGTTACTTAGTTACCTGCTCAAATGTTGATAGTTCATCACTTCAATATATAATTCCACATCATTGTGTAATTCGCTCTGACAAAAACACTACCAAACTAAGAGTTGTATTAGACGGCAGTATGAAATCGTCATCAGGATTATCACTCAATGACATATTACATGTAGGACCAAATCTTCAAAACGATTTATTTAAAATAATCCTGAATTTTAGACTTCACGCTATTGCCATAAGTGCGGATATTAGGCAGATGTACCTCCGTATTTTAGTTAGAGAACAAGATAGGAAATATCAGAGATTGCTTTATCGATTTGATCCCAAAGATGAGTTACAACTATACGAAGTTACCCGCGTACCCTTTGGTCTATGTTGCAGTCCATTTCTAGCTATTAGAACAGTACGTCAACTAGTAACTGACGAGGGATCTCACTATCCATTAGCGGCACCTGTAGCAGATCGTGATATATTTACAGATGATATGGCTACGTCCTGTTTAGATGCAAACACAGCTGTCGAGCTTTCTAATCAGCTTATTGAGTTGTTTCTTGCTGGTGGGTTTGAGCTAGTGAAATTTTCTAGCAACTCTCCTGAAGTACTTGCCAAAATACCACCTGCTCATCGTATATCGGAAATAATTGAATTTAGTCCTGAAAGTCATCTTAAAATTCTCGGATTGCAATGGCATCCAGTCGAAGACATATTCACGTTTACTGTCAATTTACAGTATCGTGAATGTACTAAGAGAAATATTCTTTTTGTTATTGCTCGATTATGGGATCTCATGGGCTTTGTAGCCCCTGTTACCTTATTAGCGAAACTCATAATTAAAACATTGTGGGAGAAAAACATCGATTGGGATGAAACACCTCCACAACACATAGTGGTATTATGGCGTCAGTTTGAGTCAGAGCTCCCTATTCTGGAGAACATACGAATTCCACGGCATTCAGGCATCGTCACGGATTGCGTAGTTAGCGTACTAGGATTCGCTGATGCTTCTGAAAGGGCTTATGGCGGCGTCGTATACTTACATGTTTATTTTCCTCAGACCAATACGTTTCTTATTAATATTGTTTCTGCTAAATCTAGGGTAGCACCTCTACGTAATATTTCTTTGGCTAGACTTGAACTCTGCGGGAATTTAGTTCTTGCTAAGTTAATGCGAGTAGTTATTGACACCTATACATGTCGCGCTAAAATTAGTAATGTTTTTGCTTTTACGGATAGTACAGTTGCTCTGGCCTGGATTAATTCATCACCAGCACGATGGCAAACATTTGTCGCTAATAGAGTAACAAAAATTCAAGATGAAATACATCCGAAAAACTTTTATTTCATAGCGGGTAAAGAAAACCCAGCCGATTGCTTGTCACGCGGTTTATCACCTTCACAATTGATGGAACACCCACTTTGGTTTAATGGACCAAGGTTCGCTCACTCGCCTATTAATGAATGGCCCGTGAAAACCTTTGATGTCTCAACTGTAAAGGACATACCTGAAACTAAAACTACGGTTATGGTATCCACAGTTGAAAACCCTAATGAATTTATTTTGTATGACCTTGCAGGTCGTATTTCATCATGGTCTAAATTAATACGAATTGTAATATACGTTCTCAAATTTATTAAAATATTACCAAAGAAGTTTGATATTTCTCATTTAAAGATCGCAGAGACGGCTATCATCAAAGTACTTCAAAAGGTTCATTTTTCCAGTGAATTGGAAAATGCTCAATTAGGCAGGAAACTGTCACCACCCCTTCAAAGGCTTAGAACCTTTGTCCACAATGGCATTCTTCGCGTTGGAGGTAGATTGGGAAATGCTAACTTAGATTTTGATAGTCAACATCCTATTCTTCTTCCACATCGAGATCATATTGTCAACATAATAATAGATTATTATCACAAAACATATTTACATACTGGTCCACAATTATTAATGTCTCTCATTCGTCAAAACTACTGGATTCTCTCAGCAAGAAACATTGTTAGGAAGCGAATACAAAAATGTAATATTTGTTTCAAATCCAATCCTAGGAACAATTATCCATTAATGGCTGATCTTCCAGCGTGTAGGGTTCAAGAAGCAAAGGCCTTCTATCACACGGGCATAGACTATGCCGACCATTACGTGTTATCCCATATAGGCGTCGTGGTGTTCATAGCATAAAGGCATATATTTGCATGTTCATATGTCTTGTGACGAAGGCAGTCCATATTGAGCTGTCAACAGATTTAAGTACTGCTTCTTTTTTAAATGCATTTAAGCGTTTTTTATCTCGCCGCGGCCCTATTAAGATTGTTTATACAGATTGCGGATCCAATTTTTTGGGCACTCAATCTTATCTTAAAGAGATGTACGAATTGATCTCCTCTGAACATTAAAGTGATAAATTCTCAAATGAATTACGAGACAACGCTATAACATGGAAATTTAACCCTCCGCTATCTCCTCATTTCGGAGGCATTTGGGAGGGAAACATACGATGTATTAAGACTCATCTAAATAAAGTAATTGGTAATCAGTTACTAACTTCTGAAGAAATGATAACAGTCCTCACTCAAATCGAGGCATTATTAAATTCACGACCATTATCAGTTTTGAGTTCTGACCCTTCAGACCCACAAGCCCTTACTCCTGCTCATTTTTTAAACCTAACGCCATTAAGATCGCTTCCTTCTGAAACAATAGCTAATCTCAGCAGTGGTAGTCTTATCCATAGAAAACGTATCGTTGATGCTCTCGTGCAGTCGTTTTGGAAAAGATGGAAGTTAGAGTATCTCCATACGTTACAAGTACGTTATAAATGGCATCAGGACCAAACTTTAATTCAAGCTGGCACTGTCGTTTTGCTTCAGTCTGAAAATAGTGCGCCTTTGGATTGGCCGATAGGTATTATCGAGGAAACATTTCCAGGTCGCGATGGAGTCGTAAGAGTAGTAAATGTTCGAACTAAAACTGGTATATATCGAAGACCTGTTATTAAGGTTTATCCATTGCCTACACAGTAGCTTCGATATGACGACATTCACATACAGTCCACTTCTCTCAACAATGTATGCATTTATTAATAAGTAAGAAATTAATTATTTGAATTATAACTTTATTAATTATTATTTGAATTGTATTATAACTAATTTACCCTCCATATTTGTCTTGAAAGAGCTTTACTCTTTCAACCTGGGGGACATGTTTACGCCATTTATAGTATTTTTATTAATATTAAAAGTAAAATCCACATTTATACATTCGATATGTGAAATTGTGGCAGTATCATAAATAAACTGTCGCCTCATTATTTATTTAAATAACATTGCTTGAGTGCATGACGTATAATTATCCGTCCCTTTCTTCCATTCATAACTCCCTATATGTGAGCCAAAGATACCTCACTCACTGGGTCGGAAGAAATCGTGTGAAGAAAGGAGGTAGTCCGATTGTGCTCTGTGCGTAAGCCGATTGATTGAAATTAATATTAAAAAAGTACTTTAAATTGTGTAGTGCTACAAATAATTAAATATTATTATAGACTTAATAGTAGTGGCCAGACGATAAAACAACAAAGAAGAACTGCCGTAACCATTTGAAGGAGATCCGGTGAGTTCCCTCTGTGTCCTTCCTATCAATGTACTGATTGTGCTCAAGATTTTGTGATTTAATAAAATTGAACCAAAGCGTCAACAATACCTACTTTTAATTTTTGAACTATAATGTGGAAAATGTTGAATAATAATTGAGATTGCTTTGTTTTATTGATATAATAGGATGGGTAATCAAAACAATGTTGTGCGGTGTAGGGCTTCCCGGCGTGTCACAGCCAATTAAAGGTACTGAACTAAGCCTTATCGGGAAAAAATATTGTTTTAAACCTATATTCAAAATATGAATACACTTTAATTTTTACTTCCATTGTTGGTACCGAATCACAGTCCACTGCTGGATATAAGCATTCTCAAGTTTGCACCACATATGCCAGTTCCCAATTTCACTTATCCAGTCCATACCGGGAACCTTGAGCAAGTGGTTTGTTCACCGGGACTCAGATTTTCCGAAACGTGGACTTCACTGCAGTACTCGTCTACTTCCATACTAACACACAAAAGTTATATGTGAATGTAAATTTATAGAATTATTCCCCCTTTTGTAACTCAACGGTAACTCGGATCCAAATTAAATTCTATAAGGAAATGGATATAATTTGTCTTAAGAAAGGATATGCACCGGTTTGATTTTGTTTGGAAAATTGTCATGAAGTTTGTGAATCTTTTTTTATAGGTATGTCATAGTTTCTCAAGTTAAGCAACTCAAAGCTCACGTTTAGGCATTTGGAATGAAGAAATACAAATGTACATGTTTAAACATTTACAATTCATCCTTCATGTAGGTAGTAAGCAAACGCGGACAAATTCGCCAGTAGCAACAGATAGTATAATTTAACAGAAATATCAGCTTTCTTGTACCTTTGTTTTTCATTTAACCAGGTTGAGCCATAGCAATGCGCGACCGGGTACAGCTGGTATAAAAGAAATAATGGCCAAATTATTATTATTTCCTGTATTAATCAGCGTCTGATTCGTGTACCAGAGGGTGAGCCATAATCCTTTTACCCAACTATCACGTAACATGTACCTTGACAGTATGACCGCGGCTTGTAATGATTACTCCTTAAACAATATAGTGGGGCGCTAAAACACCACAACACCACTTAATACGACACAAATGTACACAGCATCAAATTTATGGTGTCCTTAAAGATAACGTACTGAGATAGTATGTTAATCTACAACATACTGCTAACAAGTTCATTATTCGTTCTTGATAGGACATAAAACAGACGCCTTCCCCAGCATATAAAGTTAATAAAGTGACAATAAGAAGTAACGGCCTGACCACGCGACGCGTTACGTGATAAGCGTGAATACAGTGGAACATTACAGCTTTTATCAACCTTTATCTATGTATCTATGCTGACCAGGATGCCTTAAACTTTGTTTTCATAGCCCTAAAGGCCTAGATCTAGCTTCCTTATCGGCTCAACATGCCATAAAATATACAAAATAGTTTGCATATACATATAAGTGAACTGTTGATCATTTTAAGTCAATACTGATAATTGATTAGCATTAGTAAAATCCAAAACTTCAAGCGATCGTTATTGGAACCTGCATACCTCAGTATCTTCTCTTTATTACCTGACGCAGGTAAATTGGACTACCGTCGCCTATGAATGTTTCTTAGTAAACTTCGTCAAGTCTCTTTATCGACCATCCCGCAATGCCTGAAGACGAAAGTTTTTGACCTACCGGGCCGAGACATATACATTGACGGCAGAACTGATTCACGGTTACCATCGCCTATGGACATTTGCAGCACCATAGGTGATACCAACATGCAGCCGGCCTCAAAGAAATGTCAATACAGTTTTTTTTTAAACTCCATATGGTAGCTCTCAGCGAAAACTCCTGTTGCTCATTCTGAAGCTTTATGGTACGCAAGAGAAACGTTCTTGAGAACCGTTGCATACACGAGATCAATTGCCTAAGGAAGTACGGATGAACGCCCAGTATATGGCGAGCAGTGCGATCGTAGAAAGAAGACGAAGGCACCAGTATCTCGGAACCCTCCCCATTTTGTTTATCAAAACAAATACAAGACACGGCAAGCCCGTTAACCCGGGTTGGCCCTCAGGCTGTAGTTTGAAGACTCCTGAAATAGATCACGCAAAGTTTTATGTACGCTCTTAGTTTGATAAAATTTGTGGTGTAATAACTTGAGTGTAACAAAAACAAGGAAATGGGAATCTAAATTGCTCCTAGAACAGCAGAATGTTAGTTGTATTAATCAGCGCTGGTCATCTACAAGAGGCGTTAAAGTGACTCACGGGCATAAAAGCAAGATAATACAAAATATTGTCAGACCATTGGTATACATGTAGCCTTTATGATGTCAAGCTAACTTTTTTTTGGTTTACTGCGGCTACGGAGGCTTCGTAGCAAAAATAAAAATCTTAAAATAAAAAATAAAAAATCCAACATAGCTGTTGCTATATAATATATCAAATATAAAATATTAAGCGATGCTATACCAAAATTGTGAATTAGTATATATTATAAGACAAGTGTACTAATCGCGAAAACTTCAGAAAATACTTTGAGAATGTGTATTAAGTAACAAACATATTTACCTTCATAGTGTATTTCTTTTATTGCGTGAGTTCAGCAGACAGCCAGACGGCCCAACTGACGGAAAGCGGATTTGTATGCAATATATAAATATATAAAAACAGCCCATAAACGTCCTTGACTCGGGCCTCTCACTATAGGGGAACGGAGAGTATCCAAGTTGTCCAAGGCGGCTTTGCAGGTTTAACACATAATTAATCTCGATGTGCATGTTTCGTCACGATGTTTTTCTAACAACTTTGCTAGCACTTGGTATTTCTAACAACATGCACACTAGGTCATAAAACTGCCTAAGTGGTTCACACATCCCACGTTTTTACTATACATTGAGGTTTTTGAGGTTGGTCCGTATTTTTATTGCAGGAGTTTAGCAGACAGGCAAACGACCCACGTTATGGAAAGCGGTTGCCATCGCCTATGGACATTTGCAACACCAAAGCTGCTTTGTAGCGCTGCTGCTCTCTGAAGGGAGACTGGAACCTGGTCACTAATGCTGTAACACAACTCAAGATTGTTATGGTGGCATACGTTAAACCAAGGGTGGTAGTCATCTAGGCGGGCAAATACCCTACCATCTAGCATCTAGCAAAATGGTGGTAGATTTATAGAAATTAATTGAAAATTATATTAAACATTGAAATATAAACTAAATAATTTAAACTAAAGTACATGATTTAGGAGATCACTGCCAGCGGTGAGTGTGCTGAGAAAGCGGTTTGCATTGCCATGCTGTATACTTAAATAATCAAAAATAAAATCCCATTTAAAATGCCAATATTACTATATAATGCAACGGTAGACTTCATAGTGTCATATGGGCTAAGCAGTTACGGAAGGACATTCAAACATAATATATAAATAACAATTACATGACAACTCTGTATACTGAAAACTTTTGTGTCACATAAGAGTAAGTTCGATACAGGAACGAAGAAAATTTATTATTCCAACACTGTGAAGTTCCGCCATTCCAAAAGAAAACTATAAATATAAAACTAAAAAAAAATCAAAAGAATCCAAGACATACAAATAAATGGACAACATACAAGAAATACAAGATCCATCGCAATACAAATACTAATCATCCCCTCTTATAACAAGCACTATACCAAAAACACTATACGAATCTCATAATAACCCTAAAATAATCTTTAAATTCACAAAACATAAAACAAATACTTAAAAATTACTGCCTCAGACAAATGGAATGATAGACTGTGTGTGTCTACACAACAAACTACAAAACAATATGTTGGGTGTGTTGCATCAGACACAAATCTTGTACTGGTGCTTCTTATTGCTTTTTAATACAAAACGAAATAATAAATAAATATAAAAATTGAAATATTTCAAAATTGCATTTATTTTTACTTTAATATAAAAGGCACCTATAAAATCAATCAAAACAAAAAAAAAACCACGGGTCTGCGCTCCATCCTAGTATACAAATACATTAATGTGGATTTGTGTGTTTTTTAAATAGTGTGGGTTTGACGATCTAGATTCTAGAATTTTATACGTTCTCCAACTGAAGTAGATTTATAATGTAAAATAAATTTTATTAGGCCATTAGGATCTCGATAATTTTGGGCAGCCATTAACTATTGACCCCCGCGGATGAATTTCACGGACGGATGACTTCAGGGAATAACTGTAATTACTTACCTTCTGCAAATCAGTTTAGTATTCTAATATACTTTTGTAAGTGAATTGAGTTATTTGTCGAAAAATCTTAATGGACTTGAACTTATCATTGTTAAATAGTCGTGAGAAATTCTGCTGAAGGCTTTCCTCGGGCAATACGGTACACGAATTGGGTAGATGATACATTTATGTCATAATATAAAACAAAGTCACTTTCCGCGTCTATCTGTCTATCTGTACATCCGCTAATTTCTGAACCATATAACGGATTCTTAAGCGGTTTTCACCACATACGAGTTTATATATATATTAGTATAGAGTATATATAAAAAAAAGATTATTAATAAAAATATACACTCCAAGCTATCCTACTAAAACATATAAATATAATATCCGGAAGAAAAAGCAATTTCAATTAAGTGTACCAAGAACAAACTACGGGAAAAAAAACATTATGTTTGAAGGTGTGCACTTATTTAATAAATTACCAGATGACCTACAAAAATGTAAAAATACAAACTTATTCAAGACAAAACTAAAAAACCTTTTATTAAAACAAATATAAAACAATAAACCACAACATAATTCTATAGCAGACTGCATAGGACCACATTAGTGTTAAGAATTATACTGTATTACTTAATAATTATTATCTTAATCTCATTGTAAGTGAACTACATGTTCTTATGAGAAATAAAGTTCTTTAAACCTTTTAGACTGGGCCAAAAAATCGATATTTTTTAAATATATCGAAACAATTATTTACCAAAGATGTCAATAAAGGATATTATAAGAAATTGAATCCTTGATATTAATGTAAGGAGGTATATCATCGTAAATGTAGACTTTTTTACTGAGCGGGTTTTGTCTCAAATCTGTCTAATGAACTAATTCATCTAAAAGTCAGTACTCGGAAAAAACTTGATATTCTTATGGGAAATCAAATGCTCTACAAAAAAAGTCAGAGCTTCTTCAAAAATAGACCTCTTAATATTTTCATTATATTTATTATATAATTTTCAATATATTTAAATAAAACCTCTTTTTGGCCCAGTCTAATATATATATGTTTCTAGGTAAGTAAAATTTAGCTACCTACCAGCATTTGGCAGCAAAGAAAACTAGTTTACATTTTAAAGAGCAGTTGCTAAAACAGCACGATATCGTTATCTTAGTTTTAAAATAAATATCACTATAAAATAATTTTTATTATTGTTTAAACATAAATTCTTCCACGATACGTTTAAGTTATGACGTCATAGCTTTCTATACTTATACACAGTTTAGAAGACGCGACGTTTAGGAAAATGATAGTGTATGAATTGAATTGATTGTTACCTATCCAATTCTTGAGCTAGATTCATCATCATTTTAATCTCTGTTGACGATTCGGCAGAAAATATATTCTAATACCAGTGAGTGACTTTCTCCGAAATAATTCAGAAATGTTATTCAAATCAAGTTTTGACGAACAACACTCTTTTAAGGTTATAAAGATATAACTAAGTATACTACATAATCTATGTATATAGATAATGGTGTTGCTTTTTCCGATAAAGTAACAAAAGAAACATCACCATAAAAACTACCCAGCGTAAAATGAAATAAATGCTTAAAATTCATTGCAGAGCGGGAATTACACCTGAAAGCGTGAAAGTGAGGTCGTGTATTGTTTTCCGGTGCATAGTGGCTCGACTCGCTTTGTTAGCTGCAAACTACTCTGCACAACCTTATTGTTCTTGTCAAGATTCTTTACAACCTACCCCATCGGCGATTATATCTTGTAGCGCACATTTTGAACGAACTTAAAACAAAATACAATGAATACCTACAGTGTTACAACTCGTGAAATAAGGTAAGTATAAATAAAAGAAATTGTAGAAAAATTCGAATTTAAAAGCCATCATCATCATTTCAGTGTTAAATCCCAGTTGCATTCGGAACTATCATTTTTTAGACTTAGGTCTAGTTTCGGGTGTGATTTACATATATGTCCCCGGAATCACAAGTAATGAGGGGGAGGGGGGGGGGGGAGGAAAACTTTCCCCTTGTGCCACTCCTATGTGGCGGAAATGTATAGTTCCTGAGTTGTTAATGCTTTTGTCAATCTAACCTCACTTCTGTTTTTCACTAATATTTCACTTATATCATAGGTCCAAAGTTGCAAAATCCAATGAAAATCGAATATTTAACATAAAAGGATTCACAATAGTCCGAAAACACAACATAAAATTGTTAAAAATGAAATAAAACAACAAAAGCAGTTGTGGTAGTTGAAGTAGTTGTGGTAGTTTTGGTTGTTTATGTAGTTTACACCTTTACACCGCTTTGGTCTACACAAAACCTAACCTAAGCGACTGTTTGTGTGTGTATATAAGATAAATAGTGAATGGTTACTTCACTATTTATCTTATATACACACAAACAGTCGGTGGCTATGACAGTGACATCTCCGTATAGAGTTATCGAAACATAAAGAAAAAAACGCAACTGCATTTCATTATGGTATTTATAATTAGTGGCTTCATTATTAAAAATTAAAATATAAAAAAAAGAAAAATATTTATTCAGAACTACATACACACCAATACGTACTTATAAATAAGATAAGATAATAAATTAAAATGAAGTTCTGAATCGGTCCTAACTCAGCATGATGCTGGTTGGCTCAACCAGCGCTGGTCTTCCGTTAGGGCCGTTCAAGTGACTCACGGATAGACAAAACGAAACAAACACAAAATAAAACAAAAACAAAATAGTATGACGAGTACTATTGCACTATTGCAACAAATATAAAACTAAACTATATCATTAATATATATTAAAAAATATATATTTTTAGATTATTAAAATCAGTTTAAGTGATTATTTGACGTTTAAAAACAGTTTTAGTAGTGTCATACCATACGTGAGTATATTTCTAAAGTCAATACACACTTTATTATTGTCAAAATTACCAGATAATTGTCGTGAATTTTAAACTTCGATAATTAATTGAATATGTATTTTAACCACTCAAAACCAATTTCAGTTGTTATAAATAAGTCTTAAATAGATTTCTGAACACATTAATGATTTAAATAATCCAGGAAATCATCCGGGGATATATATGTAAACCCAACCCCTAGTTTCTTACTCTTTAAAACTTAACTAAGAAAAGTTACATTTATACCTTTCATTTCAAATTAAACAAAAAAAAAATGTTCCTAATCAATATATTAATGAAAATTGTCTATCCCATAGGAAATTATTAACAATGTTAAATAATCGACGAGACGATAGTTTGTATGCAAAAAACCACTGAATATACATAACACTATTTCTATGACTTGATCAAGGTTTCATTAAATTAAATACGATAATGAACTCTATTATTATTATTACCTAATAAGGAAAATCATTACAAAAACACAAGCAGAAATAAATTACAAAACACAGGTAGTAAATAAAACACATGCAACTAGTATATAAATAAGATAAAATATGTATTTTTAATTAAGCGAACAGCGATAATGGGTTATTTTAATTAAGCAAAATTAATAGATTTCTGCTGTAATGAAATGGTGTTAATTTATGACTATAATAGTTTTGTAGTTTGCAATACGTATCTGATGACAATAATTCATGTTCTTGAAGTTTATATTAGTTTTTATTGATATTTTATAGAAAACTTTAATTTAAATTTGGTAGGTTGGTTGGTACATAAATATATATGTGTGTGTATATATCTTTTTATATATTAATAATTTATATTATAGATTTTCCTATTTTATTCCCTTTCATTGAACCTGAAACATTCACAGGACAAACAAAGGGGTCGATTTCAGGCACCCAGATCACGGAAAGTTCATTTAAAAAATCTCTGTTGTGACACAAATCCTGAACTTCTGCTTTGTAGTGAACATAGCAGACCAATGCGAAGACCACTTGTCCATAGAAACCATCAAACTTTTAAAAAATATACGTAAAATATATATATATTTAATTTATGTACAGGGTACGTATGCATGTATATATAAATACTCAAGTCTTAGATATTGTAAAATTCTAGGTTTCTAATTTTCCATTCCTGAATATGGAATCATTTGGCTTATTATATTTATTATTAGCATGCTATACGCTAAAAGTGTTGATGTACTCGTATAATCATATTTGTGTACCTACATTAAGCATTGATTAAATGAATTGCATTGAATTATAATACATCTTAAAATGTTATCGATCAATGATAGGTGAAAAGAATGGAATTTTGAAAATAGTTTAAGTGGATTTCACATTGTATATTATAGTTAGTAGGCATTATTGTAGTTGTGAATAAATCTTTTTTCTTTTATCAAACCACGCAAATGTGATCAGTGGACTAACTAGCGAACACTACGGACCATTAATCCAATCTATCTGGAAACTTACCGTCAGACGAGTACTCTCAGAAATTATAATCTTGTTTTAGAGCCTGTTATGATGCAATGCTGAATTTTGTTTACACGAACGTCGAGTTCGTTGCTGACGGAAGTACATTTTCTTATATATTAATTCCATGCTTAAGCGAATAAATTGTCAGATAAACACACATATTTTGTACATCTAGAATATAGGTACATCTGACAGTTCAGGGGTCGATTCCAGACACCCAGACCATAGTAAACCACTGAAAGTTCGTTAAGGAAACATATCTGTGGTCTTACAAGCTACGCTGGCCTAGGCTTAGACGACTCAGTCACAGACAACAAATTAGTATTATTATTTGTAACATGAGCGATTTTAATAGAGAAAATGATTAAAACAAATAAACTATGTGTTGAGAATAATGTGCTATAAGTATATGATTTAAGTTTGTTTCGTCATCTATTGATAGCTTCTATTTATTTATTGCCTCTATGATCTCAATAGCAAGACGGAGAAAGAATACATTTTCTTATAGCCTGGCGGCCTGTCGTAACAGATGACAAACAATTCACAGCCAGGTGGTAGTCAGGTCAGCCAGGTCTAGTGTACGCCGTCATAACAACTTTATAAATTCTGTTCCAGCATTAGTAGCCAGGTATTAATCAGTCTTCATTTAGAGAGCGGCAGCATATTGTTGCGATAGCACCTTTAGTGTTGCAAATGTCCATAGGCAATGGTAACCGCCTTCCATCAGGTGGGCCCTATGCCTGTTTGCTGAACTCAAGCAATAAAAATAATAATATAGGCTGTGACATACGTATAAACGATACTACTGAACTCTTAAAAAGCCCATCACCATTTTGATTATGCCTTCTAATTATCGAATATTATCACGGTTTTCATCTTTACCATACTTCTAATAATAACTAACCTAGCTGAATTCGTGGACAAATACTAGATTCTACTTAACGTAACGTAACTTCACATCAGCGCTAGCGAAAATTAAAACCCAATTTAAAACCGCAGCTTTATCCATGACCCAGTTCCCTTTGGAACCTAGGCCACTCGACCGTTTCCTCACTCCGGGATGAAGCTCAACCATTGTTAGTTAATATTAACTCTGTAGTGCTGTAAGATTCAGTTATCGTTTGTGGTAAAGCCAGCCTTCGTGTATTGTTTAGGTATTCATTACTCCGTTAGTCTTGTTAGTATCGAATTTGAAATCTTTTGTTATTATGGTCATTTAATTTTTAACATTGTACAATTTTTAAAATGCAAAAGGTACAAGGTTTAAACAATGAATATTAACGCTTGAGTGCTATAAGATTTGTATATTAATTGATAAAGCCAGTCTTCTTGCACTGTTTAGATACAAGGTTAAAATCCTTCGGTTTTTAAATTATTATTATTTATAAATAATTTTAAATTTACTACAAGTAAATTTTGAAAATAAATCAGGTATCCTTACTAATATTATAAATGTGAATGTAAGTTTGTTTGTTACGCTTTCACGCGAAAACTACTCAACCGATCATCATGAAACTTTGTACACATATTCTTGGAGGTATTAGAAGTAACATAGGATACTTTATATGAAAAAAAATTCCACGCGGATGAAGTCGCAGGCAGAAGCTAGTATAAAATAAACTAGATCTAGAAACAAAATTAGTATTGAAGTAGGAAAGCTAGCCCTTTTATTGAGAGGAAGGTTGGCGCGTTGCTCGATATGTATACCAGCCCTTTGGCCACGTGACACATCTAGCAGACGTTGGGCTATTAGGTATATCAATAAAGCCTGTGCGTTTCAGTCCCCTAAGGCTCAAGGGTCTCAACCCAAAACGCCGCAAATATTATTAGTGATTTAATTTTCAGGCACAAAAGGTAATAGATGTAGACAGAGTCCACAAATACTACGTTTTGTAAGTTATTAGCGTCGTGGACATTTGTAACTAGAGATATTATCATCGTACTGCCGGCCTCAAAGCTTTTATGAAATTAATTTTAAAATCCATATTGTAGGGCTAAAACCTTGGCTGGTCTCATCCTAATACATCTAACAATTTGCGTAGGTACATGAGCGCAATGACCGAACGTAATGAGGAGGAGGTAATAATTTGATTATAAAAAGTTAATTTTGCAATCAACAACATTATACCGTCAGCAAACTACCCCATTTATCATTGCCCTGTAATTTATCGCCTCTTTTGTCATAACATTTGGTTTTTGCATCTTACATGTAGGTACAAAGTAACATCGCTGTGATTTTCAGGATTCTTTAAAATAAAAATCAGAAATCTTTTATTCATAACAAAGCTACACGTCAATCTTTACATTACATGTGGTCACAAATGAAATTGAAATTAGGTCATATTATATATAGGACATAAACTCCTCATGATTATAAAAGGTGTACTCGACTAACCATTTCCTGAGCTTTGTGAGCCGACGGATGGTGACTCCGTTATCCTATTCGGTAGTTTATTGTATATTAGCCGTCCCATGACATGCGTCAATCTCTCCGATTTTTCAAAATTGTGTTTTATATCAAAATAATTTATATGGACTGGTTGTGATATAAGAAAACAGACAGAGCATTGGTGCTGAAGCCGTGCTAGAATTATTACTTGATTATAGCTCATAAGGCCGGCTATTGTTGTAAAACGGTTAGCTTTCAGCTAATCGTGTTTCGTGCGATAAGTGTCAGTTCCAATCCCATATCCTCTATCCCATTCCTCTCAGTCCCATTCCTCCTTTGTGATCCATTTATCCCCCCTCTCCTAGTCCATTTTCCGTGCAGCAACGGAAAAGAATACTAATTCCTGCGGCCGGGTGGCCTGGGCTGTCTTAAGGAGCGACAAAAGAAACCCAGGGTAGGGCACTTGCCCGTCTGGATGGCTGCTACCACCTCTAGTTTAGAGTATGCCGACATAATAACTTTGAGTGATTTGTATTCCGGCATCAGGTTCCAGGTTCTCATGCAAAGTCGGCAGTACATTGACAGGACCTCTGGTATTGCTATGTCCATAGGCGACGGTAACCATTTTACACCACGGTTAAGCTATCAATCTGTCTGCTATGCTTCAGCAATAAAAAAAAATCATTCCATCCTTCCTATCCATCCATCCTCCTAGAATATTTATATTTATGTTAATTTAATTTTTAGTTCATTTTGTACCACCACTATGTGGTAGAATGTACTGTGCATCTACAATTGTATAACACCTGTATAAACTACATTCTTGCAAGAAAGATATTGATTGATATCCCACCCATCCTTAACTTCCTTAAGGCTTCCTAGGCGTTGGCTATGCCTCTGTTGTTGCGTAAGTCTATAGATGACGGTAACCACCTATTATAAAATGGTATATCTGCTTTTTTGCCAGCTTTGCAATGAAATATGTCATCGAATGAATATAAAAATCAAATAAGGGTTCCGAAGATTAAAAGTTATTGGATACTCAAATAACCGTATCGCATTGAACAATAAACATAATTTTTCATTTTCAATTCAGGCCCTTATCGCAAATTTATGTACGCAGGTGCCATCTTAGCCCTCGTAGGAATTAATTTTGATCACATCCAACGAAAACAACAGTCTCGATTCACTCCGAGCACGCTCGTTTAATTCTAAAATAATTGGGAAAATTAAATGTTTCCGGATTTTCGTTGCAAATTATTTATGAGTGGAAGGTACAGAAGTTATGACAATAATTTATAATTTATTTTGATTCTACTGTAGAATTTAAGTTACATTAATGATTGCGTACTAACATGGTTTTGAAAGTCTTTGGAAAGATTTTATATCTATGCGTATTCAGTCCTCGGTATCTACATGGAGGAGTGTTCATGGAACAAGTGGGAACATTACCTTTTTCAAATTCTGGATTTAAAAAAAACTTCATCGCCATTTAGAGAGGAGAAGATTCATGTTCTGTTACAGTGAGTTATCTACTTGCTCCTAAACTAGGACTAGCCTATATTTTGTGAGTCACCTCCTGGTAAGTTGTTTTTTCAAAAAAAACATTCAGGAATAAGTGGAAAGGAGAAGATTCATGTTCTGCGAGTTTTTAATAAATAATAAAAATAATTGTTTATTACAGTAAGTTAGTTAGCTACTTGCTCCAGAATATAGTCTTAGTTTACTAAGACTATATTCTGGGTGACTATATTTAACTTCGGTTAGATATTTTCTCTAAAATGTTGTTTTATGCATTGTACTTGGGTGAGATGAACACTTGCTTTTATCTGTCTAGTAAGCTACAACACAGAAAGAAGATGAGAGGTTTTAATTTAACAATGTACGCATAATGCGAAATTCACGAGAGCCAAAAAAAATAAACCTTAAAGAAGTGTCCTTTTATTTAATATCCCATTTGATGTTATTCGTGTTGAAATTAAAAATAGTCTTCTTCATGTACGTTTTTATTGAAGAGTTATTTTGTAAAGACAGGTAAAAAAGGTTGCTAAGATACTATAAGAAATATTTAAATATAAAAGAACAAATATTACAAACCAGTATTTACAACAATTCGTTTTTAAATAATAAGTTTCAAGTAACTCTTCCGACCTTACTCGTTTTATAGAAATTAAAATGTGTTAGTAAAATTTCCAGCTTTAAAATATGTTTTCAATATGACATTCTCACGTTACGCCGCTTAACCCAATTTTCCGCTTTGCCCTTAAATTAACCAGTAATTTAATTAAATAAGGAGATGTCCTTTTTAAGGGCAATTTATATAACGTTGAGACATGATACGAGTTGACAGTTAATGTTAGGTTTATCGCTTGCTACTGTATTTTCTTATGTGAGATAGACGAATGAGGAAATCAGAGGACAGGGATGAGTGGCGACGACTTGGGCAGGCCTACGTCTAACAGTAGACTGCGAGTGGCTGACGACGATAATACTCTACACGAAAGATTGATTTAAAAAAAATTTTACGTACATAATTATCCTACTTTTTTTCGTCCATTACATTTTTTGACATAATAATATTCTTTTACGATCTAGACTCTTTCACTCTCCATAAGTAGTTATTCATCGCATTAAGTAAATATATTTTCGTGTGTGTGTATGAGCAATGTAGTTCTAATTCCCTAGAAAAAACCATATCATTATGTAATAGCTTTTGAAAGAGAAAAAACAATAATTTAGATACCCATCCATTTGAATAAGAAGTGTTAAAAGAAAATAAAAAGAGAAATAAGATCCAGCGATCTTATATTACTTTTTTTATAAAATATTTATTTTATATTATTATTGCTAAGAGCAAAGAAGAAGCAAGTGAGGTGTGTAAGAATAAGCCTGAATGGCGCTCTGTTGTTCGTGCCTACCCCGCAAGGGATCTGGCGTGAAGTTGTGAAAGTTGTGAAGGTGTCCCAAAAATGACGCAAGATTTCAATTTGCCGCCATTTTTGTATTTTAGTGCTGGCAACCCTAAAAAAAAATCTGTTTGACAGCTGAATGTTTATGGTTTGTAAAAATGGCGGGTTATACGAAAGATCAACGCGCTTTTATTATTGAACAATATTTCAAAAGTAATGAAAGTTTGGCGGGTACGGTTCGAAAATTCCGTGCAAAATATGGTCGGAATATTGACTTGACTTCATCAACTGTGAGCAGAGTGGTTGCAAAATTCAGGGAGAGTGGATCAATTGATGATGTTCATTCCACTGGTCGTCCAAAAACAAGCCGTTCAAATGGCAATATCGAATCAGTGCGTCAGAATGTCCGTGAACATCCAGGAACATCCATTAGGCATCGTGGACAAGAATTGCAAATTTCAAGAAGCTCTCTCCAACGTATACTCACTAAAGATCTGCATCTCCATGCTTACAAAGTTCAAATAACACAAGAACTGAAGCCTAATGATCATGGATAGCGAAGAGAGTTCGTTGAATGGATTATCGACCGCCAAAACAGGGATGCAGATTTTTCAAACAAAATCATCTTTAGCGACGAAGCACATTTTCATCTCGATGGCTTTGTTAATCGTCAGAATTGCCGCATTTGGGGCTCAGAGAACCCACATGTGATTGTTCAAAAACAAATGCATCCACAACGGGTCACTGTTTGGTGCGGATTTTGGGCTGGAGGCATTATTGGACCATATTTTTTTCAAAATGAGGCCGGCCAAGCAGTTACTGTTAATGGAACTCGATATCGCGACATGATAACAAGGTTTTTTCTAGCGGAATTAGCGGATATCGAAGTGAAAGCAATGTGGTTTCAAGACGACGGGGCCACTTGCCACACAGCCAGAGAAACGATGCAATTACTGCATGAAACATTTCCTAGTCGTGTGAACTCTCGATTCGGTGATCAGAATTCGCCCCTAGATCTTGCGATTTAACGCCTTTAGACTTCTTTTTATGGGGTTATTTAAAGTCTAAAGTCTATGCCAATAAGCCCACAACCACTCATGCTTTAAAAGAGGAAATTCGACGCTGCATCGGAGAAATTCAGCCGCATCTATGCAAAATGGTCATAGAAAATTTTGACAAAAGAGTGCGTATGTGCCAGCAAAGCCTAGGAGGACATTTGCCTGACGTTCTATTCCACAAATAACCCTATTTTATGTATTTCAAGATTTTATATAGAAATATATTATAACGAAAAAAAATGTGTTTTTCATCAATTTTAAATCTTGCGTCCTTTTCGGGACACCTTTTATTATTGCTGAGACAGATTCATGCCTATGACGGAAATGGTGGCGAATAGAAAAATCCCTAGAAAAAAAATCGTCATTTACTTGTCTACCAACATTCTAAAAATGAAACAAAAGCTTTCAAAAATAATACATCTTATTTTTGCCGCTTCAAATAAATATAATATGTCCAGAACACGGTCATTGAGATACATATGTTTGGATTATGAATCACCTAAGAAAAATCTGTCAACGGCATATAAATTCATTGCAGAGAAAAATAGGCAAAGCTAATATTTATTCATGATACGCTAACCTTAATAATAACTAGACCTATTTGAGATTGATGATTTATTACTATTATTAATTTGCAGTTTGTAATAATTCTTAAAGAAGAAACCCATTCTACTACCGTATCTTTTGCTGGTGGGTGGTGTTCAGCCACAATTCCTCAACACTAAGCAATCGAGAATTCTATGGCGCTTGTTCTGTCAGCCATAAGTGTCCAAATGCGGGAAAGGTAATAAACTGCAGGTGCGTATTCACTTTGTCGGCGTGTAACAATATATATTAAATAAGCCATTTTATAAGTACTTATAATAACGGTACTATTTTTCTTGAAAGTAGTTTTTTTTAAATAAATTATTTTGATTTATATTTTACGTAAAGTGTCGACGTTTTAATCGTCTGTGCGTTACATGACTCACAGAACATCACTTTTACGTAACCCACAACAATAAAGTACGACAATTATGTCATTAATTTCATGTAGGTTTTACTGTCAAGAAATATGTGACTTGATAGACGTCAAAAGTAAAATAAACGCTTGTAAACAGTACCTATAGTTGTTTATACATCTTTTTTACTTTCTTTCTGAAAGACCAAATATTTCGGATATATAGGCTAAAAATGAACGACTAAAGAAGTTTAAGACGAAGATTTCAGTTACGGTTTGACTTCGCTTAGAATCGAAAGATGAACCTACACAAAGTCGCGAGTAATAATAACATAGTAGCCCAAATATGTCTAATTGCTCAGAATATACTAGCTCCTCCCGCATTCGCGGCAGTCTTCATGTCCGTGACATAGCAACCAAACTGCAAGAGTGTCGCTTACGCTGGTACGGCCACGTTTTACGGAGACCGGCTAATTATATGGGGAACAAATGTCTAGCCATGCCACCTCCGCCAGGTCCCGGTCGAAGGGGAAGGCCCAAGAAATGTTGGCTTGACGTTGTGAAGGATGACATGCGTACCAATGGTCTCGAAACGGGGGATGCTGAAGATCGCGCGAAGTGGAGTAGAAAAAGTAGGAAAGCGGAGCCTGGGCGTCGGAGTGAACCCCCCGAACGTAACCGGGATTTAACGCTCGGATGATGATGATGATTATATTAGCTCATAATCGGAGTTCTAACTTCTCACAACACCGAAAGGTCGCTATAGCCGATATTCTTTTAGACAAGTATATATTTAAATTGTTATGTCAATTTCCATTACCTGCTTCCTGAAACTTCTCAATACATAATAGAAAAATGTTTTAACAAGTTATAACATCTTATTATCTTTCTCGGAACTGAAACTCGACACTAAGTTAGAAGATATCGAACTTTCTTAATAAACAAAATTATTCTATTGAGTCAGCATTTGTCTTTGTGATGCCATTTTAAACGATCAAAATGTTTTACACAAATCAGTGGAATAACAGCGAAAATTGAAGTTGAATTTACTTTCACAACAGTTGAGTAATTTTCTTAAAAGTACTTCTTGAAATTGTAATGATCTTCACCTCACAATTTTGTTTGAACGGAAAATGTTTGGTTGGGATTAAAGTCTGAAGCGGTTTTTGTTGCCCTGTTTAGAAATGTTTATTTTCAATACTAATCTTTGAAACGGTATAATGAGTATAACATATGCATGTATTATGTATACAGTAGTATGTTCTTTATAGACAAGAAATCTACATAGGATATATATAATTTTTATATGGACCTGAAATTTACGCTCAGATCATAATTTTGTTGATTTCTGCCCTAGTTTAAAAATAATAAATGACGTAACAAAGTACTTACCTTGGTTTTAAGTTATTCTAATTCTCTGATGATAAAATTTAAAGATCGTTTGTTTTTCTGTCCTTACAAATTTGAATGTATACCAATTTTGTGACAAAGGTGTAAATCCGGCTCGAAGGACCATATGATTAAATCAAACTATTAAGAAAAATAGTAGAAATTGCACCACGAGATATATTTTATTGATATATTAAATTTACATCGTTGCAGGACAAAATTTTATGTGACTCATGTGACAAAAGTAAAAAATCAATTGTTTGTTGGTGTTGCCAACAAACGGTGTATATGTTTACTTGTGTAAACCGCCCTTTATGCAACTTGTATTTTGATTAACGATAGTTTTGAGACATAATAACGTACCTGTTTAGTTCTGTGTTCAGTGAGATTCTTTTCACGCTGAAATTCAGAAAATAATTATAACTTTGAATGCGTTCAATTATTTACTTTTGTAGATCATTTATCATGATTGTTATTTAAATGTTGTAGTATTGCAATATTCGTATAGCTCCTGTTCATACCTTAAGCATCCAAGGTTACCAAACACGTTACAACACGCCCGTGTGAAGGGCACCTTACGAACAAATTTGATAGATCTATTTTTTACAAAACGGCACATAAAACACCTAGTCACGAACCGTTTTTATGTAGTGTTAGAACAAGTTGAGAAATTTGTAACTGTCAAAAGGAATTATAATTTCTTTTCTCATTTTTGATAACGATAACTATAAGAAATAAATCTTATTTTTAAGGTACATTTCTATAATTATTTTGTATTAATAGATATTTAGTTTTTATAGTCGCAAAATGGGTAATTAGTTCGTAAAATATAAGTATTCAGACTTAAAACAAATAGCTGTTTTTTTATATAATATTTATGGCGTGGCAACTAGGCCTTTAAGCCAGACAAATAGCTGTTCTATCAGTTTAGTCACCACAGATAGTTAGCAGGTACAGTTACTGTACAAAATATTTATTTGAAACTTAATGGAATTACGTATGATGCTACATCTGTAAAAAGTCTATACTTATATCAGCACAAGTCATTTATGATGAGCGTTGATAGAACTGCCTATAGTTAAGTCCCTCTAAGAAGCCCCATTGGAAGTTTCATATAAATCCTGACGAACTAACTTTGTAACAGTATCAAAATAATTTATATCAAATTAAAACACCATAATTAGCTTATGTATTTAGAAACGTAACATATGACAATGTTAAGTTTGTCAACACTTTTTTCCTAATTATTAGTGACGTGCCCAGGAAGTTGATGTTTGATCGAAATAATTTCTTAATTAAGAATAATTCATAATTAAGTTGTTCATATTTTTTTAATTTTAAAGAAATATTTTTTAACAAAAACAAAACGTCGTCATCAGCCAATCATTGTCCATTGTTGAACGTGGGCCTCCCCAAGTTTGCGACATCTATATACTCTGCTGTTCTCATCCAGCTCCCACCGGCGACCTTGCGCAGATCGTTGGTCCAACGGGCTGGAGAGCGTCCTACACTACGTTTGCCGAGACGCGGTCTCCACTCGTCTGCTCCGTTAGCCATCGGTCCTGCAACAAATATGGCCGACTTTAATAACCTTATTTCTCTAAATTAATTTAATGAGGGTAAATTGTCAAAAAAGCGCATATGCGACGCCTCTCCGGAAACCCTCATGTGCATAAAATGATACGAAGTTATCAAATTTTTCTAAATTATAATGAAATGCTTTTTCTACTCCGCTTTCTTTCTTACATTATTGTTGAAGACTTTTTGTCCTGCGCCTTTTTATCACGTTCCCTTAATTGTGATACGTGCTTACACCTCCGGAAGTAGCAACTTGTTACCCTTGTAAGTCCCCAGGCGACAATACATTTTCTCTCTTCCCAAGACATCAGTTAGACAGTTATCTGTCTTTTGCAGAAAATGTTCACGACGTTTTTTCTTATCATTACGTCCTCAGGGTAACAGTTAAAATGAAATAAAGATATTTAAAGAAAATTTTGGATTTTCTTGTACGATATAATAAGATAATGTATATAATTATGATTATAATTATACATAATTATGTACGTTGGTCACGTATTTTTTATATAATCGTCACTCATTGCTTTGACCCAAGCTAAACAAGTTACGCTTGAGTTATGGGTAACATACAAAAAACACTCTGGGGCCGATCCCAGACACCCATACCATAGTAAATACCAGAAAGTTGGTTTTCGAAATTTGCCATGCCAGCCATCGAGCTCGGAGCTTCTACTTTCCAGCGAATGCGGACGGCTAAGACAGCCCGCTCAACCACAAGCCGTTAACTGATTATTGATATGTTTCTAGCACACGCTGACAGATCTACAAATTCAAAATCTTTCAAAGGGCTATGGAGCAAGCTCTGTTAGGTGTTTTTCTTATGGATATACTCAAAAATGAGGACATCCGTAAGAGAACCAAGATAACCGACATAGTTTGCAAGATCGGCAAGTCGAAGTGGCAGTGGGCCGGCCATATCTGCAGCAGGAATGACTGTCGATAGTCCTGTAGTAGAGACTGTTTCTTGGTAAACGTAGCGTCTGACGTCCTCCATCCCGGTGGACTAACGACCTGCGAAAGGCCACTGGCAGAGGCTGGATGAGGAAGACGGGAGACCGAGGTACGTGGCGTAAACTTGGGGAAGCCTACGTCCAGCAGTCTACAGAGACTGGTTGAAGAAGAAGATATTGCAGGAGAGCTTTTACCATCCATTGTTACATGATTATTACACTATGCTGTATACAGGGACTTTACCCTAAATCAGGATTGTATAATAAGAAAATACATCTGGCATGCACGTATAGCTAGGTCACGGCCAACCTCTTTAACTGATCCTATATACAGTGTCTATGTGTATTATATGTATTACTTTTATTAAAAAGTTGAATTTACATGTGTAGTGTTGTAATAAAATCCTGTTATCTTTTACTAAGCCCCTTTATCCTCGAAACAGGATCAAAATAAAATAAACTATCGTATTAAACAACAAAATACAAATAATTATGTAACAGCCGTCGATGAATAAAACATGCAAACATAATGTTGAGCTCGACCCTCGAATTAATTGAAAGCAAACAACGGTCCCGGTGTCACATAATCCCGGCATTCAGGGAATACTGTTGATATTTTTAAGTTTGTTAAATTAATTTCGCTTTGTCAAATATTTTCGAAAATGTATTAACAGATTAGACATTAGACGCGAGTTCATCCTCGTTTACACATTTATACACTTACCGAATGAATTTACACTCTCTACTTCGCCCCACTTAAATTGAAAATAATTATGTGCGAGTTTCTCTTAAAAACATGTATCGTAATGTAGTGGAGAATCTGTTGAAAAAGTCACAGTCTTCTATCTATTTAAATTATTTATTTTTGTATATTTTAATCCAAACACAATAAAAAATATATTAATAGACGACACAGCGCCATCTAGTTAAAGCATATTATACAATAGGTGGAGGCTAGTATTTTTTAAATATTGTTTTTCCTATAATTTGTAAGTATAATATGTATGACTGCAAGACTTCCTATAATAAATAATTATGTTTGGCCGTATACCCTTAATGACAGGTTGAGTACAGAACTCAAGTTTCCTTCCTTTTCCTTATGGCGTTTGTTTTTCTTTGCAATAACATATGTATAAATTCCGTTCTCGAAATATCTTCTCCCCATTCCCTTGACAATAGTCCCTTAAACATTCGGCAACAATAAGCCCTCTTATATTACGCGTAGTTTGCGAAATGCGACTACATTCCCCAAATCGACATACATTAGACATACGATTTCGTGTTGCACATGTCACATCGGAATAATATTTATGTGTAACGTGTTTTGTATGTATTACTATAAATTTTTTTAGACTTTTGGCTCCATTTTAGTAAAAACGGAATAACTATGAAATCGTCATAATTGTCTGCCGTATGTGCATTACATCACAGTATTTTTTAACTAGAAATACTGACAATTATATTAGAGATGCCAACCAGTGAGTTTTTTTTTAATTTTACGTAGTCATGTGTGATATTGCGAGTCAGATATCAAAAAGTCATAACTATACTTCTTAATTACTTTCTTATTTAAAGCTATAGACGCCGAGATGTTCGCTTTGAAAGTCGTTGTTCTTCTCTCAAACTTTTGAACTACGAAGTGCAAAAATTCTGAAAAATATCAAAATAAGCTTAAGAGATTTCACGCAGTCTAGTCCATTGTGTCGAAAAGGTGCTGGAAAATCCGCTCTCACTCCCAACCCACCACTTCCACAGCAGATATTTTGTCAGTGCAGGAACAGATAATGTATATTAATTCCTGCGGCTGGGCCTGTAATAAGGGGCGACAAAGCAAGTTACGGCCAGGGGGTAGGGAAAATCCCGGTTGAATAGCTTCCATCTCTGGTCTAGAGTGTGGCGCTATAATAACCTTGAGTTCTGTTGCGGGTTCCGTTTCCCCACCTCCTCTCCCCTTTCAGCCCTGTAGCACTTTTGTAGCACATTTGGTGTTATAGCTGTCTATAGACGACTGTAACCGCTTTCCATTAAATGGAAGGTCGGCTTGCTGTACTTCAGCTATAAAAATATTGTCTTATAAATGTAGGCGATGTCATCCCATTCAGTTTCAGTGACCATTAAAAATAAATAGCACTATTTTTGCCAAGCTATAAATCAATAGTTTCTTCGTCACACAACACGTATGTTAATAGAATTTGGTAAATATTTAACATCAGTAATCAGACAATGATGTCAGCACATGTCATCAGATAAACACGGTAGAGTGGCTATTAACTCGTACAAACATGTATCATTAAACAAACATATATTGCTGCGGACTAAATCCATTTATCGATGAAATTTTGTACTGTATAATTACTATTTTGATGAATTTTAGGGTTTATTAAATCGCCTTAGTGCCAAATACAAGCACAATGAGGATCACTTTTCATTAAAGCTACTTGGTACCCGACAAGCACCGATAACCATGGGTGGACGCCTTCGGCACGTTGTTTACCAATGAACCTCGCCTGTTTAACGAGTAAACGTCGCGTAACCCTTAAATTGCCCAGTCTGCCAACGATTGGTACAAGGTCTATATGTGAATTACTCTAAACAGCGGAATGTCATCAAATGATTCATTAACAATCCGCGTGTGGACAGCTTGCGAGTATGGCGATCCAGTGCAAAGAACTATGATTTTGAAAAAAAAATCTTCTTCAGCCAAGAAACGTCCACTGCTGGACGCAGGCTTCCTTCAATCTACATCACATATTCCGTTTTCCTCATCTAGCCCCTGCCTACCCCGATCTTACGCAGATCGTCGGTCCACAGGGCTGAAGGGCGTCCTACGCTACAGTTACTCATATTGAACTGATAATGAAGGAATGATAACAAAACAAAAATTTGCCGTCACAAAATAGCCAAAACTTGAGCTTTAGGGGCAGATATGTTACGGATACAAAAGCTGAAAGTCGCGTCGGCGAAACTGTGACACGCCTTTTCACACGCTAAACAAACTTTTCCCCAATCACTCACATCCATATTGCGCCTCGTTGTTCTCCTATGCAATTTTAGGTGCCTACACAATGATTAATATTACTCGCTGGCGTTATAGTCCTTTCCGTTGTAACATATACTCAGCACCATTAGCAGTTGACAGCAGTTGATCTTAATAGCCAAGTCCTTCTTATTCTTATTTTCTACTACAATCCTACACTGACCAGAACTTGACCTTGAGTTAGTTTCCTTTCGTCGCATACAGAGATAATCACAGTCACACCACATTTAGACTAAATTGTCGAAAGGGCCTCTACGAGTTGGTCGTCCTTCCATACTCACAAGCACTTCAAAACTCCAAGTCATTCCTACGGTTTATGATCTGCGTAATAAGTAAAGCCTAGCACGGATCAAATCTGTAGCAATCTTCAGAATTTACACTCAGTGCAAAATATATTCCGTGATACGCGCGCTTTTACGTGTGTAGCTCCATAAGTTGCAATAGATTGTGCGGAAAAATCGCAGTCCGAATTTAAATCCGGTGCGGAATGAATTCCGTAATGCACCCGCTTCTAGGGAGTTCCTACTGGTGAAAATCGCACCGAAATATTGGTGGTAACGCACGGCTTAATAGTAGCTAATTTTAATGTGGTTTATAAAACCATATTTTATTTTTATGAATAATGATTTACACTTAATGACAGAGTTTGTACCTAGGTTAAATTAAATTACAATATTCTTTATCAAAATACAACATTTTAGGTTGTGGGGCTGGCAGAGTAAAACAAGTTTTCTTTTGTAATGCACAGTGGTTATTTATTAGTGGTTTTATACTTATTAATGGAAACACTTTTCGACATGGACACAGCGAGACAGCGGTAACTTCGCAACAATGAACACAGATGAAACATAGACCGACCATTGACACTGTCTTTTACTTTTTCAATTAATGGAATGGTTGCCAGATTAATATTTAACATCTAACACAACACTTTCCATTGCATTGGTATCAGAGTCATAGCACCAATTTTTCGTAACGTTTTCCTTCTAATAATACGATACGATATTAAGATAAAATTCATAAATCGCTCCCTCCTTTTAAACGTTTTCCTCGCCTCCGTTTACGTTATTAAGGAAACAACGTCTGATATATGAGAAATTTATTGCAATACTTCCAAAATACTACCCGTATGAGAATTCTTCTAATAACAATTTTGATCACTTTCACTGTACACGAGGGGTGGTTTAGAATAAAGGCATAATATAGAACACATTTTTTGTTTTAAATAAATACTGCGTTAAACTTTATGTTATGACTAATATGGTCACTCAAAGAGGTGTTAACCAAAGAGTACATTGTGTAATAATCAGAAATAATCCACTGGAAAGGAGGCGGAGCGCATAATACGAAAAACGTATGTTTTTTTAAATAGTAACAATATGTTGCGAAGTAGTGTAGGTATTATAGAGAGGTCAGTAGTCTTAATTTTTAACATATGCATGTATAACTTTTAAACATTGTTCTCCAGTGGAATTAATTATAAATAAAAAAATTGCGTTACTAATTGTCGCGGCACGATTTACCAAAGGAAGGTACACATCGGTCCAGCCGGGCATGAACCAGTACACTCGCGCCGGTGTGTACGAGCAATATCATAAATTGCTCATGGCAAACGCTCACTGTCTACGGCCAATATTCGAAAATCTACTACGGTACGAAGACGAACAATTGTACGCGCAGCTAAAAATTATTGTTAAATAGTTTAAAATCGAAATATACGCATTATTCAAGCAAAGGGTGCTTCATTGAAGAGTTCCTACGCTTCACTAATCGTTATAGTGTAGGCTAAAAACTATTGATATGGAGTATCAGGTTATTATTTATTTATTTGGTTCGTTTAAAGTTACTACACCATAACATAACTGACAAATTAAAAGTACAATACTAAAATTAGTGTGTAACCTACTATAAACAAACAGCTTAGATTGGAAATAATAAGGACTAACAAATTTACTATACATTAATCTATATATGTATATAAAAGAAAGTCGTGTTAGTTCATCGATCACTAATTGATCGATGTGTTAGTTACACTATTTATAACTCCAGAACGGCTGTACCGATTTGGCTGAAAATTAGTGGAGAGGGAGCTTAGAACCAAGAGACGGACATAGGATACTTTTTATCTCGTTGGAACCGGTAGGTGGCGCTGAGATCGGGTTCTAGAATCCTCCTATTCACCTGGACCGATTTTGGTGACTTTGTTGTTGTGTGTTTGTGTGGGTTCCCGGATGGTTTAGATTCACAATTAGAACCGGTAGGTGGTGCTGAGACCGGGTTCTAGAATCCTCCTAATCACCTGGAGCGATTTTGATGATTTTGTTTGTGTGTGCTTGAGTGGGTGCCTGGATGGGCTAGATTCACAATTAGAACCGGTAGGTGGCGCTGAGATCGGGTTCTAGAATCCTCCTAATCACTTGGAGCGATTTTGATGATTTTGTTTTTGTGTGCTTGAGTGGGTGCCCGGATGGGTTAGATTCACAGTTAGAACCGGTAGGTGGCCCTGAGATCGGGTCGTAGAATCCTCCTAATCACCTGGAGCGATTTTGATGATTTTGTTTTTGTGTGCTTGAGTGGGTGCCCGGATGGGTTAGATTCGCAATTAGAACCGGTAGGTGGCGATGAGATCGGGTCCTAGAATCCTCCTAATTACCTGGAGCAATTTTGGTGATTTTGTTTTTGTGTTTGAGTGGGTCCCCGGATGGTTTAAATCCACAATTGGAACCGGTAGGTGGCGGTGGGATTGTGTCCTAGATTTTTTTTTTCAGAGCAGGACAACGTTGCTCGGGCCGCTAGTATAAATAATACAAACAGAGCACATATTTATAACTTAAATAAGGATTATTTAAACAAAGAAATTAGGTAGAAGCATATTAGTCCAATATTCCACGAAACAAATATATATCTAAAGTGGAACTATATTTATTGGATAGTTTAATAATTTGTTGAATAAGTGAAGTGCTGCCTAAGACTGTCTTACGTAAAGGGGGACTAAAGATAGTGATGCGTGAGCAAGGATAGTTAGGAGGCACTTTTTTATAACATTACGAATTCTCACCCTACCCTGTTTATTAGAACTTCAAGTGGCCCTATACATCAAGACCAATGGGTCCATGTATCCAGAGCATATATACAATTATATAGGACTCGGAACGGAAATAGGATTGCACCTTTCCCGAGGCGATTGGAGAAATCTTATCTCAATCTCATCACTAACGCATGTTATGGGTGCGATTATATAACTATAATAAACTGCCGAACAAAATCACACTTTCCGGCAGTTTAAATGCATTTACTTACCAGCTTGAAAAGTACACATAGCTATATATGAAGGAATTCATGGATTATAAAGATTGATGACAAAATTAAATAATGAAAATTTTAATAACTGAAAATTTACTAATCATACATGTATAACTCCGATGTGTAACATAGTTACGAATAATTAAGTTTATGAGCACTCTGAAGTTATCAAATTGTACAGACAATTTTGTACAATACAAGAATAGATTCTTAAATTGCGTATATAAAGACTAGCCGTGTATAATCAAGTAAGCCGCACCAAAATTAATGGATTTGATTTAAATGTCAATTCCAACCACCGATTGGCAATCTGTTGAGCTCACAATTGAAGATACCAACTGCTTTGTTCCAAAAACCATTATGAACCTTTGAACCCCACTCAAATGCATTAACCCATGAACTTCCCATGCGTACGAAAAATCCAATAATCAACCGCTTGAAATGGGTGTGTCGTGAATTATTTCTTCTATACTCGAAGGCTGGTTGTAGTTGAAATACTTTTTGTCGTTAATGTTTGGACGAAATTAATTTGTACAATCAGTAATACCTAAGTAAGTAGAAATATTCTCATTCACATATAGGTAGGACTTTACTGATTTTTGCGACAGTTAAACATAATTTTATACAAGACGTGAATAATTAATTTACGTTAATATTAAAAAAATGTGTGTATGAGTGCGGTTCACACGCAGTAGAAGTGAAACTTCAGATAATATATTCAGAGATAATTCTTCTCTAACTTTGATTAATTTAGCTAACCTTTAGCCTACATTCGTCAGTCAACACATTATAATTCAAAATAAACTCCTTATGTATCACTTTCAATTTTTCATTGTTTTAGTTTAAAAATATTATTATCAGTTTTATTTCGGTACAAATTGAACCCATGTTTAATCATCGGTCTTATTGATTCTAATCTGTGCAGCACAATGTAAAATTCGTATCTCATTCTCGCGCAAGCTTAATCCGATACATTTATTTGTTTATCTCGTTTTAGTGTCGCTTTTTCGTTTCATCGAGTTTGAAATCACGACGGTTCCAAATAATTTTCACTTTGAAAAATATTCATGTTCAAAGACTTATTATTGACTTATTATAATTTCTATTGGAGCACATTTTTGAAGGTCATACATTTGAATAAATCAGTCTACTTCATGTTCTATGTACACCATTTGTTAACGTGTTGTCGCTCTCTGGGAAGGATCTTTCCAGCAACAAGTCCAGCTAAAAATTATTTTACTTCAAATTCGACTATCTCAGTTTATTTGATTACTAGCAGTCTCGGGAGATGTTATCCTGCCCTGAAAAACTAAAACTCGGGAACCCGATTCTAGCGCCATCTACCGGGTATAATTGTGAATGTGAACCACCGCGGGTCCCATTCAAACGCATACAATTTCATCAAAATCGCAGAACCCGATTCCAGCGTCAAGTATTTTGTTTTGATTGGTGGGTTACATTATTGACGTTTTAGTAAGGACCCTAATTTTTATATAGCCTATAATAATCAGAGATAATGTAGAATACGAATAAGATAATAAAGAATCTTTTAAATTGATCCAGTAGTTTTTAAGTTTATTCGGTACAAACATACAAAAATAATAAATCTTTCTTCATTATAATATTAGTATAGATTTACGTATGTCTGTAAGTTTATTTGACAATATACCTTTACACTTTTAAATATAACCTACCTAAATATAAATACGAAAATTGGCTGTGTGTTTGTTACCTTTTCCCTAGTAAAGAGCTAAACGGATCGTAAGGATTATAAATGAAATATGTAGATTGTATCCTGGGTAAAGAGATGGGCTACCTTTTATATCAAAAAACAATCTTAAGAGGATGAAATAAACAATGTAAATTTGTATAACTAACCCGTAATTTCTTGATGTAGAAATGTGAGAATATCTATTATTCGTACTGTCGATATGTCTAAAACGGGGATTGAAACCCACAATTGCTTTGTTGCTAGAATTGAGTTGATTTGGTCTAAATTACATATCGAGGAGTAAAAGGCTATTTATTCTAAGCGAAATTTTCGAAATGCTAAACATTATGGTTTTTTCATATTGAAGTCTCAAGGAAATTCCCTTAGTAAATTCTCTTTTTCAAATATTGTTTATTAATGTCTTCTTCGGAAACATTTTCAGAATATCACTTGAAGCAAATTTTCTTTTAAACCCGTTTGATTTTATGGTGATATTATACATTATTTTTAGCTAGACGTGCTGATGGGGAGTCTCTTGCCGCTTTTTCTTCTTAACAGCAATAACACGTTGTGAAGCGGTGTACATAGACCAGGAAGTAAAAAAATAAAAATAATTTTAACCTGTATGATCTTCAAAGAGTGTTCTCCAGTGGAACTTATTTTGAATAAAAACTTTTGAATTTGAATATCAAATAAAGCTACCTTAAAGAAGCATAAGTAAAACTAATCAAACGGAATCGTGTACGCCGTCCTTCATGACATTATTTCCGTTCCGTAATTGCATGCAATCGAACGTACCGATTCGATAAAATGGTACGGACAGGCCATGGGACATATTGCAGCCAGATGTAGTTATTAATTATTTAATAATAACGAGACATTAGTACTTTGGCAGTACTACTTTGCGACTAAAGTCAAGAGTGCACAGAGACTGAACTTCCGAAATTTCATTTGTCTTGTAGTAAAACGGTTTTTGAAGTGAAACTTCTTTATCGGCGTTGGAAAAGAATTTACCGTCACATTTAGCGGTCACGTCACATTTCTCATCGTATATATGGATTTTAATTAATATACGAGTTTGATGATTTATAAATCATTTGTATATATATATATATATATATATATATGTATGTATATATATACATATATGTATATATACATATATGTATATATAAACATATGTATATGTATATATACATATATATATATACATATACATATGAAGGATGACTTGCGTGCCAATGGTCTCAAAACGGGGGATGCCGAAGACCGCGCGAAGTGGAGTAGAAAAAGTAGGAAAGCGTACCCTGAGCGTCGGAGTGAACGCTCCGAATGCAACCGGGATTTAACGCTCGGATGATGATGATGATATATATATATATGTCGGAGGGAAGCTTTAATTGGACGTATCGTTGACTGGATGTATAACGCACAATATCATTTGTTTACATTTTAATTACTTCTAAAATTCTTAATGTAATTTAATTTGATTTGTTGAATGTTTCTATAACTTAAAGATCGTTCTAACCTAATAAAAGTTATGAATATTGTAATTTTAATAAACGACCAATCAGAGCAGAGCATATGGCGGAGCGGGGTCAGCGCCCTCTATACTTTGAGTAATATCTACTTGGGTAGACTGAGGAGTTTTTGTGACACATTTGGTTGGTGGCAACAGGTCGAGTTGGACCATGGAGTATTTTAAAGAAAGTATTGAAGCTGGAAGTATGAGCGGGTGCCCTGAACCCGCTGCTCGGCCTAAACTATGTCATAATGTAGATCAAATCTAAATTAAAAGTGTATAAACCATGGCTATTGTGTTTTATGCTCGCATTTTATCCTGATGACGCCCACTAAACCTGCAATAACTAAAGAAGATGTCGTGAGAACGAGGCCGTTCTGCGACATATATATATATATATATATATGTAGATGATATATGTATATATACATATATATTATATATATATATTAAAGTGATCAGCAAAATGATAATTTAACTTTATTTAACCAATTTCTGTAAAGTTGCATATAGTACATCATTTTTCGAAAAAGAAGGTCATAAAGAAGTTTCACTTTTGACGTGTGTAAACTAGTACACGCACACATTTATTATATTATGTTTGCTTATAGGCAAACTGGCAGACGAGTTCACTTGATGGCAGTTGCTACGGTCGCCCATGGACATCTGCAACACCAAGGTAGTCGATGCTTTGTCTGCCGCGTTGAGACTTTAAATATCTGTTTACCCCCTTTTTAAAGAGCTCCATATTGTAACGCTCTGGGAAAACCGTGGGAGGGAGCTCATTCCATAGCTAGCTCACGTATAATATAGCATAAAAGAGCGAGCGCCACGTACAGTGGATAACTTCCAGGTGTCAAGGAAGTGTGGATGAACCCACTCACCAAGTCACCAAGGAGCAGTGCGGTGATAAAATAGCGACGTGGGTACCAAACTAAATAGGTCCTCAGAACTCCTCAGAAGGTATGTCGCTGGCAGTCGATTGTTCGGTCTTTATTCGTTTTTTTTGTTAAAGAACCGATCTTCATGATAGATATGTTCCTACTACTTGTACATCCGCTAATGGACGGATGTATAAGTAGTACTATATAGGATCTATATCCTATATAGTATCTTTTGGATGTCGCACAAAATATACCTTTATCTTGAAAAAGATCATTTCTGGAATACAAACTTGAAGCTGGCACCAACAAATTTGCGTAATACTTACAATATATAAGTAATGATACCTAGGTACTTAATAACATATTTAATTAAATGAATAAATTAAATTTAGTAAATTAATTTTTTTTTATATTTCTCAAAGGAGATGTCTTGCCAATGCAAATCGTCATTGGCAAGGGAGATCAGTTAACAGTAATCGAATTTGCTCGAAGCCCCGAAGTTTGATATAGGGGTATGGTAAATTGCTTAGTGACAGCGATAATGGGATCTCAGGCATCCTTGAATGAATAAATTATCTTCAGAACTGGGTTATTTGTAAGACATCTTCTTACGGTTGTTCTACGTAATTGATAAGACCAGTGTCCTTGGAATAAATATTATTTAAAATACAGTATAAACTCCATGTAACATCACGCGATTTAAAGAAAAATTCCCTTAAGCGTCGAAATCACTTAGCTTTGGTTGGTTTAGCTTCCCTTCCATACAATTATACACTTTATATAGCTTTTTTTTTTTTTTTTTTTTGTTTGAGGCGAGGAAAAATGCTTACCGATTTACGCACTCTCAGGGCCGTCACTAGGAAACGGCGCGCATCCATCGGGGGCGATAACGCTAGCAATAGTATGCTTTGTTTGCGCTTCGTCCGCGATGGCTTGACACTGAGGAGTGTGGAAGACTCAGAGCGATGCCGCACGGGCGAGCAACCTCAATACCCACTAAAAAAACCTCTCCTCCCGTCGACCCTGCGCTTTGTTGTGAAGGAAAGACTGAGATATAGAACATAGTTACGCAACAGTCGATCCAGCGCAATAAAGTGCCTGGAGTGTGCCCTGGGAGAACACACCCCACTTCGAAACGGGGGCTGAATCCCTTGCGTTGCCTAGTAGCAAGGGGCCCCTCGTACCGGAACCTAACTCAGGGAGGGAAGTAATGCGCGTACCTGCCTCTCCGGGTGCTAGCTGAAGGCCGGCGACCTCGGGTGGAGACATTAGCACGCGCTGCAGGACTTCGCTCCCTATCCCTTTCTGCGGCCTCTTTTAGAGACATTACCGCCTCACAGAAAGAGACCGCAGACTCCCAGCGGTCGTCGCTGTGCAACATGGCCGTTACCAAGTCGCCAAGCGATCGGACGGCTCCTACGTGTGTCTCGAGCTCGAAACGCTGAGGCGTCCATGCAGCGCACTCAACAAGCGTGTGTAACGCCGTATCGGGTGCGCCGCATTGGCGGCAGTCCGGGGAAGGCAAGCAGCCCACAATGCGAAACAGATACTGGTCGAAACAACCGTGTCCGGTCAGTATCTGAGTCGTCCTGAAGGTCAGGGTTCCGCTGGTGCGGGTCACCCATCTCTCCAGCTGCGGCCTGATTGCATCCACCGTATAGCCGCCGGCCACAGGGTGTTCGAGGTCACGAGACCAGGCGACGAGGCAGGAGGCGGTTTCCCGCTTCCTGACCGTCTCTAATTCGACTTGACAGAAGGTCAGTCCTCTAGCTAGGGCATCCTGCTGGGCGCGACGAACTCTGGACAGGACGTCTGCCTGGAGAGGCCAGGGCAGCTCGCCTGCCAAGAGAGTCGCCGCCGACCACGACACTGTGCGGTACCCCCGTATGGTCCTCACGGCCAGAACCCGCTGCGCGCGGTGCAGCAGGGTTCGGTTGTGGCGGTGAAGCGAATCGAACCAGACGGGCGCACCGTAGAGCGCCATACTCCTCAGGATGCCGGAATAAAGCTTCCGCGTCGCACCCCCCGGCCCCCCCACGTTAGGAAGAAGCCTGGAGAGTGCGCCCGCGGAATTCAGAAGTTTGGGAACTAGCTGCTCAAAGTGCGCTTTGAACAGCCATTTCCCGTCCAGAACTAGCCCAAGATATTTCATCGTGGGCCCTACTCTGATCGCCACCCCCTGAACTGTAACGGACAAGTCCGGGGGAGGATTCCGGAATTTCCTATGGAACATGACGGCCTCCGTTTTCGCGGGGGAGACCCTCAAGCCCAGCCTAGCTATTCGATCTACGACGATCGCCAACCCGTCGTTGGCAACGTCCACGGATTCCGCAAAAGACGCGGCGCGTGCCGTGAGTAGGGTGTCGTCCGCAAAGCAGATCAGCCCTACTCCGGGCCGGACCGTCACCCGAAGGATCCAGTCATAGCCTACGTTCCAAAGGATAGGCCCGAGGACCGATCCCTGTGGAACGCCGCACGCGACACGTCGCCGACCTAACACGTGGTTGGCGGACTCACCGCCCTCCCAAAGGATGTGCCGATCTCGCAGGTACTCGCCCAACAGCCTCGTGAGGTACGGGGGGACTCCGTGCGCGCGGAGCCCCTCCCTGATCGTCTCATGAGGGAGGCTGTTAAAGGCGTTCGCTATGTCTAGCGACACTGCAAGAACGACGTCCTTCGCTTGGACGGCTTCGTCCGTCAACGTTCGCAGCGTCTCGAAGGCGTCCATCGTGGAGCGCCTCCGCCGAAACCCGAACTGCGTATCTGATAGCCCCGGCTCCACAGTGTCTAGATGCTTCACAAGCCGCTCCGCCAAGATCTTCTCGAAGACCTTGGCGACCTCGTTCAGCAGCACTATGGGCCTGTAGGCGGACGGATCGTTGGGAGGCCGACCTCCCTTGGGAATTAGGCACAAACGCCCCTCTTTCCATTGCGACGGGAACCTACCTGCGCGAATACAGGCTTCGAAGAGGTCCCGCAGCTGGCTGCGTAGGTGTATTGCAGCCAGGAAGAGGAGTCGACCTGGAACCCCGTCGGGTACTTTATATAGCATTACACCCACTCTCAATAACTACAACAATTAAGTAATAAAAAGTACTTTTTAAGGCCCAAATTAGTATAAACTGCTCAGCTGTGTGCGTAGCCCGTAATGAACTCGACTGTCGGCATCATGCATAACGAAATTTCTAAGTAATTCCGAAATACCGAAATTCCTAAGTACTTCCATCACCAAGATGCCTCAATATCGCAATATATGAATAAAATAAATAAAAAATACAACAGAATTACTGGTGCAGCAAAACACGTCAGACAATAATAATAGACTTCTCTCCATTTAACGACAACTCTCTATAACGCCATAAAATGCGCAGTCCCTTTAGTGTCGTTAAATAGCGTTTACACTGTATTTTAAGCTATTTCAATAAATAAAACATAACCTTAACTAAACCTAAATAATAAATATTAATTGTATTATATTTATAATCACATTATACTGTAAGTCTAGGTCACCATCTTCTATGGGCAAAGTGCCCAAAAGTTACATTTGTATCATGTAGAATAGAATAGAAAACGCTTCATTCTTCACCATATACACACTAAATCAATAATTTACAGTAGTCACATTAAATAGTAAAGGTAGGCACAATGGGCAGTCTTATTATTTTAGAGTTAGACCGATCTCTTCCAGACAACCCGGACTATGGATTTTATGAACGGAATCACAAGGGTATGACGGTGGTGTGCACATTAAATACATACATAATATGTATATAGGATATATAAATATTACACAATACATATACCTAAAATAAATAAAATATAACACATATTAATATTATATATATACATTATTAGTTTTATTACCTACATGTTTATTTCATGATTAGTAGTAGTTTCTTTACCCGCCTTTCTATCCTCAGTGTACAGTACAAAGGACCTCATTGGTGAAATATTAAATCCGTCACTCGGTGACTTTGAGGTCCTGTATTTGACTGAGGCCAGAAATGCTTGGTGTATGGCCTGCCCATATCAAAATTTACCCATAAATCTAAAGTCACAGAAGCTATGGGACGGCCCGCTTTGCTCATTGGTGCATAAAAATCTTTTGGATACGTGTGCCAATGAGACGGAGCGTGCTCGTCTCCTAGCTGTCTCGCGTTGGGAGTCTGGCTTGTGGCTACAGGCACTCCCCTCGGCGAATTTAGGTACTTTTCTAGATGATAACACGTTTAGAATAAGTGCTTGCATTCGCCTAGGGGCAGCCTGTGTTGTCCCACACCGCTGTCAGTGCGGAGATAAGGTCGAGCGCCTCGGTCACCATGGGTTATCGTGCATCAGGAGTGCCGGTAGAATTTCACGTCATGCAACACTTAATGACATAATCCGTCGGGCTCTTGTCACCGCCGGGATACCTGCCGTCCTAGAACCGAACGGCCTGTGCCGCGACGATGGCAAGAGACCCGATGGTATGTCATTGGTGCCCTGGAAGATGGGTCGCCCCTTAGTATGGGACGCGTCTTGCGTTGATACTTTGGCAGCGTCCCATCTTCCAGCTACTAGCATGTCTGCCGGTACAGCTGCTGCACAACAGGAGGCCCTAAAACGCCGCAAATACTCAGCCATCGGAAATGGCTACATATTTGCGGCTTTTGGGGTCGAGACCCTGGGACCATGGGGGCCTGAGGCTCACAGACTTTATCGAGACATAGCCAAACGTCTGGTGGATGTCTCACATGACCAAAAGACTGGCTTATACCTTGGACAACGTATCAGCATTGCCATTCAGCGAGGCAATGTGGCCAGTCTTTTGGGCACGTTTCCGACTGACAGCGGTCTGGAACTAGATTTTATGGTTTAATTTTAGTTTTTATTTATAGCTTATTTTTAGTTTAATTTATTTATAATTTATAAACTATTAATTATTTATACTTTTCTAAATTGTTATTTAATATTATCTGATTTTGTAGAACATGGTAATACAAATAAAACAATCAATTTCATGATTAAATAAAATTATGAAAAGCAATACAGTAATGCTGTGGCCACACCTGTGATAATGTTAAAGACAATTACTGGCCGAATGTGTATTTAAAGTGTTAAATAAACGCCGTTATCAAATAAGGATATTAGAGAATATAAATACGTTATCTGTCAATATTTAACATTATTAATAACTAAAAATAATGCCATATCACAAATAATGTATTACACCCATAGTCACGTCTGCGTGAAATGGTCAATAACTATAACATTTTCCCCTCACGAAAAAGAGCATAATTATGCCAAAAGCTCATGAACTATGGACGGTATGCTAAAAAAACTTATGAAATATGAGTAATGATTTCCAATGAAATTTTATTACTATAAATAACATATTTGTTTTTAAAAAGAGGTTTATTCTGTTATTTTTAGACCTAAAACTACTGTTTCTTGTTAAATTCACTACAATGACAGAGAAGCTAATTAGTCTAGATTGCTGCCACTTCCCACTTCACTTGCTGCAACTTCTTCCAAACAGAGGTGAGCCGAACCTAGCCTGATTTGAAGTACCTAATACAATGAATTACATGTTGTTTATGAGAACGTAGGTATTTGTCAGTGAATTGAAAAAACCCCATTGCCACGCCATCTATTTTCCTAATCTGTCTGTTCGGTATTCTATTTCGTAGAAGAAAACATCGCGATAAAACCTATGTATCGAGATAGGTAACCGATGTGTCCAACCAAAGCCAAACCGCTTTGGACAAGCGTGACGTATCCATTCCCCTGTAAATGAGAGGCCCGAGCCCAGCAGTGGGACGTTTATGGGATGCTATTATTATTATTACTTTGTTCAAATAAGAAAATAGAGTTATCTTACATCAGTATCTTAACTTTGTTAGCAATCCATCAACGTCGTCTCTGACGGACGCAATTCCTTTTGGGTCAACTGAGCATTAGTCAGATTTGTGTTTGAAAGTTGAAAACATTGAGTTGGAAAACAGGGAACTCCAGTAATAGCTGAGTTTAGTAATTCAACTCGTACAACAATAAAATACCCAAACGCTGTCAATAGAAAAATGGTTCGATGAAATTAATGTTTTTCATCTTTGCGTATACATATTAGCAAAGATTGTTCTTTGGGTGGATTTGCTATTTCTAAGTTATAATAAAACATAACAAAAATTAGCAGAAGGTGATCATGATGATGATGTCAGGAGCCTTAAGAACAGACGTGCGTGCATGACAAGAGCTATGAATGTCAAAGAAGCAAGTGAGGTGTGTAAGAATAAGCCTGAATGGCGCTCTGTTGTTCGTGCCTGCCCCGAAAGGGACCTGGGGTGAAGGTATGTATGTATGTAACAAAAATTAAATTAATATTGTCTTCTATTCATGCCATTATTGATCTTCTAAAATTTTGAAGCCACGTTGTCAAAAGAAAACTCTTATAAAAATGTCTTATCTCTTTATCCATTTACCTGTCGCTTAACTCAAATAATTTTGGGTCTATCTATCTTTATGGAAAAAAATTGGCAAAAACATGACTGTATTCTGCATGCTAGACAATATTGTAGTCAAATCGAGGAAAAAAATAAAAATTACAGTGATGTAGGTATGTAACAGAGGAGTGTAAAACGCGGGGAAATCTAAATGAATCCATGAACACTTTATATCGTAAAAAATACGTGTCTTAGATTTCAGCTTAAGATACGTGAAAATTTATGTCTCTTTTACCTACAGAATCTCTTGTAAAATTCGTCGACAACGACTTTTGTGTGAAATTTCGACCGAATTTATACTAAAAAATGATGTTTCGTAACTGAGGACGTGCAGCGATAGTGTTTAGCCTGAAAACAGTCAGTTGATTTTCATTACTAATTGACGTAAATTTGAGTAACGTCAAGTCGATGCGGTGTTTTAAAGTTTTTTGCTGTTATTGTCACTAGGATACGCCGTTTATCCTTTGGATGCCATTAGTGCAATGTGTTGTTCTATCCGTCGATCGTTGTGTCGGCGAACCATATTTACTTTTGTCCTCGGTATTCTCGGTCAAGTAAATAAGTACCACATATGTGACTTCAGTATATGGAACGAAAGATTTTATTACCCTCACATATTTAAACTATAGTTACAGTATGGTTGACGTTACCTATAGGTAACCAAAAGCCCATCCATCAAGTAAATCCCTATTGTTAAAAATACTGTAACGATAATATTATTTCACGCTATAATCAATAATCTTATACTTATATATAAAGCTGAAGGGTTTTTGTTTGTTTGCTTGCGCTCATCTCAGGAAATACTGGTTTGATTTGATAAATTATTTCAGTATTAGATAGCCCATTTATCTAGGAAGGCGATAAGCTATATATCATTACGCTAAGACCAAACTTTTTTAAACTATTCCACGCGGCAGAATTCGCGGGCAGAAGCTAGTATATAATAATCGATATAAATCGAGCCTTTACCGCCATTTTCGTAAGCGATATTGGGTCCTAAGTATATTTTTTGTTGGAAAAGTATTATTTTGTTTTAAGACTTTTCAGCTTTTATTTTAATTAAATTAGACCCTACTGAATCAAAAACTGAAGGTGTGAAACATAATAATAGTTTTAAAAACGTTTTGCAACAAAAAATATACTTAGGTCCAAATGTAGCTTACGATAAAATGGCATTAAAAGCTCGATATATATAATTTTAATATGTGTTATTTATTATTGTCTATACCTTATATTAGGCATATGTATTGTATAATATTTATATGTTCCGTTTGTAGAATCCATAGTCCGCTTGGCCGGAAAACTTCGCTCTAAAGCGATTAGGGTGCCCATTGTTCCTGCCTTTACTGTTTAACGTGACTAGTGTAAATTGTTTATTTAATGTGTATTTAGTGATCAATAAAGACGTTTCCATCTATCATAACTAAGCCGATGTTCCCAGCGAGGACCTTCGAGAACATCAAAGCAACAAATTACCATTTCCTTGTTTTGTTTCGCTTGTACACGATATTAGCCGACCCGGACTCGGATCGTTGGCACGCGGAGTAGTGTAAATCATCCTTTAATAGTCTACATTTTCACGTCTCACCTCTCAAATAAAATTCAATGAATATAACATGAAGCAATGTTTTCGTTTCTTACATTATAAAAGAGCAAGGTGCTGTAAATAATTATCAAATTTACATAAGAACGCTTTTGGTACAACAATGTACGTTTTATGTTGAGAAAAAAGTATTTTATTTGTACCGTTTATGTTTATCGTATCGTAATTGCGATGATATCGAGCGCCTTAAGTTAAAAACAAGTAGATATACAATACATAAAACATTTTTTTTTTAAATTGCAGGATTTTATCAGACAGGCAAACGGCACACTTGATGGAAAGCGGTAATCATCGCCTATGGACAATTGCAACACCAAAGGTGCTACAAATGCACTGCTGCTATCTTAAGGGAGACTGGAACCTAGTTACTAATGCCAGAACACAACTCAAGGTTGTTATGGCGACATACTTAGACCAGTGGTAGCCATCCAGTCGGGCAAATGGTGGCCCTACCACCTGGCTGTGGGTTGTTTTGTCGCCTCTTACGACAGGCCGCCCGGCCGCAGGGAAATTGTATTCTTTCTCCGTTCCTGCACAGATTAAATTTTATTAATAAAACTATTATTGAACAACAAGTCAAATTATTGCTAGACCACGCTCCATACAGGGTTCCGTAGAAGTAGCCAAAGTTCACTGCTTTTCATGTAAAAATACTGATGCGTTGCTATAATTTTTTTACCAATACAAATTAGTAATATACCAGTTGAACCAAACAACTAATAACTTCAAATTTTCAACACAAGGCTGCTTCACATCTGCCGTAAAGATTTCGATTAATTTCTAATAGTAATACTACTATGGGGAGGTTCGGCGTGAACAGTGGAATATTTATGAACGAGTTAATAGTCAATATAGCACAATAAATGTAGATGTCAGCCATCAAAATGGTTTCAAATCAAAACAAAAGATTAAAATCGATCGCAGTAGCTTATTATCATTGTAACAAAAAGACTTTCACATTCGCGAGACGTTATCTTCTTTTTTTGTATAAAACTTATTAATTTGAAACGATTTGTTCTTGACAAGAATAAATGAATCTAGAATGGAAATTTGCCAATTTATCAAAACGCTGCATTAAATTTAATAAAAGTTTGGTTGCGACGTGTAATATATTTGTAGTGTAAAGGCAGTCGGCGAGAGACAAGTTTTGAACACTACATAGATGTGTTCATACATGAACAGAAACAATGTTTCGGGGTTTACCTCCTACGACTGTTGCGGTAATTACGTAATATTTCGAATGTTACTTTGTTTAGATTGTTAAGATGTTTTTTTTTGTTCCAAGGCTCATGGCCGCTGAACGGTTACATATTATGAATGGACTATGTATTGATGAAGATAAAAATGTGCTTAAACGATCCAACTCAAACGAAATAACCTATAGTAGAATTATTTTCTCCGTGCAGTTTGGGTCATAAATAATCGGAGCAGTGAAGCGAGTATTTCGCTCTCTCTTCCACTCACGGGCCTTATGGGCAAGCACAGTGATACGCATTATTGTTGTCGATAAGAGTTATCGATAGTGTATTTAGTTTTGTCATTTTGTGGGTTAGTGATATTAATGAAAGAAAAAAATTGATAAAACAACGTAATTTATTAAAATAACAATAATAATGATTTAAAATAAATTATAAATTAGGTATCTATGTATTAAAAAACTATAAGTACAAAAGTTTAGAATGTAACAAGTTATATTAAAAATAAATATAAATACTTATATCTAAGTTTAAAATTAGCAGCAAAAAAGATAATACTGATTTTTATAAGAATGATAATCTTTCTTTGATAAGAATGAGTTTTTATCGATAATGGCGTTGCGCCCGCGCAACATTCTCACCGCCTTAGCCGGGCTGAGGCCGAGTTTGATTTATACCAAAACTGCACGGAGAAAATAATTCTACTATAGTAAAATATATTTTCGTTAAAGAATTGCAATAACTAACTCCATCGGCTCAGCGACCCAAAGTGAGTCTTGGCCTCCGATACAAGACCAGCCAGTTTCCTTTGTCTTGCGCAGTGTCTTGTTAGTTGTGGGCTTGTAGTGCTGCCAGGTCAGCTTCCACTCTTGTAGTGATGTCAGGTTAGCTTCCATTCTATAACTATACTTTAACTAAATTTCGTATTGTGGAAATATCGCCGTTACTCACTATATCAGTCGCTTTCTCCCACTTAAATGTTTAAACATCTCGTAACAGTTATATGTGTGGTGGCATTATGAGCGAATTGTATGCATTGAACATTAATAACACGACGTGGGCATTTATTTAGAATAAATGAAACCGACGCAAATGGTAAACGTCCCTGTCAAACGCATCATAGCATCCACAGAATTTTATTATCTAATGTGGGTGAAATAGCAGTTAACTATTTTATACTAATTAACATTTAGAAAGAAATGCTCAGGCACGAAAAAAATGTAAAAATCTGGGTCAGTATGTTAAATATAACGATTGCATTGTATAGCAAACGCAACCTAATAACTCCGTCAAACAGAACTTCGCATCACTTTGTAATGTTTCAAACTCAGGACCATTTTGATCTATTATAGTAGCGTAGGTTCCATTTGACCTTTGTCTTTCCTGATGTTAAGTGATAACATAAACGGCCTCTGTGGTTACGCGAACTAAGTCTTTGCTGGCCTATCTCACTGCACTGCACTAGTTCAGGGTTCGATTCCTGGTGTGGTAAATTTTAGAATCAAATTTTCTCCGTTATTTACTATGGTCTGAAAGTCTGGGATCAGCCCCAGAGTAGTCTGTTATACCGCTTGTATTATTACCCATACACAAGCGTAAGTTACTTAATTTAGGTATATACAATATTATGTATGTTTATTTGGCGATTAATATTATTATATTGTATGTCTCTAGAGACCACGGACCATAAAAATGGCATGGACTTTTGGAGGGCTTGCGTGGGGCCTTGGGAAAGCCAACACGTAGAGGCCCCTTGACAAATTCAATGTAAATGTGGCGTGACACTGACCGGCGATTACCTCTGTCTACACCATATAATAATGCACCCAAGGACAAGCCCCGGCCAGTGTAGGATTATTGTGGGTAATGAGAACAAAAATACCGGGCTATTGGGGTGAACTGCCAGTGGTACTGGGGGTCTGGGAATATGGGGAATATGGTGTCTGTCCGTCGTAATGTTCGGGGAACATGGAAAAATGGGCAGAAGGTGACACGTCCCTCCCTTCATGGGCCCCTAAAAATGCCATTGAAGACAGAGGTAGCATGAGTGTGAGTGGCTAAGGGGTGTAGAGAGGTGGACTGCAGGTTCGCCGAAGCTACTTCTGACGTTATGCCATTTATCACTTCCACCCATGGAACTTAAGTCTTAGCTCTAGCAATCTCCACTCCTTGCCGGCTGGTGAAGGCAAGCACGGAAGAGGTGGCCTTGCCTTGGCCCCCGGAGTCAGGTCCGAGGTGTCGCTACTCACCTAGGGCTTCGCCACAAAGCCTTCCTGTGGTTATTATTCTTATAAAAAATGTCTTCAGTGTTTAATCTTAACAATAATTTATACATATTACCTATATGTATATATAAGCACTTTTATTACTCGCTTGTAATGGCACCACACCAACTTGGTTATGTCAATAAGTTAATGCCACGAGGCATTACTTAGTACTATTAGCGTAGAGGAAATTAATTTTCATAGCAATTCACGTCTCCGGAAGTTGTGACTGAACCTAATCTTGAACATACCAGCAAATTAAAAATGGCTTTTCTGAATGGCACTTTAATTTATTAGGTGTCAAGTGCAGAATTTTCTGAAATTAAATAGTTTATTCGGTTCCCGTAACATTTTTTAGTAAATATGGTTATTTTTTGTCTTAAATTTTCGCGACTTGTATACATAATAAAACTATGTTTTGACGGTTTTAAGCGCGGTAATTTATTTGATTTTTGTTATTCCGACGTTTCGGCCACTTTTCAGTAGCCGTATCATGGAAGACAAAAATGTCAAGTGAACGGGTATTGTTAAAGTTTTATTTAGGCTACCGCCAACTTGTTCATTTTAATTATTTAGTTTTAATTTTGTTTATTGTTATTATTTACCATCTTCATCATCCACCATCCATCATATCTATGGGAGCCTAATCTAATTTACCGCTGCTTCATTGCATGTTGTGGTTTGAAGAGAAGAAGAAGAAGAGCAAGTATTTTAACTACGCAGTTGTGATTACTTGTATTTTTGCTTTCATGGTAGAGTTATATCCTTGAGAACCTTTTTGATTGTGTATTATAAAAGGGCTCTTTATTGCTACCTCGTTGTTAAAGTAAGGTCGTAAAAAGGGTGTTTCTAAATTGTTGTAAAGTTTGGGGGCCTGTGACAAAAGTTTTCTCGTTATTTGCTAGAACACGGACAGTATAGTTATATTCTACCGTTTTTGTACATTATATGTTTGGTTTTAGTCCATCTTGCTTTTGCGAAAAAATGCTCACGTTCAAGTTGTAATACCTTTTGAACGCCATGGATTGTTGATTTTTTATCCATCTTTTTATGTTCGTCAGGTTTTTGAATTATTATCAGATCTTTGAAGTAATTAGGATCGGTTTCTTTTGTACTACGAGTATTTCTCTAGTTTAGTAGTCAAGGTGTTATTCTGCCTAGTTCGCCAAAACGTAGTTAGGTTTGGTGTTTTATTTTATATTTGCATTATAATTTGAAAAATAAAATATGAGAAATAAATAGTTTTCATAGAGCTTTTTAGGATACACTTTTAGGAACAGAGAACTTCTACATCTGCTCAAAGTATAATCTCCGTTCTTATTAATTCTTGATAACTATTATAATAAGCTTGTAACATAGACAAATCGACAGATAAACAAACATCGGAGTTATATTGTAAGAGCTCCTTTCATAATAAAAATATAATATCTTGTTCCCGGGAATGAATAATACATGAAGTCTAATAATTAGATATATATAATGTTGATGGTACAGATTTGTTTAACTATTTATCACACAAATAAACATTTTAATAAAGTAAACCGATCTTACACAAAACTAATGAAAATGTCATATCACTATTGGATTTATAAATGTCTGGGTCATGAAAGGATGGACGTAAGATTAATGGATCATATGCCCTCGACAGGATTAGATTGTTGACCGATGCCCTTTAGGGTTGTCAATATTGTAGTAACGGTCGTTCTAAATAGATATTGGAAATGTCCGGTTTGTATATTTTTTTAATATCTATACTATAATAAATCTATAATAGATGGTTTGAGTTTGTACATTACGTTTAAAAATGTGAAAAAAAAAATGGGGATAATTCGGACCAGGAGATTCCGAAAATGGAATTTTTAATATTTTTAGCTCTCCATCTGTTAGAGCATCATGTGAAAACTACTGAACGGATTTAAATGAAACTCGATACAAATCAAGCTCATATCCAGGGGCGTAACTTGGGATACTTTTTTTCCCGATAAATAACGTCGTTTCCGTGGGATAGACGAAAATGTCGAAAAAGATAGTGCTGTGATTGCATTCTTTTTGAAAACTATCGGACGTATATAAACGAAACTCCACAAGAGATGGTTTATATCCCGAGTCAATACTTAGTTTACTATATTGAATTAGTTTCTTCGTATTGTAGTGAATTCAATAAGAAACTGAAGAATTACATTACTATTATTACTTAAACGTTAACGTAATGATTTTATAGGAGTTCCTTTTTTACCAAGATACGTACATAACCCTAAAATAACATATAATCGAGATTATTCATACTCATACACTTCGTGTTTTGTAGAGATTCCCCACTCTACCAGTATGTTTCCCAAAGGAATTAAACGTGTTAAAAGACGTCTGGGAGATAGCTGGACTTTACATCTCTTGTATTATACACAGGAGTACACCTTTGTATCTGGGGTTATTGGATAGGAACAACTAACTGCATCCTTCGTAATATTTATTCTGTGAGGCAGTATAAAAGGCTTTTGTTATTCTTAGATAAGTATTATGAATCCTCCTGGAATTGACATGTCCATCCATCCGTCTACCTTTGTGCGATGTATGATGAAATTTAATACGAACATGAAAATTTTATGTCCGTAGGGAAAGTTTTTGAAGTGAAATTTCTTTAGAATCGTTGTGATGTGAAATTCGATGAAACGAAAAAGCGACACTAAAAGAGATAAAGACAGAAATCTATAGGACTAATCTTGTGAGAGAATGAGATACGCATTTTCATTGTGCAGCACAGATTAGAGTCAATGAGATCGATGATTAAACATAGGTCCAATTTGGACCGAAATAAAACTGATAAAAATATTTTTTTGAATAAAACAGTGAAAAATTAAAAGTGATACTTAAGTAGTTTATTTTCAATTATGATAAGTTGGGAGATGTAAGCTAAAGGAATTATATTTATTTTAATGAAATTTATAGAAGAAATATCTGTGAGTATATTCTCTGAAGTTCCATTTCTACTGCGTGTAAACTGCACATATACACAATTTTATTATTCAAGTAATATAGTCATCCATTATTAACCAGATCTTATAAAATATAATGATAATTATTAACGAGTTTTCTTTATTTAAGACAATAGATAGTGAGGTAATTAATCACTTGCAAATTTTGTCCATCCCACTTCCTAAAGTTCCGAACTATAATACAATAGAAAATATCTGAAAAGATTGAAATTGTGAAGTTTCGAAAATACTTTTAAAATTGTAAAACCGTTGTAATGTTTTTAAACGCAGTATTTTAATTGATTTTCATTCCGACGTTTGGGCCACTTTTCAATAGGTAGTAGCAACATAGTATTATTATGTTTACTAGTCGCGAATACTTAAGAAAATACTTTTAGGGTCACTTGCATAACGATCGCCTTTAAATAAAATTAGTTAATCGTATTAAACTACCTAAATACATTTTACACAAAACGTATTGACAGTTCTTTAAACATATTTAGCGGCAAATTTTGCGTTGTGCAAGACGCTAATTGTATTTAAGGGTGATAAATACGTTTTGTTTTTCTTAAATAAATTTAAGCAACCTTATGCAAGCGGCACTTGAAGTTGATTTAAAATAAGATCTAGATACCCGCTTTTGGAGAATTGCTTAGTGATATTGACAGGTGGCTAGATATACTAGTAGGTGTAAGATATAATACAAGGTTCCAGATTATTTTAACAACTATCATTTATTTAAGGCGAATCTACGAAGGTTGTTATTTTAACCCCACTGTTTAGTCGTTTTTGAGATACGAGTATGTAGGTATTATTGAATGAACAACTTTCAACAGAAACGCCAGAAACAGTGCTAGTTTTTCACCTGTACATAGCTCTTCGATGTTTATGGACTGGCCCGAATTGCCCGGTTCATTTGTTTCTATATATTTTTTCTATATCTTTATTCCCATGTGATATAACTGGTTACAAGTATCATTAATTAAACCTTCTCTTTCATTCCCATCCATCTCTCATGAATAGGTGTAAAAAGAGATAGAAATAATTACGTCATTTATCACAAGCTAACAAAGGAGAAACCGCAGGTAAATAAACTTAATTTCAGTTTGGGAACATTTGTTTTATGTGCTCTGTAACGCTTTGGTACCTTTTCTGAGAGTAAAAAAGGGTCTACCTATTTTTGATGACAAATAATACTTGTTTACCGTTCATAGTTTACTTAGTGTATACTTTGTATATCGTGGCGATTTTGATTGATGTTGTACGCAAAAGTAAAAATAAAATCAACAATTTCTCTAATAAATTACTGGAGAAATTATTGATTTTATAATGTTTATTTTATATAATTTGAGATTGCGAATTTTACTTATACTGTTATTATTTAAGATTTAACCTTTTTATCCTTTATTGGAATTTATTATGAAAAGTCGGCTAAGTGCGTCCCACTCCACTCGCAACGAAGAACTATATAGAGGTAGTCAATATCTTCTTGATTTGAGAAAAATGTGTATGACAGTAAGACGAGTAAAATTGAGGATTTAATTAAGGTTCGTTTTCGCAATAATTTTTAAACCTGAAATTCAGTTATAGCTTTTTTAATGTTTTTCACTTTAAGCTTATCGAATTGCGGGACTTTTTCGTTTAATGGCAGAGTAAAATAGCCCAGGCTTTATAGGATTGAAATAAAATTTATTTCAGTATTAATCTAATGTAGCGACTCAATATATTACGAAACTTGTTATATACTGTATTTTAAACGTGCTAACCTGAAGGGAATGCATAAATATCCCAAGAGAATATTTTTTCTCACAACCCTGCGGTTGGAATATTGTATTTCATAGTACGGCTTATAAAATTATTGTGATACAATTTTTGTATAAGAATAATAATATTTAATATTATTTCTGGGAAGCGTTGACTTCGATGACCTAGGCTCATAACGAATTATAGGTAGAACATAATATACCTAGTTAAATTTTCTTCATTGTAGATAGATATAAAGTACTTTATTATTCACCTTACCATATTCACATACACATATAGTAAATCATTTACAGTCATTTCGTATCAAGGCAGGAACAAAGGGCGGCCTTAGACAGCGCAGGAGTTGGTGTAGAATATAGAAGCGCGTGCAGGTATTTTTAAAATAAGATTATCAGAGGAACGCAAATTACGGGTGTGAGAAGTATGGAAGAATTCGAAACTACAAAAAAAACTCCAGTATCAAAATAAAACCCATAGGTACGTTACACATACAAAAAATAATAAAGGAGACGCATACACTTTTATACATCCTAGGGCCAGTAAAAGTTGAGTGTTCTAAGATTATTTTTTTGTTATATTGATCATTTTTAAATGCCTCTAATTATTTTAAATGAATTAATCGTTTAGTGGAAGTGTTTCCATATTATTAATTGTTGGAAATTAGTCACATAAATCGATTATGGTAATCTTTTAAATAAATTTTATTTGTCACCTTATTTTTTAAGATTTCTCGCCTTCCAGATAGAATTTAGGTTTGATGTTTATCACTTTGTAATAGAAAAATATAACGCATTTTTAAGCTAGGTATATCTCAAATTACGTTTTTTTGGCCCAAAAGTCCCTGTCTCCTTTATTAAATGTTTTAAACGTATGGTGTGAATTCAGAAAACCTGATTATGAAATAGATTTAATAAAAAAAACTTTATCGAAAACTTTTTAAATCAACTCATTATAATCGCAGTTATCGACAGTGTTACTTGAGGGTCGTATAATTGTCAGTTGACAGTTTCAAACTTTATCATGATTCTCACGTGAATAACGTCAGTATCCCCTAGAGGTGAAAATAATAAAGCCAGCCTTTCTGTGACGTAAACCGTAACTTAAATAGAACACGGCCTAACGAACCTCTTGAGCCGTAGGTGACACAAATGCCGGTATTAAACCCTGTCATCTACAGACTATGGCAAATGTCTCGAATCATACGGCCCGCTGGAGATGTACAATTGTACCACCTATGTATTGGACTTAGGTGTTCGTTAACGTCTGTACTTGGGGGTTACATCCCGGTACAATGTACCGTCTAGCGAGAGTAATGATGTAGGCGGTGTGTTTTGCATTGGTACCGAAACATTGTTTTTATTAATCTAATCCAAGAAATAAGCAACATAAATTTGATCTATACATATAATAAAACTGTAGAATTTCTGTACAATTTTTTTTTGTGCTAAAAACCAAGTCAGGAGGATGCTAGAAATGAAATAGAACTAATTTAGATTTTTTTTTAATTTTTTGTTGCTCTGTTTGTCTGTTGGTCGGTTTGTCTGTTGGTCGGTTTGTCTGTTTGTCTGTCTGTTTGTACCGGCTAATCTCCGAAACGACTGGACCGATTTAAATGAAATTTTGTATGATGGTAGCTTATATCCCTGGTCAACATATAAAATATACTTATAATATGTTAGGTGCCAGATACATAAAAAAAAAATCACCTGCAATTAAAGTTACACAACACAAGCAATGATCTCGGAAACACACGATATACCCACTATCTTTATACAAAGCATGTTGGGGGGTTTCACAGATCAGTTACTGTTATGGGCATGTTACATGTGTAAAAGAGTGATCTGTCTAGCAGACAGACTGATAATTATGGTGGTTAAATTACTGTGGACTGATGTGCGACGGTAACCACATACCATTACGTAGATAGTCCGCTCCTTTGGCTACGAGCTTCGAAATAAATCTCATAGAGAATCGGAAATTATGGAACATGCAGACAGCAACCTATGTAAATATGAATATTATTAAGAAGCCCAGAAAACAACAATTGATCTATTTAAAAGAGCTCAATATAAATCCTAAATCAGGGGAAGATGTTGGTCATACTAAGACTTGAATTTTAAAAAAAACAAGCAGACGCCTGGCAACAGTCTGGTTTAATAACATAATTAACAAATCGAAATAATGCATGGATATTCCATACCATAGCAGTGAACCGAAACGTTCCCACATACCCAAGCCCTTCCAGTTTGATAACAATAAAAGGTCGGATGAATTTCCAATAATAGAATCAGAAAATACCGTTCGCGTATGGTATTCTATACGGGTATACGGTATGAGGTTGGAAATATTATTTTGCAATATAATCAAGTATAGCTTCTTAGCAGCACGTAATTCGATTTGTCAAAGAAATAATGATTGGTAAATTGACGGAGCGGAAAGACAATCAAGGACTGAGGAATACTCAGCTATTGATACTTTTCGGAAAATAAATTTAATTTTAAAATCTTCAGAGATCAAGAAAAAGTATCTAACTTGAATACTTGAATATCGCATGTGTATTTATTGCTAGAATTACAGCAGACAGGCAGACGGCCCACTTGATGGAAAGCGGTTACAATCACCTATGGACATTTGCAACACCAAAGGTGCTACAAATACTCTGCTGCTCTCTTAATAGTAACTGAAACATGGTCACTAATGCCGGAACACAACTCAAGGTTCTTATGGCGATAATTTAGACCAGAAGTGGTAGCTATATTCAAATCTTTCACCACGTCAACTCTTTCCTGAATTTGATAAGCTCCCTATTTTTCCTTCGCTTTTTATCCTTAGATTACTTTATTTTTACGTTTATTAATAAACGTAAGAAGATGTCGTTGAATACCTAGTAAAAATAGCAAAACATTTTCAACCTCTTTTTATATATAATTCTGCTATTAAATAGACCAAACAAATTGAATCAATTAAGTCGTAAGCCACAGAAATGAAGAAACACGACGGTATTCAATAACATTAAATGATTCAAGTTTATATTTACGTGAATCATTTTGGTTGCTTCATCCAAATTGAAAGCCAGTAATGAACCGTTTGATATCAGCTTAATATTTTTGTGTTACTATGTAAATTAACTTCAATATACTGGAAGCAGATTCTATAGCATTAATATTCTTAGACCTATAACCAGTATTCCAATAAGGGAAATATCATTTTTAATCCATACACATTTCTCTTCGGGTTATTGAGTTCTACAGTGACACGGGTCACATCAAGTAAGTAGATTTGTGAAGGTGTCGATTTAAATCAATAAAATGGTTTTATGCTCTGACGCAGAAACTTCTACAGTTGAATAAAATTGAATAAAACAGTAACCAAGCTCGTAAATTATAATGTTTTAGCGACCTTCTCAATTTCAATTCTTTGATTAACACAGAAGTGATACGCTTCATTGAGAATAAGTTAATTTGCAAAAAGAAACCGTCCGTGCGCACATTTGAAAATTAGATCAATTTGCTGGAGTCTGTTTTTAAAATTATACTACCATTTTTGATATGTCCCTGCTCTATTTGCGATAATGTTAATGACCATTTCACGCTATCAGATATAGAGCGATGGGTTTAATGCGTTATTTGTGATGGTACATAGTTATTAATTTTTTATTATTGTCAGACGTTAAACATTGACAGATAACGTATCTATGTGCATTAATGTAGCTGATTAGCTGCAAATATTGTCATTAAGGAACGCCGTTAACGATTATTATTGGCGTTATTTTTAGCGCTATAAAAAGTCGAATTACGCCACAGTCACTGATACACTTTATCCCAGGTGTGGCAGTGAAATTAGAGATCTATATTAAAAATCGTATTTGTTTAAAGGATGTCCAGTTTCTCCAAACAATCGCTTATTATATATATATCAGCCTTCATATATTTATTTATATAACTTGGAGCTTCTGAGTTTTCTTGAATGTGTATCTTGATTATAATTAAACATGTATTAACACACACGCACAATAGTTCTAAGTACGAGTAGGATAGAAATAAGTTAGTATAAAACTAAACATTGTAATGAGTCCCGGATAATAATTGTTCGTCCGAGCCCAACAGGAATTTAAAAAAAAACATGATTGAAATGAATCCATACTCTGTAGCTTAGCGGTTTCAATTTGAGCTGTAACAGATCAATGTCATAATATCGTTTCATAATGGGATTCTACGTAGAATATTACGTGACGACGAAACTCAATTAGGCAGCTCCGAAGCGAACAGAACTGTTTTAATGGAGAGGCAAGTGAATTTATTGTGGTGGCGTGTACTGTTCAAACTTATTGAATTTTAGGTCAAATTTCAAAATGTGACTTAAAGTCGAGTAAAGGTCGTCTCTGTGAAAGGGTTGTTTTTTAACCGACTTCAAAAAGTAAGAATTTCTCTGCTTTTCAATTCGTCTGCATGTTTTTTTGGATGTTTTTTTTTTGGATGTTACTTGATTTCTCCGTCAATTGTGAACTGATTTTCAAGATTATTATTTTAATCGAAAGGTTGGTGCCATTGTCACTATGTCAGAATCTGATGAGTGAAGTCTTAGGAATGCGAGAAATTCATGAAAATTGTTAACAAACTTCTTCGTAACACGATATCTGCGTCAATTATGTAGTGTTTTTTTTTTAAATTACTCATAAGTGTGTGTGTATTCCCGAAGAAGACCCACGGTCACCAAGTCAGGATCTGATGACTGGATAGAATACCAGGGAAATAGAGAATTACCTTTATTAAAGAACTGTGCGCCTAAATTCCAGGAATAAGCTTGTATACGCGTGTAGGTATTACATTTTCTTCAGGCGCTTAGTTTTTTTATGTATTTCTTCATACATTATGGTATTGGGGTTGTCTGGAAGAGATCGCTTTTTAGCGATAAGACCGCCTTTGCACAAAACTAGATATAATTTTAGTCTTTAAGTTCATGTTTGTATTGGTGTACAATAAAGTGTTATCTATCTATCTACTTCAAGATGTAGAAAAAATTCAGTTAAATTATATTATTTATTTTTTGGTTCTTAGTATTTTTATTTATTTTATTTTATTTTACAATTTTAGGATGACTTTCAGCTATTCATAATTATAATAATAACACATTAGTGATAGTGAGCTAATAACAAGTCACCACAGATAGAAACAAATTAAGATCAGATCTAATCAGTGATCAGATAACCAAAAACATAGAAAAAAGAAGTAATAATTTAAACATAAAAAAAGAAATATATAACTTAATAAGAAAACCTGTTCATTACACACTAAAGTTCAAAATATAAATTGTTGAGTTTATTCCTAAAACTAGACACCGAGGTACCCGTTATATCCAAATCATAGCTGCGAATTAATTTATTATAGTTAGCACACGATCGATGCAGGAATGGTATGGTATGAAGCTGGTTTTGTTTTTGTTATGTCATAGTTAATTTTTTTAGAGTTTCATAGCCATTTTGGCAAACACGGAGCACATATAATCACCATGTCTGTCCGTCTTGAACTTTTCAGTCATTTTTTTTTTTAATTATTCTTAGTCAATATTGATGAAATTTGAAATCCGTAAAATTTAAAATTAGGTGTGGCTACCATACATATAGTTAGTTGAGATTTTTTTTTAATGTATATAGCCGTCTAAAGTTATTCAGATCTTGAAAAAAATATAGCAATGTTCCTTAATAACTTATTTATATATGTCGCAGAACGGTCTCGTTCTCACGACATCTTTAGTTATTGCAGGTTTAGTGGGCGTGATCAGGATAAAATGCGAACATAAAACACAATAGCCACGGTTTATACACTTTTAATTTAGATTTGATCAACATTATGACATAGTTTAGACCGAGCAGCGGGTTCAGGGCACCAGCTCATACTTTCAACTTCAATACTTTCTTTAAAACTCTCAAAGGTCCAACTCGACCTGTAGCCACCAACCAAATGTGTCACAAAAACTCCTCAGTCTACCCAAGTAGATACTACTCAAAGTATATACTACTCAAAGTATAGAGGGCGTCTCAACCCGCTCCGCCATATGCTCTGCTCTGATTGGTCGTTAATTAAATTACAATATTCATAACTTTTATTAGGTTAGGACGATCTTTAAGTTATAGCAACATTTAACAAATCAAATTAAATTACATTAAGAATTTTAGAAGTGATTATAATGTAAACAAATGATATTGTGCGTTATACATCCTGTCAACAATACATCGTCATGTCGTCATAGTCATAGCTTCCCTCCGACACGGCCTTCCTGACGTATTACACGCCCTCGTGTAATAGGCCGCCCATTATGGATTATCTGCAAAAAGAAAGAGATATTATAGTTCGGCCACTCCTGACCAAGGACAACGTGTGCATTTTCATTCTGGTTTTTTTTTCTGATATCTGAGTCCTAACAGACTCCAGACTACACACCAAATCTATTCAGCAGTATCGAAACTGCCACCTCGTCGCCCATCGAGCTACGCATTTTGGGTCAAACATCAAAGCACAAATCAAAACATCAAACACAAAAATATCCAAATAGTATACAGTCTCTCATTCTATCGATACCACTTTTCAATCGATACGTCGCCTCTCATTCCACCGATTTCACTTTTCAATAGCCACCCCGCCTTTTATTCCACTTTGTAATAGCCACCTCGCCTCTATTTCACTGGCCACCTCGCCTCTATTTCACTGGCCACCTCGCCTTTATTTCACTGGCCACCTCGCCTCTATTTACTGGCCACTAATGACTATTTTAACATCAAACTCACAATAAACTTTCAAAATTTTCAACAACTATTATTTCAAGAACAACCATCATCAACCATCAACCATTAATTCATAATCTCTACGTACGAACTCATTTAAGTACCAAAAACTTGAAAAATAACTAGCAATACTAGAACTATTGTTCAGGGCTACAAAAACTCCAACAATAATTAGCAGTTAAAACAAGACCCAGAGACTCAAGAAGTACGGCCATTAAAAAAACATTTAGCATTTTAACTATCAGACTAAAATCGCTCACTCTATATGTACCTCTAAATTTAAAAACTACCTATTATAATAGTCAACTGCATTTACCACGTTTAATAATTATTGAAATTCCATTATTTTAACTTCAAACAAAAACCGTGTGAACGCATCAGTCATCCAATTCGCTAACAACACTTCTCAATCAGTCAATCAAACCAGCATATCTAGATTAAACGAGTGTGTTCTTTCATCCAACCCCCGCTGGGCGTGGCTCGGATGACTATTTTGACCAAAGTAGGCAATCAGAGCAACGAAGGTTGTCACTCTACGGGCTCTAGGGTCGACAACTTATGAAAACTTATTATAATAGAACAAACAAACTCAAAATAATTTTCCGATTAACAATGCGTTCAATAACTAGGGTATTCACCCTAATTCGAATTTGAAACTATCACAAAAAAAATCTTAAATAAAAAATCAACTTACCAAAGTGTCTACTAACGTAAATACCCCCGTATACCTTATAGTGACTTTCAAACTTCTTCATAGCCACACTTTCTTCACGGTAAAATTCTAATCATCTGAATTTAAAATGTCTTTCATATAATGCCTGTAAACTTACTTTTACAAGAAAGATAACATAGCGTAGCAATAATGTGTCATAACCACTTTCCACTATACGTTATCTAAGTAAAAAAAAACTCAAAAACTAGATCAGATTTTCACATAAAAATTATTGGAAGGTAAACTTGAAAAGACAATTAATTTCATGCACATCGTTTATAACATACAGTAGTTTTCTTATCTTAATCAGAAAACCAAGGAAAACGTCGCATAGGAATAATAATTATGTCAAAGGCAACTGTCTACCATACATAATCCAAGTAAAATAATTTAAAAAACTAGACCCGATTTTCACATTATAAAAACTCTTGGAAGGTAGACTTAAAAAGACAATGAATACACGCACATCGTTTATAACGAACACAAGTTTTCTTACCTTAATCAGAAAACCAAGGAAAACGTCGCATAGGAATAATATGTCAAAGGCAACTGTCTACCATACATAATCCAAGTAAAATAATTTAAAAAAACTAGACCCGATTTTCACATTATAAAAACTCTTGGAAGGTAGACTTGAAAAGGCAATGAATACACGCACATCGTTTACAACAAACACAAATTTTCATGCAAGTAACCAACTCCGAAAAATATTAAGATGAAAAAGTAAACTACCTACGTAATTTGTTCGTTTTCCATTTTTTGGCAACCATATCGTAATTTTTCGTACACGAAAAATATCATTCAAATATGAGGGTAGTAAAATTGTCTACCACAAACGATGAACTATAATTTTTTACATTAAAATTCTTATTTTCAGAATTCACACTAAAATAATAATTAAAAATTACTATACCTCCTGTGCCAGGTAGAATAGGCACGTAATTTTTGTCTTACCCTGCACGATCCATAAAATTGCACTTCCACTCGCTGTACTAACGTGAATTTGAACCATGCCGGCACATAGTAAGCCCAACGGTGACCAAACCATGCATAGGCCGACACACCGCCGCTCCACAGGCACATTCAGGACGTCACCACTACGTCGCCGCTATTGCCGCCGATGGCCCCGACATGTCAATCGTCCTCAAATGCTTTTGCTTCCACTGTGGGCATCCTTCAATCCATCAGCACGCCTTCTTATACTGGCAAGGCTTCGCAGTCATTGCTTTCATTGTGGGCACAGGCTGAGATCCCACTTCTGATGTCGCAGAACGGTCTCGTTCTCACGACATCTTTAGTTATTGCAGGTTTAGTGGGCGTGATCAGGATAAAATGCGAGCATAAAACACAATAGCCACGGTTTATACACTTTTAATTTAGATTTGATCAACATTATGACATAGTTTAGACCGAGCAGCGGGTTCAGGGCACCAGCTCATACTTTCAACTTCAATACTTTCTTTAAAACTCTCAAAGGTCCAACTCGACCTGTAGCCACCAACCAAATGTTTCACAAAAACTCCTCAGTCTACCCAAGTAGATACTACTCAAAGTATAGAGGGCGTCTCAACCCGCTCCGCCATATGCTCTGCTCTGATTGGTCGTTAATTAAATTACAATATTCATAACTTTTATTAGGTTAGGACGATCTTTAAGTTATAGCAACATTTAACAAATCAAATTAAATTACATTAAGAATTTTAGAAGTGATTATAATGTAAACAAATGATATTGTGCGTTATACATCCTGTCAACAATACATCGTCATGTCGTCATAGTCATAGCTTCCCTCCGACATATATATAAGTCAATTGTTGGCGAGATATGCTTCCAAATTCGCGAAAACTATCTTCTTTGGACCAACTTTAGTACTATAATGGAATGAATGAAAAAAAATTAGGCTATAGAGCTCCATTTGACATATCTACGGAAGGCTTCATAATTCATGGACAACCACGCACTTCCCTGATTTTAAATGTTTTTTTTTAATTTTACGATATGTGACATAAATTTCTCCATATTAGAATGAAATAAAGTTTAAGGTCATTATTATACGCTCTATAAAAAGCAACACTAAGAAGAGACATTTAATCATTTTATATGTTCATAAAGATAGAGTTGGAAATATTTAGAAGTTTTGAAGTTCATAAATCAAATTGTTTTTTTTTTAAATTTATTGATGCACAGAACATATTACAATCATTACAAAACCATACTAAACTAAAATATAAACAACAATCTGGATTGCAATCCACAAATAAGTGCATACATAAAATACTATAAATAGACTGACTTACTTATAACTAAATATTATGAGTGTTTGTTGACAAGTTTATCTTAAATGGATTATAACTACTATTACTGTTGTCTGTATTACTATTATCTGTTTTATAAATATACTGTGAGTCGTCGAGGATATTTTTTAAAATTTTATAATATTTATTAAAATTTGGTTCGAATATATCAATATCTTTACTGTTACCTGCCACCTCATTGTAATAACGAGCCATTCTGACAATGGGATTGAAGTAAGATATATTGTTTTTATGGACTTCTAAAGCGAAAATATTAGTACTGTGTGATCTTCGGGCAGTAAATCTTATGTTGAAAGATATTTGAGAAATTAAATCAGGACAGTCTATTATCGAGTGTATAATTTTATATAAATAGATTAAGTCAAAATAGAGCATTTGTTTCCTATTTTAGTTACCATAAGCCTCTCATGTCATTTGGTTCAAAGTAAAAACATGGAATCTGAATAATATGTGTTATAATATATCTTAATTATGTGATATATGAAATTTAATATTTTCCATTAAAATATAAAATAATTGTTGAGCTTGGTAAAAATATTATAAAAATAATAAACCTTATAATTTTATCCTGATACTCTATATTTATCTCATTTTCTTTAGGGCCACTTTTCAGGAGTTTCGCTTCTGCTGTGTGTGAATTGCACAAGCACACTTTTTTTCTATGTTTTTTATATATTTTTGATATACGGTTTTCTTTCTCAGTATTCTACGTTCTTTCATTAGTTAGACCACGTTCTCCTTTAGCTGTTTCCATATTAGATCTTATTTCTATACAGAATATCGGATATAACTCTCCCATTATCAATATTAGATGGTATTAGTAAACACAGACAGTTTTGGGAATAGTGCCAATACAACGAAATCCTATTTGGGTTACTAAGCTAAAACTTAGTTATCATAAACATGGTATAAATTTACTAGATTTCATAAATTGTATAGTGTTATTAAAATGAATATGGTAAGTTAATTTTGAAGATAATGGACTGTATTAAGATTATTTGTAATATCTTTTGAGGGCTCAGGGACTAGTGTATATATTGTTACGAGTCGCGAGACTCGAATTAAAATGCCGTTAGAATCACTATAGAGTTTATTAGAACTATACAAACACGTATAACACAGGTACAAATATAACCGAACACAACAAGTCCAAACGTAATGGAGAAATTCGTAATTCCATTAAACGGGCAAAGTCCGTCACTAAAAGATTCCCGTGGTGTAGTACACCGTCTTGTTTTGCTCGTGGCTTTCACTCGAATGCCTCGTCCCTCAATCGGGGCACTGCTTTATACTGCACAGATGAAATGTCCTCGTATCTAAGTCGACTTTAATCCAACACACCTGGCTAATGACTGCCATAAATGATTACAATACAATAATGGACTGTTCTCTAGAAAAATTTGTAAACGCATGACAATAAATAACTAAAAGAAAAGAAGTCCAAATCCCGAAAGGTAATAAAATGTGTTTTTACAGATATGCAAGTGTGAATTTGTTTTTGTTGGCGCCTAGGTCGTAACAATATATTATACCAGATTGTATATATATTGCTATTGACTGTATATAATTGATTGTATATAATTATATAGATGTCAATGTCAAAATGACGTCGTCTGGATGTTAGTTTTTAGTCGAATTAAAAAAAACGACGAGATTGTAGATTTGTCGTATAAATATATTTTTTTATGTGAAAATTCTTTAGAATCGTTATGGTTTGAAACTTGATGAAACAAAAAAGCGACACTAAAATGAGATAAACACATAAATCTATATGACTGAGCCTGCGAAAGAATGAGATGAATTTAATTATAATGTATTCCACATTATAATTAAATTATTTGGTGATGATATAAAAAAGAAATATAAAGCGACGTAAAAGCTGTTATCGGAAAAACTTCTTTCTAAAGGTAATACCTACTCGTAATCTAGGAGAGATTTAGAGCGCTCCAGCTTATCTTTCTGATTTATGTTACTTATGTATATTCATATTATAGTTATGTATACTAGTGTCCGCCTGTGGTCGAAATTCGACCAGAATAAAGTAAATATAATAATAACAGCCCATAAATGTCCCGCTGCTGGACTAGACCCTCCTATACCTATTATAAAGGGGAACGGACAGTACACCCGCCATGCTTGTTCAAGGCGGATTGGCAGGTTTGACACACCGGTTATAACGATGTGCATGTTGCAGCACGATGTTTTCTTTCACCGTTGTTAGCACGTGGTAATTGTAACAATATGTACATTAGGTCAGAAAAGTGCCTTAGTGTAGCAAGCGTTCCGGCCAGGATCCAACCCACGCCCTTTGAGTTACCAAAAAATAGTTAAAAAAATGCTAATTTTCAATACTTTCTTAGTAAAACAATCTTCTAGGTCTAGGTAAACAACTTCAAGGAAATGCTTAACTAACTTAACGGTTAAAATAGAACTAGCCTGTATTTTTTTCTCATGGTGTTCAATAATGCTTGGTTTCTCTTTATATTAAGAACTTTAATTATTCTACAATTTAGAACATTTTTGCCATAACTTTGAGCTATCATAAAAAAATCATTGGCAAGAAAGCCTTTTGAAGATTCACTCAGTTTGTTAGACAAAATAATGAAGCGAAAATCAAAAAGCAACTTTAGCGGTTTCGCTAACGAGGCTAAAATGAGCTTAAAAGTAAAATTATGTACCAATTTTAACTTTTCGCTTCACACAATTAATTCAGTAGGCTTTGAAAGAATATAACTTTTCGTGGCTTTGAAAACGGTTTAACAATGGTTTTGTTTAACGGTAAAATAATTTTGTTCGACATTTTTGGAGTTATGTCGGATTTTGGACGAAAACGAACCCTTATAAAATCACCTTGTTCGCTTGTCTATTAAACAATCTCTGTAGGCAGACATATCGCTCGAAATTTGCTACGTCTATGGATTAAATTTAGCAAAAAAGGGTAGAAACGTTTTATTACGTAAATATGAATTAGGGATACACGGCATTTACGTAGGCATATGTATCGGGCAGCTTCTTTAAAAATCATAAAGATATTTCTTAGATACTTTTTGATGTAAGTGTTTAGATGGTGAGATATATCGGCAGACACACACTTTGTATAATCCAAAGCTAAGCAAGTGCCGTTTGTGTTATTGGTAATGTACAGAGGCCCCAGAATGGTGAAACGGACCACGCTACGTTCGATACCAAACACCCAGGCCATAATAAATAAAGGAAAGTTTATTTATAAAATTTACCATACTAAGAATTGAACCCAGAGCCTCTGGGCTCCAGTGACCTAGATCAGCAAAGGCTTAGACCACTCAACTACACAGGCCGTCACTCATTTCCAAAGTCGTAGAAACCGTATTCACCTTTAATTTTTGAACCCTAAGTTTGGGAATTCTAAAAAAAATATGATGGTATAGGTTTATAAATATTTTTGAATCGCAATGAGTCGCTACAAAACTTGTCGATCAATTTTTCAGATATTAGTAGTTTCGATTACATAATTATTTAAATGCTACGGTTGGATGATTTATTATATAGTATTTTCTTAAGTTTCCGTGACTAGTACATATAACTAAACACGTTTTAACGGTTTTCATCGCGATATTTTGTGGTCAATTTATCTTTTTATTTTACCTCCCACTGATTTTAATATTATATAGACTTATTAGAGCTAGGCATGTCGCTGAAGAGTTTCTTGGGCCGCTTCTTCGCTTCAAGCCACAACATATTGCGAAATGAGAGTCTCATAGAGTAAATAATAAACATAAACATAAATTACAATTAACAAGATGGCGGTAGGCTAAATAAAAACTTTCTCATTACTCATTGACACTTGACATCTTTGTCTTCTGTGATGACGGCTACTCAAGGGTCGCCAAAACGCCGGAAGAAAAATCAAATAAAATACCGTTCCTAAAATTTTATGATCTATTATAATTCAGAAATTTAGGTAAATAGATAATATTTTCATAAAATCACAGAAATTAATGAAGCTTTTAAAAAACGTTAGCAACTTGGGACTATATAATTCCTTGATTCCTAGTGATTGATAATGAAAGCCGTTTGTCAAGATTTTCTTACGAATTTCAAATATTTTACTCTCACTATTGTTGTAAGTCCTTGCTCAGATTTTCGTCTGCAAATTAATTAATGCACGAAAGTTGTAGTCACACGAAAGTTTTAGGCTTTAATCCCAAATGACAGTCATTGCGGCACGTAGAGCTCGTCTTGCTTGCTTAATTAGCCTTCAAAATATGCTATGCAAAGTACTAGTTTAGGGGTTTTGTTTATTTTGCCTTTTTTAAGTAATAATCGTTTTGGCAAAAATACATAGAGCAATTAAAAAAACTTGGTGTCTATTTGTTTCTCCGTCTGTATTTGTGTGTGAAATATTTAGCAAAAACTACTAGGTCTGTTTACGTGGATGAAATTTGACAATAAAATGTATAACAGATTTTTTATATAACTGAATAGTTGAGGATCATATTCATTTACAAAATCGCAAAAAGTAGTTTCGAACTATGAGATGGAAAATTCTGATATAAATCAAGTCAATAGAGTTTTTGTCTAACAAATAGTTTCAAAGAAAATTGATGAATAAAATTCGTTTATTAGTTTTTGAGATGTGGGTCATTTTTCAATAAATGCTTTTGTAGGCTTTGTTATTAAACAAGAAAGTTCGGTAAGGGTACCGAACCAGTCATTGATTGTAGAGATGTACAGCTATTGTAGAAACAGGCGAAGTTAATGTGGCACTGGCTGACTTATTGATGGTTGAACAAAACCGAAAACTGTCAAGTTTACGGCCTGACTGTCAGTCGTCGGCAACTACAGTTGTTCAATAACCAATAGCTGATCGGCCTTAGAGCTATTAGCTTAAAAATTCTGCAGTTGTTTTTTAGTCTGCTGCCGAAACACCATTAGCTGGATGGCTGAGTGTTTGAAATTTCAGTCTGTAGTGTATTTACGGGTAGTTTTGACTGATTTCTCTCCGCTCTATATAAAGTACTGGTGAGTTCAGCATAGGGAGTTGTTACCTAACCGCCGTATACCAGTAGCATATCGTGCTGCATTATACTTTACCAATGCTATTCTAAGGATACAGCATAGGTATAGTACACGGTCGGTTACCCATCGCTAGTAGGTTGATACTTAACCAATTTCGGGGAAGTCAATAATCGTTTTTACACAATTCTGATGAAAGACTTAGAATCCAGGTCACGGGTGGCTTCTACAGAACATTTTTGCTCATGAGTGAGTTTTTGCAACAAATGGGCCGAAAATTCTTCAAGTATACTATACTTACTTACATTTTATAAAAATTGTAACTACAATCTAATTGAATCATAGAAGTATATGTACGCGCATAACCTGAAAAAGATTTTGATGGAGTTTTTGTGTTTGTTTGAGTGGGTCCCCGGATTAGTTAAATTAACAATTGGAACCGGGATTGGGATCGGTTTCTAGATTTTTATTTCTGCAGGGCAGGCCGACGTCTGCTAGTATATTATATCTATAATTAACCATAAGTAAACAATTATACTCGTATGTGGCTACAAACTAAGTATAGACGTGATGAATTCTTGCAACAAGCTACTCAGTTCTCGTTAGAAAGGTACCCATATCATCCCTTTTCTGCAAGTATCAACCTTGATGGATGTGGTGTGGGTAGATGTTTCCGACTGACAATTAATGGTTAAGATAATGTTTATGTTTCTTCTATGTACTTATTTTTAAAAATATTACAGTTTATAATTATCCATGATGACTGACTTCGCGTGAGTTTTGAATCTTTTATATTTCACGGAAATCATGGAATAGAAAATGCCTTGGAAATTGCATATTAAAAATACAACACACTGCAATCGCAGTTGACGTCACCAGTCCTTCTTCAGTTTTCATCGAAAATATCTCCAATCAAAAAGAAAATACTTTCAAACAAAGTCTTTTATTGGATATGTTTTAATAATTAAAAACATATCCAACCCTCAGTGACAGTTATATGTTTGTGCTATTTGCTGTTGAAACAATTGGACTGTGAGGTCCTGAGTCCATGAGCATCTACCAGAATTTATCAAAACGACTCATTGACTCTCCGAAGACCTACTGGTGCTGGTGCCTACCTTGTACAACGAATCAGTATGACGATCCAGTGGGAAAGGTAGCCAGCTTTCTGGGCACCTTACCCATAGAAGACGATGACCCAGGCTCAGTATTCTCATATGGGTAGAATACAATATAATTTATAAACATATTCATTAAATTCATGAAAATCATGTCATCGTCTGTAAGCACCACTCTGGCTCTTCTATTGATGCTGTCATTGTCACTTTTCTCGTTATTGTTTTTCGTGCGGGAGTCCAAGGACGAGTACTGCGAGCGCGATTGAGTGCTTACACACTGCTCACACGCTCATTTGCTGCAGTTTTTAGAAATGGTATAGGTACTTATAAAGTTCTATTACGATGTATTGTTATCATCTACCGTCTTCCATGAGACTGATTATTCTATGTACTCGTATGTAATTATGTAGGTATAGTTTGGGTGTTAGTAATGACATTGCCAATTTAAATACAAATATGTTTATGTCACTGTATCTGGCTATTTACAATAAATTATTATTTAAAATATTCAGATAATCAGGGGGTCTAAAGTGGCCGCTTTCGTAAATTCTTATAACGAATGTGACAAGTATCAAAATAAAATGGAAAATTATGTTATGCCTTACACCTCCCATTATACGTGTCAATTTCATTAAGTAATCCCCCAATTGCCCACAGTCGAGCGCGAATTGCAGAAGTAGTATGTAAACAGTCACTGCCAGTGCGCTGGCCGCGAAAGGTTTTGGGGATTACTTATAGTTATATAAATTAATTATCGCAGTGCGAAGAGCAGCGACAGTGGTTGAATGTAAATGTGTCATAAAACTTACAAGGGTGGAAGTATTGAAGGAAAGCCTAAAATAAAATCAGTCTAACTTAAGCTCTCCTCTCCACCACCATCACCCTCTACGTATTTTACCGCCAGTATAACGGGGAGTGCTCCGAGGAACTATTTTATCTGGTGCCAACGCCTCATTTTTACAACCGCCCCGCACGCCAGTAACCGGAGATTCACCCTCATTCCCTTCAGCTGTCATGCTCAACTACGCAACGGTTCTTTAAAATATTTATTCCTCATATAACAATGATCTGGAGAGAACTTCCCGCCGCGGTTATCTCTTTGCGACATGACATGGGGTTCTTCAAGAAGAGCGTTATAAAATTTCTTAGAGGTCTGCAACGCGTTGGCAAACGTACATAGGCGACGGTAACCACTTTTCATCAGATGGGCCGTCTACCTGTTTGTTTGCTTCAGGCTATAAAAAAAAACATCAGCTGCTCACAGCCTTGTTTTATTATGATAATAAAAAATATTTACTTTTATGATAAATCGTCAACCACATTGTCGTCGTGTTTGTATATTTACTCGGAATTTTTCTTGGCTACGATCCGCCTAAATTTCCTACGTAATAAAAACGTTGAATCTTATTAAACAGCTGACCAAATTGCCCGTTTTACGTTGACTTGAATATATAAAACCCATTTCTATATGAAAATTATGGTATCTATAATCCATCAGTCTTGTCAGGTTTGGGCGGCTTGTGGTTTAGTCTGGTCGATTCAGTCTGGATATAGGTAATGGGTAATTTATTTTAGTTTGAAGTTAGCTCTCAGGGTGTCTGCCCACTATACCGGATCATACATTGACCGTGCTATGAACGTATCAGGCACGGTAAAAAATACGATATGCTCTACTATGCACACTAGAACATAGCAATAGTATCATACTCGTGCATAACGAGTTTGGTGTCCGTAGCATCCGGGCAGCATCCGCGTATCATCCGCGTGTCAAATCCGTGTGTTACCTGTTCTCTCATTTGTAATAGTTTAGGCGGACTTAGGACGGTCATCATTCGCAGTTAAAACCTGTATGCTCGCCGTTTCGCCGCCTGCGCGCACCAGTTTGACAACGTCGTGTACACGGAGCGTAGCGGTACCGCCAAAATATTCTCGCTGACAATTGTTGACGGCCCCTGCCTGGCACGCGATGGTGTTGTTTGGTGACAGAACGGTCTTCTGGGCATAGTCTAATACTTTTCAATACAAATAATATTTTTTGTCAGATACGTTCTTAGCACGGTCATGGTATGATACGGTATCGTGGGCCTGAGGTGCGTGAGACCTTCAGGGATTGATTATACATGTTTCGTAGACGCTAAGATTCAGACTGCTGCGCCGTCCTTTAAATATCTTACATAATATATAATACTTGACGGTTTATTGTAGAAATTAAGAAACCCATGCATTTTTAAACTATATAATTTTGTGTTCAATATTTACACTATCAAATAATTGATAACTTATTGTTTCATGCCGGTGAAGGTAAAGGTAATAAACTGCCTTATTACCCTTCCCGCATTTGGAATTCTTTTGTTTACTTTGTGTTTAAAATTTGGAATCAGACAATAGCCTGTTGTTAAATAAACTTGTTTTATAGTCGTCATTAGTGTCGAACTAATCCTTGTTGTTATTGCATTGCGTTGAAGCTTGCCAGGTGTGCGGATTAACTCAGTAAACGTGGTCCTTTGTTGTATTATAGTTTAGTATAAAACAATGCCCGAACGGAGGGGTGGGGCAGTCAAGCGACGATTAAGATACTAGCAAGATGTGTGCAGTACATTCGATGAGCGATATAGTGACGGACTTTGCGCGTGTTATTAAATCGTGCAGTGTTACTGGTTGTATCCAGTTATGTTTGTACCTGTTTTATACGTGTTTGTACAGTTCTAATAAACTCTATAATAATTCCAACGGCATTTTAATTCGAGTCCCGCAACTCGTAACATTATGTATAATAAGATTAATAAGGATTTAAATACGATGTTTTTACGTGACGACATTTCTCTCTCTCAATGTTAACAGCTGTCAAACCTCTCATCTTCGTCCGACTGGCCGGTAAGCGAAAAGGTTCGCCACATATTTATTTCAGATTCTAAAAACAATGGTATATTTTCTTCATTATATTGCAAATTTAAAATTCGGATAGATCAACTATTCCCGATGAATATGACAAAAAAGTACTATAAAATATATATATTATATATATAAGTACTATAAATATAAAATGGACAAATACGGCAACAAAGTTGCTAACACTGGATGAGAAAAGAAGACAAGGAAGAAGTACAAAAGGTTGCTTGAAGACATTTTTTTTTTAATAAAACAAATTCTACAGACTCTATGTTCCGTACCTTTTGTTAGAAATTATAATTTAAAAGGTATTGAGATTTACACGCTATAATTGTAATTATTTGTTTATATGTGATAATTTATTAGGTGTTATTTGTGTGTGTACCTTAAGATTACTTATGCTACTGTTTTATTGGTAACTTATTTCTATAGTACTTATTCTACTATGGTGTGTAATTGTTACGATGGTGTGATGAGAGTGATGCCTGTGGAGTGTGTTAAGTGTATTTAAATACATATGTTTATGATATATGTTTAGATTTTTTCCTTTTTTTGATATAATTATAACATATACCTTCACCTAATTACTATATAAATGAATTAGGCATGAAAATATTTTGAACTGTCAGGTCCTTTAAGGCCTAGAGTAGACGTGGTAGTAATTATACGTTGTTGCAGCTGGTTTGGTCAGCTACTTCGAAATGATTCGCAGAATCTTATCTCTCAGAACATTTATTACATCATTGATCAAGTTTCACTATCTGTAAGACAGGATCAATCAATCATAATATCGCGCTTCAAGTCCGTTCCGCACTTTATCCATCACGGGAATAGGGCAGGCATAAATAATGTTTTGTTCTGTTTGTATAAGCGCGTATTATCATGTAAGGCTAAGGTATTAATGAATATGAAATAAGAATACTAGGAACTATAGGCTATAGGGTAGTTGACAGTCAAGTAAATTAAGATACTTTATATCACCTTTCAAAAAGTTGTTAAAAAGTATAATCATCAAGGTATGTCATCATCATCATGACTTAAATGAATGAATGAATAATGAATTTAGTGCACTTTGAAACCTGTTGTTATACATTGTTCGAAAGTTAAAAATTACGCACCGCACAATGGAACGTGCGGTAAATAGGATACCTATTTTACCGCACGCCATGCGGGAATTAGGTACTTAGGTGAAGAAAAAATATAAGAATTCCACCAAATAGTTTCACATTACAAGGATAAATAAGCTGAATGAGCGAACCTCATTTGAAGCGCTTTTGATCAATACATTTGTCTCCCTTTAATACTATATAGAAAATGAGACGAAAGATGTAGTTCTAATTTTCACTACGCGCACGTGGTTCCATTTGTATATGTGCACTATTTTCATATTAGAACGTAAAAGATTATTTCGACTTTCCGTCTGATATTTAATTCAATATTTGTCTTTTTCCTTTTCTCGCAAATGTGTAGAAACATGATCTATGACACAAGTGCAGTTGTTGGTTTTACAATCTTGTGACTATGATAAGTCCTCAACTTAGTTTGGGGCTTAAATTCGACTACTCATTTTTTAAAACCAACTTACTGGACTAGTACCATAAATAAATTACTATTATCGCATCATATTTTAAAAGTAAGATAAAACAGTATCTCCGAGTATAGTTTGTTCGTGTTTCACGTATAAACTACTGGGCCGATTTCAATGCAGTTTTCGCTAATCGACATCAAATTCTCGGGCTTAAAATTTGTACTACTTTTTATTCCAGGAATTTCAAATCAAGCGTGGACGAAGTCACGGCATATCCTAGTATTATAAATACTTTTGGAATTTATTGTAACATGTATCACTTACCGAGGCGAATTGCTCTGTAAAAACGGAACTATGGCATAGTTCTAAATTCTACGATCGTATATAACGCCGTCTTATAAAAGTCCCACTGCTAGACTCAGGCCTTATTTTTAGGGAAATGGATATACCCACTATTTGTCCAGAGCAGCTTGGCAGGACACATCATTGCCTCACTGTACAGGTGTCATTACGATGTTTTTTCCTTTACTGCCAGCACGTAGTAATTGTAATAATATATACATTACGTCAAAAAACTGTCTAAGTAGTACATGTTTCTCGGCCAGTATTCAAACCTGCGTTTTTTGTCAAACGACTCCGTTGCCAACCACTTAACTGCCGCAGTTTTTACTTACTTTGCTCACTTGTCATTCACTTAACTGATTTTTTCATTTCAGGTAATTCACCCCAACGAGCTTTCTTGGAAATTAGGTATGAATGAATAAACAAATTAAAACAGTTTATTTTTCAATAAAAATTAAAACCACGCGCCTAAAACTAGGTATAATCATGAAAAAAGAGTAGTTTTCCATGGTATACTATATAGTAAACAAAGGGTCGCTTTTTCGGTGACAGTGATCTATTCCAGACAACCCTTTGGACTAAGGCAAAATATTAATTAAAACATGCCAGTGGTGATGTAGACAATGAATAATATGCAACATTCAGAACATAAATAAATAAAATAATAATAATAGATTTTACGGAGTGGAGATCGCTAGAGCTCACTCAAGCTCTAGGGATGGAAGTGATAAATGACATAACGTCAGAAGTAGCTTCGGTGAACCTGCAGTCCACCTCTCTACACCCCTTAGCCACTCACACTCATGCTACCTCTGTCTTCAATAGCATTTTTAGGGGCCCATGGAGGGAGTGACGTGTCACCTTCTGCCCATTTTTCCATGTTCCCCGAACATTACGACGGACAGACACCATAGTCCCCATATTCCCAGACCCCCAGTAGGTACCACTGGCAGTTCATCCCAATAGCCCGGTATTTTTGTTCTCATTACCCACAATAGTCCTACACTGGCCGGGGCTTGTCCTTGGGTGCATTATTATATGGTGTAGGCAGGAATAATCGCCGTTCAGTATCACGCCACAAATACATTAAATTTGTCGAGTGGCCTCTACGTGTTGGCCTTCCCATGGCCCGACGCAAGCCTTCCAAAAGTCCGGGCAAATTCTAAAGGCCCGTGGTCTCGAGAGATATAGACTTTATATACTAAACAAACATAAAGCAATAATAAATACTGAATTAGTAGCACTTTCCGGTTGTATTCGGAGTATTCGTTTCAAAGCCCGAAGTCTGCTATTAGAATACAATAGAATAGATAATACTTTATTATACAAATATGCTACATAAAATCAAGAATATTTAATATACAAGCACAATCGGCGGTCTTATCGCTAATGGCGATTTCTTCCAGACAACCTTTGGATGGAGTATAACAAGAACAACAAAAGTCGGTAGTTGCTAAACCAGGACTAGTACAATAATATAGTTTATTCATTAATAAATAGTAATCTATAAGATAATGCTATTTTATTTTTAAAACCTCAGTAATACATTTATTTTTACCAAACCAGTCAAAAGTTTACCAAATCCTTCTTATAGATTAAGATCATTCATAAGACTATATATTTCACTAATTGCGTATAAAGTGTTGAACTGAGTTCTACTCACATTTTTCAAAATTAAATCTTATCTATTACTAATATATAAAGCTGAAGAATTTGTTTGTTTGCTTGAACGCGCTAATCTCAGGAACTACTGGTCTGATTTGAACTATTCTTTCAGTGTTAGATAGTCCATATATAGAGAAGGATATAGGCTATATATCATCACTCTAAGACCAATACCAATTTTTAACTTATTTTTTTTTACTTACTTTTTTAACTATTCCATCGGATGAAGTCGCGGGCAGAAGCTAGTTAATCATAAATTAAAAGTCCTAATCAGGATAACTTGTAAATTTCATGAAATTGAAGATAAGCTAAAAGCTAAGATACGAGTATCTTACGATATATACTTAGATTAATCCATCCAAAAAGTCCTTAAAATGACGAGACGCGTATTAGATATGGTGTCAACGCCTCACTTTTAAAACCGCATCGCTCGCCAGCGACGGGCGGTTAACCTCCATTTCCCTGAGCTCCTACGTTCAACTAAGCATGGGTTCTCTAGAACATTTATTGCGCGTACAAAAATGATCTGTAGGGAACTTCCCGCAGCGGTTTTCTCTTTGCGCTATGAGATGGGGTTTTTAAAGCAGGGCGTTATAGTTTCTTAGAGGTAAGCAACGTGTCGGCGTTACTCCTGGTTTTGCAGACGTCCATAGGCGACGGTAATCAGTTGGACCGTCTGCCTGTTTGCCTGCTTCAGGCAATACGAAGAAGATACAAATACAACATGTTAATTAAACAAGTTATACACAAGGCTATCTAAGTTCTGGAATAAGAAAGTTAGGCCCTGAAAAGTTTTATTTTAATTGCTTATCTAACATACAACCTCTAACATTGATAAAGCAAAGGCATGTATTTATATCAGCCAATTTGACTTGCATCGAGGCTGGGGCTGCATAGTTCATAAATCAGCCTATTTCCGCGCGGCTGTCTAGCCTTGGCCAACTTTGACCTGGCTAGAGGACGATTGTTTTAGTCTAGATCTAGTTCAAAGTTAAGTTCAAGTTTAATCAATACTGGGCAATCTTACGGCTATACTCACAGAGCTTAAAGACTATTAAATTAACATATCCTTAATTTTATTATTAAACTAGCTGTGCCCGCAACTTCGTCGAACCCTCATTTCAAAACTAGCCTAAATTACTTATAACATCAATTACTTCTTATAACATCAATTATCTGCCAGTGAAAGTCTCTTCAAAATCGGTCCAGCATTTTCACAAATTAGCCGGAATAGACATATTGACAGTTTTTGTTTAAGACAGGTACCTACAACCATACCTACCTACTTGCAGCATCGATTGGAGTCTAACAATATTGTATTTATATCTGTGAGTTTGAATCTGTCAAACGTCAGCCCAAAACTATGACAGTTAACGGGCGGATTTTAATTCCCGCGCTTATTAGATTGTCACGCCTTCTGACCTCTGATGAACACTGGCTTCATAATATAGTATGTGTTTCATGAAAAACCTAATATTGAGGTAGATCTCCTGAAGTTCAGGTTTGAGCACTCTTGGTATACATATCGTATGGGAAGTAAGGTGTCATTGTCTTTAGTCACATATTCAAAAATCATGACGGTGCTCTTTAATGATTTCCATTGAAGTCAATCGGCTTACGCCCACTTGGTCCTGACACCCTCCGTGTCCCACGTAATCCTTGCAGCCCCAGGTGCTCTTTTGCCATGCCCCAGATAAAGTGGTCTTGGATTACGGTCAAGGAGCTTCATAACATCCATGGCTGATATTCTAGACTCTTCAAAGGAACTGAGTGATTTTAGGGACTAAGTAAGTCAGGACTGTTATCGTATATTTTCATGTGTGTTTTATTTCGATATTCTTCTTGCAGGGTTCTTAAGATACTTAAGAGTGTAAAATTAAAATTTCCACGCGAGAAAGTGGTGGTAGATAGATTATTCAAAAACTTGTTTTCTTTCACCTTAATACAATATAATTATATATAATAAATATCTTTGAAAAAATGTACATTATGATAGTTATACATGACCTTGCTTTTCAAGTTAAGATAATACGGTATTCTTTTCTAAATACAATTTACAGCGCCATCTCTGGAGCGCAAGAGATATTGCGTTCTGTATTAGTAAAGCCTAAACTTAAAGGTACAGAACAATTTTGTTTGCGCTTTCCCTTCATACCAAATCATGTGTTAGTTTCATAATGGACTACGAGATGGCGCTGTTACATTAAGTACTGCTTCTGGCGAAGGGTTGCGAAATAAAACAGGTTAGTTCGTAAAATGATATTAAAAAGGTGTTACTGAGAATTTTTAATTTATGGCTGGATTTAAGCTTAAAAATCTATTTTAAATGTAGATGGAACTTAACATTGAGATTTTCATTGCAGTTTCCTACGAGTTATGTGTTTTACTGGGCTATTGTTATAATTATTATTCTTACATGGTTTTAGTTTAGGTTCGAATTTTCATTCATCGGATAAAAGTTATCTATCCATTAAATTATTCGCACACGTATGTATCATAAATACATACTGCCATGTTTGTTTCCCATAGTCATAGGGATATACAAAACGATGTATGTCTACTTGTTACGATCCTGACAAACACTTTTTACTGCTTTCTTTAATCTCTTCATACCTAAACTTTTACTTTTACGCTTTTTTACCTAAAATTTCTTCAATATATCTTCAATTTAATTTATGTGAATAAAAGAACTAGTACCCAGCTATTATTTTAATAGAATTACTATACATTTATAAATAAATAGATTTATATATCTACAGATTATACATTCGTCAAGTTATATGGGTCCGCATGCTGGGCCACCAAAGTGATAGAGCAAAAACGTCTCCACTCGGCTAAGGTTAGAATGTTGAGGATGTGTGGTGTTACAAGAATGGATAATGTGCAAAATTAGTACACAAAGGGATATTTTTGAAAGTTGTACCCTTGACTAAAAAGTTGAGAGGAAGGCCTTCTTCCTCTAAAGAGATATGGACATGTAATGAAAGAAGGTCACGTGACAAAAACAATGTTAAAGTGGAAGTTTGATGGCTACAAATGTAAACGTGAACCAAAAAAGAGATGAATGGATGTGTAAAGGATGACACAATGATTTGTGGTGTGACAGAAGACATGAATAGAGTAGGTAGGTGAAGTAGGTAGGAAAAGACATATTGTACTGACCCTAAATTATTGAGAAACAGTGAAAAAAATGAGAGGGAGACAGAGCCTCTATATAATAATGTGGGTAGTTATCTTTCCCCGTTCAAAGCTCAGCTGTTGGCAAAACATGGACTTACATGAAACAGTCGATTTTATTATAGCAAACTTAGTGTATGTGATACCTACAGATAAATATGGTCAAGTGAAGCTGGACTGTATATTAAAAACATTATTACCGTCCTTTATCTTTGGCTGAATGCCAACGTGGGCGTCATCAAATCCGATTCTCTTTAGGTAAAAACAGAGGACGATTTGAAAAGAACAACAATGATTTATACTTGACATCGGCTCCCAGGCTATTGGAAAAATGAGAGCGCTTTTTCACAGAAATGTCGAATGCTTGGACGTGTTGGAACTTTGTGTGAATAATGGGGTTTGTTGTGTTGATGTTGGTAATATGTTAACAGGCTTTCAGCTTTTGTTACAGTTTGTAAAAGTACGCATGAAACTGACAATTCGAGTAAATGTATTGCGGATAATGATGATGCCAACAGTGTTCTATAGCAACTGTAGTAGTTACTCTGGATAAAAAAAGTACCGCAAAATTATTGCTAATAAATATAAATATGATATCATATCACATTGCTTTTTTTCTGCACCACCTATATCGCCTGATTCAAATCTCTTTCATTTAGGATACGTGGAGGAGATCGCTTTGAGCGAGCGATAAGGCCGCCTATTGTATTGCCTTGAAAATATTGTTGCCTTAAAATTATAAAAACAGACCATATAATTTTTATAATTGTATATTTTGGTGTGCAATAAAGGTTATCTCTCTCTCTCTCTCTTATATCATAATTATATAAAAATAAACGTATGATAATATTATACAATACTTGGTTATCATCCTATCTGAAACTTTAATCTCGAATATACTTCAAACGACATCATAGGTTCCTCCTATAACTTTTTAAAAGATCTTATCATTGGTAGAAGTTTGACTATACTTCTGTGTAACTCTTATGTCTTTTAACTAGTAGATACTAGTTAGTAATGCTATTGTTCCATTTGGGATAAAGCGCATCACAAAACGCATTAAATGGATCGCTATTAACATTATTAATTGTTAATGATGTTAAATATTGACAGATAACCTATGTATATACATTAATGTAGCTATTCTTTAACGGTGTTATTTTTAAAGCTATAAATAAGACGCATTTAGCCACATTCATTAATTTTAACATTACTTGTTTGACATTGTAGGTATCTCAATAACTGACTACGACGTTAAGTGTATCTCCGACAATATTATTAAATCTATCAGTATTCTTTCTAAAATGGAGCCGTATACATTTTATAGCGTAAATAAAACATTTATTTAATCTAAGAGAACAGTGTTGTGTGGAGACATTTCGACGTTTAAATACGATCGTTTCGCGCTAGGGGGCTTTGTTCAACTTAGCAGAAAATAACCTCTTACCTTCTTTAGCTCGTGTGACCCTGGTAAGCGAAACTAACAAATATTGGCACATATGTAGAAAGATTTGACAGTAAAAGGGTTTCCTCATACACAGATGTTTTAGACCTTAAAATTAAAATGCAATATGTAAAAGAAACGTTGAAAGTATTTCGAGCTCTGCCGCCATGGTTATATTTTTTCCACTTTATAATTCATAAGTCAGTCACTCAAAAGAGGGAAGGGAGAAACAATTTTCATGACTTTGGAACTAAATCACATGGACTTCAAAGAAACGTTACAAGAATTTGTTATCAGTATTAAAAATCTGGCAAAGTACACACCACAGACAGGGTCTCGAGATTAGAGGAGATTCCCCGAAAAACTATTAAGTATATTTGGGATCACACAAATTTAGGGTCGGTATAAAATATTGCCTTCGAGATGTAAAACTTCTAGCTAAGTACTAAAATATAAATAATGTCGACCGTCTGGATGTCATGTAATTTTTAGCATATGACATTCAACAGATTGGTTTTTCAAAACTTTTTTCTCTCCATTGCATTTATAACAGCCAAACTTAATCTTTACTTTTTTCCGAATTGCATTAACAGGATTATCATCGTACATTAAAATTTATTAATTATAAGATTGTCATTAGTTTTAAGCAAGTCAGTAATATATCACTTTACTTTCAACTAGTGAAAACTACATTAACTTTTATTATTTTAAACAAAGATCACGGACAATTCGTGTTTTTAATTTAGTAACATAATAAAAGTAACATTTTATAACTTAATTAGAGTTTGTTCCGCGGCGTAACCCTAGGTAGTAGCTTTATTACTTACTTAAAAACTGAGTTTGGCTTTTTACATATAATGTAATTATTATCTATACATATAATAAAATTGTAGAGGTCAAATTTCTGTACAATGAAAAAAATTTGCTAAAAACCGAGTCAGCGGGATGTAAGAAGTGAAATAGAACTAATTTAGTTTTTTTTTTAATTTTTTGTTTCTCTGTTTCACTTCTTACATCCCCCTGACTCGACTTCGAATTTGACCTCTACAATTTTATTATATGTATAGATATAAAGCTAATAAGTTTGTTTCTTTGTTTGTTTGCTTGAACACGCTAATCTCAGGAACTACTGGTCTGATTTGAAAATGTTTTTCAGTGTTAGATAGCCCATTCATCGAGGAAGGCTATAAACTATCACGCTAAGAGCAATAGGAGCGGAGCACCAATGAAGAATGTTTCAAAAACGCGGGTTTTTTTTAACTTACTTTTTTTTTAACTATTCCACGCGAACGAAGTCGCGGGCAGAAGCTAGTATATAAAAATAACAACGAAACTAAGTCCATAATATAGTCTAGACAACTGCTGGGCAAAACATACAGGTAAGTCTAAACCAACCTGATTTGAAGCAATACAATGAACGACATGTTGTTTTTGACAACGTAGGTATTTGTTAGTGAATTGAAAAACGCGATTGCAGCGCCCTTTTCTTCGCTTATCCATTCATCCTGAGGAAACGACATCATTTATCGGGATAAAATGTATCCCAAGTGTTAACTCGGGTTATAAGCTAACACTATATCGAGTTTCATTCATATATGTTCAGTTGTTTCCAAAAAAAGCTGCCATCGCAGTACCATCTTTTGGCTTTTCGTCTATCCCACAGAAACGACGTCATTTATCGGGATAAAAACTATCCTAAGTTACGCCCCGGGATATAAGCTAGCCATATGTCGAGTTTCATTTGAATTCGTCGAGTAGTTTTTACGTGATGCTCAATCTGATAAGATGTACAGACAAAATATCTAAAAATTGCGTTTCTGAAACCTTCTCCTGGTTCGAATGATCCCCCTCTGATATTTTTCTCTAATTTTGTATTGTACAAACTCGAGCCATTTACAGACATATTATAGTATAGATTTATACTTGTGACTCTTCCTGAACAATATTTTTGCTTTAAGAACAATAAAACTGACTTCACACTAAAAATCAAAAAATATATATTTAACAGACTTCTTTAATACATTTTTTGTAACTTTTAGATGGGAATAAAAATATTATCTCTGAGATGTTGTAATATGAGATAGAATAAGATTCAGTAATTTCGCTGCCATGTGACATTTGAGGTTCTTGAAACACGATTATGAATAAAAGTCGCGTTTTAAGCCTAAAATGCATTTTATCTGACAAATAATTAAAACTTGCATCAGCGTTTTTTTATGAATAAGACGGTATATTTTAGGCAAATAGAACAGCTGTAACTCAGCTTTTATTTTACCAGCTGTTACTCAGCCGTTCTATAGCTTTAGTTATGGATCTGAGCGTACAATATATCTATATAAAAACAGCACGTGGTGTGGCGTGAGAATGTCTCAATTCGGATTCTGTGCGAGCAATCGTGGCCATGTAGGTTTACGAGGAAATCCGACTCAACGTCTTTCGCTACGTATACGATGTCAGTCAACCTGATTTCCAGAATTATTTCTCTCATACAAGTTTGATTTGCATAAAAATTTAACAGAAGGTTAAAAAAAAACATCGTCAGACAAACACACATATTGTATAGCCCCAAATGAAGCAAGTAATGCTTGTGTTATGGGTAATATACAACGGACTACTCTGGGGCCCATCCTAGACACCCAGACCATAGTAAGTAAAGGAGAAAATTCGTTTCCGAAATTTACTATACCAGGAATCGAACCCAGAGTCTTTGCGTTGCAGTGAGGTAAGTCGCCAAAGGCTTAGCTCCCTTAAGCACAAATAGTTTTTGCGATTATTTTATTTTAACAATTGGTTAAATGTCTATACATACCAGCCTAAAAGTAATACAGCTTTCACAGGCTTTACGCTTCGAAACTTCTCCATCTTTAGTATAAAAATAGATTATATATGTATGTATTATATCGAACCTTGTATATTGAAAAGTTCATTGAATTTAAATAAGAATTAATTATAATATAAAGAATTTAGCCTCACCCTTACCCTTACGCGTACCCTTTTACAATTAACTATTAGTATGAATTATTAAATTAAAGGATTAGGTTATACATTTACTAAAACAAAAATAATAATAATAAGCTGTGTTTATGCAATCTCCTATGTCAACCAATGACCTATAATTTGGCTGAGGTAGTGTGGAGGGTTGTATAAGACCGGCGTGCTACCTTTTTGTAACGCCTTAACAAAAATGAATGAAAAGAAATCATTGAACAGCTCAAGTATTGACGAGAAAATAAATTAACTGTATTATTACAAAAATGATTTTTCAATTACCAGATAAAATACATAAAAATAGATAATAAATGTCAGTTGCATGAATAAAACACTATTTGACATATAATTTTTATCTGATGACTGGAAAATCGGCCTTAAAAAGACTAAAAATTGAGATATCCTGCTGATATTATTATTTCTTAACCATATTTATATGTACGTTAAAAAAATTTACAGTAAAATATTACCTTTCAAGCTCCCGCACAAATATCTTCAAATGATGTCTCGTAAATGTTTTACAGATAATAAATTTTTATTATCTTGAGTATTATAAATAAGCAAACATTTAATAAAATAGGACATCGACGTTAACATTGCGGAATTGATGGAAACGAGACTAGCCAGGGTTTGTACATGACAACTCCACTTCTCATGGTCAATATTCCGTAGCTCGAAACTCGTTCGTCCGTAGCATGTCTGAAGATTGAGTACTACTACTTGTAACTCGACATTAACTCACTCAAATAATAAAATTAACATATTTTATTACTACAAAATTTGCGTAGCTAAAAAGTAGAAAAGACATAACAAAAAACAACCGAGATTAAAAGTAAAAAAGTAGTGTAATTTTGTTTATTCATAGGCCAAATATTCCAAAATTATGTGTGTTTTATACAACTATCAAGACTGGTTGTACCCTGTTTAATATCAACTCGGTTTCATGTAAAACATAAAAAAAACGACAAAGCAAAATACAGTATTTTTAATGTTTATGACTTTACAATATTTAAGAAAAATATTATATATTTTTATTACAAAATAATAATATATTTTCAATCATATTTATTCAACAGGCTTATTGTTCAAACTAGGTTGTTAATGTTTCCATAAAGGTTTTCACATTTAACAACATGCGAAGAGTTCTGTGCAAAGTATGTCTTTATATTATTTAACTAATATCTCAGACGAGCAAAATAGATAGAAGAGCCCCAAGATCTCAAAGTGAAGCCGGCTAAGGGAAGCGAATTGTGCCGCAGTGCAAAACTTGGGATTAAACAATTGAATTAGTACTGATATATACAAACCCAAGCATATATACTACAAAGTTTAAAAAAAATGCTAACTCCGTTTGACACTTTTCGTTCATCTAAGACTCGTAAAAAGTACCACAAACAGAGCAGGATATTTATTTGGTCTTTGAAGACATAAAGCGGGTATAGAACCAATATTCGTGTCCGCTAAATTTTATTTCTATAGCTATTGCACATTTTTTTCAAAATACATGAATGAACTTGCAAATTGATGATAATTGTAATATTTGTAATATCGATGTATTCTCACTTTTCATATCGACTTAAAACTAGGCCGTACAAGGGTGTAGTAAAGGTACACAAGTAGTAGGGGGTATCTGTAGCCGGTCGATACAGCCTGCCCGGGCTAGACTAGCTCTCACTATACGATACGTACTGGGGCCGAAGCGCTTTTTAACCAAATATCGTCTCACGTAAAAGCCTTTTGATTCAATTGATTATTTTCAGTGGTTCTCTGACGTTAATGCATTGTGGAAAGTAATACTTACGCCAGATTGGTTTTAGAGAGAATTTTGCTGAGAGTTAATTTATGTTTAGATAAATATTTTACTAATGAATAACGCTGTTCAAAAATTATTAAAAATATAGGCGATAAAGTCAATAACTTACTATCTATATTAAGTATGTAACAGTCATTTATCTAAAGAATTAAAGGGATTGTACAAATGAAATACAGTAGGAATATCTACAATCTGAGCCGCTTAACAGAGTGTAATCTTTTCGCAAAAAGGAGGGTCAACCCGTATAGATAAAACTGAGGGTTGAAAAGAAAACACACAGGCGTGTGATATAATCATTAGACAGTCCGTTGAAGATCATAACGATGTGCCTTAATTACTTTTTTATTAAATAAAAAAGTAATTAAGGCACTGTGGGAGAAGTCAGCTTTAAAATTCATAAAAATATGTTTCTCCTTTAATTTTTGTTGTGTGAAAAAATTCTGGATAAAAATTTAGGTTAAAAACGTTTTTCAAAGAAAATTAGGTTGAATAAGAAAGTAGGTATGGGATATTTTTTATAGTTTTTAGGGTTCCTTGGAGAAATTACTAAAACAATGGAGGTTCGTCACTTGTGCAGAATTTTTACTGTTTATAGTATTTAGCTGATTTTTAAAGTCTAAACCGACATGAAAACATCTTGAATCATACAAAAATGTATGCAAGATTAATGAGCTGTATCTGTTTCTCTTGAAGCTCAATAATACAGCGTACAAAGCGATGATAAGACGTAGAAAACAGATTTTGTTATTATAAAATGTAAAAAGAAAAAAAGGGGTAAATTAAATTTCAAAACATGGTTTAATAAGTCACTAATGCTTTTTGATTTATGCTATGAATATAAGCGTTGCCAAGTTTAAGGGATATAGTGAAGAGTTTTTTGAGGTCCGTTGATATTTTGAAAAAAAGAAACCCTTACAATTGTCATGTATTGTCTGCCGGTCTGTCTACGCAAGTAATAGTTATTTTTCTCGATAACTACTGGGTTTATATGAAATTCGTTCGTTCTAAATGAACTTACAATTTATATTCACAGATTTCATAAACTTGCAATCTACTTTTAGAAGATAAAAGAGGTAGGTACCAGAATATAATAATTACTCTGTGATTTGATTGACGCAGGTATCTGGCTATTTTTCGATGACATATTTGTGATTTTTGGTAGAATTTCCATGAAGGATTGTGTGGGCTGTATAGACGTAAATTAGACCCTTTCACACTGATTGACGACACCGATCCGCTAATTTTAGCGATGCAAATATCGGATTATAAATATCAGACTTTTTGCTTAGATATTAGATACTTATAAATCTTGTTCAACGTGAATAGTAATTTGAGGTAAACGTGCACGGTGTTATTGTCTGTTACCATTTTCAAGCCCAATTGATTTAGAATAAAATTCTATATGATAAATATGATTAGATTAAATTTGACAGTTTCTACAACCACCTTTTATTGTAATCGACTATGTCAATTTTAAGCAGTTTTTTTTTGTTTCAAGAGTTAAGCAGACAGACAGACGGCTAACCTGATGGGAAGGAGTTATCATCGCCTATGGATATTTGCAACATCAAAGGTGCGACAAATGCGCTACTGCTCTCTAAGGGAGACTGGAGCCTGGCGATTAATGTCGAAACACAACTCAAGGTTGTTATGGCAGCATATTCTAGACCAGGGGTGGTAGCTATCTAGACGGCTCTTACAACAGGCCATCCGGCCGCAGGAAATTGTATTATTTCTACGTTCCTGCACAGAGTAGATTACTGCATTCTCACAGATGGATAAGAATCTAACTTGGAACTGTAGTAACTTTTTATATATGCTGGTAGGTCAATTGATAGACGGCCTACCTGATGGTTAGTGATTACAGTTACTCAGGGATATCTGCAAGACGAAACCATTATATGTACTCCACCTACAATCATCAACTATATGTGGCACTTACATCTTCATATCATGCGCTTGCAAGGTGTGAAAACACATTGAAAGAAAATGGAAGCAACACCGAGTCGATACATATATCAGATTTCTATGTAATGTCTTAGTACACATTTACACAGGACTTAGTCCTTCGCTTTACGACTGATTAAAATATTTCAGAAACCATACCAGTAATGACAATTTTACCGATGTTATGGCACAGGAATAGATAGTAAAATATAGAAAAGTAGAAACTGTAAATACAGACACTCGGAAATAATCGTCACGTACACCGATACTGATCAAGGAAGAAAAATATTAGCAAAAATCACAAAGTATAAAGCGTACCTATTTTTGTTTTATTAACTCCTGATAATTCCACTGGTTTTCTCTCTCTCTCTCGTGTTATGAAGTTTTATACTTTAACTTGTTTTAAATTAAATCAGTGAAAATTCAAAAGAAAATAACTATTACTTTCAATTTGAGTGTTTTATAAAATACGTTTTTACGAATGTTCGTATATGGTAACAATATCGGCGCACCTGTTAATTTTATCGGATCGGCCCGGTGTCAATGTCGGTCAATGTGAAAGTGCCTAATGGTATCCCTTATTGAAAGGTCTCCTGATGAGTTATTTATTATGTATGAAGAGGTCAAAGCTTTTAAGGTATCGAGTTGTGTTGGGATAAAAATAAATCCACCCATAAATAACGTTTGCTTTAGCTAGCTTCGCATTAACTTTGTACTTACTACTTATGACGTAATGTTGTTAAGTAAGCGCGACTTTAGCCAGAAATAAATCTTTCATATAGCTATGTATTGCCTGTAATATAGTTTATTTTAGTTGTCTTGGTAATTTACTTGGTAGGTAAACAGCATAATATAATAAGTACATTTTGTAATAAAGGACAAATAAGTAAGATGTAATTTATGGTCAAGACAACCGTATCTCATTTCAATTATGTGAAATGAGATACGACCTAGGCTCGGGACATACACCGAACAGTTTTATTGATGTGTGAAATCTCCTAACACATATTGGGCAAGCGTGGCGGATACACCATATCCAAAAATGGAGAGGCCTTAACCGACCTTAAGGATATGGAATTATTACACGTAGCGACATTTCTACAACACTACTTTCGCGCTACAACAACAAAGGTAAATCATTATTCTGTGATACATAATCTTGATAGCGTTACAAGATAAATAATGTATAAAATTCTTCAAATAACAGTCCAACAATTTCAACGTAATAAAAGGAAGAAACATTTTTCAGAACAGTACACAGCAATTCAACCGTAATTTCAAGATACGCTCGTCAGCGGGTTTTTTGCCTTTTAATTAAAACCGGCTATCACATCAGTAAGCTATTGTTACGAAATAAAACATCACAATAGGAAGGAAGAGCGACCGAGCGTGAACGTAATGAATGAACGAATGAATAAAAATAACGAGCCACGCTATTAACGGTCTTGTAGACGACGCACATTCAGCCACACTCTGTACAAGAATTAGTCAAGTACCCACAAATATGGCAGTTCTTATGATAAAGGACAGGATATAATATTAATGTTATATGACGATGAAGATATAGACGAAAATTGTATTGTGTGGCTTTATTCACAAGTATAACTTTCAGCCCGACTATCTTGATTTGTAAAATTGTTATAAGTAAATGATAACAATATCCATAATATTATACAATTCTAAACATAGCGTGTCTGTACAATGAAGCTATTTAAAAAACAACTGGAATAGACTATAAACGATAAAGAACACGATGGTATTTTATTAGATTTCTTGTCTATTTGATCGGGAACGTAAAAATTACTTGGTCGATTTCGATGCGGTTTTCGCGACAATAAATGCTTAGGCTTAAAATCTGCACTACTTTCTATTCTGGGAATCCCGCGGGAAATATTCTAGGAATAATTTAAAATGGTCAGATTAAAACAAATCGAATTCCATGTAATTTTTCACTAATCGATCGTAAATTTTATGCAATAAAATGTGTGAATTTGTGTCCCGGGAATCCCGCGGGAATTCTAAATCAAGCGTGAACGAATTCGTTGCTATATCCTGGTGTATTATATAATGTTGCTTCTCCGCAGGAGGCTTTATGAAGAGACTAAAAGTCCACGTGTGGTTATCTTACCCATTAAACATGGAATAGAGGAACTACGGCTTAAGCTCCAGTAATAGAATTATTAAAGGCACCAAGTGGGGAATATCCCATACCAAACAGCAGTATATCTCTCGATACCCATGCACCTATGTTGTCCTTTTTTGAAGGGTCCATGCAATGTATGGTACGATACCGCTTGTGTATTCTATCCATAATATTCTTCCTTCATTACGTAACACTGGAGCCATGGTCCCTTTCCATTTCGTGGAACTATGATCGACTATATAAGAATCTAGTCAGTCTCAATCTCAGAACTCAATATTTGCCATGATTTTGTATTAACACACACGCAGCGAGAGAGTCGGTTGGTGTTTCACCACAATATGATTACAGTAACATTGATTACATTGATCTACGTAAGTGTTTTCCTATAGTATCATGCAAGCTTTTCGAAACCGGGGTCAGTTCATGTCTCGCGAGAGAAGTTGAAATTTTTAATCATAATTGTTTGGTCAGAAAGATTTTGTATGTGGTTTATGAATCCGTTTATAGATATAATTTCTTTTCGACTTGGCTGATACAAAATAAAAATAAATAGGCAATAAATGATCACGGGCTGTGTCTAATATAAATGATTATTTGCTGAATGGTCATAATAACTATTTCCAATTTATAAATGACGTTTGATTTGATGGATGTTTATCTTTAGGAGGGTGTAAAATGCTATGTTTACCTAGATTTCTCTACAGCATAACTTGCGTATTAGTACATATAAATATATATGACACATCGGGCTAATATTCTAAATGTGTAGGGTGTAGTGATATCCAACATAATTTTACGAACCGAGGTCGAGTGGAACCATTTGCCGGAGTCTGTGTTAGAATAAATAAGGGCGGCTTGCATGACGTTCCTTAAATTCGTTTAAGAAACACAAAACGCATTTAACACCCTTAGGGCGGCTTGCATGACGTTCCTTAAATTCGTTTAAGAAACACAAAACGCATTTAACGCCCTTAAATACGATAAGCGTCTTGCACAACGCTAAATTTACCGGTAAATAAGTTTACAGAACTGTCAAAGTTAATCATCCAAAAATGGATATTTAACTGCCTAAAACGCGTTTAAACATTGTCACTCGCATGTCTTTATGAAATGGTCACTTATAAAAAGTCAATTACAGATTGTCACTCGTATATTATTTGCTTTAATTATTTATCTCAATTCTAAATACCCATTATTCGTACAAACTAACATGGTGGCAGAGTAATAAAGTTAAGGAATTGGATCCAGTAAGGATATTTTAACTACCAAAGAATAAAAACAATATTCTAGCATTGTACTCGACCTGACGTTCACAATGGATAAGGCGATCGCAGAGGCTTCAAGGTAAAAATAATGCACCTAGATGGTAAAAAATATAAGCCTTGGCGGTATCGTATTGAGACAGCGTGCAGGGCAAAACCCGGCGCTGAAGAAATTTTGCAAGGAAAACTTCAAAAGCCCGATGAGCCTGCAGCATCCGATGGTGCAGATGCTAAAGCAAAATATGATATAAATTTACAACAATTTCTAAGAATTAACTGTGTCTTTTTAACTCTGATGAAGACAAACATGACGGATGAGATTCTAGAACAAGAACGCTTATATAATGGAAGCAGCGAAGACGAAGATCTTTGTCTCAAATTCTTTGATTATAAAAAGGACCATGAACATGAGATGGGAAGGGAAATCTGCATTAAACGACATTTCAAAAACTCTTTTCATAAATTAATGTTTATTATTCTTTATGAAATTGTAAGTTATTAAAAAGTCAATTACAGATTGTGACTTGTATTTTATTTGATTTATTTGTCTCAATGCTAAATACCCATAACATCGAAAATAAAACCGCACAGCAAAAGATTATTCTTCAGGTTGCCGCCAAAAATTCCGAAGTAAATTTAACCAAACGAACAAAATTTCAAATGTCAATTTGAGATTGGCCAATTAAAATCCTTTTTACGCAGGAAATAACTAACATTAAAAATAAATTTCGTGTGTTTGTTCGATAAAATGTACCGCCACGTGTAAAGGATCACATCTGGCTGTTTTACCGATGGCATAAATACATTTTACTAAATGACATGGGAGAGTGCCTCATGCAAGACAACATAAATGCATTTACTATTAAACGCGTTTAGAGAGTAAAATAAAATTAACTAATTTTATTTAAAGACGATCGTTATGCAAGCGGGCCTTAAGTATTTACTAGTTTACCGAGCTCTATCCTAGATCACATCGTCACTTAACATTAGGTGAGCTAGCTCTCAAACGCAAATCTAACTACCAATAAAATAACCTCAATAAGTTGTTGACCCCGCTTATTTTTCAAGTGTTACAAAGAGACGAGGATTTACTCTATGTTCAAGAAGTGTCATAGGTTACCTGCCATAGTCAGGCAAAATTATTCTCCCGTGTGACTGACTCAGGTAATACAAGAAACATCGATGTGAGTATAAGTAGGTATTCTGCAGGGTCACTAGTCCTACTACCTCTATCCCTGATAAGTAGAGTGAAATACACAATTTATTTTTATCTCCGGAACAATGTGTTTTAGGCTTAGATACGCTACAAAGTTTTCTATCCAGGCTGTGCATCTCTGGTATGCGTTGCCGGTAGATACGCGATCTGCTAAATCTGTCTATTCGAAAGAAAGTCTGTTGACAGGACCGTCTTAACCCGAGGGTGCGAGCCGACGACCTTATTATATACATACTTTCACATATTTACCTAATCTGCTACTTCTGATAATGTCTTAACATCATCTCAAGACGATCACTGCAAACATAATGAACAGGAAACATATTGTAAGTTATTGACTATATTGTTTTTTTTTTCTTACTGGAATGAGGGGAGGGGGCTTATTAACGGCCCTGTCTGTTGGAAAACAGACGTGTAAGAAACGTGTCTATCTATACAACTTCTTTATTATTTGTTGTATAGGTATATGTTCCTACGTATAAATTAAATTACATAGCTATATATAGTAATTTTGTACTTAGGTATTAATTATCTATCTTTTTTTTTTTTTTTTTACAGGGGTTGAGGACCGTAGGCCGCGCGAAAGGGAAATGTCGCTGCCCGTGTGTGGGATTCGCCGGGTTGGGGTGGCACTAGCACCCCACGTTGAGATGTGGGGAACTATTGCCACGCCGCGGTTAGGGATACCCACTAAAACCCCTGAGCAATCACGAGAGTCCTTTGTCCAGGCTGCGGGCTCGCTCGCGCATTCACCACCAGCCTGGACGGACGGTGGCCGGCCCCTTGCGGGCTGGCCTCTCCATTTGGTAGCCGGAGATTTGGGTCTCTCCGGCTTCTCTACCTCACCGCGAGGTGAGAGAGGGCGCGCGGGTCGGCGCGCGTCCCTCCTCTCCGACCTTTGTGTGCGGGCGGGTCCGGTTTCCCCGCCGGTCGCTCGCACGGCCGTAGCCTACGGCGGCTGGAGGTCGTCATGGACGACTCTGGGACGCCGCCGCCGACTCTGACGGGAGGGGAGCGTCGTGGATTGCTCCCTCTCCCGCTCCGCCGTCTCCTTCGCGGACATGACGGTCTCGCAGAAGGAGGCGGCTGCGTTCCACGCGTCGGCGCTCCCAACCATGGCCTTCACCACGGCCGGGAGGGACAAATCCGCCCCGATGGCTGTGACGAGATCACGGCGCTGCTCGTCCCAGGCTGGACACACCTGGAGGGTGTGCAGCGCCGTGTCTTCGTCATCGCCGACGCAATGGTGGCACCCTGACGTCTGTTCGCGCCTTATTTGCCACAGGTACCTCCCGAAGCAACCATGCCCCGAGAGGACCTGCGTCAGGCGAAACGTCAGGGTGCCATGACGCCTCTGCAGCCATTCTGGCATGATTGGCCTTACCGCTTGGATAACGGCGAGGCCTGCGCTGGGGTTCAGAAGGCGGACCGCCCACTCTGCCACCTGGAACTGGCGCAACTCGTCTCTGCGCCCCTCTATCTCGCGGGGGGCAGGTCGGCTAACACTGGACTCCTTTTCCTTGCGCCACACGTACAAGGAGGCCAGTGTTCTGGACTCCAGGTCCCACGGCAGAGCACCGGCTAGAAGGGAGGCCGCTTCGAAGGATATCGTGCGATATCCTCGGACGGCTCTGACGGCCAGCATACGCTGTGTCATTAATTATCTATCTAATTCAACTGCACGCCAACGTTGTCTTTACATTAAAGATTGTATCCATCCAAAGATTGCCTGGAAGTGAGCAAATAAGCCCTTAAGAAATAAGGCCACCCATTGTACTACCTTCCAGCATTTAAGATTATTGTGTGTTTCTTTCAATCATGTTGATGAACAATAAAGAGTATTGTATTATATTTTATTGATTTTACCGCTGTTAAACCACCACGACTTTACATAGTTTAAAACAAAGTCACTTTCTGTGTCTGTCTCTAATTCCTCCAAAACCATGCAATGGATTTTCAACCGGTTTTCACCATCAGTTATATAATTTTTCAAGGAAGGTTTATATACTAGCTTCTTCTGCAGCTTCTCTCGCGATATGTAATAACCTAATTAAATGTTATGTAAGTGAAGTAGAACTACTTAATAAAGTTTGAAGGAAAACTCTAGTTTATTATAATTCATGATTTAGCTGTCATATTATTTTCTTCATGTAAACTAAACTGACCATTCCTCACAGCATGAGGCGATTTCACCCAAAAGAATCATAAGCCACAAGAGGGTTATACTTAAATAAATGACGTCTCGTCCCACAAAGTAGATACTTAGAAACAGAACCTTGTATATATATGTAAATAATCCTTCCAACGATCCAAAAAAAGTCTTCACCCACTACTGAAATATTCATAATACAACAACTCGCTGGTAATTTATTTACTTATTATATACGAATGGAGTTAGTAAATGATTATGAGAATTTAATAGCTTTTGTTTTTATAAGAAGTTCACAAAAGTATACGAAATGCTATCTACATTTATAGTATAGGATCCCGATATACAACGACCTTCACCGAGATGCTTATTTGATGAAACCTATTTTATATTTAATTTAATGTGTCAATAAATATATTGCATATGGGTTGCCTAAAAAATTTCAGTCCAGTATCATATGAGTAATTAATAATTAAAAAAAATATTTTTTTTAACATTTCACCGGTTTGTGTATTAAACAAAATCTATACCAATCGAAAGTATGTAGCCCATAGAATATGCAAATGTTAGGTTGCCTATTCTTTTCCGGTCACAACTCTTGGGTAGCCAGGTATAATCATTTTCATGTTCAAGATCAAATAGCATGCGCACTCTCTTTCTTTAAATGGACGGACTTCAAACAGCTGCTATGCTGTTTCCTCTTCTATCGCATGGGATATGGTTGGTTGGGACCTCCCAGCCACACATATCCTCTCGCAGCAATATTTCACTTTTCAAAATTCGGCAACTGGAATTCGGGACTGATTTTTCGCAGGCAACCCTATACCACCGTGTTCATAATGAAATAATCTTTATTTTCATTTAATTTTATTTCAATAATCAGACCGATGCACAATGCTAGTATCGATTTACCTGTTTATACCTGGCTACCCGAGAGTTGTGACCGGAAAAGAATAGGCAATGGTGGTGCGGGTGACAAAGGTAAGAATTTGTTGGTGTTGGAAAGAGGCAAAATCCACAGCTGGGTAGATAAAGCGGCACTCACCTGCGGATTCCCAATCCTCGTTCCTTAGAATAGCACGTTCAGCACGTCTTCCGAAATTTGCGTATTATTCACACCAACAACTGAAGCGGGTTTACAGGTAAAAAGCGTTCTTGTGATTGCACTTAATGCGCGTGCGGTTATCGCGAGGTCATCGACGTACTGGGCCGCCCGTCGGCACGAATCATGGTTGGCCGACAGGTGGCACCACCTGTCTCTATCCAGCATGCGGATTTGCGGGAAGGAGGGGAAAGGTAATATAAGGCATAAGGCGCCTCACCAGGCAACCTAACATTTGCATGTTCTATGGGCTTCATACTTTCGATTGGTATAGAATTTGTTTAATAAACAAACCGGTGAAATGTTAATTTTTTTTATTTATTGTTAATTAATCATATACTGGACTGAACTTTTTTAGGCAACCCATATGCAAAATTTTTATTGACACCTTTAATTAAATATAAAATAGGTTTTATCAAATACACACTCGGTGAAGGTCGTTGTATAGCGGGATCTTAGCCTAATAGTTGAGCTGTTCGAAGAAGCCCCATTTAAAGTTTCATATAAACAATGAAGAACTAACTTTGTAACAGTGTCAAAATAATTGATATCAAGTTAAAACACCATATTTCGCTTATTTCTATAGAAACGTAACACCATGACAACGTTATGTTTGTCAACACTTTTTTTCTTAAATATTAGTGACGTGAGCTGATGAACATTGATGTATAATCGAAGTGTCTTTAGAATCGTTGTCATTTGAAACTCGATAAAACGAAAAAGCGACTCTAAAAAGAGATAAACACTATATACATATAGGACTAAGCCTGCGAGAGAATGAGATATGAGTTTTACATTGTATAGCACAGATTAGAAAGTCAATAAGACCGATGGTGAAACAAAGGTCCAATTTGGACTTAGAAATAAAACTAATAATAATATTTTTAGGCTAATTATCCTACAAGTAGTCTGGGAAGCTCACTCTAAGCGATAAGGCCGCCTATTGTTGTGCCTAAACATACTGTAATTATAGTATCTACCGTGTCTGTTATATTTATGAGCAATAAAGTTATATATGTAATATATCTTATATATAAAATTCTCGTGTCGCGGTGTTTGTAGTTAAACTCCTCCGAAACGGCTTGACCGATTCTCATGAAATTTTGTGTGCATATTGGGTAGGTCTGAGAATCGGACAACATCTATTTTACATCCCCCTAAATTTTAAGGGTAGTCCACCCCACATTTTTTTTAATTTTTTTATGATACAGCATTAAAAAATACATACAACCCTACATTTTCAACCCTCTACGATCAACCCCTATTTTTTCGGGTAGGACGACGTCTACCGGGACAACTAGTATATAAAATGTACCTATACATTCAAGAACCAATACGTGTATAACACAAACTCTTCTATTAATGTACAATCCATTCCATTTCAGCACAACCTACTGCGCTCTGGTACAAGTACTCATTCCGAATGCGCAGACTAACTTGTGAACCTATGAATAAATTTCCCATCTCCAGCTTTTAACCCACTCCAGGCATTTCAAGATGTTCCGATGGATAATCCGCTTATACTAGTTCCAAGTATACTTTATGGCGTACAGTTTGTAAACTTAGCGCTGGGGTATTTTCTTAAAAGCCTTCAGTTTGCCTTTGGCGGACTAGAGATTGTGGTTGTTGCATATTGAGTGAAATTGCAAGATTGCTGAGCTACATCTACTTGGAAACTGTTTCTGTAGTATTAAATTATTTTAACTAGAAATCTTTTCATAATGATTCCTTTACTTGTACATTCTTTATTGGTCAATCGTTTCGTGTATATCTTCATAATGTTTTAGCAATTATTATACTTAGGGTTTTGTGTTAGTTAAGGAGGTTCTATAGCTTCACTTATTAGGAGTTTTGAGATGCAAACTATAAAGTTTGTATCTCAAAACTCTTTATAGGTGAAGCTATAGAACCTCCTTAAGTAAAAGGAATAATCTTTAACATCATTGAAAGAATGATAGCAAAATGATGGTGTCACTTCTTTCAATATTTTATTCCAAGCAAAGAGTACATTGAATATATGGAGATAGTCTTCAGTCGTGAGAATCATACTACTAGCACATCTAGCGAATAACAATGGCGCTAACTCGTGTATGAACGTACCTAATATATGCATGTGTGTGTGTGTGTTCATGTGTGTGTGTGTGTTCATGTGTGTGTGTGTGTTCATGTGTATGTGTACGTATAGCGGGTTTGTGTATACACTTCTGTCTTATTCATAGAGAGAGTAAGTTTGAACGATTATGGTTCCTAAAGAAGCGTTCAAACTTATTCTATATATTGTATGCTTAGGTATGGAGATTTCTTCCACCAGGAATTCCAACTGTATTTGAAATAAAATTTCATATTATTTGTAAATTGTATATAATTTTCATTAATACATATCACTGCACATCAAGTTTTGTGTTGATATAAAAATCCAATAGTGTGTTTGGTTGGTCGAATTAAACAGATTCACATGTCACATAATATAAATCAGTAACTTCGATATCCAAAAGCAGTTGTCCTTAATAGATTCGCCAGAGTCCAAAACTACATAAAGATCGTTAATAATAATCCACTTAATAAAACAAACAGAAAACTATCCCAGAAGTTAAATAAGTTGAAAATATGACGAAAGTCGGCAGTTGATTTGAATATGCATGTTTATTGAGAAATATTAAATATTATTATATTCGATTAAATAAAAATGGTTTTCATTTGAGTTTTTTTGATAATGTCATTAATAACAAAATAATGCTAAGCAACGAGCTGCAGTCTATGGCAGGTACTAAGAGTTTATTATCGACCATGTAAATACTGCATAATGTAGAAACCATTTCAGTATCGAATAATCGATAAAATAAATCCAGTCAGATATTTGTAAATTTTAAGGATAATTCTAGGCATATGTTTCTTATGACTAACAACAGGTAGACGGAATCTCCCATACTAAAATCTAAAGGAAGGCGATTTTGGAATATGAAACTATATTAAGATTTACCATCGCAAGGATGAGATGCAGAAGTCTCCGAAGTAGCGGACCCACGTCCCACGTCCGCTCCTTTCTACAAAACGGCTAATGTCTGCAAAACGGCTTATTAAAAAGTAAAGAGGGATATAGCTCATTCGCTCTATAGAACTGTACTACTCCTTTAGCTCAGCAGCGACACGTAATAGAAATTGAGCCGACAACTCTCACTATAGTCCATTCAAGAGCCTATAGAGCTAAATCGAGTCGTGTTGTGAGACGTAGGTACGAAAAAATTCTAGATCAAAATATCATTGGCGTAAACAAAATATTTTTGATCTATTTTGAAAGAATGAAAGATGTAATATTTATTAACGTTTCTTATCAATAAAAAGAATGTCATCATATACAAATATATGCTTAAGTATGTTAAGCGCGCCACTTTCCTCTATCCTGAACAGTATCTAGTCTTCTCAGTTGTGAAGTTCGTTTAGGTGATCCACTCTTATCTTTTTAGTGATACTGACTGGTCGCCCCAAGTATGCTTTCTTCACATTCCAATCCTCCTCCATCCGTTCTACGTGACCGAGCTAGCGGAGATACTGAGCCTTTCTCTCTTCAATTATTCTAGGCTCGGCCACGAGGTTTTCTATGTCGGAGTTGGTTCGGACCCTTACTAAATCCTCTGTTTGTTGGACCCAAACAGTAAACTTGCCAATAACTTATTGTTTTAAATTATGTTTTTATATTTGATTAAGTTCTTAAATTTTGTAAGTAATAAAAAAACTACAGTAGGTACAATTTTAAAAAAGTTGCACAACTTTCAATGTTTAAATTGGTAAGCATATTTGGGCATTATGATTTGTTGTTGTTGTTAAAAAATTTCCAATTCATGTCTTAATATAACAAATAGATTATTTTATTAATACATCTTAGTCCGTAAAATATAGCTCATAAATATGTAGTAACATTGAAATAGTTTGTATTGGGAACATTTGTTACCCATGCAGACGCAACCAATGTGTATACTACATAAGTTAACGCACATATCATTGTAAAGAATGCTTTACTCCATTAAAAAAAAAATTACGTAGGGTTTGTCGATACATTAATCGTCAAGGTATCGATTAACTCAATTTAATAAGATCATAATAAGCCATCCCTAACTACATTAGCAAGTATTGACACTATCGTAATTTGGCACTTATTTTTTCAATGACTCGCATTTAATTTGGTTAGTTATAAAGAGTCTTAATTAAATGTATTCAAAAATATATTAAAAAATATTTATTTCTTATAAATATTTATGTTTTTATAAATGTTTACTTATATATAAATAACTTAGAAAACAAATATATGTGAAGCAAAAACTTAAGGATGCTAGCAGTGCTATCTGTCATGTAAAAGTTTTAATCATTCTACGAATAACCTGACTAAATTAAAAGGACCGAGAGATCTAAGCACTAACAGGAAATTGAAAACGTTCATAAATCTATAAGTTAATAGCGATTTTTTTTAATTTTTTTTCACACTCATTTGTTTTAAGTTTAAACCGCATGATTCCAAGTAAAACATCTATGCTACAATGAAACTCATATTATTCAATTTATTCCTTTATTAGTTTTACATTAATATTTTGTAAGGATATTGTGATTATTAATAAATGTTAAATATGTTATAAAGTATGTCGGATTAATTGTATGTTATATTTGTTTTTCTTTTTTTTTATCGCTCCTTACCCTGTATAGGGCTCTCACCCCAATTTATTATGTATTATATTAGAATAGTCAATGGTAAAGTTAACTTACATTATTTTTATAATCTTACAGAAAGCCGCAGCCCCCTAGATTTTGTACAAGGGTAGCAAGTTATGACGTTATAAATTTAACGACTCAAATAACGCGTTAATTATGGTTTAAACAGTAATTATATATATTTTCAATACATTATATTACGTTAGCGTGCGTGTATATATCTAAATAATTTTTGAATTAATTGTCAACATATCATGTACCTACCCAAATGAGAGATAGAAATGAAATTCAATGTAAAGTGGGATTATACAGGTCTCGAAAATTCGTAGTTTTTTCTATAGCTGAAATTACAGCAGACAAGCTGACTGCCGAAATGATGAAAATTATTTAATTTAACAGGTTTTAAGATATAATGCTTAGAATACTAATAATATGCGAGTAAGAAAAGCAAATATATTGATCTGGCTCACGAGGTTACTGCCATTTGGAACATTTGGAGTCTACATTTATAGTGCCGATAGTGGTGTCCGTGAACGGACTAATAGTGAAGAGCCTTGACTGCCACCTTGAAAAGCTCTCGCTCAGTTTATGGTTGAAAGGATGGGTACACAGAAGGCAGCTCTGCGGCCCGTATTCTGAGGAGGTTTCTATCTCTGGAGCCTTAACCACCGGTAGCTTAGGCCCTATGCCTTGTTGGCGGACATCGGTTTTTTATATTTTTTAATAAATTAGTGTACATATATTTTTTATAAGATTTACATTAAATAAACATTAAATGTGTTATAATAATATTCTCATTCCCTTCAATATTCCTACACTGATCTGGGCTTGTCCTTGGGTGCATTGTTATATGGTGTAGACAGGGGTAATCGCCGGTCAGTATCATACCACATTTATCTAAGGGGCATCTACGTGTTGGCTTTTCCATGGCCCCACGCAAGCCCTCCAAAAGTACGGGGCATTTTTATAGCCCGTGGTCTTCAGAGATAATAATAATTATTTATTTATTTCAGACACAAAGATTCATATTTGAACAATTAAATTAATTATTAAAAATTAAAATTAATAAATATCCATCAGTACTGACTGATCAGAATTAAGAACTGACTGCAGTTCTTAATTATTGAATCATTTCATTAACATATATTAAGTCGTAAAGGGCGAGCCCATCACTAGCTATTAAACTATTGACAATTCACAGACAATAATATTACTTAAACATGGAAGAAGAATACTTTTGACGTGGTAGAGTAATGCTGGAGATATCTCGATTATATCCTGTTATATCGGCTGTGATCGGTGTGATACCACTCTGTCACTAAATATCATCGTGAAACGGTTAGCTTTGAACTAATCGTGTTTAATGCGATTAGTAAGAGTTCCAAAGGTGCATTTCTCCCTTCCGCATCCTATCTTCCCTAACCCATGTCCCTTATCCAATGTTCCTTATCCCATGTTTCTTATCCAATGTTCCTTATTCCATGTTCCTTATCCCATGTTCATTATCCCATGTTCATTATCCCATGTTCATTATCCCATGTTCATTATCCCATGTTCATTATCCCATGTTCCTTATCCCATATTCCTTATCCCAAGTTCATTATTCCATGCTCTCTATCCTACCCTAAAGGATTGCAACGCGAGTATAACCAAGTTCCATTTGGTGGGCTATCTGCCTGCATGGCAGCTTCGCAATAACAAAATACTACTGAAGAAGTGTTAGACAAATAATATCCTGAACATTCACAAACCTAACCAAACACTAAACCCGAAACCATTTTAAATCGATTAGCCAAAAAAAAGTGTAATAACAAAGTCGTAAGATTGATGGCGGGCCAAGGTTGCCCTCGGGTTTTTCCAAAGCGCCCAAATCCAGAAAGGGTTAATAATGAAGGCCCTTCGCCGCGTACTAATGCTGCTTTAACTCTTAAAAGGAGTTTCGTATATTGTATCTGGGGTTTTTATTGTGATTTTCTTATAGTAGTTGTATCCTGTTAATTACATCAGTGTAGGAACAGAGAGAGATACAATTTCCTGCGGTCAGACAGCCCTGTCGTAAGAGGTGACATAACCCATAGCCAGATGGTAGGGTATTTGCCCGTCTGGATCGTCACCACTGGTCTAGAGTATGCCGCCATAACAACTAGCCACCTTGAGTTGTGTTCCAGTGTCCCTTTAGATAGCGGCAGCTCATTGGTAGCATCTTAGGTGTTACAAAATTAAATGTCCATGGGTAATGGTAACCACTTTCCATCAGGTGGGCCGTCTGCCTGTCAGCCGATCTCAAGCAATAGAAAAAAGCTACAGTCCTTGTTTAAGATTCAGTATCTAGCTATTTGGGCAAAAAAAAAAATTATAATAATATAGTATGAAAATTTTAAATCGGTCTATCCGTTATGACTCAGTGATTTATATAATACTGTACTTATGTAATTCTGATATTGCGAAAAAATAGGAATGGCTGGCTAACTTAGGACTGAAAAACAGTCATGCGGCAAAATATTCGCTTCTACAATTGTTGTGGCGACGCTAACGATAAGCGAATTGCGTCAATTTTATAGAAAAAGAAGTGTGGGATAATTTCGAAGATAGTGGGAAGAAAGAGCACGCAAGTACCTGTTTGTTCAAACAATAGACGTGAGCGACTCCTATAGGCTTCTCACTGCACTTCACACTTTCACCTTCATTAATTATGTTATAGTTTATTAAGAAATTTACAGTATTTGATAATAAAGCGGTGCGGCATGGAGCGATATTAATTGTATTTCATATTTATTGATGTTAATTTATTTTATTTGATGACATAACATGAATGACTGAACTGCGCGCGAATGGGAAACGCGTCGTCAGATTTGAAGAGAGAATTTAAATATTGTGAATAAAAGATCGTATAGGCCGAAAGAAGATTATATGACGGAACCAACATTATTGAAAATTATATCTCTAACCTTTGAACTACAAAGTATAAAATTTCAAAAAATAAGGTAGAATCTAAATAATATGTTTAATTAAAATTAGTTTTAATAAAATGAATTCCGTATTTTTTCAGATATGAAAAAATTCAATTCTTCGTTTAATATTCCATAAACCATTGACAAAAATAATTATTATCTAACATCATTTATTGTCTGACTTTCTAAAATGCTCTTCAGTGTAACTTAGTTTTTACAATACCTTTCGAATTTGAATTCGAAGCACGTTAACGTTAAAAATAGTGTTTTTTTCATTTCCAAGTTAAGTTTTAGTTTCTATATATGAATTGAAGCTAAATAAAACAACAAAAACGTATTTTCATGTAGTATAATGAATACTTAAATTATTTTTTATTAGAAAGAATATTTTATTCATTCACATTCAGGCCTTAGTCAGTTTCGTCTTAATACAATATTCTAATGGCCAAAACAATACGCAGGGAATGCAACATAATGTAAGAGCGTAGAATGCAGGTAGATAGTCTCCATAAACATCTTTTAGTTGACCTGAAAAAAACATGCTTTAAATTTATTGTTTAATTTTCGCGTGAGTGCATAGAGTTTACATTAAAAATTCCACAAATGTGATAAAATGATGAAATGAAAAAAATTAACATGTGCGAAAAAATAAAGGCATTTGCATTTTATTAAACCTAAAAATAATACAAATAAACTAGAACAGTACTTTTTGGCAGGTTTGACACATCAGTTATCTCGATGTGCACGTTTTATCACGATGTTTTCCTTCATCGTTGTTAACACGTGGTAATCGTAAATATATGCACATTATGTCGCAAACCTGCCTAAGAGGTGCATGCGTTCGGGCAAGGATTCGAACCCGCGCCCTTCGAATTTACCTACCATACATAGTATTAATATAAATCCCAGAGGTTGCCTGTACTATGTCTAAATAGCTCAACACTAAATTGTCTTTGGTTGTTTTAATCTAAAAAAAACATTGTAACGCTTACAAGTGGATCCTAAAAATAATAACATACTCGTATAAATGGAAAAGTATTTATATATTATTTAATGTTATTAATTTGGCTGTTTGTTTGATCCTTTTTAATGAAGTTTGGAATAAACCAATGATACACATGTTAACCTTATTTTATTCGCTGACTTATGAATTCGAAAATATTTGGATAATATTCTTGAGTTTATTTAAAGCTTAATGAAGTCACACATGACATTTAAAATGCTCTCAATATTTACGCAAATCTTTATTCAAAATGGCATTGTCATAATTACTGTAAAAAAACAATTCATAACACTGGCCCACAAAATAAAAGAAATGTGGTCTGTGCTTTTGCTGAATCCTAATCTGGGATCAGTTTGGTCCATGCAACCTCAATTTTTGAGGGGGTCTGAAAAATACCCTTACATACGGCTGCATACGTCTTGTCATCCCAGTGGACAACGCACCACTGGCTAGCAAAAAGTGGGAGCGCATATATTAATAGTTGATCTATCTCGCTCGCACATCATGCATCCCGCTCACACACTGTGCTATACATAGCAGTACGGCTTGTTAATATATGTACCTACTTAAGGTAACCTTTTCCAAAATAAATCACTTCAGTTCACATCAGCACTCGATAAACTAGTGAATACTACTCTCTGCCATCTGAAGTATTATTTAACCTCTACCTATCGCTGCTACAACTTGTATTGGTACATATATAGACAAACATGATAAAGTTTGAAAATTTTAGAATTATTCGCTGAATATGATGCAAACACTTCATTAATACATATTAAGTATATGTCACAATCGATAGCTCATTTATATCCGGTTCTCACTAATAACAACATTAAATAAAACTTACTTAAAATTATCTATAAATTACAAATATACAAACCTAATTAAAATCGTAGTTTAGAAATAAATTATACATACAAATTAACAAAAAAACTAAGCCATACAAATTGAAAAACTCCTAACAAATTTATACACTAAAATAAAACACTATATATAACAAACATTTAAATTAGCTTATATTATGGAAATTCCTAGCATTACATTATATCTTAACTAAATCTTAGAATAATTTATTACTAGGTAGCTCAAGATTAACACGGTAAAAAGTGGACCCAATTTCTCATTGTTCCCAGGCAGTGATTTATCTCAAGTGCGTTGTCAGTGACGGCCTAAGCTTACCAATCCACTCGAAAAATAACTTTGATAAAACTATGTAAATGTTTCATCTTCTGCAAAAATGAGTCGTTGGAATTTTTGATTATATTACGCGGTTTTTAGGTTACGGATTTACACACTAGGGTCCTTAATTGTAATCGTTTCTTAAATTTAAGGAAACTGCTCAGCAACTGATTAGTGAAAATCTTACTCATAAATTCCTCTTTAGCCGAATATTTTGGGTACAACCTACGCTAATCATTCAAATTTCGTTTATCTGTGCTCCTCTTAGGTAAACAACAGGAAGTGTAAGTGAAAAAAAGATATTCATTGATTAGGGTCTGATTCAGATTCTCTTACTTAAGAAATGCCTAATCGTTTCTTAGCGAGATTATCAAAAGTAAGGCCGTTAGAATCCCAGAATCCTTTAACGTAGTCCATTTAAAAGAATGGTACTTTGACTGGGTCCTAACCTACGACTTTCATTTGAATGACATGAATGTCGTAGCTACTAATTCATCAAAAGTTATTGGAGATCACTAAAACAACTATCATCTCACTTATGCTATTCAAATAATTCTAAAGACCATCTTCTGGCGTATATAGCTATATTCCGAGATACTTTATTAAAAAGCATAATACATGTACAACGATTTCACAAAGATATTTCAAATAATCCATTAATATGATTATCATCTTGCTAAATACGCATCTTCTTTAAATATTTTAAAATAAACTCGTTTTCAGCGTCTGTTGTTTATAGCCCCTAACTCCTCCTAAACCACGCAATGGCTTTTTGAGTGATTTTCACCATTAACTAGATATTTCTTACGGACAGTTTATATATCTTCTATATATGTATATAAAATTCTCGTGTTACGGTGTTTGTAACAAAATTCCTCCGAAACGTGTCAGCGATTCTTATGAAATTTTGTGTATATGTTTAGTAGGTCTGAGAATAAATAGGACGTAAACTAGTTTTCATACCCCTAAATGATACGAGTGGTCCACCTCAATTTATTTTATATTTTGTTCAATTTTTTATTTAGATTTTTTATGATTTGTCATTAAAAATACAAACAATTTTCACCCTTCAACCAACCCTATTTTTTAATAGCGATATTAGTACTTTAATAATTTTCTACTTTCGGCGGTCGATAATTGATTAGTTAACACTCGATCAGTTATTCCCGCCAGGCGTCTACCGGTGTCAATTCTCACCCCGTAAACAGCACGGATTAGGGATGCGAACAAAGCCTGTTATCCTGTTTTTCTCACACAATAAGCTTTCTCTCATTCACTAAAGTTTAGGGCCTAACCTTACTGTTTTTTAAAGGTTTCTAAGAAAGGCGTTATAGAATTTCTTAGAGATCGGCAACGCGTTAGCGACACACCTGGTATTGCAAACGTCCATAGGCGACGGTAACTGCTTTCCATCAGGCGGGCCGTCTGCCTGTTTGCCTGCTTCACCCAATAAAAAAAGGTAAGTAAAAATATACCAATAGAAACAAACCGATCAACGGCGAGCACACAACATTTATCACTCCAGCAGCAAGCATGAAAATGGCATATGCACCAGGAAAATCTTCATGGGTTACGTAGTTGGAAATTACCAAGGGACTGGCCACGTGGAGCCAGGCTCTTAGCATGCCCAGCGTTGCTGTCACACAGGCAACCCACACGAAATCAGTTGTTTGCAGTATTACTGAAAGTAACAAAATCATTTATTCGTGATTGGTGAGGTTACTATCATTATTCACATATTTATTTTATTATTATTATTTATTCACGAATAAATTTAATCTTGAAAAATTATTATTCAAGTTAAACAATTAAGATTGACGTCAGGAGCCTAAAACGGCCACTTGTACAGGTATCCGAATAAAGTGGAACTTTATGCTCTGAGTTAAAACTAACAACATATACTATGTAAATAGACACGTGTCAATTTCACTACACGAGTCTCCAAAAGCAACCGCTTTAGGCCCTTCATAGATTCGCAATAATCAACGGAATAAATCCAATTGATGGATGAAGAGAGACGAAAAAGTATCACAGTTTAAGTGTCTACCAAGCAAACTTTTCTTTTCACATGATGAAAAAATATATCTAAAAGATGAATTCCTAAATTCATCTTTTAGATATATCACATCAAAAAAGTAATGAAAATCAGATTATTAATTTACGGATTATATATACACATGCAGACAGATAATAAAAACTAATAAACCTTAGCACTGTTCCAATAGTTGTATATCCTTTGTATCTTTACCAATTCCAAGAAATCAAATTTAGCCCTAGTACTATTTTATTATAGCGTAATGATAACAGAAATAAATTGTACAATATTAATTATGCCATAAAGATAGAAACAATAAAATATTAAGACTTACCTATTCTGATTAGAAATGTAAATAATGTTGCTACGTAGTACAGAAACCTTGTGTTAATATTGACGATATTGCTGACGATGGCAAGACCGCACCTTCCTGCTACATCAGCGCCAGCGCATATTGATATGCAGGTGGCCACTTGTGTCTGTAATCAAATAATGATCGCCCAAGTAATAAACAGCAGCCCTCAGAGAGACATATGAATAATTAATTTGAATAGTATTTTAATTTTACTGTCAAAGATTTGGATATGTTATTTACAATCGTGGGAAATAATGAACGTTAACTACATTCGATTTTACAGGGTTCAACGTTTCTACTCAATTAACTTCATTTATTGCAAGCAAGCGTGCAGGGACGGAGAAGAATACAATTTTCTGCGGCCTGTCGTAAGAGGCGACAAAACAACCCACAGCCAAGTGGAAGGGCATTGGCCCGACTGGATGGCTACCACCCCTGGTCTAAAGTATGTCGCCATAACAACCTTGAGCTGTGTTCCGGCATTAGTGACCAGGTTCCAGTCTTCCTTAAGAAAGCAGCAGCGCATTTGTAGAAATGTCCATAGGCGATGGTAACCGCTTTCAATCAAGTGGGCCGTCTGCCTGTCTGCTGAATCTCTGCAATAAAAAAAAGAGTTAATACAATTTTACCAAAACTATTTTCTATGCAGCTACAATGAAAATTTGTTAATTCCACTAGATCATTTTAATAGATACTAACGAACGAACGGAGAAAACTAACGTTCTAGAATACGAAGTTTAACAATTGTGGTAGTTTACATTGGTATGTTAAAAGGTACAATAAATTGCAGTTCGCCCTAAAACTGTCCCATTAATGCTATATTTGCATATTATGTCTACTCTATAATAATAAAGTAAATATCCTTTTATGATCCATATTAAATTCTTTATTTACCTATTGACAGCGAATTCTATATGAGCCAATAGCTATTGATAAACGGTTATCGCTCTACTTAATAAAAGAACAAATTAAGGTATACAATAGCACTAGAATGCAATTATATCAACCCTTAGGTCATACACCTGCAGGTTTTGTTTGAGAAAGATGCGCGAGGCGTCTAAAGCTGTGCACGCATTACGATTTATCAATATCGTCCACAACCTTTCACAACTGATTCATCAGCGATTTTATTATAATCTCACGAGTTCTTCGAATTGTTTTGGTTATGTTTTATGTATCCGTTTACCCGTTAGATTATTTTGTCCAGAGCAGTTGACTAGCATTTAGTTATTAGTACAAATTCTAAGAGGTAGACTACTAGGATTTTTTTTGATATAAATTTAGATTGTTAAAATAAATCTTTTACAGTTAAAAATATTTGTAAGTACCTTATCATATCCATATTGAAACAACAACATCGGTTGCAAGATGAAAAAGGTGAGGTCAGAGAAATTAACGAAACTCTGTCCAATGCAGATATTAAGGTAGATCGGATCCTTCAACACCTTTATATTAAAGGTTTCCAATACTTTGCGTCTAAAATAAAAATACAATTTAATATGTTTTAATAATATAAAATACTGTTGATGTAAGAGTTATATATAAATAAATTAATTGAATTACATTTTACCTCAAATTTTCTTTCATAGGCACATCTTTAGTATTAACATCTTGTGTATCATTTGTCCTTAATAAATCTTTATTTTCATCCTTATCCTTTAAGCTTTCAATATCATCTGTAATTTTTAAATTTTATTAGACGTCCTTTGAACTAAGACCAAAAATTGAAATAAACAATAAAAAATACTTGCTGCGCGCATTATTATCTTCTTTTTCAGATTTTTCTTCATCACCAGCATTCCAGGGAGAGTATGTAGTGATATACCAGACACTAACAACAATGTTCCTCTGAATCCATATAAGGACATGAACTTCTTCAATATTTGAGGATATAATATTAAGATAATCCCTTGTAATGCTTTACAAATACTCATTACAGTCGTTCTTTTCTTGATAAAATAATGATTTAAGGTAGCGTATGAAACAGTAACCATCATTCCAAAACCGATGCCTTGTAATAACCCAAATGTAAGTGGTAATTGATATGTATTTGATATAAGTATAGTTAGAAACGATCCTGTACTAAATAATGCTGCTCCTATTAGCCCTCCTGTTCTTACGGAATATTTTTTAGTAACCATGTTAAGTATGAAACCTGAAAATAAATTCTTAATTACAAAAATGTTTTAGATCGAGATAAGTTTAGAAAATAACTTCAAAAATACATTTAATTTTACTTTCTGTAACAAAATCCAAAATTAACTAACGAGTTATTAATTACGATAAATACACAAAGTCGAGTATGTAAAAACTAATGTTAGTTAATTAATATTATTTGCTTTGCTCAATATAAAATTCTTACCTCCAATCGCTAACATTATAGAAAATACTCCATGAGCTGTGGTCAATGATTTAGCTGAAGAAGCAGTTTCTAATATAAAATCATGGTAAATTAATCCAAATGAATTTACATGACCGATGCCACCTATCTGTAATTAGAGACGCGTAAATCCTTTTGCAGCTTATGCATAATATCTCAAATCGATAGGATTAAATATAATTAATGTTTACATTACAAAGTTTTTTATAAATCGTTATTATTTAAATAGACGTTCATAGTACATAATCAAAAATCGAATAGTTTCCGCGGAATAAGCATACACATTTTTGGCGAGCAAAGCCGGATAAACTGATTAATATGTACTTGGATAACAGAAATAAATATAAAATACCTACTAATCCCAGAAAATGCGGCAGTTTCCTCACGATCCAAACCCAATGTTTACACGAACAAAGCTATGAACATTTTAGGAAGAAAATATTCCGTAAGTATGATAAACTTCTCTGACAAACACACATTACATGGGTTTAAAATGCAATTTATTTTATTAAAATTATTTAAGATTAAAAATATAAAGTTGACGCAAATATTTACACCGTGTGTGGATAAAAATAGAAACAGAGCAACGATGTAAACACTACGTCTTTGTCTGCAGCACGAAATCTCCACATACGTGTACTGAGAAATTTGTAACTCAAACAATACTTACAAATGTTATGATAGTCCCAAAGCAAACTGCATATCCCCATGCATCTCTTTCTCCTGCTGGTAACTTAGCGGTTTTTTCACTAGTCTTTCTTGTATTCATTTTCCCAAATCATCCAGCACCAACCAGATCGAATGCTGGAGCAACACTGGGTGGCGGATCTTGTACATAAACAAATGTGCTTAATAAAAGAATTGCACTATTTTGTGCCGTGTGATGTTTATATGATGGAATCTTTGTTCGCTATTACTGGCTCAGCTGTGACAATAACTTCGATTGTTTGTTCTCTCTGATAAAGATCTAATGCGTTGTTGTATTTGATGTTACTATTATTATTTTAATTATGTGTAGCGAAGTTAATACGTCTAATATTGGATTTGATTGAAATATAACAGTCGTAAAAAAACACCTTTTAGGTATTTGGGTATGAACGGGTGTGATTAAAATATCCAATATGTCAAGAACCATCATGACTTTTTGCAGAATTTTACAGTTCTGCCACTTTGTACTTTTAATTAATTTTCTCCTTTTAATTGAGAAGTTAAAGCGGAAAATATATGCGCTACACTCTTACGTAGTAGTTTTCAAAAGATACCTTCATTCCAAGATTTAAAGAAAATTGGCATTCCTTGCAGTGGAGTTTATGTTTGTTTTGATTAATTGTAAGGCAAACAAATATATAATATGATATAAAAACCCAGCAAAAATCTATATATTTTTATCTATATTCACTCGTGTCTTTTACCAAAAATATTTAACTACCTGCAATTTGTATTAGCACCTCCTATTTCGATAGAATGTTCGATAGAATGGATGCAATTTTTTAATTAATTTGTTTTATAGTTTAAACAAATTGTTTTCAAATACAATGAGATACACATTTCTCTAACCCGAAAATTGAAATAATACTGGACTATAACGCCTTTGTACATTCCAAAATACGATTTTCTTATCAACTCAAGCGTAGTTGGTTTGCGCTTGCAATTTAAATAAATGTCATAAAATATCTTTATAAACAACCTTGGTATCTTAAGCATTGTAGATATTATAAATAATTATAGTTATTTTTTTACCTTAATATTTACTTCCTATTTTGTGTTTAATTTTGGTATAAGTGACGCAAAACAAATGTAAACAACTAAAGAAGCGCCTCATATAACAATTAGAAACAAATAGTTTTAACACATGAGAACATTGCGGCATTGTAAACATAAATGCATTTATCGCGTTCACAATAATCATGTATCAGGACATTTAATATAGGGTTGCTAGGTTAAAAACTAATAAGTGATACTTAGGATTTTCTAGTCGAATTAAGATTCACAAACAAATTCGGTTGGTAAATACGCACGCTCGCTGTATTTTTTTCTATAAACAATTTACGGGTAATACATAACAGACAACTTTGATGCTTTGGTTTGTTTGGATCTTGGAGTTCAATAAGTTAAAGATCAAATTATCAAACCATGAAACCATACATACGCCTACATGAATGATTTACTTTCTATCTACCTATTTAATTTCATTGCTTGGCTTAAATAATTTAATAAGAGTAAATAATGTGAATGTTACTATAATAATAATATTATAGTATGTGTACAATGATGACTGCGAAAACAAAATATTATGCATAAAAAAAACATTGTGCCCACCTGAAATAATTGAAAATAGCCCTACATATCTAGTGTGGCCATGACAAATGCGGAAATATTAATTATTTATGATTTTTTTTCTGTCAATCATAATAGCAATTTAATAAAAAAAATGTATTTAGTCACTAAAGTCGATTGTTATAACCAAAATGACTCAATGTTTACGTTTTTTATAGTTTTATAACAAAAAGAGGAGAATTAATGTAAACAAACCTCTTAGCAGTAGTATAAATCGGTTTTAGTTCACCACGCGTGTGTAAAGAAACTGGATGCGTCATTGATGGATAGCCTTGAAGACCAGTTTTTCATGAGGACACAATTCACACACACACACAAACAAGATAGATGTCGTCAGCAGTCATTAGCTGTCCGTTGCTAAGACATGAAGCTTATTTTCATCGTACGAGTACATAGTCCGTTAACTTTTTCAACATACCGACCTAGCGACCTTTTAGTCTATTCATAAGGTTCTTGGGCTGTGTTTTATAATTAATCTCCAAAGACTGCTGATTTATATCCGTATTTAGACATCTCTAGGGTTAAGCAGAGCAACCTTGGTGACTGCTAGCGCCAAGAATGAGGCTTACATGCGTGATCTGACTCCCACGACAGTTAAAACACTACTTTTGTTGATGTTTGTATACCTAATTCATTTATGTAATAAGAATTTTTGTATTTTATTTTAAAAAAAATGTTAATATTAAACTTTGAAATGAAAAATGCGTGTTTTGATCATACGAAGATGGTAACACTAATTGTGGTTAAGTGACGTCACGTGGTGAAATTATATATGACCTACAAAATATAAAGTTTCAATACCTACCTATCTATAAGTCCTATTGCCCATTGTACATTTAATATGACAATCAAATTATTATCTTATCATAATTTCCAGATATGAAACGTCTCGTCGAGGTCTTACAATGTTGCAATAGAAAACATCGAATTAACAATCAATTCGATTGTTTTCAATTATGAAAAATATTTTGAAATTGAGTTTCTTCAATCTCGTAATTCTAATGAATGGGTCTTCTCATTTCGAAAATAGACGGAATATCCGTTATTATTTTTTAATGAACGTATAAATAGAATATTGATAAATTTATGTTTACTTCATTGCTGGCTGACTATTTTTGACCGAATTTTTCTTATTGTATTTTCGTTCATTGTATCAACATATAGTAACATAAAACTTGGAAGTGTTTATCAATCTTACACAATAGGTATTTAAAAGGAAAACAACTTTAAGTTAGTACATAGGTACCGTCTTTTATTTATCCATGTTATATTAGGGATAATTACAATGTTCTGTCAGAGGAATATTGTAAAAACCGCTAGTTTATAATGTAACTATTTAGATTATAAACCATCGATAAATTGTGAAAGGATCATAAAGTTCACTGTGTAAAGTATGCATTTCCGTTACTAGTTTTTATTTTAAAATTCAATTCAAATTCTTTATTTGCACAAAACGTGGTAACATAAATAAAATTTAGTTAGTATACAAGTACAACATGTTGCCCTCTTTGGAGCGCACAAATGTAAGTTGAGGCAACAAAGTTATCTCTATGTTTCAGCTATAATATTATACAATATTCATTATAATTTATAACCCATAAAATTGTGAACCTTCTTTTGGATAATTGGTGTTGGAGACTTCTACTTTATAAACGATAAATAGGTTCCTAGGCGCCGCCAAAAAGCACGTCCGGCAGTAGATTTGATTTAAAACAAAGCGCACGAGCAAACGCAATTACCTAAACAACAGTTTAAAATGAAACTATGAGAGTTTATTTATAAATGTTTCTGCTCGGTCACTCAGTTTCTCACGCAGAAAATTTAAACCACACAATGAATGAAATCATATTTAACATTCTATGCTCTTATGATGGCATTCTTTTGTAATTTAAGTTATTTCTCAAAAAATATAATCAATAATATATAATATTGTAACTTGCGAGTAGGTTAATAAGTCAAACGAATAGCGTGATAGATATTTTTATTCCAATCTGGCAAGAACATTTTGTGTACTTTTTAAACTGTAACACTCTTGTAAACTACGTTTTTAAGCAAATAAATAAATTTGAAGTGAAAAAAGAGTCATGCTGCGACGGCAGCCGGCGTGTGCCAGAGCCGATTGTGCAGATTAAAAAACATTGACATTGACAATCCATGGACGATTTACAATCTCACTAGATTTATTACAAATTGACATGGTTTACATATACATAAAGAGACATAACAACAACATGCAACATGAGTATTGTAAAAAATAAATAACATTAATGATTAAAAATTGTTATTAATAATCCTAAATTACATACCATTACAATACTGGCAGTATTACAATTTCTTTAAATATTCAAGATTAACTCTCGACGCGACTAATGTTTATTTGATCTTTTTTTACAGTTTTGATAATGAAACCGATTATCATAATATTTACTTATATCTACTTTCGTAAACGGGAATTAATTATAATCAATTTTATTTAGGAAATAAATTGAAATAATATTTTCTGCGGAGTTCGCATCTAAATTTCTCTCTAATGAGACGGCTAGTTATTTATTAATTGTTTTAAAATTTGGTATTCTTTTCACAATGGGAATGAACTTACGATTTTTTTATCCCGGAAAAAGGAGTGCGATGTGAGAACGATTTTACGTCGTTTTCAAATCAATTAATAACCCATGTCAGTAATCACATAGGCTAATTTTGAAAAAAAAAATACTTTTCTTACACATGATTTATTGTACCAAATCATAGTGTAGCTTGTAAGGTTCAATTTCGCTAAATAAATATCAAACAGCAAACCAAAGGAAGGGTTGTTTCGAGAAAATATTCTATTTCCTATACATTACTTAAACACGAAATTGCACGGTCATTTGACCGCAATCAATGTTTACCCATTGATTGATTTGGCTTTGTAATCGATTTTTAGGGCAATTTAATAACCATCTCCGATTCAGTTCTTCCAAAAATATTTTCAGCTCAACAACTGTTTCATTAATTATTACATAGGAGACATTATTTCAAAAGCCTGAATTACTTTATATCGTAATCCAAAAGCCGCTTATTTTACGGCAGCTTTTCACGGATGAGTACATTATCCGGAAATTTTATTTTTTAAAATACTTTAACCGTGTAGGAACGGAGAAAGAATACAATTTACTTCGGCCTGTCGTAAGAGGCGACAAAACAACTCACAGCCAGGTGGTAGAGAATTTCCCACCTGGATGACTACCACTTCTATGCTGCCATAACAACCTTGAATTGTGTTCCGGCACTAGTGGCCTGGATCCAGTCTCCCTTTAGAGAGCGGTAGCAAATTGGTAGCACCTTTGGTATTACAAATGTCCATAGGCGAATGACCGCTTTCCATCAGGTGGGTCGTCATTGACCTGCCTGCTAAACTAATGCAATGAAAAAAAACGTGATCTTTTTGTACGTATACACCGCGAATTTAGTTAACCATTTGGCTAAAATATTATTGTAATATAAAATGACATAAATTTCCTACCGCGTTGGTCTAGAAAATAGGTACAGTCAGCAGCAAATAGAAAGGGACGGCCAAGATGGTCAAATAGATAACAACATCGAAAGTGATCATTAGTATCGGTACAACCAATGTGGTCTAATTGTTCGAATCAGACTTCTTGTTCAAAAACATCGTTACACGCACAACGCCAAATACATGAGTTCATTGAAGTTGCCAAAATGATCGATACACTCTAGAAAAATGAACTCTATCTAATTGTGATTAAAGTCAAATCGAAATGATTTCATACTAAATCAAAATTCAAATAGTTTTATTACTGTTATAAAAATCCTTTTCATTTTTATGACGTAACTAGTATTTGCCCTCGACTTCATTTTTATTACTTAATTGGCAAAGATTAAAGTTATTTTATCAATATTTAAAATTTAATGCATTTATAATATGACAATACATGAATCCTGGATATATCCATAAAACCCGACATTAGTAATGTAACTAAAGACTTATTCAACTACAGATGCCCCACTGAGGAAGTAAATACAGACAGTGTCTTGTGATTTACGAGCATTGCGTCAAAGTTGATCTAGTGGCTTGGAAGTGAAAGGAAATCCCGGGAAATTTCACGAGTCCTAGTATAGTCATGTATAAAAATGTCATAAAGTATCAAACTGCTGTAATAAGAGTAACACGGCCAGTTTTCATGCTATTCCTAGGCGTATAATTCCCTAGAAAATGTTAGAAGGTTCCGGCACTAAAGTATGGGAGTAAAAAACATGAAAAAGTGAATCCGTTTTCTGAAAAAACTACACTAGAATTCCCATGGTATTAGCTTTTTCAGCATTTATGTTAAAAATGTCTAAATAATAGTTAAAACCTCATAGAAATTAACATATATTTATGAAAAATACATCATTTTTTTCAATTTTCCATCAATCAACAAACAATTTGATCCCAATTGGTTTTTTTAATAGCTTCAATGTACAGACAAGGCTATTTTACAATATTAACTTATTTTAACATTTCATTTGACGTAATACACTATTTATATGTGAGTATATTTTCTATGTATATGTGAGTTTAGGGAAATATCTACTAAAGAGTTTCAATACACAAGAAATTTAAAATTCGAGATAAAACTTATTTTATTATCACTAAATAATTGGTGTTTCTTGGATATTGTTTTAATGTCAAATGCGTATATGAATTCGCGTGATTTATACTCGGTAATAAAAATCGAGATGCCTAGGATGTACATAATATACCCCAGTAATTGAAATAAGCTTAGGCTAACGTTCTAGTGAAATCGTACTGGAATCAGCCAATTTGTATGCATTTTAACTAACCACTTTAAACCACTCCCGGAAATTTTTCCGTGGGATTCCCGGGACATAAAGTACCGAAGCGTTCGGAATTTCAAATTCAAAAGTTTAGTAAAAATAAATACACCAATTAGCAATCTGTTATTTCTGTTAAGGAGAAGAAGCGGCAATAAACTCTAAACAACACGTCTAGCTGAAAGTTGTTTTCCAATCCCAGTGCGTGCCCTGGCTGACACGAGATTAATATTATTATACTCACATCATCCTCCTCATCAATCACACTGCTGTGATCAGGAGTTTTTTTTAACTTTTGACTCAAACGCCTTTTAAAAAAGAAAGGTGATTATTACAATGCAAATTTAGCAAGCTACGTTAATAAGTCATTCAATTTGAAATACATAATTCGAAATACAATTTTGATGTACCTAGTATGAATTCATCTCGATTTGACTCTAATCACATTTAGAATAGAGTTCATTTTTCTAGAGTGTATCGATCATTTTGGCGACTTGAATGAACTCATGTATTTGGCGTTGTGCTTGTAACGATGTTTTTGGACAAGAAGACTGCTTCTAACAATTAGACCACATTGGTTGTACCGATACTAATGATCACTTTCGATGTTGTTATCTATTTGACCATCTTGGTCGTCCCTTTCTATTTGCTGCTGACTGTACATATATTTAGATACATACATAAATAGTGCAAGTACTTCAAAAAATGTTTTATTTTTAAGATTTAAGACTTTACTGCTGTGCTAGGACAAGAATTCATTTGCATCGATTTTAATTGTACAATTTCTTAAAACATGTTTGTAAAATATCAAAATCATATTGAAATATCTCAAAATATACATGAAAGAAATTCTAAATGTTTTTTTTTCCTAAAGCAGGCAGATAGGTGGAATGTGGTCTCCAGCCTTCGATCAACAATAGTAGTTGATCGAAGTCTCCAGCACATATGGCCGTATGTTGTAGCAAGAATCGTGATCGTTGCGCTACGGGTCTCAAACTTAAATTAAACTCGATGAAACGAAAAAGCGACATTAAAAAGAGATAAACACATAAATCTATTGGACTATGCCTGCGACGGAATGAGATAGAATACATTAGATTGCTGTATTCTATCTCATTCTCTGCTTAATCATTTAAAGACTATGCTCATACAGATAGAGTTGGAAATGTTTTGAAGTTTTTCGTTAATACTTCAAATTTCGTGTTTTAAAACTTAAATATATTATAACTATGTAATATGTGCAATGTGACGTCACGAAGTTTAGAATCCCTCCCACTGCTTGTCACACTTTGTTTCAGTTCTACTGCGTATGAACTGCACACACATACAATTGTTTTATATATCGCTATCTATATCAAGTAGGAGCACCGTCTGGTTAACTTTACAAATGTATATTTGCACGCAAGCGTTTCGATGGAGTTATCTCAACATTTACAAATTTCTGTTCAGACAAAATTTAAAGTTAAGTCCTAAATTTGCTACAGTTTCAAGTTTCTAAAGTGTTATTTTTCCTTCGTTTTACAAATCGAATGATTCCTTCTATTGCCCAAGGAGCCACACAGCAGATATTGCAAGCTGTCAGCATGTTAAAGGCGATGACATAGCTGCCGGTATAGTCCCGGATGAAACCTGGAAATTATAATAAAATTGTTTTATACGTTCTCATCTAATTACCAAAACAAATATTGAAGTGGCTTCAGTATTATTCCACATCAACTATAAACTGAAATCGGTCTAGCCCGACCAGACTGCTGCCTCAGGGCAGTGTACCAAGTGTAATTGAATACAAAAGTTGCCTGTGGCCTCGACCTCGACCAACCGTTTTCTTATTATATATTTTTTTTTAATTTCGCGGACATTTGGCCCTCACGTTCCAAACGGCAACGGGCAAAGTTTTGTATGCAATTTGAAATTCCTAAGGTAGTCTTAATTAAATTTATATGAAAGGACGTTATTTATTATAAAAATGACATGCTAGAAAAAAGTGACAAATTAAGATAATAGACTAAGTAAGTACTAGATCGTGCCAGAAGCAAGCTTGCCCAGAAGACAGGTACATTATCAAACTAAGATATGTTACTTATAATTATTTTAAAATGACGTATGTAAACGAACGTCTACAAGGCTGGCTGACAAGCTGATCACCCAACTGTGATGGAACGTGGTTACCGTTCCCCTATGGACATTAGCAATACCAGAGTTGCTGCCAGCCTCGAAGGAGAAACTGTAATGTGACGAGTCACTGATGCCGGAACATAACTCAAAGTGGTTATGGCGGCATTCTATAAACCAGGGGTGGAAGCCATCCAATCGGGCAAATGCCTTACCACTTGGCATGCCCTATTAACTGTCTTTGCTAAGACTTAAAAGGCCATAGAAAAAAATACAAACAATCATTTTCACATTTATTTATCTATATGAGTCGTGATAGCGTAATGGCTAGCGCACGCGCCCCAAACTCAAAAGGCGTGGGTTCGATCCTGGCCGGAAAGCATGTACCACTTAGTCAGTTTTCTGATATAATGTGTATATTGTTACCATTAATTACCACGTACTAACAACGGTGAAGGATAACATCACGATGCAGCCTGCATATCGAGATAACCGATGTGTCAAACCTGCCAAGCCGCCTTGGACAAGGGCGGCAGGTATACTATTCGTTCCCCCTCTATTACGGGAAGCCCGAGCTAAGCAGTGGGACATTTATGGGCTGTTATTATATATATATATTATTTATATGTATAACTATCATATAAATAATCTTTTGTCCCAGAAATATAGTTACAAGCCTAAACTTGATCTACGTTGAACGAGATTCTCAGTAGATTTTGTTGATAAATTTTAATTACCTACCAATGCACACTGTCCAGGAACAGTTTAGAACCACTTTTTCAGTCTGTTATTTTTGATTAAAATTATCTTTGTTATATTATGTACCGTTAGCAAAAAAACGGCATGTAAATTATATTGCTTTGTTTTATTAATATGAGAATATTTACTTATTTAATTAAAAAGATCGTTATCGTTGCATTGACATTATAAATAGAAATAAAAAATTATATGTCATAGAATAAATATTTTTTTTTTTAAAGAAGCTTATTATAACAGATGGCTTATCTGGAAAAGGTCGTTCAAGGGCGAAAAGTGCTCTATGGTTTTCTATCTATCCGTCTACATTTTACACTTCAGAAAATCGGTTTATTTATCATTCAAAAAGAATACATAAATATTGAAGATTAATTTAAATTGTATTCTCAAAAAAAAACTTCGTTTAAAAAAACCGTCTTTAGAAACTAAAAAGTATAATATTACTTAATAACGATTTTTCACTAAGAAATTATTTAATTTATTTAGAGACAATTTTATCTGTGCAGGAACGGAGAAAGAATGCAATTTCCTGCGGGCGGACGACCTTTCGTAAGAGGCGACAAAACAACCCACAGCCAGGTGGTATAGCATTTGTCCGACTGGATAGCCATCCAGTCTATTTTGTTTGTTGTTGCAACACCAAAGGTGCTACAACCTTTGGTGTTGCAAATGTCCATAGGCGGCGGTAACCGCTTTCCATCAAGTGGCCCGTCTGCCTGTCCGCTGAACTTCTGGAATAAATAAATAAAAGAAACAAAGTAATATAAAATTTTCTACATCTTGAAGTCAGTGCCGAGTAAACCATAAAAATCATCATATACACTGTTATAACAATAAAATGTTAAAAAATATTTTAATTTTTATGGTTTACTTTCGATTTTTTAAACAAAGTTTTGTTACTTTTTAGTGTGCTATGGGTAGGCCTACGAAAGATGCCGCGCGCCTTAAAAAATAGTCCCATGTCAATTTACATAAATCTCATAATACCATAAATCTCAGCGTGATCGGTGTACATACACAAAAAAAATCCCGATCAAGTTGAGAAACTCCTTTTTGAGGTTGGTTAATAAGCAATTCAGGCTACAGTAAATCACGAAATAATATCTTTTATCAGTATTAAAATCTGGTGATTTAAGCACACCAACACTCAGAGAATGGAAACCGTCAGTTTATTGATAAGTTAATTACACTATAATTAAACTTGTAATGCATGTTAAAGATACAACGGACGACGCATAGGTATTAAAATAATAACAAAAAACTACTAACCTATCATCGGTCCAACTGATAAGCTCAAAGCACCCGCAAGCAGCATGTACAGACCATATGCGGGTGGGTATCGTTCAATAGGCAAATGCTCAGCCAAAACTATCGGCTGAGCTATATGCACTAGCGAACGTATGGAGCCTAATGCTCCAGTGAGTATTAGTAGTGGCAGGTACGTTGTGAATTGTATGAATACTGAAAATAGAATAGATAAATTCTTATTAAATACTGTCAGAAATTGGATTTACTATCGTGGTAATTAGAGGTAGCTTATAGATTAAAATGTTATATTATAGATAAAAAGTAATATTAAGAATATATAAAGTAATATTTAACATATTAGTCCTTAATACAATATTAAAAATAGCATGCATTAGCGACGCGCGATTTTGGCATGTTCAAATCAAATGTTTCGATTATTTAAACATTTCGATAACTCTTGAGTGTTTAAGACTTATAGGTATCGAGTAACAACTTATTTGACCGAGTCAAGTCGAATAATGCCAGGTATCTACGTTTTTTTTTTTAAATCTGCCCTAAACTTCATACAAGCAATATCAATTTTCTACCAATGATAAGATAAAACAAACAGAATTAGTTGATTTAAAACAATGAGAAAATATTTTAATTGTTCAATGGCTCTTTGGCCAGAAGATAGTTGACTCGATTGTACTTTCGGGTCAATTATAATTCTATTGATTTTAAATATCCCAAATTTTATATACACTTCTTAAGCAATTATTTGATGGTAATTTGCAAATCGGTAGAATTACTATATTATGATGACGGCTATAAAAAACATCATTAAGAACGCACATCGACATTATAGCTGCGTCAACTCTGCTGATTCGCTGGGTTTACTATCCGTTCTGCTTATGTTATGTTCTGGAGGCCTAAAGTGGGCGCTTTTGGAGAATAGCTTAGTGAAATTTACTCGTGTCAACGTGTAAGACATAATATAGAGTTACATATTATTCTGATACTTGTATTCGTAATACGAAACTGCGAAAGCGGCCGCTATAGTACCTCAGATGGTATAAAATGTATTAAAGTATATATTAAATATGGTGAATTATATTTATTTTTCGCATCTATGCACTTACTCATTTCAACTAAATAGGTATCTACTTAATAATATACAGAAATGAATGCTCCGATGCAACTTTAAATTTATTAAGTTGTTACTAACCTAACCTAACCAGTTGTGATGGACAAGACAATGGTATAATTGATATGTTAAGGCATGTAGTAACGCCAAAGGCCTTGAGAATTTTTCAGGTGATAGCGGCATGTCCATAGATGCGATCGTTCTTCAGATACATTATTATTTTATTGTAAATTAAATAAAGTAATATTTAAAAATACAAAACAACCAAATTATTTACGAGAGGTAAATAATTTGCTTTTATTGGAATTTGAAAAGATTATTTCTTCATACTATTTTGATAAAAATTTCAAGTGTAGAATAGTTTCATGTCAATAATTTGGAAGTGATTTGGTGAATTGGTTTCTTATCTTAAGCTAACTATAAAACAGTTACAAAAAAAATACTTTACTACGTACATCGTGGAGATGCATGATCATTATTTCGGTAAATTATTGTTCAATAAATAGCAACGAAATGCAGTTTCTTTTGCACCCCACTTTCAACATCTTGCAGCAAGAGGAGCCTTAAGTAGATAATAATAGTCTTTTTATACAACTTCTACTTCTAGAAATATCGATTGTTTCCAAAAAAAACTACCTCTCGGACTAAACATATAAATTCATTGTCTTTATTATTTTATTGTGATCAGGTTTGATTTTGTTTATTTTTAAAGTTCATATTTGGAATCAGCATTATTAATAAAGTTTACGTTTTTTAATAATTTACAACGCTTTATAAATCGCGACTAGATAGATAGATCTAGGTACTACCTAATTTTAGATACAGAGACAGTTTGTACACTTGATCTTGCTTGTAGTGGTGGATGCTGGCAGTAGGTGTTAGAGTGCTGGTGCTTTCTTATTTTAGAGTAAAGAAAACGCACCCTGTTGCTTACGGAGATTTATTCTCGTACTACTTGAGCTTGGATGCTGATCCCTAGGTTCAACTTAGTGGCAGTTGAAGTCGTATGGTACGACCAATAGCAACTCAATAGCGACTTGGTAATGACTTGATAGCTACTCAATGACAAAGTATTTGTGAGCATTATTTATAGTAATATTCAAGTAGCCTAAAGTAAGTCGCAACGTCAGTAAAACGCTGTACGTTGAACCGTGCAATGACTTCAAACTAAAAATCAAAAACTAAATATTTAACTGACTTCTTTCTACAACATTTTGAAGTCGGTGTAGTAAGTAAAAGTAAAACATTAAATTACTATATTTTGCAAATTTCTTGCTGTTTTTTTATTTATGTTTTACTCAGTTTGAAGTCTTTGGTTTCTTTACTTTTTAGTTGCTCAAATACTTGAATAGATTTATAAATAATATATTAAGTGCCTGTAAAAATTGTGCTTCCGGTACGCGTATACAAGATTGCTATTTCTTTCATCGGTGTAGGCGCTCGTCACTAAGGTTTGCTCTCGATTACCCTGAGATTCACTAATCAGATCCTGACTTGATGACAATGTAAACCTTGGGAATATATTCTTTTGAATAAATAAAAAATGAAAATCGATTCATAATTGACGGAAATATAACATAACAAAAAAAATTTGATGATTACTTTTATTTTCCCTGGAATCTTCTCATTAGATCCTTTAAGTTGATGACCATGGACCACCTCGAAAGTATACACTTACGAATAAAGGAAAAAATTATAAAGAGTAAAATTGGAAAAAATGGAAATATCGGTTAACAAAAAAGTCAGTTAACAATTTTCGATGGATTCTCTCGAATTACCCGGGATCCATTAATCAAATGCTGACATGCTGGATATAAGACCAATTTGGGAGTATATCCTTCTGATAAAAGATATTGAAAATCCGTTCGCAAGAGAACGAGAAATCGAGTAATATTCATACATGTATAATGAAAACATACAAACGAACTGAGAACCTCCTTTTTGGAAGTTGGTTAAAATTTGCAAGTTGAACCGTCTCTCCAAAAACGACTAAACATAAACGAACTAAAAGACTAACGACTAAACGACTAAAAAACTAAAAGTTGATCTAACCTGCATTTTGTAAAATGACAAGTTTTATTGACGAGAAAAGGTTAACTGTGATGTAGATAAGATAATTTTATCAACAGCACAGTATGCAAATTTATATTAAATTATTATTTTTATATTCAGTTTTTGTGTTTTGTGTTATACAGTTATATGTGTCATTAAAGAAAAATAATTACCTAATCTAACTAAAGCAGCTAACAAGGCACCAGTGAAAAACATGTGCCGGCTGTTCATCCTGAAGAACTGGCCAGCGAGTCCGAGGAATAATCTTGCGCACATATCAGTAGCACCGCCTAGCGCTATTATGTTAGCAATTTCTCCCTGAAAAAAAAAACCACCCATAAATTCGAATTTGTAAAAATAAATTAGATATCGGCGTCAGTGCAAAATATTGTAACTGCATTTTTGGGTGAAATTATTTTTTTCATTTTAACCTATTGCTCGAGGTCATTTCTTTGTCCCAGAAAGAGGCTATAAATCTTTTTGTCTATTATTAGTATTTCATGCATATTCTTATAATCCATAAAGCTTTAAGTAGTTTTATCCGTGCAGGAGGGCGGCCTGTCGTAAGAGGCGACAAAACAACCCACAGCCAGTTGGTAGGGCATTTGCCCGACTGGATGGCTACCACCCCTGGTCTAAAGTATGTCACCATATGAACCTTAAGTTGTGTTCCGGCATTAGTAACCAGGTTCCAGTCTCCCTTAAGAGAGCAGCAGCGCATTTGTAGCACCTTTGGTGTTGCAAATGTCCATAGGCGATGGTAACCGCTTTCCATCAAGTGGGTCGTCTGCCTGTCTGCTGAACTCCTGCAATAAAAAAAAAGTAGAAAATTCCAAAGACTAGTGGGCTTGTTGCTAGGAGGGCATGGCTATGTTTACAAATATATAAAGTTAATCAGTCGGGGGAGTTTCAACTGCGATAGAAGCTTTATAACGACAGCGTGATTCGTGTCATTACGAATTTCTGCTTTACACTTTAGAATTGTTGTATTCGGTTATATTAGTAAGAACTGTGTCTTACGTTTTTGTACTTACAATAAACTTTGTGGTAATTCCAACGGCATTTTAAATTCACATCTCACAAATACGTAACAGTAGGTAACAGTTTTGACGAAAATAATAACTAAAAAAATGTAGTTACAATGTCCTGCTCTCACGACGACGATATGTGCTTAAGAAAACAATTAAATAACAAAAGTATTCTTTGCTATCTGTACAAATGTCAATTTTTTTTTGCCAAAATTAAAATCACATCCTGTAAAGGTTATGTCTGTATGTATGACTATGGTAAAATACATTATATTAAATAAACTAACCGATTATTCTAAAATACTCACTCGACTTAAATTCACTTTATCCAAAAATAATGGTTCCAAAGTGAAGAATGTTAGATCAGCGAAAAATGTCAGCGCCATGCCAAATATAATATTGTCATAAACAAAATCCTTTAGTAATGTTAAATCCAGGAACTCTGCTATTGTTTGCCTGAAAACATAAATAGAACAACATCAGATCGGTAATTAAGAACAGAATTAGAATGAAATGTAAAAATCGGCTTAGAGCGTATAAGTCCACGTACAGTGAAGATGGTAACGAATTACGTCGGACAAAGGTGAAGAACATCGCAGAGGTGACAAACGTCAACTGTAAGCTGGCAGACGGCTCACCTAATGGAAAGTAATTACCGTCGCGTATAGATGTTTGTAACACTAGAGGCGAAGCCAACGCGTTGCCAGCTTTCTAGAATAGGGTAGAGAAATGGAATACGGGGATAGAATAGGGTATTGGAACATGGGAATAGGATAGGGACGATGTGAGGGGAAGTGGGCCATCGGAAGTCTTACTCATGTTACGAAACACGAGTAGCCAAGGCTAACCTTTTCACTCCGACATTCTAAGGGCGTGGTAACATACCAATGACGGCCGTAAGAGTTGTAATTTAGACATTAATTCCAGCATATCTCCACCGCGTCAGAATTCTATTGTATAAATAATTATGGGTAGAGAACCGAAAAAATTAATGCCACTAAAATGAAAAAAAAATGCTGATATAAAGGTCTGTAGGCGACAGTAACCAGTTTCCGTCAGGTATACTGAATGACTGTTTGCCAGCTTCTTGATAAAAAAACGTGTGTGCAGTTCACACGCAGTAGAAGTGACACTTCAGATTTTATATACTCAAAATTCTTCTGTAACTTTTGTTAATATAAATATAATTTCTTAAGCCTACATCCTTCAACATAATATTATAATTTAAAATAAATTTCTTAAGTATCATTTTCAATTTTTCACTGTCTTAGTACAAAAAATATTATTATGTTATATATCGGTCTAAATTGGACCTATGTTTAATCATCGGTCTTGTTAACTCGCTAATCTGTACTGCACAATGTAAAACTCGTATATCATTCTCTAACAGGCTTAGTCCTATAGATTTATTTGTTTATTCTCTTTTTAGTGTCACTTTTTCGTTTCATCTAGTTTCAAATTAAAACGATTCTAAAAAGTTTCACTTCAAAAGGTAGCGCCAGTATGTAATCACGTCCTTTGCGAACATGGCATCACCGCGCTGTCAACTTTTCTAATCACCCCTCCTGGCTGCCGTGGAAGTGTGCATCATTGGCCCGTTCCAATATCTTACAAACCATTCATTTGTCTTACTATTTGTAAGGTACAATAATGGATAGCTTAGACGACCAAAATAGGTAATCAGAGCCCCGAAATCTCACAGTGAATCCAGCTAAAAGAAGCCGAATTTTGGAATAGCAATGCGCGAGAATCGCGCCACAGTACCGTTATGGGGACCATAGCACTAATACATATAATTAAAGATTTTTTTTGTCTTCTTTACAGAAACTACAGTTTTCTTTCGGACCTGTTGTCACATGTCATTATTGTTTTCTATGTTATTAAAAATTAATAAAAAAGCCACAATATTAAAAAATACTTTACTATAGTACGGATAAATGTGGAAATGCTTACGTTACTGATGGGTATGACAGAGACGCAAACCACGTGTATAATAATACTTCACATCATTTGACTTTTAAGTTAACGTAGGTTCCGTCTATACTTTTTATTCATCAGAGAATGTATATGTAAAACGCGGCATTGAATACTATTAAATTGAAAAGCTAAATCCGGTCATGTGAAATATATATAATATAAAATTCAAAACATGCCGCGTGGGTACATTAAAGCTATTAATAAAAAACTGGAACAGACTACATAAATGACGGAGAACACGATACAATTTATTTTTTTAGATTTCTTGACTGTTCGTCAGTTTGTTCGGGATTCAGGTAAAAACTATTGGGCCGATTTCGATTCTGTTTTCGCTGATCGAGCAAAGTCTTAATTTCTGTGCTACTTTTTATCCCGGGAATCCTGCGCGAAGTTTTCGGGGAATTATTTTAAATGACCAGATTAAAGATAATCGAATTCCAATGTGGTTTTTTCACTGATCCGTAGAAAATCTTATGTTATAAAATGTGTGATATTTTTATCCCGGTAACCCCGTGGGATTTTTCCCTGGACCGGTGTAAAGTCGTTCCGGTGCATAAAAATTAGCTTTTTCCGCCACAGTTTTCACATAACTTACTTTCCTTTTAAATACTGTGGTACTTTGTATCACGGGAATCCCGCGGGAATTTCAAGGCAAGCGTGCACGAAGTTGCAGATATATCCTAGTATTTTATATAAATAGATGATATGCCAATAAAACCAGATCTAATAGGTATATATTTGTCCAAACCCATTTGCATTTGGACATTAACCTTTTTCATGTTATTTTTTAATTTAAAATTTCGATGATCTGAATCACAATTTTTTTTATACATATTTTGTTTTTAAAATTCAAGTATTTAATTATATCTGGTTGTGGAAAAAAGGCGTCTCCATACCAAAATTGATATCTACTAACAACACGCCGATTACTTTTTTGTAAGCATAATTTGTAGTGATTAGAGTGAAGCGACTACGTGATACCTAGTCATTTGTTAATAATCAATTTAAGATATTTTTGTCCACTTGTGATTTTTTATGTAATAGCCGATATTGATTTATTATCACCATCTAATAAGAATACTAGCATTTAGAATAAATAGTCTATAAATAGCAAACTTAACTATAAAGCTCATCTTTCTTTTGTTTTTTCCCCAGAGTTCGTATATTACCCATAACACAAGCGTAACTCGCTTTAGCCTTTGCCGGCTTGCCTCACTGCAACGTAGAGGCTCCGGGTTCCATTTCTGGCACGCTAAATTTTGGAAACAAATTTTCCCCGTTATTTACTACGTTCTGGATGTTTGGGATCGGCCCCAGAGTCCGTATATTACTCATAACACAAGCGTAACTAGCTTAATTTGTGGATATATAATATGTGTTTTTGTCTGCTGATTTATCTGTCAATTATTATACTATATTTCAAACTCATTTAAAGTCGAATCTACAACATAAATCGAGTTTAATTGTTCCTATTAAAATGCATAAAAAGTTAATTTAAAATTCAAATTTTTCTTATCTAAAATATGTTACACCTTGGGTTACTTTGAAATATTTATTTTACTATTAAATTATTTTGATTAATTATAAGACAAGAGTAGATAATTGGCTAGATGAGGAAGACGGGAGATCGGGATATGTGGCGCGTGCCTGGGGAGGCCTACGTCCAGCAGTAGACTGAGATGGGCTGAAGAAGAAGAAATAGATATTTACTTAAATACTTAATATTAAGTATTTAATATAGTAGTAGTTAGTATATACTAACTTATTAGAAGGAAAATGGAACCCTCATTATAATCGCCGTGTCAGTCCGTTTGATGGCCTGTACATGTGATTATGGCGCTAATAATACATGACTGTTGTTTAACTTTATTCGGTACACATATAGCAGAGGAGACGGTGAAGATCGACTGATAATCAAATGAGACATATTTTTTATCAAATTATGTTGTTTCATAAAGACGCCAATGAGTGTTACAATTTAGGCCACCTGCATATCTGTAAACAAAGCACATTTATTACTCGTCGGCGGTTGAGTTAATAACATTGAAACTCTTTTATGACCGTCTTCTTTTGTTTACTTTGTGTTTAAATATATATTTTTGTATCTTTATTTTTTATAGAGGGTTTAATCGATTCGATTATGTCACCCTCGAACTTACACAAACTAATTTCTTATCTATTTTTAAGTCCTATTTTAACTACTCTTAAAAGCATATTGGCTTCTTTTGATAGAGGGAACGCCAATATGCTATTACAGAGACCTATATCTAATTTATTTAGACTATAACGCTCAATATAGCTACCTCTTTCCACTTATTTCCGGGTGCATTCCATTAAAATATGATATACATCTTCAACCACTCCACACTCCGAGCAATTTGAAGAGGTTGTTTTTCTCATGAGGTGAGCGAATTTATTTAATGGAATGTGTCCGGACCGAAGCCTCAAGATAGTGACTACATCTGATCTGGACATATTCAATCCTTCAAACCATAGCGTTCTACTCAAACAAGGCTGTATTGTTTTGTAACAAATCCCCTTACTCAGTGATCTCTCGTCAAAGTGCTCTTTACATTTATCTTTCACTAGGGTCAAGAGATCAGCGTAATATGGTAGCCAATGCTTAATTATACCATCTGTAGTAGCTTCTTTCGCCAGATGGTCAGCCAATTCATTACCGGACAGGCCTACATGTGAAGGTACCCACTGTAAAATAATATTTTTATTGTGTGGCATTTTATCACGTAACCCTAAAATACGATATGCTATTGGTTTTCCGCGATAGTTCTTTATACACTTGATAATATGTTGCAGGGCACTTCTTGAATCCGTTAATATAACATAATCACCTCCTTCGAGAGGGCTAACATACGCAATAACTTCCTCAATAGCTATTAGTTCCATGTTCATGATGGCAGTCTGAGCCTCCAGCCTTATTTTAACGGATGTATTGGTTTGAGGATCGTATATAGCCAATTAAGCTGACTTAGATACTGCAGATATATTGCATTTGTGCAGTATAAAACAATGACCTGATGGAAGGCGGTGGCAGTCTAGTGATAGCCACAAACGAAACAAGACGTTAGTGACGGACTTTGCGCGTGTTATTGCATCGTGCAGTTTGTACTGGCTGTGTCCAGTTAAATTTGTAGCTCTAATAAATTCTATAGTAATTCCAACGGCATTTTAATTCGACTCCTGCACTCGTTACATTATTAAACTTCATAGCTTGCTTGATATTCCATAAGTAGGTGTAGCGAGTTATGTCATAATCCTGAATACAAAGGAGATATGTGTATAACTAATTATTGTTTATACAAAAAGTTAGTCATTTTATAATAGCATTTTAATAGTAAGATAGCGGCAAGTTATTTTAAGGTAATATTTTAAAATATTAATGGATATATTATTGACTGTGAATTGCATATGCATTTTACAGTAGATTATATATCCATTAATAAGGAAAAGATTATCCTACCCATTTACAGCCTAGTAACTGACTTAGGGCAGATTATGCAATCATTAGATAAAAGTTATCTATCAAATAAATTATAACCTGACTGAATAAAAAAGGAAAACAGCTCAACTGTTTTATTCACGCAATGATAATTCAAATTATAATAATGGTAATTTAAAATAAAGACAATTGTGAGAAAATTTACGTAAAGAATATATAGACAAGATAAGCATCGTGAGTTAATTTGTAGTCTTATAGAAATTACAAATACCTACGTAGCAGTAGCAGGTAGCTTGAGGTTGAAGAGATAAATCTATTAGCGGCCAGTTCCAAGCTTAAAAATACGAGATACGTTCTAGATTTGGGCCCGTATTTATGAGCATATGCGTCACTTGAAATAATAATCCGCTCTAAATAGATGAAATAAGAATTATTCTCTAATTGGCAATAATATGACAATGCGATATTAAATCTTATCATTTTAAGAGTTTATTTGCGCAAGGTCGTTGATTTAGAAATACAGGTTTTTATTTATGTTCTACTCATCACCTTGTATGTAATCTGTTAACACTGTACAGAATACATTTTAAGAAAGAAGAAAAATGTTTACTTGTAGCGTTTTATTTAAACCTCTGCTGCGAATCCATCCGTCTTTCATATGAAACATCTTCCTGGTTCTATAATTTTATTCTTAAAAAAAACTAAATGAAAATTCTTTCAAAGAAATCTCATAATAATACATTTAAAGCGAACGCAATGTCATGTCAAAACCAAGGGGATGTTTTTACGAATTTCTAACACGCGATCTAAATTGGATTATGCAAATACTTTGTAATTTGGACGTTGATTATAATAATATCTTACCATTTTCCTTCTTTGTTCTTTATTATTGGCATGGGTTCCGCTGCAATGTTCCCGAAATTTCCAAGACTTGATACAGATGCTGCTTTGTATAAGTTTTCCAAATAAACACTGTCACTTGAATTAAATTTGCTATCCGTCTTTGTATCTCCAGGTATAAAAACCACTGGGATACTTAACCGTTTAGAATTTAACTTTGGTACAGATAGGAGACCCGAGCCTCTTCGAATGTTCTCTGATGGACTAACATGGCACAGATTGTCAACTGATCTTGCGTCTGCTGTATTTATGCTGCTTGCATCTTTTGTGAAGTCAAACTTGTCGTTTCCATTCTCTACTGCTGGGGTTGGAGGTATTACTAGAAAAAAAATATAAATACATTTATTATTTACAATAGCATTCATACTGGTGCACTGAATAAATGAACTGTTTTTATGGATGGTTATCAGGTTCAATTTCACGAGTCTTGGAAACAATTAGATCTTCAGATAAACACACACAATGTATATTCTCAAGTTAGCAAACCAAACAAACCGATAATCAGAAAATTTTGTACATATTTTTATGTAGGTATTCGTATTTCACATAACGTCAAGTACTACGTAACTTTGTGCCCCGTTACGAATATAAGAGCAATGTCTGTGACGTCACAGACAAATAAAAATAGAATAGTCTACACAGGTAGTCACATTTTAAGGAAACCAGCGAGTTAAGTAGGGAACAAATGTCTAGACTTGCCGCCTCCATCAGGAAACGGCAGAAAAAGGAGGGGTTAAAAAGTGCAAGCTTGACATTTTTAAATATTGTAATGTGTATGTTAAATTTAAAGTAAGGAATAGCTAAAGATCGTGCGAAAATGATAAAAAAGGTAAAATATTTGATCCCAGACTTTGACGGATTTAAGGTAAGCATGATAATAATGAGACGTGAGAACACGTAAATCGAGTTTATTATTTGCTGTGGTAAAAAAATATGAGTCCAATACTTAAACTTGCTGTAGAAAAAAATGAGGAAGCAGTACAGTCCAAATTGACAAGGACTTAAGAACAATGAAGTTATTATAATTTAAACATAAATTTTATTTAATCAAATCACGTTTTGAGCGCATTATATTTGCTTTTGTATTTTTAGTCTGGTAGAATAAAATGAAAGAAAATCTCTTAGCAGTCTTAGATGAAATACCATAAAAAATTTCGCGAATATCTAAGTAATTATAAAATATTCTGATAAGACTAGAACCTATCTAACCAGACAACATAACGTATGAATTAATCAACAGATGATCGTGAGTTACCAATGCTATATAGACCACTTACATGCATTTTCATATCTACAGCTTTTGACAATTTTTGTCTTCTAAAAATAAGTTTTAAAGGACATACATACATACATAACTTCACGCCAGGTCCCTTGCGGGTTAGGCACGAACAACAGAGCGCCATTTAAGCTTATTCTTACACACCTCACTTGCTTCTTTGACATTCATAGCTCTTTTCATGCACGCTCGTCTGTTTTTAAGGCTCCTGACATCACCTTCTGCTAGTACACGATCAATTTGATCATGGAAGGTGTGTCGTGGCCTTCCGCGACCTCTGCATCCATCCACTTTTGCATTGTATATCTGTTTAGCCATTCTTCCATCATTAATTCTTTCCACATGCCCGAATCACCGGAGCATTCCTTTCCTTACCTTCACCCCGACACTCTCTTTCAGACCAACTCTCTTTCTTACTTCGGTATTACAAACGCGGTCTGCGAGCGTCACTCCGCAGATTTTAAAGGACACGGAATTTAAATGTATGTAGATGCTCACTGACCTTAGCTACAACATTGGTATTACATATTTGTAACCTAAACAAAAGTAGTAATCAGAGACGTTTAGACGATTCTATCTATAATTCATATTATAAATCTCTAAAACCGTCTCGTCTGTACATTTAAGCTATTTAAAAAAACCCAAATGAAATAGACCATATAAATGATGATGCATTTTTTTAGATTTCTTATCTGTTTGTTTGGGATTCACGTAAAAACCACTGGGCCGATTTCGATTCGGTTTTCGCTGATCGACAGCAAATTTTTAGACTTAAAATCTGCGTTACTTTTTATCCTGGCATTCCCACAGGAATTTTTCTAGGAATTATTTAAAATGTTCCCATAAAGAAACCAATTCCAATATATTTTTTTCACTAATCGATAGCAAATTATATGTAATAAAAAGTGTGATATTTTTTATCCCGGGAATTCCGCGGGAATCTTCTCGGGAGCGATTTGAAGTTGTTCGGATGCATAAAAAAGCTTATTCCGACAAAGTTTTCACATAACTTACATTCCTTTTTAAATGTTGCGGTACTTCGTGTCCCGAGAATCCCGCGGGAATTTCAAGTCAAGCGTGGATGAAGTCGCGGGCATACCCTAGTGTACTATAAGCATAGATACTAGTGTTTATCCTTTTCCAAAGCCTCATTGAATAACCTAATGGTCCTCTTCTCTTCGGCAGAATGTTAACTCTCATCCCCAAAAGTTCTCTAAAACTATTCTTCCATATTCAATAACAACTTGAGACTTCCCATCGAGGTTTACCGTTTACGTTATAAGAAGAGGTTATTTAAGAAGTTCGTCAAACAATTTATTCGAGGTGAAGGAAGCGTTGGCAATGCTCCTGACGTTGCAAATTTCCACAAGTAATGGCGACCACTTTCTATTAGGTTCGTTATCTGCATTTGATTGATGTAATAGGTATGGATACTTACAAACAATCCTCTCACACGTTTTCAGTTTCTTCACCATATGCATTTCAACTGGATGCATGACTAGTGCCCCGAATATACTATGGGCAGATATGGCACATAATATGGCTAAGGTTCCCCTGAACCCAAACTCACTTATAGTAAACTTTATGAACAATGGATACACCATAGTAATTAAGCCAATAGATGCCTTACACAAACTTAAGTACAGCACTTTTTTCTTTGTAAAATAGGCGTTGAAACTAGTATATGAAACTGGAATGAGAAGACCCATCCCTAATCCTTGGAGAAATCCATTTGTTAAAACTAATTGCGTAGTAGACACTACAAATATTCCTAGGAATGATGCTAATGTGTATATGAAAGCACCTATTAAGCCCACTTGCCTCAAAGACAATTTTTTTAAGGCAATATTTGCTGAAAAACCTGTAAAGAAAAAAGCCAATATTAAAACATAAAAATCATAAACAAAACTACCATATACTAAAACGCATGTATGTAAATGGTTATAATGTGTAAATATACGAGTTAATAAATTTCAAACTATATCATCAGATAATATTTTCTTAAGTTTTCGCGACTTGTATACATAAAAAAAATATTATATATCATCAGACTACAGATGATTATCTGTTTGATAACTTCCCACTGCCAAATTATTATAACATTGCTAATTTTGGCGAAATATGTATATTAATCGGCATAAGTCTATGACCGTTCCACTGCTTGACTCCGTTTCGGTGTAACGGATGGTATTTAAGCCGTGCTTGTTCAAGAATTGACGGGTTGTACCAAAATACACGTGTGAATGTTCTTTTTTGTTCTTTGTTTATTTTTTCTTTACAGCCTTAACATTGAACCAATTATGAATTATTTATCACTTTGTTGCGTTTACACGTGTCGACTATAGGGATGAAAGAATATTCATTCTTTTATTTGGAAAATAAATTATTTTATGCAAGGTAAAAGTTATATCAGTGAAGTCGTTAAATTCCAAGTTGAAAAAGGAATGTTAAGGTGGTTTGGGCATGTAGAGAGAATTCATGAAATCTCAACCAGAAAACAAGCATATGACAGCAATGGACTGGATGGACCGAGACATACTCACCATGATCAAATTGAATATTTGAAAGAAAGGTCAGATACAAAAGCAGTTTAAATAAGCGTGTATGTATGAAAACATTAATGACAGTTGATGAAGCGAGCGTGTTTGTTAGAATCGTAGCAGGTGGAGATTACTAGTCTCTGCCTACCCCAACGGGAAACAGGCGTGACAATATGTATGTATGTAATTAACACAAATCTTCTTATTTTACAGGTAAATAAACTGAAAATGGACTGTTCTATGTCAACAGATAATGAAGTGAGTAATGTTAGTAGTTTTATTTTTAAAAATCGGCCGATTCTAAAAAAAAAAATTTGCTGCAAGTAAATATGAATTTTAGTGCCATCTGGTAGCGAATTATAGCGAAATGGATGACACCTCATCTGTAAATTAATTCTCACGTCGATCAGTTAATGGGTAAATTGATGTACTGCAGCGCCACCTATTCTCGTATTAAAATAATATGGATAGTAATAGTAAGTCGTCTCGTACTTTAGTTAGGGGACACAGGGCTAATAACGCTAACTGGATAGTAGACTGAGAAGTAAATTTAATATTTGAAATTAATAACTATTGTTACTACTATTAATTTAGATAAATATTTATTGTATTCCGCAATAGTTAATAAATACACTAGTATAGATTTCATTCGTTTATTTATACACAAACGTAGGCTGGCGTCAATATGTTTTTATATCAGCGGTATTACCCATAGTCGGGTAATAGCGCCCAATAACGCCTTTATATTATTTTTTTGTGCTTAATTACCGATTTTTAAGGAACGTTTCATCCGTTTCTTGTTAAAGTAGTGATTACTGAATAAATAAATAAAAATATTATTTTGTCCAACTTCTAATATAAAGTTATTGTAGAAGAAATATAAAAGTTAAGCAAACGGCATTCCCATGCTTCCCCTTAGTTCTGCGATAAGTAACGTAAAGAAGATTCGTTCTACTAATGCACTTAGCTTGGACTAATATCAAGTCCCTATACGTGCAGGTGGAATTAGTTATCCTAGAGCACTTCTTCAACATGCACATGAGACCAAATCCAAAGGGACACTGAGCTTTCCTTTTTTTAGCAGGATCCAGCTGAATAGCCACAGCTATGGCTGTTTCAGCGATGTGGGAGCAGAGTCTTGTTCAGCCCGGAAGCAGCGCCCTCGAGGAGGGACCTCCTGTGAGGTTCGACCTCGGCTCGACCGCTGCAGGGGGATTGACACTATAGGATTAAGCCGTGAAATGCTGTACTAGCTAAGCCAGTGTCTATATAATGGGGACTCGTTATAAACTCCGTCGGCGGAGCCGATCCTAGTCTATCTTTACTACCGCTTCGCAACGTGTTATAGCTGGAGGAGGAGAAGCGGCGGAAGAAACTCTCCAGCAACACTCCTAAGCTAATTGTGTATGGTTACTTCTGTCTGTAATGAGTGGGTGAGATTGGTGGTTCTTAACTTTGTGTAAGAAGATCCGAGCCGGGGGCTCTCCGGCGTCTGTATGTCTGCGTCTGTCATCCCTAGCTGATGTTCTGAGCTTCAGAAGTTCATTATTGCGAGGAGACGGATGATTTTGACTGGCTCGTCAAAGAGTACATTGCGAGGGCGACGTTTTCTCGTGGGAACGTTCGGGGTGGGTTTGTAGTTGACCATTCCCTTCACCAGAGGGTTCGGGGGATGGGGGGCGCGGTTAAAGAGAGCCTGAGCGCTCCTTGCTACGCCCGCTCGCTTATATACGCAAGCAATGCAAATCATTAATAATATTACAATAATATAAAATTAAACCTGCTATGGCTAATGTGACTTGGAATACTCCAAACACGACTGTGACGGCTCCAGTTCCGACTCCTAAGTCATGTAGGAAATCATTGTAAATAAAGCCAAATACTGGCTGGTGCGCTGTTCCTGCTATCTGAAATTAAAAAAATCAGAATGTACTGTAAAGGACTGGACTTAAAAGCCTGGCCTCGTACTTGTCGCTGTGAGCGACGACCAAGTGCATCGGGACAGGCGACAAAACATAAGTTTAGAGATCAATGAAGCACCTAGCTGCGCTCCGCGGTTAGGGAAAATTTATATTTTGGATAATTTATTGCATTTATTTATGTAAGATTTTTCATTTGTTAATCGGTGTTGCTCTGTATGTATAAAAAGTGACGTACTTAATGTATAAAGCAAATATAAAAAAACAGGCAAGTAACTAGTAAGATTGACAGGTTAAAAACCTTACAATTCGTACTCATATTAAACTCATTTAATTAATTAAAATACTGCAAAATACTGTGTAATGAAAATGTTAATTAGATAATGCTTCATTGTTTTGTTGATTATATGTAGAAGAACTCTTGAGCTTACAAAAATGAGCAAAAAATGTGTTAATATTTCTATAACCTGTTTATTCATAGAATGTTAAATTGCTTAATTAAAAATCATTTTCTACTTAAAAAATTAACGATATTCGACATTAATGATGTATCATAAAATAAAATGTAATTAGTTGCAAAACTAATGTGCGTTTTACCAAAATGACTTTCTAAGGAAATACAATTTAGAAGTCGTTATATCGGTAAATTATGACCAAGCAGAATTGAATTTGTGTTTTGGTCCCATACAGGCCCATTTGGTGAAATGATCACGATTCTAATATTTAATTTATATTACGCTACTGCTCCAGATGGAACAATGTTAAAGTTGTTGACTGTTTCACGCAGATATAGCCATGGGTGTAATGAGTAATTTGTTTCACGTTATTAATAACATTAAATATTGACAGATAACGTATGTGTATAATGTAATGTAGCTATTAGATAAAACATTATTTTTACAAGCTTTTCTTTAACTTGCGATGGATGTATGTATGTAAGTTCGGGTGGAATCTTGCAAGGTAAATTTGACCACCTTCCCGGTTTCGGATTGAGCTGAAATTTTGCACGCATATGTATATCACGTGACAATGCAATAATATGGTACCATGGAGCTGATGATGAAGTCGGAAGGTGGCCATATGAACTCCTGTACTAAACAAGATAGACCCGGCGTGTTTGGACTTGTTATACTTTTTTTGACTAGTACTTTGCTGCTACATGATATCCAGGATCTTAAAACTTGTATTTAAAAACCCATTTAAAAAAGCTTATTAACACTATAAATAAGACATATTTGATTACAGTCAATAACTTTCATTAAGATGAAAATGAAGCCCGAGTGTTAGATAAACACAGGTCCATTTTTAAAAGGCATTAACTATACAAATTGAATGGAATAAAGTTAAAAAACTAATAACAACAGAAATTTAAAGATGTTAGATGCATAAATGTTTTACATACATAATAATTACGATGAAAAATTGTGATACCTACTATACGATTAAAATCGACATCTCCGAAAAGCGCAGTTCGCAAAAACTACCCGCGGACATAACCGCGGTAAAAACTTATATAGGTACTAATTATGTAGAATCCGGGAAATTGATTTCGTATTACATTGTAAGTTTGTTGACCTTAATTTCCATTCGCGAGAGTAAATGCTTATAACCTAGAAAATTATCACCGCAAAATACGAATGGCTGGAACGTAACACAACTGTTAATGTCTTATTAACATTATATGCGAGTTTGTGAAGATGGTTAAACGATTGTAACTCTATCGCACTTAACTAGTGAACGCATTTTGATGAAAGATCAAAATAGGGACGCGAATACATTATACAATAAATTCTAATTTTAAATAGGTACATATACTCGTAATTAATATGACATTAGATAAATATAACATTCACTCTCAGACGTCTGAAGCGGTACACATACGTCAGGTATGTGAGAAATGCTCCCAGCCGTAGTACCGGTAATAGTTAGAAGAATGCAAGTTTTTGAAATTTGAGTTTTGGCCGCCGTGAGCTGAGCGTGAGGAAAATTTCCTACCCGCTAATAGTGCCGTCCTCGTAAAACAAGGCGTGTGTGAGATGCCACTATAATGCATTTTCGTAGTAAGCACTCGTCGGTCGCATAAAGTGCCACGAAAAATTAAGAGGAAGTAAACTAGTGGTATGGACCAATGGGCATGTAAGTAGGAGGGATTAAAGTCAAGTGACAAAAACAATATTAAACGGGAAATTTTATGGGTATAATAGTCATCATCATCCGAGCGTTAAATCCCGGTTCCGTTCAGAGCGTTCACTCCCACACCCAGGGTCCGCTTTCCTACTTTTTCTACTCTACTTCGGGCGGTCTTCAGCAGCCCCGTTTTGAGGCATTGGTACACATGTCTTCTTCACAACATCAAGCCAACATTTCGTGGGCCTTCCTCTCGGCCGGGAACTGGCGGAGGCGGCATGGCTAGACATTTGTTCCCCACATAATTAGCCGGTCTCCGTAAAACGTGGCTGTGCCAGGGTAAGCGACACTCTTGCAGTTTATGGGTATAAAAGTAAAGGTAGACAAAAAAGAGATGGACGGAATGTGTTTAGGTAGGATTACATGATTTGTGGCGTGACAGAGGACGTGTGCCAGAAAGGGGAATAGGGAAAAAAAGTGTATATTGTGCCGACCACGAATGATTGGGAGAAGAGTCACGCTGTATGCAGCCTACGGCGTTTATAACAGGCCTCCGCCTTAATGTTGTGAGATAAACGCTTATTACATTAACCCTGCTATAGAGATCTGATACAGACGGTAGACGTAACCTAGCTAAAGGTACTGATTCTTGTTTCTTAATACTCCGAACCTCCCTAATTTAGAAAAAGGATTTGTAAATAGAATTTGAAAGCATATAAAATAATGTAAACAAAATATAATATTATGTTCTTCTTCACCACCTACGATTAAAGTTTTGTAATAATTGATTGATACGACTATTTACTACTGTTTTAATTTTATAAAATGTCACGTGTGGTACAATTATTGCATCTAAATGTTAAACATTGTGTAGTAATTATTCACAGAATCAACGTTTACTTAATTATTGTAAACTTGTTTAAAAGAATTTATAAATTTAAATCTTTGTAACATTAATACAAGATATATAATCAACTTTTTCGGAAATTGACATCAATATAACAAAAATTGTTCCTAATGTAATATATAAAATTCTCATGTCGCGTTGTTTGTAGTTAAACTCCTCCGAAACGGCTTGACCGATTCTCATGAAATTTTGTGTGCATATTTGGTAGATCTGAGAATCGGACAACATCTATTTTTCATCCCCCTAAAAGTTAAGGGTAGTCCACTTTTTTTTATTTTTTTTTATGATACAGCATTAAAAAATACATACAACCCTAAATTTTCAACCCTCTACGATCGACCCCTATTCGGACAAGACGACGTCTGCCGGGACAGCTAGTATTTAATACACTATTGTCATAAAATTATATACTTACTATACATTAATATTTTTTGTAAAACCAATACGAAACTGTAGTTGTTTTATAACAATATAAAAATACAGGCCGGCAGACATACACTGACGGACTCATAAACTGCATCAAAGTAATAGACGACTTTGAAATAAATATTTTAACCAAGTATGCAAACTTTCTATACAGATTTAAATTGAAACCTCTAGATTGGTTCGTGAACTTTAAAACAGCGTAGGGTCATATCCTTAAGTTTAAGTTTGTGTACTGGAAAGGACCTTAAGACTTTTTTTGAAGAAAAAACAGAAATTTAAGGAAAATTGGTTTAATAAAAAAATTGGTTTTAAAACTCAAACTTTATGCAAGGGTTTATTTATGTTTTAATAAGGTGTATTACCTCCACGTGCCCTTATTACGGATTCTAATCGGTTCCGCATAGATTTTATTAGGGTTATTAAAAGATCTTGCGGAATATTGTCCCATTCTTCTGAAAGTGCTGTTCTTAGTGCTGCCACTGTCGTGGGCAAAGGGTTTCTCGCATATATAGCTCTTTTTAAATTGTCCCAAACATGCTCAATGGGATTAAGATCCGGGCTGCGTGCTGTGGCCATTCATTTCATTCATTCATTGTACGTATCCCAACCTCTTCGCAATATTGTCGAACTTGTGCAGCAGCGTGCGGCCGGGCATTATCCTACATTAAAGTAAAATTTTCGCCTATGAATCCCATGTAAGGCACCACGTGATCTTCTAAGATCTCTGTTATGTAGCGATGTGCAGTCAAACCCCTTCTATTACCGTTTTGACGGACCATGTCTATGAACACAAGTTCTGTTCGCCCGTTCATCGATATGCCACCCCAGACCATACACGAACCGCCTCCAAAAGGAACACGCTCCTCAATGCAACTTTGAGCATATCGCTCCCCACGTCGACGATAGACTCTTCTGCGACCATCTGCACCATATAAACATGTCCTACACTCGTCCGTGAACAATACGGAGGTCCATTGCTCTATTCTGTCCAATTCAGGTGATCACGCGCAAATCTTAAGCGAGCTTGTCTGTGAGCTACAGACAACTTTGGACCATTTGCTGGTCTAAAAGGGGTGATATCCGCTTCCTTTAACCTTCTTCTTATTGTTCGTGCACTCACGTTTACTCCACGCACTTCATTAAGCTCTGTTTTGATGTTAACAGACGTGAGGAAACGATTTCGCAGGGAAGTTGTAACAATAAATCGGTCATCACGACCGGTGGTTGCTCGAGGCCTGCCTGTACCACGTCTCCTTCTGTAAGAACCTGTCTCCACAAACCTTCTGTATATTCTAGAGACCGTAGACTGGTTTAAATTTAAATTTCTACCAATCGTTCGTTGATCCAAGCCCTCCCGCACCAATGCTACAATTTGAGCCGGTTGTTCGGACGAAGTATCCATATTATGGTTCAAAAAAATAACCCAACAATTCTGCTGGTAACAATAATTCAATTGACAAAAGAATAAAAAATCAATGAGAATCAATTTAAAACTTTGCTATAAATAACACGCAAATCTGATACTACAAGTAAATTTTCTTTTCCCGGCTATATTCATATGTTTTACTGCAGTTCTATTTTTAAATTTTCCTTTTTTTTAGATTAAGAGCCAGTCTCTCCATATTTATATAATTTAATCTAAAAAGGTTGCATACTTATTTAAAGAAATCATATCAAAGTAATCCTGAACTTTGATGCAGTTCCGTCAGTTTATTATATTACCCATAGTTATGGTGGTAACTTTTTGACTGATCAGAAATAAAAACGCACATTCGTCGCCAAAATAGGCTGAGAGTATAACAGATATTCTAGAATTAGATATTATGTTTGCTTAACGTTAAATTTTATTATAAGTTTAAATTTCACTCAATCAATAGACGCAGAATTTTAATTGTCATTGACTTCTACTAGGTTTTTGCTTGTACACCTTTCTAGCAATATAAAGCCCAAGTTGATTTCCGTTCCCTAAAATATAGAGATGTACAAATTAAAAAAAAATCGTTGTGAGTGAAGCGTAATAGCTAGCGTTTGCATCTAAGAACTCAAAGGGTGCGGGTTCCTGGCCGGAACGAATGCACCATTTAGTCAGTGTTCTGATCTAATGTGCATATTGTTACAATCACCACGTGCTTACAACGGTGAAGGAAAACATCGTGATGCAACCTGCACATCGAGATAAACGATGTGTCAAACCTGCCAAGCCGCCTTAGAGAAGCGTGGCGGGTATACTGTCCGTTCCCCCTATAATGGGAGGCCCGAGCCCAGCAGTAGGACATCTATGGGCTGATATTATTATTTTGGCAGTGAAGTGCGAATAAGGCGCATATACTTTGTATATATACATATACAAACTCAGTCTCACATTCATTTATTAGTATGGATGAATATTCAAACACTTACAAAAATGACAGAGAGGCCGACGCAAACCACATATCCCCAACCACCCTCCGGTGGTACTAACTCGTACTGCTCCTCAGTGCACTCGCTTGTTTTATGTTTTTCACTCATTGCCACTGTTATCAATTAAGTAATAAACCCTGAAACCATCTGTTATATATCAGTTGGTTGGTGGTCCTATAAATCCTTTCTTATCGCGAATGGTACAGATGCTGTTTACCAAAAGGCTTTATATGTAAATACGTTAATTGAGGAACATTAGTTTTATTCGTTTGCAAATAAAATCTCCGGATTTCCCGCAAACAATAACAAACACGAGATATTATATCAATTGTAAATAGTCATAATTCTTAACTTTCATTCACTATACTAAAACGCATTATAGTCACTTCTTATAAACGTTAAAACCATCGCGAATGATTCACTCATTTTTAAGAACAGAACAAAAATTTAGTTTTAAACACAGCTACTGACCGTTTTTCATGTTAGAAATTCACTAAAGTCACTTGTTATTATAATTTATATTTATTATATTTATAATTGCCTTAATCAAGAGCCTAGCAAACATTCACTCATTTTAAAAATAGAACACTCTTAGTAAAAATTCAATCACAACTTTATTACACAGAAATCATTAATTAATTTTAACTACCTACAGGAACTTTTTTAAACATGATCATCACGAAGTCATTTTTAAAACTAGATCAACTTCTATTTTATTATTATTTTACGATTACTGTTTTTTTTTAAATTGTGCATAATTTTTTGTTAATTTCTTTGGAGTCCGCGTTGGTGTGACCGCTCTGTTCAGAAGCAGATGACCCACTTAGTTCATATACTGGTTAGACGTAGCTAACAACGAATTGTTGTATTAACACGTTGGTCGACGCGTGTCGGACCCACTGATATCAAGTCGTCCACCACCAAGATGTAAAAGGCTACTACTTTGGTATAAGTTTTCATTTCTTATTCAACATATATCGGTCTACAGTGACATTATACACTGTCTTTTGCCACTTCAATAATCGCAAAATAATATTTGTTCTACAAAATTAAAACTTGTATAGTTAGAAATACGATGAGAATATTGCGTGTAATTTATTCCCTTTTTTCTTTATGATTGTTACGACTTATCAAGGTCAGATAGTATAATTAATATTACAAAACAATTATTTTTATATGATGACTATGTTTTTTTTATATAATGAGATTTAAATGTATTTTTTATCAGTGTTCATTTAAAACGTTGTTATCAACGGATATGAGCATGTTTCCAATAAAAGTTTTTTCCAATATTTTAACTATTTTTTAATAGCTGCGACTGCATACTGCAGGGACTATAAGATAGGCTACTAAGAGGTATACAAAACATGAAGCTAAAAATAAATAAAAAAACATATTAACAAAGTAGTTACAATTATATACAATAGTTTCCACAACCTAAGTACGAATATAACAAATACGTCTTAAAGTTTTTTGGTATATACATTATAATAATGATATTGTTGACTTTTAAAGTATGTGACTTTTAAAAATGCTAAATAATATTAATTTCAAATAAAATGTAATTTATAAACTTGCTCAATTTTCTGCAAATTTATTATTGCACCATAAAATGAATACTAAACAGCTCTTAACATAATCATTTCTAGAATATTATACTAATGTCCAAATATTAACGGTATTATTCATAAAGAGTTGGAGCGCTTCTTTATGGTTCCTAAAGAAGCGTTCAAACTTATTTTAACGATCTATGAATAAGACCCTGAACCTTTACATAAAATTAGCTTGTACTTACATTTCCATTATTTAAATAAATAAAATAACTATTTATAATTCCATTAGCTAACATTTCAAAATTATAAGTATGAAAAGTCACAAATAGTCATGTGGTAAGTGTTATTGAACCATTAAATAGCTGACCACAAGTTTTGAGTGAAGTAATAGTTTTAATGCTAAAACATCAATTTCGTCCCGTTATTGCGTTTATTAACAATTTTTATCTTCTTTATTTTTCAAACTGACTCAGTTTTTACGCCTTTGTCGGTAACCGATTGCGGCAATAATAGCAGAATACAGTATTCCTACAAATTGTTCATAGTAAGTCGTCTGTCTACTATTTCACAGGAATTTTACGCGGAGAATATGTATACGATTTTGGGTGCGGTATAGATAGATATATGTATACATATACACATACCTATACATATATACAGCTACACACATGTACCTAATTACATCTTACATGCAGGTAACATATACACAGTCACGAACGCTCATACACACAGGCTGTCATTGCAATTTTTCTAGATAATAGTTTTTAGGTTTTTTTTAAATATTTTTGGAGAGAGAGAGAGATATATATATATACATATATATATACATATATATACACACACATATATATATATACATATATATATATACATATATTCTCCGGATAAAATTGTTGTAAAATACTAAACTAACGACTATGGATAATTTGTAGGAATTCTGTGTAGTAAAAGTTGGCATAGATATTTGTTGCTCAATCACACCAGAGCGCAAAAACGGATCTGGATGTTTGGTACAAAGATAGATTATAGTTTGAAAAAGTATATAAGCAACTTTTTTTTTGGAAATAAATGTACGTTTCCTGTGAGATAATATTAATTCAAGCGAATCTGGGGGTAACAGCTAGGTAAATACTACATAAATAAAGTTCGAGATTATTTGTCATATACCATTTCCACCTCATAAAAGCTAATACTGATCTAACTGCAAGTTAAGGTTTCATTCATGAAGGAACGAAGAAAGAATATAATTTCCTGAGGCCGGGCGGCCGGTCGTGAAAGGCGACAAAACAACCCACAGTCAAGTGGTAGGGTCTTTGCCCGACTGAATAGCTACCACCTCTGGTCTATGGTATGGTATGGTATCTCGCCATGACAACCTTGAGTTCCGGCATTAGTGATTAGGTTCCAGTCTCCCTTAAGAGGCAGCAGCCCATTTATAGCACCTCTAGTGTTCCAAATGTGTATAGGCGATGGTAGCCGCTTTCCCTCAAGTGGGCCGTCTGCCTGTCTGCTGAACTTCTGCAGTAAAAAAAAGTTATAGCTACTTTAGGGAGTTATGTTTTGGTGTATGGTCAAGTGCCTTTTCTACCACGCAAATTGTAAGACTATGTAGAAATTAGATTCACTGTTTTCCTCATTTAACTACAAAACCATAAAAAAAGCATTCAACCCAAAATATCCTATATTACAAAAAATACTAAACAGTCTTATTAAAATAATTTTCTTTGAAAGTTATCCAAAACTTTACACTACTAAACGTCACTAATGAAGTGATAATATTCTCTCATAACACATGTCAAGAGGTGGCTTGAATTACCGTTTCACTTGAGTTGACCATTGTGACGCCCGCAAGCAAGTGGAACAGGAAAAATCACGGTCGTAAGCAAGGTCGTTGTGAGCCTCATGTGGAACGTAGACCCATTACTTTCAGAGAATAATCATTGTGACATTACTCGTACAATGATAGGCGGACCTATAGGACCATTTCATAAAGGGGTCCGTCTAGAAGCAGAATAAATAACTGCCCCGTGCAGGCTTCGTTGGGCGTCATTAAAGTATACAAAAGCACGCACGCGTGCACACACGCCGCCACGCACGTACGCAAATCAAGATTTAATTAAGTTTTGTAACCTTTAATTAATTCAGAAACACGGAAAACACTGGCAGTGCGTCGTAGTAGGAAGTCCGCAATTCTTGCGTGGAGCGTTACTGCTGTTACATATTTCGACATATTTTGACAGGCGTTCCCGTGCCCACTTCACTGAGGGCATTAAAAAAATAAAGTATATTATTATTAATCACAATAAAATATAGCCAATGTTACTGGGGAAAAATGTATAGTAAAATAAAAAGTAGCACAGAATCTAAGGCTGGTGTGCACCAACTTTTAACCGATGGTTAAAATAAATTAATCAGTAAAAATGTATGAATAAACAGTGATTATTTTATTTTAACCGCCTGTTAAATATCTGTGCACACCAGCATAAGTCTAAGAATTAGCTATCTAACAGAGAAAACCGAAATCGCCCCAGTAGTTTTTACGTGCATCCCAAAAAAAACAGACAAAACGAGAAACAGACAAGATAAAAAGAACGTTTGCGTCTCGGGACGCTCGACAGAAGTGATAACTTGCGTGAGAGAAAGGGAAGCCAGACGGACTGACGCCGTAACGCGCTATGTAACGAGACGGTTACCCTCCCATAAGATATCAGTTATCACTCTAAAAATGCATCGTGTTCTTCATCGTTAATATAGTCTATTTTTTTAACATCTTGAATGTACAGACACAGTATGTCTATAATATTAGATGACTTTGAAATCGATTGATGATATTGATGTCTTTTATTTTCTCACCATTATATTTTCTGTCATTATCTGTAAGCTATAAATTAGTAATACCTTTTTATTGCTAAGCAGAAATAGTCTTGTTTTCGACATTTTATAGGAAGATTTTTTGTTTTTATCTAAATTGGGTAAATTGTGCAAAATATTTGCCTTTCATATATGCTAAGGATGATTCATAATACAACGAGCTGAAACACGGACGGGAGAGTTTATTAACGTTATATATTTACTAGAGTTTACCCCGCGGCTGCGCCGCAGGTTAACCTCTAGTGCGTGTCTCTTGTTTATAGAGCAAGTGCTACAGGTTATATTATATTACATTTTTATGTATTTGCCCACGGAAGATTCACTTCATTTTATATCGCTAATTATACCATCCCCCGTCTATCTGTCAACAAAATAAATTACAAAACTTGACCAAAGAGGCCAAAATGGTCTAAATGACCAAAAGACCACAGTGACCGACATGGCCAAATTGATTGAATAGGCAAAAACGACCAAAAAGGCCAAAATAATCAAAATGGTCAAAATGACCAAAGAGGCCAAAATGACCAAAAAGGCCAAAATGACCAAATAGGCCAAAATGACCAAATAGGCCAAAATGACCAAATAGGCCAAAATGACCAAATAGGCCAAAATGACCAAATAGGCCAAAATGACCAAAAAGGTCAAAATGATCAAAAAGGCCAAAATGACCAAATAGGCCAAAATGACCAAATAGGCCAAAATTACCAAATAGGCCAAATGACCAAATAGGCCAAAATGATCAAAAAGGCCAAAATGACCAAATAGGCCAAAATGACCAAATAGGCCAAAATGACCAAATAGGCCAAAATGACCAAATAGGCCAAAATGACGCAAAACGCGCCTACGGACTCTACCTCATAGGTGGCGGGGAAAACGGGGGACCTTTTCTACCTGCTTAACATTCGATAAGTTAAATTTGGTAAATTCTATGGTAAAGAAAAGAGTTTGGAATGAAAAAAAATTCTCACTTTTTTGCTTATAACTTCTTTAATTTCTAATTTAGGGCAAAAAGTTATATAAACATATTTGTAGGCAAAACAATTTTCTACAAATTATGACTACAATTTTTTTGTAAGACGTATAGTTTCCGAGATATCGCGAAAAAAGTGTTTTTACCACTTTTTCCAAGATGGCGGCCGGGGGACAAGGGTGGCGACCCCACAAATTTGAGGTTAAGCTTCTATTGACCACCCACACATGTCCCAAAAATAAAATTGCGTCCTCTAACAAATGCAAAGCTCATGTAAAATTTCAATGGAGTAGTGGTCTTATCGCTATTAGCGATTTCTTCCAGACAAACTTTGAATGGACAAAAAAATTGATAAGAACAGAGGTAGGTATGCTGCATTATTCTCACTACCGAATCAGTATTTTATAAATATATACAATAAATTAATAAAAAATATAATAATTCGATATATGTAAATAAAATATTATAAAATACACTAACATAAATAAATATAAAAATCTGATAATAACTACTGCTTGTGACTTGTGATGAAACAGAAAATGTATGTTAGCATAAATGAATAGGGAAGAAAAAACTTATGCAATTATAATTATTATTTTTTATTTATGCAGTTTTTTTTTTTATATTAATTCAAGTTACACTTTTTGAGCGTGGTGACCTATAAGAAAACAAATCACCTATGTATACATATATACCTACATGTATACTTACGGGGCGCACATGCGGTGAGTGTGGCATTATAACAGTATGATAGATACCTATATACTTTCTCACAAACAGCTGCTTACGTATTCGTCCAATTTCGGAGCAGCTCGTCGGCCATAATTTGCAACACCTGACATACCTCGAACCGCTACGAGAGCTCGTGGCTCACTGTGGCCACCGCACGCCTCCGCTCGCCGCGCCCGGCTCAGGCCCCCATCACCGCGCATTGAGTGTGGACGCACACATACACGTTAAGCGAACACTAGGCTGAGCTACATGGTAGGCGGAGTGGGAGGTGTTAGGTTTTTTTTCGTTACGGAATTTCTTGATTCGTTCGCTGCGCTCAAAGCCCGCGATAAAAGCTATGCAATAGCTTAAAATTTATTATCCTGATCCCAAATCACTGGGAGAACGTCAAAAAATAGATTCAATTCATCCAATCAAACTATATACAAACATGAGAAGACCCCAGGGAAGAAGACGAACTTGTCTAGCAACATTGATTTTGAGATATCGCATTTATAAGTATGGAACCTTGTACTTCGGAAACCCATAAGTTTCACAATGAAATAAAAATATAAGTTGAATCACTTAAAAATCAAAAAGGTTTCAAGCATAAAAATATTCAAATTTATCTTAAATCAGATTTAACGGGGAAAAAGTGGCATACTCTCTCACTGACAACTATTTTTTTCCGGGGCTTTTAAGATATGCCATGCTATTTTTCCCTGTAAGAACGTCAAGAACTCTTAAGACTAATTTGTGGTTTACCCTGTTCGGTTTACTACCGTATAGTACCGGATATTCCCTACAAAAACTAATAAAAATATACACTCCAAGCTATCCTTTCCTGCTAAAACATATAAATACAATATCCGGAAGAAAAAGCAATTTCAACTAAGTGTACCAAGAACAAACTACGGGAAAAAAAACATTATGTTTGAAGGTGTGCACTTATTTAATAAATTACCAGATGACCTACAAAAATGTAAAAATACAAACTTATTCAAGATAAAACTAAAAAACCTCTTATTTAAACAAACATAAAACAATAAACCACAACATAATTCCTTCGCAGACTGCATAGGACCACATTAGTGTTAAGACTTATACTGTATTACTTAATAATTGTTATCTTAATCTCATTGTAAGTGAACTACTTGTTCTTATGAGAAATAAAGTTCTTTAAACCTAAATCGCATTCAAAGTGACAAGTTCGTTTCTTTCCCTGGAATCTGCATGTGGTCTAAACATATTGTTACATGCCGACAAAGTGAATGCATACCTGGTTTATTACCTTTCCCACATTTGAACTTCTTTTGCTTACTTTGAAATTAAGAAAAACATTCTATTGTTATTGTACTTGTTTATGGCCGCAGGTGTGTAAATTACGGTTTCTAGGAAACTTCAGTCCACGCGGTCGATTTTTGTATTGTACAGTTTAATATAAAACGATGCCTGAACGGGGGGCAGTCAAGTGACGATTACGATACGAGCAAGACGTGTGTACATTCAATAAGCGATATAGTGACGGACTTTGCGCGTGTTATTGGATCGTGCAGTTTGAACTGATTGTGACCAGTCATATTATTTGTACCTGTGTTATACCTGTTTGTATAGTTCTAATTAATTCTATAGTAATTCCAACGGCATTTTAATTCGTAGCTGGTAGCAATATATTAAATTTTATCATGAATATATTAAACAAACCTGAAAAATAATCTAGAGAAACAAATGTCATTCAATATGTACCTACGTGATCTTATGCAACTTTCGTCAATATGTGCAAAATTCATATTATTTATTCTGTATGACTTTGATTACGTGGTTTCCCTGCTCAGTTGTTATTTATTGTGCGGAAAACAATTCAATTATCTAAATCCATTTATTGCCAGTATTTGTTTCAAAACGGTAAGTAGGCAAATATTTGTGTTTGTTAGAAATGTAGGTCATAAGGTAGACGTCACATTCGATTTTCCGAGTAAGTAATATGTTATATACAACATTTATTAAGAAACAAAAACTTAGCCATGTGCATGTCGGTAGATGACCGATTCTTATAATAGCAGTTCTCATCTGGTGAAGAGTTCCCAAGAGAAGATTTCTATAAATGATAATAATAATAATCGGCAGACAAACACACACATTGTAGGTATATACCCTTTTTTTACCAGGGGAAATCCGTTTGAGGGCTAAGGCGCGACAAGGATAGAACCTTGGGGGGATAATTCGCGACCTAGTGTGGGATTCGCCAGATCGGGGCTGGCACTAGCATGCCCAGTCAAAACTGGTGCCATGCTATTGCCACTCCCCAGTAAGGAATAACCACTAAAACCCCTGGGTGTTCCGTTCTTCGCCTTATGCCAGGGCTACGGGTATATGACCTAGCCACTCCGCAGCCCTGGTAGGCGTGGGCCTCGTGAGGCCACTTCTACTGCCGGGAGACTGTCTTTGTCCCCCAGCATCTTCGAGCTCTCTAGGCATGGGGCGGTCTCTAACTCGCCCCACGGGAGAAGAGGTGAGCGCGCGCGGAACACGCCGCGCCCCCATCTCGACGGCATGTGCAGGTGAGTTAGAACCTCTATTCCCCAAGAGGCCCCACCCGCGCCGCCACATAGTATATACCCAGGCTAAGCAAGTTACGCTTGTGTTACGGGTGATATACAACGGATCACTCTGGAGCCGATCCCAGTCACCCAGACCACAGTAAATAATAGAAAGTTCCTTTCCGAAATTTAATATGCCAGGAATCGTAGACGGAACGTTCCAACGAGTTCGGCCGGCTAAGACAGCCCGCTCAACCACAGTGGCCGACTTAGCTGCAGAGTTATAAAATTACAGACAAGTGTCCGACGAAGTTGGAAGTGGTAGCCTATAGACGTCTACTACATCGGGGGCCCAATTCTACTATTACTGTCTGTTGTTCAATCCAGCAGGTTTAGAAGACATATTTCAGACAAAAGATATTATTTGCATTATAGCTTTTGTTACAGCACTTGGTGTGCCTTGCTTGTTTTTCGCAAGGATTTAAATAACAAAGATTTTTTATACTATGTATATTTATAGCTAGTTTTCCATATCTACCAAATGTCACAAACATTACCACATTAAACTTAAACTATAATTAGTATATGAACTGAATTAATGTATTTTATATATTCTGGTGTATTTTTATTTTAGAGCTATCATTAGAAAAAAACTACATTCGAATTGATTTTGGGTTCAGCAACATAAATAGTTCATAATATTTACAACTTATTCAACTTTTTGATAGCCTATTCACTTGAATGTCTTGCATAAAATATAGACTTGAAGATCTTTAAAAAGACGCTCCAAAACTTGAAGATGGTCAAAACTCTAAATTTAAATAGATATGTTGTTAATTACAAAAAGACAGTTTTTAAAACGTCAAGTAATATAAAAATAGTCGTTAAAATAAATCTCGCTATATTCCTGGTCCATCTGAGATAATGTTAGTGACTTTGGCCAACTGAGTTTTATTTACACTGTTATAAAATTATGCCGTTATCGAATATCTTATACTAATATATAAAGCTGAAGCTGAGTTTGTTTGTTAGATTGCTTGAACGCGATAATCTCGGGAACTACTGGTCTGATTTGAAAAATTCTTTAAGTGTTAGGTAGCCCATTTATCGAGGAAGGCTACAAGGCTGTAATATATCGTCACGCTAAACTTTTTTTTAACTATTCCTCGCGGACGAAGTCGCGGGCAGAAGCTCATCTGTAAATATTTAACGTCATCAACATTTAAAACACACATAAATCGTGGTAGCGTAATGGCTAGCGCACGCCTCCCAAACTCAAAGGCCGCGGGTTCGATCCTAGCCGGAACGCATGCATTACATAGTCAATTTTCTGACCTAATGTGCATATTGTTACAATTACCACGTGCTAACAACGGTGAAGGAAAACATCGTGATGCAACCTGCACAAGATAACCGATGTGTCAAACCTGCCAAGCCGCCTTGGACAAGCGTGAGTTGAGTTGTATCCTATAGAAATTCTGTAGGATTCAACTCATAGTGATAAGTTGTTGATGAAACTCACACAACTCATTTAGGAATCAAAAGAGGCTTATCGCATCTGGCATCTTAGTCCAGGTAATTAAAAATCAGATTATAGTATCCAATGGAGTATGAAATAATTGCATTGTAGTACGGAACTCTACTAAATAAAGATTAATTTATTCATATCGCCATCAAAATATAATAGAAACATTACAATAAAAAATAAACTTAATTTTTAAAACTTAATCATATTTTATTATTTTGCTTAGATATTATTACCGAAATGTCTTATATCTTTGTAAACTTATCCAATATACTGGCAGTTATTTGCACGTCGTGATAGTTATGTTAATTATAGTCGTTTACATGACATATATTCTTCGTTGATTTTTTAAATATTTTAATAAAGATACAAGTTCGAGTTTGACTGCTGTCGTGCTTAATGTCACATGATTATGTAGTTTAGTATCTTCGAGAATTTGAGAACTAAAGTACCGAATTCCACGAGTTTTTTTTATTTTATGGCAGGCGTTCAGCAGACAGGCAGATCCCATGCACTTGATGGAAAGCGGTTACCCTCGCCTATGGACATTTGCAACACCAAAGGTGCTACAACTGCGCTGCTGCTCTTTTAAGGGAGACTAGAACCTGGTCACTAATGCCGGAACACAACACAAGGTTGTTATGGCGGCATACTCTAGACCAGGGGTGGTCGCCACCCAGTCGAGCAAATACCATACCACCTGGCTGTACGTTGTTTAGTCGCCTCTTACGACAGGCCGCCCGGCCACAGGAAATTGTATTCTTTCTCCGTTCCTGCACGGATAGGACGACGAGTATCTCACAGTGAAGTGAAGGAAAAAATTGCGCACCATAATGAGAAGCTATTAGGTCAGTCCCACAAGGCTAAACAGGAAGATCCTACGGCACCCTTACTGCTACGCTTAGCTCTTTTTATTTTTTAACGAGAGGAAATCCGTTTGATGCTACCCACCGCAGAGGAAACGAGGTGGGAAGTATGGGATGTGTCACAAATCAAAGAAATATGATCCTGACATCTGCATTTCTGCATTCTGCATGCTTTGTTGTTTTTTTGTTTTAATTTAAATATAAATAAATTTTAATTTAATGGGGGAATAATTTATTAGTTTATAGACAGGGGTCGCATTAGATACCAATTACGGCTTTAATATAGCCAATGGTAATTTAATTGTAATTATAATTAGTAACATTCCAAATAAACGACGTGAACTCCAAGAGTGATTGGTGTAATATTTCCACCGGCATATCTCGCCAGCCCTCCGAAAGGCTTCCACCGAAAGGTCTGTCGGAGGCCTGCTAGCAGTTCTTTATATATGGTGAGAAAAATAACCCATCAGCAGAAGCGTTGTTGTGTGTTTGGAATGTGTTTAAAAAAATGCCAACATTTAAGAGATAAATTCCATTTAAACAATGCGTATTCATAAATTATCGTTTATAGAGATTTTTTTAAGTACGTTGTCCTCAAGTTTATTTTGAACAAGTTCCCAAACGACTTAATAGATTTCAATTTTAGAAATTAAAGCAGGAATATTTTTTTATATGCTTAATTTCAATATTTTAAAGGGTTCAGCAGATATTAATTTAAACTCCCAATACTCCCATGTGTACGAGGTGGTAAGCAAAGTTATTTTTACAAGAAAATCTAGCGACTATTTATTTTTGCAATTGTTTACTTATAAAATATTTTTAATCGAATGAATGATGAATATTATGCTTTTCCGTGGCAAAACGTATAACAAAGGCTGCTAGCAATGAAAAAACTATAGATAGCTGTTACGTCACGTACATGGAATAATTATTGTTACATAATTAGCAAGACTAAAACTGAGCAGTCAATATATACGTGCCAAATTCTGTTAATATAGAAAATAGACAGCTTTCGGAGACGCATCTACGAATACACATTTTAACGTAGCATTTAAGATTTCTGTTTATTTATAATCTAAAGTTTAATGTTGAATTACTTAAGTAACAATTACATCTAGAGTACAACAACACGTCGTCTTATTTTGTACTCCCCCATCAAGCGGTAGAGCTTAGCTCTCGCCACTGGTGGTCACTCTATCCAACGGGATAATATTAGAGACGCACCACACAACTTCCTTTTATGAGGCGCGAGAAATGCATTTCGCACACTACCGGGTCGTTTACTAGGGACTGGACCAAAGCGACGAGAGGTGAAGCCACGAATAACTACCAGAGTCAATGGCGGGCTTGTGTGGAGACTCGGCTACTCAATACTCCTCTAAAACCACCCTCCTCCCATGTGCCCCGCGCTCAAAGTAGGAAAAGCGTGAGTCTTAGAACGTAGTTATGCCCACGCTGACCCTAGCGTATCAGTGCTTGAGAATGCCCCGGGAAGCAGTGCAAGGTTACTTCATCAACAAAGGTGAAGACTCCTAGACCCCCTAGATGATTAAGGTATTTACTAAAAAAAAGCATAAAATGCTTTTTTACATATGACCAGCAATAAAATATCAATAATGTTTTATTGGTTTTAAATAAATTATCAATACACTAATAACAAGTTTAAGATTTTTGTATCTGATCGGAATAATTTCTTGTTTAATATTCTAAGATTATTCAAACAGTTAAAATAAGATGAATGAACTGGCTCTATCCACGTGTTTTTTTAGACACATGGATAATTTTATCTGATCCACCGAAGCTACAAGAGCTCACAATTGTTATAATGGTTAATTATTACAACTGTGTATCTAAAAAGGCCGACACGTAGGAAAATAGCACTAACCTCTTACTACTATTGTACTTCTTTTGAACGTAGACTCGTACGTAGAATACCCATAGTAGCTAGCTGGGTACAGCTACCCACGTCACGTCACGTCCATCCGTATATCTGTACGCCATTTTTAACGTCCTATAACTTTAACTTCCTTCTATTTCAAGCTATAAAACATTATTTTGTCATGTAATTCATAACTTCCCCTTAACCCTAGTTGCTATATATGTCACAGTACATTATATTTTCAATAACAGACGCAGTTTGTATTCTAGAAACATATGTTTTATATGTCCACAGACTATCAAGACATAATAAATTTACGTGTCTAATTTTTATTTACATACTTTTATTACTTAAGTAACCTGAATTGTTTCAGCACTACCAGTAGGTGCTACTATCCGCTCTCCTAAAACATTGGGAAGTCCGAGATCAGTAATCAAAACAATTGTGGACTATAGTTATTATTGTTACCTACCTTATTTCAGCACATAGGAGAAACCAATTCGAAAATCATTGAAATCATAGTCTCAACTGTAGAAGGAACGATATGCTCAGATAGTGCCTAGTATTCTTCTAAAAACTAGCTTTAAAATGTTATCAATTTGTCAAAGTAGATCGGGGTGTCTCAGTTCGGCTCACTAGCCCGATAAATCGCATCTCTGTCTTCAATTCTTTGAAGGATCACTGTTCTTAATTCTGATGTTTAGGCCGAGAGAATTTATGCCCTTAGCAACAATATATATGCTCAGACCAGTTTTTTGTTTTTCTGGTTGTTTTATTAATTAATATCGAACTGCGGGATTGTTTGAAAATTAAAATGTATCCATTAACATAATAGTGCTTATTAAAGACAATAATAATAGTTATAGTTTATTGCTTTACGTTTATTTTAGTTTGAGAAATAGCCTCATTATAATATCTCAGATTTTTTTATCGTAGGATTTGTACCTTGTGTATCTATAAGGCGGATACCATAATAGGAACAATGCCAAAGTGGTATCATCCGATGCTTTGGCGCTATTTTAGTTTCACTTCCTTCATAGAGTGAACATTCGCCATCCGTCTCGATTACTAACTTCCGTTTATTTGATTTTCGACATATGTTCGTTTAATAACAAATGCCTTGAATCTGACTTCCGGGCGTTAGACTTTAAACATCCGGTTACTTGATAATAGAAGAATGCATAAACGGTTACGGTCTCCACCACGTGGTTCTGACAAATATATGTTTATAGGCAAATACGCCTTTTGTAACACAAAAAATATTGGTGTTTTATAAATTCGTTGACTTATAAATTATGACGTCTTGCTACCATATATAATATAATTCATTGAATCATACTAATCACATTGTGATATGCGATTAATATTAATACTTTTCTAGTCTCCTTATTTTACAGGTGAATGACATTTTTAACAACTATGTGAATTAAATCATTCAAGCGCACAAAAAATATTAACTACTAGCTGACCCGGCAAACTTCGTACCGCCTCAGAATCAATAAATAAAAAATATTGATTTCTGAGCGACGGGACGAACATCAAACATTTGATATTCTAAACCAAAAAAATAAAACATCACTTTTAAATTTAATTGATTTCTAAACGACGGGACGGACATCAAGGGCCTTACTTATAATCGTTTCTAAAATTTAAAGAAACTACTCACCAACTGTTTAGTGAAAATCTAACCCATAAACTCCTCTTTAGTCAAATATTTTGGGTACAACCTACGCTAATCATTGAAATTTCGTTTAACTGTGCTCCTCTTTGGTAAACAACAGGTTATACACGTGTATAAATTAAAAATAAGATATTAATTGACTGGGGTCTGATTCTAATTCTCTTACTTGATAGATACCTAATCGTATCTTGACGAGATTATTATAAGTAGGGCCAGAAATGTTTGACAGGTACGAACAGTTAATAAGGTAAAGCGAAATTGTTGTTTTTACTATATTCCAAGCATTTTTTTCATATTTACTCACCTTTTAAACCTTCCCTAGACTTTCACAAATAATTCAAAACCAAAATTAGCCAAATCAGTCCAGCCGTTCTCGAGTTTTAGCGAGACTAACGAACAGCAATTGATTTATATATATATAGATCTATTCAATTTTTTTGGATGATTATCATTACCTCTTTGGCCATGTAAATATTCCTTCTCTTACAGAATTAAGTGACGCTTAAAACTCAGTTTGAAAACTATATATGTAGATTATTTACTTTGTGACCTTTTTTATATCAGTTCTTGTATATTAATTAAGATAAATTGTACTACTTTTGTTACACGTGCCTAAGAACTGGGTATACTAATAATTTCGGACAAAAAATTGACTGGAGGAATGTTACTGCAAATTACGAAAGAAGTATTAGTATTCTGGCAGAACAGCCGACAAGTCCCAGACTCATGTCCCAGAACAGTGGAGTGTCCGTAAAGGGATTTACCGCGTTAAAAAATAAAATAAAAAGGCATAATTCATTTGAAGACTGCCCGCCGCAGTGAAACACGGAATAGGTGTGTGAGATTTGCCACGTTGTGGTGGTCGTAGTAATAGCATTTCTGGAGAAATATTATGCCCCTTCGGGTTGGGGGTAACAACAAAACCCCTCGATGTTCCTTCCTTCATTTTATGGCAAGGCCCCGGGCAAACGACGTTACTAGTTCACAGGCCCTAGCATGTGGTGGCGCGTCGACTCCTTCTATGAGAACCAAGTTCCTGGCGTTTTCCCTCTCCTTGCGTGGGATGGTATGTAAGTCGACCCATGGGAAACAAATGAGCGCGTGTGAAATACCGGTGCGCCACCATCTCGACCAATCCAACATACCGAGATGTGGTCTCCACTCTAGAACTCACGGTCCTGGAACTGTTGTGGTCAGCCCAATGCCACTTCAGCTTGTTAATTTTGTGAGTTACATCGGTTACCTGGGTTCTCGTAAGAATTAGAATTAATTAATCTCATATGAATATAAGAGATTAAAATTAATCCTTCTGTGAACGACAACAGTCTTAAAACTAATTTTTACTCCTTAAAAGAATTTGCAACCTTAAATTAAATGTTTTTAATTAAATGTTTTTAAAAAGTGACAGTTACTTAATATTAGAAATCAACATCCTATATAGTGTTGATGTTTTATAATTATATTTGTGCGAAAGCTACAAATTTAATATTTAGACAAAAGAAATTTAACTGTTGTATATTTTTTTTATTCTAAATAATAAATAACTACAAAATAATATATAAAGGCTTTGTATGTATATTATTCAGATTCAATATATATCGTTTGTTAGATATTGGATTACTAATTAATTAATACATATTATTAATTCATGTATGTCTTTCAAGACCACGGGCCATTAAAATGGCCCGGCTTTTGGAGGGCTTGCGTGGGGCCATGGGGAGGCCAACACGTAGAGGCCCCTTGACAAATTTAATGTAAATATGTGGCGTGACACTGACCGGCGATTATCCCTGTCTACACCATATAATAATGCACCCAAGGACAAGCCCCGGCCAGTGTAGGACTATTGTGGGAAATCAAGACAAAAAGTACCGGGCTATTGGGGTGAACTATTAGTGGTACTAGCGGTCTGGTAATATGGGGACTATGGCGTCTGCCCGTCGCAATGTTCGGGGAACATGGAAAAATGGGCAGACGGTGACTCGCCACTCCTTGCATGGGCCCCAAAAAATGCCATACAAGGCAGGGGCAACATGGGTATGAGTGGCTAAGGGGTGTAGAGAGGTGGGCTGCAGGTTCACCGAAGCTACTTCCGACATTAGGCCATTTATCACTTCTACTCCTGCAGCTTGAGTCTTAGCTCTAGCGAGCCGTGCCGGCTGGCAAAGGCAAGCACGGAGGCGGGGGCCTTGTCTTGGCCCCCGGAGTCAGGTACGAGGTGTCGCCACTCACCTAAGGCTTCGCCACAAAGCCCCCCTGCGGGATTATTATTATTAATCTATTAATATTGATTATTATTAATCTATTTTTAATAATTATTAGACTATTAATCTAAAGTCACTCTAATAGGATACAGGATTCTGGAACAGAGACAGAACAAACATCCATCATCACAAACTTTGTTCTTTATAATATCAACACAATAATTCTTAAGTCTTTAAACGTTAGAATATAAATGCAACATTTGAACACCAATTAATGAATACATTTTACCGAGATCCCATTCATCATTGGAGCTATATTGATTCTTGCTACTTATGCAAATTTATTGTGAGAAAAATGAATTACTAAATAATTAATACTTCACATATATTTTAATGCAAAACTATACTAAAATAAAACTCTCAAATACGCAGGTAAATGTGGAGGTAACTTTCTTATAAATTAACAAACAAACGTGAAATTTGGTTTGCACTTTCAATAGTATCAAACTCTAATCTCGATTTTAATAAAAAAAAACATATGTATATTTCAATATGTTGTATAAATGCGTTATAGAAATTAAACTCTTAATCAAAATCCATTTTGAAGAAACAAACAATAACTTAAAATTATTTTTACATTGAAGTACATATTCAATGTAAAAATAATTTTAAGTTATTGTTTGTTTCTTCTGCACTGTCTTAGAAATACTATGATAAACAAACAAAAAATGTATTTTGCGTATAATATCTACTTTTAATAATCGAAATGAACATATTATTTAGCATCATTATTCATAAAAGCAAAAACTATTTTTCTTCTCATAATATATAATTCATTTGTTGTCCAACGATCGCCTTTAAATAAAATTAGGTAATCATATTAAACTGCCTAAATACGTTTTACACAAAACGTATTGACAGTTCTTAAACATATTTAGTGGCAAATTTTGCGTCGTGCAATACGCTAATTGTATTTAAGGGTGTTAAATACGTTTTGTGTTTCTTAAATAAATTTAAGCCACCTTATGCAAGCGGCCCTAAAAATGTTAAGATTTAAACACACTTTAAAATTTAGTTACAACTATATAAGAGACATAAAAAAGTTAAGTTTCATAGTTATCATATATGTGATACTAATATAGAATCAATTAAAACTAAATTTACATTTAAAAGTTTCCATATGACCTTTTACGCTTGATAATTACGTTTTAAACTTTTTTAAATGCAACAACAATATCTTAACTTTCTTGACCTACTTAAATACAAGTACATCTCAGTGAATAAATTTAAATATATAAATATAGTTGACGTGTCTGTTTATATTATTATATTTTATCTTAAAATAAATGTCAAAGATTAAGTTAAGACTGTAAACATAAATTACCATTTTAATTTTTTTTATCCTTCTGATTTTCTGCATTGTTCTGAAAGATAGTCTTGATTTTTTAAAAGCTCTGAAACGTTCAACGGAGTTTAGTGAAAATATTAAAACATTTTTGAATTGAATACAATGTAAGCTCTATTAATTGCCTATTCTTTAAACAAGAGGCACGCAACAGAGTATGATGACCCGCGGCGCAGCCGCAGGGTAACCTCTAGTATTATATCGACACCTCCAATACTAACCCAACTTGATTTTAGTTAGAAAACTATCTTATGAGAGAAGCACTCATTAATGTCTTAATGTTTCTAAAATATCATAAAAAAATATTGAGAAAATTAAATGTTTTCTGGTTCTTAATATATTTTTTTTAATTTTAGAAATATAATATTAAGGCATTACTTAGTGCTTTTCCCTTAAAAACAAAAAATACCTAAAATTAAGTTGGCGTAGTATTCTTTAGAGGTGGCGATAAATTCATTTAATCTATATATTGTTACGTGCGAGCGGGGGTACGCACCTACGGATTGGAAGAAAACACCAGTTTTTAATTAAAAGCTTTTATTGACTTACACAGCCGCACGTAGTGCCTCTCTGCAGGGTTGCCCCTATACGCACGACCAACGATGCACAGTCCCGACGATAAGTTGTCACACCCTCAATACCGTCGCCGATATTGCGCGGACCACCTCCAATATTATCGCGGGTAGCTCGCTTCTGGTTCCTCTTTCGAACTACGCTACACACCTCTTTGGCGTATCTATCCACCAAACTTGTCACTAAATCCACCACTTAATCCGTCTCTGTACTCTATTAACCTTCTCTGATAACTCTTTAGTATCGCACTTGTCGTTTCACCGTCTTGGACTGAACTAAACATTAAAAACTCAACTCTCAACTTAAAACTGCCCGGTAGGCGCGCGCCTTACGCTGTTTATATACCCGGAAGAATTTTCTAGAAACCAACTATCTATCTCCGTCTCTTCCTTCCCGAACCTTCTGTTCGGGAACTTTCGTTTATACATCTATCCCTTTCTAACATCTATCTATCTCTTTCTTTCGTTCATTGTCTATCTCTTTCTAACATCTATCTATCTCTTTCTTTCATTTATCGTCTATCTCTTTCTAACATCTATCCGTCCTTGTCTTTTCCTTCCAGAATTTTCTAGATTTTCCTAAAAGTTCTAAAACTGATTTACGCTGCTGGGCAGTTCTACCCTCGGTCGCCACAATATATAAAAGAAACTCGTGTTAGTTACACTATTTATAACTCAAGAACGGCTATACCGATTTGGCTGAAAATTGGTGGGGAGGTAGCTTAGAATCATGAGACGGACATAGAATACTTTTTATCCCGTGGGATCCGGTAGGTGGCGCTGAGGCCTCGGGCTCTAGAATCCTCCTCATCAACTGGACCGATTTTGGTGATTTTGTTTTTGTGTGTTTGAGTGGTGGATGGTTTAAATCCACAATTGCAACCGGTAGGTGGCGCTGGGATCGGGTCCTAGATTTTATTTTTTTAGAGCTGGACAACGGTTGCCCGGGCCGCTAGTCCTTTCTAATTTAACAAATCCCAATTTTCTTGGCCGACCGGCTAGTGAGCGTAAGAGGTTTTAAAATACATTACACCACTTTAAATCACTCGCATAAAGTTCAAAAATTCAATGCACTGTAACGCACAATTTCCTTATATCTGCGTATAAAAATATATCTGCCTTAAGTATATACAGATAGAGCTAAAATTCATTTAATTTTTTACAAGTTTTATTTAAGTTGAAAATTAATACTAACGGGAAAAAGAAATGTGTTCTATATCGTATTAAATAAGGTTGAATTTTGGGTATTTATCTCTTTTTAATGTTGGTTTTTCATTTCATCGAGTTTCAAATCACAATGATTCAAAGAAGTTTCACTTCAAGGTAAATTTATCTTAAATTTTTGTTGTATGTTTTATTTCAATGTATTATATTAATAACTAGGACATGCCTGTGACTTTGTCCACGCTTGATCTGAAATTTTCGCGGGATTCTCGGAACACATGGTACCGCACCCTCTAAAAAGAATGTAAACCATCGTTTTAATTAAAAATGCGTCGGAATAAGCTAGTTTTTATGCAACCGAATAACTACAATACCGCTCCCTAATTCCCGCGAGATTCCCGGGGTAAAAAATATTCCACATTTTGCTACATAAAAATTGCTATCGACCAATGCAAAAAATCACGTTGGAATTCGATTTTTAAACGGATCATTTTAAATAATTCCAAGAAAAAATCCCGAGGGATTCCCAGGATGAAAATCAGCGCAGATTTGAAGTCTAAGAATTTGCTGTCGATCAGCGAAAATGTACTGAAATCAGCCCAGTAGTTTTTGCGTGAATCTCGAACAAACAGACAAATCGAAAAATGGACAAGAAACTTTAAAAAAATGTGTATATAGTCTGCTCTAGTCGTTTTTTTTAATAGCTTCAATGTACAGATATAGCAAGTTTAGAACTTTATGATACTATAGATTACACAACATTACGTCATTACCCATTCATTGGGCATACAAACGTTTAAACTTAATTACCTAAATTTAATATAATAATAAATAAATGATAAATTTACCTAATATAAATCTATATGTATAAAAATCAATTGCTGTTCGTTAGGCTCGCTAAAACTCGAGAACGGCTGGACTGAATTGACTAATTTTGGTTTTGAATTATTTGTGGAAGTCCAGGGAAGGTTTAAAATGTGAGTAAATATGAAAAAATGCTTAGAATATAGTAAAAACAACAATTTCGCTTTCCCTTAGAAACTATTCCTACCTGTCAAACATTTGACGTTCGTCCCGTCGTTTAGAAATCAATTAAATTTAAAAGTGAAGTTTTTTTTTTGTTTTGGATGTCAAACGTTGGATGTTCGTTCCGGTTAAGTTTTGACCATATTCTTTACTAAAGTTAAAAAATTCTGCAATTATCATTCAGCTTTTTATTTATTGATTCTGAGGCGGTAGGAAGTTTGCCGGGTCAACTAGTGTACAATATTTTTTTGCATTCAGAAAATATAAATATGAAGGTGGCCCGCATGAACGCAGTGGCAGGAACAGCTTAAGAAACGATAACTTAAACCTCGATTAGTTTCCATGCAGGAACGGTAGAAGAATACTAATTCCTGCCGCCGGGTGGCCTGTTATAAGAGGCAAAACAACCCAAAGCCAAGTAGTAAGGCATCTGCCCAACCATGACTTGTGTTCCGATATCAGTGGCCACGTTCCAGTTTGTCCTTCAAGGCCAGCAACACATTGGCAGTACCCCTGGTATTGCTAATGCCCGTAGGCGACGGTTACCAATTTCCATCACAGTTGGGCCGTCAGCCTATCTGTTGTGCTTTAGCAATAAAAAAAATATTATTTAGATTTTAGATTTTTAAAACTTCTTAATCAAGTGTTGTCTCGATACATTTTATCTTTATTATTATTATTACAATCAAAGAATGCAAAGAATGTCATTTAAAACAACATTCAAAATTGGAGTAAACTAGTTAACTTGTAAGATTATGTAACACGTTACAGTGGTCCGTTGAGAAAATTTTCCATTGACAATCTTAGTAATTCGACGACTCGTTTGAAACTTTGGGTTCTGCTCATAAATAAATAAATACTTACATTTAAACATTGATAAGCAACAATAAGTTTAAGTAAAGCGATAACTTCAAGATGCTGTAAGTATTAAAATAAAGTATTTATTTTATATTTAACTAGCGGCCCCGGCAGACGTTGTCCTGCTCTGAAAAAAATAAAAATCTAGGACCCGATCCCAGCGCCACCTACCGGTTCTAAATGTGAATCTAAACTATCCGGGAACCCACTCAAACACACAAAAACAAAGTCAAAATCGGTCCAGGTGGTTAAGAGGATTCTAGAACCCGATCTGACCCGATCAGCCAAATCGGTAGAACCGTTCTTGAGTTATAAATAGTGTAAATAACACGATTTTCTTTTATATATATATATATATATTTTGTACGAAATATTGAAGCCGCTTTCTTATTAAAAAAAACATTACTAAGTTATGAATATGTATAGACCTAGTAAGACAGCATCTCATGTGCGAGCTTATAACTCTATTTGCCAAATCGTGCTGTTTGCCGTTAAGAAGTTCCATTGTATGCTTGTCTATCTCAAGTCCAGGCCAGTACGTTCTCGATCATAGCTAAGTACCTACTCGTTTTGGGAGTGTGATAAACCTAACAATCTCTCAATCACTACAAATGTTCTTTTTGAGCAGATGTCTGTTACATCTGAGGAGTTTAAAGTCCAATATCAATTAATTTTACACGAGAAGAAGCTACACTATACATACATACATACATAACTTATGTAGGTCCACCAGGTCCCTTGCGGGGTAGGCACGAACAACAGAGCGCCATTCAGGCTTATTCTTACACACCTCACTTGCTTCTTTGACATTCATAGCTCTTGTCATGCACGCTCGTCTATTCTTAAGGCTTCTGACATCACCTTCTGCTAGTACACGATCAATTTGATCATGGAAGGTGTGTCGTGGCCTTCCGCGACTAACCTACACTATATTACTAAAAATAATTTTTACACCGGTTCGTAACCAAAGACGATATGGCTGAACATTTATAGAAAATAATAATAATAAGCGGCGGGCAGACGCCATAGTCCCCATATTCCCAGACCCCTAGTGCCACTAGCAGTTCACCCCAATAGCCCGGTACTTTTTGTCCTCATTTCCCACAATAGTCCTACACTGGCCGGGGTTTGTCCTTGAGTGCATTACTCTATGGTGTAGACAGGGATAATCGCCGGTCAGTGTCACGCCACATTTACATTAAATTTGTCAAAGGGCCTCTACATGTTGGCCTTCCCATGGCCCCACGCAAGCCCTCCAAATGTCCGGGCCTTTTTCATGGCCCGTGGTCTACAAAGACATACAATAATAATATACTTACACGACTAACTGAGAACCTTCCTCTTTTTTTCAAATCGGTCAAATAGTTGAATATTTTAACACATTTTAATCTTTTTCTTTTGTTGTACTTTTGACCTCCAGCAACATATTAATATTTTTAAACGACAAATAAATAAATGGCTTTTAGATTAAAATCCGAAAGGATCCCTAAAATATGGAGATTTTAGTTGAAGTCCGTTAGATATTACATTGATCAGAATGTGTAAAGAATTATCATACTGGACTATATTAACATACTAGAAAGCAATTTAATATGATAATAGTATTTAACTAATGAATTTATGTGTGTTTTGTTTCTTGTATAAAACTTGTCTTTTGGACTAAAGCTGTTCTAAAATTTAATTAGTATAAAATATGTGTCACATGTTAGAAAATTAGATATGGGTTGTTTTATGCATTATGGTGCAGCTTAATCTGCGATAATATTAAAGATTAGCGGTCTTATTCATATATAGTTACAGTAAGTTTGTAGGCTCCTTTAAGAATCTTAAAGAAGTCTACAAACTTAGGCTAACATAATATAAATAAGTCTGTGGCCGAATGCATTTTGAAGCGTTAAAAATAAACGCGGTTAATGAATAACTACATCAGTGTGCATATAAAGTCATTTGTTTATATATTTAAAATATTTATATTAAAATGCTTTACCCATGTCCATAAATAAAACCAAAAATATGAGATTTATTTAGCTTTATTAGACATTTTTAATGTATTAGCTTTTTTAAGGCTCTCTTCTCTCGCTCGTCTCTTGTATTCATTTCTTTTGTAAAGAATTTCTATTGACCAAAATAGAATTACTATTGCGTATATACAAGCGAGGATGTATAACACAGTAGGGTAACTATTGGTTGAATCGCGAATTTTACCTGGAACCAAAAATAAAATGTAACAACCCGTCGTCTAACGCGTAAAATAAATAAGGTTTCGATGTGTATACAAACGCATACCGTCTACATTTAGGTACCGAACGAGGAATAAGAGAAAAATTCGAAGAGACGTAAGCGAATTCTAATTAATGATTTTGTTTCATTAAAATAAAATCACGCAGTAGATTACTTAAAAGATCGAAGTGATATCATCAGAAGCCCAGAACGAACGCTAAACAGTATGAGCATCCCAGCTTGTAAAACTGTCAAACATGTAGGCATAATAATCGATAGAATATCTTACTCTTAGAAGTTTCACACATATCTTAGACTTAAGTCATATTTTTATTTCTTTAACAGGTTGAGAAACTTGCTGCCCGCTGCTATTAAGAATGATCAACATTGATTGCACTTGCTTCATTCTTGCTTCTCATTCTTAATTATGGTCACGCCTTCTATTTTGGCTTAATTTTATTACAACGAAATAAAATTGAGCAGCGTCAGAATTTTTGTTTTAGTATTAGATATAACGGTTACGCTTCTTTCACGCGGCAGTCCAGTTTTGCAGGAACGGCTTTTTACTGTATCCTGCAAAACTGGACGGTGTGTTCACATGGCAGTTCAGTTTTGTAGGATCCAGTAAAAAGCTGATCCCGCAAAACTGGACATGACATGAACACCGTTGCATCCTGTTTTTTGACCATTACTACGCCGGTTATCAGGCGGGCACGGGGTGTGGGCTGCTACCACTCTACTATCTCGCAAAAAACAGTGTCCAGCAAAAAACCGCACGCAGGAAGACGTGTGGACACTGCTATTGAAATATATGTGTGATTAACCGGGATCCCGCTGTTTACTTGACGACGGATCCAGTTTCTAATGACAAAACCGAATGTCACAATTCGACCGGATCGGTTTTTTGCAGGATCCGCATTGCGAGATGCTCGTGTGAACGCTAGCTTATAAACACATTCGCCATCAAACGGGATCCTGCAGAAAACGTGATCCTGCAAAAAACTGGACTGCCGTGTGAAAGGGGCTTTACTGTTTTCCATCACCGTTGGGCCGACAACCTGTCTGCTGTGCTTCAGCAAGAAAAAAATCCAAATATCGTACAACAACAATAAGCATTAATTCCCTTCTTAATGAAGCTCGTCTTTAATTATAATAAACAATACTTACCAATAGCAGGCGCTACTGTCAGGCACATAATTCCACTTATTAACAATACTATTCCTATGGCTGACGTAAACTGTTCAGGAGCTACCGCATCTGCTATTACTACCGGAAGTAGCACAATAAATAGGCCACGGGACACTCCCATTAGACCAATATATATATTGACGACAATATGGTTTGTTGACCATAACATTCCTGCAATATATAGAAGAGGATGTAAAGATAAGAATAAATGTAGTGTGGTTTTAATTGGAAACGAGTAGCCGGTATAACAAACTTATGCAACCCAAAGTAAAAGGGTAGATATAAATCTATAATAGAGTCGGTCATGTTATGCGAGTTCGAATGTTAAGGGACCATTAAAGCGATAGGACAAAAAAGTCGCTACTCAGTCGTCATAATAATTTTGAGGTAGATGTGTGCTGTTAAGAGAATGGATGAGGTGAAAAACAAGTAATTACATAAGAAAATTATACCCCTGACTAAAAATTGAGAAAAAGATTAAGAAGGGATTGGCGTATAATGAACAAGTACGAAACTCATGTTAAAAATAATGCTAAATTGGAAAATTTATGGATATTAAAATAACGGTAGTCCAAAAAGAGAAGAATTTTTAATTAGAGTATAGGCTTGCTTTTGACTATAATCTCGCCCGATTTTGAGCAGAGATATGGTCGAAGATGGAGCATGCTTATCTAGAAGGTACCTAGTCACACGGGACTTGAAGACACCCAGGTTGTATGTAGGTTTCAGGAAAAAACAGACTCCGGCAGCAGGATAAATTGCGTGTAGAATATGAATATTTGTGCAGTGACGAAGGTTGTATGTCAGAAGAGAAAAATATTATGTAGATATAGAAAATATAAAATGCATATGGAAGGATATAATCACTTTTTTATGTTTGCTTGTAGGCAAACTGGCAAATGGGTTCATTTGATGGCAAGTGGCTACCGTCGCCCATGGACATCTGCAACACTAATACCTCGTCGAGAATTTAAACATCTCTTTACGGCCTTTTATCAAAAAGGGCTCTTCAGAGCCTCATATTGTAGCGCTCTGGAAAAACCGCGAGAGGGAGCTCATTCCATAGTTGCTCACATATAGCATAAAGGAGTGAGCGCCACGTACAGTGGATAACTTCCAGGTGGAAAATGGGAAAGAAGCGTAAAATTATCGCAAACTGTCCCAATTCGCCGACTTGTATTAGCTTACATGGCGTGTCCCAAAGGGCCAGGGACGGCTGTTCCCCACTACAGGGACCACAGAGCGTACCAGGCAGAGGTCGGAAGAACCTAAGGGTGCTTCGACGGTAAATAATCCTTAATACTATTTTCTTGATTAATATTTAAGATTTTAATATTCGTGTTACAGTTATTAAACATTGAACACAGAACAAACATTGAAGCAATAAAGAAAAACAATGTGAATATTTCTGACGCACCTAGTCGTGATATAAAACCTAACGAAATTCCGGCTATTACTATTGCTCGGCTTCCAATAATTTCTAACCATTTACTTGAGAACATCATGGTGACTCTAATTGCTAAATCACCAAATAATATCGATGAAAGTGCCCATGAAACAGATTCCTGGAATAAGAAAAAAAAAGACTAATTATATGATATACCTAGATAACATACATACATATATGTTAAATTACAGAGATAGGCATAATATTTTCAAAATATTTCAACATGGAATGTTGTATCGAAATTCCCTCATCATCCAGATAAACTCTTATAGCTGGACAAGGCCTTTGCCGGTTCAAAGGGACATATCTAAAACGTAATGGCGAGTTTCATACACCGATGATCTCGATATGCATATTTCCTCATAATGTTTTCCTTTACCACCACGCGGTGTTTGTAATGGCCCTGCCCCACCCGCATCAGTGTTAGTGACTGTTTCCAAATGAGTCTTACTTATAGGGTTAAAAATAATGCTTTAAAGATTAGATATTAGTGTATCATAAGTTATCTGTCAATCTTTAACGTCGTTGACAATATCGCGTCTCAAATTACGCATTAAACCCTTGGCTACATCTGGGATACGCTGTCACTAACATTAACATCACCCCAAGTGTAATAGAGGCATAAGAATATGCACATTAAGACAGAAAATGTGTTTAAGTGCTGCCTTCTTCCCGTCTAAGATTTGACCTATGTCATTAAACTAATACGCAGTTGCATTATCCTCTGAACTACCACGCACATCATGTCTGAAATGCTTTGTCAATTGATCATTACAGACCGATTAAGATCTGAAAAAAATAACTGTTACATATAAAAACGGACGGGCAGGCGGGCAGATATGATAATTTCTAAAGGATTCCGTTTTAGCCTAACTAATATGGAACCTGAAAAATATTGAGAGAGAGAGAGAGAGAGAGATAACTCTTTATTGCACACCAAAACATATAATTACAAAAATAAACCATATTTACAATATTTTCTAGGTGATACAATAGGCGGCCTTATCGCTCAAAGCGATCTCTTCCAGGCAACCTAAATTAAAAACAAATTTGAATCAGGGGATGAAGGTGGTGCAGGAAAAAGACAATGGACACATAAATACTCAAACTAATTTAACAAATAAATATACAAATACATACATAGTCATAAATAAAATATACAATAATATAAATACAATATTAAATCTTACTTGCTCCCATTCAGCGGCATAAAGCGCTTGTGGTAATAAAACTCCGCCAGTACCATCAGCAAAATAGATGAGAGCGGATCCAAAACACGAACATGATATAACAAATGTTTTGCACAGTGACAGATCTATAAAGGTTTCCAAAAATTTTCTGAAAATACAACAAATTATTTTACTAAAATTTGCCCCGCGTGTCAAATCTTAGGCAGTACCTTTATTTACTTACACAAAAACTTGTTTCGTTTTTTTCTTAAATCCATATTGTCTAGACAACTGCCCAGCAAAACATAGAGGTAATGACATGTTTTTTTTATTGTTGGAGTTCAGCAGATGGGCAGACGGTCCACTTGATGAAAAGCGGTTACCATCGCCTATGGACATTTGGAACACCAAAGGTGCTACAAATGCGCGCAGCTCTCTTAAGGGAGACTGGGACCTGTTCACTAATGCCAGAACACAACTCAAGGTTGTTATGGCGACATGCTTTAGAGTTTAGACCAAGGGTGGTAGCCATCCAGTCGGGCAAATGGCGTACCACCTGGCTGTGAGTTGATTTGTCGCCTCTTACGACAGGTCGCCCGGCCGCAGAAAATAGTATTCTTTCTCCGTTAAGACAACATAGTTATTTGTTAGTAAATTGAAATAACGAGATTGCAGCGCCATCTATTTAGCTAATCTATTTATTCTATAAAAATTACATAATTTATCGGGGTACAAAGTATACTATGATTCGGGATTTAAGCCAGCTCTGTGTCGGGTTTAATTCATATACTCGTAGGGTCAGTAGCTTTCAAAAATACTTAGATATTTTCGTCTATTCCGCGGAAACGACATCATTTATCATTTAGTTATCTGTGTCGAATTTAATCTAAATCCATTCAGTAACTTTCACTGATGCTTTAACAGACAGATAGGCAAAAATTCTAAAAATATTATTTTCGGAATCTGCTGTTCCAAATTAGCTCCATTTATTATTTTTACATTTTTAAACGCAAAAAATCTCGAACTGTTTACAGATTTCTTAAAGTATAGATAGATAGATTGATTTATATCATATATCCTGATTATCAACTGAGCGTTAGGTCCAGGTTACGTTCGGAGCGTTTGTTTCGAAGCCTGGAGTCCGCTATCTTACTTTTTCTTCTGCAGTTCACGCCATCTTCGGCATCCCTTGTTGTGAGACCATAGGTACGCATATCATCTTTTACAACGCCAAACCAGCATTTCTACGGTCTATCCCTTCTACTCTGTTCCAAATCATATTTTAAGCCGCTGAGGTTGATTTCACATAGATTGACTGCCTTCTGAACTCCAAAACCCGTAATGGGAAACCAAGAGTAAATAGAATGAAAGAAGAGGGGAAAAAGAGAGAAGAAGGGTCGGATAAAGTAAGGAATTAAGAAAGAACTAAATGGTCAGTAATTTAGCAAAGGATGGAGAAGGAAATTATATCATAGATATTAGTAATAATTTATAACCGCTTACTACTAGAAATAAGAATACAACGAATGACAGTCACGTTGTAAAAAACTAAATTCTGAAAAACAGTTAAATGCTACATTATTAGATGGCAACACGATCCCTTAGGCCAAGAATAGTGAGCTCTAAAAACATACCTCCAGCGTTTACGTTTTTCAGTGTCTGACGGAAATTCATTTCCTTTCTCAACAGACCCTTTTCTTTTCAAATCTATTGATTTTATAATCGGTGTATCACTTAATGTGTTGCTTTTATCTTCGATGAGCATCATTTGTTTTTCTGGAATATAAACACCAGTAGATTAGTACTGATTGGATGTATTTGTAATATAGGTTTTCTCTTTGGAATCACATATATCGCCACCTATTTATTCGAATAAAAAGTCGCTATATAATCATTTCTAAAATAATGATCATATAAAAAAGTGAAAAATAAAATACCTTGTATCATCATAGTTATAAAATATACCGATACAATAAAATAAAAATATTTTTACACAGTAATCAATATGCTGTCTCGTTAAGACATGACGTAATAACTTGCTACGCTGGTACAAAATATTTGACATGTTGTGAGGTGATAAAATGTATCTTAGTTGCTTTGACTGTCAAATATCCTATTATTTTTCAATATTGATCGCGCAAAGTCCGTCGTTATGAGATACTCCCTCCGAAAGTACACTAGGTAACTCCTCGATCGCAACTTATCTAACCCAGAGTCCCGACTGACCGACCTTATATGTAAGTTAAAATAGCCCTGGCCTCATAGCAACATGCCTATTAATCCTTTGGATTCTTAATTTGTAAACTAAATGGCTTCTAAGAATGTGCAACAAAATGCAAACTAAAGAAAGAAGGATTTATGACATCTTACTGGGAGGCATACCAAAGGATTAGCGCATAGAATAATTCACTCAAATACAAAGTGGCAATAAAACCTATAAAAAATAGTATCGGGTCGCAACAGTATATTTATACATCGCAATCGCATCGCATAGATTACACGTGTCTACGAAATCTTACCTAATTCGACGCAGTAGTTTTTGGGAAAATGACTATGATTTACACAGACAAATAGACTAGCATGACAATTATAAGGCATTCCTTGTCAAATTGTCTACAGAATGGAAATATAACAAAACCAATAATGCTGCACCCAACAACCGAAACGCTAGACTGTCTACGTTTTTCAAACATGATGCATTCGATATGATTTATGTAAACATAAAATTGTATCATTCAGTGTCATTAAATATCCTACATTCATTTCAATTGTGCATCTTTCAAATGAATTGAGCCAATATGATAGATCCGTCTATTATCATTACTCTAACTTCATCGATTAACTTTTCTCCGTTGATCGTTCTTATATCTATTCAATTGAAATAAAACAATTTACCGTCATTTCCGTCTATTTCAATTTTTTTCATATGCCATTTGCAAGGCTGCATCAGAGCAGATGCGATAAAATTTTGTAATGATATTCCGGTTATGAGAAGTAGGGTACCACGAAAACCGTAAGTATTTAATGACCAGCTGCAGATTGTTGGTGTAAGCATAGTACACAAGCCTGGAAAGAAAGAATATACATAATAATCGACAGGCAAACAAACAAATTGACATTACATGTCTCGAAGCTAAGCAAGATGTGCTTTTATCTTTGTGTAGGTCATTGAAATACTGAGGCCATTGAAGCTGAAAACTGAGAGGAAACAGAATATAATAGAATAAAATAAAATAGAATAGAACAAAATAGAATAGAATAGAATAGAGGAAAAATACCGATGCGAATTGTCATTTAGGCTAGTAAAAGGAAATAAAGAGTAAATTTCATTGAGGCCGGTATTAGCAACGCTTCCGATGTTGCAAACGTCCATTGTCGACGGTGAACACGTGGGCAGTCTGTCCATTTCCCTGCATTTTGCAATTATATATTATATGCAATGTAAAACGTTATTATATTATTACCTATAGCGGTTTGCGCTATGCTGTTTGCAAGCAGTCTCTTCTTTACAAAGTATTCGTTTAATCTTGTAACTGAAATATTATATGATAACCCTAAGCCAGTGCCCTGCAAAGGAAAACAAGATAAGAACGCATGAAGGTTGAAACAAAATACAATGAAGTTAAGTGCTTCATAGTGTCATGTACAATTTGAACAGTAAAACAGGCCAATTTTTATTTGCTCTGAAGTTTAATTTTTTTATATGTATAAAAATGTATAAAATGAATATTTTTAATGAAAAATGTCTCCATTTATGTTAAAAAATTTAACTGTTTCATAAAATACACGTATGCCTTTTCGAACAAGGAATCTGGCTTTGGAGTGTTTGTCAAAGAGCTGTAATTTGGATTAGACTTCTGTTTAAAGATTATTTAAAAATTTGATTATTCATGCACACTTTTGATACTGGCTGTATATCTACAACTAGGATATGCTCGCGTGTTCGTCTTGACTTAACTTGAAATCCCCGCGGGATTCCCGGGACACAAGATTTCAAAAAGAGTGTAAGCTACCGTTTTAGTGAAAACTGTATCGAATAAGCTAACTTTTACGCAACCGAACAACTACAAACCGCTCCAGGAAAAATTCCCAAGAAATTAAACTTGCTATCGATTAATTAAAAAATCACATTGGAATTCCATTTTTTAATGTGGCCATTTAAAATTATTCTCAGAAAATTTCTCACGGGATTCCCTGAGTAAAAAGTAGTTCAGAGTTTAAGTCTAAGAAGTAGCTGTCGGTCAGCACAAACCGCATCGAAATTGGCCCAGTAGTTTTTACGTGAATCTCGAACAACTGACAAACCGACAAACAGCCAAACACGAAAACAAATGCATCGTCTTCTCCATCATTTATATAGTACTAGCTTCTGCCCGCGACTTCGTCCGCGTGGATTTTTTTTCATAAACAGTATCCTATGTTGCTTCTAATACCTCCAAGAATATGTGTACAAAGTTTCATGATGATCGGTTCAGTAGTTCTCGCATGAAAGCGTAGCAAACAAAATTACATTCACATGTATTATATTAGTAGGGATTTTCCAGTGGGTTTTTTTTTGATAGCTTTAATGTACAAACACGGCATATTTAGAATTCGTTAATATTGTGTACAAATCATATAGAGTCACATTAAATAGAAATACAACAGTTTTTAGATGTAATAAATTTTGTTTTCTTAACAGACTAACGATACTTACTTGTAATACACCAAAACAGATAAAAAATGGCACTTTTCTATTTGTAAATACAGTCCCCAATACACCTACATCGTATATTAATGCTGATATGAAAGCTAATTTGCGTATACTTAATATCTTCAGAAGTGGGCTTGCAACAAATCCTTAAAATAAGAAAACAATTCAATGTTATTTATCTAACCAAAATGTAATAATTTTGTTAAAATAATTGCGGTCCATGTATGAAACCTTTACAGGATATCTAAACAGTATAAGTATTATGTATTTTCCACAATATCAAACAGGCGATTCCTATAACCTATACATACATTCTTACAAACGCGAAAGTTTGTAAGAATGTATGTATAGATGATTTGTTACTCTTTCACGCAAAAACTACTCAATGGATTTTGATGAAACTTTACAGTCATATAGCTTACACATCATAATAACACATAAGTTATAATTTATAAAGACATAGTGTGAATTATCCAACATATAATGATATTCCATCACTACGCGGGTAAAACCGCGGGCGCAGCTAGTCATTTTATATGCCTCACTATTGCTTGAAATTTAACATAAACTACTTATTAGTGTTGTCTACACTTTGACGAACAATTTATTTTGTTTTGACAGGTGACAGGACATTGATCAATTCGTAATACCTTAAACTTTAAGGCTTAAACCATTACCAATTCGAATTTATACAAAAATTTCTTTGTTAATCCATTTTAATCAACTGGATGTACCTATATCATTTGCTAAAACTACTGTATTGCGTAATAAATTAACCATATAATCCATATGTCAATACTTAAAAGTGAAATAAAGGCAAGAGTATGACTTTTTGAATCTAAATAAATGCCTTTTTACTTTTAATTAAAACAACATCATTAATCGGTATTAAAATAAAAAGAACGATTATTTCGATTGTTTATAGTCTGTGCGTTAGATGACTCACAGAGAGGCAATACAGCGTCGGTTGAGTCAAAAAATATATATATAGTTGGACATGGTATAGCAATGCCTACTTTGCCTACCATTGCTAGATTGGGATTCTATTAATTTTTAGATTATTATGATTTAGGATTTGGATTCTATTGTATAGCTTCTTGGGCATCAATTTATTCTTTGTAAAGTAGGTATATATCCTAATTTTTTATACGTGAATGACATGGTACGTAAATAAAACCTTAAAATTTACACGAACTACCTAATAGGTGTAAAGGTATAGATTTTTAATTCAAATATAAGAAGTGTTCAATGGAAAGTAACTTATCTAATAATATTATTTAGATCACATTTATCATTAATATACATTCATTACTCACAATTGCTATGTCAAAGTGACAGAAAGAAAATATAGCAGTTCTTTCTTCATTTACGCAGACTTTAGAATATCCTCATACTTCTCGAGGTATCCTACCCGAGATCGGTTTATAAGGAACAGTTTAACGAAAATTTTTACGCTTTTCTGATGCTGTGGGGAAACCTCGACTGAGAATTTGTTGAAAACAAGAGAAACGTTCTTGAGAAATGTGTCTATTTATACCTGATATAGCGACGAATATAGCGTTGATGCCACCTAACAGAGTCACATGCGTTGAATCCATATTAATTTCTTCAAAGAAATCTTTATATATCATTCCAAAACACTGAATGAACCCGGTTGTAGTCACCTGAAATTTAACACTTAGAAAAGTCATTCACTGTCATGTCATCAATGAAATAAATTAAATTAAAATCACTCCGCTTTGTAAATGACATAATTTAATATAACATACCATAAATGTGTATAAATTATAAATGACCCGCTCCGCACCGCATATATAAAATATAATAAACGTATATAAAACTGGCTGACCCTGGGCATCAGAAATGTTTTTAAAAATACTTGTTATTAATCACAATGAAATATATCCTATGTCACTCAGGAATAATGTAGCTTTCCACTGTTGAAAGAATTTTCAAAACCGGTTTAGTAGATCCAGAGATTACCCCCAACGTCACAAACTCACAAACTTTACCTCTTGATTTTTTGTTGAGTTTGAGACCTACTAAGCGAATTCAAAATATTTCCTCTCCCGTACTGCTCGTACCCCAGTGACGCCTACTCGCGTAAGCCTATCTAGCCGATTAGGGTGCGCGGCGACCACACAAATGTTATCTAATACTCACATTTTTAAACTCGTGATATCTTTCGAATGAAATGTCCGAATTGAATAATTGTACAGGGACAACAAATAAAGGTGTTGAAGCTATCTTGGATATGAAGTAATTTATTAAGGATGAATACCAAGATACAAATAAAGAGATTTTTCTAGCGGCGGCATTTTAATTAATTTTAAAAATAAAAGCACACTTATTGTGCCAAAAAGGACGCAAGATTTCAATTTGCCGCCATTTTTGTATTTTAGTGCTGGCAACCCTAAAAAAACGGGTTATACGAAAGATCAACGCGTTTTTATTATTGAACAATATTTCAAAAGTAATGAAAGTTTGGTGGGCATGGTTCGAAAATTCCGTGCAAAATATGGTCGGAATATTGACTTAACTTCATCAACTGTGAGCAGAGTGGTTGCAAAATTCAGGGACAGTGGATCAATTCATGATATTCATTCCACTGGTCGTCCAAAAACAAGCCATTCAAATGGCAATATCGAATCAGTGCGTCAGAATGTCCTTGAACTTCCAGGAACATCCATTATGCATCGTGGACAAGAATTGCAAATTTCAAGAAGCTCTCTCCAACGTATACTCACTAAAGATCTGCATCTCTATGCTTACAAAGTTCAAATAACATAAGAACTGAAGCCTCATGATCATGGACAGCGAAGAGAGTTCTTTGAATGGATTATCGACCGCCAAAACAGGGATGCAGATTTTTCAAACAAAATCATCTTTAGCGGCGAAGCACATTTTCATCTCGATGGCTTTGTTAATCGTCAGAATTGCCGCATTTGGGGCTCAGAGAACCCACATGTGATTGTTCAAAAACAAATGCATCCACAACGGGTCACTGTTTGGTGCGGATTTTGGGCTGGAGGCATTATTGGACCATATTTTTTTCAAAATGAGGCCGGCCAAGCAGTTACTGTTAATGGAGCTCGATATCGCGACATGATAACAAGGTTTTTTCTAGCCGAATTAGAGGATATGGATGTGGAAGCAATGTGGTTTCAACAAGACGGGGCCACTTGCCACACAGCCAGAGAAACGATGCAATTACTGCATGAAACATTTCCTAGTTGTGTGATCTCTCGATTCGGTTATCAGAATTGGCCCCCTCGATCTTGCGATTTAATTCCTTTAGACTTCTTTTTATGGGGTTATTTAAAGTCTAAAGTCTATGCCAATAAGCCCACAACCACTCATGCTTTAAAAGAGGAAATTCGACGCTGCATCGGAGAAATTCAGCCGCATCTATGCAAAATGGTCATAGAAAATTTTGACAAAAGAGTGCGTGTGTGCCAGCAAAGCCTAGGAGGACATTTGCCTGACGTATTATTCCACAAATAACCCTATTTTATGTATTTCAAGATTTTATATGCAAATATATTATAACGAAAAAAAATATGTTTTTCATCAATTTCAAATCTTGCGTCCTTTTTGGGACATCCTTTATAATATTTAGACATATTATGCTGTCCCGACACTTTTTGTAAATAATGATGTGTTCTGCAAAGTCGTAGTACATTATTTTATTATAGTTTTCGCAGCGTACGCGATTTTAGGTAATTTTTTAACATTTCTTGGGTTACAGTATTGGAGTTTTAGTAAGGATCCCTATTTTTTATTTTTTTTAATGTAATATAGCCTATGTCACTCAAGGTTAGTGTAGCTTGCCAACAGGCCCTAGCTAGAGGCCTGACCTTCTGTCAGGTCGAAATCGAGGCGATCAGGAAGCGGGAAACCGCTTCCATGATAGCCGTCTGGTCTCATGAGCTCGAGAGCCCTGCGGCCGGCGACTACACGGTGGACGCAATCAGGCCACCGCTGATGGAATGGGTCAACCGCACCAGCGGCACCCTGATCTTCAGGACGACGCAGATACTTACCGGACACGGGTGTTTCGATAAGTATCTGTATCGCATTGTGGGCTGCTTGCCTTCTCCGGACTGTCGCCAGTGCGGCGCACCCGACACGGCGCTTCATACGCTAGTCGAGTGCGCCGCATGGGCGCCCCGGCGCTTCGACCTTGAGACACTAGTAGGTCCGGTCGACTCGCTCTGCAACCTGGTTAAGGCCATGTTGCAGAGCAGCGACAACTGGGGGGCTGCGGTTACTTTTTGCGAGGCAGTAATGTCTCTCAAGGAGGCGGCAGAACGCGACAGGGAGAGAAGTCCTGCAGCGCGTGCTAATGCGTCTACTCGAGGTCGCCGGCCTTCAGCTGGCACCAGGAGAGGCAGGTACACGCACTACTTCCCGCCCTGAGTTAGGTTCCGTTACGGGGGGCCCTTAGCTAGCTAGGAAAGCAAGGGACCATCGACCGCCGTCTAACGAAGTGTGTTGGTGTGTTCTCCCAGGGCACACTCCAGGCACTTTGTTGCGCTGGATCGGCTGGGCGTAACTATGTTCTAAATCTCAGCCTTTCCTTCACAAACTAAAGCGCAGGGTCGGCAGGGACGAGGGGGTTTTTAGTGGGTATTGTGGTTGCTTGCCCGTATGCAGCTTCCTCAGAGTCTTTCCACACTAGCTGAGTCGATCGCGGACGGATCACTGTCAAGAGCATACTATTGCTGCAGTGATACCGCCCCCGACCGACGTGTGTCGTTCCCTAGCAACGACCCAGTCTGTGCGTAAATCGGTAGCATTTTCCCTCGCCTCAAAAAACAAAAGCTTGCCAACAGCGAAAGAATTTTTTAAATCGGTTCAGTAGTTAACGGAGATTACTCCCTACAACCTTACAAACTTACAAACATTACCTCTTTATAATATTGGTGTAAATAAAATGCTATAAACACATTACGTTACTATAAATACATGTGTTTAAATACAAATAAAACTATAAGTGAAATACGGTAGGTACTTTGTGTCCCAGGAATCCCGTAGGAATTTCAAGTCAAGCGTGGAAGAAGCGCATAAGCAGATCATAAGTGCGGAAGCATATCCTAGTAAGTTTTAAAATCTAAATCACTAAACTTACTAAATTTATTGTCATTGCAAGACATATCACGTATCCCCATCCTCCATCAGGGGCGACTAGAACATAACCTTTACTAAGAGTCTTCTTCTCTTCACTCATTTTTAAAAATAATCACTATAAATCTAGTCGCAATTACGTCTACAGCGAAGGCAGCATTATTTATTTTTATTCGTTAGACGACATGCAGTTGAGTTACTTCACTGTTGTTATCTCAAATTGGAGTATTAAAGAGTTTTTTTTTCTATCTGTGATAATTCCTATATGTACACGGGGTTTCGTAATACACGATGTTCCCAAGATATATCTCCATTACATTTTAAACTTTTGAAATAATTTATTATATTCTTTTATAACCCTAACTAATATTATAAATGTGAATGTGGATTTGTCTCTGAAGTTTTAGACTGTTTTTTGGTATATATCATTGTACAATTCATCGCTCGTTTTGTGATGACCAAATAAACTTTCTATTTTCTTTTCATACCTTTACTACGCAAAAATACCAACTAGAATGAAAAAGTGTGTGTGTGCAGTTGACATACAATAAAAGTTTCACTTTTATTGTATGTCAACTGCACACATTAACATGCCCACTTCACGACGTGCATATCCTTTGTCAACGCAAGCAAAGCCGCTAGCAAAAGCTAGTTCATTGTAACCCTGAGATAGACAAATATTACGTATCTAAAATATATTTAAGCTAGACGTGTTGTTAGAGATATTCTTGCAGCAATAACAATTCCGAAGCGGTGTACATGAAATAGTAGGTACCAAATATAGATTTATTTTTCAAAAATATTTTACAGTTGAATTTAGTTTGAATAAAAATGTTTGAATCGAAATAAAATTATCAAACTAAGGCCCGATTTGTCAATGATCAAATAAAAGTAAATTATAACCTGACTAAATTCAAAAGTGAAACAATTCAACTGTTTTGTTCATGCAACTGACATTTTTAATTTTTCATGTTGTATTTTATTTTATAGAATAACGACTTATCTGACTGAAAAAACACTCAACTTGAATTCATTATGTTAAAAATATCTTATTTTCCAGAATAAAAATATCCTTTCCATTCCCGTAAGCGAAATCAAGCCATAGTAGCTCAGTGGCTTACGCACTTAAATTCAAATGACGCTTGTTCGAATTATAACCATAAAGTAAGCACAACACACGCGCACATAATTATAATACTACGTGCAACTCTAGAAAACAATTGCGATGAAGCCTTCAATGTGCACATTTAAAATGAGGATATTGTTTCTATACACTTAAGCAACTATTAAAATAAAACATACTGTAGATAAACAGAACGTCTCTGTTCTTTAATGATGTTTAATTTAGCTTATGTGAGATTTGTACGTTTATTCCTTAAATTCATTTATCATTGTTTTGTCACATATCTCATGTTTGATATTACTTACTATCTACAAAACTGCCGTTTGCTGAAGCAGACATAATCGTAAAACAGACATTACTAAACGATTTACAAAAGTTTTTTACATAATAAAATGTATATGCAAAATGTATATTATATTTCAATGTAAATATTAAATCTTTGAACTAATTTAGATTTGAGTAGTATTTACATAATTTCGACAGTACTCACGTATTTTTTATACAAAATTTACGATGCAACAAATTTGTTTTTATAAACTCTAAAATCGATTAAAGGTCACGTCTGCCTTTTGTATAATCATCGAAAAGCTGAAAAAAGTTATTTTACAACTATACTCGTAGTTCGGAATTTTAATATGTACCAGTATGGGGCCGCGAAACTGCATTCCATTGCTGTGAAGACAACGTGTTTGTTAGTGAATTGAATTGGTGGCACTAAAAAACGCAACCGTCACGACGGCTATCCCACAAAAAAACAAGGTCATTTATTGGCATAAAAAGCATCCTAAATAGTGACATTAGTCAGCTTTGTTTCATTTGAATCCATTCACGTGATGACAGGCAGACAGGTAGACAATTATTAATTATTTTATTTGTGCAGGAACGGAGAAAGAAGACAATTTCCTGCGGCCGGGCGGTCAGTCGTAAGAGGGGACAAAACAACCCACAGCCAGGTGGTAGGGTATTTGCCCGGCTGGATGGCTACTACTGGTTTAGAGTGTGCCGCCATAACAACCTTGAATTGTGTTTCGGCATTAGTAACTAGGTTCTAGTTTCCCTTAGGAGAGCAGCAGCGCATTTGTTGCACCTTTGGTGCTGCAAATGTCTATAGGCAATGGTAACCACTATCCATCAAGTGAGCCGTGTGCCTGTTTGATGAACTCCTGCAATATTTTATTTTTTTAGAATCTGCTGGTTAGAATGAACTCTGTAACTCATTTGTCTGGCATAATATTATTTATTCATAATATGTTATTTCTTTACCTCGCCGACGGACCGACCGTTTGACTGACTGATATAAAGTCAGTAAAATCGTATGAAGAATTATTATCAAAACTATATTTAAACATTCGTGGCCAGCATACACGATTTCGGATGTCTATATCCTCAGAAGAAAAACTCATTATAACCATCAGGTAAGAAAACAATGCATTAAATTGAATTGGGTACAGTTGTCTAGCGACAACTGAGGCGTTTGCGGCTGACCGCGCCGTACGTGGAGGGGATGCGACGCGCCGCATCATTCAACCGGTGCGGCTGGCCGCAGCCCCAGAACAACCTGAGCGGTTGACGGCTGGCCGCAAATCAGTGCGCTGTTATCATGCGGTTTCATGTAAAAATTGATGTGCGGCCTGCCGCAACGGCACGCCACATCGAGGCCAGCCGCTAGTACGTTCTAGGCCTAAGTATCTTTGTATTGAAGGGTTAGGGCAAAAATAAGTACGAAAGTCTTGATTTTAACTGATTTATTATATTTCACAAAAACATGAAGACAGGGCACAAATTTACGTTTCAGAGAGCACGGAATGACAGAGCGGAGGAGACAATGTTGCCAGTATGAATACTAAAAAGTGATACACAGTTGTTATGTAATAATTAACAGATATTTTCTTTATTATTACTAAAATAATATTTACTTTAACATGTATTGGGATATAAATTAAATTAGCTGTATGTTTGTAAAGAAGTGAATAGAACAAGATAATGGTAATCCAAAAATGGTAATCTAAAGCAAAAACCTCGTGGGGAGTCATCGCCTGAGGCAGTATCGGATGGAGATATTATGTCCACTGGAAAAAACTAGAAAAATCATAGAGCAAGAGATTCTTATTTATATAATTAAGGAGTAGCATACGAACAAACACAAGACTCTTTTTTTATTGCATGATTCCATCAAACAGGCAGAATGGCCACCTGATGGAAAGCGGGCTATCTACCTAGACCCCGAAGAGCATTGGGGGTGAACAGGCGACAAATGAAAAATAAACAAATAAGTGAAGTACCTGAATTCTGCCACTTACGAACTTACTTACTGCTTTATCATAAGGGGCTCGATTTCTTCTTTTCTTTGGAAAAGGCCGTCAAGAAAATATATCGTCTTTAAAACAAAGCCATAAAAGTCAGAGTTAAGAGGCGGTTTATAAGTTTAACTGGGACAGAAGGTAATCTTCTACTTCTAGCCTATAAATAACCCGGGCGTTCCGCTTGAGTTACGAGTTACTTTCCATCGGCTCTCGACTTTTTATGTGTTTAAGTTTTAAGCTTTTGTGTTTAGAATTGTAATAGTTGTTTTTTTTTGTTGTTGTCTGCAATAATACTTTCGTTTATAGGTATATGACTCACTAGCCTATCTTATGTAGGAAAACCCCCTACCTAATTTGTTAATGATAAAAAAAAATAGATGTTATTTTTTTAATGTTTAACTTAACTGCTTAACTGCTAAGATCAGTGGCTGTATTGCCGACTGATCGAATACGGTGTTAAAGGAGTACTGATGCGAATGGTAGGTTTAAATGCACGTGTCGACGTAAACCGCTGACAAGGCAATGTACGGCTTTTGCAAGCCCGTACATAGATGAAGCAAAATATGTATGCCAAGATTGTAGCACGTGGAAATCCATCATCTCTGCCTACCTCTCTGGTAAACAGGCGCGTTAAAGTGTATGTATGTAATGCACTATGAGTGCAAACTGTTGCGATTTTATGTGACATTTAATTAACTGTAAGGATGTAGAAAATAACAAAAGACCAGAAAGTACTATTTGGACTAGACAGTGTATTTAGTTTTCAACAAAGATTCAAGAAAGATAAATTAGAATAAACGCATACATAAGTTTTACTAAAAGGAGAAAAAGACAGACCGCTTTGAAACAATGAACAATGCAGAATTGGAGCGAACAGAAAACTGCATTTTATAAAACTCGCAGTTTTAAATGGACTTCATTTTTTTATTCTTCAGCACAATTTAGGTTAGATTCGTGCGGTTTCAGGGTTTTTGTTTATTTTTGCTACGAAGATAGTAAACAGGCAGATGGCCCTACTATTGGAAAATGGACACCGTCGCCTATAGACGCTTCCATCACTAGAAGTGGTATGGACACGTTCTGTTTTATTTAATTTTTGAAGTAAAGCGTCTTCAGAATCTTCTGACATACGAGTAGACATAGACAAACTTGATTGTTCACTAAAACAAAAATTACAAAAGAGACAATACCCACGGCCACTGAAAAGCGGCCAAAACGTCGGATAAACCAAAATCAAATAAATTGCCGCGCTTAAAACAGTTAAACCGTAGTTTTATTATAATAAAGTTTGTCAAAGTATGTATTGTTAAAATAGTTACTTGGTAAAACAAAAGGCAACCTTATCGCTAAAAGCGATCTCTTCCAGGCAAAGTGACTCAAAGGAAATTCTAAAATTATCTGTAATTATTATGCAACAAAGAAAAAAATATATAAATAAAGATGGGACACAGCAGATTACAGTGTAAAGTATTGCAAACTAGCACATACATTATTGCGTAAGACTAACATAAAGATTTCTGAGTGAATTTTTAAATATGGCAAAAGATTTAGCTTTTCTGACGTCATTGGGCAAAGAGTTCCAAGTAAGACAGCCTGCATGACGAAGGAGTTGAAAAAGAATTGTTGTGATTTGAAACTCGATGAAACGAAAAGCGACACTAAAAAGTAATAAACACATAAAACTATAGGAATAAGCCTTCGAGAGAATGAGATACGAGTTTTACATTGTGCAGCACAGATTACAGCGTTCATAAGACCGATGATTAGGTTAGGGCGATAGGTTCAATTTGGACCGAAATAAAACCGATAAACACTGTGTTTTAAATGAACATGTTATGTGCATTCATTGACTTGCAAAAGATTTGTATTGTTACACGCCGACAATGTGAATGCACACCTGCAGTTTATTACCATTCCCGCATTTAAACTTATTTTGTTTACTTTGTGTTTAATTTTTTTAATTAGAAAACATCCTATTGCTATTGTACTCATTTATGGCCGCAGGTGTGCAGATTACGTTTTCTCGGAAAATTCAGTCCCCGCGGTCGAGTGTTGTATTATATAGTTAGTATAAAACAATGACCGAACGGAGCGGTGAGGCAGTCAAGCGAGGATTACGATACGAGTAAGACGTGTACATTCGATAAGCTATACAGTGACAGACTTTGCGCGTGTTATTAAATCGTGCAGTTCGTACTGGCTGTGTCCAGTTATATTTGTACCTGTGTTATACGTGTTTGTATAGTTCTAATAAATTCTAAAGTAATTCGAACGGCATTTTAACTCGAGTCCCGCACTCGTAACAGTATTTTATTGGCCAATATATATCAAAATATGGTGTTGTTCACAACTTAATAGTTTAGAAATAGCGTTAGTTGAAATTCATGTAATTCTTTGTGCTGTGTTGTTGAATTTCCGGGGCCTCATTAGGTTTTTTAAATCGTGTTTCTTAACAATATGTCTATCAATTGTCAAAAAGGAAAAGATTTATTGTATAAAAGAAACGAGGAACAGAGAGACGTAAATAAAAGTCAGCATAAAAAAATCCGAAATGTTTCATCGTCTTCTCTATAGAACAGCACTAACAAGTTTCCAAACGTCACTATTAATTATTAAATTATTTTTTCACTACAAAATTACTTTATCTCGCATCATAGTTCAAAACAAGTTATTCAATTTAAATTTGTACTCGGTTGGCTTAATTGGTATGCGTATTATTATGTAAGCACTGTATTATATTATCTTTACTGACTTGTTTTTTTATATTTTTACTACTGTATTTTATACAGTTCTAAATCAAGCTAACCTTCAAGAGTCAATACATAATTTATTTTCGCGAAATTTAACATAGGCATTACACAAACTTGAATTAGTAATGAAAACGATGTGACGTTAATGTTAAGATTTGAAATTAGTATGTTTGTCAGGTGAGTTAAAATAGCCAATTTCTCAAATTTGTATTATGCATATACCAAAAGATAAAATAATGTTTTTAAATAAATAATAATCGGTACACATACACATATTGTATACACCCAAGATAAGAGAGTAACGCTTGTATTATATACATCGGCCTGCTCTAAGACCGAATCCTGACACCGAGACCATAGTAAATAAGGAAAAGTTCATTCCCAAAATTTACCATGCCAAGAATCAACGGGTTTGAACCCGGAGTAGCCTTTGCGCGGCAGTGAGCTCGTCCGGCACCGTAATTGGTCAATAATGTGGTACCTTGTAATTTTTTTGTACCTGCCGATTTATTATACACGTGTCAATTTTACAATACTATTCTTCCAAAACGGACATTTTAAGACTTCTTTAGTCTTCAGCCTGAAATGAAAGCAAGTGATTTTTATTACAAATCTCCTTAAGTGAATAATTTACTTAACTCGATTTTAATCGATCGTTTTGTATTTTATACCATGACGATTGCATTGCATAAACTAACTTAAAGCCATGTAGTTCGAGACTAGAGGTAAAACTTATCGGTGAATGTAACAAATAAAACTATGTAATAGAAAAATAAGCAATTTAAAATATTCTATTTATATAGAATAAAAACCCTTAAGTTGTTTTCATTGCCAAGGAGGCCTGTGTTTTGTAATTTCATTTATTAAATAAAAAAATGATGTAAAAATAAAATGGCTTTCTTCCCAATAAAGCATCTGAACAAACAAGTCGATTTTACATTATAAGTGCGAGTGGCAACGCAACTTCCCTCTGCAATCGAATTGACAAAGGAAGATAACTAGGTCATAGGGGCCGATTGTCTTCCGTCTAAAAAAATAATGTTCTTTTTTATTGAGGCTTAAAATTTGCACGAGATTTCCCTATATAAGATATGGAAGTTCTATAATACAGACTGTTCAATTGAAACGAATTGTTGAAACAGGAAAGGAACAGCACTCTGAAATGCACGGGTCTCTGATGATCTATCACAATCACAGACATTTAACCAATAAAGGGATGACTCACTACCTTCTGCCCACCAGGTTTCGCAGAGTTGGCCAAGCCGTTTTTCTGCGACTATGGCAAAAGGCGAATGATGGAATACCAGGGAGTATTAGTAGGTGTTCAGAAAAAAGTAGCCGGCGAGTCCCATACTGCCTCAATACAATCCCTGAGCAGCGGAGAGTCCATATTTTTTTTTTACCCGCGTTAAAATTAACATGTATTGTCTCATCTAATATTTTGTATATTTTCTATGAAATCGCACGTAATAGCTAAATAATAATAATCTGAAATATTATAATCAAAGTTTATTACACTAGAATTATTACAATTACAATATTAAATACAGCACAATAATACACAGAAATATTAGGACAACTCCAAGAGTTATCTCCAAGCATGTCTGGTGACGAGCAGCAATTTGCCCTTAAAGAATATTGCGATTATCAAACAGTAATTATCGACCAAAATATAAATATATAAATGATTTCATGTGCAATCACAATAAATAAATAAAGCATAGGCTTATTGGTCGGTCCAGTATATTCAAAGCCAGGACCCGTTGTAGCTTAAAGGTTAATGTACGCAAGTCCAAATCAAACTACGCAGATTCGAGTTTTATTCAGTGTAGTACAAATTGTCAATCAGCCAAGACATTGAGATCAAAAGATACACCTAGGTTTGCAAATCGGACAAGTACATTAACAATCTACCCGTAAAACTTAAAGTTAAAAAAAAATTGCGATTCATTTTGTCACTTGTCAGTTGAAGTTTTTCCACTTGTACGTTGCGATCCGTTTTTCCACTTGTCCGTTGCGATTCATTTTTCCACTTATCCGTTGCCATTCGTTTTTCCACTTGTCCGTTGCGATTCGTTTTTCAACTTGTCCGTTGAAGTTTCACTTCTAATATGTGTCCCAGCACACATTTCGATTTTTGGGTGGGATACTAAATTTGTAGCTATCAGTCGCGTGGACTTCAAACAATTCGATTCCCCATAGCCTACCTTCAAGAAACTAACGTCAAGCGACCCAAAGGTCGAAAGCGCCATGAATTTATTGGCGCTTACATTTTCTGTTCGTGCGTATATTATTACTGTATTACTATTTCTTACGCTCTACGCTCGGTCGTTTTCCATAAGTATTGGATGAAATAGCAACTCATAAACCGACAACTGTGTAGTCGGAGCTTGCTGTTTTCAACCCGCTTACCGTAGCCGAATTTGCACCTGCGCTGCTGGTATATCTTTTTCTAAAGCCAAATGAATACTGTATGACTTGAAATCACTCGCTTGTATACACAAACAATTTAAATAGAAATTAGTTCTAATGCCTTTGTTTAATGCATAGGATTTTTTTTTAATATGGCGTCTGGCTGACTCGACCCGCGCGTGCCAGCCAGCCCCTACCTTCCGCTCTACATTTGCAAGATTATTGAACTGATAAGCTGAGGCTCGCTTTCCTCGTACAATAAATGTAGTAGCCTTCTATTTTACCAAACTAAATGTTTCGTGTACATACATGTTTGCAAAATAAAAGTATATAAATATTTATAGATTTAATTAATAAAATTATACCAACATTCTTCAAAAATATTTTCAATTTCTTTACATGAAAAATATATTGTTCATAGTCGTTCATTATAAAAAAACATTTTGTTACGAAATAGGTATTTCATTGTTTTTACAAAATTATTAAATTTTACACGCTATATATATCTATTCTAAAAATATATGTACAACTTAATTTATAACTAATACTACACACACTAATACAACTCTTAACTACAAATAATAGATAGGTCCCAAATCACCGTCAGCTGGGAACGTTCCCAAAACGCTGGCCGCGTTACCACGTTGTATGGCAACGCTTATGCGTTGCCCAAAATATAGACCAGCGTTTTGGTTTCGTGAGACATCTATCAACCGTTTTGATAGGTCTCGATAAAGGCGATGGGCTTCTGGACCCCATGGCCCGAGAGTTTCGACGCCAAAAGCCGCAAATATGTATCCACTACCAATGGATGCATATTTGCGGCGTTTTAGGTCCTCTTGTCGGGCGGCAGCTGCACCAGCTACCACAGCCGTATCGGGAAGATGGGACGCTGCCAAAGTGTCAACGCACGTTGCGTCCCAAACTATTGGTCGTCCCATCTTCCATGGCACCAAAGACATCCCGTCCGGTCTCTTGCCATCGTCGCGACACAGTCCATTTGGCTCTAAAATGGCTGGGGTCCCGGTGGTGACAAGAGCCCGGCGGATAATGTCATTTAGTGCAGCATGGCGTGGTATTCTGCCGGCACTTCTGACGCACGACAAGCCATGGTGACCTAAACCACCGACTTTATCTCCGCATTGACAGTGATGGGGGACTACAGCCGGTGCCCCCAGTCGAATAGAGGCAGCAATCCTAAATGTAGTGTCATCTAGGAATGTGCCTAAATTTGATGAGGGCAGCGCCTGAAGCCACAAGCCTGACTCCCATGTTGAGACTGCTAAGAGACGGGCTCGTTCAGTTTCGTTGACACTAGAGGACATGAGGTTTTCATACACCAACTTGCTGAGCGGCCCGTCCCAAAGTTTTTGTGATTTGGGCTCTACTGGATAATTTTGACTCGGGCATGCTAGTGACCATGCGTTTCTGGCCTCAGCCAAGTATGGGACCTCAAAGTCACTTAGTGACGGATTTATCAGTTTGCCAATGAGGTCCACAGTACTATAAACTGAGGACAGAAAAGCAGGTAAAGCTACGTCTGAGATTTTGCGTATTCCCAAGCCACCTAGCCTAATTGGCAGGGTAGCTTGGGTCCACGTGCGGTCTTCAAAATCGAAAGGTAAATTTAAGATGGAAGTGAGCGATTGTCTAATGGTGGAATCCAGAACATTTAGGATATTCGGGTGCCTCCACAGGGGAGAGCACCGTAGGACGTACGTAAAATTTGGAACAAATAGGCAATGCCGAATAATAAAATATGCACTTTGTTTACTTATTTTTTTTAGGTTGTCTACTTTGTGTGTAAAATTTTGAATTTTGTCATCAAAGAAAGAGTTAAAAGATTCTTCGAAGACAGGTGCCCCCAGGAGGGTCAAATTATTTTTACTTACAATTTTTAAATTTGGGGCCAGATTTATAAGTTCAGAAACGGGGTAATCACAATTTTCATTTATGAAAAGTTCACATTTTGAAAAATTTAGTTCCAGATCTATTTTGCCAAATTCTTCAGTTAGCATGGCCAAATCATTTTTCAGTGTACCTAAGTCGCCTCCTAGGGTACCGTCATCTAAATACCAAACGTTGAATTTTGAATTTAGCTTTTCTATGACTGGGTGAATAGCTAATGAAAAAATTGCAGGCCCGAGCGGGTCTCCCTGCTGACAACCAGTAGCCGAATAAATTAAATGGTTTTTGTATAATAGAAATGAATTTTCACCGTAACACTGCCAAACGTATCTGTAAATTTTGGGAAAATGTCTTTTGATTTGGTTGAGCAGGGCAGATCGGTTTACCGAATTAAAAGCGTTTTTCACATCCACCTTAAGGATCGCTTCACAACTATTGCTGGCAGTGAAAGCTCTAAGAGAATGTACCGCCGCCTCGCAGCCACCCTTTGTACCGAATCCTAATTGGTGTGGTAAAAAATAGCTGGAGCTTAAATCTTTTATCGCTCGACAGCATAATTTTGCTGCGAGACGCCGGTACGTCATACCGACTGCTATAGGGCGGATACTTTTGTCTTTTTTAGTTAGCGCACATAAGTTGGCACCATAAAGGATTGGCAGTATTTCTTTCGTTACTGTACCAGAAAGCATCAAATTAACCAAATCTGTCATGTCCTTCAAAAGTTTCTCGCCGGCGCTACCAGTGTCCCCACTCAACAAATCTTTTAAATGTTGCGGAGTGAGGCCGTCTAGCCCTCCGGCAGAGCCACATTTGAAGGACATGACAGCTGCGAGTACTTCATCTGAGGTTGCGCGCAAACAATCTATATCATTTCCCTCGTCCGGGAACTGGGGACTCGATCCTGAAGGTGGATGTTTGTCAGCCAAAGCACGGAGTGTAATCTCATTGCAAGGAGCTATATCATCATCTGAAAATAAAATCCGTGCGGCTCCCTTAATATCACCGTCGGATAGCTTGGATTCCACAAGTCGCGTTAAACGTCTTGTGGATTCCTTACGCTTACCGGAACTGCTTGGGTTATCAGTCAAATCTAAAATTTTTAGTTGTTTACAGTTTTTCTTAATTTTGGAGGTTGCAGTACTTCTATCATTCTGTGTTATATTTAAAACTTGGTAAGGGAGCAATAATAAATTCTCCCAGGTACATAAAGAATTCTCATTTATTACTTTTCTTATTGTTTGAGAAAAGGTTTCGCATACTGTAATTCTGGCTGCACGGGGAATTCTTTTTAAAATTGGTAATGTTTGTTTACATGTTGATATTTTTTTCCAAAAAGGTGTAGGGGTTGTGTTGTCGTTGGATTGCGGTAAAGGTAAAGTGTTTGAGGGGTCATCTTGATCTTTATGTGCTTTACCAAGATGGATCCTCAAACCTCTTATGCCTCTAAAAAAGCGTACCTGGGAGCATTTATTACATTGGATTAAATTATCAGATGATGTATCAGGTTGTGGCTGTAACATGCAAATTGAAAAATTAAGAACTTAAATAACACGTAAAAATAGTCATGATAAATATTTACATTCATAAAAAACTAAGTTATTATGTAAATTAATGTAAGATATTTCTTTGTGTCCGATGTTTCAATGTTTCAACTAGCAAATAAATTTTCATAATAATATATACATACAAAAAAGAAAATTAGTTCAAAATTCACAAAAACGATATGAGGGGATATTTTGTTCCGTTCATGTCTTCAACTTCCTCAAAATCGTCACATTCTCTTCTAATCTAGGTTATTTGTTTCTCTTGGCTTTCTAAATCTTTTGACTGCAAAACTTTAATGTAATGTAAATCTCTCTGTACTCTTCAAACTAGTCATGCGGCTGTTGGCAGAATATTTATGCAGGAATCTAAAGTATTTAGGATAAATCTGGATGCATCCGAACAATGGATATGACAGCGTACGTAACCATGGATGAAATAATTGTATTCCTGTATCGGCTTTTAGTTTCAGTTACGGCTTTAATTTCTAACTTACAATAATGTAATAATTTGCTCCAGAGTGTTGAAAATGTCCTTATTATTTCTATTTTATGGAATTTTAAATTATTTTACTGAATTTTATGTTGACGGTGACAACGTCATCTTTACTGCTACAAATGTGTAATGTAACATCTTTACTGCTGCGAAATAGTAAAAATAAACTAAGTTATAAATAAGTGAATATAAACTATGTAACAAAAACGATGCCAAAGGGAAGCGTGTCCAGAAGGCTGTCTGCATTACCAACACTGCATGGCAATGCAGACAGCCTGCTTATCCTGGGTGGCATCAAAATTTTCTTACAAATTCCTTTGAAGAAACCCTTTGCCGGACCAAAGTTTTAACACGAAACGTCGTATTATTAGATTATATATATTATACTTCAAAGTTTTCACATCGCTCTTATTAAGGACTCATCAGCATACAGAAGTCAACTGCTATTCTTCATATTAAGTTATTATCTGTTGGGTTTTAGCAAAGGGTTACTCTTGTCTGCACTAATATTATACAGAGGTAAAGTTTGTGTGTTTGTAGGAAGTATTCTCTTTTGAATTACTGAATCCATTTTGAAAATTCTTTTACCAGAAGGAAGCTACATTATTCCCGAGTAACATAGGCTTTGTTTAATTATGATTAATAATACTTACATAATTTATTAGAGCCGTCGTTGACGATTTTCGTCTATAAACTGCTACTTATTTGCTAAGACGCTGTGTCCACTCCTTTTTAGTAAATCTAAAAGCCACCTCAATATTCAAATATTCTACTGGTGTGGCTTCATCTGCATTAGTGTTAAAAATATAGACTGCTACTGCGTCATATTTAAAGCGTTAAAAAATAAGGCCATTAACTAATAGCCCCTGTGTAATTACAATTAATACAATAAAAATTAGTGCATTTACATCATACATAAGTATGATGAGATTTATAAATCTTCACACTCGTATATTAATTAAAACACAATAAAGTAAAGAAATATTATAATGCTCGTTTGACCATCCATCTATCAACAACTAGTTGCTACGCAAGCACCATCCTACATAAGGTATAAAAGTTAGAAATCCCTACTAAAACTTTAATAATATCAATAAATAGTATGTGTATTTAATTTATAAATTATGTAGTTTAAGTATGTTTATTTATGATATATTTAATGATGTGCACCACCTACATCGCCAGACTAGATTAAATTATTCCTTAATTTAGGTTGCCTGGAAGAGATTGCTTTCAGCGATAAGGCCGCCTTTTGTTTCTACCATAACAATATTGTAATTGTGTATTTTGAAATTGTATATTTGGTGAGCAATAAAGTGTTATCTATCTATCTAAATAAGACCTGGCACTAGAAACGAGTAGTACGAATATGATGCGATTGTATGTGTGTTTGAATGGATCCCGGGCGGTTTAGATTCACAATTAGACCAGGTAGGTGGCGCTGGAATCGGGTTCTAGAATTTTATTTTTTCAGGGCAGGACAACGTTTGCCGAGACCTTGGTTATAAAATAAAATACTATCATTTCCTGTTACTTTAACTTTTCTGAGCTCTCTACTTCTGGTATAGACTAGAAATTTTCTTATATAATGCAATACATTAAAAAAGCAGGCCACGTGCCTGCTTTTTTAATGTATTGCATTAATCTGCTAATCTCTAAATACTAAATATTTGAAATTAATTAATGGTATTAGAATGTTTATTTCTAAAAATCTAGTCTTGATAATTGGTTTTAGATTCGATAGAAAACGCATAAAACTTCAACTAAGAAACTTGAACAGGTTAATTTATCGTATACTGACATCATTATTATTCTTTAAATCAATCAAACATTTAATTAAACAAACCTAGAATACGATATGTAATAATTATAAAATATATAATAACAAGTGACAGTGTGCGGGTCGGACACGAACTAAGTGTACAGATTATGAAGTATGAATATTTCATGCTATTGTAAAAACTAATAATAATAATTGTTTGTTGTAACAACAAAGTATTTTGGAATACATAATATGTGATAATACAATTAAAGAATAACAATCAGGAATAACAATCGTCCAGTAAAGAAACGAAGAACACGCAACAAAGAACACGCTCCTACGACACAGAAGGCACTAATCCCTTCTTGTATTTAACCGACTTTCAAAAGAAGGATTTTCTCAATTCGGCTAGTTTGTTCGTTGCTGAAGCACAGCACACAGGCTGACGACCCAACTGTGATGGAAAGTGGTTACCATTTCCTATGGACATTAGCAATAGCAGAGGTGCTGCTAATGTCCTGCCGGCCTTGAAGGAGAAACTGGAACCTGGACACTGATGCCGGAAAACAACTCAAAGTCGTTATTGGCGGCTTACTCTAGATAAAGGGTTGTAGCCCTCCAGTTGGGCAAACGCCGTACCACCAGGCTGTGGGTTGTTTTGTCGCCTCTTACAACAGGCCGCCCGGCCGCAGGATTTAGTATTCGCTTTCCGTTCCTGCACGGAGAAAATTTGTGTTTTTTTAATAGAAAATCTCAATTGAGACTAGAATTCACTTATAAATTGAAAGTCTTAATAAGCTCCTTTTCAACTCGTTAATTTCATGAAATTGAGTTACAGCTATCATACATCGAAATCGCTGCCGAAACTAGGCTGCCTAATGCGCAACCTGCCTAATGTTACTAGGCATACATGACTACAAAGATACTAGGTTTCATAGTATTAGTAATAACAATGTATGCGCCGCTATATTGCAAGGGGTGGTCCTCAGTTCCAATGGTTGCACCGCGCCCCTATTGATCCACCTTTAACCGCACCTTACACCTCGTGTAACTCCTGTATATTAAATCATACAGTGCAAATGGTAACTAATCTTACGTTACATTTCATGCACCAATTTATTTATGTATAATTTAGCACAGTTAAAGAATATGATCAATACATGAACGCATGCAATGCGTGTTCCTATATGAATACAGATAACAGATATTGCTGTTAGGCTGCCGATAAGACTTCATTTATCTATAAGGTACCCTTAAATATGTCGCACAACTTATTTCTACCCTAGAACTAGGTAACAATATTTTATTATCCGCGTAGAAAATGTTCATTTCACACGACTGTCTAAAAACGTTGTTATTTCTTTAGACATATGAGTCCGATGCTTACATAAAAGGAATTAATAATAATATAACGGAGATAAAACATACAGTATATTTCATATTAGGAAACTGCATAGTTTCCGCACACGATGTATCCAAAAGCTACATGAACTTTCGGTAATAATTATGCAATTAATTATAAATAAACAAAGGTTAGGTATTAAAATTTAAAACGTTAATTATAAATATTATAAAGATTTACATTTTTGAACCACTTATTCAACCATTTGCATAGAGGACACTGGAATATTCTTTATAAAAATACTGACTTGGTAACCATGATATCCAGTTTAAAACTTGTTTCTAAAATGTAGTTAAGTTGTGTTTAACTTTGTCAATAAATTAATTATACTAATAAATATCGTATACTCTGGAAAAACCTGATAGACCAATTTGATTAGGTATACTAAATTACCGACTTAACAAACTGATAAGTTAAATGTCAAAGGATAATAATGTATTATTAAAAATAAACATTTAATAAGTAGACACAAGATAAGGTGTTTCTACTTATAAAGAGTATAAGTTACTTATACGTATGTATAAAATCGAGTCTTTATTATTAAAAACAGAACAAAAATCTAATTATATTAACTATACAATTGGTACATAATGGTAGGCAGATAACTTGAATGAACGAAGTTAAATTGATATGCTGCGGTATGGATATGTGGAATCACGTGAAAAATCGAAATGTGTGCTGGGACACATAATTATTAGAAGTGAAACTTCAACGGACAAGTTGAAAAACGAATGGCAACGGATAAGTGGAAAAATGAATCGCAACGGACAAGTGGAAAAACGAATCACAACGTACAAGTGGAAAAACTTCAACTGACAAGCGACAAATCGAATCGCAACAAAATTTTAACTTGAAGTTTTGCGGGCAGGTTTGCAAATCGGACAAGTACATTAACAATCTACCTGTAAAACTGCAAGTTAAAATTTTGTTACGATTCATTTTGTCACTTGTCAGTTGAAGTTTTTCCACTTGTACGTTGCGATTCGTTTTTCCACTTGTCCGTTGCGATTCATTTTTCCACTTATCCGTTGCCATTCGTTTTTCCACTTGTCCGTTGCGATTCATTTTTCAACTTGTCCGTTGAAGTTTCACATCTCCCAGCACACATTTCTATTTTTCGCAGGTTTACTGCAAATTATGATTTGGTTAGGTTAGGTACATTTTTGAATGCTATGAATGCATTTTTTATTTAAACATTTTATTTTATCAAACAAAAATCTGAATTCGATCCGGAACCAAAAAAACATTCATAGTCTATTCTAAAATTATACACATACAACGGAACATTAGCAAATGCGCATCTTTCGTCATCAACTTCATTCGGACATCAAATTGTATTAACAGAAAAATATTTCCAAAAAAAAATAACTCAATGAAATTTCGTTTGTTCATGTTTTGATGAAGAGGCTCCGAAACTACTGAACCGATTATAAAAATTCTTTCACTGTTGGCAAGCTACACTATTCCCAGGTGACATATGGTATATTATATTTACAAATAAATTAGGGGTCCTTACTAAAACTGCAATAATGTTACCGAAGGTGTAAAAAAATAAAATCTCGTGCGCTGCGAAAACTATTGATGATAGAATAAAATAATGTACTACGACTTTGCAGAACACATCATTATCTAAAAAAAGTGTCGCGACATCATATGTCTAACTATTATAGTTATGCCACAATAAGTCCTCTTTTATTTTAAAAATTTAATTAAAATGCCGCCTGTAGAAAAGGCTCTTTATTTGTATCTTGGTATTAATCCTTATCAAAATAAATTACTTCATATTCAAGACTGCTTCAATACCTTTATATAACTTTTTGAATTATTAAATTTGGACATTCCATTCGAAAGATATCACGAAGACCTCCTCTATATAGAAGTTTCACTTCAAAAAACTGCGGTAGTCTTTATATCCATGCAATAGCAGGCAAGTGAATCACTTACTATGGTACGTTTCACGGAAACCGGCTAGTTATGTGGGGAACAAATGTCTAGCCATACCACCTCAGCCAGGTTCCAATCGAAAGGGTAGTCCCAAGAAACGCTGGGTTGACTGGTTTGATTATGCGGACGATGAACTTAAATCCACCGCCGTAAGGTATAAGTTAAATGCAAATGTTTCTACCAAAGTCGACAGCTAACTAGGATTGGACTCCAGCTGCCGTAACTGCAGGTGAGGCTATGCAGTCTATATCCATAGATGTACATCTAGCATCGACGTATCCTTGGTCAAATCTTAAAAAATCAGAACAATGTCCTCTAATGACTTTTTTATTAATGTCAATAGGTAGCCAAGATATTGGCTGTTAAGTTCATAAAATTGTGTTCTGCACCTTTAACTTACGAAGCGGAAGTTGCAAATTTCATAGAAAGTTAAAATTAGAGTACCTTTCCACCTGAACATCGCATAGCACATGTCTGGTGGAAAAGTAAGTAAGAATAGTGCAACATACCACTGATTTTATCAAAAAAAAATCCATCCAATAGTTGCTTGGAAGATGTCGCTAATACCGCCTATTGTATGGTATTTTTTATTTCTGCTAACTGTATCTTTTAATACACAATAAAAATTCATTATTTCAATTAAAAGTCGTTTTATAAAGATTCCTTGATTAATTTTATGATAAAAGGTAATTTCATGGTTTTTTGGGGGTTTTATAATACTACAAATACAAGTATTAAGTATAAAATCTTTAAAAAATATGTTTGCAGGTTGCGACCTAGCTAACGCTCTGCTTTATGATATATGGTCACAGCCAAGAGATGCAAGTCTATTTGCCTCATTGAAATTTTAAGAATCTATTTACGCCTTAGTTAAGTATTCCTCAAAAGTTTATTATTCATTTTTGAGAGTTTATTACCTCTAAAGAACCTTGCCATGTGCATAAATTGACGCGCACTTGGCTAAACTTTAACTAAATTAACTTTATTAAAGCTAGACAGCTTATAAATACACCAGTGATGTGTTTGACTAGCGGTTTAATGTTTGACTGTCATAAGTAGGCCTAAATTTAAAAAAAATACTTTTAATACTTTTATCTCGCACTATTGCTCTGTCAGACAGTCACCATGATAGTATAAAATTATCAAGACATGTTTAACAGAGCACGAATTGAATAGCATGTTATAACTGCATGTACTTGATTAGGTTGTAATTTTAAATACAGTTTTACTTCATATAACGTCACTCGATTTAACGACAAATTCCCTTAGCGTTTTATCACTTGGCTTTGTTTGGTTTCGCTTGTCTTCCACACAATTATACACTCTATTATATCCACATATATTACATCCACTCTCAATAACGACAACAATTAAGTAATAAAAAGTACCTTTTAAGTTGCTAAAATTAGTAAAAGTTGCGCCTAAATTTCTAAGTACTTCCTTTATCACCAAGATGACTCAATATCGCAAGATATGAATAAAATAAGTAAAAAATATAATAATACAACAAAATGACTGGTGCAGCAAAAGACGTCAGACAAAAATCACAAACTTCTCTTCATTTAACGACAACTCTCTTTAATGCTATAAAATCCACACTCCCTGCAGTGTCGTTATATAGAGTTTACGCTGTAATACAAACTGGTATAACAGTATCACTTAGTGAAATTTGTCGTCAAGGTTGTCACTGTGTTACTCTAAGCTCTGCGTGCTGACATAAAACTAAAATGTTTCACCAGTAGATACAGTGTTACACAAAGAAATCAGTACGATTGGTTCATCTATATACCTATGTAAAAGACAGGAAAGCCAAGCCGTTAAGTTTATGGTACAAGTAGAGACGGGGAGAGGACAGGAGAGGTGACAGGAGGCTGATTTATTGTTTTTGACATTAGATTTTTGGGGGAGAGGAGAGATAAAAGATGTAATAGAGATTAATTATTTACTTTTGAGTATTATTTATTGACAATTTACCTATATATACGCAAAAACAAACTTCTGTACCCCATTTTAAGCATATTGCGCGTACGGACAAAAATATCTACATTAAATTAAAAGACACACATATTGTTCACCTTCATAATAATAGTGTCATATTATAGTTAAATCTGTAGTTTATTGACTTTTTGAAACAACTTGGTCAAAAACGCATTATTGCTTATTAAATATAAATTAGCCAAGCATCACTGAATGTTCCAAAAATTAACATAATTATTATAGTAAATTCAAAGATTATGTAAGCCTTGAGCAATATAATCAGAAAACTGTTGTAAAATTTGTACTACTACTGTAATCAAACAATGTATTAAACCACGGTTAAACTCGACTACAATGCTACCGCAAGTATTAATAATAAGGTCGATAATCCAAGCATTTGCATCGAATCGATTTGATACAACTTGATACGAGTCGAGGACACGGCTGTAGGGTGCGGTCAAGGATGCGAGTGACGAAGCAACAACTTGAGGAATTATTAAGCAGTTGTATGTAGAACAAGGTCAATAGGTTTCAGTAAGGTGAGAATTATTAAACACAGATTGAAGAGTGAAATTTTCGATGCAGTTCGATCGTGAATTCAGGATATTTAACTCGATATTATTTCAATCAGGTTTATATTCTATTTACTAAATGAAATGACAAATTTTATACTTTTTCTACGGTACATATTCCATTGAGTTACAGGGCCATCTTTACCATTTTTTTTAATAATCAGCAAATTTTAAATAATTGAACGCCATGGTGTGAACATAAATAAGCTTGCACCCCGTGCCTTTTATAGTATACGAACACTCCTAGAACAAATAATGGTATGGTATGGATTTCTTCTAATATATTTAAATTCTATATTTAAATGACGATGGGTTCCCCTTTCTCACGCACGTTAGTAATTCATCGCATGTCATGTTAAATTACGTCGCCCCATAAATTTTAAATATTTACTAACATAAAATAAAAAAAATCGTGCCCGTAACACACCATAAATGTGTATAATTTATTAATAACCTGCTCCGCACTGCAAGTATAGAATGCAATGAATACATGCATCCTAAATATAAAAAGAACTAATTCGCCCTTTAACACAAATAAATATTATAAATTACTATCTAATATCGAGATAAAAATACAATTACTCCGCTCCGCAATATCTTATAATTATTATAAAAGTAAATATACTTGTTTACACAAAATAATATACTATAAACCACGTCTCGTCACTTAAATAAATATATATACAGGATAAATAAACTATTAAGTGCATTTGTGAAGAGGAAGTGAACGTGAGAAGCTGCATTTCATGCCCATGATCAGGTACGTGCGTGCTCATTCTCAAATTCCCATCCAAATTATCCCATACTTCTTTTTTTGTAATATGACATAGTACGCTGAACACAAATCCAGTGCCGACGCAACAAAAAGGGTTACATTACATTAGTGGAAGAAAAGGAAGTTTTAAAATTAGATAAACGATATTTCTAGTACGGGTAATTCTGTAAATGTGCATTATATGTATAGGTTTTCAACACTATACAGGATATCCTTTACAGTGTCTTATTACCCCTTCGAATTGAACCGATCTGTTGTTCGCCCTAATCATTTTATATGCCTCCCAGTAAGACGCCATAAATCCATCTCTCTTTTGTTTGTATTTCGTTGCACATACTTAGAAGCCATTATGTTTACTAGTTAGGAATTCCAAAGAATAATGAGCATTTTACTGGAGAGCTATGTCTATTCTGGAAATATATAAGGTTGGTCCGTTAGGTTAGTTGAGTTTTAACTGCAATCGAGGCGTTAGTTAGTGCACTTTCGGAACGAGTATCTTATAACGACGGACTTTGAACGATTTTTACTCTATTTACTTACGTAGTTCTATACATTATTACTATGATTATTATTTATTTATGTATATCTATTTATACTTACCATCTCAAAATCTTATATAGACTTTTTCATTCTATTTATATTGCAAAACCCACATGTTACACAATTTTCTCTAATACATCCTAAAGTTGTCTGGAAGAAATTGCTTTTAGTGATAAGACCGCCTATTGTCTTCTGTACTTAAACTTCTTAAATTGTATCTGAATGTTATGCAATAAAGTATATTCTATTCTATTCTACGATTTTTTGGTTTATGGTTTGGATTATATTCGGTTGTATTTGTAAGAACTGTGAATTATGTGTGCGTACTTCTAATAAACTTTGTGATAATTTCAACGGTATTTTAAATTTTCATCCTACATATTCATAACAATATTATTCCTTTTCCGGCAAAGCCACGGACATATACAAAAATATGATCTCTTATGATCTGCCTTCCCATATATTTATGATATACGAAACCATTAATATTTATTTGTAACCAAAGAGATATTAAAAACGTGTTTTCAATTAAATAAAGTAATAAATTCGTCATAATAGATAGTGCTATCATAAAGTAGCATATAAAGATTTATTGTGGCCAAGTAATCCCATTATAGTTACACTGTTGCACAACGTAGTTCGGGTGGGCTGTAAAAAGGTATACTCGTATAAATAGAGTATAAATTCACCCTCACCTCACTGACGTCATATTTTAATTCAATTTATCACGATCGCCTCTATAGTCGTGTAGTCTAAGTGTTGGCGCGATTAACTTATTAAAACCAGAGAGTTCTTAGGTTCAATATCTGGTTTTAGACATCTTAAAATCGACCTTTTTGGTCATTGCTCTGGCCTAGGCGAAAGTGAGGTCGACTCAAAAGATTTTTATGGGAAGTGGTTACCATCCCCTATGGACATTTAGGAAACCTGACGTGCTATGTTAGTGCTTATTTTGAATTTTCAAGGTCCGCAAGGATTTGTGTTCTTGAAAACCGTTGCGTATTGAATTGAAGAATTGAAGTTTAACGAACGCCTAGTCCGCAACGAGCAGTGCGTTGGTAGAAAGAATACAATTACATTATCCTGAACAATTCCTTGGAACACTCCCCTTTATCCGGAAGGAAGCGAACGCAGAGCGTAGAATCTTTTTAAATGATTTGGGTTTTGACAGTATAAAAAAATGTGTGTCTGTGTGCAATTCACACACAGCGATTCGATTGATTTGGAAGGCGTCCTACGTTTCTCTTTAAAATCAATATATTTCTCAATATATATGACGACTACAGAGGTTAGTCGTTACACTACGTCCTGCGCGAGGATGTATCGTCTACCTAAGGAAGTATGTTATTAAGACCAAAGGGCAGTTTTGGTCTTGGGGAGGTATATGTTGAATCTCTTTGGACGCATAGAATATTAGTAATGACTATTGGAGAAAATTATTTTCGGGTCTTTTAATATTTTTATTTTGAGTTTTCTTTTATAATATACTGTCCCGACTTCCACATAGAGAACTGCGAAACATTCATGATATTATTTATTTTTAAGATTCATAGAATACAGATTAATAGATGTGGTAATACGCGAGAGAGATAACGCGTTCCATTTAGATAGCCCCTTAGTATTCTTCTTCCATTATATTTGCGACATATATTTGTTTTTGTAAAAGCAACCCGTAGTTAAGCAAGCAAATGGATCTATTGAAAATAGACAATGAACGGATACAACGATGCTGGGGCGGTGATAATGGGCCAATGATACTGTGTATGACACTTGACCTACTTCCAACCTCGAACGCTGCCAAATAATGGAATGTTTGAACAAAAACGCTGCTATATTTCCGTCAGTATATGTAATACAACAAGTTTATTAATATACAAGACAAGTATATCTGTGAAAGCGTCTTCTTCTTCAGCCAATCAATGTCCACTACTGGACGTAGATTCCAGTCTCCATTAAGAGAACAGCAGCGCATTTGTAGCACCTTTGATGTTGCAAATGCTCATAAGTGATGAGAACCGCTTGCCATCAGGTAGTGCGTCTGCCTGTCTGATGAACTCATGCAATAAAAAAAATCGTAGGTTCCAGTCTCCATCAGGAGAGCAGCAGCGCATTTGTAGCACCTTTGATGTTTCAAATGTCCATAGGCGATGGCGAAATTTCCATCAGGTGATCCGTCTGTCTAATGAACTCATGCAATAAAAAAAGGCTCTCAAATCTCCCGCCATCCTCATCCACCCCCACAGACGACCTTAGGCCTGTTCGTCGGTCTTTCGGTTTGGAGGACGTCCCACACTACGTTTACCAAGACGCGGTCTCCACTTCAAGACACATTTGCTCCATCGCTCGTCGGTCCTGCGACAGACGTGACCACTGCCACTTCAACTAACTAATTTTGCAAGCTATATCTGTTATCTTGGCTCTCTTACGGATATTCTCATTTGTGTAAAAGCAGGTGCTAATAACATTTCTATGCAAACAACACGAGGCTAACACAATCAAGACATTTTAATATATCTAAAAGCTTGTATGTACTTAATTATGTATTCTAGATTATAGCCCCTTTAGATAAAATGAAACAAAGGAAATTTTTCTACAGGCAAGGCAATAGGCTGAATACTTACATTGATAGGCAAGTAATGTATTGACGGAAGAAAATGACTATTTTCTTAATAAATTTTATGTATAAACAATTTTTTTGAACATTGATGCCGAGTTTCAATATCTTACCTTTATTTTAATTACCTTACCTCACTAATACCTGATATATGATATAATGTCTACTCTATGTCAAATTTGAACCAATATGAAAACCAATGAATGCATAGAAATAAGAAGTCTGTTCGATTTTCAAATATTTCTATTGAAAGTTCTATAATACGCTATTTCAAAAACAGGCTGTTTAAAATTTCAGCAGCATCTACTTATATAAAATAAAAACTGCACTTCACTTGGACTATATTTAGTATTAATTGAAAAGCAGGTAATAATATTTCACATAAACAGTTCAATAGCAACTGACTATATTATTAGACACATGGTTTTATTATAAAATAATTAGGCTTCCATACAGCCAGTGACTATGTAGGTTTCCACAGACTTAGTTTTATCGAAAACACTAAGACGCCGGTATTAATATTTTCGTACAACATCATCTTTGGTGGTTATCCTTCGGACGGACAAAGTATCAAGCTATGACTAATTTATTACATAAATGGGTCATTTTTCACCTTAAAGGCAACAAGAAAGTACAATATTGGTGCTTTCGCAAAAAAAAACTGTAATATTAAACGTCAGGCGCAATTTTCTTTGTGACTCGAAGGGAATAAAGTTAATTAATAAAAAAAACGTAAATGGGAGGAATTTTCATTCAAATAGCTCCTGAGGGTATTATTCAGAAATATTATATAGAACAATGCGAATAACTGCAAACTATTATTTCATAAGAAAAGTTAACATCTAGTTAATTAATGAGAATAATTCAACGGTTTTTATTATAAGAAATAATCAATGCACAATGAATTTGCTCTATCAAAAATTGTAGGCGATATATTATAAATATTATAACCGCTGCAATTGTATTTATATAATATTTAAGTAAATTTAAATATAATATTTTCTTAAGTTTACGCGACTTGTATACATAATAAAACTACGTTTTAACGGTTTTAAGCGCGGTAATATATTTATATTAATATATATTTGATTTTGGTTATTCCGACGTTTCGGATCACGGAAGATAAAGATGTCAAGTGTCAACGAGTATTGTTAAAGTTTTATTTAGCCTACCGCCAACTTGTTAATTTTAATTATTCAGTTTTAATGTTGTTTATGGTTATTATTTACACTATGGGAGCCTAATCTAATTTACCACCAATTCGCAACATGTTATGGCTTGAAGAGAAGAAGTGGCCGCAAGAAACTCTTAAGCAAAAATGCCTAGCTCTAAAAAAATTATATATTATTAAAATTAAAATGGATGGAAGGAAAAATAAAAGAAATTATCAGTCAAGATGGTTTATGTTCCGTTGCAATCAAATAAATTACCGCGCTGAAAACCGTTAAAACGTAGTTTTATTAAATTTACATATTTCACTTAGCAAATTGCTTCCCATGCGGGTAGGCAGAGATGTGGATATCCGCTTGCGAAGATCCTGATGAACAACTTTGCTTCATCTACTTTCATTAACCTCTTCATACACGCAGACGCACAAACTGTTTTATGATGCAGACTTTTAGCAGATTTTTAAAAGTAAGAAATTAATCCTTAAAATAATCCTTCCTTGTCTATGCTTCGCAGAAGTAACGAGGGGTTTTAATGCCTTTAAAGCCCTATGATATTTTTGGTTAATTTTTATCTCTGTTTCATCATCTATTTAGTCGCCATACTGGCAAAAACTCTTTTCACCTCCCAAAGACTATGCGGAAAAAATCTCACCCTTATATATAGGGCGGCCACTCTCATTTACCAGTTTCTTCATTTAACTACACCATCGCCTAGTGATATTTGTTAGATTTTCTTTCTGTATTTTTACTATATTGTTACAACCTAGGCCCCGACAAAGACAAATTCCACGTACAGATCTGTAGAAGCACATATTATTACCTATCGGAATTTGAACTAATTGCAATCCTTTTATGATCGTCTTCTTTATGTTCACTTATTTACTGACTTAAGTTACTAAAGAACAGCCTATTGTTCTATTGTATTTATTTACAGCCGCTTGCGGCTGCATCATTAGCCAGGTGTTTCGGATTACGATTACGAGCTGATTCTGTCGACACTGCCGGGTGGGCGCATTTGTATTTGTGAGGTATAAAACGACGGCCTGATGGAGAGAGGAGGCAGTCGAGCTACAGCTACGATACGGACGTGACGTGTGTACATTCGGGAATCTAATAGTGACGGACTTTGCGCGTTTTATTGAATTACGACCTTCTACATTACGTTTGGTTTATTGTGTTCGATTATATTCACATCAATACATCGCTGCATTCGATAGAACCACCGAGAAAAGCACTTTGCCCACTCGTCCTTAGGGGTCTCTTCGATGGCCTTCTGGAACACAACCACTGCTTCCTTGGCGTCCATAAAATGTCTTCCTCGAAGTTTTTCTTTTATTTTCGGGAATAAATAAAAATCGCAAGGTGCGAGGTCGGGGCTATATAGCGGCTGACCAAGCAATTCCATGTCTGACGACGCCAAATAGTTGATCGTTCGCCCGGCGGTGTGCGAGGAGGCGTTGACGTGGTGAAGACGGATCCTACTGCGAGGTCGTTTCTCTCGAACTTTTTCCAAGACAAGTAGCAAACCTTTGTTAGTATACCACTCTGCATTAACTGACTTTTGATCTTCTACAACAATTGTCGCATAATGACCGGTCTTTCCGAAGAATGAGACCACCATCTTTTTTCCTACACTTCGACCTCTCTTCAATTTAGTTGGCAACGCCTCGGAAGGAAACACCCACTGAGCAGATTGTCTTTTGGTTTCCGGATCATATAAATCCAGCTGTCGTCACCTGTAAGTATGTCGAACACAACTTTTCAGTCACCTCCGTTAGATTTAATTAATTGTATCATTTCACGGCACCAATCAACACGACGGAGTTTTTGGGCCTCGGTCAAATAATGAGGTATCCACCGGGCACAAAGCTTCCTAACGGCTAAATGTTTGTGGAGGATTTTGTGCACTTGACTCATACCGATGCCTAAGCTTGTCCGAATCTGCTGATAGGTTACTCTTGGATCAGTCTCTATCATTCACCGTACAACACTGATGTTATCTTCAGTCGTCGCCGTAGAAGGCCGTCCCTCACGCAGAGCATCGTTGAGATTGGTGCGACTACGTTTAAATTCATTAAAATAGTTATAAACAGTGCCCCAAAAAAGGGGCTTCATTGTGAAAGGCCAATCGAAGTCAGTCATAACATTCATGTTGACTTAAATCACACTGAAAGTCATAAAAAATCATAGTACGAAAATTTAATCGCGTTAAATTCATACTGGCGTGACACAGACAAATTTCAATTTGCCGCCAAATCCTAAAACAAATGACATATTAATGAAATTAGTACTCAATAATATTAGCAAAGAGTTCTATTTTCAAAATTTAAATTTATTTTTTTATTATATTCTTTAAAAGTGGCCACTTCTAAAAACTATCAGTGTCGCCCTCGTAACCATCGTCCCTATGTCCACAACGTTATTTATTTTTATTATCAACGCATCCCATTAGTAAACTCACAACGACCGCGATTTTTCCCGTCCCACTTGCTTGCGGACATTACAATCGTTAACTGTAGTGGAATGGTTATTCGACCTCTTGACATGGGTCGTTGTGAGTGTTGCGTGATAAAAAAATTATGACGTCATTAGTGACGTTTTCTCCACGACCACAACGACCGCGGTCGCCTTGTGGAACGGCAGACGGACCATTTTGGGCATTGTGAGCTACTAAAGGAACGCGCTGTATATACTATCGGTTCTATGACATGTGTCAATCTGCCTGACTTCCTAAGATTGCATTTTATATACGTCATATCATTCCTATGCCTAGTGAATTGCGAATGCACGTCACTCTTGGCATAGGAATTTGCAGTGAGTCGCGCATATACGGCGACCTGATATACTAGTATACAGGATAGGGTAAGCATTTCTGATAAATAAATAATCGATCAAAGAAAGAAAAAATGAATAGAGAAATAATAAAAAGACTATTTGAAGAAATAGCTACGTACCTAATTACTTTTTTTTAACCACTCTACGAACTCGAGTTCCCTTTTTTATAACTTAATTTCTAGATTTAATTTTTAGAATTTAAACACGCTTATTAGTTATTTTGGTTCTTGTGTGTGACATTAATTTAGTGATTTTTGTGTTGAGGTGTACCTTACGAATAACTTATTATATTAATTTATTCAAAGTTTAATACTAAACTTATACTAATGTAGGGTGTATCTGTTACATGCTGGTGTTGTGAGAGGTGCATGTGCAGTGTGTGCCTTATGTTTATACCTATATATCTTATCGTATCTAGTGTCATGTGTGTTGTTTTTTCCTTTCCTAATTACTTGCATGTTATTATTTAAGAATTAAGCATATTTGAGAATTAAAAATAATAATAATAAACATAGGCCCAAAATTGGAGTAATGGAGCAATATGGTGACAAATCTCTAGACCATATAACTTCCATAATTAGACAAGAAAGGGAGTCGTCAACCTTAGGTTGGCGTGACTAGAAGTTTTGCTATCGCGGCCGTTTAATAAGCGCTATCCAACTTTATTTGCGGCGCTCAATGCCCATGACTCGCCATGGGGGTGGTAGTTTGATACCACCACCACGATCGACGCGACGTGCCGTGGGTTTATTTTCGTGGTATTAGAAAGCTAGAATAAAAATATTTGTGCGAACATTTACCAGTTACCTTCTAAGTGTTTTTAATGGTGTCAATTGCGTTCGTTATTGTGAAATAAATAAGAAACCAATAATACCAAGGGAACTCATGATAAATGTATATTGAATAAGTGATAAAATTTAGTGAATATTTTATTAAAATTATACAAATATTAGGATTGAAACATAGATAATCTAAACATTGCAATACTTTCATCAAAGAATTATTGACAACATTTTAAGCAATCTTTAAAACATTAAATGAAATTATATAAAAAGAAATACTTGTTATTCCATAAATGTAGTTATGTACAAGTGTTTTTATACCTGTTAATAATATCTTAGCCAATATATTTTACGAATCCTTTCATGGTATGCAACTAACTTATTAGTTACTATATCAATATTTATGATATTATTTAAATATACTCGTATACCACCTTCATTTATGTATAATATTATAACATTTTATACATGCCGTGTCAGAAAGCTTTTAAAAATAACAACATTGAACAACAATGGAACAGGCTATATACTACTTAACATGCAATTTTTTGATTTCTTGTCTGTTTGTTCAGGATTCATGTAAAAACTACTGGTCTGATTTCCATGCGATTTTCACTGGTCGACTGCCAATTCTTAGACTTAAAATCTGCGCTATTGTGTATTCCAGTAATCCCGCGGGAATTTTTCTGGGAATGTTTTAAAAGGGCCATATTAATAAAAAAATCGAATTCTAATGCGATTCACTGGTCGATAACAAATTTTAGTAACAAACTGTGTAAAAAAATTTATCCCGAGAATCCCAGGGAAAATTTCCTGGGACCGGTTTAAAATTGTTGGGTCCATAAATATTAGCTTTTTCCGACACAATTTTCACTGAAACGATAGCTTACATTCTTTTTTAATGCTATGGTGTTCCGGGTATCCCGTGGAAATTTCAAGGCAAGCCTGGACGAAGTCGCGTGCATATTGTAAATAATTATAAAGTTTATTATTTTGGTCATATAAATATTTTTTCAGTAGTTTATATCATCATCAATATGTTTGGCTTCATCCCGGTTGCGTGTTAGGTAACCGTTTCGGAGCGTAGTCTGATTTCCTATTTTTTAACGATCGTGAATGTTCTCATTTATTTTGCAATACTTTTTGAAAAAAATGAAAATACTATTATTAAAAGAATTTGGATAAATTAAAACAGTTCTTTTAGCATTTGCTTATATCTTCGCGACTAGTACCCATAATTAAAACTACGTTTTAACGATTCTCTTAGTGGGCAATGAATATGATAGACAAGTCAAAAAGAGCTAATAGTCCGGTCAATCTAGACTAAAAAATGAGAGTGAAGGTGCATAAAATCACAAAAAGCTGAAAATCCGTAAAATTGTTCAAAACATATTATAAATAAAAAATTTAAGTTCCCATCATTCCCGTGTATGGAATTTTTTTTACTCGAGTTCAAAGGTCAAAAAAATGAGTTTTACGCGATTTTCAGCAAAACTGTAAGTTTTATCATAAAAGTAGTTCAGTCAAAAATTGTAGATCATAAAATTATCTATAAAAATTGTGTCAATACTTTTATTCCTACGAGCCACCGTTTCTGAGATATAACGATTCAAAAAGTTGTTTTTTAAATCATTCCCACCCAGAGAAATTCTTTCCGGATTCCAGGGCTTAAAAATAAAGCAGATTTGAAGTCTAAGAATTTGCTGTCCATCAATGAAAACCGCATCGAAATCGGCCATTTTGTTTTTGTATTTGTTTATTTTGGCGGGCAATACAGTGTTATCTACCTGTTATTTTTTTTATTAAACCTATTTATTAGCATATAAACTAAAATACTACTAGTATATGAAATATAAATTTAACTTAATTTATTCATGATTATTTTTTGATGTTTTCCCGATTTATGTTAAACTTTTCTAAAATTTCTCTGAAAGGAATCGCTTTAAGCTTTAAATTCCCCGTTATCAACAACAAGGGGCTTAAAGCTTCACCGTGTTTTATTTATCAGTTTAAGCTTTCCTGGTAAACAATACTTACATATTTATACTTTATGTTTCCTTAGAAGATCATTTTCATCCTTATACAAAAAAAAAACCAATAAATTACACAGTTTAATTATGTTTTAAATGTGTTATTCAACTTAAGGAATATCTACCGTCTAAAAAACAACTCATATGAAAAAGAAAATTATATGGTATCAATATTTCTTATGAAATTAACAAAGCAATATCAAATAGAACTTACTCTGCAATAATTGATAACAGCAATGAATAAAGCTTAGGTTGAAACCCCAATAAACTTCATAAGTTGTATTGGCGAGACTCCAATATTTATTGCAGTGGTAAATTGAAAATGTTTAATAAATTGTGTCTTAAACGTTTTGTGCTGAAAATGTGTATACAGTAAACAGTTCCATGAAATTTATGTTACTAATTCACTGACTGTAAAGAAATTTTTTTTTTGTATTCCACAAAGGTTTTAATTATTATTAGACTGCACAAATCACTATTTTAAAATAAAAAATATTATGTATTTTCAAGGGGCTTTGTCCATCAAAATTTTAGATCCAAATGCCTGAAAATCATCACAATCACGCACATGCATGTACACATACACGTATGCAAACACTCACATGTATGCACAACCACGTATATGCACACATAAAAGCATACATTCACACAAATACCCGCGCATATATACATTTAGCAGCATAAATGTATTGCCCGCTATAGGTTTCTATGGTGCTTCTTATGTTATGTCTTCGTTAGGGTAACCTTTATTATCTTTTCTAATAGCTACCAGATTACAGCCCAAAGCGTAAGCCCAAAGAGGAGGGATGAAAGTCACGTGACAAAAATAATGTTAAACTACAAGATGGATGGGTACAGATGTAAAGGTAGACCAAAAAAAAGATGGATGGATTGCGTGAAGGATGATGTGATGATTTGTGGTGTGACAGAAGATGTATGTCAGAATAGAGGAGTGTGGAAGGAAAAGACATATCGTGCCGACCCCAAGTAATTGGGATATGGTGAAAGAAAAAACAGAGATATTATTTTATATTTTATTTTTGCTTCGATGCCTTGCTATACATAAGCATTATATATTCTTACTTAAAATTTGCATATAAAACACATAAAACTATAACTTCAAAGACTTTATTAGTGAAACATGAAATTTTGATTGAAATGAATGAAATTTGAATTTACATTTGTCCACACTATGACCTAGATTTCATCTAACAAATCTAACTGACGAGTTATAAAATTCTCATGATAAGCAAAGTTGACATTTAAATAAGAAAATCTGCAAAAACATAGTATTTGATATCTACAACGAATTTTAAGGCCCCCAGTCTCATCATGGCGTCCCATCCCAGAGGGCATGGCCGTCATAAATCATGACACATAAAGCCTTATTCACAGATTTATACAGCACTCGTATTATGTTCTGTTTGTTTACTCAGATTATTATCTTGATTTATGTTTTATTAGGCGAAATTTATGAATTTCTGTTTGGCATATTATGATTGTATTACCATAAAAATGGAATCGAAAGTAATTTACATTCACAAAATGGCTCTAAATTACAATCTCTAAGTAGCAATATCTTTTCTTCTTCAGGCAATTAATGCCCACTGCTGGACGTAAGTCACCCTAAGACTGCGCTACATATCCCGGTCTCCCACCTTCCTCAACCAGTCCTTACCGGTGACCGGGCTGGAGAATGTCCTACGCTAAGTTTAACAAAACGCGGCCTCCATTCCAGGACACGTTTGCCCATAGGCCATCGATCCTGCGACAGATGTGATCGGCCACTCCTACTTCAATTCCTAAAGGCTAAAGTCGCAAGCTATGTCTATTTCCTTGGTTTTTTTTATCGCACGACTTCAGCCGACAGGCTGACGGCCTGACGGGATGAAAAGCGGTTACCATCGCCTATGGACATTGGCAAAACCAAAGGTACACTGCTGCTTTCTTAAGGGAGACCGGAACCTGGCCGGTAATGCTGGACTACAAGATTAATATGGCGGCATACTCTAAACTAGGGGTGGTAGCTATCTAGACGGGCAAATACAAAGAACAATATTTTCAATAAGTAAATTTAATGTACATAGATGTAAGAACCTATTTATTTATCCATATAAGCTTTAATGTACACAACCCTGCCTCTTGCTGTCCCACTCCCGCTAGACCTATAGTTTGTTGGAAGAAAACTCTTTTTGGGGTTAAGCTCGCCTTAGTACATCATCACTATTTTGAAGTTTTATTTGTAACTATTTTGTGTACAATAAAGAAGATTACAATCACAAAATATCACTATTTTGTGAATATAAAATATATTACCGTACCGGCCATTCTAGAACCGAATAGCCTGATGCGTGACGATGGCAAGAGACCGGACGGAATGTCACTCGTCCCTTGGAAGATGGGGCGGCTGCTAATGCGGGATGCGACCTGTGTTGACACACTTGCCCCGTCACATCTTCCAATGACCGAGTCAGGGGCAAGCAACGCTGCCGTTTCAGCTGAAGACGTCAAATGGCGCAAATATGGAACCTTAGGAAGGGGTTACATATTTGTGCCGTTTGGGGTTGAAATTAGGCCGGCATTAGGCCCGTGGGGTCCGTCGGCAAAGAGTTGTTTAAAGACATATGTAAGAAACTCCTTGACACTACCCGTGATCAAAAGGCTGGCTCATATTTTGCACAACAAATAAGTATTGCCATACAGCGTGGTAATGCAGCCAGCCTTCTGGGCACGCTCCCCGTTGGCAGTGATCTGCTACATAATGCATTTTAATTTCAATGTCTTTGTTTTTTTTATTAATAGATTTTAATTATACTGTAGGAGTAGTTTCCAATACAGTGTAAACTCTATATAACGACACTAAAGGGACTGTGCATTTTATGGCGTTATGGAGAGTTGTCGTAAAATAATTGATTAATTTTGATTAATATCTTTAAGGTTGCTAACCTACGACTTTATTTAGAGTCTAGTTGCTCCCTGCCGCTACTACTAGCTTTAAATTGCCGCTCTTTATTGATTCGCGTTGTATGTAACATTACTTTATACAAGCCTACTATAGTATTCCACGTGGCTTCGCTCCTATTCTTTCTCTTGCTTATTCCCTATTCCTTGAGAACTATCGACATTTCCGAGATAAAAAGTATGCTTAGTGTAGATTTTGTTTTATTATCCAAATTGCCGATAGTTTCAATTTAAAACAATAATGTAGAAGTAGAGTAAGACATATTCAATTTATTTACTGTAAATAGCTTTTATTTATTTGTATCTATTTAATATGTATTTATGCTAAATATTATAAAATCATTTTATATCTAAAGTCCTTAAAAGATCATACAAGATTACCTATATAACGGGTGTCTCAAAAGAAAGTTCACATTTGTTTTGGTTATTGCGTGAACGCAACTAATCTGAGGGCCTCGAGGCTGTGTCAATCGGTAGCCTGGTTCTTGGGAATTTAGTCACTATGGAGCGTTTCTCGGGAGCAGCCCGTGCATTGTGCGTACGCGAGTTTTATAAAAACGGTAATTCGGCGACCGTAGCGCGTAGAAAATTCTGCAGCATTCGATATATTCGTCCTTGAATGATGCGCCAAGCACACGACTCATTGCAAAATGGGTCGAGAAGTTTCAAGAGACCGGGTCAACACTGGAAAAACAAAAATCCAGGCGTCCAAGATCTTCGAGAACGGTCGAAAACGTAGACAATGTCGCCCAGTCTATTCGAGACGATCCGAACCTTTCAATTCGGAAGTGTGCTGTGGCCTTAAACGTGCACAGATCGTCATTATGCCGCGTTTTGCATAAAGATTTAAAACTGCACCCGTACAAAATTCAGTTGGTGCAAGAATTAAAGCCTCCAGGATGCTGGTCAGAGGCTTGACTTTGTAAACCAGATTGAGAGCTTTCCAACGTTTACCAATATCTTGTTTTGAGATGAAGCCCATTTTCATCTTAATGGACATGTTAACAAGCAAAATTGCCGCTACTGGAGTGCAACCAATCCATAACAAAAACATCAGACACCCCTACATTCGCCTAAAGTCACCGTATGGGCCGCAATGTCGGCGCGAGGGCCGTCAAAGGCAATTTTAGTGCTCGATTAAATGAATGTCGTGAACGCAACGGATTACATTTGGACGATGTCTTTTTTTAAAAATAAATTCCCAAACAGTGTATTTTAATAAGTATAGAACATTTTTGCAATAAACTACTTACTTTTTTTTAAATTTATTTTTGAAATGTGAACTTTCTTTTGAGACACCCGATACCTACCTATATATACCTAGGAGCTGACCTTTCCCAGGGCACTTCCATATAGTTTTTTTTAGACAAGTATCATAAATTTTCATCAAGGCCGCCAGCACAACTTTAGTGTTGCAAATGTTCACAGGTAAAATTAATCACTTACTATCATTTGGACTGTTATTCAGTCTGTTGATCTCCACTCTTCACTAATTAATAAAATAGAAAATCACATTCACTTGCACATAATTATAGTGTTAAAATATCAATATAATAACATTAAACCTACGAAACCAACAACTTTAATACTAGGCATTATAAAAAATAAACAAATATTGGATAATTTATAATTTAACTAGCGGCTCCAGCAGACGTTGTGCTGCTCTGAAAAAATAAAATCTAGGACCCGATCCTAGCGCCACCTACCGGTTCCAATTATGGATTTTAATCATCCGGGGACCCACTCAAACACAGAAAAACAAAATCACTAAAACGCTCCCGGTGGTTAGGAGGATTCTAGAACCCGATCTCAGCGCCACCTACCGGTTCCAACGGTATAAAAAGTATCCTATCTTTCAAGTTGGATCAAACTGAACACGCTGTGCAAATTTGATTAAAATCGGTTAAGTAGTTTAGGAGTCCATCGCGGACAAACAACGTGACACGTAATTTATATATATTAAGATAACAGTAAAGTATGAAAATAGATCATAGTAAAGTAGAAAGTTTAATATCACACATTTATGTAAATTTGTTTACATAACCAAAAATCAGTCAATAATTTGCTCTAATCTAATTCTCTTGAAGAATAACAACAAGCCTGTTAAACTAATATATTTATAATGGATAAAAATTACATTAAGATCTTAAAAAAACACCAGAGCAATAAAAATAAATATCAGTGATGTGAAAACAAACGTAATCAATTTTAATGTGGCTGTCACAAAAAAAGCAACTATGAATAACAGTGGTAACACACCTCTCATGACACCGGATGGCTACAGTTCTATCACACAAGGTAAGCTTGTTTCACGACTTGTTAGGGTTCCGCACCTGTATTATATATGTAACATTACATTTTCGGAATGTCTGACTGTCCATCTATGACTGTGAGTATTTTGAAGTAAAACTTCTTTAGGCGCGACTAGGAGGTAACTGGATGACAATGCAACGGAAGTCCGTTACGCCAATATGGCTTCGCGATATGGCGTCGCAATATGGCGACGCAATATGGCGTACAATCCGGTTTTCAAATATTTTTTGTCAATAGATAGTTTATAAACAAATCAATCAAAAAATTTTGAAAAAAAAATAATTAGTAAAAAAGTTTTACTTCAATTGCGTGTGAACGTTACACGCACTCTTTATTTTTTTGAAAACTCTCTCTTTTCTTTCATCTTCTCCCGATAATTTGAGGTCGGCACAGTTTGTCTTTTTCTTCCATATCTTGTATTTGAATTCAAAAGTTTTTTATTAAAAATAAGTTCCACTGAGGACCACTTTTTGAAGGTCATACATATAACTTAAAATTTAATTTTACTTCCTAGTCTTTGTACACCGCTTCGCAACGTGTTATTGCTGTTAAGGAGAAGAAGCGACAAGAAACTCCCCAGCAACACGTCCAGCTAAAAAATGATAAAAAAAACTTTTTTAAATAAATTTTATACAGATTTATGTTACACAATCACTTTTCGAAGAATTAATGCCAACTGCATTAATTCTTCGAAAAGTAATTGTATAATAGCAAATAGTGCGTACTCAGTAAGACAATGACACAATAAAAGAAACGAAAAGTATTATTTTAGTTATAATAATGACATGACGTACTAAAGTAATATACTGCAACATATCTCCATAAATTGGCAAGATAAAAACGTTATACAAAATGCAACATAACAGATTGGAGCAACCTGCTATGTAAATTACGAGAGTTTTGTCATTTAAGTATTCTTCAATAGTGTAATACGCATCTATTCTGGCATACGTCCTCTGTCCCCACAAATCATAATTTCATCCTTCATACAATCTATTCATCTCAGTTTTGGTCTACCTTTACATTTGTACTCATCAGTCTTCCAGTTCAATGTTATTTTTTTCACGTGCCTTTTTCTTGAAAGCTAATGGGTTTATATTTATATGCTTATGAAATTATGTCTTGTTATAGTATATATGTACATGTGCGTAGTGCAGGTGACAGCTTCTAAAACACTGGGAAGAACAGGCACCTAATAGACAGACGCAGCCTAGTTTAAGTGTTAGTTAATGTTATATTTTATATTTTTTTTTAAAGTATTTTTCTTACGTAGAATTAAGTAATACTAAGTGTTTAGGTGGTTATAAACTTATTATATCGGTAGATGAAATATGAAACAGAGATGACTGTATTTAATTATATGCCGCTACATAAAGAAATAAGAGCGGCCAATATACATATAATACAACAAAAAAATATGTTTTACAAACAGTATATATTTCCGCCCTTAATATTTGAAATATGGAATATAAAAAAATTAATTCTCTAAACCAAAATAGTTATAATAAAGATACGTTGAATAATTTCTTAGATATTGTTATAATTACACGTTTTTTCATGTTCCGTAGACAATTTTGAAATACAGTTGACATTCGTCACCACTATGCCCATGACTCAACTTAGCCAAATTTTATTTGACTCTAAAATAACTCGTGAGTTCCGTAAATTCAATGCTTGTTAATATATCAGCCTGTTAGCCTCCATCCTCCTATCTTTACCGAGATCAGGCCCCTATCTTTTAAGAAAATAGATGTATATAAGCACTACGCTTATCCTGTGAGCATTGGTCCAGTTGGTTCATTAGTCACATTATTATTAACATAAGATCAAATTGACTACTAAATGATGTACATATGCAACTAGAATTTGAATCCAGGTCTTTGTAATCAGTCATGTCACCTCAGGTGCTTACGCTGAAGAGACATTTTGATTCAAAGTGCTTACAACCTACAATGATATCGGGTAACAACCCGATCTATATTTATGCCAAAATTACATTACATTTTGTTTCGATTTTTCTTTTTTTGTGTGCTTGATATTAATAGAGATACCGGTATAATTTAGTCACAATTTGCATGAAGGCAACGGAAGGGAAATCTTTAAAAGCAGTGAAAGTTCTTCGGAATAAAAATATAATTATTATATATTATATTAATTGAAATTTAAAGATCACGTTCTAAAAATGTTCTCTATCCGAACTTGATTTTAAGAAAATAATTAATTGAATAAATATTTTGACACATTTTAATTGTTTTAATTAAAACTTTACTTTGACATCCTGCAAGTATATTCCCTTTATAAGTTACGTAAAGTACCTAAAGTGAATTATCTATAATATTATAAAATCTAAACTTGCCGTGTCTGTATATTCAAGCTATTAAAAAAAAACGAATAGCAACGGATAAGTGGCAAAACGAATCGCAACGGACAAGTGGAAAAACGAATGGCAACGCATAAGTGGAAAAACGAATCGCAACGGACAAGTGGAAAAACGAATCGCAACGTACAAGTGGAAAACGAATCGCAACGGACAAGTGGAAAATCTTCAACTGACAAGTGATAAAATGAATCGCAACAAAATTTTAACTTGAAGTTTTACGGGCAGGTTTTCAAATTGGACAAGTACATTAACAATCTGCCCGTAAAACTTCAAGTTAAAATTTTGTTGCGATTCATTTTATCACTTGTCAGTTGAAGATTTTCCACTTGTCCGTTGCGATTCGTTTTCCACTTGTACGTTGCGATTCGTTTTTCCACTTGTCCGTTGCGATTCGTTTTTCCACTTATGCGTTGCCATTCGTTTTTCCACTTGTCCGTTGCGATTCGTTTTGCCACTTATCCGTTGCTATTCGTTTTTCCACTTGTCCGTTGCGATTCGTTTTTCCACTTGTCCGTTGAAGTTTCACTTCTAATATGTGTCCCAGCACACATTTCGATTTTTCGCAGGTTTACTGCAAATTATGATTTGGTTAGGTTAAGTACATTTTAATGGTGTATGTAATACGCTACCCACGCACCGACCATTTTTTACGTCAACACTTTTGTTGTTCGTTGTCGTTCAATTTTGTTATGACTTTCGAAAAACTGAACAGTTGGCAAAGTTTTCTTGTTGTTATTTTTGTTTACTCAACAAACTCTATTTATTTATTTATATTTTTTTTACACATACCACAAATAGAGGCAGTGATGCCTTGTCACGTGGAGAGCAGAGCTATAGTTCGATGCAAACTTAAGTTTGCCTCCATTAATAGCGGCTCGGAACATCGCACTTTCCGATGCGTAGAACGCAATTTTAGGTATTAGAGGGATGAGGTAGTCTGAGGACGCGGTATATCCTCGCTCGCTCTCTCACTAGCTTTCTCGTTTACGAGACTTTCCCGGCGCTCGGCTCACCAGAGCTGCCAATTTAGCGCTTTAGGAGCTAGATATAGCGCTTTTTAGGGCAATCCAGCTCCCAATTTTATTAAACAACTTCCAGCGCAAAATCTTGCACTTTTTATAATATGCAAATATCTAATTAATTTTATAATAAATATATATGAATATCTATACTAATATTATAAAGAGAAAAGATTAAATTCTTTGTTTGCATTGAAGAGGCTCCAAAACTGCTTAACCGATTTGAAAAATTCTTTCACTGTTGGCAAGCTTCACAATCCCCGTGTGACATAGGCTATATTATGTTTACAAAAAAATTAGGGATCCTTACTAAAACTCCAATAACGTAACCCAAGGTGTAAAAAATACCTAAAATCGCGAGCACTGCGAAAACTATTGATGATAGAATGAAATAATGTACTACGACTTTGCAGAACACATCATTATCTACAAAAAGTGTCGCGACAGCATATGTCTAACTATTATAGTTATGCCACAATAAGTGTCCTTTTATTTCAACAAATTAATTAAAATGCCGCCGCTAGAACAGGCACTTTATTTGTATCTTGATATTCATCCTTATCAAAATAAATTACTTCATATTCAAGACTGCTTCAATACCTTTATTATAACTTTTTGAATTATTCAATTCGGACATTCCATTCGAAAGATATCACGAGTTTAAAAAGTATTAGAACACGCGGCTTTGATGATTTATATTGACAGAAAAAAAGTATTTCAAAAAATATTTCAAATATACTTACACACCGCGGAGAATACCAACAGAGCAGATGTAACTCCTATAATATATATTTTGTCTGTATAGTGTAATACACTACACACGCACCGACAATTTTTTTCTGTCAACACTTGTCGTTCACCTCGTTGTGACTTTCGAAAAACTGAACCGTTGGCAAAGTTTTCTAGTTGTTAATTTGTTTTCTTATTGGAACATCCCACTTTCCGATGCGCAGAATGCGATTTTAGGTATTAGAGGGACGAGGTCGTCGGAGAACGAGGTATACCCTCGCTCGCTCTCTCGCTCGCTTTCTCGTTTGCGGGACTTCCCCGGCGCTCGGCTCGGCTCACCAAGTCTGCCACTTTAGCGCTTTCGAAGCTAGATATAGCGCTTTTTAGGGCAACCCAGCTCCCAATTTTATTAAGCAACTTCCAGCGCAAAATCTTGCGCTTTTTATAATATGCAAATATCTAATTAATTTTATAATAAATATATTTATGAATATCTAGACTAATATTATAAAGAGGAAAGATAAGATTGGTTTTTGCTTGCATGAAGAGGCTCCGAAATTACTGAACCGATTTGAAAAATTCTTTCACTGTTGGCAAGCTACGCTATCCCCGGGTGCCATAGGGTATATTATATTTACAAAAAAATTAGGGATCATTACTAAAACTCCAATAATGTAGTCCAAGGTATAAAAAAAATACCTAAAATCGCGTGCGCTGCGAAAACTATTGATGATAAAATAACAAATAAAATAAATTACTGAACCGATTTGAAAAATTCTTTCACTGTTGGCAAGCTACGCTATCCCCGGGTAACATAGACTATATTATATTTACAAAAAAATTAGGGATCATTACTAAAACTCCAAAAATTTAATCCAAGGTATAAAAAAAATACCTAAAATCGCGTGCGCTGCGAAAACTATTGATGATAAAATAAAATAATGTACTACGACTTTGTAGATCACATCATTATTTACAAAAAGTATCGCGACAACATATATCTAACTATTATAGTTATGCCACAATAAGCGTTTTTTTATTATAAAAAATTAATTAAAATGCCGCCGCTAGAAAAGGCTTTTTATTTGTATCTTGATATTAATCCTTATCAAAATAAATTACTTCATATTCAAGACTGCTTCAATACCTTTATATAACTTTTTGAATTATTCAATTCGGACATTCCATTCGAAAGATATCACGAGTTTAAAAATGTAAGAATTAGTGACGGTGATCACGTGACTGTGACATCTTTTCGTGAGTCAAAACTCCATAAGACCCCCTCTATATAGAAGTTTCACTTCAAAAACAACTGGAATAGGCTATATAAACGATGTAGAACACGATGCAATTCTTTTCTCTTTGTCTGTTTGTTCGGGATTCACGTAAAAACTACTGGTCCGATTTCGATACGGTTTTCGCTGATCGACAGCAAATTCTTAGACTTAATATCTGCGTTACTTTCTATCCCGGGAATTCCTCGGGAATTTCCGCGGGAGTGGTTTGCAGTTGTTACAATTTTTTTGCAGTTTTCAATTCAACTATAGCTTACATTCTTTTTTAACTGCTGCTGTATTTTGTATCCCGGGAATCCCGCGAGAACATCAAGCGTGGACGAAGTCGCGGGCATTTCCAAGTATAATAATAAAAGTGAGCAGCGGTACAAAGTCAACGAGAAAAGATTTAATTAATGTTTTTACTACGGCGCATGGTACGTGGTTTCTTTGGTGTTTCTTAATTAACTTTCAAAATTTAAATATAAAACGCTTTTGTGTTGTGTAATACCGTGATGTTATTAGGATTTTAATTTTGACATTATCGTGTAATGACAATTACAAAGAATATTTATTATATTAAAATAATTGGTTTATTTTTATGTATGTCCTACCTATTTTATTTTCTGAACCAATGTCGAAGATCATTTTCATCATGAAACGAACGTTCATAAATCTTCAAAATGGTTTTATAAAATAAATTTATTGCTATCTGACTTTAGGTTCCGAAGATGTATCAGAAAAATCCTTGAAATCGGGTAAAAATGTAAAATTGTTGCGGTTTTCCAGCCATAACTTTTTTGTTTCTGAAACCAATTTGGTCATTCATTTTGCGTTAATTAAGTATAGTTTCAGAATGGTTCCAAAGAAATTTCACTGTTATTAGACTTTGATTTTCGAAGATATATAGCATTGATTCCTTAAAATTAACTAGAAAAAGCATTGAAAAATTGTTAGGTTTATGACAATCCTAAAACGAGTAAATTCCTAATTAAGAGCGATAATGTGCTGTAGTAGAATTGACTAGGTTTAGGAAGGCGTACAATGGAAGTCAATAATAAACAGCACGACCGCAAAAATTGAGTTATAAAATCCGTTGTATTTAGAAAAAATCGTCAATAAGTTGAGATTCCAACGAAAATGCTGTTTCTTAAAAACAACACAACATTTTATACAAAACAACATTTTATTAACCAATTATTATTAAGCACTTTTCAATCAAAAAAGAATGAATACGGGCTGTGAGGTAGATATGTGTCATTTGTTCAATTTTAGAGATTCGGATCAATACTGACCTGTTAACAAAATGATCCGGATCGTGCGACCCGTTCAATCGAATGATTGGTTCACTAAAGGATTCGGCACTCGATTGTCGTCTCAGTACGCAAACTAGCTCACGAACCACCGCCGCTTGGTTCCTTGGTTCGTGAGCTAGTTGCGTAGGTACCTTCCAAGTACATACAACCAAACGGGTCGTATTTATGTATATAACCATAGTTTTATATATATATTAATAGCTTCTGCCAGTTTATATTATGCGGGTAATAGAAAAAAAAACACAAATAAGTTGAAATTTGTTAAAAGTTCTTAGAAAAGTTAAAAGATAATTATTTTAAATAATTATTATATTATTTTAAATCAAAACAATTCAAATACGTCATGGGACAACGAACGACTAACCGAGACGCGGCAACCCGAAATGACCCGAATGACTTTCGTATGGTTCTCTCCTTCTGATTCGTAGGTTTTGTTAAACGAATCTGAACGAATCAATCTAGTGAACGACTCATATTTTTCGAAGTGACCCTATCGTTCGCGCGGGTCTTGAGACCCGGGTCGTTTGATTCGTTCGTTCGCGAACGACACATATGTACTGTGAGGCTCGGCCGAAGGTCGCGTCGAGCAGTTGGTTTTCTGTAAACCAAAATGGGTACTAGCCGCGCCGCGGCAGCGGCCAGCTAGTACCCGGACCGACTTATAAATAATAAGTAAAAAATAACTTACATACATTTATTCTGATTTTCTGGCACTTATCATGACTCCTTTTTTATAATTAAATTAATTTCTAAATATTAGTATTAAATTGTTTTTGTTTCAAAGCACTCCTGTATTATCTAATTATAATCATAATATATTCGCATAATAGGATAACAATCTAGTTCCATAAGTTTATAATCTGCTTTGTGAATTAAAAAAATAAATTCACGGCCCAGTATGTTCTAGCGAAACTTCGTTTGCGTTGCATTAAAACGACGTATTTGTTAGTGAAATTCAATGGCACTTATTTGAGGTTATTAAGTACATAAAAGTATAATTATTAGCTTTGAGATGCACTGTATCATATTTTCAGGATAAAATACGTCAAAAAAACATTGTATAGTACAGTACAGACGTTCTGAGTTCAACAACGTTTTCAAAATACGATTAAGTTTCACATAGCTATCGTTTCCGCATTCGAGAAGCTACCTTATTGGTGATACCATATATGCAACTTAAGTGAAAAATAATAATAAAAAAATCTAGCAAAAAAGAAACCAATTTTAAGAGTTACTAAAAAGCATAGAATAAAATTTTCTAAATCTTTAATCGGTGCCAAGTAATTTACAAAAATACTATATACATTGATACAACAACAAAATATGGCAAAATATAGTAATGCTCATGTTTTACATGGCGCCAACTTCAAGATGTAGAAAATAATATTTTTTGCTTTTTAGTTACTCTTTTGCTCCGTGCAGGAACGGAGAAAGAATATCAATTCATGCGGCCGGGCGGCCTGTCGTAAGAGGCGATAAAACGACCCACAGCCAGGTGGTAGGGCATTTGCCCGACTGGATGGCTGCCACCCCTGGTCTAGAGTACACCACTTTGAGTTGTGACGGCATCAGTGGCCAGGTTCCAGTTTCTCCTTCAAGGCCGGCAGCACATTGGAAGCACCTCTGGTATTGCTAATATCCATAGGCGACGGTAACCACTTTACATCACAGCTGGGCCGTAAACCTGTCTGCTGTGGTTCAGCAGTAAAAATAAAAATGCTTTCTTTTTTTTCAGTTTTTTACAATATTATACAGCTTACATCGCCTTTTTGAAACTTTAGAAGAGAGTCTTCTTACCTTTCAAAAAACAATTGTATCGAAACAAATAACTTGGTAACTTTTATAATACACTAGTTGTCCCGGCAGACGTCGTCCTGCCCGGAAAAGCTTCAATCGATATGCCGACAGAAGCTCCAACTGCCGGGGCCAATTGTGAACGAACTCAGAAATCTTCTCTGGCTCATGCACAACAACTTTGCTGAAGATCCTCACATGATCAAATGTATAGTTTTCGATTCTATAAAGGACATACAGACAAACATTCATTTTTATGTATAAAGATTGTAGACTAACAGAAAAGAATTATTCATATCGATTATTTTCAAAAGGTAAAACACTTTTCTAAAATTTCAGTTTTGAATATAACACATTATTGAAGCAAAGATTAAGCTAAGCTATGACAAAACTACTTACCTACCTAAATTTCTAAAACTTTTATCTTAGGATGTCGAATATTAGTGAACACATGTCTGCTACAACTCTATATAATGTTACTATACATAAGATTGAAGCTACCACGAATTAATCAACCCAAACAAAATAAGCCGAGGGAAATTGTAATTAGTTTTTCTATAATAGTGATCGGGTATCAAATATATTTATACATAAGGAAAATAACGAAAATTGCTTCTCAGGAAATATTAATTTACTTCGTTATTTATAGATTCTAGGAAAAAAATTATTACAATAATTTATGATGTTGCCAGCAAATAGTGCTGAACTTTCTATGGTAAATCACAATTTCCATCTGTATTCAAAGATTACATACGAAATAACCTATGAAACTAAAATTAAATATATATCTCGGAGAAGCATCGCTCTCGGTGACATCTTCTTTAATGGTTGTAGGTATGGCCCACTAAGGGCATCATCAGGTAAAATGTGAGCACAAAACACAATAGTCATGGTTTATAGACTTTTAAGTTATTTCGATTTAAACAATATTTCGTCACAGTAGACCGAGCAGCGGGTTCAGGGCACCGATCTTACTTCAACCCTTTCTTTTAAATTCTCAACGATCCAACTCGATCCGTTGCTATCGCTCCAATGTGTCACAAAAACTCGCCCTAAAAAAACCTTAAGTACACATGGCGCCACGACCCCGCTCGAGGCACATGCTCTGCTTTGATTGGTCGCTTATTAAATTACAATATTCATAACTTTTATTAGGTTAGGACGATTTTTAAGTTATAGAAAAATCTAACAAATTAAATTAAGGATTTTAAAAGTAATTAAATTGTAAACAAATAATATTGTGCGTTATCAAATGTCATCCAAACAACAATCAACCAGACTCGTAGCTTTCTCCAACATATATAATAAACTACATTTGAAGTAAGACTTTATTCTGTCGACTATAAATGCACTTTAAATATTTCACATCACGTCTCACTCTGTGCAAAGTGTGAAGCTTAAATTCCAACGGATGCCTCGCCTGTTAAGAATTTAAGTTTCGTAGCGCAGTGTAGCACCCTCGTAGCAGCGTAGCGCTACGTTCTCGAAACGAAATTCTATTTGTGAGGGATTTATTTACATTTATTAACCGACTTTCAAAAGGAGGAGGTTTTCAATTCATCTGTTAGTTGTTTTTTTATAGAATGTAGTATTTTAAATTTGTTACTATTATCTTTTTTGGACGATTTTAAATTTTAATTCATGTTGTACATATATTAAGTATATATAAAACTCATCTATGATGGATTGATAAAAACAATTAATTCATTATTATTACTCACTCACGCAACTACATAGTGTTTCAAATAATTAAAAAGTTTTTACTTCAGTCATTTTATATAAATGTTCTACATACATTATGCAAATTGTACACTAATAAAAATGACAAATACATATCAGCAAATGAATATACACATTTTATATTCCTAATCTAAGCAAGCTAATATAATATAATTAGTAAGTTAGAATATTAAATAATGAAGAACCGTATAGCTACCCCCAGTGACATTCAGACTAGAGTAAGTAACTACTTACTCTAAGTTTTTTTTTATCATCGAGCACGCTTACCGAGAAGGTACCTATTCACACGAGACTTGAAGACACCCAGGTTGTAGGTTTCGGGAAAAACAGACTCCGGCAGTGAGTTCCACTCCTTTGCGGTGCGCATAATGATGGTGGACTCAAAGCGCTTTGTTCGTATAGTTGGTATGTCCACCATATAACGGTGCCACATGCAAGTCCGTCTGGTTGTCCGATGACGGAAGGGAGACGGCGGGATATGATTGAAAAGCTCCAATGCACCCTCCAAAATGGGTCCGAAAAAAAAACCGACAAGTAACTAGTACTTATGTTTTTTTAGAATTTAAGTAAAACTTAAATTTACTGTGCAGGCTGTAAGGTTGTGGAAAGCATTACCGATGAGTATCACAAGTGCAAAGTCACTTACATCTTTTAATAAACTCCTGAAAGATCACTATTTCAAGTAAACAGTAATTTATATATATCTATGTAACTCTATGTACTTATATTTCTATTCTATGTATGTGTATTTTTTTTACTTACTAGTAATATATGTATATATATATTTTAAAATATGCGCACTAAATACCGACCCATTATTAAAAATGTAAAATTATCTCCAGAAGGTTGTCTGGAAGAAATCGCTGTTAGCGATAAGACCGCCGATTGTACTAGTTATAAGATTGTTAATTCATGTGTATTATTATTTTCTTGTGTGCAATAAAGAATATTCTATTATATTCTATGCTAAGACAAAAAAGCACCAAGAAATAAATATTTTTTTCTTTTCCTAATCTTTTTGAAAAATCTAAGTTGTCAGAAATACCGTTAAATATTATCTAAACCCAAATTATATTTCATATTTCCTTTGCGAGAAGAATAATGCAGCTTAATTTTATCAGGGAGCCTCAACATTTTTCACGGGAAATTTCTATATTTACTTTTAGGGATCCGTTAAGAAATAACTACGTCTAATAGAAAGCTTTCTTATATATAAAAAAAACATTACAAAATATACCTATTTTTTTATTTTTTTTATTCTATAACTTCTTGGTACAACTGATAAAGTACGGTAATATGACATGAATTTTTCTTATTGCAAAGCTGGTAAACGGTCCACTTAATTGAAAGTGGTGCCTGTAGAATATAGATGTTTGCAATACCAGGAGTAATACTACCGCGTTACCAGCCTTTAGAATGAGACAGATGGGATAGGGTGGCTAATAGAAGGTTGAGATAGGAGGGATGGAATAAGGCAATTACTTAGACAAAGAGGGAGAAGGAATTGGGCCGTCAGAACTCTCACTTATCATACAAAACACTATTGGCCCAAATAAGCAATGATAAATAAACATGCGTCTGTTATTACATTGTTACTAGCTGTGTACGCCACTTTGTTCCCACAGTGCTTAATTATATTTATTTTATACTCATATATTTTTAACTGTACTAGATATCAAATTACAAATAAACAACAGGTAAAAATGTTGTTTTAATCCCGAGAAATTGACATTGATTTCAATGAATGAACCATTTCGTAACCTTTCCAAGACAAATGTTCAGATGTACTGACAGACAAATTTGGGGGGTCTTATAAGTAACAATTGTCACTTAAATGTTGTCATTTATTTTGAAGAAATAACAAAATATACATAACAAAGTGTCTTTGTCATAATAGAAACAATAATTTATTTATTTATTGAGAAAAACCAACAGCGAATACAATAATGATGATATCCGCCCCGTAGCGGGCCTCAGCTGGCTCGCAGTGGCCGCAGACACGGAGCACTGGGCCCAGCAGGAGGCCTTTACTTGGGGTCCAAAAGATAACTCATTTCATTAAAAAGATATTACTGTTATGACTTGCAAGACTCGAATTAAAATGCCGTTAGAATTACTATAGAATATTCTTGCCACTGGTTGTCTGCAAGAGATCGCTTTTTAGCGATAAGACCGCCCTTTGTACCCAATTAGATTATTACTAGTTTGTAAGTTTTCTGTAATGCTGTACAATAAAGTGTTATCTATCTTTCTATCTATCTAGAATTTATTAGAACTATACAAACACGTATAACACAGGTACAAATATAACAACACGCGCAAAGTACGTCACTAAATATATTATCGAATGTATCGAATGTAATACACGTGTCTTGCTACGCTTGTGCTAATCGCTCGACTGCCTCACCCCTCCGTTTGGGCATTGCTTTATACTGTATAAATGCAATATGTCTCGACACAATACTCGACCGCGTAACAATAATTTCCAAGAATCACACCTGGCTAATGACTACCATAAACATTACAATACACAATGGGTTGTTTTTCTAATAACAAATTTTAAGCCCAAACTAAACAAACGAAGTCCAAATGCGGGAAGGTAATAAACTGCAGGTGCGAATTGGTCTTTGTCGGTCGTAACATTACGTTAACTAATCAAGGTCTGCTAACATACACATAATTGAATAATAGGGAAACAGACACATGTTACAATAAATTATAACATCTTATCTAAAATAATAATATCTTTTAAAATCTCTCTTTCACCATATCCCAATTATTTGGAGTCGGCACAATGTGTCTTTTCCTTCCACACTCCTCAACTCTGAAATACATCTTCTGTCACACCACATATCATCATATAATCCTTCACACAATCCACATATCTTATTTTTGGTATACCACTAAATTTGATACTACTACTTATGACGTCACAAATAGGTAAGCGTATACAAAATCTATGAGGCTGCGACGCTCTGTCAGCTTATAAAAAGTATTTTTTACTTATAGTAAGTATTTGTCTGTCCGATAATATTTTATGACATGTTCCAATTGGGTGAAATAGGCAGCTTTTTTAAAATTAATTGTATGAGAAAAGTAAATCGTTATACAGATAGAAAAGAGAGTTAATGGTGAGAAAATCTAGGGCAGTAAGCTTTGTCTATATGAGTTCTCTAACACTTTTAGGTACAATGACCAAATAATAATGATACAGAACCACTTTTATCGGGGCCAGCTTGTTCTTCTCAGTCTTTTTACAACAAAATATTTTTCTTTTTGGTGTAGGCGTTCCTGGCACTGAGCGCTCATTAGTTGCTATCAGAAATGAAACTCTTGGCCTCTTTTTTGTGCGTCAAACATCTTAGGAATTTTCTTTATATCTTATATAATAACTATTAGAGTCCACAATTTCGTTCTCTTAGAGCGAACTCTTAGAGAATTTAAAGAAAAACTTATTCAACTAAACTATGAATTGTATAACTTATATATTATATTGGAAATAGAAAAGGACATTTTTTTAACGACCTTCCTCTGTCTGTAGTCAGAGCAGGATCTATTTTTTTATTTACAATTTCTTATTCCGATTTTATCTGTATTACAATAAAATGAGCCATTATAGTACTTTAAATATTCTAAGCTACTACAACTTATTGTCAATGACGTTAGAGATAAATTTGGATTGATCGAAATTCCTTCTTTTCTTTCACCATATCCCAATTACTTGGGGTCTGCACAATATGTCTTTTCCTTCCACACTCCTCTACTCTGACATACATCTTCTGTCATACCACATATCATCATATCATCCTTCACACAATACATCCATCTTTTTTTTGGTCTACCTCTACATTTGTACCCATCATCTTGTAGTTTAACATTCTTTTTGTCACGTCTCTCTTTCATCCCTCTTCATTATATGCCCATACCAATAGTAGTAGACTATAAGTAGCTTATTGAACTTCTATGGGACAAAACAATATCTATAGGATAATATCCAGAACACTAGCCGATGTAACTAGCTATCTATTGATTTACATATCTATTATGTAATGCAAACAGCTAGTTCTATGATCACTTAACAAGTTGATCAGGCTCTGTAAAAGCTCTTAAAAGAGCTTCAAAGACTTAGAGTCTCACGGTCCAAACTTATCAAACCTGAAGTCTAATTAATTTATCATTAATATACTATCTAAATAAGAGATATAAGCGATAATAATGTCTGCATCATTACTAGCTTTACATGCTCTTATCTCAAGATAAGAGCATGTAAAGCTAGTATAGTATTTCAAATCTTGTTTTTTTTTATTGCAGGAGTTCAGCAGACAGGCAGACGACCCACTTGATGGAAAGCGGCTACCATCGCCTATGAACATTTGCAACACCAAAGGTGCTACAAATGCGCTGCTGCTCTCTTAAGTTAAACTGCCAGGGGTGGGAGCCATCCAGTCGGGCAAATGCCCTACCACCTGGCATATGTTATTGGTTTTCCCTACATGTACCTAGTAATAATCTTTTTTAAGAACTTTTCTGTTATTAGCGGAGCCTCCAATCTTCTATTTTGATCTAGTTGTTCAATATCACCCCTTCTTTTTCGATCATTTCATCAAGGTATGCCAGCTCGACTTTGTTCTTTCTTCTATTTTGCCTTTAGTTATCACACATAAATGGTGTTCTATCATTACAAATAGCCAAACATTTTGTCTCTCCTATCTTTTCAACTATTTATATTTAATACTTCTTTATTGACCTTCTTTATTTTCTAACGTATTCTTTCCATACATCTTCAACACTACGTTTTAAATGCTACCAATCTTTCTCAGTTTCTTTATGTTGTTATCTATGCTTCACAACCAGACGATGCAAATAAATGTAAAGTGGTATCAATCTTTTCTTTATAGATTGTGTTACTTTCGATCTCAATAAAGATTTTGATGATAAAAGCTCTTTGTGTAATTTCTATTCTCCATTATATCCTCATTGGCTAAACGTATTCATACAATTTTGATTTCAGATTCAAACAATGACATCGCTCCCACTTATTCCTTAAACTGTATCCCGAAACTATTGGCATAACGAGTTTCTAGTAAATTGCAGTTGAGAAACTCCGAACCACACAGCCCGCTTCGAATTTGTTGAACAAAGTCTTGTTCGCTTAATGATACCGCCTTTGTCAAACTAACTAACTTATTATTTACCCTTTCAATTTGAATAATAATAAAGTTTCTTCGAGTAGAAATGCAGTAGACGATAGTCGAGTAAGAATGCTAAAATATTAACTATGTTGAATAAGATTTGTGAGGAATTGAAAATATTTATTTTAACCTTGATTGCGAAACTAATACTTGGAACGAATAATGGAAGTATATTCCATAAAGTGTTCGTTTCGCATACTATAGAAGCACTAATACGAATGTATCTGCTGAACATACATACTAGATGAATAACAGTACTGACATAACTAAACACCTAAAGCCTGTATGATCAGACGACTCCTCAAACTCTTCATGGTATTGTTCTCTTTTGATTCTTCTTATTAAAAAGCTAATATAGTCCCCTTTCTGATTTGTTGGTAAATCAGCGATGCGGAATCGGTATCCTCAATATGGACGGTACCAAACGCTTACCCGACAAATCAGAAAATGACGTAAGACTTTTACTTTTGGTTAATTTTATTTATGGCTGGTTCCTATATCTTTCTATTCAATCACTTGCCTTAACATCGGTTGAATTTTGACTTTACTTGTATGAAACTTATGTTAAGTTTTAACCGATATTAAGACAAATAACCGGTCGGTAAATGGCCATTAAAAATATTTATTGTTTAAAACGTCAAAAAATGTCTTTTAATTTGTATTTATATGGAACTTTTCAGTCTCTCACTTATGGATATACAAAATAATTTAAATCAACGTATGTATTGTTACGAGTTGCAGGACTCGAATTAAAAGTCTTTGGAATTATTTTAGAGTTAACACAGGTACAGTTGTATAACTGAACACAACCAGTCCAAACGTAATGCACGATTCAACAACCCGCGTAAAGTCCGTCACTAAATAGATTACTGAATGTACACAAGTCTTACTCCGCTTGTGGTTATCGCTCAACTGCCTCGTCCACCAATCGAGGCATTGCTTTATACTGCCCGGATGCAATATGTCTGCTCAGCCGCGTGACCGAATTTCCTAGAATCACACCTGGCTAATGACTGCCATAAAAGATTACAATACACAATGGGCTATTTATCTAATCACAATTTTTAAACAGAAAGTAAACAAAAGAATTTTTCCAAATTTTCCAAGTTCCGAAAAGGTAATAAAATGTGTACAGGTATGCAGATGTGAATTTGTCTTTTGTCCTAGGTCCGTACCTAGGTCGTAACAGTACAAAGCAATTTATAAAAGTAGATAAAGTGAAATATGTATATCTCAATTAACAACGTATTTATTCCTTCCTTGTCCGACAAACGATGACACACGCAAATAAAAGTTTTTTTGTATTTTTTACAGGTAAAGATTTTAACACACGTACAGACCAATACGGCAGGCACAACAGGTGAAATAATGTCAAAATTCCGGTAAGCTACCAATAGGTTTTGTTTATAATTTTTATAGGAACGTTCTTAAATATACTAATATAGTACACACATAATTATTAATAGTTAATTAATAGTATTATTTAATAAAATAAAATAAAATAAATCGCACCAAAACAGCGTCGCTTAAAGTAGTCGAAATATTATATCAAATGACGGCCTCTGTGGTTGAGCAGGCTAAGCCTTTGCCGGCCTACCTCACTGCAGCGCAGAGGCTCCGGGTTCGATTCCTGGTTAATAAATTTCTGGGTGTATGTATAACACAAGCGTAACTTGCTTAATTTGGGGATATACAATATGTTTTTGTCTGCCGATTATAAAAAAAGAAAAACTAAGATTATGCTTAAAGTCCTTATTACGATGTGCCAGTTGTTAAGGTAAACTTTGAGTTATACGACCGAAACATGTGACCAAGACACATCCTCTTTATGGAACTGTTTGAAGAACATTTGAAGCGTGAGAACAACTACTATGATGAGTGACAGTTCTTCTCAAACAAAATAAGTACATAGATGTGTCATATGTAGCAGACTCTTGCTTCCTGTCTCAATCACCTGTCTCGGTCCCGTGCCTGAAATCGATCTTAACAGATACAAAACCTAGCGACATACGCTGTAATATGTTACACCATAATTAAATCATATTTTCTGTTATTTTCTAACCTGTTATTTATTTTTGTCGGCATTGAAAGAAGCCTTCATTTTCAAATGGGACAAATAACATAAATATAGCCTTGGTGTTAACATTGACATGTCTGTAGGTAGAGGTTTAATTTATGAATGTCGATCATTAGTTTTTGTTGTCCGTGAAACTTCAATGTTAGGTCAAGTTTATTAACGAAACGTTGTAATTAGTTCTACAAATATAAAATATGGTCCCGCGGCTTCACTTGAGTGAATTTCTGATCCATACATGGCGATGGTCCTCCCCGTCCTGACCTACGGGGCCAAGACATGGACACTGACGGCAGCATTGGTCCACAAGTTCCAAGTCGCTCAACGGGCTATGGGGCGAGCTATGTTGAGTGTTTCTCTTATGGATAAAATTAGAAATGAGGATATCCGTAGGAGAACCAAGGTAACGGACATAGCTGGCAAAATTAGCTAGTTGAAGTGGCAGTGGGCCGGTCACGTCTGTCGCAGGACCTATGGCCGATAAAGCAGACGAGTCCTGGAGTGGAGTCTCGGTAAACGTAGTGTCGGACGCCCTCCAGGACGCCTGGATGAGGAAATCGGAGGACAGAGATGAGTGGCACCGTCTTGGCCTACGTCCAGCAGTAGACTGCAAATGGCTGACGACGATATGGCGAAAACTACGCCCTTCAGATAAAAAATATTCAGTGTGTCTTGACACTGACCAGTTAAAACTGTTTAATACAGTTACCTCTATTTTTATATGTGCCGACTGACAATTGGATTTGTCTGTACTAATATTATTGAATCATTAAACAATCCACAGCATAATAAACCTTAACTAAAATAATATAAAGTTTAGAAACATGGCGTTAGTTTCGCTATATATGTATATAGCTTAAATTTATCCTTTGGGTCCAAATGAATAAAGGGCATGATTTATTATTCTCCGCGTCAGAACAAGACGAACTAAACTCGAGGAAAGTTCACTAAGCGATTTATATCGGACGAGTACCTACAGTGTATAAACTAACAGTGGGCTATCCAGGTGTAGCAAAATACCTTTTTTAATTAAAAATATGTCTTACTGCAAGCGTGTCCCCAGTGAGTGCATGATAGATCAGCTTTACTCCCGTTTCTCTCCTTCCAACGTAACCCCGTATGATTTCATTTTTAGACTATTTCAAGACGCACTTAAAACACCGTAATAGGTTTGTTCTATTGACGTTTAGCTGTTAGTAATAATTACAGGACACCAAAAGCAGTTAGGGACTTTAGGGGCAAAAAAGGAATTAGTTGAAATATTGCTTGAAAAGTGTTATATTTTACTATTACAAAATTGAAAAAATCAGCTCTATTCTACCTGCTAGATGAGAAATCTGAAAAATAAAATCAGAAATTTAATAAGTTATCGATTACCATAACCGATTTGTGTGAATGAATTTCTACAAATGATAATAATAAAACCCCCAGACGATTAATTCATTCAAAATAACTAAACTCACTACAGTTGTAATAAATATTAACATAATAAAAATAAACCTTAAAATTAAACTGCCATATTTTAATAATCTGGGCCCAAGAATGTATGAAAGCGTATCCGTCTCCTTTATGCGGGTGATCCTATTTAGTAATAGTACATTATGGTACTAGTGTGTAACATTGGTGATTACCGCCGAGGCGCCATTGAGACTCGAGCCGTAGGCGAGGGTCTTAAGAGAGCCGTGGACGGTAATCATCAATACACACGTGTATCATACGACGTTTTCGTTTTTGTTTTTTGTTTGTTTTTCGAGGGTGACGTCTGGCGGGACAGCTAGTATATATATAATAAATATACCAACCACACACTAAAGGCTATTTTTAAATAAATTATTAATAAGTTTCAGCCCTTCCGAATGTCAATGTCACTGGGTGAAGCCGAACCGCAGCGAAGGTTCCCGAGTATATAAATCGATTTCCATACAAGCACATGCAATTTCATTTATCTGTATCTTACTTTCATTTATTAAAAGCAACTCTATTGTATTTTGTTTAAGGTATATTATCTTGTATTTATTACATAGAACATACGTGTTATTGTATTCGCAATAGACATGTTACGTTATTTGAACTTGTCATGGATCATGTATGCGGCATTGACAAGTCTATTTAAAGTATCAATGTTTAGATGTCGAGGGCACATCGATAATATAGTTTATGGTTTTATATCGTATACAAAAATGTATGGTTTTGTGTCTTGTATGTACGTCATGCAAAAAGTTATAGGTATTTATTTGGTTTCGGATGTGTCCATTACACATACGTCATTGTATAATACAGCCAGGTATGGTAACTGGCAATGTAATGCCACCCCCCATCCCCCGCCCCCCACTTATTGACAAAATAAAAGTCTCTAAAAAATATCGTTTCTAATCTGCCCTACAATAACCTACACGACATGTGTGTGCATTAATGTTTTTCAACACTCATTTATATATAATGTACTAGCTGATACCCGCCCGCTTCGGGTGCCGTAAAATCCGTTCTACTTGGGGAAAGGAAGGTCCATGCCAAATTTCATGTCTATAGGTATTATAGTTCTGCGATATCGTGACTATACGCGAATTTCAATTATAGCAGTTTTACACAAGGGACAAAATTGGGAATAAAACAAAACTAGTTGATTTTATAAGGCTGGAATTTGGACTACCCTTCTTCTTAGGTACACTTGCATACTGGTAAGACTTTATAAATTGTAACATGCATAGTTTTTAGCAGACAACAAAAAATGGCATTTTTGCGTATACGCCTATGTCTTACGAACCCTCGTTATTGACCCAGTAGTTTCTAAAAATAATTACAGGCAGTTGATATAAAAAGACAGATGGACAGGCGGACGAATAGATATAACGATTTCGTTAGAATTCTGTTCCTGACAAAATAGCCACAGAACCAATAAAAATGCTTTTTTTATTGCAGAAGTTCAGCGGACAGGCAGACGGCCTACCTAATGGAAAGCGGTTACCATCGCCTATAAACATTTGCAACACCAAAACTGCTACTACAAATAGGCTGCTGCTCTCTTAAGGGAGTCTGGAACCTGGCCACTAATGCTAGAACACAACTTACAACCTTATATAAAAATTAGGTTGAACAAGATCTTTAAACATTTATAACCCATTTGAGCAGGTTTAATTTAATTATCCGGTTTTCGGTTCAATTCTATCCGTGTAGGAACGAAGAAAGAATACAAGTTCCTGCAGCCTGGCGACCGGTCGTAAGAGGCGACAAAACAATCCACACCCAGGTGGTAGTGTATTTGCCCGTCTAGATGGTTACCACCCCTGGTCTAGAGTGTGCCGCCATAAAAAGCTTGAGTTGTGTTCTGGCATTAGTGGTCAGATTTCAGACACCCTTTAGAGAGCAGCAGTGTATTTGTAGCACACCTTTGGTGTAGCAAGTAGCCATAGACGATGGTAACAGCTTTCAATCTGGTGGGCCGTCTGCCTGTCTGCTGAACCCGTGCAATAAAAAAATAAACAAAATGATATTTCCTTGTTAAGATCCAAAAACAGGGAACGTTCATGAATTCTACGGAATCTTTCAATGTGCTTGGACTGATGTGCATTTAACTGCTTGCTTAGAGCTTTATTCCTAAGTAGAGCTTTTCCTACGGTGAAGCCGCGGCTCAAACCCTGGAGAGTAACTCTATTTTACTTACCTAAAAACTTAATTAGGTTTAAAACTTAATACAAAATTAAAACTAAATAATAAAACTAAAAGTTAATTTTAAAAATAAATAAACTAAACTATAAATAAAGCTATACTAACAAAATAATATAAATCTATAAGTAAAAAATTGACTCCAAATCGCTGTCGGCGGGGAGCGTACACAAAATGCTGGCCGTGTTTCCGCGTTGGATGGCAACGCTAGTTCGTTGCCATCCAACGCATCTAATTGAGGTCACCTTAATTAGACGTCTTGAGAGGTCTCGATAGAGGTGATGAGCTCCAGGCCCCCACGGCGTCCCACGGGGTCTCGACCCCGAAAGCCACAAATACTCACTACCGATGGACAAAAATTTGTGACATTTCAGGCCCCCTGGTGTGTTTTAGATTAGATTTTATATACACCTTTAATGAAAAATTGTGTGACTGATGGTGGAAACCGCTTAAAAATCCGTTGCCTGGTTTAAAAGTAGTTATGGAATATACAGATAGACGCGAAAAGGGAGTTAATTATATACAATGTCAAGGAACCGTGAAAAAGTAACTATAAACAATCACTACGCTTCTGAAGTTAGTTAGTTATAAGTAATAGACCAATAATAATAATAGTAAATAAAGAAACATTCATTGTCATTTACACAAAGTTCTTGTAAAAACAATTAAATAGACATATATATGGTTCAAAAAATTATGCAAAATCAAAGTTACAAATCGCTCGAAGACCAGGATAATAAATGAATAAAATTTATTGTCATTATTATTGAACTTTGAAAATTATTAATTTAAATTCCGTGAGAAATGTCAAACAAGAAACATGTAGAAAATTTATTGTCAATCCTTTAAAAACTCTTTTCGTCAATACATATTGTTACGACCTGAATGCCGACAAAAGACAAATTCACACCTGCATACCTGTAGACATTTTATTACCTTTTCCGTATTTGGACTTCTTTTGTTTACTTTGTGTTTAAAAATTGTAATTAGAAAAACAGTCAATTGTGTATTGTAATCTTTTATGGTAGTCATTAGCCAGGTGTGATTCTAAGAAATTCAGTACACGCGGCCGAGCAGACATATTGTATTTGTGCAGTATAAAACTATGCCCCAATGGAGAGATCGGCAGTCGAGCGATAACCACAAGCAGAGCAAGACTTGTGTACATTCGGTTATCTATTTAGTGACGGACTTTGCCCGTGTTATTGAACCTTGAACGTTTGGACTGGTTGTGTTCATTTATATTTGTACCTGTGTTATACGTGTTTATATAGTTCTAATAAAACTCTATAATAATTCCAACGCCATTTTTATTCGAGTCCTGCCACTCGTAACAATATTATAACACCACAAGCAAAACAAATAAAACAGAAATAGGTCAAGTCACAACTCAAAATGACGCTGACATCGTATTTCAGAATATATTGACAGGGCGTATTCAAATATAAACGACTAAGCTTAGTGAATGGCTATTGCATTAATCATTGGACATCAATGAAACGCAACCTCATGGCTCAGTTCACCTCAATCGGCTTTAAACGTCGATGAATCGGATTGGACTAATGTTACGCTTATTACCAACAATAGATTTGTTTATGGGATTATTTCGTTTAGAAATCCGTCTATCTATAAATAGGGTTATATGAAGGCAAACAATTTCACTATGTTCCGGAAAGAGCAGAATACACAGACAAATTACTGGCACCGCAACTAAAAACAAGGAATGTCCAAAGATGACCAACACATTTATGGCGATAACCCTTAGATAATAAATACACTATATATATACTGTTACGAGCCACAGGACTTGAATTAAAATAAATGCCGTTGGAATTACTATAGAGTTTATTAGAACTGTACAAACACGTATAAAACAAGTACAAAATGAAACTGGATGCAACCAGTTCACACTGCACGATTCAGTGCAATTTAACACGCGCAAAGTCCGTCACTATGTCGCTAATCGAAAGTACTACACGTCTCAATAGTATCGTGGTCGTTGTATGACTGCCCCACCCGTCTCTTCGGGCATTGTTTTATACTAGCTATACAGTACAAAAAAAATCGACCGCGTGCCAGTGCACCGCTCGGCACTCGAAAACACCAGTAAATTTCCGAGAAATAGTAATTTGTACACCTGGCTGATAATTCTGCGAATGGCCAGTAAAGTCGAAAACAATAACTATACTCTATTGTCTAATTGTAAATTTTAATTACGACGACCACAAAGAACTAAGTAAGGCCCTAACAATATAGCTAGAGGTAGTAATCTTTAACTAATCTGATAAAAGAAGGTAATGATCGTGTCTGCTTGATGTTTAGTGGTAGTGCACTCCAGAGTTGAATGATCTGGACGATAAAAGACTTGTTGCAAAAAGTTGTTCTGTTGACAGGCGTTTTCAGTTTCAAATTTTCTGACAATCTAAAGAATCTTAAAGCACTGTAATTAAGGAACTGAAAGCGTTATTACCTACATAAGTATTGTACCTACTATTGTAATACTTGCGGGTAGTTGTGTTTACTAATCCGATATAAAAGCAAGCGGCCGTAGTGACGACAGATAACACAATATCCATAGATGACACACTATATATATAAGATCTCACTTCAACTTTTTTGGATGCACATGTCATAGTGGCTCTCTAAGGTGGCTAACTATTGTTCGAGAATAACTTGTAATTAATTACGTAAAACGTACGTTAGATCGTCATTTTTCCATCTGAATTCAAATAAAACAGTTCTCAAAGTTCTATGTGGTTTGTTGTGTAAATTTCCCTTTAACAATACATTTATTTACAGAATTGTTTCACTAAGGATTTCACAAAAACAAAATAAAAATTTGTCCTTATTTCACGGCTGACGATCTATTTTAATATTTACAAAGACTAATGCTGTATTTATTACTGTAAATCGATTTATTCATAGAATAACTGCGTAGTATAAGGTCTTCTAGAACTGCTGAATTAAATGGCAAAAATGGATTACCTATAATTTCATCATATTCAAGTACGTCTATCCATATTTAACTATATAAAATGGCTTTGTACAATTTAAACTTTGCTGGTACCTTGATTAAAGTCTTGGGAACGAAATAATTGTCAAGATATTCTGAAGTGAAACTTCTTTAGGCGCATGAGGGTAAAATTTTTACGGATGAAACGCAATTTAGCGTCTCGAAGATGTGCAGCGTTTTTGTCGAAGAAGAGGGAGAGAGCGAGAAAGGAGGGAGAGAGGGGAGAGAGTGAGAAAGGGCGAACGTAGTAATATATCTGTTATCTTTTTTAAACTCGTCATATCTTTCGAATGGAATGTCCGAATTAAATAATTAAAAAAGTTATACAAAGGTATTGAAGCAGTCTTGAATATGAAGTAATTTATTTTGATAACGATGAATACCAAGATACAAATAAAGAGCCTCTTCTAGCGGCGGCATTTTAATTAAATTTTTGAAATAAAAGAACACTTATTGTGGCATAACTATAACAGTTAGACAGTCGCGACACTTTTTGTAAATAATGATGTGTTCTGCATTATTTTATTCTATCATCAATAGTTTTCGCAGCGCACGCGATTTTAGGTACTTTTGAATTGAAACTTCTTTAGGCGCATGAGGTAAGTCTCGGAAATCTAAAGTTTTAGATTTGTATAAATATAAACAAGCCTTAAAAATTAGTTTTCCAAAGAAGTTTCACTTCTGGCATGTCTACTTTGTACGCACGACATTTTTTTTTGTAGATAATATACATATTGTTACGACTCAGGTCCCGACAAAAACAAAATCCACCTGCAAATCTGTAAAAACACATTTTATTACCTTTCGGCATTTGAACTAGTAACATTTAGATTCCTTTATGGTCGTCTTGTTTTGCTAACTTTGTGTTTAAAATTTGTGATTAGAAAACAGCCCATTGTTGTATTGTACTCTTTTATGGCAGTCATTAGCCAGGTGTATCGGATTAAGATACGGGGACATTGAAGTGTACCTGACCTGATGGAGTAGACCTAGTGGATCTGATGGAGGGGAGGAGTCATTTGAGCGATAACCACAAGCGAAGCAAGACGTGTTTACTACAATCGGGAAACCTTTAGTGACGGACTTTGCGCGTTTTATGGAATTACGACCTTCTGCAGTACGTTTGGACTTGTTGTGTTCGGTTATATTTGTACCTGTGTTATACGTGTTTGTATAGTTCTAATAAACTCTACAGTAATTCTAACGGCATTTTAATTCGAGTCTCGTGACTCGTAACAATATATATAACAATTCTCGATTGCGAAAATAGGATTGCTCTCGCGATACACAACTTCGATATAAAAAGCTAAAGTTATTATACAAAATCAACACCACAACTTGAATCAAGATCCCAACACCTCAAGTAAAAACAACTGAACCGAGCATATCGGCACCACGCCATTAAATCTTTGACTAGTACACGACAGTACCGTAAAGTTTCCCAACTATCGTCGCTTCTTAACTAGTTAGGTATACCAGCCTCGTAGTTGTGCTAGTTAGTTTTTAGTTTCAATTAAAATATGAGCTGTGACGTAGAAACTCTTCGTGTGATACAAAAATATTATTAAAGCGTTAATGTATGAAACACGCCAAACCACATTCGACAACGGGGAGATCCAAGCCCAGCGATGGGACGTGTATGGGCTGATAATAAAGAGCTTCGAAATTTACGAGACAGAAGCCACGAGAAAAGTTGAAATATATTTTAAAGGGCATCACACACGGCGAAGATGCTATAATATTTCATCTTAAGATAGAATGTCGCTCACTATACAATTTGTATAAACTATAACACACGGTTAAGATGATATATATTTTCATATTACGGTATCTTAAGATGCCGAGCTATGCAACGATGTCATCTTAAGATGCGAAATGTGTCTTAATATTTTGCTTCCTATATATTTTGTATCTTAACATACAAAATATATAGCAAGCTCCTTTATACAGCGTGTGCACTTAATATGCAATGCAAAATGGATTGAAATATATTTTATTTATTCAACTACCTTTTCTCTCGAGTTTTTGTTATTACTCAATGTACTTTTTGTTAATATTATGTTGATATAATGACTTGTTTACCTTTTATGTACAAACATGCATATCGTCTCGCCTTTTTCCCATAGTGGTTTAGTTTTCTAGCTGTATTTTTATTCTTATAAACATCAAGAGATATGAATCAAGCAATACCAATCTCTACCTCTTTTATATTTTATATCATTGTTTAGATATCGATATCTAAACAATGATATAAAATATAAAAGAGGTAGATACGTTAGTAGCACGCCGATAAGGAACAGCACAAGAGGACACAAATGTGTGTTCTTATCATTGCAAGACTAGTCTAACGTGATCAAATAGGCACAAAAACAAGTTGTCATTTTGTATGGCATAGCCAGTACAGCGTGCTTGTATTATAGAGGTCAGTAGGGTATAACGTATCTATATTGAAGTAGCATTGTCTCTAAAACACTTTTCGACTGCCTAGTGCCTGTGACGATGGTGAGGACTGTTTTCGTTGCAGAATGCGGGGTGCGGGCGTGTTTGTCTCGTTCCCGCTCGCTCATTCAGTGTATTTGTATTGTAGCCTGCGAGGTTAGAATGTATGTAACGAGCACGATACGATTTTTGGCATCGATTGATTGTGATTAGCACACGATGTTCTTCTGTGCAACCAATCATAGCCAAAAAACGCTAAGCGTTCGTGTCGTAGAACCTATAGACACCGCTATAGCGTGTCGCAGAAAAGGACAAAAAAAATCGAAATGTGTGCTGGGACACATATTAGAAGTGAATCTTCAACGGACAAGTGGAAAAATGAATCGCAACGGACAAGTGGAAAAAGTTTTAACTTCAAGTTTTACGGGCAGATTGTTAATGTACTTGTCCAATTTGAAAACCTGCCCGTAAAACTTCGAGTTAAAATTTTGTCACTTATCAGTTGAAGTTTTTCCACTTGTCCGTTGCGATTCATTTTTCCACTTATCCGTTGCCATTTACGCATGTTTCTATTTTGTTTCTTGATATCGGCTTTAATCAAATTATGAATAGTAAGAAAAGTTTCCTTTGACTTTTTAAAATATATTTGAAACATTTTTGGTGAAAGGTCTTCGTAAATATTAAAATCACTGCGGTTTTTCCTAAATTTTATATGATTTTCTACCCAAATTTTTTGACACTTAGAATGTGCGGGAGAAATTTTTAAGTCGTATTCGAAGTCAAAATTATCATCTGATGAGCTATCTAATAAATCTAATAGTAAGGCTGTGTTATTCATATAATATCACCCTGTAAATATATTCAGTGGAGAAATATACGTGTAACCCCTAGTCAAACCTTTGATAGAATGACTCGAACGGATATATTATAGCATCTTAACCGTGTGTGATACCTTAAGATGCTATAATATTTTATATCCAGGCATCTTAACATGAAATATTATAGCATCTTCGCCGTGTGTGACGCCCTTAACAACCTTTAATAGTAAATATTATTATTGCATTTACGTAGACTTCAATATAAAAATAAATTTTAATTAAAATATTCTAGAGAGGTCTATCTAGACTAGATAGATAGATCTTGAATATCTAGATGTTATTGATCTGTTTATCTATATTCTGTCTTATTAAAAGAGTATATTAAACTAAACAAATCAAATATAAAGTCAGAGTTCCTTGCGAATCAAGTGTAAACTACAGCAAATAGTTAATGTATAACGGTCTTATTCATTTGTTTAATTTGTTTGGGAAACATAGTAATTAATATTCTTAAATATAAAACACATTATTAATACATATAACAAACAAGTTTCCACTAATAAGAAATTCATAGTTAGAATAAATGTAAACGCTTTTTTTATGGTTCTTATGGAAGCGATGAAGCTCTCTATGGATAAGACTATACTAATACTTATACGTCGGGGAAAAGTTTCTTCGCATTTTATATAAAAATTCAAAAGGTTTTTTTATAAAGTTTATTTACATTTAACTAAAGTATGTAGGTGCCATTTTGTTGGATAACTTTTTGTCATCTTGTAGATAGGGACGTGATCTCATTGCTATAAAAAATTTGGGGCTTCTGATCAAAAAACTGCGACAAGTGATTTTGGCAGTCCTCTCGTGATGTTAACCTGACACTGCCTAAGGGATTCTGCAGAGACCGAAACAGGCGAAAATCTGAAGGTGCAAGGCCAGGACTATACTGGGGATGCATTAACACCTCCCAGCCAAACTCTCGTAATTTTTGCTGTGTGGCTAAAGATGTGTGAGGTCTAGCGTTATCATGGTGAGAAACCACACCCCTTCTGTTGATTAATTCCGGCCGCTTTCTCTCAAATTTTGCTTTAATCTCATCAGTTGTTCGCAGTACAGTTCAGAATAGATGGTCCTGCCTGGCGGTAACAGCTCATAATGAATAATCCCCGTCCAATCCCACCATACACACAGCATCACCTTGTTGCGAGTTAACCCGGGTTTCGCCACAGTCTGTAAAGCCTGACCGGCCTCTGACCACGATCTTTTTCGCACGTTCTTGTCGTAAGTGATCCACTTTTCATCAACAGTTATCAGCTTCTTCAAAAATGGTTCGGTTTCATTGCGTTGAAATAAAGAATCACAAATGGGTACACGGTTCATAAGGTTTCTTTCAGTGAGCTCATGAGGCACCCAAATATCGAGCTTTTGTGTGTACCCAGCTTGTTTCAAATGCGCCAAAACCGTTTTGTGGTCAATTCCCAGTTCTCCAGCTACATTGTAACTACGAATATGCCGATCTTTCTCCACTTTTTCAAAAATGGCATTAATTTTATCCGTAACAGGGCGACCAGAGCGACGTGCAACTTTGATATCAAAATTTCCGGATTGAAAACGCTTAAACCAAATTTGCGCTACTCTAACAGATACTGCATTAAGTCCATAAACATCACAAATATTTTTCGCGGCTAGTTTTGTATTTTTACCTTTTTTGTAGTAAAGTTTTAAAATGTATCGAATTTCTTCATTAGATTGACTCATTTTAACAATAAGAAAAACAAATGAAAATCACACATTTTCCTAATTTGAATTTGGAATTATTTTCTTTAAAATTAAAATTTTTTATGATACCAAAACCAGCCAGATACAAAGGGTATAGCCAAAGAGATCTTATTACAAGTTCATAGATACTATATGCGTAAAGCTTAGATCACATGTTATACCTCAATGGCGTAAAGACTATTTCCCCAACCTATTATATTAGAAAAAATATTATTTTTGTTTATACATTCGTATTGTATATTGTATGTTCTTCAGCTTCTTATTTAATTTGACCTTTTGAACCCTTCAAAATATTGAAATGGGATATGCTCGAAAAATAGAGATAAAAATCCGGGATCCAATCCTAAATTTATTCAGTTAAACAGTTCCATAGCTCATTCAAACAAATATACATGGAGAGAAACTCAATCGTGCGTTTGCCTGATTTCCTTATTCTATTAATTCCAATGCCGTGCCTGTGGCTCACCACTCTATCTATATAAAGATTTATAAGCGAAAACTCGCGAAAAATTGTTTATAATTTTTGGTAGCTTTCAATATTAATTTTGAATAACACTGTTTTTGGAAATGGTAATACCAATTTTTTTCTACCATTAGTAGAATACGAATTCGCAAAAGAATGGACTTTGAATATCTTTGCAACGCCGCACGCAGAATTGGGCCCCAGGGTGAGAGCATTTCACTTAGCACAGAGGCACTTCACTTACATTTTGGTATTTATTTTGAAATCACAGACAAACAATTTATTTATAGATTATTAGTTAGTATTTATTTATTATAGATAGGATGCACATTGTGATTCGAAACACGTCCAGTCCTTAAATTAATCAACTTTTTGCTAGTTGTAACGTCCTGGTACTGGATACATTTAAGCATTGGCTTCGATCCAAGATATGAACCGAGAGACGCGGGCGTTCACCCCTGGGAAGCGTGCTAGGGCGCATTGCTCTCCCCACGAACAGATGCCGACAACTACCCCGTTGTGGTAAAGTGGACCGCCTGAGTCACCTTGGCACTGGTCACGACCACCGACGTCCAGCCATCCCGAGCACAACATGTTTTCGGTGACAGTGAGACGTATTGAAGCATACCGCGAACTACACGTAGCCTGATCCACAGTCCAAATTTGAACGTGACGCAGCTGCTCTGAAGAAGGACCGTTTACCTGTGGTGATAAGTTTCGATTATATCATTTGTAATAGAAAAAACAAATTTTGTGTGTGCAGTTCACATTCAGTACAAGTGAAACTTCAGAGAATATACTCATAGATAATTCTTCTCTAACTTTTATTAATCTTTATATATATAATTCTTCTATACGTGTGTTGACAGTGAACTCCTCCTTAACGGCTGGACCGATTTGAATGAATTTTTTTGTGTGTGTTCAAGTGGATTCGAGGATGGTTTAGATTCACAATTGGACCCGGTAGGTGGCATTGCAATCGGTTTCTAATTTTTTTTCAAGGCAGGACGTCGTCAGCCGGGTCCGCTAGTATAAATATAATTCCTTTAACCTATATGCGGCAACATATTATAATTCAAAATAAACTTCTTAAGTATCGCTTTAATGTTGTTACTGTTCTCTTTACAGAGTTTTATTTACTTATGCTACACTTCACCAAAGGAAGTAATTAAATAAGACAAAGACAGTTTTTATCCGTGCAGGAACGGAGAAAGAATACAATTTCCTGCGGCCGGGCGGCCTGTCGTAAGAGGCGACAAAACAATCCACAGCCAGGTAGGGTATTTGCCCGACTGGATGGCTACTACCCGCGGTCAACCTTGTGTTGTGTTCCGGCATTTGTAACCAGTTTCCAGTCTCAATTAAGAGAACAGCAGCGCATTTGTAGCGTTTTTGGTGTTGCAAATGTCCATGTGCGATAGTGACCACTTTCCATCAGGTGGGCCGTCTGTCTGTCTGCTGAACTCCTGCAATAAAAAAAAGATGATTCGGTTTATCGTCTTTCATGTCATACATATAAATAAATCCATATTTGGCGTAAAAGGCTAGCAGCTTTAATAAAAGGAACGAGCGTACTTACAGAAGTGGTACCCCATCCAGCTGCCCAAACTACCTGGTTATCTTGCAGGTTATAGTTAGCACCGGCAATACGTGCCTGTTGTACGTTTGAATTGTAAACAATAGTTGTGGCTAACCGCAGGATGGCTATATCACTGTCCAGAGCAGCTAGCCGGTTGTAGTTAGGATGAATGACGTAGTTGCTTAAGGCATGAACGACACCGCCGCTGTTAGCATAAGTGGACCCTACGCGGATGCGCCATCTATTCACTGCATCACCTCTGAAATAGTTTATATGGCTATAAAAGCAGATGCAACAAAAAATGTTTTGAAGTGATAACTTCTTATGTGAGGAGAAAAGCGCTCCGTTACGTAACGGCGCCAGTCTGTCTAGCTTCCCTTTCTCCCACCCATACGGCAGCGGTAGGCAGGCTCCTCCTCTCTCACTCTACATAAAATTTAAGTAATAACCTAAGTTTTCTCAAGTTAAAGAATTTCATTATGAAATAGTTCAACTGAGATTAGTTTAAATTATCACATCTGTCGGGCGTCCCGAGACGCACAGGTTTTTTTTATCTTGTTTCATGTTCATCTTCATTGTATGTGGAATTTTTTTTTTATTGTCACATTTGTAATGCAACTTAAATTGATCCTTCGATAATAATAAGGCACTAGTATGTTTTTATTTCAGTGTTTTGAAATCGTTAAATAACCAAATATGACATTTATATTTTACATCCTTTGTGTTATATTAATGACATTAGTTGAAAGTATACAAAACAACTTTCAACTGACCTCGATCGTAAAATGTTATTAAAAATGCGAGATATTATGCAAGGATCAATAAGTTTTAGGAATTTTATTTAAAATAGATACAGAATAAACGATAGTGTTATGTAGGTATTATTAGTTAATCATATATGAAGGTAGTTAATAAAGAATCACACGTAACGAGATGTTTGATTTACGCGAGCTCCCTACACTACATGGTGTCAGGTGTGAGCATAGTTATAAACAATAAGTTTAAAGTGTAGTTAAAGATATATAAATAAGTTATAAATAAAAGTTTAATATCAAAACATCAATATGTCGGTGCAAAGTGCAATATCAATATCTCAACCTCAGCCGATGGACGAAGCGGGCAACATGGCGGACAATTGGCGCGACTGGAAAAAAACATTCGACTGGTATTTAATCGCATCGGGCAAAGACAAAAGCCCTGATCGAGAAAAATGTGCATTATTTTTACATGTAATTGGTAAAAACGGTCGAGATATATTTGAAGAGTTCGATTTAAGTGCCACGGAACAAACAAATTACACGGTATTATGTGCCAAATTCAACGAGCGTTGCGATCCACAGAAAAATATTAATTATGAAAGGCATTTATTTTTTGAAATGTACCAGGGTGAACATAATTTCGAGAAATATTTCGCATCGTTAAAAGTAAAGAGTAAGACATGCAATTTCGGCGATTTAAAAGACAGTTTAATATTAACTCAAATAATAAGAGGCATAAAGGATAGTCAGCTACGCGAAAGGATGCTGAGAAAAAACGACTTAAAGTTGGAGGAGGCGGCTAATTGGTGTCTCGCGGCCGAGGTGGCGTACAAGCAGGCGGGTACCGTACGCGGCGACGCCGGGCAGGGCGCGAGCACGACGAGCGGCTCGGGCGTCGCAGCCGGGGCGCGCCCGGGCGCCGAGGCCGACATCGAGCCGCTGCGAGCGCGCGCCCCTGGGCCAGCGGCGACGCCGCCACGGGCGGTACGCTGGCGCGGAGGCAGACAACAGGGCCATGTTGGAGGGCAATACCAACGAAAGTGTTCATCGTGTAATAGTGTTCATGCGTATAATCAGTGTCCCGCTAGTAATGTGCGATGTTTTAAGTGTAATCGTTACGGGCATTTTGCGCGGTGTTGTAGGCGTACTTACAGAATAAACGAACTGTGCAGTGATTCCGAAAACGAAGGACAAGAGGTTGAATTAGTGCTCAATGGTATCGAAAGGGCCGATATTAGTAGTATGGAGTGTAAAGGTTGGTACGCAACGATATCGGTTAACGAAGCGCCAATACGGTTTAAGCTGGACAGCGGCGCCGATGCGTGCGTCATGTCGCGCGATAGTTTCTTCGGCGCCGGGTTCCACGGGCGCATGCTGAAGCCCACTAACATTGTCTTACGCGAGGTCAGTAAAAGTATTTTACCAGTACTCGGGTATTTCGAGGCACTATTGTCGTTTAGATCAATGAAATGTTGTGATAAAATTTACGTTTTAAATGTTAAATGTAATAATTTATTGTCACTAAGAGCGTGTTCAGAGTTAAAACTAATAGAAAGAGTACAAGATATAAATAGTGTAGGCTCCTCTAACTCATTGTTAGACATATATAGTAGGGTATTCGAAGGTATAGGTCGTTTTCCGGGAGAACATAAACTTTTAATAGATGAATCGGTTCCTCCAGTAGTATGTGGTTCGCGGAATATACCAGTTAAATTAAAACCAAGGTTACAGGAGGAGCTGGAGCGTCTAGAAAAGTTAAATATTATTGAACGGGTGGACGAGCCTACCGACTGGGTTTCCAGCATAGTGCTGGTAGAGAAACCGGGAGGAAAATTACGTTTGTGCATTGATCCGCGACATTTAAATAAGGCGATTAAACGCAGTTATTTTCAGTTACCAACTTTGAATGATATTACCGCTAACTTATCTGGTTCTAAATATTTTTCGCATTTAGATGCAAGTAACGGCTTCTACATGCTCGCGCTTACTAAAGATAGCTCTAAATTATGTACATTTGCAACTCCGTTTGGCAGATATAAGTTTTTGAGATTACCTTTCGGAATAAGTTCAGCATGTGAGGTTTTTCACAATGCTATGTACACTACGTTTTCAATGGAGGGGGTGGAAGTTTATACTGATGATATTCTGGTCCACGGTCCCACGAAGCGGATTCATGATGCGAGGTTAGAAGCCGTGCTGAAGCGGGCTGCCGAATTCGGGGTACGTTTCAACCGCGAAAAATGTGTGATAGGCGTGGAAGAGGTAAAGTATTTAGGCCATATTTTTGATAGTAGGGGGATGCGGCCTGATCCGGAAAGAGTTAAAGTAATACAAGAATTGGCAGCTCCCACTTCTAGGAAAGAGTTAGAACGAATTTTAGGCATGTGCAATTATTTGTCGCGATTTATAAATAAGTATTCGGATCTGGTGGAACCTTTAAGACAGTTACTGAAACGAAATGTTGAGTTTCAGTGGAATGAATCACATGATAGGGTTTTTCAAAAAATTAAGTATTACATTAGTACAGCTCCAACTCTTAAGTTTTATAATCCGAATGAAGAAGTAACAGTTTCAGTAGATGCCAGTCAGACTGGCTTAGGGGCGTGTTTAATACAAGGCGGGAGGCCGATAGCTTTCGCTGCACGTACCCTCACCCCCGCAGAGTCCCGATGGGCTCAAATCGAAAAAGAAATGCTGGCTATAGTCTTCGGTTGCAGTAAGTTTCACCAGTACATCTATGGGCACGCTCGGGTTGTCGTAGAAACGGACCACAAGCCTCTCGAATCGATATTTAAAAAATCGTTATGTGACACACCTGTTCGATTACAGAGAATGATGTTGATTCTCCAAAAGTATACACTTCAGGTTAATTACGTGCCAGGGAAACTAATGTACGTGGCGGACACATTATCACGCATACCCTTACCGCGTAAAAGAGGTGAGGGGGACGATAGTAGCATGCAGCGTAAAATAGATATTCAAGTAGCAGCTCTGTATGAGAACACCAATTTTAGCAGTGATAAATTACAAACAATTAAATTAGAAACGGAAAAAGACTCAGTTTTAAGTGTTGTTATTAATTATTACTATGAGGGATGGCCAGAGTCTAAGAGTAAAATTAGAAGTGAAGCGAAACTATTTTGGCCTGTAAAAGAAGAGTTGCATTCAGTGAATGGGGTATTGTTTCGTAGTGATCGAGTAGTTATACCGGCATCTTTAAGAAAGGAAATGTTAGGAAGAATACACGAGGGCCATCTTGGCATCGAGAAGTGTAAACGTCGCGCACGTGACGTCATGTGGTGGCCGGGCATGTGTGCACAGATAGAACGCACCGTCGGCGAGTGCGGCGTATGCGCAGAGCACCGCAACGCGCAGCCCAAGCAGCCGCTGCAGCCCCATAAGCAACCGGCCCGCCCCTGGGAGGTGGTGGCTACCGATATTTTTCAAATAAAAAATAATTATTACTTATTAGTAGTTGATTATTATTCAAAGTTTGTTGAAGTAGTTACTTTGCCAGATTTACGTAGCATAAGTGTCATCAAACAAATGAAGGGCAGTTTTGCCCGACACGGTATACCAATAAAATTAATATCTGACAACGGTTTGCAATTTAAATCACAAGAGTTTGAAATGTTTGCTAGGACGTGGGAGTTTGAACATGTTACCAGTTCACCATATTATCCTCGTTCAAACGGACTTGCAGAAAGAAACGTGCAAACTGTTAAGAGATTATTTGAGAAAGCTGCGAGAGACGGCAGCGACTCATATTTAGCATTATTAAACTTTAGGAATACCGTTATTTCAGGCGAGGATTATTCTCCAGCTCAATTGCTAATGGGCCGCAGGTTAAACACGAGATTACCAACCTACCATAAATTACTTGATGCGCATATCCCAGATACCCAAGTAATAAAAAAGAAACGCAGTAATAGATTAAGAGTAAGAAAATACAATTATGATAAAAATACTCGTGAACTAGTGCCACTCAAGCCAGGTGAAAGAGTACGTATCTATGAGCACGGTGGCGGGGGGCGCTGGGTGCGGGCGCGCGTGGACGCCGCGGCGCCGCAGCCCCGCTCTTACTGGGTAAGCACTCCGAGTGGTGCGCGCTATCGTAGGAACAGGCAGCATATCATGCGAACGCCACATGAGTTCGATGTTCCACACAATAACGGAAGTACTTATAAAGTCGTGGACAAATATGACGATTTCGATGAACCTGTAGCCAGTGGTTCAGGCCAAAACTTAAACTTTCAAAATAATAGTCATGAACCTACACAAACATTTACTACATCTTTTGGTAGGCAGGTTCGTCCACCGTCTAGGTTAGTTTTAAGCTAAATTATATCATAATATTATATCTAAGTCATGTTAATTTATAGTCAATACAAACTGTTTTCAATGTGTCATTTTAATATAGTTAGTTGTTAATTTTCAAATAAACTCCTGTACAACATATTCATTTTATGTATTTCAAAATGATACCTACAAATTGAATTAATTATTTGTCACAATAAAGCACTTGCATCATTTTCTTTATTACTGTAAAGAGAATTTATGTATATAGCAAAAATATATGTAATTGATAGCGGGGAGGGAAGAAAGTATGTAGGTATGTAGGTTTTTATAGTTATGTATTCATTCAATTGTTTAATTCGAAATGTTTATATTTACGAAAGAGGGGCATGTTATATAGGTATTATTAGTTAATCATATATGAAGGTAGTTAATAAAGAATCACACGTAACGAGATGTTTGATTTACGCGAGCTCCCTACACTACAGATAGGTGTTGTTTTTGCTATTGTATGACGTAACGCGGGAATCCATTATGGCGATTACAGTTTTGCGTATTTGTGGAACTTACAGAATACACTGAATATTTAAAACAGAGTGCTTATATTTATATATTATATTTTTATGAATAAACATCAACATATTTCAATTTTGATAGATAAACAGACAAATATTATATATATATATATATATATATATATATATAGTTCCGTATTTTATATATATATATATATATATATATATATATATATATATATATAAAATACGGAACTAATCTAACATAGTCCTCTGGAGGATAAAAAGGCACGTGTCGTAAAAAAAAGCTAGTCCCAATTTTTTTTAATAAAATAATGAATATCATAGAGACACGCCAATATGTGAGAATAGAAGAGAATGTGTTAAAGTATAAACTTACGATGGACAATGAGCGGCGGTAAGAACAGATCTTGTATTGATAATAACACCGCCACAAGCTTGTTGGTAGTTGACATTATTCCATGAATATAAGAGTGCGACCATATCAGGATATGTACCAATAGTGGTCACTGAACCCCCGACTATCCTATGAGAACTTCTAGGGGCCGCTGGAATGTAAAATGTATGATAATATTATTATCGATTCTCCGGCATTGATATAATATGTTAAAGGTATATTCAATATCATATCAAATACAAGGTACAAGGCCTACCCGTCCTTATAGCAGCGGACCGTACTACCACTACGCTAGTCCAAGATGGATTAATAGCATTGACTCGTCGATAATCTTGATGTACAGATATCGTCACCATGTTTTCCATTAAATGGTAAGTGTAACAATATGCATTTTATGATATCAAAATCGTCTAAAATCTGCAAGCTGTGCGACTAGACTTTAAGTATTTTAAACAACACTGCCAAACGAAATACCAGATGTGTTAACAACGTCGATCCTGCCTGAACTAGCATTGTTGATATATACCGTTCTCATATAAGTGGGAAAGCCAAAACCCAGAACTTTCGTCGTCGGCCATTCGCAGTCCACTCTTGGACGTAGGCCTCCCCAAGGCCACTCATCCCTATCCTCCACTTTCTCATCCAGCACCTACCGGCAACCTTGCACAGGGCGTCGGTCCATCGGCCATCGGTCTTATGGCAGATGTGACCGGCCCACTGCCACTTCAACTTGCTAATTTTGCGAGCTATGTCGGTTACCTTGGTTCTTTTATGGATATTCTCATTTCTAATTCTATCCATAAGAGAAACATAGTAGAAACATACATAGCCCGTTGAGCAACTCGGAACTTGTAGACCAATCCTGCTGTCAGCGTCCACTGCTTGAAGATTTTCGTCTTCAAGCATTGCGGGATGGTGCAGCGCTTTATGTACTATTAACTTAATCCATAGAAAGTAATAAAAATAACACCTACCAGCTGCAACTGTGAAGAACAGAGCTACTAAACTGATATAAAAACCCATTGTGATAATCCAGGTTAATTGAAGAGTATCAGATTGAAGCCCCTGTATTTATAACGTAATTATGACCATGATTTAACTACTGATTAATCTACAATAGATTACTTACAACATGTATTAATATCATATTAGTTAACTGCGCTGTTATCATTGCTGTTACCAACATATTTATATACCTACATTTTAACGTCTACATGTGCCCTTATAATCTATTAATTAAAATGGTGAATCAATATTGTGAAATATTACTTGAAACCAACATGAACTATGCAATAGTTTTAAAATCAGGTAAGTGCGTGTCGGATCACGAACGAAAGTCAAGGGTTTTGTAGACGTGACAAACGTTGTTATCATTCATTTAGCTACGGACTCTAGAAGTGTTTAATAGAATATATCCCTTATCTCAGAATATATTATATATATATATATATATACATATATACTAACAGATGGTTGGACATGCTTGGCCTTCAGAGAGACTGCATCTTCGAGGAACTGTTTAGAATGATACATTCAATCTTCATTCTACCACCTTACCGTTCAGGTTATCCCTGCAGGAACGGAGAAAGAATACAATTTCCTGTGGACAGGCAGTATATTGAGAGAGGCGACAAAACAACCCACACACAGGTGGATGCCCGTCTGGATGGCTACCATCAATGGTGCCCGTCTGGATGGCTAACACCAATGGTGCTAGGGTTTGCCGCCATAACAACCTTGAGTTGTGGACGTGCATTAGTGGACAGGTTTTAGTATCCTTTTAAAGAGTAGCAGCGCATTTGTAGTACCTTTGGTGTTGCAAGTATCTATAGGCGATGGTAACCGCTTTACATCAGGTGGGCCGTCTGCTTTTCTGCTGAACTGATGCAATAAAAAAATACCTCTCGTCATCGACTGGGCGTTCATCCACACTTCCTTAAGTCGTTACTCTCCTGTAAGCAACGGTTTTCAGGGACGTTTCTCTTTCGTACCTCAGAGGATTTCTCATTTTCGATGAGATCCCGGCAGAGGTATGAAGTTTTTAAAAATGTGTTATTAAATTTCTTGGAAGCCGGCAACAAGTTGATATCACCTCTGGTGTAGCATAACATACAACATATTATATTCATATGCTACGTTAACAACCATCCACAAGGGACTGTCAACTGTAGTAAAAAAACGAATGTGCGTCTCGGGTCGCCCGACAAAAGTGACAACTTGCGTGAGAGAAAGGAAACCAGACAGACGGCGCCGTAACGCGTTACGTAACGAAGCGGTTTACCCTTCCATATGAACTTATCACAACAAAACTTCTTTTCTTAAAATAATATTTCATACTGATTCAGCTGAGATTGATTTTTTCAGGAATATTTTTTTTTGTTTTCCTTATTATGTATCCATTAATGTGTGATATAAGTAGGGCTTCATTCAAAATTTCTTAGTTTTCATTATCTGTATTTTCACCTTAACCTAATTTTCTCAATATCTTATGCTTCAAGATTACTCCTCGAAATAACCTTATTTTAAGCGATAACAATTAGTTCATGAAGGATAAACTATTATTATAAAATATGATTTTCCGTCGCTATACTGACTAACTAACTTAAAAGAATTTTTGTTTTTTTTTTGTTTTTCAATGGAAAAGTTGTTTTATTATGCTGCAACTAATTCCATTATTCTCAAGGTCAGTGTAATTACTGTGTAACAAAGTACTTCTCCAATAAGGCTTATGTGGAAATCTAGAACTTTTAGCTTTTAAATCACAAGAGGCACGCAACAGGTGTGTAGAGATGGAGATAATAACCATTGATATTAAGTTTTTATTACATCTCAGAACTTCAGAATAAAAAAAAATCACTTACAATAATTCATGAAAAAAATATTGTAATTTACTTTTTTATTTAAGAAACAGTCGGCTTGATCTCACAAATTATGCGTTAGCTTGAATCCAAGAGGTGTATCGGGATACTCTAGCGTTGACACCAGGGAACTGCGCTTGGGCGCAACCGCGGCCCCAGGAGCAGACACCAACAACTACCCTGTTGTGGTAGAGCGGACCGCCGGAATCACCCTGGCACTGGTCACGACCACCAACGTCAAGCCATCCAGAGCACAACATGTTGTCAGTGACAGTCATACTAACAGCAGCATAGCGGCTCCTGCACACAGCTTGGTTCACGGTCCAGATTTGGACGTGGCGTAGTTGCTCTGAAGCTGATCCGCCAGCCTAAAATGGCATGTACAAATGAAATAACTTCTATAATACACGAATGCAAGTATCTCCCAGTCTGACTTACATAAATTAAATCATCTAAGAACATTTTTTGGAACGAAGTTCCTTATCGCGCGTTGCGAAAGGGGGCTAGACGGAAAAAATATATTTTCGTTTCGTCTTTCTGTTATATTATTATAACTTGAAAAAAATATAACAATTCCTTCACTAATTAATCGAAAGGAACTTCGTTCCATCCGGGTGTCCCTTGACACCCGTCAAGTTTTTCTTAAACCTGACTGACTGACTAACTATACAACACTTTATATTAGAGTTCGGGAACTATAACAAAAAAAACATGAGATTAAAATGCCTTACTATAATCTTGACTTTAAACTTCAAGATGAAATAGTTTTATTACTTTTTAAATTAGTATTATAGTATTTGCCTTATTACAATTTTTTGACGGCATACATCACTAATGCAAAATCAAAAAGGTGATAAGGTTGTGTTAGACGATAATAAGCGTTTATCAGTGGATCCATCGCAAGATGAATTGGCAATAGAAAATAAAATATAATACTTTATTGTTAAACTGTGTACATAAAGGTGGTACAAATAGAATGAAGAAGCAACAGTTGAGCAGACGAGAGCATACATATTTTGTTACCTGCATAATTACAATTAATAATTATGTCATAAACTAATTAATCACTATACTTTTTATTAAATAATATTGTAAGTTCATTAAAATGATGCTGGCAAACAGGAGACGACCCATTTAATGAAAGTGGTTACGACATTTCAACACCAGAGGTGGAGCTTATGAGCCAGTGTTTAGGATGGAATTGGATAGATGAACGAAATAGGGAAGCTGCGACAGGGAGAAATGGAATATTGAAATATGAAATCGGAATTACAAATTCTGTAGATTCTGATACTCACAGAAGTAGTTCCCCATCCAGCTGCCCAAACGACTTGATTATCAGCGAGATTATAGTTGGAACCAGCGATGCTACCAGGTCTAGCATTATTATTAAAACCAATAGCAGAGGAAGTTCTCATCACAGCTATATCATTGTCTAAGGTGAGCCTGTTGTAGTTTGGATGGATGATAAAAGAGGCGAAGTTGATGACAGTACCACCGCTGCTGGCAAATGTTGATCCGACACGAACACGCCATCTTGATGCGGGGTCACCGCTGTTAGTACAACATCGAGAAATCAAATGGTTATTCAATTAATCTATTTAATCTAAATAATTTAGCAAGTGACTACATAAAATACACAATTATCCCCTAAATATTGATAATTAGATCAAAAAACAAATCGCAAATTACACCGTACGTACGTACAGATATTTAGGTTCGCATGAAATGTCTAGAGTTATTCAATATTGTTTGTATATAAAAATATTGTGAGAAAACCGGCAAATCGAGATGCAGACAGGTTGGTATATCGTCCGTTCTTCTAAAATGGGCAGGGCGGAATCCAACAATAGACTGTTTGTGAGCTGCTTTTATACCTATGTATATACTATATATAGATTATAACATTCTTACACTTTTAAAAATTACCAACAGTACATTGTGTATCTTAGTGGTTTTAATAGTGTCTTAATATTGTCAATTTCTTAAATTCGATTCTAATGTGTTTGAAATTCTAACTAACAGCAATAACACGTTGAACTTACATTGGACAATGGGCAGCAGTCAAAATAGATCTGTTGTTAAGAATGGTACCACCACAAGCCTGGCTAAAAAAGGCCCCCAACAAAGAATACAAAAGGGCAACAATTTCAGGGTATTGATCGATAGTTGTCACTGATCCACCGACAATCTTCTGCGGGTTGGATGGGGCCGCTGAAAAGATTAAAAATATTTTCATTTATGTATTATGTAGGTATGTACTTAATTTCATATCATATGTATGTAGAATCAAACAAATTGAAACATGACCCACCATAAGGGCATTTTCTACATACATACATACTTATTGATAGAATGGGAATGGTGTTAAAATACAGCAAATAATAAAATAATTAAGTATGACTCTTCTTAGGTATCTTCATTGATATTTACTGATACATAAGTTAACTCGACTGGTTTTTATTTTCAAATACGTATCTAATGATGAAATATAGCTAAATTAATCTAGAACATTCTCAAGCTTATTATAAAACACAGTATTGTTCAATCTATCCCATATTTTTATATCTGTTAAGGCGTGTAAATAGCCCTAACATGTAGTATGCGGGCTAGGAGGAACCAACGTTCAAGCCCAAAATTAAAATATGGTGATATATACTGAAGTACGCGATGCCGGGAAATCAAGATAATAACCCATACGACAACCACTGGAGCGGCTAAAAAATATGCCCACTCACCTTATCAGAAGTACGTTGTCAGATTAGTGATCACCAACAGTTCACCAGACCTTCTTCGCCACGACACCAGCACCAGGAACACAGGGACACAAAGGGGAGCCGGCCGGCTTATAACCTATCCCAGTCCTTACACTTGATGCAACACTTATTAGCTTTTATGTGTTTGATTTAGGGTCGTTTTATATCACCAGATAAAGTTTATTCGATCAGTTTTTAAATATTATATATTGACGTGCGCCTGCTCAACAAATACAGCAGCAATCACGACGTCACGTATGCGAATGTGAACGTATTAAAATTCAAAAGTCTAAGCACCATCTTCACGCGAGTGGGCTGCCGCAGTCGTATGAAGTGAAGTTATCTGTGATCTACCCAACATCGCTAGATGGCTTCACCATGCTCCCGCCTTTGAAAGGTCGGAAGACTTTCAACCCCAAAATTACGGTTCTATAGAAAGTAAAACAAATATATTACGTCACACCACTTAATTATGGTAAATTAAACAAATATTATGTATATACGATATTGATATTATACATAGGATTATGAATATTAATTATAATAAGACAATGAATATATCTATAGTTAGTTGATATTATATTCTTGGGCATACTATTGGCTAGGTAAAGGATAAAGTTTAGCTACAGGCCGCTTAAACACTCCCAACCTAGTTTTGACAGTAGCCACCCTGACAACCCCGTCGGAACCCGGAAATACATCGGTGATAACTCCTAAAGGCCATGACAAAGGAGGAACATCGTCCTGTCCAAGAATTACGACAGTTCCTATTTTAATGGAATGTTCATCCTTTTGCCACTTTTGTCTAACTTGCAAAGTGTGCAAATATTCAATCCGCCACTTCTTCCAATAAGAAGCAACGATATTATCAAGTAAATGTTTACGTTTGACTAAATTGACAGGCTCATTAGACAGATCGCATAACGGCAACTGTCTTAAAGGAGTGGTCATTAAAAAATGAGCTGGAGTTATAACTTTAGGATAAGGGTCAGAAGTGACAACACTTAGAGGCCTAGAATTCATTACGCATTCAATTTGAACAAGCACTGTTTGTAACTCTTCATATGTTAAGAGTTGAGTTCCAATCACTCTATATAAATGAGTTTTTAAACTCTTTATGTTCGACTCCCATGCTCCACCAAAGTGAGGCGTACGCGGTGGGATCATCTTCCATTCAATACGATATTTTTCTAGTTCTCTTTTCATTAAAGTATTATGTTCTGAGCTAAGTAATAAATTATAAATTTCATCTAGCTTTGAACGGGCACCAACAAAATTTGTTCCGTTGTCGGAGTAAAGACAAGACACAGGACCACGACGTGAAATGAAGCGCTTAAACGCTGCTAAGAAACAGTCGCTAGAGAGGTCGGTCACCAGTTCTATGTGAACTGCCTTGGATACCAAACAGACAAACAAACAAATATATGCTTTCTGTGCATGTTGACCACGTCGACGCGTTAAAAGAATACGTATGGCACCGGTGTAGTCCACAGCTGTATGAACGAAAGCCTTAGCCTCATGAATACGATATGAAGGCAAATCGGCCATTTTCGGTATACGATTAGAAGGATGCACTCTGAAGCAAGTATTGCATTCTTTAATCCTACTTCTTATGACAGTTCTGGCATCTAGTATCCAGAACTTTTGTCTAATGATAGACATTAGGAGACCTGGACCAGTGTGGCAATTCATCACATGGAAATGTCTAATAATAAGATTTACTACATGTTCACGTTTTGGAAGAACAGCCGGGTGTTTAGCCTCAAACGGCAAATCTGATTTAGTCAGACGTCCTCCTACACGTAAAATTCCGTCAGTATCAATAAAAACTGAAAGATTTCTTAATTTTTTACATGGTAAATTATTATTTTGAATTAATTTAAGGTCATCAATAAAATGAATTTTCTGAATAGATTTGATTATATATTTTTCTGAAATAGCTAATTGTTTAATATTACTTACATGAGATTTAATAATTTTTATAAAGCGCAGAATATAAACTGTTATCCGAAGAAGTTTATCCCAAGAAGATATACGTTGAGATAACTCATATAACACCGACGACTCAACATTTACAGTCGCGGTCATAACATTGACTTTATGCTCAGGTAACTGATCGACATTCGAAGCAATAAACTTTTCAACAGGCCAATTATAAGGCGCGCTATTAAGCCAACGAGGTCCATTCCACCACAACTCATGTGAAATTAACTGTGAAGGCAGCATTCCGCGGGAAACACAGTCACTGGGATTCTCTATTCCAGAGACGTGATAAAAATGACGAGAATCGAGATTCTCTTGACATTGTGCTACTCTATTTCCTACGAATATAGACCAGCGGTGTGGGGAAGAACATATCCAGGAAAGTGCAATCGTTGAATCAGAAAATGCATAAATATCATCAATCTGAATACGGCCACGATATGTCTCAATGACTGTCTTAATTAATTTAGACATTAATAAAGCTGCACATAATTCTAAGCGTGCCAATGTAGTAATTTTTGTGGGTGAAACCTTAGATTTAGAACAAAGTAATTTTACTGATACGTCTCCTGAAACGTCGGTACAATGTAAGTATATAGCACAACCATAGCCGTCCAAACTTGCATCACAAAAGCCAACAATAATTACTCGGCTAGACGCTGTAACACCGACATGTCGCGGAAACTTCAACTCTGACAGCAATGAGAATTCTTTTATAAGAATAGAGTAACGACGAATTATGTGGTCGGGAGGAACATCATCCCAGCCAATATTTGCAAGCCACAACTCCTTGATGAGTAGTTTGGCATATAAGATTACCGGAGCCACTAAACCTAAAACATCAAACAATCGAGCTACAACCGACAATATATTGCGTTTCGTACACTTCTCTGTAATGATAGCTGTCTTGAAGAAAAAAATATCCTCAGATGGATCCCAAGACAATCCCAATACTTTAGAACTATTGTTTCGATTATCAGTAAAATCGACTGAATTTTTATGTAAAGTTGGAAGATTTTTCGTCAAGCTGGAAGAATTACTTATCCATTTAACGAGTTTCATACCACAAGAATCAAACAAGGCGATGAGATCGCTAGCTAAACGAACAGCTGTCTCCTCATCAGAAACGGAATGAACTAAATCGTCCATATAGAAATTATTTTCAGCAATGCGAGCGGCATCTGGAAAGCAAGCGGCCATATCCAGAGCTAGCTGTCGCACGGTTCTCATAGCGAGAAAAGGGCTACACTTCAGACCGAAAGGTACACGGTTAAACTGAAATGTACGTATCGTTTCATTAGTGTCGAAACGAAACAATATTTTTAAATATTTACGATGGTCATCTATAACACCAATCTGTAAATACATCTGTTGGACATCTGCTGTCATTGCAACAGGAAACAATCTAAATCCCAATAAAAGGATGAATAAGTCGCCCTGTAAATTCGGCCCAGGGTGAAGCACATCATTAAGTGATAAACCCGTATGTGTTTTCGCACTAGCATCTAAAACAATGCGTGGTAATGGCTTATCGTCGCGTATAACCGCATGGTGAGGGATGTAATAGCCATCACCATCTGAACTTGTCTCCGAAAGTTCGGACAAATATCCTTTATTTAAATACTCATGAATAACAGTATTGTATTTTTCTCTCAATCCAGGCACTTGGTTAAATTTCCTTTCTAATAATAAAAAACGACGATGAGCTGTATATCGAGAATTACCTAAATTCTGGGGGGATGAACAGAATGGCAGAGAAACAGAATATCTACCGTCACTATTACGAGAGACAGACGAGACGAACATGTTCTCACACTCAGTTTCTTCAGGGCTCATTATGATTTTCGATGGAATTTCTTCTAATTCCCAGAATCTTTGAATCGTTAATTCTAAATCATTTAAAGCTACAGCAGAGAAAGTGCACAGTTGCTGGGGAGAAAAATTATTTTCGTTAGGGAAATCGCCCATTAAAACATATCCGAAAGAAGTCAATAAAGCCGGGGGTGCATTAGACCCGGACTCAATTTTATGTCCTAAATATATTAAGGGGAATAATTGTGCTCCAAGTACTATATCAATATTACCTGGAATATTCCACGTTAAATCAGCCATAGAAATATTATCTAAATAAGCCATGTCACAATTATTAATAAGCTGTGAGGGCAACTGATCTGTAATACAATCGACGACTAAAGCGCGTAATTTATATTTTTTATACGGACTAATACGCGATTCAATATCTAAATCCACGTAGCCATATATCGGTCGTGAAGACATCCCAACTCCAGTAATTACGGAGTTATGAAGAGGAATAATATTTAAATTTAATTTTTGACTGCAACTTAAAGTTATAAGATGATTCTGCGATCCATTATCGATTAAACAACGAACTAATAATTTATTATTACCGTTAAATGGTTTCGCGTAAACTTGTGCAGTTGCTAACAAAATAGTATTAACTGATTTAATATTCGTGCTTAATGATAACGAAGCTTTATTATTATTCGAAGTGCAAGCGCAGGCGCAGTCGCAAGAGTTGCGCTGTGATGCCGCATCCACATTATTCTCACGCTCGGGCGCAGTGGCAGTCAGTCCTGGCTGCAAGTGCAGCGACGCAGAGTGCGCCGAGCGGGCGGCGGCGGGGACGGAGGCGCGCGAATCACTTCTCTTAATACAAGCAGAGATCTGACGTTTCGAGCTCCTATTATTATTATTTATGTTATGTTCATTCTCGAAATGCAACAAAGTATGATGCTGTTTATTTTCGCAATATTTGCCATTTGCGGGTTCCGGACACGACGAGACAGTATGAGAAACACTTAAACAGTTTACACAGCCTTGTCTTGATTTAATAAAATTAAATCTGTCTCTCGATGAATTCATATTGATGAATTGTGAACATTTACTTAATTCATCATGATCGACCTTATTGCAAATAACGCAAGGTTTAAATTTACTAGACCGTTCTGAACGATTGCCATTAGTAGGCATATTGTCATTACTTGTTAGAAACGCATGCGCACGAAATGCGGGGACCCCGTCAGCAGTGCGGGTGGCAGAGGGCCTTATATTACGTTTACCGACATTAAAATTAAAATGTGAATTTGACGGTGAATTAAAATTTTTATCGATATGTGACCGTTGTAATATTTTTACTTGATTTTGTACAAATGAAATCAAATCGTTATAAGATGGAATTTCTTTATCGCTTATAAAAATTTCAAATGCTTGTACCGTCTGAGAATCGATTTTTCTAAGTGCACAATGCAACAAAATAAAATCCGATAAATCGGGCAATTTTAATTGTTGTAAAGCTAATATTGAAGCTGAATATTTCTCTATAAATGAGCTCAGACTATTGGCATTATGTTGACAATTTTTCAAATCAAAAATATTATTTAGATAATGAGTACCTAAAGAACGTTTATCTTGGTACTTCTTTTTTAAACTATCCCAAATAATGTTATATGTATCACCAGTAGGTACGATACCTGCGAGAACCTTCCTCGCGTTATGTGTAAGTTTGCCAACTAAATATTGCACACGTTGCGAGTCACACAACTGCTCATTTTCATGGATGTTGGACTTAAATGATTCATAAAATAAGGGCCAATTTTCGGTGTCACCATCAAAACTAGGCAACTCAATAGGAGGTAGTTTCAAATTGTTCGAACAGAATGAATTTTTATTAACAGTATCGGAATTTGATGAATAAGATAATATTTTATTCCTATTACGTTTTATTTTATTATATAACGTGTCAAAGGCAACTAATTCTTGATAACAAGGTTCGAAATTTGGTTCCATTATCAACCTAATTTCATTAATTCGGTCAATAATTTCCTCAAAATTACGCCTATTTTCATCAATCATTTCCGACTCAGTCATGAAATCCTCATTCGATTTAGGATCAAAGTCCGACATATTTTTGCATATGTCAAAGACACAATTAATCTTCGCAAAAATTGACTCTTTTTTGCTTATCAACATTTTTAGTTTTACTTCTAAAGTACCTTCTTTCAACGCCATAGTTAAACTTTATACTCTGACGTAGGTAGAACGTAAATTACTAAGAAATATTATGAAAAGACCTAAGTAGGTATAAATTAATGTATTTAGGTATGTACCAATATTACGTACGTGCCCTAGAATATTTGTGGAATATATTTATAATTACCAATAATACGTAATTATAATAGATATGTATGATAAATAAGTGTACTAATAAATTATGTACTTATATATGTATATTTATACTACGTATATCAAAATATTTCGCGCGTACTAATAATTATGTACATATAACGAAATACTACTTGAAAATTAATATTACATTTTCAAGAACCTACCCACATAAAAAATATGGTGGTGATATAACGCAATATAAAATTGTATTTTGCTGGAAAAATCCGCTCGAATTTGGACCATAAATAATGTTAAGGCGTGTAAATAGCCCTAACATGTAGTATGCGGGCTAGGAGGAACCAACGTTCAAGCCCAAAATTAAAATATGGTGATATATACTGAAGTACGCGATGCCGGGAAATCAAGATAATAACCCATACGACAACCACTGGAGCGGCTAAAAAATATGCCCACTCACCTTATCAGAAGTACGTTGTCAGATTAGTGATCACCAACAGTTCACCAGACCTTCTTCGCCACGACACCAGCACCAGGAACACAGGGACACAAAGGGGAGCCGGCCGGCTTATAACCTATCCCAGTCCTTACACTTGATGCAACACTTATTAGCTTTTATGTGTTTGATTTAGGGTCGTTTTATATCACCAGATAAAGTTTATTCGATCAGTTTTTAAATATTATATATTGACGTGCGCCTGCTCAACAAATACAGCAGCAATCACGACGTCACGTATGCGAATGTGAACGTATTAAAATTCAAAAGTCTAAGCACCATCTTCACGCGAGTGGGCTGCCGCAGTCGTATGAAGTGAAGTTATCTGTGATCTACCCAACATCGCTAGATGGCTTCACCAATATCATTTTTTTATTATTTAGGACTAGGGTATGCCCGTGATTTCGTCCACGCTTGGTTTGAAATTCCCGCGTAATTCCGGGGACACAAAGTACAAGTACATTTAAAAAAGAATGTAAATTATCGTTATCGTCAAAACTGTGTCGGAATAAGTTAATTTTTATGCAAACCGCTCCCGAGAAAATTCCCGCGGGACTTTGGATAAAAAATATCACAAATTTTATTACATAAAATTTGCTATTGATCAGTGACAAAATGACTTTGGAATTCGACTTTTTACCTGGTAATTTTAAATCATTCCCTTAAAATCCTGTGAGAGGATTTTCAGTATCAAAAAACGCCAATTTTAAATCTAAAAATTTGCGGTCGATCAGTGAAAACCGCATCAAAATCGGCCCAGTAGTTTTTATGTGAATACCGAACAAACAAACCGACAAACAGACAAGAAATCTAAAAAAAAGATTATTGTGTTCTCCATCATTTGTATAGTGTTTTCCAGTTGTTGTTTTTTTAAATAGCTCCAATGTACAGACTCGGCATGCTTAGATCACAATTTGCTCATTATGATCCTAATACATAATTTAAAATGCATTTTGTGCAACAATTAGAAAGAACTGGTTAATAGTCAGTTGTGTGTATATAATTTAATGTGTGACTTCAGTTCCTCGATGATAATAACACATGTCTAATATAAGCCAATATTGAATACAGTACCCTATGTACCGTAAACATTAAGGTCCTATTATTTGATATTATTCGACATAAAACACGGCATGACTTTTAGAATGCTTAATTTTATTCATATAAGATTCATGTAGTTAATTAAACTTAGTTTTGCGCCAATTAATCTTAAAAGTATCCCAGAGGCATCTAGTGATGAAGTCTATTACGGTAATGTAAATAGAGTAAGTAAATATATAATATAAGAAATGAATATTTTTCTTTCTTTCTTCCAATAATATTATAATAAATTACGTTAGCAAATTATTATTAATTTTCAATTATTTGTTAATCATTACGATCTTATTCCAAGATGTCTCTTTATGGATTAATTATTTGATTTTCCTTTACTAAAATTTACCTTTTATAGACTTACCTGTGACAGCGGCGAAGATTAGAGCCAGTACAAGAGTGGTACGCATTGTGATTTCAACAATGCGATCAAAAGTTCTCCCAAAGGTTTTATTCAAACAGTTATCATGTTCGTGATTAAATTTGGCAAAATATTATCTCGTGTACTTCATACATGCAATTAGCATTTTTTATTTATTTTAGGTATTAGAATATTAATTTAATTTATGGCTTGTTAGGGTGACCGCATTATGACGATATTTAAGAATTTATTTACAACTTATGATTACACAACACAAGGTTGTTATGTTGGCATACTCTAGACCAGGGTGTTGCCATCCAGTCGAGCAAATACCCTACCACCTGGCTGTGGGTTATTTTGTCGCCTCTTACCATAGGCCGCCCGGCCGCAGGAAATTGTATTCTTTCTGCGGTCCTGCACGGATAAAACAATTAGATCTCAGTAGCATTTTGAAATGCCAACAAGCATAATAATAAATGCAAAAACGAACACCTACTTAAAGCTATCGTTTAACTTAGATATGAGACGCTTAAACTGTGGAATCCTGTGATCGTGAGCTTTTAACAAAAGCGTGCAGTTGGATGAAAACTTTTAATGACTTACTAACTATTCATTTATTGTTATTCTATTATAATACGGAATACCGCACAATTTTATATAATAATATTCTATTATAAAATGTAATAATAAAATTCATCGGATTAATAAAACTACGTTTTAACGGTTTTAAGCGCGGTAATTTATTTGATTTAGGTTTATCCGACGTTTCGGCCGCTTTTCAGTGACCGTGGTCACGGAAGACAAAGATGACATTTGTCAAACGTCAAACTTGTTCATTTTAATTATTTAGTTTTAAATTTTGTTTATGGATATTATTTACTCTATGGGAGCCTAATCTAATTTACCACCGCTGCACAATATGTTGTGGCTTGAAGAGAAGAAGCGGCGCAAGAAACTCTTCAGCAAACATGCCTAGTTCTAAATTTTATTTTATATAATATTAAAATGAGTGGAAGGAAAAAATAAAAGAAATTATCAGTCAAGTTGGTTTGTTTCGTTAATTCATCGGATTAATAAAAAATAACAATAAACACTGTTACTCATTTACTGCACATGGTTCTAATCTAATATATACTAATCTAAGAAATAAGTAATAATACATATCTATAGTAATATTATAAAGAGGAAAAATTTGTATTTTTTGTATGTCTGTAACAATAAACACAAAAGGCACTATTGATATCAAAAATTCTTTCAACATTAGAATGTTACATTATCCGAGATGAATAAAAGCTATATTTATTAGTGAGAAAAAATAGGGATCCTACTAAAATTTCAATAATGTAACCCAAGGTGTCAAAAAAAATTGTGTTTGAATGGGTAATGGTTTAGATTTACAATTAGACCCGGTAGGTGGCGCTGGAATCGGGTTCTAGATTTTTTTTCAGGGCAGGGCAACGTCTTCCGAAACCGCTATAGTCCTTTTATAAAAAATGTACTCCCTACAAATAGTGCATTTTATCACATACTTTAGGAAATCGATAGTAAATATTTTCAAGTAGCCGAACACATGATAACTCATTGCTAATCATTATACAAGTTATCTTATCGAGTTATTTATATTGTCACATTTATGATCGTATTATCTTTTGGGAATTACCTATAGTTATTAACGCTCGCGTACAAAAATCCTAAGGAATATTATCATTTAAGGAGCAAGTAGCGTTTTTTTACATTAAATCAAAGTGTCTTCGCCTCAATAGAGACAATAAGAAAAGTGTTGATGGACACTTTCTTAGTTAGAATTCTTTTAATCAATTTAGGTTATATTTAAATTACTTAATCTTTTTAGATTAGAGAGTAATATTAATGAAGTATTTGTTTTCAAATACCTTATTTATAAAAAAAAGTAAATATTCTTATTTACTAGTTTATACTCAGACGGAAATATGTTTTTTAGATAAAATTAAATTAATTGGAAACGAATTTCTTACAAGTTTAAATAATATTCTATGTCTAGTGCGTAACTTTCCACGCATAATGAAGGATTTTGTAAAATAAAGTAATTTTAATGTTTACTTGACACCGACTTCGACATGTAATAGAAAGAAGTCGGTTAAATATTAATTTTTGGCTTTTTACTTTGAATTCGGTTTTGAGTTTGTTTTTGTTAAAAAAATTATTTTTAATTCTTGCAAATAATATATAAAGCGCCTGTAGAAATTATGGTACTGGTAGCCGTATACAAGGTTTCTACCTCACTCCTTAGCGTAGACGCTCGTCAACAAGGGTTGCTCTCGACTTCCGTGGGATCCATTCATCACCACCTGACTTGTTAACAATGGGATCAATTCAGGAGTATAACACTTTCGATTAAAAGAAATTTTTTGAAAATCGGTTTACAATTGATGGAAAAAACGAGTAACGAATTGCAAAAATCCTAGGAACAAAATAGTCCTTCAATTTACTTTAAAATCATAAAACACCTCATACCACTTTTTTTTACTTCAGAAATAGATTACGTTGTTTAGACTTCGTTAGAAGGCCAGTTCATATTATGTAATGGGGGATTTCTGAAGATATTCTGGCTAAGAACCTTATCACACGCACTGAATACCAATAGGGGTTATCCTTTCATTACTAATTTATATTTCAGACGGGCTCCAAAACTATGGCTACATCCGTACTTACTCCTTATTGACTTATAAATATGAAAGTTGGTTTGTTATGTTATTTATTAAAAAATCGCGAAGAGCACTGAACATGGAGTAGCACAGAACTTCTATAATCCATCCGACTAATAACTTAGACCATATTACATACGTACATATTAGAATCCCACCGTGAACTCTGAACAGAAGGCAGGGGGATGTCGGCCGTCATACTACCCACTAAACCTAACCTGCACCCCTATCCTGTACACTTTGACGGGGTACCACTGGAACTAGTTCATAGACAGCTGTGACATCCCGACGCTCGACTCACTTAGGGTACCCTGCAGGAGAATGTTGGTGAAGAGGGTACCCCCCTCTTCACCAACATCCCCCGGTTCAACACAGCCCCCTATAATGTTTACAGAGAGGAATTGCGCAAAGCTGCGCGTTCGACTACAAGGTCGCCTTCAACGGATGGGGTCCACTGACCTAGCTACAACCGCCACCGTGTCATCCAGGTCCTCCCTCTCCCCACTCAGTTTTCCTGGAGAGGACGTAGTAAAGTTCGCTTACTATGGCTGTGAAACTAACGGTGGCGTACTTTAACCTCCTTTTCTCATCCCAAGTCTCTTACTATCCTATCTCTCCTGTCCCATGCCCTCTATCCCATGCCCTTTATCATATCCTATAGGCTGTCAACGCATTGGCATCAACCCTAGTATTGCAAACGTAGACAGGTGATGGTAACCATTTTCCATTGGGTGGACCGTCTACCTGTTTTCCAGCTTCAGGCAATGAAAGAAAAATTGTGTGTGTGTATTTCACATGCAGTAGAAGTGAAACTTCAGAAAATATACTAACAGATAATTTTTCTCTAACTTTTATTAATATTAATATAATTCTTTTAGCTTACACCCGTCAACATGTTATAATTCCAAATAATTGGTAATTAGCCAGGTGGTAGGGCATTTTCCCGACTGGATAGCTACCACCCCTGGTCTAAAGTATGTCGCCATAACAACCTTGAGTTGTGTTCCGGCATTAGTGACCAGGTTCCAGTTCCAGTCTACCTTAAGAGAGCAGCAGCGCATTCGTAGCACCATCGAAATATTCTGCGTTCGCTTTACAATATGACGACGAGAAACTTATGTTTTCTTATCTCTGAAAATAGAAATAAGGCCATTTCTTTATTATTCATATTCACAAGTCGTAAATGATAATCATGATTGTAAGCATGAACAAGTTTAGCAATCGCCACTCATGTGACTTGCTATCGTTCGTCGGCTCCCAGTGTTATAATTGAGTAATAAAGATGGCAATAATAGCGTATTAACATACAACCTGTTTTTTCTCACAAGATATATTTTTTAATAAATTTTTTTTAAATTGTGTATTTAGGTAGTTAATTTAAAATATTTTTACTTTAATATCTAACTTTAGATATTACTTAAGTTTAATAAGATATTTTACCATAATTAAATAATGTAAATGATTTCAAAATTCGTGTGTGTGCTGTACCAAAATGTTCTACTAAGAAAACACAATGTACAGGTTGGCCAAAAAGAGTAGATAACAATAATAGGAGCGCCACTTTCGCACATTTATCTGAACTCTAGCAACTCCAACACTATGACAAGAGTAATTTTGGTACTTACTAGTAGGTTTTAATATTGTGTCGAACGTAGTGTAAGTATCAAGTTGATTTATTTACGATAATACGTATTTTGTCACCATAACTTATAATGTTTAATTAGTAATAATGACTATAACTTTCAAAGCAAGGGCTTTAAAACATTGTGATAGTTAACGGAACAGTTATTTGATTAAAAGAAGCTAAACGCCATTACAAACCTGGCATGTCGGGGATTCTTTGGTCCTATCGATATATGGTGACCTATTGTCGAGCGAATTATAATGGAAATTTTTTTGTTTCAAATTCCATTATACGTCCTTGGCAATATTTACAAATCACTGCTAATGTGAAAACTTAGTATTGTAACATCCGTGTTTAGTTATGTTTAGCGAATTTTAGACTCGGATTAACATTAAAATTAAAAAAATATGGATAAATTGAACTTTGTCGATAATTTACTGACATAAGATACTAGAATGTTGCCAGAAAGCCAAAAAATTAGTTCATATTCTAGACGCTATGGCTAGGTTATAGAAATAGTATAAAACTTAATTTTACAACACGCTTTTATTAGCTTCACCTGTGGTTTATATAGGTATGTATTTTATAAATCTAGCCCTAAACAATTTGCCTATCTACAGAATTATTAAGTATCCATGAATACTCAAATTTTAGAAAAATCAAAGCAGTAAGTAAGCAGGCACGCCAGCAGGAGTGAGAAAACGTATATTTTACTAAGCAATTGAAATTTACTTCACCAACACACAATTTTTGCTTACAAACAATTAATATCCAAAAACTATTGTACATTTTCACGTCTCTTGTTATTCGTTTAAAAATTACCAGACCGATTTATGTACAATTTCGGATAAAGGTTAGCTTACTTTTTAAACTAAAGGCCGCGGTTAAATTACAGAATATTTTCCGGATATATTTTGCGGTGGACAAGGGTAACACAAAAAAATGAGCAATTGGGATTTCGTAGCAATTTGTTAAAAAAAATAGCACCCTTACGAATGCGTCTCTTCTTCTAATTGGTGAGGACCTAAAGTGGCCGCTTGTAAAAAAACGCTTAGTGACATTGACACATGTGTAGATAAACTGATGTGTAAGCATAGACCTAGGTTTCATACTTCAGTGTGTGTAAGACATGGCATTGAGTTACACTTTATTTTGATACTTGTCATATTTAATAAGCTAATAAGGTTCTGCGAAACCCACAAGGCCCCCTGAGCTAATATGAATGTTTGACTGGAAGTTATATAAGCTACGGAACCCTGAATCCTGATATCACGGCTCATTGCCGTTTATAAGACAAAGTAATTTTCTTGTCAATATAAATAAATAGAATTATCTGAAGCGTACAGTAATCAAATCATCGTTTGCAATCATTTTACTTGAATCGTTTATTTGATCAGATGATTATGTATAGTTAGTTGGAATACGTTTCATACTTTAACTGTGCTGTTATTATGGATGGAAACCATGTTACAAATATAAAAAACGTGGAATTTTATACCCCACTTGTAGTACGATTAAAAGGTAAGTTTCATTCTTCATATTAAACTAGTTTAAACCAAATTCAAAGGTCTTGGCATTAAATTCCGGTTGCCTACGAAGCCCGAGGCCTGCTTTCTTGCTATTACTTTTAACAGTGATAACACTACAACCCGTTTAGTCTGGCAGATATTTAGGGTCGCTTGCATAACGATCGCCTTTAAGGGCCGCTTGTATAACGATCGCCTTTAAATAAAATTAGTTAATCATATTAAACTGCCTAAATACGTTTTACACAACACGTATTGACAGTTCTTTAAACATATTTAGTGGCAAATTTTGCGTTGTGCAAGACGCTAATTGTATTTAAGGGTGTTAAATACGTTTTGTATTACTTAAATAAATTTAAGCACCCTTATGCGTGCCCTTAGTGTATTATTATTAGCTATTTCTTAAAATTTATATTACTTTTTAATTATGGATACCGCGTCACCGGTATAATACAAAATAGTTTTTCATTTCATCACTACTTTAATATGTGTACTCTTAATATGATTTATAAGTTAGCGGTTACTAAGTAAGGCCATGGCAGCAAATGGCCTAAGGCATTCTAATGACGTAATTTTGAAAGCAGTATCTGCTTTCAAAATTCCGTCATTAGAATGGTTAATTATATATATATAATTATTATTCTTTTATAACGATCCTTAAGGAAGAAATTGAAATTGGAAACCTATGAAATTCACTAAGGGCTATTTACAAATTACGACACACGAATTTCACGATTTTTTTACCCCCTCCCTCAAGACTCCACCCTCCATAGTGTGACATCACATATTTTGCAATTTTACTTTAAGAAATTATTAAATTAAAACAGCAGTTCCGTGATAATGGATTTCGAATCGCGACGTCACGATATTAAGGATCCTCCCACCCCTTGTCACAAAATGTCACACTTGGTTGACTCCCTCTGTCCCTATGTCACACGGTAGGGGGGGGGGGGCGTGTGACATAATTTATAGGTCCGTAACCCGTATATAGACACACGTAATGGTTATGCCATCTGGTCCCTGAAAATAGCGATGTCAAACTTCAGCATTAATATATGTAATTATGAGCCGATGATAATTCTTGTTTCTAATTATATTTAAAAGGCTAAAAATATGTGACTACTGTAATATTCCAAGAAAATACTATAAACAAACTCATAACAAATTTGTAAACAGTTTTATCAGTAGTAAGATAGTAAACACACAGTTAAATCGAATGCAACCCTTGTGATAGTAATTTGACAAAATTCTTTTGTTACACGCCGACTTATCAGTCACATGAGCAATATATCGATAAAGGATAACCTACTTTTTCAATTGTATAAATATGATTTCCCAACACTGGGAGCTAACAGTTAAATTTTCATACATTTATCGCAATATAAAATTGTGTGGAAAATGCGATTGTTATCAGGACAAGACAAGGATGGTGGGGCGGCTGAATCAGGGCTTATGTCAGGTAGGTCTAAAATCAGATTAAATTTATTTTGCAAATAGATGAGTAACATGCGTACATATTATTTACTACACAGCTTAAATCACAGGTACTTATCTAGTAAAGTTTGTAAATGTATAAAGATAGATTTATTTTCGAGTTTTGCAAACACAAAAATATAGAGTCGTGGTAGCGTAATGGCTAGCGCACGCGTCCAAAATTTAAAGGGTGCAAGGTTCGAATCCTGGCCGCAACGCATGCACCACTTGGCGATGGATACAAATGTTAAAAGTGATAATAAATATCGATTCCTCAATCAAAAGGGCAAGTCACCCGTAACCCTCATTTTTGATAGTTTCAAAATGTAAAATGGAATAGAATTGAATATTACCTACTACGTAGGTTAAAATTCAAAATTACTTGGTAGATCAACCTTCTCCAAAACAAGACTAAGTTTTATCAAAAGAAACGTGTATTGCTCAAATTTTATATTAAAACTGTCCAAATGTGTGATGAATTAAGCACAGTAATGTTGAGTAATAACCCAAAAACTTCCACCGTTTTTTTATTTAGCTACAGAATCTTTAAATTAGATCATTTTTATTTCTCTAATACCGTTGTTATAAAAATCTGACAAACATATCACGGGCTTCAAGCCAGAGGGGCGTATAAGCAAAAACCAACTTTTCCGGAGATACAAAAAACTTAATAAGTTTTTTTCAATGTATTCAATGTCTGTCTATGAAAGTACTTCTACTAGTATTAACCTACTATTAAGAAAAAAACAGAGGTGGTGTATCGATAAAAATATAAATGATAGACGAAATAAATAAAAAACATATTTTTTTATACGCCCCTCTGGCTTGAAGCCCGCGATATTTACGTCACGAAAAATATAAAGAAAATACACTTGTAATATGTGCAAATCGTAACTTCTTCGACATAAAAACAACTATGTTGCTAATATATTTTAATCATAATAGTTCTGAAACCTGTTAGGGTATTTGTTCTCAAATGTAAATATTTTATGCACATACATACAACACAACAACATACAACATAAACAAATAGCGATAAATGCAGTATCGTTTTACACAGGAAAAAACAAGATCACTTTCCCTATCTGTCTGTCTGTTTATCTGACAACTCCTCCTAAACTACGCAACGAAATTTTAAGCGGTTTTCACCATCAGTTAGAGAAATTTTCTAGGAAGGTTTATTATATAGTATATGTATACTTTATATATAAAATTCTTACTAAGTTTTTATGTAAGCAAAATATTACTACTCGTACTTAGCAGGGCTTGATCTGTGACGTAGCAAAACCCTAGTTATTAATACAAAAATATCTTGAGATGATAAACTCAGAATATTTATTCTAGGTTTCTAAATATCGCTATGCATTTATTAGCCTTACTAACGATTAAAATTTGACATAAACCATATGAATAATGTAATTTTGCTCCCAACTATAAGGGAAAAAAAATGTACAGTTTGACATTAGTCAATGTTTCTTTCGTTGCCCCAATATTATTTCCCAACTTTATGATATTTTACCCTCACATTGTGATCACCTGTGAATATCAATTACCTACTAACTCTTGTCCATACTAAGTTTGTATATACTTTATATAAATTTGTATCAATCAATAATATTTATTCATATTATAGCTAGTTTAATACATCTAATAGTTTGTGGTGTCCTCGGGTCATCAGAAAACGTTACCATTCTACCAATATTCAAAAACGTTTATAGTACAAAATATTATTTTTTTATATACTGCACCTGTCACTTTTACATAGTTACACTGACATTGGCAAAACCAACGCAGAAAGCGTTGGAGACATCGCCGAACAAAAATAGAATAGAATATAACATACCTTTCTTTTCGTAATGGCTGCTATTTCTTAACACGCTTTAACACACAATGAAAAATAACGATAATAGGTCAACGTATCCTTATCCAATAAGCGATAGCAATCTAATCAACGCTTCTTTAAAATAAATACAAAAACAACAAAAACTGCCGCCCGCTGCGGAAAATATAAAAAGATATAACATTGATAACCGTACATTCGCAAATTTGGTGGTACTTTTAATATTTGTACCGTAAATAAAATAGAAGATGGCTATCTGTAATTTGTAATTAAAAATAAACAATAAACTTACATAATCATAAATGATCGTATATAGTTTATTTTGGATTCGGATAGGTTCAACGGATTTCAATGACAATTTTAGAGATTAGAGTAAGTTTGAAGCCTTCCTTAAGTACCATAAAGAAGCTTTCAAACTTACTATAACTCGATATGAATAAGACCGTAATAAGCTACCTTAATATACTTCGGTATCTCATTCGTAATGCGTGAGTGAGAGAGCAAAGAACAAATATCAACCTAAAATAGAAAAATTAAAAGATCAACCCTTTACTTTAGTTTGGCGTTTGGAATTCCTGTACAGAAATTGATCCTTACAAGCTACTCTCTCTCTCTTCTCTTTCACTTTCTTCCAATTATTTGGGGTCAGCACACTATACATATATTTTCTTTCCATACTCCTGTATTCTGAGATAGGTTCTCTGTCATACCACAAATCATCACGATATCCTTCACACAATCCTTCTATCTCTTTCTTGGTCTATCTTGACATATGTCCCCGTCAATCTTCCAGTTTAACATTCTTTTTGTTACATGAATTTCATTTCTTCTTATTACCATGCCTATTGCCAATACCACCATATTCTTCGTCTGAGAAGAAGAATGTTGCATGTGTTTCTTTTTTCAAAATCAACCGATTCGATTCCTAATTAGGGTTATTGAGTTTTCAAAAATCTAATGATGCCACTTTAGTGTTCATTAAAATCGGCCCTGAGACTCCTTTAAGTATTATTCGCTTTCTCTTATAAGTTTCTCTTGTTCATCTGTGCAGGAACGGAGAAAGAGTACTATTTCCTGCGGCCGGGCGGCCTGTCGTAAGAGGCGACAAAACTACCCACAGCCAGGTGGTAGGACATTTGCCTGTCTGGACGACGACCATCACTGGTCTAGAGCATGCCGCCATAAACATATTACCCTTGTGTTGTGTTCTGGCATTAATGTCAAGTTCCAGTCTCTCTTAAGAGAGCAGCACCGCATCTGTAGCACCAAAGGTGTTGCAAATGTCCATAGGCGATGGTCACCGCTTTCTATCAAATGGGCTGTCTGCCTGTCTACTAAACTTCTACAATAAAAATAAGTTCCTATTGGTCATGAAGGCCAACTTGAAAAATCCATTCTGTATATTGAAACATCATCTGGACTGGTGAAGCCACTATGTCGTCATAGTATTCTATGAGTATGATTTTGTACGCACGTGTTTCGTTACAATATAATTGCAATTGCATCCGATGATTACTAACAGGGCCCAGCCAACTGTATTAATTACCTTACAGCCAATTACTTTAACAAGATATGCAAGCTAACTCGATTATCGATATAGGATATATCGGTATAATAAGTTGCTCCTAAATTAACTGAACCTCGGCAATATGACACAAGCAAATTCTCTACATTACGTCATACATGCTATAAAACAACTAACATTTTATATATACTAGTACATAATATATAATTATATAATATTTCAGCTTGTTTTGTTAATTATTTAAAAATTGTGTATCCCTCTTCTCTAAATTTTGAACTATAAAATGGAAAGTTTTGAAAAAAATAAGTCTGTAAATCTTTATAAAAAAACTTTCAACGAAAACATTGTGTTATTTAATAAATAATACAATATTTTCGTTTTTAAATTTTTTATCCGTGTAGGAATGGAGAAAGAATATAATTTCCTGCGGCCGGGCGGCCTGTCGTAAGAGGCGACCAAACAACCCACAGCTAGGTGATAAGGCATTTGCCCGACTGGATGGCTACCACCCCTGGTGTAAAGTATGTCGCCATAACAACCTTGAGTTGTGTTCCGGCATTAGTGACCAGGTTCCAGTCTCCCTTAAGAGAGCAGCAGCGCATTTATAGCACCTTTGGTGTTGCAAACGTTCATAGGCGATGGTAACCGCCTTCCACCAAGTGGTCCGTCTGCCAGTCGACTGAACTCCTGCAATAAAAAATAAAAAATGATAATAAATGGTTTTCATCATTCAATCATTCGGCCGAGGTTTTCCCACAGCGCTACGATATGGAGTTTTTCAAAAAGGGTGTCATAAAATTTCTTCGAGGCCGGCAGCGCGTTGGTGACATCTCTGATGTTGCAAACGTCCATAGGCGACGGTGACCGCTTTCCACCAGGTGGGCCGTCAGCCTGTTTGCTGTACTCCAGCTATAAAAAAAAAAAAAAAAAAAAAAAAAAAATCAGGAGTCAAATGACGAAAATAATAGATTTTCATAGCCTTTAAAGAACCTTTCATAGTGCGTGAACTTCCAAGTATTTATCCAACTTTATTAACTAGTAGAGAATAAGTGAATATAATTATAAGACACTATTAAAGTATTTTCTTAAGACTTCGCGTCTAGGACACATAATAAAATTACATCTTTACTTAGAAAAGTGCCGGAAACTTCAAAATAAAATACTGCACTCAAAACCGTTAAAATGTATTTTTATTACTTTTAAAGTGATTCATATTAAATTCTTTCCTAGCCGATTCGCCAATAGACTCGTCATCTATCACCGACTTTAACACCTTAAACCCAGCAAAAGTTTATTGAATGAACGGTTCTAATGAATTAGTTGAACGTAAGAAAACTATTAGCATCGTACTAGGTTATCCTCCACTTAACCCGTATATAAAGCTATTCTCGCATTCAGGCGAGCCGTGCTTATTTACTGGATAAAGGGTTAAGTTGATCATTAACCCGGCACTGCCCCACGCGTCGGGACTCTTGTGGCTCGGCTTGTTCATTATAGGACGTTATGATCTACTGAATTGAAATTTAACCTGCTCGTGTTCCTAAGGAAATTTTGATAAAATAGTGTTACGACTTACGTAGGACTTGAATTGAAATGCCATTGGAATTACTTTAGAATTTATTAGAAATATAACTAGACAATACTAGTACAAACTGCACGATTCAATAACACGCGCAAAGTCCGTCTTATATCGCTTATCGAATGTACGTCTTACTCGTATCGTAATCCTCGCTTGACTGCCTACCAATTCGGGCATCGTTTCATACTAAACTGTATAATTCAACAAAATACCGCTTTGATTGAGGTTTCCGAGAAAACGTAATTTTCACACAATTGATATGCTTAATTAAATATACATGTTAATGGTCTTATGCTAAATGTAGTCTCTTACAGGCAAACATATCTTGCTTTATATAAAGAAAATATACAGCAAAAAATCGGGGTAAACCGCTAGACTTAAGTTTTATTTATTACTACTGTGTGAATATATTTTTTAAATTTGAATAAGGAGTCATGATTTATTTCTATACTGTTCATTTTATTATATAACCTGCATAAACGAGCAATAGGCGAGTTAAAACCAAGGAGTGTTTTGCGTAATGGCGGTACAAAGGGCTTATATGATGACTATATATATGATGACGCGGAATCACACATATTGCACACTCAATCGGAAAAGAAAGAATAATACAACATATTACTGTTCTTTTCAAAATTTTCGTCCATCTAAAGGTTGTCTAAAAAAAATCGCTAATAGTGATAAGACTGCTAAATAAAAATAAAAAATTACAATAAACAGGTATTGTAAATTTTGATTTATATTAACTGTATCTTTTAACATACAATAAATTTCTATTTAATATCTAATTTATTTTAATAACATATTGTAGTTAAGAATCTAATCATGATTTTCTTATAAATAAACCTAACTTAAATATATATATACAATAGTAAAAATAAAATAAAAACCTATATGTGGAGCGCTTATAGCCCACAGTGAATGTGGTTCGATTTATATGGACTGTATGAGAGAGATATGACCTAGATTCTTGCATTAGAAAAGTAGAAGCTCCACCAACCTTGAGACCCGCCCTCTCCAGCTTCGGTTCAGGTTACACACAGGAACAGCACACGGCACTAGATTCCACCTTAGAGCTTACACTTTACAAAGTCGAAGTATCGTAAAAGGTCTTGTCTAGTTGAAGTTCAGAATAGTTGATAGAAAAGGATGAGCGCACGGCGCAGTGTGCTCTTTATCAAACATTAACTCGGAAACTGACCAAAATGGCTGCCTGTACCCTGCTGCATTAGCCGTCGCCTCACACAGAAAAGAGGGTAGACAGCAAAATTGATGGAGCGATGTTTTATACCTACTTCATGTTAAGCAAGGACGGAACACTATATTAAAGCTCGCCCAGCCCCACCAGACCACTGTTGCTGGGCAACACACCTAGAAGGCTGGCAGCATTACCTCGGTGGATAGAGGCTAATCCTTTGAGCGGGTTAAGCTCCTGCCTTCCGGTCTCCTGTTGTATCAAACAGACAACTTTGATATAATTCTATATATATAAAAATACAATAAAGCATATTCATTCATTAATTCATATTATAAAATGAATAGGTATATTAATACAATAATTATTTATATATATATATATATATATATATAAATCAATTGCTGTTAGTTAGTCTCGCTAGAATTCGAGAACGGCTGGACTGATTAGGCTAGCTAATTTTGATTTTGAATTATTTGTGGAAGTCCAGGGAAGGTTTAAAAGTTTTAGTAAATATGAAAAAATAAAATAATGAAAACAACAATTTTGGTTTTCCTTAGAAATTCTTCCTACCTGTCAAACATTTGATGTTCATCCCGTCGCGTCGTTTAGAAATCAATTAAATTTAAAAAGTCGTTCAGATTCTGAGGCGGTACGAAGTTTGCCGGGTCAGCTAGTTTTACAATAAAATATAAAACATTTTTTATGTAAAAGAGAAGTAATGAAATATCTTGTTATCATCAAACTTTTAAAATTGATGGTATCTCATAATATGAATTACTATTTCAACTATAACTAATACACAATTTAGACACGCTGAAGAGATAAGTCATAATTATTATTCGGGTTCTGATATCTAATACATAAAAGTAAAAATAAACTCTTGTGAGATCCACTCCGATTATTTCAGAAATTACTAAAGCTTGTGATGTATAAAATGTGGCATATACTTATTATGTACAAGTCTCGATATCAAAGTGTTAAATTCTTGAAAATATTATTATTATTCGATATCGGGATATTATGGGGCGAGCCCCGTAGAGAAAATTGAGTTTCAAAACTTGGACAATTTCATATAGTGAATTATCATAAGAGAGTCATTTCAAAAATATCGAGTATTATAATCTTAAAAAAATATTTAAAAATGGAACTGTTGGCGCTATTTATATCCCAGTTAACAATTGCGCCTTAGGTTTATAGCGTCTTGCAACCCCGCATGTTGCCGCCGCTCGCCCTGCGCGTGAGTCAGTACGTTGCCTAACGCCACGCACACAAAGTAGTATCGCACCCGCATAGATACACATATTAGCTATCGAAGATTTCCGCGTCCAGTAGTTAATTACTAAGACATTCGCCTCAACCATAAATAAGCTTAAGTGGTCAGTTTATTTGCGTCCCTTGCGCCCCGGGGCTCGTGTTGAAGGACTTTGCCACTTTTAATGCCACGTGAGAAAGCAACGGCAGACCCCCTGAACCAGCGCTGTCGTGGGCTGATGGCAGACTGCGAGGTAAGTGCAAGGTTCTATATACTCCGGGCACCAATTCTTAATTGGGGAATTAGGGATGGCCGCACATTGAACACATAACCCACTACCCGCGGAGATTGCCTGATTTTGTGAACAGAAACCTTTGTCAAATTATCATATCCGTTGTCTTTGTCTGTCACAGTCATTTTTCCCGGAGAATACTGAGTCGATTCATTTATAAGAATCTATTGCTGTTCGTTAGTCTCGCTAAAACTTGAGAACGGTTGGACTGATTTGGCTAATTTTGGTTTCGAATTATTTGTGGAAGTCCGGGGAAGGTTTAAAAGGTGAGTGAATATGAAAAATTGCTTGGAATATATTAAAACAACAATTTCGCTTTCCCCTAGAAATTATACCTACCTGTCAAACGTTTGATGTTCGTGCCGGTTAAGTTTTGGCCACATTTTTTACTAAAGTTGAAATATCCTGCATTTATAATTCAGCCTTCTTATTTATTGATTCTGAGGCGGTACGAAGTTTTCCGGGTCATCTAATATACCAATATAAATTTATGTAACCCATATATTGCTACACATTTCCTGTAGAGGTATAATCGCAGAAAAATTGAGTACAGGTGTGGCTGCCATACATATATGCTTCCAACGTCATAAATTAAACGTCATAAAGTATTGTTACGAGTGAGCGGGACTCGAATTAAAATGTCATGTGTTAGAATTACTATAGACTTTATTAGGACTATACAAGCACCTATAACACAGATACCAATATAAACGAATACAAAAATTCCAAACTTAATGCAGATGGTCGTAATTCAATAAAACGCGCAAAGTCCGTCACTATTAGACTCACGAATGTACACTCGTCACGGCCGTATCGTAGTCGTAGCCCAACTACCCTCCTCTCTCCATCAGGTCGTCGTTTAATACTCCACAAAAGAATCTACCTACACCTGACTAATGATGCTAATGAGCGAGTACAATAGGACAATAGGCTATTTATTCTCCACAATAATTAGAAACGTATGCCAATAAATAAGTGAACAAAAGAAGACGATCATAAAAGGATTATAATTAATTCAAATACCGAAAGGTAATAAAATATGCTTATACAGATTTCTACGTGAAATTTGTCTTGGTCTGGGGGCTAAGTTGTAACAATATAATTCATATGTACGTCTCTATAGGTACCTACTGTTATTGTTTTAAAATCAAATCTAAATAAAAATTTGCCATGGAAAGCAATTGTGATTCTCATAAATAACCAAAAGAAACTCACGATCCAATTGAAAGACCTCTCTTTTATAAAACCAATAAAACATGGATGTCGCTCCATCAATAACAATCCCGTCAATTGTGTCAATACGAAAATAGCAATTTGCAAAGACGATCCTGTAAATACGTACTCAGGGGTATTGGATTGAAAAACCATTCAGAGCCGTTGTCAAAGTAAAAATATTGGTGAATTCAGTCTTAGACAGTTAACCTCATGATTACAACCGTTGTTAGAGACAAAAGCTCAAACTTCATTTATTTCATTGGATGTTAAACTGTTTCTAAGTCACTGCGTTACATTCTAATGATTGGTGCTAGGCGGTACGCACTGCTTATGATAACCATGAAGATTACCTATGTTCATCATGAATAAATTCATCTTGAAAAATTATTAGGGAATAAATGAATAAGTATTAGGGAGCCTACGTCCAGCAGTGAACCGAAATTGGCTGAAGAAGAAGAAGAAAAAGAAGAACAAGTATTGTTGATCCGTCATAATATAATTACATCATGTATACTTATATTAATATAAACTAATTGAACGCCTAATGGGCAGTTGTAATTTTTTTTTTAGTGAATGTTATATGTAAGTGTAATACATATACTAACAATACTAGACCACAAAACAACTCTGTTTCATCTTAATTTTAGAACTATCAATAAATGATACAAATCAAAACTTTCTTGCCTTATGTCTTTAATCCATTCATATCTTCAGTTATCTTTGTACAAAATAAAGGGACAAGCGACTGTAATTATCGTTTTAAAATTTACAAAGCGAAATGCGAACAGTTTAATTAGTTTCCCGCCTCGGTCTGTGGAACTATAACCGAGATAATAGTGGAAATTGGATACATTTATGGCCGACCTGCCATCCAACATATTACTTCATTTCATTTAAAATTCAAATTATTATTAGTTCACTCTAAACGCTTGCGGTTATCTCATGCCTTTGTAATTCATAACAGGAGTTAATTAAATGGATTTTTTGAAGTGATAACTTCTTGAGGGTAAACCGCTTCGTTATGTAACGCATTACGGCGCCAGTCTGTCTGGCTTCCCTTTCTCTCACGCATACGGCAGCGGTAGGCAGGCTAAGTTATCGCTTCTGTCTGGCGCCCCGAGACGCACACCATCTTTTTTGAAGTGGTAACTTCTTATAGGAGGGTAAACCGCTTCGTCACGTAACGCGTTACGGCGCCAGTCTGTCTGGCTTCCCTTTCTTTCACGTTAGATTAGTCTAAGTTATCACTTCTGTTGGGCGTCCCGAGATTCATACTGTCTTTTTAATTATAGCTGTGTTATTAAACTAGCTTGTGCTTGTCGGGAAGAAATTGCTGTTTAGTAACAAGACCGCCCTTTTTTTAATGTCGTACCATAGTTACCTATCAAGGTGTTCTCATGACTTACTTTCCTGATGTCTTCTGAATCTTGCAAGTAATTAAATATAACATACTCGAAAATTTAAGACAGAATTCGTGTATTAATCCCAAAAATATTTTGAGCTGTTTCGTTAAGCCTATTAGAGATAAACAAGTAGATTAATAAACAAAAAATCTTAAAACTGCCATCTTCAGCTATGCGTTATATAAATAGCAGAACTCCCTTATACAACACTAGCTGTGCCCGCAACGTCGTCTGCGTAGAATTTGTTTTCAAAACCCCCCGATTTTAAAACATTCTTCATTGGTGCTCCGCTCCTATTGGTCTTAGCGTGATCATATATGGCCTATAGCCTTCCTCGATAAATGGGCTATGTAACACTGAAAGAATTTTTCAAATCAGACCAGTAGTTCCTGAGATTAGCGCGTTCAATCAAACTAACAAACTCTTCAGCTTTATATATTAGTATAAGATGTTGTAGAAAGAAGTCGGTTAAATATTTATTTTTTGCTTTTTAATTTCAAGTCGGTTTTGAAGAATGTAGGCACTCGGCGTTCTTTAATAAGAGTTACTCTCGATTACCATGAAATCCACTCACCAAATCCTGACTTGGTGACCATGGCACTACCTTGGGACTATAGACTTAGGAATAAAGAAAAAAATTGAAAATCGCTCCACAATTGACAAAGATATCGTGTAATAAAGAAGTTGGTTAACGAATTACAAAGGGGTTTCTCTCGATTTCCCTGAGCTCCACTCATCAGATTCTGACATGGTGGCAATGGGACCAATTCGAAAGAATACCCTTTCGATTAAAAGAAAAAAATTGAAAATCGGCTTGCAATTGACAACCGAGTAACGAATATACAAAAAAAACATACAGACGAATTGAGAACCTCCTCCTCTTTGAAGTCGGTTAAATATATAAAATGAATGAAAACGTCAAAAGTAAATTGCTGTTATATAAGTATAGGTACCTCTATAAATAAAGGTCTATGAAATCAGTAAGTACTTAAACGACAGGGCCTGCTGGGCCAAAGTAAACAACAACCAATTTTTGGGATGATTAATGATCGAAATTTGATAAATGATGGCCAATATTAACTTGAAGACAACTTTACTTTGACCTTATTATTAAAATTAATTAGAAACTTCGAACAATTTGAGTATCTTGAAAAATTAAAACTTATCCGTGCAGGAACGGAGAAAGTATACAATTTCCTGCAGCCGGGCGGCCTGTCGTAAGAGGCGACAAAAAACCCACAGCCAGGTGGTAGGGCATTTGCGCGACTGGATGGCTACCACCCCTGGTATAGAGTATGTCGCCATAGCACCTTTGAGTTGTATTTCGTCATTAGTGACCAGGTTCCAGTCTCCCTTAAAAGTGCAGCAGTGCATTTGTAGCACCTTTGGTGTTGCAAATATCCATAGGCGATGATAACAGCTTTCCATCAAGTGGGCTATCTGACTGTCTGCTGAACTCCTGCAATAAAAAAATACTTATAATTTTGACATGCCTGCAACAACTTGGTCATGTTTCAAATACAATTTTCATAGAAATTTACTCTTATATCTAGTCCTCGATTCAGTCCTTGTGTTAAGTATAGATCTTATGTGGGTAGTTTTATAAATGGCGTCAATAAGTGTTTGGTGACAAAACCAGTCTCCAACGTACGAGAGGTCACTCCGGACGTTCTCTGTGCTGCATGCCAAATCTAGGATAGCTATAGGCTATATATCATCACGCTAAGACCAATAGGAGCGGAGCATCAATGAAGAATGTTTCAAAATTGGGGGCTTTTGAAAACAAATTTCACGTGGACGACGTCGCGGGCACAGTACTAATTAATAATAATAATAAACATTTTTGTGGCCCGTGGTCTTGAAAGACATACAAATAATAATAATAATTCTCATTTCCCACAATAGTCCTGCACTGGCCGGTCCTTGGGTGCATTATTTTATGGTGTAGACAGGGATAATCGCCGGTCAGTGTCACGCCACATTTACATTAGATTTGTCAAGGGGCCTCTACATGTTGGCCTTCCCATGGCCCCCAGTAAGCCCTCCAAATGTCCGGGTCATTTTTATGGCCCGTGGTCTCGAAAGACATACAAATAATCGGCAGACAAACACACATATTGTATATTCCCAAATTAAGCAAGTTACGCTTGTGTTATGGGTAATATGCAACGGACTACTCTGGGGCCGATCCCAGACACCCAGACCATAGTAAATAACGAAGAAAATATGTTTCCGCAATTCACTATACCAGGAATCGAACTTGGAGTTCGGGAATGAAGTTTTAACCAGCAATATTATAATTTAGGTTAACTCCATGAATAAGTATAATGACGAATTTTGATGGAAATTTTCTCAGTTACAATCCTTTTAGAACCATAATGGTATGGAGAACAAATTGACTCTTTGTTTTAAAATATTTACATACGCATCACATATTTCGATTCTTTTCCGTATAAAGTTATAATTACGAACACGTCCAAAGCGAACTCTCCCTTTATGAATCGTAAAAAATATGTAAATACTTTCACATGTTATGTAATTTACATATGCGTTCGTTGCAGGACTCCTGTGAAAACAGGAGTTTTAAAATAAACCTAGAGTTATTAAAACTAATTCATACCAATTGTACATTTTAAACATTTTTTAATTACTACTTGGTACTCGCCATCGACTTCCTCCACGATGGACGGGTAACAAATATCAAAATTGTTTTGCCTATATTCAAATTATAAGGATATTTAAGGGGATAATGGTTTCTTTTAAATGAAAATACATGAATTCTAGAAATTCCCGTAAAAATCCGGTATAAGTAATGTTACTAAAGGCATTCACAACTACAACTGTTGTATTAAATATTTCTAATAGGTACAAAAAGTTTCGTAACAAACAATTCATACAATACTGTAAAACTGTTGGAGGGATGGCGACGTGTTCTAAAAATGCTTGTTGGAGTCAGTGTATTAATTGTATTAAAACAGTAATGTTCTCTAATTATGAGTATAGTGGCCATTTGCTGTTCTTTTATTGCCCTTCTGAGTTGTTGCAAGTGATACACATTTATGTGGAGCACGCTGATTTAGGGTACTATGGTATTGACGTATCTATGTGAATGAAAGTCCCTCAAAAAATAGAATATAAAAATATAACGTGTGCATCTCATCCCGACAGAAGTAATAACTTAAACTAATCTAAGTTGAACTATTTAATAATGAAATTGTTTAATTTGAGAAAAGCTTAGGTTATTACTTAAATTGTATGTATAGCGCGTGGGTAAGAGTGCGAGAGGAGGAGCCTACCTACCGCTGCCGTATGGGTGAAAGAAAGGGAAGCCAGACAAACTGGTGCCGTAACGCGTTACCTAACGAAGCGGTTTACCCTCCCATAAGAAGTTATCACTTCAAAACCTCTTATCGTAACGGACAATCGACACAAGATCAAGTTTTTTTAAACACTGCGACACGTTTGATGTACATAATAGTCCTCGAAATCACTTTCACGTTACAAAAGCGTCAGCTCGCAAGTAATTCGATGTCGGCGGTAAATTGTCAAAGAGCCGGAACGTAATACATTAACATGTGGAGAGTTTTGTCGACGTTGAAATCTGTTTGACAGGAAGCTTTTAGTCCCGGTTGCAAAAAAATATGTCGTGCTTGCGCATTAAATTATTAGAAAATTAAAACATTTCGGTTTTATATTTAAAAAATTGGATTTAAAAAAGGGTGACGACAAGTATTCAAATTTTATTGTATAGTTTCTTTTAAGATTTTGTAACTAAATTATAAAAAACGGTACTCGTAGAATTTCTTCTTCTTTTTTATTTATTTTGTATTGCAGGAGTGACTAGCAGACGGCCCACTTGATGGGAAGCGGTTACCATCGCCTATGAACATTAGCAACACCAAAGTGCTACAAATGCGTTGGTGCTCTCTTTAGGGACACTGGAACCTGGTCATTAATGCCAGAACACAATTCAAGGATGTTACGGCGAGATACTTAAGACCAGGCGTGTTAGCCATCCAGTCGGGCAAATGCCTACCTGTTTGTGTGCTGTTGTGTAATGCTGTCTGTTTGTGTAACTTTCTGTACGTATATCAAAACTTATTTACTTGAGGATTATCTCTCCCCTCTCTCTCTCTCCATCCAACAACTTCTTAGTGACAGCTATTAGTTATTACAGTAATTATTCACAAACCATATGAAAAATAACTAACCACCCAAATAATCAATGACTATGGTATAAAGCTCTGTGTGGTGTAGTGAAACCAGACGTCTCGGGTTCGAGCCCTATAAGTTAAATTTCGCAAACGAATGCTTATTAACTCTGGTGTGGATGTCAGTGATCGTCCCCTGCGTTATCCATTGTACAATAATTATAACATAAACGTAACTTGCTAAGTTTGGATATGATATGTGTTTGCCGATTTATGTGATAAGTTTACGTGAACCTATTGATAAATAATATTAGTTAACTTTGTTAACGGTGCCGTAAATACATCGTTTTGCAATAAATTTGAATAAAATTACCTATCAATTTGCTGCACGCACGTATACAGACTACTTCATACATTAGTTTATTACATTAGCATCTAAAATCCACAACAAGTAAACTAGAATACAAAATAAGGGTTCCACTTTGCTATAAACAAAAAAAAGGTTATTCTAATTCTGCTTCGTGCTGACTTCAAAACTACAGCTCGCAGCCTAGCCTAGATAGAAACATATTTTCTAGAACTTTTATGTAGCAGTTTTTGTCTGAGAGCGTTCGACCGGCCCACTCATAACAAATTCTCAATAAGCTATTTATTCCGGGATTTCAAATATTAAACCTTTTTCCCCAAGGAGTTATAAACAAAATAATGTAAAACTATTTATATTTTTGGGATTCTGTAGCCAATTTGGTAGGGCTTGGCACTTCGATAACACAGATCTAGTAAGAAGACTCACAAGGAACAATTTTAAGTTAGCGTTGTAAAATAATAATTATCCTGACAAAATAAAGTGCAATATGCTTGCCATTTTTTAAGAACACATGAACGAAGAGTTCTTCACTTACTAGACACAAAACGGAAATTATCATTCTTAGTAAGTATGAATAATTATGTCTAGTATTTTAGGCCAGATTTAAATTAATTAATAAGGCCAGTCTTTTGGGCACGTTTCCGACTGACAGCGGTCTGGAACTAGATTTTATGGTTTAATTTTAGTTTGTATATATAGTTTATTTTTAGTTTAATTTATTTATAATTTAATTTATTTTTAATTATAATATACTATAGTTTAATATAAATAATTAAGTCACTTATTTTAATAAAATACAATAAAAATTTGTAGATTAATTATTAGTCTTATTTTTTAGATTATATTGTATTTCTAAGATGCATCATTAAATATTTTTTTTAAATGGGATTCTAACAAATTTGGCGAAAGCAGAACCCTTGTGTAATGAATCATATCTGGCCGTCCGTCTCCCCATGTGTATTAGAATCATTTTTCCCGGAAACTACTAGATCATGGATGAAATATGACAAGAAGATATAGTATATTTAACGCTACAAACTTACGTTATAAAATCGTGAAATAATAAAGTTAGTGGTAAACTTAAATGTAATTAAGGGTTGTTTTTTTTTCAATGTATATTGGTGTAGGGTGATGTCAGTAAGGACTTAACAAAATATAATTATAATTCTAAATGACTTTTTGAATTAGTATGCGAGATTTATATGCAGAGAGAGAGAGAGAGGTGGCGAGATGTTAGCTCCAAAAGTCATGAAAATTGTGTGTTAACCTCTAACTTTTAAACTATAAAATAGAAAATTGCAATAAAATTAAGCTGATAGATGTCAAAAAATATATTGAAAAAAATAATTATAATCATATTTGTTGCGCAGTTGTTCATTATATACGTTATTTTCGGGTGAATAATTTTATATGGTTCCGTAACTTAATTATGAAAACAGACGTTTACGAATTCTACAGAACCCTTCTCTATGCATAGACTGCCATTGTCTTACTATGTCTTTACTTGCCTTATACATTACTCGTATAGAGCTTATGTCAAATTTTAACCGATTTTAAAGTAAATGAACGATTGCTCAGATATAGTATAGTACATATATCGTACATTACCTAACACGACTACTATGAAATGCTGGTAAATTATATTAAGGCATTAGGTTCACACATCATTGAAATATAAAATGTAGCATAAAATTATACAATTTCTACATCTGTTTTAATTATGTTTAATTTAATACTCGTACTTGGGAGTAAGAAATATATTGAAATTTAAATATATATTTGCCAGAATGTAGTATGATGGTAAAATGTAAGAATAAGATACTATTGAGTATCATTCTCCCATATTCATAATATGCAAATTATTATCTTAATTAACTTCATTTAAAACATTAAGGGCCGCTTGCATATCGTTGCTTATTTAAGAAATACAAAACGCATTTAAAACCCTTAAATACAATTAGCGTCTTGCACAACGGAAAATTTGCCGCTAAATATGTTTATAGAACTGTCAATACGTTTTGTGTAAAACGTATTTAGGCAGTTGAATATGATTAACTTATTTTATTTAAAGGCGATAGTTATGCAAGCGGCCCTTAGTATTTAAAAAAGAATAATTGAAATAGTAAGAATATAAATAATAATATACTTGGAACGATATACTTTTCAATTAAGTTTCGAATAGTTCCTCTAGCAAATTAGATCAATGAAGCTAAAAGCAAACTTGCCATGGTAGTATAATAGTTACAATAACATTTTCTATGTAAATAGAAGCTCTTAACAGCCTGTGGCAATGGTTCACTATACACACAATATATGAGAATATGAAGTTTACAATATTATAATAAAGAGCAAGGAATGGGCTTATTCCAACAAATAACCGTCAGCTTTGTATTTGAGATATTAAAAAATGTATCATTTTGACATGGACTGTGAATCACGTGTTTCGCGGATTCCCGCGGGCTATATTCGCCATTCGCATAATAAAAGCTATCGGCATATTTGTAATTTAAATAAGTAAAAAACTAATTGTAATCAAAAAACTACGTTTTAACAATTTTGTGCATATATCGGTAAATCATCATCACTATTATATCCGTGCAGGAACGGGATAAAGAATACAAATTACAATTTCCTGCGGCCGGGCGGCCTTTCGTAAGAGGAGACAAAACAACCCACAGCCAGGTGGTAGGGCATTTACCCGACTGGATGGTTACCACCCCTAGCCTAGAGTATGCTGCCATAATAACCTTGAGCTGTGTTCCGGCATTGTGACCAGGTTCCAGTCTCCTTTAAGAAAGCAGCAGCACATTTGTAGCACTTTTGGTGTTGCAAGTGTCCACAGGAGATGGTAACTGCTTTCTATCAAGTGGGCCGTCTGCCTGTCTGCTGAACTCCTGCAATAAAAAAACTATCAGTATCTAGCTTTATAGTAATTGTTCTGTGTATAAATTACTTTGGAATGTCTAAGACGGTAGCCTGTTACTAATGCCGTAGATTAGGTACCGTGTGACGCTGTACGCAATCAACAAATGCTTATTATGAAACTGCACTCTAATAAATTCTCTCAGACGACTGATGCAGCGCACATACTCTGTGCGCGGCGTCCTGTAATACTTGCAACAACACAGAAAGGTTTATACTAATAAAAGAACAGCAACTGGTCACATAGTTATAATCAGAGAACCTTCCAGTTTTAACAAATTTATTACACTAACACTCGACGAGCATTTTTAGAACACCTCGCCATCCCTCCAACAATTTAATAGTTTAAGAAACTAAGCGTATTGGCACAACCGATAGCGGATTGAATTCATTGATAAACTATTTTAATTAAAGTGTTATGAATGAAAAAAAATTAATACATTACTGTTTGGAAATTCCAGATAATATGTTATACAAGATATTATATAAAACATTATACTTAAAGTTTTACATGTAATAAAACAAACCGAACACAGTACAAATCTATTGCGTCTGCCAACATGAAAATTAAATATAGTGAATACCGTTTATATACAATTGAGAGATTTTGAATTATAATCTGTACACAATCAATACATTATAAAGGATAAATATTGTATTAAAATTATTGTAAATTATAGACAACTACTTTATACAAAACAGGTGCTAATCACAGAATAAATAAAAATACAACATTATTGTTCAATCAAGGAAATGGTCGATTGTATGGTTCAGAAATAAGAGGGTACCTAACAAAATTAATTATTAACTTAAAACGGAAACATGACAAGAACAACTATGCTACTAAATAACTTTAACATGCCATTCATTTGATTTGGTTGTCCAACACTAATGGTTACTTTTTTCGCGGCTTTAGCCAGACATGGCTATCTTATAAGGAATTATCTATATATTATATCAAAATAACTACTGAACCCAAAAAGTTACTACTTAAATAACCACATAATCAGAAACGGATCAACCAAAAAACATTTGTGCAAACTAAACCAATACCTTTTCATAACGAACGTCGAAAACAGCAAACTATCATAATAATCAGTGGAACGAAAACGCACGTTGCGTGTGGATAATACGCACACAAACACAGCAGGGGTTGCGTGGTGACGTCACGGGGGAAAGGGATAACAAAACCACTGAAATATCATTAATTCATAAGTGTGAAAGGGTAGGAATATAGGCCAAGCGCCGACCTACCTTCCCCGTACAGTGGCGAGCTACGGCAGCCAGTACTACGTAGTTCAGAATAAGGTCGCTCACAAGCCATGTTGCCTGCGAATATCTACGAGTATTTATAAATTCCCAGTTATTTTCGTTCTGATATTTTTTCCCGTTAATAAACTAATGATTGTGTTTTCCCCTTAATTGTTTTTATAGTTGCACTTATGAATATGAGTGGTATTCCTTTCGTTGTCATTTATAGTCCAGTTTAAATCTAACCTAACCCAAACCCCTTTGTTTAGGTAAATTTGTTCGGAGTTTGGCATGATTTTTTTTATGAGCGGCCACTTTTTCAGCTATTGCTATTTAGAACTTCTATACTTGAGATAAATGATCTATGACTATGAATGATGAGATTATGATGTTAAATAGCTCGGCTCCGATGTAACTCAAGACCAAGTTTTTTAATAGTCTTGTATCTCAAGTATAGAACTACTAAATAGCAATAGCTAAAAAAGTGGCCGCTCATAAAAAAATCATGCCAACCTCCGAACAAACGCCTTTATATTTTGTCAATTTATTTCTAAATGCATGAGTAAAAGCAATGAAATTATTATAAAATGATAAAATTAACAATAAGACTCATTTTAAAATAATGTAAGCGTTTATTCAGACATAAAAATAATTGAATCCAAAATTACGAAACGTGCCTATCGACCCCGTTTTACGGTATCAGTTTTATGCAAGTTTATTTGTTGCAAGATTCATGTTTTTCTGCATGGCTTTTGAAATAATATAACATATCTAATTAAAGTGAACTATCACCCTAATACTACTAACGAATAAACTGCAGATTAAAAAGTTTTGTGCATGAAAACCCAAAATCTATGTATGTTTTAATTGGTTTAATTTTTTCACATATTTCGGCTCCGATGTATGTTAGACAAAAACGTTAAAACAAAAAGTGTTTTTATTACTGTATACTATTTACTGTATAAATGTAATCGCTGGCCGCAAACCTAAAAAATCAAGCCACTTTTATCAAAACCCCTTTGGAATAGCCAATATTTACTCAAACTATCGTATAACAGAATAACTTCCTTTATCGAATTATGAAATACCTTCTGGCTTTTAAGCTAAAAAGTTCCTTTCGCTCTTTACTTGTATAAATAAGTATCCATAAATAATTATATTCGTAAAAATTGCTAAAATCGCTACAGAACCATGAAAATAAAAACTGTTATTTATTACACATTAGTGGTCCCGGTAAACGTAGTCTTTTCCTGAGAATAAAAATACCTGCATCTACCGGATCCAATTGTGAATATAAAACATCTAATAACATACTCAAACACACATAAAAAATCAATTTTTATACCTAAAACTTATGTATTCAGACTTCATTAAAATTCTCTAACTCTATTACAACACCACCTATCGGCTCCAATCGTCTCTCAAATACACGAAAAAATTAAAAGCCATGTAGGCTTGAGACTGCTACGAACGATTTCGAAAAATTTTCATATCGGTCCAGTCTTTTTCACGTGTTGCGCTTTTTTTTTTTGCAGGAGCTCAGCAGACAGGCAGACGGCTTACTTGATGGAAAGTGGTTACCATCTCCTATGGACATTTGCAACACCTAAGATGCTACAAATGCGCTACTGCTCTCTTTAGGCTGGAACCTGGTCACTAATGCCAGAACACAAAACACTGTGGGTCGTTTTGTTGCCTCTTACGACAAGCCGCAGGAAATTGTATTCTTTCTCCGTTCCTGACGTACGTAATAATTTTTCATTTTATTATATAGATTTTTTAATAACGTATAATAACTATTCGCGATGCTCTCCAAACCAAACTTTATAAGCCTTAAAAAACCATGTCAGCTGGGTAGACTTGTTAAGCAGATGTTTTATTATGGACGTCTGGGGAGGTGGCGGGCTGTGACTTACGGCCTATTCATTGCCACTGTATCCCAGTGGGCTTTGTGTACAGTCGTGCCTAACTTACATAGTACCTATGTATCACGCTACACGTAAGTCAGCGTATATTTGATACGGAATTTGTGATATAACATTTTCTGCATCTCTGGAAAAATGTAAAAGTTTGTAGTATTAAGCATATTGTTACAATTTGGGCCACCTGCATATCTGTAAACAAAGCACATTTTTTACCCGGCAGCGTTTGAGCTAACAACATTGAAACTTTTTTTATGACTGTCTTCTTTTGATTACTTTGTGTTTAAAAATTGTGATAGGAAAAACAGCCCATTGTGTATTGTAATCTTTGTGGTAGTCATTAGCCAGGTGTGATTCTTGGAAAGTCAGTCCACGCAGTCGAGTAGACATATTGTATTTGTACAGTATAAAGCAATGCCCCAACGGAGGGGTGAGGCAGTCAAGCGAAAACCACAAGCGAAGCAAGACGTGTGTACATTCGATAATTTAAATAGTGACGGACTTTGTGCGTTGAATCGTGCATTATGTTTGTACTGGTTGTGTTCAGTTATATTTGCACCTGTGTTATACTTGTTTGTATAGTTGTAATAAATTCTATTGTAATTCCAACGGCATTTTAATTGGAGTCCTGCAACTCGTAACAGTATTATTTTTCCGTTTAAAAAATTACTCCTTTAGTAAGCTATACGTTGCACGATCACCATTTAACAAAACTTATCAATAAAATAATCAGATTGAAAGTCCCGAGACAACACTGTTGGGTTTCTTTTGCACTTAACGTAGTATATTTACAGCTTCAAATAAGCTCAACCACTACTAAACAAGTCATAACAAGCAGTGTTCATCTTCCTGGTCACAACAATAAAATTCCTTTTTTATCTACCGGTAGCGGTAAAGTCTGTTTATGCTTTGTTCAAATACCTCCAAATTAAATAAATTTATATCTCTTGAGAGATATTTGTTGGAAAAACATACAGACAAATTGTGAACTTCCTCTTTTTGGAAATCGGTTAAAAACTGTTTTATTTCAGACAATTGTGTTTTACATATGTGTTATAAAATAATTAAAAGACAATTAATTCCGTAATAACCTGGCCGTAACAGCTAAAATGTCTTCTCTTCTGGCACTATTCTGTCTTATCTGTAATCAATGTCAGTAATTTATAAATAAATCGAATTTATCCATGTAACTGTAATGTTAACGTTGATCCAAGTCTACAAATAATAAACAATACTAAGGGTCGATTTTTTAAAATATCAAATCAAAGTTATAAGTCGAATAAATTATAACCTAACTATATTCAAAAGTGAAATAATTCAACTGTTTTATTCATGCAACTGTTATTTTTAATTTTCCCGTATTATGTTTTTACTTACTGTTTAATAATGATGTCTAGCGGAATCTAAGTCAGAAATCTTTTCGACGTAATTTTGACGCGACTTTATTTAGCATAGAGCCGCCGACATGACTGGTTTGTAATGGTCCGTTTACCTTCTTTTAATCAATTCATTGCTCTGTTACTTATTACAAGATGTTTAAGTTCTTGCTTATACAATTTTAGTCATTATTATTAAAGTAAACATCATCTATAGGTTATGTTGACAAAATGCGTATATCGTAAATAAAACAACTCGATACTTGCATGACGTTTTAGCTAATACCAAAAATTGTAAGTTACAAAAATACTCATGACATAATATTGGAGTTGTTACTTTGCGAAAGTGGCGCCCCTGTTACTAGTATTTTAATATTTATTGGCCAATCTATATATCTATTGTTATATATGGGAGAACCGCAACAGAAACTTCTGCATCCGCATACTTCCTGCTCGTGACGTAGTAGATATATATAATAATATGGCAAAAATCCCCTACCCTGCATCATTGCTATGACCATGATTTATATTAAATTAAAAAAGATTAATTTTAATTCAAATTTATACCAAAATCAAAATTAGAGTACATATCTTTGATCTTGACCCCAGTTGAGTCGTTCCCACTTATCGCAAATACTATCTTCATACATTTAAGACAGGGATCTGGCCAGTATTTTACGATCAACTTAACCCATATCAATAAACTATAAAGCCTATATTGGTCTTTATCGACCATCATAGCTTTACGAGTGCAATAGAAGTAATGTGAAGGTATTTTGTTACCACCACATATTAGGACGTTATGATCTACTTCGCGATATTATTACTACGCAATTTCACAGACTAATTTCCAGTCTTTAGAAAATTATTTTTAGGAGTTGCTGCTGTATGTACAACATAAGACAATTTTATACACATTGTTTTTAATATACAGTCGTGCGGGGATTGTCCGCCGGATCTTGAAAATTACGACGCAAGGTTTTATACATATAGTTCCTAAGTCGTAAACGGTTTTGAGATATGAGATATTATTTTCTGCAAAAATTAAAGTAGATAGAAGCTGAAAAATGCTTTCGACAAATATTGCTTTGAAAAATAACATAAATTGAGAGGTGTCAAGGGACACCCGGATAGAACGAAGTTCCTTTCAATTAATTAGTGAAGGAATTGTAATGAAATAATAAAATGTATTATAATATATATTTTTTATTAACATATATAATGTAATATAAACTTAATCAGTAGGCTAAGAAAGCAAGCCAGTTATTTTCGTTTCGTCTTTCTATGAGAGAGAGAGACAGACAGAGAAACACGCGCACGCCGCACGGCTTACAACTATAGCAGAAAGTATCGTTACAACTTTTGGTCTTAACTTTTTCCGTCTAGCCCCCTTTCGCAACGCGCGATAAGGAACTTCGTTCCAAAAACAATGTTTCGTATAGACGGTACCGCTGACACGTTGCCACTACGCCGCCTACACTACAGAATCGCAGCTGCGATGCCACTCTCTGAATTTAATGTGGATATGCGAACTTTATCCGCCCTCTCATACTGCCACCGCACAGCTGATTCACTTTACTGGGCAATGTCGACTAAATAAGCGCTAAATATCTTCGTCTTTTTCAAACAATTTTCGTCTAAAATATTTTTAAAATTCTACCACATTACATTTTTTTTTAATACAGTATATTACATTTTTTGCTACACCATACTTAAAAATTAAGTTAAAAACGTTATTGTCTTTCGAAGCAAATATCTTCCCACTTATTGACTTCAATATTTTTATTTAAGTTATTAAAGAACTTCGTAGTTATTTTTCAAGATATTAGCGTTTTGTAGCCAAAAATGATAATTTGATTCTTCTTAATATACCTAGTCTGACACGCACTTGGCTGATTTATTTTCTTAACAGTGGTTTTATTATTTCACTACAAAACTTACACTCATGTATAGTGTAGCTCTTATATCCTGAGGTGGTAGTGATACCAGTTGTTATTATCGCCAGTTCTTCAGAACCGTCCTTTATTAGAGTTCTATAGCTAAATTGCCTGAAAGTTTATGTCAATAAACCGCGAGAAATGCCTTGATTTGTTTTACATCAAAGCCAAATAAACTCATAAATGAATTACCAATTTAATTCAAACAGCGAAGATACATGTCTAAGTTAGGAGATAACTTTCGTAACAAGTTTGATCATTTGATCGAGTCCTTGTATTCTGCTTCAAGTTAGACGAACTTCTATGTAACATTACGAAGTTTTGCTAATAGCATGTGTTGAATTATGTTTGAGGAATTCATAAATTAAATAATAACGTTGTTTATTAACAATCATTACTTAACAAGGAGATTAAACGAACGAGAATATCTTTCAAATTAGTATTCTTACTCTATTCCTGCCCAGATATTTGTTGTCAGTTCTTTCTTGAAAACAATTCAAAACTAGCTTTTGCCAGCTTTTATGTCAAGGCTACCGTACATTTTTCCGTGATAATAAAGATATATACTATCTATGTCTTATCTCTTTTCTAAATTTCATTCAGATCAAGAGACCTTTCATTATCAAATTCAGATTGAGTAACAAGCATCCATCCAAATTTCCGCCATTATAATATTAATATAGATAACAACAACACACAGAGAAAACTGACTGAGAAACACACATATTGTATATCCCCCAGGCTCAGCAAGTTATGCTTGTATATAGGTAATATACCTCGAACAACCCTGAAGTCGATAACAGACTTCTTCCCGAGAAAAAAAAGGAAAGCCGGGATTCAAGCCCGAGGACTTACTTTGCCGTGAACCAGACAAACCAATGCTTAGAAGCTGTTAAAAATTATAAGAAACGTTATTTCTAAATGGTGTCCCTAGTGCAGAAAGGCGGAGGTAATTTATACGTCTTTGTTGAAAACACGGTCACCCCACTCGGGGCCTGTTGAAAGCTGTAAATGGCCACGAGTCTGTTATTAAAATATATTTCGCTGTACAATGTACAAGTACACCTAAAAGCCTATAAGACTAAAATTTAGGTTAATATTCGCGAAAGAAATATATCTGATATGCGCAGCGGTGCTTTTAAGGTTCCGTAAGCACAGAAAACTGACTCACCACTACGGAGTCTGTGTAGCGTAGTCTTGGTAGCGTAATGGCTACCGCACGCGTCCCAAACTCAAAGATCCTGGCCGGAACGCATGCACCACATAGTCAATTTTTCGATCTAATGTGCATATTATTAGTACCACGTGCTAACAACGGTGAAGGAAAACATTGTGATGCAACCTGCACATCGAGATAACCGATGTGTCAAACCATTCAAGCTGCCTTGGACAAGCGTGGCGGGTATACTGTCCGTTCCCCCCTATTATTGGAAGCCCGAGCCTAGCAGTGCGATATTTATGGGCTGATATTATATTATATACGGAGTCTATCATTGCGGCAGATGCGACACATATACATACTTCAAAGAGTAGTTTCTTATTTGTTTTAACTTTAAAACTAGCATTGTTTGCATCTATGTTTGCATGCTTCTATAAAGATAAAATTTTATATTAATTTAATAACTTCTTTATGATTTAAATAATGTCATTATGGCCAGGCACCATTACAATCGCCTGTATTATACGTCCGAAAGGACAAACTGTCGGTCCAACTACAAAACTCCAACAACTTTGTAATCTTATGATTGTGACAGCTTATACAATAAATGTTTATTCTATTCTATTCTATTAGTTGTCATATCCATGTGTTGTCAATATCAATTAATGTCAGCACAACTTCCCACTGCTGGAGTCCAACCTCGTATCATTTTAGCAAAATGTAATTTTGATTGACAGATTTATTATTCACAGTCGTGTAGGGGTAATAAAATGAGCAACCGGTACAAACATTTGAACCCATGGGACTGAGATATATGCCTTAGGCACTAAACTACAATTACTTATAATGGCAAAGTAACTCTTTTTGATACCATTTCTTGAGTAACGGCCAAAAGAATTTTAAAGATATTTACCTGTAGATAAATGGTAATGAACGGCATGGTTACGTTTTGCTTTAAAAAACAATTCTCAAGGGGGTGATAATATAGTGACTAAAAATTTGTATGGTCAATCCTATGCCTACCCTCCCCCCGCATTAGGGATGTGAGAATTTATATTTAGGCTTTTGGTAAAAACTATAGAACTACATGTCTGCATTTTTTAAAGGGGTAAAGTAGTAAACTCTCTATGCACAATGTCAAAAATCAAAGCTAACGAAGTCATAAGTAACATCTAGTAAACGAACTGAAGACTTACCTATAAACATATCCAAAAAACACATAACTACCAAATTTACGTTACGAGTTGCAGGATTCGTATTAAAATGCCGCTGGAATTATTATAGAGTTTATTAGAACTATACAAACACGTATAACACAGGTACAAATATAACCGAACTCAATAAGTCCAAACGTAATGCACGATTCAATAACACGCGCAAAGTCGGCCACTAAATAGATTACCGAATGTACACAAGTCTTGATTCGCTCGTGGTTATCGCTTGACTGCCCATCTCTCAATTGGCGGCATTACTTTATACTGCACAAATGCAATATGTCTGCCCGGCCGCGTGAACCATCGTGGAGAATCAGTTTGTACTTTTAACTACGAGACACCTGGCAGTGATCACAATACAACAATAGGCCATAAAAGATTTCAATACATATTTTAATCACAAAGTAAACAAAAGAACTCCAAATGCCGAAAGGTAATAAAATGTGTTTCTGCAGCTGAGAATTAGTCTTTGTCTGTCGTAAAAATATTGTCAAACTTTAAAAACAAGTCATATCCTAAATTGTAAACTAGGATGTTATTTATTTATTCATTTCACACAACAGAATACAACCATAAATACATCTATATATTTTTAACACAATTTTGGAATCTAAGTCGTATTCCTAGACATGCGAATACAGAAAATTTAAAATACAAATATAGCGTTATATAAATAATAGTATACCGTACAGTAGTTTAAATTCTATGACATGTGTTTGTTGATAACAAAAAAATAATAATTAGTAGGTATATACCAGAGAAATTTATTGCTCTGATCAATCGCTTGAACTCTCTAGTGTTACTATTAAATATATCTAAAATGGGATTTTCGTTAACAAGCTCATTATACAAATGACACATGACAAGAGGATGAGACGAGACGTTCATGAAGCTTACTTGAATCAAGTTAAACTAAATTAAATTAGTCCATCGACCCCTAAGACGGATATTTCCTCAACTGAATTAAGTTCCGGAAGCGTCCCCTGCAAATTATTAGCTCCACTTAATTCAAATTGAGATTTGTCCATTAGCATTAGCAAACGAGTTTTGAGGATGCCCTAATTTTATACACAAACTTGAATTTGACGAAAAATCATTAATACGAATTTACAAGAAATTCTTTGATGCTACCCGGTTCAGGGAACAGGATTTATACTGCGCACATCGAAATAGCATTCCCATCCAGGATGCCAATGTATGTATGTAGCTAGTCTTCAAGACACGCTCCCTTCATGTGGAGATCTGATACATGAGTCCATAATTAGATTATAGATCTATTTTACTTTACTTTACTTACTTATAATACTACTTTACTTAGTTTATTTTGAGTATACTGTACTTCGAGGTTCGATCCTGGCCGGAACGCATGCACCACTTAGGCTGTTTTCTGACCTAATGTGCATATTGTTATAATTACCACGTGCTAACAACGGTGAAGGAAAACATCGTGATGCAACCTGCACATCGAGATAACCGATGTGTCAAACCTGCCAAGCCGCTTTGGACAAGCGTGGCAGGTATTCTGTCCATTCCCCTACAGTGGGAGGCCCGAGCCCAGCAGTGGGACAGTTATGGGCTGCTGTTATATTATTTATATATATACTGTACTTTGAAATGAGTACATAAAGGAATCTTTAAAAGTTGGGCCGTGACTCAAAAATTGAGAGGAAGAAGATTAAGTTGATATGGGCATATAATGAGGAGGGATGAAAGTCACGTGACAAAAGAATGTTAAACTACAAGATAGATAGATACAAATGTAGAGGTAGACTAAAAAAAAGATGGATGGATTGTGTGAAGGATGATATGATGATATGTTGTGTGACAGAAGATGTATTTCAGAGTAGAGGAGAGTGGAAGGAAAAGACATATTGTGCCGACCCCAAGTAATTGGGATATGGTGAAAAAAAAGAGACTGTACTTTATAGTATAATATAGGTAATATGACCTTTTTATAACAAAATTTATTTTTTTCAGGTAATGTAAACTGTTTAACAACAAACAAAGTGTGAGTAGTACCAGTATTTTAATGTGTCGCAATTTAGCGTTTTTTTATTATCCACCACTTATTTAAAAGTTGATTTTGAACTAAATTGCTTGGAATCTAACAAGCCAGATGGAGTCTCTGTTAAACTTTGTAACTATAAAATATTTTGTGCCATTAAGCCTATTAACAATTTTACTAAATGTAATAACTACAATTCATAACTAAAACAAACATAATAAAGGGTAAAGATGGTTAAGCGTATGAGCCTGTGCGTACATTAGGCCATGTTATTCAATCATATCATGAAAACAGTCGAAATAGACACTATAATGTTAATCAAACATAGGTTTATGACCGTATTTTGAGTCTGGTGGAGTAGAGGGACTTATTTAAACAACTTCAAAGAAGAGACTTACCCGACTTAAAGAAAAATAAGGAAGGAAAACTGTCATAATAAACTAAACTTAAAAATCTTAAAATAAGTTTACAATACAGCAGATAATTGCTCTGGACAGAATAAAATGTAAAAAAACGAGAATACCTGTAACGCCGTCTGCTAGTTAGTTAAATATTGTAAAAGGTAATTTTGTATAGGCCTAACTCACAACAAATCTATCGGCAGAATATAAATCCAGTACGTAATTAATTCCGTAGCGCCCGCGCTTCTAGAGTTCCATAGATTACAACAAATTTTACGTAACAAAATGCTCTAAGATATTTCTGGGGTTGACAGCAGAAATTTAAAGATTGTTAATTCTAGTATCCTTATTTCATATATTTGATAGGTGATTATTTATTTTTGACCACATATAAACTAAATTATTCACAGTAATTTGTGAGACATTTATAGTCCATAATGTGAATTCTAGGTATAATAATTTGAATACTTTTCCTAGATAACAACAAAGTTTATTTGTCACGAATACAATCAAAGTCGCGTGATTTTTTTTTACTTTGGTATATATATACGAAGATAATATAATGATATGAATTGAAAAGTAAACAAAAACAAAGATCAAAATCACAATACCTAAACTCACAAATAAATAAAATAAAACCAATACATAAAGAATATCAAAAACCATACAAACAAGAATAGCAAATGGACATGCATAAATTTCCATACAAAACTGGCTTAGACCCTTCATTGTTTAAGACCCTCATTATATCCCTAAAGTATTTGAAACGACATAAATTAATGAAAATCGAAAGCCCGTTAGCCCCGGCTCCAGTTGTTTCAAACGTTTCTACGTCATCCTTATTACTCCTCGCAGCTACAAAAACGATTCGCACTGAAATCTTTCGATTTCCACAGATTCAATGAGAATTTTCACTTCAAAGGTGTTCTTTTGCATGTTCACGTAATTCATTCCTAACAGGATTTATCCAAAATGTGGTAAGCTTTGGAGCGGTTAATTAAACATCGTTTCCTTTGAACTATTTGTTCATGTGCGAGGTCTTAGGATTCTATATTTTTCTTAACGAGGGGAAACCAGATTGATGACCATCAGCCGCGCAGTGAACTGGAGAAATAGCGGCCGGTGTGTGGGATTCGCCAGGTCGGGGTGGCACTAGCACCTTTAGTCAAAACTAAAGATGCCATTGCCACACCACAGTTAGGGATACCCACTAAAACCCCTCGATACTCCATCCTTCACCTTTAATGCCAGGGACACGGGTAAAGTAACCTAGCCTCTCCGCTGGCCCTGGTAGGCGGTGGCCCATCGGCTTCATCCACTGCCGGGGAACTATTTGTACCCCAGTGACATCATGCTCTCTTTGCATGCGCGCCCCACGGGAGGAGAGGTACATCGCACCCCCATCTCGATGACATAAAGAGAGTGGGTAGCCCTTTCCCTAAGGGCCCACCCGTGCCCGCTCACGGCGGCCGAAGTTCCAAGCTGTGGATCCTCCGGCGCCGACGCCTCCTCCTTTGTGAGCATGACACGCTCGCAAAAGGAGTAGACGGTCTCCCATCCAGTTGAGCTTCTGACCATGGCGTGAACCACGGCTGGTAGCGAGAGGTCGAGACCGGTAATAGCGGTGAGATCTCGGCCCCAGCGCTCTCTCGCTCTCATTACCAGCGCTTTGCCCAAACAGGATATGCATAGAGGGTGCGAAGTACTGTATCTTCGTCATCAGTGACAATGGTGGCATCTTGACGTTGGCTCGCGACCAAGGCGATACAGGTACCTCCCGAAGAAGCCATGCCCCCAGAGAACATATTTGCCAGCCGGAACGTCAGAATACCGTGTCGTCTATTTCTCCAGTCATGCTGGACCGGCCTCATCGCCTCTATGATGGCGAGGCCAGCGTTGGCGTGTCTGAGGCGTTATTTTCAGACCACCATGGCGATCGCGGAGCTCCGATCGGCAAGCCTGAATCTTCTGAGGTGCTGGTCTAGTGCCCTGGCCAAGGCCTCCTTGTGCTTTGTATATTGACACGAGGATCCATGCTTTGAAGTTCCATGGTGAGGATCCGGCAAGTAGTGAGGCCGCTTCAAAGGACACCGTACTGTATCCCCTTATCGCCATGACGGCCAGCACTCGCTGCGCTTGTCACAGCAATGCTACGTTTCTGGCCGTTAAGCGGTCTAACCATACGGGGGACCCGTATAGGGCCATAGACTGCACGATGCCTTCGAAAAGTTTCCGTCACGTCACGGACTTCATAAATCGCCCGAGGTATATTCATCTCTGTGTCAACGGATAACTGTAATAAAAGTAATAACGTTTCACCATAATCTCGTTTGATCGTGAGGAGTCTTAAGACAGAGGGTTAGGTAAGCGACCTAGAAGGTACCCATTGACACGAGGTTGTAGATATTGTTCTCATACATAAATATAGTCTTATACGCAAGAAATAAATATGTACGTATTATATAATTATTTTCTTTAATATTAAAAATATTAACTAATCCCTGTGCGAAACTCTCAAAATCTGAATGAGTCCCTTATCAACTGTATTAACCTAAATTCAAGGTTTAATTTGAAATTTTATTACTTTTAACGATAGCACTTAATTAGAAGCAAAATTTTAATCTCGAGTTGAAACATTTAACCACATCGTGTACATGGAAGATTGAAGTTTTCCTTAATAACTTCATTTTCAAACAGATTAACGAATTAGGTAAAGCTGGCCAATAACCGTATTCAACCCAAGGTAACAACACAATGACGTTGCGAACACGTTGCCGAACTTTTAAGAGTTGCGATTTTAAAAGTAGCTCGAAGGTAAGAAATCTCACGTGTAATGGCTTTTTTAATGAGGGAAAATACCAATGGAGGACTTAACACCGCTGTAGTATAGTACGGTGTATATATATATACACACCAAGTACGGTGACGAACTACGCTAACGTTATTACGTTATTTTTTAACACAATAATAATAATATATATATATATATATATAAGACGCATTTGGACAGAATCACCAACAGTGACGTTAACTGAAACAGGGGCATAATGAAAATGCAAGAAATAGACTAATTTTAATAAGAACACTTCACTCGTATATTGTTTTATTGCGCAAGTTTAGCGATGGGCAGAGCGGTTACCTGGCTGGCTGTAGGTTGCTTTGTCGCCTCTTACGACAGGCTGCCTGGTCTCCAGAGAGTGCGTAAATCGGTTAGCATTTTCCCTCGCCTCAAAAAAAAAAAAAAAAAAAAAAAGGCTGCCTGGTCGCAGGAAATTGGAATGTGTATTGTTTATCGGTTCCTGCACGGTTATAAGTAAATTTCGTATTGATATAAAAGAAAACGGATACACTTTCATACATTCTTAGGCCCAGATTGTAAATGATGAGAGTGATTTTAAGATTTGTTTTTATTTTGTTGATGATATATTTATATAATTTTAGTTGGTTTAGTTATTTAGAACGAATGAATCGTGTGTCGTGTTTTATATTACTAATTTTCCAAATTCAATTACATAAATCGATTATCGTATTTGGTAATTTGTTTTATTTGTGTCCTTATTATTAGAATTTCTCGTCCTCCAGATTAAATTAGGGCTGATGTTTTCCGTTTTTTAATAGAAAAATATAACGCATTTTAAACCAAATCTCGACTCGCTACATTTCTATAGCCCAAAAATCCCCGCCTCCTTATAACATGCCTCAACATTTTCATAACCATGTTCGTTCCTAACTCAAAGTGGCTTTTGTGTCAACACGTCACCATGTACGGAGGATATTATGGTGAACTCTGTTTGTACATAAATATTTTGAATTGGTTTTCTGCACTATTTATATCAATCAAATAAATCGGTATATTTTAAATAATTTCATAGGATGTCTTTTGTTACATTATATTAGTCTGTTAAGTATATTTCAATGATTTATTATTTCTTGATGTATCTGATTTATTACTCAAAGATAGACCCAGATATTTTTTATTAAAATAATGTCTACTTTTTCTTCACACCTTGATTATATTTTAATTTATGTGTTTTGTTGCTCTGTAAAGGTGATTTGGGATAATGTTAAAGATTTAGGCCGTTTCACGCAGATATGGCGATAAGTGGAAAAAAATATGAAATCCAAGGCCATTGGTTGGTTGGGACCGCTCGATTCGATTATGGTCCAATCAAATCGGGTGATGTGGGTGCTAGTTGGCCAATTTTTTGATCAGCACAGCGGCGTGCAAAGTGGGTGTATGCAATGCGTTGTCGTATATTTTGTTATAGCACTGTTTTAATTGTAGTTTCAAGATGGACGACGAGGATATCTGCAACGATGATTATACATTAACATCATCACAGAAAATTTTAAATCTTGAGCAACTATTGGTTTGTCCATAGTCTTCTATTTTTTCCTCATGTAAATTTGTAGTTAGAGCCAAAATCAACCTAAATATTTGGTTATTGTTAAGAGCCATCGTGCTTGACAGAAGTGCGTTCAGAAGAGATAACAAAATAAAACTAAAATTGGCGATCTTTTTTTGTTCGTGGGGACGGACAGTCAGATTGTAGGCAATTCAATAGGCGAGTCTAATTGGCAATCAAATTGTGTCGTATAAAAGGGGTTTAAAGCATTTCCACCTTGCAGCAAAACAAATACAGTCCAGCCCTTTAGTCACGTGAGACTTCTATAAAACGCATGAGTAGATATCGATAATTATAGGCCTAGTAACAGATGTGTATCAATTGCCAACCAATCGATAAATATTTGAGGCTCAACAGCTCTCCTGCTGTGTATGTATGTGTGTTTAAGGTCAAGTTTTTGCTAAATAAGCTATAATTATATTATTATAAATGACATAATTGTAATTTAAACATAAATTAATAAATTTAAATTACAGTTTGAAAAATTTCCATTATACAAAACTTATATTAATTGACACCACAATAACTGACAGATCCATATATCTTAGACTAGCTGCATATTTTATCAATGGTCGGTTACACAGAATATTTGATAGAAACTGTATATCCAATGAAAATGAACAAACAGCTATCATAAATCAAAGTAAACAGGCGGAATGCTAGCCGCTTCAACAACTTGTTGTAGTCAGAAACTGACATTTCAATTGCTTTTCTTCATAAAAATATACGACAGTGCTAGGAGGCCCACTGCCAAACTTAGAAATCTTAAAGAATAATTAACTTAGAAAATAAATAAATATTGTTACGTGCTAGTTTTCAAGAAAATGCCAGTTTTATTTTACTTACTAAACGCTTCTGTTGTCTTACACAGCCGGACGTTATTCTTTCCTCCAGGATTGCTCTTTCACGTGCAACTAACAACTAACACTGTCCCGATGATGAGTAGTTTACTCACAGTACCCTCGCTGATATGCTACTGCGGTGCTCACCTCCGAATTTACTGCGCGTAGCTCGCTTCTGGCTCTCCTCTTAAACTACACTAAACTCCTCACTATCTTCTACTAAATTTCTCTTCTAACTCTCTAAACTCGTCATTATCTTCTATTAAACTTCTCTTCCAACTCTCTCGTATCGCCGTTGGTTCTTTGCTGTCTTGAACTGAAATCCCCAGGATATTCACCTGACGCTGCTTATACCCGGAAGAATTTTCTGGAACCCATACTTTCGATCTTCTATCGTTATTATTTTATTTACTATCTATGCCTTTCTAAACATCTATCTATCTCTGTATTTTTCTTCCTGAATCTTCTGTTCTAGAATTTTGAACTTCATTTCGTTATTCTTTTGTTCATAATCCAGCCCCTTTCTAAAATGTATCTGTCCTTAACTTTTTCTTCTAGAATCTTCTAAATTTTTCTGAAACTCCTTAAACTAACTAGATCGTTCAATCATCGCTCGCCACAATATTAATTATTGTTGAAGTTAATATCACCTCGTAAACGTCTTATTACTATTGAGCTCAGGCCACCTCATTTTTGGAGAACGCATAGTCTAACTGCCACACTTCTCCAGGACCAGTTTCCAGTTCACCCTACGAGGCCGACAGCACATTGGATGCACCTTTAGTGTTACAACTGTTTATGGCATCGGTAATCCGGGCGTCTGCTCACCAGCTGTATTCTAGCTACTTTCTATCAGGTGAAAGGAATAGAATAGTTAACCTACCTATGTTGCCGTTTGCTATGGGTAAAATATCCAGACGGTTGGCTGTGTTACCTCATAAGCTCACCACGCCGATCCACGGTACGAGGTAGCCATCATCAGCACACTGATCACGTAAAGAGTCGATTAGGATTATCATTAAAAACAAAAGTGTAAACAACATAATAATAAGACATACATGGTAAATAAATCACACTAGATTTTCAATATAAATGGATAGAGTAATTGCTGGAACGATTAAACCTCAAGGGTTCATTACGTTGGTTAATGATAGTTCCGTATTTATTCCACCCAAACGGTTCATTGAGATAAATTGCTCTGTCGCCAATACCGCCCATCCACTTACCTACATCGTCCTTTGTTTGTGTGGAAACCTTATTAACTAACTTCTAGAACAACACTAGAAAAACTTTATCGCCCCAACTTGTGTTGCGTAGAACCCTTTAATTAAACAAAAGCATTCTGAAGCAAAACTCATTGGCATTAAGATTAAAATCGATAGCAGGGACGATTATGAGTCGGAAGCATTAAAGTGAAAATTATTCACAGAGTTTATGAAAAGATTATCCGAGCGTAAAGTGTGCAGGTTTATATTTTGCTGAAACTTCACGCCGCTTCCTTCTAGTATTATTCGGATCTGTATTCCGAGGAAATTGGTCCATTTCATGTGATAAAAAAATAACGTACATATATATATATATATACGAGTAAGTACCTAATTTGTTATTTTTCTTTTCTTTAGTTAAGTATTTTTCATATTCTATTTTAAGAGATAAAATTATACTATAGTCAACGTCTTTGCAAATATGTGTACAAAATATATACGAAGTCAAAGGTTAATCAAAACCAAATTCCTAAAACCGTAAGGAAGAAACAAATGTTCTAAATAAACAGTCACTTATTTATTTTTCACACATATTGTATTATATTTTTAAAGAAACCGGCAAGTTGTGTGATTAACAAACGTCTAATCATACATACTACCTCCGCCAGGTTCCGGTAGAAAGGGTAAGCCTGTAAATACTAACTTTGCGTCAAAAGAGTTGACATCTTTACCCATGTTCTAATAATTAGAAATCCCTAATATTGTGAAAACTAGAAGTAAGATAAACGGATTTCGGACTCCAAAGCGAACAATCGTATAGAAAATGAAGCCGTAGCACCACAAGTTATGCTCTGATTTTGCTAAGTAGGCCGTCGACACGTCGTCATTAGGAACATTATTTCGTCAGCGGTGAAAGGAGATGATAATATTAGAGCCGGGATTCGCCGTCACATCACATGCGTAATTCAATAAGACCTGTTTTACAGGCACACGCGTCGTTCTGAAAGGTTATTAAAGAGCCTATTTGCAACCATTTTAATTAGTACGTCTACATTCTGTCGTTGTGGTGTAACTAAATGTGGAATTGGTAAGGAAATTTTGCGGTAAAAAATCCTACGATCCTACAAGAAATATACTCCACTAAACATCACTTGGAAATATTATGATTAAATCCATATCCATATAGCATACCAACACTTGCATAGATGCAAGAGTGATTTAGCTTGGATATTAGTATATTTATTTATAAGTAGGTAATCTGATTAAAATTGAGTATATGTCTTCTAATTGTGTTTTGTTTATAAAACTGTAATCATTAATTTAAAAACGAAAAGTATGTAAGTGTTCCGTAAGGATTCCGTCGAGGTGACAAACGTCTCCTCTTTTCATTATTTGGCTACTTAGCAATAATACATTCAATACTTCGTACCTTAAAAACTACTGAACGGACATTGTTCAAAATAATTTAAAAGATAGAGTGAGGGGACACAACTTTCATGATTTCGAAAGTTACTGCCTTATCATTGATTTTGTTTCAAAATCAGGTACATTGTTATTCTTTTTCAAGATATGACTCGCGATAGTCCACATGATTATAGATAAGTACACACTGAAAAATAATTTTCATCTCTTAGTATGGCGGACAACTCTAATCTTTATACATAAAGAATAGAGGGACTTTGGACCAAAAAAATGAATAAGTTGAGATATGGCTTTAAAAAACGTTATATTTTTTCTATTACAAAATGGAAAACATCAGCCCTAAATTCTATCTGGATATGCGAAATCTTAAAAATAAGGTCATAAATAAAATAAGTTGTTGATTGCCATAATTGATTTATGTGAATGAATTTCAACAATTAATAATATGAAAACATTTTACACCTCATGATTAATTCACTCAAACTGACTTATCCCACTACAAACTAAAAAAGTGTCCACATAATCAAAAACCATACAATCATTCTCTTCTCCTCTTCAATCTTTTACAATCTGGTCCCAGTAATGTATGAAAGCGTATTCATCTCCTTTATAATAAAGACTACACCTTACTATCAAATTTCATCTAAAAATTTCTGAAAAACGTTTTGCTTTTCAATATAATTATATTGTATCGTGTTAGCCGTGGTAGCGTAATGGCTAACGCATGCGTCCAAAACTCATAGGGCGCGGGTTCGATCCAGGCCGAAACGCATGCTCCACTTAGGCAATTTTCTGACCTAGTGTGCATATTGTTACAATTACCACGTGCTAACAACGGTGAAGGAAATCATTGTGATGCAACCTGCATACCGAGATAACCGATGTGTCAAACCTGCCAAGCCACCTTGGACAAGCGTGGCAGGTATACTATCCGTTCCCCTACAGTGAGAGCCCCGCGCCCAGCAGTGAGAAAGGTAAGGGCTGTTTTATATTGTTATATATTCTATCATTAAGAACTACTATGTAAGAACATTTTAAATAACAAAATGTAGAATATTCTTGAGTACGGCAGCAGTAAAGCCACAAACTTTTGCTTATCTCCTCGCAAATTACACGTCATTGTCTCACACAAGGAAAATTACATAGCCTTAGGCCTCTCGCTTCTTGTACGCTTGTATTAATGTTTACTTTTGTATTTTACTGCTTCGCTAAGTTGCTCAAATTACAAGTTTAATATTTGGAGTGGGTGGTGTAAACAACATCCGAAATTGCCTTTCTTTGTTAAGAAGCTGGATACTATATACACTTCGAAGAATCTATTTAATCAATTTTCTTGAAAGATATATTATGGTGGATCATTGAAAGTCAAAAGGCTTTCTTCAAAAAAATCTTAATTGAATTTTGATCTCCAGTTGATTTTGATGGAGAGCATTTAATGTACTTTGTATGTATGGAAAATAACAAAATTCAATTTGTTGCGCTAACGTCTTTTCGAACCTTTTCTTCAAAATATTATTAAGTTACAACCAAACTCCCTCTCAAACAATAATTTATACACCCTTGTGATTAATGTTGTTCATATACTTCAATAAATAGATTACATAGAAATAAGACAAGAAATTAAATTAGAGAATAATGTGACACTAATTGAAAGGAATAAAGATAAAATTGATAATAATAAGGCCCCTGATAATGTCAGAGGTACGTCTGGGTCGAAAACAATCTCAATGTGTTTAGAGTGTTAAATATTTAGACTTTGGTCGAATACGTCTTATTTAAAGCGTTATGAAGTAACGCCGTTATCGCATAGCCACATTAGTTTTTTCCATGGTTTCACCAGACTGGCAGATGGCCCACCTGATGGAAAGGGGTAACCATCGCTTATGGACATTTTTAATACCAAAGGTGGTACCAATATGCTGCCACTCTCTAAAGGGATACTGAAACCTGGCCACTAATGCCGGAACACTACCCAAGGTTGTTATGGCGGAATACTTTAGACCAGCGAAGGCAGCCATCCGGGCGGGCAAATAGCCTACTACCTAGCTGGGGGGTGTGTTTGTCGCCTCTTACGATAAGCCGTCCAGAAGCAGGAAATTGTATTCTTTCTCTGTCAATATTTAACGTCATTAACATTCTCGCGTCTCAAATAACGCATTAAACCCTTCGTCATATCTATACCATATCTAACCATCCATATCTAACTATAGTACTATATTGCGAAACAGGATATATCTGTATGTAGTTTAAACATGTTTTTTTAAGATCTACTTAATAATCTGCACCACCTACATTGCCAGTTTAGGTTAAATTATTCCTTAAATAAGGTTGTCTGGAAGAGATTGCTTTAAGCGATATCTATTGATTTATATCATGACAATATTGTAATTGTGCATTTATGAAATTATATATTTGGTAAGCAATAAAGTATTATTGTATTCTATTCTATATATGTAAGACTACGGAAGATGAAGCCGCACTACTAAACTGTTAATATGGGATCGTCGATTATACCTCTGTTAATGACGCGACTCAGGATGATTTTAAAGTTTGTTCAACAGGTATACCCAAAACCATTTGAGGAATTCCAAAAACTTTTTCATGGCAAATATAACAATAGAGTTGTCGGCCGTCTTAGCAACTGTCATTGTATTTAATTCGCAGGAAATTACGTTCACATTTACGGCCTTTGATTTCATTTTGCAAACGTTTATTTGACGCGTCAATAAAAACCTAATGGATATTGTAATTGCGTAGGGTCGTAGCTCAACTCCGTAATTTTATGAATTTTTTATCATTTACTTCTGCAAACATTTATACTCAGTTTTTATGATACAAATATGATGTTTCGTATTTTTACCTGTATTCTATAATTCGTATTGTTACGAATCGCGAGACTCGAATTAAAATGCCGTTAGAATTACTATAGAGTTTATTAGAACTACACAAACACGTATAACACAGGTACAAATATAACCGAACACAACAAGTCCAAACGTAATGCAGAAGGTCGTAATTCCATAAAACGCGCAAAGTCCGTCACTTATTAGATTCCCGATTGTAGCACACACGTCTCGCTTCGCTCGTGGTTCTCGCTTGACTGCCTCCCCCCTCCATCAGGTTATTGTTTTATACTGTAAAAATGCAATATGTCCGCCCGGCAACGTGGACTGAATTTCCTAGAATCAGGTTTTACTTAAAATCCGTAATACCTGGCTAACGATTACAATACAACAATAGGCCGTATCCCAATAAGTTAACAAAAGAAGATGACCATAAAAGAATTTCAATGTTATTAGTTCAAATGCCGACGGGTAATAAATGTGCTTTGTTTCAGATAAATGCAGGTGGATTTTGTTTCTGTCGGGGCCTGAGTTGTAACAGTATTTAGGAGTTCCGTCTTTGAACATCACGATCATTTGTCCCAGCATAATAAATTGGACACCAGGACTATTTGGATATTGATCTATTCACATACAGGCTAAATAGCATAAAGTTAAATGAAAAAATCTGTACATTATTAATAATGAATGACATACTTAAAATGTTAAGTTTTTGTTAAATATTATATTAATTATTTAACTTCTTATATCTATTTACCATCTATGAATGTTTATTAATGGCTTTTTCTTACGTAATAATTATATTGTAATTTAGTTAATAATATTAGAGCTGTTAGCCCAAATAATATAAAATAAAGTTAATTAAAATAATAACCAATCTTCGTTTCGATTTGATTCATACTCAATGTGGCTTTGTCTACTAGTATTTTTCTATGTAAGTACTAATCTAATATCTACGTTCATAACTATCTACTCTTCATTTTCCATTCTAAAAAATTCTCACTTGCAGAGACATGAACAAAGAACAAATTTACTTTCCGTAATTGTAATGACGTATAGAAATGTAACTCATGGAGATATAATAAATATCGTAAGCATGACGTGTACAGCAGCTTGCGTGACAGCATTACAAGTGTATCCAAAACAGGTTGTGGTAACAAATCGATAAATAATATTAACATATTTGATACAAATTATGACATCCTCATGAATATAGATCACAATGTCTCTGCACCCTAAAGCCTTATCATTGCTTTGACAACCCCCGACATAATTCATTTCGATAGTTCATCGAACGTGACGTCATTATAATTAACATCTAAATTAATAACAAGATTGTTAGTACCTACGTGTAGTACGAAATTATCGAATGGTATTGAACAGAGCGTCGAATACTTATGTAATACCAATTTAAATAAGTGGCTATATGCGACTCGAGTTCGCATATATAAGACTTCTTTATATATTAATTTGTGTAATAAATCTGCAAGGCAGATATTAAAATTTCTATTGAATGTAAGTTTAAAAAAATACATTAAATTTAAGGATTGAGTATTCTATTTATTACAGTCGGCTGTAGCGATGGCCTGACTGCGAGAAAAATATTTTTTATTTTTTCCGGCACATAATATATATATTTTTTAAAGACATGTTATTTTTTCCGACTTCTAAAAAGGAGGTTCTCAATTCGACTGCATGTTCTTTTATATAAGTTACGCGTTTTTCATTATAAAATGAAATCCCTTTGTTTCCAAGTCAGGATCTGATGAGTGAATCCCAGGGAAATAGAGAGTAATTGTAAATGCTGTGCACTCCTTTAATGAATTCACACATCAGAAACGGTTTGTAATATAACATAATAATGTGTGTGCTGTTGGTGTGCCTTTAATAAATAAGTATAATGTGACAATGAAGAGCACAACAAAGGTATTCAACTATCGGCCTATTATGTTTCGGCTGGAAGTAATCTCGCCAGGCAGACGTAGTACCCAACGTCAGGGAGATATAAAGCCTCTATTAATGTCATGCGGTGATTTAGATCTTGATATACTCACACCTTACGAGTAAAATCAAGTATTAATCTTTTTGGATTTTTTACGAAAGATTTCAACACTATGTACACTTGTACAGTTATATTAGCTTCAAGACGTTTTGGCAATAGTAGTATTTGTATATTTACAGGAATTCTAAACTTGAAATTTAAACGAAACGAATTAGGATGATAATGAGTACGAAATGTCTGGAGTTGAAGAAATTTAGTATTAAAAATTATGTTTCATATTAATATGTATTATTTTAATATCATTTCATATTATTAGTTTCATATTAAGTACTTCCTATATATAAAAAGTATTAATTTAATTATTTATTTGCTGACCATACACTACTACAAACGCAAAAGCTTCTCGAAGCTAATTTATTTGTATATTATTTAAAATAGCATGACTGCTGCGAGGTATGCACACTTGTTTCCACGTCACATGATTTATACGAAATTTGTTATAGATATACAAAGATCATAAGTAGCATCTCAATATTCATATTCGTCTACACAGTTCTGCGCAAAAGTATCTAATTGTCTGTATGTGTCTATACTAAACTATATACGGCACTCATTCTGATTGAAGATTTCGATATATATTTGTATGATGAAATGTCTTTATCAAGGAAAAGCGCAAGTACGACTTGTTTGGAAGCTTCCGTTTTACGCGATTTTTTCTGGACTTCTTACCGCGACTGCACTTTCACTGCACTCTGTATTAAACTGAACCTACTGCCGCTCTTAAATCAGTTACTACGTAGTCTGCTGCAGCCTATCTGTGGAGGCTCTATCTCTGGCGTAGACTTTACGATGACTAAGATGATTATAAGTATAATTTCCTGCAGTCATGCTGTCTGTCGTAAGAGGCGACAAAACAGCCCACAGCTAGGTGGCAGGGTATTTGCCCGTCTGGATGGGTACCATCCCTGGTCGAAAGTATGCCGCCATAACAACCTTAAGTTGTGTTCCGGCATTAGTGGACAATTTCCAGTCTCCCTTAAGAAAGCAGCAGCGCATTTGTAGGACCTTTGGTGTTGAAAATGTTCATAGGCGATGGTAAACGCTTTTCATCAGGTGGACCATCTGCCTGTCTGCTGAACTCATGCAATACAAATAAAGGCAGAGCCGAAGTGTATTCCTAGAAAGTAGCGTGAAAAGCTCTAGTAGAAAATACATTCAAATGTATTTTTGTTCCCTTCACCTCCATTTCTCTCAGATTTTTCTTTTTTGTATTAAAGAATTATTGTGGAGCTGTTATATGGTACATAATTCTTGTCGTTGTGAATAAGAAATAACAGATAGGGGGATATTTACGTCGTAGCCGAGGAAATCATAAAAGTCAATAACATCCCTAACTCCCGGTATTTTATACTGTTATTATTCTTTTGAATCTTTTACTCGGTAAACGTTGTCTACCTTCATTTTATAAATTTATAGATATTGTCTGTATAAAAAACGATTTTCTTACAATTGGTAAGCTCGTGGCTGGCGTGATAAAAACATCAGTTGCATGTTAATTTGTTATTTTTTGGGTTCCACATCCATTTTAACAAAAGCGAAGCCCTTATACAATAAACGTCTATCCGTGCAGGAACGGAGAAAGAATACAATTTCCTGCGGCCGGGTGGCCTGTTGTTAGAGGCGACAAAACAACCCATAGCCAGGTGGTAGGGCATTTGCCCGACTGGATGGCTACCACCCCTGGTCTAAAGTATGTCACCATACCAACCTTGAGTTGTGTTTCGGCATTGGTGTCTAGGCTCCAGTCTCCCTTAAGTGAGCAGCAGCGCATTTGTAGCAGCTTCTAACTTTCTCTAGTTTCTTCTAGTTTTAAATAATAAGACTTTGAATTTTGAATAAAACTTTTTAAAAGGTTTAAAATTTAAATACAAGCTTTTGAGATCCTGGATATCAGGTAGCAGCAGAGTGCTAGCCAAGACAAGTAAAACGAGCCCAAACTCGACGGGTGCGTCCTGTTTAGTACAGGAGTTCCTGTTGCCACCTTCCGACTTCATCAGATCAGCTCCATATTATTGCATTATCACGCGATATACATATGCGTGCAAAATTTCAGCTCAATCGGAAACCGGAAAGTTGGTCAAATTTAACTTGCAAGATTCCACCCGAACTTACATACATAGGTACATCCATTGCAAGTTAAATAAAAGCTTGCGTTAAAAACGAGAACGGACTAATACACTAGACGGACGGATACACTAGAACTATTGTTATTCCTTAGAATTCTTCTTTTAATATCGTTAATAAATTGAACCAATTCAATGTCATGACCATAACTGTGGACAATAAACGCTTGTAAAAGCGTACCAAGCTCAAATTAAACAAGAAATTAAAAAATAAACCAACAAAACACAAAGCAATCACTTTCTATTCATAGACGTTTTCTTTTCTTTTATTCATTTGTCGTCCCTCCAATCCCCGACTGAGTTTTCAACAAAACGAACATTAAAATTCAGTAATAGCCTTCCGGGAACCTAAGTAAACGGGCTGCCTGTGTTATGGGAAAAAAGGTTTTCCTGTCAGACATTTGGTAAATCGTCCACATTACGCTTGCCTACGTTAAAGATTTCGTTTATTGCATGTATTCAGCAGACAGACAGACGGCCCACTTTATGGAAAGCGGTTACCATCGCCTATGAACATTTGTAACACCAAAAGTGCTACCGATGTTCTGCTGCCTCCTAATGGGAGACTGGAACCTCGCCACTAATGCCGAAACACAACTCAACGTTGTTACGGCAATCCAGATGGGTAAATACCCTACAACGAGGCTGTGGGTTGTTTTGTCACCTCTTACGACAGGCCTCCCGGACGCAGGAAGTTGTTTAGCACGTTATTCGATAATCCAATATGTGAGTTTTTTTTAGGTGGCCAATATTGTTTTCTTTTATACTAGCTATAACTGTCACTTCGGGCGGGACTTGGACTTTATATATTCATATGTTTTAATCCTATAAAAGATCAAAATGATAGATATATAGAAACATAAAATAAAATTCCTATTGAAATCCCTAAAACTTGATTGAAATCCGTATCTTTCGGGTCCAAGGTCCAATAACATTGAAATGTATAAGGGATTCATTTAAAGCTATACTGAACCCTCATATCATTGGAATTTTCATATGTACTCGAGTCCCAGGGCTGATTTACGACGTTGCCGCCTTTAGGATGGTAGAGAAGAGATGGGATAGAGGATAAAACAGGACGAATGGGATAAAGATGGAATAAAGGAGTAGAATAAGGTAAGTTTGGAAAGACGGGATAGACAGGGGTGAATCGGGCCATCGGAACTTTCACTCATCGTACAAATCACAATTATAGGTCAAGGCTAACTATTTCACACAGATATTCTGTGAGATATTGGGTGTGTAAATTTTGAAAACAATTACATTATTTCTTCTCAAATAAAACTAATGAAACTCAAAAATTGCTCCCATTACTAAAACTATCCAAAGCTATTTTAAACAAATAGAAAAACATTTTAAGATTATGACAATAAAAGCAATGAATTTAAAGTCAGTTTCTATTTTGTCTGGTCTGAAATTAATTCAAGAAAACACAAAACTTTATGGTATCGCCGCTGCGTACCAAGGTATTCAAGTTGTTCTAGATTCAGAGCGCTCTTAACTTAGATATATTAAAATGAACTTTGTTGAGTTATAAAAGCTCTGCTGGATAATTTACATAAGACAAACCTTAAATATAAAATATTTTTTTAGATTTTCCTTGGTGATAAGAAAATCGATCACCGGTCATACTCAAAAGTTTAAAGGACTGACCTGATAAAATTTGCTCAAAAAAAAATTGCTCATTATATTACTCGTCGAACTATACTATACTATATATACTAATAATAATATATAATATAGCTTAATTTACAAAGGATAAAAATTATGAATAGAAAATGGTCCCAATCACCGTCAGTAGCAACGCAGGACAGCACCTGAAGCCACAAGCCTGACTCCTATTTTGAGACTGCTAAAAAGCGGGCTCTCCTCAGCTTCGTTGACAAGACGTTTTCATACACCAACTTGCTAAACGAGTAGTCCCTAAGCTTCTGTGATTTGGGCTCTACTGGATAATTTTGGCTCGGGCATGCTAGAGACCATGCGCTTCAGACCTGAGCCAAGTATAGGAGCTCAAAGTCACACTTAGTGACGGATTTATTAGTTTGCCAATGAGGTCCACAGTACTTTAAACTGAGGACAAAAAAGCAGGTAAAGCTACATTGAGATTTTGTGTATTTCCAAGCCACCCAGCCTAATTTGCAGGGTTAGTAGTTTGGGAATATTTTCTTATTTAATAAAATATAAATTTTCGTCGTCCAAAATGATCTCGTCTAATGTTCATAACGTTTTCTGCAGAAAATAAAAAAGACTTAGTATAATGTGTTCTAATCAAGAATTTAAGCAAAGACAGGCAATAAAGATTGCTTAGATACTATGAAAAAATATAAAAGAACAAAAATATTAGAAACTAGTAGTTTCAACACATTCTTTACCTACTCTGTTATTTAATTAAAGTGGAGTAATAAATAGTACAGAATTAATTTGCAATTGCATATTCAAAGAAATGTAAAAACCTCCGCTTACCATGCTAATATTATTTTACAATAAAAAAACAACCAATACCCGCGATAAGTCAAACCGTACATGACATATAGCATCACCGTTAAACGGGAGCGTTCGATGTCGCAAACGTTATTGGTCTGTCCCATCTGTCCCAGTAAAATACCACTACGTGTTGACGACATGAAATGGTGACACGGAAGCAAATATCGTCACGTAAGTAGACAAATTCAATACCGTAGCCACAACGAGAGAAATTGCTTCTTGAAAGGTGGCCATGAAGAAATTATCACCGCGCATTTGCTGTAATTCATAAAATATAACCTCTATATAAAATCAGATCTATAAAATCTCGTTAGCCAATCGATGCATATTGAAATGTATGTATTACCCGTACAGAAACGGAGAAAGTATACAAAATCCTTCGGGTATGGCTTTTTGTAAAAATCGACAAAACAACTAGTAGCCGTATAGTAAAGCATTTGCCGTAGCACCTGGATGAATATTTGCATGGCTACCACCCCTGGTCTAGAATATGCCGCCGTAACAATTTTGGATTGATTTATAGACATTCAATGTTACAAATTATATATAATGTTAGATTAAAAATACAGATGGGCATATCTTGGTTGTGTTTACTTGCTAAGTAAAGCTTAATGAAAAGTACAATACGCATAAAATGTAACTTAAGAGTCTATAATTACTAGTATTAATACGTGAAGCAAAAACTTTGTACCCCTCTTTTACGAAAATTGCGGAGACTGAGGAGTATGAAATTTCGCACACTTTTTGCCAATGCAATAATATAGTACCATGGAGCTGATCTGATGATGGAGTGGGAAGGTGGCCATAGGAACTCCTGTACTAAAAAAGATAGACCCGTCGTGTTTGGATTCGTATGTTAATATCGCGTGACAGTGCAATAATATGGTACCATGGAGCTGATTTGATGATGGAGTCGGAAGGTGGCCATAGGAACTCCTGTACTAAACAAGATAGACCCGTCGTGTTTGGGCTCGTTTTACTTGTCTTGGCTAGCACTCTGCTGCTACATGATATGCAGGATCTCAAAAGCTTGTATTTAAAAACATTAAAAAAAACAACTAAAAAATGAAAAATAAATAATAGTTTTAAAAAAAGACTAAAAAAATACGCTTTCATAAAAAATCCAACTAAAAAACAGAAAATAAAATTTAATACATTTGGTTTCTGATGAATGGGGTCTTACCGTGTAGTGCAAAAAATAAATAATTGAATTGAATAAAAAAATGAATGTACATTATTGTAAAAAAGCGTGGGGTGTATTATAATATCTTAAAAAGCGTTTTGAATACACCCCACGCTTTTTTACAATAATGTACATTCATTTTTTTATTCAATTCAATTATTTATTTTTTGCACTACACGGTAAGACCCCATTCATCAGAAACCAAATGTATTAAATTTTATTTTCTGTTTTTTAGTTGGATTTTTTATGAAAGCGTGTTTTTTTTACATTAAGTGGACTTATTTATAATTTTATACTTAACTGTAACTAACTCTATTTTTTTACATTTTAGTTAATAACTTAAATAATAACCTAGCCTCCTTACTCAAAGAGTTGCTTACAATAATGTTTATTCCTCCAATATGCAATGACGAGTCTGGCAAGAATGTCCTTCTAATTGGCTGGGTTTGGCCACATTCCAGAACATGCCCAACATCTTCTATATTGCTACAGTGCTATTTTGGTCCTTGAAACTTACTTAAGTAACCACGCTCTAAGTCTGGAAAGTTCGGGGATCCCAGATATATTCCAACAATATATAAAACGCAGTTTTAATACGTTTTCACCATATGAAAGTACAAAGTGATATTGTGATTCCAGGCCGCGCTGAATTCCCGTTTTTTCGAGGGACGCTCCCTGTCCCACATTCATGCTTTATGCACGCCCGTTTAGTTTTTCGACAGCAATTCAATCGTAACTTTTTGCTGAAATAGGGAGACGAGTTTTACGAGTTAGTCAGACTAGAGAGCCAATCTGGTTTTAACCTGGTTTTACGTGTTTTTATAGCAAACAAATTAGTTACATATTGATAAAGAGCATGGTATATTAATAATAATATCAGCTTGTCAACGTCCTACTGTGGGGTTCTGACTTAACTATTCGATACTCAAGAGAGATTGGCAAATTTTACACATCGGCAATATTACTGTGCAACTCTTCTCGCTATATTTTACTTCTTAATTTTGACATTGTGCACTAGGTCTAAAAACGAACTAAACTAAATGGTGGTAGACTTTTATCATAATTGGAATAATAATCGGAATGAGTAGCGAGTTTCTTAATCACCGCGGTATCTCATAATAAGTTTTTATTATTTAATATCAAAATACCTTCCTCAGGGAGGTGTGCGTGCGCAGGGGGCTGGCTGCATTGCTACGTTCTATGGCAATGCTAATTCACTGTGCGAATTATAAACCAGCCTTCCGGTAATGGATATATTCAAAGAGTTTCTTGTTTTCTTTGAAGAAACTTTTTATATTTTTTTTATTTCATGATTTCAGCACACAGACAGACGGGCCACCTGATGGAAAGTGGCTACCATCGTCTATGGACATTATCAAAAGTGCTTCAAATGCGCTGCTGCTTTATTAAGGGAGACTGGAACTTGGCCACTCATGCCGAATCATAACTCAAAGTTGTTATAGCGGCATACTCTAGACCAGGAGTGGTAGCTATCCAGACGAACAAATGCCCTACCGCCTGACTGTGCTGTGCTGTGCTTACGACAGGCCGCAGGAAATTGTATTCTTTCTCCGTACCTGCACAGATAATCTTTTAATACTTAATTGAAATTCCATGGTCTAAAGATAAATATTTCATATAGTAATTTCGTAATAACACAACAGACAACAAGTATCACGTTTAACCTCTCTTCCAAACCTAATGGCTACATTTACTCCGTTTAATTTAAAAATACGAACATTTGTTACAATTTCTCTTCACGAGTACTCTTTATTAAGTACGCGCCGGTGCTCTTGAAGAATTCTGTCGTCGGCAAGACAAATTCGACCGCGCACCTTTCATAATTCATGCCACCTTAACAAAACAACGCGCGCCCCCTTCGTGGCTTTTAAGCGCGGACGAGAGCAGCCCTCGATTCAGGCCGATAAGACACGGAGGGGAGATCATAACTCATCTATGCCCAACTTGGCACCGGTCCACGACAGTGCCCATAATCACATTTTTGAAACAAAAAAACTGAAACTTAAAAGATATTTATCGTATCTAAGTTTACCTCTACTTGTTTATAGAGGAAACGAAAATACATCTCGAAATTGGTAACGTAATATTTCTATTTTTAGAAATAAATTATCTACTGGAAATGTAATACGAAGCTGTTTATAGATAGGAGATTTAATGATAACGTCGCCAGATCAAAAATATCATTGTAAGATGGAACGTATCGTAAATCAGTAGGGGATGAGGACGGAATTGAAACATCGGTGGCGGTGGCGGCGGCGACGGCGCGGCGGCGCGCGGCTTGATTCGGAGCGGAGCTTGAGGCGCGTGCGCGTGGCGGATGGGTGCGCGGGGTGTGGGGGGGCGCGGGGTGCGGCGCAGCCTCCCAGCTACTGCACTCCGCCGCCGCCCGCCGCCCGCATCGATCCCGCCCGGGCCGCAGCCTCCGGCGAGCTGGGCCTCAACGCGCGCGACCCGCACGCGCGCCCACGCGACCTCCACGCGTTTTGCACGACGCGCGCCGCACGCCGTCGCCTGCACGCACGCCCGCCCTAAGGTCCACACACACTCCCGCATCACACCCTGCACTCACAACAATAACAGTTATCGCCAGTGTTGCAGACTATCATTGTGCCTTACGTAACCTTTAAGGTTTCGTGCGTAGCTCATATATATTTAACGTTATCGACAGGTTATGTGTGTGTCAGTGCCCGCCGACAAACCACCACCGCGCGGTGACCCTCCTGAAGGCCCCGTCTTATGAGCGTGTCACTCGAGCTCCTCTATTATGTTGCGGTGAGGCCACCGAGTGATCGTAAGCGCTAAATGATACAACAATCAGTTGCTAATTATTGTTTTGCGCTGTAATATACGAAGGCTACACACACATAGCCCGTAACCTCGACACGTTGAAGTGTAGATTAGATATCTTTTTGCGATTACTAACTTTAACTTGATAGAGATTAAGTTCAAAATTAAATGACATGGACTTGAAAACTTGAAATGACTTACCGAAGAACCTGAATTAAACGGCTACAAATAGAACTTTGAAATGTATTTGTCGACCCTATACCTATCGTAATATTATGTACGGTTTTCATTCACATTTAGCCGAACATCAGCCGCCGGCTCTCGAAAGTTTTTCCCTATAATAAAAATGTTACAAACTTACGAGACATTTTACGAAATATTTATCATCTTATTGAAACAAAAAGTATTTCTAATTTAACCAACAGATTTGAAATTAAATTCTCAGCTAAATTCAATTTCCGCTGTAATGTGTAACTTTTATGCAATTGTTAGCTTATATAGTTATTAATTTAATATCACTCAATTATATGTAAAGTCGTCATATTCAAATTACATGTCATACAGACTATATTGCCAGTGGCATCATACACATATTTTAATATTATACAATAATGCGGAAGAATATACACATTACATTACATATATTTATATATATATATAAGTTTGTATGTATGTTTAAACATGCCTAACTCATAATATACCAGTCCGATTAAAATCCTGTTTATGGTTAATTTATTGAAGGAGTTTGTTGAACAGGATTACATAAAGCAGAACTTCAATCTGCAAACTAAAGGAGTAGCGAAAGTTTAACAAATATAAAACCATTGCGTACTAATTAGTTAATCATTAAATTATTCCTTTCAATATCACTTTATAAACCCACGTATTGTGACCCAAATTTGAAAAGCAAATTTCTTTGTTTTATGATCAAACAATTTTAAACAAGAGCCAAAACATCCCGAAATAGCAGCGAGGCTAATTTAAACCTGCCATTTTCACTTTCGGGGAAATCTCTTTGTATTTTTTTAGTTGAATAACGGCAACATATGTTGTGATTTTTTACGTTATATATTTTTTCATTTTTCGATTCATATAAATCCTTCAGTTAGGGTTACCAACCATACTTGATAATAACGTATCCTACTTTATTTTTGGTAAATATACTTTTGCATATAAATAAAGTATGTGAAAATACTCTATTTCCAATATTAACTCTGACGCGTAAAATGAAATACTTACATGGATAATTACTGAACTATTATCGATCCAGCTTTCACTGAAAGAGTTTATTCAGTAATGAATCTAAAATGGCGAGAAGAAAGGAACAGGACATCTATAAAATTAATAAAAAATGAATTATTTGTTTATTTAAATTTAAATTAGGAATGTAAAGATAGCTTCCAAAAATTTAAGGATAATGAATAGTTGTTGGCTTGTGCTGGAAGCACACAAAAGTAGTGCCTCCAAGAGAAGAAATAAATGAAATTTTGAAAAATACTTTTCTTCTACCAAATACTATATTTTTTCCCTAGTTAAAAAGTGTAATAAGTAATTTTTCTCAGAAATAATTGGTGACCCTACCTTCAGTCCTTCTCTGTTTACATTTTATAAACAAAACTTATTTTCTACGACATCAATTTTCTCTCGAAAGTAGTTAATCTTTGCTCTTACAAGGCTATTTTTGACATACTTTTCTTCTGCTTTTGATAATTTGATCAAAATATTCATCTACTTATATGTATAACTATCGATTACTAAACACTTACAATTCATCACTTATCTCTCTGCAAAAAATTTTCAAAGAGAAAAAAAATGAAGTAAAAAGATTAATATAATAATTCAGTTTTCGTAGTATAATTGAAACTGAAAAAAAATTATATGTTAACAAAAATGAGTGAAAATTACTTAAATAAAATACATTTATATTGCTATTGCTTTCAAAATAAATTTTAAATACTGTTTTCTTAAGTTTTCGCGTCTAATAAACATAATAGAATTACATTTTAACGGTTTGGAGCGCCATAATTTATTTGATTTTTATTATTCCGACGTTTCGGCCACTTTTCGCCGTAATCACGGAAGACAAAGATGTCAAGTGTCAAGGAGTATTGTTACAGTTTTATGTAGCCCTTAACGTTTTCATTTTAATTATTTAGTTTTAATTTCGTTTATGGTTATTTTTTGCTCTATGGTAGTCTGATCTAATTTACCACCGCTTCGCAACATGTTGTGGCTTGAAGATAAGAAGCGGCGCAAGAAACTCTTCAGCAAACATGCTAGCTCTAATAATTTTATAATTAAAATGGGTGAAAGACAAAATAAAAAGATTTTTTTTATCAAGTTGGTTTGTGTTCCGGTACGGTCCGGCATGCAGAAAGAGCTCACAATGTCTTGAGGTCTGGCAGGTAATTTTTGCTGGGTTTAGGTCTTAAAAGTTTTGATTAGTGGATTAATAGAGAAGATGTTTGGCAAGTGCAATCTGTCTGGGATCTAAAGCTAGCTAAATAAAACTTTTTTTAAATAAAACTTTAACAATATTCATTGACACTTGACTTGTGTCTTCCGTGATCACGGTTACTGAAAAGTGGCCGAAGCGTCGAAATAATAAAAATCTAATAAATTACCGCACTCAACCGTTAAAATGTAATTTTATTTTCAAATACTGTTGAAGCTTGAAAACATTCCCTAACGGAAATATTTTTCCATAATTCAACAGTTTATTTTCCTTATTATCATCAGTTGTTGGCCTTCTCCGAAATGGCCAATATGGCAGAGTGGACATATTTAATCATGTAATTACAAAGATGATTAGCATATGTAATAAGTAAACCTTATACAATCTAAGCCTGAGTCTCGGCCTAGCTCTTAATCACAGTCAATTAGCATATCACGTTTGACAAAATGCATAAAACTACCACAACTAGAATATAACAGAACAAATATTGTGCCAGATCTCTGCATAATACTTCTCCGAAACGATTTTTTATGCGGTCTTATTATTTCTCCATTCTTTGCAGTTAAAATTAAAATATCGTAAGCGACATATAACTTAAGATACTTCTCATTTTACTCGATTAAATTTAAAAATTAAATAATCAAAACATGAGACTATTTGTCAGCTTGTGAACATTGAAGAGTGCCGTGAAGGTAATTAAGTTCAGTGTTTTTGTTGTTTGAGCACGGAATCTTAATAATAATAATTATTATTAAATAACAAAAGACGCAATATCTAAAGTTATTTAAAACCGTGTGTTTTCTTTGAAAATATTTTTACGCTACTTAATACCTTGTTTTTTTTAAATTATCCACCTCAAAGTACAAACGTTAAAAGGGAAGTCATATTTTTCAAGCCTTCAATAGCGATTGTATTTCACTGCCCATTGCTTAAGACAAAAGAATATTAAAGAAGTTGCTTTTATATTTCATTATCTGTGTATCATTACACAGATATCCAGAAATACCCATCACATGATGCTCTGCATTTTTTGCTTACTTAAATGTATGGCGCCTTCGAATTCTTTGTTTTTACAAGTCATTTGCATTGTCATTTGTATTTGCTAAATTTCATCTACATAGGTCCAGTAGTTTTTGAGAATTTTTGATATGGCATACATATAGTTATATCAAGAAATGGACAGTCGAAACATTCACGCTGTGCCATCACGATATAGACGCGGACCGACCTTCCACCGGCGGTGGCCTCACTCTATAACACAACTCGGTCTTACCAATTTCAACCCGAGAGCTTCCGAGATCTCTCTAGCATCCGCTGTATTGTTTTATTGCGAGGTGGCGTGGAACATAGAATCAATATTGTCTCTTAACCTGGTGTGGCTAATCTCACTTGCCGACGGCAACTGGAGATCATCATTTGTGACTCTCCTACACTGCCGTTGGCTCGAGAAGAGTGCTCATCTTTTGCGAATATAACAGTGTCGCAGAAGCAGGCTGCTGTACCTGTACGAGACTTTATTCTATATAAATTTTCAATTAAGGTATAATTGGCGCTTATGATATTTTTACAAGAACACACGGGACGGATTTAATACAATTCCGTATTTGTTTAACAACATTTTTAACATAAGTTTTTATGAGTTTAAGTAAATATAGTGTCGGCTGGCTGTTTGCCAATTTTTAGTCATCGGAAATCACTCATCGTTCATTATCCATAATAGTCGTTTATGAGGTCCTATAGTGCGGTCGTGAGCGTATCTCGGCGGGAGTTAGCGGCAAAACGCAATGTTATATTAGGCGGTGCGGCGTTTTGAAAACCGTAAGCCGTCGGTCAGTGAAATAGTGAAAATGACTTCTGAAAAAGAGAAAATGGCGGCTGAGACCAAGTCGCCGTCGAACAAGAGCAACTGCACTTCACCTGGAAAGAAAGGTAAATTATAATCTATAAAAATTGGATAGCTTTATTTTTAAATAATTTATTTGTTAACACAATTCACAGCGATATTAAATTTTAAAAACCTTTCAAAAAAATAAACTATAGGTATTTATAAATTCAATTAGCTCATTAAACGTTTTTCTTCATTTTCGCTGATCGATAACAAATTATTACTTAAATTTTGGAGTACTTTATATCCAAAAAATGGTATAGGATTTTTTTTGCAGCGGTTTATAGTGGCCCACTTGAAAAAAAAACAGTTTCCAATGTACCATTTTTACTGATCGATAGCAAATCTCTGTCATAAAATTTGTGATATTTTGTATCCCGGGAATTACATGGGATTTTTCGTGAGAGTGGTTTCAAGTTATAAGGATAAATTAGCTTATTCCGTCCAACGTGGACAAAGTCGCTAGAAAATCCCAGTATATGAACAAAAAACAGTGTGTCATGGACAACGGCAGAACTTACAGCTAGAAGCATCTTTTCCAAGCTATCTTTTAACATTTATAGAACCAAATTTATGGTGTTTTAATATGGAAATAAAACGAATAATACCTAAAACTATCTATAATATTATAAAATTCTAAACATGCCAAGTCTCTACATTAAAGCTATTTAAAGCAACAATTGGAAAACACTATATAAACGATGAAGAACACGAAGCAACATTTTAGATTTCTTGTCTGTTTGTCGGTATGTCTGTTTGTTTGGGATTTACGTAAAAACTACTTGGCCGATTTCGATGCAGTTTTCGCTGATCGACAGCAATTTCTGGGGCTTAAAAATTGCCCTATTTATTATCCCGGAAATCCCGCGAAAATTTTCTGGGAATGATTTAAAATGGTCAGAGTAAAAAAATCGAATTAAAATGTATTTTTGTTACTGAACAAATAGCAAATTGTATGTAATAACATGTTTCATACTAATTTACCCGGGAGTGGTTTGCAGTTGTTCGGGTCCATAAAGATTAGCTTGTTCTGGCACAGTTTTTACATAGCTTACATTTATTTTTAAATGCTGCGATACTTTGCGTCCCGGGAATTTCAAGTCAAGCATGTGTCCTAGTATGTAAATTAAACAGTCATATTAATATTTTCCTTGATAGTCTATAATTAGTATATTTATTTACCTTTATTTATTTACGCTAGTGGGTAATTTATCAATTTAAATATTTTTTCTAGTATAAAGTGGTTTTATTTTAATTGTTATTTGTTTTCGCCGACATGAATTAACTGTCACGAATTTGATATATTTTCCAAAATAGGATGAACACAGGATGGTTGTTATCCTGCACGCGAGCATAAATTGGGTAGAAACCTCCAGCGATTAATAAAATAAATATAATCACAGCACATAAACGTCGCACTGCTGAGTTCGGGCCTCCCACTATAGGGGAAAGGACAGTATATCCACCACGTTTGTCCAATGCTGCTTGGCAGGTTTGATACATCGGTTATCTCGATGTGCAGGTTGTTTTTCTTTATCGTTAGCATGTGATAGTTGTAACACTATGCACATTAGGTCAAATAACTGCCTAAGTGTTGTATGCGTTCCGGTCAGGATTCGAACCCGCATCCCTTGAGTCTGGGACGCAAGCGCTAGCCATTACTCTACCACGACTACTGATAAAAAATGATTAACCTAAGTTTTTATTCATGATCACACAAAATCAGGAATAATATGCACAATGGACATCTAATAAGATTAGCGGTCGCCCGTGGTCGAAATTCGACCATAATAATTTAACAGATAATTTAACAATATTTAACAGATTTCGCCAAGGCTACACTGTTAATTTGACTTTAACAATAAACAAAAGAGTATATATGCGTGTGTGTGTCAAATACATGGTAATGTGTTTTATTGATTTAATGTATTTTTTTGTAACTACTCTACGGACTCGAGTTCTGTACCCTTTTTTAAAGCTTTATTTCTAGATTTAATTTTTAAAATTGTATACGCTAATTATTTTAGTTCTTGTGTGTGACATTAATTAATTTGTGCTGAAGTGTATGTATCTTACGAGTGACTTATTATATTAATTTATCCTAATTTTAATACTAAACTTATACTAGTGTAGAGTGTATCTGTTACATGCTGGTGTTGTGAGGAAGTGCATATGCAGTGTGGGCCTTATGTCTATACTTATATATTATCCTATCTAGTGCCATGTGTACAGACACAGAAAGGAAAAAACAACACACATGGGCACACATGGAGACAATGTATTATTACGCATAATTTAACCAAAAAAATACTCGTAGTATTCTGCACTCCTTCTCTATATAAACTATGTCTGTGCGAAGTTTCCGTCCGCCCAATTTTCGTAAAAAGGGGTACAACATTTTTGCTTCACGTATTAATATATAGATTACTTAAAAATACTATTCATAACGTTTAATAACGTAATCGTATTCAATTTACCTGCAAATAATATTATCATATCACACAGCCGATTTACTTCAGCCCGCCTATATCGGATTATGGTGTTTTTGTTACACAAATCGTTAAGCGTACTAACTACGAGTGTTTGAATAGCATTATATTTTTATGTCACGAATGTAATGCTACAAAAGTTAAAGGGCCCGATCAAACACTTGTATGGTGGGGATTAATGAGAAAAAAAGATTAGGAGATCTTAAAGGGAATTCCTACATGAACGTATGGTCAGGTCAATCTTGTTTTGACTATGGACCTTGTAACATATTTTTAGACCATATTACTCAAAATTAAAAGTCTTAAGATTTTTTTATAATTATTGCTTTAATTGCTTTTTAAAAATGTGTGCCAAATAATAAAACTTCAGAAAGCTGAAAAAGAATTACAGTATGTCACCAAGTCATGTTAGATATAGAAGAATTTCCTCCATACCCGTGCAAAAAAAGCCTATTCCAGTAATCACTTCAAAGGTCTCAATCATATACTGTCTTAAAAGTAACAAGCATTAAGCCTTAGCTGAGCGACTGCAACAAGGCGAAGGAAAGATGACACGGAAATAAACAAGTAAACTGTCACTTGAGGGACTTCACGCCTTGGCGTTGAAGCCTGAATCGGATTAGCCCAAAGGCAACGTGATTGCAGCAATCTGTTGTTTTCTCTATAAATATCTCCTTTGTAATAATGGTTATGTGCAATATGTTCGATCCAAACCTCATTGGACATAATTATATAGTGTTGTAATTCTTTAATTTAAATGTCTTTCTTTTATTTTTTACTTATGTTAATTCTTGAAATCATAAATACATATTATCTAAATAGACAGCTTATTTGTAATGATCATTCTTGTTGTTAGTATGTAGATTTTTTAATGTTTTTTACAGACATGTCACTCTTATGTCAAGTTTCGGTTTTTAATATATTAGTTAATTTTATCATTTTATTTTTTCTAGTATAGCTCTCCTGGGCCAGGAATCCAACTTAACAAGGCTAGTATTAGTGTGAAGAAAAAGCCTTTATCATGCATATTAAAAGGTTCCGTGGAGGTGATGAAAGTCTATTGATTTTGTCTTTAGTTTACGGAACCTTAAAGCGTATAATATAAACAACGCCATCTCAAAAATTATAGAATATTCTAGATCAAACCCCGTATTTTTGAGAAAAATTGCTGTGACACACAAACTAGACGACCAGACGTAACGGTGCTGTTTTGCCAAAAGTTTCCCTACTAAGAAGGCTGGCTATAAATGATGATTATTCATTTAAAAACAAAACAAGAATACAATAAGAAAACAAGAATATAAAACTAATAATTAAATTTTATAACTAATTTACAACATTTCATACGTTTTAGTACTGACTTAAAATCCAACTCGGTCCCGTGAACCGGGGTCTATAATTCAATTTCCCCTCGAGTTCAAATGTTAGCAATAGGCAAAAGTGGGACCTTATTTATTATGTACGCAAATAACTAAGCACCCAATCCCTGGGAACTTCTGGGATAGGCCATGAGTACTGCGATTCAATTTAAAAGTTCACAGAGTCAATTATCCAGGCCGTAATCAGTAAAAACGAACTCGAAACTTTTGATAGCAGTGGAATCTAGTTCTCCTTAACCTATTTATGTAGTAATTGTAAAATATTCTTAGATATACATTTTTTTAAATAATATACAAACAAATAAATACGAAACAAAAGTCGGATCCAGAAAACTGTTACCTGAGCCAATTTGTAAATCTTTGACTGACTCCAGACGAAAAGGCACATTTTTCTAAACTGGGGTCTTAAAATGGCCTTTTTTGGAGAATATAATTTAGACTGGCATATGCATGTTACCACAAAAGGTTCCACATCTGCAAAACTGGCTATTTTATTTCCTCGGTTATTATTTTCAAGACTAATATTGTTCTTGCTGAAAATAATGAATATCCTACAACTATTATTGCTTTTTAAATAAAAATAAACAGTACACGTAAAGGTCACAATTAAAGTTTTTACCATGCAGAATCTCGACTGTAGATATACTATCTACTTCTTGCAAAAAAACCATGAAAGTATTGCTAAAGAGAATAGAATTAGAATAAAGATAATAAACAGGGGCTCACGCCACGTCTTGTTCTAATCATATTTTTTTTCAAGTAAACAGCCATCACTTTTTTTCCTAAAAAGAAAGTATCATTTGAATAAAAAAGTGCGGAGGTCTAACATAATTCTATCATAATCTACCATATCTAGATAGATTATGGTAATAGTATAGATATCTATCACTATAATAAAACGGCAAATGGTTGGGGTTTGTAGAATGCGTTTGTTTAAAAAAGTGAAAAATCAGGGGAATTCGGACCAGGAGATTCCGAAAATGCAAATTTTCTATACTTCTTTTACTTTGGCCATACCTTCTTCGTTACATAATCTTTCCCTAAAAGTAATTTTGTATAAAAAATAACCGATTTCAAAAATTCTTAAGTACCTCCACTTTTTATATTTAAGCTTTAAAACACGAAATTGAAGTATTAACAAAAAACTTCAAAACATTTCCAATTCTATCCGTATGAGCATAGTGTTTAAACGATTAAATATAATGTATATCTCATTCTCTCGCAGGATTAGACCTGTACATTTGTGTTTATCTCTTCTTAGTGTCGCTTTTGCGTTTCATCGAATCTCAAATCACAACCATTCTAAAGAAGTTTCACTTAAAAGATTAGAACCCGATTGCAGCGCCACCTACCGTATCCAATTGTGGATTTAATCCATTTCGGGACCCATTTAAAGGCACTCAAAAACAACATAATAATCGGGCTTACCGTTTAAGAGGAGTACAGTGAACACAGAAACAAAAGAATGTCATATAAAAAAGATATCCATATTTATAATTATCTAAGTGTGTATGTTTATCCCCTCCGTGGTAACATTGATATGGTCATATACAGGTCAAATATATAAATCTGTCATACGACCAGTCATGCTATACGGGTCGGAATGTTGGGCCACTAATGTGATAAACCACAAACGTCTCCACTCAGCCGAGATGAGAATGTTGAGATGAATGTGTGGGGTTACAAGAATGGATAAGGTGAAAAGTTGCACCCGTGACTGGAAAATTGAGAGGAAGAAGATTAAGTTGGTATATAATGAGGAGGGATGATATCACGTAACAAAAAGAATGTATGTAGAAAGAATGTAGTTTAAACATGATGGCTGGGTACAAATGTAAAGGTAGACCAAAAAAAATTGGAGGTATTGTGTGAAGGATGATATGATGATATGTGGTGTGACAGAAGATGTATGCCACAATAGAGGCGTTTTGGAAGGAAAATACATATTGTGCCGACCCCAAATAATTGAGATGTGTTGAAAGAAAAGAGAGAGAGAGTGAAGACATTGATATATAATTATCACGAAAATAACATAAGTATTTATAACTCGGCCATGTTTTAAAAATGGTAAATGAGTTGTTAAAAAACATACATACTACTAGTAGATGGAGTACTGCCATTACGAGTGCAGGAAAGGAACTGTCTCATTTCCACTCAGCTTAGAACAAAGCTCCTTTCCGTCTATGTTTCACTGCGCCTTTTAATAATGCATTTTGATCTTGAGTGCGTAAAATGTCCTCCATTTTACATTTCTATAAAGTAGTAAATATCTACTTTTTTAGTTTTAATTTTAATATAGTTATAGCAATGAATGCAAGTTACAACTTACAGTTAGGATATTTTTAATTAGATCATGTTTTACATCATAATGGTGTGCCCGCACTTGCGATACTGTTAAAGATTTACGATCTGATTGATGGAGAGTTACAGCCACTTTATGATTCTTAAAGGAGCGTCCAAACTTGCTCTAATACTCTATGAATAAGACCGTTAGACTGTGTCCGAATACGCCGTATTTGAAGCGTTAAAAAATAACGCCATTAAGGAATAGCCACATTAGTGTGCACATACTGTTACGAGTTGCAGGACTCGAATTAAAATGCTGTTAGAATTACTGTAGAGTTTATCAGAACTATACAAACACGTATAACACAGGTACAAATATAATAACACGCGCAAAGTCCGTCACTAACGTCCTTCCTCGCTTGTGACTATCGCTAGACTGCCCCTCTCTGCATTGGGGCATTGCTTTATACTCCACAATTACAATATATCTCTCGGCCGCGCAGATGGAATTTCTAAGAATCACACCTGGTTAATGACAACCATAAAAGATTACAATACATAATGGGATGTTTTTCTAATTATAAAGTTTAAACACAAAGTAAACAAAAGAAGTCCAAATTCTGAAAAGGTAATAAACTGCAGGTGTGAACTGGTCTTTGTCAGTCGTAACAATACTATAAATATTTAACGTCATTAACAATATCGCATCTCAAATAAGGCATTAAACCCATCGCCATGACTGTGTGAAACGGCCTATATCCATAACATTATCGCAGATGAATCCCTACCATTATAATTAGTTCTTGTCGTTTATCTATTTAGTCCACGGGAGTGTAATAATTACATTTAATGATAGTAGAATCCGTTTATAAATACATCGAGGGCAAGTGACAAACACGTCATACTAAGCGGACGTCATACAAAGCACAAAGCATATATATTGTACATAGTTAGAAAACTATTTTTTTGTTAACTCAGGGGGAATGTCTTTTCTTGTGACACACACACGGGTCTTGGATATAGGGGAAGACCAAAAGCGCCGCCTAATGCCACGCGCTTCGTGTGCGTGTGGGTCTCTTGCGCCAAACGGCAAGCGGGATCTCCTCCATTAAAGGAGGAGGCCGAACTAACTACCCACTAAACCTACCTGGGTCCCTATGAGAGCATTTATCTAGAATGCCAGGGATATATAACGTAGTTAAACTCTTCTGACATCCTAGTGCGCCGATTTGATACTAAGCCCCGTGAAGCAGGGCCGTACCACTTCGTACAGTAGAAGTAATTCTACCGATACCCCCGTAAACAGTGGCTCTCTACCACGGATATTATGTAATTACTTGGTCCAGGCATCATTTACCATAAGAACTGCAACTAGCACTGTTATTTTTGTAGAAGAGTTGTTTTGATTACAATCAAGGCAATTGATCATTTTACACAAGATTCTTTCTGAAATTGCTATCATTGTCACTACACCCGAACGTAATTTATAAAAATAGATCATATTAATTGACATGTCACTGTAAGCGAAATCATTATATCCGACTTTCTTATAAAGAATTTGATATGAAAGTCAAACTAAGTTGTGTAATTATTTCATATTAAGCGACTGGTCATAATTCACGGATATATGTACTGTATGCTAAATAATTAGCAAAACTATCAGGATACAATTTATTGAACAATTAGAGGTTACCTCACGGTTGCGCCGCTCGTCAAACTCTAGCGAGTACCTCTTGTTTAAAAAACAAGTGATAATAAAGGGTACTAGTACATTGTAATAAATTTTTATGTTGGTACTATTTGTCCCGTAAGATTTACTATATTTTGTATAGCAAACTACCCCATCTCCCGGCATGAAAAGTATTTATGTTCATTTTCGATATTAGAACCATATTTATACAAAATTACAGCAAACCTATCCAGTACTCATAGTAGTTTTTTCCGTGAAAACTGAAACAGACAGATCGAGTTATTATCGCATTTTTCATAGATAAATAATTTTTATATCTATAAACTGGAGAAATGATTGATTTTCCATACAAACTTTCATCCTCTATTTAAACCAGTTCTAGTTTTATTTATCTATCTCCCATCTGTATATTTGTAAGCTACATAAACGACAAAAATGATTAAAATGACAAAAATGCCCAAAATTATCATTATGACCAAAGATAGCAAAAATATCATAAATTATCTAAATTGCCAAAATTACCAAAACTACTAAAAATATCAAAATTACTAAAATTACCAAAAATATAGAAATTACCAAAATTACCAATATGACCAATATGACCGAAATTACCTAAATGACGAAAATGGCAAATCACAAAAAAACAAAACCTAGTTTCTGGGATAACCTTTTGGGATAAATTTATATAACATAAATTTGTCCCAAAAACTATCCCATTATCAGGGATAAAACGTATCCCTTGTCCACCCTCGATATCAAAACTACATATATACGAAACTTCAGCGAATCGGTCCAATAGTTTTTCCGTAAAACGATAACAAACAGAGAAACAAATATATTTTACACCGAAAACTACCCCATTTTTCGAGATAAAAAGTATCCCATGTTCATATTGAAAATATACATATATTGAGTTTCAGCCAAATCGGTCCAGTAGTTTTTCCGTGAAAGCGTAACCGATAGACAGACAGAGTTACTTTCGCATTTATAATATTAATAGGGATTTAAAATCAATATATTAGACAAATTAATCTAAACCTTTCAATACACACTAAGTGTCAATTAGTGTCATACTGCGTCAGACGTTATCTAATGTACATACATAAATGCGTGGTCATAATATATTTTTTATTAAAAAAAATCGTCAGCTATTCTATACCTTTCTATGAAAAGAAGTTAATACACTAGCGTTGCCGTTGACGAGCCCGAAAAGTATAATTAAGTAAAAAGACCCTTTTCACTCTAACTTTTAGAGTTACTTTTCTCCACAGAAACGCATTGAAAGCGATGGAATTACCCAATTTTGACGTCGTTAAAGATAATACCTAAAGTTTTTTCCTAAAGCAATTTTCGGCGAAGATGTTAAGGCGAGCGCGCGATAGTACAGTGATATGAGAAAGTCAAAAGATGTAGAAAAATTTTAAGGCTACGTACAACCATATTTATTTTTATTTTATGATAATGTTAACTATATGGAGAGCAGAAATCGCGCAGGCCAGACCTCGCATTATGTAAATAACTTTCGTGTTGGTGGAACACTTAAACCGTTTATTTCTTAGACCTTGAGCCTCTCTGAATAGCTTTCAAGGCGCATCACCAACATCTTAGGTTTTTAGTTCGAAAGGCCCTAGTCTACTTTAGACAATAGACGTTCCTAGTGTTCTAAACGTCTCAATCCTAAAGGATGATGATTTCGACTTCGCTACTTTTTTTATTGCATAAGTTCAGCAGACAGGCGGACAGCCCACCTAGTGGGAAGTGGTTACCGTCGCCTACAGACATCATTTGTAAGAACAAAGAGACCTACCAATGTGCTGGCACTCTAAAGGGATACTGGATGGAACCTGACCACTAATGCTGGGAACACAACTCAAGGTTGTTATTGCGGCGTACCGTAAACTAGCGGTGGTAACCATCCAGACGGGTAAATACCCAACCACCTGACTGCGGGATATTCTGTCACCCTCTTACAACAACCCGTCCGGCCGCAGGAAATTGTATTCGTACCGTTCCTGCACGCGTGTTGCTACTTATTCTCTTAAGGCAATAAATAAGATACATATTATTATGAATATCAGATTTACGTAGCTTATTTCTGGTTTTAAATTAAAAATTATCTATAATAAATAGTTTTTTATTTTAAATTCAAATGGTTATATCTAATAACTAGATAATTTATTATTAAATTTAAATATTTCATTTCTAAATACTAATGAAAGTAAAGGTGACGGTAAGGAAAGTAATGCTCCGGTGGTTCGGACATGTGGAACGAATGTATGATGAAAGAATGACTAAACAGATATACAATGCAAAAGTGGATTGATGCAGAAGTCGCGGAAGGCCACGACACACCTTTCATGACCAAATTGATCGTGTATTAGCAGAAAGTGATTCCTGACATCACATATCAGCCTTAAGAACAGACGAACGTGCATGACAAGAGCTATGAATGTCAAAGAAGCAAGTGAGGTGTGTAAGAATAAGCCTGAATGGCGCTCTGTTGTTCGTGCCTACCCCGCAAGGAACCTGGCGTGAAGTTATGTATGTATGTAAGTATGTAAATGCTAATGTAATTTAATTGCAATGACTTTATAAACTAACACAATAAAAAGAAACTTCACTTATTTAGATAGATAATCCTTTATTGTACACCAAAACAAACAGAAGTAGAAAAAGATAACAGATAGTACAACGGGCGACCTTATCTTTATGAAGCGATTTCTTCTAGGCTTCCTCTTATTTATACGAGTATAGTATTCTACCCATAGTCTCTCAAGACTATAAGTAGATAAGGTACTATAATAAGCCTAGATCACCGTCTTCTACGGGTAAGGTGCCCAATAGGCTGCCTACGTTTCCTCGCTGGATCACCATACTGATCCGTTGTGCAAGATAGGTACCAGCCCTCTGATCAGCTGAAGAGTCAATGAGTCGTTGTTTCTTAATTATATAGAAATTTTGTTTACGGCTTGTCAATGAACTTATATTCTGACGTGGAATTGTATACTTGTCACCGATTTAGAGACTAGACGAAAGACTAGCAACGCTGTGATGTTACATAAATGCTAATAAAATCTTTATTACGTTTAAATTAACAAATCATTTCACAAGCCAGCAAAAATAGGCTTTTTTCACTTAACTTCCATCACATGATATTCTTAAAAATATGCAAGCAGTTTTCAAATTTGTGAACGTTTGGATAATTCATGACATGCTTTTTATTTACAAACCTAACAGCACAACGGTATGTTTCTTGTCTTTATTTCAGCTTAGCGTAGGTTGCGGAGGAGATTGGGGATATCTCTTTCAAAGTTATCTCTTCTGTAATCTAATAGTAACAAAGCATAGTAGGATCGTTTATAAAATAGTGCAAGCATCATTTTCAAGCAACGTACAGCCATTGTATACGGTTTTCTAAGAGCTAAACGTGAATTTAACGAGCGTGTCAGCATCACAGAAAGGCTTTATTACACCTCACGTTGAGAGAAATATCTCGATTAGGAGCTAAAATTATGAGGTGATAAAGAAAGAATGAATGTTCAAATGTAGTCGCATAAATATATATTAAAATGGATATATATGTATAAAATAAGAAAGATTAGGTCTGCTTACAGTATAAGACTGTTAATTGTTTTTTAAACTAATTTTTATTCATCGATTTTATTCGCCACTAGAGTTTTCACCGCGGCTACGCCGCGTGAAATCCGCAAGTAATAGCTCTATGTTAAGTACAAAAAAATAGGTGTTTTGTACATATAAAACATAAATACTAAAGTTTCTTGTTAAATTCACTACAATCACAAAGAAACTAAGGCTGGTGTGCACCGAAATTTAACCGATGGTTAACCAAAAATAATCACTATTTTTCCATACATTTTTAGCGATTATCTTATTTTAACCACCGGTTAAAAGTTTGTGCACACCAGCCTTAACCTAAATAAAAGTCGCAGCCAATTTGATTTGAAGTAGCTAATACTTAACGAATGGCATGTGGGCAACCGAACAACGTATCGTTATTCAATTACAGCGATGGTTGTCTACATCGCAATTGCGCTGCCATTTTAACTAATCCGTCTATTTTAAAGAAACGAGATAATTTGTCGGGTTAATGTGTATCCTTAGTTAATTCGGCTTATATGCCTGCACTATGTCGAATTTTAATCATATACGTTTAGTAGTTTCCAAAAATGATGCGATCGTAGCGCCATCTTCTTCGCTATTTTGTCTATCCCACGGAAACAAAATCACTTATCAGGATAAAAAGTATCCTAAGTTATGGCCTGGAATATAAGATAGCTCTATGTCAAGTTTCATTTAAACCCGTTCAGTAGTTTTCACGTGATGCTCTAACAGAAAGACAGATAGAAAAAATCTAAAAATTGTATTTTCGGAATCTGCTAGTCCGAATGAGCCCCCCTGATTTTTTTCACATTTTTAAACCCATTGTACAAACTCAAACCATTTACAGGTTTATTATATATAGTAGTAGTACACATTATTAAAAATATAACTTCATATTCATAATTATATAATATTACCTGGATATAAATTAATAATAACTGTTGTATATTAACATTAAAATATTTCCAAGCAATAAGTTAGAATACGTTTCAAAAACGTGAAATTTCAAGTGCTTACAATGTGTGTAGTAGCAATGCCCAAAGAGTTTTACAGAACAAGTTTCTATCAAGTTGTATTTGTACTTTATCATCATGATTAATTGCGGTCGCACTAAAACAATATAGCTATAATAAAAACTACGTTTTAACGGTTTTAAGCGCGGTAATTTATTAGGTTTTGGTTTTTCCGACGTTTCGGCCGCTTTTCGTTTATTATGTATACAAGTCGCGAAAACTTAAGAACATACAATATAGTTATTTTAGATTTTAGGCCCATGAATCCAGTTTTTCGCTAAATCGAAATGTTTTCATACATTTTCATTGAACATCAGATTTTTAAATTTTTATTAAGTATTCTGAATTAACAATCATAACTTTAACTATGTTAATATTTGAGAACGTTCTATATTAATTAACAACAATCTGGCACTAGAGTTTCTAATTTAATTTTAACTTCATTTTACACAAATTTTTTAACTTAACTTGTAAATGTAGGTCTAGTTTATTTTTAAACTTTAATTTACTGTTATGATTTATTTGACTTTTTAATTTTTATTTGTAATTGTTAAAATAATTTTACTTGAATCAAGATTGGTAAGATTCTTCTGCAAAAAACTAAGTAATCTACCGATTCCTTTTACAAGGCCCCCACTATAAGGGTTAAGATTTGTTTAAAAGTCTCAAACAGACGTAAGCGTATTGAATGAAATGAGAGTGGTAAAAACGCGTTTCAAAAAGCACTTAACACTTAAAAATATTTTGAATGATTTCTTTTATGTGACTTAAACACACAATTTTCTTTGGCTTTTTATCAAACAGCAATTAACGTTTCAAAGAGATCCTTTGTTCGTGTTATTTTGAGTCGACCTTCGGTATGAAATATTTTCTGTGAATTGTGAAAGGTTCGGTTGGCTTCGGGAAGCCAAGTGTCGTTGGTAAATTTAATTGTAATCAATTTATCAAATTTGCGTTGCTCGGCCTTTTTAATGAGAGCCTTTCCTAATTTTCTACTGACGTATGCGATGATTTGATCACGTAACCTTATTGTTTGCGCACACAGAAATAAGGTTGAGTTGTTACCGGAATGTGAAACTGTCCTCTATAGAGGATATTTACGTAAGTTGCTGTGTCATCTAATTATGAAAATCCAGTTGTAATACTCATTGATTAATATTAACTACCTATACCGATAAAATTGTAGCCACTTTCAATGGTCACAAAATAGTTGACAAACTTTAAATGAAAACTGCTAGTCAATGCATGCTGATTCATAAATGTAGTTTTCAAAATATTCCTTTCTCAGCTGGTCAAGAATAGACAGCATTAAGGATTTTATTGAAAATTTAAGGAAGTTCACAGTTATATATTTCTATGGGAATCCTACAGACTGGCTGCATTGAGGCCACATTGTTCGATATCGCGCTGGGTTCAGAAAATATCATCGGTCGGGTTCTCTAGCTGTGCAGCATAGACGACCAGATGCTGCGCAGCGAATCGAATTGGCTACTTGGCTTTTGCGCGGACGTTATGTCGCAGAATATGGCTATTGAAAAACCCCTGTCGCAGACGAAGAACCACTTTACCCATCTTTTCCCAATAACATAGTGGAGCTGAGGTGGTCGTGCAACCCCCAGACGTGCCACATCCAGTGCCGCGGAGTGTCCTAGCCCCAGGGACACCCCGGCCCCACCACTTTTTGCGGCTAGTACCGAGGCGCCACAGGTAATGATGTGAAGGGACCGTGTCGTGTCGTGTCGGGCGGTCGGTGCTTTTAACTCCTTCTATTATCAGAGGCCTGTGTAGCGTCAGCCGTTGAGAGTCCCACATACCCCTCGGTGACCTTCCCCGGGCCCCGAGGGTACGCGCAAATGTATTTCCCCCAGCCTTAAATTAAAATAGAAATATTTGTATCTATTACTGCCATCTATCAGATATTATGATTAACCCTTTCCAAAGCCGAGTGAGATCGAAAATTTCAGGGACTGACAGGTTAGTTTCATTAGACATGTGTTGCTGCTATCTTATCAAGTTATTATAGTTTGAGGTTTCGTTTCTTAACTATGTCATTCTCAACTTTAGATTTAAGCGTAGTCGCCAGTACAGCTATTTAAGAGTCATTAATTAAAAATACCAAGTGAAAGACAATAAAATTAAAATAAAAAGGCTTTATTTCTACGCTTACAGTTATGATAAATACATTTTTTTTATTTCATACAATGATAGTCGCTTCTGCGGCGCAGGTCTCGCCCAATATTTTTTAATTTTCCCTGTCTCCAGCTGTTCTTCTCTAATTTTTTCCACTTCTATTTGTGAAACAATCTGAACATTTCTTTCTGGGTCTTCCTCTTTCTTACTACCTATCCCAGGATATCTTGTGTCTTCTTGCCTACTTGTATGTCCTGCTCATTTCAATTATAAAAACCTTACTCTTTTAATAACGACTGTTAATGTCTGAAAGACAATTAAATACCTGATATTAATTACCATGACGAATTTTCTATTGTAATTTTAAAAATCTCACAATCTAAGGAAAAATATCTCAAGAAACGCTTCTCTATAAAAAGTGTGAAGGAAAATTAATGAGTTCTGCAAGGGCTCTCGATATCACGGGTCAAATAATTTCACTCAGAAAGAAAATTAGGGCGCGGCTAATGGTTGAACGCTATTTGGACTGGAGCCAACCGTACCGCGGCGGATTTGGAGACAAATCTGCAGAACCCCAATATTACGAAGAAGTTTATTACACACCGCATTTCGGTACTAAAAACTCAATTTCATAAGCACACGTGAGACTTACAGAGCTGTTAAAGCGTTTTCAGGTGGAGTCGTGTCAGGTTTTGACTTCTGTCTGTCTTTAGACATTGGCTCGTCTAAAAATTTATTTTCCAATAAACTAGGATATGTCCGCGACTTCGTCCAACTTTGCCTTGAAATTCCGGCGGAAATCCCGGGACACAAAGTACTACAGTATTTAAAAAAAATTGTAAGCTACGTAAAAACTGTGCCGGATTAAACTAATTTTCGAACAACTTCAAACCGCTCCCAGGAAAATTTCCGTGGGATACCCAGGAAAAAAATATCACACATTTTATTAGATATCATTTTGTTATACTATTGTTTAAAGACATAAACTCCAAACACGTAATGTCGATTTTAAACCAATAGTAATGTAATAAAAAGAATGGATATCAAAACACTGAAGCCCAGCATCAATGCATATTGTTACGTACGAGCCGGGGTACGCAACTATGGATTGGAAGAAAACACCAGTTTTTAATTTAAAAGCTTTTATTGACTTACTCAGCCGCACGTAGTACCTCTCTGCAGGGTTGCCCCTATACGCACGACCAACGATGCACAGTCCCGACGATAAGTTTTCACACCCTCAATACCGTCACCGATATTGCGTGGACCACCTCCAATATCATCGCGGGTAGCTCGCTTCTGGTTCCTCTTTCGAACTACGCTACACACCTCCTTCGCGTATCTATCCACCAAACTTGTCACTAAATCCACCACTTAATCCGTCTCTGTACTCTATTAACCTTCTCTGATAACTCTTTAGTATCGCACTTGTCATTTCACCGTCTTGGACTGAACTCAACTTTAAAACTGCCCGGTAGACGCCCCTTGCGCTGTTTATATACCCGGAGGAATTTTCTAGAACCCATCTATCTATCTCTGTCTCTTCCTTCCCGAACCTTCTGTTCGGGAACTTTCGTTTATACATCTATCCCTTTCTAACATCTATCTATCTCTTTCTTTCGTTTATTGTCTATCTCTTTCTAACATCTATCTCTTTCTTTCGTTTATCGTCCATCTCTTTCTAAATATATCCGTCCTTGTCTTTTCCTTCTAGATTGTTCTGGATGTTTCGAAAAGTTCTAAAACTAACTAGATGGTTCTACCATCATTCGCCACAATATATTATACTATTCCTTTACAAACTCAATCAGGTTTTGTTTGAAGTTGTGGTATTCGTCATGAAAATGTACAGTCGCAGTATCAATAAGTTTGTTTAACTTCAAGTCGACTTTTGCTTGCACGAGTCCAAGAAACAGTACTGCTAATACTTTCATAAATGTTAAGTTTTGTTACGGTTATAAAATATTAAAACGTGAGAATAGAAAATTGGAATGTTGACAATGACATACTTTGAGATTAACAATAGTATAATAGTTTTAACCATCAGAAACAAAGAGGATATAATCACTACGGTTATCATAAAATATATTAAAACTAGTAAAAGTGTTTTATTTCTCTAAACAATATTCTTAGATAAGATAGAACGTCATACAACTTTGATGTAAGTAATTTTAAATTTATTGTCAAACAGCAAAATATAATTTTCTGTACGATATGTGTTCTCTGACTTAGTTTGAAAACGTAACGTGCTCGCGAGACGTTAAATGAATCAGTTTGAAAACTGGCGTAGCTTTTCATACCACTACTGTACAATTCTACAGTGCAGTCATGTACAGTTGTTGCGCTCAACTGTAGATGACTGCAACAGTACCGAAATCATAATTGCAAATGTACGCCTTAAGCTTTTAGCCCAGAGGCTTTGTCATGGAAATTCTAGACTCAAGCTTTGTACGGTTAATGAAAACGTTCCTCATTTAATTTACACATTACAAATAAGAAAAAGATAAGATAATTAAGAATAGACATTTCTTATTTCTACATAGAAATAGTTTATTTATACTATAAAATTACATAGAAAAGTGAATTACACGACAGTGAAGCGAAGCTAATATAATACTATATTATTCTCACCGTACCAAAAGTGTGAGAAAAATAAATCAAGTAGTAAAACCGTAATCAACTTTTATAGAAAATTTATGAAGTAGGTGTTTACATTAAGCAGCTTAATCATATTTACGTATCAAATCGAGTACAAACAAACTAAGAAAACCTGAATTATATCGGATTAAACTTAACAGTCTATAATAAAGTCGTCCACTTTGAGGTAAATGCTACGATGAAACACAATACAAATAGTTTTGCGAGTTAACAGACGGTACAAAATAACAAACAGCGCCCTTAAACAACAATGCATAAGTACGTACTTAGTCCGTTTGCCTTTGTACGCGGTCTCAAAAGGAAAGTTATCTACTTAAAGAGCACCAAGCCGTTAGCCCGAGAGTAAAGGTCAGCGTAAACAAGTGAAATGTCTGTGGGGTCGCACAAAAATATGTACATTGCTCACTACTTTTGTTGTTGATTGTACTGCCTGTTATGTGCGACCACCTCAATTTATTTGATACTTTACAACTAGGGAAACAACAACCATTGGCCTAGTAGTTTCTAGTTCATATTACATTTATACAGCCGTAATGTCGTGTCCCTAGAGATCGCATGTTAGTTAAAACTTCTACATCCAACATCCTTACGTTTTATTGAAGACTAGCTGACCCGGCAAACTTCGAACCGCCTCAGAATCAATAAATAAAAAACGTTGATTTCTGAACGACAGGACGAATATCAAACGTTTCACATTCAAAACCCAAAAAATGAAAAAAAAACTTCACTTTTAAATTTATTTGATTTCTAAACGACTTGACGAACATCAAATGTTTGACAGGTAGAAATATTTTCTGAGGGAAAGCGAAATTGTTATTTTTACTATATTCCAAGCATTTTTTTCATATTTACTCAACTTTTATACCTTCCCCGGACTTCTGAAAATAATTCAAAACTAAAATTAGCCAAATCAGTCCAGCCTTTCTCGAGTTTTAGCGAGACTAACGAACAGCAATTGATTTTTACATATGTAGACATCTACATACATAGCTTCTAAGTGTCCTTAGACACATGTCTAAGGACACTTAGAAGCTATGTGTAATGAATTTTTTATCTATTTGTGGTGGTTACCCAGGAATTTTATTTTTGAAATGAAAAACACCACTAAATCATTCAACCTACGTGTTATTGTTAAACGCATACGTAAGTATTTGTGTATCAAATCAACTATAAACAAGTCTCAATAAATATATTTTCAGTTTAAATTTTATGCAGACTGTAACTAAGCCTCAAATCAAGGTACCACATTAAAATACTGAGATTATTCCTAGTATACTTCTTTCATTACGGAACGTACGTATTTTAGTATTACCAGTAACTTATGTACAGCAAAACATTGGACTAGGAATACCCAAATATCATTAAAATATTTTTATTATAGTAAACGTTGACGGTCTATCTAGAATGGAGCAGAGTAACCTGAGAATTATATTCATTTGTACTTTAAGGGCCGCTTGCATAAGGTCTATTTAAGAAACACAAAATGTATTTAACACCCTTAAATACAATTAGCGTCTTGCACAACGCAAAATTTAGCTCTAAATATGTTTAAAGAACTGTCAATACGTTTTGTGTCAAACGTATTTAGGCAGTTTAATATGATTAACTAATTTTTTATCGTTATGCAAGTGGCCTAAGATTTCTAGATTGTACAAACTTGAATAAAACAGACTACCGTAGGATATAAGAGGTATAAACAACTTTTGAGTTTCATGTTCTTTAAGCAATCTTGTACGTCTGGTTCTTATGTTTATTTTTCTTTTACAAAACCCTGTAATATAAACATGAATTAACTCCAAAAACTTAGGATGGTAATAATAAACGAGATTCATGAAACTCGTAACGTAATTTCCAAAGTAAAGTCTATTTAAAAGCCCTCGGAATCTGGCCCTTCATATTACTTTAAGCAGTTTAGCGCTTATCCAAATGACGACTTTTGAAACTAATACTTGGATTATTCTGGGACGGCCATTATAGCAAATTATTAAGTTTGTTCTGATAACTTTCTAATTCCTCTGGCGTGGTCTGTGAGTTTTTAAATATGTGCTAAATCCCAGTTGCGTCCTAAACTTTTGTTTCCAGCAGAAACAGAGAAACAATCAGCCAGGTGGTAAGGCATTTTCCTGTCTGGATGGCCACCGACCCTGGCCTCAAATATGTCACCGTAATAACCTTGAGTTGTGTTCCGGCAACACTGATCTGCTCCAGTCCCCACTTCAGGACCGGCAGCATTGTTAGCATTGTACCACCACTGGTGTTTCAAATGTCCATAATTATGCTGCGGTAACCGCTTTCCAATTTTCCACTTTCCAATAAGAAGAACCTAGGGTTAACGTTCGTATTAATCCTCCCCGCTTTCCGCTCTAGAACATAATCTACAAGCAGTGCAGAAGAGGATCTTTGAAAGTTCCGTGATCAGGAAATTGACATACAGAAAACTAAGATGGTATGGGCATGTAATGGAGAGATGAAAGTCACGTGACGAAAGAATGTTAAACTGGTAGATGGATGACAAATGAAAAGGTAGACCAAAAAAGAGATGGATGGATTGTGTAATGGATGATTTCTTGTGTCAATTGTGTGACAGAAGACGTATGCCAGAATAGAGAAGTATCAAAGAAAAAAAACTTATTGTGCTGTCCTTAAATAATTGACGGGGGGTAAAAGAAAAGAGAATCATCTCCAGACCTGCTAAACCATATACTTACAAACATGTATATTATACAATTTCGGGTAACCATACATATAACTCAATTTTATGAATACATATTAAATTTTCTACCTATTACCTTTTAATTAATACTAGTGGTCGTCCGTGGTCGAAATTCGACCATAATTATTAATGTCAAAGACTTATACTTGTATAATCACAGATTTCGGCAAGGCTACACTGTTAATTTGACTTGAACAATAAACAAAAGAGTATATACTATGCGTGTGTGTGTGTGTGTGTGTGTGTGTGTCAACTACGCTATAGTGTGTGTAATGTTTTTTTCATTGATTTAACGTATTTTTTATGAATAATTTAAAAAAAATATTAACATTCGTCACTTCTTCTCTATATAAACTAAGTGTGCGAAATTTCATACTCCTCCGTCTTCACAACTTTAGTAAAACGGGATACTAAGTTTTTGCTTCACGTGTATAGAAGATAATCAAAAACTCATAAAAATGTGAAAATACGCTCTATATTCATTTTAATCTACGAAACTGTTGTAAATAATAATAACCCCTGAGAATAGAAAAGCATCCAATGTTTAGCTGCCTCATATACGTTGGGATCCATCTAGTTAATTAATTGGGATAATTTATGGTGCCCGCGTTATCCACCGCGTCCTTGCCACTCTATGGCTTAATACTAACTCACCATATATCACTGCCTAGTTGAATACCGACACACAAATCCATTTTTAGGATATCGAGGCCATTTAGCAAAAACTAAAATATGATTATAGTGTTTATTTACGAAAGGGTATTAACATAGTGAATTTAATAATAACTATATGGAATATGTTTAACTGGGTAAAATAACATACTATTGTAAACAATTGGTTGAGAGTGTGTTGCAGTTATATATTTTTTAAAGACCAAAGGTCAATTTGGTCTTGGGCGGGAGTATGTACAATCTCTTTGCATGTTTCTGTGGTCGTTTGACTTTGTGAAAAACATTATGAAATGTAATGTCAATTGGGTGAAAAAATATTCGGGTGATATAATAATATTTATTTGGAGTTTTCTTTTTAAATATATCGAAATTCAATATAATCATCGTCCCTACGTCCACAGTTTTTCTATATCCTTCTGCCTTTGTACCTAGACATTTTCCTCGAAAGTAATGGATGGATGATTATGTGACTTTTTATTTAAGTAAATTTTTGAGATCTGAAAAATGTTATGTCTAAAATCTTAATGACTGCCCCAGCCCATTTTTTAAACTTTTTATCAATGAATTTTCTTTATAAAAAATTACTTAGTGACAAAGAAAAGGGTTGTATAGGTTCGAAGTTGTGGTAGCGTAATTGGCTAGGGCAAACATTCTAAGCTCAAAGGGCACGGGTTCGAATCCTAGCAAACATGCATGCACTACTTAGACAGTTTTCTGGCCTAAATATGCACATATTGTTGTAATTACCACGTGCTAAAAACCGTGAAGGAAAACATCGTGATGAAACCTGCATATTGAAATAACCGATGAATCAAACTTGCCAAGCCGCCTTGGATAAGCGTGGCGGGTATACTGTTCGTTTTCCTGGCGGGAGGGGAGTGGGAGGCCCGAGCCCAGCAATGGGAAGTAATTTCAATTAAAATTGATTTAGGCAAAATTTTTGAGAACAGGTAAATTTTATATTAGTTGCTTTTCAGCTACCATTAACCGAATAGCAGCAACCATGCAATGTAACAGAACAGTTTTCGTCACTTCTAAATCTTTCAATGTCAACTTGCGGCAGAAATACAAATTTTATACTCCAAAGAACACAAAGAATGACATCATTGCCGGTCTATAGATAAGATGTAGGTAATAAAAATACCCAATGCCTTCAAAGGTGGTAAGTAGGACGCTTTGACAAACATGAATCGATAAAAGATATTACTATCTCAGTACACATCAAAGGTACACAAAGGGTTGACTGCTCGTGTACACGTAACATGAGAAAATACCAAAGGGTCCCAAAGGAAATTTTTCATAAGTTTTATAAGACTTCCATGAAATATAATGTATCCTGATTATGTATATTATACTTCTTCACGTCTCTTGGGAATGTGTGAAACTGTCTATAGCATTTTCCTGCTTTTACACACACATTGTATATTGTTATGCTAAGTAAATTGCGCTTGTGTTAACCCAATATTAGACGGTTCATTTGTCTTTAAATTAAGATATATAAACCAAAGTGATTCATAAATCATAAATATGAATCATTCAATGTTATTAAATTTAATTTCGAAATTCAATTTGGTTGAGCTATCTCATTACAACATTATGAGTACTAGAGACAACTCTTAGTTCGACCCCACACCATAATAAAAACGGAAATGTCTTTACGAAGTTTACCATACCGGGAATCGAACCCGGCTACCGAGTTGTAAAGCGTAGGTATATGTAAAAATTGGCGTAGGTATAGATCTAGGAAACGTATTTTCCATTCCATTTGATGATCGATCTCGAAATAGACATGCAAAATTACTTCTACTAAAAGATTTGAAAGATAATAACTAACGGACCACAGTTTTAATGGAAATTATCATGGGTTTTCTGTGATCCCTTACAACGTTTTGTACATATTAGGTCAGAAAATTATCTAAGAGAGAATTATTTAAATTAACTTAAAGTTATGCTTATTTTGGAGAAAAATTGATCAGTACCCTGGGTCCGTGGTCTTTCAGTTACTTGAAGGAAACTCCAGATTTTTCAACTCAACAATATCATTATATTTTAGGTAAATTTTTTCATTACAGTTTTTTACAAGAACGAAGTTAGAGCACATTTTTTTCAACATTCCAAACTTTTGTGTCAAAATTTAAATATATTTATACGAGTTTAACAAATGCTATCTAAGTATATTATAACCCTGCAATTAAACCATGTTTGCTACTGTTTATGTCAGTTCACAGCCAAGTTGTTTACCCTTTCCCTGACCGACTGCCGACAAACAAAGCTTTATAGCCAAACTTACAAGGACATATCTAATCAAAACTTTCTTCCTAGTTACTCTTGTTTACTAAATCAAGACCCTTTGAATTTTGGCCTACAAAATTGAGGTACCAACTTGAATGAACTACCCAGTACCTAAGTACTATGTTATATGTTTATAAAATAAAATAATAATATATTGTTACGAGTGCGGGACTGGAATCAAAATGCCGTTGGAATTACTATACATTTTATTAGAACTATTCAAACAAGTATAACACAGGTACAAATATAACTGGACACAACCAGTACAAACTGCACGATTTAATAACACGCGCAAAGTCCGTCACTATATAGCTTATTGAATGTACACGTCTTGCTTGTATCGTAGTTGTCGCTTAACTGCCTCATCCCTCGGTTCGGGCATTGTTTTATACTAAACTATACAATACAACAATCGACCGCGTGCACTGAATTTTCCAAGAAAACGTAATCTGTACACCTGCGGCCATAAACGGTTACAATAACAATAGAATGTTTTTCTTCATTACAAAATTTAAACACAAAGTAAATAAATGAAGTCAAAATGCGGGAAAGGTAATAAACTGAAGGTTTGCATTCACTTTGTCGGCATGTAACAATATCATACCACATATTATGCGGTAGTGTACAATAGTATACTGGCATGGAATGTGAATACTGGAGATGACAACAGGGTAATGGACTACCAAATCAACTGAGATATTCTTTATAAAATTACAAAACGTTGCTACCTCATAGATTTTGTTTGAACGTATCTACCTATGACGTCATAAATAGGTACAAGAAAAAATGGTCAAATAGCTCATTAATTCCTATTTGAAAGTAATTAATATTATAATATATCTATCATGATATTTAAAAAGTTATAGATGATAAAATGTTATTTTAACGCCTGTCCTTTTATATACTTTCTTTTTATTTTTGTTGCAAGAGTACAGAGTGCAGATAGGCAGACGGCTCATTTGATGGAAAGCGGTTACCATCGCCTATGGACATTTGTAACACCAAACACTCTGTTAAGGGAGACTGGAACCTGGTCACTAATGCCAGAACACAACTCAAGGTTGTTATGGGGACATACTTCAGACCAGGGGTGGTAGCCATCCAGTCGGGCAAATGCAATGCTGTGGATTGTTTTGTCGCCTCTTACGACAGGCCGCCCGGTCGCAGGAAATTGTATTCTCTCTCCGTTCCTGCACGCATAAATACCGGCATCTCCGACGGTTTTGTCTGTCTTCTGTATTGAATTACTTTTGTCTATGGTCTGTCGACCATTATAGGTACTTGTAAGACATAGTAATGTGAAGTTTATTTCGATACTTGTCCTGGTCGTCATACAAATCTGCGAAAACGGCCACTTAAGGTCATCAGTAATGCATTTTACATGGATATCCGCTCATGTCACATGTCAGTGTCATGTCACATTTAGAGCCAATGGTCGAAAGCGTTGCTACATTTCACCTTTGCATAGCTCCGTGCAAGCTCTCCAAAAGACTAAAACACCCTGTTATCTATTATAAACGTTTTAACTTCTACTGCGTAATGTTACATAATATCGTTCTAAAATAACCATCCTGAAAAGAGACAAGAAGGGATTATACAACAAACATTTGAAGTGAAACCATCCGAATCACCAAAAGTTTTAAGCCGAAGTGGTACTGGTAAATTCCGCACTGTGTCCACAAAATGCTTTTAACGTCATGAAACTTCCTCGCGAATACTGCAAATTCATGAAGGAAATGCTTGTGTGAAACGTTCCAGATTTTCGCACCAGAACAACAAATAGTCGAATCGAGTTATGAAAGTTAATCCAACCCAAATTTGCTTCCACTCCGAATTAAGGCAATCCTTGTTGCCCGTAAGTACTTTATTTTGTCGATATCAATATTTAACGTTTGTTTTATTTAAAAAATTTAAAAACTTCGTTTAAAAAAACCGACTTCAAAAACTAAAATGTATAAAATAACTTATTTCTTAAGCTATTATTATTAATATATATTATCTAAAACATCTTAAAGTCGGTGCTTAGTAATTTTCAAAATATAGTAATTTTTATGTTTTCCTTTGCACCGACTTCAAGATGTTTTAGATAATATATATTAATAATAATAGCTTAAGAAATAAGTTATTTTATACATTTTAGTTTTTTAGTTTTTGAAGTCGGTTTTTTTAAACGAAGTTTTTAAATTTTATTTGTTACTTTTTAGTGTCTAGCTATGTATGGGTGGACCCACGAATGGTGCCGCGCTTCTTAAAAAATATAGGTCCCAAGAAGCGGGAACAAAAAAAATGTTCGTAAAATGAAAACTACTGGGCCAAACTATGTCAAATTTTTAGGGAACCACATGGCAGCTATTCCGCGTCGAACAAAAAAAGAATCACGTAAATCGGATCATAAATCACGGAGTTATCGGCGAACATATGGAACGGAGTGAAAATTATTTCCATGAAAAATGTTCATAAAATGAAAACTACTGGGCCAAACTATGTAAAATTTTTAGGGGACCAATTGGAAGCTATTCCGCGTCGAACAAAAAAAGAATCACGTAAATCGGATCATAAATCACGGAGTTATCGGCGAACATACATAAAAAAAAACAACAACAACAAAAAAAAAAGATCCCGACGAATTGAGAACCTCCTCCTTTTTTCGAAGTCGGTTAAAAAACAATTATACTTCCTTTAAGTCTATCTGTTTAAAATTTTGTCTTAAATACATTCCAAAACGCCAGAATAGATTTCAATGAAAAATTTAGGGAGTAACAGGAATTGGTTCAATTATCCTGTTTGTCATTTAGATATCTTGCACGTTTTAAGTCCGATTTTTCATTCACCAGATAAAAGTTTTCTATTAAACACAATATTTCCCATATTGTGTTTAGTAGAAAATATGAATAATGTCACTTGCATGAATAAAATAGTTGAATTATTTCCCTTTTGAATTACGTCAGGTTATAATTTATTCGACTGATAACTTATCTGATTATTAAAAATTGGACTTTAGAAGATTTTTTTTGCAGGAGTTCAGCAGACAGGCAGACGGCCCACTTGATGAAAAGCTGTTGCCATCGCCTATGGACATTTGCAACAAATGCGCTGCTGCTCTCTTAAGGGAGACTGGAACCTGGTCACTAATGCCGGAACTCAACAAGAATTAATATACTTATGTCAATATTTTCAACGCTGCGCAAAAGAAGTCGCGGGTACATCTAGTTTAAATTAAAATATGAATGAGAAACCAAATTAGAGTACAGGAGTTATAAAATATAGAACAATAAGTATTAAATAAGAACATTTTTCTCGTCGAAAACAAAAGGGGAAATAAAATGGGATGAGTTTATTTTTAGACGTGTCAGATAAATTTATGACCACTTTCCGCTTCGCACATTGCCACGTAGACACCAATATGTATTTACAGTGAGAAACAAAGAAAATAGCTCCATAAACAGGCATCGCAACATGTGAAACGTTAGATGTAATATTTTATTTGGATTCTTTGCAATATTCGAAGTTTTTAAAAAGATTTTCCGGTCTTTCCGTTTTCTATCCACTTTTTCAACCCATTACAAAATTCAATTCCGGTTTCTACCCAGTGAACTAAGTACAGGCAGCAGAAAAAGTTGATTCGATTAAAAATATTTATTTAAAAAAAATAAAGTCAAAAAGATTCTTATACATACTTTACAAACAACTAAAACTCACAGTTAGATTAAAAAAACATTATTACAAAGATCACATAATTAACGTTTGGTACATAACATTTTCAAAATTCACAACCTCGTCAAAATATCAAATAACACAGAGTAAAATATCAAATAGACTTTGAGGAACTATAAATTAGTTAAATAAAGAAAATGTTTGTAACAAATTTTCAATACACTGGATGTATTTATTGCTTTTGGAATCATAATATTGAAAACACAACTAAAAGTTAAGTAAAATTTGAATAATTAGGTAGATTGGGTGATACTAATAATCAACGTTAAAAGTATGAAGTATTGACATAAATTATGTAATAGTTTTTTTAATTTAATATACAAATAAACTTTTCCTAACAGTGGCCTATGCAAATTTTGCCACAAGCCAAATCATTAAGCGCAGATTTTATTTATTGTCTCTCTCTCTAACACATCCAAGTTTTTCGATTCCTTGATATTACAATATCGTTTCCTTTGAACCGTTTATTTTGTTTTTTAGGGTCATTATTAATATTTGAAAGGAACTGAAGCATGTTTAGTGATTTTTTCTTTGCCACTACGCGGTTTACACACATGCTAGCTTTCAAGAGCGTTAGGTGTTCTGTGTCGACATCCGCATGAAGACCATAATTCTAGGGGATATTTTCCGCCAAACATATATGTTTTGACAATATAATCATTAAATCTCACTGCATCTTTATGCGTGGGACTCTATTCCATAATATAGAGAAAAGCATCATCCACCATTTCTTTTGGTATTAAACCTAAGACAAGCATCAAAGATACATACAAGTAACAGGCTCTGGGTTTAGATTTAGGTGAAATAATTTTGAAAAAAACTTGTTTTTTCATTTGTGTGTTGGGTTATTATTATCCAGTGACGTCATACACACTTGCAGCTAAGAAGTCGTTCGTGAACTAGTATTGAGTAGATTTAAACATTTTAATAATGTGAGCTGTTTATCTTGCAATGAATAAATATTTAAAAGCAAATAATGTTTCTGACCGTACTTCAAAACAATGAAAATTAGTAATGGGTTGAAAACGCAAAGCTTTTTGAGTAGAAGACGGAAAAAAATATTATATTTATTTTTGTAGGTTCAAAACGGAATAGATTTTGGGTTGAAAGCGGAAAAAATATTTTTGGGTAGAAAAAGTCGGTAGAAAACGGAAACACCCAGATTTTCGCAGTATCTCAGATGGCTAAAAATAAACCTACTATAAACTATACTATACTTACAAAATAACATAAACCTATAAGTAAAAAATTGACTCCAAATCAGTTCGTAGTTCATAGTTAATTCTTAATAATGAATAATTAGACGTAACCGTTACAAAACCATATTTCGCGTGTATGTTGATTTAGGTACTCTTTACAACGTATAATTTATGCCTATATATCGTAAAGATACATTACAGTACAGTGTCTGAAGTTTGATAATATAAGTTATTTGTTGTTGTTCATAAACCGCTGTTTATATGATATAAAGCAGATTAACATTGATTTATTTCATCCAAAGATGTGACCACAATATTACAGCCGTTAAAGGGACAGAACTATCCCTGCTGGCAAGTAGCCAAAATGTACGATCCAACTCATATGTAGGGGTGGGAAAATGTCGATACTCTTGGCACTACAGTGCCTCCTAATTAGCATATTATCGCATCAGCTGTATAATCTGGAAATTTTTATTACACCCATATATTACACATCTCTTAAGAATAATGTAATAGTATTTTTGGAAACTCGATACTAACACTTTTTACGTAAATTATTCTAATTTCCTAAGAAAACAATTTATTTATTTGACCTCTTGTAGATTTTGATAAAAGTAAGACAAAGTATACTGACTTGACCAAATACAATAGAATTTATGTTAATATTTAGACTCCCGAGATAAAATACCTGACACAATGCGATATGTTGAAGAAAAATGATCAAAAACCGGTCTAAGAAGCGGAAGTTTTGGCTTTTACTCATGACTATAATAATAACGATATTACAAACCAAGTAATAAGAATAGTAATCGATTAAAGAAGCAACGAAATTGCTTCTTAAATATCTTAATAGAAATTACAACTGTGTTCTTCGAAATTCCTGCATTCGTTACATCTTTAGAGTACGTAACATTACATTGGAGACAAATAGAGCTTCTACCTGATTCTAGTTAAGGGGTTGGCCTTAAAAATGCTGACTTAAAATGGTGTTAAAAACCATACGAAGTGGAGTAAAAATGGTTGGCTAGTTTCATGTAAACGGTCATAGAAGGTAGCGACTACTTCCAGTGCCGACTTTGCCTATAGTGCAGGGTGTGTAGCGCACACGGGCGCGGTATTTTAGGGGGCGCCGAGCGCCACTCACGTCCAAAAACCGCATCGCTCGCAGCGTCAGCGCTGTCAAAGACGCTGCACGCCCGTGTTATGGCCGACGCGCAAAACAAGGCGAGAGACGTTTGTTTCAACGTGATATCAGTTGTTTAAAACAGATAATTGAAGATTACATTAGCGCAGTGTCCCTGTATTATTTTGACCCCTTCCCTTCAAAAAAAAACTTTTTACTCGAGTACCCTCAGGATACAAGTAAGGAAAAAAGAATGTTTTCAATGTTTCATTACCATATATGTTTGTTCAATTATCAGTATAGGCTAGTTAGGAGTGAATGAAATAAAATATTGTATATCGTTCTCTATTCCACACACAAAATTATGTTATAAGTGAAAATGAAACAACAATATTTAGGTATGCTATTGCCATTTTAGCATAATTTCTATTAGAGTTCTTGTTCTGAACCTTTATATATTCTTCCCCATATCATTCAAAATTGGACCATTTGTACCCAAATTTCCGTTCACTGGTGAAAATGTACATATAAATATTGTATTTAGACCGTGCTAGAAGGTGCCAGGGTATATATTGCACATGGGCACTACATGGACTGGAGCCGCCTCTGACTACTTCTCATCATGTGACCCATGGTACCAATAAAAAAAAATGGAAGAAAAAGTAGTAAAACGGAACATATACTTTGATGTAGAAATGTTTAACGCAACCAGGACTTCACGCTTATATGATTATTTGAAACTATTTCTATAAAATTGACAGTTATATTTTAAAGTTATCGACAAAATAATATTTTCACTCAAAAGGGTCCACAACAATGTATTCGTAGAATTAACATCAATAAATACTATCACGATGTCCCATATAATAGAGTTTGGCTGAATTTTACGCATCTGCGCTCGCAACTTTTGCGCAAACCACAACAAATTTTGGGATAAAAGTTTTTTATAGGTTTACTTTTATTATTAAGGCTAGCTATATGGCGGTGAGAAAGTTTGACACTCATGTGAGTTACTTTGCACCAAACAGCGGCGTATAGTATTTAAATAAGATATTAGATAGATAACACTTTATTTTACACTATTACAGAAAACACAGAAAAACCTATAGCCTAAAATATTCTAAATGGGCGTTCTTATCGCTAAGAAGCGATCTCTTCCAAACAACCCGTGGCAGGAATAAAATAGATATTTTTATGAATAAAACCTACCTTCATCAAGTTTTAATAATTAATTAAAGTGTTATCTATCTATCTAAATGGTTATTTAAAAACGGAACCCGATTATTATATGTTTACTTGCAAGCAACGGCTAGATTATCGCCACATCTGTAACACTATAACATCCGATGCGTTACCTGCCTTGTCAAGACTTCAAATATTATTTATATATTTACCCCCACTTGAAGAGGATGGGAAAAACTGTGGGAGTTTAGTCCACAGATTCCGTAACTCCATGAACAGGCATCCAATCAAGAACGATTCTTATGAGGCTAAGATTTTTTTTATTATTATGCATCTCCAACACGATTAATGTTCTTATTTCAAATCTTACTACGAAATTGTATTACATAAGTAAAATTGCGTATAAACAAATGACTTGTACTGTTATAGCCTGACCATAATCTCTAGAACCAGAACTATTTTTTTAGCCTTGTGGCAATATTCTATTTTAACTGTAGACAAGGTCAATGAATTATGAACCAAGTGAATTTACCCATGTTATTTTAATTATAAGGTTGATCTAAGTCTAAAGTCCAAAAAAACCAAATACGTATGTAACAATACCAACCTTTCAAGTGAGAAGTGGTTTTTAAAGTCTACTAAAGATATCTAGTGAAATTTGAAACATAAGTCTTTTCGTTATAATTTGACGATATTTACCAAAAAAACAGCTGACATTATAGGTTTGGTTAGTGGTTAGTTAGTCATTAATGGTTAGTGTTTTTTTATCACATAATTGTTCTTTTAACTATCATTAGGTGTTAAGATCCCTATTGTTACTTGGTTGAAAATGGAATGCAAAAAAAATATAATCACCGTTAACGATATGAGACGAGGTTGTGGTTTGTATTTTGTTGTGAATGTTGTGTTTTTTTTAATTTTTCTATGGTTATTTAAAGTTAAAAAAAAATTCACTATATCACTCCCAAATTATTGACATAAAACTATTTACTCCTTTATTTTTTATCACAACAGCATTAAGAGAATATCTACATGTTTATAAAAGAGAGATAAATAATTTGGTTTTATTATTTTTTGAATACTACTTTATTTTATTCAGAATAAAATAATAATACACCTGAAAAACGACTGCGTCTATAGAATCCTCGCTGTCGCCCGAAAATTTAGTACCGAAAAATCTTCAAGGACGTTGGCGTTGCTACTATCCTTAAAGCTCTTGCTTACAAAGTTATAGTTATTATTATTAAAGTAAACATCAAAGGCATATATATGTTGACAAAATGCGTACATCGTAACTAAAGCAACTTGATACTTGCACGATGTTTGATGTCGTACTAAAAATTACCAGTAAGTATCGAAATTATTCTTGACTTAACATTGGAATTGCTAGAGTTTAGACAAATTTGCGAAAGTGGCGCCCCTGTTATGTTCGACTTTATTTTGCCACTCTGTACTCATTGCTACATTTTTTATCTGTGCTCTGTGTTCTGACACGGTAGATATTTTTTCTTTCTTTCTTCTTTCTAGATGTACATACATCTAAGCATTCTGTGTTACCCGTTGGACATACGTTTTTAATATTGGCTAATGTTTAATGTCTTGTAATATATAATAATGCATATTAAATTATTTCTATGTAGGTTACGCTTGAACAGTTATTTATCGTGTTGGGTTTACGCCAGTGGCTATTAAAGCGATGTATTTGCCTGGCTTAAAGTATCTGCTGGAACAGATGGAATAAAAACGATAAAGCTAAATTAACGATGTACTCTCTCACGAAAGAGAACGTCTCTAGTTTGTTGTCATTTTATGTTGTTTATTTAAAAACTTTATTAACAAAATATATATAAACATTCCCAAAACGTTAATAAAAATATTTTGAATTACATACATTTGGAAATTATTGTATTTCTAAGGTTCTGAGGATATCTAAAGGTAAACATGAACCCTCAACTCTGATATGTATTTGTCTTCCAGTCATAGTTGATTATCTCTCCAAATACTAAGGCTTGATAATAGATTTGGCATTCATATAAAAATCTCTACAAGTAAATTAAAATCTGTGTCAATTACAAAAAAAAAGTAAAAGCCGATCAATCTATTACAATCGAAAGAAACAAAATTAAAGGAGGAGGTTCTTAATTCGTTTGTATGTTCATTGCTCGGTTTCTCCTTCAATTGTGAAACGATTTTCAAAAAAATTCTTTTAATCGAAAAATTATACTCCCAAATTGGTTTCATTGTCACCATGTCAGGATCTGATGAGTACATTCCAAGAAATTGGAGAAACTGATGAAAATTGTTTACCAACTTCTTCGTATTATGATATCGTCGTCAATTGTAAACCGATTTTGAAATTCTTTCTATACCCAAAGTCTCGTGTAGGTATTACATTTTCTATAGGCGCTTAATTTTCTATATGCATGTTACGCGATTTCTCCGTCATTTGTGGATCGATTTTGAACTTTGTTTTTTATTCGTAAGTATATACTCCCGAGGTAGTTCTGTGGTTACCAAGACAGGATCTCATGAGTAGATACCAGAAAAATCGAGAGTAACCCTTATTAACAACACGCTGAGAGTATACATTTATTTCAAAAAAAGTTGTTTTGTATACTGGCAGTATTACACTTTCTACAGGCGCTTTATTTGTTCGTAGGCATTTTACGCGATTTCTCGGTCAATTGTGGACCGATTTACAAATTGCTTTTTTTAACTTCCGAGATGGTCCCATAGTCACCGAGTCAGGATCTGATTTGTGGATCGCAAGGAAATCGAAAGCAAACCCTTGTTGAAGAGCATATACACCGAAGAGTGAGATGGCAAATATACGCATGCCAGTTTTACAATTTCTTCAAGTGCTTATTATATTATATGTTATTAATTATATATTATTTATAAAGCTATTGAAGTATTTGCGCAACTAAAAATTTTAAAAAAAATTAACAAAAAGAAAACTGACTTCACACTAAAAATCAAAAAAAATATATTTAACCGACTTCTTTCTAAATCTTGACGTCGATGCCAAGTAAAACATAAAAGAACAACTTCAAAATTACAAAATAGAGTAATTTTCATGTTATAGAAAGAAGTATTTAGTTCGGTTTTTCTTTAAAAAAAATTATTGTTTTAAATTTTCAGAGCTGTAATATATACAGAAAATAGGCGAAGTCGAAGTCAAACTCGAAGTCAACCTTATGCCACTGTTTCGTCTGGAATAATGTTATAGTTATTGAACGTTTCACACAAATGTAGCAATGGGTTCAATGCATTATTTGGGTTATTTGTAATGCGATATTGTTATTATTGTTGCTGATGTTAAATAGTGACAGATAACGTTAACTGTGTTTATTTTTTATTTCGTGAGCACAGCAGACCTGATGAAAAGCGGTCATTATCGCCTATGGACATTTTCGACACCAAAAGCTTTACAAATGCGCTTTGTTAAGGGAGACTGGAACCCAGCCACTAATCCCGGAACACAACACAAAGTTGTGCAAATACCCTACCACCTGGCTGTGGGTTGTTTTGTCGCCTCTTACGAAAGACCGCCCGAACGCAGGAAATTGTATTCTATCTCCGTTCCTGCACAGATAAAAACCTGTGTGTGTTATTTTTACCGCTACAAATAAGACGCATTTGCCCACAGTCATTAACTTGAACATTATCGCAGGTGGAGCCCGAACATTAGTTAACTGCGATAAAATAAAATTCCGCAATGCTTGAAGACAAAAGTCTTCGAGCAGTGCGTCCTTCCCGTTCTAACCTACCGGGCTGAGACATGGACAATTGGACACTGACGGCAGGATTGGTCCACAAGTTCCAAGTCACTCAACGGCCTATAGAGCTATGTTGGGTGTTTCTCTTATGGATAAAATAAGAAATGAGGGTATCCGTAAGGGAACCAAGGTAATCGACATAGCTCGCAAAATTAGCAAGTTGAAGTGGCAGTGGGCCGGTCACATCTGTCGCAGGACCAATGGCCGATGGAGCAGACGAGTCCTGGAGTGGAGACTGCGTATCAGTAAACGTAGTGTACGACGCCCTCCAACGCGATGGACCGACGACCTATACAAGATCGCCGATAGGCGCTGGATGAGGAAATCGGAGGACAGGGATGAGTGGCACCGTCTTGGGGAGGCCTACGTCCAGCAGTGGGAATGGCTAACGACGATAAAATAAAATAACAAAATTTATTTTATATTGAACACATCGCAAGATACGAGGTTGTAAATTTCAACAAAGAATTTACATGAAACGTTTTTGTTTGTCAAGTAACCTTTCATTTCATGATATTTGAAGTCGACTCAGTGACGCGGATACAATTTCCGGTCCGCAAAGGATTCGGCTTTGAACCTCGATTCCGAATATAAGCCTTTCTGTGAAGCCTCATGGCTATTACAAATACGTATCTTAAAACCCAAATTGTTTTTATAAACATTCGCCTTTTTTAAATTGAATGTTGGTTATTGACGTTGAAGGTATTTGGAGTAAAAGATAAACATAGCAAGTTATAACGTCATAACTTTACCGAATCATACAGGCTATTAATTGTTCTCTAAACAGGTATTAAAATAACTTTTACTATATTTCAAAACTGATAGAAAGTGCCCACCGCTGCCTATGAATATTTGCAAGACCAAGGGCGCCAATGCGTTGGCGGCCTCGAATTTTTTTTATAACTTTTTCATAAATTACCTCGTGTCGTAGCGCAGAGGGAAAACCGCGACGTAAAGTTACCTCCAAGTCGTTATTTTACATGGAATAAACTCTCTAGAAAACCGTTGCGTAGTTGAGCGTGGTAGCTCAAGGTGGTAAGAATGTGACGCTGGCACGGTGCCAGTGGCACCAGATCAAACGGTTCCTCGGAACAGTCTTCCTTGTACAGACTGATGCAAAGAGAGATGCAGTCTCCGTAGGCTAAGTGATTCTAAACCATCATTTAGCATAGGATTGTCGACTATACCACTGGCGCGACGCTAGAAGGAGTCGGGACAGTCCGGTAAGAAAAAGCTGCAGCCCATAGATAGATAGATAGATAACACTTTATTGTCCACCATTACAGAAAACACATAAGAACTTATAGCCTTAAAATATTTTAAATGTGCACAGTGGGCGGTCTTATCGCTAAGAAACGATCTCTTCCAGACAACCCGTGGCAGGAATAAAACATATTATATTGGTCACAGGTGATATACATAAATATCAGATAGGTATGAGCAGTATACCTTGTGCGACTCGACTTGCTCTTTGTTGAAGGTATATATGTCGCGAGGTGAAGTAGTGCTTCCGGTTTCACGCCAATCTTTTTGGAGCCAAGTTTGGCCTTGTGTTCCCGATGAGCCCGACACTTACCCAATATTATTAATAATTCATCATTAAGGCTTTCCCTTTCATCATTATCACAAACATAATGGAAACCCATGTGGACGAGGCCAATATTAACTGACTAAAATGCAATCGAGCACAAAAATAAGCCAGCGCCCGCCGGTCGCTCTATATGTTCAATTAATTGAAACATGTTGAGATCAGAGGTTTTTAAATGTTAATTGAATTTGTACGATAACGATTCAGATGTACTTATATATCATTTTGTTGTCACATTTCAGTGGCTTTCATAGCTTTAATGAAATTTACTTTTGTATGTACTGTCATTTATTGGTTATAAAATATCTTTTTTTTTTTTCGCTAGAGTACAGCAGACAGGCAGACGGCCCACCTGATGGAAAGCGGTATCTATGTAGAATAGTTAATAAAAATCAGTTGAAATCTGAAAAACAATGTAGAACTTCCCTTTCTAAGAATAGTAGTTGAAGTTAACAAATTAGTTAAGTTTCAGTACTTCTACTGCAGTAAGAATATTTTTTTTATTTTTTATTGCGAATTGGATTGTTGTAAGTTGTATTAATTACTTTATAGGCCTAAATGTGTCGTATCATGTAAACGCTGACAGTCTGACTGGTACACAAATTTAAAGATGCTTAATGGGCTGTACATACGAAGCATTCTAGATCTAAAAACAGTTGAGAGATGATGAGATGAGTTTTAGAAGTGTTATGTAATTAACTAATGAAATATGTACACAAAATAATAGTCAACTAAAACATTTTTGCCCATTTTCAGTTTATCAATTGTATCATGTCCCTTTCATGCACTAATGTCGTCAACTGCAAGGGAGTATTTTGGAGGCTACCTACCTTTACTGCGTATAAGTAAAGGTATCAAGGAGGTCCATATCTAAATATATCTGCCACGTAATCATTCTTCACAGATTGTGTAAAGCAGTGTTTTTCAACGTGTGGGTCGCAACCCCTGGGGGGTCGCAGAGCCTTGCTCGGGGGGTCGCCGACAAAAGGGAAAAGGCAATTTATACCTCATACTTAGGTACTTTCTAAGCTAAGCAGCTTTTTGCACAGTATAGACCGTAATAATGTATATAGATAACAAAATAAAGAAAACATACGTAGGTACGTATGTACGTAAACATAGTCATTTAAATTACTAACTTTTTGTCCGTCTATGGCCCAAGGGGGTCGCCAAAATTTTTCAACCTGTAAAGGGAAAAACATTGAAAAACATTGGTGTAAAGGGTGATATGATGATTTGTGGTGTTACAGAGGATATATGTCAGAGTAGAGGAATGTGGCAGGAAAAGATATATTGTGCCAACCCCAAATAATTGGGAGAAGGTTAAAGAAAAGAGATTCATATACCGCAGCTTCGCTCGCGGTATATGAATCACCTAATAAAGTGTTCATGTAAGTTAAATAGACCATTACCCATTATGGTTCGACTTGGTACGTAACCATGAGAAAATCTCTAATAGTAACAACATTAAAAAAACTAATTCCATATAAATGAAAATAAAAAACCAAACCTAATCAATGTTTCAAAATTAAAAACAATTTCCGTAAACGTTAAGTTAAGAAGTGAAAAAACAAGTATATGTAGTCCTGGAAGCCTTTATCATCTATTTTCCACTAAATACTTTTTTCCTTTTTTAAAGACAGTCCAAAGTAAACCACTTTGAAACTCCGGCTTTCACGCGGCGATCTCTTGCACCGAATTTTTTAATGAAGCGGAGTTACTGTCTTCGCTACAAAGTTAGAGGATATTTAATATTGTAGAGTGAAATTCACTTTAAACGAACTCATTTATACCTACTTAAAAAGTCTATAAATAAGTAATTGGAGGAGTAAAATATCGTTCGATACAAAAAAACCTGACGAATCTACAAAAGAAACTAATAAGTTCTCTACTTTATATTTTTGATTTAAATATTGTTTGTACGGCTTATACATTTAGTCACTATTAAGTATTCATGAATATTCAAGTTTTAGAATAATCTTCAAGAAAATAGATATGAAGACGTCATATAACCTTCCGCCGCAGCCTAAGGCCGTGGTCAGATTGACATTATGAGTATATAGATGGTCACTCTAGAAACTTTTAAACGCCCGTCACTTTGTCCGTGCACTCTTATGATTGTAAATATTTGATTGATAGACTAATTATCATCAAAAATGCAACTTCTCTACGCTGGAATGCTCAAGACTGATTGCAGACGCAGCGTACGACGTATAAACGCCGCGCCAGGCGTCTCTAGGAGCACTGTAGTGCATTTGAATAATAAGCATTTGTCAGTCGCGTACAGCGTCACGCCGTACACAGCCTACAGCGTTAGAGATAATTGACCACCTAAAATAAATTGTAGGTCTTTCACTGACGCTATACAAGAGTTCTTATTGTAAAATAAAATGTCATATTTCATGAAACAGTTCAGATAATCTTTACAGATAATATTCCGATATAGAAATAGCAGATATCTGTATCTGTGTGCTGATCACGGGCCATAGAAACGGCCCGGGCTTTTGGGAGGGCTTGCGTGGGGCCATGGGTAGGCCAACACCTAGAGACCCTTTGACAAATTATGTAAATGGCGTATAGCGTGACACTGACCGGCGATTATTCCTCTCTACACCATTTAAAATTACACCCACGGACAAGCCCTGGTTAGAGTAGGACTATTGTAGGGAATGAGAACAAAAGGTACCGGACGGTTAGGATAAATTCATACTGTAAATACGGACTGGGAACTATAGTGCCTGTCCGTCGCTATGTTCAAGAAACATGGAAAAAACGGGCAGACGGTGACTCGCTACTCACTGTATGGGCCCCTAAAAATGCCGTATACGATTCGCGAGGAGCAACATGGGCGTGAGCGGCTAAGGGGTGTAGAAAGGTGGGCTGGAGATTCACCGAAGCTACTTCCGACGTTATGTCATTTACCCCTGAAGCTTGAGTATTAGTTCTAGCGATATCTACTTCGTACCGGTTGGCCTAGGCAAGCACGGGTGCGGGGGCCTGGCCTTGGCTCCCCGAAGTCAGGTCCTAGGTTTCGCTACTCACCTAAGGCTTCGCCAAAAAGCCCCCCTGCGGGTATTAATATCTTATTATTATTTATTTTAAACATCAAACTATACATTTACTGAAAGAAATTGTGGGACTGTAAGTAAGAAAACAACATCACTTAATAAATTAGATCAGTCGTCGTTTTCATTTATTAGCAAAGACCCATAATATTTCCCCCATAAATGCTTTCATCAGTTATCATCGAAGAGTGTATTAGTAAACAGTTCACAATTGTAAACAGATTAATGCTGTACTAATTAAATTGTCTGGTTGCGATTGCTTGCTTTAGAATTACAAATACTACTAACAAACATTTCAATATCCAATAACGTGGATATACAAGCAATGGCAGTGTATAATGAAGTTATTCTGATTTTCATTACTGCTCTTTTGTTAAAATGGGTCAGCCGATTGAAAATGGGTTTTCATTTGCGGAAGTAAATGCCAGAGTATTGAAAGCTGAAATAAAGCCTATAAATGAATTAAATACCTATCGATAAGCATACATATAACATTGTACCAAATACAATGCTTTTCTAGTTACAGTAATTTTCGATTTGTACTCTTTGGAGGTTATATAATGAAACTTTGTACTGTTGTGTATTGCAAAAAGTTAGAATATACTTTTTTCTAATTTATTACTTACGTAGTAAAGCTCAGTTGCGAAGATACCCGCGGCTCATACCAATGACTTGGAATCGATCCATGCCAGAGATTGTATAGTTTTTTTTTTAATTGCGCTTATTGTTACAAAAAACTTCGTACAGGTGAAGGAAGAGGTAATGAAATCTGCATACGTTGTGCGAAACCCGCCTATCGACCTTTAACAAGCGTGACGTAATATACCGGGTATTGTTTTGAAATGGGAAAGTCTGTAGAAGCTGACATTATTAATGTGATTAACTGATAAGCAAGGTAATATTATGACGTTAATATTTTCATAGAGTTTTCTATCTAATAAGTTAAAGCCATATTATTCTTTTGTATGATCACAACTACAAAAATGAGGCCAAACATTCAAATTATCCTCTCCGAGCAGGGATGGAGAAAGAATACAATTTCCTGCGGCCGGGCAGCCTGTCGTAAGAAGCGACAAAACAACCCACAGCCAAGTGGGAGGGTATTTGCCGTCTGGATGGCTACCAACCCTGGTCTAGAGAATGCCGCCATAATAAATAACCTTGAGTTGTGTTCAGGCATTAGTGGCCAGGTTCCAGTCTGCTTTTAGAGATCGGCAGCACATTATTAGCAACAATGGTGTTTGTTACAAATGTCCATAGGCTGACCTCAAGCAATACAGAATTGAAAATTAAATAAGTTCTCGCCTAAAACGAAGAATAACAAGCCTTAGCTTAATTTCTATTCCAAATTACGTTACATTGTGTACTATACGAATGTCCCGATGGGTCGTCAGAACTACTCGAGTACTCTTTGAGGAAACAGTTTGACCTATTGAGCCTGGAACATACGATTAAGCACCGTCACACATGTAAGTTCACATCACAAAGGACCACAAGCGACCTGTTTGCTTCCGAATGCCAGGAAGATACGTAAAGGTCGCCCCCTGGCATTCATAAAAGTACTTATATAAAATTGTGTTTACGTTTATAAATCGAGTTATCCGTGTTGAGGCGGCCATAAAAGATGTGACAGTGCCCATTTAAGTTTCGGAGGAGTTTTGATGGAATTTCTAAGTTGATCTTCTTACTATACAGCGTCGAAATTGTACTGATAAGAAAACAAGTGTTTGTTTTTTTACATCATATCCCTGGTACAAAATATTCATTTGTAGTAGTCCATTTATATCGTCGATATAAATAGGTATTACTAACATCGGATTATTTTACTATATTTGTATTGACTATATGCCAGGCCTCTTATATATTGAAAAGAGGTTACTGTCGTTACGAGGCATAACCAACCTTTAGCTTGGGATAAGAAGGACGGGATACGTTGTGAGCAGATACTTATGGTAGGTTTGCGGTGCCTCACCAAACGGAGGGACGCTGGTAGGTTTAGTGGGTAGTCTGGCGGTTGGCATCTCCTTTTGTAGGGAAGATGTGTGCAGAGCCGGCTGGATCCTCACGCCCCCCGTTGACCACCTCCAGGGTCTGAGGAAATGCGCAAATAATAAGCATGTTAATCCTACTTGCCAGCACTGCAAACAACTTGTGTCGTCGACTGCAGCTATGGTTTAGGTATATAGAACTATATAGATAGCCATCCGATTGTTGGAATTAAATATCAAAGCCGATAACCGTTTAAATTTGTGCCAAGCGCCCGTTTGATTATATTGTGCTAGAATCCTGTTACGTTCACAGATTTTTACACGACCTTTACAGAAATAAAATTTCAATATAAATATTAGATGGATATTAAACAAAACACACCCACGTACTCTAGGGAAGTCGACAGCAAACCATACGAACCCATCTACGCCGTCCATGTACGACAAGTAATGTTTGCATATTCGCACATATTTACACATCCTTTATTACACAACGTGGATATTATTGCGATTGGGGAATTCTTAGTTAATAGACTTATCAATAATTGGTTGTGTGTTCATTTTTATTGCCGAATGAGTTGAAACTATACAAATACGCTCTTATTATAACTAGCTGACCCGGCGAACTTCGTACCACCATATTTTCTGAATTCCTAAAAGACTTTGTTTCATGACACAAAAACAAAATCACCCGAATCGCTCCCAGTGATTAGGAGGATTCTAGAACCCGATCTCAGCGCCATCTACCGGTTCCAATTGTGGATTTCAACCATCCCGGGACCCACTCAAACACACACACAATATTTCATAAAAATCGGTAAAGTCGTTCTCAAGTTATGCGCTTACTAACACATTTTGCGATTCGTTTTTAACCGACTTCAAAAAAAGGAGGAGGTTCTCAATTCGTCGGGATCTTATTTTTATGTTTTTTTTGTGTATGTTCACCGATTACTCCGAGATTTATGATCCGATTTACGTGATTCTTTTTTGTTCGATGCGGAATAGCTTCCAATTGGTCCCCTAAAAATTTAACATAGTTTGGCCCAATAGTTTTGATTTTATGAACATTTTTTATGAAAAAAATTCTATTCCGTTCCATATGTACACCGATTACTCTGAGATTTGTGATCCGATTTACGTGATTCTTTTTTTGTTCGACGCGGAATAGTTGCCATATAGTCCCCTAAAAATTTGATATAGTTGGGCCTAGTAGTTTTCATTTTACGAACATTTTTATGTTCCCGTTTCTTGGGACCTATATTTTTTTTTAAAGCGCGGCACCTTGCGTAGTTCTACCCATACATAGCTAGGCACTAAAAAGTGACAAATAAAATAAAAAACTTCGTTTATAAAAACCGACTTCAAAAACTAAAAAACTAAAAAGTATAAAATGACTTATTTCTAAAGCTTTGTATTATTATTAATATAAATTATCTAAAACATCTCGAAGTCAGTGCAAAGTAAAACATTAAAATGACTATATTTTAAAAATTACAAAGCACCGACTTTAAGATGTTTTAGATAATTTATATTAATAATAATACATAGCTTTAGAAATAAGTTATTTTATACTGTTTAGTTTTTTAGTTTTGAAGTCGGTTTTTTTAAACGAAGTTTTTTTATTATATATAAGATAAGATGTCCCGGCGAACTTCGTACCGCCATATTTTCTGAATTCCTAAAAGACTGTTTCATGACACAAAAACAAAATCACCATAATCGGTCCAGGTGATTAGGAGGATTCTAGAACCCGATCTCAGCGCCATCTACCGGTTCCAATTGTGGATTTAAACCATCCCGGGACCCACTCAAACACACACACAAAACTTCATCAAAATCGGTAAAGTCGTTCTCAAGTTATGCGCTTACCAACACATTTTGCGATTCGTTTTTATATATAAGATTAGCTTCTGCCCGTGACTTCGTACACGTGGAAAGGAAGTTAAAAAACACCCGCGATTTTGAAACATTCTTCATTGGTGCTCCGCTCCTATTGCTCTTAGCGTGATGGTTTATAGCCTGTAACCTTCATCAATAAATGGGCTATCTAACACTGAAATTTTTTTTGCAAATCAGACCAGTAGTTCCTGAGATTAGCGCTTTCAAGCAAACAAACAAAGAAACAAACTTATCTGCTTTATATATTATATATATAAGACAAAACTCTCTCACTGACACCACAGCCTATCAAATTATCCGCTTCTATTATGTTACGTTGCAGAGAAATTATGTTTAGTCTGTAATAAGCTGTTTAAGTAATTTTTTTTTTTTTTTTTTTTTTTTTTTTATTGCAGGAGTTCAGCAGATTAAAGCTTTCTAACTATCCCACGGGAACTCTTTAATTTTTCGGGATCAAAAGTATCCTATATGTTGACCAGGGATATAAGCAGCCACCATACAAAATTTCATTTCAATCGGTCTAGTCATTTCGAAGATTAGCCGTTACAAACAGCCAGACAAACAGAGAAACAAAAAATTAAAAAAAAAACCAAATTAGTTCTATTTCACTTCTTACATCCCGCTGACTCGGTTTTTAGCATTTTTTTTAATTGTACAGAAATTTGACCTCTACAATTTTATTATATATATAGATATAGATTAGTTAGTGTAAGATGGAAGGCTTGTTTATGGTACTTAAAGAAGCCTTCAAACTTAATCTAACTCAATATGAATAAACCTGTTACTGTTGCCTTTGCTTGGTGGTGCTGTTTGAGTATTGTTTAATTTTGATAAATCAAATTATGATTTTTTTATACAGGTGACGTTTTAAGTACTATAAAACATTATAGGCATGTCTCATAATTCTAGATTTTTATGTCATAAACTTAAGAATAAATAATATCGGTATAAATAAAATATATTCAAATAAAAACTGAAAATGTTATATTTTATTGTTTACTTCTTAAGGTTTATATATAAAATTACTGTTCTATTATTGTTTTGAGTAGGAAAGAAGTTTTAAATATTGTCATTAATCACATTTTTTGTTTATTCTAGGTGACACCGACGATCATGGCCTACCTGATAAGGACAAGGGATGTGACACCAATCTCTATCTTTACCATGTAAGTAATTTTACAATATAAATGGTTATTTTTTATGAGTGAGATTAATTCGTAAGTTTTTATTTGAATAAAGGTGGGACTTCTTCTGGGATAATGTTAAATATTTAAGCTGTTTCATGTAGATATGGCGATGGGTTTAAGGCGTTATTTAAAATGCGACATTGTTAATGACGTTGAATATTGACAGATAACATATGAAGATACACTAATGTGGCTCTGTGCGTTAACGGTGTAATTCTATGCCTAAGTCTTAAACACTAACTCAGATGAAGCCCTAGCATAAGCGAAATACACCATCATCAGCTCATAAATGTCTCACTGTTGGGCTCGGGCCTCCTATTAGGGGGGGGGGGAGGAATGGACAGTATACGCCATTATATAATCACCATTATTAGCACGTGTTAAGTGTAACAAAATGCACATTAGATTAGAAAACTGCTTCAGTGGTGCATGCGTTTCGGTCAGGATCCAATCCGCGCCCTTTGAGTCTGGGATGCGTGTGCTAGCCATTACGCTACGACGACTTAGACAAGAGACATACATTGAAGTAGAATTGATAGAAAAGATGCCTTCGGTAGATAGAAACAAATAAATGAAAGCGTAATTGATATCAAGTTTCTAAAAACAAAATTAAAATTATTTTAAACCCTTATAAACTTATAATTCTGAATTAAGCTACATAGTAATAAAGTATGCAATGAGTTAGGTAATTAGCGTTGCGAGTGTTTGAACAATTTGCAACTTACATTACTCGGCCAACACTGTAATCCTGGGGATTACGCAGAACCCGCGCGTAGCTGGAAAGTACTTCTACAAAATTTACGGTTTAGGCCGAGACCATAATACATGTTTAAATAATAATAGGAATAAATTATTTATTGATGTTTAACTTTATGAACCCTAATCATACAAACTAGACGTAGATGTACATACATACATACAAAACTTCACGCCAGGTCCCTGGCGGGGTAGGCACGAACAACAGAGCGCCATACAGGCTTATTCTTACACACCTCACTTGCTTCTTTAACATTCATAGCTCTTGTCATGCACGCTCGTCTGTTCTTAAGGCTCCTGACATCACTTTCTGCTAATACACGATCAATTTTATCATGGAAGGTGTGTCGTGGCCTTCCGCGACTTCTGCATCCATCCACTTTTGCATTGTATATCTGTTTAGTCATTCTTTCATCATACATTCTTTCCACATGCCCGAACCACCGGAGCATTCCTTTCCTTACCTTCACCCCGACACTCTCTTTCAAACTCTCTTTCTTACTTCGGTATTACGAACGCGGTCCGCGAGCGTCACTCCGCAGATTTTGAGATTTTGATCTCGACCGCGTTTACTCTACTTTCATGCTTTCTATTCCATACCCAACTCTCGCTTCCATACGTGAGCGTAGGTACCAGCACCGCGTTTTGTATGGCAAGCTGGGCTTTCTGGCTGAGGTTCTTAGCGCCTAGAAGTTTACCTAACGCTCCATTCACACTATTCCCCAAATTTACTCTTCTTTCTATGTCAGCGGTGTACCTGCCATCCCTGCTAAAAGCACAGCCAAGGTTCGAAAAAATAGGTCCAATTTTTTTTATCCGTGCAGGAACGGAGAAAGAATACAATTTCCTGTGGCCGGGCGGCCTGTCGTAAGAGGCGACAAAACAACCCACAGCCAGGTGGTAGGGCATTCGCCCGACTGTATGGCTACCACCCCTGGTCTAAAGTATGTCGCCATAACAACATTGAGTTGTGTTTCGGCATTAGTGACCAGGTTCGAGTCTTCCTTAAGAGTGCAGCAGCGAATTTGTAGCACCTTTGGTGTTGCAAATGTTCATAGGCGATGGTAACCGCTTTCCATCAAGTGGGCCATCTGCCTGTCTGCTGGACTCCTGCAATAAAAAAAAAAAAAATTATAATCACGAGATATCGAGAGAGACAGAGAGACGCTCAATAAACAGGTCTTGTAACTTAAATTACATAGATATGTTCATACTGTGACTTTATAGTTTTAACACTATAAACCAGAGTAAAAATTTTGAAGGACATAGATATCAATGAAAAGAAGATTGTCGTCAAATAGGCATATATTGAGGAATAGTGAAAATCATGTCATAAAAAAATGTTAAACTTCAAGACTTAAGATGTTAGTGAAAGAAGGGGAAACAAGTAGCGTAAGAATGGTGTTGACAGATAACGTATACCAGAAAAGAAAAGTTCAAATAACTGACAAAAAGTAAATAAAACTAAAAACATAGCAGAAAGCTTACAATGAGATACAAAATTAATAACCTTTCTAAACTGAATTGCAAACATGAAATAGTCTAATATTCAACATATTGTATTCTCATGAGAATACAATGTGTATAATAAAAAGTTTGATAATAATAAAACCAATAATGTACTATTGTTACCACAGTGTATACTGAGCCTTACACTCGCCTATTTAACGTTCGCGCTGTGAACAATTTCGGGGCGTCGCGTCGTAAAAGTGTTGTGAAATTATAGGCGGTTGTTTATAAAGGCACTGTTTGTATAACAGTATGGCGCTAGCTTTAATGTAAACTCATGTTTACGTAACAGCACACTAATAATTCAGTAGCTACCCTAAATATGTAAGAATTAATTAGGTGCTGGTATTTTCTAAGTTTCCCGTAAAAAAACCTACTAATTTTCAGTTGTATCAGTTTCTATGTACTGCTACTGCTTGTTAGGTACTACTACTTTGTAGGTATTACTACTACTTTGAGTATACTACTACTACGGTATCGTAGAAACCATGACAAAGTAAACTTAACCGTTTCGTAGTCTTTAATATGTAACGTGTACACATATCATCCTTTTCCCATACGAAAAATCTTTCCAATTAAAAGAACGGGGGCGAGCAATGCCTTTTAAACCTTGTATTATTGTTACGACCGAGATGCCGACAAAGACAAATTCACACCTGTATACCCGTAGAAAGACATTTGGACTTCTTTTGTTTACTTTGTGTTTAAAATTTGTGATTAGAAAAACATCCCATTGTGTATTGTAATCTTTTACGGCCTATTGTATTGTGATCATTGCCAGGTGTCTCGGATTTAAAGTACAAACTGATTCTAGGAAATTCGGTCCACGCGGCCGCGCAGACATATTGCATCTGTGCAGTATAAAGCAATGCCCCAATTGAGAGATAAGGTAGTCCAGCGAAAACCACGAGCGAAGCAAGACTTCTGTACATTCGGTAATCTATTTAGTGACTTTGCGCGTGTTATTGAATTACGATCTTCTGCATTACGTTTGGACTTGTTGCATTCGGTTATATTTGTACCTGTGTTATACGTGTGTGTATAGTTCTAATAAACTCTATAGTAATTCTAACGGCATTTTAATTCGAGTCACTCGACTCGTAACATTATTAACGCTTTTCAAATTTATTTAAAGCCGTATAAATTTGCCAACGTATCTGTAACACTAAAACTAAGATTCTACAATCAGGTGGGTCTGATTTTTTTCCAACATTATCATTACAAAAATGTGGATATTTTAATTAAAACTTTCGCTATTTAACACAATACGATAAAATGGTTTGTCCAAACTTCGATTCTTTTATTCAAGACAATTAAGCATTGTTACATAGGAGCCGACAACTTGAAAGAAAAACAAAAGACACTAATGTAGCTTTTGTTGGTATTTACTTTGTTGTTTTATAAAGGCTCTATTTCTCTGCATCCCTTTTAGTATCAAATATTTATACCGCCTACCCGCCTCTTGATAAGCAAGCATCCGGTTCTCTATTTATACCCTCATAGAAAATTCTTTGAACATATCTAACCCGTTTAATAACTTATTGAGTTCCTTACGATGATGTTACATTTAGTATCCTTAGATGTTCACGTTAATTTTAATTTATGAAATTAATGAAACAATTACTTGTAAAACTGATAAACGAGCTGGTAGATCCGCTATACACAACCTGCGGTACGCCGAGCTTGTGTAAGCAGCCTGGCACACTTAGTTGTATAATCTTCTATGTATGTGTATATATATGTATGTATATATTTATTTATGTAATATCATTAGGTGTATTTATATATGTCTATTAAGTATAAAATATATCGACGGGAGCAAAGTAAAAAGAGATATCTGCAAAATAGCTACTCTAGAGGAGAGCGAAAAGATGGTCGAATTAACTTCGTAGTATTTGAAAGAACATACGTAGCTGGCTTTTTTTACGTACGAAAAATTTATTGAAATAATGTGATATATGCAAAACAAATAATGTCATATTGTAAAGAATTGTTTTATTAAAACGATTGTACAATAAACTAAAAATCATCATTTTATAGATAACTTTATTTACTTTGCACCCGTCGATATGTAAGTAACTGCATATCCTCTAATATTTATGTATACCACCTTTGACCAATATAGTATGGTTTATTCCTGCCACGGGTTGTATGGAAGAGATCGCGTCTTAGCGATAAGACCGCCCATTGTGCACATTTAGAATATTTTTAGGCTATAAATTCTTCTGTGTTTTCTGTTATGGTGTACAATAAAGTGTTATCTATCTATCTTCTAAATGCCCAAAAACGATGATAACCAGTTTCCATCAGGTAGCCCGCAAGCTTGTTTGCTATACTCTAGCAATAAAAAACACTTAACTGAATTAATGTTGCGGCCCGCGGTACCTTATCTAATACGTCTAGATGGGCTTTATAAATTAAACATGTGCACGTGCGCAGCGACAGCGGATAAACAGATAACTATTTAGCCAGTAGCCAATACACATAAAAAAAACAATTTGAAATTTTGTTTCGTTTGCTCTAATATGGTTTTAAATACAGAAAAAGACGTATCGTTTTAAGTTACAATTGTGTTATTTCACTCCTCATAAAATTTCCACATCGAGGGCCTTATATGAAAATCCATTCTTAGAAAGTAAACTTCAAAGTAGATTGAGTTGGCTAATATAGATGATAGAAATAATTTACTATTATGTTACACCGTACATTACTGACTATAATAATAACCCACATTTTCCCTAGGCTTGCGTGAGGCGCTAGGAAAACCAACACGTAAAGGCCTCTTTAACAATGAAGTTACACACATATACGTTACTCGATGTCCACACAAGAATAAGCCTCGGTTAGTGCCAGATTATTGCAGAAAATAAGAACAAAAGGACTACTAGTGAACAATTATGTGGCAATATTAGTGGATTTGGGTATTTAAGACTAACGCCTGCTCATCGCAATCTTAAGGTGCTCCCTCTCCGCGAGCATTCGCGCATTAATATTTTTTACTCGATTTCATGCATTACATTACAATACAGTTTCCCTTATCCTTACCCTACTGACGAGCCTTTAACGAAACATTTATGTTACGATTTTAAGCGTTTAGTGATTCCACAATGTCAGACGATGCCGTCGTTGAGTAGTTTTTTTTATTGCCTAGAGCAGGCAAACAGGCAGAAGGCCCATCATTTGGTAAGTAGTTACCGTCGCTTATGGGCGTTTGCAACACCAGGGTGTCGCCAGTGCGTTGCCGAACTCTAAGACATTTTTTAACGTTTTTCTTTAAAAAGACCCTATGTCATAGCGCACAGGGAAAACCGCGGCGGGTTACAAGTTGTATCAAAATATTACAGATTGCATAATTACAGGTTGCGCACTGTTCTCGGTTCTCCTCCTTTACTGATATAATGCTCGGATCTTTAGCGTTATTATTTATCCGTGCAGAAACGGAGAAAGAATACAATTTCCTGCGGCCGGGCAGCCTGTCGTAAGAAGCGACAAAAAAACTCACAGCCAGGTTGTAGGGCATTTGCCCGACTGGATGGCTACCACCCCTGGTCTAAAGTATGTCGCCATAACAACCTTGAGTTGTGTTCCGGCATTAGTGACCAGGTTCCAGTGGTGTGCAAATGTTGTTGTTGCAAATGTCCATAGGCGATGGTAACCGTTTTCCATCAAGTGGGCCGTCTGCCTGTCTCCTAAACTCCTGCAATAAAAGAAAACGTCAAACAGAAGAATGCTAGCGCTGAGGGAGCACCTTTAGAAGAACGTGACTAAATTGGACAGCTATTATTTTAATTATAAAACCGCAATTATTATGGGAGCGGCTCTATTTCAAAATAGATTGTCTCTAACAGTGCTGATTATACTTCATTCAAATGAAGTATAATAAGCATTGTTAGAGACAAAATTGTCTCTTATCGAATCGTAGTTGTGTTACATAAACAACTAATTTATCTCTATTCATTACTTTATCCCAATAATTATGAGGTCTGCACAGTATGATATTTACTCCTCTATTCTGATATACATCCTCTCTCTTCATAGACACTTCACATATTTTCCTTCTATTCTATAGCTACTCCTGTATTCTTGCCTATGTCCTCTGTCTTCGAGTCATCCTTCACTTAATCCAGCAACTAACCGAATAAGTACATGCAATCCATAATCATCGAGTTATTACTGCCAACTTATCGTTAGCGATATTTAGACCTATATAGCTTTTTGTTTTAGTTTTAGACTTGCAACAAAATAATAATTACAGTAAATTTATTCAGTATATCCAAAACAAAGACCAATATTATTACATTCATCAAAGATCAATTAGACAGACCCTCTCCACTAAAATTTAGACATTGCTTTAATATTCATTTTCAGGAGTATTTTTACCTTTTAACTTCCAATCTTTAAAGACCCCTAGCACTTCTGATTACATAGCTAACTCGCTAAATTCGCAAAATTATCCGAAATCTCCCTCGCTTTTCAATTACTAATAACCCGTTTGGAAATTGCCTTTTTAATATCAGCCCTGAACCGTTACCCAAGTACATTCTAGATTATTGGGCCGTATATTTGAAAAACATTTACGAGGAGATTGACGATCGAAAAATGGAAAATTTAATGTATTTTCCAGAAAGTGGATTCTTTTACTTATTCATATAACATATTAGTATATTATTATTATAATAAGAGCCCATAATTGTCCCACCGCTGGGCTCGGGCCTCCAATTATAAGGGGGAGCGGACAGTATACCCCGCCACGCTTGTCTAAAGCGCCTTGGCAGGTTTGACATATCGGTTATCTCGATGTACAGGTTTTACCACGATGTTTTCTTTCACCGTTGTTAGCACGTGGTAATTGTAACAATATGCACATTAGGACAGAAAACTGACTAAGTGGTGCATGCGTTCCTGTCAGGATCGAACCCGCGCCCTCTGAGTTTGCTGTATTTTTCAAATACATTATGATAAAAACTCAACTTTAAAGTTAAACATTATCTACTAACCCAAGTTAATTGTTAAAGGAGAATCAAGTCATTTTTATATTTCTTCGTGTAAGTATATCAGACGAGGTGTAGCCATATTAATTGACTACTTTCTCTGTAACTTATATATAAATATATTTATATTGGCTATGTGTGAAACTAATAAGTTTATACACAAAATAAGTGTGACTTTTATTTTGTTTACATTTTATTCTAGGACTACCGGCCCCCGTACCATCTTCGCATAGAGTGGACATTTTTTTGGGATCAAGTATAAAAGTAGTTTTTGAGTTTATTCGTTACAAAGATACAAATCTTTCCTCTTTATAATATTAGTATAGATTGTTGCTTATTTAGACTAGTAAACAAGTGCCTTCTGAACCAACTTTTTCCAGCAGTCTCCGAAAATTATAAATGAGGTGTCATTCGATTCGGAATGGCATCTAGATGATTTTTGAAATGATGATTTTGGGTTTAGTTTTTTGCAAATATCTCAAAAAGTAATAAAGATTTTCAACTTTGAAAAAAGATTCGAAAAGAGGAGGAAATTTCCTAAAAAAAGTCTGGACTCCCGAAACTATAAGATCAATATTTATAATTTTCCCAGAGGGATGAAAATACGGCCGAAAACGGATACTCTGGCTTACGAAAGCCACACCCACATCGGCCGTTTAATGAATAAATATTATTTAAACATACTAAATATGAAAATAAAAAAATGAAAAAATCAGGCACTAACTGAATAGATGAATGAACAATAATCTGCTTGAATTTTTTTTTTATAACAATTTTTCATTTAGTTATTCAATAGTTAATTAATAATTTATTTTTTGCTTGAACATGAACATTGCAAGTGTGATAATTGTTAAACTATAAATTTAAGATTTTTTTCCTTTCTTGGAGCAATTCTTGAAAGGCTTTAGAATAGAACCCCGTTGGAAAAATTATAAAATGTTTATTTTTAATTTTTTTATTAATTATTTTCGTTGTTACATTCAACTCTATCTTTAAGGCAGACATTATTTTATACATAGATCAACACATACATAGATATACATACGTGCGTAAGAGTGCATTTATTTTGAACTTTATACTAATGATGTAAAGTGTAATTTATATTGAATTATTACAAATAAGGGTCAAAATACCAAAGAATAAAGACGTCTATAATAGAAGAGAAATGCAAAAATGTGTATGTGCAGTACACACTTGTCTACTAAGCGGTATAGTTATAATTATGTTCGCCTGTATATTATCTGAAGTTTTACTTCGATTACGTGTGAACTATACAAACATTTTTTTTATTTATTTATAATAATAAATTTACATCATAAGGGTAGTTGTAAGGCATAACTTAAACCTAGGGCATATGCGTGTGATGCAGCACAGACTCTCATTTACAGTAAAACTTATTCTATACTAGCATCTGCCCGCGACTTCGTCCGCGTGGAAAGTTCTTTTAACTATCCCACGGGAACTCTTTAATTTTTCGGGATCAAAAGTATCCTATGTTACTTCTAATACCTCCAAGAATATGTGTACAAAGTTTCATGATAATCAGTTGAGTAGTTTTCGCGTGAAAGCGTAACAAACAAACTTACATTTACATTTATAATATTAGTAGGGATAAATACAAGGTTTGTAGACAAAGATTGTATCGTGTTCTCCATCGTTCATATTATTATTCATCATATAGTAAATATTTAATTTTTAGTCTTTGATTTTTATTTTAGAGCAGATCTTAAAAATGAAAGAATATTTCAATGTACCTATGTACAAAAACGAAGTCAAATAATTTTAAATAATATTTCCATTGAGAAACATCCTAAAAAAAGACACTTTACGTAACACAACATACGAAAGTCATTAGTTATGTGTCCAAGAATATTCCTTTAAAAAAAAGCGTAAACAGGAAGGATACGCACACCTGAGGTCACGCATCAGGCATGTATAAACCAGGAGAGCAATCTTCTACATAATTCATGCTCCATTTGCTCGCTCCGTGACTTTTAAACCAGTTCCAAGTTTTGATGCCGAGGGTAGGCCGTGAGCAGGTGAGACCTTGGACTCTTCCACATTTCTAAACAATAAGTTGCTAAGGTATTAAAACTACGACTAATTGCAATTCTTTTAATGGTATTTATTAACTTTCATAATTTTATGATAATATATAGAGATATTATATAATACATTTTCAAACTTAGTTAATCTCAAAAATGTCACAGAATATACCCGGAACACATTTTACTCGTTTATTCAAAAGATGCTAGACCAATTAGGTAAATTTTTTAGTAAGCTTATGTTACGGTCTTATGGTCTTATTAGTTTAAACCTATTTTGTCATAGACTATTATTTAAATATGATTGAAGTTTTCTACGACAATCTCTATTATTTATCGAGTCAAAATTATTGAGAGATATACACGTCTGAAATATCTATTATTGCGTTTATTATTTTTATACCAATTAAATAACACAAAAATCAGGGCATTTTTAGTTACAAATCATTATATCTCTTGACTGACCACAACAGCTTATGTTCTCATTGAAATCGTTCGGAATTAATGAATGAAAACACTTGATCACTAAAATTAAAACTACATTCTTAAAAAAAGTGTTGAACAAAGGGCGGCCTTATCGCTTAAAGCGATCTCTTCCAGGCAACCCCCTTAACTAAGGAAAGTATTAAAGCATGACAGTTGAGGTGTAGACAATAATAATATAAAACATTCAAAACATATTAAATAAATAAATAAAAATCTTTATTATATACTATATAAACACAGTACATATACAGAATAAGCAGCACTGTTCTCTTTCTCTCTCACTATCTTTCTCTAAAAGTACATGACATAAGGGTAATTTCAGATTTGACATTCATTCAGTGGATTTATATCATTATATTTTCCAACTTGATAACTTAATTAGACGTAATTTTCATATCACATACGGTCCGTGACCACTTACTTACTTTTGTTTAATTGTACTATCATCACTAAATACAAAGTACTTATTATCTAATGTAAAATTTAAAAAAAAAAACTCTATTTTATAAAATTATTGTAGATATTTTTTATTCTGGTGTCATAAAAATGAAAGGAGTAAAATGGTTTCATGTCAATAATTTGGAGAAAATTTGGTGATATTTTTTTCTTGAATTAAAATAAATATAGAAGTCTTATATCGTGAAGATTTACAAAAAAAATTTGAAAAAAATATTAATCAGTAATTACTAACGAAAACTTGTTTCGTTTGCACCCCATTTTCGACCTTTTTCAGCAACAGGAGTCTTAAATACTTTTTTATTAATCGCAACGTTAACTACAGACAAGATTTCACCATTTTCTGAGCATAACGTAAATTATAATTCCATCATCACTAATAAATGAAAATTATATAATATTCATAAGCGCTAATTATGAAGCTGTTTTTCTTCAAACCTCAGAAGCCAGAATAATTTCACATTTCTGAATACGTCGAAATTCTGCCGAATTGCTGTTTACTTATTAACCGTAATTGAAATTGTAATTGCCATTTTGTAAATAGAGATATTTGAGTTAAACCACTCGTAATTATTATTGGTCTTTGCGTAAATTATTTACGAACAATGTGAACTTTTACTTTTACTAATTAAACAGCTGTATTGTCAAGTTGTATTTGTTTGGAAATTTTATTTTCAGTCATTTAAAGTATTATCGCTCCTACAATCAACAATTAATATAATTCGTGAAATGCTGATATAAAAAAGTGTTGGCGCCATATACACCTCGAAAAGAAAAAAAATGTATTACTATCCTCCCATTGTCCTCTCCTTGTCTTTCCTATCCGCCACAACACTCGCGCGAACGAGACGCACAATGGGAAGAAACTATGTCTATGGCGCTGGGCTTCCGTATCTGTCAAAATGTAAAACAGTCTTGCTACGCAACCGCTTGAAGTACGTGAACGTGTGAAAAATATAAATTTCAAAATACGAACCAGCAAACAAGTGAGTGTTCCAAATTACTCCCATTTCCCTATAACGCATCACCAAAAAGTATTTCACAAATAACAGGGGTTTTACTCAGATATTGCAACTCTCATACTCAATGTAATTTTGATTGAAAATGAAAGCCCGCGAGCGTACTCTTTGATATATTATGTATCGTAATTGCTTTGAGCTCGAACAATCCATCTCACTAGTAACAAGTGTATCTAACAAGTATGCTATATCTACACATATTGTAATACGGGTAAAAGCAAAATATTCTTATTGGTTTTTTTTATTTTTATTTATCTATACTAAAAATTTACGTGGTAAATACATATAAGGCACCACTTAAACCTATGTGGTTTGTGTGTGGTGCAACACACCCTCGCAATTCAAGTAAAAAATAATAATATACAGGGTGGCGCAATAGAACGTGCATATTTAAAATATTGATTAAAAAATAAATACAAAAGGTATAGTTAAAATAAAACTGAGGTATTATTAAGAAATAACTGAAGTTTATTTTTTAAAAATAACATCGTCTAAATGATGACCCTCTCTACGACGACACTCCTCTAATCGCAAACGGAAGTTATTGAAAACTTTCTTCAGTAATGCTGGTGTAATTGCTGCCATTTCACCACGGATATTCTCCTTGAGCTGATCGATTTTTTTCGGATTATTGCTGTAGACTTTGTTCTTGAGGTATCCCCACAAAAAAAAGTCAGGAGGCGTCACGTCTGGACTACGTGGGGGCCATAGGATATCACCTCTTTTCGAAATCAGTCTGCCAGGGAACATCTGTTTCACAACCGCCATGGAGTCATTTGATGTGTGACAGGTAGCTCCGTCTTGTTGAAACTAAGTCCTAGAATTCACTATTCTTGAATTTTCAAGCTCTGGAGCCAAAAAACCTTCCAACATCGCAACATAGCGTTCGGTATTAACAGTGACGTTTTGCCCCCGCGCATTTTCAAAGAAAAACGGTCCAATTATTCCTCTACCAGAGATTGCTGCCCATACTGTCACTTTAGGACTTATGCAGTGGTTTCTGGTGCTTGAGTTTGGGATTCTCACTGTTCCAGTAACGACAATTTTGACGGTTTACGAACCCATTGATATGGAAATGGGCCTCATCTGAGAAAAGGATATTGTCAAAATTGGAAAATCGATTAAGCATTTCATTAGCAAATGCGAGCCTTGCTCCGAAGTCAGACTCTTTCAATTCTTGTGTTAACTGCAGCTTGTAAGGATGCAGTTTAAGATCCAAGTTTAAAATTCGTTGCAAACTTCGTCGCGATAAGTGTAAGACAGACGATCTCTTGCGAGTAGACATTTGTGGATCTCCTCGTACAGACTGCATAACTCTCTCAATATTGTCGTCGGTCCTAGATGTTCTTGGACGACCTTTTGCTTGTGGTTTAAACGTTGAACCAGTCTCTTCAAAACGCTGTACCCATATTTTAATTAAATTAGCACTCGGAGCTTCACTAATTTGCCGTAGTCCATATTCAGAACAATATAAACGCCTAGTAACGATGTATGAACGAGAGTTCTCGTAAAATGCGCGCACGCAAAATGCGCGACGCTTCCCGTCGAAGTGACTCATAGTGACTAAAACTCCATGAGCCCGCCTACCCAACGATGCAGGCTCCCCCCGCCCGCGCACTTACTACCCCGCGAAAAAATATGATGCAATATGCACGTTCTATTGCGCCAACCTGTATATAAGATTACAAAAAAAAGAGAAGTAAGAAACTTATTTTAACTTATACAACAATAAAAGCAATAAGAAAACAAATAAAACGTTCATATATACGCTTCACTGCCATTTTGTCTTTCTAAATAATCGTTTTTTAATTTACTTTTTATATTTTTATCATTTAAAGATTCCCTTAGGGAAGTGGGCAATTGATTTATTAATTTGGGTATGATATATTGTGTAGTGTTTTTGCCATAGTGGTTTTTGTGGGGTGGGATGGTTAGTGTATGTTTTGAAATTGATCTTGTGTGTGTTTTGTGTTGTTTTCTTATTTGTAATTCTTGATTTTTGAAGTAGTTTTCTGTGAGTATTAAGTAATTATTAAGATAACCTTCAGCACTGCAGATTAGGATTTTTTTTAATAATAATAATAAAATAGTTTATTGGGTACCGCAACATTGTAACAACGATAACAGAAGGTGCTTTAAAATTATAGTACAATAAAACAGGTAAATCTAATTAATAATTAGGTAAACTTAAAATAATCAATAAAATTAGTGGATACTAACACCTAAACTAGGCAAAGCTTACTATAGGTGTTAGTTGTAATTGTAAAGCTACAATACAGACAAAAGAAAGAAGGCGATGAAAAGTTCTTACAATTTGCTGCATCTTTTTAAATCGCGTTTGTTGTGATTATTGAAAAAAATACTGGAATTGATTAATTATAGTTAATCATTAAATTATGTGTAATATAAATGTAGAAAAAGAAGTTAGATGTTTTTATTTACATTTTTAACTTGACGATGTCATTTTCATGGTACGATACAACCACATAGGCTATATAGCGCAATCTATATGTATAAGTAAAAATGAATCGTAGAAAAATTTATGTACGCGTATAACTTAGGAACGACTACGTTCTACGTAATACGGTAGGTGGCGCTGGGATCAGGTTCTAGGATCCCCCTAATCTCCTAGACCTATTTTGATGTTTTTTTTATTGTTTGTTTGAACAGGTCGTCTTATGGTTTAGTTTCACGATTGGAACCGGAGGTGGCGCTGGGATCCCGATCCCTTCTATAATCCTCCAAACCCCCTGGACCAATTTTGATGTTTTTTCTTGTGTATTTGAGTGGGGTTTAGATTCACAATTGGAACCGGTTGGTGACACTAGAATTGGGCGCTAGAATTTTATTTTTTCAGAATGGACAACGTCTGCCGGGATCCGTAGTAGTATAATTTCTGGTGTATACTTTTGAAATGTCTCACTCAAGCCCTAGAAAGTATCTCTATTTCATTTACATACAAAGTTAATTAGGTTTCATATTTTTATAAACCTTCAGTGAAATATCAACTAACTGATGATGGAAATCGCTTAATAATCCGTTGAGTGGTTTAAGAGTAAGCTGATACACAGACAGACAGACGTGGAAAGTGACTTTGTTTTATATTATATATTCTTAAAGATGGGGTTTAATGAAATGAAAGAGTCGCGATACTCGCATGCAATATTCAAGGCAAAAAATACTGCTTATTCTTCTGTGGTGGATATTTCGCTTCTCATTATACGCATTTTACGCATAAAACAAAGTAAAACGGTGAATATTTTTTTATGAAAATTTAATTAAGGTTAAATATTAATTCTTTTTAATCCCTGAGCTTAGATAATACACGATATAGGGATCTATCCGGCAGCGGATATTGTTCGAGACCTCGGTCTATTGTCAAGCACCCTACAACCGAGGTTGCTCTCAAACGCAAGGTTAGCTTAAACTGTTTAGAGAGAATTTACACTTTGATATGTTAATTTTTTTTAACACAGATTCTATTAAGCAGTAAATAACAAAGTAGAGGTGAGGATTTTAAAGGCTCATTTAAACTTATTATTCATTAGAAATTTTCACATAGATTCACTCGCACGGACTTTGAGTGTTTAACCTGCGTATTTTTTTTAACAAATTTTATTCATATCCGCTATCAACTTTACGTGTACCTATATACTGAAAATATCAATAAATAAAATTAGCGTATCTGTAACGTCTGTGATTTGATAAGAAATTAACAAATTTAAGTGAATCTATTTATAAAATGTCCAATCGTAACGGGTCGTATTCAGATCGATACAATCATAATCATGTTACGAAGCGGTGTACATAAAATAGGAAGCAGATTTAAATTTGGACTTATATTTGTATTACCTTCAAAATGTGTTCTCCAGGGCCTCCAGGGGAACTTATTGCCTATAAAAAATTTGTAATTTGAATCTGTTTCTCTTGAATAGACTCCAAAAGAGCTTATCGGGTTACAATGACAATTTTAAAGATTATAACAGCAATTTTTTTTAAGTATTTTAGGCGGACTCAGCTAATTTTATAATTATTACTGACAAAGATACGATATTAACGACATCTAGTGACTAAGGTGAAACCGACCATCAGGGTAATACTTCCGTTTTTATTCCTAATATTCTTCTTCAATGCTCACACACATTCAATGATTCTACAACTACAAGCATGTAATGTGTGTACGACGTGTTGAACAGAGCGACAGCTCCTAAAATGTTTTATATGATTGTCAACACTATTAGATAACATGAAGAGAATTCCATTGCCCGAAGCACGGAGTCGAGCCCAGAACCCCACAATATGTGACCTTCTTATTACATTACAAAGAAATCAACAATCCTTGTGTTCGGTAGACGTGCCAGACGTGCTACAAAATAATAAAATAAATGTGTAAGTGACTATGTTTTGATGTAATTTGGTCCTTCTTCACGGCCTTGGTAATTGGTAATATTTGATACATCAGTAAAGGAGATTAAGAAAGGATACTTTTTATTCCGAAAAGTGCTATAGTTTGTATTGGATTTCGCGAAGATGAATCAACTGATTTTATCGTCAAATTGAGTATAATTATGTATACTTTCGATAATGGTGTATATAAAATATTCTTAATTATATACGTAACTACACCTGCTGGAATCACTAGCTTAATTACCGCTCTTAGGGCCAACTTGATTGGTTTCACAGGATATCGGCGTCAAGCGATAAGCCTTGAGCTAATCGTGACCTACGATAATTGTTTCGATGGCTCATGGATCCTTCCTACTCCCCGTATCCAATCATCCCTATCCCGTCTAATTCCATATCCCATCCCGTTCCTACTGTCTAATCCCGCTATTTCATCCTGCTGTCCCCTCGATCCTATCCTCTTTTTTCCTTCCTAAATGCTAACAACGCGTAAGGCTTCGCCATTAATGTTGATAGACGGAAAGAAAGAAAATAATGTTTATTTAGCGTTTATTTAAAATGGAAGTTATACATAAACAGCTTAACAAATGCCAAAGATGAAGTAACTCTAAACAAGCTATTACACAGCAAATGTTGGTTGATAACAACCAACCCTGGTTTTCCTTTAGTGCCAAGCAGTAACGTCAACTTCACCAAAAAAAAACTAATAAGTTGCAAATGTCCATAGGAGACGGTGACCACTCCCCTTGAGCTGTGCCTCCAGCCTGTTTCCCAGCCACGAAATAAATTTTAAAAAATCACTCGGAACGCATCCAAAAGGCGGTTAAAGTTCTACCCGTACTACAACATAATATATAGGTACTAGCTATCCCGGCAGACGTCGTCCTGCCCGGAAAAGCTTCAATCAATTTCCCGTCAACATTAAAGTTTATATATAACAAATAAAAAATAGGGGGTTGATCGTAGAGGGTTGTATGTATTTTTAATGCTGTATCATAAAAAAATAAAAATTATCTAAAAATTAAAAAAAAATAGGGTTGGACTACCCTTAACATTTAGGGGGATGAAAAATAGATGTTGTCCGATTCTCAGAAATACCCAATATGCACACAAAATTTCATGAGAATCGGTCTAGCCGTTTCGGAGGAGTTTAACTACAAACACCGCTACACGAGAATTGTATATATTAGATAATACTCGTATCGATAACCAATATAGTACGAAATGTACCTACTATATTTTCAAGCGCTAATTTTAAATTAAAAAAATAATAACGTACCTTAAGAAAATACTGAATGTGTACTATTTTTCCCCCTACATTTTCTAAAAGTACTATGTTTTTAAAGCTTAAAAACAGAAATACTATGTTTGCTTTAAAAAAGGTGAGAACCCTAATCGAAACCCGTGGAACGTTCTAGGTAAATATTATACTATAAAAAACTAAAATGTATAAAATAACTTATTTCTTAAGCTATTATTATTAATATATATTATCTAAAACATCTTAAAGTCGGTGCTTAGTAATTTTCAAAATATAGTAATTTTTATGTTTTACTTTGCACCGACTTCAAGATGTTTTAGATAATATATATTAATAATAATAGCTTAAGAAATAAGTAATTTTATACATTTTCGTTTTTTCGTTTTTGAAGTCGGTTTTTTTAAACGAAGTTTTTAAATTTTATTTGTTACTTTTTAGTGTCTAGCTATGTATGGGTGGACCTACGAATAGTGCCGCGCTTCTTAAAAAATATAGGTCCCAAGAACCGGGAACAAAAAAATGTTCGTAAAATGAAAACTACTGGGCCAAACTATGTCAAATTTTTAGGGGATCACATGGCAGCTATTCCGCGTCAAACAAAAAAAGAATCACGTAAATCCAATCATAAATCTCAGAGTAATCGGTGTACATATGGAACGGAGTGAAAATTATTTCCATGAAAAATGTTCATAAAATGAAAACTGCTGGGCCAAACTATGTAAAATTTTTAGGGGACCAATTGGAAGCTATTCCGCGTCGAACAAAAAAAAATCACGTAAATCGGATCATAAATCACGGAGTTATCGGCGAACATACATAAAAAAAAGCAACAATAAAAAAAAAGATCCCGACGAATTGAGAACCTCCTCCTTTTTTCAAAGTCGGTTAAAAATGCGGTGTCTACTCGACGTAGTTGTAAGTAAACCGTATTTTCCACGCGGTTGAAATAGAGGCAAGTGCGTAATAAAGGAATCTGTGGCACGAACAAAGAACTTCATTAGTGGCGCGATTTGGAGAGCGCCCGCAGCATCCGGATGCCGAATTAAGTGCCGAATAATGGCACAGAGGACAAATGAAAACAAATAGACTCAACGCTCCACTGACAAATCGTTGGTGTTGTGTTCGTTTTATTTACGGCCGAACATAATTTACGATGCTATTAAAAAGAAACATCGTCGTTCAAAAATGTACACAGGATAACAACATTTTACGATTTTACGATTATAATCGTAATATTATGAAACGATACTACGAATTTATGTTTATTGCCAAACTTCTGCTCCTTTTTAATAACGCTTATGAAAATTTGAACGAAATGGCTTTCAACTCCTTTCTCATTGCTTAATGCTTGTTGTTGAAAATTTCTGATACAGTTCACCAACTACCTAATACCTTTTGTTTTTGTATACCTATAGCCTAAATCCTTATGAAACTATACTGCGATTAAAACGCAAAGGAAATGGATACGCTTTCATACATTCTTTTGCTTAGATTATAAAAGAACAAAGATACGATTTTAGGATTTCTTTTATTATGTTACCATCTTTTATAATTGTAGTGGCTTTAGTTATTTTTAATGAATTAATCATCAGGTGCAAGTGTTTTCATATTATTAATTGTTGAAAATCATTCACATAAATCAATTATAGAAATCGATAACTTACTTTATTTGTGCCCTTATTTTTAAGATTTCTCGTGTTCCAGATTAAATGTAGGGCTGGTGTTTTTATTTAAAAAAATTTAAATAGAAAAATGTAACGCTTTTTGACCCATATTTCAACTCATTACGATTCTTTAACCCAAAAGTCCCCGTCTTGCCTTTGTCCCTACCGTTGAGAACTTAATTCATTTCCGATATTTGTTTTTTTTTCCTTTTGTTTTTAAAGCGACTTAGAACCTTTACTCTTTACAGTTGTGTCAGTACCATGATACCCTTTTTAATCATCTACACAGTACTTTATATACTTTAACTAGCTTCTGCCCGCGACTTCGTCTGCGTGGAATAGTTTTAAAAAAGTAAGTTAAAAAATCTCTCCGATTATGAAACATTCTTCAATGGTGCGCTGCTCTTATTGGTCTTAGCGTTATAATATATACCTTTCTCGATAAATGGGCTATCTAACACTTAAGAACTTTTCAAATCAGATCAGTAGTCCCTAAGATTAACGTGTTCAATCAAACAAAAAAAACAACCAAACTCTTCAGTTTTATATATTAGTATATAATACTATATACTAATATATAAAACTGAAAAGTAAAGAATATATATTTATGTATAATAGTGTTAGGAAATCCAATCTCGATATCACATAACGAGCGAAATATATGATAGTGTTCAAAAGATTTCGTTTTAAATTTAAATCCATCTAATCCGTTCCATTTGGGGACGCGCGCTCCAAATCCATGATTTACACTTGCATTTTGAAACGAGTACGATCCGCCCCGGGGGCGTCGCATTCCGGCCAACTGACGGTTACGCCCTCGTTGGAAACGATGTTGCTAGCTCCGCGGGAGCCCGAACGTACTGAGCAAATGGCGCGTGTAAATAAAATACGAGCGGAGCTGAATCGTGTTTCTGTGGTGGCACGCGGGAACCTCGTATATCATGCTACACGCGCAAGCAAAATTAAAACCAACCGAGCCTACCATACATCATAATCTAGGTCGAGTTTTGGTTTCATAACGTGCTCAGCTCAAGCGTGTTTGATCAATTATAACTTACATACACACTGATATAACATCGGCCTCTAAAATAAGATATTAACGCACCGGAAAAATCGTCGATAAAGAACTTGAACAAAAAGATTTAAACAGGAAAAATAGCACGTGGTAAAATATAGGAAAAACTTTTTCGAATGTTTCCTGTTGTAACATTCTATTTTACTATGGAAGAAGGATATATCTTCAACGATGTTATCCAGCATCTAAGCGTAATGTCTCATTAACATTATGCCCTCTCCCATAGCAGCAGGCAGAAAGTTGGCGAGACAAATGGTCAGCGCGTGCATGTAATCGCAATTCGTCACTTTCAAAGACATTTGACACTCACGCTACCCACTTCCCTCGCCTCCTTCCGGCTAACTGCCGTGGGCATAATGTAAACGAGGGGTATTAGTTTTTCCTGGAAATATACAATATCGTTCGCCTAACAATATTTATTTATTATCAGAATCCAAGTATTTGTAAAGCAAAATACTAACTCACTAGGAGACAACGCGTTTCTAGATAGTTAGATTTTCAAAAATTATAATTGCTTGATTTTATCTTATACACAAATTAGACCAAGAGTAATATAATAGAGTTATTCTACAGACATCAGAGTGATTTAATCTTCTTGGCTAAATGTATTACCACGGAGCTGACAGCTCGTTTAATTAATTACCAACCGCTTTCAAGACTGCTTAATACTGCACGGAGAAGTCGGAAGGTAATTAAGCCAATCCCGGATGCGTCAAAACAACATACCTTTCGCGTCTATTTAGCTACCTACGTGTTAAGTAAGACCAGTTAGGCACGCGACTTTGTTCGCACGGGATTGACTCTTATGTTTGTTCCTAGTACCTATAGCCGTCAGATACAAAAAATATCACTTATTCATTTATACTATGTATTAGTACTATATTATAGTGTAATCCTTTTGCGCTGTTCTTCATTCTCATATACGCTTTAACACATGGTTCAATATTGGTACGTCTTGATAACCTATTATTAATTAATTATATATTATTAAATTATAACCTATTACATGCTGTAGGAAGTAATTGCTGGTGCCTAACCAGGTTACGTAGATTAAGTAGTACCACTAAAGGCTTGCAAAATCTTGTGCTATAATAATACTCATATGAACATTTTGACATAAAACTTCATTTTCACGTACTAATTAACTATAGATTTATTTTGACTAGGAAGCTGCCATGTTTCATTTAAATTGTCACCCTACATTTACGAGTGGATACAATATTTCATCGCTACGTGACCAGCGTGCTTAAGCCCAGTGCTGTATCCAAAATGTTTTTGCCGACAAGATCGTTTGTAGAAATGGAAATGTCGAAACCCCCATTTATGATCTCAGTATATTATATTACATATATTTTTCATTTCTCATATTCTGAAAGTACACTTGGAGTTGCCTGAGCGCAGGGATTTAAACACTTCTTTCCCTGGGAAACGATTTTCCCTGCTGTCAAAAAAATTTAAAAGTATACGAACCATAGATAATACATACGAATTTTTGTCCCACCTTTTTTACAGCCACTGTCAAATCGCGGCACAAAAAAATTACTATTCTATTAGTAGGTACGTATTGCAGTAGATGTCACTGTTCTCAAATTAAACACCAAATGAAAGAAAATAATATGTTTCGTTATACGCAGTTGTTTTAATACTCGTTTAAGAAATATTTGATATGTTATTATGTTTTTGCAAGCCATATCAGCTAATAAATATATTTTCAAGTAAGTAAATTCTATTCCTCACCTTTTTGAAATTATAAAGCTCTTTTTAACTTTAATGACTGGATTTTTGATGAATTTTCGATTTACCAAAAACTTATTTCAATTATGTCAAAACCAAAACGACATTCCGATCGATACGAGTCACATTCGTGAACGTATGTACTTTGTTTGTGTTTTGATTATTTTTTGACAACTTTGTTTGATTCCTGGACTCCTAAGACTTCGCTTATCACGTTTACTAGTGTTCTGTGATCACGTTGGACTTACGCATGTACCCTGAACACCGATTTGCCTAACGATTTGTTCTCTGATGACTTGGATTATGGCTTCTTCTGAAAAAGGTTGTTGTGTGCCCAGATGCGGTAAAACTTGTGAGTAAATCATCCTAAACCTAACGGCACCAGATTAGATGTGGATACAAATGATGTTATGAAAATGTATGCCTTTGAATATTTAAATAAAAGGAAACATAATAAATCACCCCTCCGCTAAATTGTTGTTTTATTTACTAACAAATAAACATTTTTTGAAAAGGCTTTTGGGAATTGCAGGAGTTAAATTATTAACTCCCGCAATTTCCAAAAGTCTGATATAAAAATCAAAATAATACTAGACGCCCTGGACGGTTTTCGCCGTTGAATAGTGTCGTATACCGATAGAGTGCGTTAGTATATATATTATGACTGTTGACTCTATACCAGTATATATACTCTGTGGTATTAAATAAGTTTATCAGAAGATATAGATCACAGAGTACTTTATATATACTGCTAATATAGATCTAGCCTGATTTCATTTGAGAAGTTGTTTATTTAAATAATCAGCTTCGATTCAGTTTCCTCATATTCGAAATGAAAAGCAGAGTGTTAACCTCGGGTAAACGGCCTATTTAGGCACTTGAACTGTTACCGCCCTCGCTACACTTGTGCGCCAAACCATCTTATGCCTAAATAGGTCACTTTCACCTCTCCTGTAACAATGTACCATAAATTACAACACATTTTTCACTTCAACTTCTAATTATTCTTAAAAAATTGATCAAATACGCGGCAGAACCTTTCCCTTGGTTTGCCATTTGACATTCCTTCACAGAAACTGACCTTTATAGGTTTACTATATCTACTCGTGTAATAATATATAATGTTATTTGTTTTACAAAATCAGCCGATTTGATTCCTGACTAGGGTTATTCAAAAATCTAATGATGGTGGTTTTTCAAAAATTTCTTGATACCACTTCAGTTTTCGTCAAAATCGGACTTGACACTGCTTTGAGTAGGTATTTTTCGCTATCTTGCATAGTTTATTTGGCCTCTAAAGGCCCACTTGAAAGATTCTACCAGTATATTTCATCTTCCTGTCCAATTTTATTTATACAGAGACAGTAATCTATAAGAGAAATGATTGCGACATGCAAAAACAAAAAACAAATGGCCGGACGGATATGACGAAAATGTAACGAAACCGTTTTTTTGAAAATGATTACGGAACCCCTAGTATGTAGTCTTTGAAACTGAATAATAATATCTCTCGTAATTACGAAATAAGTTATATTGTCGTTTTGTAGGAGTAAGTGAGGGGAGAAAGGACCAGGTGTTCCATAATTAAATTACAGAAGTTTTGGGAATACCTACAATTTGTCTAGATATATTAAAATCACAGGTGGCTTTAACTTGTAAGACTTTGTAAATTAAACTAAATTGATTCGAGAATATATTTAATTTGCAAAGACAGACATGGCACATTATGTCTTCGGAACCAAATGTCTCGTCAGAAGGCACTAACGTTTGAACACGCCCTTTGAATTAATACAAGGTTCAAATTGCTTCCCACTGAGATTTGCTGAGATAAAACAAGCGACGGAGTAAATTAACAGTATTTTTCTCTTTTTATAGGAAGAAATCGAGGACAGGCCCCGGGCAGCTACATTTCTCAGTTCCCTGGCGAACTACTCCAATACTATACCGACAGCATCCGCCGCAGATCCTGACGCACCGAAACCAGCACCCCCTGCTCGTATGGGCACACTCATAGGCTGCTATTTACCCTGCATCCAGAATATCTTTGGAGTAATCCTCTTCATCCGTCTGACTTGGGTTGTTGGTACTGCTGGAGCGATACAAGGCTTCCTGATTGTGCTCACTTGCTGTTGTACGGTACGTTAGTTTTTATCATGTTGTTACACATTGTAACTTTATAGTAGACTATTTTACTGTTTTTAAAATTTCCATTGTAACTACTTAAAAGAACAAATAGATTAACAGCTATGATATTTTGTTCATAGCGCTAAAGACAACGGCTATTGGGTTATGAATAGCAAGCAAAATAATTTAAAAATCTTATATGTATCTTATATAAGTTAGGTATATTAACAATTGTAAAAAAATCTCGCAAACAAACATGTTTCGTTTAGACATGAATAATCTTCCATGGTGTAGGTATCAAAATAAGCTTGTTCTGGTGATATATTTACATATATATATATATATATATATAATCTGGTAATATTAATATTAAGATACACTCTCTCTCTCTCTCTCATCACATTTTTCGATTTCCCAATCGGTTAACCTTTGTTACTCTTATGGGAAATAAAAAAGTATGATACGGATCTTCCTAATATTAACATAGAAAATTATTAACTTTTCCATTACATTAATTTTAATAGCTCATATTTCACAGGCTTATTTTTATACTTAAACGAAACAACTAAGCCTGTTTTCAAAAAAAAATCAGCACCCTAAGATACATACATACCTACAGCAGTATTCTGATCAAAGCAGTTCAACATTACCGGATCTGATTACGCTTGTTACACTATGCCGGTGAATTTCCTTTGAGATTTGCCTCGGTTCATTTTCAAAGGCATATCATTGCTCCAACATCCGATGTGGGTCGATCCGAACTTATCTAATTTAACTTACCCTCCGATAAAGGACGCCTAGACTAACTAGACACACTCAAATCCTATTATCTTGTATCTTATCTCTCAATATACACTCAATCAATTAGGCAAATGCTCACAACTTCATCTGCTTAGCCAAATAAATGCTTTTTGGCCGCTCGTATTTAGTATGTTTTATATAATACATTTATATAATTACTAGGTTTTACCTGCCGCTTCACTCGCGTTAATGTAATTTTTTTAGACAGTGTAAGCACGGCTTTGTTTACCCTTCGAAGAAAATGCTCATAATTTGTATTGTATTCTTCATCTGAAATAACACTATAACGTTCACAGACTATGCTTACTGCGATATCGATGTCTGCGATAGCCACGAACGGTGTGGTGCCTGCGGGAGGCTCGTATTTCATGATCGGTCGGTCCCTGGGGCCGGAGTGCGGCGGCGCGGTCGGCATGCTGTTCTACACGGGAACGACTCTCGCAGCCGCCATGTACATCGTCGGGGCTGTTGAAATTATTCTGGTAAGTTCCTATGTTAGTGTGGTTAGGTGACTTACATTTCATTGCTTTACTATTAATTTTACAAATGAGAAATTTTGTGACAAAGCTGTTATTGTGAAAAATCCCGATTTATAAAAAATATACCAATGTAATGTCTGTTACTTTATAACGAATTTTTACATTGGATGACTATTTACATGGACTAATGATATCATTATAAGAATTATTTACCTATCGATCAATTTAGTGATCGATGCTAATGTAGCAAAAATTTTATATTTAATTAAAACTACAGCTATTGAAAAGTTGCCGAAACGTCGAAATTAAAACCGTTAAAACGTAATTTTAATTATATGTACTAGTCACGAAAACTTAATAAAATACGATATAATATTTAATTATACTTTTTTTTTTTTTTTTATTTTTTTTTTTTTTTTTTTATAAGGTCCGCAAACTGGCCAATTCAGCTTACTTTTAAACGAGACTAGAATACAAATAAAATATAATTTGCTGACTGGCCTTCTTGGTGCGAACACATCATGCATTATTCAAAAGGCATTGAGTACATATTAAATTGAGAAAAGGAGAAATATATAAATAATAAAATTAATTAAATAATTTAAAAAGGAGTGTAAAATTTCTTGATGTGCTTAACCGATGCATTGAAAATATCGAGCTCATGGCAGATATTATTGTAGGCAGTACAAATTCGGTAGAGTGGTGAGTGTTGACAGTACACAGTGCGACATGCTGGTAGAGCGAGTGTTTTACGATTATGCAACCGGCATCCAGCTCGTGGTACAGCGAATTTTAGTTTGTCGAGAAGTTCGGGGCTGTCAATTTTGCTGTTTAAGAGTTTATAGAGAAAGAGAGTATCAGCAGTCTTGCGTCGCAATTGCAGTGGTACCGCTTTGTAGTATTCCAATCTGGAATCGTAACTATTTAGACTACGGCAGCGATTATTAGCGTAAGTAAGGTGGTAAAGAAACTGTTTTTGTAGTTTTTCTAATCTCTGTACATGAACAGTGTAAGATGGGTTCCAAACTGGGCTACAATACTCAAGTAAACTGCGGACATACGTATTAAATAGGATAATGGGTATCTCAGGCTCTTTGAAAAGTTTAGTTTGTCTTATAACAAAACCAGCCAATCTAGAACCATTTTTGGTGATAAAATCAATGTGTTCTCTAAAATCTAACTTTTTGTCGACAATCACTCCCAAATCTCGAGTACTAGAAACTTCCTCGACTGGTGTGCCGTCAATAAAGTATTTTGCACCAATTGACTCTCTTTTTCTGGTGAACTTAATATGGAAACATTTGGATGCATTAAGAATCATGTTGTTTAGCTTACACCAGCGAACAATGTTATTTAGGTCATGTTGCAATTGCTATGTATTATTTATAAAGTAATACATAGCATAGACTGCTCGCTCAGGAGTAAATTAAAATTTTGCGACGCTCGCACCCGTGTAATGCTCTGGGGCACTAAAGATTGAGTAAATTTATCATTGAAAAACATAAAATACAAAACATTGAGTTACATGTACTACGTACTAGAGAAGCTCTTCAAAACAAAAACGTTCGAACTTGATGAAAGCGGTCGCCTGCACGGGGCGAGCGTGCCGTAGACTCATGCGCTATATATTATACACCTCAGAAATTACACATTTTTGATAATGTGTAGCTTTTGTACCTACAAAACTTCATTAGAACAGAATATACTTTATAGCATAACAAGATACAATTTTAGAAGGTTAAGTACAGAAGACAATAGGCGGTCTTATCACTGAAAGCAATTTCTTCTAGTCAACCTTAGAATGCATTAGAGAAAAATTGTGTAACATGTGGGTTTTGCAATATAACTAGAATAAAAAGTATATATATAAATATAAAATTGTGAAACGGCAAGTATAATAGACATAATTTGGTACCTTTAAAAAATTAAGTGTGCTCTTTTGCGTCTACGGCTGCCACTTTAGTAAAAGTGTAGTAATCAATTAATATCTCAGTTTCCGTCGTATATTTACAATTTGGTTGAATGGTAACAACAAACTTATCTACTTATTACTTATTATAACCGCATTAAAATGTTATCTTCTTATCTATTCGATCTTATTTATGACATATATTAGCTGGGACCCAATATGCTAATATGTAACTTCGTCCGCGTAGAATTTTTTTCACTGAACCCTAAAAAATGTAGCCTAAGTTACTCCTTCTTCTCTACTCCTACTTCTTCTCCTTCCTTAAAACATTAGCAACATGCCAGCGAAAGAAAGCCTCGTCAAAATCAGTCTAGCCGTTTCAGAGATTAGCCGCAAACTCCAGACAGACAGACGAAAAATATTTTTTCGCTATATGTTTGCGATTATCGCAACTTTCAGTTTTATTTATTTGTATAGATATTTTACGTACAATTTTTAAAAATAGATGAAAAAGATGTAAAAGTAACTACGTGCGCCCGTCCAGTTTTTTTTATCGAAAATTATGACAATTGCGGGTAGTTAACTCTATTCACCTGGGTTTATGAGACGTGCTAAATAATGGTGGCGGCAAATAGGTTGTGGTGGTTGTGGTGTGTGCCGCAGTAAAAATAACAATCGGATCAAATTGGCCATTTAGTATGATATGCTGCGATAAATTGATCATTCCTTTTCTGGAATAGGATTACAGGCGCGTATCACTGGGCCTTATGTGAAAATAGCGATCTTGCTGTTAGCAGAGACAGGAAAGCATTACTTCATATGTATGTTTACCAATTTAATTAGACACTTTTTTACACCGTTTATGGCCAGTTCCTTTATTTTACTAATCGTTCATTTACCTCACTTTCGGTTAAAATTTGACATAAACTCTATGTCTTAGAATAATTACACATAGAAAGATAGTCTACATACAAGCGCTGTGTCAAAAGTGAAGCACTAAACCGATTCACACAGGCGTGACGATTACGTGGCTTACGCTCGACGACACACACACATACACTTGAGTAATGTTGTCAGTGAAGATCCAATTCCCCGAAAGTGGGTAAATAATTCCACCGCTGATGTGTGGTAAAGTATGGGTATGGTAATGTAATTGTTATAATATGAGAATGTTTATTTTTATAACGAACAAAGGAAAACAACAACACGTAAAAAAATTACAAATTATATTTTAAGATTGTATACAATTATTTATTTATTTACTGTGTAACTAAAGTAAACCAATCAAGTAAAAAAAATGTTATCAAATAGTTTTAGTTTAGTTTAGTCCCCATATTAAGAAAAATAAACAATTTATTGTAGAAATAATCAGTTTAGAAACCTGTAATCTGTATTTGTTTCCTGTATAATTGCCGCTTTGATAATGCTGTTTTCACTACATTGTCTTTTTTCGCCTCGTAAAAAAGACGAATGCGCAAATATCTTTCAATAATGAGCCTTGACAAATTGTTAACATGATTTTTCACATTGACATGTTCCTCTGCATTAGGGAAAACACACCTACCAACAAGTTTTTCCATAATTATCAAAGCAAGTTTTGTCTCTGATGTTTTGTCTAAGTTATTTGTCTCCGCCATATACTTCCGCAAATAATTTTCGGCTATACCGCAGATTAAGTAAACAGCTTCTGAGACATAAATTAAGCCGCCGTTGTCCCTTAAAGCGACCAATTTATGAAACCACATTTTTTCTTTCGTGAGCAGGCTATCGATACAAAAATTACACTTAATTTTTTTCATTAAGTATCTTGCAACATTTCCAGCAATGTACCCTACGACATAATTTTTGTAGTTTGGATCATCAGTCGAAGCTATTAGAGAAGCAATGTCTACATCAGATGCGCGACTTACTAAGTCTTGGTACGGTTGTTCTTCGTAATCGTCAAAACGTTCAGAAAAAGTAGTTTGATTAATACATTTTATTGCAGAAGAACAAGTCAGAACAGAAATATCTTCTAATGGCACACAGTTGCCTGTTACGACTGCTTGTAATTCCATGTGGCATAATAGTTTTCTGTATGCACCTTTGAACTGAAGGACATTAGGATTATCATTATGTCCTCCGTTCATTCTTATCATGCCAAAGAAGAGCTCCAAATGATCTTGGCTCAAACGATACGTAGAAATATAGTCCATTTCTTTTGTATCCTCAACAAGAGTTTTATACAAGTGTTTTAAGCTTTCTATACATATCAGCATTCCCTTAAAACCTTTATTACTTTGAACACTTAAGACTGACTCAAAACTCTTAAATTTTATTTTTATAGCGGCCTCATTTTCGTGGTACGTACGTTTCCTAGTAGTTTTTATATTTAAATTTAAGATATATTTTTTTGCTTTTTCAAGAAGATCGAATATATTTACTTTATTATCTTTTGACAATGGCCGACAAAAACCGTATTGTGTTAATCTTCTTGAATTAAAAACATCAAATAGGTCGTTCAAAAGCATAATAAAATTTTCTGTGCCCGCAGATTTTTCAAATTTGTCCAGTTTTAGGGTCTCGCGGCAAAATTTTAAACTAATAGAAACACTTCTGCTAAGAAGTTGCATGGCCAGTTTAACTTTCATAATTGTATTTCTAAATTCTAAATGTCTTCGTGTTAGCTTGTTCGCAATGTTCAGTCCTTCTGTATCCTGCAAATTATTTAAAAGAACCAAGTAGTTCCAATCCACTACATTTTTTTCTTCATCGAGGAATTGAGTTTTATCTTCCCAATGATTACGGATAAGCTTAATCATGTGGCATGGATCTAGAAATACCGCTACTTCGTGGTCTGATGAAGGGTGCTTAAAAGTGGTTTTCATATTTTTTACATTTTTGACGTGACAACCTAACAATTCCATTGCTGAAATATTGGTAGGGTGACCATCAAAGGTTAGAGACACAACTTTAACTCCAGCATCATGACATTTAGTTAAACATATGTTAATTAAATTCTTTTTATGTTTTCCCTCTAAGCTATGTATTAGGAAATATCCCAAAGGTATTTTCCAACGCTCATTAAGGCAAACAAGCATAAAAACATATGCCTGTGAGGCTTTTATACCACTAGATGTGCCTATCCCAACATCTACATTTCCCAGACCTCCTTTGATATTTTGTGGTCTTATCGCCATTTCATCGACAATCAGTCCACATATTAACGTCTTGTCAGAACTTTGGGACTTTGATTTCAAAAGTTTAAAGGCTTCGTCTGTAAAACCAGGTGCTCCATCGATGCTACGATACCAGTTATACAATGTTTTTGGGTGTGGAAGACACGTATTAAAAGTATTACGAACGTATGTATATGCTCGAGGACTATGATAGTGCAACGTAAGACAGAATTTTCTGAACTCAGGAGTGTATTCTGGCATAGGACGCTTTTTATTTTCTTTTATTTTTTTTACCATGTTATTGAACAAATCGGCTGCAAAAACATTTTCGGACACTAAATTAGATACATCATTACTAATGAATCTCTTTTTTTGGAGTTCACCTAAAATTCCTTTAAGAGATTTATTTCTTTTTTGGAGACGCCGGGTCTTTTGTTTCAAAGTTTTTATAATTTTCCTATGTTTGAGATTAAGTAATGAGCTTTTATCTAACTTTTTTCGAAGCAGGACCTTGCGAGGAGTGTCAAATATATAATCGAACTCGTCGTCTGATGGGCGACTAAGATTCCCGCGTGACGTACTCTGTAAAACGAAAATTGTTATAAGTTCATGCCACAATATTTACAAAATTTTGGGTGCAACAAGAAAACAACCAATTTAAAAAATCTACAGTTAAAATTTAAATACCGAAATTCAACACTTGATTAGAATTTTTGAAGATTACTTACAGGTTGCGATGAACTTTCAGCAACCATATTTCTATTTGAAGTTTTACGAACATCTTCTTTCATGTCCTCAGCAGCATTTAAACTCTAAAAAAAGTCAGCTAAGTAAGTTTACTACATAGAAAGTTGTATAAAATAAATAGTTTTTAACAAATTAACTATCTACAGCTGTCTACCACACGTTTATTACATTTTCGCACAACTTATAAATAACTACACTCACTGATAGCCCATGAAAAGGTGAAACCTCATCCACATTTAAATTATCTTCAAATAGATTATCTGTGCCTGTGCATGAAATATGTAAATCCTGAAACAAGTAATTTTATTATGATTTTCTTCATTTGTTTTTATCAACATCGTGTCACAAAATCTCAAAATACACATTAAGTTTTAGTTTAAATAAGTACTAAATAATGCTTTAATAATTATACCTTAACAGGGACAGCATTTCGACGCAATCTACACGATCCTCCCTGAGTTGTGTACTTATCTTCATTATTAAAATGTTTTGAACATATTCGTGTATTTTTGGTTGGCTTCCAATATTCTTCTCCACGACTAAGCCTTATATTTTTCACCCACTTGTCAGCAATAACAGGGTCGATAGGAATCCTTTGAACAACAACACGTAATACTTCTATCGGTTGTCATTTTAACAAGTGTGAAAATAAAATTCGTTTATACTTCTCAACTTTCAAGTAACACAATTTCAGGTATATAATATCGCTAAATCACACAAACACCTACATTAAAAACGTATCACATACCTGCGTAAAAATCAGTAGCAACTATTTTAAAATTAATTAGTCGGAACCATAAAGTCAGTTAAAATGGGAAAATATTTTCACATTCGGGCAACACTGAGCATTGAAACAAAACATTTCTATTTTGACCTAATTAACTATAAATATACTATGAAATATTGAAAGCTTACCTGTGAAAAGTGATGTTATTACACTTCTTTTGTTTTTCAGATGTGTTGTGACACAATTTAACTGCACAAATCGTCATAATAATTATTTTTTCGCGATACACGTCCGGCGTGCTTTGACATTGAACACTGCGGAGCGGCCCGGCGTTTGGAGCCATTTATGGCTCCAATTAAGGTGCTTCATAATGGGCGCACGGACTAGGTTTCTATGTGTAATTATTCTAAGCTCTATGTCAAAATTCAACCGATTGTAAACCAAGTGAATGAATAGTAAGATATAGGAACCAGCCATTAGTTAACTTTTCTATATAACTTTTGTAATTAGTGCGAGCTGAAAGTGAAGAAAAATATCGTGACGAAACGTGCATGTAAAGCATACTATGTGTGTTATTCGTCATAATCCACCTTTGGACAAGAGTGGCAGTCATCTGTTAAATTAAAAGTGGGAAGATCTAAACACAAAATCAGTTTGTCAGGGCATCATCATTATCATCCGAGCGTTAAATCCCGGTTGCGTTCGGGGCGTTCTACTCCACTTCGCGCGATCTTCTGCATCCCCCGTTTTGAGACTACTGGTACGCAAGTCATCCTTTCCCTTAGACCGTGACCTGGCGGAGGCGACATGCCTAGACATTTGGTCCCCACATAATTAGCCGGTTCCGTAAAACGTGGCCGTACCAGCGTAAGCTGAACTCACTCACTTCACTCTAAACTCTTGCAGTTTGTCTGCTATGTCACGGACATGAAGACTGCCACGAATGCGAAAGTTTCTGACCCGGTCTTTCCACGTCTCAACCCCAGCATATTCATCTCCGTGACACTATTCAAAATTGATAGCCAATATTATGTTTATTAGCCAATATATTATTATAGCTATAGCCTTCAATTTGCTACTTACCCAAACATTTGTATTTTCCTAGACTTGAGTACAAAAAACAGATAAACGACCTATGTAATAGATAGTGGTTACAATCATCAGTTGATATGTATTTTGCAACACGAAATGCTTTGGCAAAGTACTAGATCGAAAAGGATGTAAAAACCTTTTTTTATCAATGAGTTACTTTTAATCATATTAAAGCTTCATTCATAATATGCTTTATCTTTACAATAATACTACTGTACCAACCAAAAGGTAATAATATTAGGTATACTTAATGACACATGCGAGTTTTATAAAGTTGTCAAGATTTTTTGTAAATTCGGTTAGTGTGGAAACAGTCTGTTTTAGAATAGTGCGTGTAAGAACACTTACCGTATACTACCCATAATGTTATGACGAAGAAGACTGGGGTACGGTATAGTTATATGAACATTTATTTATTATTAGATATAAAATTAACTTTGGATGGTTATTTAAAAAAGGCGTGTTAAAAATAAGCTATATTACAACAGTTCGAATCTGTTCATAATAAATAAATGTGCCCTATAACTAACTATACCCGAAGACTGGATAATTCAATGTTGGCAACTAAATTGTACTCGAACTCATTAAGCACGCGTGATAGTCAATGGGCAAGTTCGTGTATAGAATACCACATGTTCAGAAACTTGGTAACCGCCTCTCCGTTTTCAAAGTAATTGTTAAGTTCGCTCGTGCCTTCAATACTGATTTATTTCATCGAGGCTACACTTGTTGTTAGGTGAAAATTATCGGAGATAGTACGTGTTTGATATTAAATAAGGTCTTTAATGTGCTACTTAGAATTTTTGAAGATTTATATTTTATCTAAAGCTGCTGTGCTAATAATGCCTGCTATGGACTATTTCCTTTTACACGAATTGAGGGAAAACTTTCTATATAGAATACAGATGATTGAAAAATCGGTCCTACGTGTACTAATTTAATTAACGCGTGTGTTTAGTCAGCTATCATTAACTTTCTACTTTAAATAATTCTTCTTCTGCTTTTTCTTCTTGACTGCTAAAATATTAAATACTTATATTCATTCAAATTTACTAGACATCATAATTATTATATACGTTTCACAACTTAAACGTAAATGGCAAATTTAAAGAGAATATTCTTACCTAAATTATTGTTAGAGCGACCTCGAAACTCCTCCTCAGACTGTCATTTATTTAAATAAAGACCTAGCTTAAACGTTTTACTACCACTTTATCCAAATCGAATCCTTGCAGACAACGTTGACTTGAACTCAATCCAGTTTACCGACGCTATCTTCTTTAGCAATCGGATAATTTGCGTAGATCAAGTTTTCTTATTTTTAAAGTTCCGTTGCCAAATGGCAGAAAAGGGAACCCAATAATTTATCGGTCGGTCCATCTGTCTGTTTGTCTTTGCATGTTCCGGGCATTTTGCTAGAAGAGGATTGCATCTATGGATACAATTTAGAAAAATATTCAATATGCCGCTTTACAAATGTAGTGCAGCTGCAAAAAAAATAGGTTTAGAGGCTGTATTCTTTACTTTGCTTTCCTCTTATGATATTTTAAAAGTCATAATATATTTTTCTCAACAGACTTACGTGGCACCCAGTATTTCGATCTTTGGCGACTTCACTAAAGACCCAGAAGCGATGTACAACAACTTTCGAGTATACGGCACTGGTCTTCTTCTTGTCATGAGCATGGTGGTGTTCGTAGGAGTCAAATTTGTGAACAAATTTGCAACAATCGCCCTTGCTTGTGTCATTTTATCTATCACTGCGGTCTACGCTGGAATCTTCGTGAACTTCTATGGAAATGATAAGCTACAGTAAGTTTCAAAATTTTTTATAAATAAAATTTTGACGCGTCATTAATTATTATCAATTTCTTTGCTATCATTGAAATAAAGTCTATTTTCATGTTATTGCAACATAATGCCATTACATTCTGTTTGGTATATTTGAGACACACCTTAACGATACTCTCAATTAGGTATAGTGCTACATTTATTGCTGTATTTTAAATAACAACATTTGTGATACTTCTAGAATGTGCGTTCTTGGAAGACGGCTGCTCAAGGACATTAATATCGCAAATTGTTCGAAGAATGTTTCTGGTGAACTCCATAATTTGTTCTGCCCCAACAATACCTGTGATCCTTACTATGCATCGCATAACGTGAGCATCGTTCCTGGTATCAAGGTAATCAAACTTTTCCTGAGAACTTTTAATATAATTAACTCATTACATAGCTATAGGTATTAACATTATTACATCTTTTTGACCAAATATTGGATCTGTGACATCTATTGGCAAAGAGTTCCTGTTTGATATTGTATAGATGTTAAGACAAGTAGTGTTTGACAATACTCGTTATTAGTGGGCTGGTTTCATATTTTACACCGCGAAACAGTATGGGATTCTGAGTTATATATTCATTTGATATCAACAATATAAAAAAATAAAAATATTTAAATATAAAATTACGTAATAGTAATATATTTTATTTTTAAGGGTTTGGCGAGCGGAGTGTTTTTTGACAACCTGCAAGACTCATTTTTAGAATCTGGTCAATATGTCGCATACGGCAAGGACCCCGAAGACATCGAACAAATGGAAAGGCCTACCTACAATCAGATTCACGTCGACATTACAACTACGTTCACTATTCTTATTGGAATATTTTTCCCTTCTGTAACTGGTAATAATTTTACATACTTTTTAGTTTTGGGTTGTATCATAAATATTGGGGGAACCTTAAGTTAAGTATTGCCGTGAAAAAAATATTTTTCCATGGGATTAGTCTATCTTAATATTACAACTCATATTATGCCCACTTAATAAGAGTTCTGTAAAATCAATTTATTTAAAAAATATTCCAAATAGACTATTCAGTTAAATAGACGCTTTTTCCTCTGGAGAGGCCATAAAGCGTACTGTTTCTTTGAAAACAAAGAAAACTTTGCATAAAAGTTGAAGCATAAAATGAAGCATAAAAGTCCTGACAAAATAAAACGATTACTTCTAATTACTGTACTTTGTTCAATTATACCTATCATATAACATATGTACATGAACAATTTTAAATATTATAAAAGTTTTTAAACTTCGTATTTAGGGGACTGTGATTACTTTGCATAAAGAAACTTGGCTACCCCCAATTAACGCAGCTTTATCAAAAGCTTACTTCGTTCTATTACCATGTAATGTTTTTAGGTATCATGGCTGGATCCAATCGCTCTGGTGATTTGGCGGATGCTCAAAAAAGTATTCCCATTGGAACTATTGGAGCGATTTTAACTACTTCAACGGTCTACTTATCTTGTGTGTTACTCTTTGCTGGAACTGTAGACAATCTACTGCTTCGCGACAAGTAAGTTTGGATTTCTCTATTTAAGTCCATGCAAAGTATTAGAATTAGAAGACCCATATACTCGGCCAAATTGAACATGTTTTGATTGCAAATTAGATAATCGTTATTTGTCACTCTTATTGTAGGTGAACAATGTGATGTTTCAATTACGTTTCTACATAGTGGACATTAGGTTGCTAGAAGTTGTATCTTGTCCCAAAGTGAGATTTGCCCAAAAATATTATTATTAATTAATATAAATAAGCATTCATAAATGCGTGTTGAAGTGATGTAGAATAATAAAATTATTTATTTATTTTAATTATACGGAGCCAAGCTCTTATGGGACTCTTAGACATTAATAATGCTTGACTATTTACAGATTCGGTCAATCAATAGGTGGCAAACTAGTTGTGGCTAATATGGCTTGGCCTAACCAATGGGTTATTCTGATTGGATCATTTTTATCAACACTTGGTGCTGGACTTCAATCCCTCACGGGTGCCCCCCGTTTACTCCAAGCTATTGCCAAAGACGAGATCATACCTTTTTTGGCGCCGTTCGCTGTTTCATCCAAAAGGGGCGAACCAACTCGGTAAGTGCAAAAATAAATGTATGTTATCTTATCTTGTATATCTTCTTCTTTGATGTATAAAAATGAATGTTTGTCTATAAGTCTGTATGTCCTTTATAGAGTCGTAAACTAAACATTTGATCATGTGATGATCTTTAGCAAAGTTGTTGTGCATGAGCCAAAGAAGGTTTCTGAGTTGGTTCACAATTGGACCCGGTTGGTGGCGCTGCTGTCGGCATATCGATTAAAGATTTTTCCGGGCAGGTCGACGTCAGCCGGGACAGCTATTAAATTATAAAATGTTAATACTTAGTCCATTTAATAGTGGGTTAGTATTATCGAATAACTGTCCTCTGAAATCCCCATCTCAATCAATGTGATCTCTACCTTCAATATTAAATCTGGAGTTGAAAGAAAGAAGCAGTAATGTATTTTTAATTTTTATTTATTTGTATAAAACACTTTTTTAAAACTTTGCGAACTTTGGCTTAAGCTTAAATAAATTCACCTATTTTGTGTAAAACTGATTTGACCTCTTCAGTGTGTAATAGTAAGTTTAGGGATTAATAATAATAGAGACAGGCATCTCGTTCATATCACCCAATCTCCGTTACAGTGCACTCCTGCTCACAATGGCAATCTGCCAATGCGGAATCTTGCTGGGCAATGTAGACATCCTCGCACCGCTCCTCTCCATGTTCTTCCTCATGTGCTACGGATTTGTCAACTTGGCTTGTGTGGTGCAGACCCTGCTGAAGACACCAAACTGGAGGCCTAGGTTCAAGTACTACCATTGGTAAGTTGTTTTAATCACTATTATGATATCAACCCGTAATAGTTCTATTGCTGGGCATAAGGCTTTAACATTTAATTGGAACAACATTATCTTCTTCTTCTTCTTCTTATATATAAAAATGAATGTTTGTCTGTATGTCCTTTATAGAATCGTAAAATATACATTTGATCATGTGATGATCTTAAGCAAAGTTGTAGTGCATGTGCCAAAGAAGGTTTCTGAGTTGCTTCACAATTGGATCCGGTAGGTAACGCTGCTGTCGGCATATCGATTGAAGCTTTTTCGGGCAGGACGACGTCTGCCGGGATAGCTAGTGTATTATATAATAGCCATATTGAGTTATGATGGTTGGTTATAACAATAAAACTGTGTACAAAAATAATACTTTATATTGTAATTCAGTCAGTTTTAATCAAGATAATATTGACAGAGAGAGAGACAGTATACATAACAGACCATATTTAGGTACAGTATTTTCTAGGCAATACAATAGGCGGCCTTATCGGTCAAAGCTATCTCTATACCTCGATATTGAGTTAAATTCATCGAGAAAAAAGGCTCAAATAAGTTGAATGGCTTCCTATTCGCAACACATATACGTACACGTATAGTAGTAGTAGTAAGTACTGCTAACTATAGCTACTACTAGTAACTCCATTGATTCAGCAACCCAAAATGTGTCGGCTTCTGAAACGAGAACACGCTTTTTTTTGCCCTGTGAGGTAACTTGCCAATTATGGGCTTGAAACACACACAGATCAGCCTCCACTCTATCTTTCCACCGGTATTTGCGGCACCGACAAGACGCCAGCTACCGATCGTCCCAAATAGGTTTTCTTTACGTTTCGATCTTCTCCCATCCGTTCTATGTGCCTGAGCCAGGGGAGGCGGTGAGATTTTGTTTCTCTTATTATGTTAGGCTCGGCTACGAAACTTTCGATTTCAATGTTGGTTCGGACCGTCCGGCTACCATCCTCTTGTCTTGTCCTCTTGTTGGGCCTAAAATCTTACGGGTAACCTTTCATTCAACTACATATGCCAAAACATACTATATTGTACGTTGACCATAAATTCAAAAAGCTACCAAATTCGAGATACAATAGTCAAAATTTGAAAAACGTAACACACCGACGTGGTACTACAACATATTTATTATATTTTAATTCAAGGATTGCAAGTTCTACAAACATTATTAAAATTAAACGTTTATTTTTAAGCAAGCTATCGTATTATCGTATATATCGTATTTCACGATATCATTTTTATGGCGTTTCCGTGACTCCACTCGACTCGGGAAACTCGTAAAGCAATAAATTTAGTTTATATGAAACCGTTTCACTTTTCCAGGTCTTTGTCGCTAGCTGGCTTGACCTTGTGCATCTCCATCATGTTTATGACCTCTTGGTTCTACGCTCTAATCGCAATGGGCATGGCTGGGCTTATCTACAAGTATATTGAATATCGCGGGTATGTTATTTACAATAATTATGATTTATTTATCTTTAACAAGTCAATATGCTAATATGCTATTTAAAACTTTATGGGGGAATAGCCTCAATGAAACTCCATGGTGGTTTTTTTACCGTACAATGTATACAAGCTTCGTAAATGTTTTTTTTTTTCAGAAAATGTGTTCAAAAAGTTCATTTTATTTTGAAAATGTTAAAAAGTGTTTATAATAAATAAACTTTTAGAACCTAAATATTTTAAATACTTATGTATTTTAATTTCTTTTATTCGAGCAATTAACTGGTTTAGTAAGGTATTAAATAAACTTGTCACTCACTCGTCGTTATATTCACTAATCTGCAACCAGTATACACAATACATTTCAGAGCTGAAAAAGAATGGGGAGACGGACTCAGAGGTCTTGCATTATCGGCGGCTCGTTATTCTCTGTTACGTTTGGAAGAAGGTCCTCCCCATACAAAGAATTGGCGCCCACAGGTCTTGGTGCTCGCCAAACTTAATGATGATCTGATGCCGAAGTATAGGAAAATGCTTGCATTTGCGAGTCAGTTGAAAGCTGGTGAGTGATTCCGACTACTATAATTATTATGTTATATCTATGACTATACATGTAAATTTTATGTATCACCTTAATGAGTATATACTCATTCAGATTCTATATTTAACTGACTTCCTAAAAGAAGTTCTCAATTGGACTGGTATTTTTTATTTTTGTTACACAAATTCTCCGTCAACTGTGAACCTATTTTAATTATTTCTTTCTTTATTCGAAAGAGTAAGTTTATCAAGTCTGGATCTGGTTAGTGGATCTTGTGGAAGAGCTCCGAACACCTGCACTCTTCAAAAGGCAAAACAATTCAATCAATTCAAACAATTTACAATTCCTAAAAAGTAGAAAATCCATTTTTTAACAAAAACAAAACCGACTTTAAATTAAAAAGCAAATAAGAAATGTTTTATACAACATCTTGAAGTTGGTGCCAAATAAAATATAAAACACAACACCAAAACTGCAAAATGCACCGACTTCAAGATGTTACAGAAAATTTACCGACCAACTAAATAGCCAATAGTAATTAGCTGTTTAGATTTTTGCATTAAAAAATTGACATAAGTTATTTTAATTTTCTAACTCAGGCAAAGGTTTAACGGTGTGTGTATCTGTACTCGGCGGTGATTTCAATCGCCGCTCCGGTGAGGCAGCGACTGCAAGGCAAAACCTACGACGGTGCATGGATGAGGAGAAGGTCAAAGGCTTCGTCGACGTGCTGGTCGCGTCCAATATCCCTGATGGACTGAGCCACTTGTAAGTCAATTACTGCAATTACAACTATTTACGATATAATTTATGTATATTAAAAATCCATAGCATCGCATCATCAACAATCATATTTCCAATAGCCCGATTTTGATTAATAAGATATGAAATATTTTGTTTTGAAACCTGACATAAAAAATCAAAGTAGGTACATATTCAAGTACAGGAACACTCGACGCCTAGTATAATAGCAAATGCCTATTTGTATATTCCATCTTCAAGATTTTGAGAAAAACAATAGATCGATCAATCAATATTACCATTAAATTTGGTATACATTTTCGATAATGAAGGTAAACTTAAGACCTTGAGAAATAAGATAGTTTCCGTTGGAACGGATCTGATTTTCATAAACTGAGTCGTGACAATAATATTCTATGTATCACATATTAGAATGTTCTAAATTTACCGTTTCAGTGTACAAACAACCGGATTGGGTGGCCTGAAACCAAACACAGTGATAGTGGGGTGGCCGTATGGATGGAGGCATGGTGAAGAAGCGCTCGAGCCCAGGTGGAGGGGATTCCTACACACCGTGCGGGCTGTAACTGCTGCGAGAATGGCTATGCTTGTGCCGAAAGGAATCAATTTCTTCCCAGATTCTTCTGAGAAGGTGAATCAAATCTATTTTATAGACAATTGCATAATCTACAGTAGGCAGAGCAGTGGATCGAATAGTTCAGTAATAAATGGAAATTAACTAATTAATCTTTATAGATGTATATGATAATGATTCTGTTTCCATGGGTCCACGGATGGTTTAGATTCACTATTGGACCCGATAGATTACGTTGGAATCGGGTTCCAAGATTTCGACAAAATTTTTGTGTTTATTTGAGTGGAACCAATCGGGACCTAGATTTTTTTCATAGCAGAACCCGCCCAAAAATCCCAAGCGTCTTCTTTGAAAGGATTAACAAACAAATAATTTAGTAGTTGTAAGTAGTGAGCTCTAAGAAGGGTGGAATATTTGAATTCAAGCCATTAGAGAACTTATGATTTCTTCGGATACACAACAAACATGTCGCTTATCTCCTGCTTGCTAAAAACTGACTTAATGTAAGTGAATTATTTCCTCCCCAGGTATCTGGCAACATTGATATTTGGTGGATAGTACATGATGGCGGCATGTTGATGCTTCTCCCGTTCCTATTGAAACAACACCGCTCTTGGAAGAACTGTAAGATGCGCATTTTCACGGTAGCACAAATGGAGGACAACTCCATTCAGATGAAAAAAGACCTCAAAATGTTCCTATACCAATTGCGTCTCGAGGCTGAGGTTGAAGTTGTTGAAATGGTAAGGAAACCTCAATTTATTAAATGTTCATTAAATATCTTCAACTGTATGGAAAATAATAACACTCCTGTGTTATTGTATTATTCTTAAAGATCTTTAAATTATGTCGTTACAGGAGTAAGAAATTTCGATTATGTACAGATAATTATTTGATAGGTACGTTGCTAGCCTTCTAGACGTAATACCTATAGAAAAAGGCGTCCTTAGAAACACTTGGTATTCCGAAGTCACAAATAAATGCTAAAACCTAAATCATTGTTTTAAAATCAATGATGCAGAAATTTTACAATAATTAATATAATATAAATTATTTATATAAAAACTATCAAATTATTATGAATTTCATTAATTTGTTGCGATTACGATCACAGACGGACAGCGATATATCAGCGTACACATATGAGCGAACCTTGATGATGGAGCAACGGAATCAGATGCTACGTGAATTACGTCTTAACAAGAAGGAAACCCTTGGGATGGTATGTCACAAACTCATATTAATCTTGAAACATCACTTTCATAATATTGTGAATACAGTGAAATTAGTATTTCTTGCAAACGCTGAGTATTACACAAATACCTCATTTTTTGTTGTTTCTAAACCTGCGATAAATTAATTTATAAAACAAAATTTAGATTAGTACGTTTGCGTTTTATCGTTCTGGAATATTTTAGTAAAGATATCGATGATTAACGACTTCCCATCAGGAGACTATTGAACCGTTTCCCTACAAAGGAATATAGAAAACACGATTTTATTGTATCAAAGTAAACAAAATTATTCATATGTAATGTAAAATGTCTCGTCTCAGCTTTTGCCTTGAAGAATAAAGATAAGCTTGATGTCCTTTCATGAATTCCACCACAATGTTTATTATATATAATTAGTAAAAATAAAATTAAATAAATAAAGCAATATCTTTTTGCTAAATGTTTAATATATTTTTTCAACTTGGTTTTCAAGGGCATCTTGCTAACATTCGACAACTAAAACCGTTTCGTGCTAAGACCTGTACAAAGCTTTAACCAGTTGTATTGTAACATATCACTAACATGTTTGTCTGTCGCTGCCGAATACAGATGCAAAATTTCGTGGACTATCACGAAAACGCTGAGGAGAAGTTGCCTCTGGTAAAATGGACAATTTAACCTCAATAACAGTCCACTTTTATTTATTGGTTTGATAAATTCTTCTATTTATTTTTTACTTACACATTGACTCAATTATTGTATCAAAAATTAAGTAATAGATTGTTCTTATATAGATTTCTACTGATATCTAGACTTTCAAACCTCGAAATTTTTAGGTAATACAATGTTAGTCAATGTGTAAATGATTACTTCTTTTAGCTTCCTTTGTATGTTTTAGATTCAATGTTGTAGATTAGAAATTAAATGTTTTATTGTACCCTTTGCACATAAGCTAAGTGTGCCACTTTACTCAATGTTCACTTATACTTCAACTATATCATTCATTGGCCATGAGCACTTTTAATTGGTTAAATGTTCAATATAAGCCTTACCTTTTTCAATTTTAAACTTTTCTCTACATTTCATTATTCATCTAAGGGTATGCCTTCCACATATTATCAAATCATTATACCTAAATAGAGTACATATTTATTGGGAAGAGCAATTATCTTTTCCATTTTAGCCTAAGATATTTTTTTGGTTGGACATATTTTTACAATGTGTCTGCCGCTCAATTACTCTATCTTTTAGCTTCTCGCATCACATTTTATTATAGACGTGAAAAATGAAATTTTAGAAATCCTTTACAAATCTCATGATATACGTAAATACCTACATATTTGCAATCATGAACTCCTTTTATAACTCACATACTAACGATCCAACAGTGACACTCACAGATGTTATTACAGGATTAATATAAATAGCAGTAATAATAAAAAATAAAATGAGTAATAAAAAAAGAATTACACGACGAATTGAGAACCTCCTCCTTATTTAGTTTTAAAGTAAATTAATTTAAAGATTTAAACGAGTAATTTATTCGCTGCTATTCAAATTTAATAGACTGTTGTTGTTCAACTGTGAGTGCGGTAGCATTTCTTTATCGCACTTAATACATTATACATAGATGAATGACAAATGCGTAGGTACAAGCTATAGTGGACCACCACCATGCTGACGTGAAGACTGCAAGCAAGGTCCGATTCGCCGAACCAGGCGCGCCTTCGGAGGCACCTGAAGTTGACAACGATGCCCCTTCGCCACCACTCACCGACAACGAGGACAAAGATAAGGACGACAAGGTGAACATTGTTTTTAGACGCTATATTGGAAATTTGCACTGCCACGAGATGTATTCAAATGTAGGGACATTTTACATACTGATACGTAATTATTAGATCTCCATTATTGTAATACCGTCTGTTATGAGGCCGTTAATAAACTACCTATTTTAAAAATATTAATGACAGTATATCTCGTGACGGAAGCAATAAAAAGAACAGCGTTGAAGTCTCTTTTTCTAAATGAAACTGAGCAGTACTTAATTTTTAAAATGTATTTAATCCTTAATAATTATAATAATGTTGTAGCAGTTTGATGAAGAAATTAAAAACATCCATGTCTCTGCTTTAATTATAATTTCCTAGAGCTTACCACAAGGCTTTGCTCACGCCATCTTCAAAACTACCCCACAGAATCTTTCCAATTTTTTTGAAAAACCTATTCCATGATAATTGGGATGGTCTCAGAGCTGTGAAAATAGAAAAAACAAATATCGAAGCAAAGATTTAATTTCCGAGGTTTTCCCAGAATGCTCGGATATAAGTTTTTTTTTTACATTGGTAGCATCTTTGGTGTGTCAGAAGTTCATAGTCGTCGGTACCCATTTTTCATCAGGTGAGCCGTCTGTCTGCTTTAGGTCGTCCGCCAATAAAAAATAAAAACTAAGTCTGTTTCACGTTTATATATTAGTCACTGGAAACCGAAAGTTCTATGATAATTCTTTTTTCGGTTTCGATTGAACTGTATTTTAATAAAAGCTAAAACGCTTCTAACTATGTTAACAAAAATTATGCCAAACTCCATAATGCCGGGACCGCTCACGATAGTACCTTTAAAATCAACTTTTAATGAAGGATCAAACACATAAACTTGGCAAAATTTTTGTGGCAACAATGCATAATTGTGTATTCTGCTAATTTTAATTGCACAGAAACATCATTGAACATTACTTTTCACTTTTTCTATGATTTATTTTACATTCATACCTTAATCCATAATATGTCACCAACGAGTCCTAGCGAATTTACACACGGTGGTCATATGTTTGCCAATGAAGATCATTCACGTTGATTTGTTCACTTTAGTTCATTTCGTTGTCCACATTAGATAAGAGATTGGATGTTTGAATGTCCGTAGTGGTTTATTGTTTTAACAATTTTTAAATAATATATGACATCCCGTGTTTTATTCGCCTTGAATCCGTCATGTGCAACTGTCGGTTCGCGAATCGAAATTTCCAACACATAAACAAAACGCGAAATACGCGTGATTGGGACACCGTAGGACGATTTTCGAAGTAGTTTGTTGCACATAATCGATTCAATGTGGGACTCGCCCGACGAACGGTCGCAGTGCGACGAGGACACCTCACTACCGGCGAACGCGCATCCACCCGCACCCACTGACCACAAGGATGGCAACGCCAACGGCGACGTGCTGAAGCCCAAACCAAACATGGCTGACTTCACACCGTAAGTCAATTTTCTTACTCTCAAGTTTTAAAATATTTTGTTTTTTAGAGTTCTCTGATCATTTTAGCAAAAACGAAAGCTTAATTATTTGAAAAAATTAATGTAAAAATAAAAAATACTTTCAGAGTAAATTGGTTTTATTAAGAAACGTCGAGTCTGATATATAGAGCATTTTAGATTAATGTTTTTTGTGGTCCAAATAACAAAACTAGTGCAAGTTTGTCATTTCTTACAATCATTTGAACTACTTATCATACACTTGCCAGATTTATTATATAAATATTTTTATTAAAAATCAAACTAGCATATCACTCAAGCTACCGCTTTCGCCTCACGATGGAAGCTGATTTTAAATTCAATGTAAAATTATGATAATTTCACAAATCCGGTGTAGGTACCTTGTGTACCACTACACCGAAATTTACAAAACACTTATTAGATGAATATTAATTTGTAGGTATTGCAAATAAAACTCTAGGATACGCTTTCGATTTTTTCAGTGACGAAGGTACAGTAAGGCGGATGCATACCGCGGTAAAATTGAACGAAGTGATCGTGTCGCGGTCACATGACGCACAACTAGTCATACTAAACCTGCCCGGGCCGCCAAGGGACACCAAGATTGAAAGGGAATCCAACTGTGAGTGCCTCAATTTTCATTCTTTTTTTTAACGAGGGAAAATGCTATTGAGCACTTACCTCCGCAAGGAAGTACGGTGAAGGCGTGTGTGATTCGCTACGTTGGGGTAGCAATAACACTTCCGATATGTTATGACCACCCGAGTATAGAATACCCACGAAAACCCTTCGGTTTTCCTGCCTTCGCTTTATACCAGGACCATGGGTATATGACCTGGCAGGTTTATTTTTATATTCAACTCTCCTGTTTCTTATTTTAGGAAAAAGGGTCTAATTTTCTTTTCTTATGTCTCATACGGTTTACTACCGTATAGTACCGGACATTCCGTATAAAATCGCATTTATAGATTAGTTTCGAAAAAGTCACAACCTTTTCCCTGAAGTCTTCATTTATATACTTATGTGTTGTCTTATTGCAATATCTCTTATGTCTAATCTGTTTATATAGTTATGTGTCTATTACTCTTACGACCTGGCAGTTACCAAGTGGTTTACCCGTAGTCCGCCCCGGAATTCCGCGGGCCTTGGCAGGCAGTGGCCTATCAAACTCTTCCACTGCCGGAGGCAACCAAGCCATCGGCCTATTCCCTTTCTCTTTGCGTAGGCCAGTCGGATTTTTTTTAATAAACGAGCAATCGAAATCTGAATCATCTAGCCTTCTGAACTCTCATCGTACAAAAATTGATTAACCCAAGACTCACTCAAGAATCAAATCATATAATATTTTCTTAAGTTTTCGCGACTTGTATACATAATAAAACTACGTTTTAACGGTTTTAAACACGGTAATTTATTTGATTTTGGTTATTCCGACGTTTCGGTCGGTTTTCAGTGGCCGTGATCACGAAAGACAAAGATGATAATTGTCTACGAGTATTGTTAAAGTTTTTATTTAGCCTACCGCCAACTTGTTCATATTCATTATATAGTTTTAATTTTGTTTATGGTTATTATTTACTCTATGAGAGCCTAATCTAATCGGAATAACCAAAATCAAATAAATTACCGCGCTTAAAACGTAGTTTTTTATAATCAATTATGTTGATATTCTGTAAGAGCTTGGTCTATACCGGCCGAGCGGCCCCAATTCGGTAGTTAACAATTTTTGAGAAACAGGTTTATTTTGAGCCGTATGGTCTATTTTAGCCAAAATATTAATATTTCAGCAAAAAAACAACATTAACATATTTAATTTAGCAATTTTATAAATATTTTGACATTTCGTCACAAAAACGGGTCAAGCTGTCATGGCGTCTCGCATGACGTCACAGCGTGCAAAACAAACATCTGTTTCATTGAAGTGTTATCTGAGAAGTCATTGATAACTTGTTGTGTTTTGCACCCTATGACGTCACGCGCTCTGATCGGCGTTCATTGTCACGTGGCTAATGGCTGCAATATAACAATTTTATTTCTCAAAAATATCAATTAATATTTAATATTTTAGTTAAAACAATTTATTTTTGTCATATTTAGATCGTAATCTATGATATATATTAAAGTCAGCCTATATTTTTCATACTGTCATGTACCGTATTAGGTGTAATATGGTATATTATATTTTTCAGACATGGAGTTCCTGGAGGTGCTTACCGAAGGCTTGGAGAAAGTGCTGATGGTGCGCGGCGGCGGTCGTGAGGTCATCACCATATACTCGTGAACGCGAAGACTCTTCCCGCGCGCCACGCTCCTTATGAAACGTCTATGTGATTCTATCGTAACTATTAGGGCTATGTTTTCGACCGTACCGACGGACGATTCGATTTCGCGTCTCGTTTATTGTTTAGGCTAAATCGCGTTAACTCGATTCTCTTTGTTCGATTTATTTCTTTATGATTAATCGATTGTGGAATGGTTGAAGAATTGATTGGGTTATGATTTAGTTATGGAATGTGTGTTAACTCAGTTCGAGTGTTGTGCTTGACTGTAGATCGAGTGAAGGCGATTTGGCCTCCATAATATTGACAATCGCTTAACAGCTTGTTCCCACCTGTCAGGTGTCGGCGCCTCTATTCACACACTTGTCGGTTGTCGGACCGGATCGAAGCAGAAGTCGCGATCTGCGGCAGAGAGCAGCTAGCGACGGGCGAAAGAAGGGGGACCGGGGAGTTATGCTGGGCCCGATATCCGACAAGTGTGAACAGCGTCATACTTACTCAGGCGAGCGAGATCTGACACGGTTTTTTACGGATGTAGAGAGCTGGCAAAACATCCCATATTTCTTGCCGGTGCCGACAAAAAACGGCGCCGGGTAAACAGCGTCTTTACAATGTTCTGTCACTAAAGCAACCGATTTTTGTCGGGCCGACACCCGACAGGTGTGAACGGGCGGTAACCGTTCTCGAAAGACTGCCGAGACGACCGGTCTTTACGTGTGAATATATTGTATCTATTGTATTTTCTTACGACGATGATTATATTCAGCGTTCGTTTGTCTCGTAAAAAATTAGCTTAGTTCTTTAAGATATATTTTGTTGAATTTGCCGTTTAGAATGGTGTTGTTTTGGAATTTATTCACTGTTGTATAGGTATATATATATTGGAATGTGTGTATGGATCTAACGAGAAGCCTTATATTGTCGGTGATTAGCTTTTAAGTTTGTTCTGTTATAACATAGATTAGCTAAGAGTTACTTTAGGTACCTAAGTGGACTTTAATTATTTACATGCCATATCGTCTTAATTTTTACATTCTTTTTATTCTTTAGTACTTCTACACGTAATTTAATGAAATTATTTGGTAGCATTTTATATTATATTATCATGTTTTAACATAGAAACTTTTTAAGCTAAAAAAATTATTGATGAAGTGTTTATTAAATATCTTTAAAATGTAAATAATTATTTTGTCCTAAGATTTTTTACATCTGCTCAACTTAAAACTTACCATGTAAAGTGAAAATATGCAGAAGCTGCTTAGCGGGTCTTCGGGGTTCGAACTTGCGGCGCGTCCACGATGAAGTTTATGAAAACGATTATTAATTAATTCTAGTCATATTTTCATTTTATTTAATTTAAGTAAATATCGAATGACTGTACCAAAAATATTTCCCAGTTATATTACTTTTCTTAAAAGTTTATTTACTTAATTGTTGAAAGTTTTAAGTCATAAATAACTCCCTCTGGGTTTTACGATGAGTAGATTCTTAATTATAATATAATATATAAATATGATTTAGTACTAGTAGATTATGTATAACATATACAAAAATATACAAAATACTTTTTCCCATTGTGTCGCGGTTACTTAGTGACTTGACTTGGGGACTTGTTGCGCACATTCGCGTAGTTAAATTTTTTCTTACTGTGATCTATTATCGTTGCTGTTACATCTTTTCTCTTATGCCTTTACACGAGCAATGTCCCTTCATTAACACTTCATTTGAAAAAATAGGTTAATATCGTATTTTTCAGATCCAAGTTATATATTTCTACTAATTCGGAGACAATGACGGGCGATATGTCAATCTTTAAAATTATAAAAACTTTTAAAAATTTATAAAGTAACAAATTTACATATTACAGTACGAATAAAACATTAAGCATTTAATAAAATTCTTTCATATTTAGATATATAATATCAAATTTTAAAATATTTCTTAAATTACATGAAATTGTCTTGTCAATTTGTTTTCTCATCACAACATTATTATTAAGGTAATAGTTGTAATTCACTACCTACATATAAAATAGTTAACTGCCAAATAGCAAACTGTGTTGTAAAGTATCCTAGTCCTTAAGGAAACATTCTCATCATTAATCATTTCTTGACCTTATTTATTATATAGATACGTTTCATTGTCATGATTACGTTGATATTTTAATCAAAAATTTAGTGTCTATCAAAAGAAATTATCACAGATATATCTGTGGTTATTATACTAGGTACTTCAAATTATAAGATCCTGTTTATTATAAATTAAGTGGTTATTAGGGTAAATATTGATCAAACTCAAAAAGTAGTGCCTATTTCACGGCAAAATCCAATTATTATGAACTATTTTCAGAATATTAATCCTATCACATATTATTCAAAAATGATTTATTAAATAAATAGGCAGTCGAACAAAATAGGTACCTACTTATATAATAGTTTCGAAATGGTTGTAGATGCCATAATAAATAAGGATGTAGTTATTAGAAAATAGTTATTAAGTCTAATGTCAGATTTGAATCTATGATCTCTGTTTAATGTCTGAACACGCGCTGGCGGATTAATAAGTGGCCTATAAACTATTGTGTCTGCTGGATATATTCGCTTTGTATCGATTATTCGAAGTGGATACAGAGTCCTGACGACTACAGACAAATCGATTGAAACAATTAAGGTAATTAAAAGAATCTACAGAATTTAAAAAATTACATATTTCTGACTATACTAAAGCAAAGCCATAATTATAATATGACAAAATACACTTAATGAAATTAAGTATAAATGATTCTAAATTATATAATCGATTTTGTTTTAAGTTTAGAAAGTGGTTATTTATCACCTAGTGATGTAAAATTCACTGATTGAATGAAATACCTAGTGATTACATATCTTCCTTTCCGCATAGAAAAAACTTCGCTATTTATGCCTATTTATAGGTATTAAAAGAAAAATTTAAAATAAAAAAATAAATTACTTATACAAATTATTCAACAGAATATGATGTATTTAATACTTATTTATTAGATACGACTGAGTCGAAATTATAACAAAATTAAAGTTCTTTATCTCTTTATATACTACAAGGCTATTAAAAATAGTTGCAATGATATCTCAAGCATGGTCTTATAATTATCCAAATATAATGCATAATACTTCCATTTAAGAGTTACTTCAAATCTGATGTAAGGGCAAATAAAAGTATGAAACACCTAAACAAGATATTTATTTAAGTAATACCTACCAGATTACAAATTGGATGATGCAAACTAAATCACGTTAACGCGTATGTGCCAAACTCGTGTTTCCAATGTATGGAATAAATCTAAATTCGTGGCGATAAGTTGTATTGTAGTTACTCAACACACCTAAGTAGACTTAATACAATTTCATCTAAAACATCTTTAGATAATGTGTGTAATCATAAAAGTTAGCTTTCGGAGATAAATTGTGTGTTAGAGATGTCATGTTAAAATATAGAACTAATTCAATAAATTGCACATAATGTAGTTACCTACTTCAGATAGATAGTTATTATAAAGTCGTGTTCGTAATTTCAGTGGTGACATTTTAGATTTATGATAACACCAAGTTGTAACGGATAAATGCCAGCGCATCTACCCAGAGAGATGTCGGGGAGTCGAATAGAATTATCGGCCACGATGATGCTACGCTGTGGCAACTGTGCAGAGTCAGTCGAGTGTCAAGTTAATTAATTATTGATATAAAATTACCTACTTTAGATTTTAGGCTGTGAGTCAGCATTAACACTTTCTTTAATAATCAGGCTAGAGTTGCTGTGATACACCATTATGACTATAAAATTATAGTAGTCATTTCTGGCAATGGGTGACATTGAGGCGCCGGGGTGATGCGGTGGGGCGCCGACCAGCGTCCGCGCCGCGGTCCCCTGCGACGACGCCACGTTCTATCTGTGATTTCACTCATGTGTAGTGCACCCGAATCCGCATTACGAACTACCATTGATCCCATCGGCCGCATTGACGTTTGAATATAAATTCATGTTTCTACGCCTCATTTTATATCTGGTAATTACTTATTGTAACGTATTAAATTGTATTAAACAAGGCTGTCTGTACTTTGATCATGTTTTGAAAATTGTATTTTATAGGGCTACTCATCTCAACGGCCACAAATATAAACTAGTTTCTTCGTCTAATTATAACGCAATATCGATTTTGACTTTGATATAAAATTTCTGAATTGAAATTACTCTGTAATAAATGTAACAAAAACCTGAGCAATAACGAAATGTTAGATAGTAACGCCAGGCAGTTTGCTAGTTAACGTTTGAACATTTTAATCTGGAACGAGTTTTTAAATAGAAAAATATTTCGAAGTTGTTTAAGAAATTATTAAAATATTCAAATAATAATTCTAGTGAAATAGTCAGTGAGTAAATAACTATAAGGAGATGTTATGAGTATAAATGAATAAATTAATGATAAATTCACCTTTTGTTTCATTTGTATTGATGATTGACCATAAATTAAGTAAGTATAGTAATACAAACTGATGTCGATGTCATAATGTAAGTAAATATTCAAGATTTATATAAACTCCGATTCTGACGACGGGGACCGACGGTTTTAAGTCTTTATATAATCTATTATCTATGGTTTTATGCAATCACCAAGAACTTTACATGTAAGTGCGTGTTCATGGTTTTTATCATATATCTATGGCTCTTATACCGACTGTTTTATTATAATTCGCCACTATGTGCCAGTGCAGAGAATCAACTTCAAAATCGACTAACAGTCGGCGCCATGACAGTTGTGATTATCAAAATATTGTTTACGAGCTACAGGACTTGAATTAAAATTCCGTTGGAATTACTATAGAATTTATTAGAACTATACAAACACGTATAACATAGGTACAAATAAAACTAGACACTACTAGTACAAACTGCACGATTCAATAACACGCGCAAAGTCCGTTACTATATCCCTCATCGAATTTATGTCTTGCTCGTATCGTAATCCTCGCTTGACTGCCTTACCCCTCCGTTCGGGCATTGTTTTATAGTAAACTGTATATATAATACAAAAAAGGACCGCGTTGGCTCAGGTTTCCGAGAAACCGTAATCTGCACACCTGCGACGGGTAAACAAGTACAATAACAATAGGTCTAATTGTAAATTTTAAACACAAAGTAAAGGAAAGAACTCCGAATGCGGGAAAGATGCGTGCGGACTGCGTTTTATGACAGGCAGGTGTGCCTTTACCTTTGCCGGCATGTAACAATATTTATATTTAATACTGTGACATTTTAACAAGCTTTTGAGTATATGTAGCCACTAGCGGTCTCAGCAGATGTAATATTGCCTTGAAATAAAAACCTAGAACCCGGTTCCAGCGCCACCTACCGGGTCTAATTGTAAATCTAAACCACCCTGGGGACTCAAACACACATACAATTTTATCAAGATAGTAGAACTCGATTCCAGTAGCAAGTATTTTGTTTAGATTGATGGGTTACATTCATTGAGGTATAACATGTCTAGAGAGAGCATTGCGAACAAACAACATCGCCAAAAACGGCATCAAAAACGCGAAGCGTTGCTATATTCACTCTAGAAAAACTATCAATGTGTGCGTGATTTCGGGATATCAGCTATAAAAAATTACCCCATTTTTTATATTTTATAATTAAATATTTTCATGTAAGTGAAAAGTTTAAATGATCGTAATGATTTAATCCCTCTTTGTGTTATAAGTTAACATTACTCAGAGGTTTCAGTTTTTCTTCTATAATTAAAGAATAAAAATCTATAAAATTAGCAACTAAAGTTGTGTCTTGGACCGAATCATAAAAAAATACATGCACAAATGAATTCATAACACATTTTAGTATATGTAGTAATTTTAATTCGCAATTAAATGTCTGTACAGATATTAGTACATCTTTATAAGTCTGTTAATTACCAATACTAATTTAACGATTCTAAAAAAAAAACCATAATGGCAAATTCTTTTTGTGTTACACAATATGTTCACGATGGTTATTAGACGACTAGTTATGGCCCAAAGATTATTTTACCCTAAAAATCAATGAAATAATTTCTAATAGTGGACTTGGGATGATTCGATGGGTTCATACTGGGTGTGTTATATGTAATGTAAATTTATATCAGTAGGAACTAAGGGGTAAGTACACGGAATAGTTTAATGCAGCGACTTAAAAGCAACTAAACCACTTGAAAAGGGCTATTATTAAAATAAAAATATTTATATCCAAAAGTTTTTATTCAAACTTTACGATTTGATTATTTCATAAACTAAAATTTGTTTTCTAACATATCAATATATTAAATTATTATTGATTAGGAATTAATGGAGATGCAGGTAACAGAATATAGACAAAATTAATTTCTTAAATAAGACAATCTACTAAAAAATGTCAATACACCACATCTCCATAAATTCATTACATGTTTTTAGGTAACAAAATAAAGCTATACAAAAAATAAGTTTCGAAATCCTTCCCTCTCTCTCACTACTTCTCCTCTTTAGCGATAACTAAAATTGCATTAGAAGAAACTAAACAGTAAAAGTTAATTAAAGTAAACTTTAAGAGCACCAAAAATTTACTCTTTGTTAATTTGTTGTAAATTATCTATCCAGCAAAAACAAGCACTATTGCAACAATATATAATTGGTTATTTAAAATTTGCTTGCATGATACTTAAAATATCCCTTATTTTCTGTTTTAAAAAGTATATTATGTTTATTTCCATTACCGCAAGTATATACATATGACAGTATTAAAATAAGTTTGTATTGTCGAGATTCATGGTAAATTAGTTCATTTCCCAAACTAATAAATAGAAAATATTATTATATATTCTAAAATAATATATATATATTCCTCAAAATAATTGGAAAACACAAACGACCTTTTGTTTGGATTCCAGTGGTGGACATCTTGCGATTCCCAGATTTCTTTTATCCAATGAATTGCTACAATTGGATTCGTAGAAAATTTAAAACGTACTACAACTAAACTAAACTAGTTTAAGAAATCCGGACGGACCCACAAACATTACATGTCTGTTTTCTATAGATTTTTCAAATTATTCGTATTTTACAACAAAAAAATCGTAACAAATTCCCCAAATTTTGGAAAATAAGTTCCACTTCTCACCTGACAACATTAGTCAATTCGATAACCTTGGAAATATTGAAATTAAATTTCATGTTTTTACTAAGAAATCATGAAAAAGGTGGTAAGTTTTTCGTTGAAATAACATCATATCCTTATCCTTTCCTCTTTTAAAATAGTTTCGACACATTTTAATAGCGCTGGACGGTATAAAGATTTTTTTCGTGAGAGCTCCAGCCAGTAAAGTAGTCAAAACGACACTAATGGTCTTACTTATAAACGTTGGTTAAATTTTAAGCAACTGTTTAGCAGCTGATTAGTGAAAATCTTACCCATAAACTCCTTTTAAGGATAAAAGATGGTAAAGCAACTCACAAATAACTGTCAAATTTAACCAACCTCGAGAGGTAGTTTAAATGACTGCTAAAAGGCAAAATGGCTATTCACATTTGAAACAGCTGATTCTCACGGAGTGCGGAAATAAGGGGATCGAATCTGTGTATAAAAATATATCAGTAAAAAAGCATTGAATTGGTGTCGCCACCTACCGTAGCTAAAGGGATATTTATTGAAGAAAGTGCTAAAAAGTTTTATACTCGCAAACAATGTAAAATCACTAGGGTATTAATGTATTCAAAAAGGAATAACAATTAAAATAACTAAAAAAACATTTTTACGTGCGAGCGGGAGTACGTAGGATTGGAAGGAAACACCAGTTTTTAACTAAACGCTTTTATTGACTTACACAGCCGTGATTCCTCTTCGCAGAGTTGGCCCCACATGCACAACTAACAACGCTCTGTCCCGACAATTATGTCTTACTCACAATACCGTCGCCGATATTGCGTAGACCACTTTCTGCTGCTGCAGTGCCCACATTCGAATTTACCCCATGTAGCTCGCTTCTGGATCTTCTCTTAAACTACGCTACACTCCTCCTTCACTGAACTGTCCACTTAACTTTTCACAAAATTCACCACTAAACTTTGTCAGTCTTCTATTAAACTTCTCTTCCAACTCTTTCATATCGCATTTGTCGCTTCACTGTCTTCAATTGAACTCTTTGAACTACCGGTAGGCGCGCCTTACGCTGGTTATATATCCGCAAGGAATCTTCTAGAACCCATACTTTCAATGTTCTTTTCATTATTCTTTTATTTACTATCTATCCCTTTCTAAACTATCTTTATCTTTAACTTCCTATCTATCTATCTCTGTCTTTTCCTTCCCAAACCTTCTATTCTACAACTTTCGCTCATCATCTATTCCGTTCTAAAATGTTGTGTATTCCTTCCACAATCTTCTACCTTTTTCTAAAAGTCTTGAGAACGGCTTATGCTGCCATAAAGTTCTACCCTCGGTCGCCACAATATTAAATATTTTCACTCGGCACATAATTCAATAACTTCATTATTGTACCCTTTACCGACACTAGCGCTATTGTCTCTTGTGGTTATTTCTTGGACTATTACTGCTCTCTCAGTCAGTTCTAAGTTCTAACCCGACAAGCTGTGTTTAGTATGTATCACAGTTAATACTGGTGTGTGCTGTTGTTTTCTTGTTTCTTGGTATAAAACATTGATTGGTATTCGACAATTTCTACGATTTTATACATGATATCGAGGAGCTCTGAATACTTTTGCTGCGACAAGAAGACGGAGAAAGACATACAGAGCTCGTTTCAATCTGTTGCATAATTTAACAGATGATGAGTTCAGGCTATGATACAGATTCAGTAAGACGAATATGTGCAAAGTAATAGAAATAAGAGCTGATCTGCAAGTTGATACCCGAGGTGGACATACGGAGTAAGGTTCGCTTCGAAAAGTTGGCGGTACATAAAAATTCCATCAAATTTAACAGAAGAAGTCAATGCAATCTTATTCAAAACACACAGGTCGTTTGAAACGCAGATTTTTGCGAAAATTGTGACATTGTGGTCATTCTAGAGGCAGCACACATGATGCAAGGATATACTGAGAAAGCCCAGTCAAGAGGAAATTTGAAGGAAATGAGTTTGTTGAACGGCTAATTGGTGATGTGGTTATGCAAGGACTTCTCACCTTGTAACACCACTGCTGAGGCCCCACACTGCAGAAGAGCAGCGTTACAATCACTGTCATATTCAAACTTGTAATGTTATTCAAAGATGTTTTGGTGTATGGAAACAATGGTTCCGAATATTATTAGAAGCCATGATAGGCTCATACACCTCAATACAGGCAACTATTATTGTTTGTACAGTATTGCACAATTTAGTGATCGAGCTGAATGAAGAACAAGGTGCATATTCATATTAATTTAATAATATTTTATCATATAATAATAAAATATGACCTTTGGCCAGTTCCTATATCTGACTAATAGTTACTTCTAGCCCTATATCTTACTAATATTTGCCTTATTACTGATTTTTTATTTGTTTTCAGATAGAGAAAATCTTCAACCTGAAGTGCCTGTATGAAAATTTTAATAATGATTTAATTTTATCATTCTTATTTGGCTATAATGGAGAAGATAAAGAATAGCCCTTTCTATGACATGATACTGATCAACATTATCACTGACCTTCCTTAATGTTATTGAGTGCAGTCTATTACAATATTAATTCTACAGAAACCACTAAACCTAAGCAAATTACCAATCTCATGGCGACCCCAATGTCTGAGGACTGCCATTACCTGCAGCTCACATTATTGAGATTATTGATCACCATGTAGAACAAATAAAAAGGAACATTTTTAAACAATTAAAACACCTCAAAAAATTTAAATGCACAATTTTAATAAAAAATTATACACAATTATGTATTTTTTATTATTTTTGATAGCCAGTCTTCTTCCAGATACATTATTTTCAATCACTTTTAATGCAACTCTTATCACACCTCATCTTTCACTCAAGGGCTTCTCTTTTACACTTCATTCCTTCTTCCTGCGCTGCTTTGGCCAACACAAACAATGCTTGTTCATGGCTACCCTTCAGTAGTCTCCCGTATGTCTGTGAAAACAAAAGCCATAATAATAACAACCTATAAACATACCAATATTGGGCTTTAATGTCCCATTCAGAAAGGGAAGGGACTGACAGTATATGCAATATGCTTTTCCAAAGCCGATTGGCAGGTTTAACACATTGGTTATACCGACCTGCAGGATTCATCTCAATGTTTTCCTCCATTGTTAATCACCTGAGTGATGTATGTTTTCCAATCAGGATTCGAACTTGAGCACTTTGCGTTTAGGACACATGTACTAACCTTTTTATTTAAATGGCCCATATGGCCATATATCCTATGTACCCTATGTACTGTCCATTAATATACTATGGCTATGTTTGGCAATAAAAACGAAATCAATGCGAAAATATATATCATAGAGACAGTGACTCTTTGTTTTTGAATGTACTAAATAAAAACTTGTAGTTACCTATTTAATATGAATAATATCACTGTCAAAATTGTTGGAATCCACAGTAAACTCATGGGATATGGTCTCCATCAAAATCTGATCTTCAACAGGTCGGCTACCTAGGCGGAAAATCTCCTCCACCAGTCATTGTTCTCGCTCTTTTAAATGCCAACTCAGATTGTTAGCCTTGTTTTTCATATTAGCCAAGCGAGCTTTTTGGCGACATACGCGTTTGTGCTCGTTTCTTTTTCAATAATATCAGCACACTCATGTACCAGCATTTCGAGAATTAGCTAAAAAACCATAAAATATTATGTTAGCGTGCATTAGGCTCTTGTTAGAAGAGTATTCAAAGAAAAATTAGGATTAATATAGTTATTTTACATATTGTGCGCCCTGTTACAAACAACTATGGATGCTACGTATGCTATGCCCTTTAACGCTTACACTTGTTGTTCACTCAAGTTTTTTTGTATTCTTTTCACATGGCGTTCCGCTGTGATGTATTTAAAGATTATTTTATCAATTTATATTATTTTCTATTTACACACGACAAACATAAACAACTCAGCTGTCAGTTGTTAGTGTCAACGTCAACAAAGTCACTGGATACAGACTAAAAAACGTAGTACTGACAAGAATTTCGCTCTTTTCCGTTCTTTAGTCGAATATTTTGGGTACAACGCTACGTCAATCATTCAAATTTCGTTTGTCTGTGCTCCTCTGCGGTAAGCAACAGGTAATATACGTTTATAAGTGAAAAAAAGATATTCATTGATTAGGGGCTTAAGAATCTCTTATTTAAAGGACGGCTAAACCTTTCTTAACGAGATTTTTATAAGTAAGACCATAACAGGCGTGACCGCCTGACCGGCGTGAGGAGCGTGTGCACCAAATCTGGTGCACGGTTTTTGGGGCCGTTTTTGTGCAATTGATGCGTGATCTAGACGTTTGTATGATCTAAGGTTACATTATTGAAGTTTTTAGTAGGGATCCCTAATTTTTATATATTAATCAAGGATAATGTGTCATACGAATGGTATTTTTTTCAATAAATAATAAAACTACGTTTTAACCGCGGTAATTTATTTGATTTTGGTTATTCCGATGTTTTTTTTTATTGGTCCAGTATTTTTTGAGTTTATTCATTACAAACATACAAATCTTTTTTCTTCGTAATATTTGTATATATTTTTGAAATTGAAATGAAAAATAATATTTTTTCTCTAAATTTCAATTAAAAATGTAGTAGGTAAGTACTGCAGAAGCAAATTAGGATAATATTTAGTTGACCAGTTTTATAATGTTATGCAAAACTATTTATTCATTTTTAAAGTTGGAATGCAATAGATTTCATATCCATATGGTATGTATGTACTTTATATAGAAAATCTCTCCATGCACAATTCCAACTCGCACAGGGCCGCTTGTAGAATTTACAACTGGAATATGATGATTACTAGTTAAATAAATTAAATGTCGTATAATTATGAATTTCATAATTATATTAGAATATAAGTTATGTTAGTATGTTATGTATTAAAATTTGGATTTTTAAGTTTTTTAGTCAAGGTATATTATTGTAAAGTCACCTAAGAATATTTTTCTTAGTACAAAATTGGCTAAATAACATTTAAACTAATTATATAATGAACTAGTTTAATAACTTTAAAAAAATGACATAAATATACAAACATTAGAGTTGACAATCTCTTGTGCGTAACTCTTAATTAAATAGCAGGTTAATACAGGTTGCATTGTATTCAATTTTTATGTTAGTGCTATTTGCCGCCAGAAGATCCGCTTCATTTTATATCACATCCTGGCATTTAAAGTAAAAGTATTTATGTCCATTTTCGGTATTAAAACTACATTTAAACAAAATTACAGCAAAACTGATCCAGTAATCCTAGTTTTTCTGTGAAAGCAGACAGATTGGGGTACTATCACATTTTATAATGATAAATTTTTATATCTATAAATTTAAGAAATTATTAGTACTTATCCCATACAAACTTTCATCCTTTATTTCAACCCATTCTATTTTTATTTATCTATCCCCCCTCTGTCTATCTTTAAACAACATAAATGACCAAAAGGACGAAAATGGCAAATCACAACAAAAGCTAACCTACTTTCTTGATAACCTTTACATATATCTATCCCATTATCCAGGATGAAAAGCATCCTTTGTCCACCCTTGGTATTAAAATTACATATAATACCGAATTACCGCCAAATCAGTCCAATCGTTTTTCGTTATCCGCATAAGTATAACAAACAGAGACACATACATTTTTATCCCAGAAACTATCCCATTATTGGGGATAAATAGTATAATAGGTTAGTGTGAAAGCATAACAGACTGACAGAGTTACTTTCACATTTATAATATTAATAGGGATTATACAATATCACACTACTGATAAAATAGAGTTAGAACTCAAAAAAATATATTTTCAGGAACAAATAAAAAATTACATTTTATTACTTACAAATCAGTTTCATTCACTTGCTTATATTAATAACTCTATGTACAGGATAATCAATCTGTATGTATTTAAGTATGTTAACCTGGTTTACAGAAATTAAATATTTTAATTACTCCTAAGAAAAAAATTGCCATATGATATATTATCAAATCTTATTTTTTATTCATAGCAAGTTACAAACATAATTCTGCATTCTCTATGCTATTCGCTATATATTCTCTAAGACCACTTGTATTATAAGATGTATACAATTGGCTAATCTGGGAATATTTTAAACTTGCAACTCTGAAACCTAGAATTTTTAAATGCCTTTTCTTCATTATCTGTGGACCAATCAGTTGTTCATTATCAAAACAGTAATGATCAGGCAAATGAATAAGGATGGCAACATTCTCATTTCTAACCAATTTTGATTTCCAATTGACATTATTACAGCTCAGTCCAGCAGGGTGTATCATTATATCTATTAAGTAAGTTTCATCAGAACAAAGGTGAGGGATGAGTACTGCAGTTGATATTTTATCTGCACTGCCTACTGCATTGACAAAATATGATATTGTTTTGTTCAATATATTTTTTACTCTAGTATCTTGATTAACAGCTTTAGACCACTGAGCTTTAGGCATCAAAGGGCCAGCATAATTTTCACACTCCAATGATAAAGATGTATCTATTAAATTAAGTTTTTCCAAAACCTCAGTGTTACCATTTTTTATATTCATTAAATATTCATAACTGAATACCCTTTTGATTATGTCCATAGGATATTTACCTACATAAAGGTAACTTAGTATGATAGAGAGAAGATCATCAGTAAACATCTTATTAAAGCTTTTTAGAACAGTTTTCTCTGCATTTATCCAAAAGTCTGTATTTACTGGATTAAAATACAAATAACCAAAAGGATAAATGATTGATTTTAAAAAACTAGATGGCACAAGACTTCCTTTCACTATAAAATATTCACTGCATGCATGTAGTATTCTTTTGTTATTAATTTGAAACTGCATACAGTAGTTCAAGATGCCTACAATAAGAACATAAGAATTAATTTTAGATATTTTTAATGTCACATATTTTTCCACGGCTTTCTCCACTTGATTGTCTGTGTATTTCAGTACTGTTAATTTCGAAATAATATCCAACAAGGTATCTTCATCCAGAGCATGTATATTAGAATACAACCAGTTACCAACTACAGCAAAAGACTGCATAGACAAATATTTCTCCTGAATAAATGTATTTAATATACCCTGCATTGTTGTAATTTTAATCTTGCAGCACAAATATGACAATTTTTGTTCTAATAGATTAAGTATTATTCTTTTACTTATTTTTAAACCATTCAATATATCAAATACTTGATCGATATTTGCTTCATTGATTTCTGATTCTCTTTCTACAAACCCAACCCAGACCTTATCAATCATATCTGAATATCTTGGATCACTTTTATTATTTACAAGAAATTTTGTAAAGTTACACAATTGTTCTATTGATAATCTATTGTCGCTGACTCTACAAATAAGTTCATCACAAAACTTATGTTTATATGGTTCCATAAAGCATGACACTGTATTCAATATGTTCAGTATTGTCTGAGTGTCTTCAGTTTTCATGACCACTTTCAATAATTTATCAAGAATTGCACCTTTTGCCAAATTTATATGAGCACTTTGAGTATCTAATGTTATAGTATTTGGGTTCTTTTCTAAGTTATAAATCCTTTCCATTGCGCCTAAAGCTATATTTGGAGTTATCTTGGTACACTTAGATAACAAAGAAAAAACGTCACGCAGGTCTAAACACTGTTTGAATTCCTCTTGTATCAAATGGAAACGTAGGGAGTCATTGGTACCTTTTGCAGATTCAGTGGACGGTTTTTCATTTATTTCTGATAAATCTCGTATTCTTCTTACAATAACTGGAAGTTCTTGAACATTATAACCATTTTCAATCATTATTGTGCTGCTACTAAATTGAGGATTGCTGCCAGAACTCTCGTCGCTGTTGTTTCGCTTGAAGTGGAATGCGTAAGGTTGTTTGACTCCAGCATTTCCAGAATTCAGAAAGTTATTTTTGGCTTTTATATATGTTCTTCTTAAAACTAGTGACATATCTAAAACAGAACGAAGCTGAAATGGTAAGTATGGGTAAGTAGATTATGCACTGCCAAATCCAAATTATGGACTTAAACACTAGAGACAAGTATATGTAGAATAACAAAACAAATCAAAAACCAAAATAAAAAATTATGCACAGAATCACAGAACGTATAATGAATTTATTTTATTATATTTATGGCTTGGCAACTAGGCCTTTAAGCCAGATCTTAGTTTATAATATACATTTGGTTTCTTCATTTTCTTACGCCTATGTGTAGCACAGCTGAACCGTAGGTAATCAGCTAGTGCCATTCAACGGAGTTCTTGTGACAACTCAAAAGGTCACATTTGACTATGTAGTTCACATTTCTCACAAAACACATAATCACTACTCAAAAACTATCAATATCCTACAACTATTGTTCATTTTAGAGTAATTTTACATATTTTTAGAAAATAAAACTGCACAGCACAACATCACCTTTCAGTTCCCGCCAAAAACTCCGTATAATGAATTAATGACTATAATGTAACCTAGGAGTGCACGATATATATCGATATTGAATAAAATATCGATATATGTACACGATGTATCGATTCCTCCCGATATTATCGAATAATCTAGTATCGATATGTACAATCGATACTTTTTAACCGATACATCAAATATCGGTAGAAATTATAGAATAAACTTTTACTTTTTTAAACTGATTTATGGTTGGTAACTTGAGTAAAAATAAAACGTAAAACCCTGAATTATTGAATAACTAGCCTTCCCAGTAACGAAAGTTTCGTGGTTAACAAAATAGGTACTCTAAATGACTTCAAATTAAACTCCACTACATACCTAACCTACAATGTATATTCGTCTCAACAGCTAAAGAGCGATTTCTGAGTTTCTCCAATAAACTCTCAGTTTTATTTTTTTGTAGTTTTTCAGCGCTGGTCGATTATGAGATGATTCGATATATACTAATGAAATGATTCGATTATAAAATAAGTAAGCTACTAATTTCATAATCGATTGTCAATATTAATATTCGAAAATAATTCGATTATGACATTAGTCATAATCGCCCCCCGCTAAACAACATACTACTCCTACTCTTAGTAAGGGCAGCACTAGTATTAAAAATGGTATAATCTGTGTCTGTGGGTACTCGTTTCGGTCTCAGTACAGAATAACTTACAAATAAAAGCTATCTGTTTTGATTGTTTTGTTTGATACATTTTACGAAATGTAAATACAGTTATATAAAATCTAACTAATATAAATAAATAGCACAATATATAAAAGCGGCTACAATTCAATTGTATAGAAGAAACAAGCTGTGGCAATAAATTGATTACCTGTTTTATATATTACATTTTAAATAAAATTTTGTTTGAGCAAGGTCTCGACAAAAAATATTGCGAATTATAAATAATTAAACTTGATTTGTTTCTTATTCGTAGCTATTTTTACTTATATCAACCTGATCCCTATCAAATACTTAATATTAAAAACTAACTAAATAAGAAAATTACATTTTGTTACGATATATCGAAGATATCGATATATTTCTACGATATATCGCAAAGTATCGATACAACATTACGATATATTATATCGAAAATAATATCGATATTTTTTTTGTATGAACATCCCTAATGTAACCACAACCACAAACTACAACTACTATGGATACTACGTATAATGTAACGTAAATGCCATTGAGTTTGAGCTTAGACCATTTAACCGAAGGACGAGGCTCGCGTCTAATTTTGCAAACAAATAATTCAGCTATTTGCTGCGGGGGGAAGAGTAAAGCACACATTGAAACAATCGCATACACCCAATTATTATTTGTGTTGTCATAAACGCAAACATGTACAAATCTTCAAAACTAGTTTAGAAACAGCGTATATTTACACTCGTTACGCACACAAAGACGACTCACACATTTCAAAATACAAGAAATTGCCATATCATTATTCAATTTGCCTCGTAATTTAATCATAATTGACTAAATATTCATTATTATTTTTTATTATAATATTGGATTATGAAATAAACTTTAATATTGTAATAATTAAACAGTACCACATTGATGATTTATTAAACTAGCACTAGTTGAAATAAGATCTTAGTTATTGTGTGATGAAAATTGTGATGTGTGATATTAACACTTTCACAATTTTATGTAAATCCTAATCGCTAAAAACATCCATGAACATAATATATAATTATGTACATATAATTCAAATATTTACTTGCAACGTAATTTAAATGCCCTATATTTTGAGGAAAAAATGCTGGTATTACTACTGTACAAACCGGTGAATTTCATAGGGATAGTAAATATCGAATCTTTAATGTCGATATTTTTACTAGGAATAATAATTTTGAATACTACAGATATGATGACAGTGGAATAAAACTAAAGTATATGTTTAATTTATAGTATTTTTTCTTAGATATTCGCGACTGTTACACATAAATAAAACTACGTTATTTACGGTTTTAAGCGCGATATTTATTTATTTTGCCAACGTTTCGGCTACTTTACAGCAGCTATGATCACGGTTTGACTCGAGGTTACATGACAATTAATAATGTTTAAAAAAATATTAATCCGGGCGTGGGGCGGTTTGTAACGCGCCTCGCGGGAGGAGAGGTGAGTGCGCCCGGAACACGCCGCGCCCCCATCTCGACGGCATAACCGCCGCGAGAACCCTTTTCCCGGGTAACCATGGCTGGAAGCTGTGATGTCTAGGAATGACAGACATACTCAAGCCGAAGTATTGATATGATATAAAAGAATTGATATAGTGAAAAATTATAAAATTTATTAAATGAATAAAACATAATATTTCCCTTCTTTATATTTTACCCTTCGCTGCAATACCGTTAACCCTATGTTCACAAGGTAGATTATATAGGAGCGCTGATCAAGAAACAGGTAGACTCTCAAGATCGGTAACGATAAAACTCTCACATTTAAATATTTTTCCTAGTATAGGTTACAGTTAAATGTACCAAATTTCAGCAGTGTAGACCTAATCTCGGAAAATAGACGGACAGACGGACACGACGAAATCATAAGGGTTCCTTATTTTACAATAGAACCCTAAAAGTGGGTCGTTATTAGTATATAGTCTGACCAACGAAAACTGACCCTAGAAAATGGCGGCAAATTTAAATAATATATGTATGGCAACATCAATATTATTATGAAAAATTTGGATTAACCTATTTTGATACTTGGTAGTTACTTAATTATTTATGTTGTGTATTTTATGTGTGACAATAGAGAAATCATACTCGTTTCTAACGATAATATTATAAATACTAAAGTTCGTGAGATGTTTTTGTTACTCATTCACGCCAAGAGTACTGAACGGATTTTTATGAAATTTGGAATACTTGTTATTACTAATCCTTATATCTCGAATCCAGACTGACCTACAATAGAATATAGACTATCTAATTTAATGCCGGTAGATAGCAGGAAACCAGTAGTCATTACATTTTTTGAAAAATAAACTGCAATATTCGGTAAAAACTAAGTTTTATGCGCTATTATCAAAATCAGATTTCGTCACAGTCCCCTAGTCTCGACCCGAAAGCCACATTCGTACCCACTACCAATAGACACATATTTACAAAATTTCAAGGCCTCCTGGTGTGCAGCAGCAGCCCCAACTGTTAAGGCTGTGTCCGGAAGATGGGACTCCACCAAAGTATCAACACAGGCAAATCCACTCACAACCAAACGAAAACCGCCATCTTCTTTGTCAAAATTGACGTTGACAATCGTATTAGAGTTGCCATATAAAAGTTTGCAAATAATTCCAGGTTCAACTTTCGATAGCCAGACTATAACATATTTTCGACTAACAGTATCAAAGGTAGTTTTATCGATATCGACACGAGTTATATGTACAGATTATACGTCACTATAGGTAGTTTCGTGTAGCCAAAAAAACAAACTTCGACATTCAAATTTCAAATTAGTCTCCAACGCAATAAGGACTATAATTTCTTGAATAATTTCGCGTAGTTTTTGGCGGGAACTGAAAGGTGATGTTGTGCTGTGCAGTTTTATTTTCGAAAAATGTGTAAAATTACTCTAAAATGAACAATAGTTGTAGGATATTGATAGTTTTTGAGTAGTGATTATGTGTTTTGTGAGAAATGTGAACTGTATAGTCAAATGTGGCCTTTTGAGTTGTCACAAGAACTCCGTTGAATGGCACTAGCTGATTACCTAGTTCAGCTGTGCTACACATAGGCTTAAGAAAATGAAGAAACTAAATGTATATTATAAACTAAGATCTGGCTTAAAGGCCTAGTTGCCAAGCCATAAATATAATAAAAATTGAATAATTTCGCATTAGTCTCGTGTGTGTGTGTGTGTGTGTGTGTGTGTGTGTGTGTGTGTGTGTGTGTGTGTGTGTGTGTGAAGTGGGCAAGACTTTCAATATTTTGTTATTTGGGCATTGTTATACAAATATAGACTCAATTTCTTCGCAATAACAGTTCAAAGTAAAACAGAGATTCGTCGGAAGTCGATGCGAGATGTTTCATTAATTCGATTATAGAATCGATGTTTTAAACATCAAGTTTAATAAACAACTATAAGTTATTTTATTAAAAGTAAGCAATAATTAGACAAGAAAATACTTATATATGAAATGTTACACCATCTTTTTCTAGATTTGAGGTATTTGACTTTTTATCGCACACGTTAACAGCACAGGTTGGCATTTTTGAGGAGCTCCTCACACAGCGATAACGATACTAAGACTGTTAGAAATCGATTATTGAACTAGTTTTTATAAACGCGTTAGATTTAATAATCTTGTACCTTGGCGGAGGGGTATGCTCATACGAGGCTAGTCCTTTGGTTGAATGGTCTAAGAGTTTGAGTTGCGATGTTTATATGATCGAGGTAAATGCATAAATTGTTGCGCTTGTGATAAATGATCATTAATGTTTTTGTAGTAGTAGAGTATTCTACTACTACAAAATTGTTAGCGGACCAAATGGCAACTATTCCGCATCGAACTAAAAAACAATCACGTAAACCGGATCATAAATCTCAGAGTAATCGGTGTACAATGTACATACATTTAAAAAAAAATTGCCGGCCAACTCGTAGACAGAGAAAGCTATAGACAAATTGATATCTTAGGTCGCATTCACACAAGAAAAAGAGCAACTTATGCCAATGTCGTATAAAGAAATGAGACAGAACGATTCTATTTTTTTGTTTCACGAGCGTGCCACTATTTATCATACTGGATTGCGAAACAAAGTTGACAGCTGAATTGCAGATAGCTACCGTCGTCCTATAAAATACACTTTTTATTTAGTTTATGTTAAGTAATTCATATTATATTTTGTTTTGAACAATTTAGACTTACTATTCCAACCTTTTTTTTTTAAAGACATGGTGCCGTGTAGCGTTAAAAGGTGTAAAAGTGATAACGGAACTAATATGCCAGGATTTTCTTTTCATTCGTAAGTATACTACTGTTTATCAGTTATAGAGTTATAGGCATTCAGTAACATTTTATAATGTTCATAAATTGTATATAGTGTACTCTAGACATAAATTCATCGTTAAAAAGCACAAAACGATTTACGATTTTCTTCGTTCAGTCAGTAGTTCTAAGTGACAGCTTTCTAGCTCATTTAGCTCAATTGAGCTCAATAGAAATACAAAATGGGTAGAAATTGGAACGCCGAGACGAACTCGCTCGACGGCTCATTCGCGAGCTACTCGGAGCTACTCAGTCTCAAATCTTCCTGTCACTCTTTTTCAGTTTGTGCTGGCTTAAAGGCTTAGTTGCCAAGCCATAAGCACAAAAATATCATATATGCTGTGTTGCCAGGTGTGGGGATTCCCTGCCAAGTCGTGATTTTTTTGACGTCGGGGGGAGATTGGGATAAAGATTCTTTGGGGACATCGGGGAGAAAAATTAAGTAGAGATAAATTTTTAAGCATCTTTAAATCATTCACAAACACAGTTACCATCACTACAATTATTATATCTAAGATAGAATATAGTACCAGTACTAGTAGTAGTTTACCTTAGAATTATATTCTACTAGTGAATCATACTTCAATTCAATCGTTCATTTTAATAATTCAATTCATTCGTACTTTCATTATTTATGTTAATATGCTTATACTGTATGTGAATGTGCTCTATTGTGTTTTTCTTCACTTTTATTCAATTAAGTTGGTTTTTGGTCATTTTGGTTCTTTTTATGTTGATTACTGGCATTTCTTTTGGACTTCGAAAGGATTTTTCAACTTTGGACTTATGATAAAAGTGCAATATTAACGAAAAAATAAGTGAAAATACGTGAGGTTATGTTTATTATACAATAATATTTAGGATCTCAGGACCTTAAGGGTTGCACTAAGGTAAGTATGCCTCCCCTCCCTATTTCACCACCCCACTACTTAAAATTCCTGGACCGAATTGTTATAGATTTACCAAAAACTCTTTTGGGGTATTTTCAAAAAGCTTATCTTTTGGGATTTTCGAAAAAAAATGGGGGAATTGACATGGTCATCTGGCAATTACTGTGGTTGGTTTTTCAGTAATTATAGGAATCACGTAGGAGAAGGATCTATACTAGAAAGGAAGTTTATTAATTTTGTAGTGCTTTTTCAATAACATTTATTTATAATGATAGCTTTAAGACTAATTAATTCATAGCGAAAATGTTTTACCTTTAATTAAAATAAATATTCTTAATTTATACAAGACCTCAAAAATAACTCGTTATCATAAATACGAAGTTTATTTAATAATCTTCAGAAATTTACTTTCAATCACCTGATTGCTGGACATAGATACTGCTGGAGGAAAAGTGAGTAAATAGTCTCAATTGTGTAAATATTTATTGGGATAAATCTATAGATGTTTGATACAATTTCAAGTAGCGAGGTGGTGGAGTAAGGAATAGGGCAGGCATCCCACCTACTACAACCCGTAGGTCCGGAGATCTTGAAATATAAATTTATTTATATTATTAATACTATATTTTTAAGTCTTAAGAATTCGCTGTCGATCAACGAAAACCTCATCGTAATCGGCCCAGTGGTTTTTACGTGAATTTAAAGCCAAGTGTAGACGAACTCGCGGGCATATCCTCGTCGATAATATAATAAAGACTACAAATGGCTTGTAACCAAAGCTAGAAAAAAGTTTGTATGCCTGTCAAAGTCGAAACATGTAATTTGTACCACTTAGTACAACATTTGCGAAAATATCTGTTTCAAAGAAATAAATTACTTAGTCTTAAAATTGATATTTATTTTTTCCCACTATGAAACTATAATTATCTAAATTGCTAGCTTTAGCTTAAGAAAATAAATAAAATTTATATAGATGATACATAATTATCATCTAAATTCCTCAGCAAAGCTTGTCTACACTTACTATAATACTAAGATGGCTATTTAACTATCTTTTTGTTTTGCAGATTACACACATTAAAGCCATTACAAAATATCAGTAACTTGAAAGTATATATAACAAAAGTCTGATTGTGAAGATGCCAGAACAGACAAATGTAAGTACTGAAAATATAAATCTTTCAAACAATAGCTTCTGCCATTACAAATTTGATAAATGCTAATTAGTTTTAAAGCCTAAATTAGGAGTATAATTAATTCTATTATATTGGTTTTGCAAGTCATTAGCATAATAAATAGGAAAATATATTCTATTAATTATATCTTATATATTTTACCAATTTAAAAAAGTAGGAAGGTCATTTAATTATGTTCTACTAATGTTGCATTAATTCAGGTTATAACAAATATTAAGTATAGGAACTTAACTTCCAAAGCAACAATTGTCTGAAGTAGGTTAAAATTGCTAAATATACCAATTATAGTTATGTGACCTTAAGGATGAAATAGATTATATTTGTCACTTTTATAGTTTATGTTTTGCAAATACTCAGTCTTAGCATGTGTAATTTTATATATGGTTAATGGATTTTTATAAAAAATTAAAGATAACTTTTAATCTTTTTGTTGATCTTAATTACATCTACACAGATTAATAAAATTGAAGTGTCTGTTTGTAATGTCCAAGTAACAACTTTTTACTAAATGCATATGAAACTGTATACTGTACTTATATCAAGAACTTAATTGTTAAAAAATTTATCTGTCTGTCTGTGCTAATGTTCCGGCTAATCTCTGAACCGATTTAACGGGACTTTCACTGGCAGATATCTGATTTTATAAGGAGTAACTTGGCTATTTCTGTTATTTAAGATTCCGAGAAAAATTAAATTCTATGTGGAGAAAGTCACTGGCACAGCTAGTCATCATTAACATTATAAAAATCTAAAAGTACTGTGTTACACTGAAACTATTAAAAAATCAATGATACACTATATAAACGATGGAGAAAACGTTATACTTAGAATTAAATCTGCACTACTTTTTGTCCTGGGAGTCCTGCAGTAATTTTTCTGGGAATGATTTAAAATGTCCAGATTGAATATGGCTATAAGGCCGCCTGTTTTACTATATCTTATATTTTTCTACTTTTGTTGGTCTATTGGTTTTGTTGGCTTTGGTGTACAATAAATGTTGTATATTTAATTTAACCTAGGTTAAGAACGTTGCTAGTGGATAGCTTTTAATGAAACTCTGTATAATGTTATAATAATAGTATGACCATGGAAGAAGAAACATTCTTTTTCCGTGGTAGGACTATCAATAATTTTAATGATATAATATTTCTAGTTATGCTTATGTAGTATAAGTCAGAAACTAATATACCGTGTAGAGCAAGCAATAAAAACAATGTATTAAAACAAGGCTATTTTAATTATCTCGCGTGTTAATGGATAGTTTGAATTAGTGAATGCAGCTGTAACTTGATTAATTCGCCAGTTGAAAACTAATAGCCTGCCATGACCAGAGTTTACACCGCAGTCCGCGGGTCACCCTCTAGTGCGTCCTTCTTGTTTAAAGAGCCGGCGTTGATACAGCTTACATTGTACTAAATTTTTATGTTAGTGCTATTTGTTACCCGGAAGATTAATTGAATTTTATATTGCAAACTACCCCATTTCCCGGCATGCAAAGTATTTATGTACACTTATGGTATTAAAACTTCATTTTCATCTAGTTATCCTAGTAGTTTTCCGTGAAAGCTTAAAGAAAGACATATCTAGTTACTGTCGCATTTTTTATAGACGATACATTTTATATCTACAAACTTGAGAAATGATTGGTCTCAATGAAAAGTACATAAATAACAATAATGACAAAAGTATCCATCGCGGCGGAAATGTGGAATTCGCCGTGTTGGGGTGGCTCTAGTGCACGCCGTCGAGATGGGGGTGCGGCGTGTACCGCGCGCGCTCTCCTCTCCTCCCGTGGGGCGAGTTACAGACCGCCCCACGCCTAGAGAGCTTGAAGATGCCGGGGGACAAAAGTAGTCCCTCAACAGTGGTAGTGGCCTCGCGAGGCCCACGCCTGCCAGGGCTGCGGAGAGGCTAGGTCATATACCCGTAGCCCTGGCATAAGGCGAAGGACGGAACACCTAGGGGTTTTACTGGGTATCCCTCACTGGGCAGTGGCAATAGCATGGCACCAGTGACTGGGCATGCTATTGCCACCCCCGATCTGGCGAATCCCACACTAGGTCGTGAATTATCCCCCCAAGGTTCTGCCCTTGTCGCGGCTTAGTCCTCAAACGGATTTCCCCTGGATAAAAAAAGGCTCTAGTCCGCAAACAAGAGGTGCTATTGCCACGCCGCGGTTAGGGATACCCACTAAAACCCCTCCTGATCCGTCCTTCGCCCTTGTGCGGGCCACAAGTATTTGCAAATTATTTTCCTCTAATCTAAATTTAAGGGAGTGGAGTGTTACAAAATGTAAAGTGTTGTTACAAATTAAATCCACTGCATATTTAACAGTGAAATCTTCTTTATCAAAACATTTTCTTATCTTTCCAAACAATTAATTGCTGTCGTCATCGGTTTAAGAATTAATCGATCATCAAAGTATCATAAGTGAACGTGTACCATGTTGGAGCACATAAAATATGAACAGTAAATAAACATATATCACGGTCTGTTGGCTCTCGTGCCGAGGCTAATAACTGCCAATCAACATCATTGACAATGGAAATGTTCCATTATATCTACTTTTATGTTAGCTGAAAGATGACACTGTTATGATTTACGAAAATTACTCACTAAGTAATAACCAAGTATTAATTTACTAACTGATTACACTAGTATAAGTCTGTAACCGCACACTCGAGCGTTCACTTGTATTTACACCACATACACAAACATACATATACACATACATGCACACACCTAAATTTCCACATACATTACAAATGTCAACACGAAATAATTTTATTTTTATAATGTATAACAATCGAATAGTCTGGAAGTGATCACTAACAACTGTAACATAGTACTATACTACAGCAGTTGTTTGCGTATATTGTTTTCTGTACACTTATTTTAATGGTTTTGAATAAATTCTTTAATTCCCATACATTTTCTTTCTATTCGTTTGGCACTCATGCCACTCATGCCACTCTACTACAGGCCCTGCTGAAAACGCTCCACCATCAATAAGACCACCCATTGTATGTATTGTCAGAACGATTGTTTGTATCAATTATTTTGCAACACGTGTGCAAGAATATTTTATTCTAATTTTTTGAAATTGAATTGAATATTTTATTTTAATTTGATATTGAAAAACCGGCTCACCCTTAAGCTGATATTACATGGTTCAACAAAATTTAATCAATTCGTTATTTAGGCGCAGAAGTGAAAAGATTCGATATTAAACGATTAAATATGTGCACATAGAGTACTTTAATTGATCCACCTAAATTGAAAGACTATGTAAAATCAGCATTAACGAAATACAAAAAATGTTGCGATATTCAAAATCTTGCTCTTTTATGTATATTAGGAAAATGATTCAAACACGTTATTGGCTTCGTACTTGACAGTTGTATTATTTCTGATTTGCTTTTTGAGTTATGAATTGTGGTTAGCAAAAGTAGAAATATAATTTAAAAATTTATCACGTTTTCGATAGTTGTTGCCTGGGAGTTAATCGATGTTTCTTTTTAGATTGGCGATAGTGAAGTATGGGTAACCGCGTGTATATACCTACATGTAAAACTGCGAATTACATTTAAATATGTCTAAAAACAAAGTTTAACTTATTTAAATATGTTCTTTAAAATAAGTTTTTCCTTAGTTTTGAATTATACTTAAATGACCTTCTGTAGAGCAGCTTTTCGTGATCAGAAAGACATTTCAAAAATTTATATTATTACCTACCTCACCAGAGAAACAATATCTCCAATGTATACGAAAATTCGCCATAAAGTTCAGCATTTTTGCGAATCTAAAGAAAAATTCTAGAACAACACTTAGGCTGGTGTGCACCGAAATTTAAACGACGGTTAACCAAAAATAATCACTGTTTTTCCATACATTTTTGGCGATTATTTTATTTTAACCATCGGTTAAAAGTCGGGGCACACCAGCCTAAGTCATACCATTCGTGTGATAATAATCGGTTAAAGTAAAAAGGATATTTGTATTCATCAGCCAAGCCTACTACTCTGTGACATTGTAATTTGACTAATTATACACTTTGTTTCAAGTCTGAGTTTAAATCTGGAATACGAAGCTTCGCCTTTCATTATAAATATGTTTTGCTCGGTTTGTGTCCAATACTCATAAATATTCAAGTGTCAACTAGCCATTGTCAAGTATTCATGAATACTCAAGTTTACTTCAATCATCAAGCAACTAAGCATCAGATCAAAGACAAATCCATAAAAAATCAACCACCCTAGCAACAGCCAAATACAGATCATGACTGACGCTAAAAAATGAGGTCCTTGTGCCGACTCGATATGTAATATTTTACTAATCAGTTGAGATTTTTTTTGACAAGATACAGAAATTAATAAAAACAAACAACATCCTCCAACTAATGTTAATTTGAAACAATTATTATACGTTTAAACTAAATGCCCATCAAAATATAACCCTTCAAGTTTCCGCCAAATACCCAACGGAGACTTTTTTGTTGAGAGGTGGACAGGCACTCCGTACTGGTCAGGTACAGATAGTGACATAGTCTGGTCTGCTAGATAGATACCCACTAAAACTACCCATGTGTTTGTTCTATAATCAAACCAGGGTCAAGAAGTGTTCAGACAATGACAAAGTACAATGCCAGTGATTCTGACTTTTATCACGTTTGAGACAACAGTGCTTTATATAATAATAAAAAACCAGGGTCAAGACCTTGACAGGCATGGGTCCTAGTTCCGTTTTGCTTCGAAGAATCAGTCCTTTCTCCCCCATGTTATCCAAAATACAATTTAAATCAAATTGAAAATTACTTGAAGCTGAAATAAGCGATAATGAAAAGGCGCCACACTTAATTTTACGCTGTCAGCGTTACACTTTATAAATGTGGGCATGTCGTGTTATAACGTTCGATTCAATTAACACATCCTCAGCTCCTGACGAGGCAATTTGTTATATCCATCCACACCACTTCTAACCACAGTGTACGGTGCACAGATAAGAATATACGTACATATTTTTTATTATCTCGTATGATAAGCAGTTTTAATACATGTTATGTTTATCCAACACTATCTAAGATTATACATGTACTAAGGTTTCCCATGCGACTTTGACCGAGAAAACTAACACTTCAAAAGACAAAACTAGTCTATGTTCATCGGAAGTTTCTGTAGCATCTCTCAGTAATTAGTAATTGCTTATTTCATGTCTATGTGTTGAACAATAAAGCGTATTCTATCTTACTTCATCCCTGTTATCAAAAGAACATATTATTTATTATATTGTTACGTGTTTGTAGGATGTAAATTTAAAATGCCATTGGAGTTATAACAAAATCAAAACCAAACCATTAAGCAGAAAATCGTAATAACATAAATCGTCCCTCGATATAAGATCCTGACATCTGTCATTGTCATTATACATATTATTAGAAATTAGTTCTGAAATTTAGGATCCGGATGTGGATAGAGAGATATGAATAATATTGTATCGGTATCAGGTACCGTAATGGATATGAAATTATTTCGGATTATCCGTTAGGCCCATAGCACACGGCGTATTTTAATCGCGCAGCCGACGCGCAGATGACGCGCGTATACGCGCTTCAAACGAGATTCGAACGAACCTTGTAACCCTAAGCACACGCGATGATCGTGAAGCACGCGTCTACTGCGCGTATACGCGCAGATACAGCGATACAGACGCGTTTTAGTCGCTCGTAGCTTCTACGTTTTGATCAGATCAGTTCACTTGTACAATGGCGTCGGTTGAGACTACACTGCTTACGCTGGCTTTAGCACTTGCTTTTAAAAATAAAAATAAGCGAATCTATTGGATAGACCCATTCACGAATGTTTTTTTTTTAAATTTATTCATGACCATAGAATCAAAGTCTTTCAGTCGGAAACATGTTAATTAATAGGTCTTCGTATAGTAGCGCAGTTGTATTGCAGGCTACAACCGACGCCATTCAATGGAGTTCTTGTGAAAACTCGAAAGATCACATCTGACTATACAGTTCACATTTCTCACAAAAACACATAATTTCTACTCAAAAACTATCAATATCCTGCAACTATTGTTCATTTTAGAGTAATTATACACATCTTTAGAAAATAAAACTGCACAGCACAACGTCTCCTTTCAGTTACTTTTGTTCTGTTAGTTAATTTTGAACCGTTACATATCGACTGCAAAAACCAAATAATAATGTTGATTATGATTTTGTTTCGTTTATTAAACAAATAAAGTCCATTCATTTAGACTCTGCCCCAATTTTAAAAAAAATGATCCTTTTATATCAGTTTCCGTTACGGTTATGGATAGAATTTTATTTCGGATATATTCGGATAGTTTCGGTTACAGTTACGAAGCTCCATAACATCCCTAGTCAATAGGCGGCGGTATACATTTTCGATTCGTTTGACTACTTTGTAATAGAAAATTCAAGTCCGTGAAGAAACACATGAACAACGTATATCTACAATTCTCCGCAAACTAACGATTATTTAAGGATTATGGATGGTAGTAAAGATGTATGTCATATCTTGTGTCATACTTTTTAGTTTGCTTGCGCTTTCAGTGTCAAATTACATTTGTGTCGTTTATATCTCATTTCTAAAAGACGTGCAGTGTAATCATTATTCTTCTATACCTCTGTGTGTGGCCACGTCAGTCTAATTACTTTGAAATTTTGATAAACTGTAAGTGGAATTTTAATTAACGCTTTTATTATTCTCATTTGTATTAAACTGATTTCGTTCCTTGATAAAAACTGATTTAGTGGCGCTAATTACTTTCCTGGAAGCACAAACGCTGGCCGAGGTTTTATTAATGTTAATTTATTGGTATTTTTTTTGAGAAAAGATAGCTTCCTGAAGTAACACAACAACCTTGTGTTGTGGAGCCGTTATTAATTACGAACACAAAGTACACCCAGACCGAATACAGGCTACTTGCATGCAAACACATATTCTATTCCAAATCGAGTCGCAAATAAGGATATTTTCATATAAGGATTGTAATAAGGCGACTACCATGACCATTATTTAACTGATTTTATGAACTTTTATAGATAAACGCCCATTTTTTTAAGGTTTTAACGTCCAATACCATATATACTCGTATATTTAAATTTTCAGAACTAAAAAGGTATTGAATTTAATAAAATAAATAATATTATCTAGACATACAATTTTTAGTCAAATGCTTATCATTTTCGTAACTAAAAGCTACGTAGATATGGTATGTGGAAATCGTGGTATCGTAATGGTTAGCGCACGCGTCCCAAACTCAAAGGACGCGGGTTCGAATCCTGACTAGAACGCATACACCGCTTATGCATTTATCTGGCCTATTGTGCATATTGCTACGATTACCACGTCCTAACAACGGTGAAGGAAAAACATCGTGATGGAACTGGAACATCGAAATAACCGATGTGTCAAACCTGCCAAAACCGCGTTCGACAAGCTTGGCGGGTCTCTTTTTTAAATGCTATGTTACTTTGTGCCCCGGGAGTTCCACAGGTATTTGAAGTCAAACGTGGAGGAAGCCGCGGCCATATCCTAGTTATCATAATATATTTCCCTCAACATGTCGTCACTAAAAGGTAGACTTTAACAACCGGTTGGAATATCTAACTATTCGTTCACTTGCCGTACCATTGGTCGACTTTTGTCATTACTTTTATCGGTTAAAATTTGATATTAACCATACAAGTATAGCTTATGTCAAATTTTAATGAATATGAATGAACTATCGGTAAGATATATAGGAACTGGTCATAAATAATAATCTTAAGAACTCTCATTTCCTATATAATTTTTAATCTCGAAAACCAACATTACAGAACCGGATTTGGTAGTTCTCAAGGTGGGGTCGAGCACCCGATTCGCCATTCGGCGGATGCAAAAGGGCATGTTATCAATTCAGACATCTCAAGACTACTACCCAACGGTTATCTAGAATGTTTGTTCCGCGTACTACAATGATCTGGACGGAACTTCCCGCCGAGGATGACATGGGGTCGTTTAAGAAAGGCGTTATAAAATTCCTTAGAGGCACGCAATGCCTTGACAAACCCCCTGGTGTTGCAAACGTCCATAGGCGAGGGTAACCACCGTTTATCTAGTGAGCCGTCTGCTGGTTTGACTGCCAAAAGCAATAAAACAAAGACAGCTTGAAAGTACTGGTACTCTCAAATGCTATTATAATTATGCAGTGATCTGCATACTTGTTCAGTAATGCATTCAAGTGTCTTTTGACTGACGTAAGATGAGCATCTGCCTGTATAAATATCACAAAGCTCAGTAGTAGTATTGAGTTTCCCATTTTATTATGCAAATATTAATCAATCAATGAATAATTGTCTGCAAAAATATAAGTATTTCATAATATAAAGTTTTCAGTATCATTCACATGACATAATCTGCAACAAAAAAGCAAAATGTTCTTTTATTAATCCTTTACTAAATATTAATTTTCTCTAGTTCTTTTTAGGCTGATAACTACAAAATGTAAAAATAAAACGAAAGAACAGAACTTGCATTTGTAAATTCCACGTGTAGTTCGGTGTTGAAATGTTGTGTCACATATTAGGGCTTTTTTTATATACTTCAAAAATACTTTTTTTTTCGAATTATCATCAATTACATCATCATCTAGCCCCACCTCTCAGCTTTGAAATTATTTGGCTATTTTTTAAATAAAAATAATTCTCGAAATACTTATTTGTATCTTTTGGGAAAGCTGCAAATAGAGATATGCATAAAATTTATTCCATATTCATATTTTAACTTTTTTTTAAATTAAAGTTGTATAACAACCTCCTATAAGTGAGTTCGTCTTTAATGCAGGCACCTGGTATGCGAAATTCAACCATACTACGTGTTAAAAGACGTAACGATTGTAAAATCATAGCACTAAAATTACAAAATTATTCTTGCTACTTTCCGCATTGAAAAAGATGTAATTTCGAACATCAACAATCTTATCTGTAACAATCCGGTATTTTTGTGTAATATCTGTAGCGACCTCATCGTTCAATGCCAACCATCATCGACGATTTGTCTAGATTACAAATTACATATAAAGGTTTTACATTTATGGTTTTCCTGATATTACTACTACGGTTTAGGGCGATAAGGAAGACTGTACTAAATCGCACCGTACATTTTGTACTAAATATTGCTTCACTTCGAGCACAACTTAAATAAGATTCTGAAATTTAATCAAATAAATGGGTCAGCTTCCACTCTATCCTTTCATCGATAATTGCTTAAGCTCGGCCATAAGGTCTTCTATTTCGGAGTTGGTTCGGAGACTCCAGCTACCCTCTTCTCTTAAAGACAATGCGCATGTCAGAGGAAAGTGGCGTGCTCTCGTTTCGGAGGACAAGACTTACTTTGGGTCGCTGAGCCAACGGAGTTACTTAGTTAGTTAATAAAATAAATATCGTGAAAGTAACAAAATATAGTAATATAATTAGGAATTATCGACATTAAAACCTATAACGTTGATTGATACAAATTTAAAATGTATATTGTTCTTTCGGTACATTTTTTCTTAGCCCTGAATAAATAATCAGAATAACTTAAAATTTGGTCAATGTTGTACTTAGGAACTTAATAGTGTGAAAAGAATCATACTTAGTAATTTTTCTAATTCGGACTATTTTTTATTCCGTTTATATATAAGTGAATTTATGCAAGCGAAGCCAAATGGAAAGCCCTACTGTCATATAATTCTACATCAAATATGTTATAAAAACCTCTGGTATAAATTATATTGCATTAAACATTCTTTTTCTGACTAAAATTTTAACTTGAAGGGAGGGGAACCGACTTTAGCACTAAAACGTGACCATAGAAAACTAATTTTGTAATGTCTCCTACTTATGTCATTTAATTATCATCAATACTCAAATAGACGTATTAAAACGTCGCTTATTGCCATAAAAAATCACTTTAGCCGGGCAATGTTTCATATACTATGAGAAGCATTTCGACGAACTCTAAGATTTTATCTCAGAATATGCCAAAAATAATGTTATTTTAATTTAATTTGGAGATATAATATTTTCGTCATACGTTATAATTGTTTTCATCGCATCTTTCGCCAGTACGTTGAATTATTCTGGGTTTTTACGGTTTCTATTATGCACTCGTATACCTCACTGATCATGCTTTTACGCTATCATTAGTAAAAACTTAACATTATATAGGTGTGTATTATTATATGAAGTATGTTAAACTACCAGTAGTGAATAGAATAGATGCTAAGATATCGAAACCAACCATAAACAAGGTATAATAAATGGCCTGTTCCTATATGTAACTATTCATTCACTTACCTCAAAATCGTTCGAACTTTGAAATTACAGTAGAAACTCGATTAACCGGACTAATTGTTGTAGTTAGGCATTCGGATAACTGAAAATCCGGATAATCGAATGTATTAGGAAAAGCGGGTTTTGTGCATATGTAGTACACAATTTTATGTGTTTATTAAAAAATAAATACATTTTAACGAAAATCAATGTTTATTAAGAAATTATTGTGATATAAATTTTCCGGCATACGATGTATGGAATTATTTATGTATGTACATACATATTTTCTTTAGATTACATACTAAAATAACCTTTACCTTAATAATTAAATTAAATATTTAGGAACGTATGTACGTATAATATGTTAACAATATGTATTTAGTCATTTTAATGTGGTTTAAAATATTTGGTAATTGTAATTTGACATAAGCCAATTTTCTTTTCATTGCTGCTATATCACGAATTCGTTTCAGCTGTAGTAGTAAGCTCACAGTATCACTCTCTGTTTGTTCACAAATTGTTTTGTAGTTGTGTATTTAATATATTGTACGCGGTCTTAGTTCGGATAATCGTGAATCGCGAATTTTAATTTCTTCGAGGCCGGCAGCGACGTTGGTGACAACTCTGATGTTGCAAACGTCCATAGGCGACGGTAACCGCTTTCCACCAGGTGGGCCGTCAGCCTGTTTGCTGTACTCAAGCTATAAAAAAATATCCGTATAACTGAGGGCCGGACAATCGAGTTTCTACTGTAGTTATGGAGGTATGGAGCTTATATCAAATTTGGTAATAGTCTAGTAAGACAAATGAACGGTTGTTATGATATGGGAACGGGCCAATAGTCTCTTCCATTATTTTACAGATGGCACGACGAACATTAAAATGGGGTGTTGCCGGTGTGGGTATGATCAGCCACGACTTCCTGACGGCCATGGCCACCCTCCCCGCCGGACAACACAAGGCTATAGCGATCGCTGGCAAAGACTTAGATCGTGTTCACAGATTGGCCACGCTCCACAAAATCGGCACAGCTTACGAAGGTTACGAGGCGCTCGCGCGTGATGAATCTATAGGTAAAAACAATAATGCTACATTGTTCAGATCATTTAAATTCTTTTGTATTTTAACTGACAGTATATGGTTCTTTCCACTTCAAATATTCAGACACTGCTCTTGCTTTATTCATCTATTCCAGACATATAAAACAGTTCATGCAAATATTTTTCAGTTGTAGATACATAATTTACAGATATATCAAAATCTAACTTAGAGCTCAGACGTAGAGCACTAAATTGTATGCCGACGACATTTGACTGTCATTTCCAAATTAGTGTACACGCAGCTATCACTAATAAAACATTCGTCACCTGTCAACAGGGATTTATCAGGCATTTCTCTTGTTTTCAGAAATTGTATTCGTGAGTGTTCTGAATTTACAGCACTATGAAATAACAAAGTTGATGTTAGAGAATGGTAAACATGTGCTATGTGAGAAACCCATGGGTATGACTTACAATCAAACTAAATCGCTGGTCGATTTGTCGCGGGAAAAGAAACTGTTTCTATTAGAGGGGATGTGGTCGAGATTCTTTCCTGCTTATGACGCTTTGGATCAACACATCTCTTCCGGTGGGCTTGGGGACATCTATCACATCAGTGTACAGTTTGGTGTCGAAATAAATGACATCGAAAGGAATCTGTAAGATACGCTGCTTTCTTATTGTATATTATAACTAACGCTTGATGTAAAATTGTAAACCTACAGCCGCGCGCGAATGTCGCAAGTTCGTTCGCCTCCTGTAAGTCGATCAGTCAACTCACCAACATACAAAATGAAGCAATCTTTCGTACAGTGAGTAGGAGTAATTTTGAGGAAGAATTCATGTTTTATTATAATTAGAAACTCGTGGTATGAAGGTATTTTGTTCAATCTCAATTACAGTTCATATTTAAATATATGTCTCGTACGAAGTCCAATGTTATTTCCGACAGTTTTTAACTAGTCATTTTCAATATAATATTCTTAAGAAATAAATTCATTAGAACCAGTTTTAATTTGCCTCAAATATATTTTATATTAATTAATAGGATTTCTTTAAATTTCATCATTAAATAGTTTTTTCGTGGTGAAAATACTTTATGTGCACCACAAAGCCTCGGCCTCACGACCGCTTAACCACAGAGGCCTCGACGTTCTCTGTGGTTGAGAGGGCTAAGCCTTTGCCGGCCTACCTCACTGCAACGCAGAGGCTCCGGATTCAAGTCCCGGTATAGTAAATTTCGGAAAAGTATTTTCTCCTTGATTTCCTATGAGTCTGGTTGTCTGGGATCGGCCCCAGAGTAGTACGTTGTATATTACCCATAACACATGCGTTACTTACTTAATTTCGGGATATACAATATGTGTTTGTGGAACTTTTGGAACTTGCGGCAAAGCGAATGCCGTCCCAAAAATTAGTGTTTCAAAATTAATCCAATCAAACCACGTCTTCTGAAGGGTGGGAACGAAATTGCACATATATTTTTATGTTCTTGTTGATTCTTTTCTTTAAAACAGCAATAACACGTTGCGGAGCGGTGTACATGAAATATGATGTAGAATCAATTTTTAACCTATAATTTTATATATTAAGAAAATAATAATATGTATATATTTTATATATTAATAAAATAGTAATATATATATATATATATATATATTACTATTTTATTAATATATAAAATATATACAGTTATTAAATATATATATATATATATATGTATAAATATATATATATATATATATATATATATATATTTATATATAATAAAAATGCTTTTCCACGACGCTTTTCAATATGGGCTTTGTAAATATCGTCGCGTTAATATTAGATTCGTAAACATCGTAATTAATCTCGAAACTTTCCATACCAAATGAACATAACTATTTTCAGGATGAAGGACTTGGGTGGCGGCGCAGTTTTAGACTTGGGCATCTACATGCTACAATTAGTGCAGTTTATATACAAAGATCCACCCACAGATATCGTATGCACCGGCCATTTGAGCAAAGCTGGTGTGGACGAATCTATATCATGCGCCTTAAAATATAAAGATGGGAAAACAGCAACTCTGTCGGCGCATACGCGAACAACTATGACGAATAAAGCTGAAATCATTGGAACCAAAGGTGCTATTTCAGTAAGTACTTCAGTGCATTATTCTTTTATATATAAATATATATCTTATATATAAAATTCTCGTGTCACAATGTTCGTTCCCATACTCCTCCGAAACGGCTTGACCGATTCTCATGAAATTTTGTGTGCATGTTGGGTAGGTCTGAGAATCGGACAACATCTATTTTTCATCCCCCTAAATTTTGTGGGTGGTCCACCCCTAAATAGTTTTTTAATTTTTAGATTTTTTTATTTTTTTATGATACAGTATTAAAAAATACATACAACCCTAAATTTTCAACGATCAACTCCTATTTTTTAATAGCGATATTAGTATTTTTATAATTTTCTACTGGGATAATTTAGATTTTAATTTGAACCAGGTAAATAGCGCTGCAATCGGGTACCAGAATTTAGGTGTTCTTTTTGTTGTTGTATGTGTTGAAGTTTGTCTCGGAATGATTTAAATAAACGATTGGACCCAGTAGGTGGCGCCGCGATACTCCTAAACACTGGGCCTGATTTTGATGAAATTTTTTGTTTGTTCAAGTGGATTTGAGAATAGTTTAGATTAACATTTGGTCCCGGTAGATGACGCTGGAATCGGGTTCTAGATTTTATTTTTTAAAGGCAGGACAAGGTCTGCCGGGTACTGCTAGTATATATATATATAATTGAAACCACGTATAGAGTGACTCATCACGATATCACTGAAACTATAATACTGTTACGAGTCGCGAGACTCTAATTAAAATGCCGTTAGAATAACTATAGAGTTTATTAGAACTATAAAAACACAAATTTTAAACACAAAGTAAACAAAAGAAGATAAAATGCCGAAAGGTTGTTGTGTGTTTCTACAGGTATGCCGGTATGAATTTGTCTTTGTCGGCGTCTAGGTCGTAACAATACCTAGACTTGAAATTTGGCATGCACCTTCCTTTCGCCAAGTAGAGGTCAGCTAAAAACGGATTTTGCGGCACGCGAAGCGGGCGGGTATCAGCTCGTGTACATATATAAATAATAATGAATTGTAGTGTGTACGCGCATAACATGAGAACAACTTTATCGATTTTGATGAATTTCTGTGTGTGTGTTGTGGGTCCCGGGATTATTTAGATTCACAATTGGAACGGTAGGTCGCGCTGGAGTCGGGTCCTAGATTTTTATTTTTCACAGCGGGACAACGTCTGCCGGCGGGAACTGTAGTTTTATATAATTGTGAAATCTGTTAAAATGTGATTCTATTCTGTCGCTATGCTTGTCTTCTATGACTTAAGCATAGACTTCATCCTGTGTTTAGTAGTATCTATTTGATAATAAATTGAAAAAATCAATTTAATTACCAGTAGTGCTTTTTACATGAGTCTGTTGTCCTATGTTTGGTAACTCACTGAAACGTTCACTTTTTCTCTCACGAAATCTCATATAATAAATAAACTCACTCTCGAATTTATTTTTTAGTGTGGATGTTCAACAAAATAGTATTTTTATTGACTTATGCAAGGAATTTTTAATGTGATCTTGTGGGGTTTACTTTTATTTTCCTAAAACGTATAATTTGTATCAAAATAAACTTGAATATTTATTGTTTTTATACAAGAATTGTGTTTATGCAGGAAACCTCAAGTGTTTAGCGATATGTGACGTTTTGAATTTCTACAAGAATTTCGTTGTTTGGTGGTAGTCAAAGTCATACTGTTTGGTTAGAGGCTAGCATGGGAGTTTGAGTTTAATATTCATGAATACTGGAGACTGGCTGGTACATATAAATAAACCATAAAAATAAAATCAATGCTAACGCCAGCCCAGCGAAAAATTCGTAGGAACATTTTAACGGTTATTTCTATGATGTATCAAAAGCCCAATTAATTAATGTGGAACATTACTCAAAATGCTTCAAAACAAAAACATTAAAAAAATATGTAATACATTTATCACATCAGAATTATTGGATTAACTCCAGGTCGTAACAAATGGTTATATACAAACATAAATTTAATTTCCAACTTACTGAAAATTGTATTTATGATTTCGTTTTGACTTTTTAATCGTGACGCTATAAATCTGTTGAAGCTTTTTGGCATGGCTCTCAAACTAGCATCTGAATTAAAATGTAATATTAAAAAGTATTGCCAATATGACGAACATAAAAAAATTGTCATGACTATAAAGTTATACAGAGACTCATTTTTATTCCTATTTATTCATAATAGTTATAGGAGCTTTCTAGGCTCGTCAAAATGGTTATCAAATAGTGTTATTCATAAAGATATTATGGATAATACTTAGAAGCTATTATGCATATGGGGCTGTTATAAGGTTATAATTATTATTTATTTATTTCAGACACAAAGATCCATAATAACAACACATTTTTACAGATTGTTATTATAAAATTAAATTAAAACCTTAAAAATATAATTTACACACAATCAGTCGGTCAGTCCTTTACTAAAGCATTTCATTCACAAATATTTTACATTAAATTAATACTAATAAACTTTTACTAATAAGGGCTATACCGTAAACATGTTTATTATGCTTAACCATTGGTCTCTTTAGAGGGTCCTAAAGGTTATCAGTCTACTTATAGGAACAATTGAACTGATATTAAAGTCAATAAGTTCACTTTCAACTTATATGGTCATCAGTCGTATTATGTTATGTTACATTGTGTACATTAAGTATTATTTTATTTTTTATACATTATTGGTAGTATTTTTGATATAGTATTTTTGGTAGTATGTAAAGCTTGTAGTATTTGGGAGTATAAAACAATAATATATAATTATGATATCATTATGAAAACAATAAATCACTAATATAATTTAGGCATAATAATAAAAAAATACTATCAATTTTCTGCCAAATTGCACTCATAATACAAGGATGATAAACAAAATCACGGAATGTTAATCACGATTAGGTTTCGGTTGATCTATGTGGAGCAAGGAATGGCTCACTTGATAGTCAAATCAATGAGCATACTGTATATCACACGAAACGCCTTCATTTTATATGAATGTCCTGCTATGTGAAGTCATCATTCTAACGCGTCAAATAGCTAATTGTTTTTCGTTTAAACGGTAATAATAATTAGGAATATGAGGAAGTTTTAAAAGTAAAATTATAACAATGTACTTAAAATCAGGCTGTATTTTATGTACATCGATTTAGAATTTCTCTTAAATAAGTTAAATACCGAATTCTTCGAATCTTCTTAATTGTGTATTTGTTTCTTTATAGCTGGACTATTTCTGGTGTCCGACCGTCTTGCACATTTCTGCAGCTAATAGCACAGAGTGGACGCTCCCTAAAGGCAAATACAAGTTCCACTTCCACAACAGCGCCGGACTCAGTTACGAAATACAAGAGTGCTATGACTGTATCAGCAAAGGTAATTTCCTAGCATTTCAAGCATCTCTTTCAAGTGTGAACTTTCAAATTCATGTGAAGATTTTTAAATATTATTGTGTAAGAAAATTAAATTATTTTTAATAAGTTGCAAAATAACTACCAACTCTCAGAGAGCTTAAGAGACGATTATCTAAAAGAACAATTAAATTTTATGTTACGGAAATGTATATTATCCTAACTTAATTTTTTTATTACTTGTGCTCACTATATTCTTTATATTGTTACGAGTTGCGGGACTCAAATTAAAATGCCGTTGGAATTATTATAGAGTTTATTAGAACTATACAAACACGTATAACACAAATGTAACTAAACACAACAAATCCAACAAACAAATCCAAATACAGAAAGTCGTAATTCAATAAAACGCGGAAAGTCCGTCATTATTAGTTCCCGATTGTACCACACATCACGCCTGGATCGTAGTTGTCACTGAACTGCCCCCTTCCCTCAATCAGGCCATCGTTTTATACTGCACAAATGCAATTTTACCCGTATCGAAGCCGATGTAATCCGTAACACCTTGTTAATGATTCGGCCGCAGCGGCCATAAACGAGTGCAATAAAACAATGGGCTGTTCTCTAGAAACGTATGCCCATTAATAAGTAAACAAAAGAAGACGAACATAAAAGAATTACATTTAGTTCAAATGCCGACAGGTAATAAAATGTGTTTTTTACAGATATGCAGGTGGAATTTGTTTTTGTCGGGGGCTAAGTTGTAACAATATTGTTTCAAAGTAACGGAAATAACATACTTAAATAGAGAGAGTCAGCGCTATTTATGACTAATATTCCTCCAACCACAACGGGAATGCTGCAATAATTTTGGCGAAATGTTTTGGTTCTAATTTGATAGAAAAATTAACAATAGTAAATAAGTAACAATCGAATATTACAAGTCACCCGATATCGTTTAATGTCATGAGTAATATAATAAAGTTCGCTTACAAAAACATATTATAATATGCGTCATGTTGTTAATACATTTTGGGTGACATCGCGTCTTTATTCCATTTTTAGGCTATGTCAGTCAACATAACACTTTTGGTAATTCAATGTAGAACGGTTATTAGTTTTGTAATATATAAATCGTATTATCAAATAAATAAATTAAATAGATATGTCCTTAATTGATAGAAAGTATAGTACAAATAATAGCATGTGAGTCCGTTGACACCAGCAACAGTTGGCACTGTGTAACAATTCTCACCATAATCTACAGACAAAGAAAGACAATAATACAGTGTAATAACCTTATAACATACATACATATTGTCCACCTGTTTCCCATTGGGGTAGGCAGAGACGATGGATCTCCACTTGTTACGATCTTGACAAACACTTTTCGCTTCATCAACTTTCATTAATCTTCTCATACATACACGCTTATAACAACACTGTATAATTAATTAAAGTAATGTTTTGAATTTGTTTCGTGCTCTCATAATTTACGCCCTTCTACTAAACTTAAAATATAACGCATAACTCAACTTTTTAACTAAATTCATTTGTAAACATTTATATATTTTGTAGATATGTATATCTATCTATACATATAAATAAAGGATTGGAGTGTCTGTTTGTAATATTGAAAGAACCGCTTTTTACTACATGCATATATACGGTACATACACCAAAATAACATTTTTTACAATTTTTGTCTGTCTGTCTGTTTGTTCCGGCTAATCTCTGAAATGGCTGGTCCGATTTTGATGGGACTTTTATTGGCAGGTAGCTGATGTAATAAGGAGTAACTTAGGCTACTTTTATTTTGGAATTATGACGATTTTCAATCACCACGCGCGAGAGACCGCGGGGCGCAGCTAGTTAAATATATATCCGTGTAATATATAAAATGTATGTATTTATTATATATTAAAATGTAAGTAATTCGTACGTAATTATGTTACGTATACCACCATCGCCATTATCATCTCAATTCATTCCTGGGGTTGCCTGAAGAGATCGCTTTTTAGCGATAAGACCGCCATTTGTACATACATTACTAGATATAATTTTAGTTTTTAATTTCTTCTTTGTATTGGTGTACAATAAAGTGTTATCTATCTATATATCTGGTAATGGGAATATATGTAGCAATTAAATATAGTAAACAAATAATATGTATTTTTCCAACGTATTCATGTTTTATTATCTTGTAGTAAATAAATAGGAGTTATCAAAATTATGACGTCAGTTAATTATTCATGTAAGAACGTGATTTTTCTTTGATTTAATCCCATGACAATCAACTATGAGCTCAATAAATTCAATTACGCGTTATATGAGGTGATAAAAGCACGTGTAAAATACAGGTTATCTACTCCTATATACTATATACTATACTATAAATGAACTATTAATAAATAAATAGTCGTTTTAAGTCGTGGTAGCCTAATGGCTAAGCCACCTGTGGCTTATTCAAATGATGTGGGTTCGAATCCTGGACGGTGAGCATGCAACGCTTGGGTAGTTTTTCTGACGTAATGTTCATACTGTTATAATCACGACGTGCTGATGGGGGAAGATAACATCGTGCGGTAAACTACACATCGATATTACTCATGTATCTACCCATTTTTTTGAGGCTGGGAAATGCATTTCGCATACTACCGGGTCCTTTACTAGGGATACGACCAAAGCGATGAGAGGTGAGACCACGAATAGGCACCATGGTCAAATCGCCGTCTTGTGTGGAGACTCGACTACTCAATACTCCACTAAAACCAACCTCCTCCCATGTGCCCCGCGCTTATGGCAGGAAGAGCGTGAGACTTAGAACGCAATTACGCCCACGCTGATCCTAGCGCATCAGTGGTTGAGAATGTCCCGGGAAAGGCAAAATCACTTCGTGAGGGGTGGGGGTGAAGACTCCTCTGCTCCCTAGATGCTAGAGGGCCCCTGCAGCGGTATTACGGGAGGAGATCTTGAACATTTCTGCGCCTCCGGGACCCCGACTGATGTCAGTGCCCGCGAGACGCATGCGCAGATGTATCTACCTATACATCTGCTTTGGTCAAGTCTGGGCCGGACCTCGTAGTAGCGTAGTTATGGGCTAATAGTTAGTATATATAATACTGCTAAACATTAGTTATTACTATTACGTCAATGCATTGTCTATGATTATTTACGTTTTCGCTATTAAATATATAAAATCCACACAATATATATCTATTATTGCCATAAAAAGGAACATGATATACATAACGTTATATACTTTATAATAGTTATGAACAAAAACTTTAATGAAAGAAAAGTTTTTTAATTGCAAGACAAATTTGTGAATGTCGTTTTTTTGTGTTTTGGGTATTTGTTTGCTTTTCCTCATTCGTGGTCATGGAAATAAATAGATTGTAGTGAATTTTATATAGTTTCAATAACATGGTCGAATATTTAATACTTTTTATCCCTGATTACGCTGATATTATATGGAACAAGCGAATTTAATAAATTTGAAAGGACAACTGTGTTCAATGACATTCAATGATTCAACTTTATGTTTATATAGATCACTAGTTGAATCATTGAAGTTGAAATGTAGAAATGATCTGTCTGATATCGGCTTTATAAAATAATTTCTGTAAAATATGTACAGACAGTAGCGGAATGAAAATGTTAGTCAGTTTAAAGTCGACTTTTGCTTGCATAAATACAAGGAACAGCACTGTCAACATTTTAATGAATGTTTTAAAATACTAACTGTGACCGCGATTTCGTGTGCATGAACTTTTTCTTGAAATCCTAAAAAAGTAGCCTATTAGCCGGAAAATAGTCAGTCATTCGCAGTTCACTGCTGGACGTAGGCCTCCCCAAGACTGCGTCACTCATCCCTGTTCTCCGATTTCGTCAACTAGATAGAAAATCCAAACACCTTTTTTCAAAGTAATTTTAAACTTTATTCTCAAATAGTTGAACATCATTTTTCTGTGGAACAGTCTGTTCTGCGAGTTAGTTTGAGAAGGCAACATGCTCGCGCGGTACCTACGTAAAATGAATCAATTTGAAAACTGCCGAACCTATTCATTCCGCGTCTGTATTCGAAGCACACGGAGCCGCGTGAAATGCGCGACTATAAAATATTTCTACAAAATAAGATTACATTGTACTATATATTAACTTTTATTTTATTTAATTTCAGGTTTGCAGGAGAGCCCAAAGATGAATTTAGATGAGAGCATTCTCTTATCCAAATTGACTGATACAATGCGGGCACAAATGGGCGTATTAGAGACTGCACTATCTAGTTAAGTTAATATTATGACTGATTGATTAAGACCGAATACACTTATGTATTTATTCTAGCAAAAGAGTTGAAAGACTATTTGTTTTATACGATATTTTGTGGTTGACTTAACATGGTGGTCTTTTTAAATCCTAATGTCTCAAAGTTAAGGATATTAAGGAATTGGATTTCAAAATAAAATCTATAGATATTCTTTTTTTAAATAGTTCATTAATGACGTGGTTTTCTGGGTCATTTGGACATTAAACTATTCTCCTGACATTTTTTCCAGATGTCGGTTAAAATACCTTTTCACCACCATAAATAATATTCAGTAGCTTCGTTAAATGTTGTTTTGGCCCACATACAGCCTCTGTGGTTGAGCGGGAACGCAGAGGCTCCGGGTTCGATTCCTGGTATAGTAAATTTCGGAAACATATTTTCTCCGTTATTTATTATGGTCTAGGTGTCTGGGATCGGCCCCGGGTAGTCGGTTGTATATTACCCATAACACAAGCGTAACTTGTTTTATTTGGGGATATACAATAATAATATGTCTGTTTGTCTGCCGATTATTATTATTATTGCATACTTTGCAAGGGTTAATATAAAAAGGACATGTCAACGTTTAACGAATTGCAATTTACAATATTATATCGAGGGCTTTCATTGATATATAAAAAATACATAAATATATTTTTATATATCAATGAGGGCTTCATAACAAATGGGCGTACAGACAAAAGTGCAGTTTTACACAAGGGACAAAATTGTGAATAAAACAGAACTAGTCGATTGTATAAGGGTGAAATTTGCAATACCTTTCTATTTAGGTACACTTGCAAACTGGTAAGACTTTCTGAATGTGGCATTTTTGCGTAAACGCCCTTTTGTTATGTAGCCCTCGATATGCAAACAACTTTACTTTGACTTTTACCATAAATTATTATGAGATTATTTATTAAATATTTGAGTTTAAAAAACAATTTATTGTAAAATATGAGTAAATATAAATGATTTGGTGATTATTAACGTTATTGCTATGAATCTATACAAAATGGTGTATACTGTCTACAAAGATTATAAAAGTATTAAAGACGATTTCCTATGTGCTATGTTAATATTTATAAGTGTTCCGGCCATTTGTATATCCAAATATATTTATCACTTTATTTATAAAGTAAGTGCCAGAACAAAGAGCTTAGCGTTGTGATATATTGTATGATTTTGATTTTATGATGTTGATTCCTAAAATGGTAAAGTTGTGAAACAACGACAGATTGTGTATTTTTTTTATTCGTTTTATTTTATGATTTCATAAATAAAAAGGTAAGTTGGACTTCTTAAAAGATGTATGGGAAAAGACTTGCGATTTCTGAATCTTTTAGTACTCCAACAACGGTTGGTCCGATTGAAGATTTACCAGTGGCGTAGCTTGGGGGGCCCAAAATAAGTATATTTTTTCTTATAAAAGAAACAAAAATTGCTTGAATTTATTTATAAATGGATTATAAGTTATCACTTAATGCTCCTAGGAGCTAAGTTTGACAAACAATTCAAATCAATGATGCTCTTTTATCAAATCATCCATAGCTGAACACGATATCAGTTTTTCTAGATTTTCTGCCTATATAGACAATAATGATTCGTCTGATAGCCGTTCCTGTTGCCCCAGCAGATATTCTCAAAAATGTTATTAATCTACAAAAGATTGTGGATAACATTTTAGGAATTTTTGTTAACACATTTTCGAAGCCCCTGTAATTTGGGGGCCCCGTATTAACGATACGGCTGATACGAGGCTAGCTACGTCCCAGAATTTTACCCTAAGCAAGATTAACATAGGCTTATGAATAATTAAAAACCTTAAATTTATTTCACAGATTAATAACTTCATTAAGATTTAATTTGAATATAATTATTTTTACTGGCAACTTGTTGTACATTTTAGATAGGTACTTACTGTCGTTGTTTTATGACTTGTGACATAATAAAATGTTACTTAATAAAGTACAATATTTACCTCAACTAACTGTGATTATACGTTGTGAGACGGTTATGAGTATTTAAATAAATACAGTTATAAACTTACAAATATTTAAAATGAAATATACGTATAAAATATGTTGGAATTATTAGTTTTATTATATGTATTTATGCCGTCCTCGATCACCTATTACTACTGCGGTGAACTTGTTAGAAAGTCTTTTAATGTTCCGTCGTAATGGTATGAAGAAAAGACATACTTTTTCAAATTTTAACATGGTATTAAAGTTGGATATGGGAGAAAAAACATGAAAGTAGGATAAACGCAATTGAAATGTGAGGTTTTGAAGTATATACATTTGGTTGTGCGATATGATAAGGGACCCTGGGGTCCGCTATCCTAATTTTTATTCTCCACTTATGCGCTCTTCGATTGATTGAAATATAGTAACAAAAAAACATGCATATTTCATATCAAAGACGGTTTGACTTTTTAAAATACTTTATTAGTACATCAATAATTTAATTACATAAAAATAAATCTATCAATAACAAATCTTTAATCATATCATAATATACTTTAGATTATAATTTACGCGACAATTTCTTTTTACTTATATCTTAATTATTTATGCAATAAACATCTTTAATTTCAAATTGAAAATAACCAATTGAGACTGGACCCAGTTAATACCGGACGGATTACAAAAAGTCTGTTATCCAAAGCTTTGAAATATTGATTTATTTCTTGAAGCTCTCCAAGACCTTTCTGATGATGGCGGCACCTTCGCGCACCTGTTCCTCGCTGATGACGAGGGGGGGAGCCAGTCGGATGGTCTGGCCGTGGGTCGTCTTTGTTAGGAGACCGGCATCTCGCAGCCTTAAGCACACGTCGTAAGCCGGGAGGGCTGGAACATAATGCTTTGTTAAAGTTGCTTCAGGTTTTTTGATACCATGAATAAATGAACTTCATTCTTTATCATTCACCAAAAATTAAAACTAGGTACAAAAAATATTGATCAAAGGGCGCCCTTATCGCTTAAAGCGGTCTCTTCCAGGCAACTTCCTAAAGTAAGGAAATATTAAAACATTACAATGGAGGTGAAGACAATAAATAATATAACACATTAAAAATATAAGTAAATAAATAATAAACTTTATATGCTATACAAACGGAAAACATATTATCATACTACATATCGAATCAGCAACATTATTAGTCCTGAGAGAACCAAAAATAATTTGTGACCATGACTTTAAAAGACGATATGGATTAAGCTTGTCTGATGTTGAGTGGCAGTGAGTTCCATAAACGGACAGTCTATACCGTGAAGGAGTACATAAAGAAAGAAAATAGATGCTTTTTAATCTTAGTACAGAGGGCGCAGGTTCGTTGCGACATTTCTTTGTTTTTCTGTCCAGTTGCTACACTATAATGACATAGTTTCTTTGTAACCATAGTAAATTCAACAAGAAACTTGAGTATTGAAGATTTATCAATATCAATCTTTATCATAGAAATCCACGTATATAGCTTTACGCGATAAGGCCCTTTCAACATTTATTGTATCTAGTTTTTAAGAACGTAGTTTTAATTTTGGTGAACGATAAAGTGTTTTCATTCATTCATAGTGACTCATCACGATATCTCAGAAACTATAATACCTATAGACTTGAAATTTGGCATAGACCTTTCTTTCGCCAAGTAGAGGTCAGCTAATAACGGATTTTACGGTACGCGAAGCGGGCGGGTATCAGCTAGTCTACATATTACTAGCTAGGAGGACCTTTCAAGCGGCGTAACCGAGGAGAAAGAATCTTTTAATAAAATTATATTTTCTACTTAAATATCTAATTGTGATATTACACGGATTAACCAAATGTATGCATCAATTTGATTGAAATTTCTATTTAAAGGACACGATTGTATTCAATGATACAAAATGATTCAAGTTTATGTTTGTATTGATCATTTTGGTTGATTCATCCAAATTGAAACATAAGCCGTCTAATACCGGCTGAACTTTAAATATTTCATATGTCGGTTAAACCATTGAAACGTATTTAATTATATTATGTAATTGATAGCAAAAGTCGTGTTTGTGACATACTAAAATTATCATGAAAAACTGTATAGGTATTACTAGATATTATACTCACAGTCGTCTATTACTATAGCATACATAAGTCCTCTGCCACGGACGGTAGTAATAAGATTCTTTGGAATCTTGTTGAGTTCCTCGCGTAAAATGAGCCCTAATTTCTCTGCTCTTTCTGGTAATTTTTCTTCTATTAACACCTGTACAGTGAAGTTTAACGACAATTATTTACTCATTCTCCTATATGTTTATATCTGCGGGGTCTCCGTGGAGGATCAGGAAGAGAATATGAACGAAGACAAAACAAGCCAAAGCCAAGTAGGGTATTTGCCGCCCGTATGGGGCTTGGCTACCACTCCTAGTCTAAAGTATGCTACCATATCAACCTTGAGTTGTATTCTTTTATGAGTGGCCAGGTCAAGTCCCACTAGTTCATTGAAATCTTGCAATTTAAGGACCGAATATTGCATTGTTTTGAGGACGCAATTTTATTTTTGGGACATGTGTGGGGGGGTCAATAGAAGCTTAACCTCAAGTTTGTGGGGTCGCCACCCTTGTCCCCCGGCCGCCATCTTGGAAAAAGGGGTGAAAACACTTTTTTCGCGATATCTCGGAAACTACCTATGCGTCTTACAAAAAAATTGTAAAGTCATAATTTGTAGCAAATTGTTTAGCCTACAAATATGTTTATATAACGTTTTGCTCTAAATTCAAAATTAAAGAAGTTATAAGCAAAAAAGTGACATGTCCCAAAAATGAAATTGATGTGACATGCCCCACACATGTCCCAAAAATAAAATTGCGCTCTCTAACAAGTGCAAAGCTCATGTAACATTTCAATGAACTACAGCGTCAAAGCGGTACATCGGTAGAACCTTTGATATTGGAAATGCAAAAGTGCATAGGCGATGGTAACCACTTATGGGAGCTGCAGACATCTAGTTATCACAATGGACAACGAACTACTGGCTAGTAAAGATGTGTAACTCAGGAGTGATTGATTGATGTATAATCTTTCAAAATTCGAAATCACTCTTTAAATCTTTGGTTTGGAAAATACATCTTTAACTCACTACGTTAAGATTGATTTTAGTCACATGGAATGATGAAAACTAACAAATCAAATACTTAGATGTAGTATGAGACAATAGATACAGGATATTGTGAATTGAAATGAGATAACATGTGCACTCTAAGAAATACAATGATGATACACAGTAAATTAGACTCTCTCGCGTTACTGTAAAGCTTAAAACCGGCATTATAATATTGTACTAGCTGTACGACTTGTTAATATTTTTACTTAATTACCGTTACCAAAATAAATTAGTTCACTTCAGTTCACATCAACACTCGACAGTGAATACAACACAGTTCTCTGCAATCTGAAGTATTATTTAACCTCTACCTCTCGCCGCTACAAACTTTCCAAAAATTGTTAGTTATATTATTACATATATGTATTGATCAGTTCTAAAGCGGATAGCGAACCTTAATAGCCTCTGTTGCAACTGCACAAGCTAACGGGTTTCCACCATACGTCGATCCATGAGTGCCTGGTTTAATTACCTGAAATGAAAAAATATATATAATAAAAGCCAAAGAAATTTTTGGGTTTCAAAGTATTAAGCGGGGTGGCTTTGGATAATTTATACACTAGTTTTTTTTATTTGCGTGAATAATTATATATGTTTATGTATTGCTTATTTTGAAATATATAGGTAGGTTTAACAACTTACATCCATGACTTCACTGTTAGCCAAAACAGCAGATACCGGCATAACTCCACCGCTGAGTGCCTTGCCCAGGATCAAAATGTCAGGTCTCACTCCTTCATGCTCAACAGCCAACAACTTTCCAGTACGTCCTACAAAATATATACTCATAAGAAATAAAATTGAAGTACAAATAACAGTAAATTTGATAGTTAACACATACTACTTTAAACTCTAAATACTCTAATATATTCATATAAAAGAGTGGTTGTTAAAATACGTTATCATCATACTTTTAAATTAACATAATAGGAATAATTTGCTGCTTAAACAATAATTATGCTATTTAACTCGTTACAGAGATAATCATAACAATAAGCTAAATGCAAACCGCGTTTATAATTCTTTAGAAACCTCTTCTGTGATTGAAAAACACTGAAACAACGTCGACATTTCTTCAAGTAAAAACTTATTTCTTACTGAATCACAACTTACCTAGTCCAGTTTGTACTTCATCGGCGATCCATAAAACATTCTGCTTTGTACAGAGTTCTCGAACCTTCCGCAAATAGCCATCATTTGGCACGATTACCCCCGCTTCCCCTTGAATCGGTTCCACCATAAACGCAGCTACCGTGGGATCTTGTAACGCTTTCTGAAAAACAATTTCGAGTTGGTTTGAAACTGAAATAAATAGTAGTCACTAAAACGTTGATATCCTAGTAGAATTTTAGATAACCCATTTATTTAGAATGCTTTGACCTATATGCCATATTAAAACACGCTACGGCCCAAGAGTACATTAATAATTGGATAGATGATGTCGCAATTAATTTATCATCAGTGAACCGACACCGTATACTGAAATAAATTCAAAAAAAGTTTCACTAGAGAACACTTTTTGAAGGTCATACATATAAATTAAAATTTACTTCCTATTATATGTACGAGAGTACACCGCTTCGCAACGAATGCTTTGGCCACATAGCCCGAAAGAATCCAGAAAATATTGAGACAGGTCACTGGGAATATTGAAGGCAAAAGACCACGCAGTAGATCTCCGAATAGATGGATTGTTCAGTTTGCTGACCAGCTAGACATGTTAATAAACTCCGCCATCCACCGTGCTTATAACGGATAGCGGTAAAACAGAGCAATTGTTCACTGCCATCAAAGTTACGAACCTCACTAGTGAGGAAATGACTTAGAAGGCAGGCAAGTAGGTAAAGTCGTCATAGTAATGACGTCCTCATGTAACTTTGTACGCTCGTACAAAATCTAGCAGCAGCCTACGACGTTTTGCGATATAATAAAAAGTGTCTTAGGTTATTTGCCTGTTATTGACCATATCTAACGCATATAAAATAGCTTGACTAGATTCAAACTAAAGTTTGTTTTCCCCTAAAGTTACTGAGTATTTCAGCAGGATTATTCGTGTCACCTAATAAAGATGTTCTTACCTCCAAAGCTGGAATGTCATTATACGGAATGAGAATGAAGCCGGGCATGTATGGGCCGAAGCCTTCATAGCAAGACGGATCCGAGGAAGAGGATACAGCCGACAATGTGCGACCCCAGAAGTTGCCTTCAGCAAAAATAATCTGCAAAACAAAATAATGACTACTGAACTACGAGACCAAGTAGCAGTGCATCAGTGCAGGAACGAAAAAAGAATACCTACTAGGTCCTGCGCCAGAGCAACCTGTCGCAAGAGACGACAAATCAACCCACCAGAATGTGGTAATATTTGCCCACATAGTAGTATGAACGTTGAGCCCGTATAAGTGGTGATGTGCCTACTATCCCCCCTCGAAGCCAGCAACACATTGATGGCACTGTTCGTGTTGCAAATACCCATAGGTGGCGGTAACTTTCCATCATGTCTCTACATGTCTGCTATTGGATGCCGTAGTTGTTTGCCTGCCTTTATTATTATAGTCGAATCGCTAAGCTATTGTTTGTATTAATATGCTATAGAAGAACAGTTTGTATCTGACCATAAAGTACAATGACTGCGATAAAGAGTGTATTGCTATTTTTACCACCAAAATAAATCAAAACGGTTCATAGATAACGGGTTTAAGTGCCCTGACGTTCACCTTATCAAACTCATACATTACTTTGATTTTAAAGTTATTAATAGAAGAAGAATTTTTTCTTACGGCCTCATGTGAATTTCCAATTCACATCATAACATAGATCACTATTAGTGATCATAACTAACGTTAATTTGCGGTATTGATAGTAGGTATAGTTATTATAAAGTACACAGATTCATTAATTTACATGTAACAAATTTCGTGATAATCACCCCCAACCCCCATACTCGAAAAAGGATTAAACAAATATGCAACTAAAACCAGAATTATATAATGTTAAAAAGTTGTTGTAGCTTGGCTATATCACTTCTGTCTCAAACTCGCGTTTCAAATGTTTGTGAGTTTGAATCCCGCCCTGGAAGCACGCAACACATGAGAACATACGCATTATGCGGCTAGCCGCAGTCCGGTTAGCCGCACGGTTGACCAAAAATGATATAATACACGTAAAAGTAATTTCTAGACGTTATATGCTGCGGCTGATGTCAAACCAGTGTGGCCGCTTCGATCGCTGGCAGGCCGGTCGGCCGGGTTTCCGCAATTCGGCTAGGCGCATAGTGTGTATGAGGCTTTAAGTAATTTTTCTGACCTAATGTATATTGTAATAACTACTACAAGCTGACGGTGTCTGAAAAAATCAAGAGGAAACTTGGGCAACGATATAACAGTTGCGTGAAACCTGCCGATCTCCTTTTTACCACGTTGTGGGTTACCGTTGTTCTGAAATGGAAATGCATGCCTAGCAGTAGGACGTTTATAGACTAATAATGTTATATTATCTTATTACACTCGTATATCACCTTGGCCTGCCCGTCAGGAATCTTTTTGACTGAGTACCCCCACTTGCGAGCTATCTTACATGCGCTCTCACCACCCTCGACGCCTGTGTTCATTGGTAATAGCCGATCGAAACCAAAAATCCCAGTCATGAACTTCTCATACTTTCCCAGCTGATCCGAGTAGAATGCTCTGAGGGAAAAAATATTAAATTCACAATGACACTATCCTATAATCTATGTAGTATAATTCCATAATGAAGTCCTTCCGTCCATCCGTGCAGGAACGGAGAAAGAATACAATTTCCTGCGGCCTCTCGTAAGAGGCGACAAAACAACCCACAGCCAGGTGGTAGGGCATTTGCCCGACTGGATGGCTACCACCCCTGGTCTAAAGTATGTCGCCATATCAACCTTGAGTTGTGTTCTGGCATTAGTGACCAGTCCAGGTTCCAGTCTTCCTAAAGAGAGCAGCAGCGCATTTGTAGCACCTTTGGTGTTGCAAATGTCCATAGGCGATGGTAACCGCTTTCCATCAAGTGGGCCGTCTGCCTGTCTGCTGACCTCCTGCAAAAAAAAAGTAAATCTGTAACTTTTTTTTGAAGAGATAACTTCTTATGGGAGGTTAAACTGCTTCGTTACGTAACGCGTTGCGGCGCCAGCCTGTCTGGCTTCCCTTTCTCTACCGCAAGTTATCACTTCTGTCGGGTGTTTCTAGACGCACACTTTTTTTTCTCATGTAAACTTGAACTAATACTATAAACCAAAGTGTAGTCTGATACCAAAGACATGAACAAAGTGTTTTCATCTTAATAGAGACAAAAAAGTGGTAATAGAAATTTTTTATATATATGTCGGAGGGAAGTTATAGTTGGATGGATTATTATTTGGATGTATAACGCACAATATCATTTGTTTACATTAATTTGTTTAATTACTTCTAAAATTCTTAATGTAATTTAATTAGATTTGTTAAATGTTTCTATAACTTAAAGATCGTTCTAACCTAATAAAAGTTATGAATATTGTAATTTAATAAACGACCAATGAGAGCAGAGCATGTCTTGAGCGGGGTCAGCGCCCTCTATACTTTGAGTAATATCTACTTGGGTAGACTGAGGAGTTTTTGTGGCACATTTGGTTGGTGGCAGCGGGTCGGGTTGGACCATGGAGTGTTTTGGGGAAAGTGTTGGGGCTGGAAGTGTGAGCGGGTGCCCTGAACCCGCTGCTCGGTCTAGACTGTGTCATAATGTTGATCAAATCTAAATTAAAGGTGTATGAACCGTGGCTGTTGTGTTTTGTGCTCGCATTTTGTCCTGATGACGCCCACTGAACCTGGGATGGCTGGGGAGGGTGTCGTGAGGACGGGGCCGTTCTGCGACATATATTATATTTTAAATACTTCTTTTGTAAAAAATACGAAAAACTTATATTATTCTGTTAAAACAATGTCCAATTTCTACAATATCAAAGTTGCTATTTTTTTTTAAATCGCGTGTCAGGAAGTAATAATACAAATAACTAAGAAAAGCATATACGTATTAGTACCTTACTTTGAATGAAAAGAAAGTTTTCTATGTGCGATACTAGACTTTTTATGATAAATAGGAACCTATTTATTATACGTTTGATCACGATCACGCCAAATGTCGGACTATAATGAGGTCGAAGATGGAGCACGTTTGCCTAGATAGTACCTATTCACATGATACTTGAAGGTATCCGGATTGTACTCTTCGAGAAACACGGACTCTGGTAGTGCATTCCATAACACAGCCGTACGTAAAAGGAACGTGGAGACGAAACGTTTCGTTCGCACTGGTGGCCACTGTGAAACGATGGTGTAGACCAGAGCGCCATGTGATCCGAAGATGGAATGGTGTAGAGGGAATCAGGTCAGAAATTCAACCTCACACTCTCCGAAATGAATCCTATAAAAACTGATAGATTATCAACCCGGCGTCGATGCTCTAGGCTTTAAAGCCTTTTATTGACAAGCTGGTCGCTACCAATCAACCTCTTTTCTCTCAATTAACTCTCGCGCTTCAAGCTGATATTTAGCTGAGTCGGTCCTACAGGGGACAACAGAACTCCATGTAAGATCTTACTTAAACACAGCAAAGGTTAAGTTGCCGTGCGGCGAAGTGCCTTCTCACCTTTGAAAGTATATGTATACTCAACTTTTTTGCAGCCAACTGAGCTACACTTACATAATTAATCAATAAAGGAGCCGAAATTGAGAGAAATGCCAAGAAGTTGAAAGCGGTCGGTTATTGGAATGGGTACACTTCAAAAAATGGGACTCAATTCAAACTGACTTTTTTAGCCGTAAACAGATACGACTATATAGTACAATACCTGGAAACAAGTGTCAATTTCTTCGCCTGCTCAAAGAATGCATTCAAAATCCTTGGATGGCAATGCCCCTGGTTGATAGCAGAGTATGCACTTAAGAAATCGTAATATTTCTTGCCTTCGACATCCCACACGAATACACCTGAAAGGAAAAAGAATTGAAGTCTAAAACTTTACTTGTTTTAAAAACGACGAGACACTTTGTTTCAATACAACAGTGCTTGTACGTATGTTGTTAGGCAGCTTAGGCCCGGAGGCTGTTCCCAGTAAAAGGTATTCCACTCTGGTCATGCTGTTATCGGACTAGATTTAGATTTTTTAGGATCGGGGGAAAGCTTAAGAAGAAATGACAATATAATAATAATCCCGCAGGGGGGCTTTGTGGCGAAGCCTTACGTGAGTAGCGACACCTCGTACCTGACTCCGGGGGCCAAGGCAAGGCCTCCGCCTCCGTGCTTGCCTTAACCAGCCGGCACGGAGTGGAGATCGCTAGAGCTAAGACTCAAGCTCCACGGGTGGAAGTGATAAATGGCCTAACGTCAGAAGTAGCTTCGGTGAACCTGCAGCCCACCTCTCTACACCCCTTAGTCACTCATACCCATGTTGCTCCTGCCTTTTATGGCATTTTTGGGGCCCATGCAGGGAGTGGCGAGTCACCGTCTGCCCATTTTTCCATGTTCCCCGAACATTGCGACGGGCAGACGCCATAGTCCCCATATTGCCAGAACCCCAGTACCACTAGCAGTTCACCCCAATAGCCCGGTACTTTTTGTCCTCATTTTCCACAATAGTCCTACACTGGCCGAGGCTTGTCCTTGGGTGCATTATTATTATATGGTGTAGACAGGGATAATCGCCGGTCAGTGTCACGCCACATTTACATTCAATTTGTCAAAGGGCCTCTACGTGTTGGCCTTTCCATGGCCCCGCGCAAGCCCTCCAAAAGTCCGGGCCCGTGATCTTGAAAGACATATAGTAGAATAATAATAAAACGATTATATCTATATTTCTGCTTTAGACTTTTTTCACTCACACAATTTTATTAGCATTGTAGGTCTATAGTTAATTGCAGGGTATTGTACGCACAGGGTAGTATTTTCTTTTTATTTGCGTATTTTGCATGCGTGAACTTTAATTTCACGAAACGTTTTTTTTTTTTGCATCACTAATACCTCCTACCTAATATCACCTGAGTAGAAAGTAGTGAAATAAATGAGAAAACTTATAAACAATTTTATTACTTTTTTAAATTAAATTTAAAAAATATCGTCTTAATTAGTGACTGACATGTTTTAAAAATATTTCATTGGTTTACAAGTACTTTGAACTTTTAATATTTTATGTAGACGATATGATATCGGTATATATCTTTACATATTGTAGTGAAAACTAAAAAAAAACTATTTCTTTAAATATATAGGTAGAAACAATTAGCAGATAACAACAACTCAATGTTTTTAGACATTCGCCGACATTAAGACATTAATTTATTTATCAACCGCAATTATAGGCCAAAAATATCTTTATTACTTACTCATTTGACCCAAATGAAATCTAAATCTTAGGAAGTGTAATATAATTATTATTTGTGCCGTTTTGTGGAGTCTGTGGAGTCGAAAGACAAAATGTTTTTTTAAGTTATTGCATGGTTTTTTTTTTGCCAGGAGTTCAGCAGACAGGCAGACGGCCCACTTGATGGAAAGCGGTTACCATCGCCTATGGACATTTGCAACACCAAAGGTGCTACAAATGCGCTGCTGCTCTCTTAAGGGAGACTGGAACCTGGTCACTAATGCCGAAACACAACTCAAGGTTGTTATGGCGACATACTTTAGACCAGGGGTGGTAGCCATCCAGTCGGGCAAATGTCTCCCTACCACCTGGCTGTGGGTTGTTTTGTCGCCTCTTACGACAGGCCGCCCGGCCGCTGGAAACTATATTTTTTCTCCGTTCCTGCACGGATAAATCTCCCTTACTTTAAAATTACTTTAATGTTACCCGTGATCAGAAAGCTGATTAATAAATTTTGATTAATAATTTAAACAGCGAATCGGCATTGCCATCCATGCGATGTGGCGTTGCAGCCCGCGTTCCGAGAACATTTCCTATTGCTACATAGCCTATAATAAAACAAAGAAAAAAATATTTGAAGTTAAATTATAATTAGTTTATACACTATAATAACATATATTGTACAAAAGTCTGTTCCTATTTCTGGTAACTCAGCAGTTAGTTACACAAAATTTCAAGGGTAAATCCACAATTAAAGCGAATAATGTAAAGAATGTTGTAAATCACATTATCTTTATAATATACTTTATTTAAACATCCATATAAGTGTCACTAGTTTAAATTGAACTTCACAAACAGAAATATTACAAACTCAAATTATTTAATAGTTGGATTAACTTTAGTATGTTAAAGTAGAAACTTGTCTAGACAGAGTAATACTATGAAAACAGTAACTAATACTAGAACGTAGAAGTAACAGACGGTCAAAACACTGACTAAAAAGAAATAATTTAAAAATGAAAGATCCGATTGCAATAATGATATTTAAAAAGTAATGCACCAAAAAAAAAGATTCCGACGAATTGAGAACTTCCTCCTTTTTTAAAGTCGGTTAAAAAAATAGAAACAAGATTGAGAATACAAACCAAAATGAAAATAAACTATAAACAAAGTAAACTCTACCATTTATTATTTTGTTTCTATTCTCTACTATTCTCAGATATTTTTCTATGCAAATGTTGACCATTTATCCGCACATCTGAATGATACATAAACAAAACAATTTATTTATTTATGTTAAACTAGAGTTTACCCCGCGGCCCTGCCGCGGGTCAAACTTAGTGCGTACCTCTTGTTTAAAAAGCCGGTGTTAAAACAGGTTAAATTGTTTTATATTTTTATATTGGTGCTAATTGCCCTCATAAGATTTACTTTTTTTAAATTTATTTATATCGCAAACTATCCCATCTCCCGGGATGAAAAGTATCTATATCCATTTTCGGTATTCAGACAGACAGATCGAGTTACTATCGAACTTTTTTCTATAGGTTATGAATGTTTATATCTATAAACTTGAGAAACTATTAGTCTCTCACTCAAACTTTCATCTATTTTAGTTTTATTTTTGTGATAAAAAGTATGACCAAAATCGTCAAAATGACCGAATTGGCCAAAATGACCGACATGGCCAAAATGACCAAAAAGGCTAAAATGGCCAAAATGACCAAAAAGGCCAAAATTACTGAAATAGCAAAAATGACCAAAAAGTCCAAAATTATCAAAATGGTCAAAATGACCAAAAAGGCCGGAATGGCGGACTTGGCCAAAATGACCAAAAAGGCCACAGTGACCGACATGGCCAAAATGACGGAATAGACAAAAACGACCAAAAAGGCTAAAATAATCAAAATGACCGACATGGCCAAAATGACAGAATAGGCAAAAACGACAAAAAGGGCCAAAATAGTCAAAAAAGCCAAAATGACCGACATGGCCAAAATTACCAAAAATGCCACAGTGACCGACATGGCCAAAATGACGGAATAGGCAAAAACGACCAAAAAGGACAAAATGACCAAAAAGGCCAAAATGATCAAAATGGTCAAAATGACCAAAATAGCCAAAATTACCAAAAAGGCCAAAATTACCAAAAAGGCCAAAATAATCAAAATTACCGACATGGCCAAAATGACAGAATAGGCAAAAACTACCAAAAAGGCCAAAATAGTCAAAAAGGCCAAAATGACCGACATGGCCAAAATGAACAAAAATGCCACAGTGACCGACATGGCCAAAATGACCAAAAATGCCACAATGACCGACATGGCCAAAATGACGGAATAGGCAAAAACGACCAAAAAGGACAAAAAGGCCAGAATGGTCAAAATGACCAAAATGGCCAAAATGACCAAGAAGGCCACTGTGACCAACATGGCCAAATTGACGGAATAGGCAAAAAAGGCCAAAATGACCGACATGGCCAAAATGACCAAAAAGGCCAGTGACTGACGTGGCCAAAATGATGGAATAGGCAAAAACTACCAAAAAGGCCAAAATGACCGACATGGCCAAATGACCAAAAAGGCCAAAATAACCAACATGGCCAAAATGACCGAAAAGGCCAAAGTGACCGACATGGCCAAAATGAGTAAAAAGGCCAAAATAGCCAAAATGACCAAAAAGGCCAAAATTACCGAAAAGGCCAAAATGAAAAGTATCCCTTGTGGTGGACAAGGTATTTAATTTACATACGTACCGAATTTCAGCCAAATCGGCCCATTACTTCTTCCGTAAAAGCATAACAAACAGAAAGACAAATATATTTTTATCCCGGTAACTATCCCATTTTTCGGGATAAAAAGTATCCTATGTTCATTCTCGGCATCGAAAATATATATATACTGAGTTTCAGCCAAATCGGTCCAGTAGTTTTTACGTGAAAACGGAACAGACAGACAGACAGAGTTACTTTCGCATTTATAATATTAATAGAGAATAATAGGGATATAATTGGGCTACGGATATTTTTAACTATTCCAAATTTCATATGCTAGCGCGAGGTCCGACACAAACATGGCCCATTTTTGCTTTATCTTTTTTTTTAACCAATCTATTATACCTAAGTTTAAACATATAACATACATAATATATATACTTGTAATCCCTCTTGATTTTCTTTATGTTGACACCCTACTCGATAGGTTTGGTTATTTTTTATTATATATATACCGCACTAGTATCATAAATAAATACTTATTAGGTACTTTGTCTTTTACTAATAATCACTTCATTTGTTTACGAAGAAATTATTGTGGAAGATCGCGCACAATTTGTTATATTTATATAGCTTTATCAGTCCATTCATTTAAATGTTAACAACTGACGTTTTATTTCATCATTATACCTAACATTTGCTATATTTATCTTAATTATCGCATTTAATTCATAATATTAACTGCGAGATATTATTATTTATAGATAATACTTACCTATATACTTATATGAAACAAAATCGTGTAAGTTTATAACTCCAGAACAGCTAGACCAACGTTTATAATTTTTATGTTTTTGGAATTTTCTTCGTCCAGAATAGGATATTAAGTATTAAATTATTAAATTTTAAATATTTATATAAAATATAAAATTAAATATTTATTCATTTGTTATAAACTTTCCCGGCCGATTTCGGCAATGGTGACTGCATTAAAACTAATTTTCATTTGTCTGATTTAGGTTTAGGTTTAGGTGGTTTAGTTTCAAATTTAAACCAGGTAGATGGCACTGCAATCGGGTTCCAGGATTGAGGTGAAATTATTTTTGTGTTTTCAAGTGGATCCCGGGATGGTTTAAATTCACGATTAGATGCGGTAGGTGGCACCGCTGAACACCTATTTAACGATGAGACCGATTTTGATGTCATTTTTTGTGTTTTTTCAAGAAGATTCGAGAATGGTTCAGAATTACAATTGATCCCGGTTGAAGCGCTGCAATCGGTTTCTAAATTTTAATTTTTAAAGGCAAGACAACGTCTACCGGGTACAGCTAGTACTTAAATAGACGATAGGACTTTGATATTTTGCCTTCAAATTGTAAAGCACGTCTTAACGCGAATGTTAAAGTTCCTTTCCATTCTGCAATGCCTTATGAATGTTTTTAGAGCTATTTCATCATCTCTCATCTTTAGCCAATCCACACTACATATCGCGATCCTCATTTCCCATCCAGATCCATTCGGGCTTACGCAGGTCGTTGCCTGGGGCATTTAGAGTGATTTGCAGATTAATGTTCAATTTTTTTAGCAATAAATGCCAATTACAACCCCTACCCAACCCCAAGTCGTGGCAGCGTAATGGCTATCGCACGCGTCCTGGAGTCAAAGGGCGCGGGTTCGATTCTGACCGGAACACATGCATCACTTAGTCAGTTTTCTGATCTAATGTGCATATTGTTACAATTGCCGCATGCTATCAATGGTGAAGGAAAACATCGTGATGCAACCTACACATCGAGATAACCGATGTGTCAAACCTACCAAGCCGCCTTGGACAAGCGTGGTGGGTATACTGTCTGTTCCCCGTATAATGGGAGGCCCGAGTGCAGCAGTGGGACATTTATGGGCTGATATTATCTAATATACAACCCCTGTTATGTTCGCGCCGAACTTTTTGTCACCTCTAAAGCTATGGCTGCGCAAAAAATTACATACAAAATAGTTTTTGCGTAACATTCTGAACTTAAATTGATGACCGAAAAGCTATTAACGCGGACTGTCCCTGAGTCGATTAAAGTATAAAAAATTGTGTATGGTCGAGAAGAACTAATTTGTGGACATGCTTGTTTAAATTAGTTTTGATTAATAGTAGTTGCTTTAAAATAATAACCGTATGTCGAGTAGCTATATCTTATAATGCATTCATTTGTCTTAGTACCTACCACCCGCTTAAAATTTGAAATAAACTTCAGACCACTAATGTCAAATTTCTACTCATTTCTACCGATAGTAGTAAATTATAGAATAGTAGTTAAATAAGTTAGGTATAGAAATGCGGCATTAAAACACATTTACGCTTAATAAATAAATAAAGCAAATTTTTTTCATGACTGCAAGAAAAACCGCGTGACTGGCGTAAGAAGTACGAATATAGATTATATACGACTTTAAAAATACTTGTATGATAATTATTAGGATTAACATTATTACTCTATCTATTATTAGGGTCTATTACTATAATTAATGGATCGAAAGAAAAAAGTAAAACACAAAATGTATATCAACAAAATCTTAAATTCTCATGTGTTAAGTGCCACTGTCGTATATTTTCCGTTAGCAACAATAATTAACATATTTACTTGGTCACGGTATCAATGTAAATAACAATTCAATTAGAGTACCTATTGTTTATCACCAAAACAGTCCAGACAGAGCTAATAAAGATACAATCGAACTATCAACGTGAGAAATTACTTATAGGTACAGATTTTTTCCACAAATACGGTAGACCAGGTAGGTTATGAAGAATAGTGCAGAGAATCATGTAATTAATTAAAATAATACTTGCTGAATCCGGCCACATTTTGCTGTGGTTCAGTCTGAAATAAATTATTACGAAAGTAAACCCATTTACTACTTTTACACTTCTGCGGACCCAAACATAAGGAAAGTGAAAATTTAAGTAGGTATTTATTATTATTAATATATATATATATATATATATATATATATATATATATATATATAAACAAAATTCAACTAGAGGTATATAATATACGTAACTAATGTGGAAAGGATTACACTTTTCGATTACACTTTTGGTTACACTTACGTTAAAAAGTGTCATATGTTTATCCCTTTATCAAAAGCACGTACATATTAAGTGCATATTTAGTAAATGTTTATTTAATTAAGTATCATCATCATTTACAAGCGTTTCATCTCAAACCATTTTGCGGAAATTCAAGGATAATTTTTTTATAGCTGGAATGCACAAGACAGCCTAAGGCCTATTTAATGGAAAGTGCATATCTTCTTCTGTAGACATAAAATTGACCTTAAAAGGTATCCAACCCGCTACCGATCTCGGAGAAAATTTAACGATGCCCTTTATGTAAAATCCCATATCGGAGTGTTTAGAGAAAACATCTATTGGGAGCTAATTGCATATACCCAGGTATGTAAAAGGATCGCCGCCTCCTTCTGCGAGGCTGTAGTGTCCGCAAAAAGGCCTACAACACTTACTCAATATTAATAAGACTGTAAGTAGTTAAGAAGCTATAACACAGATGTTACCTACTTGAGAATATAAAACGCGTGGCCTTATGTACGTAGCTCAAGTCTTTAATACAAAAAATAAGTTACCTTCGCCACGGCACAGGGCTACAGGAACAGGTGCATAGTTGCGGCAACCATACTGGTCTTCCAGGGCAAATATCTCCTTTGATGACAGGTTTGAGTTTTGCTCAGCCATGCTGTACGGGACAAGGCGATAAGTTAGAAAAATAACACTGCCCACAAAATACTTCTTTACTTCTTTGGTTTCGGTCTTTACTTTTGACCAAACTCATCCATTCACACACCCACAACATCTTGAAGTTATATGGAATAAACTGATCCCAGATTCAATCTTTGGGTCCATACACCCTCAACATTTTATAAGTTATATGGAATAAACTGATCCCAGGTTCGGTCTTTTGGTCTATACCGCCTCAAAATTTTGAATATATATGGAACAAACTGATCCCAGATTCAGTCTTTTGGTCCATACATTCTCTAAGTTTTGAAGTTATACGGAAGAAACTGATCCCAGATTCGGACTTTTGGTCCATATACACTCAAAATTCTACGGATTTATTTTCCAGATTCGGATTCAGCGCATCGAAATACATAAGAATAAAATATGGATTTGGTCAAAAATACAGACCACTTTTTGTGGGCCATTGTATTTATACCATTATACAGATGAAGATACCTTTTATTGGATTTGATACCAAACTGAAATAAATATAATAATTAAAATAAACATTTTAATAAAAAAATAACAATAAAAATAATTTATTAAATCCTGTTTCTTATATTGTTTTAGTTGCATTATTTTATGATATATGTTGGTAATAAATAAACTAGTTAAATTGAAACATGAAAGATTAGTTTAATTAAGTTTTAGATAGGAATAATTTTCAACAATATTTTAATTAATAAAAAATATTAGCTCTTTTATTTTCATCTAATAAACTTTACAACTTACATAAATTAAAATATTTCTCGTAAAGTATGCTATAGGTTCAAGTCGTTTGAATATTTTGATAAGAATGAGAGCAGACGCTTCACACTTTCTTATTTATATGGCGATTACATGCAACAGACATACTAGATTACAAAAACAAGCAGAGATAATAAATTAATTAAATGTACCCATAAACGCTTTTTCAGAAGTAATGAACTCATAATATTTTTTTACTATCTTAATTGCCTGTCTTATACTTGGGAATAAATGTAGGCACAACATACTTGGTTAATATTTTTATGGCCCTTATAAACTAACGAAAACTGCATTATTTTGATATAAAACTTGTCATTTCTTTAAAATATATCAACCCACCGCACGAATCCGACAATTATAAAAAAATTTACGCGCTATAAATACTTTGCAAGTGCAAACACAATCTATTTATACTCTTGAAAACAAACGTATCTTTAACATAGGGTTAATGGCTAAAGTGATATGAAATTATTTTTTACTCAATCAATTAACTGAAAATTAATTAAATAAACAAAATGCGCTTCATAGATAAGCTCAGTAAAAATAGTAAATGAAAGTCATCTTATTCTGACCTTGTTACCGAATTGGATATAATAAATGCGAATAACTACACAATGGCAAGGCTAAAAAAACGGAAGAGGTGTGTCTTCCTCCAAAATTGACTATAGACTAACGACAGAATGTCGTGAATATATTGCGTTGCGAATGGGCACCGTCGGAAAATAACTAGATGACTTACAGTCTTCAAGTATTACGTCATTCAGGTTCTGATTGAATGGAACAGTTTCATCGAGTATATTAAACAATTCGAAACAATTGAAGTTCTTAAAGTTTCTACTTCATTGTATTACAGCAACAAATTGGCACATACGACTCTAAAGGAATTTGATATGGCTATTTTCTCTGTACCTAGTTGTAAAATTCTTCAAGTATTACGTCATTTAGGTTCTTATTGAATGGAACAGTTTCATCGAGTAAGTATATTACACAATTTGAAACAATTTAATTTCTTAAAGTTTCTACTTCATTGAAGCAAAAATTTGACATATACGACTCTAAAGGAATTGGATATGGTTAGTTTCACTGTACCTAGTTGTAAGGTTCTTTAAGTATTACGCCATTCAGGTTCTGATTGAATGGAACAGTTTTGTCGAGTAGGTATATTAAACAATTCGAAACAATTGAAGTTCTTAAAGTTTCTACTTCATTGTATTACAGCAAAAAATTGGCACATGCCATATAGGTACATACCTATACGACTCTAAAGGAATTTGATATGGCTGTTTGCCATAAAATATACTGTATATATTGCCTAGTTGTAAAATTGTTTGACACAACTCAACTGAACACCATTCACTGAACCAACGTAAAACTTATTCAATATCGTTTTATGTTATCAACCCAAATTATTTTACTAGGGAGAAGAAATGTCACCAATGTTTTTCACAAGTTGTACTCCGCAGTTAATTAATACTCAATTGCTGCCAGGTCCAGTCGGCTCCCATAAATATAATCCATTAGAGAGTTGTATTGTCGTGAAGATAATACATACCCACCATGCAGTGATAGATTTACACTAGGGGCCAATGTGCCCTGGGCGACGAAATTTTCGAAAGCGGCAAAATTTGGAGTGTCAGCAAATAAACCTTCAATTATCTACTTTAAAAAGCAATGATTTTCAAAAATTAGGACGTTATTGTTTTCATGCCAAATCTTAAAAATCGAGTACTTATTGTATATTTACGTTTTGAAGTCAGTAGTACCTACAGTGCATTTTTTTCGGTCCTTCACTCAAATAGTGCAGGTTATAGATTTTTCACGGTGCCCCAGGGCAGCACTTAAAGTAAATCCGGCAATACCGACATGCTTGCCTAAGCGGATTAGTAAGTTTCAGACATAGGTAATCTTAACTCGGTTTCCTCACTACTTTAACATTCACCATCAACACATGGTAATTGTATAGGTCAGAAGCGGCGCATGTTACTCGGCCAGGTTTCTAAAGCCACATCATTGAAATTAGATGGGTGCCTTGGACAATATGATACTACAGTATCAAAGATTATAATATCTACATATAAGATAAGAAAAATATTTTATAAGTTGTAAATCAAAAATATTTTTGCTATGATGGCCTCTTGTACACTCAAAATATAATTATGGAAGCTAACAAAGGATTTTCAATTGCAAATTGGTGCTGTGCTGTACCGATATCAAAAGAAATTATATTAGAAAATAGAAAGTAGAATTACATTAGAAACATACAATTCTTGCATCTCTGACGTTGTCGATACTTAACACACCCTCACTGTAATCGTTAAAACGAAGTTTCTGAAAATTAATTAAGCAACATAATATCAATATAACTTTCAAATAATATCTCCCGCGCGAAACAATGTTATCGTCAATGGCAATTATGATTGGAAAATTTTCAAAACAATCTTTTATTCATATTATTTAAATACCTAGTGTTATTGAAAATTAATATGTTATCTTACAAGTATCACAACAATATGATGCTTATAAACTACATAATTATTTCTCACAACTATATCGATGGAGAACAATCAGCAATATTTAATTTAACTGTTTAAACTTGAAAAACGTTCAGTTTCAGAATGCAGAAAACCGTTTGACTTTAAATCGTAATCTATGACTCCTGCAGCATCAAAAATTTAAGTTTCGATGCTATACGACATAGCTACAATATATTCTTACATTGAATAAAAAGTACCCTGTTGTTATCTCCGACAAAATATTTCAACTAAATGAAAAGGATGCTAAAACATTGTGATTTTTAAGTAATGTCTGTGGGTATCGCAAAATAATGTCTTCATTGTATGTACACTCAAAAATAATGTAGGTAATACATATATTTTAAATTTGGAACACGTATATTATTTTAAAAAGTTATTTCGATGTTGCGCTATTTCAAATATTTTTCGTGTTCATTATCAAGTTACAATGAATTATATAATTATAATAAAATTACAATATGGAATGGGGTGTTAAAAAAAATATTTTTATTTAGGTTTATGGCTTGGCAGCTAGGCCTTTAAGCCAGATCTTAGTTTACAATATAGTTTCTTCATTTTCTTAAGCCTACGTGTAGCACAGCTGAACTGCTAGTGCTAAATCAGCTAGTGCCATTCAACGGAGTTCTTGTGACAACTCAAAAGGCCACATTTGACTGTACAGTTCACATTTTTCACAAAAACAGATAATTAATACTCAAAACTATCAATATCCTATAACTATTGTTCATTTTAAAGTAATTTTACACGTTTTAGAAAATAAAACTGCACAGCACAACATCTCCTTTCAGTTCCCGCCAAAAACTCAATAAAAAAAATAGGATTACAGTGATCGCCTTGCACAAAGTGGGTATGGAGCCGTCGGTCATATTCCAGACACTTCAAAAGTTTGGTATCAGCCGTACGTTCGTATATCGTACTATCAACAGATATAACAACACTTTGTCTGTCGAAGACCAGAAAAGATCGGGGCGGCCGCGTGCTGTTAGAACTACAAAGGCTGTTAATGCTGTTAAAGCCTGAATTCGTCGAAACCCTATTAGGAAGTAAAAAATATTATCGCGAGAAATGAAGATTCCCGCTAGGACTCTGTCGCGTATTATAAAACAAGACCTGAATGAAGCTCGGTGCTTATCGTCAATATACAAGACATGCCCTAAATCAATCTTTACAATTAAAGAGAGCAGATCGATCAAAACGCCTTCTGCCGCGACACGCAGGTGAAAGGCACAGAAATATCCTCTTTACCGATGAAAAAATTTTCACGATTGAAGAACACTACTATAAGCAAAATGATAAAGTGTACGCTCACAGTTCTAAAGAAGCTGCTCAAGTGGTCGGAAAGGTACAACGTGGTCATCATCCTGCGACAGTGATAGTTTGGTGGGACGTGTCTTATCAAGAAGTCACAAAACTACATTTTTGTGAAAAAGGAGTGAAAACTTCAGCCAAAGTGTATCAAGATACTACCTACAGTCTTGGATCATGTTGTGAAAAGCTCAGCAATACACTTTTTAAAAATATACTGTGGACTTTCCAGCAGTACTCTACACCTGGCCACAAGGTACGAACTACCCAAGCCTGGCTTGAAACCAACGTTCCGGACTTTATAAGAACTGAAGACTGGCCCTCATCTAGCCCAGACCTCAACCCTTTAGACTTCAAATTATGGTCAGTTTTAGAGGACATGTTCTGCTCTAAACGACACGGCGACATTGAGTCTCTTAAAAAATCTTTGGATCAAGCAGTGGCGAAATTTCCCTTGGAAACAGTGCGTAAAACCATAGATTCGTGGCCAAACAGATTAAAGGCCTGTATAAAAGCCAAAGGTGGCCATTTCGAATAGAATATTTTTTTTATTTTTTTCTGAGACTAATAAATATGTAGGTATAAATTTTAAAAATATTACATTACTTCATTTAAAAAATGCATTTTCATTTGTAACAGAACTTATGACTGGACTAGGTACCTATATATTATACATACTTTATTTATTTCACTGTACTTGAACGGCACGACTAGAAGTTGCGTGTTATGCAGATCAATAATTATGCTTGGCGGCAGATTTTATGTTCATAATAACACAGCATACAGCCTTCCAGTCCTAGTCAATAGTCTCACTGTAACAGATGTTAAAGACCGTATGAAGTGGACATTAAAATCCGTACTGACAATCAGAACGCAACTGGGAACAAACGCTAAGATGATGCTCCTAATATTTTCTTAAGTTTTCGCGACTTGTATACATAATAAAACTACGTTTTAACGGTTTTACGCGCGGTAATTTATTTGATTTTGGTTTATCCGACGTTTCGGCCGCTTTTCAGTGGCCGTGGTCACGAACGACAAAGATGACATTTGTCTAACGTGTATTGTCAAAGTTTTATTTAGCCTACCGCCAACTTGTTCATTTTAAGCGCGGTAATTTATTTGATCTTCAAGCCACAACATGTTGTGAAGCGGTGGTAAATTAGATTAGGCTCCCATAGAGTAAATAATATCCATAAACAAAATTTAAACTAAATAATTAAAACCGTTAAAACGTAGTTTTATTATGATGCTCCTAATTTCATAAACACCTTTGCCTATTTCTGAAATAATCAACGTAAAAAATATAATTCCTAAAAGATATATTAGTTCTTTGTTTCTTTAAAGATTATATAGGTAGGTAGGTACAATAATTAATTAATAAGTACTATTTGAAGTTCTATGTATTTGAAAATTAGAAACAGGTGAATCAGTCAAACGGCGTAAATATGCAACCCTCAGTGAGAGGTATATTTTCCTGCCGTTTGCTGATGGAAACGCTTGAACCGTGGGGTCCTGAGGCCCTGAGCCTCTAAAAAAACTTATCAAAACGACTCATTGTTTTCGGTGATCAGAACGCTGCTGGTGCCTACCTCGGACAACGGATCAGCATGGCGATCCAGCGAGGAAACGCGGCCATTAGGGCACCTTATTCATAGAAGACGGTAACCATGGCTCAGTATTCTACTTGCTATTCCGAAGTACTATGGGTAGAATACAATATAACTAAGTTTTCTTTTATTGTATTACTTTATAGTTACTTTTTAACTTTAACTTCATAAAATCACAAAAATCAGGCGTTTTTACCAAAATCTGTAGATTCCGGAAAGATTTATCTACAATCTAAATTTTACGAGCTCACACAAGTCTCGAATTATCTTAAGAAATATTCTACCGCATTCTCAGGCTAGGGATTAAATTCTTATTTAGATTCTCATTTCTCAAACATTAGATAACATATTTCCTTGAAGCAAGACGACTTCATACTGCACGGGAAAAGTGGTATGTGCTCGGTTCTGACATCAAAAACCACAACAATTTTACTTATTAGTTTAGTTATAATTTTACACCTACCTATTCGGAGGCCAAATTATTCCAGGTTTCTCAGCCAAACGTATATAAGTAGACATCTCATATTACTTGTTTTACGGTAGTGAATAAATGTCCATGAAAAACCAGTCTCTTGATCTTGGCACCGCAATCCTCTCAAGAGAGTAACGCAAGACTGCGAGTCGTGTTTTTGGTTCATTTTCATTTAAAATCTACTATGCTTAGAGTATTTTTATAATTCATATTTGTGCTTTATATCCTATATAGTTTTAAAATATTTGGATACTATCTACGTTTTATACATTTAATATGAAATTTTAATAAAGGGGCGACACAGGCAGACGGCCCAGCTCATGGAAAGTTATTACCGGCACTTATAGGCGTTTGCAACACCAATGGGGCAGTCAACGCGTGTCCAGCCTTCAGGATGGGATATAGAGGACGGTATAGGGGGATGAGATAGAGGGATCAGACAGGAGAAATGGAATAGAAAGGATATATATAATATGGGATTGGATTGGATCGATTAGTGATTGGTGGGATTAGAAAATGTTGAATAGGGGAAGGGAGAAGTTGGCCATTGGAACTCTCACTCATCGCAGGATGATATGATAATTTCTGTTGTGATAGAGGACATATGTAGAATAGAGGAATATGGAAAAAAAGAGATATTGTGCCGACCCCAAATAATTAGGAGAAAGTGAAAGAAAACAAATAATAATCAATACATCGACTACTCACGATGTTAAGCGTTATACGGACGGATAGTGATGCATCACTTTTATAATATCACTCGACTTACAGACTTTACTAAAATACCAACATCTCAATACAAACTAGCCATTGCATATTTTGTACAAATGGGAAAACTTTATAGACATCATACTAAACAGGAACAATCAGTGAGACAGTGCGGAAATCGCAATTTCCATTTTTTTGATTCAGTTTGATTTCAGCGGAATATTGTAAGAACCGCCAGTTTCACTAGTCTGATTTTAAACCGTCGACAAATTGTGAACGCATCATAAACCAAAGCGCACAAATATGCCTCACTAGAAGCCGGCGATTATTAGAATCATATATACACAGATTACAAATCTCTTTGGAATCCGTGAATATCCATAATCTAACGAACGACTAGTCTCGCGGGGGTTGACAAACTAATGTGGTGCGTCTATATTGGTTACCCCGTTGGATAGGGTAACGCGCCAGTGGCAACTGCTAGTAACACCCACAAAAGCCATCCCTGTGTTCTTTCTAACACACTAAGCCAGTGCCGTGTGACAACAGCTTAGCCTAGTGCTACAGACATGACAGGTATGGTGTGCAGATTCTTATATTTTGCTGCAATCAATGAGAACTTTAATTCACAGGGTAAATCCTAGTTAGGAATTTTGGCAGCAAATGGATTGTACAATTTCTTTTTTTGACTTTAATGGACAACAACCATTGATTTCCATAGGATAAAATAATATAGAAATATATTTCTATATAATATACCACCCAGTAAGCAGAATAAAATGTAGCCGTTTATTTCCTACTAGCTGACCCGTGCCCACTTCTCTGGGCATTATTGAAAAATATTAAAATACAGCCTATGTCACTCAAGAATAATGTAGCTTTCTACTAGTGAATGAAAATAATACAAGTGAAAACAAAATAATTTATTAAGCTAATAGATCACAGCTAACAAACTTTTCTCTAGAATCTGCTTAAACATTTGCTTTATTTTTATCTAAAGAAAAACTTGTTTTAATGTATTAAGGGTATTAAGTATTAACAATGTATTTACAAGTTTAACATGCACATCAGGTCTTCATCCCTAAATAACATTTCATTATTTCACCTAAGTACTCATCATAATGAGTCATAATTCATAACTAATAATAGAACTAAATGAAATAATATTAAAGATCTCTGATCAATTTGAACTTTTGACCAATAGAAGATGGATAAGTTTCTCTATTTAATAGACTGAAATAGTACACAGACCAAATTGTACTAATAGAGAGTGATCACGAAGATGACTGAGCAGGCAATAATATAACAATAACTCTACTTCTACTCTACTCTTCAGTTGTTCTCTACTGTCCATGTTGCTGGGGTGTTTCTTGCCGCTTCTTCTCCTTAACAGCAATAACACATTGTGAAGTGGTGTACATAGACTAGGAAGTAAAATTAAATTTTAACCTATATGTATGACCTTCAAAAAGTGTTCTCCAGTGGCACTTATTTTGAATAAAAACTTTTCAATTTGAATTTGAACTGTAAGGTGAAGAGTTAATTAATATAAATTGCATTACACAGCATTCTCATTATTAAGTTTTTTTATGAGGATAGTCCTCTGGATCTCCAGTAGTGTATTCTGAGTATGTTGGAAAGGACTGAGCACCTCTTTCTGGTCGGGATGGAAGTGATCCACCATCTGCAAGCCTTTGCGCTTCGATTTTAGCTGCATTTTCCTTCTTTAATTTTGCTAATGCCACATTTTTTGCTATTTCTTCCTCTGTAGGTGGCTCCATTCTGAAATATGGGGAAAGTTAAGCATAACAGACTACAATCAAATACTCAATTGGCTACTTGTACATTCATTTATTAAACCTTTTTTATTTACCGTCTCATCCTGAGCCATGATTCCCACTCTGCTGGGATGGGGTCTTGGAAATCCTGTCCTTTAGGAGGGTCATACCACCTACTAGGTTTTCTTTTGCCTACACTAGGATCAGCAGGTATTTCATAATATATATTGCCTATGTAGTCCTTACCTGAAATTTACATATTAAAGTATATATTTACTTAGTTTTCAATGGCTACTACCCTTATTTTGACCTAAGAAAATCACCCATATTATTTCCTGTTATTTGTCTTGGCCGAAATGAATTAATAAAATTTCTGAAGACAATTCTCCATACATGTCGATATTCTCCATTAGACATCTGAAATTAAAAATTTTAAGATTAGACCAACTGTTTAGGTTAGAAAGTAAAAGAATCTGAAAAACTTATTGGTAATTAATAAGGCTTATCAGCCGTAGAAAATTATTTACCATTACCTCTAATAGCGAAAAACTGGTGCTTGTGTTGTTATTTATTAAACTCCAGCAAAAATTTGTAAATACACTTGGGCCTTTAATGGCCTTTATCAGCATTTCTTCTTCTTTGTTCAATAATGGCTTGGCACGGTTTGTGCATTCAGCCAGAGTCATGTGGTAAATGGCTTTGCAATTTAGTTTTATAAAACGAGGGAAACATAACGCGAGAAAATAGAAAATTTTATCGAAAATGTAGAAAAAAGTGTCAAAATAATTACTAAATATGTACAAACTACTAAAATTAAAGTTTAATTTGATTATTTACAATAAATGAATTTAATACACTATATACATCAAATTTACAATCCTTAAGTAATAAAGACATATAAGTAGGAAGAGGAACGGAAAGAGAAATTAAAGAGTCGTAAAGAGAAGTGTGATCATAGATAGGACAGGACAAAAAAACATGGTTCAGGTCACAATAATCTTCACCGCATTCGCAAGCTGGACTGGAGACAATTCCAAGCCTATGTAAATGCACCGGAATACAGAGATGTCCAAGGCGCATGCGAATCAAAATGGAAGTAGCAGTTTTACCAAACGAGAGTTTAGCGAACCAGGGCTTCTTGGGAACCAACGACTGCAAACCGTACAGGAAACGACCCTTGATCCGACCACTCTCGCTCCAGCACATGTTCCATGAATCATGGAGGTATGTGCTAGGCAAAGAAGCAAGATCATGGCCAAAATTCCTGTACGGATAAATATCTCCATCCATAGTAGCATCGTTCGCCAAACTATCAGCTCTGACATTTCCACTTATACCGCAGTGACTAGGTATCCAGCAAAAGGTTACTAAATAATTATTAATTTGGCAATGTAACAGCTTTCTCTTACATTCAAATATGACATGAAAATATGGGTTTGATTTTAATGAAAATTTTGCCAAGGCCTGTAAGGAGCTTAGAGCATCAGAGAATATAACAGTTCTGCTTAATTTGAAAGTAATTACATACTCAATGGCTCTTAAAAGACCAAAACATTCTCCAGTAAAGACGGATGTTTCAGGAGGAAATTTAATTTTTTGAACTATATTAAACTGTTTATGGAACACACCGACACCAACACATCCCATAGAATGCTTTGATGCATCGGTATAAATATGATGCCAGTTTTGCCATTTATTGTTAACTATAGAATTAAAAGTGTTGTTGGCGTTGGAGTCAGACTTTTTAATGTCAAGTGAAAAGCAAATATCGGGGGTAAGAAGCAAAGATTCGTATGAACCACTAAATAAAGGAAGTAAATGAAATGAGTGTGTAGGTGCTCGTATAGTCTCAAACTTCTGATAGCTTTGAACTAAACATGGTGAAGGTTTACGAGACCAATACTTAGAGGAAGATATTTTATGGGAAAAAAGTTGAAGTTTAGAAACAAGGGGATGGTTAGAAAACTGTATGATTTGAAAGACGAATCTGTCAGAAAGATACTGCCGTCTTAAATGCAAAGGGGGATCGCAGCATTCAATTTGAAGGGCATTGATGGGACTAGACTTCATAGCTCCGGAAATAATTCTTAGAGCTCGTGATTGTACTAGATCTAATTTCTTAAATCCAGCCACACTACCCGGATCCAAGAAATATGTACCAAAATCCAAGACACTTCTAATAACGGCATTGTAAACCCATCTCATTGTAGTCGGGTGCGCACCCCACCAGACACCACGTAGACATCGAAGTATGTTCAAATTCCGTTCACGTTTTGCAGCTACGTAATCGCAATGAGGGAGGCCCGTCAACTTAGTATCAAGTATAGTTCCTAAAAACTTTACTTGATTTTTAGTTGGTATGGGTATATTGTTGTAATTTATACTTACAGGTGGGTGAGCGCGAGATCTAGTAAATACAATGGCTGTGCTTTTGGAAGGTGACAGATCTAACCCGTTATCATCCATCCATACTTTAAGTGAGATCAGTGAAGATGAAAGGAGTAGTCCAGCAGTGGTAATACTATTATCTATAGCATAAAGTACCAAGTCATCCGCATATTGTAGAATACTGACAGTATCATCCAGTGAACCCTCTAGGTCATATGTATAGATGTTATATAGCAAGGGGCTCAAAACAGATCCTTGTGGCAAACCTTTCCAAACCAGTCTACTCGGTGTATATGGGTCTCCTACATCTAAAGTAATTTTCCTCTCAGAAAATAAGTGTACAACAAAGTTTGTTAAAAGGTATGGGACATTTAAGTTATCTAACTTTCGTTTGAGGACAGGAATTAAGACATTATCATATGCAGAATTAATGTCTAAGAAAGTGGCAGCTACAGATTTGTTTTCTGAAAAAGCGTTGCGAATATCAGTAACAAGGATTCCTAAATTATCAGCAACACTTTTGCCTTTCCTAAAACCGAATTGAGTCTGGGAGAGAAATCCTTTATTTTCCATATACCACTCAAGACGATTTTTCACCAAATGTTCAGCAATTTTAGTAATAACAGACGATAAAACGATTGGGCGATATGATTGAGCGTCAGAAGGTGTTTTATTTGGTTTTAAAAATGGCAACACTATTTGACTTTTCCACGATGCGGGAATGTCACATGTCGTGACGACTTTGTTTATAACATTTAGAAAATAATTTAGACCGTTTTCACCTAGATGAGATAAAAATGAATATGGAATCCCATCTTCGCCAGGGGCGCTATCCTTAACATGAGCGAGGACTCCTTTCAACTCAACTAATGTAAAAGGCTGGTTTAAAGTGGAAGAAGGATTGACAGAAGTAGATACTGAAGGACAAATTAAATCATGCTGTGGGGCAGAAGCGGGGGCCAAACGGTCAAGGAATTGATCAGCTAATACAACAGGAAGGAGTGCTGTGTTCGAATGGTTAGTTGCTGATCGAAATCTTTTGATATTACGCCAAATAACAGTTGAATGAGTTTCAGGTGTCAAAGAACTACAGAATGCTCTCCAACCCTCAAATTTCTTCTTTTTAAATAACTTCCTTGTCTCCTTCTGTATATCCAACAAGGCGTCGTAATTCTCTGAAGACATATTACTTCTGTAATTCTTCTCAGCTGTTTTCCGTTTTTTAATAGCACTAGTGCATTCTTCATCCCACCATGGTGGGGATTGCAATTTATTACTATTTGGTGTTTTCTTGGAAAAAACATTATCAGCCGCTTGCAGTAAAATGCGTTTAAAAGAATCTGAATTTATATCTGAGCATTGTGCAAGGTTTTCTTCTACTGATAATTTGTATTGCTCCCACTTAGTATCAACTAATTTGTATTTTAATCGAGGATATTTTATGATAGGATTTCTTTTATTTTTGCAGGGCAAGGAAATAAGTATTGGATAATGGTCACTATTAAAAGTAGAACTTAAAGTAGACCAAGACAAAGATGAAGCCAAATCTGAAGTACATATAGACAAATCAACAGCACTGATTGCTTCGTCAGGTTTAGTGAGACGAGTAGGAGTGCCTGAATTTAAAACACATAAATCATGTAAGTCCAAAATGTCTAACAGTTCATCCCCAGAACTGTTAGACATTGAACTGCCCCAAGATCTATGATGAGAGTTGAAATCACCGAGAATCAAGAAAGGTTTAGGAAGAAGAGAAATCAAATTTTTTATTTCATTGAAAATTTGTGAAGAAGGATGAGGGATATATATAGAAACATAGCATATATTATTCACAATAGCAGCGATAATAGAAAAAGTATCACTGTGTGGGGGAAGAGGAAAAGGAGATATAAAATAAGTATTCCTGATGAGTAGGCACACACCACCATACCCATCAGCCCTGTCATTCCTTAAACAAGAATAACCAGGGATTTTAAAGGTGTAATTTGGCTTAAGCCAAGTTTCAGATAGTGAAAGAATAAAGGGATTAAATTTATTTATAATGTAAATTAATTCATGTTTTTTATTTATTGCACTTCTGCAATTCCACTGGACTATTTGGTCCATGTTGTCCATTTTTATTGACATTTGTTGAATAAGTATTAATTAATGTAGCTGCGTTGTTCGGTATGCCTAAGTTGGATTGAGATAACAAAAATAATATCTGCAAGTGTTTGATTGGAGTCATTGGAAAGAGATGGTAAAGCACAACCATTGGAGGGGGCAGGCATATTATAATTTTTTGTTAAGGCACCATGGGCCTCATGGTCATAGCCTTTATTTTGTTTAGGAGGTGATCGAGGTTTGACAAAAACTGTTTTTTTATATGAAACAGTTCTTTGGGGTGGTGAGCCAGGAACAATTGTAATTTCATTTTGGGCAGATTTGCTTGGTAAAGAACATAAAACATCGGCATATGGTTTCGTGACTGTGGGATGTAATTTGGAAGCCTCCATATATGATATGCTATTTTCAGCCATAGTAATTTTAATTTGTTTTTGTCTCGAATATTCTGGGCAATTTTTGCTAGAAGCAAAATGCAGCCCAGAACATAAGCAACAAGATCCGCGATCCTCCTCAACATTGCAACTGTCACCAGTGTGGCCCTGACCACACTTGTAACATTTTGGTCTTGAACGGCACTGTGTTTTGGTGTGTCCAAAACAACAGCAGTTGTAGCATTGTATAGTGGGGTAGGTATATAATTCTACTGGTAACGAATTAAAACACATAAATACACGCTTGGGTAAAACTTGACCATCAAAAGTGAATACTACAGTTTGTGATGGTTTCCATGTAGGGGAACCCTCAATAATCACTTTGTAGTTTAGGCGCCTAATTTTAATTACGTCACCACAGCCAATTGGTACATTTGTGTTTTCTTTTATTTCATCAGGAGACCAGTCAGCAGGGACTCCTCTAACTAATCCCATTCTAGTAACATTAAATGTAGGTATAAACGCTTTGAGATTATTATTAGTTAAGATATTTGAAGAGACAAAGCTGTTAGCATCAACAAAATTTTGGAAAGATAGAGACATTTTGTTTCTCCCTATTCTTTTCAGACTGCCATTAACTATGTTTTTAAAAGTATTTTTCTTTAAAAATCTTCCAAAGACGATGGGGTTTAAAGAAGTCCCATCATCAGCAGATGTCTGTATTTTTTGTACGTGCACAATAAAAGGCCCATGATCGTTTGATTCGTATTGACATCTGCCGATTTGTGTGGGAGGCTGAGGAATAGCAGTATCAGTGCATTCAGTTGTTGGTAAAACTGGAGAGACTACGACCAAATCATTATTATGGCAGTGGCAATCGGAGTCCTTAGCAGGATTTGCCTCTGAACTATGCTTTTTCTTTCTTTTGTTGCAGTGTTTGCATATTTTATGAAGTCGACTACGCTTTATTGTTCTTTTCTGCACAGAACCGTCCGTATCCATTCCAGACTCACGCTTTAGTGTTCTTTTCGACAAAGAACAGTCTGTATCCATGCCAGACTCATTAGACATTATTGTGACATAAGAACTAGCGGGGGGCACTGAGCCCCCCGGGTCCGGTGGTTCGTTCATATACAATTGGAAAAAAAAAACTTACCCTAAAAGAGAACTAGACTAGAAATTAATGAATAGAAATATATAAAAATACAAATATTTACAAAGGATAACTATTCTGACCACTATTAGATTATGAATTAATTTGTAAAACTAAAATATTGAAAAACTGCGCCCGCCAACTTCGAAGGTTTCCCGCGCTTTTTCTATCAGCATTTTATATTTATAATTAATATAGGCTACGTTCCATTACACTCAAATTCTCAAAACAGCGCGTTCCATCAGTGATTAGAAGTTTAGTAGGTCACAAAGCCCAAGATGCTCCGTTAACCTTTCCACACAGTGACCACGGTCGGTGACGGTCGTTATGGTTGTGACGTTGACGAAAAGGTCACTAATGACGCCATTATTTTCGATCACACAGTCCTCACAACAATCCATAACAAGAGGTGGGTTGAAGCGGGCGTTGACCACAGAGCATTAATTCTCTTTATCGATTGACAGTGCAAAAGCTGTTATTTTTAACTGACTTCTAAAAACGTTCTCAATTCGTCGTATAAATGCAGAAAAACCCTTGAAATCAGAAATGTGATATTTTTGCGGTTTTTCAGCTATAATTTTTTGTGTTTGGACCGATTTTGGTTATTTTTTTCCGTTCGATTCACTATAGTTTCAGAATGTATAAATTTCATTACTATTTGACCATGTTTTCCGAAGTTATAGTAGAAAATTACTCAAAATCAAATAGGAAACGTATTGACAAAATAAAAATTGTTAGGTTTATGTCAATCCGAAGACGAGTGGGTACCTAATTAAGATCAATAATGTGCTGTATTAAACTAGTCTATTATTATAGCACCCGCAAGCAAGTGGAACAGGAAAAATCGCGGTCGTGAACGTGGTTGTTGTGAACCTCTTGTGGAACGTAGCTATAGAATCATCCGACAATTCTGTATTGGACCGAGTCCTTTGCTTATCTTATTGGTAATTTTAAACAATAATATTGACATTTGACGCCCACTTGACAATTGACATTCTGCTACTCAATTATTGAAGTATTCAATTTTACTGTTTTTAATCATTGAAGTGAGATTTAACAAGGAGAATTGTCAGGTGTCAGATAAACTATAGACGTATTGGAAAATTTTCTTTCGGGTTTTTCCTAAATATTTCTGCTTATCTTATTTTTCTGTACTTCTTTGTCTGTTTAAGTGGTGTAGATAAGTATATTTTATTCATATTAATTTCTTTTCCATAATGTCCTCTGTTGGCGAGGATGTTCCTCCGGACAGGGGCAAATTACTTCTTGATTCTCCTATGGATGTGTCCCCAACGGTTACGGGTAATCAATCATCCGAAAAATTATCAAATAAACGTCACGCCGATTCCAGTATAAATACTCAATTTAAAAAGCCCGCGTCAGTCCCGCTTGTTACTGCTTCAACTCAGCACACGTTTGTTCGCCCAGGCTACGAACCCAACACTAGAATTACATATTCTGAGCAAGACTCTGGTCCCTTCATTGTGCATGTTGCTCGTTTGAGTAACGATGAAACCTCTACGTCAAATAACATGAGAGCTCTTAAGATTGCTCAAATAATTTACAATAGCAAGGTATCTGGTGTCGACGAAATTAAAAGTATTGGTCGAAATAAAGTGTCTGTTATTTTCAAAAATCACCTTGACGCAAATTGTTTTGTTTCTGACCCTATTCTTACCTCTCATAACCTATCCGCTTCTATTCCTCGTTTCCAGATTACGCGCATGGGCGTCGTCACTCAAATTCCTTTGGAGTGGTCACTACAAGAACTGGTTGAATCAACTGAATGTCGTTCCGGTGCTTCTCTAGTAATTAAGGCTAGGCGTCTAAATAAAAAAAAGCGTATCGATGGGAACACGGTTTGGGAACCCACTGGTACCGTGGTTCTTACCCTATTAGGTCAAGTCCTGCCTGATCATGTTTATTGCTTCAATATGTCTCTGCCAATGAAATTATACACACTACCCACTATTCAGTGCCACAGATGCTGTCGGTTTGGCCATGTCCGCGACCAGTGCCGTTCCTCTCCCCGTTGCTCCCGCTGTGCTGGTTCTCACGATTCCACTGCCTGTAATACCCCCACTGAGAATGTGTCATGCTTGTTCTGCTCAGGAAGTCACTTAGCTACGGACTCCAAATGTCCCGAGCATTCTCGACAAAAAGCAATAAAACTAGCTATGTCCCAGGACAATATAAGCTATATGGAAGCAGCTAAAGGTTTTCCACGTGTACGTAGACCCTTCTCTGATATTGTTAACTCTTCTCTTCCTAGTAAACCGGTATATATTAACAGATCCTCTAATTATATTTATCCACCCTCTCCATCGTCTGATTCTTTACCTCATTCTCATTCTTTATCTCAGCCTTCTACCTCCTCTTATAAGAAATCTGTTCCTATAGTTCGCCGACCTAAACCCCTTCCTAGCAAGTCTTACGACCTCCAAGCACATAATAGCATAACATCATCCCCTCCCCCGACTCTTCCTAATGGTTGTGCCCTAAATAATAATATCTCTAGTAATAAAGTTTTTCCAAATGATGACATGGTGCATCTTATGACTAAGACTTTATTAAATATTTTTTCTAAATTCGAAAATGGTTTACCGTACAACGTCTCAGAAATGGTTCAATCCATCGTTTCGTCTTTAATTAATTTATTTCTAAATAATGGCCAAGAACATCATGCAATGGAACTGTCGTAGCATTAAAAATAAAAAACAGGATCTCATATATCTGTTCAACAGTTTTAACCCTTTGGTCTTTGGCATTTCGGAGTCATGGTTGTCTCCCGGCTCCCTGTTTAGGTTGCCGGGATATTCATGTCTTCGAGATGACAGAGATGATGGCTGGGCTGGTTCTGCCCTGCTTATGAATCGAAAGTTCTCGTTTTCCCAAATTCCTATCGTTCAACATTCTCGCGACCTGAATATTGTTGCTGCTCGCTCTATTGATATTACTTTTGTTTCGTTGTATGTTCCCTATCCTAATAATAATGTTATCTCAGAATTAACATCAATTCTATCTTCTCTTCCCAAACCCCTTATTATCCTAGGCGATTTCAACATCCGTCATACTATGTGGGGCTCACCTTTTTGCGACTCCGTTGCTTCACCCTTTCTCGACATGCTAGATGGCCTAGATTTATGTGTCTTAAATGACGGCTCCCCTACTCGCAGAGTTCCTCCCACTCAAAACGTTAGCGCCCCAGATTTATCCTTATGCTCTCCCTCTTTAACTAGGTTACTTTCTTGGTCAGTTTTGCCTCATTCTCTTGGCAGTGATCACCTTCCCATTTTAATTTCGTTTGCTAATTCTTTCTCTCCCAACCCAGTTCTCCCTCCTCTTTTAAAATTTAGAATTAAAAAGGCTAATTGGGATAAATTTTCCAATTTAGTTGAAGATAAATTACTGTCTCTCCCTTCTATCACCCTTGATAACGTTGCTTCTGTCTACAATGAATTCACCTCTATTCTAATCTCTGCTGCTAATTTATCTATCCCGTTGAAAAATTCTGCACGTAACAAACTGCCTTCCCCAGCATGGTGGGATTCCGAATGTTCAGTAGCTGTCAAGGAAAGAAAAGAAGCCGAAACAAAATTTTCTAGGGACCTTTCTTTGGAAAACTTTGTTAACTTCAAAAAAATATGTGCTCGTACTAAACGATTCCTACATTCAAAAAAGAAATCCGGTTGGCTTTCATTTTGTGAGTCTCTTTGTCCGAGAACTCCTTCCACTCTTATATGGAGAAAAATTAAAGCTTTTCGTTTCTCTCAACACGATCCTAATATTGCCTCTAATGACCCTTCGTGGCTTCCTGATTTTGTTTCAAAACTTTCTCCTCCTTCCGTTCCACATATAGATTGTATCCCCTCCCTATTGCCTTCCACTGCTGACTCAAGTGGAATGAATTCAGAATTTTCTTATGCGGAACTATGTTGCGCCTTGGATCATCTTCGGGATTCTGCTCCAGGTGTCGATGGCATCCCATATTCCTTCATTACTAGATCTTCCGAAACTTCGAAACGTTTTTTTCTCAAACTCCTTAATATTATATTCTTGTCCGGGTCTGTTCCAGATTCATGGAACACTCAAGTAATCATTCCAATATTAAAACCGGGTAAAGACCCGTCTAATTCAGATTCCTATAGACCTATTGCTTTATCGTCTGTCCTCGCTAAAATAATGGAACATCTTATGAAAAATAGACTTGAATGGATCGTTGAAAGTAGGGGTCTTCTTGCGAGCAGCCAATTTGGCTTTAGGAGAGGTCTTGGCACTATGGATAGTTTAAGTTTACTAACCTCTGAAATCCATCTTGCTTTTTCTCGCAAGGAGCATGTGATAGGGGTATTCTTAGACGTTTGTTCCGCTTATGATAGCGTTGATCTTTCCTTACTTAGATCGAAAATGTTTCGCCTGAGTTTACCTCCAAGAATTATCAATGTCATTTGTAGCATGTTTATGGATCGTACCATATTAATACGCTCTGCTAACTGTGATATTCCTCCGAGACGTATCTGGAGAGGCTTACCTCAAGGTTCAGTACTTAGCCCTCTTCTTTACAGTTTGTTCACAGCCGATTTGGAAACGTCAGTTAATTGTTTTTGTAAAATTTTGCAATACGCTGACGATATCGCTTTATTTGCCTCCTCATCTTCTTTTTCTGATGCTTGCAACCGACTTAATTCTGCTTTATATTATTTAAATCAATGGCTCACAGATAATGGCCTCTCCCTCTCTCCTCTGAAAAGTTCGGCTGTCATTTTTTCACGTAAACGTTCTGTTCCAGCCATTGATATACACATTGATAACCAATCCATTCCTATTCATGATAATGTTAAATTCTTAGGCTTGTATTTGGACTCAAAATTATCAGGCATCCATCATCTTAATTACATTTGTGCAAAGGCGGAAAAGAATATTAATATTTTGCGGGCTCTTTCTGGCGTCAAATGGGGGTCCCACCCCTTCAATCAGAAGCTCCTTTATAATGCCATTGTAAGGAGCCATTTTGATTATGGCTGTTTTTTATTAGAACCGTGCAACAAACTTGCCCTATTGAAGCTTGACAGGATTCAAGCTAAATGTCTGCGCATTATTACAGGCTCCATGAAATCTTCTCCCACTAATGCTCTCCAGGTTGAATGCTTAGATTCCCCCCTCTTCCTGCGACGGCAACTCCTGGCCGACAGATTCTTCTTCAGAGTGGCAGAGCTAGCTAATCACCCTCTGTTAGGTCTTCTTGATAGTTTACTCCAGCTTACTTCTACGTCTCGTTATTGAAGTCACAAGTCTCCTACAAATTTGATTAAATCTTATAAGAAATTTACTGACCTCCCCTATAAACTTTTCCAAAATTCCAAAAATTTCATTTTTGAATTTAGTTTTGAATGTCTTTTGTTTCAGCCAAATATCATCTTTAATTTTGGTATAAGCAAAGAAACTTCTGGTGCTAACCAAGTTTTTAACCAAATTACTCAGGAACATTGGCCTGGCTGGCTTCATATCTTCACTGACGCTTCAAGACTGAATGACGACGGCCCTCTTGGTGCTGCAGTCTGGATCCCTAAGTTTAAAATAATCCTTAATTATAAAATTCCCCCTCTTAATTCTGTCTTTTCCAGTGAATCTATAGCCATCCTTGAAGCTGCCCTTTATATAGAATCCCATCGCCTTAATAAGTGTATTATTTTTACTGATTCTTTGAGCTGCTTACAAGATATTTCTAAATCCCCTTTTCGTTCCAATCAAATTTCCCCACTTTCCCTGCATATTAAACAGACTCTTTACAACTGTTACTCTTTGGGTTTGGAAGTAATTCTAGCCTGGATTCCTGGTCACTCGGGCATCTGTGGTAATGAAAGTGCTGACAAGTGTGCCAAACAAGCTGTCTACGCTGGTTGTGGTAAATATGCCAAGTGTTTCCCACGCGATCTTCGAGCTCTCGCTAAACCCGAGATGCTGAAATCATGGAATGACTTATGGCAAAATTCTTCTCAAACTGTTGGCAACATTTTGCTAATCTCCAACCCCTTATCCCCTCGTCTCCCTGGTTTTTCCGCTTCCGCAACATCCCTAAAAAAATTTCATCTATCATAATTCGTTTACGACTTGGCCATGTTTGTTCCCCTGTTTTCTTAGCAAAACTCAGGATTCGTGATAGTTCTTTGTGTGAGTGTGGCCTGGGCGAAGGTTCTATAGAACATATCTTTTTCCACTGCCGTAAAATTGTTACTCCCCTTTATGACATTCTTCCTGTTAATTGCCAATGTCCCAAATGTTCAGCAATTTTAGTAATAACAGACGATAAAACGATTGGGCGATATGATTGAGCGTCAGAAGGTGTTTTATTTGGTTTTAAAAATGGCAACACTATTTTACTTTTCCACGATGCGGGAATGTCACATGTCGTGACGACTTTGTTTATAACATTTAGAAAATAATTTAGACCGTTTTCACCTAGATGAGATAAAAATGAATATGGAATCCCATCTTCGCCAGGGGCGCTATCCTTAACATGAGCGAGGACTCCTTTCAACTCAACTAATGTAAAAGGCTGGTTTAAAGTGGAAGAAGGATTGACAGAAGTAGATACTGAAGGACAAATTAAATCATGCTGTGGGGCAGAAGCGGGGGCCAAACGGTCAAGGAATTGATCAGCTAATACAACAGGAAGGAGTGCTGTGTTCGAATGGTTAGTTGCTGATCGAAATCTTTTGATATTACGCCAAATAACAGTTGAATGAGTTTCAGGTGTCAAAGAACTACAGAATGCTCTCCAACCCTCAAATTTCTTCTTTTTAAATAACTTCCTTGTCTCCTTCTGTATATCCAACAAGGCGTCGTAATTCTCTGAAGACATATTACTTCTGTAATTCTTCTCAGCTGTTTTCCGTTTTTTAATAGCACTAGTGCATTCTTCATCCCACCATGGTGGGGATTGCAATTTATTACTATTTGGTGTTTTCTTGGAAAAAACATTATCAGCCGCTTGCAGTAAAATGCGTTTAAAAGAATCTGAATTTATATCTGAGCATTGTGCAAGGTTTTCTTCTACTGATAATTTGTATTGCTCCCACTTAGTATCAACTAATTTGTATTTTAATCGAGGATATTTTATGATAGGATTTCTTTTATTTTTGCAGGGCAAGGAAATAAGTATTGGATAATGGTCACTATTAAAAGTAGAACTTAAAGTAGACCAAGACAAAGATGAAGCCAAATCTGAAGTACATATAGACAAATCAACAGCACTGATTGCTTCGTCAGGTTTAGTGAGACGAGTAGGAGTGCCTGAATTTAAAACACATAAATCATGTAAGTCCAAAATGTCTAACAGTTCATCCCCAGAACTGTTAGACATTGAACTGCCCCAAGATCTATGATGAGAGTTGAAATCACCGAGAATCAAGAAAGGTTTAGGAAGAAGAGAAATCAAATTTTTTATTTCATTGAAAATTTGTGAAGAAGGATGAGGGATATATATAGAAACATAGCATATATTATTCACAATAGCAGCGATAATAGAAAAAGTATCACTGTGTGGGGGAAGAGGAAAAGGAGATATAAAATAAGTATTCCTGATGAGTAGGCACACACCACCATACCCATCAGCCCTGTCATTCCTTAAACAAGAATAACCAGGGATTTTAAAGGTGTAATTTGGCTTAAGCCAAGTTTCAGATAGTGAAAGAATAAAGGGATTAAATTTATTTATAATGTAAATTAATTCATGTTTTTTATTTATTGCACTTCTGCAATTCCACTGGACTATTTGGTCCATGTTGTCCATTTTTATTGACATTTGTTGAATAAGTATTAATTAATGTAGCTGCGTTGTTCGGTATGCCTAAGTTGGATTGAGATAACAAAAATAATATCTGCAAGTGTTTGATTGGAGTCATTGGAAAGAGATGGTAAAGCACAACCATTGGAGGGGGCAGGCATATTATAATTTTTTGTTAAGGCACCATGGGCCTCATGGTCATAGCCTTTATTTTGTTTAGGAGGTGATCGAGGTTTGACAAAAACTGTTTTTTTATATGAAACAGTTCTTTGGGGTGGTGAGCCAGGAACAATTGTAATTTCATTTTGGGCAGATTTGCTTGGTAAAGAACATAAAACATCGGCATATGGTTTCGTGACTGTGGGATGTAATTTGGAAGCCTCCATATATGATATGCTATTTTCAGCCATAGTAATTTTAATTTGTTTTTGTCTCGAATATTCTGGGCAATTTTTGCTAGAAGCAAAATGCAGCCCAGAACATAAGCAACAAGATCCGCGATCCTCCTCAACATTGCAACTGTCACCAGTGTGGCCCTGACCACACTTGTAACATTTTGGTCTTGAACGGCACTGTGTTTTGGTGTGTCCAAAACAACAGCAGTTGTAGCATTGTATAGTGGGGTAGGTATATAATTCTACTGGTAACGAATTAAAACACATAAATACACGCTTGGGTAAAACTTGACCATCAAAAGTGAATACTACAGTTTGTGATGGTTTCCATGTAGGGGAACCCTCAATAATCACTTTGTAGTTTAGGCGCCTAATTTTAATTACGTCACCACAGCCAATTGGTACATTTGTGTTTTCTTTTATTTCATCAGGAGACCAGTCAGCAGGGACTCCTCTAACTAATCCCATTCTAGTAACATTAAATGTAGGTATAAACGCTTTGAGATTATTATTAGTTAAGATATTTGAAGAGACAAAGCTGTTAGCATCAACAAAATTTTGGAAAGATAGAGACATTTTGTTTCTCCCTATTCTTTTCAGACTGCCATTAACTATGTTTTTAAAAGTATTTTTCTTTAAAAATCTTCCAAAGACGATGGGGTTTAAAGAAGTCCCATCATCAGCAGATGTCTGTATTTTTTGTACGTGCACAATAAAAGGCCCATGATCGTTTGATTCGTATTGACATCTGCCGATTTGTGTGGGAGGCTGAGGAATAGCAGTATCAGTGCATTCAGTTGTTGGTAAAACTGGAGAGACTACGACCAAATCATTATTATGGCAGTGGCAATCGGAGTCCTTAGCAGGATTTGCCTCTGAACTATGCTTTTTCTTTCTTTTGTTGCAGTGTTTGCATATTTTATGAAGTCGACTACGCTTTATTGTTCTTTTCTGCACAGAACCGTCCGTATCCATTCCAGACTCACGCTTTAGTGTTCTTTTCGACAAAGAACAGTCTGTATCCATGCCAGACTCATTAGACATTATTGTGACATAAGAACTAGCGGGGGGCACTGAGCCCCCCGGGTCCGGTGGTTCGTTCATATACAATTGGAAAAAAAAAACTTACCCTAAAAGAGAACTAGACTAGAAATTAATGAATAGAAATATATAAAAATACAAATATTTACAAAGGATAACTATTCTGACCACTATTAGATTATGAATTAATTTGTAAAACTAAAATATTGAAAAACTGCGCCCGCCAACTTCGAAGGTTTCCCGCGCTTTTTCTATCAGCATTTTATATTTATAATTAATATAGGCTACGTTCCATTACACTCAAATTCTCAAAACAGCGCGTTCCATCAGTGATTAGAAGTTTAGTAGGTCACAAAGCCCAAGATGCTCCGTTAACCTTTCCACACAGTGACCACGGTCGGTGACGGTCGTTATGGTTGTGACGTTGACGAAAAGGTCACTAATGACGCCATTATTTTCGATCACACAGTCCTCACAACAATCCATAACAAGAGGTGGGTTGAAGCGGGCGTTGACCACAGAGCATTAATTCTCTTTATCGATTGACAGTGCAAAAGCTGTTATTTTTAACTGACTTCTAAAAACGTTCTCAATTCGTCGTATAAATGCAGAAAAACCCTTGAAATCAGAAATGTGATATTTTTGCGGTTTTTCAGCTATAATTTTTTGTGTTTGGACCGATTTTGGTTATTTTTTTCCGTTCGATTCACTATAGTTTCAGAATGTATAAATTTCATTACTATTTGACCATGTTTTCCGAAGTTATAGTAGAAAATTACTCAAAATCAAATAGGAAACGTATTGACAAAATAAAAATTGTTAGGTTTATGTCAATCCGAAGACGAGTGGGTACCTAATTAAGATCAATAATGTGCTGTATTAAACTAGTCTATTATTATAGCACCCGCAAGCAAGTGGAACAGGAAAAATCGCGGTCGTGAACGTGGTTGTTGTGAACCTCTTGTGGAACGTAGCTATAGAATCATCCGACAATTCTGTATTGGACCGAGTCCTTTGCTTATCTTATTGGTAATTTTAAACAATAATATTGACATTTGACGCCCACTTGACAATTGACATTCTGCTACTCAATTATTGAAGTATTCAATTTTACTGTTTTTAATCATTGAAGTATTTAAAATATAAATTTGTTGTTCTAGCGCAACAAAATTTGAATTAAGTTCTTTTCTAGAAAAAGTCTCAAATACTTAGCAACCATGGCGAAAATGGCATTTCAACATCAAGCCGGGACGGCTATGGAGTGTCTAAGCGTAAGTAAAGACCACTCCCAGATCGTGGCTTTTGTTATATTTGCATTTCGTATAATCGTGTATTTTATTTCGTAGATACCAATTACACTGCAAAAAGAAGCAGGCGTTGATGCCGACGGTAGAGAAGTTATGAAATGTGGGTTTAAAATTGGCGGCGGTATTGATCAAGACTATCGTAAAAGCCCTCAGGGCTATACAGATAACGTAAGTTATACTTATAAGTTCAAGGTGCCTAGTAACTTTAAACTCTGTCCATTAATTTTCTATACATCTAAAATCATTGGTTGCTGCCTACTGCTGGGTTCGGTATATTTATACAACACATTTTTGAGACATAAAGTAAATTTTGAGTGTTTAAAAAAACAACTATACCTGACCCCTGCCTACCACCATATTTGATGAATAAGTTCATAATCACTTTCTTATCTTCATAAGATGGATAATGAAAGCTGTGATATGATACGATAAATTAATGATTATATATAGATTGATAAATAGATATAGACCATGGTGTACTTATTGTAATGAGATTGTAGATACTGACCAAAGTTGGGTCTAATGCACTTTATAATATTCACATAACATGATTAAAGAGAGTATTGGAGATTCACATGAAACAGGGATAATAATATGAATGTATAAGCTTCTAACTAAATTGCATTCTATAATATATTTATACCAATTTTAGATTTTTTGTCTTGCTATTTTCTTCCCCCGTAAACTAGAAATAACCTATTATAATTAAGTTTATAATCCAGTTTAGTAAAGTGTTTTATGTCCCATAAAAAAGCTTTAATTTTTGAAAATATTCTTTGGTAATTATATTGAGGGCTTCATAACAAATGGGTACACACATATACACTATACACAAAATGCCATATTTTTGTTGTTTACTAAAATCTATGCATGTTACAGTTTAGAAAGTCTTACCAGTGTGCAAGTGTACCTAAATAGAAGGGTATTCCATATTCCAGCCTTATACAATCAACTAATTTTATTTTATTCACAATTTTATCACTTGTGTAAAACTGCACTTTTGTCTGTATGCCTATTTGTTATTCACAACAAATGGGCATGAAGCCCTCCATATGTACACTTATTTTTATATTTCTCATATTAATGAAACTCTGTTTAAACACTTCATATTGGGCTGCGACTTAACAATCCGGTACACAAATTTTAAGTAGTGGGTAGGTGTAGATTTTTTCTTTAATATTGGTTAAATAAAAATAAATGTGATTACATAAAAAATCGTCTTTATTGGTCGCCATTTTGAATGGTTACTCTTGTGGTGTATGTGAATGTGCTCTATTGTGTTTTTCTTCACTTTTATCCAATTAAGCTGGTTTTCGATTCTTTTTATGTCGATTACTGGCTTTTCTTTGGACTGAAAAGATTTTTCAACTTTGGACTTATGATAGAAGTACCAATATTAGCCAAAAAATAAGTGAGGTTATGTTTATTTTAAAAAAAAACAAGGCCTCCGGACCTTAGGGGTTGTAATAAAGGTAAGTAAGAGGTAAGTAAGTAAGAGGCATCTCTCGCCCTCCCCATTTCACCACCCCGCTACTTAAAATTCGTGTACCAGAAAGCTATAGATTTACCTAATATTGTAATAATATTAATTTTCAGGGTATTTATGTAACTGAAGTCCATGAAGGTAGTCCGGCAGCAAAATCTGGTCTTAGGATGCATGACAAAATCCTACAATGCAATGGTTATGACTTCACAATGGTAACACATAAAAAGGCAGTGAGCTATATTAAGAAACACCCAGTTTTAAACCTTTTAGTTGCTAGAAAAGGGGTTACATCAACATAAATGTGATATCTTACAAAGCACCACACTAAACGCAAGTCTGTTGAACAAAATTATTTTGTGGAATATTTCTGTGTCCCGATATAAATTTGAGTTGGAGCAGTGATAACATTTCAATGTATGAATTGTTAATCTATACATATAATAAAACTGTAGAGGTTGAATTTCTGTACAATGAAAAAAAATGATAAAAACCGAGTCAGGGGGATGTAATAAGTGAAATAGAACTAATTTAGATGTTTTTCAAATTTTTTGTTTATCTGTTTGTCTGTTTGTACCGGCTAATCTCCGAAACAACTGGACCGATTTAAATGAAATTTAACATATAGGATACTTTTGATCCCGAAATATTAATGAATTCCCGTGGGATAGTTAAAAAACCACGCCACACAGATGAAGTCCCGGGCAGAAGCTAGTCTAATATAAATTATCTTAAATTGATTTACACTGCTTTGCTTTGATTATTAGGTAAGTATAGTTCTGATATACACATGTACACTGTTAAAATTGTTACTGCTGTATGTTGTAAATCAATTTTGTAATAGGTTAAAAGACTCTACGTTTATCACAACTTTATTTATTGTTTATCTTGAAATAATACTGCAAAACTAAGAAATATTCACATATTAAATCTTATAAAATAACAATGCACATATTAATAGTTACTCATACAATTAAAGGTACTCAAAGGTAATCAATATCTTAAAAAATAAAATAATAGATGATGCATTATGCATATTGGAAAATACTTGTATTGAAAATTATATTTAATTTCACAAATAAAACATGATTCATTTCTTTCATTGATTCAGTTGTTAGTAGTAGTAGTAGTAGTAGGAAACTTGCAGATTAAGTGTTTGTTTGTAGTATGAGTTGGGAAAACTTCAGTCAGGATGTTCAACTTAAGAGATGTTCAAAGTTAATACTTCTCAGTTTTAACAGTGTATGTATATTGTATATATTAATTACATTCTATTAATGTGCTGTTTTGGGAGTTTTAGAAACAATGTTGACTTATTAAATGTTTATCTGTCATAAAGAAATTTTTTATAATTATTCTCTAAGTTAATAACAGGAGAGCACTGAGTTAGTATTATGACAAGTGATTATTATACTGTTATTTATTTTTATAAAATAAGTTTTAGTTTATAAGAAATGGAGCATTATTATAATATAGGTCTTCACAGCTGTTACTTACACTTTAAGAGCATTTAAGGGCAATAGGTTATGTAAAGATTTTTTTATATAGAAATAAGTAATTATCAGTGATGATTATTCATAGCAAATTAAGCATTTATATAAAACCCTCAGTAAGTTTACATGAGTTGCTCAGTGGAAGGCTGTCCTAATTTACATATTTACAGTAATGTTAGCATCACATTATGTCAGACTGACAGTTTTGCCATTGGCAGACTGTCAGATCTTGCTGTTCACATTAATAGGGCGTTCCACTAGTAACGCATAACGTCCAAAATGCTCAGTTAGCCGTTCCACAAGGCGACCGCGAGCGTTGCGGTCGTGGCGAAAACGTCACTAATGACGTCAACATTTTCGATCACACAACGCCCGCAACAACCCAGGTCAAAAGGTGGGTCGAAGTGGGCGTTGACCACAGAGCATTAATTCTCTCTTGTCAATACGTTGACAAAGGCGCGAATTTTGAAACAAAGATGGCGAATGGAAAAATATCTTTCTTTATTAATTTTGTAAAATTATTTTAATGTATTTTGAACAGCCATCTATCATTTTCCTTTATTTGTTATTAGCAATTATTTACATAATTTATTTCTAATCAGTTTTCATTATCGTTGACTTGAATATAATTATATAATTAATGAGAAATTCATTGTTTGAAGGCACATAGCTTTTGCTGCAGAATTATACGAGAGTTATAACTCAGAATTATAGATAGATAGAGAATAGATAATTCAATGTATTTCTTGAAAGGCTTTTAAATTCTTCATCGAAATAACGATCGACTATATTTTTATATTGTGTGATACGTGGCCTGAGATCACGTTTTTTAGTATTACGTTTTATAAACTTAACGTCCACTCTTCATCTGAGCTAGAAGAATTTGTTTTCTTCTGAATTATTACCGCGATGAAGTAGTAAGGACATTTTGTATTGTATTGTAATGACATTTTGTATAATTAGCTATATTTCTTATAACATAAATTAGTCAAACCTACACATTGAAAACGGCGCGATTTTCATATCTACCAATGACATTTGCGTATGACATTAATGACATCAACGCTCCATAACCCGTTCCACTAGCTTTTATGATTATAACGTCCGCAAGCAAGTGGAACGGGAAAAATCGCGGTCGTGAACGTGGTCGTTGTGAGTCCTTAGTGGAACGCCCTGTAAATCTACCAGTTCAACGTAATACAAACATCCAGTCACTGTCCTGGAATTATGAGTTGGCTTTTGTATGCAATGTATGATGTCAACATTCTGGTTGTAATGTGGTATTTAAATAGAAGACACAAGAAAAGAAAACGGAAATACTGGGTACATGCAATCATTACTGAGTGAAATGAAATTGGAACATTTGAAATGTGTTAGTAAGTGAATTAAGAAGTGGTTATCCCCCAGAAGAGATATCAAAACTCGTAAATTTTTAGATGGGTCCTGCTTGTGTTCTTGTCGGCGAAATTGCTTGCGACAGCAGGTAACACACGGGAGCTCGGTAGGTTTGCTTTGCTGCTATGTCACGACAAGTTTGAACGCCAATAGACATCCAACACCTTTGTCGTTCTGACATGTTTTAATGTGAACCCGTTCTAACAGAGTTAAGTATGGATTTTTTAAATTGTATATATATCATTAATCCATTACATGACGGACTTTTATTAGAAAATGAGATAAACGTAAAAAAAAACACTTTTTGATTTGTAATCTATCTATGAGAGTTAACTTGGTATTTTTTAATTAAAATACCATGTTAACTCTGTTAAATTGGTGGTTTAGGCCACTCTACTGCTGAGCGACTCATATCCTTTCTATAGAAAGGTTATTTAGTTATATCTCTATTTAAGTATATTAGTCTTACTTTTCCAATAATTGATTATAACATACATACTTCATGTAACAACAATAAATGGTATCACTTTATCCTCAATTCATAAGTGGGCTTTCTGTTTTAAAAATAGCAACAGAACTGTAAGAGAGTTGTTTGTGAAAACATGCAACATACAAAATGTTTTCACAATAAACTAACTGAGCCTGCATAAAGTATTTTTTATATATTAAGGATTCACTTGTTGCTTTTCATCTTGATTTATTAAAGGTATATAAATTGAACGCATTGCGATCATCCACACATTTTGCTTGTGAATAGCTTATCCCTACCTGCGGTTTATATACCTGTGGCCTAAACATAAATAGTCTATTTTATATTCATATTTTGGTTGTAGTTTTTTCCTCAGACCAAAATAAAGAGCAATAGATAAGTTACCAATAACATAATTGTTTTCAATTTTCTTACAGCTTAGGTGTGAAATGTTTTTGACAACAATTATTGGCAAAGTATGATATTGTGTATTCAATATCTTGATTACTTACAGCTTTAGAATAAAGTTGTTTGTGTCTTCACTCTTTATTTTTAAGTCACACACACATAGAGTCAACGAACACCTCTCTGTTATGTGTATGTGGGTTAAGTAGGATGATTTAGGGAATTGAAATACATATAAAGTAAGATACAAATATAATTTACTTTATTGTTGTGAATCAGTAAATAATATTATTTAAATGTACATTGATTTATCTTGTACTTAAAGATTTTATTCTGTATATGTATCTTACATTAATAATAATGTCATTATTATGCTACATTAATTGTACTTGGTCATTAATGTTTGATGCACTGTGCCAAATAATGTTGCTATGTAATATTTACACTCTTTATACATAAGGCAGATAAATTGTCATACCTTTTGAAATTAAATTTTACATGTTAATAACATTCCATTTTTACTGATGGTGTTAGATTCTTAGAATGCAGAATGGTTAATATTTATTGCTGGTATGTTAAGTAATGCTAATATTACATGGTTCAACTCAGTTGAATCAATTTGGTTGAAAGCCGCAAACTGAAAGTAAACTGATATTGAATGTTTAAATTTTATGTTTACATAAAAATTTTACTTGTTTTGTCCAAATTGAAAGACAGAAATGTTCCATCTAATATTGGCTTAATATCTCATGTGGTGATGGTATGGTGGCATCAGTTGCTATTCCTAAAAACACAATAGTGTCGAATTTAACATGTTTGCTCTTTAAACGTCCAGTGTTAAATAGTCGTGGATATAATTATGTTTGAGATGTATAAAATTTTCCAATCTTTGTTAGACATGTGTATGTAGTAGTAGTAGTGCAATCTTATCGTATATATAGAGAAGGAATACTAGCAATGACAAGTCCTTCACTTGCATTTTGATATAGTATAAAAACTAGATTTTCAACCAACATATTATTTAAAATGAATTATAATGATTAAAGTAAATATAAATCAAATTTTTAAATCAGACGGCCTAAGGTCGTTTTTGCAGATTCATATGATAAAAATGAAAACTTATCAACATAAAATAGAAATTTATGCTATATCTTACAACTACCAGTATATATAGATGTGTGTCAATTTAACTAAGTGATTCTTTAAAGTCGACCGTTTGAGGCCTTTAAAAAAAATAAGTCTATTTGGTTTTACAAATATGTTAATAATAAAATATTGGTTGAAGCCTACTGGTATTTTTCTATATCAAAACACAAGAGCAATAAAACTCGTGGCGACCCCTGGAATAGTACAATTTCCGGGCTTTTCAGTTAGAATTTTAGTAACCAGTATAAGTATTATTTATGGATTGTTGTTCCTAGTATTTTTCACCTATAGTTAATTCTGCCCTACTAATTGCAATAGTCGACATTGCTCTGGGTTTTTCATTTTTTGCAGAAATGGTGTCCCAAGGCATTATACATAAAGCTTGATTTTTACCAGGTGTTAGGGTATTTTCCCAACTGGATGGCTACCACCCCTGGTCTAGAATATGCCGCCATAACAACCTTGTGTTGTGTTCCGGCATTAGTGACCACGTTCCAGCCTCCCTTAAGAGAGCAGCAGCGCATTTGTAGCACCTTTGGTGTTGCAAATGTCCATAGGCGATGGGCTGTCTGCTGAACTCGTGCAATAAAATTAAAAATTATAGATACACTAAAATGTTACATAACATGGATTTGTTGTACACATATCTAAAAATATGTTTACCCTGTTTTTCTCAAAACCGCCATTTACAAATACTGCGTTTGCTATAAGGAGGGCAGAATTAAAGATTGGATTTTTTTTAAATATGGTGAACAGAGCAAATATCCATGCAGTGTGACATTAGTATACATTTATGGAGTAATACTGTGTAGTGATTAGCAGCTGGTCCACTCCATACCAGTATAAGTAAATGTTTATTTGGATTAGTATTGTGGAGTGAAAACAAAGGATGCTACAATGTAAATCACGATATCTGCACCATGCAGTGTATGTAGCAATTGATGTTGATAAGTTATTCAGAAAATAAAAATGTTATTGAGTGTATTCAGTATTTTATTGTATTTTTGAAATAAAATAATACTTCCAAGAAAATTACAACACATAATTCCTATTAAGAAACAACATTAAAACATATTCAGTGATTCATAGTTGGAAACAATTCAATAAACCTGAACTTCAATTTATACAATACTAGCTGTTCCGGCAGATGTCGTCCTGCCCGGAAAAGCTTTCATCGATATGCTGACAGCAGCACCACCTACCGGGTCCAATTGTGAACCCACTCAGAAACCTTCTTTGGCTCATGCACAACAACTTTGCTAAAGATCATCATATGATCAAATGTATAGTTACGATTTACTTGATTAGACAGACAAACATTCATTTTTATATATAAGATACAGTATAGACTACATTCATTTCAATTCAATTAATGTAATCCATTGAACACATCCATGAGCATTTTGAACTTATTACAAAAGTAAATGAGTAAGCTCAAAATGCTTTAATATAAGGTAATAGATTGTATTAATTGAAATGCAATAAATGTATTCCATACTCCATACATACCATAGTGTATATAGTATGGACTATATTTATTGCATTGTATGTATACGTAGAAGCTCAGGTTTATTGCATATGCTCCACATTCTTGCAATTTTTTTATGAGAATGTGGTCGTTCCTTTACAATCTTAAGGTTTACTTTGTTTATTATCTCATAAAAAAACAAGGTATAATTAAAAATCTTAAACTTACTTGACAGAGCAATATTTAGTTACAATTGGTATACATTCTTCTTTAAAGACGTTAAAGAAGAATTGAAACTTACAATTAACTCTATGAATAAGACTGTAAACCTAAAAATATCATTGTAGTATTTGATACTCCTTCAATATAATGTTTCATGTTTTACAAATATTTTAAATTAAAACAGTTTGGATCTAACTTGTGAATAAAACAAAATTTGATAATTAAATATTTTATTTTTCTACAAAACTAAGTATCTCATAACAAGAAGGAATTTAGGGGTTTGCTGGGGGCCAATCCCACTGACTCTTGGGGGGCTTCGCTACAAGGGGCTCCCAAGGCTTCCAATTAAGCATCTTCCTGGCTAGATTCAGTTCATTTTCTGCCTGAATAATAAGCTCTTCAGCCTGGCCACAGTTTATCTTCTGTTCAAGTTCATAAACATCTTTGGTCTGCAAGAGATATTTAAAAGTTTAATAACTTTTAGAACTCAAATCTATACACGATCTATGTAAAATTCCCTAAAGGCTGGTTTTACACTAGTTTTAAATTTTACCTATTTTCAGAAATCAAAATAGCAAGTGTCAAAGAGTACTCTACTATAGTTCTATGCATAAGAGTAATAGGACTATCCATACATATCTTTATAGTCCTATAAATATATACCCTAGTGGGCAGTTCAGTGACCACCCTTGGATCTAAACCATTTATTTAAATCAAGTAAAAACAGTCAGTGTTAAATTAGAAAGAGCATGAAAGTAGAGTAAACGCGGTCGAGATGCGAGCACTGCGCAAATTCTGCGGAGTGACGCTCGCGGACTGCGTTCGTAATACCGAAGTAAGAAAGAGAGTTGGTCTGAAAGAGAGTGTCGGCGTGAAGGTAAGGAAAGGAATGGTGGCTCCGGTGGTTTGGGAATGTGGAAAGCATGTATGATGAAAGAATGACTAAACAGGTATACAATGCAAGTGAATGGATGCAGAAGTCGCGGAAGGCCACGACACACCTTCCATGATCAAATTGATCGTGTATTAGCAGAAGGTGATGTCAGGAGCCTTAAGAACAGATGAGCCTGCATGACAAGAGCTATGAATGTCAAAGAAGCATGTGAGGTGAGTAAGAATAAGCCTGTATGGCGATCTGTTGTTCGTGCCTACTCCGCAAGGGACCTGGCGTGAAGTTATGTATGTATGTATGTATAACTAGCTGACCCGGCGAACTTCGTACCGCCATATTTTCTAAATTCCTTTCTTTGACTTTGTTTCATGACATAAAAACAAAATCGCCATAATCGGTCCAGGTGATTAGGAGGATTCTAGAACCCGATCTCAGCGCCACCTACCGGTTCTAATTGCAAATCTAAACCATCCGGGAACCCACTCAAACACACAAAAACAAAATCACCAAAATCGCTTCTGGTGATTAAGAGGATTCTAGAACCCGATCTTAGCGCCACCTAACGGTTCTAATTGCGAATCTAAACCATCCGGGAACCCACTCAAACAATCAAAAACAAAATCACCAAAATCGCTCCCGGTGATTAGGAGGATTCTAGAACCCAATCTCACCACCTACCGGCTCCAATCGTGGAAATAAACGATCCCAGGACCCACTAAAACACACACACAAAATTTCATCAAAATCAGTAGTCATTCTCAATTTATGTGCTTACCAACACATTTTGCGATTCATTTTTATATATAAGATATTGTGGTTTTCATTTTTTATGTATTTTGAGTAAGTCAATTAATAACAAATGTAAGTTGCTAAGTATTAACTCATACTCAACTCAGTACATAACTCAGTTTTTTTTATAAAAACTACCCTTTTTTACAATTTAATTTAAAAAAGTTTAGAAATTGTACACACTTGTTTGTTACATAACTCAGTTTATGAAACATAACAATTGTTTGTATGTATCCACTTCACACAAACTAAAACCCAAATACTGTTTATAATGTATGAAAACACACAATCAGTCTGTACACTTCTGTCTCTTTACTCTATGTATTACCATGATTGTTTTTTGTCACTCAAGAGTTGAAGAAGCAGTACCATACCACATGGCACTAAATTAAAAGTAAAAATTAATGATGGCATTTTTAACCATAAGTAAACATTTTTTTTTTTACTTATAGATATTATGTTTGGGATGTCAACATATTCTAACTTCAAGATTTATTATATTTAAATTTACATGTTTTGGTAAAATAGAAGGTGGTTGCTCAATTAACTAACAAAAATAACATTTGCATATTAGTGTTGGTATTTACAACTCAAATTTCACATCATAAAGTCCTTTCTCAACTAGCTTTCGGTGGTAGCCGAGCGGTCTAGCCATCTGGTGGTCGAGATTAACCAAAATAAACTCTGTTGTAAAGTGGCTGCAGGTCCAAGAACAGGTGTGATTTACATATATGTCCCCGTAATCATAAGTAATGAGCGGGGGAGGGGGAGGGCGGGGAGCAAAACTTACCCCTTCTGCAACTCCTATGTGGCGGAAATGTATAGTTCCTGAGTTATTAATGTTTTTGTCAATCTAACATCACTTCTGTTTTTCACTAATATATAAGATAAATAGTGAATGGTTACCAGTCGGTTCTGGTTCTGGCGCTTTGGTCTACACAAAACCTAACCTAACCGACTGTTTAAAACTCCATATATTTTAATTTTCGGATACATACAGTCTCCTATTCAAATAAATCCTGTCAAAAAACGTAAAAAAACGTCTCAGCGACAAAATTACCAAATCATTGTCGTGAATTTCAAACTTCGATAATTAATTGAATATGTATTTTTTCCACTCAAAACCAATTTCAGTTGTTATAAATAAGTCTTAAATATATTCCTAAACACATTAACCATTAAAATCATCCAGGAAATCATCCGGGGGGTTGGGTTTACATATATGTCCCCAGGTAATTAATTATCGAGGTTTGAAATTCACAACTATGATCTGGTCATTTTGTCGCCGAGACGTTTTTTTTACGTTTTTTGACGGGATTTATCGAAATAGGAGACTGTATGTATCCGAAAATTTAAATATATGGAGTTTTAAACAGTTGGTTAGGTTAGGTTTTGTGTAGACCAAAGCGCACGAGCCGAGCGAGCGAAGCGAGCGTGCCGCGGGAGCGGCCGGCGAGTGCCAGAACCGACTGGTAACCATTCACTATTTATTTTATATATTAGTGAAAAACAGAAGTGAGGTTAGATTGACAAAAACATTAATAACTCAGGAACTATACATTTCCGCCACATGGGAGTTGCAGAAGGGGTAAGTTTTCCTCCTTCCCCCTCATTACTTATGATTCCGGGGACATATATGTAAACCACACCCCATCCGGGGATATATATGTAAACCCAACCCCCAAGAACTAATTAAATCCCTCTTTTAATATTTTTTGTGATTTGTAAATAATACAGGAATATATATACAGAGCAAATATGAGAACTAGTATTTTTACTACATCCCAACCGACTTTCCTTAAAAAAATAGGTATTGTACAGCTTCTGCATATAAACTGGAGAAGTGATAAAATTTGACATGGTCTGATAATTATATATAATAACAGAAGATTTACCTGGGACAAAACAGCAGCTCTCTCACGAACTATTTGTTCTGTGTAACGTCTATATACCGAAGTTTCGGGCATTTTCTGTAGAGTACGTATAATTTTACCATAAAGTGCACCGAGCGTATGGTGCGCATTTGGGGCCACAGCTAAGCCCACAAGCCCTGTGGTCTGCAAAGAACAAGAACTTTTGTATTGGACAAAGAATTCGTAGCCCAATTGAAAACTGAGTTTTTAAATAATTGTCGGTAACAAGATTAATTAAGTAAATTTGTATCAGTTATCGTGATTTTATTTATATGCTGCATGTACCACTGTACCTTCTTCAACATTCCCATTTTTAAAAGCTGTTGATTAGATAATCTCCTAATTTTTCAAATTAAATAAATTCTGTCCGTCTGAGGAAAACGTCACCGTGACTGCCGTTGTTTGTCACTGTCAGACCGCAGACGGTTCCTTATGAAAATCAGTACCAAAGAGTACAGTGACCAGTACGCTACAAAAGAGGCTAGCAGAGGAACTGCACCCATATAGACGTGGTGGGTCTGAGTTGCACGCTTTGGCGAGCACGTGTCGCCCAAACCTCGGGCAAACTTAAGAGTGGCTTCATAGATAATACACTATCGGGTTCGTCCGCTAGTTGAAGGAAGCCTCGGGCCAGCTCCTCGACAGTGTCAAGACGCTAACAATGAGCCTCGGAAGCGCAGTATGGAGAACCTCCAGCTGAGTACGGAGCTAAACTTCTTGCGGGAAGAGATCACCTCCTACCGCCAGGAGTTCGAGGAGATGCGTAAAACATCCAAGGCTAGAGAGGCAAAACAGGCGAAGGCCGTTCTCATCGAGCCCTTCGACAGCGAGGAGCTTAAATACTCCAACGTTTTATTTGTCGGTCGTGGAGCTCACAATCGCCCAGTTCGCTGGGATGGAAAATCACCTGCTTCTCCAGTCCAAGGATAAGAAAAAGACAATGGCGCGCCCGGCTGAGAGGGTACCCACCACCCCTCCACTGGGACCCTGAAGACTTAGCTTACTGAGCACAGGTGCTTCTATAAATATCAGATAGTGAGATGTCTGTCTTCTCCTCAATGCCGCGAGTGCGACGCACTAGATACTGCGTTTAGTTCTGATGGAGTAGTTGAAAACGTCTTTACCAGAGTCTTGTCACACGCTACCCGATAGTTCTCGCCGCGGGTTGGTCCCACGCCACACTCAAGAGGGACTTAATATGCTACGAAACCTGTGAAGTGCCGAATATCTAAAACAGACTTTGTGGTGGATGGTTGCCGGTTTGTGGAATGAAAGTTAGTTTTGTGTAGCACATTTTATATTAAGAAGAGTGTACAATATAAAACACTAAAGCTGCGCGTAAACATTCTCGAGCATTTAAGATAACCGTGACAAGACTGTACTCGCGCGCTGACCGAAGCAGACTGTGTAGTGTGTACAGCGTTTAGCTGTCTGAACAAGAGGGGCGCGGTAAGGGCGACGCGGGCGGCGAGTACCGTAAAGGCGGCTTGCCACGGTTATGTCGCTTAGGCAGCCTGCTGGCCGCTACAACTTGGCTTAAAGGTCTAGAAATCAAGCCATAAAATAAAAAAAATGCTACGAAATGTATTCCCTGCGTTAGCAAAAAAAGAACGAACTGCACCCATGTACCCAAGAAGCTTATACATGTACCCTTATAGATTGTATTATAATAATAAAGAATATCAGCCAACTAAAGTCTATTCGTTAAATTCATATATTCCGTATTGATTTTTTTTTAGCAGTAATAATGATCGAGTTATCTCATAATCGCTTAGTCTTTAGACAGACTCCCACGCCCACCTCTAGTCTAAAATAAAGTAAAAAAAAGATCCAGGCATTCGTAGTGGGATGTTTCGATTTATTTGCGACTAATTTTAATTTGGATAATAAAATGTGGATTAGTTTATTTAAGAAAGGGTTCTAAGTATGTTTATAAATAATATAGTAGTGTATCTATTCCTGTTTCGTTTTTGTAATGCTCGGTAAACGCATGGATTCCTCAAAAAGTCTTTTAGTCGTCACGTCATATTTCTACAGAAACCTGTCAACATCATGCACATTTGCGATCTCTGAGTATTATCGTTATCATAATTGTTTAATATTTTCCAGGAAGTTATAAATTTTAAGGTAGGTATATAGTTACTTGCGTTACAAGTGCTAAATGTGCTTATTCCATCTATTTTTTCGTAAAAACATTGTAACACTTTCAGTTGAATCTTTGATCACTAAAACAATTTAAATCATGTCGCATTTATTTTATGTCTGCTTTGCTGTACACATTATTGCACACAACTATTGATATCTTTATTTTTTAATTTTTATTTAAAGCTGCCATTTTATGTCCGTTTTTTATAAGTCACACTGGAATTTACCCCACGACTGCGCCGCGGGTTAACCTCTAGTGCGTGCCTTTTGTTTAAAAAGCAGGCACTAATACAGGTTTCATTGTAGTACATTTTTATGTTAGTACTTTTCGCCCCTGGAAGTATAACTTCATTTTATATCGCAAACTGTCCCATCTCCCAGCAAGAACAATTTTCAGTATTTAAACTAATTTACAGCAAAACCGATCCAATACTCAAGTAGTTTTTCTGTAAAAGCTTTACAGATAGACAGCTCAAGTTACAATAGCACTTTTATAGATGATGAATTTTTACATCTTTAAACTTGAGATATGATTGGTCTCCCATACAAACTTTCATCCTCTATTTCTACCCATTCTAGTTTTATTTATATATCTACTGTCTATCTATCTATCTGAATACTTTATAATTGATAAAAATGACTGAAATGGCCAAAATAACCGAAGTGGCCAAAATGACAAAAATGAAACACAATATATCCTACTTTCTAGGATAACCTTTACATAAATCAAATTTTTCCACCCTCGCCCTTGAAAAAATGTATATATTTAGTTTCAGCCAAATCAGTCTTATTGTTTTTCAGTGAAAAGAGACAGAGAGAGGTAATTTCACATTTATAATATTATTAGGGATTACAATTTGCTCAGTCTTAGCCCTCATCAAATAATATGTACCTTATTCCCAAATACACTAAAACCTTTTATAAAAAAGAGAGTAAAATTAAGTTGTATATTTTTCAGTAATTTCATAATGGAGACATTACCAGCAACTCAAGATGATAGTTCTGGTGCAAACCCCAGTAGTATAAAGAGCGGAGATAGCAGCCCTGGGCAAAACAGTGGTAGGAGTTCACCGCCTCCAAACTGTGCAATCTGTCTTGGTACTTGCAAGAATAAATCTTTCACAGATTCATGCCTCCATCAGTTCTGTTTCAAATGTCTTCTTACTTGGAGTAAGGTAAATTATTATGAATATATTTGTCTAATTTGAAAAACAACTGTGACAACATGATACATTGAGTTAATATTTATTATTTTGTGGGATTAAAATAATCATAATAATTTTAGCTTTCAGTTTTAGGCAACAACATAGAACATGTTCTGAACCTAACTCTAACTATACTTTTGACAATGGATCAGTGTGGAAATCCAGGTAGTTAATATTACTATCTGGGCACATTCCCTATGGTTCTATGATGGTGAAGATGATAGAATATAGTTACCTAGGCAGTCTTGAAAGACTATTATAATAAAATTAGCTATAGTTAATAATACTATCCATTTAGAAATGGATTTCAATTATCTTTGCAGGAATGGAGAAAGAATACAATTTCCTCCACTTAAGTGGCCTGTTGTAAGAGGCGACAAAACAACCCACAGCCAGGTGGTGGGATACTTGTCTGTCTGGATAGTTACCACCCCTGGTCTACATCATGCCACCATAACGACATTGAGCTGTTCCAGCATTAGTGGCCAGATTTCAGTCTCCCTTTAGAGAGTGGTGCGCCTGGTGCTACCACTCTCTAAAGGCGGTGGTGTCTATTTACCATTATGCTGAACTTATGCAATTTAAAAATAAACCTAGCAAAACTATTTTTGGTTTATTATTATAATTTACAATTAACATTGACACTGATTTTTGAACCAGTTGTATTGTACTTTAGCCAGAAATGTATGAGATATAGATAACTATATGCTATATACAGAATTAATATTAATGAATCATGATTATGTTAAATTTTCATTATTGTCTTTCCTGTCATAGTATTTATTTGAGGTGGACATAGTGGCTGATGTGTCATTGTGTTCCTTGCTTGTATTGTGGCATACATCCTGAACAATACCATAATAATTCTTCATATCATTCTACATACAATCCAATCATATCTTTTTCCTTGATAATGACATATCCATCAGTCTTCCAGTTTAACACTGTCTTTATCACATGGTTACTGTCCCTACTGAGTATTTTAATCTTCTACCCCTCAGTTTGTCTGCTTGGAGTCTTAGCATTGGAAAATGTATTATTATTTATTGCCTGGTTTACAACTGTTTTAGAGCGCTCAGTCATTTTTAAATTTCCTATAAATATAATGCGGAAATTGTTTACTTACAACTTAACCAACACCTTACTGCAAACTTACTAAACTAAACAACAATGAAATGTACTGTAGTAAGGCACTGTCCTTAATACAGTACATGTAACTTTTACGACCATAAAAGTTACATGTTTCGCCTAGGTGTATGTCAAGTGTAGCTTAACACCTGAAACAATGGCCATGTTTCAAACAAATAAATTACTTCTAGTTTGTGACGATTTTTGTGTAAATGAGTAAGAGTAAGAAAATTCTCACACTTTCCCATTCATAATATTAATAGAAAGGTTTAAAATATGATGTTTGTAATATCAACTTTCCAGGTGAAGGCCGTGTGTCCACTATGCAAACAGAATTTCAGGTCCATAATCCATAATGTACGTTCTAATGATCAGTATGAGGAATATATGGTGGAACAGAGGCAGACGGAAGAAAGTGTGGAGAGGCTTCTAGATATAGACACCCTAACAATTCCAACAAGGAGATTTAGATACAGGTTAATATCATAATCCTTTTGCAGAAGGCTGCATAGCAATTAGTTTTTGTAGGAATAGTGTATATTGCAATTGCTCTCTGTTGCTGATTGAGAGCTACCATATCCGGGGCTTCATAACAAATGGGTGTACAGACAAATGTGTAGTTTTACACAAGAAACAAAACTAGTTGATTGTATAAGGCTGAAATTTGAAATACCCATCTATTTATGTACACCTGCATACTGGCAAGACTTTCTAAATTGTAACATGCATAGATTTTAGTAAACAACAAAAAGATGGCATTTTTGCGTATACACCCATTTGTTATGAAGCCTTCGATATAGTTTCAATACAACTATTCCTTGAGTGGCTTGTCAGGGATTATTTTTAAGATCCTTTACATCTAATCTTCTATCTTCTATCTTCTTATATATATATATATAATGAAAATGGTGTTCGTTTGAGGCTCAATCACGCTTAAACCACTGATCGTATCGACATGAAACTACCACCATTCGATGCGAAATTTTTCCTAGATGGTTTATGGCTATCTATCTATCTATATATATATAAGCAAAGTTTGTTTTCTTTGTCCGAGGTAAACTCGAAAACTACTGGACCGATCAGCATGAAACCACAACCATTCGACGTGGAATTAATCGTAGATGGTTATAGGCTATATATATTTTTCAAATTCTATGAGCCCTTTGCCATGTTTTCTCGATTTGTTTGTTTATTAATTTATTTGAATAAGGCGGTACGAAGTTCGCCGAGTCAGCTAGTATATACATATATGCATAATAATTAGTAGGTTGAGATTTCTAGTTTACAGACTTATTGAATAAGTGTTATTATACATATTCCAAATGTAATTTTCCTCTCTTTTTTAACTGTACAACTATTATGAATAACAGATAATAATAACTAACATAATAGAAAACAGAACACATCATTTTCTAGCTTTTGACCAACTCGTTAATAAGTTTAAGATGATATATTAATAATAGCTGATTGTTTTCTGTACTATTCCAATTAAAATAAGCTCAAGATTATATATTAGGTAGTTATCCTACGAAATTAATTTAGGGAACTGAATTTAAGGTCTTCTGTACTTCATTACATCTTTTTTCTTTTGAACTTAATCACTGGGAGTCCCCTTACTAGTGGGTATGATTCAACAAATACAAGCCAAAAAGAGCTTGGTCTCCATAAGGATATCAGTTATGTCGTTTTCATTGAATCAATGAGAACTATACCACTAACCCCACTATGTCGTAGGCATAAAGCTCTGGCCTGTATTTGCCGAATCCGTCCCAACTAGTGTAGGGGGACTCCCTAAATACTAGATATCAGATATAAATTGCCATTGAATAATATTGATTGGAATGTTGCAGGACAACATTCACGCTGCCCCGCCGCGAGACAATCGCCATCCAGCAGCTGCTGCTGCACTACCCGCTGGTGGCGGAGGCGTTCCCGCGCTCGCCGCCGCGCCGGCGCCGCTCGCCGGCCTCCTTCCGGCGCACCGTCTACCGGCACAACCTGTGGGCGCGCCCGCTGCCCGACTTCACCGGCCGCTTCAGGGACTGCTCGCCAGAGTTCTACAGGTATGTAACACGAACCTACTGCCACACTGCGAACATCTACCAATTCGGAGACTAGCGAAATCCGTGATCTAGGTGTGTGCCCTGATAGCAAGCTAACATTTCACGTTCATATCAATAAAATAGTCAATAAAGCTTCCAAGTCCCTTGGTTTCATATTTAGAATATCTAACTGCTTTATTGAGATAAAAACACTAACAATTTTATACTGTACCTATGTCAGATCTCATTTAGAATATGCATCTCATATATAGAACCCACGCTATCATAAATATATAGACCGTATTGAAAGTGTACAAAAGCGTTTTATTCGGTATTTATGTTATAGGGAAAGGATCCAGTACACTGGTGATATGTATTTTGATCTTTGTAAAAAGTTTCACCTCTTGCCACTGAAAGACCGACGAGATATTGCTGACTTTTTACTACTTCAAAAAATTATCACCTCTGATTTTGATTGTCCAGATCTCCTAAGTAAAGTCCACTTTAATATTCCTTCTAAATCTATACGATTCAATCAACCCATAAATGTACCTTTTTTCACTTTGAAGGTACAATGAGACGCAGATGCACCGCCTGGTGCCCTGGCTCGACCGAGAGTTGCACTACCTCCTGAATGAAAACCTTGGCCACATTTCATATGTGCTCAACCGAATATTAGAATTGCTCCGTCAGTATCACATGAACTCGTTTGAATTCCGCGATGAGATGCGCCGCTACTTAGGCGATCGCACCGAACATTTTCTACACGAGATGTACTGCTTCGCGTCGACACCTTACGACATGACCGGCTACGACCGCAACGTGCAGTACACGACGGACACGCGGATCTCGACTATGGTGAACGAGATCATTTCGAGTTCCGACTCCGAAGCGAGTGTAGATTCCGACATTATGATGGTGTCCAGCTCGGAGCCCTCGGAGGTGCACGCGGGCCCCTCGCGCATCCGCCCCGCCTCCGCGACAGCATCCGCGCCCGCGCCCGCCCCCGCTCCAGCTCCCGCATATCCGCACCACTATATACCGACCCCGCTCCTCCCGATGTCGTCACAGCCACCGCCTCCACCGCCTACGCAGAACGTTATCCCCATCGAAACCATCTCGCAGTCCGACTCTGACGATGATTCATCCGAGGTGATGGTCGTGGGGTACATCAAACCGCCGCAAGATCGCACCCCCGAGGTTGTCGATTTGCTCGGCTCGGACAGCGACGTGGTGGTGCAAGAGAGTCCTCAGCCGGAAAGGTCGTCCGAGGCTGAGCAGTCGCGGCTGCTCGTCAAGCTGAGCATGAAGATGCACCGGGCGAGGGAGAACGGCAACTCCGACAGCGACGACAGTTACCGGCCGCCGGCGCCGGCGAAGCGCAGGCGCACGACGCGCTCCGCCGACGCCGCCACCACCACCTCGGACACTTGCCGCACCACGCCCTCGCCCACTCTGTCCACGCTGGCCCCGCAGTCCCCCGCTGCCGCCAACCTCTGGGACAACTCGGGCGCCAGTTCCTCGTCTTCCCGTGACTGGTCGTCTTCGTCATCTTTCTGTTCGAATACGACCACTTCGAGTTCGAATTGCTCTAGCGCTGAAGATGACAGTAGCTGGAGTGACTCTAACACGAAGAAAAGTAAAGTCTCCAAAAGGAAAACTAAAAAGACGAGCAGTAAAGACAGTAATGCCAATCGAAGTCGCAAAAAATCTAAAAAACGAGTATCGCATACCCGTCATAAGTCAAAAAAGGACAAATGTAGTAAACGCAAATCTTATTCTGGCAAAGGCATCAAATCATCGAAAAAGTCTAATGATTCAAATGACGGAATTTTGGAAAGTCAGCCTTACACTAGTGATGAGCCACAGCCAGGCCCCAGTGGCACAGCGAGCAACCAAAAACATAAAAGTAGAGGTAAAGCAACAAAGAAAGGTATGGAAACTATTGGTATCTCAACACTTATTCAAAATATACAGAATGATTTAGAACAACTGAGGCAAAGTGGAACATCAGGCCACCAAAAACAAAAAACCAGAGATAAATCCTCAAAAAAATGTAAGGAAACAGTTAATGTTTCAACAATTATTCATAATACACAAAAATACCTTGAAGAACCACAACCAGTTGACTTCTGCACAACTGTCAAACAGAAAAATACTAAGGAGCTTGTTTGGAAAACAGCCGACTATGTACCTATACCTTCAACGCAAGTTAAAAATCATACCAATGAAGATCAGCAGCCTGGCCCCAGTGGAACATCAAGCAACCATAAACAAAAGTCTGTCCGAGAAAAGACCACAAAAAAGAATAAAGAAACTGTTAATGTATCAACACCAGTTTATGAAATGCAAAACTATAAAGAACAAGAGCCAAATAACAAAGGTCTCATTTCCAAAGAAAAACCTAATGGAGACCCTGTACTCTGGAGACCAATTTGCATTAAAAGTAATACCAATGAAGATGAACAACCTGGTCCAAGTGGCATATCAGGCAACCACAAGCATAGGTCAAATCGAGAGAAATCTTCAAAGAAACACGATGCTGTACAGGCAACAGCATCAGCGCAGATGGCGAAAGACAAAGACGAACAACCGGGGCCCAGTGGCTCTTCGAGCAACTACAAGTCTAAATCTAGTAGAGAGAAATCTCTTAAGAAATATAAGGAAAGTTCACCCAATTTAATGCAAAGCAATGAAGACGAGCCGGTATCAAGCTACAAACACAAATCTAGCAGAGATCGTAATCGACGGCTACCCGGCCGCGAGAATAAAAGACTGAAAAGTGTTGTAAATATTATGTACAGTAATAGTAATAAAAATGCAGGTGAAATAGATACACAAGGAAGCCCTGGTGGCCATTCAAATACTTCATCAAGTCATACATATAGTGACGGTAGAGCCAGAAAAGTACGTTACGAGTCCCCACCACCGCCGTCGAGTCCTGCTACTCGCCCACCGAGTTCAGACTCCGAAGACGACTTGCCACTAAATCTCACAATACAAAATTTAATTTCACATACATCACTGTCAAACAAGGAACAGATGTATAAATAAATTGTCATTCATAATATGTCATTCGTATGACCTATCATTTAATATAACTCAGTCTGTTGATCTCGAGTAGAACTTGGTTTCTTAATTAGCTGAATCAAGGACAGATGTCAGTTTAATTGATTTATGTGAATTCTAATATAAAGGTATTACAAAAGCCAGTTTTTTTATGTGATTGCTTCGGTAAAGAGGGGCTTACACAGGTCGATTTTAGTCATCAGCCGCATGCGGCCGGTCGCCCCGCGGCCAAACTTTGGGGCTTGCGGCCTTAGTCACCCGTGTAAACCTTACTTAACACAGATATTTGGGAATAGCGCGACCATAGTGCAATGATTTACAGACTCTATTTATTTTAGCAAGAGAATCATAGTCAAAGAAAATAAGTTTTAGATTGGACTATGAGTTGACAGGTATTGAAAAATTAATTATTTGTATTGTGTACATAGAAATATTTGTTCTATAGTCTACACGAGTACATGTAGTTTGGTATAATTAACTTTTAAAGTTATTTTTGTTACAAATAGCTCCATTATTACCAAGTAGAATTTATTAAGAGCTTTTAAAAAATATCATATTTAAGTTAACAAATAAATATACAAATGACTTGTTAAAATAAATAGGGTCTAATTTTCCCTTCGTTGATTATCGTCCACTTTAAAATGCGGAGTGGCACTTGTAAGCTGTGCCTCCGACAGCGGTGCGCGGGGTGGGGGGGGCGGGTACTTCGCTATTTGTATGAAGCGGTGCTTCTGCCTTGGCTGCCATTACAAAATAAAAAGCCCGATTTGAGACTTAAGAATGTCTGTAGAACGTAACTTATAACAAAACTGGAAGCCAATAACAATTAATTTATTTAATTAATTATATACATATTTTTTTACTATGGCCTTATATATTATTATAAGAAAGAAGAAAACAATGTTTATTTAGAACTACATACAAACCAAAACATACTTATTTAAAATAAGATAATACAACTGTGAAATAAAGTTCTAAATCGGTCCTAACTCTGCACTATGCTGGTTGACTCAACCAGCACTGGTCTTCCGCTAGGGCCGTTACAGTGACTCACGAATAGACAACACGAAACAAAGAAAATATGACGAGTATTATTGGAAATAAATGTAAAAATTAATCTATTATAAAAATAAACTATATAATTCATATCGTTTATTAAATATATCATACACTAGCTTCTGCCCGCGATTTCGTCCGCGTTGAATTTACTTTGGGCTAACGCTAACTTTAACCCGCGACTTTATTTACGTAGAAGTTGAAAATATTCTTAAATAATACGTACGTTAAGTTGTCACACATGATTTTTGCGAAACTTTAACCGTTTACGCAGCGATAGCTCTCAAAAGGAAAAAGACCCCCCGATTTTGAAACATTCTTCATTCGTGCTCCGTTCCTATTGGTCTTAGCGTGATGACATATAACCTATAGCCTTCCTCGATAAATGGGCTATCTAACACTGAAAGAGGTTGTCAAATCAGACCAGCGGTTCTTAAGATTAGCGCGTTCAAGCAAACAAACCCTTCAGCTTTATATATTAGTATAGGTAAAACATATTGACGGCCTCTGTGGTTGAGCGGGCTAAGCCTTTGCCGGCTTACCTCACTGCAACGCAGAGGGGAGCCTCCTGGTATAATAAATTTCGGAAACGTATTTTCTCCGTTATTTACCATGGTCTGGGTGCCTGGGATCGGCCCCAGAGTGGTCCGTTGTATATTACCCATAGCACAAGCGTAACTTGCTTAATTTTGGGATATACAATGTGTGTGTTTGTTTGTCTGCCGATTATATTTCAATTATTATTTTCCTCCAAATAATGAAACAATATTTTTTTTTTATTAATTCTGTCATGTCGTACTAATCTATGACGAAGTCCCAAAAACAGTCACGTTCTAAGGCTTCTTATTTTTAATTTTAGTGTTGACACCTAAAGGTTCCAGTTCGTTTACTCAATTCGATTCAAGAAAAAAAAATACATATCTGTCTATTCCAAAACCCTGCATTATTTATGTATTTATATTAAAATAAAACTATAATTCATAATTGTACATATATGTATTTTTTTAAACTATTGTATATATATTATAAGAGTGGAATTATAAAAAATTCAATACATTAATGGTAGTGCGTGTTAATGCACACGGTACGCAAAAGGCGATGTGAGAAAAAACTTTCGCGCTCCATATTTTATTTTATGAGAAATTTGTGTCACACATGAAGTGATTAACTAAAAGAAATCAACGATTACAAAATCATTAATTATAAATCGATTTCTCGTGATAATCGGTTAACTTGGTTAAAGATTTCGAGGTTTAAATCCCCAAATATGTTGTAATGAGAGATTGAATGAGAACTGTCAAATTGGGCTTTTTAGTTTATGATTGTTATAAATATTTCTGTAAATTCATAGAACTTAAATATAGGGGACAATATTCCATTGCTGACACCCCAGTACAATGATAGGCAACCCTTTATTAAAACATTATTTTTTTTTTGTACCCGCACAATGAAAATAATATTATATTTTCTTGAGTTTTCACGACTTGTATACATAATAAAACTACTTTTTAACGGTTAAAATGTAGTTTTATTAAATAATAATAATAATATTGTATGGGTACAAAGTAAAAATTATTAAGATTGTTTTAATATCTCGAATAGATTGACTGGGTAGCAATCATTGGGTGGGGTGCTAACAATAATATAGTTTACCCTAACTACTGAAATTTAGATAATACTTATTTGTAATCTCTCGCATAGAGAATTGACATTATTTTTGTAGTACTTTAATGCTTTAGTGGATTTGATATTAAAATATGTATATTGACTGTCCCTAGATGTATTGTATGCATATAAAATCTCCAAAATTGATTATTACTCATAGAAGATTACACAATAAAGACTTATAGTATTACACAAAATATAATTCAGATCAGCAGTTTTCGTTTGCGTAGACAAGTATCCGACATGTAAATAATATATATTTTTTTATTGCGGAGTTCAGCAGACAGGCAGACGGCCCACTTGGTGGAAATCGGTTATCATCGCCTATGGACATTTGCAACACCAAAGGTGCTACAAATGTGATGGTGCTCTCTTAAGCGAGACTGGAACCTGGTCACTAATGCCGGAACACAACTCAAGTTTGTTATGGCGACATACTTTAGACCAGGGGTGGTAGCCATCCAGTCGGCCAAATGCCCTACCACCTGGCTGTGGGTTGTTTTGTCGCCTCTCACGACAAGCCGCCCGGCCGCAGGAAATTGTATTCTTTCTCCGTTACTGCACGGACAAAAATTAATAATAGTAATATTGAGCTTTATTCGCAATGGCCAAAAGCAGATTGTTTCGTTCTTAGCTCTGTCCCCCGCTCACATGTTTTCGTACATTGTCGCGTGTATTAAAATTAGATTACTGCGCAGGTATATCGGGAGGAAGTATTAGTTGTGTAGTACTTGTACTATATGTGATATTTATTTTAGAAAATACAATATATTCTAAATAAAATATAATCTAAAAAATCGTCTTAGCTGACTATGGTACTTAGAAATAAGGCTCCAAAGACGGACCTCCTCACAATGCGGGCCGAGTCCAGCAGAGATGCCTTATTAGATTTATAAATTCAACTTGAATGTCACTCATTACTTATTGACGCTTGAGATCTGACTAAATTTAAAAGTTTTTCATAAAATACGATGTCTTTTGTATCCGAAAATACTATTAATTTAGGCGGATTAACATCTTAGACGTCGATTGTCTAGTGACTTTCTAGGTTACGGGTCTATAACTGTAAGGAAAACATATAACGAATGACAGCCCGTTGAATACAAAAAACTGGATTTTCAAGCATTAGATGAAACTTTAAAAATTGTATGAATAACGAATGATCGATTGTTCCGCTTTTTACTGAATCAGTTTATAATTTAGTGGCTAGCTATTATTTTATTTGCTAAAAGAAAAATCGCATTTGAATTCTACATTTTTGTTGTCCACCTTGCTTCATGTCTTGATATTATATATTATTATTTAATACACTATTCAATTATAATTGATTTTGATTGTTTCAATTTCGTGCAGTTATGTTAAAACTTACAGATTTGATATTACGTCCGCACCCAATTGTAGTCGCTTTGATTCAGCAACAGATCACATGTGCTATTTAAAAACCTAACAAGTGACATTGTTTTTAAATTAATGTTTGTGTATTTATTGTCTTATTAAGCATATGATGCTGATGTATTGTGTTTGCCAAATCATGTAGAGACTATCCAAATATGTTATTGTTCCGAATGAGTTTCATGAATAATTTTGAAATTGCAAATCATTGAAGTTAATAACCATTTTTTGTAATGCGGTATAAAATTTCTTGAAATACACTTGCTAGGTTTTGAAATGCCACATAGACGTCTACACAATTTGTGATTCAAATTTCATACATCAAGGACAGTCGATGTTTTATATTTTCAATTGAAAACTATCTATTATCGATTGTTTCACTAGATTCATTACACTAATTATTTTTTATTGTAATACGGGTATTTAATTAGAACATTTAACTGATAGTCCATGTAATACGGGAAAGGAATACCAGAAAGTTGCACATAATAACGCCCCTTTCGTCTTATTTACTCAAATTACAATGCCTCTGGATTATTAATAGTCGACCATACACAAATTTTCACCAGGGCTGTTTTTAGATATCCAAGTTGGTTATTATACCTTTTGTGTGTATTATACATTTTCTTTGTACAAAGTAATATACAGTATAAAATATATTATAATTCCTATCGGCATTTTTTTGGCGCACTTATAGCGGGTCGTTTTCTGACATGTAAATAATCGAATAAAGTTCGCAAGAGCAAAAGGTCTTGTTTGCTATGCACTCTTTGCTCTGTGTCACATACAAGATTTGTTTGTCGCTTGTATTGTATAAAATTGGTGTATTGCGCAGGTACATCATGAGGAATTATTAGTTATGTAAATCTGAACCATCGTACTTTATAATAGTGTGTTTGGACTTTTCTACAACTTAAAAATAATTCATGGTGAAATAGCTATTTCGTAGGTATAGTTTTTGTGTTATTTAAATAATCATCGTTGTAATGTGCAATTTTATGATTCCATGGGCTTAATGAGATCACGAGATAGCCGCCATGTAAAGTGGATTCTGGCCTTCGAAGATGATTATTATGACAAACTGTAATTTCAAATAAATAAATTAATGACTATGTAAAATTGTGTTTTGTTTATAAACCTCCTTAGGGGACCATCCATAAATAACGTCACACGGTAAGGGGGACAGAGGGTCGATAAAGTGTGACATTGTGCGACGGGTAGCAGGGGCCCTAAATTTCGTGAGGTCACATTTCAAAATCTATTTATATTTATATTTTAAAAAATTGAACTATGTACGAAACTTACTCGACAAATGTTCAACTCTTTTTGTATGAGCATGGTGTTTAAATTATAAAAAAAAATTAATGGAAATAAAACTAATTATGGAGCTACTGGTTTGATTTAATCTCTTGATGTAAAATTGCAAAATATGTGATGTCACATTACGGAGGGAGGGGTAGTCACGTACTAACGAACGTGACCAGCCGTGACGAGGACGGGAGAGGGTCGAAAAATCGTGAAATTCCTGGTCAATTGTGTTCATTTTATGGGTAGGTCATTAGAGCTTTTCTTCATACCATGCCAAAACTTTCGGAATAAAATGCATTCCATGGATATGTTCTTTGTCAAAAGTACACATTGAATTTAACTTCGCTCACGTAAACTGTTTGTTCTGTGGGTGTATTCCATATAAACTATCCCATTTTGGGATAAAAACTGTCATAGATCGAAAGTACCTACAAATATGGTTTATTCCTACGGTCATGAAAAAGGAATCCGAATCTAGACAAACACTTTTGAGTATTATTAGAATGGTCATGGAAAAGGTTAATTAAAATGATAATCGTGCAGTACAAAATGTAACTTTTCAACCAAATTCAATCAATTTGGTTTAAAGCAAATGCGCCCATTATCTGGCGAACTTTCCCGAAAATACTGTAAAAAGTGAATTGTTCGCTTTATTTAATCTAACTGCTATTTGCACTAAATTAAAGGATACCATCTCAGGCAATAAACTTTATAGATTGGCTATTAATTTTGCATTCGATACTTTAATAACTCAAAAGTTAGCTTTCAGTAAATTAATAAAATATTTAAAACTTGTCCGGTTTTCATTAACTATGGTCGGTTGATGAATGGTGAAGATCATAAAATAATAAATGTCTATTATTCAGATGCCTTTGGTGAAGATGGTGTGTGGATTCTATTTGAAAAATCCCGGTTTCATAAATGAATAACTATACTCGTATGTAGCTTGCTCACGCGTTGAGAATCTGTTTGACTCGTTTGCGTACGCACCAGACGGAAAACAGATTACAAAATTAAACACTTTGCAGCTGTAGTATACTTAAAAGAATTTAATAGGGAACAGTATTAATACTTCATAATAAAATTACAATTCATTTACTCAAATCTAAAATCTTACATTATAACAATAATACATATCTAGGTATTTTATCATATTTCTACAGAAGACGCGTGTACGTATAGTAACTTCAGTGCTCTAGTAGCATGCATGTCTACATGACTGTGTCATATAACCAATTATTCCTACAATTTCAGGCTTTTTCAAAGTGCAGCGCAGAGACAGCTCAGAAAATAAAATGTTTTAAAAAGTACCGATTTACTGAACAGCTATCTAGAGCCGAGTACTCATTTGCGAGCCGTAAACTGTAACCGAGCGGATACAGTAACGTGCTCTAATGTGTACGACAAAAACGATCTTCGATCGCTACGCCCAACGAGCCGCGTACTCATTAGCAAGCTGCAACTGTAACCAGATACAGTAACGAGGTGTGATACAGGCTAGTGTGTACCTAAGTGGCTCGCGAGCGCCCTTTGATGCGCGGCAAAAACCGACAATCACACATGATTTTTGGTTATAGTAATGTGCAACGGATACAATTACGAAAGTGAGTGCATGGTTACTGGCTAGTTGAGAGCTCGCCGCTTCCGCTTGAGCTCGCTATCTAATCATTCCTCCCTATAATCCTGCGTAGTAAACAAATTTTAATACACGCGACATTGTACGAAATCGTGACAGGGCTAAGAATACATAGCAAGCAACACTCTGTCTTTAACCCTCGCGAATAAAGTTCAATCTAGATTATTTACACAACGGAAACGGATCCTCGATAAATGCTTAAATGAAAACTGCTGATCGGAATTATATTTTGCGAAATACGATTTTTGGTTACAGTATCTGCAATGGTTACGGTTACGGCTCGCACGTGAGTACGCGGCCTAAGTAATGCTATAACGTCGTTTATGTTCCTCAATATTAAAAGTTGAATTCGTTTTTGCAGGGGCCCAATTCTGCTATTTCAATATCTTGGTATTCTGAAGATATTCTAAGTACGATTCCATTGTGGTGATGTAAAAAATTCGTTTTCTACGAAATCCATAATATCTTCTAGATAGGTCGCTACGGAATAAGAGTAAAACAAGTTTAGTATTACCATTACCATTAGCATAGCATGGCATTAGCCGAAATTAATATTGACAAGCTACCAAAATTTGATATGTTTATTTCGCTTCTAAACATTAAAGATAGAGTGGCGAGATTGGAGTTAACAGAATACCTAAATTAGGCAAACCTACGATTGACACGATAATGTCCGGCGATTTTGTCGAGATAAGTAATAGCAGCATTGGGCCCCAGAAGTTCTACATTTTGCTGATCACGTCGAAAGTTGTCTCTTTTTATTTCCTGATTGTTACCCATTAGGTTTACATGCTGTCAGAAAAAGCTTGTTGGACATAAATCGAATTTCTAATTAATTGCTTTTAGAAAAATAGTTGAAATGATATATCGATGTAGATTAGGAATAAAGTTTATTTATATGACAATGTTATTTGTACCATTGTTGGCACCTCACCTAATATTTGGCACCTAGTCAATTTACTCAAGATATTCATAAATCTTAATATTTTTTACTTTGTAGCTAAACAATAATGTTGTTATTATTATTGTATGGCTACGAAAGAAAATGTATGTAAATTTATTAAAGTTTTGACTAGATTAATATGGCGCAAATCATCGATTCACCAACAATGGTATACATAGTATCTCTTAGTTATAAGTACTACAGGTATTAACACTTTCTATCACTACGTTTTAAAATATGAATGAAATTTGTTACTATGGCATATTGTCCGAGCTCTTTCTCAAGGCGTGCTTACATCGATACTAATTGATGCGTAACTAACTGTACGAGTTCTTACAAGAACATCATTTAACAACCTATTTTATCATTTTAAATTGTATCATGTAGCATTACATAATGTTTTCAACATTATTTCCACTCCTAATTAACGTAATAGTTATTTTCAACACATTTACTCAAAAAATGCATTTAACGAAGCCTGTTATACATTGTTCGAATGTTAAAAATTACGCACCACACAATGGAACGTGTGGTAAAATAGGTACTCTCGCATAAGTAACTATTTTCGCACGCTGTGCAAGGGATTTTTGAGCAAATGTGTTGAAAATGTTTTTTTATTATTTAAATATTCATTGATCTTAAAGTTAATTAAGCTCCTTGAGTGCTGCCACAAATTTTAAGTTATCAATACTGATTATTTTTAATCAATATATTTTTCGTCTTTACACATGTTTCTTGAGTGCATTTACATATTAGGTCAACACAGTGATAGTGCCTGTATCTTAATTTTAAGAAGATTATATTGTGTAAGGAAACGCTAAGATATTTTCAAAATGATTGTACATAATATTACTTTCTTATATTAGGGATTACCTTAAGACTAGTGTGAGGTAATTATACCTGGCTGACTGAATATATAAAGTACAATTTATGTACTAAAATACATACAAATCCAAACTTACGACTATATAGGGATATGAATTTCGGTAAAGGAAATCAGTAGCTTTCAAGTTCGGTTTTATTTTTATTTTATGTTGCTACTAAAGACACGTTGCAATGGTCATAAATTAGCTTAGGCTTTCATAGCGTAAATACTGAGCAGAATTAAAACAATACAATACATAAAAAAATAAATCTATGTTCATATAATGTAATATTATAACATTTATTTATAAGCATTTTTTAAATACCTATTTTTAGGAATTGGGCACGAAGGTCTTCTCAAAACGTTTTATTATAGGGTAATAAATTTACATGCAAATTTTTATACCTTAAGGCCGTGGGTTGATCAATGGCCCTTTTTATACTAACTTTATAATTTATAAGTATATTATAATAGTTTCCTGTTTTGTCAGTAACAAAGAACTACTATCGGTGTCGACCCCCCGCTTTCAGGACGCTAAGACTTCTCGCAATATTCTCTCTTCCTCGTCAATAGTAACATTATCAGTGAAACTACCACTAAGAACTAGCTATTATAGACAATTTGAAAAACTTTCTTCCACAAACGGGCAATGTAACGCAAAATAAAATTTTCAAATCGTTAACGCAATTTCTGAGTTTAACGCGTTCAAATGAAACGGCTCTTTAGCTTTGCTATTTACTACCTATATATCACATATCTTCAAGATCAGCTATTATATTAGCATACTATCTAGAAAGCTTCTCTAGATAATATTAGATCTTCTGCTATTCCGTGTTCACGTCTAACTTAACGCACAGGGTTACCAACAATCAAAAATATTAAAACCTTTATTAAAATATTTTTAAAATTTGGTAACCATGCGCGTTAAGTTATCGTGAACGGGGAATATCATGACTACGCAAAGATAACCAAAACCAGAACCGTTAATAAATGCATGTCTTTCAAGACCACGGGGCATAAAAATGGACCCGGACTTTTGGAGGGCTTGCGTGGGGCCCTGAGAAGGACAACATATAGAGGCCCCATGACAAATTAATGTAATTATGGCGTGACACTGACCGGCGATTATCTCTGTCTACACCATATAAAAATGCACCCAAGCACAAGCCCTGGTCAGTGCAGGACTATTGTAGGAAAAGAGAACAAAAGGTACCGGATTATTAGAATGAACTACTAGTGGATCGAAGCATCTGGGTTATGGGGACTATGGCGTCTGCCCGTCTCAATGTTCGGGGAACATGGAAAAATGGGCAGACAGTGACTCGCCACTCACTGGATGGGCAGTTAATTGGAAAAATGGGCAGACGGTGGCTCGCCACTCACTGGATGGGTAGTTAATTATTATTACAAGTTACAAGTACATAATGGGACGTACGTACGTTCACCAGAAACACGAAGACATTAAAGGAAATCTATACATTCTCGAGGATACGTGAAGCCAGCGAACCCATCATTCGTGGACGTGGACACGTAGATTTACCCAAGTCCAGTTTTAGAGTTATTACGCTCAATAGGATTTTCTTTTTTAAGCATGTCGTAATAAACTATGTAAGGTCTTTAGAAAATATCAGTCGCTGTACATTAAAAATATTAAAAGACTAACGAATTTTCCCGTAACCTGTGAAGGCACTTTTAATTAGTCACATTATTTTTAATACTTGTCACACTGCCCGAATACGTTCACAAAATTACTACCTACGTATCAATACAACATGACAATGGCGGACGGCATAAATCGCTGAGCGACTGAGTAACTTTCATTATCAAAATATCGCTGACCAATGACCTTCGTTACATTATAACACGTGAAAACCCAATAAACATTAAACAAAGGGATGAGGAGACATAAATAGAGAGAAATAAATTATATTCTTTCTAAACAATTTATCAATTAAGGCCTGCCATCCATTATTAATTGCTAGTTTATGAGTTGATAAAAAGTATATAAGTATCATATATGTATTTGTATCTGATCAATTTTAACGATAATTCAATAAATGATCTGCAATTACTCAGAATACTAAAGTAAGTTTACTTAAAGTTAGAGAGAGTTAAAGACATATAAATTATTAAAATCGACAAATTTTTTATATTTTGAAATAAATAAATCAATTACATTTTTTATGCTTTTAACCTATTTGTGTCTTATTTTCTCTAATTTTAGGCTTAAATTCAACCAATTATTCTGATTAATTATGATAACATAGTTTATAGTCGAATAGAAGTATTTTGTTTTTTTTTTACATAGTACAAAACAAAGTCACTTTCCGCGTATGTCTGTCTGTATATACGCTAACTCCTAAACCACGCAACGGATTTTATGCTGTTTTCACCAGTTAGATTATTTTCCAATTAAAGTTTATATATTAAAAAACCTGATTAAGTTTTTATGTAATTAAATAGAGCTCCTTCCTAGGTTTCGAGCTAGCTGCGGGGGAAAACTCTAGTATAGTATCAAAATATGCATTGTGCAATGCAAAACGTCGAATTCAGAACCAGACCTTGGAACTGCATTTTTTTATTCCTTTTTTGTCTATATTGTTACAATATAGATACTTGTTAATAATTTGACCAAAAATATATTAAATAAATTATCCGTGCAGGAACACCAAACGTAGAAAGAATACAAAACAACCCACAGACAGGTGGTAGGGTATTTGACCGTCTAGATGGCTACCACCCCTGGTCTAGAGTATAGGGCCATAACAACCTGGAGTTGTGTTTCGGCGTTAGTAGTCAGGTTCCAGTCCCCCTTTAGAGAGCCGCAGCACCTTTGATGTTACAAATGTCCAAAGGCGATGGTAACCGCTTTCCATCGTACAATAACAAACAATGTAGTTACAAGATCCTGTACTGACGCCGACGATATTACTGTACAGATTTATACGACACACTTCGCGCAACAATATATTGAAGAAGGTCATAGTGATATCACTATATAATATTCTATTATATATAAGCCCATAAATGTCCCACTGCTGGTCTCGGGCGTTCCCATTTTATTGTAAGGGCAGTTTATCAGCCATACTTGTCCCAGCCGGATCTGCGGTAGTCACACATCGGTTATTCCGACTTGCTAGTGTCATTACGATGTTTTTTTTACACATTCAGCACATGATAACTATAAAAATACGTATATTAGGTCAGAAATCTGCCAAGCGATGCAAACTTCCCGGCCAGGACTCGAACCTACATCGTTTGAAACGCGAAAATAATAGTCACCAACTACTACGGCCAATTATCTATTACTTTTATTATTCCTATATATCGTTACCAAAACCAAAAAAATCACACATAAAAGCCAGTGAGCAATCCATTTTACATTCTATAAATTAATATTATTACAACTCGATTTAGATTTATTTTCGTATTCAATAATACATAATTATACATACTAATAAAATCTTATTATATTTCATTTTTAATTGTTAGCACCGTAAGCCAATTTATCAATTAATTAATTTATGGCGTAAACTATATCGATAAACGTTTTATAAACACAATCTTTTTAAATAATTCACTGTATACATTAAAAATAACAAAGCAACACAAATTACACATTACAAAGCCAACAACTTGGTTGAAACTTAAAATCATAACCAATTTAAAGCATATAAGGGAAACTATAATATTGTTGGCACCCCTCCAGTTATTGACGCCCTATCGATCTATTAAAGATATTGAGAAATCTTAGAGCTTTTTTTATTTTACGCCTATTCAATAAAAAATAATATTATTATTATTGTATGGCTATAAAGTAAAATAATCAATCATGCATTAATTAATTAACAATGGTATAGTTAACCCTATATATCTTATGCCCGGTGTCTGAGGTACTTTTAACTGTAGTTTATCTGATCGTTAGCGTTGGTTCAATAACTTATAACTGCCTCTTCAACTAGCTAATTTTGCAAGCTATGTTACCTTTAGTCTTTTATGGATATTCTCATTTCTGATTCTATCCATAAGAGAAACACCTGACATAGCACGTTGAGCGACTTAGAATTTGTATGGTCCAGGCCTACCGTCAGTGACCATGCCTCCGCACCGTATCATAATAGGTAGCACGCACTGCTCGCAGACTTTCGTCTTCAACCATTGCGGATTGGTGGACGAGAGACCTGCCGAAAATTACCGAATCCTGCCGAATTTGTCACAACATAAGTTGTCTACGAACACAATTTCTTTTGTTTTGTATGCTACGAGCTTGCTGCGCCTGAATACTCCTACTCTCTATTTTATAACGAAGTCTCCAAAAATGTGCACTTTGTAACAATCAGTGATCAAAAAATACAATGCGAGGGGGTTAAAATCAAAGACGCCTCTTCAACTGATTTTTTTTAGCCAATATTTGTTGGCAAGCTAGACAAGACAAGACAACACTATTATTTTGAACATTCTTCATTTTGTACATCCAGTATCTCTAACCAGTGTCAAGTAAGTAGAACAATTTTCTAAGCAAAAGCCAAGTTGGGATTTTCAACACAAAACTAAATACTCTTTGTGTTAACGGGCGATCTCCGCAACAATATCACTATTGTCCACTTTTCACCAGCACTAACACTTTTTCAAAGTAAAGCTGCACAGCAAAACATCGCCCTTCTAGTAGTAGTACTAGAATTCGCCACAAAGGCAGGCAAAGGAATCTTAGTCCATACAGCCAATTCTGATGTTTAAGTCTTCGTATAGGTAGCGCAGTTGAAATAAGCTACAACTGACGCCATTCCACGGAGTCCTTGTCAAAATTTGAAAGACCACATTTGACTATACAATTGACATATCTCACAAAAATACATAATTTCTACGTAAAAGTTATCAATATCCTACAACTATTGTTAATTTTAAAGTAAATTAACACATTTTTAGAAAATACAACTGCACAGCATAGGGTCCCCTTTCAGGTTCCGCGAAAGGACTCGTATCACTCTTCAAGTTACCGCCAAAGACTTTTGAATTCGCCTGTAAACGCGCTATTGAACCAGAATTATATAAACAGGTCCAGCCTGGAGATACAACCACGTTCGCGCCTGTGTGTACACAAATTAATTATGCGAGGCGTTCATTAGCAACCGACAAAATTTAAATTCACTACAAACCTTTTACGAACGCGAATGATAATTTGTACGCGCCATTTTTATTTTGTAAAATATTGAAATATTACATATTATATGATGTATTTGCTTCATTGAAGAGTTCCTACGTTAAAACACAAGATTACTTTATTTACTAAGGTTAACGTTGAGTAAAAAATAAACAGCATAAACACAACAATTTAAAATCAACACAGAGGCGCTTTTATTTCTAAACCCCTCATAATATAATTTACGTTGCAAATTTCATTTCAACAACCTGTTGCTTGTTTTATGCCTATTACTAATAAAAGGTAAGTTTAAAATAATATTATAATTAATTACTTACTAAGTTAAGTAATTAATTATAAAATAATAATTAATTACTTAACTTTAAAATACAATTTCATTGTAAGACTGGCCTATTGTAACACTCACATCAATGTATGATACGGTTTATGGATTTATGATATAATCATGATACAACAACAAAATACTTATATAATATAAATAATACATACAATATAAAGGACGTGGAGGCATTTATAATTGTGGGGAATTAGGAGGGGTTCACTTCGACGACAGTGTTCATGTGCTGAGGATGAGGTTTGAACTCGACCACTTCCTTCCAGACTAGCTCTGAAAGATAGACATTTTCATGAATATATTTTACAGGTAAATAAATCTTCACAGTATTATCCCCGCAAATTGCTAATGCGCTGGAACCTTGTCAAATTAACATTCACGTGACGTCATCCGCAACTCGATATGTACGCGTACTCGCCGGCCAGTGATGCTAACGGTGCTGAGTGTTCGGCTACGGTTACGTCACCAAAATGGCGGCCAGGCGCAATAGTAATTTGCGGGGATAATATACGAATATGAAAACTTTCAATCAACATCTTACTATTCAAAACAAATTTTATAACTTAAATCAATCATAAATTGAAAGTTTTGACAAGTTTCTTTTCAATTTCATTAAAGCAAAGCAACTGAATGAGAGCTAATTACGACTCTTCTATAAGTGCCATATCTCATTGGATGTCATGGCAGTGACGCCAGCAGCGCTTCTTTGGCTACCCTTGGCTTCCGTGACATGCCAAAACTAGCCGCCAAAGTGGATGCCAGAAGAGATTAATATCCCTTGTTCACGTCACCAAAATGGACGTCGGAATAGATCACGCTTGTCATCCTTTACCGTCATAGGCAAATTAAAAGAAAAATCTTTCGGTATCGAACGCCATTTTAATAAAATAATGAATTTTATTAGGCCGAATGAGAGAGCATTGGTCATTCGCGTTTGTTTTCTTGAAAGCGCCGTCAGTGTGGCGTCGCCAAGTAAGGTTGGGTTAGATATATTGTAATACTGTTACGAGTTGCGAGACTCGAATTAAAATGCCAGTAGAATTATTATAAAGTTTATTAGAACTGCACAAACACGTATAACACAGGTACAATAATAACCGAACACAACAAATCCAAACGTAATGCAGAAGGTCGTAATTCAATAAAACGCGCTAAGTCCGTCACTAATGGATTACCGAATGTAGTAACACACGTCTCGCATCGATCGTGGTTCTCGATCGACTGCCCCCTCCCTCAATCGGGCCATTGTTTTATACTGCACAAATACAATATGTCCGCCCGGCAAGGTGGGCCGAATTTCCAAGAATCAGCTTGTACTTTAAAATCCGTAGCATCTGGCTGTTTCCAATACAACCATAGGCCGTATGCCAATAATTAAACAAAATAAGACGATTATAAAAGAATTACAATAGTTTCAATGTTATTAGTTATAAGTGTAAATTCCGACGGGTAATAAATGTGCTTTGTTTCAGATATGCAGGTGGATTTTGTTTTTGTCGGGATCTGAGTTTTAACAATACAATTTGATATGTTTTGATTGGCACCACTGATGGTGTCACTGCCATGACATCCTAATCGGATATAGCCCTAAATAAACGGACTGGTGGCTCCAACTGTGCAAATGCAGAATTTGTCACTAGTTATGTTTTTTATTGGACGATTGTTATTGCTTAGCATTATTCTACTATAGTTAAAAGATATGATAAGGAACAGTGTGATAAGAGAACACTTTGGATTGAAAAAAGATATAGTGAAAAGAGTTGAAAAAGGAATAATATGAAGGTGATTTGGGCATATAGAGACAATGGACGAAAGTAGAATCACCAAACAAGTGTATGGCAGCAGTGTGAATTGTTGCCGGTAGACCGCGAAGTGCTCACCATGATCAAATCGCAGACGTGTAAGCAAAGAAAGGTCAAGTAACAAGCACCACACAAGCTGCATGTCTCAAGAGATTAATGAAAGAGATGAAGCCAAAGGTGTTGTATATCAATTATCAGGATCGTAGCACGTGTACGTTTATCGTCTCTGCCTACCTTTATAGGAAACTATAGTTTACCCCGCGGCGTACCTCTTGTTTAAACAGCCGGCGTTAAAACAGGTTAAATTGTTTTATATTTTTATATTGGTGCTAATTGCCCTCCATAAGATTTACTTTTTATTTATTTATTTATATCGCAAACTATTCCATCTCCCGGGATTAAAAGTATCTATGTCGATTTTCGGTATTTAGACAGACAGATCGAGTTACTATCGCACTTTTTTCTATAGATTATGAATTTTTATATCTATAAACTTGAGAAACGATTAGTCTCTCACTCAAACGTTCATCTATTTTAGTTTTATTTTTGCGATAAAAAGTATGACCACAATGGTCAAAATGACCGAATTAGTCAAAATGACCGACATGGCCAAAATGACCAAAAAGACTAAAATGGCCAAAAAGGCCAAAATGACCGACATGCCCAAAATTACCAAAAAGCCCACAGTGACCGACATGGCCAAAATGACGGAATAGGCAAAAACGACCAAAAAGGCCAAAATTATCAAAATGACCAAAAAGGCCAAAATGACCGACATGGCCAAAATGACCAAAAAGGCCACAGTGACCGACGTGGCCAAAATGACGGAATAGGCACAAACGACCAAAAAGGCCAAAATGACCAAAATGATCAAAATGGTCAAAATGACCAAAAAGGCCAAAATGACCGACATGGCCAAAAAGGCCACAGTGACCGACATGGTCAAAAAGACCAAAAAGGCCAAAATAACCAACATGGCCACAATGACCGAAAAGGCCAAAGTGACCGACATGGCCAAAATGAGTAAAAAGGCCATAAAAAATAAAAACTTCGTTTAAAAAAACCGACTTCAAAAACGAAAAAACTAAAATGTATAAAATAACTTATTTCTAAAGCTATTAAATATTAATATATATTATCTAAAACATCTTAAGGTCACTGTGGTCTTTTGGTCATTTAGACCATTTTGGCCTTTTTGGTCAAGTTTTGTAATTTATTTTGTTGACAGATAGACGGGGGATGGTATATATAATTAGCGATATAAAATGAAGTGAATCTTCCGTGGGCAAATACATAAAAATGTAATATAATATAACCTGTAGCACTTGCTCTATAAACAAGAGACACGTACTAGAGGTTAACTGTAGTATGGATATATATGTTTACTTACCCTTCCACTTGTCAACGGGCAACTCCATATCTTCGAAGCTCTGATCATATTGCGCTGAGACTGGTTCGTCGGTCGGATCTGCATATTGCGCCAGGTACTCATGGGCCAAAGCCTGCTCTGCTGTTATACGCCTAAGGCAAGAAAAAACTCCTTAATATTATTATAATTAAAAATATGCTAATACCGATTTAAGTCCTTTTTTGATTTGTCATTTCTAGTTTGACCATAAATCAAGTTAAAGACACGTTTAGATTCTATACAACGGAGCTTTTATTTGGGGCTATGAAAACCAGAATGGTATTTGACATTTGATTCTGCCCTAATTTTTGAGAAAATCGATATTATCATTTGTCATAATCATATTATATTCGTCATTTATGTCCCACTTCGGTAAGTATATCTCTCTTTATAGCTAAACAAGTTCACTTTTGCTGTAACAGTCTTGTATTATTCTTGTAACGAGTTGCAGGACTCGAATTAAAATGGCGTTGGAATTATTATAGCAATTATCAGAACTCTACAAACACGTGTAATAAAGGTACAAATATAACTGTACACAACCAGGCCAAACGTATTGCACGATTCAATCACACGCGCAAAGTCCGTCACTAAATATATTACCGAATGTAATACACACGTCTTGTTTCGCTTGTGCTTATAGCTCGACTGCCGATCTTTCCATTGGGGCATTGCTTTATACTGCAAAAATACAATATGTCTCAGGGCCGCGTAGACTAAATTTCTTAGAATCATACCTGGCTAATGACTACCATGAAAATTTACAATACAAAGTAAACAAAAGAAGTCCAAAGAAAGAAAAGGTAATAAAATGTCTACAGGTACGCAGGTGTGAATTTGTAGAGATTTCATAAAAAACAAACTGACAATTGAGTTGAACAATATAGAAGTTATTGCGTTGCAGCGCTATCTATCGCCAGTTACCAAGTATTTAAAAACGCTCTTGTATTAGCTTGCAATATTATGTTAAAATTTCAAGTCAACCGACAACTGCAACAGACGTGAACGGCTCGCTGCCACTTCAACATGCTAATTTTGCAAGCGATGTTGCCATGACCTTCGTTCTCTTACGGATGTCCTCATTTCTAATTTTATCCATAAGAGAAACACCTAACATAGCTCGCTCCATAGCCCGTTGAGCGACTTTGAATTTCTGGACTAGTCCCACTGTCAGTGTCTATGTCTCGGCACATTTGAAATTTCGATACTTACTTGTCGGCATCTAACTCTAGCATTAGTTCAAGTAAGTTGACAGCGAGTGGGTTGGCGCCGCGGAACACCTCACGGAAGTCACGCCGCTTCAAAGCTGGCAGTGACTGAATGTAATTCCTAGCCTAAACATGAATAAAATTGGGTACAAATTAAAATAAGCCAACCGCGTAACAATACACGCACAGTAAAGTTACCGCAGAGGTAACGCCTTAGAATCGCAAATATTTCAGCTCAAAAACTACAACATCTTCTTGAAGCCAATTTTCATTTAAATTCCTCTCGTTTCTACAGATTTTTCCACAGGTGGCCACTTTAAACTTTTATTTTCATGGATAATAAAATATCTTGTAGTTATCGAGAGAAATAGCTGTGACGTCCATAGATAGACGGACAGACGGATGTAAAGAATTTATAAAGCTTCGGTTTTGTCCAGAAACATGTAAATCTCCTAAAAAAATAGACGAAATTAAGTAGTATAAATAGTATAAATTACAGTACAGTAATTACAATACAATACATAAAACTTTGTTATGTGACATAGATGCTATTAGGACATAAGAGCAAAATATTGCTATATTAGTTTGACAATGCGAGTTTTTTAAGGTCTACTAAATCCGAAACTATATGGATGAAATTTTTTAGAGAAGTTGCAGGGCTATTTTATTGATAACTAAATCCTACACCATAAATTTTCTTGGAAATTCTCTTTGTTTGGACTGGACCATTAATTTCCAAAAAATATGTTGCACCAACTAAAAATGTTGATTCAAGTTGATTGAGTTACTTCGTTATGCATCAAAAGATGTCAAAAACACCACACAAAGGAAGTATAACCATTGCAAGATAGCTTATCGAATTATACTTTCATCGAACCCAGTTATAGTTGTTCCAAAACGAAACAGAACACAATTTGACGGCACAAATCTATAAATAACCACCATTAAACATTGAGTATAACTATTAAACATATTTTAAGTGTTCATTTGACCGCAACACAAGCAAATTCAACATATTATTATGATATTATACAACTGTGTAAATACAGAAAATATTTAATAATGTTCGCACACCAAACAAACACAACTGTAACATGATTTGTCACAAACACAGTAGAACTAACAATAACATTAAATTTGGGGTAAAAATATACAACCCTCAGTGATTGTTATGTTTGTGCCCGTTGCTGATAAAACGGTTGGATCGTGGGGTAATGAAGTCATGAACCTACAAAGAGCTCTCAAAACGCCTAATTGAATTATCAGATGATCAGAGAGCTGTACCACGGACAAGGATTCAGTAACGCATTCCAGCGATGTAACGTAGCCAGCGTTCAAGCTTACCTTACTCATAGACTTCGATGACCTATATAGTCTCAATACTCTACTTATCGTCTTAGGGCCGGCGCACATATGTCGCAGCGCAACGCAGAGCAAGCCTGCTAAGTTTTCACGAGTGAAGAATTGGCGAGTATCCGGGAGACTGCGCGCGGATGCGCCTGGCTGCGCATTCTCGACACACCGTCGTCATTCGTTTTGCAATTATTCGAGGGCCCAAAAGTGTTCATTCGTGAATAAAATAATCGATTGGGACGTGCTCTTGATTACACTACTTGCATAAAAAGAGAAGAATTATAGAGGAAAGAAGAAAAAGGATGTTCCGCCCATGCCGCGCGAGTGTTGCTTCGGCGAACCCGGCGACCGATAGCGTATGCTCGCGCAGTCGCGTTCCTGTCAGTTCCGGACGGGCATCCATGCGAGGCAGTCGCTAATGCCTGTGCTCTTCTCGAATTTTGCAGATTTTCGCGCTTTTTCTTTCCGAAAAGGCGATAAATTGCGAATATAGTTGTGTAGTGTCAGTGTACAGTGTTAGTTCGTTCGATTCCGGCGCGAATCGCAGTTTATTGGCTTGGGTGAGTCGATTTACTCTCTGATTGCTTTTCGCGCGCTTCAGCGCATATTGCGTAATATTAACGGTTATTTTGTACATTAAGTACACCCGCGCGCGTCGCTGTTTTCGCACAGGGAACGGGCATCCAGCAATGGATGCCCAGGACCCAAAACCACCCCCTGGGCTTTCAGGTGCGCCTTGCAAGAGAGGCCACCTGGAGGCCAAGGACGGTTGGCAGGCTGCGGAGATCGGCGAGACGCGTAGGAAGAAGGTCCCGTCAGTATCGATCGCCCGGCGCAGCAAATCTGCCGCCGGGCCACGTCCAGGCTGCCCGGCTGCTGCCGTTATCACGGCGGCACCTGAGGCGCCTGTCTTGATAGGCAGGGCGGCGTCCGTGGTGGACCTCACCGTGGATGCCCCCGCTTGTAGGACTAACGTTATGGGGCCACCGGAAGGTCCCGTGACGCGCAGGCCCCCATCCAGCCGTGCGGCACGTAACAGTGCGGCACACCTGGATATAGGTAGGAGTACACTGCTCGGGTCACACTCGGCTGTTTGCCTGGCCGTGAGTGACGCGAGCACCATAGATGTGAGTGCCTTCGGGACGCCGTCGACCTCTGCATGGGCATCACCTGTGCAGGGGGGCGACGGGTACGAAGATGGCTTTCGCACGCCACTGTCAGGTAGCATTCCAGAGTCTCTGGATAGTGCGCTTGACGGTGTCGTTCGCGCATTCGGTTATTCCCGCCCTGCTTCGCCTGCCTGTGGACAAATCGTCTACACGGCGGCCGGAACAGCGACGGTGGGGGGCGGTCGCCCCACGACGACGGTGGCCTATAGCGCGCAGGCCTCACCTGCGCCTTTGCCACTGGCTTGCGACCTATCGGTTCGCAACGTCGGGGACGGCCGTCCCACGACCCCGGTTGTCGCGCGAGCTTCACTCGCGCTATCGACCGAGGTCGCGAACAGGGAATTTGTAGGCGCGGCAGCGGCGACCCCTTCGTCTTCCTTCCCTACTGGGATGGGAGTCACTGTCGCGGCGTCGGCGCCTGCGTGTGCAGCGACTGCGGCGACGGCGGCGACGGCGGCGGCGTCCACGTCCACGTCTTCGTCTTCGGCGGCGGCAACAACTTCGTACGCGTTCGCGTCCACAGGTTCGTCGTCTTCTGCGGCGGGCTCGGCGAAGCGGGCTACGTCTTCGGGGACATTTGTGCCCCCTGTATCGTGTGCTCCGGTATTTGCGGCCGGATCGAGGTCACGGTTCTGGGACCGGTCCCGGAGCAGCGACGCCGATTCGGCCCCTACGTCGGGTGCGTCCACCCCAGCGCGCGCGCGCTCGCCTTTGCGCCCCACGTGGGGCGCAACCGAATCGACCGCGTCGGCCGCGTCGGTTCTCGCGGGTGCGGAGGCCTTCCTCCGCACTGAGGGGGGGGAAAAGGGGCGCAAGGCGCGCAAGGCAACCAACGCCAAATTGGCCGCGGCTAGCCAGTGCGCCGCCCTCGTAGAAGACATCACGGCCCTCGGCCCCGGGGAACTGCGCCTAGCGGCGAGCGCCCAGGTCGCCGAGATCCTTCAGATCGCCCAGACGTCGGGCAATCTGAAGGGTGGCTACGTGCGTCGGCTGAAGGATGCCGCGAACAGAGTGTCGGACATTGTCGACACGCTGGTCACGCGGAATCCGGAAACCGAGGCGTGGAAGCTCGGCAACGAGAATGCGCGTTTGCGCATGGAAGTAAACTCTTTGCGGGAGGAAAATCTCTCCTATCGCAAAGAGTTTGAAGAAATGCGCAAGGCCCTTAAGGCCTCCGCTCCGGCCGTGGAGCCGGCGCCTGCCGTCGTGGCGGCGCCGCCCCCCGTGCCCGTCAAGCGGAAGGCACGGGCGGTCGCGGTGGAGGTGGCGGCGATTTCGGAATCGCCCGCCGCGCCCGTCGCGACTAAAAAATCGCGTCCGACCCCCGCCGCGGTGGCGGGGTCGATACCGGTTCCCGCCGACGGGGCGGAGCCGGCCGCGGCGCCCGCCGACGGGGCGGCGCCGCCGTCCGTCCCACTCGGGCGCGGCGGCGTTGAGTACGATGCGTTCGTGCGCGTCGTGCTCGATGCCGTGGCGCCACTTATCAACGCGAGGTTCGCCGCCATAGAGGACAGGCTGGGCCCCGCGCCGACCCTCCGTCCACCACTTGCGGCCGACGGAGGCAAGGCGCCGGCGCCCAGGCCGACTCCCCGCGCGTCCGTCGCGAAGCCCACCGGAGGGCCCAAACCGGCCACGGCTGCCGCTGCAGTCCGCCGGGGTCTGGGGGAAGCAAGTACCCCGGTCCCGATGGAGGTGGTGGCGGCCCCGGCCGCCGGGGTGGCAGACTCCCCACTGCCACCGACCCCCCCCCGCGAGGAAAAAACACAGGGGGGGCGTGAAGCGGACGCTCCGAAAGCGGAGAAAGGCGGCCCGCGCCGCCGCCGCTGCCTCGGCGGCCTTCGCTTCGGCGCCCGCCCCAATAATTTCGGTCTCTGGGCGACAAATGGCCCCCGCGTCCGCGCCATCAGTGGCGCCCGTCCCGCGCGCCCGTCGTGCCACCCCGTGTGTGGCACCGTCGCTGGCGCCCGTGGCGTGCGCCCGCCGCGTCGCCCCGTACGTCGCGCCGCCGCCGGCGCCCGTGGCCCCCGCCCCCGCCCCCGTACCCGAGGGGGGGGCGTGGTCCACGGTCGTAGGGCGGAAAAAGGGTAAGGGGGCGAGGGCCAACGGGCCCCCTCCCCCCCCCCAGGCGCAAGCTGCTGCCCCACCGACGGGGTGGAGGCAGCAACCGCGGAAGCAGGCCACGAGGCCTGCCGTCGTTCTCCGCGAGCCGAAGTCGGCCGCAGTCATTATTAGACTGCTGCCGGCAGCGGCCGCGAAGGGTGTCGGCTATCGCGAGGTCTTCGCAAAGGCCTCGACGGTGGTCGACATCACCGCCATGGGCCTCCGCGAGGGGCTGAAAGTGGTGCGGACCGCCAGGGATGCGCGTCTCCTCGAGTTCCAGCCGGGACCCGAGAGCGCGGCCAAGGCGGACCGCGTCGCCGAAGCCCTACGCGGGGCCCTAGAAGGGATGGCTGAGGTCGTCCGCCCCGTAAAGCGTGGGGAGCTTTACGTCTCAGGGCTGGACGACTCAGTCACGGTCGATGGGCTTCGGGACGCGATCGCGCGCGCAGGCAATTGCCGGCGCGACGACGTGCTCACGAAGCACATCGGTGCAGGACCGGGCGGATTGGGCGCATCATACGTGTTGTGCCCCATCGCTGCTGCCAAAACCATCGTCGGGCTGGGCCACCTTCTGGTTGGCTTCACCTCGGCGAAGGTCGAGGTACTGGAAGCCAGACCGATACGTTGCTACAGATGTTTCAACGTCGGTCATGGCACCCAAACCTGTCCGGACACGTGCCCGGATCGGACCAACTTGTGTCTCCGCTGCGGTAAAAGCGGACACAAGATGCCGGACTGCACGGCGCGGAAACCCCACTGCGCGGCGTGCGCGGCGGGGGGACTGAACGCGGCCCACCCCACGTTGGCGAGGTTCTGCCAACCTCCCTACGTGAGGGGCCAATTCGTCCACTCGCGGGCGAGACCACGTACCGGCAAATCGGGAGTACAGACAATGGACACCTCCAATGCCTAGTACACCCGTAACGACGTTCTTTCAAGCTAACGTAAACCACTCCCCCACCGCTCAGGACTTGTGCCTGCAGGCGATGGCGGAGTGGCAAGCGAATTTAGCCGTAATAAGTGAACCTTATTACGTCCCTCCTTCAGGGAACTGGGTGGGCGATCTCGATGACATGGTAGCGGTGGTGGCCAGAGCCGGGTCCGGCACACCGCTTACATGTCTCGAAAGAGGAAAGGGCTATGCTGTGGCGGAGAGCGGAAGTATCGTCGTCATAGGCGTTTACTTTTCGCGCAACCGCCCCCTGGCGGAGTTCGAGCTTCACTTGGACGCCGTCGGGGCTGCCGTACGCAGACTGTCGCCCAAAACGATCTTCGTGATGGGCGACTTTAATGCAAAGCACCTCTCCTGGGGAAACGTACTCACGGACGCTAGGGGTCGGGCGGTCGAGGATTGGGCTCTTCAAGCCGGCCTGACCATACTGAACCAGGGGTCGGTCCAGACCTGCGTGCGCGCGCGGGGTGGATCGATCATCGACCTGTCATTCGTCACTCATGCGGCCGCCCGCAGAGTGACCGGATGGAGGGTGCTGGAGGAGGTGGAGTCGCTCTCTGATCATCGGTACATCAGATTTGAGCTCACGACCCCCTCCTCCGGTCCGAGCCCTGTTCACCGTCGCCCCCCTCTCCTCCCGCGTTGGGCCCTTACCAAGCTCGATCCGGAGCAGGCCGAGGAGCGGGCACTCTCGGAAAGCTGGGCCTACCCAGCCGACTTCGCGAATCTGGATACGCAGGCAGAGCACATGCGCAAGACCCTGACGAGGGTTTGCGACGCTGCGATGCCACGCGTCTCCAAGCGGCAGCCTCCGTGCAAGCAATCGGTCCACTGGTGGACCGAGGAGCTGGGCGAGATGCGAAAGGCAGTTCGCATCATCAGCCACAGGCTCAAACGCTGCAGGGCGCGCCGTCCTCCGGACTTCGTCGCGGAAAATGGACTCGTGGGCGAGTTTAGAGAGGCCAGAAAGGCCCTTTCGATTGCAATATTGCGATCGAAAGCCCGGGCTCGGGCCGAGCTCCTCGAGACGCTCGATCGGGACCCTTGGGGGCGCCCGTACCGTGGGGCCCGCAACAAGTTGCGGCCTTGCACATCCACGGTCACGGAAACGCTCGAACCCGAGGTGCTCCGGTCGGTTATCGATGGGCTCTTCCCGGATCCGGGGAACTTCACTCCCCCCAGTATGGGTCCACCCATTCCCGACACCCCCACGGACGAGGAGCCTCACTCCATCTCCGAGGGGGAGCTAGACGTCGCCCTGGACCGGCTCCGGGGCAGGAAGACGGCACCGGGACCCGACGGGGTTCCAGGTCGACTCCTCTTCCTGGCTGCAAAACACCTACGCAGCCAGCTGCGGGACCTCTTCGAAGCCTGTATTCGCGCAGGTAGGTTCCCGTCGCAATGGAAAGAGGGGCGTTTGTGCCTACTTCCCAAGGGAGGTCGGCCTCCCAACGATCCGTCCGCCTACAGGCCCATAGTGCTGCTGAACGAGGTCGCCAAGGTCTTCGAGAAGATCTTGGCGGAGCGGCTTGTGAAGCATCTAGACACTGTGGAGCCGGGGCTATCAGATACGCAGTTCGGGTTTCGGCGGAGGCGCTCCACGATGGACGCCTTCGAGACGCTGCGAACATTGACGGACGAAGCCGTCCAAGCAAAGGACGTCGTTCTTGCAGTGTCGCTAGACATAGCGAACGCCTTTAACAGCCTCCCTCATGAGACGATCAGGGAAGGGCTCCGCGCGCACGGAGTCCCCCCGTACCTCACGAGGCTGTTGGGCGAGTACCTGCAAGATCGGCACATCCTTTGGGAGGGTGGTGAGTCCGCCAACCACGTGCTAGGTCGGCGACGTGTCGCGTGCGGCGTTCCACAGGGATCGGTCCTCGGGCCTATCCTTTGGAACGTAGGCTATGACTGGATCCTTCGGGTGACGGTCCGGCCCGGAGTAGGGCTGATCTGCTTTGCGGACGACACCCTACTCACGGCACGCGCCGCGTCTTTTGCGGAATCCGTGGACGTCGCCAACGACGGGCTGGCGATCGTCGTAGATCGAATAGCTAGGCTGGGCTTGAAGGTCTCCCCCGCGAAAACGGAGGCCGTCATGTTCCATAGGAAATTCCGGAATCCTCCCCCGGACTTGTCCGTTACAGTTCAGGGGGTGGCGATTAGAGTAGGGCCCACGATGAAATATCTTGGGCTAGTCCTAGACGGGAAATGGCTGTTCAAAGCGCACTTTGAGCAGCTAGTTCCCAAACTTCTGAATTCCGCGGGCGCACTCTCCAGGCTTCTTCCTAACGTGGGGGGGCCGGAGGGTGCGACGCGGAAGCTTTATTCCGGCATCCTGAGGAGTATGGCACTCTACGGTGCGCCCGTCTGGTCCGATGCGCTTCACCGCCACAACCGAACCCTGCTGCACCGCGCGCAGCGGGTTCTGGCCGTGAGGACCATACGGGGGTACCGCACAGTGTCGTGGTCGGCGGCGACTCTCTTGGCAGGCGAGCTGCCCTGGCCTCTCCAGGCAGACGTCCTGTCCAGAGTTCGTCGCGCCCAGCAGGATGCCCTAGCTAGAGGACTGACCTTCTGTCAAGTCGAATTAGAGACGGTCAGGAAGCGGGAAACCCATTCCTGCCTCGTCGCCTGGTCTCGTGACCTCGAACACCCTGTGGCCGGCGGCTATACGGTGGATGCAATCAGGCCGCAGCTGGAGAGATGGGTGACCCGCACCAGCGGAACCCTGACCTTCAGGACGACTCAGATACTGACCGGACACGGTTGTTTCGACCAGTATCTGTTTCGCATTGTGGGCTGCTTGCCTTCCCCGGACTGCCGCCAATGCGGCGCACCCGATACGGCGTTACACACGCTTGTTGAGTGCGCTGCATGGACGCCTCAGCGTTTCGAGCTCGAGACACACGTAGGAGCCGTCCGATCGCTTGGCGACTTGGTAACGGCCATGTTGCACAGCGACGACCGCTGGGAGTCTGCGGTTTCTTTCTGTGAGGCTGTAATGTCTCTAAAAGAGGCCGCAGAAAGGGATAGGGAGCGAAGCCCTTCAGCGCGTGCCGCTAATGTCACCCGAGGCCGCCGGCCTTCAGCTGGCACTCGACGAGGCAGGTACGCGCGTTACTTCCCTCCCTGAGTTAGGTTCCGGTACGAGGGGCCCCTTGCTACTAGGCAACGCAAGGGATTCAGCCCCCGTTTCGAAGTGGGGTGTGTTCTCCCAGGGCACACTCCAGGCACTTTATTGCGCTGGATCGACTGTTGCGTAACTATGTTCTATATCTCAGTCTTTCCTTCACAACAAAGCGCAGGGTCGACGGGAGGAGAGGTTTTTTAGTGGGTATTGAGGTTGTTCGCTCGTGTAACATCGCTCGGAGTCGCCACACTCCTCTGTGTAATCCATCGCGGGCGGAGCGCAAATAAAGCATACTATTGCTAGCGTTATCGCCCCCGATGGATGCGTGCCGTTTCCTAGTGACGGCCCAGAGAGTGCGTAAATCGGTTAGCATTTTCCCTCGCCTCAAAAAAAAAAAAAAAAAAGTCGCGTTCCTGTGCGCTACCTTTCGCATCTAGTCGCTTCGACGCTCTTCAGGAATTAATTGATCTTGGATATTATTTCAATGAGTATTTGAAAATATTTATTTTCTATATTTTTGACGTATAATCACAAACCACCGTTTTTAAATTTTTCATCTGTCTATCGTTCGGATAGTTGATATCAAATAGGCTGGCCAACTAGTCAATGGGTGTCAATGAAAACTTTAGGAACTATAATAATAACATTATCTTAAACGTACCTATATATATTATGTATGTGTTCTATTTCGATATCTTCCAGGTTTCAGAATACATGAATATTTGTAATCCCGCACGAGCGAGAGTTTGCAGGTGAAGCTAGTATTAAATAAGTTGTTGAGATAAAATATATCAATCAAAAATAAAACCGTGTATTTAACTTGAAGATCTGAATTCAAAAATGCAAAATATAACATTGTATTACTATATAGCAAAGTCAAAAATAAGAATGTTCCAGAATCAAGAGTTATACGAGTTATTTTGGTATTAAAAAAATCCTACAAGGCTTGAAAGCTCTGCTATTTTTATATTTTTAGTCGCGTTTTCGACCATAGCGTTATGCAGAGTGGAAGTGGCAGTTTTAGGAATTATGCATTTATATATGAATATGGAGCTGACTGAAACATGACTAGGCTGCGGTTTTAAATATTAATAGATAAGCAAGCATAAGAACGCGATTGGTAATTGTGACAGCATCTATTTTGTACGATATAAATTTTAATATTGTATTCAATTATAATTACATACATAATATGTATGATATACCTCGTTAAGTTGTTTTTGTACTTATATGCACTGTACATACTTAATATCACTATTTATAGACTATACCACCGTCAGTTTTAAAAATCTATTAACTTCTGCCAAGGGCGATTCTACTTCTGTTTGTCTATGCTTTGGTGCACAATAAAGAGTTAGGAGCAATTCATTGATAACGTGAGGATGATTATGATGATTTTTAACACCCGCTACCCCCATGTAAGTATACATAAGGGAATTCGAAATCGCCTCCCTTTTTTTACGGAAGATTCAATCTCGTTTTTCCGAATGATAAAACTATATTATTAGAAAAGGATCAGTAACAGTAAAACTCAAAATTTATCGTAAATCGATTTGATACTCTTTCATTGCTATCAAACATAGATTATCTTTATATAATATTAAATTACGTCTTATAAAATATTACGTAAGAATGGGTTTGAACACCCCAAAGATAAGGGCATGTATACATTTTTCTATCCCCCCTTTCTTTCGGGGACATTACGTAATTAATAAATGGCCCCTTACCGACCTACCTCCTAGCTAATTATTAATCTGAAACTTGTATGCTTAATATGGACATCAGTGAAAAAAACATACAACAATATCTATTTTATGGCCTAGAAAAAAGAGTTTTTGACACATTCAACGGGAGGTATTATTTTGTAATTTTGCTGGTATAATATATAATTATTCTACAAAGCTGTGTAATGACGTCATTCACGTCACGGTCAAAAACATAAATAGAAAGGAAATGGAACTGGCGGCGGAAATATGAAAAGTTTCTACAAAGTTTCCATAATACCCTCCTTTAACTAACAGAAATATAAATTGGGGATAGTTTTATTGTCTTGCCAAATACAGCGCACTATCATTTTGTGTATATGATGTCGACTTTTGACTAATGTGTAAAATAAATTTACGCAATAAAAATCTTTTGAGAATTTCGCAATAGCTCGCAAAATGTCTATATCAAAGATAGAAGATAGCGGAATCGGGGCCCTGCAGCTCCACATAAAGCCTACCCTACGCACCGCTTTGTTCAGAAACTTGTTTCAAGATATTAATAGATTAGCGTCTTACCTCTTCACTTATAATTTTGTCAATCGTTTCCTGATCGGGTTTTCCGCACAAAAACAATATCCTCGTGAGATGGTCAATATCTGAACGCACGAATGTTAAGGTTACACAAGCACCAAACTTACACAAGCTTTTTACAGACAGAAAAAATGAAAAAGAAGCATGTTAAACCAAAGCTGAAGCTCGTAGTAGTAACTCACTCGGAAAGAGAACCTTTGCTTATACTACGTACTTGAAATAGAAACTCAGTTTAAAAATATATAGTTCCTCTCCATACTAGCAGTCATATCTGTCAGATAAAACTGAGCTAAGCAGCAAAGATATTTTTTATTAACCGCATAACCCGCAACTCTCTGCTTCAAACAGATGGCGCTACATTCCGAAAGTTTATATTTACATAAATATATGAGAAAACATCGCGTATTGAAATTCGATAAAACAAAACAGGGGAAACAAGGGATAGCAAATTATTATTTAATTTTTAAAGTGGGTATATTTTTAGTCCATCAAGAATGTTTATTTTTAAATTATTACAAAAAGTCGTTATTTAACTCCAATATTATAAGAAAAATATTAATAACAATTGGTTAACTTCAACACCATATATACAAAGCAGGGAGTTAATAGGAATGGTTTAAGTGTTTTACTAATACGAGCATGAGTTACTGCCATGTAAGGCTTATTAATACCCTGAACATAGATTATCACATGGCCACCAAGAAAGTCGTGGACACGGCATTACTTACCGATTCTGAGGAGATTTTCTGCATGAACTCTTGAGCAGGTGTCCCAAGAACCTCCATGATTAAATTCAACTGATGGATATCTGTCTCGTCCATTAAGGTTTAAAGACACATGATATTACTAGAACTATATAGCTAGCTAGGATTTTTAAATATACTGCAAACCATAGACCGCAAATAATTATAATTAAAAACAAATAATCGAAGCTTCACGAAATTAAATTATAGACCATAAACAATCACAGTGTTTTCTATAAAACAGTATCACCTGTTAATCAACAAACATAGCCAACATTTAACTACCATACTATGTAGTTTTACCTTCGTTTAGTGACGTAATTCAGTCTTATAGCAAATATATGATTATCAGAAACGATTATTATAAAGAAACAGATCACAGATAATTTGCAATTTAGAAAAATAATCATATAAGCTAAACACTTTTTAAGATTTTTAAACGTGTCGAATGTAATTTTGTTGTTTATGTTCATTTTGACAGCAACATAAACTAACAAATACATCCAATAAACTTGACCTGCGAGGTTAAAAACGCAACTATTGCTTGTTCTGCTTTTAGTTTTAAGTATGGCCTTGTGGTTTATGTATCTACTATCTGGTGATCTTAAGCCCCATGCTCCACCATTAATAGTAGGAAATGAATAAGCTGTATTTCATTGTAATAAAAGAAAAGTTAACATTGTCGTAAAAAATTAATTGTACAGCATATTTCTTAAAAAGTGTTTCACATACTAGAAAAAGAAGAGTTAAGACTAGTAAAAGTAACTTTGAAAGGATACGGTCTGAACCTGGGAAGAGGGTCCTGCTCGTAAGCAGTTCAGCCATGATGCATCCCACGGACCAAATATCCACGGTCTGATTGTAATGCATCCAGTTGAGCATTATCTCTGGAGCTCTGTACCATCTACGAATGATGATTATTATGTACTATATTATCTATCCATAATATTATAAAATTCTATACATGCCGTGTCGGTTACATTAAAGCTATTTAAAAAAACAACTGAAATCTATACTAATATTATAAAGCTGAAGACTTTGTTTGTTTGTGTGACCGCGCTAATCTCAGGAACTCCGCTGGTCGATTTGAAAAAATCTTTCAGTGTTGGATAGTTCATTTATCGAGGAAGGCTATAGTAGGTTATACAACATCACGCTAAGACCAATAGGAGCGGAGCACTAATGAAAAATGTTTCAAAATCGAGGGGTTCTGAAAACAAATTCCACGCGGGCGACGTCGCGGGCACAGCTAGTAGACTATATAAACTATGGAGAATATGATGTAATTTTTTTAGATTTCTTGTCTGTTTGTTCAGGATTTACGTAAAAACTACTGAGCCTATTTCGACGCGGTTTTCGCTGATCGACAGCTAATTCTTAGATTCAAACTTTGCGCTAATTTTTCTCCTGGAATCTCGCGGGATTTTTTCTGGCAATGAATTAAAATGGCCTAATTAAGAAAAATTTTCGAATTCCAATATGTTTTTTTTTACTGATCGCTAGCAAATTTAATGGGTGTGATACTATATATATCCGAACTCGTAAGGTAAATTTTACGTAAATCCCGAATAAACAGACCAGAAATCTAAAATAATTGCAACATGTTCTCCATCGTTTATATACTCCATTCCAGTTGGGGTTTTTTTAATTCAATCAATGTATAGACACTGCATAACTAGAATGTTTAAATATTATAGACCCTGTTGCATAAAATGGGTGTCATCTCTAATCAAATCAATTTAAAAGCTGATATTAATGCTTTTATATTAATGTACAAATTAAAAAAATGTGCAAATCTTATAGACTGTGCAAACAAAGCCATGGCCGTTAAGCTGGAGTTATATGTGACTAAGTACATACCTTGTAGCTACATAGCCAGTCATCTCTGTCTCAGTAGGCCTGGCTAACCCAAAATCTAATATTTTCAATTCACAATCTTCGTTGACAGCAATGTTAGAAGGTTTTAGATCCTACAAAGTGATACATTTATGTTAAAAATGAGTGCTTAGATTAATTACTTTTGTGCTTCTGCTGCTATTCCATGCAATGTATGATTAATTATAAACATTGAGGATTTCATTAATAAAATATTGTGTATATTTAACATAGAGGGGTATAGAAAATTAAAGACAGTCAATTTAATATATTTTAGTTCATTTTCATATTTGAATCTCAATCAGTTTATCGCTTGTTTACCTACAATTCGCACTAAGAATAATTTTGTGTCTTCCAAAAGCTGCCTTTGACTTTATACCCATTTTCTAATTAATGAAGTTGTGATTACACCATAGAGACTACTAGTTAAATCACTATTGTGTTTTGTTATTATTCATAGCAATTGCCGTGGTACACACAATGTAGAATCCTAGCAAACGCACCACATTTCATTATTGTATGAAATGTGTATGGTGTTGCTACATCTAAAACTGAACCGTTATGATCATTCCAGTGTTCGTGAAACAGCTAATTAGCACAGAATTTACTATAGCAGAAGATATACATTTTGGCACACTTGTACAAGTTTTGTATGTCCATCTATTTCTAATGCCAATTTGCCAAATATTGTTTATGTTGAAAGATTAAAGAAAGTGGAAATTCCAAAGTTGAGCAATATCAACTCTAGTTTTTAGGCACTCACACCGCCGAATTATTTTTGCGATTTCCAGGGCGTACTGGTTTACATAATATTTTGTTAAGTTTTCGCGACTTGTATACATAATAAAACTACGTTTTAAAGTTTTTAAGTGCAGTAATTTATTTGACTTTGGTTTATCCGACGTTTATACGCCGACGACTGAGAAGCGACCGAAACGTCGGATAAACCAAAGTTAAATAATTTATCGCGTTTAAAACCGTTAAAACGTAGTTTTATTATGTATACAAGTCGCGAAAACTTAGGAAAATATTAATATCAACTCTGATGAATTTAGGTATCAAATTCAAAGATGCGTCATACATATGTATTTATTCATATGCTTTTGGCACCTTTTGTGGAAAAGTTATTATATTCCAATTATAATCGAAAAGTTTAAAAATTAATTTTCTACCCACAAAGCTTTAAAAAATCAGAAGTATTACTACTGGCTCTATATTTTGAAAAAAAACCTAATATGATGTTAGTACTTAATATTTATAATTTTTGTTAAAACCACTAAGTTTAGCACACTAAATCAGCCAAGTAGACATAATATGTACATAATATACATATTTTATATAGGAATCCTTCATGTGTGAATTTAACTTCCACAATTATATCCACCATAATTATGTTCCTATAGGACAACTTAGTCATCTATGAATAACATATACTAAATACTACATGAGTATTATTAGTAAAACCAAGAAAAAATTAAACTCTTACCCTGTGTATAATTCCTGCTGAATGTATGTATTTCAGGCCACGAAGTATTTGATATACTAAGAATTGAACATGATCATCAGAAAGTTTTTGTGTACGGACTATGTTGTTTAAGTCGGCTCCCATTAAGTGTGTCACCAAGTAGACTTGCTGGAATTCCTCTAATGTTTTTTCTGGACTAAAAACATCCAACAATCCTGTAACATTAATTTGTACTCTGATTTTTTATTTTTTTTTATGTGTTAAAAATATTGATTATGAGTTACACCCATCTATATCATACAGACTAACAGTGCTAAAAAATTATTTAGATAAAATAATTATCAAAAGTTCTCAGAACAATAAAAATGCACAACTTTACATTCAAAAAACATACTATAGACAATATAGAGATTCAAAGAAAGCTATATTAATTATTGCAATACTTCATTTCCTTAAATTGAACTCATCTCAAAGATATGTTAAATAAAGTTGCGATTATATGTATTGAAGCTTTGGAAAAAGAAGCAATAATGGGTATAATTTTGTAATGTAAAGACGGGTAGCAAAAAGAGGTACCTACTTAGTTTATATGATTTTAATTTACTAAACACAGACGGTTTAGTATAAAATGTGAATTAATAGTAAATTAATATACATTTATTCAAATGAGGGAACACCTCTTTAGGAGAACAACAGATTATTCTTTTATTTTACATAATAATTTGATTTTGTATGATGAACCATACTTCATATATTTAAATGATATATTACAAATTTGATTTGATTAAGAAAGATTAGTTAGTAGAACCATTCAAGCTTAAAAAATCTTTATCCATGCCTTTTCACCAGAAACTAATAACTTACTGAAAACTAATAAAATAGATTGTGGGTATAAAAATATCTCCTGTTATCATAGCTGTAATGCTTGAACAGTTTTATAAAATTGGACAGGATAAAGGTGATAAAGTGGATATGTGGCTATGAAGGCTATTTTTATATTCCAGTAAATTCTGTAATATGGTAAGATGGCATATTAGATATCAGGTGGATTAAAACAGCCACTTATGCAGATTTATATTATAAATATAACAAATGTCAAAATAATGTTGTGGGTTGTTGGGCTGTGTACCTGCCAGTATATTTAGACATGTGCCAATTTCATAATGCAATAATCCAAAAGTAGCCATTTAAGGCCCCTGTAATATAAATGCAGAGAAGAATAAACCATTATTTTTCAGAAAATAACATGACAGTCATGGTTTTTGTAACTTTTATCATTTATAATCAAAATCCTACAGGTGTTTGTAAAAACAAAGAATAGATATTTTCTGCTGTTCTAACATTATGGTTTATTTTTTATAATTATTGAGATTATAGGTTGTGAATGATATTAAGGCTTAAAGTTATGTACATGAATAAACAGAAGTAAATAGGTCAAAATCATCCTAGCTCAAATAAACTTTTAATGAAAGATGCTAGTAGGACAATATTGTATGGAAACCAGCTCGATCCTTTTAAACAAAGCCCTGCTAGGGAAAATGGTTAAAGTATAGATATTCAATACATGAATTTCAAGCAGTGGGGGGATGGAGTGGGGAGGTAGAGTTATACTTACTCCTTCTGCAACCACTATTGTCTGAAGTTCAATAAATATTTGTATCAAACATAACCTCATTTATTTTTTCACTAATATTGCACTTTATTATAGGTCCAAAGGTAAACAATCCAATCAAAGTCCAAAAGAAAGCCAGTAATGAACAGAAGAGCAAAAGTAAACAAGTAGCAGTGTAAGTCATTAATAAACCAAGAAAAGACACAAAAGAGCACATTCACATACTACAAGAGTAATAATAAAAATCTTGAAAATGGTGGTTTTATCATAATTGCATTGCATTTATAACCCATATTTTAAAAAAATTGATTTGTTCTGCAATGTATTTAAATATATGAAATATGTTTAAGGACTATCCACTGCAGGGGAAACTCAGAAGGGAGTGTGGGGTTTGCCATGTTGGGGTGGCACTAGCACCATAAAAGCAAAAAGAGCTATTGTGACATTGCAGTTAGGGATACCCAATAAAACCCCTCGGTGTTCTGTCCATCACCCTTATGCCAGGGCTACAAGTATTTGGTCAAAGCTAACCTAACCTAAATCACTGTTCTCGTCACTAGTTGTGACCTTTCACACCCATCGATCACAATAATATTAATGAAAAAATAGATGGAGGTTATGTTCACTGAAAATTAATTTCAAGAACTCCAGAGCATAGGGGTTGAGGAAAGGGTATGCATTCCTTCTACCCACTCACTACTCAAATTTATGTATGAGATATCTGAGTAGCAACTGGGAAAACTCAAAATACCTACCAATGACATTTTCATGGTTCATATGTTTAAGCATTCGAAGCTCACGGTACGTTCTTTTTGCATGAACTGCTGACTGGAAAGGCCTTGCCAACTTTTTGATAGCAACTTTCATATTATGCAGTGTGTCTATAGCAGAACTGTAAAACAATTACATTTCTTTAATAGAATTACTTTGGAATTGAGAGGTTCCAGGCAGACAGTGAGATATTAATGGGCTGCTATTATAATTTTAGACATAACAACCAAACCAGTTCCGCCCACGTAGGGCAACGTACCAGATGGATTAAATACGTATATCATATATTAAATGAAATTATATAAAATTAGAAGGCATATACAGAGTTACTTAAAAATAAACACTGGCATGTTGCCGATGCAATCTCCCAAAATACCTACCAAACTTGACCGTAAGCTCCAGAGCCTACAGGTGTAAGCATTTGGTAACGCTCGGGTACAATCCATTCCGTTTTATTTATTTCCACTTTATGAAACCGAGGCATTTTAAGCGTTTAAAGTTACTTGTTATTGAATTCTAAGTAAAATATAAGTATTTTGGAAAATAAAGAGAAATTGATAAATGATAATTTTAATTTTCCTTATCTCTTTACTGACAGACTGACAAGACATAAACTGACAAAGTCATTGTCAGTCAGGGTTGGATTTGGGTATGCTGAAAACGATAGCATAAAAAATTGAAAAGATAGTATTTGTAAAAAATTTAGTACTCTTTATTATTTTGAATTAAAAATACCTAAACATTAAATTAATAGGAGTTTACATAAAATTTCGTCCTCTTCCAAGTTTATCAGTTCTTCAATAATTAGACGTATTATTAGACGCCTATGAACTCTATTACCTACTTCATAGAGAGCAATATGCAAATTGCAAACTTACTGTTCAAACAATCAGAATGTCAGAAGAAAAAGTATAATTCACGGGAACTCCCCGTAAATAGTTCATGGATGACAATTTATAATCTGTATTCTTCGACTACAGATTAGACAACGTGATTACATCTCAATGAACTTTTTTTAATGTTGGGTTAGCACCGAATGGTATTTAAATACTACTTATATTAGTCATATAGGCAATTTTTTCGTACTATCGTTAGATATAGATAGTATATAGTACGATGTATGAAATTGTAGTACAAATACTATAATTATAGTACGAAATCCAACCCTGTTGTCAGTTCAATACCATTTTTTTAATAATTTAAAAAATAAATCCTAATCGTAAATTTTTTTTAGATTAATCTCGACCCGACATTTTTTTTAAATATAGGCATAGGCATATTCTGCAGTCTACTCTTCGTGTAGTCTCCAGATTGGATCCCCATTTTGTGAAATATTTTGGAGCTGTAAAATGATTGGGGCCACGAATTTTTGGGGACCAAAATTTCAGCGATGAAAAGATTGGGGACGTATTTTATCCCCCAACCTTACTACCAAAATGTTTAAAAATACTAATAATAGGTTTTGTAATCAAATTGTAATAAAAATCTACATTACGAGTGTTCACACTAGTTTTCACAAGAACTCCGTTGAATGGCGTCAGTTGCAGCTACATTACAACTGCGCTACCTATACACCAATATATAAAGTACTCTGTGCTATACACCAAATTGATTGTATGGACTAAGATTTTTTTGCTTGCTTTTTAGGCGAATACTACTACTACCTACTACTCAATCTGTAGACCCTTCCACTGTCACACCAGCACTCTACTGGGGAGAACTCAAGGGACCCTGGTGGTGAGGTCCATTCGGGGGTATCATATGGTGTCATGGACGGCGGCAACACTCTTGGCGGGAGATCAGCCCTGGGAACTCCAGGCGGACATACTTACCATAGTTCGACACTTCCGACAGGATGCTAGAGCTAGGGGCCTGGATACCTGCCGAGCAGAGATTGAGGCGATCAGGACGCGGAAAACCGTGACCATGATCCAAACGTGGCAGAGAGATTTAGAATCTCATGAGGCCAGCACTGACACAGTGAAGGCTGTTTATTCCTACCTATTGTTATAGGTCGCGTGGAAACGCGGGACTCTACCCTTTAGGATGACGCAGATACTTACCGGGCAAGGGTGCTTCGATAAGTACCTGCATCAGATTGTGGGGTGTCTGCCTTCCCCTCAGTACTGTGAGTGCGGCGCGCTAGACATTGCTTTTCACTGGGTGTTCTAATGCGCTGCACGGAAACCTCAGAGCTGATCAATTCGCTGAGGAGAATGGTTGAGGCCATGCTGTGGAGCATGGCCTCAACCATTCGCTGTGGAGCGACGATCACAGGTCAACGGTTCTTTCCTTTTGCGAGGCAGCAAAGTCCCATAAGGAAGCCCTTGAGAGATTATAGGAGAGAGCTGCACACGCGCTTCCCAAACGCCGTTGTCAGACAAGGCGTCCGGAGACAGGTATGTGCAAAATCTCCTCCCATTATTCCATCGCAGGGGTCTGCGCAACGTGAGGATGCGACGGGTCCAACCTCTGTTGGTGAAGTGAGTGATTCTGCACAAGCACCGGGTATGTTACGCAGGTTTAGGTTTAGCCGAGTAGTTGGTTCCGCCCAGTCTTCGCACACGCTGCACAGTCTAAGACCCCCACAGCTGAGAGGGACTCTTCTTCTTCATTGTTCAATAATGGCTAGGCACGGTTTGTGCATTCAGCCAGAGTCATGTGTAAATAGCTTTTCAATTTATTAGTTTTATAAAACGAGAGAAACGTAACGCGACAAAACAGAAAATTTTACCGAAATTTGGAAAAAGTGTCAAAATAATTACTAAATATGTACAAACTACTAAAATCTTAGACCATTAAACCAATGGACAAGCCTCGTATGAGCATACCCCTCCGCCAAGGTACAAGATTATAAAATCTAACGCGTTTATAAAAACTAGTTCAATAATCGATTTCCAACAGTCTTAGTATCGTTATCGCTGTGTGAGGAGCTCCTCAAAAATGCCAACCTGTGCTGTTAACGTGTGCGATAAGAAGTCAAATACGTCAAATCTAGAAAAAGATGGTGTAACATTTCACATGTAAGTATTTTTTTGTCTAATTATTGCTTATTTTTAGTAAAATAACTTATAGTTGTCCATTCAACTTGATGTTTAAAACGTCGATTCTGTAATCGAATTAATGAAACATCTCGCATCGACTTCCGACGAATCTCTGTTTTACTTTGAACTGTTATTGCGAAGAAATTGAGTCTATATTTGTATAACAATGCCCAAATAACAAAATATATAAAGTTTTCTCTCTCTAGCGCACTTCACACACACACACACACACACACACACACACACACACACATACGACACTAATGCGAAATCCTTCAAGAAAATATAGCCCTTATTGCGTTGGAGACTAATTTGAAATTTGAATATCGAAGTTTGTTTTTTTTGCTACACGAGTCTGCCTATAGTGACGTATAATCTGTACATATAACTCCGTGTCGATATCGATAAAACTACCTTTGATACTGTTAGTCGAAAATATGATTACGTTAATAATAACCCACTTTTAGGGTTCTATTGTAAGATAAGGAATCCTATGATTTCGTCGTGTCCGTCTGTCCGTCTATTTTCCGAGATTAGGTCTACACTGCTGAAATTTGGTATATTTAACTGGAACCTATACTAGGATCAATATTTTAATGTTGTGAGAGTTTTTTTAAGTATTACTCCCACAACATGAAAAGTTACGATGGTAAAAAGTACTGCTTTTACCCCATCGAATCGGGTATCGTTATATGTATTATTAATAGATCTAGATAAAAAAAAATCAGTTAGAGTAATCATCTGCATTAGTTTGTTACATTAAACAAAAATAATATAACTTGAATATACTTCTACATTTTGCAGATTTCCAAAAGATACTATATTAAAAAAGAAGTGGACACAATCGTGCAAGAGAAAGCGAAATTGGGAACCTACTCGTACAAGCACTATTTGTTCTGTACATTTTGATCGGTCTCAATTCCAAAACTTGGCTAATAAACGACGAAAATTGATAGATAATGCAGTACCGACACTAATGTTATCAGATACCAAAAGTGAAACCCTAGTGGAAAGCCAACTTCCAGGAACTTCGCTATGTATACCATCCATTGTAAAAAATGATGTAAATGTGGAGAACAATATTGAATTAACACCAAGGAAGAAGAAAATGAGACAGAAAATTGAAATTCAGGCTAAAAAAATAAAAGGTTTGCAATCAAAAACTAGATATTTGAAAAAAAAAGTAGCTTCTTTACAGGAAATTTTGAGGACATTAAATGAAAAATCTCTCATAGACAAGGAACAGAAACTATTATTACAGAATATTGGAGTAACTAACGAAGAACTATTGAAAAGACAGATGACTAATGCAATAACAGGAAAGACATCACGAAAACCTTTTTCGCCAGAGCTACGTTGCTTTGCGCTCAACTTGAATTATTATTCACCAAAAGCCTATAAATATATCAGAAAGGTTTTTACGACCGCATTACCGCATCCTCGAACGTTAACGAAGTGGTATGCTACTGTAGACGGGAGACCTGGATTTACTCAAGAATCATTAAACGTTTTAAAACGTGTGCAGGAGACCAGCCCGGATAAAAAAATTTACTGTTCACTTGTCATTGATGAGATGAAAATCAAACATAGTCCCGAATGGCATCCTAAATCTGAACGGTATTACGGTTACGTTGATTATGGTTTTGGTAATATTTCTGAAAATAACGAAGAAGCTACAGATGCTTTAGTGTTTTTATTAGTAGGTATAAATACTACTTGGAAGTTACCATTAGGTTACTTTTTAGTTAAAGGAACACCTGCCGCTCTTAAAGCCCGATTGGTAACTAAAGCGTTAGAGCTCGTTGGTAATACAGGAGTCGAAATTAAAGCACTCACCTGTGACGGAACTAAGTCCAATATTGCTATGGCTGAAGAATTGGGCTGCTGCATAGACCCTGATAATTTACAGACAAAAATACTTGACCCTACCTCTGGTCAATAAATTCATTTCTTTTTAGATCCTTGTCATATGTTAAAATTAATACGAAACACGTTTGAGCATTACAAATATTTCATAAACAATTCGGGCGAAAAAATTCAATGGAATCACATATTAAAATTACATGAAGTACAAGAAGAGGAATTATTTTATTTAGCGAATAAATTGAGATCAAATCATATTTATTTTAAATCAAAAATTATGAATGTTCGTCTAGCAGCTCAACTCTTCAGTGAAAGTGTAGCCGACGCTATTACGTTGTTACGTATAAAATACACACCCTATAGTGTTTTGAAAACAGGTACTGCCATCTGTTGCGTGTTGGCGTATTACTAGCCACCTCTCGTTCGATAGTCATATCGTCTTATAAGAAATGCAACTACTATCTGCATTAGTGTGTCGTCAGATGTCGTTGTTTTTAAGCTTTTGAAACTTCAATATTAAATCCAATCTCAAACGGATAAATACTTCAATAGTATCCAATTTGTAGACGTGTGTAGAGGTTCCAGGTTGGATACCTTAGAAAAGTGCAAGTACGGTCTAAGGATAAAAGGAAGTATAGCCACGACATCTGACGGTCACAAGTCGTTGGAATTGATCGCCATTTTAGAACATCTAGAATGCAAAACGCGGAGGACGTGACGACACAAATGGCTGCTACTCGAAGTGAATGGCAAATGAATCGACGGGAGAATTCGATCGGCGTCGTGTCATTCCTACTCTCGAGTTCTTAATAGACGGTCGAACATAACTTGGTTTTTTTAGTGGTGCATAGTAGCATCGTTTTCAATTCAGTGAATCTTATCTTAAGGTATGTAGCCTTAGTTCTTTCTTTCCACGATCTTAGCATCGGATACATCCTTCCAATAGTATAGATCTGCATTCTTTGCAGAATGGTGTACCATCGTAGAAACGCGTGGTTCGCGTGCAGGGCACTCTTCGGAAACCTAGGCGATCCTCACGCCTTCGTTTAAGTTCCCCATAGGTTAGTAAAGTTGTAGTTACATATTAGTTTCCAATATTTAAAATAGTAAAGTTTAGATTGTTCCAATGTATCACGCCAGTTGCACGTGACACGAGTACTAGGCTCGTGGATGACAAACCAGGGCGACTGGGAAAGCGGACCCTGGTTTGTACTCTTCCATCAGGTCACCTGGAGACGAGCTTTGACTTGCCTTGGCATCGCCACCCGTCGCCGACCGTCCCGTATTCTAGTACGCGTTAATTACAACGCTATTTATCGCACATTCCAGTGGGAGCGACGTACGGGGTACAAAAGTTACGCTGGTCTTCCGAACGGTAGGCGACCCCTCTACGAGTCTCCAGACGAGTTATACCCTGGCTGGACTGGTTGCCGGCCTATCTTTCTACAACCAGTGGCGCTCAAACATCTAATTACCAACCATATAATTAAAAGCAGTTCTGAAGGTATTGTCTCTTAAAGTAATCACAAGCGAATCCATACGTTGATGGTCTTAGACGGACTCCATCCCTGAGATCCTCATTATTTATTATTATTGATAGAAAAGTTTTGGAACGTCATCCGGGAGGTGTTATTTAAGTTATACTATTGTAACTAGTTAATTGTTATCTTTTAACGGAGATATTGTACTCCAGATATTGGGGGGTGTGCCATAAGGAGATCGAAATAAAGAAAACGTAACTGGCTCTTTGAATGGTTTTATTTCATAACTTCCAATAGTATAAATACACCAGTTTAACAAACTAACTTCCAAATCTTTAAATACAACAACGTTTTGTGAAGATCTCAAATTGCCCGGTTTTGTAAATGTTCACCCAACGGCAGAGTTTTTGAAAATCATAAATGACGTTTTTGATATTTTGGACTCCAAAACGCATGGTTTCGGCTATAAACGAGCAATGAATTTGAGTAATTATCAAGAGTGTTTTACAAAGCTTGATAAAGCAAAAGAATTTATAAATAACTTAAGTGCTGATGTACCAGGCCGAAATAACCAAATAACTAGGATGAATATACTACGAAGTCCACGCTATACAGGGTTTTTGGGATTCTGTGTATGTATTGAAAGTGCCAAATCTTTATTTGAAGACTTAATTTTGAATCCTAATAGGGGGCTTAGCTATCTTCCATTCCACAAAATAAGTCAAGACCACATGGAAATATTGTTTTCAAAAATTCGAAGTCACGGGGGTTTTTCAGACAATCCGACTGGACGACTATTTGAAACTTTATATAAAAAGCTCTTAATTCACAAAGAATTATCAATATCTTGCACAGGAACCAATTGCATTCCTTTAGAAACAATAAGTATTTTAAATTGTTCTCCTGCAGATAAAATTAACAATACAACAACACGCAAAACCATTTCTGATTCAGAAAATGTAAATTTAGAAGAATCGGACGTATTAGATTTTGAATGTCAAATGTATCTCTCGCCTTTTGGAGAAAGGTCGTAGAGTACATATCTGGATTTGTAGTATTTTATCTTTCGAAAAAAATTAAGTGTGACGATTGCCTTAAAGCTCTATTTGGTCAAAGTAATGATAAAAGCCTAACATATCACAAAACTAAAGGTTATTTGAAGTATGCTTCAGAAAGTGTTATAAAATTATGCCGCTTATGTGAAAAAATTATCAGACAGGGTCTAGACGACAACAAAAAGTTAAATACTAAATACACGACCTCATATATTACAACAAAAGGTCTTCAGCACTTGGTAGGTGATAACTTTAATCTGTTTCCAGATATTGAATTGCACGACACCGATATTTATGTAAATCATAGAATTGAATTAGCTAAAGCAGTTATGAATAAGTATTCACATACCAGGATCTCATATCTTGTAAAAAAAAGCGATCCTAGTAAATGTATCAGGCACATTTACACACAACTAATTCACTTTAAGAGTCATAACTTTTCTTGATGTGAATTAGTAAAGACCGCCTGATGACCGTTGTGGTCGCTTTTTCAACCGAATTCTAAAAAGGAGGAGGTGATCAATTCGTCTGTATATTTTTTTATCATAAAATAGGAATTCAGAACTTCTGTTCTTCTTTTTGCGCGGAGACCTCGTCGCCTTCACCGGATTTGACAACTCGCTCTGTGACGGTACGCATCATCATGACATTTATTTTGACTACTATATAAAGATAAGGCTGTTCTCTATATGATGTATTCTCTCCTTTAATTCGGAGAAATTATGTATTTACTATTAACCTTTTTGTCTGATATAATTTTTATTTTTTCTTTGTTCAAAAATTTGACAGAGAAAAAAGGGACTTGAATATTGGTGTTTGAAAAAAACAGGAAAAAAGGTGAAAAAATATTCTTGGTAAAACTTGTTTTATATATTTTTACAGATGGAGAAAAAGTATTTGTGGACAAAATGCTCAATACTAACCTTAAATGACTACATCTTTGATACGTGCGCTACAGACTTCGAGGTTGTGGATTTCATCAAAGGGCTATTCCACGAATTAAAGCCATCAGTTAATATATAATATATTAATAATTTTACTAATCATGTAGATAACTAATATCTTGTTTGTTATGTTTATCTATGTTTTCAGACGTTCTCCTGGACTGTTCACAACTTATTGTTGTTTTTAATACATAAGTACTAATAATTATATACTAATAACCTACTAACATTAATTTATTCTGTGTTTGTTGCTTTTATTTCTGTTCTCAGATGATCCAGAGGCTGTTTTATGTTTGTTTGTTACTAATCATATATCTAATTATGTGTTTAAACTAATCTGAAACATTGAATATAAATTTTGTATTATGTTCTTTAGCTTTTCCGGCCAGCTTTTCATATATTTGTATATATTTATATAAACTTTTATAACACTACAATGTCATAAACATTACACTATACAACAATCATGCGACGTGTTTGGGAAAGCTTGACGGACTTTAATAAATTTAAAGTTTATTAGGTTTTACAAATTTTTTAATGATTTAAATACTTTCTTGTTTAAGAAGGTTTGCCTTCGGCATTTGGCATGGTTTAGTGCAATAGAGTTGTTTATTTTAACTTTAATTTTGCTAATCAGATATACTATATCAAATTATATTTATTTGGACAAATTTGAAAATCCTGACTGAATTAGACAGGGTTATTAATAAGAAATTATATATGAGCAGTATTACTGATGTTGATACCCTTGATGAAGAGTTTTCATGACTATTTCAATTTAAACTTTTCCATTTTACCTTTATCTTTACTTCATATTCACGGAGGAACATCCTGAAACTCTTACACTAATAACTTAATGGGAATTTCATGAGATGTAGAGGGTATCACTGCTTAATCTTTATTTAAAATTTATCTTTACTTCATTGTGATACTCTTCTTATCTTGTATCTGGGGAGGTCGCTGAGGTATTATTCCTCATATTTACTATTTTATTTGATATTTTGGAAGAGTGACTTTGATGTAATACGTTTACTCAAGTCTTATGGTTTTCCCAATTCATTATACACTTAAGGTACTCCAAATGTGTTTTCTAAAATGTTAGGACGTACTGCTGGAGAGTTTCTTGTCGGTTCTTCTCGCCAGCTATAGTACGTTGTGAACCGACGTAGCTTTAGATAATATTTATAGTTGTTTCAACAAATTATAATTAAAAGTTTGGAGGTTCTTCCTTAGTCTTGATGTGAGCTCGTTTACTGATAGCTAATGATGTGGCATAGCATCAGCCGGGTGGATAAGGAGGGGTGCCTTACACAAAATTATATAATTTGTTATGAAATGTTCATAGAAATAATTTGGCTTAAAGGCAAGGCGTACTCAGGTGATGAGCTTTTGTCATGAGTTGATATATTTGTCATTGTTCATAAAAACAATAATATTTTACACTTACAATATAATATTACTACAAATGATTATATATATTATACACCGATCTTTGAGAGTATACATGTTTCTAGATCAGCGCTTCTATATAACCTACTTTGTGAACATAGGGTTAACGGTATTGCAGCGAAGGGTTCTTACTACTAGATGATATTATTTTTTATTTATTTATTGATATTATGTTTTATTCATTTAATAAATTTTATTAATATTCACTATATCAATTCTTTTATTTCATATCAATGCTTCGGCTTGAGTATGTCATTCCTAGACATCACAGCTTCCAGCCATGGTTACCTGGGAAAAGGGTTCTCGCCCGCCGTTATGCCGTCGAGATGGGGGCGCAGCGTGTTCCGCGCGCGCTCTCTTCTCCCGCGAGGCGCGTTACAAACCGCCCCACGCTCGGATTAATAATTTTTTAAACCTTACTAATTGATATGTAGCCTCGAGTTAAACCGTGATCACAGCTGCTATAAAGTAGCCGAAACGTTTGCAAAATAAATAAATATCGCGCTTAAAACCGTAAATAACTTAGTTTAATTTATGTGTAACAGTCGCGAATATCTAAGAAGAATACTATAAAATAAATGAATTAAACTTATACTTTAGTTTAATTCCACTGTCATATCTATAGTATTCAAAATTATTTTTCCTAGTTTAAATATCGACATTAAAGTATCGATATTTACTATCCCTATGAAATTCACAGTTTTGTACATAGTGATACCAGCATTTTTTCCCTCAAAATAAAGGGCATTTAAATTACGTTGCAAGTAAATATTTGAATTATATGTACATAATTATTTATTATGTTCATGGATTTTTTTAGCCACTAGGATTTACATAAAATTGTGAAAGTGTTAATATCACATATCACAATTTTCATCACACAATAACTATGATCTTATTTCAACTAGTGCTAGTTTAATAAGTCATCTATGTGGTACTGTTTAATTATTACAATATTAAAGTTTATTTCGTAATCCAATATTATAATAAAAAATAATAATGAATATTTAGTCAATTATGATTAAATTACGAGGCAAATTGAATAATGATATGGCAATTTCTTGTATTTTGAAATGTGTGAGTCGTCTTTGTGTGCGTAATGAGTGTAAATATACGCTGTCTCTATACTAGTTTTGAAGATTTGTACATGTTTGCGTTTATAACAACACAAATAATATTTGGGTGTATGCGATTGTTTCAATGTGTGCTTTACTCTTCCCCCCGCAGCAAATGGCTGAATTTTTTGTTTGCAAAATTAGACGCGAGCCGAGTCCTTTGGTTTAATGCAGCGTGACCAGATTTAGTAGATTTCTACTTTTTTGGTATATTTTGAGGTACTGGCAACAGAATTTAGTATGTAAAAATTATTTGGTAGATTTTAGTAGAATTCACGCTTTTCAGTTATTCTAAAGTAGAATTATTTTCTCCGTGCAGTTTGGGTCATAAATAATCGGAGCAGTGAAGCGAGTACTTCGCTCTCTCTTCCACTCACGGGCTTTATGGGCAGGCAGAGTGGTACGCATTATTGTTGTCGATAAGCGTTATCGATAGTGTATTTAGTTTTGTCATTTTGTGGGTTAGTGATATAAATGAAAGAAAAAATAGATAAAACAACGTATTTATTAAAATAAGAATAATAATGATTTAAAATAAATTATTAATTAGGAATCTATGTATTAAAAAACTATAAGTACAAAAGTTTAGAATGTATCAAGTTATATTAAAAATAAATATAAATACTTATACCTAAGTTTAAAATTAACAGCAAAAAAGATAGTAATGATTTTTATAAGAATGGTAATCTTTCTTTGATAAGAATGAGTTTTTATCGATAATGGCGTTGCGCCCGCGCAACATGCTCACCGCCCTAGCCGGGCTGAAGCCGAGTTTGATTTATGACCAAACTGCACGAAGAAAATAATTCTACTACAGTGCTTTTTTGGCATATCTAGGGATGCAACATCGCTCATAAAAAACATCGATGTTAGGATATCAATGTTTTCAAAAGTGAAACATCGATGTTAAAAATATCGATGTTTATGAACGATTTTTTTTTATCGCCATTTACATAAACTTTTAACGCTTGTTCATGCGATGCAAATGAAACATCGTTTTTTAACATCAATGTATGGCCCAAACCACTTTAGCAAACCTTTCTTAATTCTTGCTTTCACTATCATCACCTGTTACACCATTACCACACACACACTTCTCAGGTATGCAAGTTACTTACGTTAATGGAATGTAATGTAAATTTTAATTATATTTTTATCTAAATAATTAAAGAAACCAGTCTTTTTTTTATTAAATTGTAAAATTTAATTTAAAAAACCATTGGTTTCTTTAATTGATGGTGGATTCTTTGTTATTTTTATTATTTTATCGTTTAATCAAGAAAAAATTCATGTTTTACGTTGTAACACGACAGCAAAAAAATATAGTAGATTTTTAGTATTTTCTTGTTCTCTTTTGGTAGAATTCAGTAGTTTTTAACCTCCACAAGAAGTAGATTCGTCAAATAAAATCTGGTCACACTGGTTTAATGGTCTAAGCATCTACTGCAATAAGTACCTACTAATAGAACGCAAAAAATCTCTAAGAAAAAATAAATGTACTGACTGTTATGACACTGGTTACAGTGTTTGCATATTTTATGCAGTCGACTACGCTTTATTGTTCTTTTCCGCACAGAATCGTCCGTATCAATTCCAGACTCGCGCTTTAGTGTTCTTTTTGACAAAGAACTGTCTGTATCCATGCCAGACTCATTGGATATGGTCACGTAAGAACTCGCGGGGGGCACTAAGCCCCCCGGGTCCGGAGGTTCGTTCATAAGAAACAATTAGAAAAAACTTACCCTAAGAAGAGAACCACACTAATAACTAATGAATAGAAATATATAAAAATACTAATATTTACAAAGGATAACTATTCTGAACACTATTAGCTTATAAATCAATTTGTACAACTATATTATTGAAAAACTGCGCCCACCAACTTCGAAGGTTTCCCGCGATTTTCGAGAGGGACTCGGTACGGTGCGAAATGTATTCCGTGTGCATTAAAAAATAATTGGAGACTGTCTGATAAAGTTATGGGCACGCAGCGGAAGCAAACAACAGCAACGATTGGATAATTATATATATTTACTTATTTAAGTGGAGTACATTTTTTTGGCCGTTACTATTCAATTTGTAATCAACAATCAACCACAATTGACAAGAACATATAATAGACAATATTCATAGACAATTCTAACACCCGCCCTCAATATTAAGTGTCTTGCCAAATAAACTTAAAATTGCATAAGAGAAAACCTACAATTATAACCTCAACTATGAAGTGGCAACACTGACAAAAATAACTAAATTAATAACTCAAACAATAACTCTTTCGTTAATTTAAAAGATTCTAAAAAAAAGTGACATTTTAAACTTCTGGAAAAGTTACTCATATGTCAGTGTAATCTCTTATAAATAAAAAACATTCTAATGTCCTATATCAACAGACACTAACAATTAAACAGTTTTGGCACAATATTATCAAACTTTTCACGAGATAATGGCTTTGTAAAAATATCAGCTAAGTTTTCATCACTTGGAACATAGTCAACCGTCATTAAACCTTTATGAACTATGTCTTTTATGAAATGTAGTTTAATATCGATATGCTTGGAATGTTTAGTGTTATCATAGTTTTTCATCATTTTAATGGCACTCTGGTTGTCCATCAATATTATTGCATTACATTTTTTCTGAAACTCAGTCCCTATTCCTTTCAAATATAATGTTTCAGTAGCACATACGGTTGCAGCTACGTACTCTGCTTCGGCTGTAGATAACGCAACAACATGCTGCTTTTTCGATCCCCAGGAAATGAGATTATGACCATGAAAAATAGCCATGCCACTTGTGCTTTTGCGATCTCTTTGATCACCAGCCCAATCTGCGTCTGTATAGGCTAAAATGGGTGGACTTGTTTCTTCACTCTTTATGTAAGTTAATTTTAATGACTTTGTTGCTTTCAGGTATCTAATAACTCTTTTCGCAGCTTTCCAAAGTTGTTCAGTTGGTTGATCTAAATATCTGCTAAGAAACGAAGTTGCATAATTAATATCAGGCCGCGTTATCATCGCTAGGTAAGTAAGACATCCCAGTAACTCTCTATATGGTACTTTTTCTAACTTTTCTTTTTGTTCACAGGTAAATCCGGCTACCATGGGAGTAGAAGTTGGCTTGCAATCATTCATTTTAAATTTTTGTATAATATTATCAATAAATTTTTCTTGTGACAATTCTATTTTATTAACTTTTCTTTTAATTTCAATACCTAAATATTGTGACAGAACTCCCAAATCTTTAGCGTTAAACTTTTGCTTTAAATGGTATACAGTTTCCTCAATATTATTTTTCTCACCAAATAACAATATGTCATCCACAAACAACACGAGCCATATATTATTACCAACATATAAACAGACATCATGAGAAGATCTACTCATTTTTAAGGAAATACAAAAGTTGTTTATTGTTTCATTCCAACATCTGGGTGATTCTTTGAGTCCATACAGAGCTTTCGTAAGTTTTAATACTTGTGTTTCTTTACTTACTTGCACACCTTTTGGTATCTTTATATAAACTTCACTTTCTAAATGACCGTTCAAAAAAGCTGTTGGAATATCCAATTGTCTGCAGTCCCAGTCACCATTAAGTAACTGTGATAGTGCCATTCTTACAGTTGAGATTTTGGCTACGGGTGCATAAACTTGTTCTTCAACTTGTTGTTGAAATCCACGGGCTACTAATCTCGCTTTTTTGGTTCCATCCGATTTTGTCCTAAAAATCCATTTTGTGTCTATAGCTTTAGCTCCCTTTGGTAAAGTAGATTCAACCCATGTTTTCAATCCTTCTAAAGACTTTATTTCTTTATCTACTGCATGTTTCCACTCATCGTCTCGTTCTATAGCTTCCTCATATGTCATTGGATCTATTTCTGTCATCATTGCGTGTGCTAAGTATGTTTCGTAATCATCATATCTTACTGGTGGTCTTCTTAATCTTTGAGGATGCTGAGAGCACTCAGCAGTTCCATCTTGGTTTTCGTTTTCGTCTCCTTTTTCTTCAACAATTGTATACTCGGGTAAATCAGGTATGTTGTTTTCAACACACTCATATCTTAAATCAGTTTCATCAAATCTTACGTCTCTTGTTTTTAAAATTGTATTTGTTTTTGGGTCCCATACTTTGTAACCATTTTCTAAATATCCAACCATTCTTACCGGTATTGCTCTTTCTTGTAATTTGTTCATTTTAGGTATGATCGTCATCCATCCTTTGGCTCCAAAAACACGTAACTTATCTATTTTTAAATCTGTTTTGAAAATTTCAGCTGGTAATCTATAGTTGATAGCTTTAGATGGACTTCTGTTTATTAAATATACTGCACACAAGACTGTTTCTCCCCACAACTCCTTGGGCAGGTTCGTTTCACATAACATTGATCTCACTTTATTAAATATGGTTCTATTCATTCTTTCTGCTGTTCCATTTTGTTGTGGAGAATGTGGCAGAGTGTATTCAATTTTTATGCCTTTATTGCTACAAAATTTCTTAAATATATTTGATGTATACTCGCCACCGTTGTCACATCTAATTCTTCTTACTGATGTTCCTTTCTGATTCTCAAAAAATCTTATATAGTCTATTATTTTTTGAGTGGCATCCGACTTGTTTTTCAAAAGAAAAACAGTTGTGTAGTGGGAATAATCGTCTATAAAGGAAATAAAATATTTGTACCCGTCCGAAGTAACAATATTCAAAGGTCCAGCGATATCCGTATGGATAAGATCACCTATCCGATACGATTTTGCTCGAATGACATGTCTGAAAGGCAATCTTGTGGCTTTTCCTCTCAAACACGCATCACATATTTTATCTGAAACCGGTAAATTCAATAATTTTAAACATCTTCTGTTCATGTGTCCTAGTCTTTTATGCCAAATATCAGCGTCATCCTCAATGTTAGCTGCCAATGTGTCTTCAATTTTGTTATTTTGTATTTCTCCATCTAATATGAACAGTTGGCCTTGTCTTTCTAATTTCAGTATTTCATTATTATGAATTAATTTTACTTCATCTTTATCAAAGACTACTTTAAAACCTTTTTTACATATTTTACTTACAGATAGTAAATTTTGACATACCTTCTGTACAATCAAACATTCGATAGTCATAGTTTTTCCTTTAGTAGCAATATTTATAAATCCTCTCCTTTCGGCTTTAATAATTTCACCATTGGCAATTTTTATATTTATAACATTATCAAGTTTTATTATATTGAACATAAACTTCTCAAAAAATTCACTGATTAAATGATCAGTTGCTCCAGAATCTATTATAAACTTTATATATCTTTCCTCATTTATATACATGGCATTTTCATCAATTGCTACTAACTGAAAATTATTTTCATTTTCAGTCTCTGTTAAATGACCTTGTTGATTTCCTGTTCTTCCTCTTCTAGTTCGACCTCTAAAGTTACCTCTAGCTCTATATCCTCTTGTTCTATACACACATTGACTGGCGATGTGACCATTTTTATGGCATCGATAACACAAAATGTTGGTACTCGATAGTACAACTTCCTCTTCAATTTGTGTGGATTTTATTTTAAGTTCTCCATCAAGTAACCTTGACTTCACAAAATTCATTGATAGGTCCTTAATGTTCATGGTTTCCAGTGCTGTAATGATACTTTCATATTCTTTTGGAAGTGTAATTAGTAAATGACATACCTGGTCCTCTTCATCAAGTTTGCAACCAATTGCAAGTAACTCATTCATAACAGTATCAAATTTGATAAAATAATCTTGTAAACTTTCATTAGTCGTGTATTTCATTGATAATAATTTTCTTTTTAAGTGGAGCTTATTGAAAAAGCTTTTCCTTTGAAAATTGGCCTGTAGCGCCGTTAGCATTTCTTGTGCTGTTATACATTTCGATATTATTTCTATGTATTTATCACTTATGCATTGCACAATAAGTGATTTGGCTTTTGCTTGTATCTTTTTATCTTTCTCTTCTATATTTTCTACATCAATACCTTTTTCTTCCAATATCAGTTTTACTCTATATATCCAATGATTATAATTAGTTTTTTCGCTTAAAATTGGGAATTTTACATCAGTCGTCATTTTTACTAATCTTCTTTTGTTTTTTATTTTTGTGGTTATTATTAAATCGATAAATTTTTCTTTTTACACTTTACTTTTCACTGGGCCCATAACCTGATAAAGTTATGGGCACGCAGCGGAAGCAAACAACAGCAACGATTGGATAATTATATATATTTACTTATTTAAGTGGAGTACATTTTTTTGGCCGTTACTATTCAATTTGTAATCAACAATCAACCACAATTGACAAGAACATATAATAGACAATATTCATAGACAATTCTAACACTGTCATCGTGCTGTCACAGCATTATCTTCATTGGTTAAATTACAGCTGTCATTTTCAGTTATTGGAAAAACAATATTATAATTTTTTATATAGTTAAATTTAGTTAGTTTTGTAGCCAAAATGGCTCAAACAGCGGGTGTAAAGCCCATGGCCATAGCTGGCCGTGTACAAATTGAAAGAGAACGATGCCTGGGCATGACCGATGCAGAAAAGGCTTGGCGTAAACAGTGGCTGAAAGACCAAGTTTTGGCCCCCAATGAGCCTGTTTATGTAGAGGAATACTGGAGAGAGCGTACTAATCCTATTCGACGTTTTTACCGTGCGCCCTTGGATAAGCTTTTCGGTGCTTTAACTCCAATGCTTGTAAGATTACATAACAATAACCTAACTCACCAATTAACAAATTGAAATACATGTATGTAATACTTAATCATTTTCAGGGCGCCGATAGGGCTGCTGATTATAGGTACATTACTGGGAAACTGGGTTTGATAGCTGTGGGAATTTTATGTGCGCATTATTACTTTAAATACCAAGGAAATGTAAGTAACCCCTTCCAACCTTTACCAAACATATTTTTCTTATTTCACACTGACTCAGAATGATCTACATGTGCAGTGATCTTGTAAAATATTTGTTGAAATGTGGTGAATTATGAATATTTCATGAACGCAAAACATTTCTTATATTATGAAGGTTGTAAATTTTTATATTTTATGATTTTTAGGATTGGACAAAGAAAGGTGGATGGAGAGTGTTGAAGACCAAACCTATGGTACTACCTGGTCAACCTGGCTTCCCGTACAAATCTGACCGTTGTTCACCTTCTGATTATGGCACTAGAGGATTCAAGGACTCTCCCATATAGATAGTAGAATGAAAAGTACTTTACGTTGATGTAGTTATTTATATGATTTAGATGGATTCACATTACCAATAATCCACTGTTAAAGGACACAAATTTACAGTTTTAAATAAATTCAGTCCTTGAATATCCTTTTTTATTTATAATGTAATTAGAAAACCAATAATTTTAGGTGTATACAGCAAAAGTACTTTACTGGAAGGGACAAAAATTGTATGAAGTTGAGCTTTTACCACTATTTTATCATATACAAGATTTAGATCTAAGTATATTTTTTGTTGCAAAAGTTATTTTGAACTATTATTTTGTTCTACGACTTTCAATTTTAGTTGATCCTGCTGAATCAAAAACTGAAAGTTTGAAAACAAAATAATAGTTAAAATGCAACAAAAAAAACTAAACTCAGGTCCAAATGTTGCTTACAATAAAATAGTGGACAGCTCAATATATTGCTTAAAATAAAACTATTTTTATAAATACATCATTTTTTAAAGTACAAAATAAAATAATCATGCAAAGTGTATTCCCTCAGAATTGAATGCATGTAAAAGTTTCATAAAATCATCAATGTCCATAGTTCTCGCTCTCATCTGATCAACACCAGCTGATGTTAGTATATCTTGGACTTTCTGTTTTATTTCAAATCCTTCTGGGATTTCCTGAAAACATAAAATAGTTTGTTGTTCATGTACAGAGAAAAATTGAAATTTTTTCATAACATTTTAAATTCTTTGGATAATGAGTAAAGTCTATTAGTAGAACTAAGCCGAAGTTGATAAAACTAAAATCTTCAATATGTATTTATAAACACTGCTGGTACATTTTTGTATACTAATCTCTAAAATTACTATTAATTTCTATCTAGTTTTTGGTCCTATACTGACATAAACCTTGTTGACATTTAATTAATTACTGTTTTATTTGAAGTAATAAACAGAAAATTATGGTATCATCTTTCCTACAAGGTATATATTTAAAAATTTATTTATTTATTTATCATTAAAGTTGTTTTTGAATATACATAAATAACAAAACATATTAGTTACCTTATTGTGTAATGAACAATGCACCCTGTAGTTTTTGTCTAATGCTGCCATAGTGGTGCTGTGTTTGAATACTGCAGATAGGGTCTTGTTTTTTCTAACAAAGGCTATCCTGGTAAGACCATCCCACTCTACAAAGTTAATAGGTGGAGGAGGATTTCTAGGCTCTATCCTGACTACGCTGGATTCAACTTTTGGTGGAGGCCTAAAGTTGTTTTTCCCCACCTAAATAAATGTTTTCTATGATAAATAACAAGGATCAATAAAAAATTATTTATTTACAGTGCTAGATTAAAACTCACTTAGCATGAACAGATTAATACACTTTATGGTAAATCTGTATTTCTTTAAAATATTTTGGATGCTAGTGGGATCTAGATTATTTTAAAGTTTTATGCAAACTGAACAAGATACTGGATATATTGTTTTCATGTGCAATTAATAGTGATTTATAAAAAAAAAACTTGCATCTTTTGTGTGTGCAGAGTACTTTGTGTAATTTTTAAAATTTTAAATAACAACAAATGAAAACTTACCTTCATAAGCATATCAACGCGAGCCAATAACTGTGTATTTATAGATAGTCTACAATACAATTTATCTCCTGGCTTAGCCACTAATCTTTGCGCAAATTCCTTTTGGAACATAAGCACTGCACACCTAAAGAATGGCCTGTGTAGCAACAATTTGAATACAAGGGGTGAACTGATTTGATATGGTATATTGGCCACGCAAATATCAAAAAAAGGCAATTCTGTTTTTAAAACATCTCCAACAAGTATCTGTAGTTTTGCTTGGTATGGTGTTCCTTGGACACGCTTCTGAAGTTCAGCAACTAACCTGAAAAAACATTTATAATAAGAAATAGATAATGTTTTGACACTAAAATCTTATATTCATTTCTCCCTAAAAAGTATTTTAATTAAAACTCATGATACAATCAATCAGTTCATATTGGAATTGAATATATGTTTAAACTTGGGTCTATAAAATAATAAAAATTTTGAATCAAATACATTAGTATTATATATTAGTATTTATTTTTATAGCCACAACACTTGCCATACCTTAAGGAAAACCTGATTCACAGTATTTACAAAAAAAAAGAATATTATATTAGGGTAAGAGTATGATAAAATCTATTTTTTTTATATTACTTGACTTCAGCAGACAGGCAGATGGCCCACTTGATGGAAATTTAATCAAGAGCTTACCTACCTAGTATCTATTTCACAAGCGACTACTTTTTTGACCCTGTCGAGCAGTTTAATCGTCATGTTACCAGTACCAGGCCCAATCTCGAGAGCTACATCCGTTGGCCTTAATCCTGACTTGTCCAACATTGAAGTGATAATTAAAGGATTCTTTAAAATGTGTTGTCCAAAGTCTTTATTGAACTGAATACCTAGAATGAAAATCCATGTTAACAATACAAATAGAATTTTACTATAAAAGTTCTACTACAACTATAAAATAATATTTATAGTATATATTTTTGGTATTTGCTACTTACCTTGCTTTGCTATTTCATTATGTACTCTAGTCTTTTTGTCAGCCTTTATTTTAGGCATTATAATTAATATAAATATATGCCTTTAACTAATATAATTATTTAAAAAAATAGTGTGAATATATAATTTTAATTTGCAAGTTACCTACTTGAACTTTTCGTTTGTAGTTGTAGGTAGGTTAGAATTAGTGTTGTCATTGTCAGGCAAATGCACAGAGTACATTGTTTTTTTTTTAAATAATTTATTCATGACCATAGATACAAAGTCTTTCAGTCGGAAACATGTTAAAAGAATATACACTAATACAAAGAAAACTTATAAATATAACTTATCTACATATTATATAATCCTTATAGAAAATTAAAACAACTTATAACAACAAATTATAACAACAACAACCAAATTAATTTTCGCTAACGCCAAAAAATATCACTAATATTGAGTCCGTAATCGTTAAAGAACAAATTCTGTTTTTATTAACCCATTTTAGTTGAATTTTTATATTTTAAGTCTTGTCAAGCAAACTTAAAAAACAATTTATTTCGATGAGATTAAAATTACATGGCAATTGGCAACACAGTAAGCAAATTTTGGCATGGTTGATCTTTACGGGACCGAGTAAATCAAAACCGTTTTGTAAAATTATTATGAAAATGGAGTGGAAACCAGAACAGGAAGGATTACGACAAATATTAACACTTCTCAAGGAGTCACAGTCACCAGATAACGCGACCCAAAGGGCAGTTCAACAAGTATCCTTTTCATAATTATTACATCGATGGGTGCTATCGGCGTGGATGCTTTTTTATAACTTTAACCACTTTGTTTTTTATATGCTTGATCCTTGATTAGTGTTCTTGAACTCCAAATTTCACTCATGTTTAGTTCACAATAATAATTTCTTCATACGCGCTTCTGTAAGGACGCTTGCATTAAAATCGATTTTTCCGACATGACAGTCACTGACAACCTTTATTTTCTTAACAATGAAATTCTCAGAAATTGGAAGAATTAAATAAATATCCAGACTTCAACAATTATTTGATATTCGTTTTAACTAAATTAGTAACCGAAGAAGAACCCACTAGATCACTGAGCGGTTTAATTTTAAAAAACAATGTAAAAGCACATTACAATAGCTTTTTACCTGAAGTGGCGGAGTTTATAAAGCGCGAATGCCTATCAGCGGTCGGTGACCCCTCACCATTGATTCGAGCCACAGTGGGTATTATCATCACAACTATTGCAAGTAAAGGAGAGCTCACATCATGGCCTGAACTTCTACCAGCGCTTTGTCAAATGCTTGATTCACAGGACTACAATGTTTGTGAGGTTAGTAAATAATGTACAATACTATAATGTTTTAAAGGATGAATGTTTAACTAAATATGTTAGGTATATTTTTTTGTTGTCTTAATGAATTTACTTGCCCGTTTTACAAATATACCAGTAATAATGTATAAAGCTAGGCCATCTGCCTATTTGCCAGCTTTGCAATAAAAAATATATATTGTCTATTCCCTTGCAGCCTACAGGGAGGCCCAAACCCAGCAGTGGGACGAGTGGTATTGCACTTATTATAGAATAATCATTGTTCACTGTTTGTTCTAGGGAGCATTTGGAGCATTGCAAAAGATTTGCGAAGACACAGCTGAAATACTAGACAGTGATGCACTTAACAGGCCACTTAACATTTTGATACCAAAGTTCCTGCAGTTCTTTAGACATTCAGGATCTAAAATCAGATGTCATGCAATAGCATGTGTCAATTACTTCATAATGGGAAGGACACAAGCACTAATGTTGCATATAGATTCTTTTATTGAGGTAATAATCATTTTATTATTAAATAATAAGGTGATTTTTTTGACTATTTTTTTCTTAGTCAAAAAAAATTCAAAAATTCTGAAAATTATAGCCCTTTATATAAATTTTAAATACTTTCCCTGAGTGTGAAAATATTTTCCATATAAAATACATGTAAGTCAAGATTGTTTTTTTAAAATTTCTATAACTCGGCCACATTTTATGCTACCACATTGGGCTTGGTTGTGATTCATAATGAAACAATCTACGATAGTATCCACTGTGGCGAAACCGAAACTTATACTGGTGAGTTTGGACATGCCACTAAAGTTGATTTTCAGTTTCAATTTTAGTATTATTTCTGTTATCTCAGAAGCAATGGACTTTACAAAAAAATTAAATTGCAATTTTATTGGGAAATAAATTTCCTCCAAAAAAGTCTCATAGACCTTATTGCTTAGGTCAATATTTTCTGAACTTAACTCATTAATGTTATGAGATTTTTATGGTTATTGAATTAAAATTTTAGGTTAGGTATTGAAGGTCAAATTTGAAGAAAAGTTCACTGTGTAGGATAAATTTATTTTAAAGTAATTTCTTTAGTATCAATGTATATTTAGCTAAGATTGATGAACTAAAGTAATTACTTTAAAATAAATTAGTCACACATGGTGTACTTTTTTCTCGAATATGATTTTCAATACTCTAGAGTCTAGATTAATAAAACAAATAGTTTTCATTATCTCAATTTTGGAAAAATGATATTTATTCGAAAATATAGTAAATATAATATGAAAAATCAAAAATTCAATCATTTCATTCGAAAACCATAAAAATTTCATACCACTATACTATACTAGAATTTGAGGTGAAAATCAATTTCAGTGACAGGTACCAAGTCACCAATATATGTAACACTTTCGCCACAGTAGACACTATTGTTGATTGTTTAATTCTGAGAAATTCATGACCAAGCCCAATGTGATAGCATAAAATTCAGCTGAGTTATGGAAATTAAAAAAAGAAATTGGTTTATGTGTATTTTATATGAAAAAGATGTTAAGATGTTAAAAGATGCACTTATCCCAACTACTTATGTTAAGTCTGATGGAGGCATGATGAAATGCCTTGCTCATTTATCATATTATATTCACAGTAAGCTTACTGAAATAATATGTGTACAATAGAGACAGATTAATGATATAGATTCTATGGCATAACTAGGGAAAATATAATCATAACCTGAAGACTATATTGAAATTTATTATACTTGTTTTAAAACTTAAAGATAATAATTATTTTTCACAGAATCTGTTCCACCTTGCTGCGGATCAGGATCCAGATGTTAGAAAAAATGTGTGCCATGCATTGGTACTCCTTTTAGAAGTTCGACTGGATAGGCTTATACCTCATCTACCTAACATAATTGAGGTGTTTATTTATTTTATTATATTGCCAAGTATAATAATAAACTTCATTCTAGAATATCTGAGTAATAAATATACAGAAATAAGATTAGTAGCTTTTATTATAAATTCAAGTATTTTATTGTACAACTAGCTGTGCCAGTGAAACTTCATTTGTATTGCCATGACGATGTTTGTTGGTGTTTCAAAACTGCAGTACAGGAACATGACTGTAGATTATTTTTCATAAACTTTCTTTTTCATATCATAATTTTTTTTCAATCATCGTCATCAACCACATACACTGCCACACACACACACGCACGGGCACGCACGCACACACACACACGCGCACACACACACACACGCACACACACACACGCACACACACACACACACGCACACACACACGCACACACACGCACACACACACACACACGCGCACACACACACACACACACACACGCACACACACACACACACGCACACACACACACACACACACCATCTATTAACCTGAGCAAGTCTAAGTCTTGTAATTAGCAATACTTTTTATTTATGTTGTTACTTTATGTCGTTATTTGACTGTAAGCCTTACTAAAATAAATAAATAAAAATATTTACATGTACAGTAACTAGCATTAGAGCAGCAAAGTTAAAAGTTCGATTTATTCACAAACATTCAACATTTTCAGTACATGTTAGTTCGAACACAAGACCCAGAAGAAGGAGTTGCTTTAGAGGCATGTGAATTTTGGCTGTCATTGGCAGAACAGAATGTGTGCCGTGATGTAAGTATTAAAAATTATATATTTTGTGTAAGATTGTATAATTTACATAATACTACTTTGATAAATCTAATTCTTATTACTTTCTAAACTATAATGATTAAATTTTGAATCCATACTACAAGGAAGCCTTTCTGTCTTCCGAGATGGTTATCCTATCCTACTATATGTACTTGTATATCCTTACTATTGAAATTATGGTTTATTTCTTGTAAATCATATCATCGTTGCCTTGAATGAACAAATGTATCACTAAAGTCATTTTCGCACTTATACAAAATGATAGACCATCTTTACTTCTTTTTAAGAGCTCTCATAGTTTTTAAAATACATTAAAGATTAAAAAATAAAATATCTATGACTAAATCTCTAGCTATATATAAAGCTAAAGAGTTTGTTTGCTTGAATGCGCTAATCTGAGGAACTACTGCTTTGATTTGAATAATTCTTTCAGTGTTAGACAGCCCATTTATCTAGAAAGGTTATAGGCTATATCGACGAGTGCAAAGTAAATAAAGTTATTTACAAAATGGTGATTTTTAGTTTATTGTACAATCATTTTAATAAAACAATTCTTTACAATATGACATTATTTGTTTTGCATATATCACATTATTTCAATAAATTTTCGTACATAAAAAAAAGCCAGTTACGTATGTTCTTTCAGATCTTTTCACTCTCCTGTAAAGTAGCTATTTTGCAGATATCTCTTTTTACTTTGCACCTGTCGATATATCATCAAGCTAAGATCAATAGGAGGGGAGCACCAATGAAGAAAGTTTCAAAATTGGGGGTTTTGTTTAAGCGGACTTTTTTAAACTAATCCACGCGGACGAAGTCGCGGACAGAAGCTAGTGATAATATATAACAAGTTGAAGCAGCTAAGTTGAGTAATGGTGTTTGATGAATGAGGTCCTCGGGCCGCGGCTGCCGGCGCTGCTGCCGGTGCTGGTGCGCGGGATGCGCTACTCGGAGATGGACGTGATCCTGCTGCGCGGCGACCGCGACGACGACGCCGACGACGCGGAGCCCGACCGCGAGTCCGACATACGGCCGCGCTTCCACAAGCCGCGCTCGCACACCATCAAACACAACGGTAAACATTACCCATCGACACTTCATTCATCTTTGTCTCTACTAAATAGTGGAAACCGAAACTACATAAAAAGCTGCCCTCATAACCGTCAAAACATAGTTTTAATTATAAATAAATAAACCAAATAGATAATAATTTGAGTATTAAGAAAATGCAATAAAGCCTATTTTGCAAAGTGCAAAGTGTTAGTTTTCAAAGTTATTAACTTTTCAATTGTTTTGTGTGTGTTACATAAGTACATACATACAATATATACGTTTTTATATCATAAAGTGTCAGATCATTGTATATGTCTGATAGCGGACAATCAGGCTCACATGTGAAGATCTGGAATTAAAATGAGAACCATATACTAGAATGATGATAACCCCGCTTTTATTATCAAATCAGAACTAAACACTAGAATGATGATAAAAATTACTTGTCTCTGCTCCTATTTTTGATTTGCTACAATTTGGGCCACCTGCAATCTGTAAACAAAGCAAATTTATTTCCTGTCGGTGTTTGAGCTAATAACATTGAAACTCTTTTATGACCGTCTTCTTTTGTTTAAAATTTGTGATTGTACAAACAGCCCATTGTGTATTGTAATCTTTATGGTAGTCATTAGCCAGGTGTGATTCTTAGTAATTCAGTCCACGCGGTCAAGCAGACATTTTGTATTTTTATAGTATAAAGCCCCAAGGGAGGGGTGAGGCAGTCGAGCGATAAGCACAAGCGAAGCAAGACGTGTGTACTACAGTCGGTAATCTATTTAGACGGACTTTGCGCGTGTTATTATATTCGTACCTGTGTTATACGTATTTGTATAGTTCTAATAAATTCTATAGTAATTCTAACGGCATTTTAATCGAGTCCCGTAACGCTAGTTTAAAAATAATAATTGTAGGAGTTCCGCAGAGAGGCAGATGGCCCACTTGATGAAAAGCGGTTACCGTCGCCTATGGACATTTGCAACACCAAAGGTGCTACAAATGCACTGCTGCACTCTTAAGGGAGACTGGAACCTGTTCACTAATGGCGACATACTTTAGACCAGGGGTGGTAGCCATCCAGTCGGCCAAATACCGTACCACCTGGCTCTGGGTTATTTTGTCGCCTCTTACGACAGGCCGCCCGGCCGCAGGAAATTGTATTTATCTCCGTTCCTGCACGGATAAGTATTCTAATAGTAATTTAACAATATTGTGTACACAACTCTCTATACGAATAAATCCATGCGGTTGCTGTGCTACAGTCAAATGTGTTTGTAAAATATATGAGTGTAAGCATATTGGATAATAAATGTTAAAAAAATGATCTACCTAGGGGGAATAGGTCTCCAGTTGTCTGTATAGTTTGTTATACTGGAATATGTGTGGTGTCAGTTGGTGCGGGCGACAGCAACATGTCGGGCGGGGGCGAGTCGGAGGACGAGGAGGAGGGCGGCGCGGAGGCCGACGACGGCTCGCTGTCCGACTGGAACCTGCGCAAGTGCAGCGCCGCGGCGCTCGACGTGCTCGCCAACGTGTTCGGCGCCGACCTGCTGCCCGTGCTCTTCCCCATACTCAAAGAGACGCTCTTCCACGACGATTGGGTCATTAAGGTATGGGCCTTCATTTATATTCACACTGTTGCAGGATCGCCACCCCTTGACTTATATTTTGCTGGTGTGCAATGCGTAAAAAGATGTTATCTAAAAGCCTGAAAATGGCTCCTGTCTATGCTGTCAAATGTCTACAAATGTAGACATATATCTGTATTTCTCTTTCTAATACATTACTACTACCTATAATGTTTTCGTTTATTTAGTTCTCATTTCAATTTACTAGTGAATGAAAAAATTTGTGGTTGTATATTTTTTCTTATTTATCTCTCATTTGAAGAAAGAAAATAGCTGACACTTTTTTTTCATTAATTTGTTCTTGGTCAGCATCATCCCAGACATGGAAGCCATATCAAAGCATGCACAGGAGACATGCAATACATTTCAGTGTTTTAGGTTAACATTAAATCTGACGAAGTACTCTCTGTTACATTTCTTATTTATTTTAAGGTCATTACAAGAGATATTATAAAAGTGAAAGAGAGTTTGAACACCACACTGTTCCAACTTACACAAACACACACTGATAATAATGCACTATGTCAGCTACACACATACACATAGACCATTTCGCGCAGTTGCATGTTGACAATTTTGTGTTAATTTGTATGGCAGGAGAGCGGTATATTGGCGTTGGGCGCCGTGGCGGACGGCTGCATGGTGGGCATGGTGCCGCACCTGCCGGACCTGGTGCCGTACCTGGTGGCGTGCCTTGGCGAGTCCAAGGCGCTGGTGCGCGCCATCACCTGCTGGACCCTCTCGCGGTACTCGCACTGGATCGTCTCGCAGTCGCACGACCTCTATCTCAGACCGGTCATGACAGAGGTTACTTTTGCCATTAATCATTATAATTCTCTTATTATTATTTTTATTTTGAAGATGGGAAACCAGTAGATGGCGCATGTAATAGGAAGGTTGTAGCACCAGGGGCGAAGTCAACGCGTTGCCATCCTTTGAGAAGGTATAGGAGAGGTGGGATAGAGGGAAGAGTAGAAGCATTGGGTAAAGGGGATGTGATATGGAAATGAAATAGGGGGAGGATGAAATGGGCCATTGGAACTCTCACTCATCGCATTGACCGCAATAAATTCAAGGCTGACCCTTTCATGCCAATATGCTTTTTAAGTGGAATCACATAATTAAAATATGAATCTATATTATAATATCAGCCTGTACAATTCCTATGGCTGGCTGGGGTTCTCGATTTTTTTATGGGTAACAAACAGTATACATGCTATACTTGTCCAAGGAGGCTCAACGTCTTTGAGACATATGTTGGATATGTGCAGGTTACATCACTGTAATTTCCTTTACCCTGCCACATATGGTAACTGTAAAACTATGCACAATAGATCCGAAAATTGTGCAAAAGTAGAATGCCAGTATTTAAAACGAAGTCATTTGGAACAGAGTGTGTTAATTTCTGTGGATGTTAAACAACAAAACTATTCCTAGTAATATTGAAATATACAATTGACTAGTTACAACGTAAACGGAGATTAATAACAGTTTGAAAAATCATGAAATAATATATCTTATAACCAGAAGATATACATATATTTTATTTATATCTTTCAATCGAAAATTCTTTGAACTTGACTTCTATTTCATAAAATTAAAGTTGCTTCTCGAATTGAATATGTTTAAGACATATATAAATATTTTTTGTAATAACCTATTATTTTCACAGCTATTAAAACGAGTTTTGGACAACAACAAACGTGTGCAAGAAGCAGCATGCTCAGCATTTGCCACCCTCGAGGAAGAAGCTTGCACAGAACTGGTCCCATACTTAGGCTACATTTTGCAGACATTAGTATATGCTTTTAGCAAATATCAACACAAAAATTTACTTATATTATATGACGCTATTGGCACATTGGCTGATTCAGTTGGACATCACTTGAACAAACCCGAGTACATCAACTTGTTAATGCCACCATTAATAAACAAATGGAATGTGTTAAAAGATGAAGACAAAGATTTGTTCCCATTACTTGAGGTTTGTATTTGTTCTATAGTTTAGAGTGAACCTTTATTTTCTCTGCTCTTATAGCTACTTACAATAAAACCTATATCAGCCACTTCAGGCATCTATTTCTTTTCAAATCACTATGTACGTCACAAAAATGAAATGTGATCACAGTCAGAATTGTGTTTTCTAGTAGAACCTGGGACACTATCTGGTTCTTGGAAAACTAAAAAATACTCAAAATCAACAATCAACTCAGTATGTGTAAAACTTTAGTGCGACTTGAGAAAAGATAGCACATGTTCATGAAACATATTAATATTACTCTTGAGGACTAGCGCGAAAGAGATGACATGTGAGTCTGGATGGCTGCCGAGCGAGAGAGCAACACTCCCGACGCTGCTCTGTACATACTACTTCGTAAACCTTACGATTATGTTCTGCGCATTTACTTGTACGAACTTCGAGAGCGTAATTAAGTTTTGATTGTACTGAACGCGTATAAGATAATGTCGTAATGAATCAGTGTGAACTGATAATAAACAATGTACAAAGTCTATCCTGATAAAGCTTTTGTTGTAATTTTAGTGGAAATAGTTTGGCCATGTTAGAAATTTTGTTTGCAAAAAATTGAGTTACTGGAGTAATTGTTGACAATATTGTTAGTGTGCAAAGTAGGTTTCCCAGAATAGCATATTAATTGTCTGAAACACAATAAATGAATTTATTATATTATCTTTGTATATTTTTCGTCTTAAATATATGATAGATAGAAAAAACAAAATGAATTTGCCACAGTGAATCAGTATTTCGCCCTAATAATATTAAAATAATATTGAATATAAATAATGATTTGAAGTGACAATTTCAGTGCCTCTCATCAGTGGCGACAGCACTCCAGTCGGGATTCCTTCCATACTGTGAACCAGTTTTCAGGAGATGTGTGTCATTAATAGAACAGACATTAAATCAGAATATTGTGAGTATAAGAAAATTATGTTTTCAAAAGTGAACTTTATTAAATTAATGTTCATATATATAATTCAGTGTGTGCTTAAAATTGATCATGAGTAAACCCAGTTTTAGAAATAAATGAAAATATGTAAAAAAAATATATAAATATTTATTATCAGATAAGTTTAATACAAAAATGATTATAATAATGAGTCAGTGTACGGATAATGACTCTATTAAACTTGTGTAAAAAACATGAAATTATAATGATGATATACAGCGTGATTTTCTCAAGCGCGCCTCCAGACTCAAAAGAGCCTCAGCACCCATTTTAATAAAAGTAAAGTGGCTTCATTAGATTTTTGAAAAATTAATTATCCTTGTCAGATATCAAATCACGCCCATACCGTTATGTAAGTACAACACTTGTAACTGTATCGAGTGGTGTGCATCCTTCCTATTTTCCGTCCAGTTTTTTTTATTATGTAGAGTCAGTCCACGCGGGCTCCCCGCAGTGCCCATCGTGTACCGGTGTAGATATTAAAGTATTACGTGATTACACCTGTTACCTTCATCTCCACCACAGTACAGAACCCACATTCGTGGCACTTACATAAACATACTAAATCAGAGTGTAGATTGTAAGGATTAATCTCTGGAGGAATGTCAAACGGCAAAATAAGATAAAATTAGCCGCTTCGATTCTTGAGAAGGGTAATTGATTTTTCATAAGTCTGATGATGCCACTTTTTTTGTGTATTTTCGCTATTGTGTTTAATTTAGAATTTGATTCTGAAGACCTATCTGAAAAATTCAACCTGTATACCTAAAATACATACATATTAAAAAAAGGTTTTCTATGACGCACACAATTTACATACCCATCTAATTAAACTCTTTAAAATAAAGTTCATTGAAGTATCTTTGTGTATTCAGTCGACCATATGTTACACTACATATATTTTAAGACTACTAAGGCTTTCGTTGCAACTTTGCTCTTGCGTAAATTTTGATTCCCCTTATATTTCAAACTTAATTTAATGTATCCTATATTCATTGTCATTATTAAATGACATAATGATAAACTTGCTGTGAAATATAATTGGTAGAAATCTAAGAACACTTTTCCATTATGTAATGGAGAATGTTTATGTGGAGAGACTCGGTAATAAAGCAGTTGGTATAAAAATTTAGGTACAGAAGGTAATAGGAGGTTTTTGAGGTACTAGCACAGTTTATAAGTCATAAGTATTTTATTTTGTACAATAATATAAAATTATATGTACACGTCATTTAGATTACATTTTCAATTGTTATAAAAAATACACAATGTAATTAAATCATTTTTAAATAAACTGACGGACTCATAAACTGCATCAAAGTTCAGGATTACTTTGAAATGATATTTTTAAATAAGTATGCAAACTTTTTAGATTAAATTATATAAATATGGAGAGACTGGCTCTTAATCTCAAAAAAAAGGAAAATTTAAAAATAGAACTGCAGTAAAACAAATGAATATAGCCGGGAAAAGAAAATTTACTCGTAGTATCAGATTTGCGTGTTATTTATAGCAAAGTTTTAAATTGATTCTCATTGATTTTTTATTCTTTTGTCAATTGAATTATTGTTACCAGCAGAATTGTTGGGTTAATTTTTTTAACTCATCGAGAGTTTTTGAACCATAATATGGATACTTCGTCCGAATAAGCGGCTCAAATTGTAGCATTGGTACGGGAGGGCTTGGATCAACAAACGATTGGTAGAAATTTAAATTTAAACCAGTCTACGGTCTCTAGAATATACAGAAGGTTTGTGGAGACAGGTTCTTACAGAAGGAGACGTGGTACAGGCAGGACTCGAGCAACCACCGGTCGTGATGACCGATTTATTGTTACAACTTCCCTGCGAAATCGTTTCCTCACGTCTGTTAACATCAAAACAGAGCTTAATGAAGTGCGTGCTGTAAACGTGAGTGCACGAACAATAAGAAGAAGGTTAAAGAAAGCGGATATCACCTCTTTTAGACCAGCAAATGGTCCAAAGTTGTCTGTAGCTCACAGACAAGCTCGCTTAAGATTTGCGCGTGATCACCTGAATTGGACAGAAGAGCAATGGACCTACGTATTGTTCACGGACGAGTGTAGGACATGTTTATATGGTGCAGATGGTCGCAGAAGAGACTATCGTCGACGTGGGGAGCGATATGCTCAAAGTTGCATTGAGGAGCGTGTTCCTTTTGGAGGCGGTTCGTGTATGGTCTGGGTGGCATATCGATGAACGGGCGAACAGAACTTGTGTTCATAGACATGGTCCGTCAAAACGGTAATAGAGGGGGTTTGACTGCACATCGCTACATAACAGAGATCTTAGAAGATCACGTGGTGCCTTACATGGGATTCATAGGCGAAAATTTTACTTTAATGCAGGATAATGCCCGGCGGCACGCTGCTGCACAAGTTTGACAATATTGCGAAGAGGTTGGGATACGTACAATGAATTGGCCAGCACCCAGCCCGGATCTTAATCCCATTTGAGCATGTTTGGGACAGTTTAAAAAGAGCTGTATATGCGAGAAACCCTTTGCCCACGACAGTGGCAGCACTAAGAACAGCACTTTCAGAAGAATGGGACAATATTCCGCAAGATCTTTTAATAACCCTAATAAAATCTATGCGGAACCGATTAGAATCCGTAATAAGGGCACGTGGAGGTAATACACCTTATTAAAACATAAATAAACCCTTGCATAAAGTTTGTGTCTATTGTTAAGACCAATTTTTTAATTAAACCAATTTTCCTTAAATTTCTGTTTTTTCTTCAAAAAAGTCTTAAGGTCCTTTCCAGTACACAAACTTAAACTTAAGGATATGACCCTACACTGTTTTAAAGTTCACGAACCAATCTAGAGGTTTCAATTTAAATCTGTATAGAAAGTTTGCATACTTGGTTAAAATATTTATTTCAAAGTCGTCTATTACTTTGATGCAGTTTATGAGGCGGTCAGTGTATAAAAAAAATCCTCTATTAATGTTTTAAAAGAACTGAGACTTGGATTCTTTTATTTTGAGTGGTAGTCTATTGTTGATTAAAGAGCCCATTACATATAACGTCTTGCTCATCTTAGAGAGCGAGCACGATGTGGCCGAAAGAGAGCAGCAGCGCATTTATAGCACCTTTAGTGTTGCAAATGTCCATATGCGATGGTAACCGTTTTCCATCAAGTGGGCCGTTTGCCTGTCTGCTAAACTCTTGCAATAAAAAAAGAAAAAAAAAGCCTTTCCATGCCCCGAGTGTAGTAAGAATGCGTGCTGCCACGTTCCGCCTAAGTATCCATTTAATAATGTGTGTTTGTATGTGTTAGGCAAGCAGCCAGAGCCCGGAGCAGTTCGAGGCGCCTGACAAGGACTTCATGATCGTGGCGTTGGACCTGCTGAGCGGACTGGCCGAGGGCCTGGACGGGCACATCGACCACCTCGTGCTCAACTCCAACCTGATGCAGCTGCTCTACCAGTGCATGCAGGACCCCATGCCCGAGGTGATTCTTTTCACTTCTTAATGGGTAAAACCAGAATTCGAGAATGTTTTCCGTTCCAGTCCATTGTAGACATATCCACGCATTGATGTAAATGAACATCTATGCAAATAAATATATATTGAAGGGTATGTTTGTAATATCAAAATAAAAATTTAAAAAAACAGGGGATTAATCCGGACCAGGAGATTCCGAAAATGCATTTTTTAGAATTTTAATCTGTCTGTATGTTCCGCCTAATCTCTGAAACGGCTCGACCGGTTTTGACGGGACTTTCACGAGCAGATAGCTGATGTTGTAAGGACTAACTTGGCTACTTTTTTTTACTTTCCTTTAGGGTTCCGCAAAAAAAAAAACCACGCCGACGAAGTCGCGGTTACAGCTATTTTTAAATATAATAAGATGTATACCCTTTTTTTCTTACTAAATACATTTTTAGTTACTTTGTGTCTAGATGATTACTATAAAACATTTTCTAATTACATATTACAACTTCAGATGTGGCTTAAATTAAGAAGAGATTTAAATATCATTAAATAGTGTAATTCATTGAAAAAATCCCGTTTGTGATGTACGGAAATGATCTTTAAGGAACAACAATATATAGTGTAGATAACATACATGTTGTGGTGAGCATTCACTATGGTAAAACAATAAAGCCACACACTTAAAGGTTAATAAAATAAAGTTTCAAAAAATCGGGTTCTTTTACATATTTACATAGTATAATTATTCCTGTATGTATGTAAATATATATAAAATAAATGGTTCATTAAATCATTCCAAAAATACATGAATCTTCTCAAAATTAAATTGTATTTATTTTATCACAAGTATTTTAACTAACAATAATACTACAAATCTCAAATTTTAGTAGAAAATATACGCAAGAAAAGTCTAGTGTAAAATCCTAAAAGTTATGTATTTGTTTATATTTGAATAGGTGCGGCAATCGTCGTTTGCGTTGTTAGGGGACCTGACGAAGGCGTGTTTCCAACACGTACACCCGTACATCCCTGAATTCTTGCCAATCCTGGGCATGAACCTGAATCCAGAACTAATATCCGTATGCAACAACGCCACATGGGCCATCGGAGAAATTAGTATTAAACTTGGTGAGTGTTTGCAGAGAAATTGTCAAGTAAATTGTTTCCTTGACAGCTGTTACGAAACTTGTGAAATAAAATAGCTTAGAAATTGACATAACTTATAACTTTCTTATTATTGAAATTGTAGACACGTTTTATTTCTTAATATATTTTAAGAACTTATTTAAAACTGCCCTTACAATTTATGTTATCTAAAATTTGCAAAAATATTAGCATATATTTTGGGTTGTTTGTTTCATGAACGGATTTCACCACTCATGAGATGATGCTTTTAATAATTATTAATATTTGAGACTCTAAATAAAAAGCCTTGTCTTATACTAATATATAAAGCTGAAGAGTTTGTTTGTTTGCTTGATTTAACACGCTAATCTCAGGAACTACTGGTCTGATTTGAAAAGTTTTTTTAGTGTTAGATAGCCCATTTATTGAAGAAGGCTATAGGCTATGTATTATCAAGCTAAAACCAATAGCAGCGGAGCACCAATGAAGAATGTTTCAAAATCGGGGGGTTTCGAAAACATACACAAACGACGTCGCGGGCACAGCTAGTAATCTTATATTGCTGAATATTCATCAGGATTACAGGAAGCACCTTACAAATGGCAGTGTAGCAAATAATTGAAACATAATTTTATCCATGCAGGAACAGAGAAAGAATACAATTTTCTACGGGCGGCCTGTCGTAAGAGGCCACAAACACCCCTGGTCTAGAATATGCCGCCATAACAACTTTGAGTTGTGTTCCGGCATTAGTGACCAGGTTCCAGTCTCCCTTAGGAGAGCAGCAGCGCATTTGTAGCACCTTTGGTGTTGCAAATGTCCATAGGCGATGGTAAGCGTAACCGCTTTCTACCAAGTGGGCCGTCTGCCTGTCTGCTGAACTCCTGCAATAAACAAAATATAATTATAATTATATGAATATTTTTAATCAATTTTTATTACTCAGTAATATATATTGAGCTTTTAATTTTGACAGTAGTTTCATTAGGCACTTTCATATTTCAGGACCTGAAACATCAAAATACATACCCCTAGTACTGAGCCATTTAGTTGAAATTATAAATAGTAACATACCCAAAACACTGCTCGAAAATACAGGTAAGTGTCGTATATCTATCTTGTTTATATATATATATATATATATATATATATATATATATATATATATATATATACATCCTGATTAAATGAATTGATTAGTTTTGTATATGTTTTAATCTATTATTTGCTAGAATGTCTTCTAGCTCTGGAAAATTGGTGGCAGCCACACTTTATTGTAATTATTATATGTATTATCTCTTATCACGGCTTTATATTGATTTTATCATGTTCATGTAACTCATTATTATATAGGTTGTTGTTTATACTTATAGTTATCCTGCCGACTGAAACAGCCTGTATCTAATAACCGATTGTTCGAAGGACTGCATATAAAATGTATATAATAACTCTTGCCATATTTATGTGTACCCGGAATATGTGTGTACCTACTAAATATGTTTTATCTGTGTACAAAAAAGAAACACGATTTTTTATTATTTTCTGAAGGATATGTTAATTTATTTGGTTGAATATTATTATATAATTCTTTCTATCTATATAGTTTTTCCGATATTTGAACTAACATAGTTACTATTAATTTCAATGTTACCACTTAATAAATACAGTGCAATATAATCTGCTGTAGGTTATACGTCGAAGCTTATTCAGATGCTGTTTAATTTATATTTTAGTGGGATATGCATATACGTGTTATGTAAATATTTGTTAGTGTCAAGAGTGAGCTAGCGTGGCACCGAAAAGGTGGCCCAAATAGGTCTTAGGCCATTTCGCGTAATATTTATGCTCATGCAATTGAAAATTAAACTTCGGCCCATTGGACCATCTTTTAGTAATAACACGCGGTACATTTATAATTTTTCTATAGTTAGCGTTAAATTGTTTCACGTTTTTTCCATTTGTAACACTGATTGGTTGCTGTTATTAAATTATGTAATTTAAGTGCCTATGTTTTGGATGGTTTGTTGATTTGTTTTCTTGGTTTTGTTCTCGGTATGTCGTGGCGTGTAGCGATTACTATCGGTCGGCTAGGTTATGTGTGCCCCCACGACGTCGCACCCGTATTACATCAATTTGTACGCCAGTGGTCTGTAGTCATTTTTTTTATTATTACTTTATATTATTATAATTACTATTACTTTTAATTAATATTAAATAAGTTGTTCGTTGATATTATTTCGATTGTGGATGGTGTTTGTTGAGACGCTTTTTATTATGATTGTTTTTATACGGTGTTGTTGGTTTGAGTTGTCCCGAGTATGAGTGGGGGCCGCGGCCACTGAGCACACTGATTTATTGGGTGGTATTGTTTTAATCATTTTATTTTCAGTGCCGTACCTTGTATTATGTGTTGAACACCATCCGCTTTCTAAAATATTTTAACCGGCTAAAAGTATTTTATATTAACTCTCTACCCTTTTCAAAGTGCAAGACATCATTAGTTATGTCACAATATGTCAATGTCGAGTTTATTTAATTACTTTTTCAAATAAATGACCAGATATTGATGTCTTGTGTTTTAGAAATATCATAGATGCATTCATAAGAATATTATTATCCTTTGTGTGCTGATCAGTATTGCTCTATAATATTAATTAACTTATATCATATAATTTTATTTTTATTCATATTTTACACAATTAAATTAGTAAATAGTTATTTGTTGATATTTCGAGGGGAAATATGAAAATATTTTCATCATCATATTATCATCATTATTTTATTTATACTATTTTTGAATATTCCTACTCAGCTTCATATGTATCGAATGTCTCGAAATATCAAATGGGAATTATTGTTACACAACACACGATTTTTTGTCACGAGAATAGTGTGCACTCTATTAAGGTGTGCATGTGTGACACGCTCGCGCGTAACAGGTGCACGTCGCTGCGCAACATCCGCGACAACGACGAGAAGGACTCCGCGTTCCGCGGCATCTGCCAGATGATCCAGGTGAACCCCGGCGGGGTGGTGCCCGACTTCATGTACTTCTGCGACGCGGTCGCCTCCTGGTCCCACCCGAAGGACGACCTCAAGGAGATGTTCACGAAGATCCTGCACGGGTTCAAGAACCAGGTGGGCGAGGAGAACTGGCGCCGGTTCACCGACCAGTTCCCGGCGCAGCTGAGCGCAAGGCTCAGCGCCATGTGCGGGATATAGGCGCCGACAACACCATGGTGAGTGCTCGACCGTCCGTGTTCTCTTAGGCCACCTGTACACTTATTCAAGTTTTTATTCAAAATTAATAATGATAATAATAAATCGGCAGACAAACACACACATTGTATATCCCCAAATTAAGCAAGTTACGCTCGTGTTATGGGTAATATACAACGGACCAATTCTGGGGCTGATCCCAGACACCCAGACCATGGTAAATAACGGAGAATATACGTTTCCGAAATTTACTATACCAGGAATCGAAACCGGAGCCTTTGCGTTGCAGCGAGGTAGGCCGGCAAAGGCTTAGCCCGCTCAACCACAGAGGCCGTCAAAATAAGTTCCACTGGAGAACACTTTTTGAAGGTCATATATAGGTTAAAATTTAATTTTACTTCCTAGTCTATGTGTCACTAAATTATTGAACAGTAAATTATAACACCCAGTCGATAGTGATTTAGCAAAATTAATTTCTTAATTGAGTAGATTATGTCGCAGATTAGAATTTTTTTGCAGCATCTTATAAAACTTCAGCAGAAAATCAGAGTGCAACGTTCTAATGGCTATCAAAACCAGAAACTTATATCCGTCTAATGAGCTCCAATGAGCCACTATATATTGAAGTAGCCGCCATAGCCAGGCTGTCAAGTTTTTTTTAAATTTGTAATTTTTATTATTGGTATTAGCTTTCTGGTAAATGATTTTTAAGGCTGGAATTCTGTAAATTTAACCCCCCAAAAGAAATATGGATGAAAAAAATCTGTCAGTCTAGGACTGCATGTCAGAAGTTCATGTTCTAACCTTGCAGGAACAGAGAATACAATTTCCTGCGATCGAGCAGCCTCCCGTAAGAGGCGACAAAACGATTCACAGCCAGGTGGTAGGGTATTTATTAGTCTGGATCGCTACCACCCCTGGTCTATACTAGGCCAGCTTCCAGTCTCCCTTTCAGAGTGGCAGCACTTTGGTAGCACTTTTGGTGTTACAAATGTCCATAGGCGATAGTAACCGCTTTCCATCAGGTGACCGTCTGCCTGTCTGCTGAACTCTTGCTATCAAAGAAAAAGAAGTGAAAACTTTGTATCTGAGCGTGATGGACACGCGATATCAGTGCTTTTTCCCCATCCCAAAAGTGCGATAGTGCCTAAAGCAGTTATCACTTCAAAAACGTGTTAGGCACAAAGTTGGGGAGACAATAGTCCAGCAATGGGATGTTCAAGGGCTGATATTTTTTAAAATAAAGAATGAGTAAAGTATAAGGTACGAGATTATTTTTTAATATAAAGTATGTAACAAGTCGCTGTTAAAGGCAAGCGTGCCCAGAAGGCTGGCTGAATTGCCACGCCGTATGGCAATGTATTATCCCCGCAAATTGCTAATGCGCTGGATTAATGGACCTTGTCAAATTAACATGCACGTGACGTCATCAGGAACTCGATATGTACGCGTACTCGCCGGCCAGTGATGCTAACGGTACTGAGTGTTCGGCTACGGTTACGTCACCAAAATGGCGGCCAGGCGCATTAGCAATTTGCGGGGATAATAGCTGATCACGGGTGGTATCAAAGAGATGGGGAGTTTATTATTTTAATAATATCTATTGCAGGGGGAACAATGTCAGTACGGGTGGGGAGACATGGCGGGCGCCAGTCGCCTTGTGCCGCAACGGCCACGCCGCATCGGCGAGCAATTATCGATGTTTACCTTCGTTGAGAGTATACTAAATTGTGTTGTGAATTGTCCAAAGGCTCTGTCCGTTACTACGGATAGTGTACGGCCGTTAACCGTACTTGTGTTATTCACTATCGCGCAATACAAAATTACGTTGCATGCTTTCGTGTTAGTTATTTTCGGTCGTCGTCGCGAGTGTGCCCACGTTGGCCTCTAGTTTTAGTTTCGTTTGTCGAATGTGGCCATGCCGTGGCATGGAGTTTTTATGTTGCGGCTTCATCTGCGATAATGTTACAGATATATGTCGTTGCACGTAGATATGGCGATGGGTTTAATGCGCTATTTGAGATGCGACATTAGTAATGACGTTAAATAATGACAAATGACTTTATGGCATATACATAACAGCGTAATGTTCGTATTATTCGTTAACAGCGTTATTTTTTAACGCTTTTATACACTTTCCAAGGATTTATTGTACTTTTGACAGTTCGATGACGGATTAATTAGTAGATATTGTCCTACGTTACCAAGTTGATACGTTATAAAAATAGACTTTATTTATAAATAAGTTTTGATAAATTTAATTTATGTATATATATAACATAAATGTAAAATTATCATTGTATTTAATTCGGCAAAATAAAACAACACATAATAAATGCCGTATTATTTTTCTTTTCCTTAAGCTTTCGCGACTTGTCTACATAATAAAACTACGTTTTAACGGTTTTAAGCGCGGTGATTTATTTGATTTTTGTTATTCCAACGTTTCGGATCACGGAAGACAAAGATGTCAAGTGTCAACGAGTATAGTTGTCTTCCGTGATCACGGCCACTGAAAATAAGCCAAAACGTGGGAATAACAAAAATCGAATAAATTACCCCGCTTCAAACCGTTGAAACGTAGTTTTATCAGGACATCTTTTATTTCAAAATCGATTGTGTTCGATTTATTTACATATAATGTTGATGGTTTATCTCACAGAACATCACTAGTACCCACCCAGTGTCACCTATAACAATAAAGTGCAACATTTATGTCATTTGTTTCACGTGGGCTTTATTGTCAAGAAATATGTAACTTGATAGACATGCAAACATCAAAAGTAAAATAGACGCAGTCGGCGACAGTCGTCTTTGGCATTATCGCAGACGAAGCCCCACCTTTAGCGCATAGTTCATTATTTTAACAGAGACGATGAGATGACTAATCAGCAGGTTTAAAATGCCTACTTTCACAGATTCGTATTATGAATATGCCAAGTGTCAAAGTAAAATAGAACCCCTTTGTAATATCTTGTGATTACCAGTATATCTGGACACATGTCTAATTTACAGTAAGAGTCTCCCAAAAGTTCTAGATTCTCCTAATTCATATTGTTTCGATTTTGTTCATGCGTGATTTCAATTATGTTTATTTATGTACCTAATTAATTAGTCTAAATTTCCTTATTTGTTTCGAACTAGTGTTTACATCAGTATTTGACATTTATTAACTGTATTGTTAACATGTCGATTGCCAAAACTAAAGTATGCATTTTCTAAGGGAGTATAATATTGTTTAAATAATATTCCTGAAACAACATCATGAGCTCGTTGCGCGACGTCGCGTGATGTGCCGAATTGAGAAGCAGCGCTGATAATCGACGTCGCGTGAACGGCAATAGAAGTGTTAAAAGTTTATTTTTAATTTTTATATAGATTCATTTCTATCAGGACTAACCAAATTGTATATACATATTTTGTAGTGCATTGAGTTTTCTGTCTCTATCTTGTCATAGGAGTATGTCAGTTGTAAGTTCTGATCGTACTTTCTGCCCGTCTCGTTGGGATGTGGCCACTGAAAGTAATTGTAAATGAGGGTAGTTGCAAAGAACGCCCTCAGCTTTAGTGTTTAGGTTAGCCGATAACACTCACTGCTCAATGTAAAATGTAGCACGTGTTGATATAAAATCACTAGCGCATTGTGCATGTTTCGCGAAGTTAAAATACTATACAAATTTATTTATTTTAATTTTTTGCTAAAAAGTTAATTTTCACTATCAAAAGAGCATTTATTTATTGTATCCACTAGAGCTTTTTCAAATATATTTAAACGATTCAAATTGATGTGTTAACTATTATTTTATATTACAAGACTTAGGAAATCGAGAATTTATGTCAACTGTGATTTGTGACTTGTTTTTTTTAACTAATATATGTGTAATATTATATGTCAGTGTCAGTGTAGATATAATATACTGCTTTGATAGTTTTTATGACGGCTAGATTTTCTGCTATATAATGTACCAAATAGTATTTTTTATGTTGTATATTGTTTAATGGATTTGTATGTGCGAGTGGGGAGCGGTCGCGTTGCCAGTCTTCTCCTTTCATGTGAAGAGCGTGCTTTGAAAAGCTGTATGAGACGCGATCGTCAACCACTCGTTATTATGATTGATATGATGTGTACTATTTACGTGTATATTTAATAAAAATTAATATTATGTATATGTAAATACATATGGCGATGTATATTATTATATTCATGTAAATTGTTATTTTTTTTGTTTATAAAAAGCTAAAAGTCTGACTTTAAACACTTGTTATAATATGATATGTCATTTAATTTATTCAGATAACGGGGATCTGAAATTAAGTAGTTCGTGTGAACATAGTCTAATATTACAAATTACATTTATAGCGTTTGCGTGCAGGCGTAATAATTACGGTTTTTGGGGGGGATATATGAAAAGTATAGAGAAAACATTCCGCGTCACCACTAAATTTGCTTGAAAAATTGGCTTTGAAGTTAACTTTTGCTTATTATGTATGTATTCGATTGTTTTTCGGTGTTTGGTTGCACGCCGTGTGTTCGGTGTGTAGGTAGGTCACTGACCTCTATTATTACCGCTCGACAGGATGCTATCGTTTTATTTGTATTTGTTTCATTGACAGCATTTTGGCACTGATAGCAGTCAGGCGCTAAGAGCAACAATCCCAATAAACTAAAAAGTTACTTATATTAATACAGTGGTTTTTAGTTATAATAACTGACGTAGGGATCACTATAATCACGTCGCTATACCTGGAAGTTGTTATTGATGCAGGTAGAAAAAAACAAAGAGAGAAGAGAAGAAATATTTATTGCCTAATGTCTACTTAATAATTCTAACGGATTCTTACATTTAACTCTACCTGAATATTTATATTAAAACGTATTACAACTGCTGACATGTTAAATGTTAACTGTAAGCAAAAGATAAAAAAACTTTTATGATTCTATAAATCGACGGGTGCAAAGTAAAAAGAGATATCTGCAAAATAGCTACTTTACAGGAGAGCGAAAAGATGGTCGTATTAACTTCGTAGTATTTGAAAGAACATACGTAGCTGTCTTTTATTACGTTCGAAAATTAATTGAAATACTGTGATCTATGCAAAACAAATAATGTCACATTGTAAAGAATTGTTTTATTAAAACGATTGTACAATAAACTAAAAGTCATCATTTTGTAGATAACTTTATTTACTTTGCACCCGTCGAAATGTAAACTTGTGAGTAGGCTCTGTCGCCATACCTGCAAGCGACTTCTAGGAACTTGTTACAAATAGTTTTTACGACTGGGTCGCCATACTAAAAATCGACGTTTAATCTGAAAGCGAAATTATTATCCTCTAATAGTAAAATTTAAATTCAATGACTTTAACTGTTACGTCGCTACAAAACCACTGTACTAATATTAGTTCCAAAGACATTAGCACAAAAGCACGTTTGTTTTCATTTTTTTGGAGCAGCCGGTCGAGTGGTGGTAATAGAGGTGAGTGTGTTAGGTGCATCCTCGTCCCCCCGCCCCTGTCCCCGCGTCCCCTCTAGTCCCATCCCCGTCTTGTGCCAACGAAGCGCGGTCGGCGCGTGCGGTGCGGATTAACTGTGACCGATGTATATGCCAGCAACGAGGGCCATTTCGTACAAATTCAGCTCAGATTTAGTAAAACTTCGGAATGAACATAAGCAGTCTCTTTATCTTTAACGGCCTTACTTATACTTATAGTCGTTTGTTAAATTTTAAGAAACTGCTCAGAAATTGATTAACGTAAATCTTACCCATAAACTCCTCTTAAAGATAAGAGGTGGTGGTAAAGTACCTCAAAAATAACCAACATCGCGAGGTAGTTTAAGTGACTGCTAAGAGGCAAGATGGCAAGTTTTATTTGAAACAGCCATTGATTAGGGGCTTAAAAGTCTCTTATTTAAGAGATGGCTAATCCTTTCTTAACGAGATTTTTATAAATAAGGCCCTATAAGTGTAAAAAAAAATAAAAGGTCATAAAAAAAATTAAGTAAATTCATCCATATTTTCGTCGTTGCCTATCATATTTATAGGTGTTGCTAAAACTTGGAATCGCCATAAACGAGAGTTAGTTTTAATCTTTGAGTCACACATTGTCGTAAAATTATTGCTCAAATGTCATAAAGGTAACGACTGCTACTACACATGTGATTACAACCCGCAAGAGTTCAAGTTAACTCGCATTCGCACGGATGACGTAAGAGCGAGGTAATGACGCGTCGATTGCGAGAGAGGTAAGAAGGCGGGGGTAGCGCGCATTTCGCTCAGGTCTCAAGTTAACTCTTGCGGATATATAAAAACCTCCTATTTGCAAAAAGTTGGATCATAAACTGAATCGACACGTGTATGATGGAGACCACGTCACAGGAGGGTCGTTGCCTTCCGAGTTAAAGCCTTGGCAGAGAGTTTACTCTACACCCCAACCAACTGCCCCCCCAAAGTAGCTGAAGCCCTGACGAAACGTTCATGGATTGAAACTATTTTGTAAATTGGAATGAATGGTAAGTTTTAGTCTTTAATTTTTATTTGGCATTATACATTGGATATGTGTGATTTGAAACCTACTATTTTCTCTGTAGTTTTACTAAATCTGAGTGATGTTTATTTAAATATCTTGTCATGGCCGTCAATCTCCATTCAATGGCCGATGACCGTGTCACGTGATTCGGTATCTCAGCCCAAGTCTCGGTACCCGTAGCAATGCATAAAATTTATTGTAGTATTATGAATAAACAATATTGCCCTTTCGAATGGATTTCACATAACAATGTATATTTTTAAGTAGTACCCAATTTTATATGGAATGTTACGGATGACCTCGTAAATTATTTTTAAGACTAGTAGATTTATTATGTCGTCATGATTTTTTTTTATTGTAGTAGTTTGTTTTCCTGAAAACGAAACCGTGATAATAGTATATAAGTGGTTGCATGCGTGTGTGTGAGTGAGGCGGCATTCGTTGAGGCACTCCTTTCCTTGAGGCATAAGTATATTATGAAGATGAAATTATTATAGTTTTATTTGTATGGACGAACTTTTGTGATGCATTGTCGATATAATTATTAGGTTGTTTGCGTCTTGCGTCGCATGTGGTTATAATATTTTGTGTTGTGCATAATATTTATATAGTTTATATATTATTATTATGTGTACTATATTCTTGATGAAGTTAAAAAGGTCATTGTGTATTTATTTGCTCGAATCATGTATGATGTGCAATATCCTGTTATTTTGTGACTTTAAAAATAATCGCTGGTATTATGTCGAAAATACAAGTATATGAAGGAAGGAAAGCGTATGGTGTGGTGAGAGTGTTAATTATTATATTAAATAAAAAGTAAAAAATATAAAAGTAAATTTATACACAATGAGTTTTTTTAACTCATGGTCATTAGCACATTAGTAATTATTTTGCCATTTTTAGAACTTTTTACATAATATATGTATTTTATTTAATAAATAAATAATTAAATTACATGCATCTGTTATGTATGTTACCATTTTCCATATTAACAAGTCATCTTACTAACATGAGCAAGATATCGATATAAATTATAGGTTGCGCGTGCGCAGATTATGTTCGTATTACGGCGCGTACACAGAGTTGCAACTAATGGATTTCGTTTACTTTCATCGGCCTTAAGTAAACATTTCGTCGTTCGGTCAAATGATTAATGTTACAGCTTGAAATTGCTACGGAATTTCAACGAGCACTCTCTGGGCCTATGTGTACGCGGCTTCAAATTGATCGCTGCTAACAATTTCGTTGTATCGGCGTAAATGTATGATTTGACAAATACGTTGCACGTATAATTGTTTGTTTATTTACATACTTGATATCAAATAAATCTACTCATAATCTTATAATTGTCAAGTTTTACAAATGGTGTTCAGCAAGAAAGTTGTTACAATATTGTAATATTTCATTTATGATGTAAGTCAACCATAGAAAGAAAAAAATGTTCATCTGTTTTTATTCATAGTGTATACATAAATTGAGTACAGAAAATGCCTTTCACAGTGGCTACCTCTTTTCTATGGCCTAATTCTAGGCCATTTTAAAATTATAAAAATATTGTTTTCTATGAAAAATTGAAATTTTGTATCTTTATAAAAGCAACCTTTTATATTTTATGTACTTCTGTACTCATATTATGTCAAAAATTACTGATATCATTAATATTTAACAGATGTCACTGAAAATGTTCGTTTTAAGTTCTGGTTGTAGTAAATTGACCTCACAATAGACTTTACCCATACATTTTGTTAATAAAGCACTCATTGTTCAAGAGCAGATTGTATTATTTCTTATACCTTTATAACCAATCTTTATATTTGTAGAACAAAGTTCAGTATTGGCTCGTAACTGATCATTTTCTCACTACCGGTGAAAATTTGACATAAGCTCTACACAAGTTCGTTAAAATTTAGGCGATGGTAAGGCAAGTGATGTCCGCTTCCTATATCTTACTATTCATTCACTTGCACTGTAAAACTTTGACCGATTCCGATAGAAAGATGAACGGTCGATAAGATATAGGAACCGGTCATCAATCGGTGAAAATTTGACATAGCACAAGTAATCTCATTTTTCAATTCAATTGCCTTACCATGGCAAGTGAATGAATAGTACGATGAACCGATTGTGTATGGTTTATGGTAAACAATTTCCATTCATTCATTCGTTCAATGTATATTCTGACATACTTCTATATAATATCGTATCGTATTTCTATATCTTGGTGTTTATTCTTTTACCTTTTCATTGGTAAAGGTAAACAATAATAATTCCTTTATTTCAGAAATACAAGTCGTCTCCTTATTGAAATCCCTCCTCCCTAAACGAAATTATCGTTGAACGGCGCCGTACCATGGGGGAAGAATTATATATGTTTCAAAGGCCTCAATGTTCGTGGATCATTATGCAGTATGCACTTAAATATTTACAATATTTATGTTCAGGTGTTTATTTACTCCCATTACCTATAGGTTGTAGTAAATTAGAAATCAAATTATATGCAACATAATAGATTTTTATTACATAAGCAAAACATATTTTTTGCTAAATACAAGTAATAAAATGAAATTCCAAAAAATGCGTTTACTTCTGTCCTTAAAAACTGTCTTTATTATAAGTATTCAATACAATTACATCCTAATAATGCTTTTAAGTAAAATCTTGTTAAGATCGTTAAGTGTTATTTTTATTCTAATAAGTAGGTATTTTTAGCTTTATAACAGTGTACATTGAAATAACACTGAGAAAATGTGTTTTTTATGTAGTAATCCCCATATGAGTATTTATTGAACTCCAATAATTGATTCAATTGAGAACGATAACTTTTGTCTTTGGGGTTGCGACGGCAAGGGTGTGTATGTGGTGAGAAGTGCAGCCAGCAGGTTTCTGTCATAGAAAATAAACAATACACTGTATGCTTCAATATAATCTTTGATAAAAGTAATCATGTATTTAGTTTTAGAATAATATATACTTTCTAAACGTTATTACTATTTAAAGATATTTAATAAACTGCTTCAAGGCATGAGCACGTGATGCACCCCTCTTGTAAATCTTGTAAAGGTGTTTTAGGCACAAATCACAATACAATCACAGTTGATTATGCAAGAATTTATCATTATTAGGCAACTAGGCCTCTCGATGTATTTTTAAAGTGCTCGCTTACCGGCAAAATATAGCCGTTGGCGGCGCATGTGTTTCTGGGACATGTAACGGCCCTATTGTCGGCCCCACACCTCTCTCGAGTTCCGCGTCTGCGAAAGCCCTACGTCGCCGTACCCGTTCACTCCAGGCTGGATCGCTTGAGAACAATCTATCGTTACCTGGAAATAAATTATTGTTAGCATTCCGTATCTGGCACACTTTACACATCAACGATCATCCCTATTAATGTTATAAATGCGAAAGTAACTATGTCTGTCTGTCTGTTACGCTTTCACGGAAAAACTACTGGACTGATTTGGCTTAAATTCATTATATATATCGCACCCTTAGAATTGTAGAGACCTAATTAAAAATATCAAGTTATTCAATTTTGTACATTATTTTTTATTTAACAGACATTTAACTCCAATAACTGAATTTTAATTTAGGTCTCTATAATTTTAAGGGTGCGATATATATATATATATATATATATATATATATATATTCGATGCCGAAGATACTTTTATCTCGAAAAATGGGATAAATGTATATTTTTCTGTTTGCCTGTAATGCTTTCACGGAATAACTATTGGATTGATTTGGCTGAAACTCTATATATATACAAGTTCAATACCGAGGCTATCCTAGGTATATGTAGGATACTTTTCATCCCTGAAAAGGAATAGGTTTATGTAAAAGTTATCCCAAAAAGTAGAATAGGTTTTGATTTTTTTGTGATTTTTGTCATTTAGATAGACGGGGATAGATAAATAAAACTAGAACGGGTTGAAATGGGGTATGAAAGTTTGTATGGGAGACAAATCATTTCTAATTTTATAGATATAACAATTCATCATCTATAAAAATGCGATAGTAACACTCGATCTGCCTGCCTATCTGTTAAGCTTTCACGGAAAAAATACTAGAAGTACTGGATCGATTTTGCTGTAATTTTGTTTAAATGTAGTATAAAGAACTGTAGTGGGTCAGCGACAGGGCTTTCGGTAGAACCCTGTAGGAGGCGCTGGCGGGATATGCCGGTGGAAATTAATACACCAGTCACTCTTACGGTTCACTTTGTTTAATGGAACGCTACTGAATTATAATTACATATAAATTATCATTGGCTATATAATACATATTAAAGCCGTAATGGGTATCTAATCGAATGGAGCTCTATACATACTTTACATACACTTTAACCCACTGAGGCTCCGCTTTTACACACATTGGCATGAGATTAAAGTCAATTGAGTTTAGGGGTATACATACGCCTTAAATATAGACACTAGACTTGGGCTAGGAAACACGTTTTAGTGTCCACCAACGTTTAGAATGAATAATGGGAAAAACAAAAATACGTTCGATAATAGTACATTATGGTACTAGTGTGTAACATTGGTGATTACCGCCGAGGCGCCATTGAGACTCGAGCCGTAGGCGAGGGTCTTAAGAGAGCCGAGAACGGTAATCATCAATACACACGTGTATCATACGACGTTTTTCAACACACTTGTGAATAAAATAACAACAAAAACTCATTTTATTTAGTAGATAACAGTTTTCCTATTCGCGCGCATTGCGATCGGCCACAGACAAAAGGGATGAGGTTTTTTTTTTATTTTCCGCGCATAGGGTTTGCGCCTATTCTGCCACATACAAAATGGGGAATTTAAAGTTCTCTTTTATTACAGAGAAAAAAAAGTTATATATGAGTGAAAGTTTTATTTATTAAACACGTGCGAGTTAAAATTATCTATTTAAATAAGAAGTTGCATGAAATGAGCAAGCAATAGGAACATTAATTTATTTGTTCTATAGAACACGATCTTTTTTTTAATAAAAACTTTTTTAAGAACAAAGCAACTCAACCCATAAAATTTAAAAAAAAATCTATAACTCACTAGTGAGTTATAATTTTTTTTAGTCACAGTTTGATTATGGGTGTCATTCTGTGCCTAATTGCGGTGACCATAGAGCCACTTTATGAGCAAGTGTGTTGAAAAAAATGTTATACCACTTTTGTTGCGAACAAAGTGTGATTTGTGTTTAGAAATACACTTACGCTTATACCATACATAACTTCACGCCAGGTCCCTTGCGGGGTAGGCACGAACAACAGAGCGCCATACAGGCTTATTCTTACACACCTCACTTGCTTCTTTGATATTCATAGCTCTTGTCATGCACGCTCGTCTGTTCTTAAGGCTCCTGACATATATATGACTTACGCTTATATAAACACTAAAAGTGTTTTTGAGTTTAGTAAACAAGTTTTGAATTAGTTTGTTGATTTTTAAATACAATTTTATTTTCTTATATATTGCAGCGATGGTTACATATCGGTTGTGACACTCGCTGACCGTTGCCATGGCACGCTCGCTTGGCTTGTGGGCTTTAGCCGGAAGTCGCGACCAGTGACTAGAATGGTGACTTAGGTTAGGTTATGTTAGACTTTAAACCAAAACGACAGAGCAGAATGGTCACCATCATCGCGAAATAATGAAAGAAATTAATGAAAAAAATGAATATCTCAAGAACTAGATGTCTCCTAGATATGGGGATTGCAGGTAGGAGAAGTACTATCCCTCCCACCTCCTACCCACCCCCACTACTTAAAATTCTTGACCAATAATCAAAAGTTTAACCCCCACTAATTCTATCCATACACACTGACTTGATTTTGGCAGATCACCGTCTACTTATACGAATAATTATACTACTAAAAAACTAAAATTTTGTGAAAGCTTTCCACGATCTCTCCAAGCTGGACCCAACCCTTCTGGGAAGATGCGACCCTTGTTTAATGTGATGAATTTTTTCCTCGCTAAATCTTAAGACAAAACATGCAGATAAATCACGAAACTATTTTCTAACAATGGTAATGGCAGATGTCAGGATTATCTTTCTTTGACTCAAATGGTCTCACAAAGCAATGAGGTATAATGTACAAAGTGTTATTTTAAAGTAATATCGAAACTCTTGAAAATATAAAACAATAGAGGACATTACGGGGGACGTCATAAATTGTTCCATATCCCAGCATCTGCATTGCCTTCGTGGGAAACAACTTTCTAAAAATTATCTATAAACTGTTTTGGCATCGTTAACATTAAGAAAATGGACATAAATACTTTTCATCCCGGGAAATGGTATTGTTAGATAATTAAACAGTGTGAAAAATTATGGGGGACGTTACATGAGGAAGCCATTTTTAGTTGCAATGAAATGTATTAATAATGTTGTCACGTATAAAAAACTTATTTTTAGTGAGGTAGGTACCTACACAGGTATAGTTTGATATAAAATGATTCGAATCTACCGGGGGGCAAATAGCATTAACATAAAAATTTATTACCTTTTACCTAGTATTAACGTCTGCTCTTTAAACGAGAGGTAGATACTCTAGGAACGCACTAGAGTTTGATGTGCCGCGGGGTAAACTCAACGAGTAGGTAGTTATCACATAACAATATGTGTGATAATATATAATGATGATAATAATGTGTATAAGTAATAGAGAGGTAGCTGTATGCGCTCTACGAATAATTTGGGGTGATTTTATTCCCGCAAAATCTTTTGTAATTGGATGGTATGAAATTCTATAAAAGGGATCACTCACGGGAATTTATATTCTATAGATGAAGTGTATTTCCCGTACGAGTTTGCGTCAAATTCCATCTATACGAGTACAAAAGTTTCTGAGAAAAATGGCTTTAACATACAGCAGACAGATGTAGACGGAAGGACGTATTTGACAATAACGTAAGAGTTCTGTTTTAGCCAAAATACGTAACTTTAATAAATGCAAATGCGTAGTTTAGTTTAGTTAGTTAGTTTCCTAGTTCAGGCTGCTGTACAAATACGTACAAACTTAAAATAGTACTGAAATATGTGCGATTAATATTTCTAACTCGTTCCTGTTCCGTTCCGTTGTTGCGGGTTTTTAAATGCATCGCAACTAGTGCGCCTTTGTATTATTAACCGTTAGTATTAACTTATATTTTTTTCTATTTTAAAACGCGTTGCAAATCACCGCAATGTAGGCGCTAGATACCTACATGGCAAAATACTCAGAACAATCACTAAAGCGGGCATTACATTATCCAATTTGCAGAGCGCTAAATCTGATGCGCTAGTTAGTGCACTAGATGAGCAAACGTGACAGATCCGATACAATCCCACTAGATTGGATTATTGATTGCCTTTACACCATCCAACTTTAGCACGCCAGCTCGCCAAGCGTTCAGCAAATTGGTTAATATTTATGCCTGTTAAATTAATGTTCGTGTGAGCAATAATAACAAGTCGCAAGTGGCAGTTGCTTTGGCACCCGCGGGGCTATCATTCAGCAGGACGGAAAGACGTGTTTACAGTCAACAAGATTGCTGTAACACGACACCCCGACAAAGAGCCGCCTCCGCGTTCTCTTGTAAAACAATCTTCACACTTTTTTAGAGCTCATAAAAATAGTTGAAAGAAATATTTGTTTTTTTTTGTTTTAATAGACAGTGAAATGTTGCCGAGTGTTGGATGACAGCTTTTGTTCTGTAATGAAGCGGGGACATTTCTAACAGCCGCTGATTTTTTTATTACCCCGGTAGTGCTCTATTTTTAATTGTTTGTGAGAACATTTACACTTCTACATCTTATTTAGATACATTAGATAATATTTCTTGCTAAACTGTTACATATTATTACAACAAATAATAAACAAATGTTTATACCTAATATAATATTGTGGCGATATTTATGGTTCTCCAGATAATGATTAGGAATGCAGAAGTTAGAGAAGAAAAAGCGTCTATTGCACAATCATCCATTGATAACAGCAAATGGCGGGTTCATAAGTTTCTCTGTCTACGATATTATCTTAGTATCTTTGTACGGTGCAACCGTATGGCAGCGAGCGCACGATTTTAGGCAACGAAACCAGATTCATAAACCTATCCAAAATAAGGGAATATCATTAAATCGCTCTCATATCAAACATCTATCCTACTTATATTTTAAACGCGAAGGTTTGTCAGAATGTATGGATGTATGAGAGAGATGAACATGTATAAAACACATAATATATATTGAAATCATTACAGTTGGGCCTTAAAAGTCAATCGTTTTTGAAGTGATAACTTCTTATGGGAGGGTAAACCACTTCGTTACGTAACGCGTTACGGTTTCCCTTTTCTCACGCAAGTTATCGGGTGAATATTTGAATATGTGCATATTCGGTCATTTCAAAGAACACTACAAAAATGTGTTTAAAAACTGTTCTTTATGGATTTTTAAGGTAGTTTCTTATGTTGTATATCCATATATTTTAATTGGCCAGCGATAAAGCTGTTAATGTAGACATTGTAGGAAAATATATTTTTTGCCAAAATGGTAATGATATTCCCTTAAATGGTAATTAGAAATAAAAGAAAATTTAATATTTTCTTGAGTTTTCGCGACTTGTATACATAATAAACTATGTTTTAACGGTTTTAAGCGCGGTAATTTATTTGATTTTATTTATTCCGACGTTTCGGCCACTTTTCAGTGGTCGTAATCACGAAACACAAAGATGAAAATACTCGTTATACATTAACTTACAAACATTTGATCAGGTAATCTGAGTTGCATACCCTCATGAACCATATATAATAGTAATTAATATAATAATTTCTTATTACTATTCAAATGAACTCATTACCATTTTATTAATACGAACGGTAAAAATGGTAATTTGGTAAATGGTGGTTAGAATGTCTAATAATTATTGGAAAAGTTCAGTATTTAGTAAGCTTATGCAATTTTTAAAATAAATATTGAAAAATAGTCCTTTAAACGGAATCTACTGACCTACATTTTATAAAAAAAACATGTTACCTACATCAAAAGCTCATAAACAGTAGTGAGAAATATTTTGAACCAAAACGCTCGCGACGAAGGATAATCTTCAATTTCGCCGGAATGCAACACTCTTCGGCAAAATCGTACGGTGGAGAGTGAACGACTACTGACTGTACATTTATTATCTCTGATCGCGCTGTTATAATACTTAAAAACACAGAAATCATTGTGGCCATGTTCACGAACGGTAAGTAGGGAAAAGCATAAGGACATTTTTCAGAGTACCCTAACAACTTACTTAAATTATGTTCTTTGTGTAATTGTTTAGAATTTAAAACAGTCTTAAAATATCCTATTTTACGAATATGTAACCATTACTTGGTTCTTCAATTGCATTTTGATTACTGGACTAATAACTTGTTGAAATCTGGGAAAAGGGACACTGATGGTAATTAGATTTCGATAAGTTATCATTTAATATTCAGTATTTCAATTTAATATACATATATAATATATTTTGCACTTTGTAGAAAACATTTAGATCGGTCTATTAACAAGCATAAGTTCACCAATAGTGGTAGTTAAGTATGTTATTTGTTAAGGGCCGTGCGATTTGCACATTTTCAAAGAATCACCCTAGCACTTCTGTCGGGCGTCCCGAGACGCACACGTTTTATATATCTCGATAACACTTTAATGTACACCATTACAGAAAACTTACGAACTAGTGTTATTCTAATTGGGTACAAAGGGCGGTCTTACTTATCGCTAAAAAGCAGACAACCCGTGGCAAGAATATTGCTGATTAGGAGTGGTGATGGTGATATACATAATACTTACATATTATTATAGTCGGGCCCATAACATGCGTTAGCGTGTTATTAAATTTACGGACATAAAATTAAAGTGATAGTATACATATCTATACTATTATAATATCTACACTCCGCTCAGTGTGATTAGTCCATTTTCAATATATACAAATTTAACTCGCTCCCAATTTCAAAATACTTATACAAAATCTCGCTCCCAATGTTGTAAAACAAATATTTATCCAGCTAATTCGCATTTAGCGTTTCACTGGTTAGAAACGAAACACGACAGTGTGGGCTCAGTTACAACAATAACAATGGGTGGAGTGGTGAGCACGACTGAGCCCTGCCACTGGGCATCGCGCGTTGTTTTCTTTCACGCATATCTGTTAAATTTACATAAACGCTCGTTAAGTAGTTTCATGTTTATCTAAGAACTTCAGAAACTCTCACGTGATTTGGTTAAGGGTATACCTATAATATAGAATTAAGAGTTTCAATAATTAACACTTGTTTTTATAATATATTTAGAGTAAGTTAGATTAGGGTACGATGGGGTTGACGTATCCATGTGGATAAAAACCCCCCCTAAAAAAACAGAATAAAAAAATTAAAATAATAATTAACACTTAGCGCGGTTATTTATTTGATTTTTGTTATTCTGACGTTTCGTTAACAATACTGGTTGATACTTGACATCTTTGTCTTCCGTGATCACGGCCACTGAAAAGTGGTCGAAGCGTCGGTATAACAAAAATCAAATAAATTACCGCGCTTAAAACCCGTTAAAACGTAGTTTTATTATGTGTACAAGTGGCGAAAACTTAAGAAAAGATTAATTAGACACATGGTAAATGCTAATCACAAAATTATAATAATCGGCAATTATAAACATTGTAGGTATATCCCCAAGCTAAGCAAGTTACACTTGTATTGTGGGTAATATTGGTAAAACGGATAACTCTGAAGTTGATCCCAAACACCCAGGTGAAATTAGTACCAACAGAAAGTTTTATTACGAAATTTCCCATGTCAAAAATCAAACGCGGGATTCTCAGTTTTACAGTGAGCTTGACGGGCAATGATTTAAACTAAATTATTTGAGAAGATATGAAACTAGGAAGATTCATAAAAAATTTGTGAGTTTCATTCAACACAAACCATTATAATTTTTTATGACTGTCTTGTTTTTGGGTAATTTCTTATTCCTATTTTTTCTAAATACGGCTCTGTACGATGTATGGATCTGAACAGTGTCAAGTAGTCATGTATATTCAAATTTTAGGATTACCATCAAGCAAAAGCCCCAGCTAACTATTGGGTTTTTGACCGATGCTAAACGAGGGAGCTCTTATTCGAAAAGATCAATATCAATAATTAACAGTTAAGATTTCCAACATAAATGCATAATTTTTCGTTAAAAATACATTCCTACAACTATTTTTCACTTTTAACCAATATACTTACTTTTATGAAAATTAAACTGAACAACTAAAAATCACTTTTCAAGTGTCTGTCATGCCTGGACTTCATAATGTTATAGTAACAGACTGTGGTCAAAAGCGTCTCATTTATAGCGTTAAAAATAATTCCATTATTAAGGAATAGTTACATTAGTGTATTTACAAACATAACCTGTCAATGTTTCAATGTAATTACCAATTTATAACAAAATCGCATCACAAATAACGCATTCAACCCATCCCATCCCACGCATTATTCCAAATGAAGCAGTAGCATCACAAAGTCAACCTAAGTCACGGTTAAGCAGGTTAGGTACTTCACGTACTGTATACTGGAGGGTGTACTGTGTAAGTCCTCGACATCTGCATGCAGCGGAGTCTAGCGCGGTAGGCTCGCTTGCGCGCCGCCAGCGCGGCCGCCTCGCCGTCCCGTGTCTCGGCACCACCAGCGCCCTGCTGTCTACGAAGTGCTACCTGTCCACATCAGTAAAAAGAAAAGTGGGATAGTATTAGCTCTAACATAATATATAACTTTTCATTATAAATATTTTGAAAACATACAAATGTTTATACTCGTATTGTGTATATATGTATATATAGCATTTATTTTGTTTTATCGTTATATATTATAGCTTTGATAGTATGAAATAAATGTTACTTCTAATGCCTCTGCCCCATCTGCGTTAATACCAGTGACTGAGTACAAGCGAGTCTTATTTATAGCGTTAAAAAATGATGTGTAATAATTAGCTACATTAGTGTAAATATTTAAATATATGAAAAGTGGGTTGATATTGAACTCAAATAAAGCAATAAGCCTTGGCTACATCTGCGTTAAGTCTTTATTAATTAGTGCGTTAGTGTAGCAAAGGCATAACATTTATAAAGAATGTCTCAGATGCTTAGCGCAATAATGAACCCATGCGAAATTCAACTGATATAACCTACCCACATTTCCTAAGAAACCATTCATAGATACTATTCAAAATCAGTGTTCGCCTGGCATGATGAGAATGAATGAGTAATCCATAAGTGTTATTTATTATTATTTTATTATATTTATGGCTTGGCAACTAGGCCTTTAAGCCAGATCTTAGTTTATAATATACATTTGGTTTCTTCATTTTCTTAAGCGTATGTGTAGCACAGCTGAACTGTAGGTAATCAGCTAGTGCCATTCAACGGAGTTCTTGTAACAACTCAAAAGGTCACATTTGACTATGCAGTTCACATTTCTCACAAAACACTCAAAAACACTACTCAAAAACTATCAATATCCTACAACTATTGTTCATTTTAGAGTAATTTTACACATTTCTAGAAAATAAAACTGCACAGAACTGAAAGGTGATGTTGCCTTTCAGTTCACGCCAAAAGCTTTATGGAGTGTTATAAAATCTATGACTATAGACTACAAACACTGATATTTAGTTTAAAAAAAAGTTTCAGCGTTTGAATTACGAGTATTATTACTTAGGGAATCGGCTAGATTCTCAACCTGCGTTAAATTCATTTATGGTTCGGCGTCACACACTCTTTGACATTTATTTCTCCTCTAATAATACTCTATCGTTCATACCCAATTCCTAATTTAAATTGTAATATTTTTTTAATGAGATTCATACATTACTTTTCTTTAAACTTTAATAGGTAATTACATATAATCGAGTACAATGGAAGAAAACTTATTTGTATTTTATTCTACCCACAGTCTCTCAAGACTATAAGTAGAATACTGAGCCTAGATCAACGTCTTCCATGGGTAAGGTGCCCAGAAGGCTGGCTACGTTTTCGTAAATTACTTTTTTAACAGTAAATATGATAATTTATGAAAGTACAAAAGTTACCTGAGCGGCCATAACTCGTTGCCTCTCGAGGACCAGTAGGCACCCTGGGCATCGACAGTCGCGCCACCGGCACAGGCGCTTGTGGCCCTTCAAGCAGGAAATCACTCCATGATTACGACATCGTGCACATTTCGGCGTTCTCAAAGCCTTACGGTTGGTGCTAACATCGTTTTCACAACTGCTTTCCTTCTGCATATCTTATTTTATTTCAGTTCACATAAAATGTTTCACTTATCACAAATAAATTAGTCGTATACAATTATACGTATGAATAACGCCCGACAGCGAGTCATGTTCCCGCTGAAATACTTTTCAGAGATTGACGGCTGTAAAGTGGGATTCAAGTTAAAAACAGTCGGTGGTGGTGTTCGCCCCGCCCTAGAGACATGCCCATTGGTCGAACCGACTCTGTGGGCGGGCGGCGGCTGCAGGAGTTTTATTGTAAAGTTTTATTTTCCATGGTAAAATGATACATTGAACGTCTTATATTAACAATCTGTTTCTGTAGGTATTCTGCTTTGATGTCGTTAATCAAAGAAATACATTTGTCAAAAAGTATCACGACACTAATAAAATGACGACTGTTTATATCTCTAATAGATTTAAACACAATCCACTAGTGTTCGGTCCAGTTTTAAAACATTATGAGGCGATAAAAGTATTTGAAATATAAATCATTTATGTATTATTCAGTGCTGCAGTTAATAGATTTTAGGAGCCCGCAAATACAAATCTATTGTTGAATATGTTGTCATTGTCTGTACTGTTTATGAGAGTTAGAGAAATTTATTTAAACATAACAATATTAGTCTATTTCTTAAAAAATTTCATATCGTAATTATTTTATTTTTTTGCAAGAGTTCAGCACACAGGCAGACGGCCCACTTGATGGAAAGCGGTTACCATCGCCTATGGACATTTGCAACACCAGAGGTGCTACAAATGCGCTACTGCTCTCTTAAGGGAGACTGGAACCTGGTCACTAATGCCGGAACACAACACAAGGTTGTTATGGCGACATACTTTAGACCAGGGGTTGTAGACATCCAGTCGGGCAAATGCCCTACCACCTGGCAGATTAAATTAACATTTAGACCTTACTTCTAAATTGGTATTGGTTAATCCGAATCTACGAAAAAGGCTGTAGAAAATCTATCTTAAGTTTGAATAAGAACGTTACGTAAATAATAAGTCTGTCATCTTTTTACTATTAAGTACCTACTATTGAACTACGATCTCTTAAGTATAACCAAATATCACTATACGTATACGAGACATAGAAATCTGGGTAAGAACCTAGAAGTATATCGGGTATACTGGACACTCTATATGTGCGTTATATACATAATGTAAATATTGTCTTTAATGTACCTACATAATTTTATACAATAATTCAACGGATCTGACACCTCAAATATAAGGCTATTTAAAATCGTTATTAATATTTATCAATAAATAATATTAGATACCATTTGATTATTGTGTAAACAATACTCATCCAATATCGTCCGGTGATAGCCAATTAACTCTCGGATTTCCATCGCCTCTGTCCACCACTGCGGGTCCAATTACTCCTTCAGCTTGTTATTATATTATCAATGTTAGGTATGTAGGTACTTATAAAAGTAAAGATTTTTGTTTATGCAACAATTTCAATTAAGTGAACATCGGTATATATTTTTTACATTTTTTCGGTTGTTGATTGTATTAGCAGTAAGTAAACCATGGAATGCAGTATACATCTCTTAATAAGATCAAGACTAAATATCTCATTTCCGATTTGTATGATATAAAAAAATAACGTTCATGAATTAACATTTATCTCTTACATCTATAAAGAATAATGCTGCAAATCTGAAATCGAAGTATTAATTTTAAAACCTAAATTTTCAAATGAAGGTCCTGGACTATCTTATAAATTAATCTGCATGTGATTATAAAGTTAATATAACAAACAATTAGTCCTTGTAATTCCTATAATAATTACTGTTTTTGAAACGCACAAAGAGTCCTTTGCTTGCACACATCGCGATGCGTTATACAAAAGTCTTTGTGTAGATAATTGATACTTGCTTGCCGCCTCTTTCATTACATTGAACCCTCACTGAAAGAACATCGTAAGTGCCAAGTCAAGAGTTTATAGGTAAAATTTACCTACGGTTTGATACAGTGAATGAAATTAAGTGCAGCTTTTTAAAATCTTAATTAAAATGATGTTAAAAACTTTTTATTTTGATACTATGGAACATAAAGACGTCGCTTACGATGTTCCTCATAAAACATTTGCCGGATAGTATGTAATACATTCATTTAACGGTTGAGTGTATTTTAATGAAACACTAAAGTGTATGGTTTATCGCGTATTATGGTTGAATGAGTACAACATATCAATCAGGCCGACCATGTTAGGAGTTATTTTTTAGTTCAAGAATATTTTTCAAGAATAGTATAAAGCATGGTACCTTAGTTTATGGCTAGGGTACCCTTGCCTCTCTCATTATATTAACGTGGTTCGAATCCTGCCTGGACAGCATGCACTGCTCAGCGAGTGTTCCTGACCAAATGTGCATTTATCACAATTAACCGGAAACGATGAAGGACATATTGTGACGAAAGTAGCACATCGATATTATGGATGTCAAAATCTGTCAATGCGATTTAGACAAGCGTGACTAGTAAACCCAGAGGAGGCGTAGCTAGGGTGGGACAAGTAGGGCATTAGCCCCAAGCGCGGGGCTTCTATCGAAGTGACGCGTGTAAGCTTGCCAATTGTTAATTTCAAAATCAAATTATACTACAATAACCTATTACATACTTCTTATATTTACTTCGTGATTTCATATCCAACAATCCAGTTCGCGATTCCCGAGTTTTACGAATGAGCGAAGGGGCGCAATTATGATGCGTGCTTATTTTCTATTACTACGCCCCCTGAGAATACTGTCCGTTTTCCCCTAAAATGGAGAGACCCGAACCCAGAAATAGGACTATTTATTGTTTCATTTTATAGAATTAAAGGATTAAAATTTTTAAATATTCCTTATGGATGACATTTGGAATAAAAAGGGCAAAACATAGATAAAAACATTTATTTAAGCCTTTGTAGGTGTGTATAGAAGATATAATATATATTCCTGCGATATTGTAGCAATCGTATAATTAAATGAAATTTTACTTCAATTAAAAATAAATCAAAAATTCATTACCAACTTCAAGTTTCAAAGGGGTGTGTGAGCTCCTGGCAGCCGGATCTTTATGCATAACTACTGCCATCGGAAGTAGTAGTCGTGAGATCCGCTCGCCAGACTACTCACTAAAACTAACCTGCGTCCCTACCCTCATGATTTTATAGGGCGCCACAGGATACAGACTATCGGTACAACTGTGACGCCCCTACGCATGGCAACTCACCAAGGTGACCCACGGGGAAGATCACGCTCTTCCCCACAAGGGGGTGGAGTCCGTGGGCTTCCTCGGTTTCAGCGGCCTGTCTGTGCGGCCCATACTGGCGCCTTCGTCGGCCTCTGCGCCGCTGGCGTATAGGGTCCGCATGTGCGTCCTTCTCTCCAGCCTCCTGTCCCATGATGCACTCACAGAAGGAGGCTACAGTCGCCCAGCAGACTTCACGCGCAGCATAGCTGTGACTATGGAGTGAAAGTATGGGCAACCTTTGCTTCACTGAGGGCGTCATTTAATTTTTGGGACTTTATCAGGTCGCGGGTCACAGGCAAAAAATAATTAGGTAGTAGGTAGTGAATAAAAAAGCCACAAAAGTTCATACATTTTTTATTTATTAATTATAATAGCATAATAAAACATATGAAAAGCAAATTAATAAAAAAAAGATAGAAAAATCAAATGATTTTAATGAGATACTTGAGTTTGAAGCTGAGAAACAAAATGATCAATATATGACTGACTAGCTGATTTACCAATTGCCCTTGTTTTTGAGGCTTCAAGTTCAGGACGTTTACACGTCCTGTAATATGTACCAGGAATGCCAAGTCACAAAGTCAAGTTGGATCACAAATTTGCGGCAATGTTTTCTCTTTCATTTCCATAAAGTCATATCCAGCTATATCTTTTGTAAAGTCATAAAACGTTTTTAGCATTTTACCTTTGCTTAGACGCCTAATTGCGCCAAAATGTGTTACATCATGTTCTGAAGAGAGTGCATCCAAAAATTATTTAAACTGGCGATAGTTAAGACAGCGGGATCAAATGAAATTAATGGTATTTACTATCATATCCATAACATTCTGCAATCGAATGGACTTGGAATGGTTTTGTTGGTGAATAATGCAATGCAGAATTATCAAATCACATTCTTGCACATTCGTTCCGTTCGTGGTCCCTTGTAAGTTGTAGCGTCTGTAAAGCCAGTAATTCCTCTGTCGCTGCAAATTCTTCGTTAACACTTCCTATAAAATTGCTAACTGGGCTGTGTCAAATAAATCTGTACTCTCATCTAACGCAATCCAAAATGCTTGAAAATCAGCCAATATCGGTGAAAGTTTTTTTTATATCAGTAGCCATCATATCTGTATCTCGAACAACAGGTTGCTGTGATAAGCTCACTTTCTCAAACTCTTTCTGCGTTTCGGGGCACAAAAGTTTAGCAACTTCTACTAGGCACTCTTTAATAAACTGTCCCTAAGAAAATAACTTCGATGTTTTCGCTACTTTTGAACTAATTATAACACTAGCGACAATATTGTCTAGATTTGATTCTTGTGAATGAAACATTTGTTGCTGTTTCCCTAAATCGGTAATGAGTTTTTTAATTTTATCCTTTCTTAACCGGACCGTAAGTAAATTAAGCGAAATACTTGCTGGAGTAACACCGCTTTATTTTTATTTAGAAATTGTTACATTGTACAACAAACACGTAGATATACTACTGTGCAAAGTAAAAAAGTATTGATCAGTCCATTTATCTTGGAATTGACGACATTCTGTGTCCACTTTCCGCTTTTTTAAACCAGACATGTTGAGAGAATTTGCTGGAATATTTCCCACGTCGTATTCTTGATCGTAGACCAATTTGCGATGGGAACTTTATCAGTTATTAATAAGTAATGAGTTGACACGCGCGCTGAGCGGTTTATATATGACCCCCAATAAGCAACTAGAATACTCTCGATCGTACTAGATTACTTCAAGCTCATCAGGCAGTTTCCCGAATGTTTATCTGTTTGTCTCTTTCTAAATGCTATTTCTGACTCATTGTGTACTCTTGATAATATTATTTATCGATTTGAATTGATATCGTTATTTTAATTCTTGATCGCGGGCCGAATTGAAGCTGGTGGAGGGTTGAATGCTAAATTGAATGGTCTAACAGAACACGACTCTATAAAATAAACTCAAACTCAGGAATCAAAGTTTCTTTTACAAAGCAAGCTTCAAGCCAGTCTTCATATATTATTTGAATGTTCACCATTTGCTTCAGCTTTTGTATTTCCTCAAGAGGTGTTTCTTTGGATATGATCACATGTGTTATTCGAGAGTCATCTATATCACACAAAGTAGCGCCATACATTTTAGCTTTACATTGGATTAAAGATTTCTCGTTTAGAAAATGTATGAAGCATGGCCGTAGAAATGAAAAAGGATTATTATCTCCAAATAACTCTTTGTCCATTTCTGCTGTTTCTTGGGATGTTAAGTAGATTTTTGGCTCCTGTAAAAAAGTTTCTATTAGGGCAAGCTTAAGCAGAGTAGAAATTTAAAAAAATATTACATGTAAATCTCAATAAAATAATAAGCAAGGAATGTAATATTAAAAATAAATGTACTATATATATTTTAATACAATATATTTGTCTATCTATTCAGTATAATTGTATATTGCGTAAAGAGCTAATGCCATTCTGATTTTCCCAGTTTGGAAGTCATCATAAACAAATGACCGTGAAGAAGAAACAAGCAAAACACTTTCACATTGATACATGAATATAGAACTGTCTAGTATTTTGAGTTCATTGATAATAATAACAATATTTGTAATTGATCTTTATCAGATTGCTTGTGTGGTGGAATTCTTATTCTGTGTACCAGTGCTTTAAAAATGTTGCTGAAACTATGTCTCTTATCTCAATCCAACAAGAGTCCTGGATTTAAACTAATTTTTTTTAAATGTAATACATGTATATCTATACAATTCATTATTTTATTAAGCTAAGCATATTAGCAACTGTAATACACACTTACATGTTCGTCCATGTAATTCAAACATCTCTTTAGCGTTTCTTCATCAATAAAATTAGTATAGCTATCTCCAAAGTTGTCGTAGTGCCTCGCCATTTTAAGCTTAGTCTCCTTTTTAAGGCACAGCGCATCCAATGGCTTAAATGAACATAATGTATCCGAACGCGGTAATGAACGAAGCCAAGCCGTTGAAAGCACGTCTTGGGTTTGACTCTCAATAAGAGAACAAACTGTTCGTAATTTACGTCCAGCTATACAACACCAAGTGCTTGAGTCTGTAATCATTTGAAAGGAAACGTAGAATTTTGCAGACCACATATCTAGTAGCTCGAGATTCAAAGTGGACATAAACACAAAAGCAATTCATAAAAAAAAAACATTTATCCATAGTCACAATGCATAACAATTCAAAAAGATAACTTTGTGCAGTCCATAAGCTATCAAAGTCACATAAAAGTTAGATAATGTAAATATTTATGGTACTTAATTAAAATTTAAAACATAACATCAAAATGAGGAATAATGTGAAATTGGCAAAATAAGAAAAAGAATTTAATATACTATAATGTCTAATCCCAAAATGAAAAATATTTCATTAATGAACCATGATAGAAGGCATGATCGATGGGATACTAAAACAAAATCTTGATAAAGCCATAAACATTCATTTCGTAATTCCGAGTTCTGAGAAGCTTAAAATACCGCTTTTGGAGAATTGATTAATGAACTAATACGCCTCTAGAACACTGGTAGGTGTAAGACATAGAATAAATTTCTACTTTATTTAGATACTTGTTATATTCGTAATAGCTACCCAAAAAATGGGCCGATAGGGGGCCTTTTGGTTTTCACACTAGTAGAGTTCTAAGTTATAAAACGGTTACCGTAATTAGCCACAACCTCCCCGCCGTGTGACTTCACAATCCTTGCCAAATCACTTTTACTACAGTCTTCATCGTCTGATAGAATACAGATTTTTCGATCTTGTAAAGCATTTGATGAAATATCCACATCATCGCAATTCGGTACTTTAAAATCGTCTGAAACTTTTAATTCTTTCTTTTGCCGCTTCTTAGGTACCTTTGGTGACATGTCGATTTGGTTCATTTCAATTCTTGTCGTGCTCAACTTGTTCACGGCTGCTTTGTGCTATTTTCCGGACAAGTATTATAAATTAATTACATTGTTATTGTTTGTAGTCCGATGCTCATAGGAATTTTATCTTCAGGCTAAAAAGATCTAGGCGCAAACCCTATGCGCGGAAAATAAAATAAAAACCTCATCCCTTTAGTCTGTGGCCGATCGCAATGCGCGCGCATAAGAAAACTGTTATCTACTAAATAAAATGAGTTTTTGTTGTTATTTTATTCACAAGTGTGTTGAAAAACGTCGTATGATACACGTGTGTATTGATGATTACCGTCCTCGGCTCTCTTAAGACCCTCGCCTACGGCTCGAGTCTCAATGGCGCCTCGGCGGTAATCACCAATGTTACACACTAGTACCATAATGTACTATTATTCATTTTCCAAGATGAATTAGTCTTTTCATATTGACATTATATTAATTGTAGAGCAGCATTCCACGCTCAAATTTTAATCGCATACAGCCACTTGTTACACTACTGAGAAGACTGTTAAGGGCCAAACACAAATTATGTCGCATATTAAGGGGAGAGCGTCGGTCGGAAGTGTGCCTCGGAGGACACCTGTGGGAGGAGTCCTTAACTTCGTGACGTCACATTTCAAGACCTAATATATTTAGGCTAATTACGAAACTGCTGTTTTAAATGAGTAAATTTTTGATATAAAATTGTAAAATATGTGAAGTCATACTAGGGAGGACGGTGTCTCTCGAATATGATCAGCTGTGACAAGGTCGAGGGTGGGGTCGAAAAATCATGAAATTGGTGTGACGTAATTTGTAGATGGCCTCTTAGGATGATTTTTGTTTGCATATTTTATAGCAACAGTGTGTATGAAAAATGATAGAGGTATTACAAATGTGTAGATATTTATTCTCTGTCAAATACTTACAGGACATAATTGGTCGTATTCACTTATAGTCATGACGTCGGCAATCAGTTTATCCTCGCGAATATGTTTGATTCGGGGGAACCGAAGTGTGTACTCGCTAGCGAACTCTTTAGTCCGAGTCAATTCTGTGGCACATATCTGTGGGACAAAGGTATGATTTAACAAAGCAATATTTACAAGGAGCCGCTTAATTTTAAAGCTAAAATGAGTTTATTGGTGGCCCAACTCACGAAAGGCTTCTCTTAAAGTTTGGAATGATGTCTTAAAGAACCTGAAGCTAGGTTTATAAAGTGTTTGTTAACACCGACAAAAACTACATTAGTTTTTGTTGTAGGTACACATTGTGATTTTACATAATTTGATAAGTGAATGAAACTTAAACATATTTAAAGATCATAATAGAGATGTCTTCAACTTAAAAAAATAACGTAAATGGAAAATACCTCCAAAACTACAGAATATTTTGGTTCGATCCAAAAGTGGGGCTTAGCTTTATTGAATCGTATATTGGGTGGCGGCGGTGTGCTGCTCACTTCTTTCCAATGCGGTTGTAGCTTCGCGCACAGTTTGTCGTGTTCCTCGTAAGTAAGCCCATTCCCCACTCCACCAACACATATCCACTGGTTACCCAATACACCTATAGGATAGACGAAATAGATACTCCTTTATTCACAGTTCAGAAGTAATTAAGTTAGGAAATGCGATCGCTATAAAACTATATCCGTGCAGGAACGGAGAAACAATACAATTTCCTGCAGCCCGGCGGCCCGTCATAAGAGACGAGAAAACAACCCACAGCCAGGTGGTAGGATATTTGCCCGTCTGGATATCTACCACCTAGACTATGTGGCCATAACAACTGAGTTGTCTACCGGCATTAGTGGCCGGGTTCCAGAATCCTTCAAGAGAGCGGCAGCACATTAGTCACTTGATCACTGAACATTATTTGTCCATTAAATAAATTTTGTTGTAGTAAATGGAATTCTATTGTTATTCGCATGTAATTAATATATATAATTATAATTTATGTAATTATATACATCTATATTAGTTTATTATTATAATTATTTTATTTTTTCTTTAGTTACGATTGAATTAGCTTCAATTTAGTTAAACCACCAAATATTATTTATTTTTTCTTGTAATATCTCCTTTGACACCGGGACGCCTGGAAGAGATCGCTATAAGCGATAAGGCCGCCCATTGTTCTAATGGAAATATGTTTATATTTAATGTCTAGGTTTAAGTTATGGTGAACAATAAAGAGTTTTCATTCATTGGTAAATGAGCGTTACTGCAGTCATGTACTGTGAACTGAACACAATGACGGACAAGCTTGCACACCTCCCACCAGCTTTGGTCAAGCACTTATCTCCACTGCTCCTGCATGACAACGCGTGACCTCACATTGCACAGCAGACGGTCTCCAAGTTACAAGAGCTGGTGGGGTTGGAAGCTCTCCATCGCCCGCTGTGCTCACCAGATCTTGCGCCTACAGACTTCTACTTAGATGATGTTTTCCAGACTTTGGATACCTTCTTGCCAGGAAATAAATTAAATACCCGAGAGACAGTACAAAGTAGAAATACCTTTGAAGAATTTGTTACCTACCGTCCAGGTGATTTCTTAAAGGGCATCAATAAACTGGTATTGTGTTGGCAAAGTTGCATCGATTGGACCGGCGACTACTTTGATTAACACAAATAAAAAATATATACAAACTGGTAGTTATAAAAGATAGGAACTTATTTAATAAAAAATGGCAATTTCAAAGGTAAACACTTAATAGAGCCTAGAATAGCTAGTAAATAATTCTTCTTCTTACCTGGCGTATCGGAGTCAGCGCATGCAAGAAGAAAGCTTTTAATCATTCCGTGTTTCAAAGCTTCTCCACGGTAGGCTCCGATAATGACCAAATCTAGGTCCGGAGCGGAACCCTCGGTATACTATACACAAAAATATGGTAATACAATTACTAACATAGTTTTAAATGACAAATTCCAGTTGCTGAATCATGTATGTACGTAAATAATTAATTCTATTTCTTTTAAGTAATATGGGTTGATTCGAGATAAGACAGAAGCCACGGTAGCTCACTGATTAGGTTACTTGAACAATGACAAATTGCAATCACATGGGTTCTACTTCTGGCCGGCCACGTTACAACGCTTGGCCCTTATATGGTTACAATTATAAAATACTTATGTTGAAGTACAATATCGTGATGGGTATACAAATCATTCCCTTTAAAATGGAGATCATGGATCACCTGCAATCCGTATTTCAGCTACAGGGGACTTTTAATAATAATAAAAAAATGTTTAAAAAGCATTACAAACAAATAATTTAATCGATTTAGGGGAATTACGATTTTAATTGTGAAGAGAAAATTAGCAAAAGATTTCTACTTATAAATTATTATAGACAAATCGATGTTCTTTTGAATTTGTACAAACAAGGTTAAAATATACATTTTCAATATGGATATCGAGTGGACGTCCTTTAACACATGATTGATTAACACAATTAGAAACACTTACTTCAGGTTTAACTTTATGCCAACCAGCGTTGCGGCTATTCAGCCTATAATACGAATTTATCTCCTTTACAACAATCCCCTCTTCGCGGTTATCTATGGCCGTATTCAAAGCATTTAATATATCACCGCTAAAAAGAAAAATCAATTCACAAAAACTACCAAGTATATAACAATAAATTCTGAATTAATACTGCGACTATTTCAATCACGTGCTGAAATTTTCAAGTTTGCCTCATTATCCCATTTCTCATGTTATAATTATTCTTGTAACACAATAGGTATATATCCATCTCAATATTCTCATTTCAGCTGAAGTTTCGTCACATAACATTACCGGCCTTATTACTACATATTTTACACTAGCTTCACTTCATCCGCGTGGAATAGTTAAAAGAAACCCCCGATTTCGAATCATTCTTTATTGGTGCTCCGCTCCTATTGGTCTTAGTGTGATTATATATAGCCTATAGCCTTCCTCGACAAATGGGCTAACACTGAAAGAAGTTCTCAAATCAAACCAGTAGTTCCCGAGATAAGCGCGTTCAAGCAAAAGAAATTCTTCAGCTTTATATATAAGAAGATTTACGTCGGCTCTTTAATTTCAGTAACAAGTGAATTATACTTTGTCACGTGTTACACCAGTTGCTTGTATACACTTTAGCATAATTAGACCAATGGGTCATATAAGGCGTGTTTAACCAAGCTTGTGGATATGTAAGCACCCGTTTCATTCTAGACATATGATTCCTCTAATTTAACTTCTACTTCTTATCTAGTGACCATGTACTTACAAATTTTCAACGGGCGTCCTCTTACTGCGATGCATGTATCCAGGAACCTCAGTGAAAATGTTATCTAGTATTTTACATCGCTCCTTCAGGGTGAGGCCACCTTTCTCCTGTGGACCTACTAAGCTTCGGCCATTGTAATACATGACGTCAAACACACAGTAACAAGGTCGAAAAACGGAATGTTTTCCTAAGTGTTTAATATCATATGGCATTCCTGAAATAGGGTAGTTTTGTTAGCAGTCAGATCTATTGAAGCGCTTCATCTCAACTTGGCCGGTTCTAAAAATATATGGAATTTGATTCGGAATTTTGATGACAACTATTTGGAGAAAATACCGAACACCCAAAAAAGTGCCTATTTTTTATGCCAATACCTCACGGTTTAGATATATGAATGTGCTGCCTTCGAAATCAGCAGACAGGCAGACAGTCCACCTGATGTGGTTACCATCGCCTATGGACATTTGTAACACCAAAGGTGCTAACTGCTACCAATGTACTGCTCTCTAAATACCGTGGAACCTGACTAGTAATGTTGGAACACAACTTAAAGTTGTTATTGCGGTATAATTTAGACTCGGAGTGTTAGCCATCCAGTCGGGGTATTGTTTTTGTCGCCACTTACGACAGGTCGCCCGGCCGCAGGAAATTGTATTCTTTCTCCGTTCCTGCACGGATAAATATCGTAATTTGTATCGATATTGTGAAATGAAAATCCGAAACGGGAAACAGTATGTGTGTGGCCTTATAAAATATTACAACTTTCTTGATTTTGTATAAGCACAAGTATTGTGAGTTTTATATTTTATTCGAAAAAAACAATGTTATCTGTGGTACACAATAATTTAATCATATTAGCACGATGACTCCTAGTTTCGGTTAAGAGATCCAAGAGAGTATATCTGCTTTTTCTAGATGGATTGGAGCCACGGTTTATACACTTTTAATTTAGATTTGATCAACATTATGACATAGTTTAGACCGAGCAGCGGGTTCAGGGCACCCGCTCATACTTCCAGCTTCAATACTTTCCTTAAAATACTCCATGGTCCAACTCGACCTGTTGCCACCAACCGAATGTGCCACACAAAAACTCCTCAGTCTACCCAAGTAGATATTACTCAAAGTATAGAGGGCGCTGACCCCGCTCTAGACATGCTCTGCTCTCATTGGTCCTTTATTAAATTACAATATTCATAACTTTTATTAGGTTAGAACGATATTGAAGTTATAGAAACATTTAACAAATCTAATTAAATTACATTAAGAATTTTAGAAGTAATTATAATGTAAACAAATGATATTGTCGTTATACATCCAGTCAACAATACATCGTCATAGTCATAGCTTCCCTCCGACACGGCCTTCCTGACGTATTACACGCCCTCGTGTAATAGGCCGCCCATTATGGATTATCTGCAAAAAGAAAAAGATATTATAGTTCGGCCACTCCTGACCAAGGACATCGTGTACATTTTATCTTCTGCGCAACAACTTCATTCTGGATTTTTTTCTGAGATCCGAGTCCTAACAGACTCCAGACTACACACCAAATCAAGTCAGCAGTATCGAAATTGCCACCTCGTCGCCCATCGAGCTACGCATTTTTGGGTCAAATATCAAAACACAAATCAAAACATCAAACACAAAAATATCTCCAAATAATATACAGCCTCTCATTCTATCGATACCAATTTTCAATCGCTACCCCGCCTTTCATTCACTTTGTAATGGCCACCTCGCACCCATTTCACTGGCCACCTCGCCTCTATTTCACTTTGTAATGGCCACCTCGCCTCTTTTTCACTGGCCACCTCGCCTCTGTTTCACTGGCCACCTCGCCTGATACAAAGCTTAAATAAACCCAAACAAGCACTCTGCTACTCCTGACCTTCATACTTCAACATTCAAGTCAAAAAAAACTTTCAAAATATAAAAAACATTTAGCATTTTAACTATCAGACTAAAATCGCTCACTCTATATGAACCTCTAAATTTAAAAACTACCCATTATAGTAGTCAACTGCATTTATCACGTTTAATAATGATTGAAATTCCATTATTTTAACTTCAAACAAAAACCGTGTGAACGCATCAGTCATTCAATCCGCTAACAACACTTCTCAATCAGTCAATCAACCAACAAATCTAGACTAAACGAGTGTGTTCTCTCAACCAACCCCCGCTGGACGTGGCTCGGATGATATTCCTTGTGACCAGAGTAGGTAATCAGAGCAAGCAAGGTTGTCACTCTACGGGCTCCAGGGTCGACAACTCATGAAAACTCATAATAGAGGAACAAACAAACTCAAAATAATTTTCCAATTTACAATGCGTTCAATAACTAGGGTATTCACCCTAATTCGAATTTAAACTATCACAAAAATAATCTGGAATAAAAAAATCAACTTACCAAAGTGTCTACTAACGTAAATGCCCCCTGAGTACCTTATAGTGGCTTTCAAACTTCTTCATAGCCACACTTTCTTCACGGTAAAATTATTATCATCTGAATCTAAAATGTCTTTCATATAACGCCTGCAAACTTACTTTTACAGGAAAGAAAATCTTAATCATAAAACCAGCGGAATACATTGCATAGGAATAATGTGTCAAAACAAACTGTCCACCATACATAATCTAAAATAACTCAAAAACTAGATCCGATTTTCACATAAAAATTATTGGAAGGTAAACTTGAAAAGACAATGAATTTCATGCACATCGTTTATAACATACAGAAGTTTTCTTATCTTAATCAGAAAACCAAGGAAAACATCGCATAGGAATAATATGTCAAAGTCAACTTTCTACTATATATAATCTAAGTAAAATAATTTAAAAAACTAGATCCGATTTTTCCCATTATAAAAACTCTTGGAAGGTAGACTTGAAAAGACAATTAATACACGCACATCGTTTATAACGAACACTAGTTTTTTTTACCTTAATCAGAAAACCAAGGAAAACGTCGCATAGGAATAATATGTCAAAGGCAACTTTCTACCATACATAATCCGAGTAAAATAATTTAAAAAAACTAGACCCGATTTTCACATTATAAAAACTCTTGGAAGGTAGACTTGAAAAGACAATGAATACACGCACATCGTTTATAACGAACACAAATTTCTTGTAAGTAACCAACTCCCAAAAATAATGATGAAAAAGTATAACTACCTACGTAATTTGTTCATTTTCGTTTTTTTTGCAACCATATCGTAATTTTTCGTACACGAAAACTATCACTTAAATATGAGGGTAGTAAAATTGTCTACCACAAACGATGAACTACAATTTTTTTTTAAATCTCGCTTTCTTTATTTTCAGAATTCGCACTAAAATAATAATTAAAAATTACCATACCTCCTGTGCCAAGTAGAATAGGCACGTAATTTTTACCTTAGATTAAACTTCACGATCCATAAAACTGCCTTACCACTCGCTGTACTAACGTGAATTTGAACTATTGCTGGCACATAGTAGGCCCAACGGTGACCAAACAATGCATAGGCCGACACACCGCCGCTCCACAGGCACATTCAGGACGTCACCACTACGTCGCCGCTATTTCCGCCGAGAGCCCCGACATGTCAATCGTCCTCAAATGCTTTTGCTTCCACTGTGGGCATCCTTCAATCCATCAGCACGCCTTCTTATACTGGCAAGGCTTCGCAGTCATTGCTTTCATTGTGGGCACAGGCTGAGATCCCACTTCTGATGTCACAGAACGGCCTCATTCTCACGACATCTTCTTTAGTTATTGCAGGTTTAGTGGGCGTAATCAGGATAAAATGCGAGCATAAAACACAATAGCCACGGTTTATACACTTTTAATTTAGATTTGATCAACATTATGACATAGTTTAGACCGAGCAGCGGGTTCAGGGCACCCGCTCATACTTCCAGCTTCAATACTTTCTTTAAAATACTCCATGGTCCAACTCGACTTGTTGCCACCAACCAAATGTGCCACAAAAACTCCTCAGTCTACCCAAGTAGATATTACTCAAAGTATAGAGGGCGCTGACCCCGCTCTAGACATGCTCTGCTCTCATTGGTCGTTTATTAAATTACAATATTCATAACTTTTATTAGGTTAGAACGATCTTGAAGTTATAGAAACATTTAACAAATCTAATTAAATTACATTAAGAATTTTAGAAGTAATTATAATGTAAACAAATGATATTGTGCGTTATACATCCAGTCAACAATACATCGTCATATCGTCATAGCTTCCCTCCGACATATATATATATATATATATATATATATATATATATATATATATATATATGTCGGAGGGAAGTTATAGTTGGATGGATTATTATTTGGATGTATAACGCACAATATCATTTGTTAACATTTTAATTACTTCTAAAATTCTTAATTTAATTTAATTTGATTTGTTAAATGTTTCTATAACTTAAAGATCGTTCTAACCTAATAAAAGTTATGAATATTGTAATTTAATAAACGACCAATGAGAGTAGAGCATGTCTAGAGCGGGGTCAGCGCCCTCTATACTTTGAGTAATATCTACTTGGGTAGACCGAGGAGTTTTTGTGTGGCACATTCGGTTGGTGGCAACAGGTCGAGTTGGACCATGGAGTATTTTAAAGAAAGTATTGAAGCTGGAAGTATGAGCGGGTGCCCTGAACCCGGTGCTCGGTCTAAACTATGTCATAATGTTGATCAAATCTAAATTAAAAGTGTATAAACCGTGGCTATTGTGTTTTATGCTCGCATTTTATCCTGATGACGCCCACTAAACCTGCAATAACTAAAGATGTAGTGAGAACGAGGCCGTTCTGCGACATATATATATATGTACTTCAAGCGAAAAAAGTTACTAAATAACTAATAATAACTAGGCACCCTAAAGTTATTGTTTTCTTCATTTAATTATTAAAGAAAAAATAATTTATGAGGGTACATGTTTTTGTTGTTGACCAAAGATTGTTTTAGTTACTGTATTCACAGGGCGTTCCCTTGGTAGCTCAAAACGCCCAAAATGCTCAGTTAGCCGTTTCACAAGGCGACCAAGATCTTTGTGGTCGTGGCGAAAACGTCACTAATGACGTCATTATTTTCGATCACACAACGCTCACAACCCATGTCAAGAGGTGGGTCAAATAGCCGTTCCACTTGGGTTTACGATTCTAACGCCGGCAAGCAAGTGGAATAGGAAACACCGCTGTCGTGAACGTGGTCGTTGTAAGTCCCTAATGGAACGTAGCTTCAGTAGATCCATAAGTTGAAGCCATACCTTTAGACCCGAATTCTCGCTTTTCTGAATGCCAACCCATCATCTCTCCATCAAGAATAAAAGACTTCACTTCCGAAGCGAAGCAGTTCTTTAAAAAAGATGTCAAAGGCCCGTTGTCGTAAGATCTACCAAAACTATCGGTATAATTACGACCCCTTCTGGAAAAATATTTGAACTTTCCGTTTTCCATATGCATCTAAAACATAGTATAAAATTAAATAGTACAGACAAAAGTAACCTCTCAATTTATTTATATTTGGCCGTATAATAACATTCTTGTAAGTGATGGTTGTGAACTATGCCAATGTAGCTAGCTATTCGCTAACGCATTATTTTTTAACGCTATATACGATTCGGATACAATCACTACCATTAAAATGAAGATCGTACTATCCGCAAGAGTTAACTTGAGACCGGAGAGGAATGCGCGCTCCCCTCCCGACACCCGCTTTCTTATCGCTCTGACCGTCGACGCGTCAGTACCTCGCGCTTACGTCATCCGTGCGAAGTCTGAAGTTAACTCTTGCGGGTTGTAGAGTATGATGAAAAGAAAAAAAGAATGTGAAAATAATGAGTAATTACTTATCCAGTATTTCCACATTCGTTAACGTAACGAATTTAGAAACATACCTGAAATCTTTCACCATCAAACTTAGTTTCAATGTGGTAGGTCTTATCTGACGATAAGCGTTGGTTGATTTCGGTCACATTTAATCTGGCAGAAAACATCGGGCTGATGGGATAAAATATTTCAATTGTCTGGCGATTGTTGCCGTCACTTAACTCTTCGCACACCTTAAAAAGACATTGATTTGTATCTCTCTGTTGACTTTTAACAGACAGTGAATGTAATTTGCGTATTTTGGAATGTCAGACAAATAAGTAGACCAAGCTCCAAGCTCTCAGAGTCAAGCCGGCTAAAGGAAGCCAATTTTGGAATAAGAAGCCAATCGCATCGCAGCGCGTTACGAGAACTTAGTACTAAAAAAGCGAATTAATATGAATAAAGGTCAAATAGTGTCCAGTAGATATATTACCCAAACAAAAGTAAACCACACGTTACATCTATAAAGTACTCTGTGCGTTACATATTACATACGTTTATGCATACAAAATCTTCACTTCATTTGACGTTTTGTGTTTTCCTAGTACGACAAATAATAATTAAGTTTAAGTGAATAATAGATAATATTAAATTATTTTATCGTCTTATTGTAAAGGACAAGTAAAAAGTTTAGATTGAATCAATATAAAGCAGCATTTAAAGAACTTACCTTACTATCAAAGCATGAGTTGTTATATCTGTACATTTTAGTATAACAAATGTTTTTTACAAAAAAATAATAATTCCGAAATTATTTTATAATTAAAAAATGTTCAATTAAATTTATACTTAAAAAAATTTATATAATTACTTACAATTTATTTTATTTACATAATTACTTACAAAATGTCTGTGAAACATTCGTAATTTTGATCAGATTTGTGCAGTAAAGAAATATGTCGTAAGTAAATTTTGCCAATTTACACCTTCAAGAATGTGATAACGTGCAATCGAGATGGCGTCTTTATATATTCAATGTACCTACTCTTTGAGATGGCGATTTCTATCTTATAGTAGATATATAAACAGTTATTGCACACCAAAGCATAGCTATGTAAGCAAAAGAAAAAATCTATTCTCTTGCCCCATTTTTCAATGCTTACCTTTGACAATATTCTACGAGTGTCGTAGCATTCGGGCCCGTCGGGATGGAAACAGGATAAAATGCACTTAGACGACATACCGATCTTCAAATCCTTTAGTATGATCCGGAAAACCCATTTACATTGTGACGCAGTCACAGTTTTCATTAAACCAGTAAATATTTTTTGCAAATTTTCTAAAATACAAAAATCGACCCATTTAGAGATCCGAAAAGGTACATGTTCTCAATAGTATGTATTTAAAATGGTATTAAATGAAAATAAAAACCAGCTTGAAGGACCAATTTCATCAAAGGATATTGTATGAAAGAGATATCATAGATAAAAGTATATATGAGATATCATAGATAATACTATATACTCGGCTTCATAACAAATGCGCGTAAGGCAAAAGTGCAGTTTTACACAACGGACAAAATATATACATATAATAAAATTGTAGAGGTCAAATTTCTGTACAATGAAAAAAATGCTAAAAACCGAGTCAGGGGGATTGTAAAAAGTGAAATAGAACTAATTTTGTTTTTTTTTTAATTTCTTGTTTCTCTGTTTGTCTGTCTGTTTGTACCAGCTAATCTCCGAAACGACTGGACCGATTTACATGAAATTTTGTATGGTGGTAGCTTATATCCCTGGTCAACATATAGGATACTTTTGATCGCGAAAAATTAAAGAGTTCCCGTGGGATAGTTAAAAAACCGCACCATGCGGGCAAAGGCGCGGGTAGAAGTTATCGTTTATCAGGGTCAGCTAGTTGTGAATAAAACAAAACTAGTTTATTTTTACGTATACGCCCATTTTGTATGAAGCCCTCGATATATAAAGAAATATTTCATGATAATACGTGTTATTTTCGAGATATATATTTGATATAAGCAAAAAACCGAAAGAAAATTTTTAACTAAAGACCACTAAAAAGAATATGTCCAATGAAGTTTAGTGCTGGCTTAAAGGCCTAGTTGCCAAGCCATAAATATTAAAATAAAAAAATAAAAAAATGAAGTTTAGTGGGTTTAGACGTTCATAAATAGGTAAGGCCGTGTTCGTAATACGAATATTTCGATGCGCTCTTTTGCCGCACTCTGTTTTCCTGGAAGGTCAGCACATTGTAATTAGGTACAACAATGTGTACATTATTGGCTGGTTCTGTAACTTTTTTTGCGCGTTTACCCCACAAACGCCCGAACGAGATTGCCCGAGGCATGTAGTTTATTAATTTATGCTTCCAAATATTTTTTTTAAATTTTGAACTTATAGTAATACAATGGGGATTGTTCACTTTTTTTCAATTTAGCTATTTCAAAAACCATTTCGAGGAATAGTGTCCCTAATCATTTCTGTCTAGTTAAAATTCCAAAAAACGTACGATCTTCTTGTATTTTGTAAGAAATGTGTTTGACCTTTATTTGACCTTACTAAATCCAATCAGGTGGGCCGTCTGCCTGTTTGCCTGCTTCAGGTGTAAAAAAAAATCTAGCTGTACATTATTTGATTTATGTTATGTAACATGGATTTTCCCTAAAGACCACTTTAAAAAATTTAACGATAACTATAGAAAATAATAATGGTTGAACACGAAAAATTAGCGACAAAATACACTAAAATGATCACGATACGTAATGAGTAATGATAGTAATATTTAAATAAGTAGCTGTGCTACTTATTATTATTACTATGATTAGATATAGATAAAACTTGCTTTTATTATTTTTGTTTTCTAGGCAAAGAAATCAATGTAAACTTGTGCCTTATGACGTCATCGGAGAAATAACTTTAAAATCGAATTATAAAAAAATTAACGCTTAAAATACAAAAATATTCAAATTAGTATCTTAAAATACCCTATTTTACGTAATAAAAATATAAAATCAGAGGGTAATTTTTTGTGAACAATCCCCATTCTTTATTTTAGGTACGTACATAATTTTAACAAGCGTGGATCCAACGCTTTTCGCGTTTATAATATTTAGTAGGGTATATATGATTATTATTAGTAGGGTAGATAATATTATCTTAAGGTAGATATTAGAATAAGCTGTAAAAAAATCGTCTATTACTCACTTTCGCGTTTCTCATTTCCAGTTTCAGCGTTTGCGATCTTATCTAATATTTCATTTATATCTCCCACAGTCAAAGATTTAGCCCTGCTTGTTATATTATTTTTAATGATATAATAGGCCTCTTCAGCCAAATCTGTTTTTCGTCCGCCGGACGCTGTCCCCTGCAGGATTTTAGCATCGCGTGATTTTTCGTCTAGTTGTAATACATTTACTAACAGTTTCCCAAGTTTCTGCTCTTTAATATTGTATGCACCTCGTTCTCTATCGTAATCTGGAACTAGAAGTCTTAATACGGGAAACATACTCTGAAATCGAAAATACAAATCTGCCGATAATAGTGATTCCGTTGCTTTTGTTATAAAAAAGATGTTATTTATCATCTATTAGCTTCTTCCAAGGCTTCGCTCACGTTAATAAAAACTTTGTTAATCCATTCGGGTTTTTTTCTATCCCTCGGGCACAGTAATTTTTTTGTGGATGAAGAAAGGTCACCCTTTGCTACCCTGAACAACCACCTTATCACCATATATTCAATATACTCTTTGCCTTATCATGTTAACCTAATATTCAAACACAAAGATTTCATCAAAATCTTGACACTTGACTATAGCGCCATCTACCGGTCCAATTGTAAGTCTAAACAAGATGGCTGGACTGGCGGGCGATTGTCTAACGCGCACATTGGCTGCAAACAGATTTTTTTTAAACTAGTGCTAGATCATTCATGTTTGGCTACAATTAACTGATAAGCGCTCATTATTGTTATCAACGAAGCAGTTGAAACGGAAAGATTTTTAAAAAGCTATTAATATTTTTAATAAAACCTGGTTGCGGCTAATGACGCGCTTTGGGCGCGGAATAATCACCCATATTCACAATTGGACCGTTGATACGGATCCATTCCAACAAAAATTTCCATAAAATCTTTTGGTCCGATTATAATAATAAATTAAAATAGAATCGAGGAGTACAAGGGTATTTGATTAAAACGACATTTAGTGAAAGACATGTCGTAATATATTATCGTGTTTGTTTGTTTCAACGCGCTAATCATAGGAACTACTGGTTCGATTTGAAAAAATCTTTCAGTGTTAGATAGCCCATTTATCGAGGAAGGCTAAAGTCTATATATCATCACGCTAAGACCAATAAGAGCGGAGTATCAATGAAGAATGTTGCAAAATCGGGAGAAATACAATTTCATGCGGCCTGTCGTAAGAAACGACAAAACAACCCACAGCCAGGTGCTAGGGTGTTTACCCGTCTGGATGACTACCACCCCTGAACTACAATATGCCGCCATAACAACTTGAATTTTGTTCCGGCATTAATGGCTAGGTTCCAGACTCCCTTAAGAAAACAACGCATTTGTAACACCTTTGGTGTTGCATGAAACCGGTACATCATAATAGCCGATGTGTAAATAACGACCATCCACTTTGGGCGACCTGATGGGTATACCATCTGTTTCCCTAAAAATGGGCTGATATAATATGAAGGAAGGAAGGCACATATTACTTTCTCCGTGGTAATCCATGGAGAAAGTAATATGTTCCTTGATATGGAAGAATACTTTTCCATGATACAGGATGGCGCAATAGAACGTGCATATTGCATCATCTTTTTTCGCGGGGTAGAAAGTGCGCGGGCGGGGGGAGCCTGCATCGTTGGGTAGGCGGGCTCATGGAGTTTTAGTCACTATGAGTCACTTCGACGGGAAGCGTCGCGCATTTTGCGTGCGCGCATTTTACGAGAACTCTCGTTCATACATCGTTACTAGGCGTTTATATTGTTCTGAATATGGACTACGGCAAATTAGTGAAGCTCCGACTAATTTATTTAAAATATGGGTACAGCGTTTTGAAGAGACTGGTTCAACGTTTAAACCACAAGCAAAAGGTCGTCCAAGAACATCTAGGACCGACGACAATATTGAGAGAGTTATGCAGTCTGTACGAGGAGATCCACAAATGTCTACTCGCAAGAGATCGTCTTACACTTATCGCGACGAAGTTTGCAACGAATTTTAAACTTGGATCTTAAACTGCATCCTTACAAGCTGCAGTTAACACAAGAATTGAAAGAGTCTGACTTCGGAGCAAGGCTCGCATTTGCTAATGAAATGCTTAATCGATTTTCCAATTTTGACAATATCCTTTTCTCAGATGAGGCCCACTTCCATATCAATGGGTTCGTAAACCGTCAAAATTGTCGTTACTGGAACAGTGAGAATCCCAAACTCAAGCACCAGAAACCACTGCATAGTCCTAAAGTGACAGTATGGGCAGCAATCTCTGGTAGAGGAATAATTGGACCGTTTTTCTTTGAAAATGCGCGGGGGCAAAACGTCACTGTTAATACCGAACGCTATGTCGCGATGTTGGAAGGTTTTTTGGCTCCAGAGCTTGAAAATTCAAGAATAGTGAATTCTAGGATTTGGTTTCAACAAGACGGAGCTACCTGTCACACATCAAATGACTCCATGGCGGTTGTGAAACAGATGTTCCCTGGCAGACTGATTTCGAAAAGAGGTGATATCCCATGGCCCCCACGTATTCCAGACGTGACGCCTCCTGACTTTTTTTTGTGGGGATACCTCAAGAACAAAGTCTACAGCAATAATCCGAAAAACATCGATCAGCTCAAGGAGAATATCCGTGGTGAAATCGCAGCAATTACACCAGCATTACTGAAGAAAGTTTTCAATAACTTCCGTTTGCGATTAGAGGAGTGTCGTCGTAGAGAGGGTCATCATTTAGACGATGTTATTTTTAAAAAATAAACTTCAGTTATTTCTTAATAATACCTCAGTTTTATTTTAACTATACCTTTTGTATTTATTTTTTAATCAATATTTTAAATATGCACGTTCTATTGCGCCACCCTGTATTACTTTTTATACAGCCTGATTTTCGATTAAGAGTTTCGTGAGACTACCCCTTTTAGGAGAATCAGGCGGCAGGTATTTTTTCCCACGTAATATCACGACCTCTGTAAAACATGACGTAGGTAAAAGCGGCTGCTTTGTTCTTCATCCATGTCAACGACAAAAAGATACGATGGTGCTTCAACGGATGTAGTAATTCCTAAAGCGATCTCCCATCTACCTATTTCGCAGTCTCTGAAGGTTAGTGACCAACAACCTATTTATATTCTTAATAATTGCTCAAATACTTACAAGTCTTGTAGATACGTATGCCATAATTATTTTAAAACTATTACAGAGTAGGCTTAAAAAATGTTAGAAAAGGTTTAGCCTTAATCTTGAAGATGAAAATCTCACCTTTTTGCTGGTTGTCTCTACTTCAGTTATCTTCAACTTAAATTCATCAAATTTATTACATAATATTTCCTCTTGTTTTTGTCTCTGCTTTTTCCTTTTATGCAAGTTTTCTAATAACTCACAGACCTCTTCAAACGAGATTAAATTTGCGGGCATCGTGTTAAGGAGGAGTCTGTTAGAAAAATAAAGTTTGGACTTAATAGTTTTAAACAATGTATATTGCAAATTAAAGTCAGACGTCAATATTGATAAATATAAAATTTATGTGGGAAGATTGATCTCCCACTCCTACAACCGAACATATGTACACAACCAAGACAAGTTGTGTGTTTAGTTAGAATTTTAATCCCACCTCCTCTGAAAGTCTAAATATATATTATTTCTTTAGCTGCTATCTCTACCATAAGTTTAAAATTAATTTTAAAGGGATATTAGTAAAAGAATATCTGTAAGAGTACAATTTATTGCTTATATTACAAGATACTTCATTAAATATTTTCTCGCCATAGCTGGTGATTGATTTTTGTAAATGAGATATAAGTTGTATGCCGTCTCACGGGTCAAATCAATCACACCATGTTTACTACATGTAGTGATGGGACCACAGGCTAATGCCCTTTCATAGTATTCTATTGCTAAATTATTGATATTTAACATGTGATATGCTCGTCCCAAATTGTAATTTGTTTCCTGATCACACTTCCTCAAGTTTTGATAACTTTGCAAGTACGCTATTCCTTGTAATATTAAATTGTGATGTTTGTCAACTGTTTTTTGTGCTGCCATGGCCAATATAGAAACTGCGATCAATAAAGCTGACAAAGGCTCCCTGCATTGATCATGGTATTCTAGAAAATATTTGAGGGCTACCAAATATCTTCCAGATGTTAAATAACCATTGCCCAAAAAAAGATTCCGTATAGTATGGAATTCCTTTTGAAAGAGTCTATTTAAAAATCTGCCATAATAATTTTCTTCCACAGCATTGAAGACAAAATTTAACAAATTCCAAGTACGTGGCCCTGCAAACTTCTGTGAAAATTCTTTGATGAATTTAATAGAATTAGGGTAATCATGATTTAAAAGACATGCTTGAAAACAATAAAAATCTATACTCTGGCGAGGTAATGCTATACTCCTTGACATCAAAGCACCAAATGTCAACCTTTGCATTATAACATACTCTTTATGATTTACAGCAATTTCTAACAATTCAAGAAATAAATCTTTTTCTTGTTGTGGGGTCAATTTGAATGTCTCTGCTTCATCAAACTGCAAGTCATTTTCATGATAAGGATTCTCTCCACGTAAAGTTCGAAAAGAATGAATTACATCAATACCTGTTCTTAATCTACATGCCATACTTAGTTCTTCCGTGTGGCGAAACTTCACAAAAGTTTTTGATAGCAATGCCTCACCAGCCTCTAAATAATCTAATAATTTATTGTGCTTTTTTAAAGCTTGGCACTGTTCATACAGTAGTTTTGCACTAACAACATATTTATAATCTTGCTTGAGACATTTCAATGCTGCATCTAATTCACCTTTTTTCTCAAGGATTGCATAGAGTCTATGACAAGCATGAGGGTGTTGAGGAGCATGTTCCAACACTTTGTAATAGGAAATAACAGCATCATCTTCTTTGCCCAATTTATATAAGCACTCTGCATGTTTGAGCCATACAGCACCTAGATCAAAGTTGGTGTTTTTAACAAGGGGTTCCAAAAGTTGCATTGCCAGTTCATGGTGGCCAACTGATGAGAGGGCTTCCTCAATATCCATATATAAATCTCCAGCTCTTTCCACATCATTAGCCAGGAATTCATTTAATAAGGTTTTTACTAGTTCAGTGGCACCTAAGTGAATAAAACAAACTAATAATTTACTTCTTAAATCTATAGGTAAGTCATTTGGTATAAAACAATTTGTGTAAATAGTTTGTTCTTCAATAACCCCATTAGAATTTTTAACAGTTTGTATTTCAGCTTCAATATCAACATTCACACTGGCCACAAAGACTTCTATACATGTATGGAATTGTTTTTGGGATATCAGTAATTCTAAAAAGATGTTTACATCAGCCATGGTAAATAATGAGGAGCATTTCCTGTAAGCTATTGCCATCACTTCTAATGCTTTCTCAAGTTCATTACTGCTGTGATACATAGTTGTGGCCAGTTTGGCATATTTCATGATTGTTTCATTTTCCTTTTCAGGCATACACTGTACAATTTTATGATAACACTTAACTTTGGGTATACAAAAAGTTTGCATAGGATGATTCATTTCTTCAAGGTAAGACATGATTTCCAATCTTTTTAAATGTAAATCTAAATTCCATGGCTCGGCCTTGATTGCTTGTGTATAACATAACACTTCTTGCCGAACATCATTCATTTCCTTTGACAAAGCAGCTAATCTTAACCATTCTTTTGCATCAGGTTTACTAAGGTGTGCTGCCAACAGAGAAAACTGTAAGAATTTGTCTCGATCACCCTCATATATCTGTGCAAGTGTTTGATATGGCTCAGGGACTGTTGGAACTTGCTTTATTATTTCATGGCACATTCTCTCTGCAGTTTCAATGTCACCCCGAGCAAATCTCAAATTAGCTTCACCCATAAGCCCTAATAGAGCTGGGGATAATCTCATCAGTTTACTTCGTCTTTGATAACTTCTTTCAACAGAATGTAGTGATAAGCGCGGTTTGTCTTCACTTTTTCTACTTATGTCCTCTTCTATATCTTCTTCGGGTTCATGACTGTACCATTCATTGGAGTATTCAGCAAAAGTCATTTTACCACTTAAATATTTATTGGTTAAATCGTTTTCAAAACCAATTTGATCATTTTCATCACCATCATGAGATGTTGATGTGGTTGGATCCATTTTACTCATCCCAACAGTTTTTAAAAATAATATTTAAGGCTATTTAGAGGTACTATACTATATTTACTATACTATATTTTCAAAACTATAAGTTCGGTTTTTAAGAAACTTTGCAGAAAAATACAATGATTTATGAAATAATTGCTGAAGTTTACTTTAGGTTCGCTTGGTTATTATCTAGGTATACAAGCTTATATTTACATTCAGAACTCCGACTTCCACTTTAGAGGACTAAAAAACACTATTACTTTTATTAGTAGTAACTTTTTTGCAGTTTCTTAGATGAATCTCCTGTTTTAATTAATAATTAATTCTTAAAAATGCACTAAAAATATAAAATTCAGAAGTTTTTTTTTTGTGTTATGGCAATTGGTCACGCTTTAAGTATAGCGACCACAGAGTACATTGAATATTTACTGCCAGTGTTAGGTGTGAAAAACGCAAGTATAAATCGAATTTTGAAAAAGGTATATTTAAAAAAAAGATTGTTTTTGAAAATTCAGAAATGATTTGACTTGACAATATACAGGACGTTCCATCACGGACTCACAACGACCACGTTCACGACCGCGATTTTTCCCGTTTCACTTACTGACATTATAATCATAAACGCTAGTGGAACGGGTTATGGAGCGTTGATGTCATTAATGTCATACGCAAATGTCAATGGTTGATATGAAAATCGCGCCTTTTTCAATGTGTAGGGTTGACTAATTTATGTTAAAAGAAATATAGCTATTTGTACAAAATGTCCTTAATGGGGTCAATTGGGTATCGGCTACTTCATCGCGGCAATAATTCAGAAGAAAGCAATTCGCCTAGCTCAGATGAAGAGTGGACGTTAAGTTTATAAACCGTAATACTAAAATACGTGATCTCAGACCACGTATTACACAATATAAAAATATAGTCGATCGTTATTCAGATGAAGAATTTAAAAGCCACTTTAGACTTTCAAGAAATACATTGAATTATCTATTATCTATCTATCTATAATCTCTATATATATCTATGAGTTATCTCTTTCGTATAATTCTGCAGCAAAAGCTATGTCTACAAACAATGAATTTCTCAATAATTATATTCAAGTCAACGATAATGAAAACTGATTAGAAATAAATTATGTAAATAAATGTTAATAACAAATAAAGGAAAATGATAGATGGCTGTTCAGAATACATTAAAATTAATTTTACAAAATTAATGAAGAAAGATATTTTTTCATTCGCCATCTCTGTTTCAAAATTCGCGCCTTTGTCAATGTCAATTGACAAGAGAGAATTAATGCTCTGTGGTCAACGCCCACTTATTTTTATTTTATTATATTTATGGCTCGGCAACTAGGCCTTTAAGCCAGATCTTAGTTTATAATATACATTTAGTTTCTTCATTTTCTTAAGCCTATGTGTAGCACAGCTGAACTGTAGGTAATCAGCTAGTGCCATTCAACGGAGTTCTTGTGACAACTCAAAAGGCCATATTTGACTATACAGTTCACATTTATCACAAAACACATAATCACTACTCAAAAACTATCAATATCCTACAACTGTTGTTCATTTTAGAGTAATTTTACACATTTTTAGAAAATAAAACTGCACAGCACAACATCACCTTTCAGTTCCCGCCAAAAATTCCCCAACGCCCACTTCGACCCACGTTTTGACATGGGTTGTTGCAAAATGATGACGTCATTAGTGACGTTTTCGCCACGACCGCAACGCTCGCGGTCGCCTTGTGGAACGGCTAACTGAGCATTTTGGGCGTTGTGCGTTACTAGTGGAACGCCCTAATAATATACAGAAAATTAAAATAAAATTGACAAATGACATAAGTCAGTGTCAGTATTTTTTTACAATTATGTCAAAATTCAAAATAATGAATGAATTTCAATAGAGTGTGACTTGTAATTTTTGTTTTAGTTTTGTTGTGATTTTTTATAAGAAAATAATAGTAAGAATATTAAACAAAAGATCTGCTAATTGCTATAAATTAGTGAAGTTTTCAGGTACACTACATTATGCAAATTTTCGAGACACTGAGATAATGATAGAAATATTTCTTGTAGTTTACGTTGTACTGTTTACCTATGTATTTCTTTGTTGAACATTCAAAACTTCCATATAATATTTTGTTATCATTTAATTGAAGCAAAAACGTTAAGTTGCGAATTAACCACACGTGACAATAAATCGTCATCTAATATATAAAATTCTCGTGTCACAGTTTTCGTTGCCATACTCCTCCGAAACGGCTTGACCGATTTTGATGAAATTTTTTGTGCTTATCCGGTATCTATGAGAATCGGCCAACATCTATTTTTCATCCCCCTAAATGTTAGGGGTAGTCCACCCCTAAATTTATTTATTTATTTTTTAGACAAAATTTTTAATTTCTATTTTTTTATGATACAACATACAAAAATACATACAACCCTAAATCTTCAACACTCTACGATCAACCCCTATTTTTTAATAGCGATATTAGTATTTTTACAATTTTCTACTGGGATGATTTAGATTTTAATTTGAACGATTCTCATGAAATTTTGTGTGCATATTGGGTAGGTCTGAGAATCGGACAACATTTATTTTTCATCCCCCTAAATGTTAAGGGTAGTCCACCCCTAAATATGTATTTAATTTTTTTTGTTTAGTTTTTTATTTTTTTAAGATACAGCATTAAAAATACATACAACCCTAAATTTCCAACTTCTACGATCAACCCTTATTTTTTACCGGGTAGGACGACGTCTGCTGGGACAGCTATATCTATATATATAAAAGAAAGTCATGTTAGTTACACTATTTATAACTTAAGAACGGCTGTACCAATTTGGCTGAAAATTGGTGGGGAACCAGGAGACAGATATAGGATACTTTTTATACCGTTGGAACCGGTAGGTGGCGTTGAGATCGGGTTCTAGAATCCTCTTAATCACCGGGAGCGATTTTGATTTGGGTGTTTGAGTGGGTTCCCGGATGGTTTAGATTCGCAATTAGAACCAGTAGGTGGCGCTGATATCGGGTTCTAGAATCCTCCTAATCACCGGGAGCGATTTTGGTGATTTTGTTTTTGTGTGTTTGAGTGGGTTCCCGGATGGTTTAGATTCGCAATTAGAACCGGTAGGTGTCGCTGAGATCGGGTTCTAGAATCCTCCTAATCACCGGGAGCGATTTTGGTGATTTTGTTTTTGTGTGTTTGAGTGGGTTCCCGGATGGATTAGATTCGCAATTAGAACCGGTAGGTGGCGCTGAGATAGGGTTCTAGAATCCTCCTAATCACCGGGAGCGATTATGGTGATTTTGTTTTTGTGTCATGAAACAAAGTTCAGAAAATATGGCGGTACGAAGTTCGCCGGGTCAGCTAGTTATATTATATAAAAAATTTAAAGAGAATGTAAATTATCCATAATCACAGACTGTAATGCAGTACCTACTTGAAAATATACTATATATATATATATACATATAATATATATAATGGGTTGGGTTTACATATATGTCCCTGAATGATTTTAATTAATGTGTTTAGGAATATATTTAAGACTTATTTATAACTACAGAAATTGGTTTTGAGTGGAAAAAATACATATTCAATTAATTATCGAAGTTTGAAATTCACAACAATGATCTGATAATTTTGTCGCCGAGACATTTTTTTACGTTTTTTGACGGGATTTATCGAAATAGGAGACTGTATGTATCCGAAAATTTAAATATGTGGAGTCTTAAACAGTTGGTTAGGTTAGGTTTTGTGTAGACCAAAGCGCACGAGCCGAGCGAGCGAAGCGAGCGTGCCGCGGCAGCGGCCGGCGAGTGCCAGAACCGACTGGTAACCATTCACTATTTATTTTATATATTAGTGAAAAACAGAAGTGAGGATAGTAGATTGACAAAAAATTAATAACTCAGGAACTATACATTTCCACCACATGGGAGTTGCAGAAGGGGTAAGTTTTCCTCCCTCCCCCTCCCCCCTTCCCCCTCATTACTTATGATTCCGGGGACATATATGTAAACCACACCCGTACATTTGAAGCTATGAAGCCAGCTAGGGGGTGAGCGTCATTCCCTCATTTGCCCATACAAAACTTCTAGTTAGGCAATGTTTGTTAGCAATCAGATGTGATTGGTCACCTTATTTCACTAGAAGTTGTACATGTCATGTTGTCCCTCTTTGTCATGTGAATAACTGTGGAGATATTACTGTACTGTTGTCCTTGTTCCTTCCTTCCCCTCACATTTGACTCATGAGTAGTAAGTAGCGGGACAACATTTTTGAAGTAATAGAAAATTAAATTTTATGGCTTATCAGTACATTTATTTTTGCGGGACATATATACTGCCTCACATGTGTGCTACTCATTACTAGCTACTACTCAGATATCTGATACAAGAATTTTAAGTTATTGAGTAGGGCTGAGTGGGTAAGGGGAAGGTATACTGGCTGCTACTCAGGTATTTGATACATACTTTAAGTTGTGTTTGGGCAGAGTGGGTATGGGGGATAGTATACTTACTCTTTCTGCAACCCCTATGGTCCAGAGTTCTTGAAATATTAATTTTTGGTAAACATTACCTCACCTAGTTTTTTTTTTCATTAATATTATTGTGATGGATGGTGAAAGGTCGCAACCAGTGACTAGAATGGTGATTTAAGTTAGGTTAGCATCAGACCAAAAAGAGCAAGAACCGAGCATGTGAAGCGAGCGTGCTAATGTAGCAGTTGGCAATTGCCAGAATGGACTGGTATCTGATTACTATTTGTTTTATATACAAGAAAAGTTATATATATAAATATAATAACAGCCCATAAATGTCGCACGACTGCGCACAGGCCCCCCATTATAGGGATGTATGTGTTGTGTTTATATATGTTTAACAAAAAAATAATATTTAAACAACTTGATCCATAGGGGTTGCAGAAGGGGTAAGTATAACTCCATTCCTCCCCACACCACCCCCCCTCCCCACCATTACTTAAAAATTCGTGTATAAAATATCTATACATTTACCTAAATATAAATCTCCTTAAACTTCTTCGACTTTGTAATCCATTATAAACTTTTACTTTCCATTTATTAAAATAAAATTATAGGCTAAACTATAATTTCGATCCTGATCGGGGGGGTGGGGGTGTTTTAGGGGAAAGGGAGGTAAATTTTATGTCAATTTAAAGAAAATAAAAGGGTCTTGGCTATTTGATACTTTCAAAATAAGTCACCATGATAGGGCAGAAGTCAGAAGTAAGGGGTTAGGCGAGTCACCTATCCACTCCCCGTTGCCGGAGGCACTTGGTTTTTAAAATTAAAATTAGAGGAGTTGTGGTCATTTGGAACTAATGTTATAATAACTCTCCTTAATAGGGTAAAATTTTAGATGGTGGGGAGTTCCCGCCACCGTTTTTGGCTGCTGTAGTTGCATATTTTTTTTTAATGAGAGGTTAGAGCAGTGATTTCTAGATTATCAAAAAAATTATCATGAAAACTAAGGCGTGAACTTCGCTTCGTGTCCGCCTTAGCCTTTTAACCTATAAGAACAGAATTCACAATCTCCCACATAAGTAGCCAGAACCCGTCTATTGTTTTTAATTTAATAAAACTGTGTGTCTCAGTCTTTGGCAGCCGAAAATAGTAGGGGGTGTGCCATGGCCAATTCAGGAAGTTCCAATTGTTCCAATGTATGTGCTAATATCTTGAACAGTAAAGTCTTAGTATACAATAATGTGTATATTCTATCTATATTCACTACTAGACTGGCACATGTTTATAAAATTTTATGAAAATTCGTCTATCAGGCTGTATAGAGGGAATAAACATATATTTTCACAATGTTTAATTTTTACATATTTATTTAATTATAAATTTTCTTGTGTATATCCTAGTTATGTTTTTATGAATAACATTAAATTAAGTGGTGTATAAAGTTTTGAAACAAAGAAAAACAATTTCTTTTTGTAGGTCATATTTATCTGCTGATATGTGTGATACATTACAATTGGTAAAAGAGCAGTTATCTGATATTGAAAATGAATGCACAAAGGACAAGCAGTACAGTGAAGAATTTGAAGTGGCTCAACCGAATCTGATAAATATGCCTGTAGAGGTAACTTCTCTAACTCTAAAGAATACTTTATTCTATAATAGGCAGATATATATGCAATACATTTGCTGCAGTCTTAGAGATCCAAAATAAAATAACCCAACTATGTTTGATTATCATTTGGGTGTTTAAATATTCTTGATCTTTGTGATGGTTTTTAAACTGTTGAAAGAAACTAAGTGAATGTACACTGATTGTTAAAAAGAATACACCATACTACATAATATTACCAGCTAAAAAGAAATAATTTGAAGATATTCTGATATTTCAGTATTTTTAACCGACTTTAAAAAAAGGAGGAGGTTCTCAATTCGTCGGGATCTTTTTTTTAAATGTATGTTCACCGATTACTCCTAGATGTATGATCAGATTTACGTTATTCTTTTTTGTTCGACGCGGAATAGCTTCCAATTGGTCCCCTAAAAATTTGACATTGTTTGGCCCAGTAGTTTTCATTTTATGAACATTTTTTATGAAAAACATTCCATTCCGTTCCATATGTACACCGATTACTCTGAGATTTATGATCCGATTTACGTGATTCTTTTTTGTTCGACGCGGGATAGTTGCCATTTAGTCCCCTAAAAATTTGACATAGTTTGGCCCAGTAGTTTTCATTTTATGATTTTTTTTTATGAAAAAATTTCCATTCCGTTCCATATGTACACTGATTATGCTAAGATTTATGATCCGATTTACGTGATTCTTGTTTAGTTTGATGCGGATAAGCTGCCATTTGGTCCTCTAAAAATTTAACATAGTTTGGCCCAATAGTTTACATTTTACGAACATTTTTACGTTCCGGTTTCTTGGGACCTATATTTTTTAAGAAGCGCGGCACCTTTCGTCGGTCACCCATATATAGCTAGGCACTAAAAAGTAACAAATAAAATAAAAAAACCGACTTCAAAAACTAAAAAGTATAAAATAACATTTCTAAAGCTATGTATTATTATTAATATAAATTATCTAAAACATCTCGAAGTCCGTGCAAAGTAAAACATAAAAATGACTATATTTTGAAAATTACTAAGCACCGACTTCGAGATGTTTTAGATAATTTATATTAATAATAATACATAGCTTTAGAAATGTTATTTTATACTTTTTAGTGTTTTAGTTTTTGAAGTCGGTTTTTTTAAACGGAAGTTTTTTTATTTTATTGATTATATTTTTTTTATTAGTAATTTATTTTCATTGACTTATATTTGTTTAAAAAAACATCTATATAACTTAATTTCATTGCAGATTATTTTAAAAATATGCTCTTTTTTGGATGCACATTTCTTAAAATATACCCTGAGCAAAGTATGCCAACGATTTGAGAGTATTTTGGCTGATGATCATTTATGGAAATACTGGATTCACAGTAAAGTTCATGGGTGCTATCCGACATTGCCAAATCTAAAAATATGGGACGAAGTACAAATAGATTGGGAAGAGGTCTGTGTGGAAATGGATGTGGAGTTGACGAAATGGACAAATGTCAAGGAAACTATGAGACACATTGTTGTTAAAGATGTCCATTTTGCATCAGTTGACACTGTGCTCCTAGTGAATGTGAGTGTTTTAAAAGATGTCTTTAGAATATTTACAATACACATAACAGACACTCAGTTATGTGAAAATTACAAAATTAAACCTTATATTTTTTTTATTTAAGCCGAAATTATTTAACTAATAATATTTCGACAAGCATCAGCATGTGCAGGAATCGTCGCTTGCCTGGGCCCTCGCCCCCGCTGAGGCTCTTGCCGTTCCTGCCTAGAGCGCAGGGGACCCGCGCTCCCCAAAAATGATTTGCATAACAGTCGTGCTTATGAGACAATGTAAGGCGCACGTGCGAGTGCGTTTAGTGCTTATTTTCATATTTTTGTTATTCTCATGAATATTTAGGTAATATGTGAATAAATAATCTAAATGACATTACATTTATAATTTAAAAGTAGGGCCAATTAATTAATTAAAATGTATAACAATGATCTGGAGGAAACTCCTGCTATGGGTTTGCCTCTGTTTTATGACATGATGAATGAACCTCATAAAGTTCTCATAAAAATTCTTAAAGGTCAGCAATGTGTTAGCGACACCTCTGGTGTTGTAAATGTCCATAGGCGACAGTATCCGTTTTCCATCAGGTGGGTCACACCTGCTTGTTTGCGTGCTTCAGGTAATAAAAAGAATTAGTTGAAATTTGTTATGTGATTTGGACATTTGGATCCTAGAGTCAATGGATCAATTAAATTATTATTATTAACCACTCATCTCATATTTCTTTTCAACTCTAAGTTAAATTTAGAACTTTGTACAATAATAAGAAGATCATAAAACTTTAGAACAATAATAGTTTTTTAATTTATAATAAAATGATTATAAATTGGACATACATAAAATTTCAGTACTTTCTTTACCCACTTTCTTGTCCTCAGTATACAGTAAAAAGGATCTGATTGGCGAGATATAAAAACCGTCACTTGGTAACTTTGCGGTCCTTTACTTGACTGAGGCCAGAAATGCGTGGTCTGTAGCCTGCCCACACCAAGATTTTCCTACAAACCCAAAGTCACAGAAGCTGTGGATCGGCCCCTCATTGGTACATCGAAATCTACTGGATATGTGTGCCAATGAGACTGACCGTGCCCGTCTCCTAGCTATTTTGCTTTGGGAGTCTGGCTTGTGGCTACCGGCACTCCCCTCGGCGAATTTGGGCACTTTTCTAGACGTTTAGAATAAGTGGATTCATGCATTTGCCTAGGGCCTGCCTGTGTTGTGAAGACAAGGGGGAGCGCCTCGGTCACACCATGGTTTATCTTGTATCAGAAGTACCGGCAGATTTCCGCGTCATGAAGCACCTAATGACGTAATCCGTCGGGCTCTTATCACCGCCGGGGTGCCTTCCGTTCTAGAACCAAACGGGTTGTGCCGCGACGATGGCAAGAGACCCCATGGAATGTCTTTGGTGCCCTGGAGGATGGGTCGCCCTTTAGTATGAAATGTCTTGCGACATACTATGGCGACGTCCCATCTTTCAGCCGCTGGTACAGCTGCTGCTCAACAAGAGGCCCTAAAATACCGCAAATATTCCGCACTCGAAAATGGTTACATATTTACGGCATTTGGGGTCGAGACCCAGGGACTATAGGGGTCATAGGCGCACAAACTTTATCGAGATATGGCGAAACGCCTGGTAGAAGTGTCACGTGACTAAAAGACTGGTCTATACCTCGGACAACGCATTAGCGTTGCCATACAGCGAGGTAATGCAGACAGTCTTTTGGGCATGCTTCCAACTGACAGCGGTCTGGCACTAGATTTTATAGTTTTAATTTGTATATACTATATTTTTTAGTTTAATTATATAATTAAATTATAGTTGTACTTAAATATATTATTGTGATGTAATATTCTTCTTCTTCTTATATATAAAAATGAATGTTTGTCTGTATGTCCTTTATAGAATCGTAAACTATACATTTGATCATGTGATGATCATAGCAAAGTTTTTGTGCATGAGCCAGAGAAGGTTTCCGAGTGTGTTCACAATTGGGCCCGGTAGGTGGCGCTGCTGTCGGCATATCGGTTGAAGCTTTTGCTGGGCGTGTGCTGGGACAGCACGTACTTTTATAATTTACAGCCAGTGTATATTTATTATGTGAAAAAAAATAAAAAACTTTATTGTTCACTTGCATAATGTCCAGATAAATTTTAATAAGAAGTAATAAATTGTAATAAATATAAATTAATTTATTTTAGAATGGTGAAGTTTGTATATCAGGTGGACGAGATCGCGGGATCGCCCTTTGGGATGTTCTGGATATTAGTCCTCATGACAAAAGTGACAATGTCACAACATTTACAGATGCGAAGCCAAAGCAAATAAAACATGATGCCCATGCAGGTTGGGTTTGGGATTTGGCACCCGACAACATTGAATCTGCTTCAGTAATATATTCTGCCTCATGGGATAACACTGTTAAAGCATGGGACATAGCAACAGGTCTTGAATGTATACAAACTTTTCGGTGAGAAATATTATCATTATTAATTTTAAAATATTGAGATTCTTTTTAATAAATAAATCTATGATAGCCTTGAGGAAAGTTCTAGTATAGATTAAAAGTGAAATTTATATTAACCCTACCAGTTTTATCACTGGAATTTATAACGCCAGTTTGGTAAGGAAGTGTATTTTTCATTGACAGGAGCAAGCAAATAAAAAGGACCAATAAATTATAGTGAAAATTTTTAAAAAAAATTCATTGAATTTCATTGAACCTTTTTAGAGACCATTTGATACGAACTTTTTACTGGTAAACAAAATTTCTAAAGACGAACTATATATGCACATTTTTTATAATAGGAATTGCATAAATAGCAGAATTCATTCAAATTTTTGCATTTATTTTAAAATCTATATAAATAGATAATATATAGAGATGTATATTTATACCTCTCTATATATAATCTTATTTAAATGGACATCAAGCATTGAATAAATAAATTTGAATGTAATTTCAATCAAAAATTAAAATTACTTTTCAGATGTGGCATGTCTGCATTGTCTGTAGTTACAATTGGTGACGAAATATTGGCTGGGTTGTATTCCAAAAAAATACTATCATTTGATTTACGTGCGGGTCCTGGCTCGAAGTATTCATACAAACCTCACAGAGGTCCAGTGTTGGCTTTACAAGCACATAACAACTTAGTAGCTTCTGTAAGTGAGGACAAAACACTAGCAATATGGGACAGAACAGCTGGGAAGCTGTTAATGAACGACATTAAAATCCCAACAGACAAAGCTTACCCTGTCTGTATAAGTTGGAGTCCATCAGCATTATATATTGGTGATTCCAAAGGGTGTCTTCATCTATTCAATCCCGAAAACCAAACATTTGTAAAGACCCATGAGATTTGGCCAGTACCATCAATAAAAAAACCATCAAGTAAAATAACTGGGTGTAGTCAGAGCAAAGGGAGTATGATAGTCTGTTCAGATAGAGGGGAAATAAAGTTTATGTACAACTGTATGCCGCCCCAGGAGTATACCAGCATAAAGAGTAGCACATTTGATGTCACTCAGGTATGGATTTATACAATTATTATTTAGTAAATAATACTAGTTTATTTAGAAAGCAAGCATTCACACAGGTTATAATATGTAGCATTAAATTTTAGGTAATAAATTTCCTATGTCCATTTTTAGTATTAAGACATACATTATACCAAACTAGGTGACCCATGCCCACTTTTCTGGGAGCTACTTGAGATAAGCCAACTTAATTATAATCGCCCATGAGAAATCCACTCCTTTCTCAAGTCAATGCCTATCAGAGAGAAGGTTTGATCCTTGGCACTTAATTATTGATTAGTCAGTCCACACCGATAAATCAATAATCAAATGCATCAGACCGTTTTTCACGGAATTGATATTTCAGTTAAAAAAACAAAAAAGTTATTAATCGCAATCAAATATAGCCTATGCCACTCATGAATAATGTAGCTTTGTACTGGTGAAAGAATATTTAAATTCGGTTCAATAGTTCCAGAGATCACTTCCTACAAACAAACTTTATTAACTTATATATAAAATTCTCGTGTCACAATGTTCGTTCCCATACTCCTCCGAAACGGCTTGACCGATTCTCATGAAATTTTATGTATATTACATATTCAGTAGGTCTGAGAATCGGTTACTATCTATTTTTTATCCCCCTAAAAGTTAAGGGTAGTCCACCCCTAAATATTTTTTTTCAATTTTTAGTAAAAAAAAATTATGATACAGCATTAAAAAAATACATACAACCCTAAATTTTCAACCTTCTACGATCAACCCCTATTTTTTAATAGCGATATTAGTATTTTTTTAATTTTCTACTGGGATGATTTAGATTTTAATTTGAACCAGGTAGATGGCGCTGCAATCGGTTACCAGAACTTAGGTGTTATTTTTGTTGTTGTATGTATTGAAGTTTGTCCCGGAATGGTTTAAATAAACGATTGGACCCAGTAGGTGGCGCCGCGATACTCCTAAACGCTGGGCCTGATTTTGATGAAATTTTTTGTTTGTTCAAGTGGATTTCAGAATAGTTAAGATGAACATTTGTTCCCGGTAGATGACGCTGGAATCGGGTTCTAGATTTTTATTTTTTAAAGGCAGGACAACGTCGCCCGGGTACAGCTAGTCTCTTTATAATATAGATTTTAGCTAAAACGATCCCATAGTGATTTTACCTCCTGCCTCATCCACCCTATTCTATCAACTCTCATACTAGACGACGGCAACGCATTGGCCCCTGCTGTTGCAAACGTCCATGGGCGACGGTAATCAGTCTAATCACTTCATCAGGTGGGCCTCTGGATGCCCACTACAGCCAACAAAAAAAATTTAAAAATAAACAATTTTTGAACTAATAGAATTTCGGTATTCAAATATTGCTACTACACTTATCAAGATGAGTAAAGGGCAGAACGGTGGTCTAAGCACAACCAATATAATAATGTTACGAGCTACACAGGACTCGAATTAAAATGCCGTTGGAATTACTATAGAGTTTATTTGAACTGTACAAACACGTATAAAACAGGCACAAATATGACTGGACACAGCCAGTACAACTGCACGATTCAATAACACGAGCAAAGTCCGTCACTATATCGCTCATCGAAGGTACGTACGTCTTAGTCGTATCGTAGTCCTCGCTTGATTGCCCCACCCCTCCGTCCGGGCGTTGTTTTATACTAAACTGTATAATAGAACAAAGGACCGCGTTCACTGAGTTAATCCGCACACCTGGCAAGCTTCGAAGCAATGCAATAACAACAAGGATTGGTTCGACACTAATGACGGCCATAAAATAAGTTTCATAACAATAGGATGTTTTTTATTGCAAATTTTAAACACGAAGTAAACAAAAGAACTCCGAATGCAGGAAGGGTAAATAAACTGCGTTTTTACGACAGGCAGGTGTGCGCATTTCTTTGACGGCATGTATTCAATAATAATACATTTTTAGTTTTCAATTATTTTTGTATTTTTTCAGTTGCGATACCTTAATGGAGTTCTAGTCATCGGGACATGTGACTCTGCTCTCGAGTTTTGGGTACCAAACGAAAGATATGTCAATCTGTGATTATTTCCCTTTTTACGTTTTAGAAAATAAATTGATTATTGGAAAGAACTACATCATTAATCAACAAGGTATAACAAAACTAACAGTAGTTAGAAACACTTTAATATTTTATAACAAAATAACATGTTTATTTATTATTTTTTATTTTTATAACTAATTATAATGCGCAGCATAATAGTATTGTGATAATAGATGATGATATACTTAACAAAGCTGAAAAATTGTTATGATCATCAATGGTCAATAAAAACGACATATTTAGGGGTTAACATGACTGAATACTTTGTTTTGTTCATACAAATGGATGTGTTCTGTTTTGTCTTTGTGTTGTTGAAAAATCCATTCCTTAACTTCCAAGTACAATTGTTTGCTAGAATGTTATTGTACAGTCACGGAACGAAAATGTTCGTCACCTTAAAATCGTCTTTTGCTTGCATAAAATAAATTTTGACGTTTGTATAATATGAAAACTTGTTTTTTTTTGCAACGTTAACAATGACAGACGCTGAGGATATAATGACCACGCTTAATATAAATATTAATACCAATGACTAGATTTTACATGTTTAAACAATCTTCTTAGACATGTTAGAAAACATCTTTGAGCTAAGCAATTTTAAACATTATTGCCTAGTAGTTAAACAATTTTCTGTAGAGCAGTCTGTTTTGTGACTTAGTTTGAAAAGGTATCAGGTGCTCGCGGAGTATTAAATTTAATTAATTAATTTAAATGAGTGAATTTGAAAACTGGCGAACATTTTCATAGCACTATTGTGTTGAATTATAAATATTGCTGTTTTGAAAGTAATTGTAATAGTTTATAAATACAGCTGAACTTTACAAGTGGGCCTTCAGGGCCAAATCCTATGTTATGAACTATGTTAAATAGCGAAAAATACTCAACGGAGCTCAAGACAGATTTTGACGAAAACTTAAGTGGTATCATTAGATTTTCGAAATATCAATTAACCTAGTCAGGAATCGACTGATTTCATATTTATTGAATATTTTGTTCAAAAACAAACCTATCCCTTGGTTTGTCGTTTGACATACCTTCACAAAAATTTATACTGACAAGCTACCCTATGATATGGTATTATAATACAGGTGTATTTATGTTTTCAAAATCGGCCAATTTGATTCCAGACAAGAGTAATTGGTTTTTCAAAACTCTATTGATATCACCTTAGTTTTCGTCAAAATCAACCTCGAGACTCCTTGAAAGCCCACTTGAAAAATTTGTTCTGTATATGTCAATAATGAAATCATTCCTTTTACATCAATTTAAATCGTTATATGTGTGTTATATAAAAGCACCATTTAAATAATTATTATAGTTACTTAATATTGATTTTAAAAAACAAAAATGTCTTAAACATACAGTGCAGTATTTGTTTATTAATTTATTATTGCTATAAATCAAATTACCAAGACAGAACTGATCAAGATGTTGTTATATATTATGGCGTAACATATTTAGAAAATTATTTGATTTTCCTGACCCTTTGCCGTTTTCTAGTCCAAAATGAAATTATATAGAATAACTACTACAGCAAGTGGCAAGATGTCTGGTAGTTGCTGCTGTAAAAAGGTAGGAAAAGAATTGATGGTATTACGCTATCGATTTCTCTCACAGGTCTCACACTCTTTACTCGAGATGTTAGTAATACGTATTGTAGTAATTCATATCCGCTAATTACCAGTGTGGTACAAGTAAAACTTAAATGAGCTTAATTAAGGTTCTACCTAAATTGAGTTCGTTAAGTGGACCAGAGACGCCAATTCATAGACTCAATAAAAATAAACAGATAATAGTTAAAAAAGTTTTGAGAAAAAGATATGTATTTTTGGTTTTCCCTGCGGTTTGCTGCAATACCTCCTGAAATTGATAAGATTGTTGAGTCAAAATTTCTATTTCGTCCATTATGTTTTGTCTGAATTGAAGCTATCTGAGGTTTAGCAACACGAAAGTCATGGTCTGAATTCGAAAAGAATTGTTTTTTTACTACTGACACTACTATGGCTATTAACGATCTCTATGTTAACTTTTAATAAAATATATTAAACTGTCTACTTTTCGTTTTTAATTGCTCTTTCCTTTTTATTAACCTAACTTTTATAAATACAATATGATTTAAGATGATTCATAAAATGAAAAGTGGTAGGGTTACTCGCCTGGCCACGGTGACTAAATGCCTCGTACATTAAAAATTTGCTACTTTTTAATCTACATAGATTTTATAAAGTAGATATATGTCACAAACCAGAATCAACGATTTTGATGACATTTTTGTGTGCATTTTAGTGGATCCCCGGATGGCGCGGATGGTTTAGATTCACAATTATTGAAACCGGTATATGGCGCTGGGATTGGGTTCTAGGATCCTCTTACACCCCTGGACCTATTTTGATGTTTTTTTGTGTGTTTGAATGGTTCCCGGGATGGTTTAGATTCACAATTGAAACCGATAATAAGCACACGAATCGGGTCCTAGATTTTTATTTTTCAGGGCAGGCCAACGCCTGCCAGGACCGCTAATAATATAATAAATCTGTTAGGGGTGTCGTTTGTACAATGAATTTTAAAGTGGGAAAAACATGGGGCTAATTTGGACCGGCAAATTTCGATACTCTCGAACTCTGATAATTGTTGTCTATCCGTTAACTCATCACGGCAAAACTACGGGATGGATTTAAATGAAACTCACCACAGAGCTAGCTTATATCCCGGTTTAACACATAGGGATACTTTTTATCCGGACAAACGACATCGTTTCCGTGAGATAGACTAGTGTAGCCAAAATTATGGTGCTTCGGTCGCATTTTTGGTATTGCTGTGTTACAGTTTACTATCAAACATCGTTATGGAATTGCGAACGAAGTCTGCCTGGCACAGCTAATTTTATTAAAATAACGTACAATTATAACCATTTACTTATGGGTAATGAACTATCGCAAACGTTAATGTGGCAGTTTGATAAATAACAGATTAAAAGAAGATACAAATATTATTGATGCGAAAGTTTTGATGGATGTTTGTTGCTGAATCATACCAGAACCGGGTCCGCGGCCTGATATTTACCTGATTTATATGCTTTCTAAAAGTAACGATTTTATTCATATTGAGTTAGAGTAAGTTTGGAAACTTGTGTATGGTTCTTAAGCAGCAAGCCTTCAAACTTACTCTAACTCAATATGAATAACATCGCAAGTTTGTAGTATATACAGGGTGTTTGGCGCATGGACCGACAAAATTTTTTGGGGGATTGGGTGGATCAAGAGCTATGTTTAACCCATAGATATAGATACCTACGTCCCAAGTGTCACTGTAATCGAGATACGATTTTTTTTGTTTGTTTTTGAAAATTACCTGGTTCATCGTCTTTAAAACGACATATTTTTCTAGTTTGTTTTTGTAATTGAACCAAATAACTTCTATCGCAGTCTTTAATGTATGACTATTCTAAATTAAACATTAATTCTTAGCATTAGACAACAAAACGTTCTTGACGAGCTTTCAAACTCTTAAAAATGAATTAATCTATGAAAAAGGTCAAATTCAAAATTAATTATAAAAAAAAACTAAAAGGTATTAAGAATTTCATTTGATTGAAACAAAATCTGTACTTAATATCCTTTCCAACGATATACCACATGGCCTTGAAATTATTCATGTGATCACAAAACAGAAGGTATTACTCAACCAGTGTCAGAATAAAGAAAACACCTTGTTTGTATTTTAAGACGTTTTAATTAAATTTTATTCACAGATTGGGTTCAAAATGACGGCCTCCATTGTGAATGCATGCACGACATCTTTTTCTTATTTCCACAGTCGTCATTTTTAATCGCATTTCTTCTTTCATTATGCGAAAGGCGCTATTTATTTTTTCTATTAAAATTTCCCTTGTCCGTACTTCTGTCGCATAAACAATTTCTTTTGCGCGCCCCCAAACATTAAAATCCAGAGGTGTTAGGTCTGGTGACCGTGCAGGCCAAGGAATCGGACCGCCTCTTCCGATCCACGAATTGGGAAAACAATTGTCCAAATGTTCTCGAACGTCTCGTTGGTAATGTGCTGGGCAACCATCATTTTGGAAAATAAAATCTTCTTCTACTATTGGTAATACCAATTCAGGTAAGTCATTTATTAAAAAAGAAAAATAACTTTCTCCGGTTAGGCGCTCCGGTAAGAAATGTGGACCGATCAGGTGTCTTCCAATAACCCCAGCCCAAAATCTTCACACTAAACTTACTTTGAAATGAACTTTGCCTTTTCTTGCGGGGATTTTGTCTTTTTATCCCCCAATGATGGAGGTTGTGGAGATTCACAATCCCCTCATGATTGAAATTGGATTCATCGGTCCACAAAATTCTTTAAAAAAAAATTGTATCTTCTACGTCTGTATGCATCATAAACCTGCAAAATTCCAGCCGCCTCCTATGATCATCGTCTATGAGACCTAGAACAATCGATTAAATCCGTGAGAATTGTACGGACGCGATTTATTTCATCTGTGAGCTGACCCAAAGGCCACAATGAATAAATTATTTTTTTGAACAAAAACAAACACATTTGTTTTAACTATTAGAGTAAGAATTTACTTGTTAAATTGTTGTACTTGAAATTAAGCTGTAAAAACACATGCAATGAGTTTTGAATTGTTTAAAAAACATACCTTGAACAGGAGTGTAGTGGAATGCATGCCTTCCATCTTGCCGAAGAACTGACCAGACTTTCCAAACCGACAAGTTAAGTCTTTTAGCTACAGCTCGAATACTTGTCGTTGGATTCTCATCAAAAGCTTGTAAAATACTCTCATCCACTGCAACATTATGTTGCCTCACATTGACTCGAGGCTCTAAAATATTTATGCTTCCAGTCTCCCTCAGACGCCGATTAGGATATCGCTCCTGGTAAATTCTACGCGCTTCACGAGCGTTACAATTGGCGCTGCCATACGCCAACAACATATCAGCATACTCTTCCTTACTGTAGTTAGGCATTGTAACGAGAACAGTGAAGACAAACACACCAACAGTTTAACAGAATAGTTCAACCAAAGAAAACTTAACAAAAACAGAACGTAACAAAAACAAAGTTAAACACAAAAATACTCCAACAATGCAGATGTGAATCGCGACAATACCGATAGAAATGATAGTAAAATCTCAACTAATACTAAACAAAGACCACGACACAAATTACGATCCAATGACAGACAAAGACAAGGGATATTTTCATGTGCAAGAAAGAGACAGTGTTTACCTGCTTACCATTGTTCTAAAAAACGGGTTCGGTGTTAGAGTGCGTGTTCGTCCCTACTTTGATTTTGATAATTTGATCACATAAGGAATAATTTCAAGGCCATGTGGTATATCGTTGGAAAGGATATTAAGTACAGATTTTGTTTCAATCAAATGAAATTCTTAATACCTTTTAGTTTTTTTTATAATTAATTTTGAATTTGACCTTTTTCATAGATTAATTCATTTTTAAGAGTTTGAAAGCTCGTCAAGAACGTTTTGTTGTCTAATGCTAAGAATTAATGTTTAATTTAGAATAATCATACATTAAAGACTACGATAGAAGTTATTTGGTTCAATTACAACAACAAACTAGAAAAATATGTCGTTTTAAAGACGATGAACCAGGTAATTTTCAAAAACAAACAAAAAAAATCGTATCTCGATTACAGTGACACTTGGGACATAGGTATCTATGGGTTAAAGATAGCTCTTGATCCACCCAATCCCCCAAAAATTTTTGTCGGTCCATGCGCCAAACACCCTGTATATGCGCTTAAAGATTATTTTAACACTATTATTCAAGAATGATTATATACTGGCTAGATATGTAAATCGTGCATAGCCATATTTAAAAAGTTTAGAATTATCTACAGAGAGCAGGAAAACAGCGAAGATATTGTTAAGCGCGTGTGTCAAAACACCACACTCAACATGGCATAATTGCTGCAGCTGCCTAATAAGCCCCTCCCTGTTGGTTTTTGTGTGGGAGTTAAAGTACGGGCAATACTAATAGCACAAACTAATATGGATACTACGTATACTAATAGTTATCTGCTGGTTGCTGCACAGATCACGTAATATAAATCTGCTGCTCTCATATTGACCTGCTTCAGAGCGCTTGGAGATTCAACATTTTATTACGACGAATTTGAAACATCCACGAACTTACACAACGTACGATATAACTATTCAAAACAAGCAAATAATTATAATATTTTAGGAATTATTTATAGCAGCAGCGGGAGTAGCTGAATGACAAATGTGGCAGACCAATAACTAGCGAGGAACAGTAGCAGCGGCAGGAACAATGGCACGACAAGTGTGGTACTTAGAATACCCACTTTTCTGACCATTTTCCCCGTCACGGAAACAAACATAATAAATTATATACCTCATATGAAATACTTCATGCCCACTTCTACGACAGCAAACAGGAAAGTGACGGAGGACTCAGAGGAAGTGGACAGCGCGAGTATGAAAACGCAATGTCAATATCCTACAACTAACTTCATTTTAAACTAATGCTTACACAGTTTTAGAAACTAAAATGGCACAACGTCACCTTTCTATTTCCTCTAAAAAAACTCTTCGAAATTATTTAGTACTTAGTAGTAATATGTAATATCATAAAGCGGCTATAGTAATCTGTAAGTAGCAACACTGATTGCCGTCATGGGTCAATGAAATTGTTGACGAGCTGCCTGTCAATTTTGTGAAATCTTTTATTTTCGCCATGATCGGAATTTTATGAGTTATGTTTTTGTAGTGAACAGTGTTTAGTCCTAACTTTTTCATGGAGTAATATAAAAAAACCACCATGAACGGGTTAAGTTTCAGTGAACTATGTTGCTTGTTTTGTTGTCCGCCATGCCCAGGGAAAATCGCGGCTAAGCTTGCATTTCTACCTCCTGAACCGACGTATGCTTTCACACCCGACGAAACGGGATCGAAATTTTCTTTAACTCTCACTGAACGCGCAGAGTGGCAATATTCAGAAAGGGAAAAAGAGAACATAGAGGGATTCTACTCCAGGACATCGCGAGGAAACAAAATAGCGTGTCTCTTTGTTCGATGCAGCCCTAACGCTCGGTTTACAATATTGTTCTCGCACGGAAATGCGGTGGATCTTGGACAAATGAGCAGTTTTTATTTAGGTTTAGGTACTAGGATAAACTGTAATATTTTCAGTTATGACTATTCTGGATATGGAGTGAGTGGTGGGAAGCCTTCTGAAAAGAATTTGTATGCGGATATAGACGCTGCGTGGCAAGCATTGCGTACACGTTATGGTATTAGTCCAGAGAATATAATCCTGTATGGGCAAAGCATTGGTACAGTGCCCACTGTGGACTTGGCCGCGCGTTATGAGGTAGGCGCCGTGGTGCTGCACTCGCCGCTCATGTCGGGCATGCGAGTGGCTTTCCCCAACACTAAGAGAACATGGTTTTTTGATGCTTTCCCAAGGTAAAGAACTACTGCTAATATTCCTATTGGGGTCTTCTAGAGAAAGAGTATCACTTTATAATTTGTACATTAAACATGATAAAATGATAAACCCAGTATTTTTCACTATAAAATATAAGAATTGATCAATATTGTGTCATTGTCATATTAGAAGTTAATCTAATTAGTATAAAACTAATTAAGAAATTTAATTGGATGTAGTTATGCAAAAAGGATCCAACCCACAAAATGTTACTTTTGAATTAGTAAAGATTAAAGTTTTAGCTGTATTTCCGCACTGATGCAGTTAATCTTATTTATTTATGCACCAATATTAGAAAAAGACACAGATCTAGTCATGTTTAAAATATTGGTCTTTCTATAAACATTGTACAGAGGTACTGAAATAAACATTCACTTTATTGCATACACATACTTGAATTACATTACATTTGGTGTAAAGCCATTTAGAATACAGTAAATTCACCTCCTTGAGGATAAAGATCAAGGCACAAATGAATATATATAAATATGTATAATAAGAACAATGAGAAAAGCTTTTTCTGTTAATTTCTCTGATTTTCCAGTGACTAAATCACTTTGGATATGACTTCTAGTGTTTTGAGTACATTTGTTTCATTAAAATCAATCTGCCAATTAAAAACACCTAGCTGAATTTTATTTTGATTATCATAATGGGCTGTGAAGGCATAATTTTAAACTATAATTTTTTATATATATTATATATAAATTTATAGTTTCTAAACTTGCATCTGTGCAAAACAATTTGACTTGTAGAAGAGATTTTAAATATGACAATGGTATTAGTAAGTAAGTAAGTAGGCTAGACAAAAACAAAACTTTATTTACTTTCTAACATTTTTCTTCAAATTACTTTTTTACTATAGTGGCCACAGTAAGCAATATCTTCATTTTACCTTAAGTTAGAAGATAGAGTTAAAGTGTTATACTTGGTTAATTTATTTAAATCTTGGTTTCAAAACCTGTAGATCAATAACATTTTGGTTGTTTTATCTATTTGTATGTTATTTCACCCCATTAAATTTAAATTGTCCCTATTATTTCAATCTTCTATGATTATGCTCATGTTATCTTCTGATAAATCTTAAGTGTGCTTTATTATGTAGCTGGTCAAAACATTTCTCAGACATTCACTATTAAATGGCCAAATGGCTAATTAATTAATTTTGTTTTTTAAAATCAACTCATTATCAACACTAATATTTCTCATTATGATAATGATATCTATAAAGTCAAGACATTATCTGCTGTCTTGTACAAATTAAAACACTCAGGTGGACTTTTTGCAGATGTTATCTTCATAGAATTGTACTGTTTGCTGCTAATTTTAAGTGTATTTTTGATTTAACCTCATTTATTAAATTCTTTTGTTTATTAAGACCACAATTACAATTTATCTCACTTTTTATCTTTGGTTCTAATGATATAGATGTTTTGTACTTTTTTGTATGAACATTTAGTACAGATAGGCATATGTAAACATTTTCAAACCTTTTATTATGATAGTAAACTTTCTTCAGTTTTACCAACTAGTGCACATAATAAAACTATATTTTAAAACAAAATATTTTATATTTTTATTGTATGAATTCAGCAGACAGGCAGATTAGCCCACTTGATGAAAAGCGGTTACCATCACCTAGGGATATTTGTAACACCAAAGTCTACAAATGCGCTGCTGCTCTCTTAAGGGAGACTGGAACCTGGTCACTAATGCCAAAATACAACTCAAGGTTGTTATGGTGGCATACTCTAGACCAAGGGTGGTAGCCAATCAGTCAGGCAAATACCCTACCACATGGCTGTGGGTTCTTTTGTCACCTCTTATGACGGACCACCTGGGTGCAGGATATTGTATTCTTTCTCCTTCCTTCAAGGATAAAAATAATAATTAAAACAAACAAGTTAGCTGTAGGGTAAATAAAATTTTAACAATACTCATTGACACTTGACATTTTTGTCTTCCATGATCACGGCTACTGGAAAGTGGATGAAACATCAGAATAACAAAAATCAAATATTACTGCACTAAAATCCATTAAAACATAGTTTTATAATATTATCATGAGAATTAAGATAATGTTTTAGAGGTAGTTATCTCTTAGCAAAGGCTTTTAAATATTTATTAGTCCTCTTTAAAATTACTATATTATATCATTTATTGTTACTATTGCTTCTACATAAATTTTGTATGTATTCCATAAAAACTGTCCCATTTCTTCTATCATAAAAAGTATTCCATGTTCATCCTCGTTACTAAAAGTAAATTTTTATCATATTCGTTGTAATCAGCAAAATGCTCATATAGTATTTGCTGTACATATAATAGTTTATAATTTTACTCTCAGGACTCTCAGGCAAAGAAGAAATAAACAATCTTCCAAATGAAGTCACTTTTACATTTATCTATACATATATATAATATATATATATATATATATATATATATATATATATATATATACATATAATTAAATACCTGCATACTTAAGCATATAAATTTTAATGTACCCTGCCTCTTGTTTTCCCACTCTCACTAGATTCATAGGTCTGCTGGAGTTGAACTCTTTTTAGGATTAAGCTTGCCTTTGTATATCACTACTACTTTGTGTACAATAAAGAATTTCTTGGTCTCACTGACTGATTCACTGACATATCAATCAATGCACACCCCAAACTACTAGGGCTAGGACCATGAAAATTTATATGTGGGTTCATTCTATACTGTAGATGCATAATTAAAAGGGATTTTTCAAAATACAACCCCTAAAAGTAACTGGATGAAAGTTTGTATGAAAAACCCTCATTTTTAAAGTAAAAAGCCTAAAATTGTTTTTGACCTGTTTCTGATTATAAATGAATATACAAGTACATGTGTATGTGGTTTTCGATATTCAACCCTCAAGAGAGTGAAATGGGAGCTACCTGAACCTTTCTTTGACTACTCAATCTGTAACTATTTTTAATCTATAAAAGCGAAACTGCTAGCTGTAGCTAGCAGTTTCGCTTTTATAGATTAAAAATAGTTAGCTAGCTGTAGCTAGCATATTAATATTTAGACAGCATTATGTTAATGGTGATCCACATTGTGACCCTGTAACATTTTTTGTGTTGACTTTATTTTATATGTTATAGTGAAAAAAATGATACACATTGCCATACTTTTAGTGAATAGGTACTAAATGGAATAAATATGATGCATGCATATGCATTCTGGTCTTGTAGGTTTTTGTTTAGTATGTATCTCACATGGTCAATTTGATTGACAACCTGTTGTCTGATTATCTTTAAAAATAATATATATTTCTGTTTAATTATATAATTGTAAAAAAATCTAGAAATCTATATATACTATAACTATTTATAACATATGCCACTATTAATATATCAATATGTTTATTGGTATATTTCCACACAAAGAGAATGTCATATTCATTATCACTTGTAGGTGTAATGTACTTTAATAAATATTGAAGTATTTACCGATATCACATTAACTACTCATACTTGGTAATACTTGTTTTTAAAGATAATAATGACCTTTATTCTTGAATTTAAAAAATATATATTTAAAGATCATTTGCAAGCATCATCAATAATTAATAGTAATAGCATTATTAGTGATCAATGTTTGCAAGTCAGACAGGTTCCCCTCTCAATAAAGGACTTCTAAAAAATCATGCAGTCTTTATCCTGTGTAAGTTGTGTGTACATTATTCAAGCCATATTTAATGCCATTTTCCCCATTTACTACCTTCCCATGGCTGTTTCCTTGCCTTCTTCTATTGAGTATTTGCCGTCTCCTCTTTTCTCAAGGGTACTTTAACATCGCCTTTCTGCTCTATTTAGTTTTGTTTAATCGATTTACAAGTTTATTTCCATTCTCAAACTTATGATAAAAATAAAGTTTACTCATATGACATAGCTAATTTTACTTTTGCTTTAAATAAATTAATTTATAATAGAATATTCTTTAGGATACCTATGCTAGGACTAGAACTTATATTGTTCCAGTTTAACAATTATTGGCTTTTAAGGATTAATAAATAAGTTTACATTCATCATTCATTCATAATTATATATGATTTAAGATGTACTTCAAATTGTATTACTCTATTTGGTCTATCTAATTCACTACATTAATAGCGAAGATGTTCATAAATTTTGACTAATCTAAAGTCGATATTTAGTCCCTAAATTCAAGAAGAAATAGAGAGAAAATAATGGATAATGGACTAACCCATTATCAATTCTTTTACCACTACACTAATATTACTTTCAAAATTTTATGAAAATTGTTGCTATGTAAAACAGGCCCTGAGATTTTAGTGAGTGTGAAACATTAACATTACAAGGTTAATGAAACATTTAAAATTACTCTCTAATTTTATATACATATAAGTTAAGTAGAGAAGTCAAACATTTCAATTTAAAATTCATTCAATTTTTCATGTAATATTAAATAACTTCTTGCAAAGCAAGTTAAACATGTAATTGAATAAACCTGAACAATATAAACATGTTATAACACTTATTTCATAATAGCTTTTTACATGTAACATTTTGTGTTTTCTTTAGTAAATTATTACTTACATAATTTTTATAGACATTGTTAAGGTGTCTTATAGTGACTTGTGGTCTGTTGCGTATTGGACCTGCTTTATTTATGAAATTAATTACTAGGGCTTTTCCCTGCTGCCATACTGAACATCATGCTCTGGTTAGTAACCATAGTTTATGTAAAGACCAAGTGTTCACACATGTTGTATTGCATATATTTTTTAACTACATGCCACTCCCAGAAAATTTGCTTAATTTTATCTCTGAAACTGTTCCATTTTCTTGGATATGAAAATTATCCTGATATTGATATTGAGGCTACATATACCAAATTTCAGGAAATTGTATCAGTAGGTCATCTGTGAAAGCTTAACAACAAACAGACAAACTTTCACATTTATAAAATGAGTATAGATTATATTAGTCATGATGGTTAAATAGCTATTTTCTATTCTTGGTAAACAGTATATTACATTCATCTACAACTCTGATCTATTGTAGCATTGGTGAAATTATAAATCATGCTTGAAAATGCACATCAAGATAACCAATATGTTAAATGTCACATTGTACTATACACTACCAGGTGGTAGGGCATTTGCCCAACTGGATGGCTACCACCCCTGGTCTAAAGATTGTCACCATAACAACCTTTGATTGTGTTTGGGCATTAGTGACCAGGTTTCAGTCTCCTTTAATCGCAGTGGCAAATTTGTAGCATCTTTGGTGTTGCATATGTCCATAGGCGATGGTAACCACTTTCTATCAAGCGCGCCGTCTGCCTGTCTGCTGAACTCCTGCAGTAAAATAAATGTACTAATTTGACTTAATATGATGGCTGATACACCTTTCATTCCTCTAAAATAAGCAGAAGGAACCCAACATTAGGATGAGTGTGGGCTAATATTATCATAATACTTTTTTTTTTAATTTAATGCTAATGAAATCTGTGAGTAACTTTTGCATATGTATTTAGCATACACAATACTATATGACTAGCATACAATGAAAATTATAATATGAAAAATTCATAATTTCATTATGTTAATTTCAGTATTGACAAAATTCCAAAGGTGACCTCTCCAGTCCTTGTTATTCATGGAACTGAGGATGAGGTGATAGACTTCTCCCACGGGCTGGCCATCTATGAACGCTGTCCAAGAGCAGTAGAACCTTTGTGGGTTGAGGTATAAATTTATTTATTTATGAAACCCTACAATTAAGTTAGATAGATTAAATTATTAAAAACCATACACACTAAAATTAAAACACATTTTTTTGATACTAGTAAAAAATCTATTGTTGTAATACTAGTCATATTTCCAATAAAATGACTTTCATATATTTTAATACATTAAGTATATTAATGATAATGAAAGTTCATTTCAATAATATTCCATATAACTGGTTGGCCCTAGTTATTGCACTTTCTAACTTTATAATTTCAGGGTGCAGGACACAATGATGTTGAACTGTTCAATCAATATTTAGAGAGACTGAAAAGATTTGTTTCTGTAGAATTGCTCAACTGACAAAGACTGCCGGCCACAGGCCAAATAACTCAAGGTGAGTCATAATTTCTTTGATTTTTTTATTATTAATAATTACATTGGAATGGAATGGTCTTTTTTTATGTATAATTATTTTATTTTCTATATTGATTACAGGTGAAGATCAAAATCCTGCATCGACATTGAGCTCTGGCACTTCTAGTTCAGCAACAGAAAGACTCCTCTAGCTAGCGGGGGCCGGGCCTAGCCGGGCCGGCCCCACAAAAAACCACGTGAACGCCACCAGAGCGGCGAGCCCACGGGAGCCGCACCACCGCAGCGACGGCGATGCCGACGAGCGCGACAGGGGCGCTTTGGCCCACAACATCAGCATCAGCGTCACGGACACGGACTCGCCCGTGGGCGTGCGCAGGCGCATTCATCTGCGCTCCCTCAGCGACGTGACGCCGACGAGCCGCGCGCAAACGCCTCGCGCACGCTCGCACTCGGAGAGGCCGCGGGAGTCGCCGGCGCCCTCCCCCACACCTTCGGCCTCGCCGTCGCCCTCGCGGCCCCCGCCGCTGGCGGTCGCGCTCTTCCCGCGTGCGGTCCGCAGTGAGCGCTCCTCCCCTGACGCCTCGATGGTTGGGCTCGATGGCGCCGGTGACACGAAATCACGCCTCCGCAGCCGATTCAGCGGCGATAACGGCACCGCACTCGGGGATCCGTGGCGTAAAATGAGTGAGGCGGACTTGAACGTTGCCGGAGGCCGGTACCGTGTCTCGGCCCGTGCCGCACTCGACCCCTGGATTAAGATTCCATCAGTTCGATCGGAAGCAGAGCGCGAACGTCCGAGCCGGGATGAGCCCGCCGCCACCGCCATTCCCGAGCCGGAGCCGAGACGCGAAGGTGGGAGCAAGCGAGGTAAACTCGAGCGGCGGTCGCCGGTGGTGTGCGAGTCGTGCGGTAACGAGAGTTGCGAATGCTGGCGCGTCCGCAGCCCGGGGTGTCCGCGGACGCCTCGGCTGCAGCGCGCGGCGGCGTCATTGGGTGCGCAGTGCACGTGCGAGGCGCGCTCACCCCGGCCGTCGCCGCAGAGGCTGTCGCCGCGGGCGCCGGCGCGCGCGCTCTCGGCGGAGGGGCCGCGCCCGCGGCCGCGCCACCTGTACAAGTCGGTGTCGCAGCGCGCGCTGTGCCCGGCGGGCGGGGCGGAGGCGCCCGCGCCCCTCGCGCCCGGTGCCGCGCCCCTCGCGCCCGGCTCCGCGCCCCTCGCGCCCGGCGCCACGCCCATCGCGCCCGCCGCCGACCCGCTGCTCGAGACCACCTGCTGAGCCGCGTCGCCTCCTTCCGGCGTACGAGTATTATTAGTGCGAATTTTGTATCCCTTTAGTTTGTAAGATTTCAAAATTTTAATTGTACTATATCATAATCTATTATAATTATGACTACAATGTGTATGCTCGTGTTGCGATTTTGATGAGTGTCGTCGTGTTCAGTGAATATTGTAATTATCTTTAACTTTGAGAGGTTGTGCGTATATAATATACATACTATGTGCCGGTTTTAGGCGTCGGCGCTGTTTGAAAATAGTTTCTACTCTTCTTTACGAAACCACCATAAATATAGGGCTTTTGCAATTCCATTCCTTTACGATTATGAGAAATAAGTTCCTACAATACTAGTACTGAAAAATAACGCACAATAAATCACTGAACTTCAAGAATACATATAGAATTGTTTTTTATCTAAGTATTTAATATTCCATGTAATAATTCTATTTAAATTTATAATTGACTAATTATGCACCAATTTAAAATGAATTTGGTGCTTAATGGTTTCCAAAATAGAACTAGGAATTCTCAAGTAGCTAATATAAAGAAACATTTGAATATGAAGTTCAGCTCAGTGAGACACCAATGGAGACAAACTCCATAAGATATTTTTTTTTTAAATCAAATAAGGTAAACATGATATGTTAATTCACCAGTTTTAATAATCCTATATTTTAAGCCCAGAACTGGCACTACAAAAAAAATGTATGTTGGAAAATCCCAATTCTGAGTTATGAATGTTTGCAGATTCTGTTATATTTATAAAAATGTGTATAGTAATTGAAACTTCATTTTACGCTGGATTTTAATTTCATTTTTAATCTATTCAGTAGTATCTTAATTGTTGGGAAAACATACAAATGCGTCTACAGTGAATATAGATTGTGCTAATATTTATGGCCCACTTCAGATTACTTGCAGAGGACTGAAATATCTGATTTTGTGTGTAAAAGTGACTATTAGATTGTCATCTTATTAACTTATAGAATTTGGCCCAGATTATACAGTGAAACTTAACAGGTGCATTGGCTATAGCCCATGTCCATCTTGAATGTACAAATTCTCGTATCTTTTTTGTGCTTGCTTAAATCTTTTGCATATAACAAAGGCTGTACACTGGATATTCCATTTTTGCGTTAACATACATCCATACTAATATATAAATGTGAAAGTTTTTATTTATAATATACTTTTATACTAAAAATGCGATAGTTCTAGGATGAGACATTGAAATTTACTAAAAACACATTGAAGGCTGTAAATAGATTCAGAAATTTTGCTTAGAACCCAAAACGGGACACGGGTAAGGCTCCGGTGTTCGGCCACTCCTTTATTTTTTCAATTAAAGAGTTTATAAGATAAATTAAATAATTTATTAATTTAAAAGTACACTTTATACTTAATGTGACCAATATGTAGAGAAAGATTGAGAGAGAGAGAGAGAGAGAGAGAGACATGTTGTTATTGTATACTAATTGTTGTCATTTTGTAAGTAGGTCATAAAAATTCAGATGATGTGCTTTTTGAAATTATTTTACGGTATACGAATGATGTATATTCATTATGATTATTATCAATTATACACAGTGAATGGATTTATATTTTATGTTCAATCCATTCTCAAATATTATGCAATGCTTTTTAAATTGATTGATTGTTAACGTTTATCAATAAATATAGTTTGTTCATTGGCAAGTTAGGTAAAATTTAATCTACCACCTTAAGAGACAGTCATATTTTGTATATAGTTTCAAATATATTATTGTCATAATCTTGGTTTTGAAATCCCAGTTACGATGAATGGGCGCTATTCATGATGGCGCAGAAGGTGGGCTTTTCTAGACTTTCATCCCTATTTCAATAGGTCTTTGGCATCCCTGATTATGGTACCATAGGGATTTTTCACAGCAGTAATTTTTCACAATGAATACAACATAGCTTGGGCTTGCTAGGACCTAAAAGTGACATAACTACATACATAATTGGCCTGGTCTCCGTAAAACGTCACGAGATCACTGTAGGCGACTTTCTTGCAATTTATCAAACTGAAGAAAACATATTTTAATGTTATACAGGTCTAGATTTGCTTTAACATTCAAATTATAACCTAAATGACAATGCCCAGCGGTAACAATTTCAAGGTTAATTGGACTTAATTTTGCAGGTTTCATTTCACAGTAGTAGTCATAAGTAAATTGGACAAACTTTTAATTACCAATTTGAAACAGCTGAAGCAAGTAAAAAACAAAATCAACTAAAATTATTTCATATTTCCCAAACAATCATATTTACTTAGGAACATAGAATATGCATGTTTTATATTTGTAAACTAAGAAGCCGTTAAAATGTAAGTTTGACAAAAATGATGAATTTCAGAATAAAAACAATTCTTTTAAACCTTCTATCAGATTGTTGCCGTCAGAATCTGAACGTGGGATAACACTTTGTTTATTAAAATCAAAACAAAAAATATTTTTTAGAAATTATTTCAAATAAAAATATCTAATTTACAGTGAATTTTTCAAATGGGCCTTCGGGGCCAAATCCTAAATTATACAAAATGGTGAAAAATACTCAAAGGTCTCGAGACCGGCTTTGATGAAAACTAATGTGATATCATTAGATTTTAAAAAAACAATAGCCCTAATCAGGAATCGAACCGTCTGATTTTGAAAACAAAACAAAATAACGGCCTGTATTATTGCAAAAGTAGAAATAAAAACTTACGAGGATCAATTTCTGTGAAGGAATGTCAAGTGGCAAACTAAGGGAAAGGATTTTGACTTTTTAGTGAATCTATTTATATTTTCAAGTTGTCGGAGCTTGTGCCTTAGCATATCATGTATTTCCCTTTTCATCCTTTTCCCTTAGTTTTCCGTTTGACATTCCTTAACAGAAATTGATCCTTGTAAGTTTCTCTATCTGCTTGTGTAATAATACAGGCTGATAATTTGTTTTCTTTTTTCTAAATCAGCCGGGTCGAATCCTGACTAGGGTAAGCGATTTTTCAAAAATCTAATGACACCTTTAGTTTTCATCAAAATCGGCCTCAAGACTCCTTTGAAGTTTGAGTATTTTTCTCTAGTTTGTATATCTAAGGATTTGGCCGTGAAGGGCCACTTGAAAAAATTACCTGTGTATTAAAATGACATTAGTACCTATTCCCTATTTACTAAACTTGAAATGCGTAGAGCATTAATGTGTGCGAAGTGTACGTAAACAAAAACGCACAGCGCAATTGGCATCCTTTATTCGGCCTTACTTTTAGACTGAGACTCCCGTCTTTATATGAATGGTGTAAGGTTGTACTATCCCAAAAGCATTTTAGTCTAGAAATTGTACCGTCAGGGCATTGTTTGGAACTATAATATAGACGCGGAAAAACATAAATCGATTGAAATACGATGTTAATTCTTTTTTGCATCGATATTAAAAAAAAATTATATCCAATTCTTTTTATTAATTTGCCCTGCCATTGTTTGCATAACTTGCCGCGTGTAATAGATATGAATTTTTTATCTAAATGTCTTCACTAAAAGTCACGGTAACCTCGTTACATAGATAACTCACCTGATTTCAAATTATGAAGTATTGCGGCATATTCCAACATAATGCACTAATTCCAATTGGATTCCATACTTGTTCGTTGTTCTTGTGTAAATTTATTTTTAAACCGTTATCAGCCGACATTTACCGTTACGTATTAGATGTTTATTTCCGTATTTCAATTTGGACGAATAAACCAAAATAAACTAAAAATCATTCAATGTTATTGAACAGCGTAGTGTTTTGTGAATTTCAACCAAATTGATTTGGTAGATCCGTCTAATATCAGCGATTGGTAGAAAGTTGACATTACTGATATGAAATTTGTGTCAATATTCTACCTGTTCATATAATACCGGATGTAAGCATATAAAAAGATTATATCGACTTGAACTTTAAATGTATACTTGAAAATATAGGCGCATTATTCTGGACGAGTGGATATTGAGAGTCCTTGTTTGGTACGTGATTTGTATTTTTATTGTAGATGTATTTTCCGTATGGATTCTTTCAATAATACAATAAATAACAAATGTACTGATTAGTTTTTTAAAAACTTACCTGTCTACTATTTGAGTTATTAAGAACTTATAAATGGTAAAAAAAATATTAATTTGTGGATTGTTTGTCTAAGATTTTTTTGTAATCTCAGTGTATTCTATTACACGTCGTATGTATTATTTTATTACATTTATTATTTATACATTTAAATTAGGTCTATTTTTTATTAACCTGCTTTCAAATAGTTATGACTCGTATACTCCAAACTGAGGCTATTAATTTAAATAGTTTTGCTCAACAAGTAAAATGAAATTAACATCTGTGTATACTGTAAAATGGAAGGACAATAATATGAGCCTAATGTGCAGTTACGAAAATAAGTAAGGTGTTTTGAGCATGTCGTACTTTTGAAAGGAAAGGAACCATTTAAAATCTAGTTTTATATGGCCTGTAAATTACTGTATTTAATTTGCCGGCTAATGGTAGATTTACACGAAACTACGGTAGCAATGGAAAGTTTCTACCACAGACAATAATTGTCAGTTAGAATAACAAATTACGTTGAACGATGATCATCATGGAAGAATTCTGAAAATGTATACTATTCCACTTTCGTCAGGTGCCACTAGTATCCATAAATTTGTAATTTCCGTAGCGTCTGTGGCACTGTTCTGATGCTCTATTTAAATATGAAAATGGAAAATATTAGGGTTTGCAATCATTTGGTCTAAAGATGTGTTAGTATAGTGTGTATTGTAAAACATTGCTTTGTTTACAAGTTTTAGTGAAATTGTTCCGCTGAAAAAGCATGATAGAAATGTTTGTCAACGAATTTAAAGGGTTTTCAGAGACGGGGTAAGTACTTATATATTCTTCCATGATGATTAAATTTATCGTTTTACTTTAATGACTTAAGGTTTTATTTAACTTTAGTAGAATTAAGAAATAATGTTCAATTACATATCTAACCATTACAGTTTACAAAAACAATTTTCTACTACTAACTTTTAGCTAAACATCCGTAAGGCTCCTTGGAAATTGTAGTCGCCATAAAATTTTACAATTTGGTATCCTTCGTTTTAAAAGTGCGATGTATAGATACAAAATGTTGGATAAAATAAAAGATCCAAAATAATTTAATATCTTATATTTCAGTGCCATTTTATTTGAAACTATTTCATACATAAATAATAATTGTAGATGCTCATTTTTGTCTTCTATATTTGGTTTCATGTACTTATTTAAATTACGAAGATTAATGTTGGAAATGGTTAGAGATGAGCGCTATGTATTCATCTCGACGAATATAATTTTACTTTTTAATTAAATATAATTATGTATAAACATTATCTCTTGTAATATAACAGGTAATTACTTTTTAATAAATTAAAGTGCACATATCTAAAATGTATTTGACTTGTTATTACTTTCATACTTAGCCATCTTAGCCATCATGTATAATATTTTTAGATTGTTCGGGATTAACGTAAAAACAACTGGGCCGATTTCGATGCGGTTTTCGTTGGTCGACAGCAAATTTCTAGACTTCAAATAACCAGTTTACACGCCGTACTTAACCCGCGTGTCTGGATACGATTTAGGCTAATGCATAGTGCTTCGTCTAAAAGTTAGCACATATGATAAATAAAAAAGAAAGGGCTTGTTCCAAAAAGTACGGTTTTGAAAAGTTATTGTGTATATTATGTATACCATACCCCTAATTATTCCGCTTTATTGAAATATATTCAGATACAATATCGGCTACAGCTTCCGATGATTTTAAAACAAATGAATGATCTATTCTTACTTCCTTCATGATGAGTTCAGGCTGGAATTGTTTGAAGTCTTCCATATATTGAACTGGCACCCAACCATCATATTTACCGTAAACCACGTTGGTGACATGTTTCTTTCTATCTACAGCTTTAACATTCAGTGAAGTCACCCTGTCCATTTCATCATAAGCCATAAATAGTATCTTTTCTCCTACGCTTGGATTGCAAAATTTCAACATCCCTTGTTTGTAATTTAGGGGCATAGATTTTAATTTCAAATAATTAGTTATTAAAAATTCCTTGATAACTGCCGGTAATAAATATATAAATGTAAAAAAGAACATAACCAGTAAATGCAGTCGTCGTATTACTTTATTCAAAAACTTCCCGTTTGGTGACAAGGCCATTTTTTGAACTGTCGGAAATAATAAATTAATTGATTTAGTTCTTTCAACAATGTCGGAATGTTTGTTTAACAGTTCTAAGATAATCCAACATCCTATAGAATGTCCGATTAAATGCAATTTACTCTTTTCATCTATAAGTCTAAGTAATTCCACCTTGTGTTTGATTTGACCATTTAAATCGAACTTGTGCTCTTGTCCTCGTAGTACGTGTGAATTTTTGTCTGACATTGGTTCATGACCTGCGTGTCCTGCGAAAATAAAACAATCATATATTATACAACCCACGACAAAGTTCATGGCCCTCCCAGATTAGTTTCAAAAGGCAACACAATATTTGTTTTGTATAGAAAAGTATTCACACATCGTTGACGTTAGTGCACGACCTTATAACTACATTTTTGGACAAATTATTTTACGGAAAAACTATTGCATATTCTTATTACATGTATACTTATATTACACTGCCGATTTTATTTAAAGTTTATTCATAAAAATGACCGTGTAGCAAAGAAAAACAAATATTTTCGCCTTAAATTTATATACAGTCGAAACCGGATATAACGACCTTGAAGGGACCGTATATTTCGGACGTTATGTCCGATAGTTGTTATAAACAATATATAATGTACAATATATTATACACAAGTAGATAGTCGCACACACACGAGTCACACGAACTAAACCAAAAGTTTTAAAATCAACTGTAATTCACACGGTCAACTATCGCACTGAATAAGTCGTAAAACATGCAAGGTCTGGCAAAACTGGCAAAGAGCGGGAAAGAGGTTCGGATAAGGTAGGAGAATAATCAGTTCCGGACGGGCATCCATGCGAGGCAGTCGCTAATGCCTGTGCTCTTCTCGAATTTTGCAGATTTTCGCGCTTTTTCTTTCCGAAAAGGCGATAAATTGCGAATATAGTTGTGTAGTGTCAGTGTACAGTGTTAGTTCGTTCGATTCCGGCGCGAATCGCAGTTTATTGGCTTGGGTGAGTCGATTTACTCTCTGCTTGCTTTTCGCGCGCTTCAGCGCATATTGCGTAATATTAACGGTTATTTCGTACACTAAGTATGCCGTCGCGTGTCACTGGTTTCGCGCAGGGAACGGGCATCCAGTAATGGATGCCCAGGATCCTAAACCACCCCCTGGGCTTTCGGGTGCGCCTTGCAAGAGAGGCCACCTGGAGGCCAAGGATGGTTGGCAAGCGGCCGAGATCGGTGAGACGCGGAGGAAGAAGGTCCCGTCTACTTCAATCGCTCGGCGCAGCAAATCTGCCGCCGGGCCACGTCCAGGCTGCCAGGCTGCTGCCGTTATCACGGCGGCACCCGAGGCACCTGTCTCGCTAGGCAGGGCGGCGTCCGTGGTGGACCTCACCGCGGATGCCCCCGACAGTAGGCACAACGTTATGGGGCCCCCGGAAGGTCCCGTGACGCGCAGGCCCCCATCCAGCCGTGCGGCACGTAACAGTGCGGCACACCTGGATATAGGTAGGAGTACGCTGCTCGGGTCACACTCGGCTGTTTGCCTGGCCGTGAGTGACGCGAGCACCATAGATGTGAGTGCCTTCGGGACGCCGTCGACCTCTGCATGGGCATCACCTGTGCAGGGGGGCGACGGGTACGAAGATGGCTTTCGCACGCCACTGTCAGGTAGCATTCCAGAGTCTCTGGATAGTGCGCTTGACGGTGTCGTTCGCGCCTTCGACTATTCCCGCCCTGTTTCGCCTGCCTGTGGACAAATCGTCTACACGGCGGCCGGAACAGCGACGGTGGGGGGCGGTCGCCCCACGACGACGGTGGCCTATAGCGCGCAGGCCTCACCTGCGCCTTTGCCACTGGCTTGCGACCTATCGGTTCGCAACGTCGGGGACGGCCGTCCCACGACCCCGGTTGTCGCGCGAGCTTCACTCGCGCTATCGACCGAGGTCGCGAATAGGGAATTTGTAGGCGCGGCAGCGGCGACCCCTTCGTCTTCCTTCCCTACTGGGATGGGAGTCGCTGTCGCGGCGTCGGCGCCTGCGTGTGCAGCGGCTGCGGCGACGGCGGCGACGGCGGCGGCGTCCACGTCCACGTCTTCGTCTTCGGCGGCGGCAACAACTTCGTACGCGTTCGCGTCCACAGGTTCGTCGTCTTCTGCGGCGGGCTCGGCGAAGCGGGCTACGTCTTCGGGGACATTTGTGCCCCCTGTATCGTGTGCTCCGGTATTTGCGGCTGGATCGAGGTCACGGTTCTGGGACCGGTCCCGGAGCAGCGACGCCGATTCGGCCCCTACGTCGGGTGCGTCCACCCCAGCGCGCGCGCGCTCGCCTTTGCGCCCCACGTGGGGCGCAACCGAATCGACCGCGTCGGTTCTCGCGGGTGCGGAGGCCTTCCTCCGCACTGAGGGGGGGGAAAAGGGGCGCAAGGCGCGCAAGGCAACCAACGCCAAATTGGCCGCGGCTAGCCAGTGCGCCGCCCTCGTAGAGGACATCACGGCCCTCGGCCCCGGGGAACTGCGCCTAGCGGCGAGCGCCCAGGTGGCCGAGATCCTTCAGATCGCCCAGACGTCGGGCAATCTGAAGGGTGGCTACGTGCGTCGGCTGAAGGATGCCGCGAACAGAGTGTCGGACATTGTCGACACGCTGGTCACGCGGAATCCGGAAACCGAGGCGTGGAAGCTCGGCAACGAGAATGCGCGTTTGCGCATGGAAGTAAACTCTTTGCGGGAGGAAAATCTCTCCTATCGCAAAGAGTTTGAAGAAATGCGCAAGGCCCTTAAGGCCTCCGCTCCGGCCGTGGAGCCGGCGCCTGCCGTCGTGGCGGCGCCGCCCCCCGTGCCCGTCAAGCGGAAGGCACGGGCGGTCGCGGTGGAGGTGGCGGCGATTTCGGAATCGCCCGCCGCGCCCGTCGCGACTAAAAAATCGCGTCCGACCCCCGCCGCGGTGGCGGGGTCGATACCGGTTCCCGCCGACGGGGCGGAGCCGGCCGCGGCGCCCGCCGACGGGGCGGCGCCGCCGTCCGTCCCACTCGGGCGCGGCGGCGTTGAGTACGATGCGTTCGTGCGCGTCGTGCTCGATGCCGTGGCGCCACTTATCAACGCGAGGTTCGCCGCCATAGAGGACAGGCTGGGCCCCGCGCCGACCCTCCGTCCACCACTTGCGGCCGACGGAGGCAAGGCGCCGGCGCCCAGGCCGACTCCCCGCGCGTCCGTCGCGAAGCCCACCGGAGGGCCCAAACCGGCCACGGCTGCCGCTGCAGTCCGCCGGGGTCTGGGGGAAGCAAGTACCCCGGTCCCGATGGAAGTAGTGGCGGCCCCGGCCGCCGGGGTGGCAGACTCCCCACTGCCACCGACCCCCCCGCGAGGAAAAAACACGGGGGGCGTGAAGCGAACGCTCCGAAAGCGGAGAAAGGCGGCCCGCGCCGCCGCCGCTGCCTCGGCGGCCTTCGCTTCGGCGCCCGCCCCAATAATTTCGGCCTCTGGGCGACAAATGGCCCCCGCGTCCGCGCCATCAGTGGCGCCCGTCCCGCGCGCCCGTCGTGCCACCCCGTGTGTGGCACCGTCGCTGGCGCCCGTGGCGTGCGCCCGCCGCGTCGCCCCGTACGTCGCGCCGCCGCCGGCGCCCGTGGCCCCCGCCCCCGCCCCCGTACCCGAGGGGGGGGCGTGGTCCACGGTCGTAGGGCGGAAAAAGGGTAAGGGGGCGAGGGCCAACGGGCCCCCTCCCCCCCCCCAGGCGCAAGCTGCTGCCCCACCGACGGGGTGGAGGCAGCAACCGCGGAAGCAGGCCGCGAGGCCTGCCGTCGTTCTCCGCGAGCCGAAGTCGGCCGCAGTCATTATTAGACTGCTGCCGGCAGCGGCCGCGAAGGGTGTCGGCTATCGCGAGGTCTTCGCAAAGGCCTCGACGGTGGTCGACATCACCGCCATGGGCCTCCGCGAGGGGCTGAAGGTGGTGCGGACCGCCAGGGACGCGCGTCTCCTCGAGTTCCAGCCGGGACCCGAGAGCGCGGCCAAGGCGGACCGCGTCGCCGAAGCCCTGCGCGGGGCCCTAGAAGGGATGGCTGAGGTCGTCCGCCCCGTAAAGCGTGGGGAGCTTTACGTCTCAGGGCTGGACGACTCAGTCACGGTCGATGGGCTTCGTGACGCGATCGCGCGCGCAGGCAACTGCCGGCGCGACGACGTGCTCACGAAGCACATCGGTGCAGGACCGGGCGGATTGGGCGCATCATACGTGCTGTGCCCCGTCGCTGCCGCCAAGACCATCGTCGGGTTGGGCTACCTGCTGGTCGGCTTCACCTCGGCGAAGGTCGAAGCACTGGAAGCCAGACCGATACGTTGTTACAGATGTTTCAACGTCGGTCATGGCACCCAAACGTGTCCGGACACGTGCCCGGACCGGACTAACTTGTGTCTCCGCTGCGGTAAAAGCGGACACAAGATGCCGGACTGCACGGCACGGAAACCCCACTGCGCGGCGTGCGCGGCGGGGGGACTGAACGCGGCCCACCCCACGTTGGCGAGGTTCTGCCAACCTCCCTACGTGAGGGGCCAATTCGTCCACTCGCGGGCGAGACCACGTACCGGCAAATCGGGAGTACAGACAATGGACACCTCCAATGCCTAGTACACCCGTAACGACGTTCTTTCAAGCTAACGTAAACCACTCCCCCACCGCTCAGGACTTGTGCCTGCAGGCGATGGCGGAGTGGCAAGCGAATTTAGCCGTAATAAGTGAACCTTATTACGTCCCTCCTTCAGGGAACTGGGTGGGCGATCTCGATGACATGGTAGCGGTGGTGGCCAGAGCCGGGTCCGGCACACCGCTTACATGTCTCGAAAGAGGAAAGGGCTATGCTGTGGCGGAGAGCGGGAGTATCGTCGTCATAGGCGTTTACTTTTCGCGCAACCGCCCCCTGGCGGAGTTCGAGCTTCACTTGGACGCCGTCGGGGCTGCCGTACGCAGACTGTCGCCCAAAACGATCTTCGTGATGGGCGACTTTAATGCAAAGCACCTCTCCTGGGGAAACGTACTCACGGACGCTAGGGGTCGGGCGGTCGAGGATTGGGCTCTTCAAGCCGGCCTGACCATACTGAACCAGGGGTCGGTCCAGACCTGCGTGCGCGCGCGGGGTGGATCGATCATCGACCTGTCATTCGTCACTCATGCGGCCGCCCGCAGAGTGACCGGATGGAGGGTGCTGGAGGAGGTGGAGTCGCTCTCTGATCATCGGTACATCAGATTTGAGCTCACGACCCCCTCCTCCGGTCCGAGCCCTGTTCACCGTCGCCCCCCTCTCCTCCCGCGTTGGGCCCTTACCAAGCTCGATCCGGAGCAGGCCGAGGAGCGGGCACTCTCGGAAAGCTGGGCCTACCCAGCCGACTTCGCGAATCTGGATACGCAGGCAGAGCACATGCGCAAGACCCTGACGAGGGTTTGCGACGCTGCGATGCCACGCGTCTCCAAGCGGCAGCCTCCGTGCAAGCAATCGGTCCACTGGTGGACCGAGGAGCTGGGCGAGATGCGAAAGGCAGTTCGCATCATCAGCCACAGGCTCAAACGCTGCAGGGCGCGCCGTCCTCCGGACTTCGTCGCGGAAAATGGACTCGTGGGCGAGTTTAGAGAGGCCAGAAAGGCCCTTTCGATTGCAATATTGCGATCGAAAGCCCGGGCTCGGGCCGAGCTCCTCGAGACGCTCGATCGGGACCCTTGGGGGCGCCCGTACCGTGGGGCCCGCAACAAGTTGCGGCCTTGCACATCCACGGTCACGGAAACGCTCGAACCCGAGGTGCTCCGGTCGGTTATCGATGGGCTCTTCCCGGATCCGGGGAACTTCACTCCCCCCAGTATGGGTCCACCCATTCCCGACACCCCCACGGACGAGGAGCCTCACTCCATCTCCGAGGGGGAGCTAGACGTCGCCCTGGACCGGCTCCGGGGCAGGAAGACGGCACCGGGACCCGACGGGGTTCCAGGTCGACTCCTCTTCCTGGCTGCAAAACACCTACGCAGCCAGCTGCGGGACCTCTTCGAAGCCTGTATTCGCGCAGGTAGGTTCCCGTCGCAATGGAAAGAGGGGCGTTTGTGCCTACTTCCCAAGGGAGGTCGGCCTCCCAACGATCCGTCCGCCTACAGGCCCATAGTGCTGCTGAACGAGGTCGCCAAGGTCTTCGAGAAGATCTTGGCGGAGCGGCTTGTGAAGCATCTAGACACTGTGGAGCCGGGGCTATCAGATACGCAGTTCGGGTTTCGGCGGAGGCGCTCCACGATGGACGCCTTCGAGACGCTGCGAACATTGACGGACGAAGCCGTCCAAGCAAAGGACGTCGTTCTTGCAGTGTCGCTAGACATAGCGAACGCCTTTAACAGCCTCCCTCATGAGACGATCAGGGAAGGGCTCCGCGCGCACGGAGTCCCCCCGTACCTCACGAGGCTGTTGGGCGAGTACCTGCGAGATCGGCACATCCTTTGGGAGGGTGGTGAGTCCGCCAACCACGTGCTAGGTCAGCGACGTGTCGCGTGCGGCGTTCCACAGGGATCGGTCCTCGGGCCTATCCTTTGGAACGTAGGCTATGACTGGATCCTTCGGGTGACGGTCCGGCCCGGAGTAGGGCTGATCTGCTTTGCGGACGACACCCTACTCACGGCACGCGCCGCGTCTTTTGCGGAATCCGTGGACGTCGCCAACGACGGGCTGGCGATCGTCGTAGATCGAATAGCTAGGCTGGGCTTGAAGGTCTCCCCCGCGAAAACGGAGGCCGTCATGTTCCATAGGAAATTCCGGAATCCTCCCCCGGACTTGTCCGTTACAGTTCAGGGGGTGGCGATTAGAGTAGGGCCCACGATGAAATATCTTGGGCTAGTCCTAGACGGGAAATGGCTGTTCAAAGCGCACTTTGAGCAGCTAGTTCCCAAACTTCTGAATTCCGCGGGCGCACTCTCCAGGCTTCTTCCTAACGTGGGGGGGCCGGGGGGGTGCGACGCGGAAGCTTTATTCCGGCATCCTGAGGAGTATGGCACTCTACGGTGCGCCCGTCTGGTCCGATGCGCTTCACCGCCACAACCGAACCCTGCTGCACCGCGCGCAGCGGGTTCTGGCCGTGAGGACCATACGGGGGTACCGCACAGTGTCGTGGTCGGCGGCGACTCTCTTGGCAGGCGAGCTGCCCTGGCCTCTCCAGGCAGACGTCCTGTCCAGGGTTCGTCGCGCCCGGCAGGATGCCCTAGCTAGAGGACTGACCTTCTGTCAAGTCGAATTAGAGACGGTCAGGAAGCGGGAAACCCATTCCTGCCTCGTCGCCTGGTCTCGTGACCTCGAACACCCTGTGGCCGGCGGCTATACGGTGGATGCAATCAGGCCGCAGCTGGAGAGATGGGTGACCCGCACCAGCGGAACCCTGACCTTCAGGACGACTCAGATACTGACCGGACACGGTTGTTTCGACCAGTATCTGTTTCGCATTGTGGGCTGCTTGCCTTCCCCGGACTGCCGCCAATGCGGCATGCTTGGTAACGGCCATGTTGCACAGCGACGACCGCTGGGAGTCTGCGGTCTCTTTCTGTGAGGCGGTTATGTCTCTAAAAGAGGCCGCAGAAAGGGATAGGGAGCGAAGCCCTTCAGCGCGTGCCGCTAATGTCACCCGAGGCCGCCGGCCTTCAGCTGGCACTCGACGAGGCAGGTACGCGCATTACTTCCCTCCCTGAGTTAGGTTCCGGTACGAGGGGCCCCTTGCTACTAGGCAACGCAAGGGATTCAGCCCCCGTTTCGAAGTGGGGTGTGTTCTCCCAGGGCACACTCCAGGCACTTTATTGCGCTGGATCGACTGTTGCGTAACTATGTTCTATATCTCAGTCTTTCCTTCACAACAAAGCGCAGGATCGACGGGAGGAGAGGTTTTTTAGTGGGTATTGAGGTTGTTCGCTCGTGTAACATCGCTCGGAGTCGCCACACTCCTCTGTGTAATCCATCGCGGGCGGAGCGCAAATAAAGCATACTATTGCTAGCGTTATCGCCCCCGATGGATGCGTGCCGTTTCCTAGTGACGGCCCAGAGAGTGCGTAAATCGGTTAGCATTTTCCCTCGCCTCAAAAAAAAAAAAAAAAAAAAAAAAGGTAGGAGAATAATAATCCTTCTTAGGCTATAAGCCTATAGCAAAATATTCTTGCATGCTATTAGTATAAAGGTGAAAATTGTTCGTAATGTTTTGTTTTGCCGGAATAGGTAAACGGTTGGTCGTTATAGCCGATGAATATCGATAAAGTTTCGTCGTTTTAAGCGATATGTCGCAGTATAGTTATTAGTTTATATAGAGATTCGGCCGGGACCTTGCCATTCGGTTGTTATGACCGATCTGTCGTTATATTCGGTTTCGACTGTAATTCTTATTCTAAGGTCTACACTTATCTATATAAATAAAAATGAATCGTAGAAAAGTATGTAACTACGCGCATAACTTGAGAAATACTACCGATTTTGATGATATTTTTTGTGCGTGTTGGAACCGGTAGGTGGCGATGGGATCGGCTCCTAGATTTTTATTTTTTCAGGGCAGGACGTCTGCCGGGATCTGTAGTTATTAATAATAATTTAATTTATAAGGAGCCGGTCCGCCATATACGTGTGACTTTTTCAAGAAGCCTTTCAGGGCCTCATCCTAAACTACGAAATAGCGAAAACGCACAATACGCAGGCCAATCGTGATTATTGTTATTATGTTTGATCAGCACAGCATCTAAAGTGTATGCGAAGATTATTGAAAAGAGAATGTGAGTGATATCCGATGGATTACTGTGGGATGCACAAGGAGGCTTCAGAAATGGAAGGGGATGTATGGATCAAGTTTTCTCGCTCCGCAATATCGTGGAGAAGCAGCTGGCTATGGGCCGGAAGGTTTTCTGAGGTTTCGTGGATCTAGAGAAAGCATTTGACAGGGTTGTGCGGAAGGACCTCTGGGACATATTGCCCGGATATGGGATTAATGGCCAATTGCTGCGTGCTGTACAGTCCACTTACGTGGACTGTATGGCATGCGTGCGCATGCTATACACGGACGGACGGCAGCCTGTCGCCCTGGTTTGACGTCAATATTGGCGTCCGGCAGGGCTGCGTGCTGTCGGCTTTGCTGTTCATCCTATATCTGTATTAAGATTGTTGGATGTTGGGGTGCGGATGGGTGATCTAGTTGTTAGCACTTTGCTTTATGCGGATGATGCCGTGCTTTTAGCCGAATCGCCATCAGAACTGCAAACACTAGTCACAATGATGAAAGATGACTTTCAGGCGAGAGGCTTACATTTGAATGCGAAGAAAACAAAGGTTATGGTATTTGAAAGAGAAGAAACCAGAACGAATGCAAGGATAAGGCTCGATGATGTTATGCTGGAACAAGTGAATGAGTTTGTATATCTTGGATGTGCTTTTAGCAGGGATGGAAGGTACACCGCTGACATAGAAAGAAGAGTAAATTTGGGGAATAGTGTGAATGGAGCGTTAGGTAAACTTCTAGGCGCTAAGAACTTCAGCCAGAAGGCCCAGCTTGCCATACACAACGCGGTGCTGGTACCTACGCTCACGTATGGAAGCGAGAGTTGGGTATGGAATAGAGAGCATGAAAGTAGAGTAAACGCGGTCGAGATGCGAGCGCTGCGCAAAATCTGCGGAGGGACGCTCACGGACCGCGTTCGTAATACCGAAGTAAGAAAGAGAGTTGGTCTGAAAGAGTGTCGGGGTGAAGGTAATGAAAGGAATGCTCCGGTGGTTCGGGCATGTGGAAAGAATGTATGACGATGATGAAAAGAATGATGATGAAGAATGACTAAACAGATATACAATGCAAAAGTGGATGGATGCAGAAGTCGCGGAAGGACCTAGGAGAACTAAGGAGAACGACACACCTTCTATGATCAAATTGATCGTGTATTAGCAGAAGGTGATGTCAGGAGACTTAAGAACAGACGAGCGTGCATGACAAGAGCTATGAATGTCAAAGAAGCAAGTGAGGTGTGTAAGAATGAGCCTATATGGCGCTCTATTGTTCGTGCCTACCCCGCAAGAGACCTGGCGTGAAGTTATGTATGTATGTATGTTATAACTATTACCTTTTACCTACCTACCCGATACTTTTGATAATTCTTTCAGGATAGTTTCATCTTTGTCTACGGTTTCATATTTATAAATTTCTTTGTTATTGAGCACCAAATACATTCTGTCTGAAAAGTATCGGGAGGGAATGGATCATAGATGATACACTATATTGGAATGGATTCTCCATATATTCAATGTACTCTTTGGAATGGATGATTTGGTTATGGTTGCAAATTCAATTGTTTGTTCTTTTTTTTTTTGTAGATTGGCACAACTGTTTTTATTTTGGCACGGAGTATGAGTTGCATCGGTCATTTTTTTTTAAAAATAAAGTGCTGCTTTTAGTTAGATCATATCTTGTGTGTACTGCGGGATTCATAATGAACAAAAACATCGAACAATGAGTTTGTCTTAAATTAAAGCCCAAAGTCCAACAAAAGTCAAAGTCACCTTGATTGTTTGTTACTATCGCAGTTTTGTGCATTCGTAATTCTTACCGGAAGGTCAAACGGTAAATAAAAGTTATCATTTGAGCGTCATGCGGCGTTTAAGAGAGAAAATTAGACGTAAAAGACCAGATTTGCAGACAGAAAATTCTCGGATTTTGCACCACGATAATGCGCCTTCGCACAAGGCCATGATTGCGAATGAATTTTTGAACGTAACTTACTTAAAAGTGAAAAAAAAATCGCACTGACTTCAAGATATTATAGAAAATAGTTATTTGTTGCTTTTTAGTTACTCTTGAAGTCAGTTTCTAGTTTTTAAAAATTATATCTTAAAGTCTTCATAATATTAAGAAATTTCACTTCAAAGGTATGTAAGTATTACCTACAGTCTGTAGGTTGGTTCGTGGAAAATATATGTTTAAAAGTGTTGTCGGCTGTTTGGTACTTATTATTAAGTACCAAAGGGTCTAAGGAAAATCGAGACGAAGTCGAGGAGTTACATAGTTACCAGTTTGTAAAAACTAACGTGTGTCATAACACGATTTTCATCACGTTTGCGTGAAAACAGTACAATAGGTACTGTAACAATAACAAACGTAAATATCAGTCGGAAAGTTTTGTCTTATCTATGGTCGCAACAATCTGACTTTTCTAATAGAAAAATGGCGTCAAATGCGCTTGCTCAAAATTAGAATCTTTCGTCTCATAGTATTAAAGTGAGTCAAATATATTCATCAAAAGCTCTCCCAAAGCGATTCAATTATTCAGCTTATTTATTCTCGTAATGTGAAACTCCTTGGTGGACTTCTTGTTTATATTTTTGAAGTGAAAGTAATTATTTTACCGCACGTATAATGTAAACAGGCTTTGATTTGTCTATATGATGCTTTGATTGTCTATATGATGGTTAAAGAGAATGGAATAGGAGGATTAATTGGGAATATAGTGGGGAGTGGCAAGTGGGCCATCTGAACTCTCACTCATCGTTTGAATCGCAGTTAGCTCTGGGTTAACCGTTTCAAGCAGATATTCTGTAAGAGGGTGGTATCTCACCAGTCAAGTCGGTTGTAAGAGCTGTGCCATGAATGATGTTAATATAAGTTTGATATTGATGTAAATAAAAGTTCACAATTACAGTAATTTACAGTCCATGATTACAGTCCTGCACACTTTATAAATTAAACATGAACGAAATCGTAAAATTGCTTATAATTACCTAATTAAATATTCTACCTATCTTTTTGGCAGAGATGTACAAGATGCTCTCTCTATACAAAGTATCTGAATACAAAATACAAGATACTATTAAAATAAGTATTTGAAATACCAGACACAAGATACTATTGAAAATGGTATTTGACATACTAGATACAAAATACGTATCTTCTAAATACTTTTTAAAGATATAATTATTTTTGAGGGATCCTAATTTTACTGAACTTAAGTTTATGACATGAATTATGAATAGACCGCGCTAATGTGACAAAATATTGTTACGAATCAGCGGGACTTGAATTAAAAAGGCGGTTAGAATTATTATAGAGTTTATTAGAACTACTACAAACACGTATAACAGAACTACAAATACGTATAACACAGGTACAAATATAACCGAACACAACACATCCAATCGTAATGCAGAATGTCTTAATTCAAAGTCCGTCAGTATTAGATTCCCGAATGTACACACGTTACGCCCGTATCTTAGTCGTAGCTCAACTGACCACTCTCTCCATGAGGCCGTCGTTTTATACTTCACAAATACAAAAATGCCCGCCCGGCAACGTCGACACAATCAGCTTTTAATTGCAATCCCTAATGATGCAGCCGCAAGCAGCCATAAACGAGTACGATAGAACAATAGGCTGTTCTCTACAAGAACTAGAAACGTATGCCAATACATAAATGAACAAAAGTGAAGATGATCATAAAAGGGTTACAATTAGTTTAAATGTCGACAGGTAATAAAATGTCCTTTTATAGATCTGTACGTGAAATTTGCCTATGTCGGGGCCTAGGTTATAACAATATTATATTTTTAAGGTTTTAATTGAGGCAGGTTATTCAAACATTTCATCATTCATGTTTTTTACCAAAAGAGAAGAGTCACTACATAGAGGAAGAACTCGGCAAATAGATGTTAGATTTGAAAAATATTATTGTTATTGTAGAATAAACATTTAATTAAGAAAAAGGTACAAAAGTACAAAGAACAAAGCCGCGACTGAGAACCAAGTCCAGCCACAATAAGTGGAGGAGGTTAAAAAGAGCATTAAATAGTGAACCTCTACTCTTCCTCCAGTCAAACCTAAACCATTGACGGCAGCCCAGAACCTAATGGTCCAAAACAAAGGTGCAGTGGAGCAATCAGATGTCGATGGTTTCCGGGCTGTATTGTGTCTCATCCAGAGATGACTGGGTGGAAGACCGAACGGCTAGGAATTGTTCCCCCGCCCCCCCGCACTGAAGTAGTAAGGGGAGAGGCTTAGTCACAGTTACCAACGAGGAGATAACATATAGTAAGTAATATAAAGTTAGGTGCCTACTTCTCCCCGGACTGTCTCTGATGCGCACACAATGGTCGCTCAGAGGCACCCCTGTCCCGTAGTCGTCAACCGAGGTCTGTTTATATGTGTGTATCCAAGCTGGGTGGGTCCATTGTGGACATCACGCCTTCTAGCCCCGCTGTAGTAAGCCGTGTCCAGGACTGGGGGGTACTGACGGGAATAGTAGCGTTACCCGATCACTGGTGAATACGATTTAGCGTCTCCACCTGGGGCTCGAGCTCTCAAGCCCTGGAACCTCCCCCAACCAAGGAATACCCATGCCGAGCTTTAAAATATCGAGCTAGGGAGGCGTTCCAAAAGGCCTTAATCGTCCGGCAGCAATAGTTACGGTTGATGATGACGGGAACATGAGATGCGGTAATGCCGAAGGCCCAACCGCCAGCTGTATACTGGTGGAGTGACGTCCATAAGACATAATGCGGAACAAGCTCCGCCCATGGACCCCCTGCAGATCCAGCAATTGACTACTGACAACCATAGCAATTGTCTTTATCTCCTTTCAGGCTTTGAATACCTTATGTTATTGATATTGAACAGTGCACTTAGAAAATGGAAAATGAAATACATTTTGAATTTCATTTTCCTTAAACAGAGGTAGTTTCTAAATTTTTATGGAATTATAATAGGAGTTCCATCAGGTTCCACATGGAGATGTCTTTTGATAGGTTGATTTAAATTTCAAAGGCGCTTAGAGTTTTATTTATACTATGAAGTGGCATGTAAGTGTAAAAAATGCATGTAATTATAACTAAAACTATTTCAGCAAATAAAGTATGTATTTTCAAAATACTAAGATACTTAACGAATGGTATCTAAGCACAACAAAAAAATATTCTAAAATACAGATACAAGATACGTATTTTCATCTTGTATCTAGATAATACAAGATGAAAATATGTATCTTGTATCTGTATTTTAGATACTGTATATTAGATAAGTCACATCTCTGCTTTTTGAAAACCTTAAATACCTCTACTCACCAATAACACACACAGGTAAATTTAAGCTAGTGTGTAGCTCTGAAGCAAATTCTGTATAAAAGTCTGTAATGCCTGGATTCCCAGTAACACAAATAATTACATCTAACCCATCGCAGTTAAAAGGATTACCCCAAGTTAGCAAATTTGTTTCTATATTGTTAAGATTTTTACTGACACTTTTCATTACAAATGTGATTATTGTTATTATTTTACACTAAAGGTGTTAAAACAAGACCGGCCGCAGCGCCATTCATACTATACGATAGAATCACAGCTCTCGTAAGAGAGTATAGAGTAATATATTCCTTGATCACAGCACAGAGCAGCGTTGCCAGATGACCATGTCAATTAACCCCCAAATATTTTTCAAAAACCCCAAAAATAAGCTTTTTGAGAAAAAAATCCCCAAAATAGTTTTTACTTATTTTAAAGGAGAAACAAAAAAACAAAACCACCGTCGTAGCGAAAACGTCACTAATGACGTCATCATTTTCCCTCACGGGGCGCTCACAACGATCCGTGTCAATAGGTGCGTTAAATAACCATTCCACTTGAGTTTACGATTGTGACGCCAGCAAATAAGTGAAACGGGAAAAACCGCAGTTGTGAACGTGATCATTGTCAGTCTCTAACGGAAAGTAGCCTATGGGATACGACGCATACGAGTAGAGATGGCATAATAAATAAATAACGTAAATGAACGGACGAATGAATTGGATTATTAAAATGAAGTATTGAATTGAAGCATGATTCACTAGTAGAGTATAATTCTAAGATAAAGTAATAATACCGTATTGTGACTTAGATATAATGATTGTAGTGATGAGAATTGTGTTTGTAGATGAATTATTGATACTTAAAATATCTCTCCAAAATTTCTCACAACAAAATGTTTCCCCCCGAAAGTCCCCCAAATAATCTTTACCCCCGAATCTCCTCCCAGACGTCAAAAAATGCCCGAATTTTCAGGTTATCCCCCCCATCTGGCAACACTGGCAAAGAGCCACAGACTACTACAGAACAGAATACTTTCTAGTCTATAGTGCGCGCATTCGCGCAAGATAACTCTGCGCGCGGCAGAAATCGGAACTAATCCATGTGCCGCCATTTTGTCGTTTACGTCAGGTGATTTTTATTTTTTCAGGTTATTTTGTCAAAGTTAATACTCGCTATCACCATGCTGAAAGTGATTAAAGTGTTGGCCGTGATATTATCTTGAAGGTAAAAAGTGCTTGTGAAGAAGAACGACACAATAACGGGTCTAAAATTCCGTTATACAAAGTCAAAGCCCGCGTTGCATATTTGACAGGTTAGTTTTAGGGTTGCCATAACATTAAAACTATCTTTATTTTTTGGTTTTGCTATTAGCTATTTACGACACGTGTACAAATACAGTGTAAACTACATAATTGTACTTAACGAAAAACTTTGTAAAACATATTGTTACGGTTTGTTGGATTAACATTATTTTCTATGTATTGAAACAACATAACGTAAAGTTTATTGTGATTTTCTAACACGTACTTACTTACTGTATTTCCCTATTATCGTCCTAATGCTATGCTATTCTATAACAAAATTGCCCTATTGTATTCCAACAGACAAAACTGCCCTTAAGATGATTCTAAATTTTAACTGATTACCTGTAACACTGTTTATATTATTATTCTTACTTTGTTATAGGTGTTTCCGAACGTACTGTCACCCAAATAACTCAAGAGAGTATTGCTGCAGTAGCTTCATCTTCAAAAATTGTGACACCCGGAAAAAAGCAATACATGATATAGACGATTTTGATAAGTGCGCTATAAGGCATCAAATTAAAACCTTTTACGTTGTAAAGAAAGAAATTCCGACCGTAAATATACTTTAGTTGGCTAGCTAGCTATAGCTAATATTGATTTCAATTATGGCAGAAGCTCGTTAAGGAGTATTTTAAAAACTATGGGCTATAAATACAAAAAGTGCCAGTCTAAACGAAAGGTACAAATAGAACGCAGTGATATAGCAGCTTGGAGAGCAAGATAAATTCTGACGCTACACAAGAATCGGCAGGAGGATAATCGGCCTGTCATTTATCTTGGATGAAACATACATGCTTCATACTACTTAGAAAAATGTTGGCAATCCAAGGAACAGCCTGGTATTCTTGCTTCTGATAGTGTTGGAGCAAGATGGATTAGAGCCCTCGCTGGAGGAAAAACTAGTTTTATTGAAAACGGACTGCTGCTGTGCAAGTCCAAATCCAAAAAATTGAGGACAAGTATTTTGAATCAGACTAATGGATATGGAAATGGATAAATTTATAATTAATGTCACAGATGACACATCCGACTCTTCTGATGAAGAATTTAGCATGTGTTCTGATGAAGATGTTCAAATGGAAGGTATTGACCCATTACAAGACCATTCTTACTTCAAAATTAAAATATCTACTATATATTGAATAAAAGACTTACAAGGTTATTGTGGACTTTTAATTTTTCCTTTTTTTGTTTATTTATTGATTGAATAATAAAAGATGAAACATTAATTATAATAAATAAATGTCATCCTTGGAAAATAATTTATATTTATGTAACTTAATTAATCATAACCGTTTTAAGTATTTAAATTGTTTAAAATAGAAATAATGATTTATGAAAGTAAGTTTTAGTTTAAAAATATTCACTCATCCCATTTTCCGCTACATGTAGTCTTTGAAAGCGTGAGAGGTTAAACTGGCAACATTTAATACGCCACCCGTCGCGCGCAGAGTTATCTTGCGTGCACTATAATCATGTTTTATAATATACTACGTATGATAGAATAGATCATAGTGTAGACAGAGAACATACGTATAATAATCTTGTTAAGCACGTTTCCTGCGATGAGAATTGGCAACATAAAAGCCACGGTTGATGCCTCCGACGATGAGCGTGCACATTGCTTCCACGCGTTCGTCGGCTGCGGCTAACGACCGCATGCCGTAATGTACCTGTACCATTACAATGTTTTAAATGTGTCTAGAGTTTTTGGCGGGAACTGAAAGGTGATGTGCTGTGCAGTTATATTTTCTAAAAATGTGTAAAATTACTCTAAAATGAACAATAGTTGTAGGATATTGATAGTTTTTGAGTAGTGATTATGTGTTCTGTGAGAAATGTGAACTGTATAGTCAAATGTGGCCTTTTGAGTTGTCACAAGAACTCCGTTGAATGGCACTAGCTGATTACCTACAGTTCAGCTGTGCTACACATAGGCTTAAGAAAATGAAGAAACTAAAACTAATGTATATTATAAACTAAGATCTGGCTTAAAGGCCTAGTTGCCAAGCCATAAATATAATAAATTAATTAAATGTGTCTATGCTGTGGGTCTGTTCCGCAAGTTCTCTGTGCACGGTTTGATTTGTTCAGTGTTCTGTCATAGAAAATAAATAATCTGTTTACGTAGTATCCATTATAGATAAAGGAGTTTTTTTGGCGGGAACTGTAAGGAGACGTGCTGTGCAGTTTTATTTTCTAAAAATGTGTAAAATTACTCTAAAATGAACAATAGTTGTAGGATATTGATAGTTTTTGAGTAGTAATTATGTGTTTTTGTGAGAAATGTGAACTGTATAGTCAAATGTGGCCTTTTGAGTTGTCACAAGAACTCCGCTGAATGGCATTAGCTGATTACCTACAGTTCAGCTGTGTTACACATAGGCTTAAGAAAATGAAGAAGCTATATTGTAAACTAAGATCTGGCTTAAAGGCCTAGTTGCCAAGCCATAAACCTAAATAAATAATAATTATAAAGATTTTTAGCGGGAACTCAAAGATGTTGTGCTGTGCAGTTTTATTTTCTAAAAATGTGTAAAATTACTCTGAAATGAACAATAGTTGTAGGATATTGATAGTTTTTGAATAGTGATTATGTGTTTTGTGAGAAATGTGAACTGTATAGTCGAATGTGACCTTTTGAGTTGTCACAAGAACTCCGTTGATTGGCTTCAGCTGATAACCCACAGTTCAGCTGAGCTGATATACATAGGCTTAAGAAAATGAAATAACTATATTGTCAGCATAGATCGGGCTTAAAGGCCTAGCTGCCAAGCCAAAAACCTAAATAAAAAATCTTAGATAATAAATATCCTGTAATCTGTGAGTCTGAGTTTATTTCTTGTAGTTTTGGAAATATATATAGATGTTTTAACTTTTAAAATTTGTTAATAAACTAAGTCTTTTTCGAAGACAATAATAATAATGAGCGACCAAAAGAAAAAAGCCTTATTTATTTGTTTGGGTAAGCAAAGGTAGACACTATAAACCAATCTAAAATAATATTTTAATCTATTGTAACTTTTTATATTTTCAGGAAACATTTGTCGGTCACCAATAGCAGAAGGAGTGTTTCAGAAAACTGTAAATGATATGAATCTGAGTGATCAATGGGAAATCGATAGCGCCGCTATAGGGGGCTGGCATGTAGGCAATCCACCAGATTGGAGAGCATTGGATACCATGAAGAAACATAACGTACCTTACAATAATCATGCAAGACAAGTAAGTCAATTTATAGGACCTGTGCGGTATTTATATGCCCATTGCTATAAGTTATGAGAGGCGGAAGAGAGAGGAGGGGGAGCAATACATACTCCTTTTTTGCTAATATTGCTATTCTGATTTGAAATATACAATAAGTTTTAGTGGTTATAAAAAACAACCATGTTCTGATAGAAACCACCTATAAATTTATAATACCAAAAGCGCATTGGGTGGGCCTCATATCTATACCCCACTGAATTTCCTTGTTATTTTTTCATTAGTCTGGTAAAAAAATCTGCAAATATATGACTGTCCCTAAAAACATACATAGATAGATAGTTTTCGTTATCATTAAAAATGTCCTTATGAAAATAAAGATGCATTTCGATCCCTATAAAAATGCGTCTTTATTATTATTATAATTTTATATACTTCCCAATAAAGTTATTTTCAAGTATCTTAAATCCTTGCTCTATTCATGAGTGAAGAAATCCAAAAATTCTTTTTTTCCTTTTTATTATGCTATAAAATGCTTACAAAATAAATGAATGAATGCTCAACTGGGTAGGGTTGTAGTCATATCTCAGGTGTACCTTTTCTACAAGTTATCACATAATCTTTTGCTTAATATCAATAATATATAACTTTACATGATATTATTACACAACTTTTAGATAACATCTGAAGATTTCAATTACTATGACTATATTTTTGGTATGGATAATAAGAACATGCAAGATCTTACAAGGAAAGCTCCGAAGAACTGCAAGGCAAAACTTTTACTCTTAGGAGATTTTGATCCACAAGGAGATAAAATCATAAGGGATCCATACTATGTATGTTAATATTTACATAAACCTTTTATTGTTGTTATAATATTATGTTATTACTAGGATATGCCTGCAAACATATCCATGCTTGACTTGAAATTTCCACAGGATTTTCTGGACATAGCCTTAAAAAAAGAATGTGTGCTAGCATTCTAGCGATAATTGTGTGAGAATAAGGGAATTTTTTTGCACCCAAATAACTTGAGAAGTGCTACGAGAAAATTCCCATGATAAAAAACCGCACATTTTATTTTACATTAAATTTGCTATCAATCAGTAAAAAATCACATCCGAATTCATTTTTTCTAGCCATTTTAAATCATTTCCAAAAAAAAATCTGCAGAATTCCCAATATAAAGCACAGAGTTAAAGTATCTAAGAATAGCTGTTGATAAGTTAAAACTTCATCAAAATCAACCCAGTAGTTTTCTTCATAGTTTACACCACATGTTAGGCGTTTTATTTAACCTATATAAAAACTGAATTTGACTTTTTACATATAATAATAACAAAGAAACTTAGTCCATATAGTCTACACAACTGCTCAGCAAAACATGGAGGTGAGCTAAAGCCAACCTGATTTTCATTCATATATGTTAAGTAGCTTCTGAAAAAGGTATTTATTGGGATATAAAGTATCCTAAGTTACTCCGTGGGATATAAGCTAGCTCTATGTAGAGTTTCATTTAAATCCAATCAGTAATTTTCATGTGATGCTCTAACACAGACAGACAGACAAAAATTATAATTAAATAAATTATCAGAATATCCTGGTCTGAATAATCCCTCCTAATTTTATTCATATTTTTAAAAGGCATTGTTCAAACCTGAACTGCTTACAGGTCTATTATAGCATAGATATATTAAACTCAAGCTATTAAATTTTTTGCTAAGCTAAAGCAAAGCTATTGTGCCTAATTATTATTGTAAATAAATTACTAATAGCTTTGTCTTTCTACTCTTGTACTATCCTTTACTGTAGAAAAATACCACAAGAGTATTTTGATATCACATAAAAGTGAGCCCCACTAATACATTTTGGACAAATTAATGTAATGAGGCCAACTTGCCCCAAGTCTAGCTCTGAGTTATAGTGGGACTAACAAGGTAGCCAATACATGTGTAGAATATTCATTCAAAACAAGACTTAAGTTTCAATATATACCTACTTAATTTTAATTTAATTTCCAGGATAGTGATGCAGCTGGTTTTGAAAAGTGCTACCAGCAAGCTGTGAGGTGTTCTAAAGGGTTTTTAGAGCAATTGGATAAAGTATAAGTGCAAGTGAGGAAAATCTTTCTCAAATTATTATATTCCATTTGGTTTAATAAACAAGTTGTTATGTACAATGACTACTTAATTTTCAATACCTTTTTATATGGGAGTAAATTCCTAGAATGGGCCACTTCACTGAGTTTAAATATTTGAGGAATTTAAAATATTATATAGATTGTATTGTAGACATTTTAGTTGTTTCAAATACTTACATGCATGATTTACTTTAAAATTGAAACCAGATTTTAAACGGCTTTGAAACAATCACTCTCACTGTAATAGCCCTCTCTCTCTCTCTCTCTCTCTAGTAAGGTGACCAACTGTACTCATTTACTGAGTTTTGTACTCTTTTTTCGCAAACCGAACTCTTTAAATCCTGTACTCTGAAAGTACTCATTTGTATATTAATTCAACAAGAGTAAATTTATATTTAAATGAAGAAAAATTTAAGAAATGATACGATGAGAAAATAGAACTTAACAAAAGATAGGTAGAAACCGTTCGGCATTTTAGAGTAGAACATAAAAATTTAAAAGTTTTAATAGAAATTTCCTTATGTTGCTGCTGTTAAAAGGGTTTTTTCAATAGGGAGTGATTATTGGAGCAGTGAGAAGTCGCAACTATCCGTAAAAACATTATCAGCCGTCTTAACAGTCAAATTTAATATGCAAAATGAAAGTTGCTCGGATGTGGCTACATTATTAGACGAACATCCTCATTTAGCAAAAAAAATCCACTCCGAAGAAAAGTATGTTTTTAAAAGAAAATAAAGTTTTTATCATTTTTTCTTCTTTTTTTCACCTATAAGACTTACAAATATATTACAAATATAAATTATAAATACTTGCAAAGTGTACTCTTTTTGAACAAAAAATAGTTGGTCACCTTATCTCTAGTGAAGCCATATGCAGTGCTGATGATCGTAATAACCAGGATTTAACAACCAAAATAATAAGTTTTTTAAAACAATCCTTTATTTTCTACAGCACATTACATATATTTACTCCAAAATCAAACACAATAATGATAGCTCTTGTTTTCGAGGCGTTGGTAATCGAATTAAATTTCAAATTAATTTTTCTATAGTGAAAAAAAGATAAGTCGTTGCAGTACGTGTTGAGCATTTACAGTGTTCAAAGTTGTGCAGACCTACCCGTTATTTTCGTCAAATTTCGTCTGATTATAACTGATAAAGTTTGAGTAAATAGATTTAGGAATAATACAAAACCGTAGACAGAGAATCCTATAGACACCGCTATAGCGGTGGACAAAGGTGTACAAGCGGCGCAGAAAGGGACAAAAAAGATGTTTTATTAACATATTATTGTATGTACTTACAAGTCTACTTGGTTTGTGTTCAGCATAGCAGTTTCCAAACGAAATGTCATGATTTCCTCAAAGTTTTGAGAAATTTTTAACCGACTTCGAAAAAAGGAGGAGGTTCTCAATTCGTCGGGATCTTTGTTTGTTTTTGTTGCTTTTTTTATGTATGTTCGCCGATTACTCCGTGATTTATGATCCGATTTACGTGATTCTTTTTTTGTTCGACGCGGAATAGCTTCTAAATTTTACATAGTTTAGCCCAGTAGTTTTCATTTTATGAAAAATTTTCATGAAAATAATTTTCACTCCGTTCCATATGTACACCGATTACTCTGAGATTTATGATTCGATTAACGTGATTCTTTTTTTGTTCGACGCGGAATAGCTGCCATGTGGTCCCCTAAAAATTTGACATAGTTTGGCCCAGTAGTTTTCATTTTATGAAAAATTTTCATGAAAATAATCTTCACTCCGTTCCATATGTACCTACACCGATTACTCTGAGATTTATGATTCGATTTACGTGATTCTTTTTTTTTGTTCGACGCGGAATAGCTGCCATGTAGTCCCCTAAAAATTTGACATAGTTTGGCCCAGTAGTTTTCATTTTACGAACATTTTTTTGTTACCGGTTCGTGGGACCTATATTTTTTAAGAAGCGCGGCACCATTCGTAGGTCCACCCATACATAGCTAGACACTAAAAAGTAACAAATAAAATTTAAAAACTTCGTTAAAAAAACCGACTTCAAAAACTAAAAAACTAAAATGTATAAAATAACTTATTTCTAAAGCTATTATTATTAATATATATTATCTAAAACATCTTAAAGTCGGTGCTTAGTAATTTTCATAATATAGTAATTAGGCCCAGTAGGCCAAACTATGTCAAATTTTTAGGGGACTACATGGCAGCTATTCCGCGTCGAACAAAAAAAGAATCACGTAAATCGGATCATAAATCACGGAGTAATCGGCGAACATATGGAACGGAGTGAAAATTATTTCCATGAAAAATGTTCATAAAATGAAAACTACTGGGCCAAACTATGTAAAATTTTTAGGGGACCAATCGGAAGCTATTCTGCGTCGAACAAAAAAAGAATCACGTAAATCGGATCATAAATCACGGAGTAATCGGCGAACATACATAAAAAAAAGCAAAAAAAAAAAAAAGATCCCGACGAATTGAGAACCTCCTCCTTTTTTCGAAGTCGGTTAAAAACTGACAATATTGTGAAAATTACTAAGCACCGACTTTAAGATGTTTTAGATAATTTATATTAATAATAATACATAGCTTTAGAAATAAGTTATTTTATACTTTTTAGTGTTTTAGTTTTTGAAGTCTTTAGTTTTTTTAAACGATGTTTTTTTATTTTATTAAATAAATAAATGAAGAACAAACAATTATTAACAGCGAACAATTAAGAACAAACGAATTAATAGAAAAAAAATTAAAATATAGAAAAATCATAATTTTGGGGGGGGGCAACTTTAGTGACCCTAACTTTGGTGACCCCTGACCCGTGGATGCATCAGGAAAATCGTAGTTCTGTCTACGAGGAAAATGGTTTATTAGAAGAATTCACTCTTTGGCGTAGACAGAGAATCCTAGACACCGCTAAAGCGTGCCGCAGAAAGGGACAAAAAAGATGACGTCACTATATTTAGGGATACCTTGTGAGGAAAAGTAATTGTGATAATTAGAAATTTGGATGTAAGGAAGATTTTCATCGATAGGTTGCTATGCATGCTATGCGAAGGAGAAGACATGCTGCGTAATTCAAATTAATTGCAATGAAGGCAGGAGACTAAGGATAGATGATGGTGATGTAGTCCTAAATAACTGCCGTTTCTCATGTGATAGTAGGCTTTGTTTTTTGAATAAATAATAGAATATGTTTATTTTTAATTTTTTCAAGAAGTGTTTATTGGTAGAGTCAACAGATTCCAATAAATCCCCATCTTCCTCACTTATTAATGACTTTGTTTTCAGTTCTGCAATAACATTTTCTTGTTTAGCTACCTTTTTCATTAAACATCTACTTTTTTCTCGAAGAGCTGTTAATTTTTTCAGTCGTTCGGATGATTGGATTTTCAAGCTTTGCCATTTTTTCGCAACGTTCGAGGTGTATACTCTGGCGTCGTGTCCTAAAATCAAAAAACCCGTTTATGGTTACTAAAACCATAACTTTATTGGAAACAATATTTTTGTTTGTATTACTTCCTAGTGATGGTTGTGGAGAAAATGCGAATTAAAATAACGAAAGTAATTTATCTTAATACTGTACATAGCAAAAACTGTATTGATTGCGGGAAAATCATATTATTTTTATTTAATATAGTGCACTTACAGGAATGTTTAAATGATTTTCAGTTTCCATAATTGTATCTTCATTTAAACTGAAGCAGGAACATGATGGAATACAAGCCACTTTTTCCTAAAAAAAATTTCAATTTATACAAAAAAGTGTGAAGAAAGTTGTTGTTTACAGAAAATAGTACTTTGAAAAACGTATACAGCTGCGCCGCTTTTACTAATTTTGGCAACTTAAACGGCATTATTACTTAATTGTTGTAGTTATTGAGAGTGGGTGTAACGCTAGATAGTGTCATTGTGTGGAAGACAATCTAAACCAACAAAAGCCAAGTGATTTCGATTCTTAAAGGAGTTTGTCATTAAATCGAGTGACGTTACATGGAGTTCACACTGTAGTTTTCAAAACACTAAACATATAAAAATCTTAAAAAAACCTGGTTCGAAACGTAATATATTATTAACCGAATATTTACCAGAATAGGTACAGCATTAGGGAATAGGAGTGTAACTTTCTTCTTTTTGAATATCAATTTTTTCTCAAAATGCAAATTTTTGATGATGGTTTTGGTGTCCAATCTGTCCGCCCTGCAGCTAATATCCAATTCCGACGTAAATTATCAGGTTCAGGAAAACTACAACAAGCCATTAAATTTCATTAATACACGATGCAGAATAAATTCCTAATTGTATTTCCTATAATAGCGTGAAATAATTTAAAAAAAGTTGGCCACACTAAATTTTAGGTGAAAATTTGTAATTGTTATTTTTGTGCTATTTTAAGATGAATTTACGTCTAGAGTACATTTACACAATATATGAACATAATAAAATGCTACTGAATGCCTAGTAACTGATAAACAGTGGTATACTTACGAGTGAAAAGACAATCCTGGGTTTTCGTTCCGCTATCACTTTTATACCCTTTAACGCTACACCGCACCATGTTCTTAACAAAAAGGTTGAAATAGGAAGTCTAAGTTGTTGAAAACAAAATATAATATGAATTACTTCACATAAAGCACGTGAAAACTGTATTTTATAGGAAGACGATAGCTGCTGCGCTTCAGCTGTCGAACTTTGTTAAGAAAATAAGAACACCAGTGGTCTAAACCACGGCACGCTCAGTGAAACAAAAAATAGTATCGTTCTGTCTCATTCTTTTATACGACATCAGCATAAGTTGCTCTTTTTCTTGTGTGAATGCGACAAAAGCTATCAATTTGTCTATAGGTTTCTCTGTCTACGCTTTTTGGTTTTTTCTGTCAATGCAATGCAATGGGTATGTTCCGTAGCAGTGTTCTGTCATAGACAATAAATAATCTGTTTATTTAGGTTTATGGCTTGGCAGCTAGGCCTTTAAGCCAGATCTTAGTTTACAATAAAGTTTCTTCATTTTCTTAAGCCTATGTGTAGCACAGCTGAACTGTAGGTAATCAGCTAGTGCCATTCAACGGAGTTCTTGTGAAAACTCAAAAGACCACATTTGACTATACAGCTAAAATTTCTCACAAAACACATAATTACTACTCAACAACTATCAATATCCTAAAACCATTGTTCATTTTAGAGTAATTTTACACATTTTTAGAAAATAAAACTGCACAGCACAACATCTCCTTTCAGTTCCCGCCAAAAACTCCAAATAATCTGTTTATGTATTATCCGTCATAGATAATACCATATAACTATATAAACGTACTATTTTATAATAATGACATTCGCTCTATCACGATCTCTCCACGTCCTCGCGAGGGACGTCAGGAGACATAGCCCCCCCACAGAATAGAGAAGGCGTGTTGCTGGGAAGTTTATTTCGCCGTTTCTTCTATCCCAGCCATAACACGTTGCGAAACGGCAGTAAGATAGCGTAGCGCCTTTGCTAAGCGAAGGCGCTCGCCCCGAAAACCCCGGTGAAGTTGTGAGGTCTTCGGACCAATAATATAAAGTCAAGTCAAATAAAAAAAAGTGACATTCGTCCGCTGCAGTGTCATAACAGTCAGTACCCTATATATAAAGTACTCAGTGGTCAGTACAATTATTTTTTCTTAGAGATTTTTACGTTCTATTAGTAGGTACGTAGTGCAGTAGATGTCACTGTTCTCAAATTAAACACCAAATGAAATAAAATAATATGTTTCGTTATACGCAGTTGTTTAAGAAATATTTGATATGTTTTTATGTTTTTGCAAGCCATATCGGCTAATAAATATATTTTAAAGTATTTAAGTTCTATTCCTCACCTTTTTCAAATTATAAAGCTCTTTTTAACTTTAATTACTGGATTTTTGATGAATTGTCGATTTACCAAAAACTTATTTCAAAGATGTCAATTATGTCAAAACCAAAACGACATTCCGATCGATACGAGTCACACTCGTGAACGTATGTACAATCAAACAAATTGAAACATGACCCACCATAAGGTCATTTTCTTACAGTCGTGAAATACAATTAGGTTGAAATTCGCCTGAACATACATTTCCTTGGTAACGAACTTGTTATCATGTTATTAGACATTGACAGTTACTGACTACGTTGTATTAAACAGATCGGAGAGACTCGTCTATACTCGTGTAACATCTGACAAATGCTATTACTATCTCTGTCATTAAGTATGTTGGATTAAGTGCCGTTTCCTATATCTTACCGACCGTTTATTTGCCTTACTAACGATTAAAATTTGAAGTAATCTCTATACAAGCAATGTCAAAATTCAACCTACGGTAAAGCAGGGGAAGTGAAGTGGAGTGAATAGTGAGATATCGGAACCGGTCATAAATCGACAAGCCAAAGGTGACACAGGCCAAACCTTTTGTATATACAACATTAGATATTAGGGTTATCGTTATACGTTAGGTAGCAGAAATACACAAGAAAATAAAACATTAACAACATTAATGTGGAAGAAAATAAAAATCAGATTAGATTCAATCAGTCCAATACGGTGTAAATGATTTCTTATGGTTTGTAAACAAACGTCGTAACGTGCCGCGAAATCTTGGGTACGAGAAAAAGGATGTTCTTCATAATGGTGCTGCATATCTGTACTTTGTTGGTTTGTTATTCGACGAACGCCATGATTATGTTTTCGTCTATCTTCAAGAATGCCCTCTTCAGCGTGCCGTCTGATCCATGTTCTCACTGTGTTCCGACTTATATTTAACACTCGTGATATTTCTCGAATGCCATAGCCTTCTTCTGAAAGAGGTTGTTGTGTGCCCAGATGTGGTAAAACTTGTAAGTAAATCATCCTAACGGCACCAGATTAAATGTGGATACAAATGATGTTATGAAAATGTATGACTGAATATTTAAATAAAAGGAAACAAAGTAAATCACGCTACCGCTAAATTGTTGTTTTATTTACTAACAAATAAACATTTTTTGAAAAGGCTTTTGGGAATTGCAGGAGTTAAATTATTAACTCCCGCAATTTCCAAAAGTTTAATATAAAAATCAAAATAATACTAGACGCCCTGGACGGATTTTGCCGTTGTATTTTGTCGTATACCGATAGAGTGCGTTAGTATATATATTATGACTGTTGTCTCTATACCCGTATATATAAAGTACTCTGTGGTCCGCTGTCGTTCGTCGTGCGTGCATGTCTCCCGTTGCGCCTCGGCCCTACATTATTCGTGTTCGTTCGTTCACCCGATCGATCTGTTTTCTTTCATTGGCTTCAACTCGTAAAGGAACTGCCAGATAAGGCAATCTCTATAAAACAATCCCGTGATACCCAACACGGCATCAAAGTCATGGTCACGTGTTCTTATGACTACCGCGCACTAACATCACTATATTAGGTTACCGTAAGATCGGTTACCAACTACAACCTGCCGGAGGAAAAACGCCTCCAAGCTGTCATCCGCGGACTTCCTCAGGAAAGTGAAAGTTCCTACATTCTAGAGGGTCTTAAGTACCAAGCCCTACCGCTACACGAGGTGCACCCTATGCACAGAGGCGACGTCACAAAGTCGCCTTTAAACCTAGTATTGATTCTCCTCGACCTCTCCCCAGAGGGTAAAAAGATCTTTGAGCTCCAGAATGTTTGTCTCTCTGGCCTTCGTGTGGAACGTCCACACAAAAACATATACTGCGGTAGTGTCATCGCTGCTGACTTTATGGGCACTCTGCCCTACATTGTCAATCCCATCCCAGGTGCGTCAAGTGCCTGGGCGTCCACGGGAACTCGAAGCCACCGAGCTGCATCCTCTGCGGCCAAGCGGGTAACCCCGCTAACTACAGAGGCTTATCTGGCGCCCCTCGACCGGCCGAACAAACCCGCATTCGTGACAGCTCCGCTACCAGTGGTAAATCACTAAACGGGTCTTCCCACGATGGAAGCGTTTCTTCCGCTAAAGACGCGCGCCCCAGCTACAGCCAGCCTACCCTCGGCCACCCCCGTCTTCGACCTCATTTTCAAGGCATTTTCAGGGCCATCGGCCCACCTCTCTATAGCGAAGGACTTAGCTTTGGCGACTAAATTCGCTAAGAACTTGCCCTGCGACCTGGAAGAGGTCCAACTCAAAGCTCGGAAACTTGCACGATTTTCAGAGTCAAGTTAACCCTCCCTCCGGGATGAACTCGTAATCGGAATGGATCACGCGTACCTCATCCAAGTACTTATGCCTACCGGATGAGGCGAGGGTACTGCTCAGGGAAAAGAGAGCCGATATCCCACCGAGGATAACAGAGTCCGACTCCATAAACTATAGCGCGAGGCGAGCAAACCACGTATCCGGGAAGTCGGGTGTACTGGAAGCTAGCTAGAGCTCTCAAATCAGACACCCTTACTGTCATACCCGCGCAAGAAAGAGCCGACAATAGAAGGCCGAGTGCCATGCTCAGTTTAGAGCTTCAATGCTCCCCCTCTACGCAAAACGTCGACTAGTCATACCTGACGGAGGTGGACTCCGAAGTCGAACGTAGTTCTTCCTTACCAGCGGAAACCAAACTCGACCCGGTCGCAGTCCAAGAAGTGAAATATCTAATCAAATACTTCAAACCGCGAAAGACCCCAGGGATCGACGGAATTAAAAATCGTGTTTTAAAACTCCTTCCCGGCCACCTGATTATAATCCTTGTGGGCATTTTCAATGCCGCCATAACAAACTGCTAATTCTTCGCGATCTGGAAGTGTTAAAACCTACGTTTTCTTATGACCAAAGCACTGGCGACTGTTAGTTAAAAGTATTTAATTAATCCATTGACTTGAACTATTTTTTATTCCTTCTGTCATCGTATTAGCGAATACATATATTGCATCTGGCTCAACCTAATCTATTATTTTTCTCCTAAATTAGTACAGCTTATAAAATTCAACTCTGTGTGGGACTCAATTCCCACAGCCACAAGCCTAGAAAACTGGCTTATAAACCGTCCAACTACCGTTCAATCAGCCTATTGAGCGCACTCAGCAAGCTTCATGAAAGGTTCATCCTCTCTAGACTTAGAGATTTTGCCACCAGCAATAATCTACTACCCGATGAGCAGTTTGGCTTCCGTGCCAGACACTTGTACGTCCAACAAGTGCACCTCATTACGGAACGCATACTATCTCACTTTGCCCATCACCCCCGCCCTTTAAGAACAGCCCCACTTCCTAGACGTAGCTAAGGCCTTCGACAAAGTCTGGCGCAACGGCTTGATTTACAAGTTGTATCATTGCGGTGTACCAGATAGACTTGTGCTCATCTTGCGTGACTTCCTCCTAGGCCGTAGCTTCCGTTTTCGAGTGGAGGGTCCGCGTACGTCCCCTCGCCCACTCTAAGCCGGTGTACCACAGGGCTCGGTCCTGTTCCCATTATTCACGCTGTAGGTACACTAAGGATATCCAAAAAAACTCGAGATGTGGAGTTGGCCCTCTTTGCAGATGACACCGCACTCTATACATCAGATCACAACCGACAAATGGCTTGCGTCCGGCTGCAGGCAGCTGTTACTATAGCTCCGTGAGCCCCGCAAATGGAGGATAGAGGTGAACCCGGAGAAAAGCGCAGCAATGTTCTTTTCCCCGGGCACGCTTTGCTCCCCAAACGCGCTTACCTACGCCGAAAAGCCATCTCGCTCTACGACCAACAAATCCTCTGTGCAATGTACACCAAATAACTGGGTGTCACACTAGATCAAATTTTGCTCTTCAACGAGCATATCACTATAATCCGAAATAGAGCGCGATTATATAAAACATGCATCCGACAGATCATGACATACGCGAGTGAGGTATTAGGCCATGCCAAGCCTGCCCTTTTAAACTGCTGATTGTGCAGACGTCAAATAGACGCCCGGAGACATAGCCCCCCATAGTATTGACTAGGCGTGTTGCTGGGAAGTTTCTTTCGCCATTTCTTCCCAGCCATAACACGTTGCGAAACGGGAGTAAGATAGCGTAGGCCGCCGCTAACCGCCTATGCCGGTCCGCAGTGATCCTTCCCCTTAGGCTTTATATTATATTACCCGTCGTCCGTTCTCAATTAGTAGGTACATTGTGTCGCCCTCTAGTCGCCATCGTTAGATTCATCCCCCTTTCATGGCAAGAGTCCAGCCGAGGTAAACCCCCCTAGGGAGTTCCCTCGAGCAAGCAGGCTCCCGGGTTCGAGCTTTATTGGGTTTTCGGGGATGAAAACCGGTAAAGTTGTGAGGTCTTCGGACCAACAACATAAAGTCAAGCCCAATAAAAAAAAGTAGTCTGTGAGTTTGTTTCTTGTAGTTTTGAAAACAGGTTTTTTAAGTTTTTCCTTAACTAAAAGTCATTGAGATATATGACTAAGCTAGAAGTCTTTTTCGAAGACAACAATGAGCGACCAAAAGAAAAAAGCCCTATTTATTTGTTTGGGTGAGCAAAGGTAGAACCTATAAACCAATCTAAAATAATATTTTAATCTATTATTGTAACTTTTTACATTTTCAGGAAATACTTGTCGGTCACCAATAGCGGAAGGCGTGTTTCAGAAAACTGTAAATGATATGAATCTGGGTGATCAATGGGAAATCGATAGCGCCGCTATAGAGGACTGGCACGAAGGCGATTCACCAAATTGGAGATCATTGGATACCATGAAGAAACATAACGTACCCTACAATAATCATTATGCGAGACAAGTAAGTCAATTTATAGGATTTGTGCGGTTTACATACCCATACTATAAGTTATGAGAGGCGGAAGGGGAAGGAGGGGAAGCAGTACATACCCCTTTTTTTGTTAATGTTGCTATTCTGATTTGAAAAATAAAATAATTTTTGGTGGTTATAAAAAAACCATGTTTTGACAGAAATCACCATTAAATTCATAATAACAAAAGGCATCGGGTTGGTCTCGTATCTATACCCCACTCGGTTTTCTTGTTATTTTTTAGGTTAGTCTCAAAATTTTTCTGCAAAAATATGACTGTCCCTAAAAACATACATACAAAGAGATTTCTTTATCATTAAAAATGTCCTTATGAAAATAAAGATGCATTTTGATAGAGATATTTAAAATTTTATATTGAACACTTCCTATAAAGCTATTTTCAGTATCTTAAATTCCTTGCTCTACTCATGAGTGAAGTAATCCAAGCATTATTTTTCCTTTTTATCTTATATATAAAATTCTCGTGTTAGTTAAGTACCTTACTCCTCCGAAACGGCTTGACCGATTCTCATGACATTTTGTGTGCATATTGGGTAGGTCTGAGAATCGGACAACATCTATTTTTCATCCCCTTCAGTGTTAAGGGTAGTCCACCCCTAAATATTTTTATTTTTTTTAAATACAGCATTAAAAAATACATACAACCGTAAATTTTCAACCCTCTACGATAAACCCTTATTTTTTAATAGCGATATTAGTATTTTTATAATTTTCTACTGAGATGATTTAGATTTTAATTTGAACGATTCTCATGAAATTTTGTGTGCATATTGGGTAGGTCTGAGAATCGGACAACATCTATTTTTCATCCCCCTAAATGTTAAGGGTAGTCCACCCCATTTTTTTTTTTAATTTTTAGATATATTTTTTATGATACAGCATTAAAAAATACATACAACGCTAAATTTTCAACCCTCTACGATCAACCCCTATTTTTTAATAGCGATATTAGTATTTTTATAATTTTCTACCGGGATGATTTACATTTTAATTTGAACCAGGTAGATGGCGCTGCAATCGGATACCAGAATTTAGGTGTTCTTTTTGTTGTTGTATGTGTTGAAGTTTGTCCCGGAGGTTTAAATAAACGATTGGACCCAGTAGGTGGCGCCGCGATACTCCTCCTAAACGCTGGGCCTGATTTTGATGAAATATTTGTTTGTTCAAGTGGATTTGAGAATAGTTTAGATCAGTGATTCCCAAAGTGGTCTATATCGACTCTTAGGGGTCTATGACAACCTGCAAGGGGTCTACGTCAGCGAAAAAAATTTTTGGGGGTCCATGAAATGAAAATGGGGGTCCACGAGTGGATCTCAACACATACACTGATATTACCTATTTACTTACATCATACTATCTTATAATATCAAAACATATACATTATTTATAAAAGTACCTATGAAGTAAAATTTTTATTATATATGTTTATAAAATTGTGTAAGTTGTAGGATGTTGGTATTCGCTTTGTGGTCGCAATACATTTTGAACTTGTAAAAACCTGAGAGTAGCAGTCTCAGAGCTTCGCTACCTTGCACTGACTTGTTCAATTCGTCACTCTATAAATACGACAGACAAATACGTTTATTCGTTCAAAATTTTATTTTGAGTAGTTTTAATTTAAATTCAATTAATAAATGTATAAATTAACATGTGTTTTTACTTTAACTTTTTAACACTAACTTCACTACAGTTAGAAATTTACAGGAAATCAATATCAGGTAAGTAGGGGGTCTACCCAACACGGAAAAACATGGCAAGGGGTCTACGACACAAAAGAGTTTGGGGAACTCTGGTTTAGATGAACATTTGGTCCCGGTAGATGACGCTGGAATCGGGTTCTAGATTTTTACTTTTTTAATTCAGAACAACGTCTGCCCGGTACAGCTAGTTATACTATATTGTATACTAGTTATATAAAATGCTTACAAAATAAATTAATGAATGCTGAACTGGGTAGGGTTGTAGTCTTATCTCAGGTGTTCCTTTTTTACAAGTTACCACATAATCTTTTGCTTAATATCAATAATATATAACGTTACACAACTTTTAGATAAAATCTGAAGATTTCAACTACTACGACTATATTTTTGGTATGGATAATGAGAACATGAAAGACCTTAGAAGGAAAGCTCCGAAGAACAGCAAGGCAAAACTTTTACTCTTCGGAGATTTTGATCCTCAAGGAGATAAAATAATAAGGGATCCATACTGTGTATGTTAAACTTTTTATTGTTGTTATATTATTATGTTATTACTAGGATATGCCCCGCGACCTCATCCACGCTTAACTGAAATTCCCACAGGATTCCCAGGACACAGCATTAAAAAAAAATTGTATGCTATTGTTGTAGTCACATCATTGTGTGGGAATAAGCCAATTTAGCACCCGAACAACTTAAAAATATAAATAAACGTCTGGTCGACACAACAAGAGACCGGAAGGCTGGAGCTTACCTCGCTCAAAGGATTAGCCTCTGTATCCAGCGAGGTAATGCTGCCAGCCTTTTAGGTACAATGCCCCGCGCCAGTGGTCTGGTGGGGCTGGATGGGCTATGATATAAGTTATTTTTATTTTTATTTGTAAGCTAGGTTTGTTTTTTTAGGATTGTCTTAATATTTATTACTTAGTTTATATTGATTTTAATATAAAAAGTGATAATATAATATAACTCTAGAAGTGCTACAGGAAAATTCCCACAGTAAAAACACCACACAAAATCACACTGGGTTCGATTTTTTTAGTCTGGCCATTTTAAATATTTCCCAGACAAACTTCTGCAGGATTTCCAAGATAACAACAGAGTATAAGTCTAAATTATAGTGGAGACTAGCAAGGTAGCGAATACATGTGTATAATGTTCATTCTAAACAAGGCGAAGTTTCATCACATACTAACTTAATTTTAATTAATTTCCAGGATAATCATGCAGCTGGTTTTGAAAAGTGCTACCAGCAAGCTGTGAGGTGTTCTAAAGGGTTTTTAGAGCAATTGGATAAAGTTTAAATGAAAGCGAGGAAAATATTTCTCAAGTTGTAACATTCCATTTGGTTTAATATACCTACAAGTTGTTATAAACAATGATTACTTAATTTTCAATACCTTTTTATATGGCAGCATATTGTATAATGGGTCACTTGACTGAGTTTGAATATTTGAGGAATATAGAATATGAGAAGATTGTATTCTAAAGACTTTTTAGTTGTTTCAAATACTTACATGTAAGGTTTTTTTTTCAAAGTCGTAACTTCTTATGGGAGGGTAAACCACTTCGTTACGTAACGCGTTACGGCGCCAGTCTGTTGTAAGTTATCATGCCTCTGTCGGGCATGCCGAGACGCACTGATTTCTTTGAAACAATCACTAATAGTCCTCTCTCTCTCTCTCTCTCAAGTGAGGGCATATGCAGTGCTGACGAGTGTGATAAGCAGGATTTCGCAATCAAAATAATAACAGTTTTTTAACACAATCCTTTATATTCTACAGCACGTTATTTCATATATTTACTCCAAAATGAAATACAATAATTATAACTATTGTTTTGGAGGCCTTGGTAATCTGAATTATTACAATTATTTTTTCTGTAGTGAAAAAAAGATTAGTTGTTGCAGTATTAAGTTTTTTTTTATAATAAATAGGTTCGCGTTTGACCGATATTGCGCCTTAGTCAGGCGGAAATGCAGTCCAAGGTGGAGCGCGCTTGCCTAGAAGATACCTATTCACGCGAGACTTAAAAACACCCGAGATTGCATTCTTCAGGAAAAACAGACGACAGTAAAGAGTTCCATTCTTCAGCGGTGCGTATGATGAATGTGGAAGCATAGCGTTTCGTCCGCTTCGTTGGTATTTCCACCATATATCGGTGGCGTGAGTGCGTACGTTTGCTTGTCCGGTGGTAAAATGGTGAGGGAGGAACCAATTCATATAATTCAGTGGCACACTCCCCGAAATGTATTCGACGGCCTCTGTGGTTGAGCGGGCTAAGCCTTTGCCCGCCTACCTAACTGCAACGCAGAGACTCCAGGTTCGATTCCTGATATAGTAAATTCCGGAAACGTATTTTCTCCGTTATTTACTATAGTCTGGGTGTTTGGGATCGGCCCCAGAGTGGTCCATTGTATATTACCCATAACACAAGCGACAACAAACTTGCTTAATTTGGGAATATACAATGTGTGTGTTTGTCTGCCGATTATTATTATTATTTTAGAATACCGACAAACTAGCGACTTTACTTCTATGACTTAGGCTCTGAAGCCTCTCATAAAATAGTCAGCTATTGCCTCAGTTTCCTAGGTACAGTGTTCAGAAGTTATGCAGACAGCTACCAGTTATTTTATGTTATTTTCGTCTGATTATAACTGATAAAGTTTGAGTAAATAGATTTAGGAAACAGACAAAACACTTTTTATTCTTCAGTGTTGCTGTATTTGACATATTCCAAATTGCCTTCGTCATTTAATTTAACAGTTTTCAACCGTCTGTTACGAATACGGTACAACTTTGACCTTCTTAAACCATGTTCCACAACATCTTGCAATGGAGCTGTGAGATAATTTGGATATCTTCGACAAATATTACTGCATAATTTGTATAAAAATCTATGAGTGAATGCATCAGGAAAATGATTTAATAACTCTTTCCATCTGATGTCAGACCAAATTCTGTAGTTTGAATCCCTTATTCTGAAAAAAATATGATAATTATATTTTGTGAAATACAGTAATGAAATAGAGATTGCTTTTATCAAAGAAATGTTTCAAATTGATTTATTTATATTTTCAATATGTAATCTACACCAAATTTTCTTTCACATAGCTGTGACAGTTTATTATATACCAATTTAGGTATAGAGCTTATCTGGACAGTCCATAGTATAGTTTGCTATAGGCAGTATAGACTAGACTATTCAAACTCAGCTGTGTAATTTTGTCCCTAGCAAATTAAATTGTTTTTTAAATGTATGTTTGTGTTTTTATTGGCTTGTTAGGCGTTTACTGTTGTATTGTGCTTGCCAATTCATTTAATTTATGATATCACACCCAATGAGCTTAATAAAGAATACTGAAATGGCATATCATTGCGGTTGGTAACTCTCCATTCTTATATGGATTTTTTTTCGACATTTGTGAATAAACCTACTGGACCACTTCGAATAAGGGATTTTATGAAATGGAAATTTAATTGATGTTGAAAAATTACTTACATTTTAAAAATTTTCTTTTTCAATTTACTCAATTTCACATCAGATTTCACAAATAATTGAACATGAAGATATTCATACCAAAAGCTATACAAATAAATATAGTGGTGGTCCATGTCATTTTGCATTTTTAACCACACAGATTTGTCGATTTTGGCATTTTTCAATTGTTCTAGAGGCAATTCAGTATACTTTAGGAGTAAATTTAAGAACTTCGTAGCCAGTGGTAAAGTCCATTTTAACCTTTTCTTTTCTAGTTTCCCTAAAATAAATTATACATTCATTTAGTTCCACAGCTTGCCATGCATGCCAAACTAACTATAATAATATAATTTTTCTAATATATATCGAGGGCATAATAAATGGGCATGGAGACAAAAGTGCAGTTTTACACAAGGGACAAAATTGTTTATAAAACAAAACTAGTTGATTGTATGAGGCTGAAATTAGGAACACCCTTCTTTTTAGATACAACTTGCATACTGGTAAGACTTTCTAAATTGTAACATGCATAGTTTTTAGTAAACAATAAAAAATGGTATTATTGCATATACACCTATGTTATGAAACCCTCGATATTAAAATAGACTTAGATAGCAAAATAACATTCAATTATAAATTCACCTTTCCATGGTAATTTGGTGCTAGATCTAGCATTTTATTAATTTTAGGATATTCTTTGATTTAATTCATTCAAAAGTGAACAAAATCCGGAGTTAGCATAAACTACTAGTCTGCTTATTTAATGTGTAATAAAAAAAGTTACTGCTGAGCGTCTGGAGTATTTTGACATCAGACCTTTTTTACAAGATACTTTAATTTAAAAACAAAACTGGCCTGAGTTATTTTATTTTATTGAGTTGGTGTTCACATTCCTAATATTTTAAAATTTGAGTAAGTTAATTTATAAATTATTTTTGGTAAAATTCTACAATGTTAATCTGAAAATTAAAATTTGATGAAAGCCTTGAAATACTGCCCAATTTATAATACTTAGAGTCATTGATATATAAAAATCCTAGATACACAATGTCGAATAAAAGTAACGCTCGGAAGTGTCCCAAGCGTAGACAGAGAATAGGTTTCTCTGTCTACGGTCCCAAGCACTCACCAATTATACATACGTAGTTATAGTTATTCTGAAGCATATATTTTTGCAAGTTCAACCTTACGCAAATTGTATAAAGTTGTTTTTACAACGCAAGTGTGTTCGAAAATTTACGACTGACGGTTGTCGGTAGGACAAGGCATTGAGTGGAGACGAACATTTATATATTTTTTTTTTCTTGCGACATTTTTTTAGTATTTTAAGTTTGTTAAATTGTGTTCTAAACATATGATTATACTTTTATTTGGGCGTAAATATTTTTTTTGGATAGGACATGGATACATCAATAAAACAAATATTAACTGTTATCATTTATTTATATTAAACGTATTAATTATTAAAACATGTGACGTTCAGCCCTGATCCAAAGGTCTAAGAATGACATACTCAAGCCGAAGTATTGAGTGGGATATGAAATAAAAGAACTTATATACCGGAAATATATAAAATTGATTAAATGAGTAAAATATATAATATTGGCCATAAATCGTAATCATCTAGTAGCAGGAACCCTTCGCTGCAGTACCGTTATCCATATGTTCACAAGGTAGGTTATATAGAAGTGCTGCTCAAGAAACAGGTAGACTCTATAATATAAATAATGATTTGTAGTAATATATTGTAACTGTAAAATGTTATGTTTTTTTTATGAACCATAACAAATATATCATCTTATGACATAATCATCATCACCTGAGTACGCCTTGCTTTAAATTCAAAAGTATTTCTATGAACATTTCATAATAAATTATATAATTTTGTGTAAGGCACCCCTCCTTGTCCACCCGGCTGATGCTATGCCACAGCATTATCTATCAGTAAACGAGCTCAAATCAAGACTAAGGAAGAACCTCCAGACTTTTAATTAGAATTTATTGAAATCAATTATAAACATTATCTAAAGCTTCGTCGGTTCACAACGTACTATAGCTGGCGGCATTAAGGTTCTGTTCGTTCTTTATCGCAGTTATTTACAATCTTTAGTTCTTGTGACATACATAACATATCCTGTAAAAAATAATTGAATGAAGGTACGGTACTACTAGTATTTGACAAATTTATTTTTCTGGCTAACGAGTTACTTACCACTACGCGAGGAACAGCCGTTTTACGAAGATGTTTTATGCCCTTTGCAGTGACATACACATCTTCGCCCAAAAAATGTTCTGAACAAACGACGCTTGAATTATTCGGCTTCAAAAATTCTTCACGCCTTTGTCGACTAACAAGTGATCTCCATTCTTCACATCGTATAGGATCACGCGGAAAAATAAAATATAAAAAATACGCTATTAAGTTTACAAGCAGTTTTTAATATGACGTGTTGCGCCAAAGCGACACTCACAGACTACGCGACACTTGTGACATTAGTATGCCGAATGTCGCGAACCCATAAGTTGTCCCATAATTAATCCATATACATTATAATATTTACGAACATTAAAAAAAATCGTCAATTTGACTACCTCTTCTCCTATATTAAATTATATAACGTAACCATACTTGTCAAAACTAAATACAAAAAGGTTCAAAAGTACATAAACTTATTAATTAAAAAAATAAACAACAAAAAAATCGAGTCCATTGACAAGAACAGGGTAATTTTTGTTATACGACCCGTTGAGTGAAGTTTTTAGACAAATTAAATCAAAATCACATATTGCTTCCTATATTCAGGCATAAAAACAACAAAAACTAATCAATAAACTCTTTTACTTACCGAAAATCTGATATCCCATCCATTTTTAACCCTTTTGACGTAATATTCTTGCAATTTGTGAGAGAACACTTCGGCATTCTGAACGAGTGCACCTAGAGGCGGGCGACGCGAGACTATTTGAAATGAGCGCACTATTTAGAATGTTGCGCTCATTTTATGAGGACGGTTTTGAGGCGTTGTTTGTGCATCTTGGGTTTTTAATATATCAATGCTTAGAGTATATTAATTTATAAAAGTCTACTAGAGTTTACCCCGCGGTGAAGTGGACCAAGTGGGCCCAGTGGACGAAATCGCAAAACCTCCTAGTTTCCGGGATAACCTTTACATAAATCTAATCCCAAAATGTGTCCCATTATCTGGGATAAAAAGTATTCCTTAGCCACCCTCAGTATTATAATTATGTATCTACTGAGTTTCAGCCAAATCGGTTCAATAGACTTTCCATAAAAGGAATAACAAACAGAAATCCCATATCCCATTTTTTGGGAATAATGTTCATTATCTGCATCGAAAATATATATGTACTGAGTTTCAGCCAAATCGGTTCAGTATTTTTCCGTGAAAACGGAACAGACAGACAGTTACTTTCGTATTTATAATATTAATAGGAATGAAATAGGTGCTTTCATATTATGCAAATGTTACGAGTATTTGTCTCAAATAATTAGCTTACCATCAAATTTAGCTTCTAACTGTTTATATATTCCTCTGGGCTCTCTACCAAGTACTATAGACAAACAAGTAACTGCCCTTGTTGGATATTGTTGAAAAAATATTTCCATAATTTTAAGTTCATACGACTGGTAAGCTTTCTTGTTTGGACAACCATAGTATGTCAATATGTGTCTGTATACTTGAAAAAGTGTCCTTTGTAAGCCCCTGGCCAAATATGAAATAAGATACCGTCGTGCATGTTCTACTGGAGAATTTCTTAGGGTAGCTCTGTTTTGGTTCTTCCAACGGGCGAAACTTATCAATTTATCTGGCAGTTCATATTTCTGAAGGTAACATTGAAATCACAAAAGTAATTATTACTGTAAGTCAAATAAATCATAATGCCATGCTTTTAATAAATAATTCAATTAAAGAGTTGGGTGGATTAAAAGGATCTACTATACTTGTAACTTTTTAAAATATAGTATATACTGTCCTGGAATGATAATGTTACATATATAAAATATGTTTCTATGTGAGAAAGAGAAATTCAATGATGATAATGACAGACGCTGAGATGAACAATAAAAAACAAAGAGGATATAATCACTATGGTGAATGTAAATATTAAAACCAAAAATAAGGTTTTACATGTCTAAAAAATCTTCATAGACATCATAGATAATCAAACAACTTTGATCTAAGTAATTTTAAACTTTATTGTCAAATAGTTAACATAATTTTCTGTGGAATAATCTGTTCCACAGAGTACTTTATATATACGAGTAGTCTGTTCTGTGACCTATTCTGGAAAGGTAACATGTGCTCCCGAAATATGAAATGAATCAATTTGAAAACTGGTGAATATTTTCATACCACAACTGTACATTATTTTTATGTTAGCAAGGTATAAATATAATTAACGTCGGATAAACCTAAATAAAATAAATTACCGCACTTAAAACCGTTAAAACATAGTTTTATTAAGGTATAATTATGTTTATAAGATCTGGAAAATACTTTACCTTTTTAAATTTACGCCAATTCTTTTGAATTTTTTCATGCTCTATTGCTGATATAGTATCTTTACGATAAGTTTCTATTTCATTTTCATAATGATGTTTGAGTGGGCGAGTAAGGGACTGTCCTTGTTGGTACCAGGGCTGCCCCCAAGACACTTCTTTTTCTGCACATTTCACTGTAAGTAACTAAAATTAAACTTGTCTAAGCTGGATCTACAAGTATATGTCATAAAGTTCAAACATTAATAAGTAATCAGCTATTGAAATTATTGTATGCCATCATATAATTACAATTTGAAAAAGGACATAATATACCTGCATAAAATCCTCATCTTCTTCTTTTAATCTCTCTAAATAAATTAATATTTGATCCAGACATGATGGATCAGATATATCTCTCCCTCTAGCATATTCTGCTATATTTTCGAGGTCCATTGATGATTACAAAAGATGGTAATAAATAAAAAATAACGTTTAACATTTGGCCTTCAATTTCCTAACGGAAAAGTGACAGCGAATTTAAAATAAAATTAGTAGCTTTGAAAACGTGTGTTCTGTGCTTTGACTTTGAATTGAAAGTTTGAATTAGTTTGAAATTTGAAATGAATTATAAGGTTATAAAAATAATTTACATTTACCCCCCCCGTATTTATTTAGGTTTATGGTACCAGTATATATAAAGTACTCTGTGGTTTATGGCTTGGCAGCTAGGCCTTTAAGCCAGCATTTAACAGTTTTTGAAGTCGGTTTTTTAAACGAAGTTTTTATTTTTTATAAGTCACTCAAATCAACTTTACCATGCATAATTTGTTCTTACGGTTCCATAGTTGCTTTACCATTCGGACCTTTGCTATGTCGTCATGGCCATTTTTTTTGTTTATCACACATTTTTTGTGGCATATAATCACTTGCCCGATTTATCAAATTTCCTCATAAATATCTATGTTGTTTTATGTATGAAGAGATTAATGGATGTAAATATGATATAGATTATTTATTATCAATTACACTAAACATTTGGTTTAACTGTTTTCGTAAGCTTGAGGAACATGTTTTTTGTTTAATGTTTAAAATAATTATGGAAACACACAGTTTAGTATAAATTTTATTAAAATTTTCTCTTATCTCTCTCTCTCATCAGACCAAACTCTTACCGGAGACACCAATACAAAAAACAGACTGATTATAAAAAAAAATCACAACTCAGGGTTTGTTATGACGGCATACTCTAGACCACGGGTGGTAGCCATCCAGGTGATCAAGGTTCCAGCAAGGTTGATGTCGGTGTTTGTTGTTGGCAGGCCGCCCTGGACACCCTGTGTCCCCTGGGGGTGAGGGTGGAGGCCCACGACCGCGAGTGGGCCTCCACCCAGCGCATGGAGGCCTTCCTGGCCGTGGCCCGGGGCTCCTGCGAGAAGCCCGTCTTCCTCGAGTGCGTGTACAGGGGCGCCGCGGACACGCAGCCCCTCATACTGCTGGCGGCCAAGGGCATCACGTTCGACAGGTGACACTTTTTAGTTGCGCAAATACTTGAATAGCCAGCATTTACTCTGGCAAATTAAATTAGAAAATAACAGAGCCGCCACTTTCGCTAATTTATCTAAACTCTAGCAACTTCAATTTAATGGCACAGAGTACTTTTATATACTGGGTATTAACCCAGTATATTACAATTATATAAACTAAATTATACAAACATTACAGATATAGGCCATTAGGCCTATATCTGTAATGTTATCTCAATGGATCATGTTGCTTCATTTACGAAATGTGTGAATTTTTTCAACATGACATATAATGTTTATTTTATTTATAATTACTATCATTTTGTTACTAAGAGATTTAATATCTTGCGATAATTAACAGAACAGTTATTTTAAAAAAAAGCTAAACGAACCCTTACTAACCCGCCATGTCGGCTGTTCTTTGGTTAATATCGTCAAAATATTAAGAAAAGAATTTTGCTTTGAATACCGTTAGATATCCTTGGTAAACTATAAACATGACTTTTTGTGTGAAACGTAGCATTGTTATTATATCCATATTATTTTTAATGGATTTTAGACTTGGATCAACGTTTAATAGTTCTTCGTATAGTAGCGCAGTTGTATTGCAGGCTACAACCGACTCCATTCAATGGAGTTCTTGTGAAAACTCGAAAGATCACATCTGACTATACAGTTCATATTTCTCACAAAAACACATAATTTCTACTCAAAAACTATCAATATCCTGCAACTATTGTTCATTTTAGAGTAATTATACACATTTTTAGAAAATAAAACTGCATAGCATAACGTCTCCTTTCAGTTCCCGGCAAAAACTCCGCATTGCCATTCAGCGAGGCAATGTGGCCAGTCACAGAGTACATTGAATATATGGAGATGGCCAGTCTTTTGGGCACGTTTCCGACTGACAGCGGTCTGGAAGTAGATTTTATGGTTTAATTTTAGTTTGTATATATAGTTTATTTTTAGTTTATTTATAATTTAGTTTATTTTTAATTAGGAATATTTTAAATTTTAATTACTTGAGTACTTGACATTACTTGACAACAATTGACATTGACGTGAACGAAAAATAATTTTTCGTTTTGTAAAACCAATATCATAGTTTTATAATATTAGGTTTATTTTGTTATTTGATATTTAAATGTATTCATTTCGATCACAGAACTCAAAATAGTGTCACATTATTTCTTAAACATTATAATGCATTAAAATTCGTCTGGCGTTCTATCATAGGCAGGGTGACTCCTGAGGTTGTTTTACTTTAAATAAACTTGTGTATTATTAAGTTGAAAATAAAATAAAACAAATATTTACATACAATACTATTGTATAAAATTGTTTAATTTATATGTGTTAGACTCGGCGTTGATTTATACGAAAAGTGATATTGTAATGTTCTTAAATTTTTGTTCAGTGTATATTTTACTTTAGTCAATTAAATTTGTATATATATGATAAATTAGTGAATTATGTGGGTGTGGTTTACATATATGTCCCCGGAATCATAAGTAATGGGGGGAGGAGGGGGGGGGGGGGGGGGAGGAAACCTTACTCCTTCTGCAACTCCTATGGCGAGGAAATATATAGTTACTGAGTTATTAATGTTTTTGTCAATCTAACCTCACTTCTGTTTTTCACTAATATATAAGATAAATAGTGAATGGTTACCAGTCGGTTCTGGCACTCGCTGGCCACTGCCGCGGCACGCTCGCTTCGCTCGCTCGGCTCGTGCGCTTTGGTCTACACAAAACCTAACTTAACCGACTGTTTAAAACTCCACATATTTAAATTTTTGGATACATATAGTCTCCTATTTCGATAAATCCCGTCAAAAAACGTAAAAAAACGTCTCGGCGACAAAATTACCAGATCATTGTCGTGAATATCAAACTTCGATAACACCGGCCGACATGATTTTTTTTTCTAAGATATAATAATTTTATTCTACTAATTTTATAGAGCTGATAAGGAAATCAGACCTCATTTGATTGTATCACATCAGATTTTTAATAAAACGAATATATTCGCTATTTTTGATTATTCAGTAAAAATGAATTAAATTTATAAGTTATGGTGCTTCTTTATTGAATTAAGCGACATCTCGTGAAAAAATATATTAGTTGGAATCGCGACACGCCCATTCGAAATGTGTTACATGGAAATAAGCCTTATAGTTACTTTGCTTACAATTTTTTTACTAAAATCAGTGTGTTTATTTAAAAAAATTGTTTACATTTTATTTTTGGTGTTTAAAATATTTAATTATTGATTTGTGGTTGAAAAACGGCGGAAAAATATAATTTCTTCAGAAAAATATAATTTCTACAAGAAAGTGTCGTAATAGTCCAGATACATTTTGCTACATTTGTGGAAATTTTATGACTTCAAAGCAGAAATTGAAAATTACTGAATTTGTGGAAAATACTTATAATTCTTATTTTGGCTTTAAAATTCAACTCAGATCGTGGACTCCGAACTTTGTGTGTACTATTTGTGTTGAACTATTAAGGCAGTGTCATTTTTCTAGGAAATCACAAACACCCTGACTATAAAAATATTGTAGCAAATTTATTAAATAATTATCAAAAATTGGGGTTTAATATGAGTATAAAACTCCATTTTTTAGATTCACATTTGGATTTTTTCCCCGATAATCTTGGTGATTATAGTGAAGAACAGGGTGAAAGGTTTCACCAAGACATCAAAACTATGGAAACAAGGTACCAAGGGCGATGGAATGTGGATATGATGGCTGATTACTGCTGGTCAATAAAACGTGATATTATTGACGATTCCCATAAAAAAATTACTCCCAGACGTAATCTTACAGCTAAACGCAAAAGATCTCACTCAAAATAGCTTCATAGCAACTTATTGTACACGATATTTTCTGTAGAAGTTTTCAAATATATGTATTTATAATATAATGATCGATTTCTTTCTTAAAATTAAAAAAAAACCGTTTTTCTAGTTTATAAAAAAATCTGTTGTGATAGAGTAATTATGTAGGTAATTTTGTGTTTAAAATACTATAAATTAGTGATATTTATCACTCATATCAAAACAACTTTCAAAAAGTCTTCATTTGTCGGCCCTGGTGTAATTAATTGAATATGTACTTTTTCCACTTAAAACCAATTTCAGTTGTTATAAATAAGTCTTAAATATATTCCTAAACACATTAACCATTAAAATCATCCAGGAAATCATCCGGGGACATATATGTAAACCCAACCCAATTATGTTATTTACCATATGCATACACTATTTTTAAGATATCAATAAATTTATAAAAAAATATCAATTTTTTTTTTCAGGTTCAACATGTTTGTGGCACATGACTTCAATACAACTAAGAGGACCTTTCAAAAACCAAACATCCTAAGAAAAAGACCGAAGGTATCTATGGTAAAAATAAATGCAACAGTTGTGAATGAATCCCCAGTTGTAGAATCTTCACTAGCTGTGCAAAGTGAAGTAATAAACAACAACCACAGTTTAACCCAAGATTTGACTCCTAAAAATAGTTCCATCAATTTATCACTTATTAAAAAGGAAGTGCCAGAGATACTTCTTAAAACAGAAGTCAAAGAAAGTGGGTGTATCGAAGAAGTTTGCACTGACAACAGCTCTGAGAATTGTTTAGATTATAGTAAGTTATTTTTTTACATAAATCGACTAAAGTTTTTGTGTCTTTGCTTGTACAAATATTTAGTTCACATTCTAATGAAACCATCATAATAATGAGTATGATAAAGTTAACCTATATATATGAAGTATCCTACGTACATGAAGGTATCAAAAGGTTTCATCCTTCATATGAAGATAACAGATGTGTCAAACTCGCTAAGCTGCCTGGATAACAGAGGCACAAGCCCAGCAGTGGGACATGTTTGGATGTTATTATAACACATAACAAAAAAATAAGTTTCTGTAGTTTTTCTCCCTATGAGATTTAACCATGCTAAGTCCAATTTTTCTGCATGCACACAATGTACTTAAAAAGTGTCCTTTGTATATTAATAGAGTAATACCCAGGCGAAGTATGGTTTTCATACAAAATAGCATTAATTGAAATTCTGGGGGGTACAGGAGAATTTCAATTTTTCATCATATTCATCTTAACGAAACAACAAGACAAATAAATAAAGTGCTTTTATTGCAAAAATCAACAGAAATAACTTATTCATTGATACAGATTCTTATTTGTTTATTTAATTTTTAGAAGTACATGAGAAATAGTTTTACATTCACAGTTTTTGGCCAATTGACTCCTTCAAAGTTATTCAAGTTTAAAGTTGAAGCGATAGCCAAAAATGTTAAGATTTTTTAAGAAGATATAAGAATATTTATCAGTTTTTCTGGGTACTGAATATGTACGTAGTACATGTATGAAAAAAAACATGAGTATATGAAATAAAAAATTCCAAAATTAAAGATCATATTGTAAAACTATCCAACGCATGATTAGAAGGAAAAGTTTCATCTGACAGAAAATTTTAATTAGACTAGATTTAGTTATAATTACATTCTCACAGAAGACTGGTGCAAATACTTTGCTTTAAGATGATTTTACTCTATTGGTGAATAGATTAATTGTTTATTAGTGAAGCCCATATTTCCTGCAATTATTATAAATGTAACATTATAAACTCATGGAAGATAAGTACAGTTTTCTTTCCTGTCAACCCGTTATGAGCTTAGTCTAAGTTTTGCTGTATGAATTTTCTTAGGACTTCCTTTTTCTGGAATTGTGATAGTACTAGACTGTGTTTGATATGATTTTATCATATCTCTTAGTTTTCTTACTTATCACCTGTATTTACTAATATTTTTGTCATAAAGTTATGAATTCTGGTTCTAGGAACAATTAAATACATTTTATTAAGTATGCTAAACCCCATTTTTTTTTAAATTTTCAGGATTTCAAAAGATATTTGCTCAAAAAGTAGATGGTATGACTTCTGTGCCTTTAGCGATTGCGTCGTCTATTCAGGCACCAATTACGTCATGTTCTGTACCAGGGATTGCTCAAATGAATATAGCGTCAATTGATTCCGTAATCACTAACTCTGACCAATCTAAGGTAGGATTTACATGTTTTCTTAAATTCAAAAATTATTTTAATCATATAATTTTTTTTAGCCAAAAAAATATGACTTCAGAAATAATTAAGTATTTAAATAAAGAAAAAATAAACTTTTTCTATAACATCTTGAAGTCAGGGCACAGTAAAACATGAAAATGAATTTGTTTTTCATTATTTCCTTGGTTATTATCTTTTCTGTCATTGTACAGCTTTTTATATTATATGTTTCACAAAATGTGTCCATCCCTTTATGACCTACTTTTATTTACTCTTATATATTTAAGCAATGTCCATTGTAATACAATCTTTCCCTAACAAAGAATACAAATATATTGTTTGTTAGGGAAATAAATGGCTGCTTTTATTGACTTATAATTGTAATTTTTCTTTTGTTTATGTAACTCTTTTTTTTAGTGTGAAGATTTAAATTCGAATACGGGGATTTGCACTCAACAAGTAGTAAAAAAGGATGAAGAAAGTAATAAAAAGCCTCTTGGTAACCGGACACCTTCACAAGTAACAAATGAATGTCCTGTAAAAAAAGTTATGGAAGATGGTACTGAGGACCATTGTAGTAAAAACTTTCATACAAGAAAAGAACTTGCTGAACATTTGAGTAATGACCACACAGTTGATGAAGCACCATATATGTAAGATATTACAAAATTTACTTTGTATTTCACAATACTTTTTTCTATCCCTTGGGAACAGTAAATTTTCTGGATGATAGTGGCAGAAATGCCACTCTGAACAAACACATTGTCATGGCAATTTAACAAACACATTATCATTGCAAATGTCACTGCCAAGATGACAAGAGTGAGCTAGTGAATTTCAAAAGTTTTGTTTTCTATGCCCTAAAAGCAGTATATTCTTAACTAACTTCAATTTTAGAAAGTTCAATAAATTTAATATGTCAGAAACTATCTACAAATAAAATCTAATTGAAAGAAAAATAAAGCAAAGTGCCAAGGGTATAACATAGCATCACATAATTATTTAGTGATGTGGGTAGTATTGCTATTATGGATAGTATACCTTTTTATAGATAAATTTTTATTTGAGACATTTATAGAGTTTAATGAAACATTTGAACTGCCTAAACTAATGTAATTAAGAAATCGTGATTTTCGCTGTCAAAATCGGTTTTAATAAAATGGAATTGTATTAGTCATTTAAAAATATATATAATGACAGCCCATAAATGTCCCACTGCTGGGCTCTGGCCTGCCATTACAGGGGAAACGGACAGTATAGGCCACGCTTGACCAAGGCGGCTTGGCAGGTTTGACCTTGCAACTTGCACATCGAGATAACCGATGTACGGTTATCTCGATGTGCAAGTTGCATCGCAATGTTTTCCTTCACTGTTGTTAGCATGTGGTAATTGTAATAATATACACATTAGTTCCGAAAATTGCCTAAGTGGTGCATGCATTCCGGCCAGAATCGAACCCGCGCCCTTTGAGTCTAGGACATGTGCCATTATGCTACCACAACTTAGTCATTTAATTAGTAATATAATATTGACAGCTGTCACCTGTATGTTACAATAGTTACCTGGTAAATTATGTTACAATAGTTACCTGGTAAATAGTATAACAGTCGACAAACTATAATTCGCTGTACCACAAGCTGGATACCGTTTCCAAAATCGTAAAATATTCGCACCAGCATGTCGCACTGTGTACTGTCAACACTCACCACTATACCGAATTTGTACTGCCTACAATAATATCTGCCACGAGCGCGATATTTTCAATGCATCGGTTAAGCACATCAAGAAATTTTACACTCCTTTTTAATTATTTAATTAACTTCATTATTTTTTTTTCTTTTTTTTTTTCTAAATTAATATGTACTCAATGCCTTTTGTATAATGCATGATGTGTTCGCACCAAGAAGGCCAGTCAGCAAATATATTATCTGTATTCTAGTTTTGTTTAAAAGTCCACCAACTCAGCTTGGCCTGGCGAATCAAACTAAAAAAAAACCAGTTATTTATCAAAGATATTTGCAATTGTTGATTGGGCCTGTGTGTAGATGTGAGGCGTGCGGGCGTCGCTTCTTCTGGGCGACGGGGCTGCGCGCGCACGCGGCGGCGCAGTGCTCGCGCGTCGCGCTGCCCTGCTCGTGGCCGGGCTGCGGCCGCGTCTTCCGGCAGCCGTGCCGCCTGCGCGAGCACGCGCGCGCCCACACCGGCGACAGGCCCTACGTCTGTACATTCCCAGTGAGACACTTTACTTTATATCAAATTGCATATAGTTGAAATAATATTGTTACGAGCTACAGGACTCGAATTAAAATGCCGTTGGAATCACTATAGAATTTATTAGAACTATACAAACACGTATAACATAGGTACAAATATAAATAGACACTACTAGTACAAACTGCACGATTCAATAACACTCGCAATGTCCGTCACTATATCGCTCGTCGAATCTACGTCTTGCTCTTATCGTAATCCTCGCTTGACTGCCCCTCTCCGCATTGGGCCATTGCTTTATAATGCACCTGTCAAGCTTCGACGCAATACAATAACAACAAGGATTAGTTCGACACTAATGACGGCCATAAAACAAGTAGAAAAACAATAGCATGTTTTTCTTTATTACAAATTCTAAACATAAAGTAAACAAAGGAATTCATAAATCCGGGAAGGCAATCAACTGCGTTTTACAACAGGCAGCTGTGCGTTTGCCTTTGTCGGCATGTAGCAATATTAAGGATTCCAGTTTTGATTTAAATAGTTTCAATGTACAGACACGTCATGTGAATAGAATTTAATAATATTATAGATATCCTTAGAATTTATTGACATGTTGTTTTAAATAGAAAGCAGAACGAAGAGTTGAAGATGACATATATTAGCTATATAATAAAGAGAGTGGGGTGACCATGTATTTGATTCACTTTCAGTATAAATGTGGAGTTGTGTAAAACTAGAATACCTTTATGCAACATACAAGTTTCAACGCTTAGTTCAGAAGACTAGACTTAATTACATGCGAACGAGATCTGACTCATGTAAATAAATACATTATACCTAAATATAATAATGTGTATGGGACAAGGCGCGAGCAATATATGATACCAAACATTATAAATGATCTCCCAGAGGACCTGTAATCCAAGAACAAAAATAACCACAAATTAATCAAGTATAATCTGAAAAGATTCTATAATGATTCCCAAAGCGGACCATCATGCGCACATGTGCAGTCCTGGGGCTAAAATGAGAGCCATATACTAGAATGATGATAGCCATTACTCGCCTCTGCTCCTATTTCTTAAAATAACAATATTGTGTACACGACTCCCTGTGGCACAAGTAAACCCATGAGGTTTCTGTGCCACAGTTCTAATGTGTTTTCTAAATTCTAATGTATATGGAATGAAATATGCTAACAATATTGGATAATAAATTTAATAAAAAGAGTGCGTGTAACGTTCACACGCGATTGAAGTAAAACTTTTTTACAATTTTTTTTATTTTCAATTTTTTTTTCAAAATTTTTTGACTTATTTGTTTAAATAAACTTTCTATTGACAAAAATATTTGAAAACCGGATGGTACGCCATATTGCGACGCCATATTGCCGTAACGGACTTCCGTTGCATTGTCGTCTAGTTACCTCCTAGTCGCGCCTAAAGAAGTTTTACTTCAAAAAACACGCGTTTCATGAGATCTCTAAACTAGTGCGCACAACTGTATTGGCTTAGGTTGAATCTTAAATTGAGTGCGGCGTGTGTAGAGTTGCAGTTGGGCGTTTCGTTCGGCCAGTAAGCTGTTGCGTCACGCGCGCCAGCACACGGGCGACAGGCGGCACGCGTGCGCGGTCTGCGGCCGCGCCTTCCTGCGCAAGGAGCACCTGCGCGACCACACGATGCGCAGGCACGCGCACCACAACGAGACCGCCACGCACGCCTGCCCAGCACGAGGTGCTTATTCACTTCCAACTCGCTACTTGTCCACGCTTGACTTGATATTCTCGCGGGATTCCCGGTATACAAAACGTTTTAGAAAACTGTCGGAATAGGCTAATTTTTATCAGCCGAACAAGTTCAAACCGTTCTCGGGAAAATTCTCGTGGGATTCCTGGGATAAAAAATATCACACATTTTATTACATAAAATTTGGTGTCCATCAGTGAAAAAACATCGGCACTAGATTTTTTTATTTCGGATTCCCAGGATAAAAAGTATAGCAGATTTTAAGTCTGAGAATTTGCTGTCGATCAGGGATAACTGCATCTAAGTCGGCTCTGTAGTTTTCACGTGAATCCCGAACAAACTGACCAGAAATCTATAAGAATATGCATCGTGTTCTCCATCGTTTATATAGTCCACTAGCTGCGCCCCGCGGTCTCTCCCGCGTGGTGATTGAAAATCGTCATAATTCCAAAATAAAAGAATTTTTCTAAAATAAAAGTAGCCTAAGTTACTCCTTATTACATCAGCTACCTGCCAATAAAAGTCCCATCAAAATCGGACCAGCCATTTCAGAGATTAGCCGGAACAAACAAACAGAGTGACAAATTTTTAAAAAATGTTATTATATATATATATATATATGTATATGTATATATATATACGGTACATACACCAAAATAACATTTAATTTTTTTTTCATATGCATGTAGTAAAAAGCGGTTATTTCAATATTACAAACAGACATTCCAATTTTATAGATAGATTGCAATTTACAATACTCAGTTTTTCCTTATAATGCTAATAAATAATAAAAAATAATATCTACGCTGAATATATATTTCTGCATTTGTAGGTTGTGGGCAGAGTTTTTCGAATGTGAGCACATTTTATTCGCACATGAAAAAAGTTCATAACGAAGATTATAACGCCGATACGACTTCAGTAGCGGTGACTTTAATCACCAGTGAAGACACCACAGGTCAAATTCTGGTAAGTTAACCTACATAGAATAGAATCAGCCATAAATAAACCAATCGTCATGAAAGTTTGAAATCTGCTCTTACATTTTATCGAAAATGAAGTTTTTGATGGACACGAATTAGATATTTAATTGTGAATTATAATTAATTAATCTTATATATAAAAATGAATCGCAAAATGTGTTGGTAAGCGCATAACTTGAGAACGACTTTACCGATTTTGATGAAATTTTGTGTGTGTGTTTGAGTGGGTCCCGGGATGGTTTAGATCCACAATTGGAGCCGGTAGGTGGCGCTGAGATCGGGTTCTAGAATCCTCCTAATCACAGGGAGCGATTTAGGTGATTTTGTTTTTGTGTCATGAAACAAAGTCTTTTAGGAATTCAGAAAATATGGCGGTACGAAGTTCGCCGGGTCAGCTAGTTGTATTATAAAATTTAATTTGCCATTAAGTTAATCGTACTTTAACATCTCTGAGCGTCGTTGCATGCGTAATCGAATCTAATTGTTGATTAGGTGAACTCGGATGGGAATAATAGTGAAGATACAACAAGTTCGTTAGTGGAGAGTGAGTGCGAAGCGGAGGGCCAGTGCGCGCGGACGCACTGCCCGTGGCCGCTGAGGGCCGCGCCCGTCTTGGAGCCAGGTCCTCCCACAGTGCAACTACTCGACGAGGAATCACCGGTGAGGTGCTATCCACAAATTACGTCACACGAATTTAATGATTTTTCCCCCCCGTCCATGTCACATATTTTTTAATTTTACATCATTAAATTATAACAGCAGTTTCGTAATAAGCTTTAAATATATTTTTAAATGTAACGTTTAGGACCCACAATGTCACACTAAGTCGCCTGAATGAGCTAATTTTTATGTATAATACCCACTTTGAAACTCTCCCAAGAAAATTCCTGCGTTATTCCCGGAAGATAAAGTATCGAACCATATCGAAGAAAAGTAAAAAAAAACATGTGCGTCTGGGGACGCCCGACAGAAGTGATAATTTCAAGCCAGACAGACTGGAGCCGTAACGCGTTACGTAACGAAGCGGTTTACCCTCCCATAAGAAATTATCACTTCAAAAAGAATGTAACCTATCGTTTAGACCAGTGTTTTTCAACCTTTTTCATGTCATGGCATGAAGAAATATTTCGCGACCCCCTACCCGTTGCTTTTTTTTCATGTATTTTATTTCGTTTCCTGTTACTCCTGTTACTGTTATCCAAAAATAACAGCATTGATTATCTGTTATTAAATAACATACTGTTATTTAGTTTTTATTGGAACGAAGTTCCTTTATGCGGCTTGCGGTAAAGCCTACATACATTAGCTAGCATAGAGTTCTCGCGAGAACTTCTTGCCTTCACAGCTGCAAGATCTCGCGGACATTCTCGCAAGAATGTGGAAAAGCTTTAAAAGATAACTGGCAGAAATCTTATTGTAACAAAAAGGTTTTGTCTATGTATATCCGCATGCGTCTGCGAGGTCGATAGTAACAGTTTGAGTAGCATTTAGTGAAATTTTGCTAAATTGGTCCACTAAATAAAATCCAATTAAATACTAAACATTATGAATAGATATTAGAGCAATTTTAAATTAAAAATATTCATTTGATTTTGGTCTTGGTCACTGGCATGGAGTATGTATTGGAATATTATCCTCAAAAACAAATATTTGTAATAAACTAAAAAAGTATCCAGGCTTATTACTTTATTTTCAGCACTTTTTACAAATTCGCGCCAATCTAACGTTTAAATGAGTTGATATAGCATGTTTTCCCTAAGAAAAATTGGCAACACAAAAGCCGCGTCCGATTCTTGGCGCGTTTCCGGACGCGTCTCACGCGTCTCGTAATGTGTGCGCATCTTAAATGCTTTTACATTTTGTTACCTTATCATTATTAGGTGCATCTCGTTCTTTCCCGTATAAGTTCTTAAAGTATAAATGAGACACAGATATAAATAAATTAGTAGGTGCGTCTCTTTTTAGCTTAATAACGATTTGCTTAGGTAGAATGAGAGAAAAATAGTAATGAATAGAACACTTGAGAACAGTTCAGGGCTGAATTTCGTACTATAATTATAGTATTTGTACTACAATTTCATGCTTCGTATTATATACTATCCATATCTAACGACAGTACGAAGAAATACTATAATTTCAATACCTTGCCTATATGAATAATATAAGTAGTATTTAAATACCATTCGGTGCTAATCCAACATTTAAAAAAAAGTTCATTGTGATATAATCACGTTGTCTAATCTGTAATCGAAGAATACAGATTATAAATCGTCATCCATGAACTATTTACGGGGAGTTCCCGTGAATTATACTTTTTCTTTTGACATTCTGATTGTTCAAACAGTAAATTTGCATATTGCTGAAGGTCTGATAAAGTTGGAATAGGACTAAATGTTATGTAAACTCCTGTTGATTTAATGTTTAGGTATTTTTAATTCAAAATAATAATGTGAACTATAATTTACAATTACTAACTTTTTAAAAAATTTATGCTATCATTTTCAGCTTACCCAAATCCAACCCTGGAACAGTTTACATTTTGTTAATTCTGTTCTGTTACCTTATAAATATTAGGTGCGTCTCGTTTTAGCCTGTATAAATCATTGAAGTGTAAATGAGACACTGATATGAATAAATTATTAGGTGCATCTCTTTTTAGCTTAATAACGATTTGCTTAGATAGATAAAACAGTTTTAATAGAAGACGTAAATAGGAATTTGTTATTGTTATGTTATGTTATGTGCCTGTTAGCCAGACAACAGGTATTCCGTTCTCGAAATAACAAATGTTATCTTTTGTCTGTGAAAACCTGTTAATAACTGTTGGCATAAATATGCCTCACGCCTAGTACGAGCACGTCCGATGCCGGCCGCCCCGCATAAATGGGAACGCGTTGCTATCGAGTAGCTCTTCGTGTATCTAAAGCAGAAAAACCTAATACTATTGCCTAAAGTTTGATTTTACCAGCGGCTTTAGATATGGCGGACATTATGTTTGGCAAACAAGAGGTCGAAAAACTCAAAAGTATACCTATGTCTGTCTGGCAGTACCATTCAACGCAATATAAGCGGTATGGCGACTGATGTTCGTGATCAAGTCAAAGAAAAAATAAAAGAAAGTACTTTTGTGTCCTTCCAATTTGATGAATCTACGGATATTGCAGACTTTACTGCAGTAGCTTTCCCAACCTTTTGCAACTCCGCTATAGAAGCTTCGCTATAGAAGCGACCCACACGTTGAAAAACACTGGTTTAGACTTTAGTGAAAACTGTTTCTGAATGAGCTAATTTTAATGCACAGTAACAACTTCATACCGGGATAAAAAATATCAACCATTTTAATACATAAAATATGTGATACTTTTTATCCCGGGAATGCCGCGAGAAATTTTCCTGGAGCGGTTTGTAGTCATTCGCATTCATAAAAATTAGCTTATTCCAGCACATTTTTTGTACAACGATAGTTTACACTTTTAAATGTACTCGATGTCCCGATAATCCCACGGGAATTTTAAGTCAAACGTGGGCGAAGTCGCGGGCATATCCTAGTTTTCTTTTTGTAATAATTTTCAGATGGAGCAATCAGAAGGTGCAGAGAGCAACATATATACTGTGCGCAGCGATCTATTTCTACACGGGAATGTATTAATTAACGAAGATAACGAGTAAGTTTTAATACAATGTTTTTAATGACTTTAACATTATTTATTACTATAGAATATACAAATAACCATATATTTTGCAAAGAAAATAATAGAATTCTAGAAAGAATGGAGAAAAAGTTTAGTTTAAAAAAATATCCAAACAATAATAAACAAACAAAGTGAAATGATAGATACTAAATATATTACTTAATTAATAATCTAATATATAATACTAATTATTTAAACTTTAATAGCTGCTCTAAATCTATCTTATTTTTAGTTATTATTAATGATAGCTGTTAGCCCCCAAATAAAATAAATAAAATAAAATAAATCCATTAAGATTGGAACCACCACAAATTTGTTTTCAAACTGTCATAACAGCTAATTGGGAGGCACCACAAATTTGTGGTCAAATACAGATAATTGAATCGAACGTTGAACTGATGCTTTCTCCCTCTAACGACATAGAATTTGTATTAGAATGAAGGAGACAATATAATTCTCTTAGTTTTGGCGCAGCAATTTTGATGGCAGCTGGTAGCTTATGGACAAAAATAATATTAAATTTGGACGCATATAAAATTTAAAAACTTCGTTTAAAAAAAACGACTTCAAAAACGAAAAAACTAAAATGTATAAAATAACTTATTTCTTAAGCTATTATTATTAATATATATTATCTAAAACATCTTAAAGTCGGTGCTTAGTAATTTTCAAAATATAGTAATTTTTATGTTTTACTTTGCACCTACGGGTGGACCTACGAATGGTGGGTGCTGCGGTTCTTAAAAAATATAGGTCCCAAGAACCGGGAACAAAAAAATGTTCGTAAAATGAAAACTACTGGGCCAAACTATGTCAAATTTTTAGGGGACCACATGGCAGCTATTCCGCGTCGAACAAAAAAAGAATCACGTAAATCGAATCATAAATCCCAGAGTAATCGGTGTACATATGGAACGGCGTGAAAATTATTTCCATGAAAAATGTTCATAACATGAAACTACTGGGCCAAACTATGTAAAATTTTTAGGGGACCAATTGGAAGCTATTCCGCGTTGAACAAAAAAAGAATCACGTAAATCGGATCATAAATCACGGAGTTATCGGCGAACATACATAAAAAAAGCAACAAAAAAAAAGATCCCGACGAATTGAGAACTTCCTCCTTTTTTCGAAGTCGGTTAAAAAGGGTTAATGTAAACAATCTACACCCAGGTAGAGCATTTGTCCGTCTTGATAGCTACCACCCCTGGTCTAGAGTATGCTGCCATTACAACATTGAATTGTATTTCGGCATTAGTGGCCAGGCTCGAGTCTCCCTTTATATATAAATATAATAATAAAAACGAAAGCAAGGTAGTTATGCATCCTGCCCCGGGCCGCGTTATCATTGCGAGAACCTAGATGCTGACACTGCCCATTCCCGGTCAAGCGGATGTTATTGTCTAGAGCCCACACAGGTAGCCGGGGATGGTACGATGTCACCGCGGGAGGATGCATGGCGCAGAGAGTCTGCAGCATGCAATAGACCTGCCTACACGCATAGATATTAAGCTTAGAATAATGTCAATAGTTATAAATCGTGTATCAAGTAATTAAAATTTTATAATAAAATTTCTTAATTAAATTAATCTTTTTTATCAATATCGCTCCCCCGATCTTGACTAGGTAGAATTTGTATTTGTGTACAATATCAAGAAAACTATCAATAACTTTTTTTGGTTGTCTGTTTGTTCCTTATCTACGGACTTTTCAATAGATTGATTTATTATCAAATACTATATGCATCTTCAATAAGAATATTCATTTTCTTTGACGAAGATAAATATCTCTGTCTGCCTGTTTACCTGCCATAGCCAATAAAATGAAGGTAGATATAGGACCTAATGGGATCCGAAATCAACGTTAACGAATTCATAGGAGAAGCTAGTATTTTAAAGCAATTTTTCTAAATACATCAGAGTATTAACGTTTGGTACCTACCGACACACTTTTACGTAAAATGTGCCAAGTAAAAATGTCCTTACTGTGGCTAGTATCTATATACTTGAAATCGCTAAGTTTATCCAATTCAATGGGTCTTTGTTTGAAGAATTTAATAATGTTAGCGCGAGACTTGTGACAAAAGTAAAATTAAAGATGCCTGTGCCTTCTCTGGATCTCTTCAAAAGGAACTGTATTTACATGGCTCCTCTTATTTATAACTCTTTGCCAAATAATATTATAAACGCACCCCCAAGAAAATTCACTGTAGTCTTAAAAAAGTGGCTGATCAAGGAGTGTTTATATATTGTAGATGAATTTCTTAAAAAAAGTGCTTGTCGTTATTATCTATATGGAAAAGCTTAGTGATCTATTTGTTATTATTTTTCTTGACATTAATTACTTGTATTTTATCGAAAATTGACTTTGTTTAAATTAGAATATTTATGTTAATTTAATTTTAAAAATGATTTAAATAATTTTGTACACCACTATGTGGTAGAATGTACTGTCCATCTACAATCGTGTAACACCTGTATAAACTACATTCTTGCAAATAAAGATTGAATGATTGTTTTATTAAACTGAATCAAACTGCATTATAATATATATTTTGTTGTTGTTATGTGTTGTATTGTCTACCGTAACTTCACTTTATGGTCCCAGACGGATGAACAGCGCTAGTCCTTGTTGGCTAGCATTATGCTGCGGCTGGGTCCAATTGAGGACTTATTTTGATTCTTTCTCTATTTATATTAACTTAGTTTTTTTGTTCTAAATAAAATATTTTCTTTCTTTCTTATTGATTGATTGATAGATCCATACTTTACGACAGGTTCATAGTGAGCAGGGACTACGCGATCGGCGAGTACGCGGAGAGCGAGGGGCCGGGGGAGGGCGGGGGCGTCGGCCTCATCGACGCCCACCCCACCGTCGACCTCATGCAGGTGAGGTTCACTTACGCTAAGTGCGCATAAGAGTGCGTTGAAGGGTGAGGGAGAGGGGGCAGGGGAGGGTTGGGGCGTCGGCCTCATCGACGCCCACCCCACCGTCGACCTCATGCAGGTGAGGTTCACTTACGCTAAGTGCGCATAAGAGTGCGTTGAAGGGTGAGGGAGAGGGGGCAGGGGAGGGTTGGGGCGTCGGCCTCATCGACGCCCACCCCACCGTCGACCTCATGCAGGTGAGGTTCACTTACGCTATGTGCGCATAAGAGTGCGTTGAAGGGTGAGGGAGAGGGGGCAGGGGAGGGTTGGGGCGTCGGCCTCGTCGACGCCCACCCCACCGTGGACCTCATGCAGGTGAGGTTCACTTACGCTAAGTGCGCATAAGAGTGCGTTGAAGGGTGAGGGAGAGGGGGCAGGGGAGGGTTGGGGCGTCGGCCTCGTCGACGCCCACCCCACCGTCGACCTCATGCAGGTGAGGTTCACTTCTTTTTCTGTTGCGGGGGAAATGCATTTCGCACACTATTGGGTCCTTTGTTAAGGGTTAGACCAAAGCGATGAGAGGTGAGGCCACTGAAGATAGCGCAGCCACCAGAGTCAATCGCAATCAATAATAATGAATTGTGTGTATTTGTAATTTCAGGAGGAGTTGATGTATGGAGATGCGGCGGACGAGACGTCGTTCAGAGTGTTCTTTTTGAACGGAGAAGAACTCACATAAATTAGGATGCAAATTAAGGTAAACTATTTTCATTTTCATTTCAGTCTTCTATTCTGTGCACTTTTTTCTTGTGTGTGTATCGACATATTAATATAACGATTAAATATTTCATTTTTATACATTAATGATAGTAAATTCGTGTACCGTGCCAGCCCATGTTTCTATAAAAGAAAGTCAAAGATTTTGCCAATCGAGTCCGCGCCACAAAAGAAGTCCCAGAGACGCGGCGCTGCAATCGCCGTACGTAATCCTGCTAGATTCATTGTTGTTTGCTAATCGATAAATCGATGTTGGTAATTACTGAATAATAAATACAAAATACTCCATAATTAAGGCTGTAAAATTATTTCCTGATTACTTTAACGAACAAATAGTCTATGGAATAGCGGAGCTGTCATTCTTAGTTCCTTTTTTTCGTAGGACTACTTTCGTGGCGTGGACTTTTAACGGCGTTCATTGTACAATGTTGTTTCGTTTAAAATCTAGATGGCGCTTTTCGGCGACAGCAAAACACATTGGAAATACGGTTGTTGAAGCCATACGAAGAGAAATTTCGACTGCAATTATTATTCTCCAAAACATTAGGTATCTGCAAATGTTAGAATTTTATTTAGGCTAAGGGTAGAAGAGGGTAAGACAAGAACTAAGTTCAGGGTGCAATATTGTTTTATAAATGTTAAGGCATCACAGAAAAATACTCTGAATGATAATCACCTAGTATGAAACGTAAATTTGCAAAGCTGAGTTTTCTATGTGACTGGATGACGTCATAGGTCATTCTTATTTCGCATTTGACATTTATTATTTTTATTGAAAAGTTATCAAACAAGCAGATGGCTTACCTATGGTCCGTTCCTACATATTACCGGCCGTTCGTTGGCCTTGCTATCCGTTAAACTCCTTACAAGCAATGTCAAAATTCAACCAATGGTAACGAGGCAAGTGAATCTATATTAAGAACCAGCTGCTAATGGAAAGCGGTTATTGTCGCCCATAGACATTTGCAACACTAGGGGCGAAGCCAATATTATATCAGCCTTTAGGATGGTGTTAAAGCGCCATCTAGCTCTTTGCTAATGATAGTCGCCAACATCTTTTTGACGATCGTTAACAGACGAAAAGAGTTAGATGGCGCTAAACTACGGTAAAACAGCGTGAAAGGTCGGTAACTCACAGCGACGCCATTACATTCATAACATCACATTCACCACGCCACATAATAAAATCAATAGTATTAATAATTTTTTTTATGTCTTTAACTTAATTAAAACAGACAAAATCAATCATCAAGGCTTATCAGATATGTTAGATAATATTATTCGTCATATGCATGCTGTCCCACACCGCCATGCCACCGGGAGCCTACGCGAAAACAGATGAAATAGATAAACCAGACAAGAGGAGGGGATAGAGTGTTTGGGACAAGTAAATGGAATAAAGATGAGGGAGGGGAGGAATTGGACCATCGGGACGTACTCATCGTAGATAACACGATCGGCCTTAGCTCGTTTCTTGCCTTTTCACGCTGATACTCTGTGATATTATGGTTTCATATTGACCGAGCTGGCCTTAAGAAAAACCTAATCAGGTTCATATTAAAGGTCTTCATATGTTTGTTTTTTGACTCGTCGTGCCACCGTCGCGTGTGGCTCGTGCCACCACCAGCCACACGCGTGCAGCGAGTCCCTACAAAATGTATGAAAAAGCGTGTGAACTGGTTGTCGTTGGCCACCGGTGGCCATGTTACGTTTTATCACTGGGCGATTGTCATTGCCTAGTATTTTAAAGTATACATTATTGACTGATTTTCTGGATTCAAATTATTTTTGAGTACTAGAACTTTTACTTGGCTTCGCTCACATAAGCTTTGGTCCCGTCGTCCGCAATCGGCTAGATGACTTTTTTTTTACATAAAAAGGTAAAATACAAATAAAAACAGTTTATTAATTTAATATGAAAATCTAGTGTCAAAAATAATTTTAATTCCCTCACAATAATAAATGTGCTATTTGACTTCTTCTACTTGTTTAAAGTATCTCAGTTGAATTGACTGTCCGCTCCCCTATTGAGATGCTTTCATCTTGCAGTACGTCGCGGTCTCACATATTATGTGAAATATACAAGTAAAAGGTGTCAAACAACGCATTCATTAATATTTAAATAGTAATTAAAGCTATTTTACTCGCGATATTTTAAAGTAAGATGGTATTTTAAAACATGTTATATTTGGTACCTATAAAGTGTTGATGTCCATTCTTAAAGGCGCATCTACATGAAATCTTATGAAACCTCCACCATATCTCATATTTACGGTCGTGAATTAGGAACAAAAACCTTTCATATTTGTATGTACTCTACACTCTTAGATTTAATATCATAAATCACTGTTTCAAAATATATACATTTTATAATATAGGTACGTTGCGTAAAAAATCTTTTAGTTTTCTCTAAACCATGTCTCCTTCTAGTTAGCTTTGTAGACTTAAATAGCACATTGCGTTTGGCGCGGGCTATGACAATAATTATTCCGATACGAAGTATATAGATAGATAACACTTTATTGCACACCAAAATATACAATTACAAAAACAGACCATGTTTACAATATTTTCTAGGCAATACAACAGGCGGCCTTATCGCTCAAAGCGATCTCTTCCAGGCAACCTAAATAACAGAGATTGAATCAGGCGAAATAGGTGGTGCAGGAAAAAGGCAATAGATACACAATACAAAAATACTCAACTAATTTAAGAAATAAATATACAAATACATACATACATATATACATAGTCATATATATACAATAACACATACGTTATTATAATAAATAAATGTCTTAGCATTATTATATTAGTAAATCAGAAATAGGGAATAGAAATAAATAATTTACTAAGGAGTTTCGCTTGTCTTATAAACCAGGGATAATACAACATGTACTGTTTAGACTATTTGTTTCTTGTGTCATTTTGATATAGTTACCCAATGATAAGGGAAATATGGCTAATTTACCTGAAGCTCCTGACCCTGGTGCGAACCACGGACGGGAGGGAGGGATTCTTGTGGCATCCTGACATGGGCTTACTACGGCCTAGGCTGCTTGTTCAAGAGTACAAAGCCTCTTAACTTCAAAGAATTCAAGACAGAAGTGTAGTTTTACACAAGGAACAAAATTGTTTATAAAACAAAACTAGTTGTTTGTATAAGGCTGAAATTTGGAATAATACCCTTCTACTCAGGTACACTGGTAAGACTTTCTAAATTGTAACATGCATAGATTTTAGTGAACAACAAAAAAAATGCCATTTTTTCGTATTCGCCCATTTGTTATGAAGCCCTCGATATATATATATATATATATATATATATATACTAGCTGACTCGGCGAGCTTCGTACCGCCTTATTCAAATAAATTAATAAACAAACAAATTGAGAAAACATGGGAAAGGGCTCATAGAATTTGAAAAATATATAGCCTATAACCATCTACGATTAATTCCGCGTCGACTGGTTGTGGTTTCATGATGATCGGTCCAGTAGTTATGAGTTTACCTCGGACAATATATATATATATATATATATAGATATATATAGATAAATAGCCATAAACCATCTAGGAAAAATTTCGCATCGAATGGTGGTAGTTTCATGTCGATACGATCAGTGGTTTAAGCGTGATTGAGCCTCAAACGAACACCATTTTCATTATATATATATATATATATATATATATATATATATATATATATATATAATATAAGAAAGATGTAGGATGGTCGGCTGGCAAGTGAAACAACACTTACGAGTTTTTTTTATATATATATATTCAATATCACGTACAATTAAAATTAAATTAATCAGAGCGTCTTGCGTCTTGTGTCGTGTGTACGTCGTCCATTCGTCGAATCTTCTGCTCGCTCTTTCACTCGTTATCTCTTTCACACTGGCTTCGTTCAGTAAAATCATCTTACATTCATCAAATCATGCGTTCAAGATACATTCATTCCCACATTCGGCCGTCCTGCATCCTCGTCTGTTCTCAGACATTCATCTTCATAACACTACATCATCTCACAACATCATAATAAAAGTTACACAAAGAATACATAATTAAACATCATAGAAAAACATCAAGTTATACAAATTCATAATCGTTGACAAAAGCTATATAACAATTTTGCAAGTACAAAGTTATACACAAACATCTTATAACACAAAAAATTTCTTTATATAAACAAAACACATCTTATGAGAAAAGATATCAGGGCATCATAAACACCTAAAGTAAAATAACATAATATAAGTACTAGGGTTCATGACAACTTTCACTCATCCTTTCATACTATCATCTTAAACTCATACTTACTGTTTACTTTTAGTCACTCATATAGTCAGGCCACTTTTTCATAAGGTCAGCGGATGTAGTAGTCTTGTTAGGGCCTTCAACTTGTGAGTCAGCCTTCTCGACATTATACCTATTCTTTCTCTTGACCTTTACTACTCGATATGGTCCCAATAACTTTGGTTTCAGCTTCATTCCCGTACCAAACTGAGTCCTTTTTACACCTACTAGATCACCTTCCTTGTATACACTACATTCTTTCATCTTCTTATTATAATTTTTTCTATTTTCTTCTTGTACTTTAAATATTTGTTTCTTTGCTTCTTTTCTAAGTTCTTCTCTACTATCATTGAAGCTCTGTCTTCTTCCGTCAGCAAGTTTAGCAATTCAATATCTTCCTTCCGCCTCATCTTTGTTCCAAAAAGTAATTGAAATGGAGTGCTATTTATGCTCCTGTGGTAAGTACTATTAAGTGCTCTTTGAACTCTACTTACTAACTTATACCACAATGTAGGTTTCTCAACTGAAAGTTTAGTTAGTACTGAAATTATGGTTCTGTGAACTCTTTCAACCTGACCATTTCCTCTTGGTACACCTGTTGTTATTTTTATATGCTCTATTTCTTCTTGTTTACAATACTGCATAAAATCATTACTCGTAAATGCAGTGCCTCTGTCTGAAATAATCCTTGTAGGGTTACCAAACACTTGTTGATGAATCTCCAGCTTATTCAACACTTCTTGAGTAGATGTACTCTTTGTAGGGAACAACCATACAAACTTGGTAAATGCATCAACAACAGTCAATATGTAATTATACTGCTTACGTGTTTCTGTAAGTGGTCCAATGTGATCCACATGAAGTGTATGTAATGGTGTATCACCTTTTTCTATGGGATTTAAAAATCCTTCTTGTTTTCCTTCTTTACGGGATGCCAACAGACAAGGTATGCATGTAGAAATAAAATCTTCAACCTTCTTCTCTAATTTTGGCATATAATAATCCTTACTTATCAATTCTATAGTTTTCTTCTTTGAAAAATGACCATTATCATGTGCACTCTTGATAATTTCAATTTCCATCTTCTGTGGTACAACCAAACAATGCTCTGGTCCCTTGCAGAGTAGACCTCCTTGTAGATAAAAATCATTGTATTGTTTTTCATCTTTCAGAATATCCATAATTGCATTTAATCCATTGTCACTCTCTTGGGCACGTCTTAAATCACTATGCAGATCTGAAAATATGAGATTTACATATGGGTTTCGGCTTAAAGCATCTGTGTGTCTCATTTTTGAACCCTCGCGATGTTCAATAGTAAAGTCATAATCCTGTAGGAACAATATCCATCGTGCCACTCTTGTAGACATTGCTAGATCTTTTTTATTCAGCGTCATTTGAAAAGCTTTACAGTCTGCGACTATCTTAAAATGTTTTCCGTACAAATAGTGTCTAAACTTCTTTATACTTTCAATTATGGCCAAGGCTTCTAGCTCATAACTTGTATATTTGTTCTCAGCATCAGTTGTTCGCTTACTCATATAATGTACTGGGTGTAGTTCACCATTGTCATCTTTTTGCAATAATATAGCCGCATATGCCATACATGAGGCATCTGTATGAAGCTCTGTTTCTGCTTTCGGTTCATAAATTTTCAATACAGGTTTACTCGCCAACTTTTCTTTAAGCATATTGAAAACTAGTTGATGCTCATTGTTAAATTCAAACTTCTTATCCTTTCTTAGCATATCAGTAAGAGGTTTTGCTATCAGCGCATAATTTTGTATATATTTTCTGAAATAGGAACAAAGTCCTAAGAAACTTTGAAGTTGCTTCTCATTTCTAGGCTCAGGAAATTTAATGACAGCATCTGTCTTCCCTGGCGATGGCATGACTGATCCTCCTTCAATGACATGTCCTAAATACTCCACTTTTCTTACTAATAATTGAGATTTCTTCCAATTTATTTGTAATCCGTACTCCATAGCCAATTGTAGCACTTCTCGCAATCTTGCAACAGCTTGAGCCTCATTTGTAGCTGGAATTAGCAAATCATCGATAAATATTATGACAATACCCCTCGTTATCAAGTCTCTAAATATTATTGAAATATATCTCATAAAAACTTTGGGACAAATTGACAATCCAAAAGGTGCTTTTAAAAATTCATATTGGCCGTTCATTGTAACAAAAGATGTATACTTAATAGAATCCTCGCTGACTTTCAAATGAAAAAATCCATTCTTAAGGTCAAGTGCACTAAATACTCTCGCAGGTGCCAGCTTGTCTATATGTTCATCGATGATGGGTAGTGGGTACTCATCCTTCAGTATTTTCCTATTAATCAATCTATAATCAACACATATTCTTAAGTTTCCATCCTTTTTTCTGACAAGAACAAGTGGGCTAGCATATTCAGAAAAACTTACCCGAATCACTCCTTGTTCCAACCATTCTGTAACCTGTTTGTTCACTTCGTCCTGTTCCTTTGATGAAATGCGTCGCGGTCGTTGAGCCACTGGGATTTGTGATTTTCAACTCAATTGGAGCCTCCTTGGTTTGACATGGCTGATACTCATCTACTAACCTAGTCACTTCATTTCTCACATCTTCATTCATAACATGACCTACAATATCAACAGAACATGGAAAACAATTCACTTTACACAACCAATCATTCGGTTTCATCCATACAGAACCATCTTTCATGACTGTAATAACATTTTGTAAAAGCTCATGCCCCAATATCACTTTAAATGGTATACTGTCTCTAGGAATCACATAGAATATTACATCATGATACGTACAGGCGTCGATTTCAACACTAGTTTTTAACTGTTCACACGACATTACTTTAGATAGACCTAAACCGGTAAGAACTATATTTTCGTTTTTGAAACATGTCGGAGAGCCTATTTTTTCATAATAGTCCACGGTTATTAAGTTAATTTCGCTGCCACTATCTATTAGCGCATATATTTCGTTATTGTTACACATCTTTACTAATTTCAAAGGTTTTTTTAACATTTTACAATCTTTGTTTACTTCTAAAATGTCAAATTCGCCGCCATGACATTTTTCGCGCGCCATCTTGCTCTCTGGGCCAGTCATCGCGTACGCAGTGCTGCCAACCTCGTCATATTGGTTTTCTAAACTCGCGCTCACGCCGTCTTGTGTTGTGGCGATAAAACTGTGCTTAGGTTGCCGCTCCGTTTCCATACTGCCAACTGTAGTCGATGACTTTGCCTTTTCCGGACATTTCGGAGAAATATGGCCGAACTTGTTGCAATTGAAACATTTCTTTCCTTGCATCTTTTTCGGACAATCTTCACTTTTATGATTTTTCTCTCCACAGCTATAACATCTAGTTTTGACTGACCATTCTTTTGTATTCATATTTTTGTCTTTTTGTTTCTCGTAAATAGGTTCCTTCTTCATTTTTTCCTTAACAGTCTCGTAAATTTTTCTTTTTTCTTTTAAATCTGTGTACGATGTGACACCGTATAACATTATTTTGTTAATTTCCTGATCTTGAATTCCGTCTATTATATATTTAATGGCCACGTAGTCCGCCATTTTGCCTCGGCGTCCTAGCTCTTTCATGGCAAACATGTAGTCAATGCATGATTCATTTGACTTTTTCTTTCTTGCGCTCATCATTTCATGTATCGTTTTCGCATCTATGATGTCAGGGAACTCTTTAGAAATTGCAAGTTTTAGCGTTTCCCAACATTTGAAGGTTTTTTCAGAATTAAGCCATAATGCTGCCGTACCTGTCAATGATCGCCTCGCAACCAATAACCGTTGTGTCTGCGTCCAGTCAAAAATGTCTCCATTGTCTTCAATATCTTGGATCCATTTCGTGACAGAATATGCTTTATCCTTTCCATCAAATTTTCTTACAATGTTCTCCGTAAGGTGAAACATACCAACACGCGTCGGCAGATCGAGCATACAATCATCGTCATCAAAGGATTGACTTTTAGTTCTTCGTCTAGCCATCCTCGCTTATTTATCCGTTGTAATCGTCGTAAAACAAAGAGATAAATTCGTCTTGCTCGCTGCGTTGCGTAGATATATTCGTATATTTTGCACCTTAACGCGTCGTTTGATAATTACTTCGTTTTGAACACACAAATAACGCGTTCTTCGTATCTTCGTTTCTCCGTGTATCGTAATGGCGTCGCAATGGCTTGCCTTGCCGATCGATGTGTCTATCCCGGACGATGCTCCCAAAAACTGTAGGATGGTCGGCTGGCAAGTGAAACAACACTTTTACGAGTTTTTTTATATATATATATTCAATATCACGTACAATTTTAAATTAATCAGAGCGTCTTGCGTCTTGTGTCGTGTGTACGTCGTCCATTCGTCGAATCTTCTGCTCGCTCTTTCACTCGTTATCTCTTTCACACTATGGCTTCGTTCAGTAAAATCATCTTACATTCATCAAATCATGCGTTCAAGATACATTCATTCCCACACACATATATATATATATATATATATATATATATATATATATATATATATATATATATATATACACACACACACACACACACACACACACACACACACACACACACACACACACACACACACGCACGCACGCACGCACGCACGCACGCACGCACACACTTTTTGTTGTTTTGTTTGAACAGAAAAAGTCGAAATTTTCAGTATTTTTTGACGGGCTCAGTAAAAGATTTTCGTATCGAGGGTTACAAAAAAAGCATTAAAAGTACTGAAAAACTTCGACTTTGTTCCTTTTATTTTTTTGTGAGTAGTTTATATAAACACCACATGTGTGTGTGTGTATATGTAATTATATACACACACACCAGTTGCACTCGGAGTGTCCATTTCTGTCCCCATATGTTCCGTTTTCTTAGTTTTTCTTCTCCACATCGCAGACTTGGTGTGCCGATATTTTTTTATCTTTAAATGTTGTAGTTTCTATACACAATTGATATATACATATTTATGTAAATTTCATAAAGATGAGATCTCTTTAAAGATCAACTTTCTCGTGTATGTGTAATCAAAACTGATGATAGAAATTAACTGTATGTAGTGTGTCTATACTATACTCTATAGAGTTAGATGTTATAACATAGTATAGAAAAAAATATTTAGTTATTAAGGTATATATAGAATATACATTTATTATAAATTTAAATATGATCTCTTAAAATGCCTTTTAGTTTTAATTTTGACATAAAAATGTATTATGATATATAAAATTTTGAATGAATGTGATATATAAAAGTTTGTTACTTATATCGTGAAATTTTGAATATTGTGGAATTGTGAATTTGCATGAAATGTAAAATTAGATATGTAATTGTGTTAAGTAGATATATAAATTTACATAATACATATAGATTGTATGACAGAGTTAATGTTAAAATGGTAGGCAAAGAACTGATAATGATTAATAGTCTGACGGTAGATATAGAAAAAAGAAAAAATGATTAACCAATATTTCATCTTTCATTATTGGGGTCCCGACATTTCATGTCAAAAAAGATACCCTTATGGTCGTAAGTAGACAGACACGTGTATAAGGGTATCAAAAAAGATACTCTTATACTAGTGTCTGGCTACTTATCTGTATACAATAATTTATTATCGCTATATGAAAGGAAAACACGTAGAAATCTTGTCTACAAATAAATGACGTCAAGCTGATAAAGAGATATTTTTGAATACCGAAAAAGTGACCTGAAAGAGAAAATTTTACTATTGAATATATATAATTTAATACCCTCATTTTTTATGTTTCAATAAGAAAGAAATAAAGAAAAAAAATATTTATTCAGTACTACTTACACACCAAAACATACTTATAAATAAGACAATACAACTGAAATGAAGTTCTGAATCGGTCCTAACTCAGCATGATGCTGGTTGGCAATAAGATTTTCCTAAAACAAAATACAGCTAGCGGCCGTCGAATGTTAGGGCCATCTACTCGAAATTAATAATCAAGTGAAGTTGTATATCGCGAATAACACTTAATTGACATAATTGTATTTTAATAATTATGTATATTTCATAGAGGAACTCTCCATGCCCGAATTGCACACGACCACTTTTTTTTATGTTGAGGTGGGAATACTTCGATATTTCTCCAGCCAACCATCAGAAGCGGGATATAGACGCCAAAAATGTCTGTTTAAAATGATTAGACAACTACCCTCATACCCGGAAATTTATTTCGACTTGTATGTCAAAGTAAGTTAAAGGGGGTAAATAAATGACGAATCACAAAACAGTTGAACTCTTTCTGATCACTAACTGCAGCACCCAAATTCAGGTAATGGATAAATAGCCTAATGACGTATGAGTATTCAATCCAAAAGCATAGTTACTCAATGTTAGTTTTCAATTAATTGTATTTTAAATATGGTTTATTATTTTATTATAATAATAATATTTAAATCTATATGTAATTGAAAGTAATTTCGCATAGTTACTCAGGAATATATGCAGGTACGTTAAAAATTAAAAAAAGATGACAATAGAAAACTGTCAGCTTTATGTCATATTCACAAAGATAAATAGCGTAGTTGACAGTGTAATTATCCGAGTCTTTTTATCTTCTTACAAAACGTCGATGGCTTCCAGATTTTGTACGATTCTAGTATGTTATGACGTATTTTTATATCATATTTATTATTGTTTAATGCTCTTTTAAAATTAAAATAATTATAACAGGGTTTATATTTTTATATTGCCAGCTGGTTTATATGATTTAGAATTTATTGTAGAATGCATAACCTACCCAAATATTTGGGCGATGTAAGCTTCATTCAGCCTTTCGGTCACTTGGGATCCGACCAGCCGTTTTTTCATATTCTAAAAAAACATTAAAGGCATTTGACCCACACAGACTACGAGTTATTTATGTTTGATAGAATAATGTCGTTTTATTATTATTATAGATTTAAATATCAAAATTACCTGTAATCTTAATTGCCGTGGTGTATAAAAAATAATTTTTCAAAAGCAAACGAAACTAACTTTTTATTAAATTGTTAATTACAACCTTACAATACATCCATGTTTTTAGATTTAGATTAAAAATATAAAAGTTACAACGTTAAAGATTTTTTTTATTGAATCACTATTTTTGTCCCTTACAACAATTCAGATGATAGGTATAATTCTAACAATTATATAATCAATTATAATAAACCATTTACAGCCTTATCCTGGGCATCAACAATGACAACAAATGATATTTCTGATATTCATGCAATAAATTATATTCTATTCTATTCAACAAATTATGACCACGCACACTTAATCTTTTGTTAAATTAAGGTGCAATTAAACATAGTTAAACATCTTGGTCTGTAAGTCCTCTGTATGCTGACGACATGCCGAAGGCCCAATTCTGTTATTTCGATAGTATCAAAATTTCGTATTCTACTAAATCCAGAATATCTTCTCGATATTGTCGCGGCGTAATAATAGTAAAAAAAACGGTGATAATTAGCCAAAATGGCGTTAACCGAAATAAATAATGTTAAACAGAATAACGAATTTAGGAAAACTTACGATTGAGATGATAGTGCGTTATTGAAATCATGTTTTATATATGTATATATAGTACATAGGCAATTATATATATACAACACATTTGTAAAGTGACACCTGTTAAGAAAATTAAAACAGTATTAAGATCGATAAAAAGTATGTCATATCTATAATATAATAAATATGTATAGGGGTCGAATTTGTATAATGAATAAAAAAAAAGTCGCTTGTCTAATTCCGACCAGCAGGTTCTGGCAATACAATTTTTAGATTTTCTTTCCGTCTGTCTATTCGAGCATGACATAAAAACTGCTGATCGGATTTAAATGAAAATGATTATTTTTATTTCGACAAATAACCGGCCATGCCACTTGATTTCAATAAACATTTTTTTATTTAAAACATATTTTAGACCGAAACAGTTAAAATATTATATATAAAGAGACTTATGAAGGCTATGCATTTGAAGGCATTTTAGAATGATCTAAAAGTATATTTTTAAATAATAAAACGTCGATTGGAAATCTAAGCGGCGAAATTCTTGTGGCAACTTCTACATATTTAGGCGTTACGGAGTTTTCAAAGTAATTTTTGTTACTGGGCTATAATCAATGTCATTATTTTTCTTCCATGATATTACTAGCACAAGCTAGTACTTAATTAATTAATTAGTTTCATAATATTTTACACATATAGATTAATACAAATGCATCTCTATGTACCAAATATTATGTAAAAGCGCATAAACGCCCTATTACAGGGCTTTGGCTCCCCAGTTATACTTACAAGTAATTAATGAATTATTTATTTATATATCTTTTTGATTGATTTACTAATTTTAAACAATCAAATTAACATTTAATGTGACTACTGTATATATATATATATATATATATATATATATATATATATATACTCGTATATTTGCGTTTGTCTATACTATATAGGTGAATTTTTCAAGAGGGTTTTCAGGACCAAATCCTAAATGATACTTAATATAATATACACTCGAAGGAGTGTCGGCTGATTTTGACAAAAACTAAAGTGGTATCCGCCTAGTGGTAGACTCCTTTGAGTATTTTTGCTATTTCATATAGTTCAGGATATGGACCTGAAGGCCCACTTGAAACATTCAACCTATGATTTTTATATAATGTAAATAAACAATATTTTTTTCAATATATTACAAGGTTACATTATCTAATGTGACTTATTTTTAGAGACTGTTTGTTGAAATTGTATACCAGATGGATAGTTATAATTTTCAAAATTATTTTTTATATTAAGTTTTTATTTGGTTGTTATTTGTTTTGTTTTACAATAGGATTAAATATGCCTACGATACGCGAAAAGGTCTCCCCCACTTGTCGGCACAGTATAGACATGCTAAGTCAAACTTAAATTAATCACATATCATAATTATTATTTAGTTTGTTATTAATCATTATTTTAAAGGGTTGCTTTGTGTTTAAATGCAGATTTTGCTATAATAGTACCTAATAAATGTTTTCTTAAAGCATTAGGTTTTTTATTTGTTCCACTTCGATATCTCAGCAATTTTTTCAAGATGTTAACGATGACAAATTCTACTCAAAATAATACTAAAATTATTTTTATTTTCTGGTGTCAAAATTAAGTAATGAAGTATTAATAAGCTTATCGTAATGAAGTATTAATTACAACCATTAATACTAATAGTTATTTTTTCTGACTTACCTGTAGTCATAATCCACATTCACAGATATATCAAACCCGCTTAAGTATTTCTACTGCATAGACGAGTCGGCTATGCTGTCCGTTCCCCAAAAATGGAAGACAATTATAAAAAATACTAGCTGACTCGGCGAACTTCGTACCGCCTTATTCAAATAAATTAATAAACAAACAAATTGAGAAAACATGGGAAAGGGCTCATAGAATTTGAAAAATATATAGCCTATAACCATCTACGATTAATTCCGCGTCGACTGGTTGTGGTTTCATGATGATCGGTCCAGTAGTTTTCGAGTTTACCTCGGACAATATATATATATAGATATATATAGATAAATAGCCATAAACCATCTAGGAAAAATTTCGCATCGAATGGTGGTAGTTTCATGTCGATACGATCAGTGGTTTAAGCGTGATTGAGCCTCAAACGAACACCATTTTCATTATATATATATAGATATTGCTTCTATTAGACCGCTCTACAAATAATATAGTTGTAACAGTTGTACACCAATACAAAAATAAATTTAGAGATTTACAACTATATATATTTATGCACAAAGAGTGGTCTAATCGCTAAAAGCGATCTCTTCCAGACAACCCCAGAACCCCAAATTGTTGGTAAATACAGTGTTTTTATATATTATATACTATTTACCTTACTATTGTTAGAATATTGATCTTGAAATTGTATCCTTATAGCTCGATTGAGCTAGATAGTGTTTATACTAAATTTGATACAAGTTCAATTTTAATCTAATTTTTTGCATCAAATTCAATCTGGGTATATTGCAAACAATGGATTGAAACACTTGAATTAATCTCCCACCATTTATTATTATCACAACACGAAAACATGTATCTTGTGCAGTGCTTTTCAATCTTTGTGAATACACGGCCCCTTTACAGGTTGAAAAATTTTGGCGACTCCCTTGGGCCATAGACAGACAAAAAGCTAGTAATTTAAATGACTACGATTATGTCTTTCCCTATTTTGTTGTTTATATTCATTACTACGGCCTATAATCTGCAAAAAGCTGCTAAGCTTAGAAAGTACTTAGGTAAGTACTGCTCTACTAAGTTTATACCTTATACTTAGGTATGAGGTATAAACTTTAATTGCCTTTTCCCTTTTGCCGGCGACCCCCCGAGCAAGGCTTTGCGACCCCCCTCCCCCCCTAGTGTCGCGACCCACAGGTTGAAAACCACTGATCTAGTGGATATATACATTTTATTTATATATTATAAACAGTTATAACTTCACTTTTCTAAATTAGAATTTTGGGGCTTGATAATATTATACAAAAATTCCCGCCAATATATAATTTAAACATTTTGTATTTTCATATCATACCCTATCCGAGCCGAAGTGAAGTGAAGTATGACATTTGAGTCTTACATAAACACCGAATTCTTATAAGGGAAGCATAAAATTAATCTTTTCCCTGTCTTAAAAGGAAATCATATTCTGTCACTTAATCGTAAACCTCCCCGTTCAACGGACAAGATAATATTTATGGATTTGTGGTGTTATGAGAATTGACAAAGTAATAAACAAGTAATATAAGGGGATCTGTGGATTGGTTACGTGGCGAAAAATTGAAAAGATGAATAGGGGCCACAATGGGCAGGGATCAAAGTCACACGACAAAACGTGTGTCATTTAGTGAGTTTGTTAGTTATAGAAGGACTGTATAGTCCCTATAAGTATATTTGAGAAAAGGTGGAACAAAAGGTCTACATACAATAATAAATAATAATACTAATTCATTTTTATATGTTATTTATGTAACTGGTTGGTAAGCCTTTGCTTGTATCTTTATACATAATCCACATCTAAGGCCCTAATCTAAATAGAGTAAACACCTACTAGACAGCCAGAATACTACTAAACTAGTTGCAAAAAGACCAACAAGAACAACATTTACACAACTGCACAATAAACTTAGGTAGGTTAGGTCTTCTATTATCTTGATCCGTACTCAAGTCATTGAGTTATGTAAGTACGGCAAAAACTATCTATACTTACGCAGTAATAGATATTAGACTTTTCTTATAGACACCCGAAGGCGGCAACCAGTCAGCCCGATCATATCTTGTCAATCTTAAATTACTTATATTAGGTACGTATAGAACCTTTCACGTTTATATTATTTGTAGTGTATGAATAGTTTTAAGTCAAGTTATAGTTAGTAAGACAACTTTTTAACAGTACCAATTAGCTTTAGTTTTGACTTTGAAAAACTGTCCGTTGTTTGATCAAACACCATTGGCGTGTCGACTTGCGTTAGGCAAGTTGTGGCTCGTAGTTCGGAATATTGCCGTAGACACTTTATCTCGGCATAACGCTATCGCCCATAGTATAGTATACATGATAATCACGCCAATCAGCGCTAGGCCTGCGATCATCCCGGCGCGTTTCCCTTGTTGCCAGTCCAGTACTTCGTATATAAATGGGTTTCCATTTCTGAAACAAGTTCAGATGACACTTCTTTATTGTATGTAGACTTAAATACACATAAAGTTATAAAATAAGGGTAATGTTACAAAAGCGAGCTTAATTCCAAAATACTTTTTTTTACACACACTAATGAGTGCCGAGAGGGAAATAAAATATAGGTTTGTGTCAGACGAATAAAAATAGGTCTAACCACACAAAATTTTGTACATAAAGTTTTATGATTAAAAATAAAATAATATTAATACACTATTATATTACCTATATGCACTATGTATACCTCGAAAGCGTCTCGTGATAAAAATAGTTAATTATTTGATGCATAAATTGATACCTACCTAACATTTTCACTTTTTTGTGTACCAAACTATACACTCAAGATGTCGAATCTAGATGATGATATCGAAATGGTAACACCCATAAAGGTCCCACTGCTGGTCTTAAGCCTCCCACTATAGGGGAACGGACAATATACCCGCCACGCTTGTCTAAGGCGGCTTGGCAGGTTGACACATCAGTTATCTCGATGTGCAGGTTTCATCACCATGTTTTCCTACACCGTTTTTAGCACGTGGCAATTTCCGTGAAGAAGAAGGTGAAACAGTGGGCGGGCGAAATTATCACTTAGAATGATCTCTAGGATAGCTAACTTAAACCGTATGATGATATGGACGTATCCAGCAATTAGACGTATATAATCCGTGCCTATTTCGGAGGAACGGACTGTATATCCGCTAGGCTAGCTAAAAGTGTGCACGGCTTTCGAGCGACGGACACTTTTGTCCTGATTTTTCATGTTCCATAAGCATACATTGTAACACGGTAGGGCAGGATGATTATCCAGTCATTATCCAATGAATGCATGATTTCTGAGATTTCGTAACCGCGTAACCACCAAGACGAGAAGTATTACGGTATACGTGACATTGAAAATTATTATTAAGTTACTTAGCGGAATGGTAATAATATCGATTTCAAAGTCATGTTACATGAATCATCAAAGGCTTTTCCGTTTGTTAATTTAAGATAATATTTTCCTACTGATGTCACCGAAACATCATGCCCTATTTGTCATTTAACACAATTAATATATAGATAAAAGATTTGTATCTTTATTGATCATTAAAGCTAACTAAACTTTTGTAGTTATTAATAATCAAATGGACTTTTAAAAGTTATCGTTGCATTCTAGTTTGAAACAATTTGATAAATTGAACGATTAATTAAGGCGAAATGTGATAGGTTCAGAACTGAAAGTTGGGTATGGCAGAAGAATCATGCAAGTAAGATAAACGCAATCGAAATGAGAGCTTTGAGAAGTATATGTGAGTTAAGGATGAATGATATTATTACAAGGAATAGTGGATATAATAGGGAACGTTGTGGATTAAAAAATATAATAACAAAAGTTGAAAAAATAATGTTAAGGTGCTTTGCGCATATAGAAAGAAGAATTGTTAAAAATAGAATCACAAAACAAGTGAATGACAGCATTGTGAATGCTAGAGTTGGCACCGGTAGCCCGCGACGTACACACCATGATCAAATCAGTTAAAAAGCGTCTTAAATAAACGTGCATATATGAAGAGGTTAGTGAAAATAGATGAACCGAATGTTGTTTGCCAGGATCGTCGCAAGTGGAGATGCATAGTCTCTGCCTATCTCCATGGGAAACAGGCATGATAATATATATGTGTGTTTAATGTTAATAGGTCGACTTTATTACAGTACAGAAGGGTAGCTATGTATAGGTAACTTTAGGAGGTTTTCGGCAACGTTAGGAAGTTGGTAGACTTCCTAAAGAGCTGGGCTGGATGGAATAGTCACTCTTCCACATTTGTAAGCAAAAAGGCTCGTCGTCCTCGTCGAATTGCGGAAACTGTTCGCGATCAGTAGACGAAGAAAATTGTTAGGATGATGATATTCAATATTCTAACCCGTCAGTGCCGCCAGCAGCGTAGTAGATGGCTGTGAACGTGACATACCACAACGCCACCCCCAGAGGTTGGTAGATATGGAGCATAAGAACTGGCGTTCGGGACAATGCCAGCTCGAGCAGTGCAATCACCGATATGACGGCATGAGAGGATATATCTAATGCGAACATGCTCCATGTACAGTCCTCCCAATAGGAATCTGGAAAGAAAGCAGATTTAAAATATAAGAAGAAAGTAGATAAGTAAGTATTACTTGTTTTGATATGTCGTTGAAAAAAAGGCGGTTCGAAATTATACCTAAAAGAAGGCCCACGTGTATATAATTTTGACAGACACATCACTGCTGAGATGCATCGATGCGTTAGTTAAGGCTAGAAATAATAAAAACATTTAAATATTTGTAACGAATTAAAATATCTAATTTGATTTGTCTACGTTGTATTATATACGCGATTACGTTACGCAACGATGATCGGATGTAGAGGCAGCATAATACAAATAGTAAAATATAGAAACACTAGATAAAATTAAATAATTCAAAACACCACTTGCGATTTTTATTTTGTGCGATTAAATATGGAAATGCCACAATAATTATGCAACAGAATGAGTAAGATACTCGCAAAACAAAAAAGCCTTTTCGTAGTTATCCTTACGAATACTCTTTTGCCCAAACAAACGAATGAGATGATAATCTGTAAAGTTGTAATGTGGCGCAGCCTATTATTTTTCGTTCATTTGTAAATACTTTCTAATCTGGACAGACTATAACGTCAAATAATGGTTTGTTTGATCCTTTTCCTAGAATACGTCTTACAGTTGATGCACCTGGCTAATTAAAAGCAATTTATCTGTATTTTACACGTTGCGCTGGCGGAGATATGTTTACATTCAGTATGATAAGTATACAATTCATAATTAATATAGTATGTATAATTTTAATTAAAAAAATAATTACCTGGATCATAAATTAAAATCCAATACAGAGTTGTGACCATAAGCGCAATTGTTACTGCGATGTTGAATACGAACCAATACATGCTCACAAACCACGGTAACTCCTCTATATATGTGTCTGAAAAAACATAATTCTAAATAAATAAATGAACAGGACAACATAAAATACACTGTATATTCCCAAGATAAGTAAGACACCCTTGTATTGTTGTGTGGATTAATTACTCTGAAGTTCACCGCAGACTTCCAGACCAGGGTAAATAACGGAAAGTTCGTTTACGTAATTGGCCATGCCAGGAATCGATCCCGAGACTTTTGCGTTCCAGTGAAATGGCGGACCAACGCTTACATCATTAGATTAGATAGATTTAGACCACAAAGGTCACAAACATAACTTAATCAATATTTCACATATTGACACTATAACAAATGAATAGTTGTAATATACAGTTTCAGCCGAACTAATGATGTTATTAGACGGATCAATTAAAATTAATCAATTTGGTTGAAAGGCACCGGAATTCGGCAAAAGGCACAATACACGGTTTTTTTTGCAGGAGTTCATCATCGTTGTTGCCATCATTTGCAACACCAAAGGTGCTACAAATGCGCTGCTGCTGAAACCTGGTCACTAATGTCGGAACACAACTCAAGTTTGTTATGGAGACATACTTTAGACCAGGGGTGTTCAATGACATTGAATCATTCAGGTTTATTTTTATACAGATCACTTCGGCTGATTCATGCAAATTAAAAAACAGACATTAACCGTCTAATATCAATTTAACCGCCACATTCAACAAAGTTTTTTTGTAGCAAGGGTTATCACTAGACATCGGATTATATGCATTTGCATGTTTGCATATGCCAATGCATATAAATCTATTTTTATAGCGTTATTGCATAATTTGGTACTTTTTCATTGACAGTGCTTATTTCGGTAGTTATACGTTCGGTAGAAATCAAAAACTCCCTCTGTGCAGGTCCTTGGAAATATTAGAAAAAATGATTGGACAGAGTAATGCCTTCCGAGTTCACTATCGCAAAAGGTTTGTGACAAATTAAATGCAGTTCTGTATAATAACCCCGGTCTTGAAAGAATAAAGAAAAGTGACGTATTTATCAACGGCACCGGACAAACTCTATCTGAAGAAGTCTCTGCAGAAATGGCGCCAAATTTCAAGTTCTGTCCGGTGACGTCAGTTGACGTCGAAAGGTCATTTTCAGCCTATAAATTAATATTAAGTGACAAACGTCACAAGTTTGCTACAGAAAACCTGGAAAAATATGTTATTGTTTACTGTCACAAGAATCATAATAAGTAAATTATTATAATAATAATTTATGACTAATATTAACATATGTTTAATATATAAATATAATGTGAAAATAAACTTAAATTCTAATTAATCTAATAATAAATGGTTTATTGACTGTGCATATTTTGTGCATATTTCGCCCCTTTTTAGTGCATATTTGCATGCATATTTTGCCATTTTGATAGTGCATATAACCCGATTTCTAGTTATCACATTCTAAATAAAGTACAGACATTTGAAGTGTCATCCGGACTCTGATGTGTTGGTATGTCGTGTTACTTTTACATCGATTACTTAACTGGCACTCAATTACACACATCAAACATATAAGTGAGCGTCATGTAAATACCTATATATAATTATATTACATGCTACATGGTATGGAATAGAAAAGAATATACGTTATGGCATAACATCGAGATTCAGTTCAAGAAGTATATGTATATTCTTCCAGACAACCTTAGGATCGATTAGAAAAAAATGTGATAATTACATATTTGGGTTTGCAAATATAACTAGGATAGAAAGTTTATACTTATATAATTTATATTACGTTTAATAATTATATTATTTATTTCATAATTTGATTGTAAATGCAATAAATAAGGCATTTTGGCCTGATGATGAAGATGACGTCCGTCTTTTCTTCGAGCTACTGCGTTTATACAGGAAGGTTTAGCCTGTACACCGCTATAAATGTCAGTCAGAAGACAGGGTCATGTCAGAAGCGTGCACGTCGTAGGCACGTGGAATGTGAGAGGTGGAATGAAAGATAAGATGGACGAAATGATTGATATAATGAATGAGAGAAGCCTGGATGCCTTATGTCTGACAGAGACAAGGCGGAAGGGATGTGACGTCGATGACGTGATCGTCTCTGTGGCCCGGCGTGGACCTGGACGAGCGTGCAAGAGGGGGGGTAGGCGTCGTACTCTCATCCCGCTTTGTGTCTGGAGTGAAAGATTATTGTCTGGTGAACCCGAGACTTCTTTGGGTCCGTCTAAAACTGGGGATCACGCGAGTTTTTCTGGTCGCAGCTTATGCTCCCGTAAGCTCAGCGGATCCCCAAGAACTCGAGAAGTTTTGGGAGTCTGTGAGAGAAATTCTGGATCTGGCTGAAGGGAACGAAAGACTAATTATGTGTGGTGATCTCAATGGATGGGTGGGGACCAAAAGAGACGGCTTTGAGGCTGTCCTTGGACCCTATGGTGACAAGAGAGTGAACGATGCTGGTAGGCCAATCATAGACGTATGCATGGAAAGAAACTTGCTTGTGTCGAACACCTTATTCCATCATAAGGATATTCACACGTATACATGGAGAATGAATGAACAGAAAAGTATGATTGATCTGATTTTAATAGATAGTCGCCTCCGAAATACAATAATGGATACAAGAGCCTACAGAGGCCCCACTCTTGAAACGGACCACTACCTGGTGATAAGCCGGTTTGTGGGCCTTTTCAAAAAGTGGAGACACTGGCGAGAGCGTACCAATTTCGGGGAGCTAGAAAGAATAAAGTGTGAAAAATTGGAAGATGTTAGTGTAAGGAGTATATATGCGCGCCTAGTCGAAGAAAGGCTTGCAAAAGCGGACTTCTCCGACTTAGATGTGGATAATGACTGGGATAGCATGAAAGAAAGTTTAGTGGAAAGCGCAAAAGAAGCATTTGGATGCGCAAAGAGGCATGTGACAACGAAAGGTGACGAATGGTGGGACGCGGATGTTAAATCTAGCGTTGAGAGAAAGAGAAAAGCCTGGCTGGATTATATTGCATCTTTGCATCAGAATGACAGTATGAAAGAGATGAAGAAAGAAATTTATCGCCTCTGCAAGAATGAAACCAAAGCTTTAGTGAAAGAGAAGCGTGAAAGAATAAAATTGAAAGAAGAAGAGAAGCTGACGGAGAACTTCGAGGCGAATACCAAACTCTTTTGGAGAGAGGTTAAGAAGTCTCGGGGTTGTTCGTCAGTTTCCAAAATGGACTGAACGAAACGGAGAATGAGAGTGGTATCCGATGGATTACTGTGGGATGCACAAGGGGGCTTCAGAAATGGAAGGGGATGTATGGATCAAGTTTTCTCGCTCCGCAATATCGTAGAGAAGCAGCTGGCTATGGGCCGGAAGGTTTTCTGCGGTTTTGTGGATCTAGAGAAAGCATTTGACAGGGTTGTGCGGAAGGACCTCTGGGACATATTGCCCGGATATGGGATTAATGGCCAATTGCAGCGTGCTGTGCAGTGCACTTACGAGGACTGTATGGCATGCGTGCGGGTGGACGGCAGCCTGTCGCCCTGGTTTGACGTCAATATTGGCGTCCGGCAGGGCTGCGTGCTGTCGGCTTTGCTGTTCATCCTATATCTGGACAACTGTCTCCAGAGATTAAGATTGATGGATGTTGTGGTGCGGATGGGTGATCTAGTTGTTAGCACTTTGCTTTATGCGGATGATGCCGTGCTTTTAGCCGAATCGCCATCAGAACTGCAAACACTAGTCACAATGATGAAAGATGACTGTCAGACGAGAGGCTTACATTTGAATGCGAAGAAAACAAAGGTTATGGTGTTTGAAAGAGAAGAAACCAGAACGAATGCAAGGATAATGGTAGATGATGTTATGCTGGAACAAGTGAATGAGTTTGTATATCTTGGATGTGCTTTTAGCAGGGATGGAAGGTACACCGCTGATATAGAAAGAAGAGTAAATTTGGGGAATAGTGTGAATGGAGCGTTAGGTAAACTTCTTGGCGCTAAGAACCTCAGCCAGAAAGCCCAGCTTGCCATACACAACGCGGTGCTGGTACCTACGCTCACGTATGGAAGCGAGAGTTGGGTATGGAATAGAGAGCATGAAAGTAGAGTAAACGCGGTCGAGATGCGAGCACTCCGCAAAATCTGCGGAGTGACACTCGCGGACCGCGTTCGTAATACCGAAGTAAGAAAGAGAGTTGGTCTGAAAGAGAGTGTCGGGGTGAAGGTAAGGAAAGGAATGCTCCGATGGTTCGGGCATGTGGAAAGAATGTATGATGAAAGAATGACTAAACAGATATACAATGCAAAAGTGGATGGATGCAGAAGTCGCGGAAGGCCACGACACACCTTCCATGATCAAATTGATCGTGTATTAACAGAAGGTTATGTCAGGAGCCTTAAGAACAGACGAGCGTGCATGACAAGAACTATGAATGTCAAAGAAGCAAGTGAGGTGTGTAAGAATAAACCTGTACGGCGCTCTGTTGTTCGTGCCTACCCCGCAAGGGACCTGGCGTGAAGTTATGTATGTATGTATGTATGTACCGCTATAAAGTTTAGTGAAATAGCAAAAACAATAAAGAGTATGACTAGCCACCATACATGTATTATTAAAAACGTTCGTAGTCTTTGAAAGTCTCATTGGCTAGACCTGGAATTCTTTCTAGGTCTAGCCAATGAGGCTTTCAGATCTCATTCAGTCATTAAGAAACATAGCAATGTTTCTTAATCATTTTTATAATGAAGACCATTGGTAGCAAGAAATTAATCTCAAAGTTAGAGTGCGCAGATGTTACTTGGCAGAGCGGATGCATATTAATTTATAATTATAGTGAAGTAGGTACTGTTATTATAATTATTTGAACTGTAAACGCATCCTACATGGATCTAGAGTTTATTTTTTCGTAAACATATTAATCCTGAAAGAACACAATTAATGGCATACTAGACATTTAGACAATTACACGTAGCTTGATTCGCTAATTATTCGGAGTCTTATGTCATATTTTTAGGACTAAAAAGTATGTATTATATAATCATCCCTGCATTCGGAAATAACCATAATTATTTATACCCATAATCCATGATACTTATTATGTTTTTTCCCAAGAAAGTAAAGTAGGAACAAGCACCCATCACACTACTCAGATCTTAAAATATTAAGTCAATAGGTAACGAGATTTTAGCTCCCATAGTCATGAAAATTACTCGTATATCACCCATTCTGCTTTTACAGCTTTTATTAAACTAATGAAAAAAGTAAAATTTATAAAGATTAAAAAAATAAATTGAGCAGTTTTTGAAATGTAGGGTATTTTCGATTAAATATTTTTTATAGTTTCATGGATACATGATGAAAATAGGGATGTTTGTTATCTTTATGGAACCCTTTGTTGTGCGCGGATTATCCGGCATTATTGTTATAATGCCTATAGAGATTTCTCGTTGCTATCTGCCAGATCGTCTCGTTAGATATTCAGCGTCGTCAATTATCAGCCCATTGGCCTTCATGCCTTGTTTCATCTGTTTTTTGGGTGCCAGCAAAATTTGAATGAGCAAGCATGTCAGGGTTATATGTAATACTTCACAGATTTACAGATATGACCATAAAAGCACGTCAGATTATACTTCCAAGTAGTTTTGGACCATGTGCAAGGTACTGAAAAGAGGGATGAAATTTACTCTAATATTATAGATGCAATAGTAGTATCTTGTTGTTTAGCTACTTTAAACATGATTTTTTCATAAAATTGGGTGGTACATTATAATCATGTTGTAAACGTAGAATTCCAGAAAATTTTGAATATCAATGGAACACGCTACAAAACAACCTACAGCCGGTTGAAAGATCGTCTACAAGACTACCAAATTGGGAGTGGAGTAGCATGCGGCCATAATAACAACACAACTCATGTGTTTCAGTATTAGTGGCTAGGTTCTAGTCTCCCTTAGAAAGCGCCAGCACATTGGTTGCACCTTTGGTGTTACAAACGTGCATAGGCGATGGTAACCGCTTTCCATTAGGTAGTCCGTCCGCCTTTCTGCTGAACTCGTGCAGTAAAAAAAGGTTCCCGTCTGCCTTTTAAGGTCGGCAACACATTAGCAGCACCGGCTACAAATCTGTATAGGCGACGGTAGCCATTTTCCATCGGGTGGGCCGTCAGCTTGTCTGCTGTACTCCAGCAATAAATAAAGTTTATGCAGTTACCCCTGCATAAACTTTATTTATAGTTTTATTTACACAATTAACAATAACTAGGTGCTAGCTAGTATTGTAGCATTCGAGTGTCATTTCAGTGGCATGGTTTTGAATTTTACCCGTAAGCAGGCGGTATTTAGGTTATTTATCTGATGCCTCCTAATGCGTATATTATATTATGATATCAATTACCTTGCACGCTAACACTGCACTGCACACAGCACATTAAAATAATTAATTTGACAAAGATGTCAAGTGTCAATGAGTTATTGCTAAAATTTTATTTAGCCTACCGCCAACTTGTTCATTTTAATTAAATAATAACCGTATTTATTATTTACTCTATGGGAGCCTAATCTAACTTACTATCGCTTTGCAACGTGTTGTGGCTTGAAGAGAAGAAGCGGTGCAAGAAATTCTTCAGCAACATGCCTAGCTCTAATTATTAAAATGGGTGGGAGGTAAACAAACCTCAAGCCGTCCTTAAAACTGCTAAAATGTAGTTTTGTTACACCATTCCATCTCGGTGCAGCATGGCGGATATACCTACCGTCAGTGCTCCTAAAAATGAGGAAGCTTGAACTCATTAGTGGGATTTTTGTGGGCTGGTAAAATAGTTGAGAATTTTATATTTCTATACTAACCGAATCCTTTCTTTGAGACTGCAACACACGACACGGCCAACGCACAAGTCATCATGAAAGCAACCAGTGCCATTGCCCAATTGGTCAGATATATCAGCCAGTAACCATGACTCGCATCTACTAATGACCAGATCAGGATCCCCACAGCGACCGAAGTGAGGATGCCTCTTAACACAAGAAGAGGGACTGCCGAATCTCCATGTTGCCATGATAGAGCATAGAAGTCGCTTAACTTCTCACTCGACGATATCCAAAAGTCTGATAGTGTGATCGTCTTCCTACGAAATTTCACCATTTTGTTCACTGTTCTAATGCACTTTCACTAATATATATATTTTTTATGTATCTATTGCCTTAGAAGATTCTTAGTCTTAATAGAATTTGCATTTACTATTTCTAGACCGCACTTTAATTTGTACTTATATTTATAGCTGCAGATTTGTTTGAAATGTTAAGTTACTAAAATATGGCTGAAAATAATAATAGGTATTCTTAATTCATGAAAGCATGATTGACCATGACGAGATGTGTTATCGATGAGTATATATTATTATCAGAGATATAACACAATATTATTATTTGCAATAATTCGTTGTTATTGCTACATTAGGCGTTTAATAAATGTTGTTTTCGTAATTTTGTTTCCAATTACAAGAAATTTAACTTTAACTTAAATTTGTATTCTTTCTAGAATACATACAGAATTATATAATAATTCTGTTTGTATTATGATATGTTTGTATAGTATATCATAAAGATTTTCGTTTACTTATTTCGTTTAATTTGGATTTTTTATATTATTTATTGTCTACACTCTACACCGCCACTGTCATATTTTAATGTTTTTAGGGCTTACGGGGTTGCCTGGAAGAGATCGCTTTAAGCGATAAGGCCGCCCTTTGTTCAACATTTATTGTATCTAGTTTTTAAGAATGTAGTTTTTAATTTTGGTGATCAATAAAGTGTTTTCATTCATTCATTCATTACATAAAATATTTGACGTGGTAAAGCCATGCTGGTATCATTATCTAGGATACAACTCAGCTTGTTAGGGCGGGCTTGATCCGTGTGATACCACACTCTCACGAAATATTGGCGTGAAACGGTTAGTCTTATGATAATCGTGTTTCGTGCGATGAGCGAGAGTTCCGACGGCCCATGTTACGTCACGTACATGGAATAATTTATTGCTAAGTCATTAGCAAGTTTATAACTGAGTAGTCCAAGTACGTGCCAAAATCTGTCAACACAGAAACAGAAAACCTTCGGAGATGTATCTACGAAAATTTCGGTTTTACACATATACACGTATCAGTTAAGATTTCTGTATATATAGTGTTAAGTTAAATTATCAATTTTAAAAAAGCAACAATTACATCTAGAATACAACACTCGTCGTCTTATTTTGTACTCCCCTTAGTTGAGCCTTGCTCCCGTGGCGATGGAGCCTAGGCTTTCGCTAGTGGTGCGTCACCCTCATCCAACGGGGTAACACCACACACGTCAAAGAAACCCCCACAGCCCACTACCTAACCTTATCCCATTTTCCCCTATATCATCCCTCTATTCCAATCCCATATTCCGTCCCCTTTATCCCATCCTAAAGACTCGCAACGCGTTGGCTCCGCCCCTATTGTTGCAAGCATCTATAGGTAACCATTTTCCATGAGCTGAGCAGTGTGCCTGTTTGCAAGTTTCGCAATAAAAAAATCTACATCATGCAATCTCATAAGCAATCTGAGTCATATAACAGATTATATCCAAATACAGGCAAAGCTCGGGTCCAATTCTGCTACTTTCAACATCTTAGCGTCGCGAAGATATTCAAAGTGCAATTTCATAACGATAGTCTTAAAAACAGGTATTCTACTAAATCCACAATATCTTCTCGATATTGTAAAAATTGGTATTGCCATTAGCAGAATTGGCTTTAGCCGAAACGGGTACTGAAAAGCTACCAAAAAATTTAAACATCTATTTCGCGAGTTTTCACTTACAAATACTTATAAAGATAGAGTGGCGTGCCACGGCCATTAAAATTAACAGAATACTAAAGTCAAGTAAACCAATGATTAAGACGATTGTGTCTGGCTATTTTGACAAGATAGCAATAGCATAATATGGGCTCTAGGTCAGTTAAATGAGTATTACAATCGTATTCGTTATTTTTAATTGCAGATTTTAGTTTTAATATGACCAAATTCATAAAGCCACGCTTCAAGTGAACAGCGCGCAAGTAGCGGAACAGAGCAGTGGTAGCGACTGAAACGGGTAGGTATTACACATCTAAATTATTTAATTTTATTTGAAGCTTTTTCTTATAACATCGGTTATGGGATTGGAACAGAAGTAGAGCGTTGGCGGGAGCGGAGAAATTAGATAGACAATGGGAACGGAGCGGCTTTATAGAAATAACTACCGCTTCTATCGTCCAGAAACTTGCCCAAATACTGTTTCATTAATTATGTAATACTTTAAATAAACTATCGACAACTGTCTACATTTTTCGGCAATATCGGATTCTAACGCATTTATATAAAAAACATTTATGAATACCAGATTTTTATAAATTGATGGGTACTTCTTTTAATACTTAATTTGTAAACCAAATTATAATATAGACACATATACGGTTCAAATCTAGTTTAATTAGATAGTTAATGTAAACTGGTTTCAATTAGTAGATAGTGCTTCATATAATAATGAAAACTTAGAATATTAGATTTTACCTCACTGTAATTAAATTTCATATAAAAAGCCACCTCCTCCTTTATTGAAGTGGGTTAAAAATGATAGGATTTGGCTTTCAGGTCTAGAACAGATAAGGGCTGGTGGCTGACATGACCGACACTACTTTCAAAGTACTATAGATGTATTAAATTGACTTCATATACAAACGAATTCCAAAGAAATTTAATTATAATTAAAATTGACCGTCATAAATCCGAAATAATTTTTGCGAATTAATCAACAGCAGCATACTTTGCAATTTAGCTTTATAATAAAAAATAATTAAAGCACTCTTATTTACATAAAAAATACGATTGTTATAACTAATCACTGTTCTATTTGTTATTAATATTTTTGTCACTGTAAAAGTAACGCAAGCAACGCGTTTCGCGCGCACGTTCGCGACCTACACACTACATATTAAAACTAAAGGTGGTCTGGCTTGCTCGACGCCAAGCGACTCGCGCGCAGAATTTCACGATGCACTTGCGCAAAACCTTAACCTTTGCGCAGTCTCGCAATCGACGGTTTTACGCCGTAACCGGGAATTTACGCATGAATGAAAGACTGTCATATGCGCCAGCGAGGTGTAGAGAGAGTTGTCCCGGAGTTTTTCTTGAGGATACTGGATAATATTAGAGAAGAGTTTAGGAGAATAAAATTAAATATTTTATTAGAAGCTTTTATTAAATTGCAATGTTTGAACCAGGTACAATCAGTTCCTTTGGAGTTACGACTTTGTCCAGTTTTTCATGCTCATCCAGTTCTGATGACAATACACGGAAATGAAAAAAAAACTCAAAAAGTCTTTTTTTTAGTTTTACCGCAGAAAGGGTAGACGCATGTCCAGTGAAAACTAAAAAATTAATAAACGCGTATTATGTTTTCATCATGTCCCTCCGTCCGCATCTCCGTCTGTCTTTGTCATAATCATTTTCTCATAAAGCATTGAGTCTATGCATGAAATTAACTTCAAAATAATTGCACAGCTTATGTTCACTCATATATTAACTCTTGGGCATTAATTTTGTGCTATTAAATTTTATATAGATGTACCTTGGAGTCACATTACGGAATAGAAGAATTTTCGCGAAATTTGGCCAAAACCAAAACAATAACAAACAAAAATTTGTGTAGACATTCTATACGACCAACTCACAGTAGTGAGTTGCTTCATGCTTACAACATAAAAAAGCTCATTCTCAGCTGTCCAGTCCAGCTGTGAAAACGAGTTTAGTAACAGAGTTTGGTTCGGTACTGATAAAATACATAAAGATAAAAACACTACTGTATGTAAATAAGTGTTGCTATACGTTTAAGAACAAAACCGGTATCTGCAAGGCAACGTCAACGTTTTATAAACAACTTATACCTTTTTTGCAACTTAGTATATATTCGAGGACACGTAGACGATACTTCGAATGAATGACGGATAAGTTGAGTAAGGGCGACTGCTACCTCCTACAAGCACTAGGTATACAAAAATTCCTTTAAGCTCTTGTACCATTATTAAGCTTGTCAATATGCTTACTAATTATTGTAAAGGGACTATTATCTAGTGCTGCTTATTCTGTATGCATTATGATATGTTTATATAGTATATAAGGATTTTTTTTATCCGTGCAGGAACGGAGAGAGAATACAATTTCCTGCGGCCGGGCGGCCTGACGTAAAAGGCGACAAAACAACCCACAGCCAGGTGGTAGGGTCTTTGCCCGACTGGATGGCCACCACCCCTGGTCTAAAGTATTTCGCCATAACAACCTTGAGTTGTGTTCCGGCATTAGTGACCAGGTTCCAGTCTCCCTTAAGAGGTCAGCAGCGCATTTGTAGCACCTTTGGTGTTGCAAATGTCTATGGACTATGGTAACCGCTCTCCATCAATAAAAATAATAATAAAAATCAGCAATAAAAATAATAATAAAAAACAAATTTTATTTACTTGTTTCATATAATTTGAATGTTATGTTATTTATTGTCTACTATTATGTTTTGAAGAGATCGCTTTAAGCAATAAGGCCGTCCTTTGTTCAACATTTATTCTATCTAGTTTTTAAGAACGTAGTTTTAATTTCGGTAAACAGCAAAGTGTTTTCAGACTTTATATACAAATATTTTTTTTTCCTAGAACATTTAGTTAAATTCACACGATGTTTAAATATAAAAGTTAGCTATTGACGTAGAAAAGTTTTGAATTAACCATCTAAACACACTGACTAAAGTTTAATTCATAAATTTATCTCAAATAATGGATTTTTACGGCTGGGAAGTATCTTTAGACAAAGACAATTTAAATAAAGGTATTACGTATAGTTCTTGGAGAGTGAAGATAGGGTAATCTATAATATTATAAAATTCGAAATATGCCATGACTGTATATTAAAGATATTTAAAAAACAATTGGAATAGATATACAAACGATTGTCTGTTAGTTCGTTTATTCCATTTATCCCCGGTATCCCACGGGAAATATTCTGGAAATTATTCAAAATGGTAAAAAAAAAACAAATTCCAAAGAGATTTTTTTACTGATACATGGAAAATGTTATGTAATCAAAAGTGTGATTTTTTATCCCAGGAATCCCGCGGGAATTTATCCGGGGGCGGTTTATAGTTGTTGTTTTAGTTTTCACTAAAACGATAGCTTACAATCTTTTTTAAATGCTTTGGTACTTTGTCTCCCGGGAATCCCGCGGGAATTTCAAGTCAAGCGTGGATGAAATCGCGTGCATATCCTAGTTTCTATATACTAAATAATAATTTTATATTCCAGAGGAAATACATTCAATTGCAATATGTGATTTGATTCACGATTGGACTGACTAGAAGACAATTCCCCTAAGTGCCCCACTGATGGACTCAGGCCTTCCAACTATTAAACCGATGATAGTTTACGCAATACGCTCACCATTACCGATAAATCCAATGTACATGTTTCTTCACTGTACTCTATGTTACATCAATACATTAAATACGTATGTAGTTTCGTATTAAATCAGTTGTCGCGTATTCGGTGTTTTAAAGATCAATCGCTATTATGCCTCCTCTTCACAATCGGCGATCACAGACGATTACACGCGAGTACGATCGTGTAGAGGGCTACTCGTCTGTAGTCGCCCATCGTCGTCCTTAATCGCCATTGTGATCGCGGCGATCGGTGACTTGTCGGTTTTTCGGGTATGCATAACGTGACCATACGTCCCGATTTGGGCGGTGTTATAGTAGTGTACATCACTAGTTATTGGCAGCACTATTAGTGATTGGATTGTCTGTGGTTGGATGACGCGACATGTCGTGAGGTTATGTGAATGTTCCAATATATGTCTTTATAAATAATTAACAGTGGTTTTAATACAGGCGGGACAGTCCCGCTTTCAGGCAGTCTGTCCCGCTGGCCCCAGCAAGGCCGCCATAGTCCCGTTGTCCCCAGCGAGGCCGATATAGTCTCGGTTTTGCAAACAGACCAAATGATAAATTTATTTCAAAATCCACTTATTTTTAGCTACTTAACAAACTTGAAACAATAGTTTTCAAAACGAGCATAATAACTGTTTCTACTCTGGGTGAGGCGTTTCAAGTTTAGTAAAGAGCATAATAAAAATTGGTGAAATTTAAGCCTGCATTTTTCTCCGTGTGCTATTTTGTGTTTAGTGCGTTGATTATTTTGTGTTATTCTATCTTATATAATAAAATACTTATAAGACACTAAAAACTTTTTTTTATTATATAATGCCGCAGATGTCCCGCTTTGACAAAAATTATAAATGGTCACGTTAGTCGTGAACGTGAAGTCGGTGCAAAGTAAAACATAAAAATTACTATATTTTGAAAATTACTAAGCACCGACTTTAAGATGTTTTAGATAATATATATTAATAATAATAGCTTTAGAAATAAGTTATTTTATACATTTTAGTTTTTTAGTTTTTGAAGTCGGTTTTTTTAAACGAAGTGTTTAAATTTTCTAAATATACAACTCACACTAATTGTAACACTGTGTGTTTGAAGATCAGCTTTATTGGTGAATATCTTAGACCATTAAACCAATGGACAAGCCTCGTATGAGCATACCCCTCCGCCAAGGTACAAGATTATAAAATCTAACGCGTTTATAAAAACTAGTTCAATAATCGATTTCTAACAGTCTTAGTATCGTTATCGCTGTGTGAGGAGCTCCTCAAAAATGCCAACCTGTGCTGTTAACGTGTGCGTTAAAAAGTGAAATACCTCAAATCTAGAAAAAGATGGTGTAACATTTCATATGTAAGTATTTTCTTGTCTAATTATTGCTTATTTTTAATAAAATAACTTATAGTTGTTTATTAAACTTGATGTTTAAAACATCGATTCTATAATCGAATTAATGAAACATCTCGCATCGACTTCCGACGAATCTCTGTTTTACATTGAACTGTTATTGCGAAGAAATCAAAATATTCAAAGTCTTGCCCACTTCACACACACACACACACGAGACTAATGCGAAATTATTCAAGAAATTATAGTCCTTATTGCGTTGGAGACTAAGTAAGAGTTAATGGTCTAAGGTGAATATGCTCTAGGCAGGTTACGAACCGGGGCCATTGGAATTAAACGCTTGTGCTGTCGCTATTATGTTCTCATTTTTTTTTACATATACCTAACGTATATGTTACAATAAGCATATGTATACTTTTTATCTTTATAAGTTACATTTCTAATAATAGTAATAATATAACAGGCTTGACAATAAAATTTTCAAGTTTCGTTACGGTGTTTTACTTGCTTGAATTGTCGCTACCAAGTTGGCAACCGACATTTAGAAATACGATTATTGCAGTAATAAAATGTAAAAAAGTATATTACAAAACATAATATAACGTCATATAGCAACTCATTAATTCACAAAGAAGCAAGCAATCGTCAAACAGGCGATTAGATGGCAACGATATTACAAAACGTTATGTAAGTTACGACATCGAAACGATGTTGTAAATGTTGGAACCCTTGTATTACTTATAGAAGGTTGCTTTAGACGCGATATTGAGGTCTGTAAGACCTTGTTCCACACGGAAATGATATAATTATGTATATCGAAATAGGGATACAAAATAACAGACATTAAATACCATCTTGTCAATTATTTTTGTAAATATCGTGATGGAAATAATTCTAATTACTTTTTGCAGTACAGCGTACGTACTACAAAACTTATGAGACTGTGACGATAAATTATATCTCCGTTGATTTGATTGTCCGCCCGATTTATGTCAAGCTGTCTAACTTGTATTAATCAAAATAAGTTTAGTTTTGTCAATTTATTCGGATAAATAAATAATTAAATTAAATAATTTAAATAAATAGTTTTGTAGGTTCATTAAGAGATGGCGCCACCGTCATTCCTCATCGTATTCGCAGTATGGTTGTTTTGTCGTGTGGTTACTTATATTATTGGATTTGTTTAAAAGTCACAAAAGCCATCCGCGGCTAACCAGCTGGATCCTCCTCAAATTTTTTTTTTACGTGGTGCAGTGCTAACACAAGCTTTTAAAACTATGATTTTGTCATATTTATTCAATGATCTATAATAGTCAAGCCTGGGACATATTTTACTAATTTTTGATGATATTACTAGTCTTCAGTTAAACTGAGAAATAATGTGATGTGTGTGTGTGTGTATGTGTGAAATAATCCGGTGAACAAATAAGTATGGAATATTCTTCCGATAATTTTAAGTGGGCAAGGCATTGCCTTGGCAAGGTGTAAAAAAATATGGTGTGCATATCGATTTTCTTGCTGGAGAAACTTTATCTAATGACACAAGTTCATTCGGTATTAATGGATAGTTCTGTCCATATATTATTGAAAATTCAACCTTGAAAGTGTCTATAATATATCATGCGTATTATTGTGATATCTCTCTGTCCAGTAATTTCGTTTCACCATTTTCCAATTATTTAAGGTCAACACAGTATGTATTTTCTGTTAATTCTTAGGTCACTTCCTAAATTTGTCGATGCAGCATCGATGCGGAATCTGAATGCTCGGTAAACGCAATACCAAGCTTACAGAGCTCCTATATTTCTATGAGAATTTCCCGATTCGCTTAGTGTGTGCTGGATCCCGCTTTCGGTGTCGTGTGTGCTAAGCATACCGATTCCGCACTGTTACCGTAACGACAAATCAGAAGCCGGTCTAAATTTTCATGTCATCCTTCATATCAGTTAGTTATTGTTCTGAGCTACACACGGAATTCATTTGAGCTTATTCCAATATCTACCAATCTTCACATTGCAGTAAAATTGTATTTACTCACCACGCACTAGCGTTATAGAAATCCGCAAATTTTTCCATATTAGTGTAGAATCAATATATTCCTAGATTTAATACACTTACATGTAGATGATTAAGGATATTAGTCTATGTATACAATTATAATAAGGGAAAAATATTTGACACATTTTTCTAAAATGGATACTTTGGCGATTTGGCATACATTTTGACAATATGTAAAAGATCTATTTTTATTGTTCTGGCTTTTAAAAAAGTTTTACAATTTTGAATATTACACACTGTAATAATTATTTATTAAAATTAGCAATATAACTAAGATATCTTTATTATTTATTATAATCCATCATATATTTTCAATCTTTAATTATAATTTAAAAGTTACCAAATATTTCTACAATAAAAAACTTAACCGACACTTTGCATTATCTTTTTCATAATACTTTAATTCTTTAGATAATATTAATTGTAATTTAAATATACTATAATAGAGTGAATTCACAGAATTTACTTAATAAATGATATAAGTACATCTTATTCGTTAACTTCTTTCCGTTGTCCCAGTTGGCCTTCTTAGTGGCATTCCTTCTTCAACCTTAATTGCTGCGTCGGGTCTGATGTATTTCTTTGAAATAGCGTCTCTGCCGGCTGCTAACCCAACAGTAATCAAATGTAACACGATTAGGAGTAACCCAGTGGCAGCAACGAGACCAAGAGTGGTGCCGGGGTTAGCCCAGTTCACCACGGGATAGATCCAAGGGCTGCCTTTTCTGGAAATAAAGAGAATTATGTCGCAAGTCGCAAATAGCAGTGGTGATATAATGTTTATGGTTGGTTTGGTTCATACACTCGCGTCCCAGACTTAACTGACGCGTTTGGAATTAAGCAGTTTTCAGACATAATGTGCTTATTGTAACAACGGCCACGCGCTGACGGTGAAGGAAAATATATCTACTGGTGAAACATGCACATCAAGATAATCTATGTATGTATGTGTGTAAGCCGTCTTGCAGAAACGTGGCGGATATAGTACTGTCTGTTCCCTTTAAAAATTAGGGTTATAACTTGGATGAATTACTGTTATTTTTTTATTTCTGTCAGGAAGAGTAGTATCATTTCCAGAGCTCAGGCCAAGTCCATAATTATATAAAAGGGGGTGTTTGTTATGTAATTATTCTACCTTCTTTCCCTATTTTGAATATTTAATGCGTGTGACCTTAGGATATTTTTTATCCCCAGAAATGGGATAGTTTATGATGTTTACGAATTATAGGTTTACGCGAGTTAGTGAAAAGTCCTAGAACTCATACCTAAAACTCAATAAATAATTAATAAAGTTTTAGATATTAACCTGTAAATAACAAGATTTTCGGTCAATATATCCTATCTTAATTGTGCGTGTAGTAGATTCATTATAGTTAAATGTTATAAAATCATTACAAGGTTCTTTGTTCTCAATAATTATCTACAATTGATACATTATATTGTAATGTAACCAGTTCAACAAACAATCAGCGTATTAGGTATTTCCTACAGTTTAATCTCAGCATCAGTTATTAAAGCAATACAAGGTTAATTTACCAGCAATTTTAGTATTCATAAATAATATGAAGAAATAATACTTCTCATGATCTTCGCCTTCATCTTCACTTTAATAACTTTTCATCAATGCGAGTTGTATTCGTGGTTACTAAGTTCAGTAATACGCTTCTATAGGAATCACTCAAGGCGTGTGACTATCTCCAACCTTTGGCTGGATGAGCTCTTATCACACCATCTAATTGGGGGGCATAGTTACATCACCCAAAAAGGAATATTGTTTGCTACTTTTGTTCGAGTAATAAAGCTATGGTAATGATGAAGAATAGAGGACTTTCGCGGGTCTTGTTTGATGTCACCATAAATTTCAAATTTAGTAAGGCTTGGATAAGAACGGAAGCCAGGAGCTATGCTTCCCCCCAGTAGTGAAAAAGGTTCACCTGGTAGAGCACGCGGAGTTGGTCTTGCTTCCGTTTTCCAGTTTGGTCTACGGCGAAGGATTCTTCTTTCGCCTTATACCAATACCGGGTGGTTTTAGTGAGTATATTCGGCTCGGTTGGCATGGTACCATTGCCATTACGATCTCAAAGCGGGGAATCCCACACTCAATCCGCGTTTTCCCGCGGTGGGTAGTCTTTAATTCGATTTCCTGCCGTCAAGAAGGAACAAAGACGGAACCTCTTCTTTGGGTTTATAATAATTCTATATATAGTATAGTTAAATACTTATTATTAAAATGTAAGTGATCGTACAATAATTATGTATATCACCATCGCCACTCCTAATCAGCAATATTCTTGCCACGGGCTATTTCGAAGAGATCGCTTTTTAGCGATAAGACCGCCCTTTGTACCCAATTAGAATAATACTAGTTCGTAAGTTTTCTGTAATGGTGTACATTAAAGTGTTAACTATCTATAATACCGGAATACTACAGTTTCTATATATATTTTACAAAACTGCAAATAAAATAAATAACGAGATTCGACGAATACATCTCTTTAAAATAAGTAATAAAAAAAATGCCGTTCGTGCGTCGAGACAGAAATCAAAGTCACGGTTTTAAGAATCAAAAAAGGAACAAAACGGCTTGAAAAGAGAATATTTTATGATCTATGTTCATATTTATAAACTCGTCATTTAATAACCTTGCTTTGTGTATTTTATCATGTCGACACATACCGCATTTGAAAAATTGTTTTTAATTTTGAATCCAACCATTCAAATGCCTTCTTTCATAATTATTAATATAATATTATTATATAAATTACATACTATTGAATACAATGTAAGAAAACTTAACTTATTTGTATTGTATTCTACCCATAGTCCCTCAAGACTATAAGTAGAATACTGAGCCCAGATCACCGTCTTCTATGGGTAAGGTGCCCAGAAGGCTGGCTACGTTTCCTCGCTGGATCGCCATACTGATCCGTTGGCCGAGGTAGGCACCAGCCCTCTGATCACCTGAAGAGTCGATGAGTCGTTTTGATAAATTTTGGTAGAGGCTCATGGCCTCAGGACCCCACGGTCCAAGTGTCTCGACAGCAAACGGCACAAACATATAACTCTCACTGAGGGTTGCATATTTCCGCCGCTTGAGCGATTCCGCTGTTTCCGCCGCCGAACCGGCCGATCTAGAAGTGTTTGGTATATGGGATGCGGCCAACGTGTCTACGCAAGTCGCATCCCACACCAAAGGCTTGCCACGCTGCCAGGGAATTAGAGTCATTCCGTCAGGGCGCCTGCCATCATCACGTGCAATACCGTTCGGCTCCAATAGAGCCGGCACGTTAGCGGTGGCAAGCGCCCTCCGTAAGACATCATCATCATCATCTTTCATAATTTAGTTCTACTTTTTAATTGTAAGTTTTCTTTTCATACTGCAGTTAATTTATGTAATAATCATTGAAACAATTTGAGCTCAAATTTAAGTTTTAGTTATTACCAGTTCAATTTTAAATTAAATGCAGTTGTAAATGCAATTTATTAGGGTTTTGAATTTTAACATCCTGTTGTATAATCTTATGAATTATATTCATGTAATGGGACTAAAGTTTAAAATAATACAATGGTTCGTTGTAATATACCTACATGTTGAGACTGCATAGTATATAATGTTTTTGTCTTTTTTATATCTGCATCAAGGTCCTCACTTTCATGTTAGTATTAAATGAAACTTGATACAGAGCTAGTTTATATCGCGGGTCATTTAGGATACTTTTTACCCCTATATATGATGTTGTTTGCGTGAGCATTTAATTAGAATACAGCCAAAAAGGCGGTGCTTCTGTCGCGTTCCTTTTGGTGATGCCGTTGGAATTACTTATGCTGGGGCTTCATTTTTTTAGTATTAAGAGATTTAAGCTGTAGCCGAATATTTCTTATTTAAAGTATTAAAAAATAACGGCGTGAACGTAGAGCCACATTAGTGTATATACATACGTTACCTATTAATGTTCGCGTTTTAAATAACGTATTAAACCCATCGCCAATGATATAACCTATATCTATAACATTATCCCAGATAAATCAGCACCATAACAAATAGGTACGTTGTCATCATGGCAACACGAAGGAAATTTCGCTTATTAGTACTATAATAAAAGTTAAATAAATAAATAATCTTATTTATATTATACTTACTTATCGACACCACCTGCTAAATGGTATATGATTCCAAAGATAACATATACAAGCGAGAACACGAGAGGATGGTAGACGTGCACCAACCTGGTGGGCTGTGATGCAGACGCAAGAAGAAGGAACATGACCACGGAATTCAGACCATGGACTGCGACGTCAAGACCATGGTTTAACTCTTCTTCTATGCCAGCTGAAAAATTATATAAATATATTGTTTATTACGGAACATACCGATAATTGATCTAAAGGAATTCTACATTACATTATTTGCTGCTTAAGTACGTATAAAGGAAAATAACCTTCACAGGAGAGCCTATCAAAGTTTTCAATGAAATTTAATTTTTTTTTCGTATGTTCAGTCATCTTATATTTTTTTAACCATGTTATTGGAATTATGTAATTAGAAAGTTATATCAAAAACAATTGTAATTAATTAATAAAATATTTTCATATTTGTCCCGCGGAACATAAAAATGTAAAAAGTCAAATATTTGCAATTTTGACTACAAAAATGAACAAAATCCTAATTGAGGTTGTTTATTAACATGAACATATATTTTTAAATTAAAAATAATTTAATTATTTTCTGATTTGTGGTTGTTTTGTATAAAAGTAGCGATATATATTATATTTTAAGTATCTAGTGGGTTATTTAGATAACTGCATAGTAAACTGTATCTTTCACATCATGTTTTGTTTAACCAACGGAGACTGATTTATTATTTGAAAAAATGTACTACATGTCTCTTTTACAATTAAATTAACTTAAATATCCAATTATGATTTTTGCAATAGTTTTGATAAAAAACATTTATACCTTAGGAATGTATACTATTACCACATAATACGAATAGCCTTCGCTTTACACTTATTGCATGCAATCTTAACTTTGCAGACAGACAGAAAGTATTTTATACTTTTTTATTGGTTACATTTAAACAATTTGTTGCCTTATTGTGAAATTTATTTAAATCGCGTCGATACAGGTTATTAATGTTTTATACTAAGTATTATTAAGATCACATGCCGGTCGATATTTTTTTTTCTCTCTTTTCTCGTAATATTTATGTTACCTCACACTTATTTCCAGTCTTTAAATTATACTTTACGCATTTTAAAAGTACGCTCAGCTAAATAAATTTAAACTGCTTTCAGATTTGTCGGTGCAGTAGCAGTGTGGAGTTTTGCCAGGTGGTAGGGTATTTGCCCGTCTGGATGGCTATCACTCCCAGTCCAGAGCATGCCGCCGTAATAATTTCGAGTTGTGTTTTGGCAGTAATGGCCAGGTTCTAGTATCCTTTTACAGGGCGCCAGCACATTGATAGCACCTTTAGTATTACAAATGTCTAAAGACGATGATAACCGCTCGGTACACGCGGTACCGAAAGCTTACCGAGTGTTCGTTCGGTATATCCCGCTTCTGCACTGATACCGAGAGAATTTAGGAAAGGTGTAATTATTATAAGGGAAACGCTCATAAAAATATAAGCTCTATAAGCGCAGCGTATACCAATTCTGTACTACTGCTGCAACGAAAAATCAGAAAGCAGCCTCAATTTTAGGTTTTCGTTTTCTTGTGGATGTAAGAAAATAGTTGATTTTCATAGAAACTAATTAACAGTACATAATTTTTCTTAATTGTTATCCTTCCTCAGCTTTCGTTGCAAGTATTTTCTTGCAAACAATTTGAGTACTTTTGACAGTTTAATAAATTGTAGCAAGCAAAGAAGAAAGAATTTTTTTACGATTATTTGGTAGTCTTTATCTAATTACTAGATTCGCAAAAATCCTAAGTTCGATTTCCAGTAGCGTAAATTTCGTAAACTTAATCTTTGATTTACTTTTCATTGGGTGTCTGAGATCAGATTCCAATCTCTCTATTGCATATAACACAAGCATAGGTTGCTTGAGAATATGTATTTTTTTTTGCCTGCCGACTTTTTAATATTCTGTCACAGATTATAGTTATGGTACCTATTGTATTTGCGTTACATTACTTATCATAAATACTGTTAATAATAATCATACTAAACCCGCAGGGGGGCTTTGTGGCGAAGCCTTAAGTGAGTAGCGACACCTCGTAACTGACTCCGGGGGCCAAGGCAAGGCCCCCACCTCCGTGCTTGCCTTAGCCAGCCGGCACGGAGTGGAGATCGCTAGAGCTAAGACTCAAGCTCCAGGGGTGGAAGTGATAAATGGTCTAACGTCGGAAGTAACTTCGGTGAACCTGCAGCCCGCACCTCTCTACACCCCTTAGCCACTCATACCCATGTTGCCACTGCCTTTTATGGCATTTTTTGGGGCCCATGCAGGGAGTGGCGAGTCACCGTCTGCCCATTTTTCCAGCCATAGTCCCCATATTCCCAGACCCCCAGTACCACTAGCAGTTCACCCCAATAGCCCGGTACTTTTTGTCCTCATTTTCCACAATAGTCCTACACTGGCCGGGCTTGTCCTTGGGTGCATTATTATATGGTGTAGACAGGGATAATCGCCGGTCAGTGTCACGCCACATTTACATTAAATTTGTCAAAGGGCCTCTACGTGTTGGTCTTTCCATGACCCCGCGCAAGCCCTCCAAAAATCCGGGCCATTTTTATGGCCCGTGGTCTTCCAAGACATACAAAAAAATCATACTAACCTTCGTAAAGTAACGTCCAGTAGAATATAGTGATGAGAAAGGCGAGGGGTACTGATATATTGAATAGTACCCAATACGTCTTCACATACCAGGGCAGATTGAATTCGGCACCTGCCACAAATAATATAGCAAGGAGTAACCGGTCGTCATATTTGATATTTAATGCCTAATAAATTTTGATTATATAAATATTAAACTAAAATATAAATAAAGCAAATGGATTATACTTAGAGTTATTTTTAGAGTTTTTAATTCTTAAGCTTTATTTAATGTGATGCCTTAATTGTTTTCTGCAATTAACTGTGCAATGCGCCTTTATTTATCAAAGTTCACGCGTATGTTTTTTCAGTTTCTTTGAATAAAAAATATCCCCACACAATTTTTCTACTATGCCGCAAAGTAGTATTGAGTGTAATTTAAAAAAAAATAATAACACAATCCCCACACACCTATAATTATACTAATTTCCATGATAATAAGGTCAATCCCAAGGAGCTGAAGAAACGAAAAATTTGTCACACAAATATACCTATTTAAAAGTATTATATACAACCGGAACTATCATATGAGAGGTTAACTGTAAAACATAAACACTTACTTATTGGTCCGTAAAAGTAACAGCGCGCCGATATTAAAGTAGAGAATCCAGTGGCAAGAACGATCACTGTGAGACCCCAGTGGGTCAAGTATATGAACCAGAAAGCGAACTTCCCGTTTAACATGTATATTATCATAGACGACAACACAATCCCGACTGAGCCTAAGAAGAGTAGTGCTCGCCAAATCAAAAGGGGAACAGTAGAGCGTGTCGTTTGCCAAGCGCTGAGGTAAAAGTCCGCCGTCTTCGAATGTTCCAAGCCGATCATGCTCCATTGCATTTCTTCTTTAAAATAGGTTTTGATAGCACTCATTTTGACTATTGTTATGATTAACGTAACACTAAACGCACCCACATAACGTATCTGTCAATTACTATAAACTGATATGTGATGTAAGATAGCAGTTATCGGATTGAATCACTTCGTTTATCTACACAAGTACTGCCAAATTCGATCTTAGCAGTGAGTTGGTGTTAATTTTTGCTTTAGCTAAAGATAACTCGAAGGTCTATATGCAATTAAACGGCACTTATATGTATTTTATCCTGCTTTGCCATAACTTATTACTAAGAATAATGTTGTTTTAAACATGTTTAATTTGTTGTATTTTAGAAAATTTCCTTCCTTATTATAAAATTAATTAATGGTTATCAATTTTTTATAAAGCTTTCCCGGCCTTTGTTGGTTGATGATGTTAATTGTTATAATATTAATAATGTATTACGAAACAACATTAAAATATGTATGCATTATACACCTAATTATGAAAGGTACAAATAAAAGAATATTTTATTTTAATTATAAAACTTTCTTTATTATTATTTGCTATCTTAAAACGTGCCTATTAATATTGCATATATTATACATCGATGGTCTCAGTAATTTTTATTTTTTAGATATAATGTTGATTGTCTAAATTTTAAATAGAGCATTAATAATTGATGAATTTTAGAGAGATACACATTCTAGCTGTACCCGGTTGTTATACTTAACATCGGATGATTCCAGTCGTTGTCTTATAGATGTCTTAGTATTTTTTCCATGTCTCCACTAAGAATACCTTCGTTTTCATAGCCATCGACGTTGTCAATTCTTTTCATTTTCTCCATTATTAACAGCTACTGTTATATTATCCTTACTATCTTCTCATAAAGTGTCGTCTTAATACATAGCATTTGATACGGATAACGATTGAGAGTTTTTAGTGCACCGCTTTGTGAGAGCGTTTCTAGTTAGTGTCAGGAGTATCACCACTATGTACATGACTAATAAAATGAACGCTGACAGTACTGCCGTTACAGCAGCCGTCCCGGGATTCGACCAATCCAACATAGGGTATATATACACTTCACCTAGCCTGAAAATTAAAATTATTTTTTGTTGAGAGCAGGCAACGCCAATAGTTCTAGAACTATTACAATTATGATGCACATTTTAATCTATCGCTTTTTCATGGATTGCAAATAACCACGTAAAAATTTTAAAATCGTTGATTTCTTTTTTCAACAAATTATTGTGAGACGACATTAATTAAGTTTTATCTAATAACATACAAAGTAAATTAAAATATTTAATCGATAGTTATTATTTACTAGTCCCGGCAGACACTGCCTGCCCTGAAAAAATAAAAATCTAGGACCCGATCCCAGCGCCACCTACTGGTTCCAATTGTGAATCAAAACAATCCAGAGACCCATACAAACACTCAAAAAAATCTTTATAAACCATTCAGGAGATTAGGAGAATCCTACACCCGATCCCGTCAACTACCAGTTCCAATTCTAAATAATCCGGGGTCCCACTATAACACGCACAAAACAATTCAACAAAACCGGTAAAGTTGTTATCAAGTTATGCGTATACATATCGCACCCTTAGAACTATAGAGACCTAATTAGAAATATCAAGGTCATTATTTATATTTGACTTGACTTTATGTTGTTGGTCCGAAGACCTCACAACTTTACCGGGGTCTTTGGGGCGAGCGCCTTCGCTAGGCGAAGGCGCTCGAGCCCGGGGGCAACTTGCTTGAGGGAGCTCCCTAGGGAGTTTTACCTCGGCTGGACTGTTGCCATGAGAGGGGGATGAATCTGATGATGCCCGCCAATGGGCGACACAATGAACTAATTGAGAACGGGCGTCGGGTAATATAAAGCCCGAGAAGAAGGATCCCGGCGGAGCGGGATCGGCGGTTCGCGGCGGCCTACGCTATCTTACTGCCGTTTCGCGACGTGTTATGGCTGGGAAAGAAGAAACGGCGAAAGAAACTTCCCAGCAACACGCCTAGTCTATCCTGTGGGGGGGCTATGTCTCCTGGCGTCCCTCTCGAGGACGTGGAGAGATCGTGATTGGCGTTGTCTGAGACGCCGCCGTCTATGTCTGTCTGTCGGTGCCTGCCAGCCTGCCGTCCTAACCGCGGGCGGGCTGATCCGGGCCAGCCGTTTTGTAATAGCGTCGACCTTGTCCGTAAGGACATTACGCGGTCGTCGCACGAGAGCCTTTCGCCGAGGCTTGTAATCGGACGCGGACACGACGAGCGGATTTCGATGGTGCGGCGCGAGATCGAAATACTTACGCGAGAGCGACGTAATGTAGTTTTTGATGGAGGGAAGCTCCAGATCGCGGTGGAGGTCGACGTTACGCATATAGAGGGGAGCACCAACGGCTCTGCGCATGAATTTATTCTGCACGATTTGCAGTTTATTTAAATGGGTAGGCTTGGCATGGCCGAATACCACACTCGCATATGTCATGATCGGGCGGATGCATGTTTTATATAGAGTAAGCTTGTGTCTGAGGGACATTTTGCTTCGGTTATCTATCATGGGTGCTAGACGACCCATCACAAATCGCGCTCTATTTCGGACTATAGTGATATGCTCGTTGAAGCGCAAGTTCTGATCTAGGGTGACACCCAGGTATTTGGTGTGCTTTGCCCAGGGAATTTCTTGGTCATAGAGCGAGATGGCTTTTAGGCGAAGGGAAGCGCGTTTGGGGGAGCGAAGCGTGCCCGGGGAAAAGAACATTGCTGCGCTCTTCTCCGGGTTCACCTCTATCCTCCATTTACGAAACCATTTGCCTAGCTCTGTGACAGCTACCTGCAGCCGGACGCAGGCCATTTGTCTGTTCTTATCTGATGTATAGAGTGCGGTGTCATCCGCGAAGAGGGCCAGCTCCACATCTGGAGTTTTTGGGATGTCGCTGGTAAACAACGTGAAGAGCAGTGGGGACAGGGCCGAGCCCTGTGGTACACCGGCTGTGAGTGGGTGAGGAGACGAGCGCGTTCCCTCCACTCGAAAACGGAAGCTACGACCTAGGAGGAAGTCTCGCAAGATGAGCACGAGTCTGTCTGGCACACCGAACTGGTACAGCTTGTAAATCAAGCCGTTGTGCCAGACCTTGTCGAAGGCCTTAGCTACGTCTAGAAACAGGGCGGCTGTTCCTATAGAGCGGGGGCGATGGGCAAAGTGAGATAGTATGTGCTCCGTGATGCGGTGCACCTGTTGCACGCATGAGTGTCTGGCACGAAAGCCAAACTGCTCGTCGGGTAGTAGATGTTTGCTGATGGCAAAATCTCTAAGTCTAGAGAGGATGACCCTCTCGTAAAGCTTGCTGAGTGCGCTCAGTAGGCTGATCGGACGGTAGCTGGACGGTTTATTAGCCGGTTTTCCAGGCTTGTGAATACCGATGACATCTGCCTCTTTCCAAATCGCGGGGAAGGAGCAGTTTGTTATGGCGGCATTGAAGATGCTCACCAATATTATAATTAGGTGGCCGGGGAGGAGTTTTAAGACGCGATTGTTAATGCCATCGGTCCCTGGGGCCTTTCGCGGTTTGAGGGACTTGATCAGGTCTTGCACTTCTTCGACCGTGACCGGGTCGAGTGTGGTTTCCGCTGGTAAGGAGGATCTACGTTCGACCTCGGAGTCCACCTCCGACAGGTGTGACTGGTCGACGTTTTGTGTAGTGGGGGAGCATTGAAGCTCTAGACTCTGAGCAAGGCATTCGGCCTTCTCCTCGTCATCGAACGCGTCGGTGTTGTCGGCTCTTTCTAGCGCGGGTATGACAGTAAGGGTGTCTGATTTGAGAGCTCTAGCCAGCTTCCAGTATGCCTGGTGAGTTGGTTCAATATCTCTCAACGTTCTGTCCCAACGTTGCTCCCTGACTTCCCGGATACGTAGTTTGACCTCGCGCTCTAGTTCGCGAAGTCGGACTCTGTTTTCCTCGGTAGGATATCTATCGTGAGCTCTGGAGGCGGCTCTCTTTTCCCTCAACAGCACCCTCACCTCGTCCGGCAGGCATAAGTGGCGGTCATCCTCCACCGGTACCTGCCTGGACGAGTTCCGCACTGCGGATTGAAGGTGGCTAGTAAGGGCCTCGATCGCCGTCTCCGTGTCTTGGCGGGACTCAATGTGGTCCGGGATGCGGTCCAGGTCTTGTGAGCTTGTTGCCTTGAGGAGGTTCTCAAGTCTCAACCAGTCCACAGACGTCCTAGTTTCAGATGTCGGGTCTGTCTGTGGTCCTAATCTGAGGATAACCGGGCGATGGTCCGAATCTATATCGTCCATCGTTTCGATCGAATGGAACTGAAGGGTTACGCCCCTCAGTAATGCTAAGTCGAGAGTGTTTGGGGTCCCCCAGTCACGGTTGGGGGGGTATCTTGTGGGGGTCATGGGAGTAAGTATATCAAACAAAAGATTGTCTGATATATTTATTAGAGCTCTGCCATTGGGGTTAGTGGTATTGCAATTCCACTGCTCGTGTTTGCAATTCAGATCTCCGGCTATTATGACAGCCGGGCCTAAGTTGAATAGGGCTTCTAAATCTTTCTTAATAAGGGTTTTTTGGCATGCGAGGTATGCTGAGACTATGACTAGAGGTTGGTGGCCAGTCATTGCTAGTCTGCAAGCAGATACCTCCATACCTTCTAGTGGGGGGGTGATTAAAGGCATACAGTGTAAGGATCTTCTAAAATAGATCAGGGTGCCGCCACCACGGCCTACCCTGTCATGTCTAGTGATCCGATAGTTAGAGATCTTTGGATCTCTGTTACTCGGTTTCAGGAAGGTCTCCTGTACTAGTAGTATATCTACTTGATTGGTAACCAGGAAGTCATGGACCAAGTCGCGCTGGTTTCGAAGGCCGTTGGCGTTATAAGTAGCCAGAGTCAATGAGCGTGGTTTATTTCTTCCTACATGTGCCATTTGTTACCGGTAACAATAATTTGATTTTATTGATTAATTACAACGATCTAAGTATTTGGAGGAGGTACGCGTGATCCATTTCGATCACGAGTTGGTCCCGGAGAGAGGGTTGACTTGACTCTGAAACTTGTCTCAATTTCCTAGCCAAAAGTTGGACCTCTTCTAGGTCGAAGGGCAAGTTTTTGGCGAATTTAGTCGCCAAAGCTAAGTCCTCCGCTATAGAGTGGTGGGCCGATGGCCCAGAAGATACCTTAGAAATAGAGGCGGGGGCGAGGGTGGCCAGGGGAAGGTTGGCCATTACTGGGGCACGCGTCCTTAGCGGAGGAAACGCTTCCGTCGTGGGAAGACCCGTCCAGTGGTTTACTACTGGAGGAGGGGCGGCCACGAATGCGGGTTTGTTCGGCACTTTTCTAGTGCCTTTTTGGGCATTGCCCTTTCCGACCTTGCGTTTGGGTCGGGGGGCAGCAGGGCAGCCTCTGTAGTTAGCGGGGTGGCCCGCTTGGCCGCAGAGGATGCAGCTCGGTGGCTCTGGGGAGTCCCGGGTGCGAGTGCACTCCGAGGTCCCGTGGTCGCCCAGGCACTTGACGCACCTGGGACGGGATTGACAATGAAGGGCAGAGTGCCCATAAAGTTGGCAGCGATGACACTGCCGCAGTGTATGTTTTTCGTGTGGGCGTTCCACACGAAGGCCAGAGAGGCCACAGACCTTCTCAAGTTCGAAGATCTTTTTCCCCTCTGGGGAGAGGTCGAGGACAACCAATACTAGGTTTAGAGGCGACTTTGTGGAGTCGCCTCTGTGCATACGGTGTACTTCGTGCACCGGTAGGGCTTGGGACTTAAGGTCCTCTAGAATGTAGGAACTTTCAATTTCCTGAGGTAGGCCGCGGATTACAGCCCGAAGGCGTTTTTCTTCCGGCAGAGCGTAAGTGTAGTAACCGATTTTACGGTCACATAATAGAGTAGTTAGGGCGCGGTGGTCACTTGAAGACGTGACCATAACTTTAATGCCGTGCTGGGTATCACGGGCTTCTTTTATGGAGATTGCCTTACCTGGCAATTCCTTGGCGAGTTGAAGCCAATGGGCTTTCTCGCGTATGATCAGGGGTGGCGGCGGGCGCTGTGAAGGTGGTCCAGGGCGGCTGGACGGTGCCGCTGTCGGCTGAGTGCCGGCAGTGGGGGTGGGGTTGGAGGGGACCTCCCTCTGGGTCTTTCGTTTTTTCGTTCGATTGACGGTTATGAATCCGTCATCGTCTTCGCGGTTTAACGGGATGTTCGCGGGAGGCGCGACATCCATGGGGGTAATTTCATCGGCCGATGAAAGAGGGGCATCCCTGGGGTATTGCGGAACCTCAGGGGTTAAATCGATTTCTCGACGAGAGTCGATTACGCGGTGGATGGGCGATCGCGAACGCGATGTTGTCGAACTCGCGGAGCTCGAACGCGGTTGTCCCGACGCGGAACCACGAGACAACGAGGTGCGCGACTTTGATGCCACACGGTGGGCATCGTTGAGCGGGGTTGCGGGTAGTGGGCGTATCGGTGACGCGGCGGGTACGGACGCGTGGGGTGCGGGCGCTACGGCAGAGCGCACGTGGTCCGCGGCAAGTGCGGTGGCGGGGGTTGCGGGGGGTGCGACGCTCGCGGCAGGTACCTGCCCGGGGGTCCCTTGCACGTGTAAATTACGGGACACGGGTTTCTCGGAATTAAGTTCCGAGATGACGGACGCCATTGATTGGGACTCCGGAGTCCTCAAAAATTGGTCGAGCGCTTGAGGGAATTGCTGTCGTAAAAACGACAACAAGCCCTCTAACGGCGATAGATAGGGCTCCACGCCGTCCATTGTCCCTGAGGGGGACGAACGATTTGGTGGATAAACCACCTGATGATGCACGTTTCACTGCACTGTCACAGATAAAACACAAGTCGACCGGGTAAACGAACGAACACAACGAACACGAATAACGGACTGCCGAGGCGGAACGGGAGACGTGCGCGCGCGACGAACGACAGCGGTGAACTGATATCAAGGTCTGTATAATGTTAAGCGTGCGATACATTTCTACGATTCATTCATTTTATATAATTACTAGCTGTGCCAGCAACGTCGTCCGCGTGGAATTTGTTTTCAAAACCCCCTCCGATTTTGAAACATTCTCTATTAGTGCTCCGCTCCTATTGGTCTTAGCGTCATGATATGTAACCTATAGTCTTCCTCGATAAATAGGCTATCTAAGACTGAAAGAATTTTTCTAATCAGACCAGTAGTTCCTGAGATTATCGCGTTCAATCAAACAAACAAACTCGTCAGCTTTATATATTAGTATAAGATATAGCTTATGGTGTAACTGCAGGTATAGGTTGCAAAATAAAATATATCAAAACAATTTGAATTACTTACGCGTTAGTACCACCCGCGTAGTAGTAGATAATACTGAAAATGAGATAAATTAGAGTGGCTATTAAAGGATGGATGAAGTGCAAAATTCTGCAAGGATGTCTGCAAAACACCAATAATATCAACATAAGGATGGAGTTAACGGCGTGGATGAAGACGTCTAACACTGGATTGATAGCAAATTCTTCACCTGAAATTCAAAACGTATACTTATTTAAGTCGTTATTTGTGATAAGACGAATAAGTTAAATAATATAAACGACTACTTGGCCCTGCCTTCCTCTATGTCAGGGAAATGGACGACATAGCCGCCACGCTTCTTTTGGACGGATTACCAAACTGGAAACCCCTAGTTTCCAGTTTGGTAATAATATGCAAGTTTCGTTTATCGTCAGCACGTGGTGATTGTAGCAAAAGAAAAACTTCGTCAGCGATGTAAATACGAGTATGTATGACTCCGCTCTGTCGTTTACCAACACCTCATATTATCTAATGGCACTTTTAATATCATATACGTAGGTATAATTTATTGATAAGATACTTTCAACAAAAGTTTTTGTCCTGCAGATAAAAATGTCAACTTATTACAGAATATTAGCAGCATAAAAAAATTTAAATTATATTACTGTCTGATGTAAATTTTGTGAGATTTACTGTTCCACTCTGCGTATAAAAAATGGTTTAATACCTTAAATAGCTTGCGCAAAACTTTGTTGGTAGTAGTTCTCTAGTTAATAATAGATAGTTGCTTAGTCATATAAAATCTTTTATTCTTCAGATTTCTGCAGTAAAGTTAAGCTGGAGAGACCATTAAGTTCACCTAGGCTTTATACATATTGAAAGAGCAGATAGGCCACCACCTGCCAGGGCCTGCGAATAGGCTAGGCCATTTACCCGTGGCCATGGAATTAAAGGCGAAGGACGGAATACCGAGGCGTTGCAGTGGGTATCCCTAACTGCGGTGTGGCAATAGTATCTTTAGTTCTGGCTAGAGGTGCTAGTGCTATCCATACCTCCGGAATCCCACACACCGGCCTCGATTTCCCCAGATCACCGCGCGGCTGTTAGCGCTAAATTGGGTTTCCTCTTGTAAAAAAAGGCTTTAAACCTATTAAAGTAAAAGATTGACGTCGTGGTAATTGATATAATGTAATCTGTATGACTTATGTAGTTTATTTAATCTATTTAAGTAGATAAAGTTTTAATTTATCGGCACTAGACTAATGATAAATCGAAAATCGTCACAGGTCGTTTAACAGCAGTTGTTCAGATAAATTAGACAAATTTACCTTCAAGACCAGCCAACATAATCCAGTAGAAGATAGATATGAAGAGTGCTACAGGGACTGATATATTATAGAATATCCAGTATGCTTTCACGTACCATGGCAGGCCAAAAGTACCGTCTGTAAAGTAAATAAACCTCTTCATAATATGAATGAATACATAAAGTTTGATTTTTAATATCACATTTATAGTTAATTTATACTTTATCATTTGTTAAAATAAATGATACGGTTTTTTATTGATGTAGGTGAGTGGTGCTTTTTGTTGTATTTATTTGCATTTACATTCTTTTTTTTCTTTAAATCTCCTTCTCCTGACGCACACGCTGGTCAGGGTATTATTTGCCAAATTTACTTATTTTAAATACATTTTCTTGAGTAACATCTGAAACAATTAACTCTGTCCTGAATAACAAATTCCCTTGAATCTTCATTATATGTCGTATTGCCAAATCATCCAAGAATGCGGCATCACATTGCAGAGAACATGGTTGGTAAATAGAATAAACCCTAATAATTAAGAGTTAATTGATCTTGAAGAAGTACTTCAACAACGACGTATGAACAAGTAAAACAATATTTGAAAGGCTATATAATTAAGATTTGACTTACCTATTGGTCCAACAAGCCATGCTCTGATAGACACTGCTAACGCAAATGCAGAAGTGACAGTTATAAGAACAAGACCCCAATGCGTCAAGTATATAGGCCAAAAACGGAAACCAACGGACATAGAAGTCATTATCATTGACGCCAGAATGATCCCAAGGCAGCCTAAGAAAACTATAGTCCTTACACATAACAAAGGCACTGTGGAACGATTTATTTGAACAGAGCTCACATAAAAATCAACTGGTGATTCGTACTGTAAATAAAGCATCTGCACTTGAAATTCATTACTAAAATATTTCTTTACGGCACCCATATTTATAATACTACTTCCTATTATTAGATCGAGTTATCAATATGTGCGAACATTGAAAAGAGTTGCGATTGAATGCGATCCTGTGTTATCTTTTTTGTATACTTGGTAGTTGTGTGGCGCATTTTCGATTACACAAACGAAAAGATAAGGTATCGGAATCATACTCAGACTCTTCCTGGTTTTATGCGAATGTTACTCATTACAATCAGGATATATCCATTTACAACTTCGATTAGTAAGTCTAGAGGTAAATTGTAATAAAAATGACAAATCGAGATATTTTATCAGCAAGAGGCCGAGAGATTGTTCTTTTATTATATTTCAGATTAGTTTGTTTGTATGATTGTCACATCACCAATGTTCTAAATTATTTGCGCTGTGATATAACTTATACATTATAGAAAATATAAAAGAATCGTGTAATGCTGATATTTTAGATAGATCAACGGAATTAAATCAATGTGGTTGAAAGGCACAAGGTGGCAGAACTGAGGGACCAACGGTAATCAATGACATTTATCATTTATAGTTTACGTTTATATAAATCACTTTGGTTCATCCAACCAAATAGATTTACCTTCAAATGTAACGGGCATCTTTACTAATATTATAAAGAGATAAAGTTTGTGACTTTGGAAGTTCGGGGTTATCTCTGTACTACTGATCTAACTTTGAAAATTATTTCACTAGTAGATAGCTACGTTATTCCTTAGTGACATAAGCTATATTTGATTGTGATTAATAAATTAAATAAAATAATAAATAAAAGTAAAAATGTTTTACGTCTGTCAAATATGTTACAGCAATAACGTTCCACGTAAAAATTGCTCACATCCCCGTTCGAGGCACGGCGAGTGCTTTCTGCGTTTATAATTTAATTAAAGGATACAAACCTTAATTAATCGTTGATATGCGTGCGTGTGTGCGTGGGTGCATGAGTATTTTTTGATAACGTCCAACGAAGTATGCACGGGTCAGCTTATAAAATAGATTACATACATATCACTGCTTTTTCCCATGGGCGTAGGCAGAGCCTATGGATTTCCACTTGTGACGATCCTGTCAAACAACTTTCGGTTCATCCACTTTCATTAACCACTTCATACATGCACGTTTATTTCAGATGCTTTTTACCTGACCTCTCTTTAAAAGTTTGATAAAACAGATTAACAAGTAATTTTAACTACGCAGGTATAAGAGCGATTTTCATTTGATTCTGTTAACGAATTGTGTTGTGTTATAAATTTTCTGTGTTAAGATCCTTTTTATTTGTAATATAAGTATATTAGTATCAACTAGAATATTCTAATGGTACCCGCATAGCGATGATATTATAATGTTAATGCTATACCCGGCAGACGTTGTCCTGCCTTTAAAAAGTATAAATCTAGAACTCGATTGCAGCGCCATCTACCGGGACCAAATGTTAATTTAAATTATTTTCGAATCCTCTTGAATGCATACATAATTCATTCACCTAAAGCCAGACACCGGATTGCAGCGCCTCCTACCTGGTTTAAATTTTGAATCTAAACCATCCCGGTCGTAAACCTAAATATAGTGATTAAAAAACAGGGGTTGACCGTAGAAGGGTGAAAATATGAAGTTGTAGGTATTTTTCAATTAAGAAATTTTGACAAAAATATAAAAAAGGGTTTTCGGAAGAGTTTGTAAAAATACCGCGATTCGAGAATTTTATATATTAGAAGATTTCATAATCTTCTGCATATTTACTTTTATTGATTAAATCTTCAATGGTGAGTGGAATGGTTGCCATGGGAAACTCATTATTCCCTTCTTACGCATCGATTAAATATTGATCGATGTTCTTACGTCATTTTCCGCGTTTCCAGTGATAACGATTAATAAACTTTACATGACTGATCTTGATAATGCATTCAGTATACTCATTGTTTTCAAGTTAAAAAAATCAGTATGTACCCAATCTTAATCATATTTAACAAATATCTACCTTTATAATAAGTCAATTAGTTTAATGTGATATTATAAAAAAAAATGATGTAAATGTATATTATTTAATTGTAACAAAATTTTAATAATTATTTAATTATATTAGTATCTTGGAGGATACAAATAATATAAGTATTATTGTACGGATTTAATTAACTAAAATCACAGATCACTTAAAATCTTAATAAAAAAAAACTTACATTTACTTGCATTGTTAGAACATAAAATTGTTTCGAAAATAAACAAATATTGTACCATTTCCAAAACTTATTTAAGACTTATAAATAATAAAGTGAGTACGTATATAGGTATATGTAACAATAGATGTTATCGACTAATAAAAACTATAGGCAAAATAATAGGTAAGTATTAAGGTAGGTAATAATATAGGTAAATTGCATCAATGTTGATAATGTTTTGATGTAATTTAACCTATCAGGTTATATATAGATTTAGAAATGATGACGGTCTTGCTTATTATACTTATATACCAACATTTTACGTGTTATAAAATTAAAAAATATGTACTATAAATTCCCTATGGAAAAACCTGCGTACAATAAATTAACAGAAGCTATTATGTTGCTGTTAAATAAAAATTCCCACAATAACGGTGTATTCGTTAAATTTTAAATTCCAGAAGCTAGATATTGTTTTGGGTTAAATTTATAGAAAACTGAATTCATTTTTAATAGTAAAAGAGAGAAGTTGATTTTAAATTAGTATCACAACTAGATGCAACATTAACAATTTCTGTACATAATAAAACTACGTTTTAATGATTTTAAGCGCGGCAATTTATTTGGTTTTTATTATTCCGACGTTTCGCCCACTTTTCAGTGGCCGTGATCAAGGAAGACAAAGATGTCTTGGTCAAAGAGTATTGTTAAAATTTTATTTATCCTACCGCCAATTTGTTCATTTTAGTTTTGTTTATGGTTATTATAACCATAACCATATACCACCGCATCACGGCCACTGAAAAGTGGCCGAAACGTCGGAATAATAAAAATCAAATTACCGCGCTTGAAACCGTTAAAACGTTGTTTGATTACCTATACAAGTCGCGAAAACTTTATAATAACTGGATCTTAATTTTAATTTAGGCTCTAAAGCCATCATTGAAAATCCCTGTTGTTTCTGGAAGTCGCCTTCTGGTTATGAAATCTCTTGCCGAAGCAATTGCAACGGTGATTAGATGCATCAGGGCTAAGCACAGCGCTGTTAATGTGATCACCACCATCGTCTGTTCCGGCTTCGCCCAGTCTACTATGGGGTATATGAACGGGTTGCCCCATCTGTAAATTAAAATATTATTTTGTAAGAAATTTAGGAAAATACCTCCGAACCAGTTTTGGGTGTATATCGTAAAAAAATTTTGGAGGTTTAAGAAATAATTAACGTAAACACTTAATTTATCAAAATTAAAATTAGAATAAAATAGAAAACACTTTATTGTTCACCAGATAAACAATTGCAGAATAAATAATTACAATAATTTTACGGCAAAACAAAAGGCAGCCTTATCGCTAAAAGCGATCTCTTCTAGGCAGCCTGACAGAGGATACTTTTAACAACTTATGTCTAGGTATGAATCAAAATGAAAAAAAAGGAAGAACAGTAAAATGTGGACAACTAAGTAAAGCTAAATGTGAGGGTTGAAGCTCAGAATAATAATTGAACCTACTAATAGTTATTCTTAGAGTTGAAGGATTTTTTTGTTGTAATCAGCATGATATTCACAAGTGTTATTCATAAACGGTTTCTATATTCTCCCTCTCCATTATTTTTCTTACTACTACAAGAAATGTGTCTATCAATATGATGTATCTATCAGTTAGTATGAAATTTCTATCTGGTTTATTTAAGTAACTTTTAGAAGAATAGAAATGAAATGCACTCCATTTCTATTTTCACGTTATATGTCTCAATCAAGGCTGAAGACTTCAGTAATTTTAAGAAGTATTTACTTAATTCATTTAATAAATAAATAAATAAGATAAATTAATAAACTAATGTAACGAGCTTTTAATTTTCCGGTATAGGTAGTAACGAAAACTGCACATCGAGATAACTTGATAACCGATATGCGAAACTAGCTATTCGGCTTTATAGACATGGCGGGTATATCGTCCACGCTCTTGAAATTGAGGCTGGTGCTCAGTGGTACGTTTACAGGCTGCTATTATTGAAAGAACTGTTTGTGCACATTTCGTAATTTGAAAAGCTCCTCCTTGGCCCTTGAAGAAGTAATGATCTTTATCGGATTTTATTATGGACTTGATGAGCGATGACCTTCTGTTACGACTTCTAACAGGTCATAGACAGTAAGTCGTTTTATATTCTCGTAGTTTCAACACACGTGCTAATGATTCGGTCTTCAATAGGATTTTCGGTTTGATCTTGACTTTTACGTTAATAGTGTGAATGTTTTTATAGTTAAAAATGTGAAAATACAATGGCAGAAGTTAGACCTTCGTTTACATTTTGCAATTGTCTTTATGACGGCCGACGGCCGCCTCGGTCATCAATAACTGAGAGTTAGTTCGCATGATACACTACAACTTTGATTCGATTCCCGGAATGGTTAGAAATATATTATTTTTATTTGGCACTCGTATGTCCGTCCATGAGAATCGGTCAAGCCGTTTCGCAGGATTTTATCTACAAACACCGTGACACGAGAATTTTATATATTAGATGACTAATGTGTAGGCTAACACTTGAAATGATAGGTACTCCGTTCAAATTAAATCTTTTTGCCTATTAAACGTAGTGTTATGTACTTGTGACGTTTCAGTTTAAACGATTAGCACCTCAAGAGTCGGCTTAATTAAGCCGATATTAGAGGGATCATTTGTTTCAATTAGGATGAATCAACCAAAGTGATCCTTATACACATAAACTTGAATAATTGAATGTCATTGAATATATTAGTTTCCTTTGAGTTCTGTGATCCTTTGATCCCTCTAACATCGGCATTATGTTTCTATTTTGTTAAACAATATAGGGCTTAAAGTTGAGATAAAGATAGAATTATGCTTACGGATCAACTCCTCCAGCGAAGAAATATATGACTGTAAAGAGCATGTAAACACCAGCGAACCAAAGAGGCTGCATGATATGCATCAAGCGGCTGGGATGCGCTGAGCATACCAGCTCTATGAACATCACTGCTGAGTTAACACCGTGTAGCATTACGTCAAGTATGGGGTCCGGAGCGTACTTTAGGGTGTTGATAACTGTAATACAATAATGAGTATACTTAAGAAGATATCTCATATAGTCATAGGACGATAATTATATACTACTTTAAAATATATGCTGGTCATGAATTTAGACAAGTGAAACCTCAATTACTCAAGATATAAAAAAAATAAAATAGATTAGCACCCTTTAAATAATTATCACAAAAATATATAATCCTTTATTTTGTAGATTGATAGATCTTGATATTTAATTAATAATTTTATAAATAACTAATATTTTTTTACTTATGGATCTATGTTAATTTGTAAGTATAGCTTTATTTATAGTATGGCTTAGTTTATTTATTTTTAAAACTAACTTTTACTTTAATCAATAAGTAAATTAACATCTTAACAATTTTATATTCAATTTAATGAGTGACAAATTAATAGAATAGAATAGAATAGAATATACTTTATTGTACAAAAATGCTACATAAAATCAAGAACATTAAATACAAGTACAATCGGCGGTCTTATCGCCCATGGCGATTTCTTCCAGACAACCTTTGGATGGAGTATAGGAAGGACAACAAAAGTCGGTAGTTGCTAAACTAGCACTCGTACAATAATTTCGTTTATTAATATAAAAAAAAATTAAGCGTGTAAATATATAATTACACGCACATATTTGAATTTATTAATTATTACCTATTTAAACAAAGATACAAACTATTAGTTACCGAAATAAATTTATACAAACAGTAATTTTAAAATACTTACACTTTCTTAACATTCCCCAGTAAAAAATGGTAATTAAAAAGGCGACTGGTATAGAAATGTTGTACAAAACCCAGTACGTTTTTACGTACCACGGCAGACCGAACGTTGCATCTGAAATTAAATATCCATAAATAAATATACCTAATTACCATTAATATAATTCTTATGTATAAAATCGAGTTTGAACATTAAGGGCCTTACTTATAATAATCTCGTTAAGAAAGGATTAGCCATCTCTTAAATAAGAAACTCTTAAGCCCCTAATCAATGGCTGTTTCAAATAAAATTTGCCAGCTTGCCTCTTAGCAATCACTTAAACTACCTCACGATGTTGGTTATTTTTGACAGTTATTTATGAGTTACTTTACCACCACCTCTAATCCTTAAGAGGAGTTTATAGGTAAGATTTTCGTTAATCAGTTGCTGAGCAGTTTCTTAAAATTTAACAAACAATTATAAATAAGGCCATAAATATGAAGACCAAAGTACAATATGTGAAAATGAAAAATGAAAATATTTATTTCTTCGAAAACACCTTTAAGCAAAATTTACTTGTAGCAGAAGATCCCGCTCTTCCATACCTTAAATATTATTGTATTTATAAGTATCTAAAATATTTTCACGATATACATGACATAAAATAAATAAAATATGTACTTAATCTAATAGGAATAATCATCGAATATTTTTATTTCGAAAAGTGAAATATCTTCAGCGGGATACGGACCCGAGGCTTTGTTACTCTCAACCGTATTTCGTTTTCATTTTAGAATTTCTTTTTTTTTTACACATTTATATTATATGTTTTATTTATGATGTAGAAATTGTTGTTGTAGTTTTTTAAGTATACGCATAAGTTTAAGTTTTTGTTTTACTTCTTTCTAAAATTTCATGGAATTTTCTGGGCTGATTGGACGTAAACTAATGACGAAAGGCGTTGGAGAGTAAGGCTACTGAAGTACAAGCGCGTGCACAGCTCTTGGATTTATTTATCTTGCATTGTACCGATATAAAAGAAAAGCGGCAGGCTTTACCTAGAAAAACCTGACTCTGAAATTTCTCCTAAATCTTACATAAAAACTCCATTCGTGCAAGCGCTTCAGTTCCAAGGAACTCCCCTTACCACCTTCAAGAGTATTGGGATCCTCGGTGTTGACATCGCGAACGATTTGCAGTTCAGGGGCCATATTGAAGGCAAGGATCAACTTGCCTCTAAGAAGCTGCGAGTGCTAGACCGGTCCAAGCAGTACTTCACACTGCGGCACCGCCTTGCACTTTATAAAGCTCAGGTGAGGCCGCATGTGGAGTACTGCTCACACCGTTGGGCTGGAGCACTTGCCTACCAGCTTAATTAAGAGTTTATGTCGCAATGTTATCAGAACTAGGCCAAATAATAGTTAGTATAGTGCATTCAGTATTTTGTTACGTGCGTGATAATCTTCTGAGACTGATTGTTGCACGCTTTATAAATTCTCTATATCTCAAACAATGAGTAAGTATATAGCTTTGAGGTTTAGGAAGTAATTTGTAGAAACACAGACAATTATCGTGCACGATATTATTTAAAAGTAAAGCTAGGCAAAACATTTTAAACCAGGTTATAATTATGTGAGAAGGAACGTACAGTTTTATGGATGGGTGGATAGTTTTACGAACTTTGAACTATGTCTGTCAGAGTCATTAACTAATGATATTTCTTAATATATTAGACTTCTATAGCCAAATAACAAAACTAGACGTTCGTCGTCTGTGTGGAACCATCCATGACGGGTTCCTATACTTTACCGACCGTTCATTTGCCGTGGCATCGTTTAAAATTTAAGATAAGCTCCATACACGTAGTGAATGAATAGTAAGATAAAGCAACCGGCCGTTAATGTGCTTGGTCCGACACGCACTTGGTCGACTTTTAATTTATTTATTTATTGCGGATTATATTGTATTCGTATTTCATATCTATCTATATATATTATATAAAATACACTATTATAGAGCCAATATTAGTTACACTATTATTGGCTCTTTGGAAAATATTATACTTGATAATATATATAAAATTCAGCGTTCGTAAAATGACGTAAGTTCTCACATATTTTTTAAAGTGTCTGTCAACTGTATATCTTTGTTTATAACAATATCATATATGACATATGTAAAAACTAGCCTTGCTACTTTGACGTAAGTTAGCATGTTTTTTTTCCACCTTTGATACCTGCTATCTCAAAAACGGACCCGCTTTCAGCTTAGCGAGTATCCATTCCTTTCTTAGTTTATATTAAACTACCGATCCTAAAAAATTCATTTTCCTAAAATCACGTAAGTCGGGGGTGACTGGGATCTTGGTCTACATCTATAATCCCGATTGGCAGTTTACGTTTGCGCAGAAAAGTGCAGAACGGTTTCCGATATGTAAATAATCTAAATTGAACTTTATTCTGAAGCGGAAATGGCAGTGTTGCTTTATATATGCATGCTTAGCTCTGTTCCGCTTACACGATTTGTACACTGTTGCGCGCTACTAAAATTGGACTGCACTGATGCACTGACTGCACACTGATATATCGAGAGGTATTATTCATTGTGTAAAACTATATTGTTAATCCAATCGGATTTCGTTACACAAAAATGCATTAGTATACCTAACTATTTATGAAAGAGTTGAAAAATTCCTCACATCACCTCAAAAAACATCGATCAATGAAGAGTACTTTTTTGAAGGTGAGTAAACTAGTGGAGTGATAATTTACATAATCGGTAATAAGTGGTGTCATTTAAAGGTCCTTGTTCTACTAATGTGTATTTTGATCTTATATTATGTTAAGCAGATAACCACCAAAATTAGTATGTGGCGTAATTTCCATTAGTACGTGAATAAATTACACATAAACTTCCCGGTTTAAAATTGTTATTGCAGGAACGGAGAAATAATACAAGTTCCTGCGGCCAGATGGCCTATCGCAAGGGTCCGCTCGAGTTCGTTTTAAGAAGTGAAATGGCCATCGCAGTCCGCACAACATTTTATAGAAAAAAATTAAATAAATGTAATTTTGGAAATAGCAAAGGTATTTTTTATATATCAATGACAATAATGACATATTTGTTTGAAGTCTGGAGTAAAATTGGTGCAAGCTATTGATATTAAATCCTGGAGATGTTCATCAGTAAGTCGAGATCGAAATTTGTTCCTAATGAAGTTCATCTACATCTTATTTGTATTAAATTACGTAATCTGTTGTGCAAGTCGCTATGCTCTCGCGGTCCGCACAAAATGGATCGGCGGTCCGGATGCGAACCGCGGTCCGCCACTTGGCGACCCCTGGCCTATCGTACGCGGCGACAAAACAATCCACAGCCAGGTAGGGTATTTGCCCGTCTAGATAACTACAAACATGTTCCAGTCTCCGTTCAGAGAGCGGCTCCACATTGGTAATACCTTTGGTGTTACAAATTTACGTAGGCTATGGTAACCGCTTTCCATCGGGTGGGCCGTATGTCTGTTAGCTGAACTCATGCAATAAAAATAAATATTGGGAATGAGCATTCTAATACTGGTCGCGTTTCCATGTTAAATGACAACATTGATGCGTTGCTGTAAGTGCACTCCAGTTTTCACGCAACACTAAACATGAAGTATGTTCAATGTTCATTTTTTAGTACTTTAATTACTTTAATTTCAAAATGAAACTGTCTATAGAGTCAACTTGGAAATTAAAGATATTTTTAAAACACGGTAAACGGTAAAGTGAAAGAAAAGAGTATCAATCTCTTTACAATGAAAGACTTTTTCCATGTCTCTACGTATGTTTTGTTTTGAGGTTTACGAGGGCGAAAAAAACATTTAGTAATGTTATCATTATACTCAGGCCTATTTTTGTCACTTCTTGTTTTGAGGGCACGCTAATTGTCGAAAGTTGCAGTCTATAATTTTTTGACTGTAGCTCCAGACCAGAAAACAAAAAAAAAGCTTTTTTTTGTAAAGGTTATTGATTTGTTTTTAAGTTTTTATAGCAATTTTTCGAAATTCCGTTTAAGGATACTGCATACCCCCGTGTGCCCCCACAAAAAGTATTTGCTTTTAAGAGATATAGTGCAAGACAGATTAGGAAAATATTACAATTCTTTACAATATTATTTTGAATTTAATTTCTAATGTTAAACGGAACGAGGTCTTTGGTATTTACAAGTAAAATAATTTTAGCTACTGTTTTCTTACATATACTGTCGATTAAATTTGATTTATAGCCGCTGAGCTGTTTAGTTTCTGCTAAAATTAGCAACAAATAATTAAGTTTGTTTGTTTACACATTGTCGAATCATCTATGACCAAAGCGAACATGCATTAATACCTTCAATCAGAATTGAACAGGAGGGTCCAGAATTATATAAGATCTTTATTATACTATGAATATTAAAATTAGGAAACATGAGTACAAAATGAAGAAAGTTAAATGCGTACCGATTGGCCTGTTAAAATAAGCGGATGCAGATACAGCAGTAGAGAAGCCTGTAGTTAAAACCACAAGTAAGTAGCCCCAATGCGTGAAATAAATGAACCAATATTCTATGTTAACCTTCAATGTCAAAGGATCAAGGATAATAGTTGTGAGAAGCACGCACGTCGAATATACGAAGAGGATTCCTCTCAGCCCCAATAAGGGCAGAGCGGATCGGTTGCTTTGCCAACAGCTCACGTAGAAGTTTGCCGGCGAAGGATGTTCGAGGAAACACATCCGCCACTGACACTGATTCTTTAAACACATCACGCACTTCATGTTGTTGCAACATTCAACTACATTGGATGAACTTCAAATAGACGCGAGTACTGTATAGAAGGAAGATCTTTCGACAATATATATGTAGTAGTATTTCCACTCTAACATTAAAGATAACCTTTATTTTATCGATGAAATGACTGATTATTGATCCATTAATACAACTGATCGACTATATTGTTACAAATGTACTGAAACGTTGTTTAAAATCAGTGAAGCGTAGACCAATGGATTTATAACGAGAGTCGACTTGAACTTGTTCCTCATTCTACCGCCAAGGTCTTACGACATGACTGTGTTGCTTAAACAAAAGACCGATATCTTTTAGTATCAAAGCATTTTTACAATAATGCACAAAGACTAACTGGGGATTATATTTTCAATGATTAGAAATACGTATAACGCTAATCATAATAAACTAAATTTAGAATTAAAGGTGTTTATAGTTAGTATGTTTTTTTAAATATCTTATTATTGAAAATCGTATGAAAAATGGAGTTAAAAACCGATTCAACAATGGTTTGAAGTAAAATAACCTTGTATGTGTTATGTGCCATAATATTTGTGTATGGCAATACACAAATATTAACAGAGCGGAGGTCTAATCTACATAAAAAGTGTTGATTCGTTTTGTACACCACAATTCAGAGAGCCTGTGTTCGATTCCAGACAAATTACATTTTGTAAACAAACTTTTCCTCCCAAAAAACTAACGGAATTTGCTTAGTTTAATTATTTGTTTGCCTGCAGATATTTATTAATAGTTACAAGAAGTAGAAGTTTCTTTCGGTTGGTCCCATTCAGGTGAAGGTTTATTACTCCTCGACACACCGGATTCGCTTTGTAAATTTATTTAGTTAATTTTATTATTACTGTATTATTACATTCGACAGGTGCGTTTTGTCGATCAATGTAAATTAACAGAATGTATGAAAATTTTGGTTTATAGACATTTCACCAGTGTCGGCGTTACCTATAATGCAAGGTGTGCAGCGCAAATGGGTGCAAGGTTTTTGGGGGCGCCGAGCGCTCCTCGCGACACCTCCAAAAAGCATGATGATTGCGATATGCAAATTTCATCGCGGTTATTACCTTCACTGTCAGCAGTACCGAAAAATCTTTCTCGTCGCTTGGTAAGGCCCCAGCCTGCTGGGTGCGTAAGATTTCTATTCCATAGGGCTATTTTAAAGTCGATGGAACGCAATGTGAAGTTGGAGATCTAGCACCGCACGTTTAGCTGTTCCTTCAAAAGAGTGGAAAGAAACACTCCTAGCTAGGCTGTGCAGATCTGTTCTGTTCCACAACTAATTAATACCAGCAGGCGGCGAAACGAATTAATAACATATGAACACTTAGGTTTAATTTATATTTGCGTTAAAATTTACTTGTGAAACTGGTTAGTTAAGCTCTCATCCTTGTTTGGACAATTAAGTGAATATCTTAATTAACATCTTATTACTCATATAAGTGCCTTAACCACCACGAATCTAGAAGTATGTAAATAGTGTTAACGATATTTTATTCATTATTACTTACCTAGATATTCATTTCTCTTCATAGTAACAATAATACCAAACATGGATTCCACAATAATAAAGAATAGACCCCAATGTGTCATATACAGGAAAAACTTTTCTTTTGGTGCCCAGAAAAAGGTCATCGACAATACGAAAGTACTAACAGACCATAATAAAATTGGCACTCTCCACAATAAAGGGGATATAGAGAAACATGATCTTGTAAATTTTTCTGTAGTTTCTTCGCCTTTTCCCAACATGCCTGTGATACAATATGCACCCGTTTTCCATGAACACCGCGACATCTTGTTAACGTACGTCCTCTTATAAGTTGAGTGGTTGATTGTTTGAACAGTTAATTATACATAATAAGTTAATGTGTTTGCAGGTGTCTGTAAACAAATAAATAATCCATTTATTAATATTAATTACGATTCCATCATGGTTTATAGTTAGAGGTACGGAATTTTCGTATTTACGAAATAGATGCGAATTTATGCGAAAATTTTGTGCGAATATAAAAAAATTTAGTATTTTCCGCGAAATAAACAATAACTGTATATGATTTTGATATGAGAGGATTTAAAATGATCACTTGAACGCCATTGCTAATGAAAAAAACATCAATTTTACTCAATGCGTACAAAGTAATTGATGCAACATTAAAAGAAATGCTAATAAAAACAAACCAAAAAAGCTTCAATAAACTTGCTCTCCACATGATATTAAACGAGACAAACAAGGCTTTCTTTCACATTGGACAATTATTTAACCCATCTGTAGCTGCAAGTTTGGCTTTAAGCCCGGATGTACTATTATAAAGTTTTTCTAAAAGTCCTTTTTTCAGAACACTGGCAAAAAATGAGCAAACAGATGTATAAACCCACTTTCATAGGTTAATCCTTCAAACGATACACAGAAACCAAAATTCCAATATGAAAGACATTTTGCTCACTGCACAATAATGCTTTCCATCCTTTGTTAAAGCAGTATTACAGAGCGTCTGGAGTCCAACCAACAGTGTAGAGTGTAGACAAAGAACGGTTCTTCAGCATGTACAATATCGTCATCACAGACCGAAGAACAGTTCTTGATTCAACTTCGATGTGGAAATTACAACTATGTTAGCTTTTAATTAATGTTAATATAGTGTTTCTTAAAAGTCGTGATAGTGTAATGGCTAGCGCACGCGTCCCAAACTCAAAGGACGCGAGTTCGATCCTGGCCGGATTGCATGTACCACTTAGTCAGTTGCATATGGTTACAATTACCACGTGCTAATAACGGTGAAGGAAAACATCGTGATGCAACCTGCACATCGAGATAAGCCGCCTTGGATAAGCGTGGCGGGTATACTGTCCATTCCCCTATAATGGGAGGCCCGAGCCCATCAGTGGGACATTTATGGGCTGATATATAGTGTTTCTTTAGAAAATATACGATTTTTTGTTATTACGATAAGTACTTAAAAAATGGGAAATTGTTGCGAAATTTCCTTATAATTAAAAAAATAAATGCGAAATTCATGTTTTTTATTTGCAAAAATTCCGTACCTCTATAGTGTAAAAACTGCTATATGAAGTTAAATTTAGTAAAAAACTCTATGAAATGTGTTTAATTATTATCAGCAGCCAAAGTAAAACAAATGAAAGGAATTGGAAATCAAATTGAGAGAATGGATACCTGATCTTTATTGCTTGTTTTATTTTTACTACGTTGAATATATACTAGAAATTGACTTGCATGAAGACTTTTTTTATTATTATTAGTACCTAATCTATATTACTATATGTTATTATAAAATTCAAAACATGCCGTGTCTGTACATTGAAGCTATTAAAAAAAACTGGAATAGACTATATAAACGATGGACTATATAAAGATTTCTTTTCTGTTTGTCGGTATTTCAGTTTGTTTCTTTAGGATTCACGTAAAAACTACTGGGTCGACTTTGACGCAGTTTTTGCTAATTGGCAGCAAATTTTTAAAACTAAAATCTGTGCCAATTTTTATTCTGGGAATCACTTTAATTTTTCTGCGATTGATTTAAAATGGCCAGTTTTACAATGACTCAACGGATTTTAATGCAAATTTTAAGTTAAAAACAAAATAGTATCTTAATTTCTGTGCGTTTTTGCTATTTCCCAATGTTCAGAAGATCTGTATGTGACGCAAGTCCCGCGTGCATCAGTGACAGTATCGCTAGCCAAAAATAAACATCATTCATTGTCTCATATATCTGCTCGAAATAATAGGTGTATATATTCTCTTCGGGTTGCAGTTTTTCTAAATACACTAAGATATTAAATACATACATGTATGTTACGTGATTTGGGTCTCTGTAAATGACCATGAGAAACGAGTTAGTGAATCTGCGTGGCCCTCGACTTGACCTACTACCTTCGTCAGCTACCACGATACTACGTGGAAAACGTAAATAATACGTTATTAAGTTGAGTTTTTGTCGTTTCGTAATTATTTTTATTTCATTGGTTAACTAAAAATTTAACATTTTAATAACTACATTACAGTAACAAAATCATGGTAGTATAATAGATAGCATCCGCGTCCCAAATTCAAAGGGCGCGGGTTCGATCCTGGCCGGAACGCAATTCTGACCTAATGTGCATATTGTTAAAATTACCGAGTTGTAAACAACGGTGAAAGAAAACATCGTGATGCAACCTGCATATCGAGATAACCGATGTGTCAAATCTGCCAAGCCGCCATAGACAAATGTGACGGGTGTGCTGTGTGCCGTTCCCCATAATTGGAGACCCAAGCCCAGCAGTGGGACATTTATGGGCTGTTATCATATTGTTATGTTATTGTGTTACAAAAACAAGGAATAAGAAGGAAACAAAACTCCATAGGGAAAAAATAATTTTAGAAACGAGTAAGAAAAGCGAAAAATAGGTATTTATATCTAAAATATCGACTGTACTACTATACAGATTATTAAGTAAGAAAGTAAAATTTAATCAACTTTACCAATATTAAACTGTTTAAAAATAAAACTACGTCAATAAAACATATTGTTACACCTAAATTTCACCGTTGTTAAATTTGGATCGTATAATCATGTCTCCGACTCTTGCAAAGGGTACTAAGACTTACCAAGGAATGCCCTAGAAACTGAACCATGAACGACCATTAATTCGTAATGAAATATCCAAAAATAAGATAAATGTTTGCGGGCTGTTACGAGTTCAAATGAAAAGCGTTTCTTAATTAATACACCATATGCTAGTTTATTAAATAAATTATTAATAATTACACATTATGAATTCCTTATTACATCACGTCTACCGTCGGAAATGTTTTGTCTGGCGGTTTTTTGTTCAAAATTTGTTTGGCGAAAAACATAATATATAAATACCTTCATACTCTTTTGGTGTGTGCTATTCAAGTGGAACACTTAGTAGCCAATAGATGGCGTTGTCTAATAATGGAGGTCGCAAACGATTCCCGAAACATACAAAGAATATACAAACCGACAATAATAGGTAAGTCTTGGCCTGCGGAGCACAACATTTGCCTCATTGGAAGATCTTCTTTTGAGACGGAGGAGCATTTCCTAAACTGGTGACCCCGAGGCGGCCTGAGGTGATGACATATTGGCATAATAGGTTACGAGTTACGAGTTACGACACTGACTAGTTAAGACAAAGATTTTTTTATTAACAGACTTGTACCACTGAAACGTATATTGAACTCATTCTCGGCTGACTTGCCTAATATAATATTTACGCTTTCCACGTGACCTTGGACAAGTAGGCTTAGACATGCATTGGCCAGATTAAAAAAAATATTTTAAGTTTTAAAAGTATATGTATAAATTATATATATTAAGTGAAAATTTGTTCATTGCGTTTAATTATAAGAATTTATCAACTATAACGAAAATGTAAGTAAAGGCACATGAAAATTCCTGTACCAAGAACTATTCACGCGGTTTCGAATTTGAAATATCTGTATCTATATATTTATATTCACCTGTATCTCATAGCAGAGGCATTAAGCTTAAATTTTCTGAAACATAAAGATATGTATATATATAATCACATTTTTATGTATAATAATTTTATACATAAAAATGTGAAAAGGAAACGACTTTACTAACACACTCGTATGTATACATATTATGTTGTTTAGAGGGGTGGATTGGTGTTGTATAAAAGAACAATAATTGGTGGCCTCCTTAGTCTACTCTTGCTCCATTAAAAATTATTATATATCTACTAGGATATGCCTGCGGATTAATCCGCGCTGCACTAAAATTTTCCGCGGGATTCCCGAGACACCAAGTACTGCAGCATTCAATTAAAGAATGTAAGCTATCGTTTTAATGGGAACTTTGTCGGATAAGCTAATTTTTATGCATTTGACTTCAAACAGCTCCCGTAAAATTCCCGCGGGATTTCCGGGATAAAAAATATCACACATTTTATTACATAAAATTTGCTATCCATTAGTTAAAAAATCGCATTGGTATTAATTTTTTTTCATCTGGCCATTTTAAATCATCGCCAGAAAAATTCCCACAGGATTTCCGGTATAAAAAGTAGCGCAGATTTTAAGTCCATAAATTTGGTGTCGATCAGCGAAAACCGCATCGAAATCGGTCCAGTAACTTTTACGTGAATCCCGAACAAATCAACTCAACATCATCATCAACAAAATCAGACAAGAAATCTAAAAACAATTGCATCGTGTTCTCCATTGTTTTTATAGTCTATTCCAGTTGTTTTTTTAAATAGCTTCAATGTTCAGATACGGCATGTTTAAAATTGTATAATATTATAGACTACAAACTATAGGTACTATATAATGAAGGGCATTAGAAAACAAGCAAAGTACACTTCGATTATCCTGACCTTCAGGATATAATTGGTTCGTGCCTAGTGAATGATTTGCAATGAAATTAAGGATGTACATGCATTTATTCATGTTTCTTAACTTCCATTATAACGTTTGGAAGTACTTATTTAATCAGATAGCCCTTCTTCATCATAAACAAGTGCTAAGTGATTTAAATAAAAATCATTTTGAACCGACGGTCTTACGATGAGGGCAGTAATAGTAAGTGAAATGAACTATCTTTATCACTGCTTATCCTTAAGGAAAATGCATTTAATTTACTTACCACTTTTGGAAACTTATCAGGTCACGGTCTTCCATAGACATTATTAACCATGGACAACTTGATATACCCGAACTTGCATCATATCCCAGCATCTAGCATCTAGGGAGCATAGGAGTCTTTACCCCTGTTGACGAAGTGAGTTTCCCTTTCCCGGGGCATTCTCAAGCACTGATGCGCTAGGATCAGCGTCGTAACTACGTTCTAAGTCTCACGCTCCTCCTGCCATAAGCGCGGGGCACATGGGAGGAAGGTGGTTTTAGTGGAGTATTGAGTACTAGAGTCTCCACACAAGCCGGTTGATTACTGTTTGACAGCCCCAAGGGGATTGCCTCCATAATAGTATATATATATAGTAGCACAAGTTATTACAAGATATGGAGCTAAGATTACTTTATGTCACCATGTTTCACTATAATGTTATCAAACAGATTTAAATTCGTTTAGTGCTATCAGGTGATGATTCGAAAGTTTTAAGATACTTCAAATTCGAATAGTCGGTGGATTTAAATTTACTTTAAAGTTAATAAATTCGTCCCCTCGATAGATTCACGGTCTTATTCATATTGAGATAGAATAAATTTGGCTTCCTTTATAGCCTTCAAGAATATTACTAATATATTTTAACTCAATATGAATCTTTATTCTATGTATGGATGTATGTTTGTTATTCTTTCACGCAAAAACTACTATGGATGGATGAATGGATTTTGATGAAACTTTACAATAATATAGTTTATACATCAGAATAACAAATGGGCTATAATTTATAAAGATATAGTGTGAATTATCCAAAATATAACGATTTTCCAACAACACGAGAGTGGAACCGCGGGTGCAGCTAGTAAGCAATTATAAATAAAAAATAAGAAACCCTTAGTTGCTTGTTATTTCAATTATCGCCATAGGAAAAACCATAATTTAGGAAAAAACAAAAAGCTCAGTATGTTTCCTACTTATAATCGCTGTAATATTTTTTATATGTAACCAACCGTCAATGTTTCATCTTATCTTCTTATATAAAAAAATAATGTTTGTCAGTATGTCCTTTACAGAATCGTAAGTCGTTAGCAAAGTTGTTGTGCATGAGCCAGAGAAGGTTTCTGAGTTGGTTCACAATTGGACCCGGTAGGTGGCGCTGCTGTCGGCATATCGATTGAAGCTTTTCCGGGCAGGACGTCTGCCGGGACAGCTAGTTGTTTATACAATTGAGAACTCGATTGGAAATGAAGAGTTATTAGATGAGATAAGAAACGACAAATATTTTTTATGCATTTCTAAAAATGATGGTTTTTTCTTACTGCTGAAATGACATATCGATGTATATATGATTTTGATGACAATATATATACTATGACAATTTTAAATTATTATACTTATTATTATTAGAAACTTAGGTAGATACTTGAACGTGTATTTGACCTTAAACTTAGTAACCATCTGGTTCCTTCCGTAAATTGCTTAATTTATACATTACAAGTATGAATGATTCCAAAAAACACTAATTAGGTAAGTACATTTGGTACTTACTGATTTTTTTAACGAAATAAGGAAAACTGAATTTCAACTTTTACGAATTTATATACTGTCTATAATATTATAAAATCTAAAGATGCCGTGTCTGTACATTGAAGCTATTAATATATTCCATAATATAACATGATGCAATTTTTTTTAGATTTCTTGTCTGTTTGTTTGGGATCCACGTAAAAACTACTGGGCTGATTTCGATGCGGTTTTCGCTGATCGAAAGCTAATTCGTAGACTCTCCGCTACTTTTTATCCTGGGAATCCCGCGGGAATTTTACTGGTATTGGTTTAAAATGGCCTGATTAAAATAAAAATCGATATATATATATATATATATATATATATCGTATAGTTTTAATAAATTCTATAGTAATTCCAACGGCATTTATTTTAATTCGAGTCCTGTAGCCCGTAAAAATGAGTAGTATACGATAGCTAGACGCACGTGTTTGTACGCATTCCTGTCACTGTAGGGCTTTTTATTATTTTAAATGTACTTAAAGTGTGGCAAGCCCTAGGCACGTCTAGTTATTGCTCAATCTCTTAAAGGATATACAATGTAGTTTATGGCTTTAGTTTAGATACGAACCTGTTTTGCAGCCATCCGAAGAGCAAGGTTTTAAATATTCATTTAAAAATGTTTAAAGAGTTGTTTCAAGTGATATAACATTTGTTGGCTTATCGATAAATTAACACATCTACCCACATTTCTTGTAAAAAGTACGAGATAATATACTGTAATTATGAAGTTCTTAGTAATTATGTCCCTTTTAATTGTTAAACTGAGCAATTATTAATTATATTGAATGATGCTAGATTAATGGACTTAAAGGTTAAAATTGAGGCATCTTCTAGGCAATCGTTGTAAAAAAATGGCAACTTTTGCTACTATTCCGAATAATTAAAACTGCTTTTAACGGATTTTAGTACATGCATAACTTAACACTTGTCATTCTGTGAATACAGCTACTGAATAGCAGTTAAAACGTCAGAATACTAATGAGAAATCATATTTTTAACGCACTTAACAGTTTTATGAGTTTTTTATGTTGTACTTATATTTTTAGATCTCAAATTAAAAATAGAGTACTTTGTCAATTACAATTTGTCTAGCAACGATAACTGATTTATAAATTAAATAATAACACTCACTATTCACTGTTTTTGTAGCGAACGCTTTTATGTTAAAACATAGACCTTAATTCAGTATTTTTGGTACAACCGTGTATTTAGATTACAGAGGTAGACGCCGTGTAGTTGAGTGCGCATGTGTAGCCCAACTGATAGCGCGGATGCTGCGCCGGTGAGCCGTACACGCGGCCGTCATGCGCGTGCGCCGATGAATTCCAAGGTAAAATCTAGGACTATCAATCAAGCATCACTGAAGATCATCATAATATGATTTAAGCACATATCGTAAATGTTTAGCATTATGGTCAAGGGAATGACCTCTACATATTGTAGATATGCACAAACCCATGAAAATAAAAATATGATTATAAAAATTGATCTATGCGTGATTTGATCTTTGTTAATCGACTTCCAAAAGGAGGAGGTTCCCAATTCGGCTGGATATTTTGTTTTGTATGTGTATTACTTGATTTCTCCGTCAATTGTGAACCGATTTTCATTTTTTTTCTTTATTCGTAAGTGTAAGCTCCCGAGGTGGTCCCATGGTCCCCAAGTCGGGATTTAATGAGTGGATCCTAGTGAAATCTAGAGTAACCCTTGTTATATATATATAGAACTTCGAGCGCCTACATTCTTCGAAAAAAAGCTTGTATACGCGCACAAGTATTATATTGAAGCTTCGATCAACAATAGTACTATTGTTGATCGAAGTATCGAAGTGATAACTTCTTATGGGAGGGTAAACCGCTTCGTTGCATAACGCGTTACGGCGCCAGTCCATCTGACTTTCCTGTCTCTCACGCAAGTTATCACTTCTGTCGGGCGTCCCGAGACGCACAGGTTTTATACAGGTTGTATTTTATTCACGTACTTATTTTTTTGTATCCATGTTACCCGATTTCTCTGTTAATTGTGGATTGATTTTCAAATTATTTATTTTTATTACAAAGAGTATACTTTCAAAATGGCCCCATAGTCACACGAGAAAAACCCTCGAAAATTCTTAACCAACTTCTTCGCTTCTTTCAATCTACTGATTAATTAGTAGACTAGAACTAGTAGTTTAGTAGTAACTACTATTTATTTGTAAAAACCAATTTCCCCACGTGTGTGATTCAATGTTTTTCAACACATTTGCGAGAAAATAGGTATTGAACAAACATAAATATGAGTCGGAAAGTCGCAACAATATTTGACGTTTCTAATATAAGGTGGCGCGTATTTGCAAATGTATGTTAGAACTATATCTTTCATATTTTGTGCTCTATAGTATTCAAGTGATACAATTGTATTGATCAAAAGCGCTTCCAAGGAAGTTCGATTATTCAGAAGAAAAGAAAAAAAGAAAGAAAGAAAATATTTATTTCTAAAAATGCGACACTTTAACAATGATTTATAATAATAATAATAACATTGAAATTGTGTGCCGCAATTCGCGAAATGAGGTTGGCACTCAGTTTTTTGCTGTGCCGGAATATAGTCCGACACAGCACTGATTTTCAGTGCCCACCTCCTTAAATACAAAGTCATGTGACCCACGGTAAAAAAGTTAAATAAAATAAAATTATAATCCACATATAAAAAAAACTAAAAATAAGTACCTAAAAAATTAAAGTAACCTAAATAGAGCACTTATTATGAAACATGACTGTGGTAAACAAAAGTACAAAGATCAAATCAAATTTCAGCTTATTTATTTTTGTAAAGCGAAACTTCTTGGTGGAATTCCTATTCTTTTTCACCTAAGTATCTATTTAACCGCACGTTCCATTGGGTAGTGCCTAATTTTTAACTTTAGATCAATGTATACAGGCTTGGTAAATACATTTTTCGAGCAATTGTGTTGAAAATACTTTTTCATTTCTAATACTATAGAGAAAATGACACGAAAGATGTAATTCTAATTTTCACCACGCGTACGTGGCGCCATTTGTAAATGCGCGTCATTTTCGTACTTTAAACGTCAAAGATTGTAACGATTTTCCGACTGATATTTATGTTTGTTTCATCATCTATTCTACGGTGCTCGCAATTATGTTGAAAAACGTGTGACACACGTGCGGTTGTTGATTTTTACAAAGTCATGATTATGGTAAGCCCTCGTCTCGTCTACACTTTGTAAATACCACACTAGTATCATAAATAACTATTTTTCTTTAGACAGACTTTCCAAAAAACATATCCAGAGTGAGCACTGCATGATAATTATATCGCAATGAGCAGTGCTCATTGCGATAATATTAAGCTCAAATAAAACATATTTTTATAACATTCTAGTATAGCCGACGCATTATGAACTGAGGCTTCGGGTCATAAATCATATTTATCTGTCTGTCTCGCTCGCACTTACAGGTCTTATGGAGAGGTGTAGTGATGTGCGTAAGAATTGTAGAGGTGCATATCGATAACGGGATAGGTACGATCGATATGCTAATTTATATTAAGTATTAATAGGAATATATTTCGCGAAAATAAAAGTTTGTAAAATAAAAGTTTGTAAAATAAAATGTTTGTTTCGCCGTAATCATAGAGAAACAGTATAGATCGTAATGTGACCCTGAAAAGGGCCGTTTTTATCTTTTTTTAGGGATATTTCTTAGTTCTTCGAAAATCCTCATCCGTATCTCCCCCATCTGTGTCATCTTCCTATAGGTTAATTATCAGAAGTGGTGTTTGATCTCTTAAAACAGTTTTTCTTAAGTCCTTATCCTATTGCTCTTCGGCATGCCTCACACATTTGGCCCAGTCTTCTTGAGCAACATTATCAATAGCTTTGTGGAGAAGAATTTCAACATCAGCAATGTAATGTAGCAAATGTATGATTTTTGCAGCACCTACGCATCGACCCCGCGTGCGCAGGTATCGATAACGGGTTGCATTGCTTGCACATTCCTAGTGTCGTGACATTTATTGCCCGACGACTCGGTTTAAAATGTCGCTATAGTTGATATATATATATATATATATATATATATATATATATATAGACGATATATACATATTTAACTGACTTTATATAATATGGGACTGAATAACGATTACGCATACAAAAGAGGTCATATTACAATTTAAGAATATCGAGCAATAAAACATAAGTCCTTAGTTGTATGTAAAAGGCATGTTAAACTATTGTCACGCAATAACTTTTTATTAACTACGTGTCAATCAATTAATGCAAGGCAATTAAAAATTCTTGTACGTGTCAACCTTTGAATCTATTGTAGTAATACCATTTCTGACCCTGATCTTTATTTTGCTTAAATGCTAGTAGTTTCTCTATGACTTGTATTCTTGTTAATTTTTCTTTGTAAAGACAATATTACATACTCGACGAACACTTCTGTGTTGTACATAGTTTGTACAATTATGCTAAAATGATCGTGCAACACTCCCCGGATGCATTTTGGGGAGTGGTGTTTAGAATTGCACGAGCTGATTCCTCCATCCACTTTTTACCATTGGACAACCTGACGGATTGGTTTGCGCCACCGTTACATGATAGAAACACCACCAGTCAGAACCAAGCGTTTCGCTTCACCTTTTCTGGTGCGCACTGCTGAAGAGTGGAATAATTTGCCGGAGTCTGTTTTTCCTGACAAATACAATCTTGAAATCTTCAAATCACGAGTGAATAAGTATCTTCTAGGTAAACGTGCTCCATCCTAGACTGCGTCATCAGTCAACATCAGGTGAGACAGGGGTCAAACGCGAACAGTTCAGTAAAAAAAAGTTGTCTAAGCATTACCCGTCTATTTCACTGGAACGCAGAAAGCCGGGAATAAATTCTCAACAGAGTAAATTTCATAAACAACTTTTCAGCTCTTCACTCTGTTCTGAGCCTTTATTGGCCGGTTCCTATATCTTACTATTCATTCACTTCCATGGGTTGCATTTTGAAATTACATGTACGAAGCTTATATAGTAAGGCAAATAAACGGTTGGTAAGATATAGGCCATCTCACCGAACGGCCATCTCTAGATGTTTGTATAAGTAAATATTATGGACTTACGAGCCCGGGTCAGCCAGATTTACGTCATAGTATAAGGGCTGAAAATTTGTCTGCGCATGGTTATTATGATCTTTGATACCGGGTTTCTGACTTACTAACCACTTACTACTGCTTAAAATTTGACATAAACTCCACCATACAAGTAACAACAATTTTCTACTAATAGTAGGGTTAATGAATGGATCAAAAAATTTATGCACCGGCTATGACTGATAGCGAGCAGTAAATAAAGGTTTATAAATTGCAACTCTTGATCTATGAGGTGAATATCTGAAAATATCAAGATGACAGATAGATAGATAACGCTTTATTGCTCACCAAATCACAATTAAAAAAAAAAAAAACTTTTACAATATTGTCATGGTAATAACCATAGGCGGCCTTATCGCTTAAGCCTTAAAGCAATCTCTTCCAGGCAACCTAACTTAAGGAATATTATAAATTAATCTAGCTATATAGGTACAATTAAAAAAATACTTTCAAATAGAACTAATTTGGAGAAGCTCTGTTTGCGAACTTGAACTCTGCGAGAACTCTAGAAAGTCGAATGTGGAACCCAGTCACATATTCTTGATTAGTTCTCGTCTCGTTTTCATTTTATTGTTGGCCTTTTTCTTCTTTTGACCAGAAACAAGGGGCCACTGAACACGAGAACAGGTGAGTTTCATATAAGAAAATCAAGCGCTTAATAGGGTCTGTTTACTTACGCATGGGACCAATCCTTGGACAGTGATAAAATTCTTGCTAATCAATATTCAGCGTTTATATTGGTGAAATAACTTCCATGAATATGAAATGTTTGCAATAGGAATCAATTTTACGATAATAAATAAACACATAGATATGTAGGTAGGAACGTTAACTTTATTTTTAGCATTTTTAATACCTTCAATATTTATCTACAAGTCATATAAATGCAGACAACATTCTAATTAATCAAAAACTTAACTTTCTGAAGTCAGTATATCAAAATGAATCCCCTAAAGATACGCTTAAAGAAATCTTATACAAAAACGTAATTATAAATATCACATCAAAAGTTAATCAATATAGGTGGTGTAACCTTAACACGATATGAAATTCTGCAAAAAACTGCTGAATGTTTATTCTTACAGTATTTTAATAAAGACTCTTGTTTTCTAGACTAACTTCTTACCTCACAGCATGAAAAGTAGTATTTTACTATACACTTTATACATATACTTCTGCGTCACTTGAACTACCACATTTCGGGTGTAACAGTGTTTCTCTGTGGTTTTTCATCTCATCGATTTAAATATAATGAAGATTAAATTCAATAATTATGAAAAAAAATTAAAACATGTTTCATAATTATGCTGATATGACACGGAAATGTGTTTAGAATATCGCACACAGATATATTAGAATAAAACATCACAAAGATCTCGAGGAAACGAAACGGAAACGAGGCGACAGGCATGTCGCCTGGATTTTCGACATGTGCCTTGAATATTTGGTTCTTATTAAAGTCATAAAGTATCTTTTAGTTCGATATCCCATTGCGGAAACTCCCGGTGTTTACTTCTAATAGTCGGTTTAGCTACTTCTGACAATAAATATTAGAGTTAGGTCATGTCACAATAAACTTGGAACTATTTCAACTGGTATTGATATAACTAGTACTTACATTGGTAGTTCTTCTTCTCATTAACTAACACAGACAAAAAATAACTTATTGCGGGTTTCAAACCTCAAAACCTAAAATTATAGACCATGAGGCCATTGCATTAAGTTGGTGGTTATTATTCAAGTTCGGGTTGTGGGATTTACACTTAGACCATTTAAGATTTACATAATAAACACAACATCGCTTGGTATTCGTACCAATATTGCATAATATACTATTAAATCAATTTTACATTACATCTACAAACGAGCAAATAAATTAAGGTAAATTGGTTCCCACAAAATAGGTGTTAATGATAAAATATTATTATTCTGTATTGTATAAATACATTTATAAGAATGTATTTATTAATAAGATTATTAGGAATTTTACAGACTTTTTTTGACGACGAGAAGTCCACATATGGAGATCTCCACCGTGTGGGGATCACGGTGAGGGAGTGTTGAGGTGGTGAAAACCCACTAATACTCCGTGTTCCTTTCAGTCACCTATTTAGCCAGGGCCGTGGGAGATGGCTATCGCTTGCCCTTGGGCAAAGCATCCTGCGGCAACAGAATTAGGAGCGTGGAACAACTCCGCTCCCTTATCCAGCGGCATCAAATGCGGGCGGACCTTGCGCTGGCTCACGCCCGCGGTGGACTTTTGTAGTCCTGACAAATATATTGCAGGTATTTTATTTGGAAACACGTAATCGGTGTTTTAATATAACTGTTTAGCGATAAGGTATGTACGAGTATATTAGTCGTTATCACTGGTAAATAATTACAATCCAACAAGACATAACATTCTTCTTGTCACATGCATCTGCATGTATACTATCTGTATAAGATAGCTCCTGAAGGCGAATAAGTATTGCTATGTATAAAAAACTCTTTGGTTTACAGTTATGTATTTAACTTATTAAAAATTATAAATGTATTTAAAAATATACATTCATTTTCTATCTCAAAATTTCCTAGTTAACTAAAAATATTTTATAAAACTCAAAATGCATAGGTAGGTACTATTATCTTACTTTATATTGTGTAGGTACTAAAAATATGCTGGCTGATCTTAAACACTAAACATAATATTCCTCTTCCGTGGTGATACGGAAATCGGTTATAAAGACGAAAGGGCATTGTGTGCTTACCTATTAAAAAATAATTTATGTAGAAATAGATCTAAATGTGCCACCATTTTTTTCATCCGAGAGACATAGAAGATCTAGAAGATACCTATTCACAAGGGCCTTAAAGACACTCAGTAGCTTTCATGAAAAACAGACTTCATCAGTCCACTGTATGATAAGTGGAATATCTACTACAAATCAGTTCAGCATGCCGGTACGTCCGATTGCCCGATTATAAAAGGGAGATAGCGGGATCAAACCGAAGACCTTCGTGGCATAACCTTCAAAGTGTATCTATTAGAAAACCAATAAGCACGTGGAGGGAAACGATCAAATCAGTCGGTAGATGCCTTCACATCCACTATGTAGATTTGTGCTCAATCGCTTTGCCTATTTTAATACCTATTAAAAATTGACACATCGAGGGACGAAAGGCAAGTTTTAAGTGACATTTTGTGACAGTCTAAAATATGAGCTTCTCCATCTCAATGTCTCAAACTTAAGGAAATACAAGAATCTGTTTTTCAAATTAAATCTATTTATGGATGGATGGAGGATGTTTTTATTTTTCAGATATAGTATAAAGTTTTTTTAATTATACTTTTTAAAATGTTGAAACTTTAAACTCTGCTTCTGACACGTTTTCCAAATGTCGCTTAAGACCTTCTCATCCCTAGATATTTTTTTCAGTACCTAATTAAAACTGTAACAACTTACATAATAAATATTAAAGATGACAATTATTTGATATTTTAAGTTATTCTATTATTTATCATAACACATTTTATAAATGCAATTTAAAACTATTCTATAATTAATATTCTATAATTAATAGATATCTATTGAACTTGCTGAAAACAAAAACGCCAAGAAATTTTATATTTTAGTTTTAGTAGGCGTTTGATATCTCCAATTATTATTGAATTTATAGTTAATAGGTACACTTTGATAATTACTTGTTGATACACTCATCGGGTCGAAACTGGAACTGCGCCTGGTCTCAGTACAAGCGTAAGGGTCATCAAGATTGTCCTTGTATTTGGTATATCTTAGAGAGTATAAGTGACAGAAGGACAGTTCGAAAAGTGCTTTGGGGATTGTCAATATAGATTGTAGTGAGTTCTCGTCTTTCTTGGGCCATCAGAATGTGGGCAACGACATCTTTTCGTCGCGTAATCGTGTCGATCGTAAGCGTCGCGCTAAACGCATGCGCAGCGCCGCGACCACTGTCGAAAATGTATGAGCAAAAATCAACACTACGGCGCATACCGACACAAAAACGATTGCTGCTCCTGAAATAAATAGTTTTTAATTAATAATAATCTATCAATTTTATAACATTTTCTTTCTTTTGAAAAATTTACTTGATTTAATTACAATATCATAATTTAAATTAATTCACGGTCATTTCTAAAACCTCACAATAGACTATAGTTATATAATATTCTTTTGCGCAACAAAAAAGTACAGCGAATAAATTTTGAAAGTGATTCGTTTGAAAAGTGAAATTCTCATAAAATATCCTAGTATTACATACAGGTAGTGATTGTGAAGGAACATTGGTTATATGACATAAATAAATTTAAACCAGTGCTTGCCGCGGGCTTTGCTTACAAATTTCTATTAAAGAAGTATTTATAACTGCACACATCACAGGCACACACACATATTTTTTTACAAATTGAAATTGCATACCGGGTTTGTTCCAGTCCAACGCGGGATATATTGCGGGCAGACCAATTCTGTCCGTTCCACCGGCTGCCCAGTACAAGTAGCTGAACATGCCATAAGTAACACCCATTCCAGCTCCATAAAGTGCATGCGCCATACGAACTGGATGTGCAGTTACACATAGCTCACAGATCATCACCAAGGAGTTTGAACCGTGCACTAATAGATTTACTGGGTTGGGGGTATGCATTTCTGTAATAAATAATAACTTTTTAATATCAGCCCATAACGTACCACTGCAGGCTTATAATGGGATACAAACCTGAGCATAATGTCTACATTCATTCTGAGGTTTATATCCCACTTCTGCCGGCGACTTCGTCCGCGTGGAGTAGTTAAAAGAAAGTAAGTAAAAAAAATACCCCCTGATTTTGAAACATTCTTCATTGGTGCTCCGCTCCTATTGGTCTTAGCGTGACGATATATAGCCTTCCTCGATAAATGGGCTATCTAACACTGAAAGAATTTTTCAAATCAGACCAGTAGTTCCTGAGATTAGCGCGTTTAAACAAACAAACTCTTCAGCTTTATATATAAGTATAAGTTTATAAGCCTACAACGGTGGAAGGTAAGAAATATAGCTCATCTTCTCTAGAAGATGAATTATATTTTTTAACTTCTGGCAATATTCTATCTTATCTGCAGTACGCAGTATGTGTCAATGTGTGAAATATGTGTCAATGAGTGAATTATAAATAAAGCTAATTTATAATTTTTATTTTGACGTTGATCCAAGTCCGTAACGTAAATCCACAAAAAAAAACTATACTCGGTATGTAATAATACTAAGTTTCACACGAGCAGTGATTTTTGAATTTTACCAAGGATGTCTTACGGATTTTAATGCAAGTCTTTCAACATGATTTGACGTTATTAACCAAAGCACCTCCGGCATGACAAGTTTGTAATGTATTGTTTTAGTTTCTTTAAGGGCTAAAATTTCAAACACCAGACAAACGTTATTTGTAAAGTACAACGTAGGAAAATTATAAATGACTGTTGGGTGAATAAAACAGTTGAGTTGCTTTACTTTTTAATTCAGTCAATTTATAATTTATTCCATCAATAACTTTTATCTGATAATTGAAAATCCGGCCATTAATCACATAATTACTCAGATAACAAGGTGTTAAAGCTTTTTACTGACAAAATTATAGTCGTTATTTTTAAAGTAAACATATCTTATGTAAACATATATTGTGTACAGAATAGTATATGTGTTATAGTATATACGTCACGTATTATATATGTTACATAGTATAATATATCCTTAAGATTGCGCGACTTGTACACGTATAGCTACGTTTGTACAGTTTTAAGAGTGGATTTTATGTAATATTCATACCGACGTTTCGGCCACGTTTCAGTAGCCGTGATCACTAATAAGTAGCCGAAACGTTGGAATAAAAATGAAATACCGCGCTAAAAACCGTTAAAACGTAGTTTTATTATGTCTCATACATCGATCCTCATAGTAAGTTGACAAAATGAGTATATCGTAAAAAAAGCAACTTCATACTTGTATGACGTTTTACATAATATTAAAAATTACTAGTATCAAAATTACTCTTGACATAATATTCGTGTTGCTAGAGTTTATATGAATTTGCGAAAGTGGCGCCCATATTTTTTTTTTAAATTGCAGTAGTTCAGCAGACAGGCAGATGGCCCACTTGTTGGAAAGCGGTTACCGTCGCCTATGGACATTTGCAACACCAAAGATGCTACAAATGCGCTGCTGCTCTCTTAAGAGGGGAGACTGGAACCTGGTCACTAATGCCGAAACACAACTCAAGGTTGTTATGGCGACGTACTTTAGACCAGGGGTGGTAGCCATACAGGCGGGCAAATGCCCTACCACCTGGCAAACAACCATATTATTTTCTATTCTACTCAGATTGTCTAAATGACTGTAAAATCAGCTGAGATGTATCTTTATCATCGTACGAACAAAACTTATCATAGATTTTGTAGGTACAAGTATACAAAATTATGACATAATATTTTGTACAAGTAAAATGAAATATGGCATTAATTAATATAAAATAAAAATAAGTAAGAAGATAAAATTTTAACATCCGTTTTAATATGTCAATGTGTTACAATTTCTTATAACATAGTCATCTAGCCAATTATTTTACTGTCGTAAGTCCTTGCTCTTTTTGCACTGTGCGAATTAGCAAAAATCAACTTCTTATTTAATTATCTTGAAGGCCAGCATTACGCACAAAATTAAGAGAGTAACTAATTAAATAAAATTTACTTACTGGGATCGTACACGAGGGACCAGTAAACGACTGTAATGACGAATGCAAGGTCAGTTGCAATGTTCTGCGTCAACCAATACGCGCGGCACACCAAAGGCGTGCGTGTGCGTTTAGACGACGACACGGGGAGCTCCTCTTCGTCTAATGCTGAAATCATAAGTAAAGGCAATAAATTGGCCATATGCATGGGAGTCCACGAGCTATAAAGCTGTATAAAGGCGGTCGGGTGGTCTGTCGTCGTTACCGCCGCCTATGGACATTAGGAATAGGTACCAGAAGTGCTGCCAATGTGCTGCTGGCCTTGAAAGAGAAACTGGAACCTGGCCGCTGATGCCAGAACACAGCTCAAAGTTTTTATAGCGGCATACTCTAGGCCAGTGGTGGTAGCCATCCAGACGGGCAAATGTCTTACCACCGGGCTGTAGGTTGTGTTTCGCAGGAGTATTCTTTTCCGTTCCTGCATGGGAAAAATACGATACGATATGAGACGTACCGTGGTTTTTCGTAATTTTTCTATAGTTACCTTGATTTAAAAATATAAAATCACCTCCAAATTATTGAGATGACACCAATTTACTCCTTCAAATTTTATCAAAACGGGCAAGGAGAATCTACATATTTATAAAAGAGAGTTTTTTTTTTTAAATACTACTTTATTTTATTCAGAATAAAATAATAATGAAACATTACTTTGCTGGCTTAGAAAATTAAAGTTATTGGAGTTCATAAAGAACGTAATTTCATTAATCTATCCATATCTTCATGACATGCCATCACGAATTCTGATGAATAAAGCCTTCCTGAGCTTATGCGGCCTTGAAGAGCATAATAAAACTGTATATCACAATGGAATAGTCATTTTATTTATGGAAGACATTATTAGTTAATGATGATAAATGATAAATACAGATATTTTAATACACATTTGGTGCTTAAATTGGTCCGGAGTCTAGTTAGACATTGTTTCATTGATTATGGCCATAGGCGCAGAGCACAAATGACGAAACACGTGTCCCGGCGACCTCCTGCGACCGATGACCGTCATTTCGATGTTGTACACACGCGACACAATAATTCAGATTAATTGATTCGCATGAGGCGTTTTCGCGTCCAAAGAAATCGCTATGGGGGGTACACAGGGATTTCGGAAAGCGACCTACTATTTTAAAAGCATATTGAGCCTTGGCATTCAGGACCGACTTATAGCCAGCTCATTTGAAATTAGCTCCATACAACTAATTTTCTTTATATTTTTTATATTAACAACACTACGGACTTTAGTTCCGTATCCTTTTTTTACAAATAAATTTAAGAAAAAGTTTTGAAGTTGTACACGCTTATTTGTTATTGTGTATGACATTTAATGAATGTATGGTTGTGTTGTGGTGTACCTTAAGAATAACTTATCATATTCATTTATTCTAATATTAATGCTAAACTTATACTAATGTAGATTGTATCTATTAAATGCTGGTGTTGTGAGGAAGTGCATGTGCAGTGTGTGCTTTATGTCTATACCTATATATGTTATCCTAACTAACCATACAACTGATTTCAAAATTCAACCGGCTATATGGCAAATGAATGAATAGTAAGTAAGGCATAGGCCGTATAGGAACCGGCCATTGGTCGTATTGGGCGCCGGGGTGTGAAAACCAGCTTGGGCCTCCTTGACAGATATTTATTTTATATATAAAATTTAAAAAACGGACTTCAAAAACTAAAAAGTATAAAATAACTTATTTCTAAAGCTATTTTTAATTATAATATCTTATTTTTAATATATATTATTTAAAACATCTTAAAGTCGGTGCTTAGAAACTTTCAAAATACTGTAGTAATTTTTATGTTTTACTTTGCAACGACTTCAAGATGTTTTAGTTTTACTTTTTAGTTTTTGAAGTCGATTTTTTTAAACGAAGTTTTTTTTATTTGTTACTTTTTAATATCTATCTAGGTATGAGTCTACGAAAGGTGCTGCGCGCCTTAAAAAATATAGGTCCCAAGAAACGGGAACGGAAAAAAATCATAAAACGAAAACTACAAGGCCAAACTATGTCAAATTTTTAGGGGACCACAAGGAAACTATTCCGCATCAAACTAAAGAAGAATCATGTAAATCGCATCATAAATATCAGCGTAATCGGTGTACATACAGAACGGAACGGAAAAAAATTCATAAAAAATGTTCATAAAATGAAAACTACTGGGCTAAACTATGTCAAATTTTTAGGGAGTAAATGGCAACTACTCCACATCAAACTAAAGAAGAATCACGTAAATCGGATCATAAATCTCGAAGTAATCGGTGTACATACATAAAAAAAACCGATTAAGTTGAGAACCTCCTCCTTTTGAAAGTCGGTTAACAAAGTTGGGTAGGTATGCTAAACCATTTATGACTAAAGAACAACTGGATTAAATTTTATAATCTTTGATTTGTTGGATTTGTTTTCACCCCAAATGGAAATATCGAAAACATTCGCAGTTTATTTTTTATTTTTATATAAATTAAGTTTGGAACTCCGCCTTCTTCCGTAATTGACAGCTCACATCACACACACTTATTCGGCGAATCAGCTAGTTTCGTACACTCTCTACTTTAATATTTAACTATAATATCTAACTTTAGATATTTCTTAAGTGGACTAAGACATTTAAATATTATTAAATAATGTAATCGAGTCAAAATAGTGATGTAGTACTAGAATTACCTCCAAATAAAAATCAATATATGAATACTTACATAAGTTACATTTGGTTTCATTTCTATATTTGTGCACGACAGCAAGTGCCAGCCCAGTTTGGATTATTATCATTGCATACCCCCAGTTAGTCAAGTATATGAACCATTTGAAATAATTTAATTCAATTTTAGGTCCATTGTAATTTTTGGGTAAATATTGATAAATAAAACTGATCACCCCAATGATGACGACACTGATGAAGAGTAGCCACCTGGAAAAGAATTCATTTCTAATACAATTTATGCACTTACATTGCTCTCGAAATCTATACAAAAAATTGAAGTGTCTGTCTATGATTATACTATGCTATTTATACGATGCCTAATCATAAATTATAATAGATATTCGAATTTTATCTGTCAGTTTGTCTGAAAGTCTTTTTGAGAATGGATTAATCAAAGCAAATAAATATAAATAAGAACTTAAATGTATTGTGCCAAGTAATAATGTAAAGTAAAAACTAACTAAATTAAAAAAGAGTGACAGAAAAGTACATAAAAATCTATTTCAAAACAGCTTAAGTCCGGTAAAATATTTATTCTTTGTTGTTGCGTTGCTAGCACTATTCGCAAAAATACTAACCAAATTTTAAGACCCATATTCTACTAACGATTATCTAAAGCAGACTTAAATATTAATGAAATTAATCGAAAAATTTTAATGGCCGTGTGACGACTTGTGCTTTTTAAATTTGGATGGATTATTAGCACCTCAAGCGCCCATTTGCGCCTGTCTGGATTTCTAGAATATGCGCTTAAGAAATAAATTAAGTTAAATAAATTATTTAACTACATAAATCTCGTATTTAAATGGTACTGAAGGGCAAACTAGCACACGAGATAAAGAATTCTACAATATTGTTACGAGTTGCACGACTCGAATTAAAATGCCGTTAGAATTACTATAGAATTTATTAGAATTAAACAAACACGTAGGTATAACACAGGTACAAATATAATAACACGCGCAAAGTCCGTCACTGAATAGATTACCGAATGTAGTACACATGTCTTGATTCGCTTGTGCTTATCGCTTGACTGCCGATCTCTTAATTGGGGAATTGCTTTAGACTGCACAAATATAACATGTCTCTCGGCCGTGTGGACTAAATTTTAAGAATCACACCTGGCTAATAACTACCGTAAAAATTTAAAAACTTCGTTTAAAAAAACCGACTTCAAAAACTAAAAAACTAAAATGTATAAAATAACTTATTTCTAAAGCTATTATTATTATTATATATTATCTAAAACATCTTAAAGTCGGTGCTTAGTAATTTTCAAAATATAGTAATTTTTATGTTTTGCTTTGCACCGACTTCAAGATGTTTTAGATAATATATATTAATAATAATAGCTTTAGAAATAAGTTATTTTATACATTTTAGTTTTTTAGTTTTTGAAGTCGGTTTTTTTAAACGAAGGTTTTAAATTTTATTTGTTACTTTTTAGTGTCTAGCTATGTATGGGTGGACATACGAATGGTGCCGCGCTTCTTAAAAAATATAGGTCCCAAGAACCGGGAACAAAAAAATGATCGTAAAATGAAAACTACTAGGCCAAACTATGTCAAATTTTTAGGGGACCACATGGCAGCTATTCCGCGTCGAACAAAAAAAGAATCACGTAAATCGAATCATAAATCTCAGAATAATCGGTGTACATATGGAACGGAGTGAAAATTATTTTCATGAAAAATGTTCATAAAATGAAAACTACTGGGCCAAACTATGTCACATTTTTAGGGGACCACATGGCAGCTATTCTGCGTCGAACAAAAAAAGAATCACGTAAATCGGATCATAAATGACGGAGTAATCGGCGAACATATGGAACGGAGTGAAAATTATTTCCATGAAAAATGTCCGTAAAATGAAAACTACTGGGCCAAACTATGTAAAATTTTTAGGGGACCAATTGGAAGCTATTCCGCGTCGAACAAAAAAAGAATCACGTAAATCGGATCATAAATGACGGAGTAATCGGCGAACATACATAAAAAAAAGCAAAAAAAAAAAAAGATCCCGACGAATTGAGAACCTCCTCCTTTTTTCGAAGTCGGTTAAAAAGATTACAATACACAATGGGCTCCTTTTCTAATTACAAATTTTAAACACAAAGCAAACAAAACAAGTCCAAATGCCGAAAAGGTAATAAAATGTGTGACCCAGGTGTGAATTTTCCTTTGTAACAATAATTATAAAAAAAAATCGAACACAGTAGTTTATATGGCGCGTATTTATAATTAAACCCAGGTGGATTTAGTAACAGTTAGTGTTGTTTAAGAATATAGGGCTGAGATTTCGTCAAGTATGAAGAAACATTTACTTACAGGGATAATTATTGTACTGTAATGTAAGAAGAATACAATGTTTTTCCATAGTACTATGTATTATTTCTTACCTATAAATAAGATAAAAGGTGGAGGGTTTTGGTCCAGTTTGCCATTGCGAACATGCGAATTGTTTTGGAGGTGAATACTCCAAAGACAGCGCTCGTCGACTGGCCTGCCATACACGACCAAACAACGCAGGCCTGCAAGTCTTTTGCATGGCTGTAAAGAAATTATAAATATATATACGATTATATAAAACATTACAGTACTTATGCACAAAGCAATGACGGAACACAGAGCTTACACCTGTTGATTTTCTATTGAATGCACTTCGGGGAGTATGAGTTATTTAATTTTCTAATCACCTTTTCGACTTGTCACTAGAAGACGAAATAGCTTGTCCCACCATGGTAGTGGTACATTGATTTGAATGACTTTTGGCTTTTCTGCTACCCATCGCCTTAAGCGGGCGCTCTTTGATTGAGTCGATATTTTTCGATTCATACGGAGAACAGTTCTTTAATAGCCAGTTCCTATATCTTACTAATCTTGTATTTAACTTAGTAAAAGTTAAAATTTGATATAAAGCCCATACAAGTTACGTCAAATTTATATAGTAAGATATAGAAGTCGGTCATTAGTCGTATAATAATATAAATATGTTTCTTTCACGATCGTTATAACATCACTCCACTTCAGAAGAGACTTTTGTGATTAACAATTTGCTACCTACTTTGAAATAATTTATCAACCTCCTGCAAGGTCGACGTTGAGCACGCGACTAAAAGAGTCCGTAATAATTCCCACTTTATATTTACAAGAATTGCGCCCGGTAGACTAACATTTCCCCTTGTTTGAGATATCAACACGTAATAACATTATCACTTGGCCTTAACAACTTTAAGTGACAGAAGTTTGTTCATCAACGTACATGGAATATGTTTTATTCTGCTTTTTAGGCTTTTATCTATATGAACAGTGACAGTACTGTCATTAATATTAATTGAACTACTGGTTCTGGCACTTTAAACTGCTAAATATGACCGAAGCTGAAACAGCTAGTAATTTAAGCATAGTACCCCAAAAGGTAGAGGGTCTAGCAAATATTAAAGATAGTAAAATTACGTTTTAACGGTTTTGAGTGCGGTATTTTATTTGATTTTTATTCCGACGTTTCGGCTACTTTTTAGTAGTCGTCATCACAGAATACAAAGATGTCAAGTGTCAATGAGTAATGTTAAAGTTTTTATTTAGCCTACCGTAAATTTTAATAATTTAGTTTTAATTTTTGTTTCTCGTTTTATCTACTCTATGGGAGCCTAATTTTATTTACCACCGCTTCGCAACATGTAGTGTGCTACCTTTAATAATTTTATATAATACTAGCTGTCCCGACAGACGTCGCCCTGCCCGGAAAAGCTTTAATCGATATTTAACAAATAAAAATAGGGGTTGATCGTAGAGGGTTGAAAATATAGGGTTGTATGAATTTTTAATGCTGTATCATAAAAAGTTAAAAAAAAATCTAAAAATTAAAAATAATAATTTAGGGGTGGACTACCCTTAACATTTAGGGGGATGAAAAATAGATGTTGTCCGATTCACAGACCTACCCAATATGCACACAAAATTTCATGAGAAACGGTCAAGCCGTTTCGGAGGAGTATGGTAACTAACACTGTGACACGAGAATTTTATATATAAGGTTAAAACGGGTGGGAGGTAAACTAAAAAGAGAAAATTGTCAATCAAGCTGATTTGTGTGTTCCGGTGCACGCAGAAAGAGTTCACAGTGCCTTGAGGTCTGGCAGTTGTTTTTTGCTGGGTTGATCCTAATTAATTTATAATACAATAATAGCCCACGTATTATTTCAGGTATGAAATTCTTCTCTTTTGCGATGATTTATTATTTATCGAATCTGATGGGTTTATCCAGCGTGTGTTCACTGATCGCAGACTTCGAAGACCTTGTGTGTTTCATGTCATTTTAATTTATTTTACCCGTGTTTTTATGCTCCTCTTTGTTTGCCCAGTGTATAATAAACCACACTCACAATCAAGCTGGTAGACATCTACATCCTGTACTAGTTGCGTAAACTTAGGAAAATAGTAGTTAGTAAAGGCTTAGAAACTGAACTTTATTTAAAAAAATCTAAATGTTCATGTTCTATTTATTTCTGAACATTAGCTTAAACTTTTGAAGTTGTCAATTTAATAAACAATTATAGCAAAGTCAGTTTGTAAGGAAGTTTGCTATAAATGGAGGCTTTGTCTTGTAGTAAATTATTTGAAATGTAAAGAACAAATTATTTAACTTTCTGTCAACGTTCTGTGGAGTGATGACTTTGAAATCTTAATACTTTAGGGATACACCGACTTTAACAATAAGCTCGAATAACGGTCTTATTCATAGAGAGTTAGATGAAGTTTGAACGCTTCTTTAAGAACCATAAAAAAGCGTTCAGACTTTCTCTATGGATAAACCTGTAAATATTAAACCATGTTAAAAAATTTAAATCCTTGTTTTTAATTAGAGACCAGTGCTAGTTTTTACCAAATTATTGTGAAAAATAAAAATTGTAAAAGATAAAAATAAAAAACGAAAAACTTGGTTATTTGAAATTTTCACATGAATTTTGAAGTAATGTGAAAAAAGTGTTAGTACAAAAGTTGTAGATCTTTTTATTACCTACAACTTTGCCATTTAACTTTTTTCCATAGTGTAGTTTTCCGGAAATCGAGATAAACCGTTCTTCACCCTTAAAACTCACCCCCCTTCCCTTTCCCGACCTCAGATCCCCCTTAAATTATTTTTCCTTTAATTTTCATTACATTCTCTTCCTTTTCCAATGGGTTTTATCCTACTATATATTTTTTTGTTTCAAAATGGATCTACCCTGGTCTATTAGGTTACTATGTTTCTAAGGGTGTCTATCAGTCCTACTGTGGTTGATGACTAACTACAATTAATTTAAACGACGACTGGTCTCATAAATGTTGAAGAATGCCACATGTGAGGACATCAGGCGAGCTGGTGTCTCCGTCACTGGTTAGCACGCGATCAATAAAGGCACCAATTAAGAAGTAGACTGTATTTGCGCTGATGTTACGATAAAAAGCATAGCCCATTACCGCCCACAATAAATGTCTTTAGGGAGCAATTTAGAATCATCTACCTAAAATGTTTTTAGTATGTTTGTTTATAAAGCTGATACACGGTTCACTCTTGTCTGTGTAGATTATAGAAGAAGCAACCAAATTGATAAATTGCAGATTAATGTCATCTTATTTGTATGTCGTAGTTTGCATTAATTTCTGCGAGTATCAACCAAATTGAATTAATTGAATGAAGGTGAATTAATTTGGTTGAAAGCTGCCGTTAACTCGCTGTCTCTGGTTTTTTTATGAATGAACCAAGGTGATTCATTTTTACATCCATACATATAAATAAAATTGAAGTGTCTGTTTGTAATTGAAATAACCGCTTTTTACTACATGTATATGAATATATATACGGTACATACACCATTTTTTTTTTTTTTACAAATTTTGTCTGTCTGTCTGTTTGTTCCGGTTAATCTCTGAAATGGCTGGACCGATTTTGACGGGACTTTTATTGGTAGGTAGCTGATGTAATAAGGAGTAACTTAGGCTACTTTTATCTGGAAAAAATCTTTTATTTTGGAGTTATGACGATTTTTAATCACTACGCGGGAGAGACCGCGGGGCGCAGTTAGTATTAATATAAACTTGAATCACTCTGTATCATTGAATACCGTCGTGTCCTTTATGTTCTGTCAACTGTGCCTTTCAACTATATTGAATCAATTTGGTTGAAAGGTAGAGAATGAAAATGTCACGACGAAGGGTTCTTTATATGTATGCATTTTCTCAAACGAGGATATATAGGACACTTTCTAAAGTATCCTATTTTGTTATATATAATACTAGCTGTGCCCGCGACGTCGACCGCGTGGAATTTGTTCTCAAAACCTCCTGATTTTGAAACATTCTTCATCGGTGCTCCGCTTTTATTGATTTTAGCGTAATGATATATGGACTATAGCCATCCTCAATAAATGGGATATCTAATGCTGAAAGAATTTTTCAAATCAGAACAGTAGCTCCTGAGATTAGCGCGTTCAATGAAACAAACAAACTCTTCAGCTTTATATATTAATATAAGATTATTAGGCATACCTAATAATGCGCTAGTTTTTACGAGATAATATTTCGCGGTCTTATTCATATTGATTTAGAGTAAGTTTAAAGAAGCCTACAAACTAAGGTACTCTGACTCAATATGAATAAGACCGTCTAAGTTTTGCAAACGACAACGCAAGGAAAGCTCTTCGTGACCTTATTTACGCTATCCGAAATTATTGATATTATCATTTAGCAATTAATGATAACAGATTTAAATGAATAATGTCTTAAGATGAAAGTCTTGTTTCAATTCAGTGTCCGTATTCAATTTGCATGACCATTTACTCAAAATTAATAAAGACGATAATAAAACTACAGTGATTGCATTAACTAATGAATATAACGATTCACTTATTGAGATCAAAGGCAAGAGTTGTTTAAAAATAATTTATCTGATAAAATAGTTTCATGTTATTTGATTATATTTATTTAATTAAAATATCTCAAATTAAAGCGTTAAACACAAATCAATCATCTTTTCGTTCGCGAATTTTAAATTGGAACAATTAGTTAAAAGTATCAAAATTTAATTTAAATGATTTTGAAATTTAATTACTTACCTAGTTAATTTTATAGATACATCAAGTATAAGTTTCAGGAGTCTAAAGATCTTGTCTGTATTTGTAGCTATGCAAGGGTTACCATCCCCACGCAGGAAGGTAAAAAGCGAGGAACATTTGCGAACTTTTTATTATTATTTTTTATTGCTGAAGTACAGCAACTGTGATGGAAAGAATTTGGGAACGTTCCCAACGGATGAAAATTTGTGACTCTATATACTGTTTTTAAATTGTGTTATTATTATTATTTAATTTCCACGTAAAATATGTAAATTAGATTTAAGCTTTAAAAGCAATTTTATTGTGAGTTTGCAAAAAATGTAGCAATCTATAAAAGACCCACTGCTGGGCCCTCCTTTAACCTGATAAGTAAGAAAAAGAGACATATAAAAGTAAGAAATTGCACTATTGATTCAGTAAAAAAAATATTTATTAGACAGTTATCGATAACAATAATTTATATTTACCTAATATACTCGTTCACAAAGTATAGGGTTTGCTGGACAAAAAGAATGTTAGTTTATTCTTGAATGTGTATATGTTTTTGGTACTTTTTAAATTAATTTCTTTTGTGGTAGATCCCTATAAGTTTCAGAATTCAGTCGTCAGATTGACATGCTTGCCCGACTACGATTTGCCTTAATTGCTCTGGATATGTGTATGAGACCTAATATACCCTATCAATGAGCTTTAATGAAATGGAATGTGATGGTTAAAGCGAAGATCAATGTTTCATTATACATTAATTGAGAATGCAACAAGCTGCCGAAGCCACTTAGCAACTGACAATTGACAGCCTGCTTCAATTCTCCTAACAATACGAGTAGTTCCCAACAAACGTCTAACAGATCTTGATAGTGGGTATCCGCGTTTTTGTACTCATATTAGAGTCACTTGCTTGGCTTTATTACATAACGGCCAGTAAATAAATTACTGCAAATTGCTAGAGTTTATTGCCTAAATTTTGTGTTATTCAGATAGAGCACACTTGCGATCGCGATTAAAAATTTAAGAATCTTCTTTGTCCGGGGCGTGATCTGTCACAGATGCTGAGAGTGGCATCGAACATCAATCGGTGTTGAACGCACCTTTTTTTTAATTGTATGAGTTTAGCAGACAGGCAAACAGCCCACCTGATGGAAAGCGATGGAATGTATAGACATCGTTTATAGACATTTGTTAAACAGAAGGTGCCAATGTGCTGCTGTTCTCTAAAGGTAGACTGGCACTTGGTCACTAATGCCGGAACACAAGTTAAAGTTTTATGTCGCCATACTCTAGACCAGGTGTGGTGGCCTTCTCAACGGGCATAAACCCTACAACCTGGCTGCCCGGCCGCAGGCAATTGTATTATTTTTCTGTTCCTGCACAGATAAAGCAGCTGCAACATTCGATATCGCATCGGCGTATAACCGGCGTATTTTATCCGTGCAATACAATTTCCTGCGGCCGGACGGCCTGTCCTAAGAGGCGACAAAAGAACCCACAGCCAGGTGGTAGGGTACTTGCCCGACTGGATGGCTACCACCCCTGGTCTAGAGTATGACGCCATAACAGCCTTGAGTTGTGTTCCGGCATTAGTGACCAGGTTCCAGTCTTCTTTAAGAGAGCAGCAGCGCATGTGGTGTTGCAAATGTCATAAGGCGATGGTAACCGTTTTCCATCAAGTGGGCCGTCTGCCTGTTTGCTGAACTCCTGCTATAAAAAAAGCCATAGTCACTTTGGAAATGTTTAAACGCGCTACAGTTTTTCCGTGTACTCTAATTAATTTGACAGATTTGTTTGTCAGAATAATTGACTTCGAAAATGCGATATCTTTACGCTCTAGAATGATAGCGGGCGTAGCATACCGAGCCTTTACGGCCATTTTATGATAAGCGACATTTGCACCTAAGTATATTTTTGCTTGTACAGGTGTTTCGAATTATTATTTTGTTTAATAATAGTTTGAAACACCTGTACAAGAGAAAATATACTTAGGTGCAAATGTCGCTTACCATAAAATGGCGGTAAAGGCTCGTACGATGAATGGACGCTGCAGGACGCTGCGCACAGCCATGTTGTTTTATGTGTGTACACTGTACAGGCCGTCAGGCGTCTGAGAGATCACTATTGGGCTAGTCAACAAGTTCAAAGATGTGTTAATTCTTGATAAAGCTCCTAAAATATGTGCGATAGCTCATTCGATTCGGAATGACATCGAGAAAAATATATAACGAATATAAATTAGCACATAAAACGATGCAATTGTTATTAACAAATTCAGATGTAAAAAGAGGAATTTCGTTTTTCGGTCACAACTCAAAAAATGTTAATATCTAATATTTTTTTTAAAAAGACCCTTAAAGAAGAGGTTATTTCCGACGAAACAGTACTGACTCTCGCAATTCTACCTCCATTATTTATAATTTTAATTCGACTCTGAAATAAGTCTCTGCCCACCCGTTACGACATGAGCGCACTGCCCCTAACGACAGTTGTACCACATAATATATTTTTTATAGTAACAAATATTAATTAAAAAATTTGAATAAATTATGGTATCAACGGTACTTGAAAGAATAAATCCATCTGTCAACTGTTCAAACAGTAATACTATTCTTATTATAACTAATGTTTTTCCAATCTTCGTTTTCATAAATAACGACATAATAGTTTAAATGATAAGCCTATACATTTTTGGCTTCGTGGAGCCCTTCTGTTAAACTAAAAAAGATCACGCAATAAAAGTTTATTATTTTGTTTATTAGAATTTTTTTAAGTTAACAAAAATGGAAATGACCAATAAATGTTGTATTTTTGTAATTTAGACACAAAACAGTCCCCAATCAATCTTTACATTATCTTCGTATCTCATAAAATTTAAATAATCTACGTGTTTTAATTATTATTTATCTAATTCGTTTTCTGTTATATATGATGTTTAATTTTTTATTATACCACTTACCTATATTTTGCAGTATTTTTACTTTCTATGCATTATAATAAGTTATTGTACTTTTACCTTAAGGTGTCCTAGTGTTTATTTAATATATAGCTTATTTATGTACATATATTATGAAGTATTCTTCGAATGTTTCGAAATTTTTCGTAGTTTTATCGCCTATCCCTTTAAGGAAAATAAATATGAACAAAAATTTAGCATACTATAGAATTTTTGTTTTAATCTCATAATATTTTTATTGAAATTGCTTGAGCAGTTTTAGTTTCTTTTGGTGGTATAGATGTTAGATGGAAGGGAAACGAGTTGTTTGTACAGAGAGAGAATATAATTATTAATTTTAATATTTGTTACAATACAGTTTCACTGACAGAGTCAGCTGTAAACAGACAATTCTGTATTTAAAATAAACCAGCCTGCTAAGAACTAAAAAGTTCTCAACAGTTTCTATTCGAGAAAACGTTTTAAAGGACTTTAGTTGTTAAAATCTAACTGTTTGTTCTAAACTGTTAAATTACGTAAAGATTAATTATATATTACTTACATATAAACTTTTAAACACAAATACCGCCTCAGAGAGTAACGAGATTTTCTTTAATTAAATTGTAAATAAAAATGATTTTTAAAACAGTACAATGAGTATCTGCGTCGATTTTTTAGCGAAGGTCGTTACGGTGTGTTGGTTTTGAATACTGACCGTGATAATGATCTGATTTGATAAAGGACAATCAAACAGACTAAATACTACCTATGACACTACAATTCTGACATTCATATGTTTGTTAAATTGAAACCTTTCCGCTAAACACATAGCATGGAAGCAAAAACAGCATCGTGAATGAAATGGCTCGTAATAAAGAACGCTGACTCATTTACGTCAGTTAACTACAAATTCGTTTAATCTTTATTATTACTTATGGGTGGAAAAATATATGTATTTAGGCGTTATATTAACTATACCTATATATAGTACGAGCAATATAATCTAATAATTTAATTTTTGGCGATCTATTTGCAAAATGTAAAAGATAACATCTATATTTTAGAACAGTTTTGTTTGCCCCCCAAAGCCCGCCAAGTAAACAGAGAGCTGTCACGGCAGACGCATATTAAAATAAATTACGTTGCTTCCTGAAACCCAGTTTGTCTGTACTATGTCTAGATACAGTCTAGCTGGGCCGATTAATAATCACCGTTATTCTTCTTACAACCAAAATAATATTTTGGATAACGTGTTGAATGCATGAGTACAAAGCCCGATGTACACGTTTTGGTTCAAAATACTGAACCCCAAGTCACTATTTACAAGTTGGTGTATTGGCTGAATTGGCCGTGTAATAAAGATCGATGTAGAAGTGATTACAGAGGTTTTAGGCGGGAACTTAAATCCTGATATTTTACGATGCAGTATTTTCGAAAAAGGCTTGTTCCATGATAGTAGTTAAAAGGCAACGAGAGTTATATAATATTTACTGTTTTAACCGAATAATATTATGAATTAATATTGAAAATCACTTTCAATCATTAACTGTTTAATGAAATTTGTCTTTTAGAGTTGCCAGTCAAGACCTACTTGGCCAAGGTCAAAATTCCAAAGTTAAAGATTCATAGATACTTGACACAATACACAAACATTTCAAAAATATAAAGTTCAGCATTCATAAAAGACCAACGTGTGAACGCTATTGGCAGAGCGCTGCAACATCCTTTGGTGTATATGTGCACGTAAAACCTATACCATGTTGACTGGCCAATATTGGTCGCCACGAGTAAACTAAGCCAAACCTTGTACAGTCAGCGTCGGAAAGAAGGTAGCAGTTAAGATGGTCAAATGGATAAGAACATCGAAAGTGATCATTACTATCGATACAACCAAGGTAGTCTAATAGTTCGCAACAACCTTCTTATCCAAAAACATCGGCACACCAAGAACGCCGTATGTATCTAAGCAGCCAAGGTGGCCAAAACATAGTAACAGTCTAGAAAAATGAACTCTATTCTAAATGAGATTAGAGTCAAATTGAGTTGATTGCATACTAAATGAAAGCTCAAATAATCTTTTTAATTTTCATAACATAACTAGTATTTGCCCTCGACTTCACTCACAGTACTTAAATAGTAAAGATTAATATTTTTTTACCAACCTTTAAAATTGAATGGATTTTTATTATGACAATGCATGAAACTTAGATTTATCCATAAAACCCTGATATTAGTAATGTTACTAAAGATGTTTTCAACTACGATGTCTCACTAAGGATTTCTAATAAATACAGACGCAATGTTCGCAAATCACTGTTTTCTGAATCAAAGTTAATCTAGTGCTTTGGAAGTGGAACAAAATCCCGGGAAATATCTAGAGTCCAAATATAGTAACGTATAAAAATGACATAAAGTATCAAACTGTGTTGTAATAAGAATAACACGGCCAGTTTTTATGCTATTTCTAGGCGTATAATTCCCAATAAAATTTTAGAACTTTCCGGTACTGAAGTATAGGAGTAAAAACACTAAAAAGTGAATCCGTTTTCCTGAAAAATTACACTAGAATGCCCATGATATAAGCTTTTTCAGCATTTAAGTCAAAAATGTCTGTAGAATAATGAAAACCTTATAAAAGTTAACATATATTTATGAAAAGAAATTGTTTCCGTTTTCCATCAATCAAACAATTCGATCCCAATTGGATTTTTTTAATAGCTTCAATATACAGACAAGATTATTTTACAATATTAACATAATTTTAACATTTAATTTGACGTAATCCACTATGTATATGTGAGTTTGTTGAAGTATCTAAAGACTAAAGAGTTTCAATATACAAGAAATTTAGAATTCGAGATCAAACTTTTTTTTATCAGCAATGAATTATTGATGTTTTTTGTTTTACTTATATGAATTCATTTGTCTCAGATTTAGAAATCACAGAATATATTAATATAATAAAAGATTAAAAATATATATAAATCATCATCTTGAAATACCACCATGGATAAATATCATCTTACTGATGAAATGAAATATAAAATTGTTCATTTGAGACAAGAAGGAGTTTCTGTAACGGACGTGTCAAATGAATTAGGCATATTTGTAGGCTATTTTTCTAAACACAAAGTAAACAAAAGAAGACTTTTCTCTCGATCACCGAAAATCGCATTAAAATCGGCCTAGTAGTACTTACGTAAATGTGGAACAAACAGATAAAACGACTAACATACAAGAAATATAAAAATAGTATCATGTTATCCATTGTTTATGTAGTCTATTCTATTCCAATTGTTTTTTAATAACTTCAATGTAGAGATATGGCATATTTACAATGTTGTGATATTACTAGCTGTACCCGGCAGATATTATTCGGCCCTTAAAAAATATAAATTTAGAAGCCGATTGCAGCGTCATCGACCGGGACCAAATATAAATTTATATCATTCTCAAAACCACTTAAAAGAACACAAATAATTTCATCAAAATTGGTCTCACCGCTTAGAAGTTTAGCGGCGTCATCTACTGGATCTAATCGTGAATCTAAACTATTCCAGGACCCACTTGAACCTTAGACCATAATGGTCTAAGATTTGAACACACACAAAAATAACTTCATCTAAATCCTGGAAAGCGATTGCAGCGCCACCTACTTGCTTTAAATTTGAATCTAAACAATCCAGAGACCCAAATATACACACAAAAAATTTCGTTAAAATCCTGGAACCTGTTTGCAGCCCCACCTACCGGGACCATTGTTAATCTAAATCATGCCGGGATAGGTCCTGGGATGGGTCACGGGATGGTTTAGAGGGGTTCAAGTGGGTTGAACACACACAAAAAAAAACATCAAAATAGCTTCAATCATTTAGGAAGATTTCAGTGATATTCACACAAACAGAATAATTTTATATAATACACATTTTTGGGCCAGAAAACCCCGCGGGCGTCCCCGGAACACCCAGTTAAATTTAAATTTTATCAGAATCTGATCAATGCTTTTGGAGCACATTGAGGACAAACATAGATATTTATTTTCATAGATAAATAGATTTTTTGAGCCAGAAACCTTTTCGGGCGTCCTCAGAACACTACCAAAGTTTTATCACATCTGATCAATGGTTTAGGAACGCATTGAGAACTTATATACAAAACATTAATTTTTGTTTATATGATAAAGAAGGTAACTACGGATTTACCAATATTTGACAGCAAACATATATTAGTAATTAATAATAATAGTCACATTTTATGTGGATAAATATTTATAGTGCTTTCAGAAAATAATTTTGTGTCTAATCTTCAAAATGTATGGAAAATAAAATTGGAAACTGCAAAGTGATGATACACTTCCTATGAGCATATATAAGAGTTGCACTGGGGAGGTAAAATGGTATAAGCGTCACTGCTGCAATCGACGCACAATCAATAAAAATAGCCGAAAACGGTTTAGGCTCTGAACTTTATTGAGTGAGAGAAAGCTTATTGTTTGAGAAAGACAAGAGACAGGCTTGGTTGTCATCCCTACTCCGTGTTGTTTACGGGGTGAGAAGTGTCACCGGTAGATTCCTGGCAGGAATAACTCATCGAGTGGTAACAGCTCCATTATCGAACCGCCGAGAGTAAAAAAATATTAAAGTACTACTAGTATCGCTATTCAAAAATAGGGGTTGGTAGTAGAAGAATGGAAATTTAGGGTTGTTTGTATTTTTTAATGCCAAATCATAAAAAAAATATTTTTTGACAATAAATTAAAAAATTGGGGTGGACCGTCCTTTTCACTTTATGGAAAAATAGTTTACGTCCTATTCTCAGACCTACAAAACTTCATAAGATTCGTTCAAGCTGTTTCGGAGGATTATGTTACAAACACTGTGACACCAGAATTTTATATATTAGACAGACTATCATCAGTCCGCGAAACTTCCTTCACGTTTCCATGATGATGATTCAATTAATAATGAATGAATTGCATAGATGAAGAATTAACTGACGGTCTTATTCATAGAGAGAAAACTTCAAGTTTACTCTAACTTTATGAATAAGACTTAGCATTCAGTAAAAACGGAAACTTTAAGATGCATACAGTGTCATCACGTATTAAATAATATAAAGAAAAGTACAAAAAATCTGAATAAATTAAGAGGACTCAAATATCTGATAAAGGGAAAATCATTGCCCTTCTAGTCAATAAATGATGCTTAATTGGAAAAAACTGGCGTTTCTTTCCAATCCCAGTGCTTACCCTCGATCAAACGTAATAAATATTATTATGCTCATATCACCCTCCTCGTCAATCACACTGCTGTGATCAGTTTTTTGATTCAAATGCTTTCGTTCATTTCGTTAATTTCAGATTGGAAAAGTAAGATGCTTTACATTTAATGCCAATTTAAGAATAAGTAAATCAAATTGAAATTCATAATTCGAAATACAATTAATTTTGATTTAGTATGTAATCAACTCGATTTAACTCTAATCATATTTAGAATAGAGTTCATTTTTCTAGACTGTTACTATGTTTTGGCCACCTTGGCTGCTTAGATACATACGGCGTTCTTAGTGTGCCGATGTTTTTGGATAAGAAGGCTGTTGCGAACTATTAGACTACCTTGGTTGTATCGATAGTAATGATCACTTTCGATGTTCTTATCTATTTGACCATCTTAACTGTTACCTTCTTTCTGACGCTGACTGTACATTATTATCTAAGGCTGGTCCAATGTCTACAGGTTAAAGTCTCCTTCACAAACCATGTGGCAATTTATTACTTATAGTGATCGTTTAACACAATCTTCTTCCTTTCGTCTACTGCAAGACGCAGGCTTTCCTAAGTTTGCGCCACATATCCTGCTCATCCTCTTTCCTTATTCACCGTTTATCTTGTGTATGTAGGTTGTTAATTGTTGTTCGATGATCGCGAAATATTTATATTTAGTTTATAAATTAATATATTTAAAAGATTATTATTAAAATTTTATCATTTGCGACCTCGAGAAATTTCAAAACATTCTAGGCCTTAAATAATATCAACTTTAATAATGTCTGTATTAAAATAAGCCTTACCATATATAGTAAGTCGCACGGTGTAATAGCAGTTTTTCCGTAATTTCGTGAAAAAGTTGGGATTTTCCCGATAAGTCACGACACGTTAAATGATGTAATTCAGTATTGTAGGAATAAAAAATACCGCAGATTTAAACGTAGATGTAGCCAATTGGGATATGAACGCATTTTTCAATAAGGCTTTAAAACATTTACAATTAAAGCAGTGGGAGTTCAAATAACTTGATTACCTTACTTTTAAAATATCTTGATAAAAAATATTTTAAATTACTGTTTCAAAAATAAGGGTTAATAAACTGGATAGAAGTAGAGAGAAAGAGAAGTATATTAGTCTAGTCATAATTTAAACAAACTTTCATAAATTTTTATGCACTTGAATAACTACAAACACATTTTATTCAATACAATTTGCTATCAATCACTGGAACAATCATATTGGAATTCCATATTTTTTTCAATCTGAACATTTTTTCTAATATTGCCGTTTTAAATAATTTCCAGAATAATTCCCGCGGAATTCCCAGGATAAAAATTAGCTCAGATTTTAAATCAAAGATTTTGCTGTCGATCAGCGAACACCACATCAACATCGGCTTAGTAGCTTTTACGTGAATCTCGGACAAACAGACAGACAAGAAATCTAAAAAAAATGAATCGTTTTCTCCATCATTTATATAGTATTGCCAGGTGGTAGGGAATTTGCCCGACCGGATGGCTACCACCCCTGGTCTAAAGTATGTCGCCATAACAACCTTGAGTTGTGTTCCGGCATTAGTGACCATGTTCCAGTCTCCCTTAAGAGAGCAGCAGCGCATTTGTAGCACCTTTGGGTGTTGCAAATGTCCATAGGCGATGGTAACCGCTTTCCATCAAGTGGGCCGTCTGCCTGTCTGCTGAACTCCTGCAATAAAAAAAAATAGTTTGTCCCTGTTGCTTTTTTATAACTTCAATATCATTGATGTAACAATAATAAAGTTCTTTTATTGCTATATCAATGTTCAATATAGAAATTCCTTTACAATATTCAAAGTAGTAACTGTTACAAGTTCTATGCGGTGCCTATTCGTATTTCCTTATACAAATTTTGTGTTACTGAGATGTTTGAACAAAGACCATCTTTGTATAGTTTTATATGACCCATATTTTTATTGTATATTATATACTCCATAAACAAATGTTGTCAGCATTAATGGGGGTTATCCTAGACTTCACATATTTATGAAAAGTAGATGCGACGCATGCAGATCTGCGTGACCTATATCGGATAGTTTTAATGTTAAATGAAAAATAAAAAAAATATATTTTATCGATAAAATATACATTAATGGCATGTTATTTTACGAGTTAATAATTATTTGTATTTTTATACCCTTCTTCTTATTTAATATAGCATATTATTATAATAACATGCTGTATTAGAGTATAAAAAATAACATATTTTAATAACTATATTAGAATTAAAAAAAAACTAAATTAGAATATGAAATCCTGTCCTGTCCTGTGAATATAAATCCCTTTTAGACCTTGTAACGAGCAAATTATGAGATATTATTTTTGAACATCTAATTTATCACTTAAGTACTCATACATATATTCATGCTTACTTTAAAAGTAACAATAAGTAACGTTTTTATATTCAAATCTCGATAGAAAGATTTTTGATAATAGGAACTTTTAAAAATTAATTTCAGAAGTAACAATATTGTGATAACCTACTACTGTTAACTGTTGCTAAAATATATTTATGTTTTGATTTGTAATGAAATTTCAGATTACTTACAGAGCTCGGATTTCGTTAAGGACATCTTTCTTGACATCGCTCGCCTTCCCAGTGACTAATTATATTGCTATGACAAAACACGCTTACTACAACCGTTTACAGGTAGTTCAGATTTCTTTGATAATGTTATTGAATGCGCCGCGTTTGTTATGTTAGTATACTACGATGTTTTTCAAATTGCAAGAGCATTCGATATGTGCACATGTGCGAAGGTATCCGGCACCGGTTGCCAGAGTAATGCCACGCTAGTTGATAATCTCGTAATCACAATGACCTCATACGATGATGTGGTCCTGATTATATATCATTCATGGGGGTTAAGTGGTAGTTCCGTTGAGATGGGTTGTTAGTCCTTCTACTCTACTCATCGAGTTACAGTTGCGGTTGGCGGGCGGCCACAATCACTGCTGCTGTCACAGTAAGCATATCAGTGATCCCTGCCCGCGGCTGGCCTCGCCACTGATGGCACGATTAATAGCCGCACATGGCATTAAATACGGACAAATAGGTTCCTAATTTAAGCCAATTGACCGCATCGCGAAACACTACGACGAATTTTAAATTCATTGACATTATTGCCTTTTTAATACGCTTTTATTAGCTTCATACGTATGTTAGTATGTACCGGAATCTTTCAAGTTAAATTTGATCGACTTCCCGGTTTCCGATTGAGCTGAAATTTTGCATGTATGTGTATATCGCGTGACAATGCAATAATATGGTACCATGGAGCTGATCTGATGATGGAGTCGGAAGGTGGCCATAGGAACTCCTGTACTAAACAAGATAGACCCGTCGTTTTTGGGCTCGTTTTACTTGTCTTGGCTAGCACTCTGCTGCTACATGATATGCAGTATCTCAAAAGCCTGTATTTAAAAACCTTTTTAAAAAAAGCTTATTTTTACATAACGTTACATTTTATCATAAGAGTGTATTTAATTCTTTTTTCAAAGTTTCCACGGAGAAGGGAATTAAATCACTAAATAATCACTAAAAAATGAAAAATAAATAATAGTTTAAAAAAAACTAAAAAATACTCTTTTATAGAAAATCCAACTAAAAAATAGAAAATAAATTACAATTAAAAATAGTGTAAGAAAAAATGATTTTATTGTAAAAAAAGCGTGGAGTGCTTTTCAGGATATTATCAAAATAACCCTTCTACTCATATCTGTACATAAAATATTTATAACTATTGATACCATGCACCCCACGCTTTTATTTACAATAAAATCATTTTTTCTTACACTATTTTTAATTCAAATTTATTTTCTATTTTTTAGTTGGATTTTCTATAAAAGCGTATTTTTTTATTATTTTTTTGACTATTAATTATTTCTTATATAGAGGAAGAATTCGTTATTACTAATTCAAATACTTACACTTCAATATATGTGCGACGTAGAACAATACAAAAGTAATACAATAAAAAATCATAATTTCGAACAATGAATTGATTAAAAATTGTATCATAACGCACTACAGTTATACAACAGCGGAGGTAAAACTAAAGAAATGTATAGAGCAAGTTCTGCGACGAGCAAATGAGAAATGTATAAACAATAAACATTACTGTGTATAAATCTTAAACCATTAACACGCTTAATTTTTGGATTATTGTACAATTAATACATTACTTCAGCAAAAAAAAGTATTGGGCCATTAAATAGTAGCCGCAACAAATAAACTTAACATAAAATCAAAGCTCACCTGAATCCACAGTCTTCTTCATAGGAACTAGTACTACATTTTTACACATTTTCAGTAATTTTTACGCACGCGTCAAAGCGAAGAGAATCGATGAAAACAAAAATAAGCCACTTGCGTAGCTGAAATTTGATTTAAGAATAAAAAGCTCAAATCAATATATTTGGATTATTAATAACATAATTTGTTGTTTATCGTATAACCGTATTTTGAATATTATTGATCGGTAATAGTTATGTTTTGTTGCGGTGTAGGATTTGTGCGCGTTGTAGGCGCGCGCTGTACGTGAACTGCACCTCCGTTATGGCATGTGGAGCATGCGTCCTGCCGGTAAAGCCAAGCGCACACCGGGAACCGGCATTTTGAACAGCTGTGAGCACTGTGCAAGTAAACAAAAGAACGTCAGACATTGTGCCATTGATTTTGGAGAGTTCAGGGTCTATGGGGTTTCCCTTTCCCATGAATGGTATAAGTACATTACTTTATGAAGTCACCTGTTGTATCATGTAGTCATTTCCCATGAAAACTAATAAGTACTTCCATTGTTTTATATGGCATCAACTATTTTATCATTTAGCCTTTATTTTCGTAGTGTATAGTATTTTAAGCAGTATTTTTTAATCTTCATGAATTACTGTGATTTTTAAGAGGGATTATTTAACATTGTAATATTGCCCGGTTTTCTTGAATTTATAATATAAAATAAATGACAACTTGGTCACCAATTTGTAGTATATTTTTATGGTCCTTAAAATTCCTTGTAAATGATTTTTTGGTATAATCTAAAAAAATGTCACTATTATCGTAAATAATATATAAACCAGATTTCATGATAATTGGTTAATTCCGAACAAACAGAAGTGCAAAAAGTTATATACCGGTATAGATTTGTTGCCCATGTGTTTTAGTGGGGTAAGGGTGGCCCGTCTACTTACTGGCACACCGATCTCCCGGGTTCAATTTCACTTCCCTGGGATCAGATTCAGTTATCAATTGTAACATATCAATCATAGCCATATCATATGCGTAACTTGCTTAGCTTGAGAAATAGGTATATCTATAATATTATAAAATACTAAAAATACCGAGTCTGTACATTGAATCTATTTTAAAAAACAACTGAGATACACTATAACTATATAAACGATGGAAAACACGATGCACTTTTTTAAATTTCTTGTCTGTTTGTTAGGGATTCACGTAAAAACTGCTAGGGCGACTTCGATGCGATTTTCGCTGATCGACATCTAATAATGTTAGACTTAAACTCTGCATTACTTTTTATCCTGATAATACCTGCGGGAATTTTTCTGGGAAACATTTAAAATGGTCAAAGAAATGTGATTTTTTCACTGATCGATGGAAAGCTTGATGTAATAAAATGTGTGAATGTTTCATCCCAGTATGTAGTTTTAGTTCGGGTGCATAAAAATTAGCTTATTCCGACCCAGTTTTCACTAAAACGATGGCTTACATTATTTTTTTAAATGCTGCGGTACTTTGTGTCCCAGGGATCCCGCGGGAATTTCAAGTCCTATCCTAGTAATAAATAAATAATCAGCAGGAATTGTACATATTTCCCAAAACTAAGCAAATTACGCTTGTGTTATAGTTGATATACAACGAACTACTTTGGGACCGATCTCAGACACCCAGACCATAGTAAATAACGGAAAATCTTTTCTGAAGTTTACCATGCGAGGATTCGAACGCGGAGGCCGCATGGTTATTGTGTATCTATTTATAAGTATCTATCTAATATTAATTTTATTTAACGACCATATATAACCTAATTTTGCGTTTATTGCTGAAAGTGGAATCAATAAAAGGCCCCACATATAAACATAGGGAAGAATTTAAAAATAACAAGGGCTGTATTTCTCCGCATTTGAGCTTATGGTGCGTTGGCCGGAAAACATGTGTTCGACCGACCCACCCCGCCTGGCGGGGCATCAGGCGATGACGCCACGTGCTTTCTGGGACTCTCCGGTCACCCACCCTCTTGTGGTAAAAGGGTAATGGGGTTAGTTAGCTGTAGCATTTTATTATTGTTTCTTTATTATTAACTCTTTATTATTATAACGTACGTGAAACTTATAAAAAAATAGCTTGAAATCTAAATTGAATAAGAAATATAAATAATTTTTAGCTAGACGTGTTGCTGGAGAGTTTCTTTCTGCTTCTGTTGCTGTTTAGAAAATTAACAGCAATAATACGTTACGAAGGGGTGTACATAGAATATGAACTAAATTAACATTTTAACTTATAATATGTATGGCATCTAAAAGCGATTTCATCAATTAATGAGTTAAATATACTTAAAAGATTTTATGAATCACTCCTATTATTTTTTGATGACCTACATGATCATACAAACGTATTTGCACGGAATTTTGTCTCCTTCATTCGAATGAATGAATGAAAATACTTTATTGTTCATCTTAAATTACAGTTAAGTTCTTATGCCTCGTTTACATTATGTGCACTTCTAAGGCAGTAGACAAGAAAGTGGCGAAGAAAGTGGACAGCTCGAGTGTATAAACATATTTTATTTGAACGTTCGATGTATACGCTGCCCACTTTCCTGCTCGCTGCCGTGGAAGTGAGCATAATGTAAACAACTAGTAAAAATATACAATATAATATGAAACTGCCTTTTTTATTATATTTTTTTTGTCTATACTCACCATTGTACATCAGTTCGTAGTAAACACCTATCTGTAGTACTAACAGACTATATATAGATCGGTCTAAATGAAATACAGAAATGGATTCTATGTTCGTAAAATTTTCACGTAACACTATAAATAATCGGCAAACAAACACATTGTATATTGTCAAGCTAAGAAAGTCATGCTCGTTTTATGGATAATATAGAACGGACCACTCTGGGGCCCACCCCAGTCACCCAAATCATAGTAAATAACGCAAAGTTAGTTCCCAAATTTTACCATGCCAGTAATCGAACCGAGAGCATCTGCCTTCCAGTGAGCTCAGCCAGCAACGACTTAGCCCCCTCATCCACAGAGGCCTAAAAAGTATACCCGAATAATCTTCGAGAAACGTCTTTGCATGCTCTGTAAAGATATTTGCAAATGCTACAAAATAATGTAAGTAACTACTGATCACCCCAACAGACCGAAATCAGGCCATTCATGACAAACAATCTATAATTATCATATTATTTAAAAACTGGCCTGCAGTGTTTGAACATAGACTATTCTTGAAAGAACTAATTGAAGTAGGTCATTAGTTTCTAAACTGCTAATAATAATGCTCCATGAGTTTTAATGAGATCTTTATTTCACCAATATAGCTTTACATATTATTATGAGTCAACGAAAGGAGACGACGACTTTTGGGTCCAAGAAATGTAATGAGTTGAGATATGGCTTAAAAATGCGTTGTATTTTCCTATAACAAAATGGAAAACAGCCTGAAATTCTATCTGGAAGACAAATAAAATAAGTTATCGAATACCATAATCGATTTATGTGAATGAATTTCAATAATAATTAATAATATGAAAAGACTTACATTACACGATTAACACATTCAAAACAACGAAACCCATTATAATATAAAAGATATCAAAATAATAAAAAGCAATCATAAAATCACTCTTATCTTTTTACAATCTGGGCCCAAGAATGTATGAAAACTTATCCTTCTCCTTTAGTAATATTCCTCAATACTTTTTTCAAAGTCGAAATTAACATAGAGTAATTTTATTTTCCTGAATAAATAAATATGTACTGCATGCTTGTATGTTTCTTGCTGCTTCTTTTCCATAAGATTCAAAGGTGGATCCTAGCTGACTATTTATCATTCTATAGAAGAACTTTCAATGTAAAATAAAAGTTAACAGAAATTGGATATTTTACTTAAACACTTGTCCATATTGTTATTAATTGACTTATTTTTGTTAGGTATTGGTCACAGGTCACATCATTAATTTTATTTCAGTATTATCCTTCCTTGTAATCTGTGTTAAGACGATACTGACATGTTTTCAGGGTCTATTTTAGTTCTCATTAAGGTTTAACGCATCTAAGGTTTGCGAGATTCTCACAAAGATTACCTCGATGTGTAGGTTTCTTCTACATAGACTCTTTCAGTGGTGATGGTGAAAATGATGATTTATCACAATGTTGAATACTTAACATATTAAATATATGTGATGGAAAATCCTTATATTTTGGATAATTCACACTACATCTTTATAAATTATAGCCTATGTGTTATTCTGATGTGTAAGCTATATTATTGTAAAGTTTCATCAAAATCTATTCAGTAGTTTTTGCGGGAAAGAGTAAACAACATACATCCATACATTCTAACAAACTTTCGTGTTTATAAAATTAGTAGGATAGGATTCATGAATATTCAAGTTTTAAAATAACCTTCAAGCAAATACGCACCAGACGAAAGCCGGTCCTGGACACCCAAATTGTATGTAGGTCTTATTGACGCCAAACCAGCGAGTTCTTGCAGCAACTCGAAAAAGTACATTTTATTTCAACACAAACACCATTCTAGATGAAAACAATTGTTTTTCAACCACTTGTATAAACAGCCGTAAAGTGTCTGTAAAGGCACGTCTGTCTGTCCATCAAGGGGTATGTTGCATTCGATTGCCCTGCCAAGGCGATCGGATACCACTCTGGGTAAATTTCTGATTGATTCGACGCTCAAGGTCCTAGATCCAGCAGCAACGATATAAGCACTGTACGTACCTGAGTCTGCAGTTAGCACCTTTTCTACTCGATGGCGAGATTTTGGCTGAAATTCACTCGAGTTTATGCGCGCGCATTTTTTGGTCGTGTGTCGTTATTGCACTGGTGTTGCCACTCTCCGTTTTGATCAGTTCGTTAGTGCTGACATTCAAAAAAATGATGTCTCGATATTGCTAGAGAGCCACAACACATGAGCATCGATACAACCAAAAATCGTAACGTTATGGTTACGTTACAGGGTATTAGTACCAACGCTATTGTACGGCAGTGAAAGTTGGGTATGGGAGAAGAAGCATGAAAGTAGAATAAATGCAGTTGAAATGAGAGCTTTGAGAAGTAAAGTTAATGTAAGAGATATGATAAGAAACAGTGTGATAATGGAGCGTTGTGTATTGAAAGCAGATGTAGTGCCAAGTTGGGCACGTAGAGAGAATTAATGAAAGTTGATGACGGGAAAGTGTTTGTCAGGATCGTAGCAGGTGGAGATCCATCGTCTCTGCCTACCCCAATGGGAAACAGGCGTGACAATATGTATGTATGTATAAATTTTGTTATAAAAATGTATAAATATGTATGTAAACATTGAAAACTAATTATAATTAGTGTAGTCATTACATTATTGGTAAATAATAAAATTTAATAGATATAATGAGAGAAATTGCATTTGTAAGAAAATCAAATATATCTACTCGATTTTGGTACACTTTTGAATGAATTCGAGTATTAGTCTAAAACACGTTTATCGTGTGAATTAAATACAAGTAAAACTGATCATTATTATTATGCAGAATACATTTTTTATGAAAAATATGGGCAATCAAGCAGGCAATGAGTCACTTATCATTTCTAATAGACATAGCTGGGCACCGTTAATCAAATAGTTAACTTCGTTAATCGCTAATCCGTTACCGAAAAAGTTAACTTCGTTAAAAGTTAAAGCGTTACATTTCAGAAAATTTAACGCAAGTTAACGTTAATCCATTAACACGTGATAGAAATTGCATCTACTTATAAAAACTGTTGGTTCTGGAAGCTAACAGGTTAGAGACAAAAAAAAGACGGGTATAATTATTAGAGTGTTTAATATAGGCATGTTGATAAACAATATTTTTTCATTCATTTGGATTAAGGTTTAGAATTTATTTGATTAAGACAGACTAGTTGCGTTCTGGACGAAACACTAATTAAACGAACTAATTTTAAGACGATTTGATTGTAATATAATAACCAATTGTTATTTAGACGAATTGGTACATGGTCTATGTATACTTACATCTTAGACTAAAAGATACTAACCCGTCCAATTTATCTGTCAATTTAGTCATCTGAAATAAAATGAATATTCCCCTTCATGAACTTATTATATATTCCCCTTCATGTTGAAGTTCTCGTCTGAAAACAAGGCTCGTTTCGGCTGCAGTATATCCTTGCCCGTGGAGAAATGACGTTCAACTGCAGCGTTGGGTATAGCAGTATTATATTTAATAAACAGATTTGCGAATATCTGTTCCCCGATGAATGCCGCATCACTTAACGAGTCTCGACTTTATGTCACATTTTGACGAGACTTTGGCTTTGCTCTTTAAAGATTTGTTGCTGGTTTAACGATTAATGGACTTTGGGAAAATTAACGGAAATTAACGAGTCCGTTAACATATTTTTAAGTTAACCTAAAAGTTAATCCGTTACTCAAAATGTTAACTTCGTTAATTAACGATTAACGGATTAACGAGTTAATGCCCAGCATACATAATATTTATTAAGTTTTCGCATTCATAAATGTGTAGCCCATCTTGAAACATTAGTCATTTAGACTCGGTGCTAGTGTCACTGCATATCCTGCTCTTCTTTTCGGAACACAGCAAACCGTTTGGCAGATGAAATAACCTACGTCACAGAGTACATTAATATAATAAGATAATCTATACTGTTTCTCTTAGAAGACAGATACATTTTTGGATAAAATTTTAGTGAAATTGTTTCTTTATATCAATTATATAAAACATTTTCTCCCTTAATATCTAAATTTAGATATGGCTTAAGTCGTCTTTAAACATCATTAATTGTTTATTCATTGCAAATATCCTGCTTATAATGTACGAAAATTATGTTCAAGGAAAAACAATGTACTTACTTATATGTATATATATACTCTGAATTTTATTTTACAAGTACCTGAACTGAAATATCAGCTATGCCCTACTTGCAAGTAGCGGTTTCGAGAAAAACGCGGTAAACATATTTTTAAATATCTAAACAGAATATTCATGTTTACAAAGACGGCCTCTGTAGTTGAGATGGCTAAGTCATAGACGGCCGAACTCGCTGGAACGCAGGGGCTCCGGGTTCATATCCTAGCATAGTAAATTTCGAAAACGAGCTTATTATCAGTTTTATTTCAGTCCAAATTGGACCTATGTTTATTCATCGGTCTTATTGACATTCTAATCTCTGTTGCACAATGTAAAACTCGTATCTCATCTCTCGCAGGCTAAGTACTTATAGATTTATGTGTTTATCTCTTCTAAGTGTCGCTTTTTCGTTTCATCGACTTTTAAATCACAACTATTCTAAATAATTTCCACTTCAAAAATCAAGCTTTATGTATAGATTAGATAGAGAGCCTTGGGATACCATTTCTGCAAAAAAATTAAAACCCAAAAATGTTGTTTACTGCAAGTACAATTAATAGAGCAGAGCTGCGGTCGGACCTTATATGATTCATAAGTGAGTTTTTTTTATCAGGGGAAATCCGTTTGAGGACCGTAGGCCGCGCGAGAGGGAAAGGTCGCGGCCCGTGTGTGGGATTCGCCAGGTCGGGGTGGCACTAGCACCCCACGTTGAGATGTGGGGAACTATTGCCACACCGCGGTTAGGGATACCCACTAAAACCCCTGAGCGATCACGAGAGTCCTTTGTCCAGGCTGTGGGCTCGCTCGCGCATTCACCACCAGCCTGGACGGACGGTGGCCGGCCCCTTGCGGGCTGGCCTCTCCATTTGGTAGCCGGAGATTTGGGTCTCTCCGGCTTCTCTACCTCACCGCGAGGCGAGAGAGGGCGCGCGTGTCGGCGCGCGTCCCTCCTCTCCGGCCTTTATGTGCGGGCGGGTCCGGTTTCCCCGCCGGTCGCTCGTACGGCCGTAGCCTACGGCGGCTAAGTGAGTGCGTTGCTCCAAGCTTGCAACATAAAAAAATCGATCGCAGCTGTTATTTTAGTCCAGGTAATTAAAAATCCGAGTATGCTGACGGGCATTTCACTTAGTTCGACCACCTAAGAGAAATAAGAGTACTTAAAATAAATATAACTGACATCTAGCGGCACTTCAGAGAACCAAGCATTCCTAATACTATTGCTCTGAATTAACCGCCTGTTGGGTTGGAAGGGTTTCAGTGAATTACACCAAGATGGAACTTGTAGGTAAAAAATCGTATTCTCATTCATCAGACTCGTACCGTGCAGTCATTTTATAGTCAAATTCGATTGGAGAAATTAAAAGGGGAGATTAATTTTTCATCTGGAAATAGTACTTTAAAAACATTTAAAGTAGTAAGCGAATGTAACAACATTCGTATACTTATTTAGTTGGTTTTGATTTTATATATAACTAGCTTATGCCCGCGACTTCGTCCGCGTGGTGCGGTTTTTTAACGGGAACTCTTTAATTTTTCGGGATCCTATATGTTGACCAGGGATATATGCTACCACCATACAAAATTTCATTTAAATCGGTTCAGTCGTTTCGGAGATTAGCCGGTACAAACAGCCAGACAAACAGACATACCGACAAACAAAAATTTGAAAAAAACCTAAATTAGTTCTATTTCACTTCTTACATCTCCCTGACTCGGTTTTTATCATTTTTTTTCATTGTACAGAAATTTTCTATATTTTCTCTATTTTTATTATATGTATAGACGACATTTATTCTTCCTTAATATAATATATATAATGACTTACTTCTTCTGAGTTCCCGAAGCAGCAAAAGGAGGGTAAGCTATGCTTGCATCCAAAAGGTAGGGAATGACCCCCAGAGGACCCGTCAGCCTACAGGCCCATCCTGTTGCTTAACGAGATGGCCAAGGTCTTCGAGAAGAGAAGAGGACCACTGTTTACGGGGGTATCAGCGGGGGGTATCACCTCAACTGTACGTAGTGGGGATGTATGTGGCTGCTGTTGCCGGGACAGTCGTACAAAGTCACAAAGTCTATATCAATATTGTAGACTAACTTTGTAACAGCGTCCAAATAATTTCTTAAACATATTTTGTAAAAAATCAATTTTGTGAGAAATAATTTTTGCAAGAAGCATATTTCGCAAGAAACATTTTTTTGCTGTAATAATATTTATGGCCACAGTGTTTAGCTAATATTAATTAATAGGTTTGGCGATAAAATATATACATACAATCATACAACTAAGTATAAAGAAATAGTTAAAATCAAAAACATACTAAAAGATGAAAATATTTCTTCTCACTCAAGGACATTCAGTCCATAAAACTCTCCTCATTAATCTTTATAAGGGCGTCCTCCAATTTATCTTACGCCAGCGCTCATCTTAAAAGCTTTGAGTTGGAAATGAGAGTTCAAGGCAAATTCAGTATTAATTGACTTCTGAAGTTTTTTAATATAAAATAATCGATTCCAAACATCGTAGAAAGTAGCTTAACAGTTATTTAGTAAGCATAGTTGTTTTTCTCATGTTTATTTTAAGGTTAATAATTATTTTTGTTATGTGTAATTTTAAACGATACAATCGGCCATTTCCTTAATTGAATAAAATAATAATGTCATATTTTTATCTTTTCGGCGATTAGTGCCTGTTTTGTATAGAGTAAGTAGTTCTCTATAATTTAACATAATTTGATGTAACAATATTTATCTCTAATATGTGATAATTGTGTACAGATTATAATTCAAAATCTCTCAATTGTATATAGACGGTATTCACTACATTTTATTTTCATGTTGGCAGACACGATGGATTTATACTGTGTTCTGTTTATTTTATTATATGTAAAACTGCAAGTATATTTTATATAGTGAAGAATCATGCAGTGTGAACTGGTTGTATCCAGTTTTATTTGTATTTGTTTTAAACGTGTTTGTACAGTTCTAATAAACTCTATAGTAACTCCAACGGCATTTATCTTAATTCGAGTCCTGTAGCTCGTAAATAACATAAATCCTGTTTGATTTATTATAAATTCTTCTATGATATATACTGGATTAAACATCCGTCTACATAAGTTTATATGGCAGTATTAACCTCACGAATTTAGTAACGTTGCGTACATACAATACATGTGACGAAACATGAAACACTCAACAAACACTAATAGAAAGAAATAACATCTATAGTACAGACTTTGTCTAGTTAAGGTTTTAGTTTTCACATTTTTTTTAATGACATCTAGTTTTCCCTAATTATTAATTAGTCTGTACTTTTCTATTATTTCTTTTATAGTAATACCAATCTTGTTACTTTTATGACAATATTCTGGTATATAATAAACTATTTTTGTATTTTTTTAAAATAAGATGTCCTAAGTCGTCAGGTGATAATCAAACAAGATTACTTTGCCACCTGTGTGCGCATCCCTATTTTGAAATAAATGTGCACGAAAATTAACTATAGTCTATTATATATTATTAATTGACCGTAACCCACCCAGTCTATGGGAAAGTAAAATGAAAATCAGTCTCGTCAAATGGGCGCCTCGACGACGTCGGCCGCCCGCCTTTGCGACGCCTGTCGTGTCCTTACAAGGCGCTTAATGAATCGCTTACACTTTATTTGGTAAAGGAATAGGCCTAATCTAAAGTTCATAAAGCATTTCAATGTAAGCATACACAATATATATAATTGATATATATTGTATATACATAACATATATACATAATGTACGTGTTATGTATTTACTAGTGTGTATATATTTTTAAGTTTTATTTATAGGATAGTTTTATTCTTAAGAGTTTAATGTTTTAAATAAACTTTTTTCAGTTTGGTATAAATAGTTAAAGTATGGTTTAATTGCTTTATTTAATGCTGGTATTAGAAAGATCAACTAAATGGAATCAATTCGGTTGAAAGACAGACAACTGAAACATGTTTAATCGAATAAAAACACTATCCGAAATTTTGTTACATCGATTTTTTTATACCATCTATCGTAAAACATGGTAATACGTGTAATAGCGTTAATCCTGGTTTAAAAGTAACAAAAATATCGACGAGGAAGGCATTGTATGTAATAATGCATGTTATATATACTCAAGGTAGCGAAGTCCGTCTGTCCGGAACCCCATACACCTCTTATTATTTCAGGATTTGAATAGTTACGACGATAACAAATTAGTCATTGACGCGGTCAGTCATCACGCTAAGACACCATTGAATTCTGTGTTCGAATTGTAGTTGGTTATAAATTCCGTTTAAAAAAGTTAAAAAACGAGCGATGTATGAACCTGCGACAGAAGGTAAAGGGACGTGGAAGAAGCAAGGAAAGAGTGACTTACCTCGCCACTAGTCCACCGCCACACTGCACTCATCGGTGGTTGAGTGGTTCACACACTCAATAGGATTTAGGCAAACTAAACTAAGGAAAACTAAACAATTCAATTAAAATCTTTTCTTTGGATACGTTCCATTGGTCATTAGAGACTCACAACGACCACGTTCACGACCGTGATTTTTCCCGTTCCACTTGCTTGCCGGCGTTACAATTGTAAACCCAAGTGGAACGGTTATTCGACCCATTTCTTAACATGGGTCGTTGTGTGATCGAAAATGATGAGGTAATTAGTGACGTTTTCGCCACGACCACAACGACCGCGGTCGCCGTGTGGAACGGCTAAGGGAGCATTTTGGGCGTTGTGTAGAAACAGGGGGACGTTTGTTCATCTTTAAGGTATTCTTAATGTGCGTGGACTGATACGTATGTCACCATTTTTTTTTACTTTTGTTTTCTACTACTGTTTTTCAGTCATTATTTAATGAAACTTTTCAATTCTGAAACTCGAGATAGAGAGTTTACTAATTATGAAATGTACCTAACCATAATAGAGTTGGGGCTCCATTATGGATTGATATAAATATTAGACTTTAATTATAGTTTCAGGTTTATACCACGTTGTGTTGCTATAAATTTCTTTGTTGAAGTTCGAATATGGTGTGAAATCGAACATAAAAAATTCTTGTGTCGCGGTGTTTGTCACCAAACTCCTCCGAAACGGCTGAACCAATTTGTATGAAATTTTTTGTACATATCGAGTAGGTCTGAGAATCGGCCAACATCTATTTTTCATACACAAAAATGACAAGGGTGACCCACCTCTAAATATTATTGTTAATTTTTTGAACACTTTTTTCATTTTTTTTATGATTCGGCATTAAAAATACATACAACTTTTAATTTTAATTTTTCTACCACCAACCCCTATTTTTAATAGCGATATTAGTACTTTTTTAATTTTCTAATCTCGGTGGTCGATGATTGATCAGTTACCACTTAATCAGTTATTTGAGAATGATTTAAATTAATAACTGGTCCCGGAGGATGACGCTGCAATCGGGTTCTAGATTCTTATTGAAGTGAAAGTTCTTTATCGGCGTTGGGAAAAAATTTACAGTCATATTTTTCGGTTACGCGTCACATGTTTTCCGTTACGCGCCATCTTTTTCTTGCCCCTACCACGGTCGATTCGACCGTGGTAGGGGCTTTATCTATTTAACCGATTTCTGTAAAGTTGCATATAGTAGATCATTTTTCAAAAAATAAGGTCATAAAGAAGTTTCACTTCTTACGTGTGTACACTAATACACGCACACATTTTTTTGAAGTGAAACCTCTATATAGAGGGGGTCTTACGATTTTTCGCTCACGAAAAGGTGTCACCGTCACTAATTCTCACATTTTTAAACTCGTGATATCTTTTGAATGGAATGTCCAAATTGAATAATTCAAAAAGTTGTATAAAGGTATTGAAGCAGTCTTGAATATGAAGTAATTTATTTTGATAAGGATTAATATCAAGATACAAATAAAGATCATTGTCTAGCGGCGGCATTTTAATTAAAATTTTAAAATAAAAGAACACTTATTGTGGCATAATTGTAATAGATACATAGTGTCGCGACACTTTTTGTAAATAATGATGTGTTCTGCAAAGTCATAGTACATTATTTTATTCTATCATCAATAGTTTTCGCAGCGCACGCGAATTTAGGTGGTATTTTTTTACACCTTGGGTTACTGTTGGAGTCTCGTGCTTGTAGAAACCTATTTTGTGTTATAGAACAGCGTTTTTGAATGTAATTTTTTTATTTCAAAGTTTTGGTTTGTTTTTTATCTGTCGTGTGAAAAATATTGAAGGAAATATATGGATTAATATTTTAATTGTGTTTATTACGTTTAAATAATAGCAAATTAGCACAAAACAAGAATATTTATTTATTAAAACTATTGGATTTATCCTCACCGACCACAACAGTTACATTATTGGAGTTTTAGTAAGGACCCTCTAATTTATTTGTAAAAATAATATACTCTATGTCACTCGGGAATAGTGTAGCTTGCCAACAGTGAAAGAATTTTTCAAATTGGTTCAATAGTTTCGGAGCCTCTTCATCAAAACATGAGCACACAAAATTTTATTGAGTTATTTTTTTGGAAATATGTTTCTGTTAACATAATTTGATGTCCGAATAAAGTTGATGACGAAAGATGCGTATTTGTTAATGTTCCGTTGTATGTGTATAATTTTAGAGTAGACTATGAATGTATTTTTGGTTCCGGATCCAATTCAGTTTTTTGTTTGATAAAATAAAACATGTTTAAATTAAAACTGCACTCATTAAAATGTACCTAACCTAACCAAATCATAATTTGCAGTAAACCTGCGAAAAATCGAAATGTGTGCTGGGACACATCTTAGAAGTGAAACTTCAACGCACAAGTTGAAAAAAGAATCGCAACGGACAAGTGGAAAAACGAATGGCAACGGATAAGCGGAAAAATGAATCGCAACGGACAATTGGAAAAACGAATCGCAACGTACAAGTGGAAAAACTTCAACTGACGAGTGACAAAATGAATCGCAACGAAATTTTAACTTGAAGTTTTACGGGCAGGTTTTTAAATTGGACAAGTACATTAACAATCTACCCGTAAAACTTCAATTCAAAGCGATTCGTTTTTCCAATTGTCCGTTGCGATTCATTTCGGGCAGTCCGTCATTGGGGTAAGTTCGTATACCTCTCGTTTTATACCCTTTTTAAGCGGAATTTAACGTCAACTACAATTTGAAATCAGAATTAAATTGTGTCTTTACATTACTGACTTATTTCTTGTCGCTGTTGCTATTCAAACACCAAATATAGAGAGACGTATGGACTTCCCCACCTTGACTATGTATAAAGTGGTGTAATGGTAGCAATATGATAAAAATTGCATTTTAGTCTCAATACACACCATATATAAAATATATGAATCTCTCTGGAATAATATATCAAAATATCATTGCCATAAGAAACGGTAAAAAGAAAATTGCAATGTTGGTAATCACAGACGCTGAGATTAACAATAAGAAACAAAGAGGATATAATCACTACGTTTATCATAAATATTAAAACCAACAAAAAGGTTTTACATCTCTGAACAATCTTTAAGACAAGGTAGGAAGTCAAACAATTTTGATTTAAGTAATTTTAAACTTCATTGTTAAACAGTTAAACATAATTTTCTGTGGAACAGTCTGTTCTGTGGCTTGGTTTGAAAAGGTAACATGTGCTCGCGGAACGTTAAATGAATCAATTTCAAAGCTTTTTCATTCCGCCATTGTACAATGGAATTAAAAAATATATATTTTTTTAAGTAAATATGGTTCTTTTAAATATCTTGTAAGGTGCAGAAGTATGAGTATATATATTTGTAACAATTTTTACCATCTGGCAAATATCATGACCAACATGTCACGTCAATGCCAGCTGGAGTAGAAATTTCTCATAGACTGACAGTTGTAAGGTAAGTTATCGCGTATATACAGCATGCCGATTGTATACCGTTGCTGCACCAACGAATCAGAAAGTGGCCTTGGTTTCTTTTATTGAAGACAGTTATATTTTGATAAATTTAATTTGATCAAAATTCTGTTTGTTGTTTCGTTTTTAGAGCAAAACAGTACTATTATTAAAAGTCTTGCACGAACTCGTGGGAACAGCTAGTGAATAATATTATTACACAGTACAATTTCCACAGTATCCTTTTGGCCTCCTATATACGAAACACAAATGATACCGCAATGTGTGTTCACCGGCACGTGAGGGTTAAATTTGTTAATTTCATGGTTCGTAATCAAGATCTTAAACATGTCTGAAATACGCGTTACATGATTACATGCCTGGCTGTTGTAGCGACAGAAATTACGAGCACACGATATGGGGCATTAATAACATGGCATCAAATTAACTATTTCATATTTTAATTCAATAAGTTCTCAAATAACTATATAAACTATACTAATCGCCTGTGTTTGAAATTCGACCATAATAATTAATGTCAAAAGATTATACTTCTATAATCACAGATTTCGCCAAGGCTATATACACTGTTTTGACATGAACAATAAACAAAAGAGTATAATTATATGCGTGTGTGTCAAATACATGGTAGTATGTGGGTCAGATCACGTCAAGTGGACCCCCCTTTTACCACTTGATGATAGAAAACTGATTAAAATATATTTATCGAAAGTAGTCATACCTAAAAATCATCCCTCAAAACAGTTTTTGAAAATTTTGAATGTAACAACTATTTTTTTTACAATAAACATTTTCGGTACTTTAAATTAAAAAAATAATTATAAAAAAGTTAATGAAGATAACTTAACGAAATTTTCAGCGATTATAGTAAAATATCTATACTTTCACATAAAATTATTTTGAAAATTTCATTTGTTTTTTATCATATTTTTTATTAACTTTTAAATAAACAAATTTAAATTTTAATGACTTCTCAGTACGATAATTGAATTATTATTTTGTAGTAATACATACACATACATACAATAATACATTCAAGTTTTGTATTTTAAAAGAAAACTTCACTGCCCGGCATTAGTTTAAATAATATGATTTTTTAAATGACGCAGCGGCGAGCGGTACAAGTGCTGCGCGCTACTGAGCTTAGCTGTTAAGGCTATATAGATCGCTACAGATTACACAATTATTTAATAAATAATCGTTACAGTTCAATTTTTGTTATATTCATTTATATTTTTAACAATATTTCGTTAAGTTATCTTCAATAACTTTTTTATAATTAATATTTTAATTTAAAGTACCGAAAATGTTTATTGTAAAAAAAATAGTTGTTAAATTCAAAATTTTCAAAAACTGTTTTGAGGGATGATTTTTAGGTATGACTACGTTCGATAAATATATTTTAATCAGTTTTCTATCATCAAGTGGTAAAAGGGGGGTCCACTTGACGTGATCTGAACCATGTGTAATGTTTTTTTTATTGATTTAACTAGAGTTTACCCCGCGGCTCCGCCGCGTTCAAACTCTAGTGTGTACCTCTTGTTTAAACAGCCGGCGTTAAAACAGGTTAAATTGTTTTATTTTTTTATATTGGTGCTAATTGCCCTCATAAGATTTACTTTTTATTTATTTATTTATATCGCAAACTATCCCATCTCCCGGGACGAAAAGTATCTATGTCCATTTTCGGTATTCAGACAGACAGATCGAGTTACTATCGCACTTTTTTCTATAGATTATGAATTTTTATATCTATAAACTTGAGAAACGATTAGTCTCTCACTCAAACTTTCATCTATTTTAGTTTTATTATTGCGATAAAAAGTATGACCAAAATGGTCAAAATTACCAAAAAGGCCACAGTGACCGACATGGCCAAAATGACGGAATAGAAAAAATGACCAAAAAGGCCAAAGAGGCCAAAATAATCAAAATGACCAAAAATGTCAAAATGACCAAAAAGACCACAGTGACCGACATGGCCAAAATGATGGAATAGGCAAAAACGACCAAAAGGCCAAAATAGTCAAAAAGGCCTAAATGACCGACATGGCCAAAATGACCAAAAAGGCCACAGTGACCGACATGGCCAAAATGATGGAATAGAAAAAACGACCAAAAAGGCCAAAGAGGCCAAAATAATCAAAATGCCCAAAAATGCCAAAATGACCAAAAAAACCACAGTGACCGACATGGCCAAAATGACGGAATAGGCAAAAACGACCAAAAGGCCAAAATAGTCAAAAAGGCCTAAATGACCGACACGGCCAAAACGACGGAATAGGCAAAAACGACCAAAATTACCAAAAAGGCCAAAATGATCAAAATGACCAAAATGGCCAAAATGACCAAAAAGGCCAAAATTACCGAAAAGGCAAAAATGACCAAAAAGGCCAAAATTACAAAAACGGCCTAAATGACCGACATGGCCAAAATGACCAAAAAGGCCACAGTGACCGCCATGGCCTAAATGACGGAATAGTCAAAAACGACCAAAAAGGCCAAAATGATCAAAAAGGCCAAAATGACCGACATGGCCAAAATGACCAAAAACGCCACAGTGACCGACATGGCCAAAATGACGGAATAGGCAAAAACGACCAAAAAGGACAAAATGACCAAAAGGCCAAAATGATCAAAATGGTCACAATGGCCAAAATGACCAAAAAGGCCAAAATGATCAAAATGGTCAAAATGACCAAAAAGGCCAAATGATCGACATGACCAAAATGGCCACAGTGACCGACATGACCAAAATGGCCACAATGACCGACATGGCCAAAATGACGGAATAGGCAAAAACTACCAAAAAGGCCAAAATGATCAAAAAGGCCAAAATGACCGACATGGCCAAAATGACCAAAAAGGCCACAGTGACCGACATGGCCAAAATGACGGAATAGGCAAAAACGACCAAAAAGGACAAAATAATCAAAATGGTCAAAATGACCAAAAAGGCCAAAATGACCGACATGGCCAAAATGACCAAAAAGGCTACAGTGACCGACATTGTCAAAATGACCAAAAAGGCCAAAATGACCGACATGGCCAAAATGACCAAAAAGGCCACAGTGACCGACATAGTGAAAATGACCAAAAAGGCCAAAATAACCAACATGGCCAAAATGACCGAAAAGGCCAAAATGAAAAGTATCCCTTGTCCACCCTCGGTATTTAATTTACATACGTACCGAATTTCAGCTAAATCGGCCCATTAGTTCTTCCGTAAAAGCATAACAAACAGAAAGACCATAATATTTTTATCCCGGAAACTATGCCATTTTTCGGGATAAAAAGTATCCTATGTTCATTCTCGGCATCGAAAAAAAATATATATACTGAGCTTCAGCCAAATCGGCCCAGTAGTTTTTACGTGAAAACGGAACAGACCGACAGACAGAGTTACTTTCGCATTTATAATATTAATAGGGATGTATTTTTTCTTGCATAATTTAAAAAAATGTTAGCATTCGTCGCTTCTTCTCTAGATAAACTATAAATGTGCCAACTTTTATACTCCTCCGTCCGCACAATTTTCGCAAAATGGGGTACAAAGTTTTTGCTTCACGTATTAATGTGTATGTGTATAGATCAGGATCACCAACTGTCCGAAACTATTGGATATTCCGAAATTATTTCATATATACCCAAATCCAAATTAGAAATGTCATATCATATAGCCATTTCATTCATAACATCCTTGTTATATATGCAAGTCCCCTGCGAACGAAGGTAGGTAATGTTTGGTCTGCTTATTTAAATAAATAATAAGGGTAGTACTCGTAGCTAGAACCGTGTTCACTAATTTGAACTTTCGACGTTCATTGTTGTGTTTCGCGTCTTTGAATCAACTTGTTTAGTAACAAACATTACCATTGTAAAGTTTTCCTTCTATTCACGTAATGTACTTCGTATTTGAAATGTTAGACGACACAGAAGCTCGTTACTGAACGAGCTACTAACAAGAGTATCAAATTAATTCTACATTGTAATTTTAGATTTAGTTAAGAAAATAGCCTTTACCTACTACCTTTTATCCTAGCCGAAACGGAGAAAAATATAATTTCCTGCGGCCGGGCGGCCTGTCATATATAAGAGGTGACAATATAAACCCACAGCAAGATGGTAGGGTATTTTCCCGTCTTGATGGCTACCGCCCCTGGTTTAAAGTATACCCCCATAACAACCTTGAGTTGTGTTCCGACATAAGTGGTCAAGTTTCAGCCTCCCTTTAGAGAGCAGCAGCGCATTTGTAACACTTTTGGTTTTTTTATTGCAGGAGTTCAGCAGGATGGCAGCCGGCCCACTTGATGGAAAGCGGTTACCATCGCCTATGGACATTTGCAACACCAAAGGTGCTACAAATGCGCTGCTGCTCTCTTAAAGGAGACTGGATTCTGGTCACTAATGTCGGAACACAAGACAAGGTTGTTATGGCGGCATACTCTAGATCAGGGGTGGTCGCCATCCAGTCGAGCGAATACCCTACCACTTGGCTGTGGGTTGTTTTGTCGTCTCTTACGACAGGCCGCCCGGCCGCAGGAAATTGTATTCTTTCTCCGTTCCTACACGGATCAAGGTGTCATCATTGTAACACTCCAAGCGTGTCCTGCCTCGATGGAGCAGCATCGAGACCTCGTCGCCTTTACCGGACTAGACCACACGCTCCCGGCCGTGGTTCGCACCATGGTCGGGAGCCTCCTCGGATGGGGCGCCGTCTCCTCCTTCTGCGATCTTGTCTTGCTTGCGAAGGAGGAGGCGGAACGGCAGCGTGAGCGGACATCCTTGCTCCGCTCCCGTCAAAGGAGAATGCGTCAGCGCCGGACGGTCAGGTGGGACCTTGTTCTGCTGTGAGCGGTTGGCGTGGTTGGGCCCCTAGGGAAAGGGCTCAGCACCCGATTTATGCCGTTGAGATGGGTGCGACATATTCCGCGCGCGCTCATCTCTCCTCCCGTGGGGGGGGGGGGGGGGGGCGTTGCAGATCGTGAGAGGATCTGTAACGCATAAGAAAGTCGCCGGGGGACAAAAGTAGTTCCCCGGCAGTGGGTGAAGCCGATGGGCACCACCTGCCGGCGTTAGCAGAAAGGCTAAGCCATATATGCGTAGCTCTGGCATTAAGGGCAAAGGTCGGAATACCGAGGGGTTTTAGTGGGTATCCCTAACCGTAGCGTGGCAATAGCATTTTTAGTATTGTCTAGAGATGCTAGTGCCACCCCGACCTGGCGAATCCAACACACTGACCGTGGTTTTAGACATGTAATTTAAAAGGATAAAATATTAAATATAAAATAATCACTAAAACTATATGACTAAACAACGATTATTTTATTTTAACCGTCGGTTAAATGTCTATGCACACCGGCCTAAAAATAACGTTGTACAGATAAGAAGGGAACAAAGTCAAATTTAAAATTAAAATGTATACCTAAATAGAAGGGCTCCACCTTTTAAATGTAATTTTAATGGACATTCTAATGATAAAATGGACAAACATCGTAAATGAAGGCTGAGTGGAACGGGAGAACTTCATTTAATATTTATCGAGTTACATCGAAGCGACTTGAGTGCAAGAGGATATTTAATAAATTCAGCCAGCTGTGCCGGGAGGCACAGAAGTAGGCACGAACAACAGAGCGCCATTTAGGCTTATTCTTACACACCTCACTTGCTTCTTTGACATTCATAGTTCTTGTCATGCACGCTCGTCTGTTCTTAAGGCTCCTGACATCACCTTCTGCTAATACACGATCAATTTGATCATGGAAGGTGTGTCGTGGCCTTCCGCGACTTCTGCATCCATCCACTTTTGCATTGTATATCTGTTTAGTCATTCTTTCATCATACATTCTTTCCACATGCCCGAACCACCGGAGCATTCCTTTCCTTACCTTCACCCCGACACTCTCTTTCAGACCAACTCTCTTTCTTACTTCGGTATTACGAACCCGGTTCGCGAGCGTCACTCCGCAGATTTTGCGCAGTGCTCGCATCTCGACCGCGTTTACTCTACTTTCGTGCTCTCTATTCCATACCCAACTCTCGCTTCCATACGTGAGCGTAGGTACCAGCACCGCGTTGTGTATGGTAAGCTGGGCCTTCTGGCTGAGGTTCTTAGCGCCTAGAAGTTTACCTAACGCTCCATTCACACTATTCCCCAAATTCACTCTTCTTTCTATATCAGCGGTGTACCTTCCATCCCTGCTAAAAGCACATCCGAGATATACAAACTCATTCACTTGTTCCAGCATAACATCATCGACCATTATCCTTGCATTCGTTCTGGTTGTTTCTCTTTCAAACACCATCACCTTTGTTTTCTTCGCATTCAAACGTAAGCCTCTCGCCTGACAGTCATCTTTCATCATTGTGACTAGTGTTTGCAGTCCTGATGGCGATTCGGCTAAAAGCACGGCATCATCCGCATAAAGCAAGCTGCTAACAATAGATCACCCATCCGCACCCCAACATCCATCAATCTTAATCTCTGGAGACAATTGTCCAGATATAGGACGAACAGCAAAGCCGATAGCACGCAGCCCTGCCGGACGCCAATATTGACGTCAAACCAGGGCGACAGGCTGCCGTCCACCCGCACGCATGCCATACAGTCCTCGTAAGTGGACTGTACAGCACGCAGCAAATGGCCATCAATCCCATATCCGGGCAATATGTCCCAGAGGTCCTTCCGCACAACCCTGTCAAATGCTTTCTCTAGATCCACAAAACCGCAGAAAACCTTCCGGCCCATAGCCAGCTGCTTCTCCACGATATTGCGAAGCGAGAAAACTTGATCCATACATCCCCTTCCATTTCTGAAGCCTCCTTGTGCATCCCACAGTAATCCATCGGATACCACTCTCATTCTCCTTTCAACAATTTTCGCATACACTTTAGATGCTGTGCTGATCAAACTGATGGCCCTGTAGCTTAGTTAAACTGTTGCTTACCTAGTTTTAGAATAGAAACTAATAAAATATACTTAAATACATACATACATCCGGTCTTATTCATAGTCAGTTAGAGTAATTTTGAACGCTTCTTTAAGGACCATAAAGAAGCGTTCAGACTTACTCTAACTCTCTATGTAGTGAGACCCGCGCTGGGATGTCTTAGGCGCCCTTCCCAGACCACCATGGCGACGTCGCGGAGTCAAGGAAATGGTTCCTAATTTAGCGTTATGTAACAACCATATTAGCATGAATAACGGAAATATGCTGATGAAATATAAACCTTGTTGAAACAGACTTTTAAAGACTTTTTATCGATCTAAAAGTTACTTCCGTTCAGAGTAGCAGGTACCTGTCCTTAAAATATTAAATTTTTTAAATATAAAATATTAAATTTTGTAAATAGGAATTTCCTATGTGAGCAAAATTCCATGCAAAGATGTAAATAACACATTATCGTTGTAGTACCGTTATGCCGGTCGCGTCTTAAGCTGCCGTTTCTGAACTCCGAGGTTAGTCTTCTTATTTTTTCATTTCACTTTCAGGGTCGTGTCTACACATTCCGTTCTATGACGCCAAAGCATTTCGTGGGCCTGACCTGTAACATAAAAACTTTATTTCTAAAATTACTTTTCCAGGTCTCAAAACCCCGGAGACTACAGGGTCTCGATGCTTAAGAAATCTCGTGTAAATATAAGGCTAGTCTGACTTGAAGTGAAGCACAAATTACATTACTTTTTTTAATGTTAGTAGGTATGACATTTACCATTACAATCTAATCTATTAATTAATTTATCATATTCTGAAAGTACGCATGGAGTTGCCCGATCAAGGGAGGAAGGACCGAAAACAGTATTTTTCGTTTTCGTTATAAACGACTTTCAAAAATTTAAAGACTATGCGAATCATGGACTACACATTCGACTCATGTCCCAACTTTTTTACATAGCCACTGTTAAATAGCGGCGTAAATTGTAATAAAAAATAGCAACAATTTTGCAACATCATTTTATACTGTGGCGAATGATGGTGCAACCATCTAGTTAGTTTTAGAACTTTTAGAAAATACTAGAACATTCCAGATGAAAAAGAAAAGGACGGATATATTTAGAAAGGGATACACGAAGAACGAAAGACAGAGATAGATAGATGTTAGAAAGGGATAGATGTATAAACGAAAGTTCCCGAACAGAAGGTTCGGGACGGAAGAGACAGAGATAGATGGGTTCTAGAAAATTCTTCCGGTTATATAAACAGCGTAAGGCGCGCCTACCGGGCAGTTTAGAGTTGAGTTCCGTCCAAGACGGTGAAGGGACAAGTGCGATACTAAAGAGTTGGAAGAGAAGGTTAATAGAAGACAGAGACGAATTAAGTGGTGAATTTAGTGACAAGTTTGGTGGACAGATACGTGAAGGAGGTGTGTAGCGTAGTTCGAGAGAGGAACCGAGCCGAACCGAGAGAAGTGAGCTACACGCGATAATATCGGAGGTGGTCTACGCAATATCGGCGACGGTATTGAGGGTGTGACAACTTATGGTCTGGACTGTGCATCGTTGGTCGTGCGTATAGGGGCAACCCTGCAGAGAGGTACTACGTGCGGCTGTGTAAGTCAATAAAAGCTCTTAGTCAAAAACTGGTGTTTTCTTCCAATCCATAAGTGCGTACCCCCGTTCGCACGTAAAAATACTTATAAATTACTTTTCACTACATTATTATTCATTTTACATAGCGCTAAATATTTACTATCATCAGTATCAATAACACTGGTTGGTAGAATACCACAGAAAAATAAATTTAGTTCACACAGTACATTGTATATATACTTAACATTTCATATTAAATGAGTTCATGAGATTTAGTTAAGAATTTAACGCCTGATTTAATTAGAGAAGTAGTTGTTTGTTTGACTAATCAGTTTTTATTCATTTTTCCCAGATTCGAAATGAAAAGCAGAGTGTTAACCTTGGGTGAAAGTCCTATTTAGGCTTTCGAACTATTAGCCCCTTCGCTACGCTCGTGAGCCAAACCATCTGATGCCTAAATAGGTTACATTCATCTCTCGTGTAACGATCTACTAATTTTGTAATATAAAGCATTTCAAAAAGTTTACACAATTACTTATAGTGTCTTAAGATAGGCAAACCTTGCATGCGTTACAGACCGCCCCACGCCTGGAATAGACCGAGTAGGGCCGGGGGAGTAGGTCCCCGGCATTGGAAGAGTTCCAGTGAGCGGGGCCCACGCCTGCCAGGGCACGCGGAGACGGGATAGCCTACACCCGTAGCCCTGGCATAAGGCGCAGGACGGCACACCCAGGGGTTTTAGTGGGTATCCCTAACTGGGGAGTGGCAATAGCGTGTCTCCGGTTCTGACCGGGCAAGCTAGTGCCACCCCCGATCTGGCGAATCCCACACTCTCACCGGGTTGCGAGCGGGATGCTCGGCTTCTGTGCCTGTCGCGGCTTAGTCCTCAAACGGATTTCCCCTGGCCAAAAAAAAAAGGCATACGTTGGGGTATAAATACACACGTTGTAAAGCAAACCTAATTTATAATTCAGTCGTGTTTCAGAACATACAAGACAAGTAAATTTTAACTTTTCAACCGCCCAAACTATTCATTTGGGGATACGTTATGGGCCTGAAATACACAAATTTTAATATTTATTATACCTCTACGAACAGGAACGCTGACGTAATAAAAAATTTACACGATATATCATGTCGCGTGGACATGTAATCAAATTCTTTTATACTGTATGAGTACCTACAATATAAGTTACTTACTACGATTTATGAACAGTTAATTCTGTGATATTCGATGTAAGGCTATTAAATTTCAGTTTTATGTAGCCCATTTACAATCGCCTTTCACAAACCCCTTTCCTTTACACTCACGACTTCCATTTTTATTTTCACAATAACAACCCGTCTTATTTTCTTCTAAAACGTTTTAAATTGTGCCAAAATTATCTTCACAATCGTCAATTCAAGGTAAAAGTAAACAAGTCCTTTAGCGATCCATTTTTAACGACTATAGGTACGGCTCAAGGATCTGTACTGGGCCCCCTTCACTTTTTATCTTATGTAAACGATATGAAAAACTGTATTAAAAACAGTACTTGCTATCAATTTGCCGATGACACATGCTTGGTAGCTGGAGATAAAGACTTACTCAAAGCTTATGAGCGATTGCAATCTGATCTCAATGTACTAACTAGATGGTGTCATGATGCCGGTTTAGTACTCAATTCTAATAAAACTAAACTGATGATTATAAAATCGCCCTACAAGTCATGTCCATCTTTAAAAAACCTAATTGCGCATGAACATCACTGCCTGCATAAAACGATCACGACATGTGCTTGCCCAGAAATAGATGTTGTAGATACCCATACCTATCTTGGTCTTATTATTGATAATAACCTAAACTGGGCCAAGCATATTGAACACGTCTGCAATAAATTAAGGCAATTTTTGGCTAATATAATTATTTTAAAAAAACGCTTACCTCATAAAACCAAATTAATGCTCTATAATGCCCTAGGTGAATCATTCATACAGTATGGTCTAACCAGCTACGGTCGTACGTATAATACTTATATTAAAAAAATTTATAATCTTCAATTAAAAATACTTAAACAATTAGTTTCACCAACAATAAAAAACCAATATTGTAACAATGAAAAAGGTCTCTTTAAACATTGTAAAGTTTTACCCATAGAAAACCAGTTTAAAAAAATGATGCTCAAAGAGCAATTTTTTAACCAAGACCTACAAACACTAATAAAACTCTGTATATACGCGAGCCATAGCCCAAAACCGGTTCGTCACGAGTCGGGCAAACAACATGTACGGCAAGCGCACAACTGAATATATAGTTCCGCGCTTGTTAAATGACTTACCTGTCGAGTTTAGGGAAAGCATTACATCAATAAATATTAAATATAAACTTAAAACGCACTATTTAAATGACACGTAATATTATAATTGTTAAATGCTACGGACGTAGACACTCATAGTATTAATATAAACCCCAGAGGTTTTCAATGCTATGTATAAAATCAAAGATCTGTAATCATTTTGTTGTTTTGATAAATAAATTTAAAAAAAAAAAAAAAAAACGAATAGATTGTATCTTAATTGCACATCACCTCTATTAATTCTAGTTCTTATTTCAAATTTTCAAGATACTTTATAAATTTTGTTATGTGTATCAACTTCTTATAAGAATGATTAATATTTTAGTACGAAGTATCATTTGTAATGCAACAACTCGGAAGGGTTTATGGTAATAAAAGAACAGCAACTGGTCACATAGTTATAATCAGAGAACCTTACGGTTTTAACACATTTATACCACCGATTTTAACAGTCGTAGAGCCTATTGAAGTCATTGTTAAACTATTTTAATTAAAGAGTTATGAATGAAAAGAATCTAATACATTATTGTTTGGAAATTCTAGACATTTTATACAAGATATTATATAAAATATTATACTCAAACTTTTACATGTAATAAATAAACCGAACACTAAAAATCTATCGCGTCTGCAAGCATAAAAATGAAATGTAATGAATACCGTCTATATACAATTGAGAGACCGTGAATTATCACCTACACAATTGCCACAGTATATTATTGTTATATAAAATGGAGGTAAATTATGGAGAACTACTCTACACCAAAACAGGCGCTAATCACTGAAATAAAAATATAACATTATTCAATTAAGGAAATGGCCGATTGTATCGTTTAGAATTAAGAGGGTACATAACAAAATTAATTATCAACTTTAAACAAAAACAACTATGCTACTACATAACTGTAACACATTGTTGTATAGTTGTTGGGATAAAAAACAAGAAGTCAATAAGCGTGGACAAGTTCGTACAAGATAAAAGTATTTTGTATTAATACTAAAAAAAGTAGAGACAGGATTTTTAAGGTAATTTGATTATGGGAGTCTCAGGTATCAGTTCATTATGGAAAAGGGGTCTCTTGCCCAAAATAGTTTGGGAATCCCTGTTGTAGACTGTATCTCATATTTTCCTAACGGAAGACACCAATACTCGTAGGTTACTATTCGAGTCTTCCGTTAGACGAAGGTAAGACAGACGCGGCGACTCTCGGATAGCCAATAAAACCGCTCCGGCAGTCTTTCTATTAACATAAACCAGGGTCTTGGGACAACAGTATAGCCATCGTCACGACTTTGAAACGGCCCGTGACCCTGAGTGGAGGGAAATGCTTTATACTCCATAGATACAATATGTCTGCCCGGTCGCATGGACCGAATTTCCTAGAATCAATTTGTACTTTAAATCCGAGCCACCTGGCAGTGATTACAATACAACAATAGGCCGTAAAAGAGTACAATACACAATGGTCTATTTTTTTATCACAAATTTAAAAACAATGTAAACAAAAGAAGTGCAAACGCCGAAAGGTAATAAAATGTGTTTTTACAGGTATGCAGGTGTGAATTTATCTTTGTCGGCATCTAGGTCGGTACAGTAGCAACACGCTACCTAACATTAGCAAAGTAGGTCATCATTATCTACTTACATATTTTATTTCAGACACTACCATTATTACGGTATTACCCAACAGCCGGGTAATGAAGCCCGTCTTAATACCTCAAAGTACTCTACTTATGGCCACTGAATACTCAAGATAGGTATAGTAAAAGTAATATTCCCAGCGCTACAGTAAATTACTTTCTTTTGCTGGGATTATTTATAGAAAGTTAATTAAAAGATACTTCGAATTTGTGAACGAGAAATTTTGTTTATATTCAGTATGGTTCAGCAGATTATTTTCGATTTCAAGCCGTGATTACTTATTGTTTGTGGATAAAGCAATCATATCTCAACTTTCCTTCTCAAATAATGCGGGTCAGTATCTTGGTTAAAAAGCATAATAATGATCTAAGTTAAAAAGCGTGCACCTCTTATTGTTATTATTTTTTCTTTTTATTATCACCGTTCTCCTCCGTCATAGGCCAAGACAGAGTGTTTCTTTTCTTTTCAAAATCTTCATTTCTATTACAGTTTTTCTTAGCTACTTATAGTAGAATTATTTTCTCCGTGCAGTTTGGGTCATAAATCAAACTCGGCCTCAGCCCGGCTAGGGCGGTGAGCATGTTGCGCCATTATCGATAAAAACTCATTCTTATCAAAGAAAGATTATCATTCTTATAAAAATCATTATTATCTTTTTTGCTGTTAATTTTAAACTTAGATATAAGTATTTATATTTATTTTTAATATAACTTATTACATTATAAACTTTTGTACTTATAGTTTTTTAATACATAGATACATAATTAATAATTTATTTTAAATCATTTTTATTCTTATTTTAATAAATACGTTGTTTTATCTATTTTTTTCTTTCATTTATATCACTAACCCACAAAATGACAAAACTAAATACACTATTAATTATCTCTTATCGACAACAATAATGCGTATCACTATGCCTGCCCATAAGGCCCGTGAGTGGAAGAGAGAGCGAAATACTCGCTTCACCGTTCCGATTATTTATAACCCAAACTGTACGGAGAAAATAATTCTACTATAGTTTACAATATTTTATATATTTCTCTTTATTCCATAATTTCTACTCTTATTTCTACATTATTCATATTTCCTAGTACGTTATATATATATAATTTCCAAGAATCACACCTGGCCAATGCTTACCATAAAGGATTACAATACACAATAGACTGTTTTTCTAATTACAAATTTTAAACACAAAGTAAACAAAAGAAGTCAATATGCGAGCAGTTAATAAAATGTGTTGGACGAATTCCTCAATTGTAAATAAATACTCTTGACTTAGATTTTATGACCTCAAATTCCTTGACTTATGAATGTTATTATTATTACTATTATTTTTTGACAGTTATCAATTTTTTTCATTTTTAATTTAACATTATATAATTTAACAAAATTTATCATAAATATTTGTATGCTCCTATGTGAGCAAAACATGTGTACACTATAACATATATACCAACTGTTTAACCATGTTTTGAACAAATAAAATTGATTTGATTTGATTTAAAATGTGTTTCTACAGACGCAGGTGTGAATTTCTTCCTTTGTCGGCATTTGGTCGTAGCACTATCTCAAACACCAAAGGCGGGTAATAAATATGCTTTATTTACAAATATGCAGGTGGCCTGATTGTAACACTATTTTATATTAGATGTGTTATTGGGTTACATTTATTTATTATCTATTCTATTTAACGCTAATTATACATATACCTTACTATATGTTGAAAGCGTTATTTGTTGACTTGTTCCTTTTAACTACCTTTCCGAATACATTACTGGCGAATTCAGATAGTTATTGTCACAACCACGTGGTTATAGTGAGGGTAAATATCAAGATTAAACCTGCACCTTGTGATAACTGATGTGTCAAATCCGCTAAGCCGCTATTGAGAAGCGTGGCGGGTATGCATACAATACATGCGTTCTCCTACGAATTATGTGTTGTTTTGTAATATTTTGCATAATATGAACATCGGTGCCAAGAAAGTTATAAAGTCGTTTCGTTTGGCACTTCTTAGTTGCGTACATATTATCTTTAGCAAAAAAATACCTACATTATTATTAAATTTCTTATTGAAGTGCAATGAATTAATAGTTACAAAAAATGAAAACTACTGGGCCAATGTATGTAAAATTTTTAGGGGACCAATTGGAAGCTATTCCGCGTCGAACAAAAAAAGAATCACGTAAATCGGATCATAAATCACGGAGTTATCGGCGAACATACATAAAAAAAAAAAAAAAACGACGAATTGAGAACCTCCTCCTTTTTTCGAAGTCGGTTAAAAATAATTTTTTGTATCAAACGAACGAAAGTCAATAAGGATATCTATAGGTTAAATTAGAGTTGGTAATATCAGATAAGTTGCAATATTGTAGTTTGAATGTGTTATTTGAGTGGAAAACGATTGCTTTAGTGATACTAGTAGCGTAAGTATGCACCGGGCGGGCGGCCACAGAATAGGTATACACAAGGTTGGCAGACGTAACATACGTAAGCATAAAGGCGCTTTTATCACCTAAGGTTATTTAGGTGAAACGTGACACCATAGCCTAGGTGCTGCAGCTTATTTATTACAATTTATGTGTGAATTTAGCTGTCAGTATCGAATATTGTGCATATGTCTATACCATAAAAAAACACGGAATTACAATTAATGTCTACAAAAAAAACCTAATAAGCTTCTAAGCTCTTTCACGTTTACATGGTGTCACCAGTGTTTTTTTTTTCGCTTGGCATTTTAAAATTTAAAACCTTTTTCCTAAACTTCGATCCTTTGATAACTGCTTTATTCAATGTGGCGAGAGATAATCTTGATAGTTAAAAATGAATGTTTGGCTGTATGTCCTTTATAGAATCGTAAACTATACATTTGATCATTTGATGATCTTTAGCAAAGTGGTTGTGCATGAGCCAAAGAAGGCTTCTGAGTTGGTTCACAATTGCACCCGGTAGATGGCGCTGCTGTCGGCATATCGATTGAAGCTTTTCCGGGCAGGATGATGTCTGCCGGTGAATTGATCTAAAATCTAAATAAAAAACCAACGATAAGGGAGACACTAGAAGCTTGATAATGTTTCTTTCTTGTCAAAGTCCTTAATCGGTTTGCTTCGTGTCAATTTATTTTGGAGAATCTTAATTAAAAAAAATGGTACCTATATTAGAAAATAAAAAGTTTTGTATAAAAATTTCACTCTCGTATTGTTCTTTGGGCGGTCGACCTAGATCGGTCCGCTCGATGCGGGCCGAAGGCGCGTCGCCAGCCGTCGGGCCGTCGCCCGTCGCCCGCCCAGAATAGACGCAGCACGTGCGTCCGGCGCGACACACGCGCGCGCGTTCCTTACTCGTGCACAATCCTAACGCACGACGAGCGATAAAATAACACCGTCGTCCAAGAACACTCGTACCAGTACATTAAAAAAATCACACTAAACCGAAAAAACTACAGCGTTGTGACCTATGTGAATAGCACTGAAGCTAAATCCACTTTACAACAATACTAAAGTTTAGTGGTGTTTACAGTGTGCTTCTCTATCGTAGTGGCCTTGCTTGTTATTTCGCACTGGCGAAAATTCTTGTTTTCACTAGTATTTTTTTTTCGTTCTCTATCACCTGTGTAGTACCTATAAGCGTTTCGCGCCATTAGCATATTAGCATAGTTATATTATGACGATGAACCGTGATAAGCCTTACATTAATAACAAAACACAGTAAAGATGTGCCTTAAATTGTAATATTCGTGGATTCGCAACGAGTTGTCGTAAAACGCAAATTTGTTTAACACGTGTGAGTCACCGACCGAGATATGCAATGTCTCAAGTTCACGTTGTTCTTGGCACTGTTAGTTGTACCTGAACCGGCACCCGCTTGGAGAGCTGAGATGTGAGAACAATATATTAATTCAACCCTTTTAAATATATATAACAGAAGAAACTTCCAGCAGACTCTTTACGATATCACTTATAGAATGTTGTAAATTTTACGGCTAAGAATTATAACCTCTATACCTACTACTCGATAAGTTCTTTAATACATGTAATAAAATTGCAATCCCAGTTTAACTAGCTGCCGATAAGTAAATCTTTGCATGGAGAGTAATGTAAAAATAAACAGTGAGTTCTGTTTAAGAAATGTGCGTCATTTCAATTTATTAAACGCTGAATGCGTTTATATATCCTAACGTTTTCAACACAATGCCTGTAAACTTTTAACAGTGATTATATAAATATTGCTTATATTTATATAATCACTAGAAGATTAATTGATAAGTAACAACACTTTTTGGTGTATAGTTTGAAGTTAAAGATCATCGCGTGTTATAATTAGGGTTGCCAGACGTCCCGGGACGTCCCGTATTTTAGGCTTAGTTTAAAATGTCCCGGCGGGACTGAATCTGTCCCGTATTCGAACGGTGCTTCGTTTTTTTTATTAAATCGATCGATCTACGCTAGACAAAAATATAATTAAAAAAAAGGATCGATAACATATTTTCAAAATTTCCACACTACTTTCAATTGCAGTAATGAACATTTTATCAAAATTTTGTAAACATCTCACCGAATTTAATAAATTCGCTTGAACTTCTTTTATTCATAGTGTTTACATTATCGTTGACTCGGCTGATCGTCTGTAGTGTAAAGTAGATTGCCGCCCGCACCGATCACTGATTGCTTCCCCTCCCGCTCGGCGCACTAATACAATGAAACTATTTGTCCCGTTTTTAATTACGATTATAATTGTATTGATTTTTATAAATATGTTAAAACCGATAAAAATATGTTAAAACTGACTTGCTTCTCGGAGAAATATAAAAAAAATATAAAGAATGTCACTATATAATTTTGTTTTTTATTTGTCCCGGGTAAAAAACTAAATTCCCGTATTTTTTTGCCTATTTAAGCATTTGCCCCTTATAGGCTGAAAAAAAATCTGGCAACCCTAGTTATAATTCAGTGGTTGAGTGCCTTAGCCACTTAAATTAAAGTCTAAATCAAATAACCTGACTACGATTCCATTAAAGGAAATCCATTACTTGCCAATTTTCTTGTAGTATAGGTATAGTCATATATAATAATATACAGCTTTCATCTGTTGGCGATAATGTAAGATACAAAGATACCATACGTTTAGGTTAATATATGCAATTCACCAACAAAAAATTACTGGTTATACCGTCTACTCCTTACAAAGTGGATAGAACCGACCAGTAAAATATTAATATTAAATATAGGTAGTACATTTTAAATATATAACACTTTATAAATGCGATTAGTTTCTCCTTCAAGTCCTGGGATACAATAGATTTCGATATTGAATATTTGGTAAAAGATTGTATTTAATAATATCATTTTTCTTTTTTAGTGTTAAATCATGGGCGAGAACTATAGGGGACGAGCTGTGGGGGCTGAGTGAAGCCCTCACAAAATCAGATCAAATAAGAATAGTAAGTATACACTTTCAAAGGGTAACGGATTCTTTTTGAAATGTGAGAATTTTGTGCTCGTTATCCGAATATAAAACAAACATCTGTACAAAAGGTTCTTTATTATCGCTGTTTTAGAAATTATTTTTTAATCGTCAGACAAAACTTAATCATAGTGAGCCATGATCTGCTTATAATTACGTATAGTATAACTTAACTGAATATGTAGTACTTTAACTGCATGAAGGTTTGAAATTGTACCAAAAATCTATTTTCAATTAAAATATCAGAATAAACTCTAACATCAATTTATTTTTGGAAATAAGGCAATACTTCTTTGTATTAAAGTTTGCTATCATCAGAATTTTGGATACTATCCTTTCAAACTCGACCTTTGCTTTATATTATAGATAGTCTATTTAAAGACCCTATATACAATTTTTTGTTTGCATGTAATTACTCTATTTTATCTCAATAATATTACACAAAATATGTAGATTAAACGTTATGTTGGGGGCACCAAATTCACGTGCCTCAGCTTTTCCAAGCGGTTAAGCATTCCATGTCGGAGTTATTTGAGAAATGACATTGCAGGGACCCTGCGGTAAGTTATCAAGAAAATTCCTAAAAGCTCTTGTGTCCTTCAAGAATTTTTACATGTATAATAATAAAACTAGATTGTTTTGCCTAAGTATACTTGTATAATTCTAGACTATAACCCAAAACACACAAGTCGATTAAAAACTAATCAATAACTATTCTTTATTTTGAACGAATAATATAAATATTTTCTAAACCCTACCGCAAAACATTACCTTTTAAAACACAAAAAGTTGTTTCGAATCCTTATTAACGGAAATACTTCTGTGATTTGTAAGAAAAAGCATCTTGTGTTTCCCGTTGTTAAGTACTTTATGTGAGCGTCATCGAAACTTCGCGTAATAAATCAATAAACACATAATCGTAATCACAGAAACAATAGAAAAAATAACTACTCAATTATTCGATAGCAACACATTTAGATGACAAATAGAATGGGGCCCAACCTGGTCACCGGGAGTTTTAATCTCGCCTTACAGTCACCACGTTCCTCACAACATCAACAACTCACTATTTCAATTGATCACTGACCATTATTAGACTATTGAATAAAAATTGTTGCATTAAAAGGAATTATTTATTGTTCGTATGTATATATATGTAATTTATAATATCATTATATATTCACACACATACTCACATAGAGAAATTTTAACACACACACACACACACACTTGGGCGACAATCAATCATGGTAACACGGGTAATCATTCGTTATTAAGCTCAGATCGATGTCAACGTTATCACTGTAATTCTCTTGAAAGCGTTTCAATGTAATTTTGATAGCTTTGTTTGAACTATTAAATTTCATAAAGTTATTGAGACTTTGTTAGACGCGTAGTTTGAAATTTATTACTACTTGTAATTAACTATAGATGGTTGCGGATAATTTTCACAGGCCAATAAGTAGGTATGACATAAACTATCACGGATTGTTAATTCACAAAAATTATAAAACAACAAACTTGGTTTGAAAAACAACATTGAAACTTCAAGGACTTAGGATTTTTAATGGGGATAAAACAATGTAAGAAGAAAGAAAGTTTATTTGCCAAATGCGACACAAACAAAGTATAACTAAAACTAATAAAAAAAGTAATAATGTTTGGAGTTGTATGCCGCAATTCCACAAATGAGTTTGGCATTCAGTATATTTCTGAGTCGAAAGATACTCCGCCACAGCACTGATTTTCAGTGCCTACCTCTTAATATAAACGTATTATTTTGAGACCCGAAAAAAAGTATAATTGCTTAATTTAATCGTGACAATAAATAATTGAAGAAAATATAAAATACATATAATAAGAAGGAAAAATAAATAATAAAATGATCTAGTACGAACAGTGTTTTCATATACTTACATATGATAATTTTATGTATTATATATATGAATGGGTGGTTTGTTGCAAAGTGAGCAAAAGGTACAAAGTGTAAAAACTATATTTTTGGTTGTGTTTATTTATTATCTATTATTTTATCCGTGCCGAAACGGAGAAATTATACAATTTCCTGCAGCCAGGCGGCCTGTCGCAAGAGGCGAAAAAACAACCCACAGCCAGGTGGTAGGGTATTTGCCCGTCTGGATGGCTACCACCCCTGGTCTAGAGTATGCCGCCATAACAACATTAAATGGTGTTCCGGTATTAGTGGCCAGGTTCCAGTCTCCCTTACGAAAGCAGCAGTACATTTGTAGCATCTTTGATGTTGCAAATGTTCATAATTCTTTCCATCAGGTGGGCCATCTGCCTGTCTGCTAAACTCGTGCAATAAAAAACCTATAAATTTATATAGAAAATTGCTACCCATAAAAACCTATACCACAGTGGCTATAAAGTAATATATAATTTATTTTAGTTTATTTCTATTTACATGATATACCCTTACAAAAAATGCCACTCTATACGATATTAGGGATGATTTTAAAATTGATTTGTTTATAGAATTTGCACAATTACTGACTTAAAAACAAAAAAAAACTGTTTAACGTCAACTTTATGATTTTAAAGCCAAATAGTAAAATCACAAACATCATTTTTTATTACCGAATCTCGACTGAGTGCGTGTCCACATAATGAAAGCACTATTCGTGTGGCTTTTAAATTAAAAACTATTTCCATCATATTAAATTAACTACCCTAAGTAAAAGCCCAATGACCCGCACGCCTCGCGTTATTATGCTGCGCCCGTTAGGGCTTGGCACCTCTCAGCGTTAATTAGGTGATGATGAAATCACACCAATTAAAAAAAAACATTTGCTCCAAAATAATATTTGGTTTAATACAAAGAACGTAACTAACTAACGATTTTCGAAATTTCCTTAAACAGTGCAAAGCCAATGCTTTTAAATTATAAAAGGAAAAGAGCTCCTTTTTAAAAGCATGTAGTTGTACCAGTTGAAGGGGTAGGTCCAAAAAATGCTGGCTTGACGACGGAAATTATGACATGCGTACCAATGGTCTCACAAATAGGGATGCCGGAGACCGTGCGAAGTGGAGAAGAAAAAGTAGGAAAGCCGACCCTGGGCTTCAAGGCAGACGTCTCGAACGCAACCGGATTTTAACGCTAGGATGATGATGATAATGTCATGAGTTATCTGTCTGAATTTTATTTGAATATAAATATTTTCCCTATAACATTCTGTAAAGCTAACGAAGTCACGAGTGTCGTCTAGCTTGCAATTTTAATATAAAATCAATAGTTCGATTTGAATACGTTTATATTGAATGATTATTTATCGGTGGCGAAGCCACCTGCGCCTCATTTTCGGCAAAGTAAAACATAGAAGCGTAAAGAGAAAAAAGAAACAGGTATTGTGCCGATCCGAAATGACTGCATAGTGATGAAAGTAAAGAGTTCTTATATCTTATAATTGAAATGAGCGGCCCACAAAGTCGCTAATTATAGCTAGTTGCCTAAAATAAAACTTATTATTCAATCCCAAGTCAAAACCGCACTAAATGGTCCACTCCACGAATGCACGAGGTAAGCTACAGTCCGAGAGGAATGGCGACGAATTGTGAAGCTTGCCACCACCCTTGTCATGAGGACCACGACCACTCTGCCAAGAGTGTGACGACGGAGAAGAAGATTCAATCCTTAATCTAAGTAGCTATATACCATCACAAATTATATAGTATTAATGAAATTATCCGTCTCTATTTTTTGAGAGCTTTTGGGACCCTTACCATTATTTTATGTTAATGTATTCGTTTGCTCGCAGAAATACAAACAAATGAATGCCAGTGTAAAGAAAAAGGATGGCAAGCAAATATTAGAGTCGTCGCTTCGCTCAGTAAGCACAATGCTTACCAGGAAAATCAATGCCGTCAAGGTAAATCATTATAGTTGTTCCCATGAGGTTAGTCTCAACCAAAGTTGGATTTATTTAGGACTGAGTAGAAGCCGATTAACGTTACCTGATAAATCAACATTAATTAACATAAGTTTCTTGGCAGTTTGTTCGAGTTTTTTATCTTTTGATACGCTTTTATGTAGATTAGATGTCAAGTTTCTCATGAACATTTTGTTTACGTTAAACGTTAATGACATATTTCTTTTCATTGCCAGCGTTTAATTTTGATATTAATTTTAATTAAATACATAAGAATTGACTTACATAATATCTGTTCTAGGTTTTAAGATTGTCAAGAACTGAGTAGGTAGGTACTATGAAACTAAAATATCCTTCTTCTGTGTATTTGTCTTGTGTATTTGAAATGACACGTTATTTTGACCGGATATTCCCCTTGTTTCGATTAATAGTGGAAAATTGTTCTAATATATGAGTTTGCATAGAAAGTATTCTGAAGTGATAATTCGTACATATATAGAAATGTATATTATCCCCTTGACTATTGTAACATGTGATATGTAATGTTTTCAAGTTATTGAGATATAAAATTGACCAATCCACCTGGCATAACCATTGCGGGTATACAGTCATATAACGTATACAGTCTTTCCCCTAAATTAGGTACGGCCGAGCCCAGCCATGGGAGATTTATAGGCTGACATTATTAATGGTACATTTCGAAATAATATTAGCTATCTTTATACATCTATAACAAAAGTCTTTAATTACATATCTTACAGTAGGAATAAGAGCAACGAAGTAAATGTAAGCTACGATTAAATATTGTAAATTCTTTCAGTGTATCCACGCGACAGCCGAAAAGTTAGCAAAAGACTTTAAGGAGTTAGAAAAAGTGGACGAGCATACTCAATTTGAATATTGTTCCGCCAAATATTCACAGTTTGATTATGTGGACCCCAAAGAAACTCCCATTGCTAGTGAGGTCATAAGACCAAAGTTTGCTGAAAATACGACGCACTATTTGAACGTGACTCTTGAAAAAGATTCGCATTTTTATGATATAAATGTAAATACGAATACAAGTTGCGTACATGTTCCAACAAATATATTTTATCAAGGTATGCTTCTTCCTGTTTCTTTGTCTTTAGAGTAAAGCGGACAGGCTAACGACCCATCTGATCTCTATATAGATGACAGAGACCCATCTGGTCTCTGTCATCTATATAGAGATTTTTTGCCAAAAGCTGATAAACAGACAGCGTGTATTTCTCTACAAGTCGTTGTTGTACGGGGAATATATTATACGTCCTACAGAATCACTGTGTAGATAAGCGTAAAACTGAACGTGAAGAAAAACTTCGTCTACCAAATTTACCTTCGTCCGAAATCCGGACGCCAATTCGCTGTAGAGAAGCGTGATGGGCGGGCGTATCATCCGTTCTCATAAAGCGGGGACACCTGAGCTCAGTAAATGAGATCCTTTAAGGTTGATGTATATAATACGACAGGTCATCTTACTCTTCCTCACAGCTTTTTGTCTCATTTTCCCATGGCTTCTTTTGGGAACTTAAACTTGAACTCTTTTTAGTCCTTGGAAGCCGTTTCCTTATTAATATTGAAAATATACATAGTTGTCTACACACACATTTAAGTATACCATAAAAAGTAAGAATATGGTAGAATATTATGGAAATTACATTATCATAAAAAAAACTACTGCCGCCTATGAAAATTTACATTACGAATTCATTCCTTTTACTTTCCCTCGGGATTCTGTCCTTGAAAAGTTTTAAAGAATATCGATCGGAAGAGGACAATGAATTTGATGTTTTTATGAATACTACTTCCAAGATCTATTGAGATGTTAGACGATGCTTAATCTTCGTAATTAATGTTTGTTACAGAGACCAAAGCACTTAATGCAATATTATGGACTAAGAGGTTAAACGAAATCTTCAAAAAGAATTATCAATCTGATCCGTCCTTAGCGTGGCAATACTTTGGCAGTTCACATGGCATATTGAGGTTTTACCCGGGTATGCCTTGGAACACCAAAACAACTGACATATACGACTGCAGAGTCGCATCTTGGTATATAGAAGCAGCAACATGTTCTAAAGACGTTATAATATTGTTTGATGTTTCGGGTTCAATGACTGGTTTTAAGAATTACGTGGCACGAAGAACTTTAAGGTCCCTACTGGAAACATTATCTAATAACGATTATGTGAATGTCTTTACTTTTAAAGATAAAACAGCAGAAGTAATAAAATGTTTTACCGGACTAGTACAAGCCACCAGAGAGAATGTAAATACGATCATAGACAGACTTGAGCCAACAGATCATGGTAAAAAACACAACGTGCCTCTAGAAGGTAACGCTAACTTAACTTTGGCATACATACAAGCTTTTAAAACACTTGAAGAGGTAAGTGAAGTTTAATGCGGTTTTAAAGACCCATCTTTGTAGAATGCGTAAGCATTTATCGATGAATTTAATGGCACCAATGATTACGATCAATCCATTTGAAAACGTTTTGTCAAAACGTTGAATGTGCGCAGGTAAGTAGTAAAGAGTAAACAAAAGAGTCGATTGACTTGCGCGAAGTTTGGATCTCTATCGCGTAAACTATTCTATTTTCCGGTAGAAAAAATTAAAAATACATTAATTTCCGTTACGTGAAGCGTTTTCAAGTAAAAATAATATTCGATCTCACGACATGACACGAATCATATCGAAAGTTATATAATGTTTAATATGTAACTATAGAAAGTCATTATTTTAACGTCGTTTAAACAAGGTATGTGTTCTGAGTAAAAATCAAAAGAATATCAATTCGTTAGAATACAAGGTTACGAAAAAAAAATATTGACACTGTTCCACCACTTCAGTAAAAATCATGATTATAAAAGGTCGTAAAACACATACTCTGAAAAAAATTGTGATAGATAGTTTTCAAACACTCGAGATAAAAAAATATTTTAGTTTAATATTATTTTTCACAAAACGGCGTTTCATCCGGAATTATAACAAAAATATTGTCTCATTCCGTTTGCTCCCAAGTATTGGAAAAAAATCGCCATGAGTTAATTTGTTGTTGTTAATTTTACTATTGAAAAAAAAATTAAATCGGAAAAATTGATTTGTTTAAAAAAATTCGAAAATGCTGAAAATTTGGGTGAATTATTTTTATTTAATAGTATATATAACATAACGATCCCCATAGGTAGTAAAATAGAAAACGCGGCGGGCGCAGTTTGTACTTAACAACCCGGTTATTTAAATCGTTAATTAGTAAGTATTTGTAAATTATCGCAGAGACGGGAGCGTTGCAACGTGAGCATTACTCAAGGCTGCAATCAAATGGTAATGGTGATTACCGACTATGTGCCTGGAAACCTGACTGAGGTCTTTGAAGAATATAACAGAGAGACAGTAAGCAACAATACTTATGCACCTGTCAGAGTGTTTACGTATCTTATTGGGAAGGAGGTTACCAACGTTGCGGAAATACAATGGATGGCTTGTTCTAATCGAGGTACATACATATACGCCCACGTTGCTTTCATTCAATAATAAATTATATCAACGGCCTTTGTGGTTGAGCGATGATGAGATTCCTGACAAGGGTAATTTATCAAACATCTAATGTCACCGCTAAGTTTTCGTTAAAATCGGGCCGAGACTCCTTCGAGTGCCTTTCCCTATTTCGTATAGTTTAAGATTTGGCCCTGAAGGAACTCTTAAAAAAATCACCTGCATGTGTTTTGACACTGACCCGTCTGCCCAATCTATACCGCTCGTTCGTTGCTCTACCGTAAAAAACCGGATGCAAACTGTGTGTTCACACACCAGTGACTTTTGCGGGATTCAGTAACAAAAACGTGTTGGCAGAACTGGACGGCCGTGGGAAAGGGCCCTTACTGAAAGATGCAACGCTGCTAGAGTATCTACTCGTCCTGTACTAAGGATGGGCCCACCTTTTAAGGCATTCATGATATTTCAGTCTGAAGTCTTGGCAGCGTTGTTAAATTACAAGTTAAAATCACAGTTTCATTTAAATGAAAATAAACTAGAATAATTCTATCCAACTAATTTACACGGCTTATTTTTACCAAACTATGTACGGGATAAATGGGCTCTTTCGGGTACATGAATAAATTAATCTGATATAACGGGAAACACGGCTACCCTTTTTCGGTTTACCGAAATTATTAAGTTCCTTAATCCACTTTGCTTGTCAAATTACGGTTAGAACGGGTTGGCTTCTCTAACTTACGTTACTGGTGTTTGCTCTTTATTAATTCATATCTGTTATAATTATTTTCACTACTATGTCACTACATACTACATAAATTATTAAGTAATAATTAATTTCAAACTTTTAATTTTGTAACAACGAAAATTATTAATAAAAAAATGAAAAATAAACATTTTCTAATTTTTCCAACGGGGTTCTATTCTAAAGCCTTTCGAAAATTGCTCCAAGAAAGGAAAAAATCTTAAATTTATAGTTTAACAATTATCACACTTGCAATGTTCATGTTCAAGCAAAAAAAATATTATTAATTAACTATTGAATAACTAAATGAAAAATTGTTATAAAAAAAAATTTCAAGCAGATCATTGTTCATTCATCTATTCAGTTAGTGCCTGAATTTTTTCAATTTTTTATTTTCATATTTAGTATGTTTAAATAATATTTATTCATTAAAGGGCCGATGTGGGTGTGGCTTGCGTAAGCTAGAGTACCCGTTTTCGGCCGTATTTTCATCCCTCTGGGAAAATTATAAATTTTGCTCTTACAGTTTTGGGAGTCGAGATTTTTTTTAGGAAATTTTCTCCTCTTTTCGAATCTTTTTTCAAATTTGAAAAATCTTTATTACTTTTTGAGATGTTTGCAAAAAACTAAACCCCCCTTCTTTTTTTTAGTTAACAATAACTTTTACAATTTTTGCAAGCGGAACTTCATTTTTTTTCAAAAATCATCTAGATGCCATTCCGAATCGAATGACACTTCATTTATAATTATCGGAGACTGCTGAAAAAAGTTGGTCCAAAAGGCACTTGTTTACTAGTCTATAAAGTAACAATAGCGGTCAGAGAAACGCAAATGGTGAATTTCTACGAGGCCGGTTATTGCCAAAATTAAAAAAAACTTTAGGGTTGGATAAGCAAAATTCTATAAGTCAATAAACCTCAGTGTCACATATTTTACTTATAGGTTACTTTGTACACATTCATTCTGTGGAAGAAGTGCAGCAACAAGTTTTGAAGTACATCAATGTCATTGCACGCCCCATGATACTGAACGGAAGCGAACCGCCCCCTACTTGGACCCACGCTAATATTGACTACACAGTATGTATATTTTTGATCTACTGGTGCACAAAACAAGTGACAACGAAAGTACCGCAGTTCCATCTTTTTGGCTATTTATTCTCTTTCTTCTTTCCTTCCTATTAAAAAAAGTATTCTTATTAAGTATGGACCTGGAATATAATAGAGTAGTAGTAGATGATAATGGTCTAATGGACAGTCAGACAGGCAGATAAAAATTCTAAGTGATATTTTCCGAATCTGGTAGTCCGTATTAGCCCCCTGACTTTTTCTTTTTATTAATAATAAAATTTAGACCATTTCACAATGAAATAATGAAACGAGAAAGCTGTTAAAAATTTACGTAAGTAATAAGAAACATTTTGAAATATAGAAACAAACCCGTCTAATTTCGGCTTTAGGCTTTCGATTCAATATTTATTAGTGTTGGAATCGAGCTATATACACAGATCGTGCAAAACCATTTAAAAAGAAGAAAAGAACCTTACCAATTTAAAAAATCGTGGTAAATTTTTGCTGAATGTTTTTTAGAATTTCTTGTGGTTCTGGCAGTGTTATCTCTGAGATATAATAATCTAAGATTGAATGAGATATAGATTCAGTACTTTTGTGTGGCATTGTGACGAATAAAATATTAATTACTTAACATGTTTTTTTTATTTGCTTGTATTCATAGTTTTTTTAATGAAATGACAATATTCAACATTTGAGGTTCAGGAAACACGACTACGAATAATAAACGAGTTTCAAGCTTGAAATGCATGTTATGTAACAAATAAATAAAAAAAACTTCGTTTAAAAAAACCGACTTCAAAAACTAAAAAGTATAAAATAACTTATTTCTAAAGCTATTATTAATTATAACATCTTATTTTTAATATATATTATCTTAAACATCTTCAAATCGGTGCTTAGTAATTTTCAAAATAAAGTAATTTTTGTGTTTTACTTTGCACCGACTTCAAGATGTTTAGAATATATATTAAAAATAAGATATTATAATTAATAATAGCTTTAGAAATAAGTTATTTTATACTTTTTAGTTTTTGAAGTCGGTTTTTTAAACGGAGTTTTTTATTATTATTTGATACTTTTTAGTGTCTAGCTATGGGTACGCCTACGAAAGGTGCCTTTAAAAATATAGGTCCCAAGAAACGGGAACAAAAAAAAGTTCGTAAAATGAATACTACTGGGCCAAACTATGTTAAATTTTTAGAGGACCAAAATATGGCAACTATTCCGCATCAAATTAAAGATGAATCACCTAAATCGGATCATAAATCTCAAAGTAATCGGTGTACATATGGAACGGAATGAAATTTTTTTTCATAAAAAATGATCATAAAATGAAAACTACCGGGCCAAAGTATGTTACATTTTTAGGGAACTAAATAGCAACTATTCCGCGACGAACTAAAAAAGAATCACGTAAATCGGATCATAAATCTCGGAGTAATCGGTGAACATACATAAAAAAGAAATATTCCGATGAATTGAGAATTTTTTATGAATAAGACGGTTAGTGTCTGTATTCAGCAAGGTAATGCTGCCAGCCTTCTTTCTAGGTACATTGCCTTACAACAGCGGTCTGGCTGGACCGACCTTAGTTATACTGCATATATTTGTTACATGTTTTTGTTTTAATAACATTATTATTAGTTTTATGTTACATAGGATCTGTATTAATTAATTATAAATTTATATATTAGTTAAATTATACACTTATGTTTGTATATAAAAAAATGTAATCACTACTTATTACTGTTCTCAGGTTTTATTTGTACTCATTAAAATATATCAACAATCGATCCTCGAGACAATGCTACACTATATATTATATCTCTATCTCCTATTATATTAATTTACTCAGTGGTAATGGCGAGCAAGTATAAAAATAATGTTCAGTGCTTTACTTACTTTTATGATAGTGTATACACCACATTAGATACTACATTTAAGTTTATTAAAACATTCGCGTAATAGATATATTACGCGAATGTTTTAATTATTATACAGAAGTATTATACAGAAGATATTCTGTCTTGCAGAGAACAACTTATTGGGGTGTCAGCGGTGATGTAGACAAGGTACGTTTTATTACAAGTCCTGTGTTACTATTTATTGACAGATAAATATTTTGTTTATATAATGTGGTTATAGGTTCGGATTTTAAAATAATGCCATGTGTAAGAGGTATACATGATTTGTTCCCAAGTTTAGCGAGTAAACCTTCGTTTATGTTATGAGAAAGCATACATTTATACATTAAAAAAAATGAGAAACCTTGTCATTTCAGTGACATCTATACCCACGTAACGCATACCTAATATAAATTTTGGTCTCTAGTTTATATAGGTATTTTTGTACCTATAAAATATGTCTAATGAAGGTAGGTGTAATGAATGTTTGTTAAGTAATTTTGAAACCTAGCGGATTACACGTCTACGTACAAGACGTTCGGCTGACGCTCCCTGAAGTCCCTGTGCCCGGGTGTCGCGCAGGGTTCAAGGGCCCTCGAATAAAGACGGCCTTGTAACCCACAGTGCGTGTTTAAATAAGCACTTGGCTAGTTTTTTCAGTGTTTATCCATAATCATTGGTACTCTTTTTATGATATAGCCAGATGAGGACAAGCTGGTAACATCGGTTGCGATACCAGCTTTCGATAAGAAGCGCAACGAAAATGGAAAAGATGCTATACTGCTAGGAGTAGCGGGAACAGATGTGCCTATCGACAGTATAGCCAAACTGGCACAACCGCATCAGGTAAATATTTAAATACTACCCTCATTTAATGTGTAATGCTTACGATGGCGTATAAACAGATTAAAACACTTAATTTAATTACAGCTTGGCGTCAATGGCTATTCGTTCATTGTGAGCAACAATGGATATTTGCTACTGCATCCTTTGTTAATAACTACTGTAAGTAAACATAAACAGATTGTACATTTCTATTTTGAATGGTCTAAAAATATGTTTTAAATGATAAAACATGATAGAAAAAGCGAGAAAAAACGGTGTGTAGCAAGCACCATCTAGTTTTGTAGGATTTAGGAGATTTCTGAGTTACCGTTTTGATTGTTCTTAGCCATTTCATCGTTCTACTGATCCAAAATGGGCTAAAGCTCAGACCAGATTAAGACCTCAAGCTATCAAAATCTGATAAGTATTTTATTATATAGAACTTTCGGGGCTATCATTTCTGAAACTTATAGATATAAAAATTCGTAATGTATAAAAATAGTCATATTTTGCGAACCGAAAATAGGAGCGAGGCATCTTTCTACTGTCACATCTAAATCGAAATGAAAAGGTTTGTATCTTTACGAAACTTACAATAAAAATCTAGCTAAACACTTATTTAAAAAGTAACCGATATAACTAATAAACAAGGGTTGAACAATCTTTATCTTGCTAGCTAAACTCCATGACGCTTCCCTGTGGCTCCGTATGATATTTATAGCTAACTTAAACTATTGACTAATTTTAAAATTAGCAGACAAAATATATAGAAGCTAAATATTTATATAATATAAAGAATTAAAGAGTTTTGCCTTTAAAATACTGTTCAATTATGATGTTGTGTCAGAAGCTCTTACTGCTTAAACTAATAATGATATATCTTATTATGACGTTTTTGTGTGATTGACGATCTCGGGAAAGGCCATACGTCTTATGTAATACGTAATCATTATTGATGCCACTCGCTTCTATTTTCGGTTCGCAAAATATGACTAATTTTCTTTATAGATTATGATTTTTTATATCTATAAACTTGAGAAATGGTCTCCCGTACAAACTGTCATCCCCTATTTCAACCCGTTCTTGTTTTATTTATGTATCCCTCATTTATCTGTAAACTACATAAACGACCAAAACTACAAAAACTACCACAACTACTAAAAGTATAAATTACAAAAACTACTAAAATGACAAAATGGCAAATCACAAAAAAAAAACAAAACCTAAAATCCTACTTTCTGGAATAATCTTTACATAAATCAATCCCAAAATGTATCCCATTATCCGGGTTGAAAAGTATCCCTTATCTACCTTCGATATTAAAAATACATACATACCGAATTTCAGCCAGCTGGTTCAATAGTTTTTCCGTAAAAGCATAACAAACATATTTTTATCCCGGAAACTATCCCATTTTCAGGATAAAAGTATCCTATGTTCATTGATCCTCGGCATCGAATATATATATATATATATATATATATATATATATATATATATATATATATATATATATATATTATACTGAGTTTCTGCCAGATAGGTCCAGTAGGTTTTCCGTGAAAGAGCAACAGACTGACACACAGAATTGCTTTCGCATTTATGATAAACAATAATTGAAACATAAGTGACATTACCAAAAGAGAAGAAGATTTTTCTGTATATTATTTAATTAAATTTGTGTATTAAGAAACATTTTATTAAATAATAAGCACTGTTGTAATATTTAATGATTAAGAACTATTTCACTAAATTACTTATTATTTTGCTGAGAAAATGTGTATTTTGGTGGGTATTTGATTGCTAGGAAATACAAAAAATATATTCTGCGCTAGTTTTTCGTTTATTAGGAACGCCAATAAGGCTATAAGTTTCTATAATATCGATACAATATTCTTCTAATGATTCAAAGGGGGCGTCAGTTCTTTATATTCGGGTTAATCTTCAAACCCAGTAAATTTATACGAATTTTCATGCTTCTTAGATAAACGGTGTTATGCAAGACAATTACAATAGTGTAGATTTTGTTGAAGTTGAACAAGTAGACGATGGCAAAGATTCTAGGGAACTTGGAAAGGAGATCAAAGAGTTAAGGAAAAGCTTAGTGGATGGAGTAGACGGAAGCAAGAAGAACGTAAAAGTGCTTTACCACTATGACAACATGAGGTATGTAATACTTACACGTAATACAACAAGGATTTCCTCTCGAATCTATTTTTTATGACGTCTTTTTGAACAAAAGCAATGTCAGTAGAAGATCTATTTCAATTGACGTTATATTAGATCTGTCTCTCTTATTATTCATAAATTGTGACAGCGAGAGGCACAAAATGCGAATTATGTCCAACCCTCGACGCATAAATAGCTCTGTTACAAGTTTAATGTCTGTATCTATGCATGTATCATTGTTTTTGATGCGGTTTTTTTGGTTGAAGGCTGATGTGACCAAGATAGTTCTTGGCTAAATTTATAAAGATGTGTACAGGCGTTTAAGATCATCAGCTAATTTTCTATTTGAGAAATTAGTCATAACAACTTTCACAGGTCAAATTGATTTTAAATTTGGTGTACTGTTTGTTACTTCAGTGGTATTTTCATGACATGGCAATCTCGAATTGATGCTGCAGCATCAAGTATTCTGTAGTATATCCAATCGTTTAGTAACTTACAGGTATAGCGTGTTAGGGCTCATAAGAATGGTCTCAATAAGTAGGCGTCAGATAGATGATGATCCAGACCCCAAGGTAGAGAACTAATAATACGAAAAGTTTGAAATTAATTAAATAAACCCAGACACAAAAATCTCCAAAAAGTATTTTAATTATTATAGCACTTGACTGATTTTTCAAATAATCCTATTTGCCATTACTTTTATTGAAATGATTCTTTTGATATTTTTTTAGGCGAATAGCTCGGGTGAAGCACGATTACTTTTTTAATAAATTGGAACAAACACCTTTCTCTATGGGCATATCACTGCCTGAGGGTTACGGCGATACCGAACTTTTGTTAAAGGATAATCCACTTGAGGCAAAACAAGGCAAAGAATTAACGGGTATTAATGTAACTGATTACTTTAGATTCAGTTATCGTGTTCACCCCGATTGGTACGTGTATATACTAATATTTTGATAGTTTATTATTTATTATATAATAACAACCCATAAACGTCCCACTGCTGGGCTCGGGCTTCCCGCTATAGGAGAGAGGATAGGATATATAGCACTATTTTGGTTGGCTCCTCTATAAATCCAATAGTGATAATTATGAAAGCCTATAACACTCCAACTTCGAAAACGAATAAAGATATATCCATAAAATGTTTTTGAAGAACTTATGATATTTTTCTATTTCTTTATATAACGAAGCAGCTACCCACTAAATCTAAATTGTTTCAGGGTTTATTGTAAGTATCACTATTTGGAAGGACACGAATCTGATAATCCTGAAGAAGAGATTTGGAAATTTTTAGTGAGGCTTTCAAAAAATAATCTTAATATTACGATAAAGCAGTACGATGACGATGATTCGAAACCTACCAACTTTACCGTTGAAAGTAAGTATGAATTTGCACATTGCAATATTCGGATACGGGTACCTAAAAGTTAAAACACTAACAATGCCACTCTCCGTTTGTTTGTCGGTCTCACAACTATTTATTTCAGAAACTATACTACTTTTAATCATAAATAACTAGTTAAAATATACTACTTTGTTATCTTTACATGTTATAAAACAAATTCGCTTTCCGCGTCTGTTTGCCTGTCAGTCTGTATATATCCGCTCCAGCTCCGCTCCTGTTAGACCGTATACCCTTCTAAACTACACAACGGATTTTTAAGCGGTTTTCACAATCTGTTGGATAATTTTTCAAGGAAGGTATAAACCTTCCTGCCTGCCGCGGGTAAAAGCTAATATACCCGCGGTATCGCTCGCGATATATAAAAAAACCTCATTAAGTTTTTATGCAAGTAAATTAGAGCTTTCCACCAGGGTTTGACCCGCGGACATAAATGGATCTTATAGCGAATTACTACCGTAAATATGGATCTTGAACATCTTAGACAATGGCACTTAAGATATCTGTCGGGCATGCCACCGCCTAGGTGAATCCCTCAGACTTATTGTTGAAGGCTGTTCACATCTTTCTAACTGTCAATACTTGCACAGACGAACTCGTACTCAGGATTATACACCGCCAACTTGCATTTCGAGACAGGCTTGTGAAAACGTACTGTGCTTTATATTCAGTACTTGCTAGAACTAGTTCTTGCAAACAGCCGTGCAACGTTCTACTGGGATCAACCAATTATCACAGATAGGACCCTTGTAGTTAGTAAAGACAGGATAATGAAAGTTCTTGGTGTTCTTGTATTACAGCCCACTGCGGTAGCGCAAGAAGAGGCCTTGCGCTTGACGATTACTATTGTAACGAAGACCTTGTTAAGCAATTAGTTTTTGATGCAAAATTATCAGCACCATATTTTGAGAAATGGAACGCAGCAAGGGAAGAAGAAGAGTTGGCAAAAAAATATAATGTCAGCGTACGGTTTATAGCAACATCAAGTGGCTTAACACGATGGCATTATATACATGATCCGGACAAAAATGAAGTAGTGGATGATGAAGGCAATCGGCATAGGAATTACACAGGAGAGTAAGTGTTTCTTTGCGAAATTTTATGATAAAGTTTACTGATTCTTTCTGATAAAATTATCTGCAACCTAAAGACAAAGTAAAATCATTATATAGATTTAATTCGATGTCTGTATGTCACTGTTGATTATCTCAAAAACTACTAAGGCTGGTGTGCACCGACTTTTAACCGATGGTTAAAATAAGATAATCGCCAAAAATGTATGGAAATACAGTGATTATTTTTGGTTAACCGTCGGTTAAATTTCGGTGCACACCAGCCTTAGACTAGAAAATGTAATAGTATAGGTAAAAGTGTTGTGCATCTTAAACAAAATATTGTGTCCAATATGTGAATATATAATATATTGTTGAGGAAAAAACAACTGAACATAAAAACTTATGATCTCAGAAAATAGGATAGTTTCCGTCATATTCGGATCCAAACTCTCAAACAAGTAATAGATTTAGATCCTTAACTAAATCAGTTTGTATACTATTGTTTATAGAATCTTCGGGAGTAAATATGTGACAGCAATCGAAGAGACCTGGTACAAAGCAGCAGTCTTACAACATATGATAAACAAGGAATCTCTAGTGATATCAACACCTTTGCCAATCTTGGATGAGATAATCAAAGATCCTCCATCAGTTCAAAAAGACGGAGATATTACGATAACAGCTAGTTATGCAATATTTTACAAAGATGGAGAATCTGAAACACCAGCATCTGTTGTTGGCTTTGAATATTCTTTTCATCACTTTTATTCAAGATTTTTGGAGTTGACTAAAACTAGCTGGGATGGTATCAGAGTATGTTTGCCATTGTATTTATGAAATAAATGCTGAAATTCAATTTTACCCTTGGATATTATAATAAGCATTATTATAATTTCGGTCATGTTCGGACCATTAGCGTCTACCTCCAGAATTTACTTTCCTTCTTTTTCTCTTCCACTTTACAGAGTGTTTCATATTGTTTTTGATAGACTTATATATCACTAATTAAACGACGCTATGTGATAAAAGTACTCCACAAAACAATCGACGTAGCGTAGCATGTCGCTGTTGTTGTGTAGAGTACTATAATAATAATAATAATGTTTACAAGGCCCCCGCCTCCGTGCTTGCCTTAGCCAGCCGGCACGGAGTGGAGATCGCTAGAGCTAAGACTCAAGCTCCAGGGGTGGAAGTGATAAATGGCCTAATGTCGGAAGTAGCTTCGGTGAACCTGCAGCCCACCTCTCTACACCCCTTAGCCACTCACACTCATGTTGCAGGGAGTGGCGAGACACCGTCTGCTCATTTTTCCATGTTCCCCGAACATTGCGACGGGCAGACGCCATAGTCCCCATATTCCCAGACCGCTAGTACCACTAATAGTTCACCCCAATAGCCCGGTACTTTTTGTCTTGATTTCCCACAATAGTCCTACACTGGCCGGGGCTTGTCCTTGGGTGCATTATTATATGGTGTAGACAGGGATAATCGCAGGTCAGTTACACGCCACATATTTACATTAAATTTGTCAAGGGGCCTGCCTCTACGTGTTGGCCTCCCCAGGGCCCCACGCAAGCCCTCCAAAAGTCCGGGCCATTTTTATGGCCCGTGGTCTTGAAAGACATACATGTAATAATAATAATAATTTATTTAATTAAAGACAACACAGTCCACTAATACACAAACACGAATAAACAGTCCAGTATGAATTTACACAATAAAAGTAATTAGTATTTTTTTAATGTGATATTTTGAAAAGCATACATTTAAAACTACTTGTAATCTTAAAATCTGAAATCTATGTAATATCATTTTGAATTCAAATGTACTTCAAATTTTTTTAATTCAAAGCGACATAGCAAATTATTTTAATATGATAACAAATACTTAGTACATAAATATGTCTCGAAAACATTAAAATTATTTTCAGGAATTATCTTGTGAAGGCAAAGGCTACGACTGCTATGTCATTGACAGTTCAGGTTACGTCGTACTAGCCAGAGACATAGAACAAGTTGGGAAATTCTTTGGAACTGTAAACACGTATGTCATGCAATCATTCCTAGACAAAAATATATACGATCACGTAGAGGTCTTCAATTATCAAGCTTTATGTCCCTTTGAATGGTTACTTAGTACTGACAGTGCTTGGTCGTTGGAAACGGTAAGGAAACTGTTAAAAATAAACTTGAATTATTAGAATATTATCATAAAAGTAGATTTTTATTTACTTCTGCTTTATCTTTGAAACTATGTAGAAGTGCCAAAGAAATTTCGTTGGCATTGCCATGACGAGTTTGTGAGCCATCTTTTTAGCGATATTCGTCTATCTCTTGGAACGACGTCATTTGTTGAGATAAAAGTATCTTTAAGGCCCGCTTGCATAACAATCGTGTTTAAATAAAATTAGTTAATTATATTAAACTGCCTAAATGCGTTTTGCACAAACGTATTGACAGTTCTTTATACATGTTTAGCGGCAAATTTTGCGTTGTGCAAGACGCTAATCGTATTTAAGGGATTTAAATACGTTTTAATTTTAAATAAATTTAAGCAACCTCATGCAAGCGGCCCTTATTGTTGATCCGAGATTAAGCTAGCTCTGTGTCGAGATTCAATCCATACAGTAGTTTTCACGTGATGCCTCTAATAGACAAAAATGGTAAAAGTTACATTTTCGAAATCTGCTAGTCCGTATTAGCCTCCCTGATTTTTCTTATTTCTAAATCATTCTCTCTCTCATCTATTGAACTGGAGACTCCCGACAGATTTATTATACTATAGACAGATAGATATTAAAATATTTGTTTTACTTTTATCTATCTTATTAATGCAAAAGAAGTAATTTTAAGTATTATGTTTAGCCCTTCAAAGTCGCCGGTAATTTGATGCGATGGTTACTATGGGAAGTAATGTTATTAGTATCACAATTATATAACTGGGATTACTACTCATACGCATCGGACGTAGATGAAGCTGGTACGTATTAATTTAAAATAGATCAGTCGGTAGGAGGACAACGTAAAAAGGCTGCCATCATTAAAAAAATTCCTCTAATCAAAATAATATAGGGCCCACCTCAAGTTATTCATGAATTTTGTTTATAAAGAATTCGTGAGTTAATTATTATGCAAATGAAACATTTAAGCATGTAGTGGGTACGTTTATGGGTCCTTAACAACGTTTCAATTTATTTTAGTGATATTTTTAGAGGGCAGACTTATAAGGTGTAGTACTTGAAATTACCCTGTATTCGCATTTTGAATCACGCGTATTCCCAGGCACATTGCAATCTTTGCACGTTAAACTCATTTTGACTAATAATGTTTGTTAGTTTCTTTATTAGTCTTGATTATTAAAAATGATCACTTTGATTCATGAATTTGAGATTTTTAACAATATGCCTTAGAGTGGAGCGCTTTAGCCCAAGGGTAATGTGTTGTGGTGGCCCTTGTTCAAATAACAGTCGTTTTATAATAATCGACTGTATGGGAAATATATATATCTGGCTTAGATCCTTGCACTAGAAAAGCAGTAGAAGCTCCACTAACTTTGAGATCCGACCTCTCTTGGCTTGGTTCTGGTTGCAGCACACAGAGAAACAGCGCACGGCCAGTAATTACAATTGGAATTATTAATATATTTAAAATAATAAACGCACAGCGCGATATCTGCATGGCTGGCATGGCAATGGCTGCATTTACCCTCCTGTGCATTGGCCTTTACCTCCCACAGAAAGAGGGTAGACAACAAAATTGATGGAGCGATTTTCGAGCTACCTCATACTAGGCAAGGACTGAATACTTGGAGTGTCGCGAAAGATTAGCCGAAATGCAGAAAATGCTACGAAAAGAAAGGCAATATCAATAGCAATAAACTAGGCACTAGCATATAAAAATGGAACGAAGAGAGGCAGAAAATGCATGAAGAGTAGGGGACACTACTCATAATGAATCAGGACATTTTTTTTTAAATAAAGCTTTTAATCATTTTTTTTGTTAATATTCGTAATTGTCAAATTTCCAGAAAAGTGGTATTTTTGTGTTATTTACACGAAAAAATTACGATTATTATAGTCAAATAAAATATAAACCTCTGTATTGATTAAATCTATGAACATTTGTATATTTTATTACAATGAAAAAGTAGGGCGGGCCCTATTTTGTTTTGAGTAGTATATAAATCTGTTATTAAAATTACTACACATGATAAATGATTAAGAACAATTAAAGATAATAGAGTGCGTTTACTAGAAATCAGTATTACCATAGGAGTTGCTGCTACCGCGATTAGAAATATTATTAAGAACGGTTATTATTATTATTATTACGGTCTTATTCATATTGAGTGAGAAAAGTTTGTAGCATTTTGTAAGAACTTTAAAAAAGCTTACAAACTTATTCTAACTCAATATGAATAAGACCGTTTGTAATGAGCTGCTTTAGACATAATAGTTATACAGGTGTATAGACTTGTTATAAAAATGATTATTTTTATAACGAGCCTATTAAACCTGGGAGGCTATTATGAATTAATACTGTAAGAGTCAGTTTGAAAATAATTTGTAATAAGTTTGTACTTATTAGCAATACGTTATAGTTGATCAAACTCGGCACGTTTTTTTAAATATGAGGCTTCGATAACAAATTATTTACTAGCCAGTGAGAAGTTGTTAATATTAGAGAAATATACTTGATTTTTCATAATGCATGGCCTAACTGCACCGTAAAATGAGAGCTTTAGATATTGTATACTCCTGTATTATTGTTAATGTTATCGGCTCTGAGCACTACATCATAGCGTTTATTTTCTGCAGAGCTTTTATGGCCTGAGTTCTTGCCCATAATTATACTTTTAGTATAACTTCAAAATATGTTAATATTAGCAAGAATCAGTAGCTAAATAATATTTCAACTATAATAGATTAAAATATAAAACTTTACTGATACTTAGCAATTAAGATGGCAGTACTTTCGCGCTCCTTTTAATCTTAGCAAGATATCTTTATATTCGCACATCTAACATTTCTGCTTAACTTAACCGCATGATCGTTTCGCTCGCAGACTATATCGATCAAATCCCTGAAGAGCCCATTATTGAAAACGTTACTATATCATCTGTCAAAGAAACCAAAGAAGAACGGCCATTTTCCTGCGACCATCGGATTAGGCTGTTTATTTTGAACCAGTCTTATTTCTTGGAGGCAATGGGAGCATCACCAACAGTGTCTCAAGATGAACCAGGAGATTGCCACCCGGCATATTGGGCGTCTCACGTCACAAAAACAAACTTACTGTTAGTGGTGATTAAGACTGAGAATAGGATTTATAGCTCAGATTGCAAGAAGTCGCCTAATACAAAACCGCAGCCGACAACCAATTCCACGGACAATCGAGCGCCCTGCCACAAACTGGATTTAGGCAATCTCCCTCGACGCAGGCTTGAGGGATGCTACACGTATCACGATCGGGTGAGATACAAGAAAAGAATCAAGCTCAGTTTGTATTGTCCTTTTTGTACAACCTGTAATAATAATTCGTAGCTACAAAGGCCCTACTATTACTATATGTAAATGTAGTTATTTCACTAGTATCTACTATTGAAGATGATTCAGTGAGAAGTCTGTAGAAATTACATGAACTATTTTTGATTTTTCGAGTTGAAGTTATATTTTTTGTGTATATTACAATTTACCGTTTCTATCCTACACTATCATACACGTAAGGCTTGATTCCGTATTTCACAAGAAGTCGTATGATTTGTGGGAAATAAAGTGTTTATGTTAAGTTCATATTTTTGTTTGTGGTGAACATCATATGCTTTCACGTTATAGTTGTTTAATTCTAGCGTTAACACTCTCTATCATCGAACCACAAAACTATGTCGTTCTTCACACAATCTGTAAGCTTATATGAGTACCATTTTTCATGAAATCGATTCATATCTGAAAGTGAGTAGAGGTAAAACTAATAATAATAATTTACATATGCCTTCTTTCATATTCAAATTATTAAGACATTATGTTTTCTTAACAGGAAAAGAATATCATGGATTGTGGCTTGGGTACCTTGGTTCGCAGCAATCCGGTCATATTTATTAGTATGGTGGCGTTAGTACTACTATTTCCCAGAAGATTATGAGTTATCTAGTCACACTTAAGTAAAGACATCTAACATTTGTACCTTTGTTACTTTGTCATTAAAACTTGTTGCACCTTTGTTTTGTTTTATTTCTAGCCTAAGATTATATATACTTATATACTTCAACAATCAAACCTAAATCAGAGCAAACTACTTGCAATTATTATTTAATTGTAAATAATTTAAGACGATTGATCTGCTGCAGCAATTTCGAGCAGCTAAGGTGTCACAAAACACAAATGGATTTACTAATGGTAGGCGTTCACCTACTTAGGAGCAGTCGTAGCGAAAATACGATGATCTCATAGCAAGACAGGATTGTGTAAAAAATGCATTTCTATATTATGAAAGTAAATTTATTTATCTTTTCTTCGTGGCGTTTGAATAAACTGATTATCAGGAAATTGAATAAATATGATTTCGATAACTAAGATTACTATAACATAAAAAAGACATCTTGAAAAGTAGGTATTGTCAGTTCTACGGGGTACATGATCAAGCACGAAGCCAACAAAACTGAAAAATTTGATTATCTTGAAATTTGGTTAATTATTGCTTTTGATAACGAGGTTTAACATGCTTGTCATCATGGGAAATATTTACCGTTTTCATGGGATATGTGTCTAAGACAGCAAAAGCGAAGCCGAGTGAAATACACTATAATAAAGCCTTTAAACGACCCACTCTTATTATTGAGTCACTTCATTTCACGTGAACAGACCGTATACCTTCTACACTTATCCAAAGTAGAAAAGCAAGTTTCACACATCGGTGATCATGGTTTATTTATTTTACAGGCCCTCTCAAAATACGTTCCTTAACCAACTGCTAGTGGTAATAGTATGTAACAGTATGAAGCTTGAAACGCATTAGGGACTTATCTATAAAATTCCATTAGAAAGACAATAAAAAGTAGTCATCCACCAACACACTGACCTACTCATACTATCAGAGTGTAAATCGATGTTCGGTGTATGTACACCGGTGATTCCACAAGTAATAATCCTATAACTGTGGGTATATTTGTACAAATAAAGCCAAAGGAGGGTCGTGCTTGGTAACCAGTACGAATGCGCAAGGCACCAAGAGCGCATGTCCGGTCCACAGTTAAACACGCATGCGTTTATCAATTTTCTTAAACATTTCGTGAACACCTGGATACCTGAGCTGAGGAAATCTTTACCAAATAAAATAACATGTTACTCTTAATATAAATTTCTAATAGCTGTACAGTGAATCACTAAGTGAGGTGTAAAACATAAATCTATATTGTCTCTGATGTACAAGTGTATCAGTGCCACCGTGATATTTCTGCTGTTTCTGTTGCTCGACTCCAGGGACTGCTCGACCAGCGCACAGAATGATGCCACTGGCAAGATATCGCTCAACTCGTAAGTGATTGCAAAAATTAAATTTTTTAAAATTTAATTAAGCATTCTAGTGGCTTCTTTGCAATTGATGACACACCTTATTGTCGAAAAATCTAAGCAATAACGATATGAAAATATAATCCCTTGTATTCCAGTGTCCAAGCATGGGCGGTTAAACTTGGGACTGAGTTATACCATTTTGGTGAATTTATTACTAGGAAAAAGGAGGTTCAAGACGTAAGTTTGCTTACAACTATCTGTTCTATTAAAATGGTTTTTTATCTAGAGTTTTCTGCTTGTATAAACTGTCCGATTTTCCATTTTTCGTTATATTCTATGTTCAACTCCGTTATCAAAAGTATATATATTTATATTATACCTACCTACCTACTTACACTAAATTTCATGGTAAACGGTCTAAGTAGGTATACTTATAATCAAGACTTCATAATGCTCCTTTAAAAAAACATAATTGGTCTATCGACATAGTCAATCTAAAAAATACCTACTGCAAGGTTCTGGGTTCGAATCACGAGTTCACAAATAGGGTAAACTATACTATGTTGGCACACTATTAATTTATTTGAAACGTTAAGAAATATATATTTTTATTTTGTAGCCATACAGCGACAATAATGTTATTGTAAGGCTGCAAAAAAAAAGATTTTTTAAATATCTTGAATAAATTGTCAAGGTGCCAAGAATGTTACAGTTTACCATACTTGTTTATATATACGTATTTTGACAGTCAGTTCTAATAACTATAAAGAGGTCACTATTGGTTATTATTGTATTGATTTATGGTGAAAACCCCAATAATTTGAGATCGCAAAAATTCGTCGAAATACAAGTGGTTTTAATATATATTTATGTACATATTACATCAACTATTCTACCTTCTATTTCTTATCATGAATATTCTTTAGAGTTTCAAGTCCGCTCAAATTGAAGCTAGGGATGGCGAAAAGTTAGTGCAAAACATGGCAGACGATATTCGCGCAATGATGGAACTCAAGATAAGTGCCGTCAAAAGAATAGTAGAAGCTGCAGAGAATATGGCTTTTGACAAACAAAACGAACCAGTACCTGAAGATTTTCAATTTTACAATAGTAAGGAAATGGAGGAACCCTACGATGAAGTCTCAATCACTACTACAGCAGAACCTGAATTTAATTTGGAAAGCTGGATAGTGAGGCCTCCTACTAAAAATGCACATTTACAACAAAATCCACATTTCTCAAACATACCTGTTAATACAAATTTTAGTAGCGTGCATGTACCGACTAATGTATACGCTTGGGGTAAGAATCCATCTTATGACACGTCCATTATTATTATTAGTACATTATCTATAACTATTATAACCATTTCAGCATCCGAAGTGATTAAGGGTATTCATTGGTCAGAAGGATTAGACACTCATTTCATTAATAACTACCAGAGCGATCCTACCCTCTCTTGGCAATATTTTGGTAGTTCCACCGGCTTTATGAGGCATTATCCCGGTACGTAATCTTTTAAGTGTAAATAAGTATATTCATTTTTAACGGTCCAAAAAAGCAGATTTTCAATTCAACTGTATGTTTTTTATGCGATTTCTCCGTCAATTGTGTACCGATTATCATTTTTATTTATACTCCTGAGCTTTCGTTGTCAAACCAGGATCTTATGAGTGGATCCAAGGGAAGTCGAGAGCAATCTTCGAATAATATAGGTCCGTATAATGTGTTGTTTTTTTTTCTAAAGCTAATCAAGTATTTGCGGAGCCCAAATTTTGAAAAAAAAAACAAAACCGACATAAAAAGTAACTAAAAAGAAAAATAAATATTTTCTAGAACATCTTGAAGTCAGTGCCAAGTAAAACATAAAAGACAACAATAAAATTGCAAATATAGTACTTTATAGTATATTTTACTTGGCATGTCAGTCGGCGTTTTTATATTACATGAATGTAACTCTGTTGGCATTATAAAGATAAACTATATTATAAAGGTATAAATGATTGGGCATGGAACATCACTATGTAATTGAAGTAAGATAAACAATCAGTGCAGGTATTTAAGTGTATGGGGTATCGTTAATTAGGAATTTTAACATGTTCGCTCCTAAAGTCATTAAAGTATGTTGCCCCTCAAAGAAGTGGACTAGATTTAGATACCAATCTATTGCTGCAATTATTGAGTTGGAAATTCTGTGAAATTCAAGATTGAAGTCAGTGAATTCTGTGAGAGTAAAGCTTATAAAATATTTTCAACGGATATTAGTTTTAAAAAAAAGATATGTTAACGAAAAGTGGCCGAAACGTCGGAATAATAAGAATCAAAGAAATTACCGCGCCTAAAACCGGTAAAACGTAAGCTATGTTAACCTCATTTTAGGGTTCCGTTGCAGAAAATCATAACAGTGTACATAATAACAGTAGCATGCATTTGGCCAGCCTTTTTCTGAATAAATTATAAGCATAATTGATATCATATGGGGTTTTTCAAAAAGGGTGTCATAAAATTTCTTCGAGGCCGATAGCGCATTAATAACACTTCTGGTGTTGCAAATATCCATAAGAGACGGTAACGTTTTCATCATGTAGGTCGTCAACTTGTCTGCTATGCAAAACCTTATGCAGTATAAATCACTTTATTTCCAGCAATGAAGTGGCGCGCAGATCCAGTGGACATATACGATTGTCGTACGAGAGCATGGTACATGGAAGCAGCTGCTAGTCCGAAGGACGTAGTGGTTTTAGTGGACCGTAGTGGATCGATGACCGGCCAACGGCGGGACATTGCCAAACATGTGGTCACGAACATTCTGGACACTCTAGGGAACAATGATTTCGTTAACGTGATGACATTCGCAGATACAGTTGAAGAGATCGTACCTTGTTTTGAAGATTCATTAGTTCAGGTTTGATTTTGTTTGTATAATTGTGATTTATTATTTAATACTTAATTAGCTCTTTAGTCAACATCTTTATAAATTAATCTAATAAATTATACAATACAAATTGTACAACTTCTAAAGACATTTAATTTATTATTTCTAAAGCTATTCAAGTATTAGAGCAACTAAAAAGTAAAAAATATTTTTTTAACAAAAACAAAACCTACTCCAACTAAAGATAAACTTTCTACAACATCTTGAAGTAAAAAATAAAATTACTATATTTTGCTGTTATTGTTTTTTTATGTTTATATTACTAGCTTCTACCCGTGACTTCATCCGCGTGGAATAGTAAAAAAAAGTAAGTTAAAAAATCCCCCCGATTTTGAAACATTCTTCATTGGTGCTCCGCTCCTTTTGGTCTTAGCGTGATGATATATAACCTATAGCCTTCCTTGAAAAATGGGCTATCTAACACTGAAAGAGTTTTTTTAAATCAGACCAGTAGTTCCTGAGATTAGCGCGTTCAAGCAAACAAACAAACTCTTCAGCTTTATATATTAGTAGGTATCGATATAGATTTTATTTGTACCAACAAATAATATACATCAAGTGACTTTCATAATTATATGTATATTGCTAAATAAACGCTATAAATATCTATAGTGTCGAAAACACACATCGAAGTATGGATTATGTTACAGATTTTAGTAGTACCGTTCTATGCAATAAAAATCAGATTTTGAGCCACGTACATTTGATTTAAGGAGGCGATAAAGTGTTAATATTATACTAAAGAATCATTAATTTTTAATGATTGAATTAATCACATACCTTAATTTCAGGCTACTTTAGGCAACCTGCGTGAGTTGAAATTGGGTTTAGACAATTTCGACACTATGGAGATTGCTAATTTTTCAGCTGCTCTGGAACATGCGTTTGAGCTACTGGAGATATACCGGAATAATAGTGGTGGAGCCAACTGTAACCAGGTACAATGTTATACTATACCAGCACCCGTACAATCAATCAGAGTAACTTAAGCTTTTCGTTTAACATTAACCCACTTACTCACTTTTTACATATCTATTCTAATTATAATGAATAAAGACTGATTTGTAATAATAAATAGAAGATAAATAAGTTCCTATAAATAAAGGTCCTTTTCAAACACACTTATGTTGAATTTTACTGGCAGCCCTAAATTTAAAGCTTATTTTTTTGGTATACAGCTGTCATAAGATGGCGACCTAATTTATTTATTTATAAAAGAAGAGCCAATAAGGCTTTAAATGTAAAAATACATCAAAATTGTATTGCCAGTTCTTATACTGGCAAAGTTACCCCGCTCTTAATATAACATTGGCCCACAATTTTTTTGTCAATTTTGTGAGATTTGCACTCTATGCTCATACAAAATCATTTAAATTTTAATTATAAATACGAGACAATACGTACAAAATTGTTCGCATGGCAGGACAAAGTTACTGACTGACTGACGGACTGATTGACTGTAGGTACAATGTGGACGGTTTCACATCACATGCGTCTTGAACTCTTTTGCATGATCTATGCTGTCTACATCGGGCACGGTGGAGTCATGACTCGACCTGTCGAATCCCACACATCGGCCACGACTTCCTCCTGGGCTGATGGGCCTCAATCGGATTTCCCCTCGTTAAAAAAAACGCTGTAGTAATAATCAGGACGCGTGCGCCGCGCGGTGTAGCGTGTATTACTATAAAAATGTTTTTGATTTCAATCCATGCTGCTCAAACAGTTCTATATAAAAACATAACTATAACAAGTCAAATCGTGTATTAAACGTATACAAAACTAGGACATGCTCGTGACTTCGTCCACGCTTGACTTGAAATTCCCGCAGGATTCCCGGGAGACAAAGTACCGCAGCATTTTAAAAACAATGAAAGCTATGTTTTAGTGAACACTCTTGTAATAATTTAAGTTTAATGCACCCAAACAACTACAAACCGCTTCCGGGAAAATTCCCGCGGGAATTCCGGGATAAAAAATATCACTATAAAATTTGCCATCAATCAGTGAAAAAATCACACTGGAATTCGGGTTTTTTAAATCTGGCCATTTTAAAACATTCCCAGATATATTGCCGTAAACCCGTGGCAGGATAAAAAATAGCGGAGATTTTAAGTATATAATTTACTGTCGATCAACGAAAACCGCATCGAAATGGGTCCAGTAGTTTTTACGTGAATCTCGAACAAATAGGCAATAATTAAAAAAAAATATTCTCCTTCGTTTATATAATGTATAAATGCCCCGCATCTGCGCTACGTGTGAAACTGTACGCAATAATAGCTTTATTTTACTTACATAAAAAAAAATGGTTTTTTATATAAGATATAAACCGTCAGTCAAAATTAATCTAAACTGATGGTGGAATTCGCTTAAAAATCCGTTGTGTGGTATAGGAGTTAGCGGATATACAGACAAACAGACGCGGAAAGCGACTTTGTTTAGTACTGTGTAAAGAAGATAAAATAGCACGAATAGCCTGTGTAAATTAAATGGACTGAAAGATCTGGTTAGAAACAGGAACTTGAGAACAGTAATAAAATTGTGGTGTAAAAAAACCATGACTATAAGCCAAACGATACACTGAGCGTTTCCCATAGTAAATTTTTGGTATTCCGCGTACACACCGGCGCGAATGTACAGTTTTCATGCCCGGCTGGACCAGTGTGTGTGTACTTCCGTTGGTCAATCGTGACAGATAACGGATAAGTAATTTATTTGGCTAAAGGAGGTAATATTCTGTAATTGCTTAGACTTAAAACTATACAGTTTCTTACTCAATTCATTGCAATTACAAAGAAACTAAGTCATTATAGTGTAGCCAAAAAGTATAGTACCTACCTAAGTTACGCCCCGAGATATTAGCTTGCTACGTGTTGAGTTTCATTAAAAATCCTTTCAGTAGTTTTCATGTGATGCTCTAACAGACAGACAGACAGACAAAAATTCTTAAAATTGCATTTTCGGAGTTTCTTTGTTCCGAATTTCCCTGATTTTTCCAAATTTGTAAACGCATTTTACAAACTTTAACCATTTACAGATTTATTATAGTACTAGAGTTTACCCCGCGGCTGCGCCGCGGGTTAACCTCTAGTTCCTGCTTCTTGTTTAAAGAGCAGGCATTACATACAGGTTACATTGTACAACATTTTTATGTTAGTGACATTTGCACCAAAAGTCGTTTTATATCGCAAACTATCCGATCTCCTGGCATGAGTATATATGTCCATTTTCGGCATTAAAACTACAATTAAACAAAATTACAATAAAAACGATCCAGTGTTCCCAGTGTTTTTTCGAAAACTTATCAGAAAGACATATCGAGTTACTATCGCACTTTTATAGACGATGAATTTTTATATCTATGAAGTGGAGAAATGATTGGTCTCATTCATACTCTCAACCTGTATTTCATGCCGTCCTAGTTTTATTTATCAATGAAAACTACAAAAATGACAAAAAGGACAAAAACAGCAAAAGCACAAGCACTTTTGGGATAACCTTTACATAAATCTATCCCATTATCGGGGATGAAAAATATCCCTTGTCCACCCTTGGTATGAAAATTACATATATACCGATTTTCAGACAAATCGGTCCAGTAGTTTTTCCGTAAAAGCATAACAAACAAACAGACAAATATATTTTTATCCCGGAAACTATCCCATTTTTCGGGATAAAAAGTATCCTATGTTCATATTCATCCTCGGTATCAAATATATATATATATATATATATACTGAGTTTCAGCCAAATCGGTCCAGCAGTTTTTCCGTGAAAACGGAACAGACAGACAGACAGACAGAGTTACTTTCGCATTTATAATATTAATAGGGATAATAGGGATAGATTCCAGTTGTTTTTTTTAATAGCCTCAATGAACAGACACGGCATGTTTAGAATTGAATAATATCTATTATAGATAATAATTAAACTGATTTTACCTTGGTGTCTATATACATAAAAGAAAGTCATGTTAGTTACACTATTTATAACTCAAGAACGGCTGTACTGATTCGGCTGAAAATTGGTGGGGAGGTAGCTTAGAACGAGGATACGGACATAGGATACTTTTTATCCCGTTGGAACCGGTAGGTGGCGCTGAGATCGGGTTCTAGAATCCTCCTAATCATCTGGAGCGATTTTGTTTTTGTGTGTTTGAGTGGGTTTAAATCCACAATTGGAACCAGTAGGTGGCACTGGGATCGGGTTCTAGATTTTTATTTTTCCAGAGCAGGACAACGTCTGCCGGGCCCGCTAATTTAATATAAAAGTACAACTTTTTTTTAAATTATAACATGTAGGTACGTACATCATCTGATATTGCAGGCAATAATGCTGGTTACCGACGGCGTACCATACAACTACAAGGAGATATTTGAGAGATACAACTGGAAATACGACACCCCGGTTAGGGTGTTTACGTACCTGATAGGGCGCGAGGTAAAGGTAGTAACCATTTCAAATATTAATGTGTGTCGTAGTCATTGTGCAACCTGCATAATGCCTCCCCTTACTACTTAACCGGCTATACCCTGGATGTGGTACCTTCTGATTTTCTTTCATTACTCAGTGCTTAGGTATTCCTTTCGATTATAAACACTATCTACGTACTAAATTAGTATCAATGGCGTAAATGTTTCAATTAAATCGCCTAACCACCATACCTAAACTTGGGAAGGGCTCACACTGACATAATTATTTAAAATAATTATACTAGTATTTTTTCCTAATTAGCCAAACATCACAGTCAGTCTCTAGTACAAGTTTATTTTTAAACTACTTCTGGCATCAGTCTCTTACTCAATGGTGTTACTAGCTTTAAGTTTCACTGTGTTTAAGGAGGAAATAAAGATATATATCTTTATAATTTTAATTTATAAAAAAAATATTTTGTCTGAACGTTACATTGAAAATAATACAAAAATGGTATGAGAATTATGATTCAATACATTTTACGATTTTTGTTGTTTGAAACTAAGGCCGATTTCTGATTTGTCCTGGACTAGATAATGTTTCTAATGTAACAAAAGAAATGTAAAAACTAAAGGTCATGTCCGCAACGCAAGCATCGAACGCATCGCAAACGCATCGCATCAAATGGATTATGTTTTTACATCGCGTCCACTGTATCACTAATCGGAATGCTGATGCCTCTTTCATTCGGATTTTCATAGTAAGCGTAATGAGGATAGCGAAGAAGATCAATTTCTCGTAATTGCTTGTTTGTTAGCAGAAGAGGAAGAAAAAGCTAAAAATTCCTTATGGCGTCGGCATTGCCGATGAGCAGTCGTGCGCCACATTCAAACAACAAGTCGGTTAAATATACTACGATATGTTTGATGCGATGCGTCCGAAGCCTGCGATGCAAACATGTGGACGCTTTTACCTTAATATGCACGCCTATAATTTACATAAATAAGAGACACCATATTCATTATTTCCATATTCACAATGCTTATGCTTTAGTAGTATAGTTTTGTAATATTTTGACACTATCTACTTTTTGGTTTGTAGTAGGTACTTTATCGAATGTTTTGCATGGTAGTCTAAGCTGCTGTTTTAGTGGTAGTAGCTTTAACAAAAAAAATTGTTTGTGCTATGTTTCAAATTTCAAGCATTTAGCTCATCAGGAAATTCAAAAGCAATTTCAAAATTCTACCCAGACTAATACGAAAAGGAGTTATTAAAAAGGTCGTAAATAAGCGCATGTTCAGTGTGTATTAGGCATATGTATATCGATTATAATTTCTATCATTTATTATTACTATTAATTTACTAAATACTTATTTTGATGTTTTTACACAAAAATGCCGGCGAACATCATTCACTACTTTATTTTGGATCTCGAGGTATGCGTAAGACATGAAGCACAATAAGCTAATCAATATGATTTGTATATGCACCCATGGAATAAAGAGCAATAAAATTCATTGTGGTTTATATAGAATATATTCTGATATATAACACCAAGAGGAAAACCTTATTAGTATCAGTTATACTCGGGCTTCACCTGCGATAATGGTATAGTCATTGACTGTGGCCAATTGCATCTTATTTACAGCATTAACAATAATGTGGTTAACGAATATTAATAACTATATCGCATTATAAATAAACGCTAAACGCATTAAACTCGCTACATCTACGTGTAACGGTCAATAACTATAACAAGCTGTAGTATCATATTGTATTCTACATATAAGCCCTTAAGACTACCTATAGAATAAAAGCCTAGTCCATCATAATCCATGGGTAAAGGGCCCAGAAGGCTGGTTACGTTACCTTACTGAATCTCCATACTGATCCGTTGTCCAAGATAGGAACAAGCCTACTAGTGCCCTAGATTTGATAGTAATAGTCATATAAGATAAATTATACAGGTGGCTGACGTCAGGGAAGTGAAGTGGATGGCTTGTGCGAATCGAGGTTATTATGTTCATTTGAGTACATTAGCTGAAGTTAGAGAAAGAGTTCTAGAACACGTGAATGTTCTCGCTAGACCATTGGTGCTGCAGCGAGAGACGCACCCTGTTGTATGGACTCCGGTTTACGCCAATGTTACTGTAAGTTTTCTTGAACATACGATATGTATACTTGTACGTACTATATATTCTTACATAATTATACTATCAACAGTATAAGTTTATTAACTTAACTTACCTTAAGATAGATAACTCTTTATTGTTAGCCTAGAGAACTTTGGCCTCGTGCCCTCGCCAGGGCAGACACGCGCACTATCGCAATGTGATGTAAACAGTGGGTGACTTACGCAAAACGCAAGACGTTCAACTTGAAAAGTTTTACATTACCACGGGAATATGTAGATAGAATATTTTACTTGGTATTTAATCTTCCTGACAATGATTTTGTCTGAACTGCATGTCAAAGATGTTGAAAGATCACTATGTAGACAAAGTCAGTAAGAAATACAAAATTTTACATTTGCTTAGGATCCAAAAGTTGCTGATTACTTATGGGAACAACGGGAAAGGGCCGAACAAAAGGAACGATTCATGAGTCAGCGAAGGGACAAGGCGCTTTTCAACTCGGAGAAAGAACAAGATCGTAGATGGCGAATAACACAGGTAACAAACAATTTATTATTATTGTTAAAAAATACTCACAAAATAGTTGAATCGACAAAAGAAATATTAAAAGGACATAACAATACACACTCGTAAAAATATTTGGAAGACGGAACGAATTATTAAGAAGATCAACGACTGAAATAACAATCCTAACAAACACTATCGTACGCAACCATAACAAACACTTGAGTTGTTCTAAACGCTAAAATTATTTTTTTATTTTATAGATGAAACAAGGCCAGTATAGCGAGCTTGGAAATTCGCAGTATCAATTAATGACGTCTGTATCGATGCCAGTATACGATTTAAGACACAATGAGGTAAGCACGAATTGTAACTATGGTCGTCAATATTTTAATTAATTATCCCCTTAATTTCAAATTAATGATGACAAAATCCGTACATATAAATCAAATATTGCATTGATATGTGTTCTTCTAAATTTCTGTAATGCATGATGAGATATTTCAATAGTTTATTTATGAATTAGGATAAAATGGTTGTCATTGTTTGTACGTAAGATTTTATTTTCCTTGCTCTTTGACCTATTGTTATTTGCTACTTCTATAATTTATAAATGTCTACTAATATATCCGTTTTGTTTGATGATTTCCCCTCAGAACATCACAGAGAATGTACTGATAAATGAAGCGTACTGGGTATCGGTTACGAAAGAGGTACTACACTTAGAAAGTTTTGATGATTTAATGTAAAGTTTTTGCAAGATACGAGAGAGTTTTTATGATTTAGTTTTGGATTTGAGTAACGGTAAAGTGTTATTTGGCCCCGTTAGCGATGCATCTGTCCTGGATAGGTGTGGAGAGCCACGGCGGACGCGCGCCTGCCTCGGCCGCCGCCGGGGCTCCGTGTGTTGTTCCACCCTTTTGCTTACAGTAGTATTTGTAGTTTTCTACTAGATCGTAGGCGTAGACCACTAGGGTGTTGATTGACTTTTCTATCAATCATCCAATTAATTTTTCTATGCAAGAGTTATGATCTATACACTACACACACTATCTAACAGAATATGAAGTATTTATATGCCTGATTTTAGTCATGTCTTCGTAGAGACATTTTTAAAAGATTGATTTGAATGACCAAAAGTAAATGTAAATATTTTTGATAAGAGTATTGTGCAGCCCGACATATGACTCGTGAGGGGCTTTTTACTTGAGTATCTGTTCAGTTTTGATCATTATATCTTCTTATGAATGTGACAACTTTTAATATGCGATTTTTATCTTTGAAAAAAGGGAGACATTATGAATTCTAGTGGAAGTTGTTACAGTGCATTTATCTATATCTTATTATATTTTATTGCATTCGTACGTCCACAACCAATCGCAGTCCGTAGAGGAGAACGGCCAGAAAGAGGTAGGCCTCGCTCTAACACACTTTTATTATATAATCAAACACGCAAACCGTGCCCTTCAGATGACGAATGTGTGATGAAGAATGATATATGAACTAATGTAATTTGAAAACATCGGAGCATTCGGATAATTATATCAATTCAGCCCTATATCGACTGGCTGTTGAGAACTTTCGAATGTTGTATCAAAATTGTGCAATGTAACTTGTTTTTGTATATTAATTTGAAGAAATTTCAACAGATTCTTACATGGATTCCTTTCAAGGGTTACCTATGTCTACCAACAACGAAACGGTAGTGGGTTTTTAGAATAATACATAAAGAGTAGATTTTAATTTCGTACTTAAATAATTTAGTAGAAACGCTAGAAACTGTAATGATTTATATCAATTAGAATCCTTAAAACGGTTCTATTGTTTTATAGAACTTGGCCTAACGGGGCTTAGATGCTAAAGAGTGTACTTAACTAATGCTAGTAATGAGTCCAGTCTAAATTTAATATGACTTGTAGATTGTGATGGTATTATCATAGCCACGCGGACGTAGATAGATCATTAATTATTAACAATAAATCAATCAAAACTAAAAAGTACAAAATATGTACAATGTTGTTGTTTGTATTCGTAATATAAAATTTTATATACCTAATGTAGATATGTACTGAGATGATGTAGATTTTAGTGATGTAAATTTATAATGAAAGCAAATACGATTTAAATGTTGAATATTTTTATGTTAAATATAAGGTCAAATAATAAGGTGTTAAATATTTCAGATGCGCATAGCTAGATTATTAGGAGTAGCCGGTACGGATGTACCTTTGTCTGAGATACAAGCTCTAATGACACCATATAAGGTAAATCAAAAATGCCATAGAGTATTTCTCCTTGTAGGCGCTCCACATTCTCGTGACAATGCGAGAAAAGCGTTAGTGTGAATGTGGTAATGGAACTCATTCTTTTCTCGGGTTCTCACGATGTTTTCCCGGTGTTCACAACCTCTCAAAAATATGGAAGTCTTTTTGATATCATTGACACGATCCGTCAGATTTTTACAAATATTTATATTTAAATAAACTGTTAAAATAAAATAAAAAACCAAGTGTGAGACAGTCCGCATATATTACACGGTTCCATATTGTGCAGGTTGGAGTAAATGGATATGCATTCATCGTAACTAATAACGGATATATATTGATCCATCCTGACCTGAGGCCAGTGGTAAGTGACGCCTTATTTTCTTTCTATTTATCTGGTATTAGAGTATTCCCCGCGTGAAACCCTCGTTTTAGTAGCTCTATGTATGTTACGTATATACAATTTTTTACCTACAACTATACCGTTTCTTCTTACTAAGTTCACTCACAAATAAACTAAGTCTATATAGTCTACACAATTGCATCGCGAAACACAGAGGTGAGTCGCAGCCCTTATTTGAAGTAATACAATGAATTAAATGTTGTTTAGAAATGACAACGTAGGTATTTTTTAGCGAATTGAAAAAACGCGATTTCAGCGCCATCTATTTTGTTAATCCTTTTATTCTATGGAAACGATGTAATTTGAAGGGATGAAATGTATCCTAAGTTATTCCGCCCCGGGATATAAACTAGCTCTGTGGCGAGGTTCACACGCACACATGTTTCATTCTAACATTTGTTTCTGAACTGAGTATTTAATTTATTTTAATAATCTTTTATTATCGGTAACCATGGAGTGGAGCACAGGTGACCTGTCGTACAGAATATACATTTCTTGTAAATCTATTTCAGGCACCAGTTTCACACACTAGGTTTATTTGTGAATCTGTTGTGTTGAGTGGTAGTAGAATTTACCACAAAGGCAGGCAAAGCAATTTTAGTCCATACAGCCAATTTTGATGTGTATAAGTTTTCGTATATAGTAGCGCAGTTGTATTGTAAACTCGCAAGGCCACATTTGACTATACCGTTCACATTTCTCACAATACTCATAATTACTACTCAAAAATTATCTATATCCTACAACTATTGTAATTTTACAAATTTTAGAAAATAATCGTTTAGCGTCTTTTCCGTTCCCGTCTAAAACCCCCTGTTGTGTTGAGAAAAAGTTTTTTTGGTATTGTCCACCGTAGGAGGAAACAGAAACTCACATATTTTAGTTTTATAATGATCATATAAAATGGCAATATGCGCATAAGAATCTATAATTTCTAAATACCATAATATAAGGTAAATATACCTACTTGAAAATTTCTTTAAGTACACTAAAGCATGAAAGATAAGAAAGAGCAAGTAAGCAACAAAACTCTAGGCTAGGCTATATACATTGAATTCTAATTAATAAATTAATAGTGGTGCAGTTTATAAATAAGAAGAAGTCTCATTATTGTGAGTCAGAATTATTTTATGTTTGACCAGACTATTGAGCTAAAAAACTAATTATTTTTGATATTTTCATGGTTTTCATAAACAAAACACACTATATTTTTAGCGGATATTTACGGGATGCTAAATACAGAGTTATTTTTTTACAAGTTGTGAAATTCTCTTACAGTTTCAACAAATATTAAAACCCAGCTACAATAGTGTTGATATGATTGAAGTTGAATTGTTCGATGATGATCGTGGGCCCAGGAACTTCAGCAAAGAGTTGACTGCGGTAGGTATTTATAAAACAATTCATTTGTTTGCGTAATATGGTGCATTAATATAAAACAAAATGTTACATTATTGTTCAATATTTATGTTTATCGAACATAAATATTTAGAAGTGAAATCATCAAGTTATTAATTTTCAGCTACGCAAGGAAATAATTGATCAGAAAACAGGAAACAAAGTGATGAATGTTAAATATCATTTGGATGACATGGTAAGTGTAAATGATTTTAAAAAAATGTAGTAAGAAAAGTAAAATTTACTTCAATGGCGCGAGCGCATAGAAATATTGTGGGACTATATTACCCGCCCCATCCGATGCAGTTAGTCCGTAGCGGGAACCTGTATTTTTATGAAAACACTCTTGGCATTCTTATGGGGCTTTTGTGACGGCGCGTGAGGGACTGACCGTCCTGGTGGAAGTAGGTTGCCAGTGGCCACAATATTCAAAAAATCCTTCCATTTGTTAGTTGCTATCGCCGACTCCGCGTGGAAGCACCCTAAGCTGCCATAACTATACTCATGCAATTTCGAAACTATCTACGTAATCTGCGCATGTCATACAACTACCTATACATACTGTATTCGTATAACTTGCGTAGTTTATATAGAAGGCATCGTAAATATTAAATTTATTCCAGAAACGAGTATCGCGCGGCAAAAAGCATTATTTCTGGACGGGTATTAGTGACTCACCATTCACATTGATAGTAGCAATTCCTGAGAATTACGGCCGACACCGCATTACGCCTCCCCCAACAGACGATATACACAGACTTTCATTGACCTCCAAAAACATATCTGCACGCCAGTACTTGTCAGATAAATGGAGCGTTCATCCCAATTGGTAAGATCTTGAGTCAATTCAATAATTCCAGATCTGTATTCATCTCATCTATTTATGGATGCCAGGTATGAAGTCTGATAAGACGCAGTGATGCCAACTGTTTTTATTAAAATTTAATAAACTAACAATTTGAAATGTTAGTGATTTAAACTCTTTTTTTCTTCTTTTAGTTTATTTAAGAATAGCATTGTCCATTTGCCTTTGACTTAAGTAGGTATACCTCATGCTGTATAATAATATTTATGGAAGCATACATTTTAATCAGTAATTCCGTTCTTTAGGTTGTATTGTCGCCATTATGAGAGAACATTTTCGTCTCCCGAAGAAGAATTATTGTATTTCCTTGAACGAGTGGCCAAACCTGGATGGAGGTGGCCAGCCAAACCACGGCCACCGGAACACCATAAAAACAAGCCTGGACATGAGAAGCATAACGGTATCTTAAACGCGATAGATTTTTAAAACTGACAGTGTCTTCGCACTCCGTATATTGATAGTATTTTGTCATAAAATTTATGCATTTATAATTCCGAAGGACAAGAACTGTTTTCAGAAATATTCATACCTTCTTTACCATTTTCTTATAAAGTATGACTATTATTGCAATCTAAATTTCAAAATGTAGAGTAGGTGTGATTATTCAAAAAACAATATATTTCCAATTCTACTTGGCACAAAACTAATTTCTTACACATTATAGTAGTTGAATTGAATAAATATGATTTACTTAATATGACAGGAACACCTGATGCTCGTGATAGGAATAAGGTATCCAATAGCACACCAAAGAACGAATATTATTGTAAGTATATACATTGTTAGAATTGTTTATTCATTGTTTTTTTCCATTTTACACAATTGGATTTTTTTTTAATTTACGATGATCATTACATTACAAAAAATATTTACACAATAAATACAACATAGTGAAGTAAATAGTTTGTCTCGCTTTTATATTCAGTCAACTTGTAATTTAGTTCATGAATTTTAAACGATCAAAGCTTTCTTATTTTTCCAATACATACTCCATTCAAATGTTGCCTGAAAGAAATCGTCATCGACGACAAGACTACTTTAGTAACAGCCGTAAGGTGTCTGCCGAAACTGAAAGAAGGAAGCGGGAGACTGGGATATGTGGTGACTGTCGAGGATGAGTAAAAATCAACCAGCTTAGTATAAAGTATCTGTTGAGTAGTTTGATATACACACGAAAACATTGACAGGGCTGGACTTGACCTTATTTAAAACTTCTGCAAATAATATTTCATAACATATTTCAGGCGATCATGGACTAATGCAAGCGTTGGTATACGATGCACGTAACACTGCGTGGTTTAACAAGAGTATCTCGGATTCAGCTTCTGACGAGAAAGCGTAAGTATCTTTAAAAATAACTTACAAATATTGCTCTTTTATATACAGTTATTTCAAGAGATGTATATGTAATCAATGTATCAAATTCTATAGTTAAATTTTGTATCACGATTATTTATTGTGAATTATCTTTATGATTGTCGCCTGGATAGCCCATTGACAAAAGTGATTGGATTGTTGCCGAGGTAAAGTAAACAATATATGGAGATATAATATTAATATCGATTTTTATTATTATAGCCTGATGACATTGAAATTATAAAATTACCTTCACTATAAATAACGTAATGCATGACTCAGGTGTTGCGGGTTTTATTAAAATACGATGTGGTATGGAGTCATAGAAATGTCAATACGTACGTATTAAGCGCTTTCGACACCATTAAATCAAAATGTGAAGTGACATGTAATCGGCAATGATCTTTGTATGCACCATTTAGTATTGCACTCAAGGATAAGCCCCGGTAGTTCTTGAGGACAAGGTCCGGTCAGTGTAGGACTATTGTGAGAAATCGAAGCAAAATAAACTGGGCTATTTAAATTGCTAATGCTAATGCTCTACCTCCCGCAGCCTTCTCAGAGCTCTATATTATAGGGCTTTTCAAAAAGGGTCTAAGTAGATACATATTTAGAGTTTCAAAAAGTAGGCAACGCATTGGCTCCTTTAGCGTAGTAGATATCCATGGGAGATGGTAAACACTTATCATCATAGGGATCTTTGTCTTTTTGCCTCCAAGATATTATTAAGAAACGTATAATAATAAATAATTGAGGAGATAAAATCTCACCGTCTCCACTGGCTCGATCATGTAGAGCGAATGGAGGAGGATCGGGGAGTGAAGGACATACTTGGGGCGACCAGTCGGTCGGCGACTGGTTGGTCGTCCCAAGTATCGCGGGAAGGATAGAGTGGAAGCTGACCTGACCGCACTACAAGCCCAAAACTGGCAAGACACTGCGCAGGACAGAGGAAAGTGGCGTGCTCTCGTTTCGGAGGCCAACACTCACTTTGAGTCGCTGAACCAACGGAGTTAGTTAGTTACAATAATAATAAGAGATAACAGATAATTATTACTGTCATGTAACGACTGAAGCTTAGTCATAATATGGCACTCAATAACAAAGAATTAGGAAACATTGAAACATCCTGGCTCAAATGGTTACGTATAGAACCATTTGAGCCAGGATAGGTAACTAAATTTTCCTAAATTCAAGTGTTACCTGAAAGAGATCGCTTTAATTGCTACCTTACTTTTAAGATCCTAGTTTCATGTTGAAATTTTGTTGTATTCATTCACGAAATACTGTTTAGTATATTAAATTATACGAGTATTATGCAGCTAAAGGAGTGGTTTGTATCATTTGTGTAAGTTCTATTCGTAATCATCATTAACAATTTTGTAAATGATTTCGTTTACTTTGAAGAAACTGGCTGCATTAGTTGTTTATACTAATAAAATTAGCGTCTGTCTGTGATGTGTTTTTAATACATATCACAATTTAAATGAGGAATGCATTTATACGATATATCCTTAATTATTGTTTTTATTTTTTATTTTTGGCTGTCAGTCTGTCTGAAAGTATTTCTAGAATAGGTTCCAAAACTATTCAACGAATTTCAATAAAAAATATGGGGTTTAAAACAGCAAAGCAATTTTATTATAAATTTTCGTGTTTATTTCTTATCAATGATTTGCAAGGTTCAGAAAATGATTATGAAAATAAAGTAAACATCTCACGAAAGGCAAATGGTTTACACAGGTAGTCCACGATATAGTCGTAGATTCCAGTAAGATGTGTAATATCATCTTTTTATATACGTACTACTGATACAGCTTGGTTTTCGCGTTCTCAATTTATAGGCATTAATTTTATAAATAATTATTCATTTTCTGAGTGCTATTCTGTCAACCAAAACTTTTTAAATAATGCCTATGTGTAGTATATTGACTTAAGAAGAAACTTGATTACTTTCAGGGCGGAGTTTATCCAACGGTTCGGCTACATTGTAGCATTTATGGCAACTCATAGCGGACTGACACGTTGGCAAACACATCCACCGAAGGAACACGACAACGACAAGTATGTTTTAATCTTTTTTTGTATTCTTGCAATGCAACTTGATAATAGAATCAATATCATCACGCAAAAGGGGACAGATTTCCTGATTTCGTACGGGCTTACTATGTTATGACTGTTACATGACGACAAAAAGTGAATGAAATCTGCCTGCCATAAACCTGGTTTATTACCTTTCACGCATTTTGACTTCTTTTGTTTACTTTGTGTTTAGAATTTGTAATTAAGAAAACATTATATTGTTATTGTACTTGTTTTATGGCCGTTATTAGGCAGGTGTGTCGAACTAACTCTTGTTGTTATTGTTTTGCGTCGAGGCATATTGTATTTGTACAATATAAAAGAAATGTTTGAAGGGAGGGGTGAGGCAGTCTAGCGAGATCCACGATCAAAGCAAACCGTGTACGTACATTCGATAAGTGATATAGTGACGGACTTTGCGCGTATTATTGAATCGTGCAGTTTGTACTGGTTGTATCCAGTTATATTTGTACTTGTTTTATACGTGTTTGTACAGTTTTAATAAACTCTACAGTAATTCCAACGGCATTTTAATTCGAGCCCTGTAGGTCTTTACAATATTAATGCTCCAAATATTGATTTTTGTTTTAATTTAAATTTAATAATTATATTGAAATTTTTAAAGAAAGATGGATTACAAGGTATTTAAAGCTGTTTTTATGTATTTTGTTTTAGAAGTTATTGTAATATGTATTAAATACCTAATTGATGTAATTTATATTTTAAAGCATAGGTAAGTGTTTTAAAAATATATGGAAACTTATTACGTGGCTTCGCTCGCAAAAACTACGAGGCCAAATATTACTGAAACTATCCCATTTTCCGAGATAAAAAGTATTCTATGATAATTTTTTATGAAAATATATACATTACAAATTTTAAATTGAGCAACCCGTTCCGAAGAACGTGATAAGATAATTACGAGTATTATAGACGGTTTTATTTGAATGGAAAGTGTTCCAATTGTAAATATAAACGTAGGAAATCAAATTGTCGTAGATACACAGAGAGTTTGAACTTAAGAAGAGAATGGGTGAAAAGACTGACGAAACAAGTCTGAGAGTAGTATGATAAGGCGAGTTGATTGCAGCAGACCACGGCGCACTAAAAACTAATTTAATCCATCGTACAACTCCACAATAAGTAGAGATAGCATGCCAGGATCGTACCAAATACATAATAATGGTTTTTAACTGTGTAAACTAGGGGTGATAATATATATGTATAAAAATAAAATTTCAGATCTGAATTTGGTAAGCAATGGCCGCGGGCAATCGATGAAGTTTGGTACAGGCGTGCAGTGGAACAACACTACATAGACCCCTTGAGTTACGTGTATAGCGCCAATTTAAATACAGACAAATTTCCATTGAACGTCAGCAATGCCATTGTTACTGCCGCACATGCAGTATACCATGGTGACGGCCATAGAAAAACTCCAGCAGCCGTGGTTGGGTTCCAGTTCAAGCATGAGAGACTCAGTGAATGGTTTGATAACATCACCTCTTCGGTAAGCATATTAAATTCTGTAAACACGTCTATAAAAATTCCATTAATAGTGAATTAAGCTTGTTTTCAACCTGCGTTAGAATTGTGACCAAATGCGACTTACTTACAGCGTTCAAAAATAACGCGTTAACGTTTAGCTACGTTAGTAACGTAGCTAAACGTTAACGCGTAGTATGTTATTCAAGAGTTACCTGTCAAACCTCAAATAACACATTAATCCCTTGGATATACCTGCGCTACTCAGTCACTAATATTATCCCAGGTGTAGCACAAACATTAAGATTATTTACCGACTTGAGTCGAATTTAATAGCCGTTAATTACTTACGTTAAGTATCTTAAGATGGACTTAATATGTTATAAGTAAACTAAGGGATACCTCAACACAGCCAATCACCAAATAAATGTTACACACACCAACAATATATAAAAAAACAAACGTATAATAATACTTTATGAATTAAATTCATTCAATTCAAGTAAAAAAGGTACCTACGGTCCGTAGATTTGTTCTATTAAATAATAATAACCTGTAGGGGACCTTTGTGGCAAAGCCTTAGGTGAGTAGCGACACCTCGGACCTGACTCTGGTGGCCAAGGCAAGGCACCCGCCTCCGTGTTTGCCTTCACCAGCCGGCACGGAGTGGAGATCGCTAGAACTAAGACTCAAGCTCCAGGGGTGGAAGTGATAAATGGCCTAATATCGGAAGTAGCTTCGGTGAACCTGCAACCCTCCTCTCGATCCCCTTTAACTACTCACATCCATGTTGCTCCTGTCTTCTATGGCATTATTTGGGGCCCATACAGGGAGTGGCGAGTGACCATATTTCCATGCTCCCCGAACATTGCGACGGGCAGACGCCATAGACCCCATATTCCCAGACCCCTGATACCACTAGCAGTTCTCCCCAATAGCCCGGTACTTTCTGTCCTCATTTCTCACAATATCCTACACTGACCGGGGCTTGTCCTTGGATGCATTTTGATGTGGTGTAAACATGAATAATCGCCGGTCAGTGTCATGCCACATTTACATTAAATTTGTCAAGGGGCCTCTACCTGTTGGCATGGCATGACCCCACGCAAGCCCTCCAAATGTCCAGGACGGCTCGTGGTCTTTAAACACATACATAATAATAGCTTACGTTTCAGTGTGAGCACAATAAAGAGTGCGTTACGTGTCTTTCGGACAACTGGGACTGCTATCTCGTTGACAACAATGGCTGGATAGTTGTTAGTAAGGACGCAACGCAAACGGGACAATTCTTTGGAAGGGTAAAACTAACAATTTCCATACAATTCTTAAACCTCGTTCACATTATGCCCATTTTTACGGCAGCCAACAGGAAAGTTATGAGGGAAGTGAGCAGCGCGAGCATCAAATGATTAAATTGTTTGTCAAATGCATATTCCCGCTTACTGCCGTACAAGTGGGCATGACATAAGTGGTACATAATGGATAATTTTTAGATATTTTAACGATTTAGGCTCATGAACCTGAAATAAAATTATTGACAGTTGTCGATTGGGAATATGCCTGATTAAAGAAAAAATATTATTTGATAAGCAAATTATAGTTTCAAACTAACTTTTGTTTTTCTGGAACACAAACTTTACAGACTTTAGTATGAACTAATATCAAATTTCAGAGGAAATTTGCTAATTATAAATGCGTGATAAGTGGTATTGATATTCCACTTGAAATTATTATGAAAATATCTAAAACTTGAACATTAAGTACATATTATTATTTCTTACTTGTATTTTTATGTAATGCATAATTATTAATTGTAGATACGTCCAGATATAATGTCAAGGCTAGTTGAAGATGGTGTTTATAAGGCAGTGCATATAGTGGACTATCAAGCGGTATGCTTTCGGGAAAAGAAAACAACGAATCCGGCTTCTTCATTGATGACCGTAAGACTCTATTATTCCACCACCACTTCCACCACTTCCTTCCGCCACTCTATTTTTATAAATATTTTAAAACGGTAACTTGCGTAATAAATGTTTCAAATTTCACAGCGGAAGATCAGCGCTGGTTTTAACCGACCGGCATTACGCTAAGACTGATGCCCCTTTGGGACAAAATTATTTTACTTTAGTTTTTAAATATATTAGCAATTTTACAGTATGTATATAAATTGTGTCATGAATAAAAGTATTTTCTTTCTTTTTTTTAAATTTAGTAGCTTTTCAAGATTCATTTCGGCTTACGCCATTTCTGACAATGGTGATACTATTTTTTTCTACTATTATTACGTCACGACGATATCGAGAACATATTTTGATTTAGTAGGATACCTACGATATTTTGACACCATCGCAGTGGAAGTGTACTTTGAATACCTTCGCTACGCAAGATATTGAAATAGCAGAATTAAACCCTTGAGGTGGTGGTCCTACAGACAGGCAAATATTCTACCACCTGGCTGTTGTTTTTTTGTCATCTCTTAAGACAGGCTTCTCAGCCTCAGAAATAAGTATATATTATGTATATTCGTGCACAGAGCATAAAATCATTGTTTAAGGATTTACGTCCAGGCGGAAAATGATTATTTTCCAACTAATCCTCTTATAAATTTTAATTTTAGCCGTTGGAAAACCTGCGCCTAATCATGGCGTGGTTTTTGGCTAGCACAATATGGATCTACAATTCAATAGCGACAGGTTTGGCACAGGCCTCTAGTTATTCCTTTTATGACGGTGAGTCTGCTATCTATCTACCTAAATGTAATTTCTGTGTTAACTTCTATGACTATCTTGTTTAGTAATCTTCGTGTCAAGTATAGTTAAACAGAATTTATTGCGTGCCTTTGAGAAAACATTTTCGCATAATTATGTATTTCCACTATGTGGGCCCGACCTTCATTTTACTTTATTCACAATTACAATAATATCCAATTACTGTAAACGCCATTACTTCTTTTACCACAAAAATTTTAAAATGTGACGCTTAATTTTTTTTAATCCTTTTTGAAAGTATTGTCCCTTTGGAACAAAGAGTTAAAATAAAATGTTTTCAATTTGTCGATATGCCGATAAATATCATTACAGTACGACCGATGAGTCGTGCCCCTCTGAAGCATGAATTATTATAATAAATTATTATAATACATGTAAGTAAAATAAACTGGGTATGTTATTATAACTAGTTGTTGGTGAAAATCACAGTTAATTTGATATTATTTATATATTTTTCATTCGACCAGACTTTATTAGACATATTATGAAAATGTTGAGTCAAAGTAAGCACGTCACCTAAGCCGTATAGTGTTATATTTATATAAAAAAATTGTCGCGAAATATATATCTACATATCTACCTTGGCTACATCTAAGCTATTCAAGAAAATACTAAATGTTGTGTAAGAAGATGCGCGTTCAATGTTGCTTATGTGCGTTGTCAGCATGCTCAGTGCAGTTTGCATGACAACGTGCACTAGATATTCCAACACTATTTGAAATCAAACAAACAAACAGACACATACATTACAATTTTTGTTTGAAGAACTGTATGTACCGCGCGTTCGTCTGATAGTTTGCTAGCGATTTGAAATTTTATTGGAACATATTTTATATCTTCATTTATCTATAATATTAATCACTATAAAGACAATTACTGTTTATAAAAAAAATAGATGTGACAGAAACAGCTTGATGCTTGTATGCGTTTCTGTGCATGACAATTCTATATCTGAATCCTAACACAAACAACCTATTTCAAAATATTACAAAACTATTTGACATAGTATAAAGTAGCAATAGATGAAATAAGAAATTTACCAGGATAGTGGTTTTGGGGTTTTCTGCACAACACGATTTTTTATTAGCTAAAACACAAAATTGTAGAGACAAAATTGTACTATGGAGTCTGATTGGAATTAGTTTTAAGAAGTAGTAACGACTCCATTTGTTTTCAGAGTATGTTACACCCACTGGTGAGTTTAGACACCGAGCACTGTAGACAGTGTCGTAACATAGAAACACTGGACTAACAATTCTGTACTTTTACAATTTTTTCTATTGGTATTATAACGGGAATGTGCATGTCCACACATATTAAATATGTCACCGTACAATTGTGAAAACCGTTAGTTTATAATAGGTCTAGAGAGATTGTAACCTGTCGACAGATTATGGATGTATGTAAAATTATTTGTAATCATCGAATAAACGGTTCTGATACGCATAGGCCGCTGCCGCGGCATAGTTCGTACATTTTGTGTTTAAACAAAACCAAATATTCTTCATTTTTTTAAAAGAAGACTTACCAAGGAAACGTTCACAATTTTGCGGGTCATAATACATTATAATTTGCCGATCCGACAACGCAAATTATAAACCAATATCATAAAAGTACTTATACGTTATGTTGTAAAATTTATGGTTCGTTCACAATTTAATACACAATTTGACTAGTAGATTATAAACTGGCGGTTTTTGCAACATTTCGCTGACAAATAAGTACATTGTATTTTTATTTCTTATAAAATTCTATACTTATAAATCGTAAATTATATCCTAATAACAGTTTTTAAAATACAACTATGTTGATAACTGTTATTGTCTTTTACTTAGCATAGTTGTATTTTTAAGTTGTGTGCAATAAATAATAAAAGGTTTAGATATTTGCTAATCTTATATTTATTGCTTTTAGCTATTCATTTTGATATAGTGCGTAAAATTGGTGCATGAAGACATAAACTTTGATAGATTTATAATTTTGATAAAATATTAGTTTTAATTTTTTTATCATTTTATAATAAAATTTATTTTACTAAACATTGTATGTTGTAAATAATTCTCGCGATTCGCAATTAGGATTATGTTAATTGTAAAATATTAATAACCATAAATTATTGTAATGAATATTAATCAATAAATAATGAGATATGATTCTTAGAAAAATCCAAATCCATTTAATAAGCATGTGGTTTTATGAAATATTACTACATATTTTTTAATTTTTCTTCTTCATACTTGCATGTAGTCGAATCATAGTTAAATTGACGTAATATTAATAAATTTAATTTCCACACAGTCGCATACCAGAGTTACGAGAACGACGAAGAAACCGACGATCCTTACATGTCGAAACCGCCCAGCAGAAATCTCGAAAGGGACTTTGAAAAGCTGGTATTGATAAACCGAACTAGGCCAACGCCTTGCGACCGCGAAATATATCTTTACCAATTAAATTACACAAAATTGGACGAGAAATTGAGTAAAGCTTTGAAAGATTGTGAAAGGCCGTTTTATGCGCAGTTGGTGAATTATACGAATATGTTGATGATAGTGGTTGATGCGACTTGCCCGAAGGAGGATGCGCCTGGGATGTCAATAGAGGCCACTGAAGTTCAATATAACGAATCGCTGCCGTGTTTCAAGCACATACACCCGCTGTATAGGAAACAACCATCGTCTTGTATCAGAAATCATACTGAGGTAAGAACATACATGTCGCAGACTCAAACAAATGCGTCAGATGAAACGAAGCAATTCTTAAAAACTTGTGTGTGTAAACTTATGCAGTATACACGTGCTTTGTGTCTGTCTTTTTCACGAGTACCCGTACTAATTAGATTATTTAATACTACGTACGTTCTAAGGTATTACGACGCGGATTGGTTTCCTATTCCAAAGTTGGCTTGCTTTAGCCGGCTTTACTCTGAGTGCTCGGGGCTTGGTCTATCTATTTTATTTGTCTGAGGTTACAGACTAATGATTATAATTTAACGCAATGAGTTAATATATATTTCTAACCAATAATACCAACTGACTTCTTTTTTGGTGCCGTAATATTTGCGATATCTATTTATTATGCAATGTGACAGCTTTTAAAAACAATAGTTATTTCACAGAACAAAATAATATCTACTTCAGAATTTAGTTTTAGAGAGTTTTTACAACCAGGCTACATTTATCTATAAGCAAAATAAAAACAATTATCTCGAGTATACTGGACTTTCGATAGGTACCTACTTACGCAAGATGACAAGGTGTTTTAATTACTTGAAAGCTTTCTACTGTCTGCTGTCTGTTTTATTTTTTATTTACGTAATTTTCGTGCAACATTTTATTACAATATGTACCTGACTTTGTAAAGTTACGTCTTAAGGGCATATTTTCACCACTATCAATGCCCTTAGAGAACAGAAAAGCATCGTGAATATAATTATAATGTTACTTGTAAACAGTAAGAAGTGGATTGAGTGGAGCAGGATTGAGAGGTTTCAAAACTCAATAACAATGTTTGATATTAGGTACGATGTGATATGATTTGTATGTGTATATATGATTTGCAACATTCGATTTTTCGGCTCGTATAACATCACTATCTTATCGATACACAAAGCTTCCAGACTATTGTGTGTGATCAAACAATATGTATACCTACTTATATATTCAAATATTTTATAGGCAGCTGCGATCCCTAGGATTTTTATAATTAAGGGTAAAAGGGAATCTTTTTCGGTTTTAGTTTGGTGGTTGTGTCTATGTATGTCGTAACTGATTATCTTAGGAACTTGTCCTTAAATTTAAAATATTCAAGATTTTTTGAAAATCATGTATGTCGGAATTTTGAATGTTAAACATTTTAATTACTTGATTGAAATATTAAAAAAAAGGTTTTTCTTTGCATCAGCAGATAAACACACAGTTTGTTACAATATATCCCTAAGCTAAGCAAGTTACGCTTGTATTATGGATAATATACAATGGACTACTATGGCACCGATCCCACGACACCCAGACCATAGTAAATAATGGAAAGTTTATTTAAGAGCTGTAAAATTTCTATGTAATTCATAGGTCTAGCATAAGATATTGCTACAAGTTAAACTCTATGGGATGTTACAGCATGTGGCTGTAACATCCCACGTTATATTTGAAATTAAAACTAACAGCGACCATAAAGTTTGGAGTGAATTTTGAATTAAAAACAACTTTCTATATAATATTCGGATGTTTTATACTATTTTCACCATATCAAGAAAAAAAAATCATTACGTGTAACTTGTTTTGACGGTAATGTATGTATATATTGAGCTAAAAATTATCTAAATATGATTTTTTCTTAATTTTCAGGAGAGCAATATCGACATGTGTGGTCGGGGGAGTCTACCGCATAAAAATCTTCTCTGGATTCCATTGAGCGTACTTTCAATTCTGCGTCACTTCTAGACCTTAACCTACACCTCAATGTATGATATATTACATGTATCTGAATAAAACCATGGAGCGTTAACAGTCATCAAAACTAAAGCCATATTAGCTCAGATTATCGAATTACACTTTAACAGATTTTGTGACTACGGCTTGGGAATTTTATTGTTACGGGACATAGAAAAAAAACAATTGCTTATTGTCTTGATAGTATAATACTTAAATTATGTTTTATTGCATCGTAATTTCACGCTATTACCTGATGGCTACAGTACGTACAATGCGTAGGTACCTACGCACTATATGGTCACTCTTAGCTAGGAATAAGTTGCTGTATAATAAATAGATGAGTTTTCATGTAAAATTAGTTACTGCGGACATCAGGCCCAGAGTGACTATTAAGTGTGGGGGTCGTATAATAAATTAGATAAAGACTCAGTGTGAGATACAAAAATAAATTCGAATTTAAAAAATATTTATGCTTTAGCATTTTTGTTATAAATATACATAGTTTATTAAAATAAAATCAATTATTTAATTAATTCGAGGTAAGTTTTGTTAATACATAAAACTTGTTCTCCGATGAATAGTTATATAGAATTTTAAAATTAAATCATATACATGTCATTCCTACATATCGTAAATAAGAAAAAAATACTCCCATAGTGCCATGAAAATGCACTTGATATGAATCTTATTGTATTAATAGTATTTATAATAATATAAGTTGTGAAATTGTTACATTCGTGTAATTTAAGATTAACGATCGTACTCAAATGCCACGCGGGGTATTCAAATTCAAAAGTTTTTATTTAAAATAAGTTCCACTGGAGAATACTTTTTAAAGGTCATGTCTATGTACACCGCTTCGCAGCGTGTTATTGCTGTTAAGGAGAAGAAGCGGCAAGAAACTCCCCAGCAACACGTCTAGCAATAATCTAAAAATAATGTATCAAATAATGTCCCGTTAAAGCTGATTTGTAATCCAGCTACTGACTTCAAATTCGAAGGAAGCCACTGCTGATTTCATACTGGTACCGTGTAAATTGATTTGAAGTCATTACAGCGCTACCAAATTTTCCTGGCTTCATTATTCCTGATTTAATATTTTGAAGTCAGTCCACTTCAAGTCAGTAGCTGGATCCTTGTAAATCAGCCTTTATGAATTGATGCCTACTCTAAGGGAACCAATTTATGCTTGTATGTATTTATCAATTTATATTTTCAACAACTTCATAAGAAGGCCACGGTGTCGCCCTCTAGGGAATAGTGCTAACTTAACAAGAATACACTTTTAACCCCCTTGCCTGCGACGTTGTTTCTTTTCCTACTACTTTTAGGGGACGTACAATTAAAATAATTTCTTGCCTGTTCAGTCAGTTATGCAAATCGCAAGTGAACCACAACTTTGGTAAAGTTTGGTTAAAAATATTTCAATTTCAGTTTTAAGAATTATTTCGGTTCCAAATACAAGAAATATTCCAGATTTTATATTTATTATCGAATATATTTTTGAAAAGCCTTTTTTTGGGTCTATTAATGGGCTATTTATCAACTTCTATTTAGGTAATTATGCTATCAGCTTGTGGGTTAGTTGCGGCTTACATGAAGTTACTCATGTAAGCCGGTGTCTAAATCTAATAGTTATTTTATTTTTTATTATGTCTTTCTCATGTTTCTAGTTTACATGCTTATGTTATAAATCATTGTAAATGTTAGGGTGTATTAAAATCTAAGCAGCGTTTGAGTAGGAATTAATCTTAAATGAATGACATAGCATCATGGTTGTTTCAAGTGAGTGATTTCATTAATATTGGATTAGCTTTTGTAACCTTATTGACGTTTTGCATTCATGATCTTTGTGTCTATTTATGACTTAAAGAGCGTTTCCATTATGCATTGTAATAATATAGTTGGATATACATTAATTGATACTTCAGTATGTTGATGCATTTTGTAGATTTTTCTCTCTTATTTTATCGACCGTGTTCTTTCATCGTCCGCTAACCACGTTATCTATTGGTACAGTTTTGAAGATTTTATAAAAAAATGCACACGAGATAGAGCCCAGGCATCTTTATGTCTGGAAGTCAATGCCTAAGCTCGTTGTCGTCCCGGTGAATTGAGAATCATATTAGTTAAACGTAAATGACTGCATATGCAAATAAATGGTCAAGAGGGAGGAAACTCATGTGACAAAAAGAATGTCAAAGTGGAAGATGGAGGTAATAAATGTAAAGATCGAATAAGAGATGGACGGTGTGAAGGATGACACGATGATTTGTAGTGTGACAGAGAATAAAATTATGCTAGAGAAGTATACAAGGAAAAGACATATTTCATCGTCTCCAAGTGAGTGGGAGAAGGTAAAAAGGTCACAATATATTGTTATAGTCATCATTTCATTATTTTCGTGAATATGGCACGAGTCGTATATTGAACTGTATTTATTGATCAGAACTAGTTTCTCGTGCCTATAATGCGTGTTAGAAGTATAAAAAGGTTTAATTGGGCAATCAGATATTTTTGCGTACCACTGTGACATTTCAAATCCATAGTGGAAACGCGCCTTTAGTATTTTTTAATTCTCTATGTTAGTTATTAATATTAGTCATTATCAACATTGCTCTATCCTCCTAAATGTTGTATTATACTGCAATATAGGATGGAGCTTCTAAAAAGTCCATATCAATGTATTATAAAACAATTAAAGAGATGCTACTATGTACTTAGATGGTGTTGTAATTAAAAAATATACATGCATTTTGATAGGGTTTGAAGTCAAATTAATACGATAAAAAAAATAGTGAATCATGCATAAAATATAAATAATTATTTATCAATCATGGCAATGATTTCGCCAAAAATATTACAATCATAAATTATGTTTGTTTAAAACGTTTATATCGTTTTAAAAATCCGTGAACAAAGTAAATGTAAGGAGACGTGTTTGAATGTAATTACAACGCCGTCTAAATGAACTACGTCCTTTGGAACCTCTCGTTTGTGTAATTATGTTTCATGTCAGATTTATATCTTAAATGTTAAGGATGTTAAAGTTGAATTTTTGTGGTTTCCAAAAATAAATGTGAATTTATTTACTTCATTATTGAGATGTCATTGATTATTTGGTACAAATTAAATGAATTATTGTATTAATCATTGTTTTATTTCTACTTTTCAACCATTTACAAATTAATGTAATAAATATTAAACTATAAAATAACAAGGATCAAAATTACATTGTTTATTTAACTATTTTCTACAGTTTCTATCTTATACTTCTTTATGAATTCATTAATTTCATTCATCAAAGTTTGATACCTTTGTTGTTGAAGTAAGCCTTCTTGTATCTTCTCTAATAATTCTCCGCCCTCCATAAAACCTTTAAGATTGTGTAGAGTACATCCTCCATCGCGGTGTTCTGTTATTCTGTCTTGAGGGTAGTTATATGTTCGTATTTTCTCATTCCGATTGCCAGAACCGACCTGTAACACAAATATATAATAATATTAGCCCACAAGACCCAGTGCTGGGATTAGATTGCTAGGGAACAGATGGTATACCAGTTTAAAAAAATGCTAAGTGGAGCATGCTGTTTGACCAAGAGTAACGTAGGCTACCTTTTTAGGGTTCCGCGAAAAAAATCCACGCGAAGGAAGTCGCGGGCACAGCCTCAAAAGAATTTGATTAAGATGTGATTCCCTTAGACACTAGTCACTTGAAATCGCCAACTCTTGAATGGATAAATTAAATTTAACTAAATACAATATTGAAGAAACAGTAGCTTTATTAGTTAAATTTTTTATTGGCAGTTAAAAAATTGCTATAGATAGTCTTTTTATGGCCAATTCCTGTATGTTACATCCATTATTTGTCTTACATAATCTTATGGAGATAAGTAATGTCACTTTTCTACTACTGGTAATAGAATGGATAGCAAGATACAGACTGCATTTTTTATAATACAGGACTAAAGTTGCCAGATTCAACTGGACAGTCCTGTTTTCTTTGTGTGTCCGGTCAAGATAATGACATTGAAATTTTTAAATGTTGACACATATTTAATGAAATTGATTTGGAAACATTGGTGTAGGGCAGTTCTTTTCACTCTTTTTGAATACGCGACCCCTTGACAGGTTGAAAACTTTTGGCGACCCCTGGGTTACAGACAGGCAGAGTTAATAATTTAAATGACTATGTTTATGTCTTTCACTATTTTGTTGCCTATATTCATTATTACGGCCTACAATCTGCAAAAAGCTTTGAAAGTACCTAAGTATGAGGTATAAACTTAAAATGCTTATTCCCTTTTGCCGGCGACCGCCCCGAGCAAGGCTCTGCGACCCCCTAGGGGTCGCGACCCACAGGTTGAAAAACACTGGTGTAGGGTTATAGCTTCAAGACATTTAGTGAATATAAGTAAATTTGTATGTCATGTAAATGACAAAACATACTGAAAACTTTATATTATGTAATACCTATTCATGTACCATTGTTTTTGCAAATAAAGATTGATTGAAGAAAATCTTGGTACCAAGATTTCAATGTGCCACCACCTGAAGTGTGGGTTTTCTTTAAAATAATTGCTAGTTGCGCTGACTCCAAAGATGCCATCTCAGGCAATTAATTTTATTAAAAACATCGACATTGAGTACTAAATATATGAAAAAGTAGATTGGCTCTTATAATTTAGCATTCAATAAAAAGTCAGTTTTCAGTATATTTATTATTATATTATTAAAAAAATTAAAACTTGTCTAGTTTTTTTGTTCAAACACATCTGGAATCTCTATACAGGACATGGTCAGTATTTAAAAGAGAGCATGAAACTCTTAATCTCAGGGTTGTGGTCTCGGGCCATATGTTGGGCACCAGTAAGACGTAACAGAGGATGCTGGCCGGCCCAAACGAAAGGAGCGGGAGGGGTAGACAGCGGCACAGTGGCGCTGTGCAATTTTATCTTAAACACATTACAAAAATAATATCAATAGATAACAAACCTGTAGTTTCCTCTCGGAATTGATTTTAGAAGACTGTTGTTCAATCTGTTTTTCAAGGAGTAATGCCCTTAGTTTTTGCATTGCAATTTGTTTATTCTTAATTTGTGATCTTCCTTCTTGACATTCCACTGCAGTCCCTGTCGGTGTGTGAATTATGCGGACTGCACTATCAGTTGTATTAACATGTTGACCTCCTGCTCCACTCGCTCTCTTTGTCTCAATCACAATGTCTTTCTCTGGTATATTTAACTCTATTTCTGTTGGTTGAGGAAGGACTGCTACAGACACAGTGCTCGTGTGAATGCGACCACCTTTTTCTGTTGAAGGTATTCTTTGAACTCGATGTACACCAGCTTCCATTTTCATTAAATCTGGCACTCCAACACCCTGCAATAAATATATCAATGATCTAAATATTTTTTATATGAAAATGTAACTAATGATGGAATCCTCCATTATTAGTTACATTTTCATTTATTAGGGTTAAAATTATATATTGTATTTTGAAAAAAAAAATGAAAATTACAAAAATGACCCCTGGCATATAACATTTTCTAAAAGCCATCAACACAATGACATTGATAAGATTTTTCAAAACTAATATTAGTAGTTATTTCCTTATAACATATAACACTAAGAAATATTGCATTAATCACATTAATTTCAGGCTTCATGCCTAGCTCGGGAGTTAGGGACTTCCATAAGTTATTGTATCAGATTTTTTGGCAATAAAGATTTATTATTATTATCATCATTTGTATTTATTTATTTTCAAAAATTTTACATTTTTGTATAAAAAAATAAATAACACTATTCTTTTATAAAAATACATATTCAATAAAAAAATATAAAATCTTGCAGATCACCGCCAGCAGGGCCTGAGGTCCAAACTACCGGTGGTTAGGGCTCCAGAGATAGGAACCTCCTCACAATACGGGCCGTGTCCAACAGAGCTGCCTTCTGCATCTGACTCTTCAACCAGATACCAAGCAAGAGCCTTTCAAGGTATTATTATTATTAATTTAAAAATATTAATAAAATAACAAATTGAAGCAGGAAAAGAGGGTTGGGTTTACATATATGTCACCGGATGATTTCCTGGATGATTTTAATGGTTAATGTGTTTAGGAATATATTTAAAACTTATTTATAACAACTGAAATTGGTTTTGGAAAAAATACATATTCAATTAATTATCGAAGTTTGACAATGATCTGGTAATTTTGTCGCCGAGACATTTTTTTACATTTTTTGACGGGATTTATTGAAATAGGAGACTGTATGTATCCGAAAATTTAAATATGTGGAGTTTTAAACAGTCGGTTAGGTTCGGTTTTGTGTATGTTGTGTGAACCGACTGGTAACCATTCACTATTTATCTTATATATTAGTGAAAAACAGAAGTGAGGTTAGATTGACAAAAACATTAATAACTCAGTAACTATATATTTCCTCGCCATAGGAGTTGCAGGAGTAAGGTTTCATCCCCCCCCCTCCTTCCTCCTCCCCTTCATTACTTATGATTCCGGGGACATATATGTAAACCACACCCGGAAAAGATTATTATTATTTTTAAATTAAAGCTTTGATTATACAACATAGTATAAATAAAACAGTATAAGAAAAAGATACAAAGCTTCACTTTTTGTAAAAAAAGAAATAAACTAATACCTGAATGAGTATAGAAGCTTTTCTTATCCCACCAAGATCTGATGTGTCAATTGAAGCAACATCGACTTCCCATTTCTTGTATTCTGCATATGAGACATACATATCAAATAGCTCTCTCGCAAATAACATAGCTTCCTGACCACCAGCACCTGCCGTCACTTCTAACAAGACTCCTCCCTCTGTCAAATGAGGTTCTAACAAAATTGATTGCAGTTCACTGTCAATTTCTTTCAAACGCTTTAAATATATACTCGCTTCTTCTTTGATCATTTTCTTCATTTCGCTGTCCTCTTCTCTTTTATTTAGCTCCTTGAGCGATTCAATACTGTCGAACAACGCTATCCTTTGCTCCAAAACAGAAACAATTGGTTTGATTTCAAACATACGCCTCGATTCTTCAGCCGTCCGCTTCAGTTGAGTATGCAGATTATCGTGTTCGAGTATTAAATGCTTTAGGTAAGTCTGGATTGCAGGATCTGATAAATTAACGGTATTTTGAGCGTAACATCTTCGTAATAATAATAAGTGCTTGTCAGCTAGTTTGGATGGAAAGAATAACATTCTTAGTAAAGACATAACATTAACTAAAGAAGACAATAGTTTAAAAAAATTAAGAAAATGTTGCACAGCACGGAATAATTTACTTGTTTTGTTTTGAGCTTTTTATTTAATTCCGAGGTTATTTTTATTATATTTTTAAAATGTCAAATGGGCTATCAGCTGTCGTTTAGGCTTGGGGCGTGAGGCATATTTATGCCAACAGTTATTAACAACAGGTATTCACAGACAACAGATAACATTTGTTATTTCGAGAACGAAATACCTGTTGTCTGGATAACAGAATACACATAACATAACATAACAGGCACATAACATAACAATAACAAATTCCTATTTACGTCTTTTATTGACTGTTCTATTAATTACTATGTTTCTCTCGTTCTATCTAAGCAAATCGTTATTAAGCTAAAAAGAGATGCACCTAATAATTTATTCATATCAGTGTCTCATTTACACTTCAAGGTTTATACGGGCTAAAACGAGACGCACCTAATATTTATAAGGTAACAGAACAAAATGTTCCAGGGTTGAATTTGGGTAAGCTGAAAACGATAGCATAAAAAAAATACAAAGTTAGTAATTGTAAATGATAGTTCACTTTATTATATTATATATTATATTATATATAAGTTCTACTAACACTAATTTTAATTATTTCTATTTTATGCAATTTTACTAACCAACATATGAATTGTTTTAAATAATTCGAAATAAATGATTATTATTATTATTTTGAATTAAAAATACCTAAACATTAAATCAACAGGAGTTTACATAAAATTTAGTCCTATTCCAACTTTATCAGTTCTTCAGCAATATGCAAACTTGCTGTTCGAACAATCAGAATGTCAGAAGTAAAAGTATAATTCACGGGAACTCCCCGTAAATAGTTCATGGATGACTATTATAATCTGTATTCTTCGACTACATATTAGACAACGTGATTACATCCCAATGAACTTTTTTTAAATGTTGGAATAGCACCGAATGGTATTTAAATACTACTTATATTATTCATATAGGCAAGGTATTGAAATTATAGTATTTTTTCGTGCTGTCTTTAGATATGGATATTCTATAGTATGAAGCATGAAATTGTAGTGTAAAAACTATAATTATAGTACGAAATCCATCCCTGAACTGTTCTCAAGTGTTCTATTAATTACTATTTTTCTCTCGTTCTATCTAAGTAAATCGTTATTAAGCTAAAAAGAGATGCACATATTAATTTATTCATATCTGTGTCTTATTTATACTTCAAGAATTTATACGGGCAAGAACGAGATGCACCTAATAATTATAAGGTAACAAAATATAAAAGCATTTAAGAGATGCACACACATTACAAGACGCGTGAGACGCGTCCGGAAACGCGCCAAGAATCGGACGCGGCTTTTGTGTTGCCAATCTTTCTTAGGGAAAATTGGCGCGAAATTTGTAAAAAGCGCTGAAAATAAAGTAATAAGCCTGGATACTTTTTTTAGTTTATTATAAATACTTGTTTTTGAGGATAATATTCCTATACACGTGTGTACATACTCCATGCCAGTGACCAAAACCAAAATCAAATGAAAATTTTTAATTTAAATTTTCTCCAATATCTATTCATAATGTTTAGTATTTAAATTATATTATGTGGACCAATTTAGCAACATTTCACTGAATGCTACTCAAACTGCGACTATCGACCTCGCAGACGCATGCGGATATACATAGACAAAACCTTTTTGTTACAATAAGATTTCTGCCAGTTAACTTTTAAAGCTTTTCCACATTCTTGCGAGAATGTCAGCAAGATCTTGCAGCTGAGAAGGCAAGAAGTTCTCGCGAGAACTCTATGCTAGTGTAATGTATGAAAGCTTTACCGTAAGCCGCATAAATGAACTTCGTTCCAATAAAAACGAAATAACAGTATGTTATTTAATAACAGATAATCAATGCTGTTATTTTTGGATAACAGTAACAGGAGTAACAGATAATTAAATTAACCTGTTATAACTCACCTCTACGTGATTTGTTTTCTTATAAAGTTTATGGCTTGACAACTAGGCCTTTAAGCCATCTATTGTTATATTCGACAATGTCATTTATAAAATAGAGAATAATTATATAAATCATCCTTCCATGTCAGGGTCTCGATATCATCGATAACATTCGATTCAACTTCAAAAAACGTCTAGTCAAGTTATAATCTATAAAATTATGCTTGCAGAGTCCCTCCTACTTCCCATATTTGATTATGCTGACGCCTGCTATCTAGACATAACCTCAGAACAGCTAAATAAACTTGAGCGACTTCAGAATTTCTGTATCAGGTTCATATTTGGTTTGCGAAAATATGACCATGTTTCTGAATTTCGTATGAAGCTCAAGTGGCTTCGTTTTCGCCGGAATACTCACATTCTAATTCTCCTTTATAATATACTATATAGTCCTGTTAGTCCTCCTTACCTTAAGGAACGTTTTGAATTCCTGCGCCTCTCCACTTCTCACAATTTGCGCTCAGATACATATCGTAGACTCCTGACACCTGTACACACTTCATCATTTTATGATAACTCTTTTACAGTGCAGGCTGTCAAACTATGGAATGCGTTGCCTCTTACTGTCAGAGAGGCCAAAACATTACCTATATTTCGGAACTCCCTTAGAAAGTACTATCTATATTTAAATAAGTATGTCTAATATATTACGCATTTACGTATTTATCTATTGTTATATATAAATTGTCACATATAATTTTAACATATATATAAATTTATTTATTTAGATTATTATGCATATACATATACACACACACACACATATATATATATATATATATATATATATATATATTTATATGTATTAAATTTATAAATTAGTGTAGGTATGTATATTTAAATTGTACAGTCCGATCATTTTTCTGCTCCACCTACATCGCCAGATTAGTACCTAAAGAATTTCTTTTAAGCTGGGTTGCCTGGAAGAGATCGCTTTTAGCGATAAGGCCGCCTGTTGTTTAGCCAAGAAGTATTGTAATTATGCATTTTGTTTTGTATTTGTTTGTTTTGGTGAGCAATAAAGTGTTATCTATCTATCTATAATCTAGAAAAATGAGAATTTACATTATTCTTTTTATACGAATATAATTTAACCTATTGAGACTTAATAATAATTTATCTTAATACTTGCTAAAAAATTAACGTTAAATGTAAATGAAAAGATTTACTATAGCAACTTATTGTGTAACTTAACAAAATAGTTGGTATTACTTTTTATTAAGAACGTGTGGCGGGGTGTGGTCGATAGATCCGATAAAACAATGAACAAAACTTATATGCGATAAACCACAACAATCAACATTCATATTTTCCTTTTTTTCTATCGTGTGATGTCAAAATAACTCCATCTCTCGGAGAAAGTAATAATTATAATTAAAGTGTTGTGAGATTTGCCCTGAAGATGGTATAAAAAGTTATAAAAATGATGTAATACTATAACGTTTTTACTATAATAAATATCTTTTGACTAATAAAAGCCAGTACGAGTCAGATTAACGGGTGAAAATTTTCTGCCCATGCATGACAGGCAATGATATTATAAGAAAGATAGGTTACTTTCATATTGAACGGCGTCCGATTATTGTTGCGATATGACATGACATTATTTTTATATAATATCATTAATGACAGGGGGGTATATGGACACATGTTACAATAAACTCTAACGTCAAATTAATAAAAGAACAAACTCTAATAAAAATAACTCCTATGATCATTTGACTTAAAATATCATGACAAAAATACGTAGGTACGTAACGTATGTACTATGTAGGTACAAACTTGTGACTTCGTATATGAGGCTGCGACGTAAGATGATAAAAAGTATCTCAACTGATTTGATTATTCGTTCCCCTATTATAACAAACACACCATCACAGGCAGAAACAATTTGGTTGGTTACACATTATACAATAAATTCTAAAACGATGTTATGTAAAAGAGCGGGCACTAAAATACTTTGCTATTAATTTATTTCTAAAAAAATATGCGGAAAATAATTTTCATTACTGTTAAAAAAATTATTGAATGAGTTTAGCAAACAGCAGACGGCCTACCTGATGGAAAGTGGTTACTATCGCCTATGGAGTTTTGTAACAACAAATAAGGTGCTACCAATGGGCTGCCGCTTTCTAGAGGAAACCACATTAGCAGAACGTTTGGTGTACCCTCTGTAGGGAGACTGGAATCTGGCCACTAATTTCGGAACACAACTCAAGGTTGTTCCGGGAGCATACTCTAGACCACGGGTGGTAGCGATCCAGATAGGCAAATAACCTAACACCTGGCTGTGGGTTGTTTTGTCGCACCTTACGAAAGGCCACCCGGCTGCGGGAAAGTGTATTCTTTTTCCGTTCCAACACGGTAAAATAATAATTAATGCGTTATCACGTACGGAGTTATGGTAGACCGATTTGGTCATCACAGACTGTCATGTTTGAAAAGCGCAGGTAGAAGATCTCGACATGCCAGCCTGTACGACATCATTCGCCGAGCTCTTGTCAGCGTCGGCGTACCAGCAATTTTAGAACCGAATGGCTTGATATGCGACGATGACAAGAGACTGGATGGAATGTCACTCGTCCCTTGGAAGGGGGCGGCCGTTAGTGTGGGATGCGACTTGTGTTGATACACTGGCCCCGTCATATCTTCTAAAGACCGAATCGGGGTTGGAAACGCCGTCGCTTCTGCTGAAGACGTAAAACAGCCCAAATATGGAGCCTTAGAAAAAGGTTACATACCTAATTGTCCTGTTTGGGGTTGCAACATTGGGCCCGTGGTGTCTATCAGCAAAGAGTTACTTAAAAAACATTTGATAGAAACTATTTAAAACTACCCGAACGGATGGCTCACATTTTCGAATTTGAAGTCAGTAGCTGGATCAATCTAAATCAGTTTTATGGCCGGTTCCTATATTTACCGACCGTTCATTTGCCTTACTCATCATCATCATCATCCGAGCGTTAAATCCCGGTTGCGTTCGGAGCGTTCACTCCGACGCCCAGGGTCCGCTTTCCTACTTTTCCTACTCCACTTCGCGCGGTCTTCAGCATCCCCCGTTTTGAGACCATTGGCACGCATGTCATCCTTCACGACGTCAAGCCAGCATTTCTTGGGCCTTCCCCTTCGACCGGGACCTGGCGGAGGCGGCATGGCTAGACATTTGTTCCCCACGTAATTAGCCGGTCTGCGTAAAACGTGGCCGTACCAGCGTAAGCGACACTCTTGCAGTTTGTCTGCTATGTCACGGACATGAAGACTGCCGCGGATGCGGGAGTTCCTGACCCGGTCTTTCCGCGTCACTCCACACATCCATCGCAGCATATTCATCTCCGTGACACGCAGCTCTTGCTTGTGTCGCTCAAGTACTGGCCACGCTTCACTGCCATACAAAAGGACAGGTCTAATGATGGATTTATAGACCTGTCCTTTTAATTTGACCGGCATTTTGGGGTCACAAATGACACCTGTCACCTCACGCCACTTGGCCCAAGCTGCTGTGATACGGGCCTTGACGTCGAGGTCGATATCCCCGGACGCACTAAGGACAGATCCCAAGTACTTAAACTGATCCGTGCGCTCGACCGTATCTTCGCCTATGCGCACGGATGTGGGATCTGTAGTGTTGCAGGCCAAGTACTCAGTCTTCGCCACATTTAGTTTCAGACCGCCGTTCTCTAGCGATCTCTTCCACGCATTTACACGTCCCACCAGGCGACCCCTGTCCGAATCTGCCAGCGCGATATCGTCAGCATACATGAGCAACCATGGAGGTTGCTCATGCGCATCTCTGATGCTGTTCGACACTTCGTCTAATATCACGCTGAACAGAAACGGACTAAGGACCGATCCCTGGTGCACGCCTACGGTAATGGGGAAGGGTGTGGTGTCGCCAACAGCGGTCCGAACTATGGAATCGGAATCACGGTACATATCCCGGACAATGTCAATATAGGCTTCTGGCACCCCTTTGGACCTCAGTGCCCACCAGATCATCACGCGAGGAACACAGTCGAAGGCCTTCTGCAGATCCAAAAACAGGAAATGCAGAGGCGTATTCTTCGTCCTGTATTTCTCCATGATGATCCTTAGGGCAAAAACAGGGTCCATGGTTCCATGCCCAGGACGAAACCCATATTGACATCCCGAGATAGTGCACTCCTGCCGGATCCGAAAGTCGATTATGCGCTCAAAGAGCTTCATGGTGTGGGACATTACCTTTATTCCGCGGTAGTTTTCGCACTCCTGCACCGATCCCTTACCTTTGAAGACTGGGGTAATAACACTCAGTCTCCATTGGCTCGGGATGTTTCCGGTGAGGAGTATGCGGTTAAAAAGGTTTGTTAAAATGCCCACACCACGAGGACCCATCGCCTTCCAGGCTTCGATGGGGACTCCATCGGTTCCGACAGCTTTCCGATTCCTCATGCGGCGAAGAGCCCTATGGACTTCTTCAGGCGTTATCGGTGGCACTAGTCCTTGATTCGGAGGGAGGTTCGGTGGCTGTACCTCTTTGTGTTGCTTATTCAGCAGCTCGTGGAAGTACGAGCGCCATCTCTCCTTCACCGCGAGGTCCTCGCATAACAGGTTACCGCCAGGATCCTTAACACAGCGGCACTTGGAAATGTCCTGTGCCGCTTTGATCCTGGAACGTGCCAACTTATAAATGAGCTTCTGCCCCTCAGACGAATCCAACTTATCGTACAACGATCGAAAGTGGTCTCGTCTGGCTCTGGCTACAGCTCTTTTGGTGGCTCGTTTTGCGGCCCTGTATGCGTCGCGATCTTCAGGTGATCTGGACGCATGCCACTTTTTGAAAAGGGTTTTCTTCACCGTAACCTCCCTCTGGACTGTGTCGTTCCACCACCAAGTCTCCTTGTCACACTTGCGTCCACCCGTAGACACACCCAGCACTGCCTTTGCCGCTTTAGTAATGGCTGCCTGGATCTTATCCCAGTGGCTCTGGACTAGTTCGCTCGCTCCGACACACATCTCGACGGATGCTGAAGCGAACTCCTGGGATTTGCCTTCATCAAGCAGCCACCATCTAATTTGGCGTCGACAGTGCTCAACGGGTTTGTCTTTGGGTTTTACGCAGAGATCCATGACAAGGAGACGGTGTTGTGCCGTGAGACTCTCTCCGGGTATGACCTTGCAGTTGGCTACTTTGCCGATGTGGTGTCTCCTGGTGAGTAGGTAGTCGATCTGGGTAGCATGCCTCCCGCTCTTGTAGGTGATTAAGTGTTCGGATTTCTTTTTGAAATACGTGTTCACGATGGCAAGATCGGCAGCCGCACACAATCGGAGGATGTCCTCCCCTTCTGCGTTGCGGCTTCCGTATCCGAAGCCACCGTGAACACGCTCAAATTCCTCCCACTTCTCACCCACATGACCGTTCAGATCACCACCCAAAACGACCCCCTGTGATAACGGGATGCCACGTAGCACATCCCCAATTTGGTCCCAAAACCTCATTCTGTCAGTGTCGCTACAACCAGCCTGTGGCGCGTAGGCACTTATCAAATGGGTCACAACCCCTTCGATAAGAACCGACACGACCATAAGCCGGTCGCTGAAGCGTTTCACCTCCAGAATATTGTTCTGGAACTCCTCGGAGAGCACTACAGCAACCCCGTTTTCCCCACCAGGAGCACCCGTATAGATCAGCTTGTAGCCATTCCCAATGAACCGGGATCTGCAGCCTTTCCACCGAGTCTCCTGCAAGAACGCCACGGCCACCCTCCGCCTGGAGAGTACTTCAGCCAACTCCCTTGCACGTCCAGTCATTTGCCTTACTATCGGTCAAAACTTGACATAAGCTCCATATATGTAATATCAAAATTCAATCGATGTTAAAGTTACAGGCAATCGAATGAATAGTAAGACAGGAGCCGACCATTAATGGACAATGGTTACCGTCCACTGTAGACATTTGTGACACCAAGGACAAAGCCAAAGTGTTGCCAACTTTTAAGCTAGGATAAGAGGATATGGGATAAGAGGCATGAAATGGACGGGATGGGATAGCACATTGGAATAGGGGGATTAAGGAAGATGGGAAGATTGGGAAAGTGGGTCATCGTAGCTCACTCGTCGTACGAAGCACAGATGAATTACATCTTAGCCTTAAATATGTAAGATATCTCATCGGTGACGGATCTACATTTTATATCAAAAGAAACTACTTGCAATCAGTAAAATTAGAATTAAATTTCATTACTATTATTCATATGTGTAATAAAAACTATATTTGTTATTGTAGTTACAAGAAATTTGCATAAAATTAAAAATAAACTAACTTAAATAAAACTAATTATAAATTAATACGAACTAAAATTAAACTAAAATATAAATATAACTAGACTTACAAAAAAAAAACAATCTATAAGTAAAAAATAGTCTCCAGGTCGCTGTCGGCGGGGAGAGTGCCCAAAATGCTGGCCGCATTTCCACGTTGGATGGCAACGCTGATAACGCATCAGCCCTAGGTGCAAGCCAGCTTTTTGGTCACGCGAGACCTCAATTAGACGCGTTGAGAGGTCTCGATAGAGGTGATGAGCTCCAGACCCCACGGCCCCAGGGTTTCAACCCCAAAAGCCACAAATATGTACCCATTAATATAATAGACACAGAATTAAATTAAATTTCAAGAACCGCGATAAGCTCTAAAAGCTTAAAAACAATTTTCTGTGTTCAGAGTTTCCTGTGTCAACTGTTATTCGAAATGAGTGCATTCCAGACATTACTAAAGGCGATTACCACATCGACCGCAACGATGCACCTATTGATAGAATTATCGAGGTTCTACAAAAAGAATATCCTCTTGCAAACCGCAAGGACTTCACTACTGCATTCTTCAGACACAAGTATGGAGTTATTAGTGTTAATGACGACGGACAGATGGGCAGGCTGTTAACTCGCCACTAGACCACACTGTTTCCTTTCTTTCCTATGTTGCATTATAAGGCACAGACGAACGAATTAAAGTCTAAACGGAGCCTGTGTGAACAAAAGCGTCAAATAAAGTGAAGCATCTTTTTAAAACTTGTATCTATAAAACTTAGGTAGTAAGTACCTATCCATCAGGAACGGCTTTATGCCACCGTAGGTTAATTCGAAAAATACCGCCCCCACCGAAGTTTAAGAAAACTTAAAGAAGCTATCTATCTAGCTTTCTTTTCCCAGAACCCTGTCTACTTATTCGTGTTGTATGTGCTTGTTGATTTTACTACTCATATATTTTCTAGATTCAAGTGATCGAATTGAAATATGTATTTAGGTGTTGTGGGTTGTTTTTTTCAGCTTTAGTATTTCAAGCGATTCTGCAGACATTTTTGCAGGCTTTTTTGTCGCTCCTAAATTTTACCACCGTAGGTCTACCGTGTCTACAGTCTCGAGCCGCTCCTGGTGAATATACATATTAAGATTTGGGTTTGTGTTATTAATAGGAATGTATCCACTGGATACTATTCCACCTTTATTCGTACTAATTGCGATTATTTAAGACTAAGATCTCTTAACACACTGTAGCGCGATCGGCTTCTTACTCAAAAAACGGCTTCCTTTACCGGTTAGCACGTTGGACTCGGTGAGCACGGGCTCGATCTATCTCTTTTGTTCGTCTTATAAGGTAGCCACATTTAAACTCATCATTTTATTTACATCAATAAAATTGAAGTTTCTGTCGTGTGAGGAATCGTCAGTCAGAATCTTTAATAAGTGATTGACTCGCTTATTAAAGAACATAGTTATGATGATAGCTTCCAAAGTTATGAGTTTTAGCGAACATTTACCAAGAAATTTAATTTTTGCTTTTGTCTATTTTTACTTTTGTTGTATGGCGATTAAGATATTCGCTATTGCTTACCACTTGTCACACAACTTTATAATTAGGAACTAGTCCGGGAGCTAACCACACGGCTATTATGCTATTCATTCGATAATTAGGCAGACCCATTGTCGCTGGGACGACGACGATAGGTCTTGTACAAAATTAGTGTGTACAGTTATTTGTTTGATACCACTAAAAGTACACTAAAGGTTAAAATGTTTGCGACCGTCTGAATAACAGGTATAGGTATACTACCTAATCTAATGGTACAAAATCAGCTAATTAGATTCCTGACTAGGGTCATATTGTAATAATAACAGCCCATAACCATCCCAGTGCTGGGTTTGAGCGTCCCATTTATATTCGGAACAGACACGATATTTTCTTTCATCGTCAGGCATGTGGTAATTATAATAATTTGCACACTAGCTCGGTGGTAGCTTGCCTAGCTGTGGCAGCTCAATTTTTAGCACACTCGAGGCCTAAACTCACAGGGTGTGTGTTCGAATCCTGACCAGAAAGCCTGCATCACTTATACTCTGATTTTCAATTACCTGGACTAAAATGACAGCTGCGGACGAACTTTTCATGTTGCAAGCTTGGAGCAACTCACCACTGGGAGTTGAACCCTGTAGAAATTCTGTAGGAATCAACTTACAGTGTACAGTTTTTGATTCGACTCACTTATTATTATTTATTTTTTCTATGAATAAGATATTTAAAAATAAATACCTTATTAATATTACCATCTAATCTAAAAAGATTAATAAGTAATTTAAATATAACCTAAATTAACTAAAAGTATTCATACTAAGAAACTGTCCATTAACACCTTTCTTATTGTCTCTATTAAGGCGAAGACAATTTGTTCATGTGTTCTTTATTAATAGCTAGCACATTATACTATACTTTTGTTTTGTTTATACCACTAGTTCAAATGGTTTTGTCCTTTTGAGCCTTCTCGTTATGTCCGTGTTGTCGAGGAGCTGGATCGCCTCGACATTCACGTGATGATGAAGCCGATGCTCGTGGGCTTCCGCGTACTTCCTAATAATGTTGTTGACAAACTCCACTTTCAGGTCCCGATGGAGGTCGCTCGATCTAACGTACCATGGCGCGTTTACAATTCCTTTCAGCACTTTATTTTGGAAGCGTTGTATGATTTCTAAATTACTTGGTTTGGTACAGCCCCACAACTGTACACCGTAGGTCCAGACTGGCATCAGGACTTGTTTATAAAGAAGCAGTTTGTTAGGTACGGACAACTTTGAATGTTTTCCAAGTAGCCAGTACATATTTCTATAGCGAGCTTCCAGTTCCTCGCGTTTCTTTTTGACGTGAGCTTTCCAGCGCAGTTTAGCGTCAAGTGTCATACCTAAGTACTTTGCCGTATTTTCATACGGTACTACGGTGTGATTTACGTATATCGGGTGATAATTTGCCATTTTGTTAGTGAAGTCAATGTGGATCGACTTGGCTTCGTTGAGCTTAATACGCCATTTTTTTGTCCAGTTGTAGATGGTATTAACTGCTTTTTGGACATTTTCCACAGCTTCTTCGTGGGTAACTCCAGTAGCCATGATAGCTGTGTCATCCGCGAAGGTAGCTAGGGTATTATTTTCTAGTTCTGGAATATCACTTGTGTATATTAGGTATAGGACCGGGCCTAACACACTACCTTGTGGTACTCCAGCTTTAATTTCTTTAAGATCCGAAAAGCAGTCTTCTTGTCGGACCCTGAACATTCTATTTGAGATATACGAGGCTAACAAATCTGAATACTGTTTAGGTAGCAGTTTTTTTAACTTGAAATTAAGACCTTCATGCCAGACGTTGTCAAATCTTGTGCCACATCTAAAAATACTGTAGAACAAACTTTCTTTTCTTCTAATGTTCTCTCAATAATGTTTGTGATTCTATGCACTTGGTCTATGGTTGAGTGTTTCTGTCTAAATCCAAATTGATAATCGGAGATTATTTTTCTCTCTTCTATTATTGGTTTCAGGCGGTGCAATAACAGTTTTTCAAATAGTTTAGACATTATTGGTAAGAGAGAAATTGGTCTATAAGATGTCGTGTCATGTGGAGATTTACCAGGTTTTTGTATCATGATCACTTCCGCAACTTTCCACAGACTTGGAACATGCTTTAGTCTAAAACTGGCATTGATAAGTGTAGTGAGTTTGACTACACCCTTCTTTAGAAGGCTGCGCAGAATTTCCCCGGTAATGAGATCGTAACCTGGAGCTTTCTTTTGGGCTAGTAGCTGTATTTCATTATGAACTTCTTTAGGAGTTACAAGTTTTATTTCCAACTCATCAGGTGCTAGGTGCCAAAATATATCTTCGTTATCCTTACCATCATTTGGTTGGAATATTTTTTCTAAATGTTGAGCAAATCTGTTGGCTTTCTGACTGTTATTGATAGCCCAGTTTCCGTTCTCTTCTCTAATAGGAGGAATTTGATTTATCGGTTTTTTGAGAGATTTTGCTACTTTCCATAATGAGTAATCTGTATTACGATCACTAGAGAGTTGACTAAGTTGAGATTGCATAGATTCATCATTGAATTTTTGTATTTCCCTACTTAGTCTTTTTGTGAGATTATTCAAAAGAGTTTTATCTGGCGGGTATCGTGATCTATGCCATTTTTGTCTCTGTTTCCTTTTTTGATTAATAAGATTAATAATTTCGTTTGGATAGTAAACACGCCTTGATTTTGTCTTAAATTCAGGTGTATTTTACCAGGCGCATTGTTGAATATTTGTTACAACGTAGTATATATAACTCAATGACCTGATAGGTTTAATATTAAAACTCGATATAATGTGATGTATAAGTACTTACATAAACTTCAAATGATACAGTAGCTGGTTGTTCAGTCAACGCCAGTACAAACGGCATTGAATTAAATTGATAGCATACCTTATGCGATAATGGCTAATGTAATTACAGGCCAACGAGCAAGCCTTTACCTACCGCCCGTTAAAGACATACATTATAATAATGAATAAACACACCGAACTGTACAATGTAACTTCAATTAGAACGTTCATGTTTGCAAGCCTATGATTGCTTCCTTTGTTGCAAACTGTAAGTAAGTTATCGACATACTAAAACGTAACCTCAACGTATCGGAGTGCAAGAGACGTAAGTCGCGGGCAGGTTTGCCGATGATCACTCCTCCCGCTTCCTACAACTGGGACCGGGGCTTGTCCAAGTCTAATTTGTACCTATACATACAAAAAATAGTTATATCTAAGACAAATGCAGCCATGGTAAAGTAAGATTAGAACTTAGACAATAGAATAGAATAGAAAACACTTTATTGTTCACCACATACACATAAAATAAACAATATACAGTATTTACATTAAAGAGTAAAAGTAGGAGCAATGGGCGGCCTTATCGCTTTAGAGCGATCTCTTCCAGACAACCCGAGGTCTGGATTTTATGAAATGGAATTTCAAGTGTATGACGGTGGTGTGCTAATTTAATTCACATATAAATAGGATATATAACTATCACACAATACGATAGATACGTAATAAATAAATATATCGTCGGCGTCAGTGCCGGACCTTATAATAACATTTTTTGATGTTACCTTTTTCGTCAATATTATGACATGTACCTGAAATAAATATGTAACAATTTTGACAAAAAAATAGTGTAATTTTTTTAAATTACATGTACGTAAATTAAGTAGGTACATGTAAAATGTATAAAAATATATATAAATTAAGTACAGTTATAATAAATTGATAATAAAACACATTTGTAAAATAGATAAAATAGAAATAGTAAATAAAAATAATATTAATAGGTACTTAGTCAAAAATATATAAGAAGAAAATAAAAAAAGAAAAGATTTCTGCCCCAACCAGAGACAGAAGAAAGGTATTTAAAAAAACTCGACGTATCGCCTTTATACCAGAGACCCTCTTAGGTACATCTTCAATTCCCCTCTCTTTGTTCTGGAAAAACATAAAGCCGAGACTACCCTTCGGATATGACATTACACGAGCAAATGTGCTTGATTTGCAGAGGAAGAAGCTGAGGGCCGGCTTCATTGAATTCTGTAAAAAAGTAGTAGGTAAATAATAAAAGTACCTAGTCAATAAATAACCCTGTAGGCAAATAGTTGATATTTGCCTACATTACACACTTTACATAACGCCATCAAGTGCATTATTTTAAAGTAATTTTGTCGTAGTTTTTGGCTTGTCAAACAAATGTGGTTACATATAAACAGATAGTTGTTAAAAATAAGTGTAAATAGAGTAAGAGAACATATTGAGACAATAGTATCTATCTAGCTAAAAAGTACAAACATGGTTTCATCACGATGTTTTTGACACTATTAGCACGTGGTAATTATAATAATATGCATATATATAAGTTAAAAAAACAGCGTAAGTAGTGCATGCTTTTGACCAGGATTTGATTGAACCACCAATGACCACGGATTAGTCCACAAATGATAAAAATGAACCATATTCATATTAATAGTAGATGAAAAGACAAACACACAGTGTATATCATCTTGCGCTTATGGGTAATATACCTTCAATAGATATTTTATTAACGGGAATGAATATGGGGAACTCTTATACTACAAAATGAGATAGGGGAGCGAAGTCACGTGGAGAGCTCTAGTAACTAACCCATCTTAGTTCTAACAAAGAGCGTGTACTTAGTTTTTTTTAGACTATCGTGTAAGTTAAGTAAAATCTAAAGGAAACAAAAAACATTGAGTGTGAAATATTTCATCCAAAGTAATCGAGGAAATTGCCTCGAACACATTTATTTCGCGAAGGTTCCGGTACATTTGTTCGAGGCAAATGGTAGCACTCACTCTTTCCTTGTAAATATTGGTTCACTAAAATTCACTCTATAGCAGAGAGCTAATAAAATCTTATTTATTAGCTCATTCCGTAACTTTCAGTGTTACCAGACCTTTGTCCAAGTTACTGGGGGAACCTATAACGGTGCAGGCTTAGTAGGTATCTACATTTTATTACATTTATCTGTTTAGACAAATATTGTATTTAATTCATTTATAATATTCCCCGTTCAAAATAACAACGTACAGCGTTACCAATTTCTAAAAAATAACATCACTCAATATCATCTTATAATATACGTTATAAATATACATGATTATAAAACATAAATTATTTTTAATTTTTGTTGCATTTCTCTACTTATAGTAGTCGCGATTTTTGGTGTTTTTGACTGTAGCTTCAGGTAATAATATTTTTGTTTGTTGGTAACCCAGCGCGTCAAGTTATCGTGAACGGGGAATATAACACTGTTAAGTAATAGAATAATATATAAGAAAGGACGAGTGTGTTATTCCGTTAGTACTATTAATTGTAGTAAAAGTTTTAAGTATAAAAATTAAACGGAATAGCGATAAACATCACGTACGCAACAAGTTACTGCCAGTAACTCCATAACAACTCTTTCTAGAAATGTTAACAAGACAAGCCAGTCTTTTCTTTTCATCCGTGCAGGAACGGAGAAAGAATACAATTTCCTGCGGCCTGGCGGCCTGTCGTAAGAGGCGACAAAACACACACAGCTAGGTGGTAAGGCATTTGCCCGACTGGATGGCTACCACCCCTGGTCTAAAGTATGTCGTCATAACAACCATGAGTTGTGTTCCGGCATTAGTAACCAGGTTCCAGTCTCCGTTAAGAGAGCAGCAGCGTATTGGTAGCACCTTTGGTGTTGCAGATGTCCATAGGCGATGGTAACCGCTTTCCATCAAGTGGGCCGTCTGCCTGTCTGATGGACTCCTGCAATATAAAAAAATCAGTATTACCAGTGATATAAATCATCAATCCGTAAATTTACAGCTAGTAACAATACCCGGGTGTGCTTTTCTCGTACTCGTGTGTACATTAGTCTTGGGCCATTTCCGCTCAGAGTGCTCAGTTTGGCCAACCCCACTCACTCATGCCGTTTAAATAAATACCGCACGTTTGCGCCATATAACTATTAACAACAGTTCACACTTTACTTTGCCTCGTCGAGATATTTATTGGACATCGTATAAATCTATTCGGCTTACTGCCGTTTTTTCACACACCAGATAAAAATTATCAGTCGAATAAACTATTACCTGAGCCAATTCAAAAGTGAAATCATTTAACTGTTTTATTTACGGAACTAACATTTTTAATTTTACCATGTCATACTTTAGTCTAACTTTTGATATGATGATTGAAAAATCGGCACTTAGGCTAAAATTTAATAAGTCTTCTTTATTGGTGTACAGCAGGGTAGCAGACGGTCCACCTGATGAAAAGCCGTTACCGTAGCCTATGGATGTTTACAATACCAGAGATATCACCACAGCTGGGGGCCCCCCCGAGAGCAAGAGAAAGTTCTAGAAAACCGTTGCGTACAAGAACGAAGTGGCTCACGCTTAGTAGAAAAAAGACGAAGTCACCATTCTGAACAGTTCCTCTAAACATTTCCCATTGTACAGTCGATCGAATAGGCAGAGAGACACGAAGTCTCTCCGAAGGCCAAGTCTATCTAATCAGTGAGGGATTGTCGACAATACGAACGTCTCGGCGTTGAATACTCTCCAGGAGATTAAGCTGGTAGGCGGGTGGCCTAACCCACAAGTATGAGCAGTACTCCATATATGATAGTGTTATCTTGTATGTCTTGGAAGACCACGGACCATAAAAATGGCCCGGACTTTTGGAGGGCTTGCGCGGGGCCATGGAAAGACCAGCACGTAGAGGCCCTTTGACAAATTCAATGTAAATGTGGCGTGACACTGACCGGCGATTATCCCTGTCTACACCATATAATGCACCCAAGGACAAGCCCCGGCCAGTGTAGGACTATTGTGGAAAATGAGGACAAAAAGTACCGGGCTATTGGGGTGAACTGCTAGTGGTACTGGGGGTCTGGGAATATGGGGACTATGGCGTCTGCCCGTCGCAATGTTCGGGGAACATGGAAAAATGAGCAGACGGTGACTCGCCACTCCCTGCATGGGCCCCAAAAAATGCCATAAAATGCAGGGGCAACATGGGTATGAGTGGCTAAGGGGTGTAGAGAGGTGGGCTGCAGGTTTACCTAAGCTACTTCCGACATTAGGCCATTTATCACTTCCACCCCTGGAGCTTGAGTCAGCTCTAGCGATCTCCACTCCGTGCCGGCTGGTTAAGGCAAGCACGGAGGTGGGGCCTCCCCGGACTGCCGCCAATGCGGCGCACCCGATACGGCGTTCCACACGCTTGTTGAGTGCGCTGCATGGACGCCTCAGCGTTTCGAGCTCGAGACACACGTAGGAGCCGTCCGATCGCTTGGCGACTTGGTAACGGCCATGTTGCACAGCGACGACCGCTGGGAGTCTGCGGTTACTTTCTGTGAGGCAGTAATGTCTCTCAAAGAGGCCGCAGAAAGGGACAGGGAGCGAAGTCCTGCAGCGCGTGCTAATGTCTCCACCCGAGGTCGCCGGCCTTCAGCTGGCATCCGGAGAGGCAGGTACGTGCTAGCGTTCCCGCCCCCGGTGGATGCGCCCCGTTTCCTAGTGACGGCCCTGAGAGTGCGTAAACCGGTTAGCATTTTCCCTCCCTCAAAAAAAAAAAAAAAAAGCACGGAGGTGGGGGCCTTGCCTTGGCCCCCGGAGTCGGGTACGAGGTGTCGCTACTCACCTAAGGCTTCGCCACAAAGCCCCCCTGCCGGAATATAGTGTTATTATTGTTAATGATTAAATATTGATAGATAACGCATGTCTATACACTAATGTAGCTGATCGTTAAAAGCATTATTTGTATCGCCATAAATAAGAACCTTTTGGATACAATCAATAACTATAACATTATTCCAGACACAGCCCGAGCGTTAGATATTGATTGTTAAAGACCTTAAATATTGACAAATAATATGCACATCTAGCTATTCGTTAACAGGGTTACAGGTGACACATTTGGCAACAGTAAATAATTTTAACATTAGCCCAGATGGAGCCCGCGTTGTATATTACCCATATAATAACACAAGCGGAACTTGTTTAATTTGGGGATATATGTACGTACGTGTTTTTCAGCCAATTTTTATTTATTTTATTTATATTGCTATCGCATAAAATGAAATAACTTTCGCCTCGTTTTCCTTTATTACCATTATGTATTGGACAACAAAAACTATTGCACGAAGTCAAACATTATTATCTTGTATAAACTTTGAAGCTTATCTAAAAATGTTCGCGTGCTTAGAAGCGTGTTAGTATAGCAAACTTGGCGGGCTAATGGGCTATTAACTTGGGCTGGCAAACACGCGGATTGTTTTCAATCGTGCTATGGAAATAGTGTGCCGTGGTAAAGCGGCAAGTCAAACGGCCACACCCAAAGCGCTTAAACTAAATGATAAATTTAGAAACAATAAAAAATTTTAGAGCACACCGTTGAAAATCCGAACTTCTTACGCTTATCTAGATGCCTTTACAATCCAACAACCCCGTGCCGTAAGTAAATTGCAAGACAATACTTTTTACGTGTCTGAACATCTGAGGATAAACAATAATGTTAGAATTCTTTAAGAAAGTATGAGCAAATGTATTCCCCCTCTTCCACTTGCGTTAGTGTTTGTGAATGAGATCAAATGCGACTTAACTAAAGCGTTAAAAAATAAAGCGTTAACCATTTGCTACCTTAGTCATCATTATTAGCATGAGTATCTCAAATTATTTTCTAAGTTTTCGCGTCTAGTATACAGAATAAAACTACGTTTTAACGGTTTTAAGAGCGGTAATTCATTTGATTTTCATCAAAACAATCAACATAAAAATCAAATAAATAGCCATACCACGCTTAAAACCGTTAAAACGTAGTTTTATTAAGCATGAGTATCTGTTAATATTTAACAACATTAACAATGTCGTATTTCAAATAACGCATTAAGCTCTTGGCGAAATCTGCATGGCACAGTTACTAACACTAACATTATCCCAGGCATTGCAGAGACATAAGAAATAACGCTTTACATTAAAGTAATATACATTCCAAATTTCGCAAGTTTACAAATAGGTATGCTTTGTTATAGATTGTCTACACTAAATTACGGCCGCTCTGTGAATCCCAACGAGGGTAAATTTTACGGTGTTCGCCTTACCGAGGCTCTGATACGTAGATAAAGAATATTCTGTACATTAATGAAAATTGTTAATAGATTGTCATTCCCACAGTTTATTGCTTTTTTCGTATTATGAATTTATTCGTTACCTAAAAATTTTAAATGCCTAATCTGGCTATATATACTGCTTATGTCCAAAATATATTAGTATTGTCAACATCCAAATAGGACCTTAGATGGTGACCAATTTCTAAGAATTTTCGTGAGAATTAAAAAAAAAATCTTACTCCCGTATCCACACAATTAATGCTAATACTAGAAAAATCACATGAAAACTCTTTAAAATAAAAATAAGAAAGAGGAAACATTTATCATCATTTATTAATGCCGAAGTCTCATGTCGAATAAGTTCTTAAGGGATTATAGCTAAAATAGCATACAGCTAAATTAGGTTTTCTTAATTGCTTCTTTAAATAAATCCGTACTAAGGCCCAAGGTAAAGTAATATTATTAAAAGTAATATTATTATAAAATATGAAAGTCTACTATTGAGTCTATTGCCAACCTAAGAATAATGAATATTCGTGCGTATCATACTTTTCCATTGCCAATAGTAAAAACATAATAAATTATAGAAACCAGCTGTCAATTAGTGACTACCCTAGAGACTAATAATTAAAAGAAATTGAATTATGTTTTATTTTCATTTAATTGTTCAACCCTGTCGTTACTTTACAGATAATAACAACTCGTGAATTTATAATTGCATGACGTGTGCGCGGTATTTATAGTACTGGCAATTATTTGTACAGCAAATCGTTGAAACTTGTAAAATAGGGTTTTTAAATTGAATCACTGATTGATTTTCAGCCACCTTATTATTGGAAGAACTTGCTGATATATTATAATGTAAGTAGTTGAACTATATGTTACGTATACCACCATCGCGATTATCATCTCAATTCACTTCTGGGAGGTTCTGGAAGAGATTGCGTTTTAGGAATAAGACCGCCCTTTCTGCACAATTAGATATAATTTTAGTCTGTAAGTATATTTTTGTATTGGTGTACAATAAAGCGTTATCTATCTGTCTATATTCTAACTGAATTTTTGTCTTGCTTGTTCTTTCAGTTGATTTTTTAATGGATAAGTTAGGGGCTGGTAATGTTGTCTAGAAGCTTAAAGTGTTTGAAACTTATCATCACAGATTCTTGATTCCTATGGCATAAATTCAAATCTAACACTACCGTACTTCTTAGGCATAGATGATACACTATATACATAAGATGCTCAAGTATTTCAATCACACTCAATAGATTGTTGAAATTGTATACGGTATATCTTATACCTACTAATATATTTAGCTGAAGACTTTGTTTGTTTACTTGAACGCGCTAATCTCAGGAACTACTGGTCTGATTTCAAACATTCTTTCAGTGTTAGATAGTCCATTTATCGAAAAAGGCTATATATCATCACGCTAAGACCAATAAGAGCGGAGCACCAATGAAGAATGTTTCAAAATCGGGGGTCTTGTTATTTAACTTACTTTTTTTTAACTATTCCATGGGGACGAAGTCGCGGGCAGATGCTAGTATTCTAGAAATCTAAATACACTAAAAGTTTATGAATTAAATCGCACTCTTGATTATCAGAGAGCTGGTGTCTACGTATGACAACAAATCAGAATAGTCCAGGGGCTCAATTCTGCTATTTCAATATCTGGCGTTACGCAGATATTCAGATGACAATTACATTGCGATAGTGCCAAAAACTCGTCTTCTAATAAATCCACAATAACTTCACGATGTTGTCGCCTCAGAATAATAGTCGAAAAAATTGGAAAAGCCACCAAAAAATTTAAACATTACTTCGTGGTTTTTCGAGGTAGAGTCACGTGCTACGGGCACACTATTGGAGTTAAGAGACTACCAAAATCAAGCAAAACTACAATTGAGATGATAGTTTCCGGCGATTTTGACGAGATAAGTAGTAAAAGTTGAATTAGCTTGTCCTCCGGACGCCTTGCTCATAGAAGATAGTGACTAGCGTTTAGTATTAAGCATTTATTAGTGTTTCTCCATTATGTTAGTTTAAAATATAAATATAATAAAAATACTCATAATTCTGATCTACGTCAATAACATTCAATGCTATTCCTAAATCGTTTGTTAAATTTAATTTATCTATATTTAATTGATGCGTAATACAAAATAGAATAATGTAAGCTCCCGCATTTGTCTTCTCAGCGGGATGTTATACCATTTATTTATGGCTTACCAAAACATTTACCCTATTATTGTTATGTTGTTATGGCTGTATTAAAAGGCTATAAAATTTATGACGCTTGCTGATTCTGTGCCATTTGAGATTAGACGTTATTGGTGTAAAAACAAGGTGTGTTTTCAGTTATTTATGTTGAATTTTGCAGGGTAGGATGACAAACGCGAAACGGCGCGTCCCCCTCGATTATGTCGCGAGGAGGCGAGAAGTCTCCACGCCGTCGAGTCAGCATATTGTTCGCCTGTTCCAAGGGGCCAAGGGACAATGATAAAGGGGTAACATGAATGGTTGTTACGTGACAAATTGATTGTGATTTGGTGTTGTACCACATTGAAAGCGAAATTAATTATATGAATTGACTTTTTTCGACAGTGTAAAAAGGTTTGTTTACTTGGTTCTGTACTAGATGGTGCTAGGTGTTCGTGAATCAAAGATTTCAACCAACATACAAATATACACTTTGTCCCAAGTTATTAAAGCTAGGATTAGTATAGGCATGAAATTGGCACTGATAAACCCTTGTAGAACTTTATTGTGTATTATCGGGTTTTTATATGTTACGATATATTAATTTGTCTTATTAAGTACCTATTGGCTAAAAAATTTACATTATTTGTATGGAATTTAAGACAAATATTAAGGTAATTAATAATAGGTAAAATTCATGCATAGTAGAAAATGTATAGAAACTCGAAATACGTGCACTTTAAACAATGATTAATTAAAAGCAAATGCTTGAACTATATTTATAAAAATCACGATAAAGTTGAATAAGACGCTCTCCTTCAAAAGCTGGTTTTAGGTACTAATTGAGCAGTGGTTAGAGAGAAACAATTAATGTTTCAACTTACTGAAAAAACTGAACGCATATTATAAGATGGCATGGTATAAGTATAAGGAAGGCAAACAACCTGGGCTATAATAATTTACGTTCAAGTATTTAGTGGCAAATGTTAAAGGCAGTGTAGCTGTCTTGGCAGAACCGTTGGCAGTCGGAGCCTGATGTTTACGACGGTACTTAAGTGAAATAAATAATTCGCTACCCCACTAGTGTCAGTGTTTTGCAGAGAAACTGCGTACTGTATAATTTTTGAAAGATCCTCACAACAAGTAATAAATTAAACAAGCCTTGAGACGGTGGCCTGATGCGGTAGTGTAGTTTATACAATTATATACTAATTTGCATACGAGTCATCTATTATTATTGTTACGTACGAGCGGGGGTACGCTCTTATGGATTGGAAGAAATCACCACTTTTTAATTTAAAAGCTTTTATTGACTTACACAGCCGCACGCAGTACCAGAGAGGTACTGCGTGCGGCTGTACCTCTCTGCAGGGTTGCCCCTATACGCACGACCAACGATGCACAGTCCCGACGATAAGTTGTTACACCCTCAATACCGTCGCCGATAGTGCGTAGACTACCTCCGATATTATCACTTCTGGTTCCTCTCTCGAACTACGCTACACACCTCCTTCGCGTATCGGTCCACTAAACTAATCACTAAATTCACCACTTAATTCGTCTCTGTCTTCTATTAATTTTCTCTTCCAACTCTTTAGTATTGCACTTGTCGCTTCACCGTCTTGGACTGAACTCAACTCTAAACTGCCCCGGTAGGCGCGCCTTACACTGTTTATATACCCGGAAGAATTTTCTAGAACCCATCTATCTATCTCTGTCTCTTCCTTCCCGAAACTTCTGTTCGGGAACTTTCGTTCATCGTCTATTTCTTTCTAAATATATCCGTCCTTGTCTTTTCCTTCTACATTGTTCTGGTTTTTTCTAAAAGTTCTAAAACTAACTAGATGGTTCTACCATCATTCGCCACACTATATTCAGCCGTTGTATAAAGCCATATTTGGCATCTATCAAACTGATTTTAGTATTTTAGTGTATTATTAATGATAATACGATTAAAAATTGCAATCCGATATAGGAAGTCACGCATTACCAAATCGATTGAAATAAAAAGAAGTACCTATTATTTAAAAAAAATAAATAGGTTTTGTTGCTTTTATATCTTTTATACATACATACATACATACATAACTTCACGCCAGGTCCCTTGCGGGGTAGGCACGAACAACAGAGCGCCATTTAGGCTTATTCTTACACACCTCACTTGCTTCTTTGACATTCATAGTTCTTGTCATGCACGCTCGTCTGTTCTTAAGGCTCCTGACATCACCTTCTGCTAGTACATGATCAATTTGATCATGGAAGGTGTGTCGTGGCCTTCCGCGACTTCTGCATCCATCCACTTTTGCATTGTATATCTGTTTAGTCATTCTTTCATCATACATTCTTTCCACATGCCCGAACCACCGGAGCATTCCTTTCCTTACCTTCACCCCGACACTCTCTTTCAGACCAACTCTCTTTCTTACTTCGGTATTACGAACGCGGTCCGCGAGCGTCACTCCACAGATTTTGCGCAGTGCTCGCATCTCGACCGCGTTTACTCTACTTTCGTGCTCTCTATTCCATACCCAACTCTCGCTTCCATACGTGAGCGTAGGTACCAGCACCGCGTTGTGTATGGCAAGCTGGGCCTTCTGGCTGAGGTTCTTAGCGCCTAGAAGTTTACCTAACGCTCCATTCACACTATTCCCCAAATTCACTCTTCTTTCTATATCAGCGGTGTACCTTCCATCCCTGCTAAAAGCACATCCGAGATATACAAACTCATTCACTTGTTCCAGCATAACATCATCGACCATTATCCTTGCATTCGTTCTGGTTGTTTCTCTTTCAAACACCATCACCTTTGTTTTCTTCGCATTCAAACGTAAGCCTCTCGCCTGACAGTCATCTTTCATCATTGTGACTAGTGTTTGCAGTTCTGATGGCGATTCGGCTAAAAGCACGGCATCATCCGCATAAAGCAAGCTGCTAACAACTAGATCACCCATCCGCACCCCAACATCCATCAATCTTAATCTCTGGAGACAATTGTCCAGATATAGGATGAACAGCAAAGCCGACAGCACGCAGCCCTGCCGGACGCCAATATTGACGTCAAACCAGGGCGACAGGCTGCCGTCCACCCGCACGCATGCCATACAGTCCTCGTAAGTGGACTGCACAGCACGCAGCAATTGGCCATTGATCCCATATCCGGGCAATATGTCCCAGAGGTCCTTCCGCACAACCCTGTCAAATGCTTTCTCTAGATCCACAAAACCGCAGAAAACCTTCCGGCCCAATGCCAGCTGCTTCTCCACGATATTGCGGAGCGAGAAAACTTGATCCATACATCCCCTTCCATTTCTGAAGCCCCCTTGTGCATCCCACAGTAATCCATCGGATACCACTCTCATTCTCCTTTCAATAATCTTCGCATATACTTTAGATGCTGTGCTGATCAAACTGATGGCCCTGTAGCTGGCGCACTCCATACGTGACCCCTTGCCTTTATACAAGGGCACGATGACAGCGCGCCTCCAGTCCTTGGGAACCTTTCCCGTCCTCCAGCACAAGTTGCATAAGGACAGGAAAGCGTCCCGGACGCAGGTTCCACCATATTTGATCATCTCAGCAGACACACTATCGATTCCTGCTGCCTTTCCATTTTTCAGACTTCTTATCGACCATTCGATCTCTTCCAAAGTGATCTCGGATGCTGACTCCTCGAAGTCGGTCACAGACTCAGTCGTGGTGCCAGCATCCGAAATATTATCATACATTTCTCTAAAATATTCACTCCATCGCGCTAAAACCTCTTGTGGGTTAGCAAGAATGTCCCCTGCTTTAGATTTTATTCTTTCCATTCTGGAAGCTGACGAACAACCCCGAGACTTCTTAACCTCTCTCCAAAAGAGTTTGGTATTCGCCTCGAAGTTCTCCGTCAGCTTCTCTTCTTCTTTCAATTTTATTCTTTCACGCTTCTCTTTCACTAAAGCTTTGGTTTCATTCTTGCAGAGGCGATAAATTTCTTTCTTCATCTCTTTCATACTGTCATTCTGATGCAAAGATGCAATATAATCCAGCCAGGCTTTTCTCTTTCTCTCTACGCTAGATTTAACATCTGCGTCCCACCATTCGTCACCTTTCGTTGTTATATGCCTCTTTGCGCATCTACATGCTTCTTTTGCGCTTTCCACTATACTTTCCTTCATACTATCCCAGTCATTATCCACATCTAAGTCGGAGAAGTCCGCCTTTGCAAGCCTTTCTTCGACTAGGCGCGCATACATACTCCTTACACTAACATCTTCCAATTTTTCACATTTTATTCTTTCAAGCTCCCCGAAATTGGTACGCTCTCGCCTGTGCCTCCACTTCTTGAAAAGGCCCACAAACCGGCTTATCACCAGGTAGTGGTCCGTTCCAAGAGTGGGGCCTCTGTAGGCTCTTGTATCCGTTATTGTGTTTCGGAGGCGACTATCTATTAAAATCAGATCAATCATACTTTTCTGTTCATTCACTCTCCATGTATACGTGTGAATATCCTTATGATGGAATAAGGTGTTCGACACAAGCAAGTTTCTTTCCATGCATACGTCTATGATTGGCTTACCAGCCTCGTTCGCTCTCATGTCGCCATAGGGTCCAAGGACAGCCTCAAAGCCGTCTCGTTTGGTCCCCACCCAGCCATTAAGATCACCACACATAATTAGTCTTTCGTTCCCTTCAGCCAGATCCAGAATTTCTCTCACAGACTCCCAAAACTTTTCGAGTTCTTGGGGATCCGCTGAGCTTACGGGAGCATAAGCTGCGACCAGAAAAACTCGCGTGATCCCCAGCTTTAGACGGACCCAAAGAAGTCTCGGGTTCACCAGACAATAGTCTTTCACTCCAGACACAAAGCGGGATGAAAGTACGACGCCTACCCCCCCACTTGCACGCTCGTCCAGGTCCACGCCGGACCACAGAGCAAGCATGCCACCGGGGAGGTCATCGACGTCACACCCCTTCCGCTTTGTCTCTGTCAGACATAAGGCATCCAGGCTTCTCTCATTCATTATATCAATCATTTCGTCCATCTTATCTTTCATTCCACCTCTCACATTCCACGTGCCTATACGGCACTCTGCTCCTCTCGACCCGCCAGGTTTGGCGCTGCGTGAAGGGTGGCGGCCCCCTTCGCCGCATGCGCGAGAGTTCACACCGACGGGGGCGCATCGGTGAGCGTCGCCTGCGGGGGACGCCCTATCATGCACTGCACTCGGGTGAATCTCGGTCAGAATTGTGGCCCTCTGGGCCAGCGGGGATCGCGACGTGCACGCTTCTGACATGACCCATGATCTTTTAAATGTAGAAAATATGCATACATTAATTACGATTTATGTAAAACTATTCGTTTATACCTCAGTATCCAGGTCACGTCACTAATATTTAAGAAAAAAAAGTCTTGAAAACAAAACGTTGTCATGTGTTACATTTCTAAATAAATAAGCTAATTATTGTGTTTTAATTTGATATAAATTATTTTGATACAGTTACAAAGTTAGTTCGTCAGTATTTATATATAAAATTCAAATGTGGCTTTTTAGGGAACTGTATTATAGGTATGTGGCAGATGCAAGTGAGAAGCGATCAGTCTTTATAATACACCTAGTGAAATAAAAGTATATAACGGTAGCTACGGGAACAAAAGCATCAAATGAAGTGAAGATTTTTTTACTTGTATGCGTAAACTTATGTAGTATAGACACACGGAGTTTGCGTCAGTGCGGTTAATAGTAATTATATCTATTAGAAACGATTCAACCTTTATCCGTAAAAAATCGTTTATTTAATATTAAGTTCTCGTAAAGCAATGCTGTACGGTTGGCTTCCTACACCAAAATCGACTTTCTATAGCTGGTTTCACTTTGAGATATCGGGTCTACCTGTTTTGCTGAGGTTGTTAGATAGAGGAAGATTAGATACAAACCTAATCTTATATAAGGCCATTGATTGAAAGTTGTCTTTACAATTATGGTAATGTATTGTTACAAAGACCGCACATGTGGCATGTTGTAAAACCGATTTTTTTTATTACTTCGTGTTTAAATTTTAAAAACATCTATTGTTATCGTGCTTATTTTAAGACTGTAATTAGTGTCGAACGACTTAATCCTTGTTTTTATTGCATTGCGTCGAAGCTTGCCAGATGTGCAAATTACTATTTCTCGGAAATTCAGTGAGGCAGTCATTCGACGACTACGATACGATTAAGACGTGTAGTACTTTCGATTAGCGACATAGTGACGGACTTTGCGCCTGTTGAATTGCAATGAATCGTGCAGTGTGAACTGGTTGCATCCAGTTTTATTTTGTATTTGTTTTATACGTGTTCGTACAGTTTTAATAAACTCTTTAGTAATTCCAACGGCATTTATTTTAATTCGAGTCCTGTAGCTCGTAACAGTATAGTATTATTTTTTTAGTAAATTAATGAGCATTTTAATATGTGACTAATAACAGGTCAATATAGTGAAAAAATTGCAAAATTTTCTTGTGCATAACATCAATTGCTCATTAAATCGATGCATTAATTAACCTGTATCATATAAGCATAAAAGTTGCTATCGTTCGTATGTTTATAGTTATAGTCTTTGTTAGATCCGAAACCTTATACTAAGAAAATACTCAAAATAGAAATAAACTCCCATACTTATAGAAAACAAATCGTCAGTTTGTTATTATTATATTGCTAGTAATTTCACGCGGTGAAGTGTGATTTTTCACGTTTTCTCCCGAGAAGCTAACGTGACCTGGAGCGGGCTCCATTTATGATCGGTTGTACCGAAATGGCCGACAAATGGCGGCCAAATGAGAGGCTACACTCGCCGATACCGTCCGCTGCTCCTTTCGACTGCCCGCTTTTTAAAAGCCAACAAGCAACCGTACCGAACAGGATGCGTTACCTGTCTGCTTATGTTACACATGTGTTGTATAGCGACTGGTTTAAACGAGCAGTGGATGGGCAGCGTGGCAAGTTGGCTCGTATGTGTCCGAGATAGAGGTGGCCCGAGGCACATTTGATTATACGTTGAGAGAGGGCTAATCGCGCTCGACGGGCGAACACCTCGAGATCAAACACGAGTCGCGCCGCCAGATATTTTTGTTTCTATTAAACAACACCCGACGTAATAATGTTTAACAATCGTGCAGCGATAATTTGAACACAGATTACTATGGAGTGGTATTTAGTATCTACTCGATTAATAATTCCTATATAGTTGTTTATAATTTTACAAATACACGATACATTTAGTTATCTATTTGTCATCGTTAAGAAGTAAAATCGAGGGTGAAAGGCGACATTTTGCGCCAAACTTGACATGTTGGGCTTTCTTCGTGTTAATGTTTCAAACTTAAAGAAATATAATGAACCTGGTTTCCAGGTAAAATCTATGGATATTCTTCTTTTTCAAGTATAATACAAATATTATTTATGTTTTTATTGTATTTCACATCTCTGTATTTTAGATTACAAATTAAATTTTCCTAGTGAACGATATATTTTTTAGATATATACTAAAAAAATAACTAAATCTGCATGTAAGTTATATTATTGTGTATCATTAGTATAAAAATAGTATAAACATTTCCTACGGAAAAATTTATGCCATAAAATTTATTGCACGGCCAATTGACAACAATTAAACAATTGTTTAACAAATATTGAGTAATTTCTTTATTTCGAACTTTTTCTGCAATTACCTGCAGGGTTTTCCGTAGATACATAAATTCAATGCAACTTATACTATTTATTGGTTGTGTTTAAATAAACGACTTTAATAAAAGTTCGCATTTATTTTGTCTTATGTTGAATGAAATGAAAATCGATGAAAAGGCGCTTACTCTACAATAATTTTATTCACGCGTTTTGTTTCTCCCTTCCCGTTAAATACATAGGTTTGTTGAAAGAAAATCTCTTTTAGGGTTAAACTCACCTTTGTATATCAGTACCATTTATATTAATGTAATGTTTTGGTACAATAAAAAATAATAAACGTATTAGCCACTCTACGCAACTCCTTGGTCCACTTGTACAGATAAGTGGTCATCTGAGAGGATCTTGGATTGTTATTAAATATTTGTGTTGTGGTGCAATTAGCGAGCGGCAGCTCACCGGCTAATTTATCGGCCGAGTGTAGCTGCACTACATGTTAACAGACTCGGTGATTATGCACATTTGTCCCATCAGCATCCGACATTTAACTACAAAGTAATTTTCTTTTTAACGAGGCTAGAGGTGATTATACTATACGAATGAGTGCGCTGTTTGCAATTATAAAAGCAATATTTTGCATTTTTATCTGTGGATTTTAAATCCTCTGATCTTTTTATGACCGCAATGTGAGCTGGTTGCTTATAACAAGTTAAAAAGCGGTATCCATTACTACTTGGATGTTTAAAAGGTATCTAAGTACTGTCCAAATTTTCAATCAATACATTGACTGAACATTTTTATTATGGTGACGATTTTAAACCAAGATAATTAAAATAATTTAACAGCAGGTTTAAAGAAATATAAATAAATCCGATTAAAAGTCTAAATTTGCTTGTTTTTTCAAGTAAAATGGTTTAAAGTTTATTTTGAATATTATACATGAAAATTCAAAATATTTGGTATAATAATCTATCTATACTAATCTATATTATCTATACTATAATATCATAAATTGGAAAGTTTCGATGGCGGATCACGTTAGAACGACTGAACAAAACTGGATAAAATTTGGCACAGAAATAATCTATAGTCTGAAATAGCGCATATGCTACTATTATCCCGGAAAAATATACGGTTCCCGTGGGATAATATTAACGCAAACGAAGCCGCGGGCAAAGCTAGTTAGTTATAAACAAGAAAAAATATCCGAAACAAAAGTTTACTAAAGCTACGTTTACTTAAACAGGAACATAAAGTGTAGGAAAGGTCAGCCCTAACTCGTATTGTCGATCGAGAAATTTAACGCCTCGATCCATATATCCCTCGCAAAGTTAGCACCGAGCTACATAAATAAAAGTGCTAAACGCTAGCTTATTGTCTATTAAGAATTAGTTTTGTGTGTGCCCGGTTGAGGCGGCGCGGGCGCACAAATGCACAATGGGCCGGCGCGGCACAAAGCGGCGATGCTTATCATACCCCGGGCATTAATACGCAACGGGCACGCCCCGGCCACGAAATACTAGATCCGTTTATGTTGTGATACGTTGTTATGCTCTTTATTTTCACGCCACATTAATATATCGTTATGAGACCTTTCAGTTCGTACAGAACTGAGACCTTTAAATTCAATAAGTTGTTTTGTGTTGTGCAATGAAAAAAAATGTTTGTAGTTCTATTTTGTACATGAAATAATAATCTGAATTCGTTTTCAATAAACTAATATTACCAGTTTAAATTTCGAATTTCAGCTGTTGGAGTCCCGGAGTAGAGCCCTGATACCTAAAAGTTAAAACGATTTTTAAAACACCGCGATTCTGTCGATAGCAAGAATTTCTTAGTATATTAGTCTACTACTTTTTGGTTTAGAAAAATGTTACCTTATTTATCTTCTTTCTATGTAAATTAATCTACAATTCTGCATCCATAAATTCAGTTTGTGATTTTAAAATAAAAGCCAAAATACAATTTAAAACTACTAAAAATAGGTATAAATTATTTACAAAGTGACTAATCCTAAATAACATTTTTAGGATTTTTATATGTCGAAAGTTTGTCTGGAATATACTCCGAAATGAGTTGATGGAACGCATTAAAATTTTAAATAATTAAAACATGATTTAAGTTAAATTTATTTGTATGATGTATGTCAATATTTTGCAGCTTTGAAAATACATAAACACAATAATTTAAGTTCTGCTGTACGAAGTAATAGGCACAGCTAGTTGAAAATAAACTTACTACTAGAGCCCGCTTACACGCTCACCAAGGTTTTAACAAAGATCATTATGAAGTCTTTAGAATTTCGCTAACGCCAATCCCCGCGTAAACAAAGTGGTAAATAGAGTCTGCACAGGTTATTAAATAGGATCATTAATTACCAGGGGTAACTAAGTCCCCTGCGTCTTTGCCTTTAAAAACATACAACTTTATTTACTAAAGTTCTTTAATACAGTTTGATGTCCAAGGGACATCAGCTGCAATGCGAGGAATGGTCAAATAGCAGTCGTTACCTACATAATATTTGCAGAACCTTGCCAATTACTAATTTACCGTGTAAATAATGCTTACGTCTGGTAATTTTCAACGCAGGTGCATGCCAATGTCCGATATCATTAGGCATATTAGGGTTGTTCTTATCCGTAATCGCAGAACATTCGACATTCATATCCGCAGCAATCGATGTGCTATTTTCGAGAATGCGAATATTGCAAGTGACGATAAACAACTGCAGCCAGGGTCGGCGACATTTTATTTTTACAATTCTTTCAATTACTATAAAATTATAACTTTTCAAGTGTTCTTTCAATTTGATCGACAAATTAATTTTAGTTACACTAATTAATGATCAATCTATGAACTTTTACAAACCATACTGCAAAGTGAATAATGCGAGATATAATTTATAACTGAGTACTATCCGCATATAACACCTATCATAACATGTCATGATTACCCGCTTAAAGTTGTATTTCAATCAAAATTACTAATATTGTAAACTAATGGTGCCCGGGTTTTTTTTTCGCGAGGGATTTACATTTATTGGTTTGTTTTAGCCAGTTTAAGCTTATGCTATGTGCTATTCTGATGTATAAACTACTACTTCTGCCCGCGACTTCGTCAGCGTGGAATAGTTAAAAAAATCCCCCCGATTTTGAAACATTTTTCATTGGTGCTCCGCTCCTTCCTCGATAAATGGGCTATTTAACACTGAATGATTTTTTTAAATCAGACCAGTAGTTCCCGTGATTAGCGCGTTCAAGCAAACAAATAAACTCTTCAGCTTTATGTATTAGTATAAGACATATCCGTTCTGTAGGTTTCGTATGAAAAATTAACAAACATCTAACCTGACTACCCTTACAAATTGTGTAATGTTAAATGCGGATATTGTCAGGTGTAAGTAAAATCTCTAGTTATTTACACCTGGAGCGGTAATTTCGATCAGATCCAAATCGAGAACATTTAGGTAAATTAATTAATCATTTAACAGCAGATGGACGATGGTTTATTCTAAAATTGTTGTTAAACTATGGTGGTTGTTGTTCTTTTATTCATGTTCTGTTATATCCGGTCTGTAGGTTTTGTATGAAAAATTGCCATTCAAATTAGATATTTTTTACTAGATTTAACAATAATACCTAACATGCTTTTGTCAAACTATTGAATGAATACACACACCAACATCTTCCAAGAATTTGAAACAATAAATTTGTAAGTGATACCACAAAACTTCTGTGTGCAAGAAAAAACCTCCGAAAGTAATAATTATTTGATAATTCACCTATGATATAATACACTGCTGAGTGTGAAGGAAATTTTATTATACAAAGCTTTACCAAAGCAACAATGAATACAACGCATTTTTTAACATTCGTTTTTGATGGGGAAGCAATAAAATGAAATCACACACCTGTGCAACGGCGAGCAGTTTATGAGTTTATGGCATTACACCTTTCGGTTTCGAATAGACCCCCGCTGGTAATTGCTTCATGAAAGCCTCGTAAACGCACCGCTTGTATTACAAAAAACATTCGAGTCTAATAATTAGATACAAATGAATAAATTACATTATGACCCCTTACATAATTATTACAATAAAATTATTTATTACATAAACTATTATCCGTTCTGGAACATAGAAATAATACAATTTCCTGCGGCCGGGCGGCCTCTCATAAGACGAAACAACCCACAGTCAGAAAGCACATTTGCCCGTCTGGATGGCTACCGCCCCTGGTCTAGAGTGCGCTGTCATAACAACCTTGAGTTGTGTTCTGGCATTAGTGTACAGGTTCCAGTCTCCCTTTACAGAGCGGCAGCACACCGGTAGCACCTTCAGCGTTTGAAATGACCATAGGCGATGATCTTATCTACCGAACTCATGAAATATAATAAGAAAATGAAATCTGTCCCGTGGCACGGTATACAAACTAGTGAATCATTTCGGCGAGTTACTAACTTCCGTTTCGTATAGCTTGCGATTCATTCGCTTGCCTTACCATCGGTTCAATTTTGACATTGCTTTTATGAAGCTATATGTCAATTTTAAACCAATAGTGAGGCAAATGAATGGTCGGTAAGATATAGGAACCGGCCATTATTGTGTTAATTAATCCTTAAGAATAACAGAAAAGGTGTCGAAGAAAAAAATGTGATCACTTTTACAAACAAACTTGAAAAGAGCCACAAATCCCATTATGTGAATGGGTTTCTAAAGCTAATAGCATAAAAAAGTTGTTTTTAACATGACCACACCGGAGTTACCGTGGACAAAGACAACAATACAGGGCCTCGGTTTGAGCCGACGTAATCTGTTCGTCATTAATAAGGGCACTTCACACGTTCAGTGTTAACATGACAAATGCAGGCGGTGTGCACAAAGGCCGAAACACCCGCGCTGCGGGGCGTCCGTGTTCGCTCCCGATCCTGCCTATTTTATCACACAAATTGTCCCTGAGGACTAGTCTTAAGATCCATTTTCATCACAGAATAACAGAAGGCTGCTGTTTAATAAGAATTGGGTAATGAGTTTCTTCTTCTCTTTAGGTGTTCCCATTGTCACCAAGCCGGGATCTGATGAGTAGATCCTAGGGAAATCGAGAGCAACTCTTGTCAAAGAGCGCGGTCCGCCTACACTCTTGGATAGGCAAATCTTGTATACGCATACCTGTAGTACAAAGGCGCTTTAAATATTTTTTCTAAAGCTATTCAAGCAACTAAAAAGTAGATTCTTTTTAACAAAAATAAAACCAACATAAAACTAAAAAGTAAAAAATAAATAATTTTTGAAAACATTAAGCATTAAGTAAATTAAGCTCTTAGTTTAATTGGTATTGAAACTTCAAATACTGAAATATTGCTTCTCTACGAAGTTGTCATTCGAAAAAAAGTAACTATCGTATTCGTGCAGGTCACTCTCTTTCTTGTCTGTCTCGATGTTTAACTGCAATTATTACGTACAAGTAGAAAATTAAATTAACACACACGCATGCCATGTTACTTAAAGAGGGTAAATGTCCAAATAACAGTGACCTTGTATATTTTTAAAATTGGCCCTTTCGTACCAAGAAGTATTTATCGGTGAAAGAGAGGGGTGTCTCATTTTAAAATGGCCTTACAGTCAGCCATTTTGCTGCGTCCACTAATTGCAGGTCCGTTGTAGTAATTTCATTACCTCGATATGGGAGACTTCTTTGTACTTGTTATATTGTGGTTTGTTTTTCGAATTATCACTTCTTTACCGGTTTCCTTTTTTTAATATTTAATTAGGAGTAAAATGGAACTTTAAGTTGAGTTAGAATTAGGTTGCCGGGGGCTTATACGAATTGTGGGGGTTTAATATTACTACTACTAACATAATTTGAAATATCCAAATTCAATCTAAAACATATAATCAATCAACTTTTAGTTATAATAGTACATGATTTAATTGATTCTACGTACCTTGGAACTAAAGAACAAAAAAAATTTGTCTGCGACAAAAAACAAGCGAAAGCTAGTCTTTTCGCTGAGTTGTCGGAACTACTTAAACATACATTTAAACATGAACTAATGGGCAACCAAATGGTACCACCCGCATTCAGGAAAAGGAGTCATATATTGAAATAATGAATTAACTCAATTTAGGAACCTATCTCATAATAGGCGCCTATATATTAGATTACTTTGATATGATAAATCTGCCTTGTTACAGGCGGTTCAAATACACATCGACGCGCTAGACCGCTAGATGGTCTAAATATATCTGCCGTATTGAGAAATAGCGACTTTGCGTTTTCTTATAGTTCTGAGGAAGTTTGAATGGTACTTTCATCATCCTTTTGTTATCGCATCCCTTACCACTAGCTAGAAGTTCATCCTAGTTTCATTGAGCCACTACTTTTAATTAAATGTAAGTTTCATTTAAAATTTAATATTTAAATAGCGCATGATTATGGATTAAATCAGGTATGAAAACATCCGTAAGAGAGCCAAGATTATCGAAATAAAGAACATGCAAAATTAACAAGCTGAAGTGGCAGTGCGCTGGCCACATTTGTGGCTGGACTGATGGCCGATGGAGTAGATGAGTCCTAGAGTGGAGACTGCATCTCGGCTAATGTAGTGTAGGATGCCCGACAGTGCGATGACTCGACGATGTACGTAAGGTCACCGGTAGGGGCTGGATGAAAATAGCAGAAGGTCGGAATACCTGGCACAAACTTGGAGAGGCCTACGTCCAACAGTGGACAACGATAGGCTTATGACGACACGCAAATGAATGCAAAACCCACCAACCTAGCTACCTGGCAGTTTAGGAATACATCTCAACACCTTAAATCTTAGCCGTAATTGGACTATATTCACCTTACACGCACACCGCAAAATTAATAACACAATCAAAGGGAGTAATTTTCAATAGCTTCCATATTACATTTAAACTTAAAAAAGGTAAGGAACAGGCGTCCGTAGAATCTGTTGAAAAAGAATCTTAGCTATTAACAAAGGCCCATATTATGTCCCAGGATGTCCTTGACCTCAAATTTATAAGGTATTCAAATGAGTTTGATCATTTTAATCCTTTGTATCAAATTGCCGCTTAGACACGGCGTACACTGATTGGCTGTCTAATGAAAACCATAACGAATCGATCGCCCAGTGAATAGGCTTGTGAAGACGATTTCTTGTATATTTTAACACATTCGATGTTTTTTCGGTCTATCTTAATAACACCCATACTGAAGGTTTATTCTTAGGAAATTTATTACCCAGACGTGGTAGAGCCAAGCTGGAATCATTATTTAATTATTATTAAGGCCGGTTCGATCGGTGTGATATCACGCTCTCACAGAATATCGGCGAGAAACGACTAATCGTGTTTCGTGCGATGAGTGAGAGTTCCATTAGCCCACTTCCTTCTCCTCCCCCTATCCAATCTTCTCTATCCCATCCCCCTGTTGCAGTCTCATATCCCAACCGCTCTTTCCTATTGCAGCTGTCCAATTCCTTCATCTTATGCGCCTATCCCATTCTTTTGATTCCATCATAAAGACTGGCAATGCGTTGACTTTGCCATTGGTGTTGCAAAGGTTTATAGGCGACGGTAACCCCTTTCCATGAGCTGGGCCGCTTGCCAATTCGTCAGCTTCGCATTACAAAAACAAACTTACTTTTTAATAGTTGTAAGATAAATAGTCACCTCTAAGTCAGTGCTTGAGTGCTCAATATCCTGCATTGGACTATGGTTATTTTTTGACGAAATCATATGTCTTTTATAATTCTAATCTAGAACTATTAACATAATAAATCGATATTTTTATTACATGTAGGAATTAATTAGAGTTATTAGATACATACAATTATAACCGTTTCGTTACTTATTTTGCCAATTACGCGTGAACGTTACTTATTAAAGTATATTAGTTTTATTGACTGGCCTTGGTGAAACATGTACGTTAGTATTTAAATTACTTTATAATATTAAAAATAAAGATATCAACTAATAAATAGCCCACAATTGGGCTCGAGCGTGGCAGTCTCGGGTAGATTTGCAACATCAAAGGTGCTACAAATGCGCTGTGTATACTTTCTGCCTCGAAGAAGGGACTGAAATCTAGTTGGAACACAATTCAAGGGCGTATGTTCCATTGCATATTCCAGGTGTATGTTCTTATGGGAACATACACCTGGCCAGGGATGGTAGCCATCCAGACGAGCAAATGGTCTACTACTTGGTTGTAGGTTGTTTTTCGCCTCTAACGATAATCCGCCGAGCCATAGGCATTATTGTGTATACATATATTTTAAATTAAGTCGCCAGCCAACCGTTATCCACTGTTAGACCTAGTTCTCCTCAAGTTTACGCCACCGGTCCTCCTTTTTCATCAGGCCCCCGCCATCGACCTTGCGGAAATAGTCGGTCCATCGGGCTGAAATAAGTATGTATTTTGAACGAATGCAGGGTTTAACTAAATTATTCTGTTTGTATTATTTTTAAACATTACACATCGATCAAATAATGAGGCAAAAACATTACAATGGTTGTTGATTAACCTGATAATATCGTAAGATTGCGGGCGGCGAGATTGTTTTATACTTAATCAGCTGTTGCGGTGTCAGGGAAGCCATAAACCGGCAAATCGACCGCGATGCGGGCGGAATGTGATCAAATTAATTCTCAAATTGCAGGTTCGATGCTCGTCGACACGGTCTAAAGGAATTATAACCTACGTGATATAAAGTAGCTATGCATGATGGGATATTTGGATATTTAGTGGATACTTTTTATTCCGAAAGACAAGACAATTTCCATGAAATTTGTATTTGAAAGGTATGCAATTGTGGCCGTGAAAAAACTCAAGTTGATATGATATTAAAATTAGTTTATTCTTTAATCACCACAGCAGGTCGCGAAGCTTAAAACCCTTAATATCCAAGCCATTAGAAACTATAAATAGTCAATTAAAGCTTCAGATGACCATCAATGCCAATCACTGAACAACTAAGCTGCAGATAAAGACGACGTAAAGCCTATGAAGATCAGCAGACTCAGCCTATTGGCCAGTAAAAGCCACTGAGGCTGCCGTTATGAACGAAGGATTCAGTGGGTTCAACATCGTCACAGACGCGTAGTGGTCGGCTTAGCACAAGCTGGGCAAATAAAGCTCACTTCAAGACCCTAATTTTCGTAACGCTTACGAACCATAGAGGAGAGAGGAATAGACATACGTCGAAACAAAGTGTCTACATAGTTACAGATAAAACAAGTATGTTGTTAACGTCAGGACACATCTATGTAGGAACGGAGAAGGAATACTTTCTGTCGTAAGAGGCGACAAAACAACCTACAGCCAGATGGCGGGGTATTTACCCGACTAGATAGCTACCACCCCTGGTCTATGGTATACCGGCATAACCACCTTGAATTGTGTTTCGGTTTCATTGGCCAGGTTTCAGTCTCCCTTGAGAGAGCAGCAGCGCATTTGTAGCACCTTTGGTGTTGCAAATGTCCATAGGCGATGTAACCGCTTTCCATCAAGTGGGCCGTCTGCCTGTCTGCTGAACTCCTGCAATAAAAATAATATAATAAAAAGATTACAAAAACAATATTACCGTCATATAAAATGTATTCCCGGTATATTGGTTTATTTTCAGGTAAGTGTTTATACGTTGGGAACGAATCCTATTTCAAATGAGAGTCGCTCTTATTTGAGCTCACCGTACTATGTTATTTGAACATCAATTTAAGGTATACTGGACCTTGCTTACCTCCTTTAATATTTATTACAGAGTGGACAAACCTCGAACAACTTATGAGTAATTTAGGAACTTTAATTTGTTTTATATTACAGTTTAAGTGATATAGTTGTTTCTTATTGTTTGTTAGGATACAATACACAAGTTTTGAGTTTGGTATAATAAGAGTTGTTTATTGTTAGTTCTTAATCTATTGCATGTCATAATTCCATTACAATACCACACGCTTATTACTTTAGAATTATTTATTGTAGTCGATCAATTTAGTTGCGTCCGCGTACGCTTCAGGTCGTCCCACGAAAACTATCCAACTTTCCGGAATGAAAAGTATCCACGATTAATGAAAATACATATTATGAAATTTAACAATAATCGGATTATTACTAAGCCTTAAAGATTGAACAAATAAACTGTACCCGGGACATTAATCCTGCGTCCCTGTATCTTCTGAATCCTATTAAATATAAAAATGAAACACAAGAAAGAGAAAGAAAGAAAAATACTCACTTAATAAGTTTTTGAAGAAATAGCGAGATAATTACACTAAGTACAAACCATAGTAAGAAAAAACAAATTTTGAGAACATGTACGCCGCATTTTCAGCAAATAAAGTTTGACACAACGCTGATTTTCAGTCCAAAACACGATGCCATAAAAGATCCCAAAATATTAATAATTAATAGTAGGTAGAGATAGTTCATACTAGGTATGTATCCCAGGCTGGGATACATATCGCACACTGGGATACATACATAAGGATAGGTACTCACCCGCCTTTTGACTTCAAGATGGGGCGTGCCGTGTTCCGCTCGCGCTCACTACTTCTCCCGTAAGGCGAGTTCCAAACCGCCCTACACCAAGACTAGAGTTTGACGGCACCGAGGGCAATGTATCCCCCCGGCAGTGGATGTGGCCATTAAGACCCAGTCTGCCAGGGCACGCGGAGTTGAAGATATAGCCCCGCTTTTCGAAGGAACGCCGAGGGGTTTTAGTGAGTATTCCTGATCGTGGGGTGGTAATAGCACTTCTTACTTGTGGTGCTAGTACGACCACATACTGGCGACCTGATCGTGGGGTGGTAATAGCACTTCTTACTTGTGGTGCTAGTACGACCACATACTGGCGACCTGATCGTGGGGTGGTAATAGCACTTCTTACTTGTGGTGCTAGTACGACCACATACTGGCGACCTGATCGTGGGGTGGTAATAGCACTTCTTACTTGTGGTGCTAGTACGACCACATACTGGCGACCTGATCGTGGGGTGGTAATAGCACTTCTTACTTGTGGTGCTAGTACGACCACATACTGGCAACCTGATCGTGGGGTGGTAATAGCACTTCTTACTTGTGGTGCTAGTACGACCACATACTGGCGACCTGATCGTGGGGTGGTAATAGCACTTCTTACTTGTGGTGCTAGTACGACCACATACTGGCGACCTGATCGTGGGGTGGTAATAGCACTTCTTACTTGTGGTGCTAGTACGACCACATACTGGCAACCTGATCGTGGGGTGGTAATAGCACTTCTTACTTGTGGTGCTAGTACGACCACATACTGGCGACCTGATCGTGGGGTGGTAATAGCACTTCTTACTTGTGGTGCTAGTACGACCACATACTGGCAACCTGATCGTGGGGTGGTAATAGCACTTCTTACTTGTGGTGCTAGTACGACCACATACTGGCGACCTGATCGTGGGGTGGTAATAGCACTTCTTACTTGTGGTGCTAGTACGACCACATACTGGCGACCTGATCGTGGGGTGGTAATAGCACTTCTTACTTGTGGTGCTAGTACGACCACATACTGGCGACCTGATCGTAGGGTGGTAATAGCACTTATTACTTGTGGTGCTAGTACGACCACATACTGGCGACCTGATCGTGGGGTGGTAATAGCACTTCTTACTTGTGGTGCTAGTACGACCACATACTGGCAACCTGATCGTGGGGTGGTAATAGCACTTCTTACTTGTGGTGCTAGTACGACCACATACTGGCGACCTGATCGTGGGGTGGTAATAGCACTTCTTACTTGTGGTGCTAGTACGACCACATACTGGCAACCTGATCGTGGGGTGGTAATAGCACTTCTTACTTGTGGTGCTAGTACGACCACATACTGGCGACCTGATCGTGGGGTGGTAATAGCACTTCTTACTTGTGGTGCTAGTACGACCACATACTGGCAACCTGATCGTGGGGTGGTAATAGCACTTCTTACTTGTGGTGCTAGTACGACCACATACTGGCGACCTGATCGTGGGGTGGTAATAGCACTTCTTACTTGTGGTGCTAGTACGACCACATACTGGCGACCTGATCGTGGGGTGGTAATAGCACTTCTTACTTGTGGTGCTAGTACGACCACATACTGGCGACCTGATCGTGGGGTGGTAATAGCACTTCTTACTTGTGGTGCTAGTACGACCACATACTGGCGACCTGATCGTGGGGTGGTAATAGCACTTCTTACTTGTGGTGCTAGTACGACCACATACTGGCAACCTGATCGTGGGGTGGTAATAGCACTTCTTACTTGTGGTGCTAGTACGACCACATACTGGCGAGTCCCACACATCGGCGGCGAGTCCCGGTGCGGCTGACGGTCCTAAATCGGATTTGTCCTTGTGTAAAAAAACCTATCCCAAGCTTACGCCAACGAAATCATGTGGAAAACTAATATCCTTTTCAAAGAATTCTTTTTAAAGAATTGAGTGATATAATAAAATAATTATTGTTAATATTGTACCCGCCCATGCGTTTTGTGTAGCGCTTTGGTCGTTCCCTTCATCCGGTTGCGTTTTGTACAATTTTGGGGTTACAACGTTAGGGAGCCGACACATGAAAGTAAATACGTGGTGGTTTGAACTCTAATTAAATATACAGTTCGCTATGTAGTTTTGGTGGGTTTGCTATATACAACTATTGTCTACATCTTATATTACATAAATCAATATAAGTTATGTATTTATATCACAAAACGTAAATTATTGTATCCACAAAACAATTGTAAAATTACATATAATCGAATACAATGCAAGAAAACTTAGATTATTTGTATTGTATTCTACCCACATTTCCTCAAGACTATAAGTAGAATACTGAGCCCAGATCACCGTTTTCTATGGGTAAGGTGCAGGCTGGCTACGTTCTTCACTGGATCGCCATACTGATCCGTTGGCCGAGGTAAGCGCCAGCCCTCTGATCACCTGAAGAGTCAATAAGTTGTTTCGATCTGTTAATATTCATTAACACACTAAGTATTAATTAATATTATTTATAGTGAATCCCATTAGTACCTACAGTAATGTAGTATAAGGATTTTTATATTTAGAGATTTTTTTACTTTGTTAGTCTTATTGTATTTCTGCTGCAACCGAAAGTTGGCAAAGTCAACTGAAATTTAGGGGTTGATGTATAAATAGATAACTCTTTATTGTACCTACACCATTACAAAAATGAACTTAAAGAATTAGCGGACTTATTCATATTGAGTTACAGTAAGTTTAAATTAAGTACGTAAGAACATTAAAGAACCCTACAAATTTACTCTAACTCATTATGGATAATACCGTAAAACCATATCTTATTATACACGAAGGGCGGTTTATCGCTAAGAAGCCGTCTTTTCCAGGTACCTAACCCTAGGAATCAATTGAGATGATAATGGCGATAGGTATACTTAACATGTTGTACGACTACTTACATTTTAATAATAAATAGCTAAATTAAATGTATGTAGAAGTTAAATCCTACTTATTCGGGACTTTGGTGCCAGACAGACTGCACAAACTTGTCGTTTATCCATTGATGGTCCATCTATGTTCCATGCTTATGATTGCTCATAAAGCAAAAAGAGGATGAAATATGATAAAAAAGCCATAAAAATTATTTAAATAGTCTATTATAGAAAATTTATGTTTACAACTTATTGTTCAGTTTGTTACTGAAACACAAAATTAGAGACAATAATATTTTAAATTGCCATTATTCAAAATTAATAGACTGAATCCAACATGAGTGTGGCTGTTTAACTTTTCAGTTATTAATAAATTGTATGCGAATTTGTGTCATTTTCAATTTAAACAGTAAATAATAAAATTAATTGCTAATAGTCCTCTCATTATAATGTAATTAAATAATGACTAATTGATAAACTATGTTCCATGAGCCTTTATTTACTAACAGAACGTACTACCGTCGTCAGAATCCATCCACAATAATTCATACATTCAAAAGTGTTTCTGTTTATCTGTTACCTATTCACAACTATACTTGTTGTGCATTTTTTTGTAATTTTTGTTATGGTGAACAATAAAGTGTTGTCTATGTCAACTATACGGCTAAATTAAGATCAAGTAGTAATGAAATTTGGTAAGATCTATTCTATTCTAGGGAAGGACACAAGCTACCTTTTGTATTGATAAACAATTTTGACTTAAACATGCTCTTTGGCAAGGATTTGAGAACACATCAATAGAAAATTTCTTAGACAATTTCTTCTAAAGATCAAGAAATTTTACAACTTCCTTGTTTAAAGATAATTAGACAAACCTTCCTCCTTGACTTACCGACGATAGACCAAGTAATATTATGTGCAGGTGAATTTTTCTAGTGGGCCAAGTCCTAATATTATACGAAATATCGAAAAACACTCAAAGGAAACTTGAGCCCATTTAGACGAAAACTAAAATGGTATCATTAGGTTTTAGGAAATCAATAGCCCTTGTTAGGAATCGAATAGGGTGATTTTGAAAAATAAACACATCCTTTATTATTACCTATATGCCTATACCAAATCATAATACAGCTTCTAAGGATCAATTATTTCTGTGAAGAAATGTCAAACGCAAACTAAGGGCAAAGGTAGTTTTTGAACAAAACTATACCGTTGCCTATTAATGACAGAAAAAAGAAAGTCCAGCATTAATTATCACGTTTTCGCTAAATTCATGCAAAATTACGGTTAAGAAATCATAACCAATTGCATTTATGAGTACACCGTGCATGCATGAAAACATAATGTAAATTTTATACGTATAAAAGTGTTGTTGGAAAACATTGTGTCTGTCGAATCGTTGATTGCCGAGGACGCTGATAGCGACGCAGCGGCACGCGAACACAGACCGATAGATGTGATCGATCCAAATTATGAACACGACCAACGAAAACCAACCGGAACAATGGTGGAACACCCCGCAACTAGGGTAGCAACAATTTATCGAAAACCGATAGGTTGTAATTTGTTATATCGATCTAGCAATACAATAAATATAACATATCGAAAATTATCTAGATGTCTAGTGGTAGTGTATAGATAGGTATTCTAAACACCAATAATGTTAGACCTTCGTGAGTTTTTATCGATATATTGAATAAAGAGATAAGGTAGCATGTTTTATGATTCTTTTAATTAGTCATAGGCTCACTAACTATTTATGAATTTCCCAATATGGCAAATTAATTATTTCATCCAATAAATGTTTTATGTTTTCATTAACATTTATTAAATAAATGCTTTTATGAATTATAACTTTCTTTTATTTTTCTTCCTACAGTAATTAAGAGTACTTACTGCTATGCACAGTTTCGTTTTACATTTTGGATTAGTCAGTAGTAAAGTAATTAATATATGTATTAATTTTAACATAAAATGCCAATGCCTTTTTACATTAATACTCGTTTAATACTCGTCGAAAGCGGCAGTGTGTATCAATATCGGTACCTATTTATATCAATATTATTATTGATACTGTTTAGGTTGCATCCCTAGGCACAACGGTATTGTCTGTGTCGAGTCAACGCCGACGGCCGGCACAGCACGCGTCTCGATTACCACCAAATCGATTCGAGCAGCACACACCGGCTAAGATAATACTCAGCCACGAATGCGATTGCCTCCACCCGTGCCATAAACATTCCACTATTAAATAGAACGTTTTTGTTTAAATCCGAAACGAATCGAAAATTTGAATACTGTTGTTATTCCACTTCATGTTATTTATTGTTTTTATTAAACTTTATCATGCGACGGGAGTACGGAATGTGTTTATTGATTCACGCCAACTCTTAAAAATTCTCAAATTTCACACTACGTTTAGAAATCTAAATGGAGTTTCTTTTAATTATCTGTCGACATATTCGTTTCATTTGGAATTTCAAATCGGAAATTTGCATCGATAACGGATATTGATAAATTGATATATGTTTCGATTAATTGATTTCTTGCCTGATGTTACTCAAGTTTCATATACTTGAAATAAATTCAGTCCAACTATCAAAATAATTTTCTTTTTTTTTTTTCATCCAAGTAAGTAACAAGTCTTTACTACTTATATAAATATTTTATAAAAAGATAGCAACTAGTTACCGAATAAACCTTTCTGCAATTTAATTCAAACATCTATGTGCAGACATCAAAATACCACTACGTCGACTTTCATCAATTTGGAAGATTTATTTTTTGTTCATTCACACGAAGATATTGAATTGGTACATTAGTTCTTAAAATATAGATCGTCAAGAACGAAACTGTATACCCAACCTACTTTTTTCTCTGGAAAATGGGTGAATGAAAATGAGCTCAATGGTTTCGACTGGACTTTGATTCAAAAATTTATTCGAGCAAAGATAAGTAAATTAATAATATGAAATTTAGTACGTGTACTTCCAATAACGAGGAGAAATATAAAATATTAGTATCAAGGAAAATATGATAAACGTGAATCACGGTTTCAAAGTTTACTCGATCGCAGACAAGTGATAATAATTATAGGGATGAAAACAGCACTTTTCGTACCTGGAAAGCGATTCTACCTGCTGTCAAAAATTTAGATTATTTATTTATTTAGGTTTATGGCTTGGCAGCTAGGCCTTTAAAGCCAGATCTTAGTTTACAATATAGTTTCTTCATTTTCTTAAGCCTATGTGTAGCACAGGCAAACGGTCTAGCTGATTGAAAGTGACTTCGCCTACGGTAAACGTTTGCATCACTAAAGGTGAAGCCAAAGCGTTGCCAACCTTTAGTATGGGAAAGGAGCATAGGATATGGAAGATGGAGTGAGGGGAGTGGAAAGTTGGAAATCGGAACTCATCGTACGCAACACGATTAACGTTTGACTAACCTAACCGTTTGACGCCAATATTTTGTGAGAACAAATTCCAGCATGGTTCTACCACGACAATTAGTTACGGCGGGATACAGAGAAAATATATAGTCTACAATGTAAATTGTATGATAGTATAATAGCAGAGAGAAAGAACGATTAATAACAAAACATTAAACTTACAAAAGACCCTTCAAATACACAGTTATAGAACCTTGAATTTTGTTACGGTAAAATCGCGTTTTTCCAAAACCGAAACAAACTTCACGCCGCGTTACATAATCATAAAATAAAAATAATATAGTATTTGTTGTGACAGGGCTTCCCACATTGCAAAATGCATTATTCTTTCATACACGTATGACAACAATGTTGTACGTATCAGTTTAATAACCGTAATACATTACAAATCACCCTTTTAACTCGCTGTAGTTAAATACTTAACTGTCGGTTTACAAAAAATATAATTCGGCCATTTAAGTAATGGCTTACATTTAGTCAGATGACACAAAGTACTTAGTATTTCTTTATTTTTCATTAACATACGAGCCGAGTATATGAACTTGAAATAAATAGGTATTTACTTATATTCTTCAGAATTATAAGTGATAAAAATGGAATTATTATTCTAGCAAAAAATCTTTTTTTTATTGCAATGGTTCAGAAGACAGGCAGACGGTCCACCTGTTGGAAAGTGGTTACCATCGCCTATGGACATTTGTAACACCAAGGTGCTAACATGTGTTGTCGCTCTCTATAGGCAAACTGGAATGTACTACTTGTTACTAATACCTAAACACAACTCAAGGTTGTTATGACGGTAGACTCAGTTCAGGGGTTGTAGCTTTCGAGACGGGTAAATACCTTACCACCTGGCTGTGGGTTATTTTATTTTGTCGCCTCTTACGACAGGCCACCCGGCCGCAGAAATTCTATTATTTCGCTGTTCCTGCAGGGATGTTTATTTAAGCTTTTAAATTTTTAACTGACTGTTTAAAAAGGTTTTAAATAACAAAACGTTATTTTATGTAAGATTTACATTTTTTTCAGAGTAAGCACACGGGTACACGATGCCGTCACCGCACCGCCGTACTTTCGCTGTCAGCGGCAGGGCCATAGATAAAAGGCATTGGGCTCGGCGTCGGCATGGGAGAGCGGACAACGTTCGGATATAAAATTATACACAGAAATTCACAGAATAGCAGCGTGGCGGCGGCGTTTCGCAGCGTGTAAGCGGTGCCGTCTATACAAATACTTACTTTTTATCCTGAGCTATTGTCATTCTAGTATTTTCCGTGTTCTCAGATAAGCGTGTTCTATCCAAAATTATATTTCCAAAAGATACTCTGTTTGATTCAGAATCAGGATTTAATAAACATCCATAAAGCATTCACATTCATTCCTGTTAATAAAACAAATGACACTTTTACATACCCGCTAGATGGCACTAGCAGTTACTGGTTAATATTTATCTTTTGAACTGAAAATATCCAAACGGAACAACACACGAAAAATATACATTTCCTGTTCTATCCCAAAAAATACATTAAAATTTGTTGAGCTCTTTCGGAAACTAAACGAAACAAACATTCATCCACAAACATTTATAATTAAGCATCATTTAAATAGCTTTCCCATTTAAATTCGCGTGTTTATTTTGAAATTACAAATAGAGACAAAAAGTTTATTCATTGTTGTAGGTACGTACATACTCTAGATAGGTGTATGTATTTCTCCCTTCCACCGGACGATTGGTGTTTTCCGGCCTGTTTATGTCTTTTTCGGGTTTCAATCTTTTCTTTTTCTTTCTTTATTCTTTTAAAAACTTAACAATGTATTATTACATTCTTCTTATCTTGCAACATTTTTTTTCCACTTTTTTGATTTCTTTAGGAAGGTATGCTCTTGGATGGATGGAGGATGGAGTACGCTTACCTAGAAGGTACTTTGTCACACGGGACTTGAATACACCAACGTTGTAAGTATAGGGAAAGACAGACTCCGGCGATGACTTCCACTCCTTTGCGGCGCGTATAAAGAAGCTAGATGCAAAGCGCTTCTTTGTTATAGGTGGAATATCCACCATATAACTGATAAGCTAGCAACCCTACGTCGATTTTGAGACCTTGAGTTTTGTCGTCGAAGATCTGGTTGTTGCCAATCAGCTTCCTGGCTCTCCGCTCAACATAACGTATACGTCTATATAATCCTTAAATCTATTAAGTACATTATTTTTATTGCTATTTCGCTTGAGAAATAAGTATGGATGCGAAATAAGTATTATTGGTATATTCGATTGTAAAAAATATCAATAAATACCTAAAGAGATACCCGCATCCCGTTGTTCCATAAAACTATATTTGTCACTAAAAATACTTGGTTTTAAAACTGGCTTATATTGAATTTATTTCGCCCCGATGTGGTATAACGATCTAATAAATCGGTAGAATGCGGCCGTAAGTCAAGGTTCACCGCAGAGATCGTAACTCACAGACGCAATGTGCCGCGAAATCAATAGAGCTGACAATACCCCAGACGATGTGGAATACTGCAGACACGGTGGAAATGGTATGTAATAAAATGAACGGATCTGTATGGCGTTATACCTGCTTTACAGTGACTTTACCTACAGTAGAGGGTGACCTAGACTCTGTACTTAGAGTATTGAGAGATGACAAGTCTTTTTTATTAAATCACACACATTGTATATATCCCCCCGCCAAGCAAGTTATGTTTATGTTATGGGTGATATACAACGGACCAATCTCGGGCCGAGCCCTGCCACCTAGACCATAGTGAACAACGAAATGTTCGCTAGCGAAATTTACCATACTAGGAATCGCATCCGGAACGCAGAGGCGTTCCAGTGAACTCGACCGGCAAAGGCTTAGCCACACTCAACCACAGAAGCCACTCTTTCCACATCTTTATATTATTAATCTACAGCTTAGATAAGTGCTTCTACGCACTATGGGGTTCAGTATGCAGCTACTTGATTTCTGCTGCCGCAATCCATTTATCCGTGGTCTAGCCACAGAGACGTATTAATCTAGAAGACTATAATAGAATAATCTTCAAAGACTATTAACACTTCCGATTATCTAGAATATCTTGAATAAGTATAATATAAAGGATCTTTGTTTCGGTAAATTTATAATTTAGCTAATAGACAGGAAAATCTATGAAAACTTCAAAAACCTAACATTATTTGTAGATAAGTGGCATTAGCATAAAATGTAAAGGAATGACATATCGTAATACTAAGTGTTATGTCATTCTCATACATTGTCACTTTATTCGTTTATTGGTAATGCCACTTATCTACAGAGCCATGTCCTCTGCATCATCCCAGCGTCTCTCGTAAATCTCGCTTAGATTATCATCTGTCAATACTTCGTGGCATTCTGGACGTGAATCGAAATAAACTTAATGAAAGGCCGACTTGCAATCATATCGAAAGAACAAGCATAAATTTATTAACGATACTGAAATATCACCACATAAATCGCTATCTCGCCTGTCGGTTGATCGACAATTATGCTTAATTGGATTATGAAAGCGGTGAACGCCGCCGCCGCTGCGCCTGCGCCGACTGTGCTTCCAAGAATGGGCCTGTTCACATTGACCGACACGCTTATGATATTATGGAACAACAGCTTATGCAGCTATATGGTCCGTGTATTATTTAAGTATAACTAAATCGGCAGAAAACATACAGACACATACAATATATAGATAGATAGATAACACTTTATTGTACACCATTACATAAAACTTACGAACTAGTATTATTCCAATTGTGTACAAAGGGTGGCCTTGTCGTTAAAAAGCGATCTCTTCCAGACAGCCCGTGGCAAGAATATTGCAGATTAGGAGTGGCGATGGTGGTATACATAATTATTGCACGATTACTTACATTTTAATAATAAATATATAACTATACTATATATACAAATATACACATAAGTTATATACATATACAAGATATGGTGATAATATGCAACTATTTAAACATAATAAATGTATAACTATATGCAATATAATATCTACTAATATAATTTCCAGACCAACCAATTCACGCTTGTCATGGTTAGGTAATATACAACAAACAATTCTAGTGTCTATAACATTACGTCCAGACTTGAGCAAATAATTTAGGCACAGCGAGCTCGCCGCATTTGAAACAGTCATTTCATTTTTACTGTCGACATTTTTCCGAAGTGTGACGCTGAAAACATGTGTATCACGTTACATGTGACATCATATGAATAATTCTGAAAATGTGACAACGCAGCGTCCTCTGCGACGAGTATGACGCGTCAAAGTGCGCTTTTGTATTTACAGCAAACGAATGTTTGGAAGCCTTATGGCTGATAACATAGTTGCCAGCGATCAATCGTAACATTGCTAGTAACTTGTCGGTCAATGTAAAACGCCCTTAATGTGGAATTACCATTGTAATTGTACATGTGTAGTGTTAATTAAACACCTACCAAAAGATGATTAGAAAATATCAAGGTGAAGTTTTTAAATTGTAGAATTGATTGATACGAGGATTAATCTATTAATGATACCGCCGATTAATGTTAATTATTATTATTCCTGTAGATACGTAAACTTTCCTTTTACTTATAATACGATTGGAATAATGTAAAAGTATGTTGAAAAAAATGTTATGATTTTAATACTGAAGTGTTTAGGCAGAAAATAGGGTCGTCGAAAGTCAAATCAATTCAGGAGTTTTCGGCGGGAACCATAACGAATGTTTTGCAGTTTTATTTTCTAAAAATGTGTAAAATGACTCTAAAACGGTCAATAGTTGAAAAATATTAATAGTTTTTGAGTAGTAATTATGTGTTTTTAGGAATGTGAGCTGTATAATCAAATTTGCTGTATGTACTAAGATTCATTTTCCTGCAATTACGGCGAATACTACTATCCAAGTCAGCTGATATACTTTTAATTACCTAACACCTACCTTTAATTACCTACCTACCTAGCTACTTAAATTTTGTATCTTTTTGTGAATTATAACGTCATCATTCTAACTAGTCAAATAGCGTATAATTAATTGTTTAAACAGTAATTAAAATTATTCTTATCGTGATAATAAAAGATGATCTATAGGTAGGTATTTTAACGCTCGGTTTTTTAAATAAACATTGTTGTATAATTAATTGTAGAACGTGTCTGATGCGCAATTTTAGTTGGCCTCAATAGCAGCAGGAATTATTTTAAGCTAAAACTTAAAAATAGATACAAATCACCTATATTGGGTCGAGATAATTTGGACCACATGTGGAAAAGATGTCTGGAAAATATTCGTTGCTTAGTAAATAAATTAGTCTAAGTATTCGTTGTGGGAAAAGAACACTTCCGTGATATTGAGCAAATAAAATCTAAACTTGTGTTGTGCGGGACATAAATATTATACTTATAGCTTTCTACCGCGATAAAAAGTATCCATGTATATTTTTATATCTTGTCCCTATCAATTGTGGTTTGTACAGTGTGTCTTTTCCTTCATACTTCTCTGTTGAAGTATTAACGAAAAACTTTCCAACTTTATCTGTATGAGAATAGGGTTTAAATTATCAAATGTAATGTATTCTATTTCATTCTCTCGCAGGCTTAGTCCTGTAGATTTGTGTTTATCTCATTTTAGTGTCGTTTTTTTGTTTCATCGAGTTTCAAATCACAACGATTCTAAAGAAGTACTTCAAAAGTATTTTTTACACTTCAAAAGTTGTTTATTTAGTACAGGTTACCACATAAACTCACTTTTATATATTTGTGTTTTCAAATTAACAATTTCCACAGAATTTTTTTCTTATATATAAGGCTACTTTTTAGTTTACCTCTAGTTCCTGCTTCTTGGTTAAAGAGCAGGCATTAAATACAGGTTACATTGTACAACATTTTTATGTTAGTGCCATTTGCACCCCAAATCGTTTTATATCGCAAACTATCCGATCTCCTGGCATGAGTATATATGTCCATTTTCGGCATTAAAACTACAATTAAACAAAATTACAATAAAAACGATCCAATGTTCCCAGTGTTTTTTCGAAAACTTATCAGAAAGACATATCGAGTTACTATCGCATTTTTATAGACGATGAATTTTTATATCTATGAAAATGAGTAATCATTGGTCTCATTCATACTCTCAACCTCTATTTCATGCCGTCCTAGTTTTATTTATCTATGAAAACTACAAAAAGGACAAAAACAGCAAAAGGACAAAAAAACAAAAATGACAAAAAGAGCTAAAAGGACAAAAAGGGGAAAAAGAGTAAAAGGAGCAAAGGAGAAAAAAGATCGAAATGGACAAAAAGGGAAAAAAACGAAATTGTAAAAAAAGGACAAAAAGATCAAAATGGACAAAAAAAGCAATAAGAGCAAAAGAGCATAAAGAGCAAAATGGACAAAAAGAGTAAAAACAGCAAAATGGACAAAAATGAGCAAAAAGAGCGAAAGAGCAAAATGAAAAAAGGACAAAAGAGCAAAAACAGAAAAAGAGCAAAAATATCAAAATGGACAAAAGAGCAAAAAGAGTAAAAGAGCATAAAGAGCAAAATGGCAAAAGATCAAAATAGACAAAAAAATAGCAAAAAGAGCAAAATGGACAAAAAAGAGCAAAAGAGCAAAATGGACAAAAAGGAGCAAAAAGAGCATAAAGAGCAAAATGGCCAAAAGATCAAAATGGACAAAAAGAACAAAAAAATAGCAAAAAGAGCAAAATGGACAAAAAAGACCAAAAGAGCAAAAAGAGCAAAATGAACAAAAAGGTTAATAAGGACAAAAAGAGCAAAAAGAGAAAAAGGGCCAAATGGATAAAAAAGGTCAAAAAGATCAAAAAGGACAAAAAGAGCAAAAGGGTCAAAAAAGCAAAAAGGACAAAAAGAGCATAAAGAGCAAAATGGACAAAAAGGAGCAAAAAGAGCAAAATGAAAAAAAAGGACAAAAGAGCAAAAACAAAAAACAGCAAAAAGATCAAAATGGACAAAAAGAGCAAAAAGAGCAAAAGAGCATAAAGAGCAAAATGTCCAAAAGATCAAAATGGACAAAAAAGAACAAAAAAATAGCAAAAAGAGCAAAATGGACAAAAAAGAGCAAAATGAGCAAAATAGCAAAAAGAGCAAAATGAACAAAAAAGGTCAATAAGGAAAAAAGAGCAAAAAGAGAAAAAGGGCCAAATGGATAAAAAAGGTCAAAAATATCAAAAAGGACAAAAAGAGCAAAAAGGTAAAAAAAGCAAAAAGGACAAAAAGAGCATAAAGAGCAAAATAGACAAAAAGAGCAAAATGGACAAAAAGAACAAAAAAATAGCAAAAAGAGCAAAAGAGCAAAAAGAGAAAAATGGACAAAAAGGACAAAAAAGGAGCAAAAGAGTAAAAAGAGCAAAATAGCAAAAAGAGCAAAATTAACAAAAAGGACAATAAGGACAATAAGGACAAAAAAGAGCAAAAAGAGAAAAACAACAAAATGGTCAAAAAGAGCAAAAAGGACAGAAAGAGCAAAAAGGTCAGACAGAGAAAAAAGGTCAGACAGAGAAAAAAGGTCAATAAAGCAAAAACAACAAAAAGGTCAAAAAGAGCAAAATGTACAAAAAGGACAAAATAACCAAAATGATGAAAATGGCAAATCACAAAACCAATTAAAACCTATCCCACTTTTGGGATAACCTTTATATAAATCTATCCCAAAATCTATCCCATTATCCGGGATGAAAAATATCCCTTGTCCACCCTTGGTATGAAAATTACATATATACCGATTTTCAGACAAATCGGTCCAGTAGTTTTTGCGTAAAAGCATAACAAACAAACAGACAAATATATTTTTATCCCGAAAACTATCCCATTTTTCGGGATAAAAAGTATCCTATGTTCATCCTCGGTTTCGAAAATATATATATACTGAGTTTCAGCCAAATCGGTCCAGTAGTTTTTCCGCGAAAACGGAACAGACAGACAGACAGACAGAGTTACTTTCGCATTTATAATATTAATAGGGAAGGGATAAATTGACACCACACTCATCTTATTACAACTGGGCAGAAGAAGAATGTATGAAAGTGTTTCTTTCTCCTTTCGGTTTTAGTTAAACATTCTTTTTGGCACGTCATGATTTTTATCCTGCCTTATTATATGTATGTATGTTTAGTCACATTAAATAATTTTTTTAATCACGGTACAATTTTCTAAGACAGTAAAATTTCTAACTTTATCCATCTTAATATTTTTATATCTACCTTCCTATGGCATGGTATACTTACTAGACCTATAGATAGTATACCATGGTATATCTATACTTAAGTGTAATACTTATAAAGGAAATAAAATAATACATTAATATTTTTTTTATCCCGTCTCCGATCCTTTGTTTAAGTTGTCCTATTCACTTATCACTTGTCATTCGATGTGCTCGTTGAGTAGATAGAATGCGCCCTAGCTGTCCCTTGCTTATTTCGGGAAGACGTTATCTAACCTCTGATTGGTAGAGAGGAAAGAGGCGGCCCTCTTAGATAGCGAAAGCACCTCCCTCGCCTGCGTCACTATGTTCAAATTCCTGGATATTAAATATATTATATATATATATATATATATATATATATATATATATATATATATATATATATATATATATGTATATATATATATATATATATATATATATATGTTTCTTTACCCCTATAAATAATTTGATAATAATAATCAAGTTTAATTAAAAACTGTTATAGATGTTCAGTGTATATAAAACGAAGTCCTGCTTCTATTTTATTTTAATAAACATACATACATATTATCACGCCTGTTTCCAATGGGGGTAGGCGGTAGGCTGAGACTATATATAGATCTCCAGTTACGACGATCCTGACAAACAACATTGGCTTCACCTACTTTAATTAAAACTACATAGATAGACGTTTATTTGAGATGCTTTTTACCTGAACTCGGTTTAACACTTCCGCTATTTGATCATGATATGCACGTCGCGGTCTACCGGTATGGTAGAGTTGGTACCATATTTCACACTGGTTGGTTCTCAATACTATCATACACTTTTTTGTGATTCTATTTTCATCCATCCTCTCAACATGTCCAAACCACCTTAACATTCCTTTTTCAATTCTTGTTATTACATCTTTTTTCGATCCACGTTCCCTTATTTAATTCCTTATCATATCATTCATGCTTACCTAACATATACTTTTCAAAGTTCTCATTTCTACTTTCATGCTTCTTCTGCCATACCCAACTATCAGTCCCATTCATTACTGTTGGCACCAACACCCCTTGATGGACAGCTAAGCGTGCCTTTGCAGAAACTATTTGGCTTTTCATAAAAGAGTTTAGCGCTCCGTTCTCCTTATTACCTGCAATTACTCTGCTTTCGATGTTATTTTATATAAAATCAATCATATTATATAAAATCATTTGCTGTTCATTAGTCTGGCTAAAACTCAAAAACGGTTTGAACGATTTGAATATTTTTCTTTGTGCGTGTTTGAATGGGTTCCGGGCTGGTTTATAATAGTTACACAATTGGATTCGAAAGTGACGCTGAAATCTGGCTTCAGATATTTTTCAAGGTAGGATAATGACTGTCTGGCCCGCTAGTAGTTTAATATGTACACATTATATTATTTTTATACATCAGAATTAAAAATGGTCTATTAATTCTGATGTATTAAATAATTTCCGTGCTATACTGAAGTACAACCTACGTAGACAATTTAAATAGACAAACAAATTCAATTACTAGTACTTTGTGCGCCAATATTTATGACCGCTCTTAATTGGTAACAGATGGCTGCGCAACAGGTGTTTTTTTACACAAAATTAGACATTTAGCATCTATCTACTTACTACGTAACCAAATTACTTTTACAAAGGTGAAGTCGGTCTAACTATTCTCAATTGTTTGCTACTTCTTAATTATATTTAATTAAGCCAAATTCCTACTTATACACTTAATTATTCAAATAATATTCATTAAATTTTAACAAATATGTTTATTAGTCGCTCAATGTTCCGGATATGTTAAATAGATGTCTGACAGAATAAAATTTGTAAATACATCACAAAAACTAATAATGAAATTTTTAATAGCATATCATAAGTAATACTTAAGTCTGACATATAAACAGAATGATCAACGGATAAGACAGAAGCTTGCAGCAAAAACAAGTATTATTTCGCCGGATTAGCATACTAAATAATTACTTAGGAGTTACTTTTTGCCGTTCATACAGTAGCTGTATGCTTTGAGTTTCCAAATAAACTATGCAAATGAACTAGGTGAATTGTTCATATAAAATAATAACGATCATGATAACTATCTTTGCATGGCAATTAATTACAAATGTGTGCCTTCCACCACAATCTACTCCACCTGATAACTATTTAATGATAACTAACAGTACTATATTATTAAATCATTTTTGGGCTGATGCATACTATTAGCAGCTACTCCGATTTGACTTCACACAGAGCCGAGCGCTCTAAACTGTAGCTGAGCCAGACATTTCGGAACCTCTGGCCTTATAGAATAGACGTTGACGGTGTTCTATATATAAATATATAATATTACTAGCTGACCCGGCGAACTTCGTACCGCCATATTTTCTGAATTCCTTAAAAACTTTGTTTCATGACTCAAAAACAAAATCGCTCCCGGTGATTAGGACGATTCTAGAACCCGATCTCAGCACCACCTACCGGTTCTAATTGCGAATCTAAACCATCCGGGAACCCACTCAAACACACCAAAACAAAATCACCAAAATCGCTCCCGGTGATTAGGAGGATTCTAGAACCCGATATCAGCGCCACCTACTGGTTCTAATTGCGAATCTAAACCATCCGGGAACCCACTCAAACACACAAAAACAAAATCGCTCCCGATGATTAAGAGGATTCTAGAACCCGATCTCAACGCCACCTACCGGTTCCAACGGTATAAAAAGTATACTATCTTTCAAATTGGATCAAACTGCACACGGTGTGCAAATTTGATTGAAATCGGTTCAGTAGTTTTGGAGTTTATTGGCAACATATACATACACACAACATACACACAAAAATTTTATATATATAATAATATATCTCTCTCTTTTCTTTTACCTTCTCCCAATTATTTGAGGTCGGCACAATGTCTTTTTCTTCCATACTCCTCTATTCTGACATACGCACTCTGTCACACCACAAATTATCATATAATCCTCCTCCTCGTTACATGCCCATACCACCTTAATCTTCTTTCTCTCAATGTTTCAGTCATAGGTGCAACTTTCAAAGATCCCTTATGTCGTATTATATATATCATAAATACTTTAATGAACTTTTTGAGTGATGGCCGGTTCCTATAGCATACAATACATTCACTTGATCTCATATCGATTGAATTTTTACATTAGTTATATGGAGTTTATGTCAAAATGTAACCAATAGAATAGCAAATGAACGGTCGGTAAGATAAGGAACCGGTCTTTAGTGCCACCCCAAACATTCGATAATCACACTACTCGCCGACGGCCAGGACTCTATCCACATTTCCTGTATGCTTGACACAAGTTGCGCCAGTTCCTTCTTGCCCTATGTGACCAAATTGTAGAATAAACATCTCCAGTGTTCACTTAAAGCTGAAATATGGGGCCCTTCAAAAAGGGCGTAAACTCTCTCTCTATCTCTCTCCTCATCAAGATCTGACGCTGAGAGAACTGATATATCGATGAGGTAGAAAAATCGGGTCTCTTATTACTTTGTAGACAGACCGTCTGGCCCTTTTCTTACAAGCGAAATAATCTCTTATACCACTGTGCATGTTCTGTATATATATATCTAATACTAAATTTGACAAATTAAGAAATTTGGTTTTAGCTCTATTTTCAATGGAATTCAATGTTAGTCAGTAATTTCAGGCTTCGCTTTGTTGAGCACCCAGGCTGACTCCAGGGTTAACTATATCAAAGAAACTGTTACGGATTATTTAGTGTGATATAAAGCGAAATCTTAATAAAATAATGATTCGCTTCTTGATATTATATTGACTTGATCTTAACAGAAAATTTTCACAAATGCCAAACAAAGTAATAAAGAAATGATATGACATAAATTTAAAATCCTGAAAAATAACATCCATTCCAAAAAGTTTCAATTCAAACATTTGCTGATGTAGTCATCAGACCGCGCTGTCCTAACGTGGCCGAACCACTTCAGTCTGCTGAGACACTGGTATGCATATCTCTCTTACAACTTCAAGCATTGGATCGTCTTCTACCAAGATATAGCAGAGATGACATCGTTAGACGGAAGTCGTTCATTTCACAAATTGCGTAATTGTATACCTAAGTAATTAATATGGAAATACAGCTGTTCTCGTAACAACTAAGTATTTGTAATTGGACTTTATTGCGGAAATCATCTTAAACAAACAACCGTTATGCTTATTTGATGGATATACCTAATTACTTTATTATTATACACATGCTATTAAAATTAACGCGAGGCGGATGAGCTATATCATTCAGCAGTTTAATACAAAGAGTCTCACGATCATAATACAGATTATTCACATGTCTATTTTCGCGATCAATTTGTGTATATAATCACTGAATATTATAAACATGATTTACGATTTTTTGTTTCAATATTTGTTGATTTGTTGTTAAACACTTCTTTAAATATTAATTCGTTGTGGACTGTAGATATTTTAATTATTAAAGAAACTGCACGTGCGTAATATATGTCGATTTTTAATAGCAACGGAGGGAAAAATATACAGATAAAAGACAAAGAAACATCTATGGTCTAAATTCAAATATTTCGTATTGGTGGCCAGTACTATGCCACACCAAAGTAATAAATACTTTTTGTTGGAGATTCCAACAAGTACTTTTTGCTATAAATATCTATCTATAATATTATAAAATTCTAAACATGCCGTGTCTGTATATATAAACTATTAAAAAAAAACAACACGAATAGACTACAAAACGATGGAAAACACGATGCAATTTTTTTAGATTTCTTGTCTGTTTGTTCGGGATTTACGTAAAAACTGCTGTGCCGATTACGATTCGGTTTTCGCTGATCGACAGCTAATTCTTGGGAGTTAATATCTGCGCTACTTTTTAACCCGAGAATTCCGCGAGAATTTTACGTGGAGCGCTTTGTGGTTGTTTGGGAGATTAAAAATTAGCTTATTCCAACATATGTAGTTTTAATCAAAACGATAGCTTACATTCTTTTTTAAATTCTGTAGTACCTACTTTGTGTCCTGGGAATCCCGCGGGAATTACAAATCTAGCGTGAACGAAGTCGCGGACCTATTCTAGTCTTAATATAAAACTTTATAACAAGGACAGTGACTTTGGTGGAATTTATAATAAGCTTTGATTTCTATTAATTTTATGATCAATTACGAGTTACGAGTACGCCAGCAAAATTATGTTTTGCAAATCTATTTATAACCACGTAGTATATTTCCGTATTTTTTATGCCTAATATGTACAACAAACAAGCTGAATAGCCTCTTGATGGGAACTGACTATGGTCATTGATCATAGACATTCGCAAAAACAGATATGTGAGGAACTATCATGCGTCAGCCAATCAAGATATTCTAAGATACTTTCTAAATAAGTCTATATTAATATTTTCTTAAGTTTTCGCGGCTTGTATACATAATAAAACTACGTTTTAACGGTTTTGAGCGCGGTAATTTATTAGGTTTTGGTTTATCCGACGTTTCGGCCGCTTTTCAGTGGCCGTGGTCACGGACGACAAAGGTGACATTTGTGCAACGAGTATTGTTTGTTGTTATTGGTAACTGTAACCCAAACCACCTTCAGTTGAGCGGTGCCCTGCTACCCTGCCCTACATCAAGGGGGTCACAGACAGAATTGGTCACATCCTCAGGCGAGCTTCAATCAAAACATATTTCAAGCCGCATAAAAAGATAACCCAATTTTTGAGACCTGTGAAATGCAATATGCCACTCCAGCATGCAGGTGTCTACAAGCTCGATTGTGAGTGTGGATTATCATACATTGGGCAGACAAAGAGGAGCATAAAAACACGGGTAAAAGAACACATTGCTAACATGAAACACAAAAGGTCTACGAAGTCTGCGATCAGTGAACACACGCTGGATAAACCCAACCATTACATCAGATTCGATAACCCACAAATCCTCGCGAAAGAGAAACGTTACATACCTAGAATGATGCGTGAGGCTATTGAAATCAGAAAACACCCAAATTTCAATAGAGAAGATGGTTGGCAAGTACCACCTGTTTGGGATCCGATCATCAAAACTATTAAGACCCAAACCCAGCAAAAACCAACTGCCAGACCTCAAGACACTGTGGACTATTTCTGCGTGCTACGGAACACAAACCAACTTGACTGATAATTTCATTCTTTTATTTTTGCTTCCACCCATTTTAATATTATAAAATTTTCAGAACTAGGCATGTTTGCTGAAGAGTTTCTTGCGCCGCTTCTTCTCTTCAAGCCGCAACATGTTGTGAAGCGGTGGTAAATTAGATTAGGCATATAGTAATATGCCTAATCTAATTCCCATAGAGTAAATAATAACCATAAATAAAATTAAAACTAAATAATTAAAATAAACAAGTTGGCGGCAAGTTGGCAAATAAAACTTTAACAATACTCGTTGGACAAATGTCACCTTTGTCGTCCGTGACCACGGCCACTGAAAAGCGGCCGAAACGTCGGATAAACCAAAACCTAATAAATTACCGCGCTCAAAACCGTTAAAACGTAGTTTTATTAAGTCTATATTGTAATATTATAGGAAAGCCGTCTAAAAGATTATTCCTACATACCAGGCTCACAGAATATCAGCGTGAAACGGTTAGCATTGTGTTAATTGTGTTACGTATATTATATTATATTAGCTGACCCGGCGAACTTCGTATCGCCATATTTTCTGAATTCCTAAAAGACTTTGTTTCATGACACAAAAACAAAATCACCAAAATCGCTCCCGGTGGTTAGGAGGATTCTAGAACCCGATCTCAGCGCCACCTACCAGTTCCAACAGTATAAAAAGTATCATATCTTGCAAGTTGGATCAAACTGCACACGGTGTGCAAATTTGATTAAAATCGGTTAAGTAGTTTAGGAGTCCATCGCGGACAAACAACGTGACACGTAATTTATATATATTAAGAAGATATAAGTACAATGTATTTTTAACCGTGCAGGAACGGAAAGTATACAACTTCCCGCGGCCGGGCGGCCTGTCGTAAGAGGCGTCAAAACAACCCACAGCCAGTTGGTAGAGTATTTGCCCGTCTGGATGGCTACCACCCTAGTCTAGAGTATGCCGCTATAACAATCTTGATTTGTGTTCCGCCATTAGTGCCCAGGTTCCAGTCTCCCTTTAGAGATCGACAGCACATTGGTAGCGAATTTGGTGTGACAAATGTTCATAGGCGATAGTAGCCGCTTTTCAACAGGTGTATCAATCATAAAAAATAAGGTATACAATGTGCGAGAGTTTCGAAGGCTTACCTATAGGGGACTGAGATAGATCCCATCTTGCCTATTCCATTCCCGATTCTATTCCCTTAAGCCATTTCAGTATCCAATCCCTCCTATCCCATCCTAAAGACTGGGAATGCGTTGGCTTCGCCCCTGATGTAGTCCTCTTTGTAAAATAGAAAGAGCGTTTTGATGCACTGTTCACAACGCTGCTTGCATCCTATGTCCACCGCCCGCCAGACCGCATCTTAACAGCAGGAGGTTCGTCCCCATATACTTTGGTTTCTTCGTCAGTATAGGTATGCATAGATTCATAGCACTTCGCTGATTAAGGTGGGACTTCTTATTTTTTTCCAAAATTCTTAGTTCATGCCTATAAATACCCTTGAAGATAAAGGGGGTTTGAAAATGGAATAATATGAAGCATATCGATGGGCTGATAAATATAATCAATTAATAATTAATTTAATTTTTAATTATCAGATACAAGTTATCCATCAAATAAATTATAACCTGACTGAATTTAAAATAAAACATTTCAACCGTTAAATTTGCGCAACTCTACGGCCTTACTTATAATAATCGCGTTAAGAAACGATTAGGCATCTCTTAAGTAATACAATCAGACCCTAATCAATGAATCAATGAGTATCTTTTTCTTCACTTATAAACGTGTATTACCTGTTGTTTACCTAAGAGGAGCACAGATAAATAAAATTTGAATAATTAACATAGGTTGTACTCAAAATATTCGACTAAAGAAGAGTTTATGAGTAAGATTTCCACTAATCAGTTGCTGAGTAGTTTCTTTAAATTTAAGAAACGAAGTAAGACCCCAAATGTTTAATTTGTTCATGTTGTATTTTATCCTATAAAGAACTTTTATCTGATGATTGAAAAATCGGTCCCTAAGCCTATTAGCCTATTATAAGATAGCACTGGAAATGCATTAGCAATCAGAGATAATAACAGCTGTTGTATATAGTGTGTATTGTGTACAATATGTGATTAAACAGCAAAAATGCGTGTGTCGGAGGTTTCGCGAGGAAAACAAAGCCTTGTTTAAAATTCCCTAGAGGATTGTTACCAATTAATTCCGTGGACATAATAAAACAGAACTCAAAGGTTGCCGGCAGGGACATTACATTAACGGACTAATGGGTTATGATTATGATATTTACAGCTACATGCAAGGGCTTAAGCCGCGGTCTCCCTGCTGCGTTTATTGCTAGGCACAAATTATTCTATGTATCTATTAATGCGTTTTTCCTTAGACTGTTACTTAGCATATTCATTTTGTATATAAAATTAAAATTATATATATCATAACAAACTTCCTCAACTTGCAAACTATTTATATATATTATGTTTTTTTAGTATGCTTTGCATGGTATGTTGTCTTTTTGTGTTGCGTGTGATACTATACCGACATAGATTCTCTGGTATCTGGTAACATTTAAAAATCCTCTCGTTTTTTCTCAACCTCGTCTTCTTAGCCCCCTACAAAACTAATTAAATAAAAAAACTAAAAATAAACTAATTTACCAACATTTATTTTTAATAGTTTATTTTTCTTACGTTCTCACAGTTTTAGGCATATATAATTAAAAATAGGTTTAAATCACTTGAAAGCGTGATTTTTTAAACGTTAATTGAAAAAGTGGCTGAAAAATCAAATTAAAATTAAAAATCACATTAAAATCCCACCTAATAATAGTTTTAAAACCTAGAATCAGTACATTATATATATTTTCATATTTTTGTATTTCTCTCAAATAGTATGAAATATACAGGCTTCAGAACAAATGGGCATATACGCAAAAATGCCATTTTTTGTTGTTTACTAAAATTTATGCATGTTACAATTTATATGATTCACAAAACACAGACCTATACATCACATACAGTTTATATATAATTTAACATATCGAGGGCTTCATAACAAATGGGCGTACAGACAAAAGTGCAGTTTTATACAAAGGACAAAATTGTGTATATAACAAAACTTGTTGATACACTTGCACCGGTAAAACTTCCTAAATTGTAACATGAATAGTTTTTAGTAAACAACAAAAAATGGCATTTTTGCGTATAGGCGTATGTTATAAAGCCCTCGACATCTAGCATTGAATGTATTGTCTGTGTGACCCCAGAATTTAAATTAATTAATAATCTCGAAATGCAATACAATTATTTAACTTAAATAAGTCAAAGCAAAAATAGAACAGCAGTAGTCATAGTATTAGGCCTATTACTTAAAGTATTTTAAAATGAGACCGCACCTTATGCAAATGAAGCGGCTCGAGGCAAAGCATTGCCTAAATATTAGTTTAATATTTGGGAGATCGTATCACGTATTCAGGGGCATAACATTGTAGCTCGCAATTACTTACGCAAGTCAATGAACATTTACGCTAATTAAATAACGAACGAAATTATTTCGTAAACAAACAGGGATATTAAGCAATTTAATTATTTTAATGATTACCAATTTATAGCTTATAATAACATACATAGGCACAAAAAGAAAATAACATCAAATCTTAACACAATGACAGAACTACAGGCGACGATTACAAAAAAAAAACTTTTCTCTGGCTTGTTAAAAACAGAGGGCTGGTAAAGTAACAATTTTGCGCCCATCATTTCTACTCTCTTTCTCTCTCTCTCTACGTACTCTTTATTATTAAAAAAATGTGTTCATTTAGGTTTGCGCTTCTAACGTCCAGTCCCCGATCTTAGACTTTAGATATGTTGAAATTTAGTAATTCTAGATTTTCAATATGAAAATATAGGGTTCTAATTTAATTCTGAGCTTTTAACATTCTTTTTACATGGTGTGGCGTTGATTGATAACAGTGGTAAAATTAATAACTCATAACCTACTGTTGGACTTTTGAACTAGAGCAGTCCGAATAGATTTTAAAGTTCTAAAATTGTAACGTTATTTTTACGTTTATTAAATATCCAAAGAAAATTAGATTAGGGGCTAATTTACCAATCGTCATATTGGTAAAACTTGACTTCACATAAAGTTAAAACAATGAAATTATTAATATGCCTACCTATTATATTTTTTATTTATGCAACTTTTTTAGTACTATGAATAACTATTATTCACATTAGTATAGGCATGAACTTAAATATGTATCTTATATGAAAAACCATATTTTATTGATACACAATTAAAGTTTCAAAGTTACACCGCTTTGGTGCGCCGTTGAATAAATTATGTAAATAGTACGAGGCGGGTTCTCGCTTTCTTGTAAATGATTTGGCGTTTTGCTTCTAATGGCCGCTTTGATCCACGCACCCGAATCTCCATATTAGTGCCACAAATTATTTAATTGCTGTTTAGCCGCGTTCTGTTTACACGACAACGTTCACTATTTATACACTGAGTTTGTAAACATGTCGTTTAGTATAGGTACCTATTTAGTTATCAATGCTAAAACACAAATTACATATTCGTGTATTTGTTAAGCAGATATTTTAAAGATTGTGTTATAGATAATAATAAATATAAATTTTAATTCCTTCCTGTGGAATGCTGTAGTACCAAATACGAGCGAGGTTTCGAAGAGAATTCTTGTTGGAATAGCGCTCTTACTTTTGGAATATTGTAAACACCTCACTGGCCTATTAGCGCACTCACTGTTGTCCTCCTAGCGCACTCACTGTTGGCCCCTAGCGCACTCACTGTTGGCCTAACATATTGTTACGTTCGAGCGGGGGTACGCACTTGTGGATTGGAAGAAAACACCAGTTTTTAATTTAAAAGCTTTTATTGACTTACAAAGCCGCGCACAGTACCTCCCTGTAGAGTTGCTGTCCTTAAACACACGACCAACGATGCACAATTCCGACGATAAGTTGTCACACCCTCAATACCGTCGCCGATATTGCGTAGACCACCTCCGATATTATTGCGTGTAGCTCGCCTCTGGTTCCTCTCTCGAACTACGCTACACACTTCCTTCACGTATCTATCCACCAAACTTGCCACTAAATTCACCACTTGATTCGTCTCTGTACTCTATTAATCTTCTCTAACAACTCTTTAGTATCGCACTTGTTGCTTCACCGTCTTAGACTGACTCAACTTTTAACTCTTAAACTTTCAACTCTAAACTGCCCGGTAGGTGCGCCTTACGCTGTTTATATACCTGGAAGAATTTTCTAGAACCCATCTATCTATCTCTGTCTTTTCTTTCCCGAACCTTCTGTTCGGGAACTTTCGTTTATACATCTATCCCTTTCTAACATCTATCTATCTCTTTCTTTCGTTCATTGTCCATCTCTTTCTAACATTTATCTATCTCTTTCTTTCGTTTATCGTCTGTCCCTTTCTAACATCTATCCGTCCTTGTCTTTTCCTTCCAGAAATGTCTAGTATTTTCTAAAAGTTCTAAAACTGATTTACGCTGCTGGGCAGTTCCACCCTCGGTCGCCACACTACCCCCTCCTAAAACGTGCTCGTCCCGAGCATCGTTAGAACATTGAATTTTCGCTGGTCGACCAACATGGACTTTCCCGGCAGGACTCTTCGTAAGTCCGTTTCTCCACATAGCTACTCCAACGCTATCCCGATAAGACACTCGCGGATTGCAGCTCATATCCGCCCGTGACTCCTTACGACACCATCGCAAAGCTGAAGGACACCGGCTCCGATGTCTTCTCTGGACATCCTTGACTAAGTTCCTAGTATTCGCTTTTGTAGCTCGTCTCCTAACCCTCTTCTTCCTTCGGTCCGCCTGATTCCATATTCGTGGATGACCAGACCGGCGTTCCTCTGACATGACCCTCATGGTTTGCCCGTAACACTCGTTTGCAACTTCACGCGGCACTCGTTCAGAACGTTGTTTCTGGCGATCCCGTCGTAGCCTCGGCGCATCTACCAAAACTTGTTTCCGAAACTCATTTCGGTGCATTTTCTTTTTCCTTTGATTATCTTTACTAATTCTTAGCCAGACCGCGTCTTTACGTCCGCCATTCATTGGGATTTCCGTTTCTCCGCACTTGAGGATGCCGTTTCCTATATCAAGTGTACACCGATGACTTCTGAGGAAATCTAGACCAATTATGCATTCCCCTATAATGTCGGCTATAACTGCTTGTTGCCAGAAAAGCTTTTCACCAATCTTGATAGCTACTTTCTGCTCTCCTTTTGCCGGTATCCGTTGGCCAGTAGCCGTTGTTAGCTCAACAGTGTTGTCTTCATTATTTACTTTTCCATTTTTCCTCAATAACTGCGGTCCAATAACTGTACGCGTTGCTCCAGTGTCTATAGTTAGTAGACAAGCAACTCCATTCACTATCCCATTAACCATTAAACTATTCCCATTTGAACTTTGATAAATCCGAATTTCCGGGGTAATTTGTCTGCCAGCGTGTATCGTTCTCGCACCTCTAGCTTTGTCTGCTCTTTCTGATACAGAAGCGTCAGTTCTCTGCCCTTCATAAGGTCGTCTTGGGCATCTGTTTCGGAAATGTCCTCGCTCCCCACAGGCATAACATCTGAGGGTAAATGTCCTTCGACCTCCCATGGAATCATAGCCCGTCGTGATCTCACGTATGCGTCCGCCCCTCGAATCTCGACGAACAGCTTCCACTTCTAGAGCGTGCGCCAAAGCCTCCTTCATGTTATCGTGGTGGCCTAATCGTACAGCTGCTCTTATCTCAACGTCAGATATACCGTCAACAAACGTTTGAAGAAGTATGCTATTGACAATTGTCGAAGGCGAACTCTGATATGCCTTTCGTACCAGTTTCTCCACCTCCAGTGACCACTGCTGCAGCGATTCATTAGGTCTCTGATAACGCTCTCGAAGTTGGGCTCGGAACACATGCTCCAAATGAGAGTCACCAAACCGCGAGTCCAAGGCTTCCATTAGTTGTTCATAAGAGGAATCCTCGCTAACTGCTTCCAATACATTCATTGCCTTATCCCGAAGTCCCAGAATAAGCGCAGTCTTGGCTTGTGCATCATCCCATCCGTTCATCTGAACTACTGCTTTGAACTGCCGCCTATAAGCCGCCCATGAGGATGCCCCATCATAAGGAGGTGCCTTGAAGTTCAACGCAGATGTCGTTGTTACTGTGGGCATCGACACACCCCTAACTTTAATTCTCTGCACATCTTCTTCCATGGCTGAAATTCGTTCCTCATGCCCAGCGAGACATTCTTCATGTACTTGAAGCTTATTCCGTACCTCTTCAACTGCCTGTGCACTATCTTTAATAGCCTCCAAGATGTTGTCTTCGCTGCCCTTCTGATCTTCTCTCAAGGCGCGCAGCTGCTCCTCCTGACGGCGGGCTAGTTCGTCCTGCATTGCTCGCAGCTGTTCCTCTTGGCGGCGAGCTTGTTCCTCCTGACGGCGGGCTTGTTCTTCCTGCATCGCTCGCAGCTGTTCCTCCTGACGGCGGGCTTGTTCTTCCTGCATCGCTCGCAGCTGTTCCTCTTGGCGGCGAGCTTGTTCCTCCTGACGGCGGGCCTGTTCTTCTTGCATTAATCGCATCTGCTCGAACAATGCCCAGAACTCCGATTTAGGGGGCTGCGTACTTGATGGGTCTGTTGAAGTCCCCTCAACAGGATCGTTTAACTCTCCAGGGTTTTCTTCCACAGAGCTCTCCAGTTCCAAATCCTCTTGTCGCTGGGCGGCAGCCCTAGCTCGAGTGTTGACGCCGTCTCTTGGCATTACTGGCATTTTATCTTCCAATCCCACTTCTGACACCAAATTGTTACGTTCGAGCGGGGGTACGCACTTGTGGATTGGAAGAAAACACCAGTTTTTAATTTAAAAGCTTTTATTGACTTACAAAGCCGCGCACAGTACCTCCCTGTAGAGTTGCTGTCCTTAAACACACGACCAACGATGCACAATTCCGACGATAAGTTGTCACACCCTCAATACCGTCGCCGATATTGCGTAGACCACCTCCGATATTATTGCGTGTAGCTCGCCTCTGGTTCCTCTCTCGAACTACGCTACACACTTCCTTCACGTATCTATCCACCAAACTTGCCACTAAATTCACCACTTGATTCGTCTCTGTACTCTATTAATCTTCTCTAACAACTCTTTAGTATCGCACTTGTTGCTTCACCGTCTTAGACTGACTCAACTTTTAACTCTTAAACTTTCAACTCTAAACTGCCCGGTAGGTGCGCCTTACGCTGTTTATATACCTGGAAGAATTTTCTAGAACCCATCTATCTATCTCTGTCTTTTCTTTCCCGAACCTTCTGTTCGGGAACTTTCGTTTATACATCTATCCCTTTCTAACATCTATCTATCTCTTTCTTTCGTTCATTGTCCATCTCTTTCTAACATTTATCTATCTCTTTCTTTCGTTTATCGTCTGTCCCTTTCTAACATCTATCCGTCCTTGTCTTTTCCTTCCAGAAATGTCTAGTATTTTCTAAAAGTTCTAAAACTGATTTACGCTGCTGGGCAGTTCCACCCTCGGTCGCCACAATATATTCGCTTTTTGCTTCCCAACGCACTCGCTCTTAGCCTCCTAGCGCACTCACTCTCAGCCACCCATTGTCTCACCTTTGCCCTCCAAATACACGTTGCCCTTCAATCGCTTTCACTTTTAAGCCACAATCATACTCACTCTTGGCCTCTAATTGTACTCACTCATACCTTCCGATCGCATTCACTATTGCCGTACTAGTGCAGAGAACCTAATTTGTTTTCTAATTATACACAATTAAAGTTATATACTCGGGTACACATTATTATGAACAATGTCAAAGTTTACGTGGTTAAAGCTGCGAAGAAAATGCTAGTTGGTAATTGATTAGAGCTTATGCCTTGCATTATTGTTTCTTCTATATTTGTCATATATAACGTATACTAGGGCCAACGAGAAGCGATACCAAATGTAAACAAAACCAATGCAAGGTCATTAGAAAATACAGGGGTGCGTAACTTTTTGAAAGTTGTATTATATATTTTAGTAGACAATTTATTTATTAATATGTTATTCTAAAAAGGTAACAATTAATATAAAGAAATTGAGTTGAAATGAGAATAATAATAATGTTTATGGAAATGAGGATAAAAGTGAAACATTTTTTTAAAGAAATCATTGTTTATTCAGTCTGACGCCGATTGTTCTGAGTCTGTAGAATCAGAATCTGTAACATGTATAATAAATTTATCCATCACGTCATCTACAATAAAATCAAGTTTGAAAAACTTCTCTTCTTCTTTATGAACGTGCTCCACGCATTTCTTCCACCGATCAGGCGTGACTTTCGCCATACTCTCACTTAATAGTGCCTTTACTTTTGCAAATTGAAACGTAGTATTGTTTCTAGCTACGTGCCCCTTTACATCAGCCCAAATCAACTCAATTGGGTTTAATTCACAATGATAGGGAGGGAGTCTTAGTACTTCGACGCCATATTTCTTTGCCAATTCGTCTACGACATATAATTGATATTGGTTCTTCACCATTTTTACTCTATTTAATAATTGTATTTTTAGTTCCTTTTCATCGAAACTGATATTTTTGTTACGAAGCCATTGCTGAATGTTAGCCTTCAACCATGTTGAGCTGGGTGTTTTTTCCTGTCGCCTAGAGTGGTAAGGCGCGTTATCCATGACGACAACTGCATTCTCGCCTAACTTGGGCAATATCTTCTCAAACCAGTTTTCAAAATGTGCAGCATCCATTGATTCGTGATAATCACCGGTGCCTTTGGATTCAAACACCCAGCTACCGTCTTCCACAAAACCATCCTCGTTTCCAATGTGCACTACGATTAGTCGCCGGCCCTTTGAGGTAGGATTCTTCGCACCTGTACTAAGACCTTCTAAAAACGCTCGCCGTTTTGATTTTATTTCGGTGTCAACCCAGGTTTTATTAACAGTGTGACCTGAAAATAACATACAGGATACAATAAAACATAGGCAATACTACAAATAATAATCTTACACAATCTTTCAGGCAGAAATACTTAGTTTTGATTATGCGTTAAAGGATAATAACACCCCCCCCCCTCCCCTACTGAAGATAGAAACTCTGTGCGCTCAAGTGTATTTTTTTTTAAACTTAAAATTACTAACCTGCGTTCACCCATGTTTCATCCATATAAAAAATACGCCGATTCTCCTCTCTGTACTTCTTTATTTTATGTAAATATTTTCGTCGCCACAATACAATATCATCTCTATCAATCAGTGCATTATTTCTTTGCCTCTTGATATACTTAAACTTTAAATGTTTTAATATTTTTTGGAAAGTAGTCCTTTTGAAATTTGGTAGTGTATCGTCTTCATTAATATCTGAAAGTACTTTTTCCACTGTAGGTAGTTCGCCTTTAATAAAGAAAGCATGTACTTTTTTGCGTATGGCTGATTTAGTAAAATCATCGATTTTGTCACTAAACGTTGGTCTAAGTTTGGTGGTGACAGGAGGAGAAATTTCGCCGTGTTCTTTATAGTCCTTGAGGATTCTATATACTGATGCAACGCCGATACCTAAAATACTAGCTGTTTTCTGCGCCATCTCTTTTTTGTAGGGGTATTTATCCTTAGGCCCAGTTTCTTTAACATATTTATAGGTGTTAATAACCATATTTTTTTCATTTACCGTAAAACTAGTCACCTGAAATTGAAAATTAAATTAAAATGATATACTTTATTCACGTGCATTTTTAATAAATTAAAAAAGTTTTATTATTACAGTTGTTGTTTTTTAAATAACTTTAAAGTATACTGTATTTAATATCTATCAGCTAAAATCCAAATATCAATGCAATGGTAAAATATTTCCTGTACATACCTTTGGGCGTTTCTTTTCTGGAGAACTAAAATCTGTTGATTTATCTCTCGAAGTACTTGGTTGTGGCTCCATCATTAACCACTCTTAATAACAACAAACAATATTCAACAACAACAATCTAACAATAATTAAATAAACAACGAAAAATAACAAAACTTCTACAAATAACAAGAATCACCACGAGCGCGTTCCGAAACGGAATGAACTAAAAACAGTAACTCTTACTATAAAATGGCGCCCGAATGTTGGCGAACCCGTCTTGATCTTACGACAAAGACAGACAAATTACGACAAATACACGAGATGGAAAGAGATAGATAATAGATTGTCATCTCCACAGTAGTTTTTAGGTGAATGACCTTTTGTATCTCGTCTCTTTGGCCCTAGTATAGTATATTTATTATTTGATAAGCATACAACCTTTAAAGAATGCATGAAGCAATACTTCATACTATAATATTTTTTTGAGTTACCTGTTTAAGCTCTTTGAGTTCGATCGATATTGCCTACGATAACTAAGTAAACAGAATATTTAGTGTATTTTCCGACTCATTTCAGTTATCTATCTAATTGTAAGTATTATTTTCTTAAGCAAATATTAATTTCTGTCAAAGTGGTATTACTCGCCTAAAGAAACAATGACTTACGTATGTAAATTAATAAAGCAATATTACGTACTATGTTACACCAACAAAAAGTAAACGGGAGCTGGGCAATATCCCTATTAATATTATAAATGCGAAAGTAACTCTGTCTGTCTGTCTGTTCCGTTTTCACGTAAAAACTACTGGACCGATTTGGCTGAAACTCAGTATATAATATATACTTTCGATACCGAGTATGAACATAGGATACTTTTTATCCCGAAAAATGGGATAGTTTCCGGAATAACATGATATTTGTCTGTTTGTTTGTTATGCTTTTACGGAAAAACTACTGGACCGATTTGGCTGAAATTATGTGTAAAGTACGTATGTAAATTAAATACTGAGGATGGACAAGGGATAATTTTCATTTTGGCCTATTTGGTCATTTTGGCCTATTTGATCATTTTGACCTTTTTGGTCATTTTGGCCTATTTGGTCATTTTGGCCTATTTGGTCATTTTGACCTATTTGGTCATTTTGGCCTATTTGGTCATTTTGGCCTTTTTGATCATTTTGGCCTATTTGGTCATTTTGGCCTATTTGGTAATTTTGGCCTATTTGGTAATTTTGGCCTTTTTGGCCATTTTGGCCTATTTGGTAATTTTGGCCTATTTGGTAATTTTGGCCTTTTTGATCATTTTGACCTTTTTGGTCATTTTGGCCTATTTGGTCATTTTGGCCTATTTGGTCATTTTTCCTTTTTGGTCATTTTGACCTTTTTGGTTATTTTGGCCTATTTGGTCATTTTGGCCTATTTGGTCATTTGGGCCTATTTGATCATTTTGACCTTTTTGGTCATTTTGGCCTATTAGGTCATTTTGGCCTTTTTGGTCATTTTGGCCTATTTGGTCATTTTGGCCTTTTTGGTCATTTTGGCCTATTTGGTCATTTTGGCCTTTTTGGTCATTTTGGCCTATTTGGTCATTTTGGCCTATTTGGTCATTTTGGCCTATTTGGTCATTTTGGCCTATTTGGTCATTTTGGTCTATTTGGTCATTTTGGCCTATTTGGTCATTTTGGCCTATTTGGTCATTTTGGCCTATTTGGTCATTTTGGTCTATTTGGTCATTTTGGCCTATATGGTCATTTTGGCCTATTTGGTCATTTTGGCCTATTTGGTCATTTTTCTTTTTTGGTCATTTTGGCCTATTTGGTCATTTTGGCCTTTTTGGTCATTTGGGCCTTTTTGATCATTTTGACCTTTTTGGTCATTTTGGCTTATTTGGTCATTTTGGCCTTTTTGGTCATTTTGGCCTATTTGGTCATTTTGGCCTTTTTGATCATTTTGACCTTTTTAGTCATTTTGGCCTATTTGGTCATTTTGGCCCATTTGGTCATTTTGGCCCATTTGGTCATTTTGGCCTTTTTGGTCATTTTGGCCTTTTTGATCATTTTGGCCTATTTGGTCATTTTGGCCTATTTGGTCATTTTGGCCTATTTGGTCATTTTGGCCTATTTGGTCATTTTGGCCTTTATGATCATTTTGACCTTTTTCGTCATTTTGGCCTATTTGGTCATTTTGGCCTATTTGGTCTATTTGGTCAATTTGGCCTATTTTGTCATTTTGGCCTATTTGGTCATTTTGGCCTTTTTGGTCATTTTGGCCTATTCCGTCATTTTAGCAATGTCGGTCACTGTGGTCTTTTGGTCATTAGACTATTTTGGCCTTTTTGGTCAAGTTTTGTAATTTATTTTGTTGACAGATAGACGGGGGATGGTATAATTAGCGATATAAAATGAAGTGAATGTTCCGTGGGCAAATACATAAAAATGTAATAACCTGTAGCACTTGCTCTATAAACAAGAGACAGGTACTAGAGGTTAACCCGCGGCGCAGCCGCGGGGTAAACTCTAGTAAATTATATAAATCTACTTTGATATTAGTCTACATGGGCCACCACGCAAGATAATAATCAAATAAACCTTAACATAATTTTAATGACAGCCTGAAGTCGTGTTAGCGTAATGACTAGCGCATACGTCTCAAACTCAAACTGCGCGGACTTACATCTTAGTCAGAACGCATGCCCCTCTGAGGCAGTTTTTCGACCTAATGTGCATATTGTTGTAATTACCACGTGCTAACAACTGATCTGTCAAACCTGCCAAATCACGTAGGAAAACCGTGGCGGGGTATACTGTCCGTTCCCCTATGGTGGGAGGCCCGAGTCCAGCAGTGGGACGTTTATAAGCTGTTATTATTAAATACTGATTTGACACGGGCTGGAAATCGACGAGATTAGGGTTCAGCATATGATCTTTAAAAGATATAAACTCTAGACATGTAGTAGAATATCAATGTATTTAGAGTCGCGTAGCCTATTTCTTAGTGAATTGAAACCGGCAAACAAAAGGCGGCCGCAACGCTATCTTTTTAGCTTGCGTGCGATTTTTCAACGTACATCATTGGCGGCAACCATGTTTTTTTTAAACTAGTCCTAAATCATTCCTTAGATCCGTTCAGTAGTTTTGATACGATGCTCGAACAGCCAAAAATTCTAAAAGTTGCGTTTTGAAATCTGCTGGTCCGTGTAGCCTGTCTGATATTTTCCTATTTTCTTTAGATATTGTACAAACTCATACCCCTGACTTTTTATAAGTATTAGGTAGTTAAAATAAATGATCTACGTCTGGAATATTGGGTACTTCTGGAATATTGTTAAAGATTAAGGCCGTTCACACAGATATGGTGACGAGTTTAATGTGTTATTTGAGATGCTACATTGTTAATAACGTTAAATATTTAGAGATAAAGTATACACTAATGTGGCTACGCGTAAACGGCGTTAATTTTTAACGCTTTAAATAGGACTCATTCGTCCATAGCCTAACGGTCTTATACATTTTGCGATAGATTAAGTTTGTAGGCTTCTTTAAAAACCTAAAAGAAGTCTATCTATCTATCTTACTTACACTCAATATGAATAAGATTGTAAATCTTTAACACTAATGCTGATAAAGTCCCAGCATTATAAAAGTCCTTTGAAAATCGAATGCTGAAATGTACAAACAGGGCGGAACAGCCAACTTTCTGAAACTTGTGACAAATGAATGCGGTATCTATTATCCCCTCATCTTTAAAATTATTTAGACTTTATTAGTATACCATAAGATGCAATATTCAATGCTATTCAATCGTCGTAAACTGAATGATAATGCAATAATGAAATTCGGACATAATCAGCAATCGCAAATAGCTTTGAATTTGCTTCGGGGCGGGCTACATTTATTTGAATTTAAAATCCCACAAATTGATGTTGTTGATTCTCTTGTAAGTCCCTTTAAAACATTTGATAGCAATAATTTTAAATACAGTAATTATATGTTTTTATCTATGCCATAATATACGACCAGCTCATATTATTTACCTTTTTGTAAACGTGTTTTTGTTATTGTTATGCAGTAATATACGTAGGTATCGACAAGTTAGCGTTACGTGTGCTTTTATCATCTAGCACGAAGATCACTTTACATCGGTTGCCAGGAGGTCGTTTAACACTACATTTACTAAGTCACGATCTACACTCAAGGACTCAACTAGTCCAGTGACTATCTATCGGTCCTGGCAGACGTGGTCGGCCGTCTTGAACATACTGGGTGCTGGTGTGCGAAAATCAAATTGCGCCTCCCTTGTCAACAAAACAAAAAATAAAAGCAGCAGTTGTAACTCATTAAAAAGATATTCCTCATCAATATCTGATTATTTTCGAGATAGGTAATAATGTTTGTGAAATAGCCATTACTAACAGATTGACATGACATTTGTAGGTTGGTGTCAGGCGATCAGCTTGCGCTCCCTGTAGGTATTCCGTATCTATGTGCCCGAATGACACGTACCACTTGCATCCCCAGGTAAAGACGGCCCTGAGGGCTGAGGCCCACTGCTATTTACTAATAAACCATTTTTTACCGTGTGAGCACTAAGCTTTTATATTTGTCAACACTGCTAGCCAGGGCTCTCTTTGGTTATGCCTATAAATTGTGAAATTGCGTGTGTGTTTCTCAGAAGTTAGTAGCCATATTGAGTTAAAATTAAGCTTTATTTTAAATATCACATTCCATATTGCAGGCGTTTCCTATTTTTTAACCGACTTCGAAAAAAGGAGGCGGTTCTAAATTCGTAGGGATCTTTTTTTTATGTATGTTCATTGTTCACCGATTACTCGATTGATTTATGATCCGATTTACGTGATTCTTTTTTTGTTCGACGCGGAATAGCTGCCATGTGGTCCCCTAAAAATTTAACAAGTTTGGCCCAGTAGTTTTCATTTTACGAATATTCTTTTGTTCCCGTTTCTTGGGACCTATATTTTTTAAGAAGCGCGGCACCATTCGTAGGTCCACCCATACATAGCTAGACACTAAAAGTAACAAACAAAAAATAAAAACTTCGTTTAAAAAAACCGACTTCAAAAACTAAAAAACTAAAATGTAAGTATAAAATAACTTATTTCTAAAGCTATTATTATTAATATATATTATCTAAAAAATCTTGGAAGTCGGTGCCAAGTAAAACAAAAAAATTACTATATTTTGAAAATTACTAAGCACCGACTTAAAGATGTTTTAGAAAATATATATCAATAATAATAGCTTTAGAAATAAGTTATTTTATACATTTTAGTTTTTTAGTTTTTGAAGTCGGTTTTTTTATATGTTCAGTTATCATTCAGTTTTTACGTGAATCCTGAACAAACAGACAAGAAATAAAATAAAAATGCATCGTGTTTTCCATGTTGTTTGTTTTTCTAAATAGCTTCAATGTACAGACACGGCATGTTTAAAATGTTATAATATTATAAACAGATAGATAACTAATATATAGCTAAAATGTTCAAAATATCTTTATTCCTGATTACTATTTTCGCTTTATTAGTATGTTAACATAATTCGTGTCACTGTACAATTGTAGGTATACCCTTGTATGCACTGTGCAATCCCGCAGTCATTGTCTAAGGCCGATTATCGGTACACCGTCGCATTAAATTGATAGCTCATCGTAGACGGTAATAGGGCCTGATACGAGATAATTACAAGCCAGGCCACTACACAGTAGTCGATGAAGATATAATTCTTCATTAAATTAATGATCACGTCGTGCGTGATACGTTCGTTTGTCGTACGCTGTTACTATAATACTACTCTTGTACGTACACCGTCAGGTATGCATCAAGACAATCGTCGACCCAGATCAAGTAAAGGCGAAATAAAAGGCTTTTACTTGCCTTACTTCCATATTTTCGAGTGTTTCTAAATTGTTCAATTGGTAAAAAAGAGTTAAGTTTTAAAGACATCAAGCGCGAAAATAGAAATAAATTAACATAAATACTAGTACTTTTTAACGCCAAGACAAAAAATTGCAGGAACTGTTACTTTCTCTCTTTTCTTTATGTTCTCTTTGTATTTTGTGAAAAACAATAAAAAATAATACGATAAGTCCCCACTGCTAGGCTCTGACAATCTCATTTTTGGAGAAATGGGTGCCAGTCCTATCAATTCAAAATATTGAAGAATTTACATACATAAACAATTTTGATGATTTCCTTTACAATATGCACATTTAAATTTAAATTTCAACTTTTTGTAAATTTTCTATGTATTAGGGTAAGGAGGGGGAATGGCGTTCACTTAAGGAAAACATGGTGTATTTTTTCAATTATTTAATATAAAGCAAAATTAACGAGAGTAACAAAGTCTTTAGTTATCAAGTAATCAACGATTTATCAACATAGGCATATATCTTTGACTTACTAGTAGTAGGAAAACATTACAAAAAAAACATGTTTGAGCGGCATTGCCCCTGCCATTGGGCAATGCCGCTCAGGGTCTGAGTAATGACGCCCAAACATATTTTTTAGAATATAACAAGTAAGATACATTTAAATAAGAAATATTAATGAGATCAACCTTATACAATAAAAGTAGAGTCTACAATCACAAATTAGCTTCATTCTTTTGTATGTACGATTAGCCTTTTTCAATTTAATGAATATAATAAAGTCATAGATGTCAAAAAACTTCAACTATTAGTACGTAATATAAGACTATAACTATTAGAGGTAAGAAAAAACAGAAATATTTTATTTTTGAACACATAAATCACAGATGTATCCGTGTGGCGAATCCCACCCTGAACATATAGCATGAGCCCACAATCCGCAGATGGTGCAGCGATACCACATCTCGTTATTTTTTCCAAATTCTTCGCAAATAATACATTTGTTATAATTTTCATTGTCCACATTTGTGTCGTCATCACTGCCATCATCGCAAAGGTGCTCTTCATCTTCATTCTCTGAAGAACTTTCTTGTAAAAAAATTCTCGTGTAAGTTTTTGATATTGTTGAGCTCTGCATATTTATAAACAAGTTTACGCAAATCTGCGACATTAAGTCCATAGTATAGCGAAGCCAGCAACTTAACTTGTTCAGCTATTTCATTTTCCTGCTGTTGGGTGAAAACGGGCTTGCGACCAAGTCTTGGGTTGTTCATGTTTTCATGTTTTAGTCGATCTCTGAAGGTAAAAAATGGAATGTTATATAATTTTGCGGCTTTCCTTTTGGACATACCATTCTTGATCGCAGTTTTAGCAGACAGAAGGCCTTCTACGGTCCAAGTCGCTTTAGCGGTGGTCCTTTGACGATTTATTGGCATATCTACAACATTGAAAAAAATAAGTCACTATGGGGTAATGGCGTTCAGATGAGCGGCATAACCCCCAAACGGTCGTTAGGTAATTAATTCGAAATTAAAAAAATACTATGCATATTGACTGAAAATGTATTGCATTAGCACAAAACTAAATAGTTTTACTGTTGAAAAGTAAAGCTAAAAGCCAAATAACCATTAAAGTTTTGGACTTACCTGCAAGAAACACGTATCCAAAAATTAGATCAGCGCGGTCGCAAACAAAGAAACACACTTCACGGTCACATGACGCGAGAAGACTGCCTGTTTGCATTCCTGTCTATTAGAGAACCCTTCCCCGTACGCTTCACGCCCCATGGCGTGTTGCTACGTCGCATTTTGACAGAGTTATAGAGGTGAGCGCCATTACCCAGTGAGCGCCATTCCCCCTCCCTACCCTATATTAGAAATCTGTCGAAAAAATAAGAGAAATGTGGCTTACATAGGTTTTGAAGAAATTTAACATATTATGTACTGATGGTTGTTTTTTATTTGCTTAAATTTTCAGCCCATACACTGACAATTCTAGGTACATCATGCAGCTATCCAACCTTTTGCAATAAGATTGATAGTGTACAGAGCTTAAGTAGTAAACAGCGATTCGTAATTACTGTGAAACCTAATCGTACGACGATTTGATAATTGAAAGTAGGAAGGTATTTATATTCCATTTTAATCCTTCTATATTTTTTTTGCTTATTACCTGCAATTACGTACCGAAGAAATTAATTTCTTAGTTTTCTTGTGAATGTTTTTGAATGCCATCACCTGCATCATCATCACTCATGTTTAGAAGTTCCAGATAAAATTCAGATGCTTATTATCTCGAATGATATTTCGCAGAAAGTCTCGTGGTGGCAGGCAATGTGAAATACCCGTCTGTGTAGGAACAACAGTCCTTCTTATTGCTTCCGCCAAATAGTTTCGCTGTTTTGTTGTGTGTTTGTATGTGTGTGTGTCTGTGTGCTTGACAGCGTGCGTGCGTGTGTGTATGTCGATGTCCACTTAGAAGTGGTGAGTGGCTCGTCTGTCTCTTATTTATGTTAATGCCCCAATTCTATACCTAGATATTTATAGAACATGTCATAATAGAGTCTGGTCAGGAAGTCGTGTTACAAGCTATTTATTTAGATTCTTACTATGGCAACACTCATATCTGTTAAACAAACAATCACAAACATCTCTTCACGTGTTTTTGCCAGTTGAAGATATTTAATTTGCCGCGCATTTAGTTGTGTCACCACTCGCTGGCCAGACTTCTAACAGCAGGTTTATAGTATTTGTTTTCAAATATAGCTTCACACGGTTTTTGGGTTTAGTTAATGTCAAGTATTTACGAATAATCAAGTTTAATAGGAATAATCGTTTTCGTCTGAAGCATCGTCTATATGCTTCAGACGAAAGCCCAGCTTTATTAAAATTTCACCAAAGTTTTAGTCAATAAGTAGATCTTTGATTTGCGAATGATGTTTATTTTACGAAAGAACGGAGTCCTTGCGGAACCCAAAAAGTCAAAAATATTTAAGATGATCCTTTAGCTAATTCTGTAAACTACATAAAGTTGTACGTAGAGGAATAAAGAATTTCCTATTATTTTGCTAATACGTAAGGTACACACTTAATGAGTATTCATAATGAAATACTCAGTCGATATTATTTAGAATTTTAGATTAATGAAAAAAGCATAAGATAGCTGAGAGGAATTGCAAGATTAGTCAAGGCTTTATTATAGAAATTAGGGGAACAGTAAAGATCTCGTTACACCGAGATTTCTGCGAGACTAAAGATGTACCTAAATATTAATTTGCAATATTTCACTGATAACTTATGAAGCGGGCTCTTTAAATCTTTCAGCTTATCACACAATCTACCTGCACATAATAGCTCATTTAAGAGCGATATCGAAATAATAATTAGTTTACATAAATTACTGCATCGAGAGTCATCCATCAGTGCATCAGACATTTTCGGAACGTGTTATCTGACAGCCTTAATTTTTAGGGTTCCGACATTGAGGGTCGCTTGCATAACGTTGCTTAATTTTATTAAAGAAACGCAAAACGCATTTAACACCCTTAAATACAATTAGCGTCTTTACAACGCAAAATTTGCCGCTAAATATGTTTAAAGTACTGTCAATACGTTTTGTGTAAAACGTATTTAGGCAGTTGAATGTCATTAACAAATTTTATTTAAAGGCAATCGTTATGCAAGCGGCCCTTAGAAGTAAAAGTATGTTCACACTACGGCGTCGGCGTCAGTCTGTCTCTGTATCAATAATAACCCATAAACGTCCCACAGCTGGACTCAGACCTCGAAGTTTTTAGAGGGAGTGTCAGCCTCCTGACAAAATAATTAGTTAAATAAAGTAAGATGTTGGTCTGCTAGTTCTAAAAAAATATATTGGCAATGTACGGTTCAACGTACAGCGTTTTGGTGACGCTGTACGTTGTTATTATATTAAAGTAGCCTAAAATAGGTCTACTTTAGGCTACTTTGATATAATAACATCACTATAAATAACGCTCACAAATATATTGTGATCGAGTCGCTATTGAGATGCAACCAGGGATCAGTATCCAAGCCAAACTACTACGAGAATAAATCCCTGAAAGCAAAAAGGTGTATTTTCTTCACCCTACTATAAGAAAGCACCAGCACTCAACCGACAACTGCCAGCATCCACCACTACAAGCAAGAGTAAATGTACAAACTGTACAGGCAATAAAGAACAAATTTCTGCTTTTAAATTGATTAATTTTCGAATGGTCACATGCGCAAATCAAGATGGAACAAACAAAAAAGTTGATAACTTGAATAAATGATTATTCGAAAAGTGGTCTTATAAGTTTATATAAAATCCAATCAAGTTTTATTGACTGTCTTCAATTAAAAATGTGTATACCTAATTATAAATAAACACTCGGTGTAATTTAAAATTTTAATATTATAATGGATAAATTAGTTGAGTGTGTGGTGTTTGCAGGTATGTCAATGAACTAATGTAACCAATTTTTGAAGCTTAAAGGTGTATATTCTTATTAACTTTTTTATTGCGGAAGCACAGTAGACTGACCACGGCCCAACTGTGATAGAAAGTGGTTACCATCGCCTATGGACATTAGCTATACCAGAGGTGCCGCCAATGTGCTGTCGGCCTTGAAGGAGAAACTGGAACTTGGCCACTGATTGCGGAACACAACTCAAAATTGTTATGGCGGCATACTCTAGACCAGTGACGGTAGCCGTCCAGTCGGGCAAATGCCATACCAGCTGACTGTGGGTTGTTTTGTCGGACGCCCGGCCGCAGGAATTAGTATTCTTCCGTTCCTGCCACTATTAGGTTCCCGAATGTACACACGTCACGCCCGTATCGTAGTCGAAGTTAAACTGCCTCCTCTCTCCATCAGGCCGTTGTTTTATCTCCATAAATGCAATGTGACCGCCCGGCAACGTCGCCACAGTTTCCTAGAATTAGCTTGTAACACCTGGCTAATGATGCAATGAGCGAATACACTAATACAATAGGCTGTTCTCCATTGGAAACGTATGCCAATAAATAAGTGAACAAAAGAAGACGATCATGAAAGGCAATTAGTTCAAGTGCCGACAGCTAATAAAATGTCCTTCTACAGATCTGTATGTGGAATTTGTCGAATCGGGCCTAGGTTGTAACAATATTGATTTGTGCTAAAAGGCTTATTAAGGCTAGAGTTATCAAAATATTACTATAAAAAGACTACATTAGTCTTTTTAATACAGTTTGACAAAAATATATAATTTTTAAATCATCTGGCAATAAAATCTCATTTCTTACAAAAACCTACTTAGATCCTTTTAGCACCCCACCACAGACTTTAACTTAAAGCTGATATTTTGTTTTGTAATGGAATATTTGATTGAAAAATATGTTTATATCTTTCTGATATGAATTTGAATACGAAATTGAACTTTGAAAATAAATCATATTAAGAAAACTATTAAATATTTTTTGATAACTATTTTTTAATCTGCTTACGAAACGATATTTCAATCCTTTGGCATTTGGTAATTGAAATATTGATATTTTGCTAGGTCACAATTAATTTTTATGTACCCAACCAAGGTATTTAAAATTTCGATAGAAATCAATTTTAATTATTTTTTAATTTATCGAGGGGTGAAAGTCTGAATTACCTAAGAGATATTCGAAGAAACACATTGGAGTTTTTCAATCTTATCTCTCGCCGTCTCTCTTCCATCATCCGATAACCAGACGCACTGGCATGCGGCACGCGAACAAAGCGCTTTGAGTCGACCTTCATTATGTGCACCTGAATGAGTGAAAATCACTGTTGGAGTCTGTTTTTCCTGAAGCCTACAACATGGGTGTCTACAAGTCCCGTGTGAATAGGTACCTTCTAGGTAAGCGTGCAATCTTAGACCATATCTCCGCGGACGTTAAAATCATACAATGTTTATTATTTCAATTTGTGAATTATTGGTCTCAAAAAATGTGTCTAAAATAATACAAAAAGCGCGAGAAAATTATTTAGCTTTAATTTTGGTTATCTAGGAGCTTTTCGGAGTTACAGGTATTTACCATATATATTATAAAAGTACCTAATATGTATGTAATATATTAATAATAGGGTAATATGAAAGTGATGACCAATAGGTTAGGGGTTAATTTCTAATCTGATTAAATTGTAGACTTCTAATTTTTTGGCACAATGACCAAACTATACGGAATATTGTCATTCCTAGTATCTATATAATAGACACTCAATACACAATATTTATCACAAATTGTTCACCTGGTTTTTCCGGAGAGAGAGATGCCGGTGACCAGTCACACATGATTATTCGTTTTACTGACACCAGGCGCTCACTATTTCACTTTATAAGAAAAATTGTTACTAATTTAATTATTGTTAGTGTGAGAGTAAATAAATAATTATTATTATTCATGTATGTCTTTGAAGACCACGGGCCAGAAAAATGGCCCTGACTAAAAATTTAATGTAAGTAAATGTGGCATGATACTGACCGGCGATTATCCCTGTCTACGCCATATAATGATGCACAATTATTATTAATAATAATATTTTCCTGTAATATTACGTGCAATCATAACTGGGTATCCTACGCGTACCTATATCTAAGTTCTTATAACAGTCGTATTCACAAAGGTATGTGATATGAAGTTTTAATATTGATCGACCGATACCGTTATTCATGTTGCCTTGTCATTTGCACGTTAATTACGAACAAGCAAGACATCGCAGCCAATGCAAGAAAACACCTTGATTTTCACAATATTCAATAACCATTATAAATCTTTGCCTATCATTCAGCCTATTAATCGTTAAATTGATTTTAATATTTAATCGTTGTAGGAGATTGATTTTTTTAATTAATACATGTTCATGTAGGTATTTGATAATAATAATGATCATTAACTGCCGTTTTAAATATTAATTGTAGGCCAGACGCTTTTGTTGATCGCAGCGTGTTCCGAACGCACTCTCGATTCATCAATCTCATCATCAAAACAATGGTAAGAAATAATTACACTAGCGCAACAAATCGTGACCGCGTGCTGCCACTAAAATCTCATACAGTGCGATTATACGATTACACACCTCACACTTTAATGGCGGTGATATCGATTCCACATCGATCACAAATTCGACCGTTTAACAATATTGTCTCTGACTAATCGGCATATTGGTGGTGCGCGGGACACCTCGATGTGTCTAACTCACGCCACCATTCGCCGTTCGCAATAGCTCAACATGCCATTGTGTTCTTCTTTTTGGGTTCCGTTACTCTTTTGGAAAAATATAATCTCTCTAAGAATACTATAATACTATAATATAAATTTCCTGCGGCCTGTCGTAAGAGGCAACAAAACAACCCACAGCCAGGTCGTAGGGTATTTGCCCGACTGGATAGCTACCACCCCTGGTCTAGAGTATGTCGCCATAACACCCTTGAGTTGTGTTCCGGCATTAGTGACTAGGTTCCAGTCTCCCTTAAGAGAGCAGCGCATTTGTAGCACCTTTGGTGTTGCAAATGTCCATAGGCGATGGTAACCGCTTTCCAGCAAGTGGGCCGTCTGCCTGTCTGTTGAACTCCTGCAATTAAAATAATAAAAAAAAGCTTCAAGTTTCCGTCACATTCGTCCGTCCGTTGAGTAGGTTTTGAGATATGGAGTACCTATGTTTTAAAGTAAGTTTCAAGTTTATGGAGTATGTTCATTTGCTCTATTTTATTAATCTACTTTACAAAAGAATATATGCATTCAATTCGTCTGCGCCTACATGATGATCTGAAACTCAGCGTCAAAAAGATCAGGTTATAGCACTTCTGAATTCCTAAAAAAACATTTAGTTAGTTATGTGATAGCAGGCATTTTGAAAACACTGAATTATTGTATGCTGAATTATTTCTGAATCTGTTGTGTGGAGAAATAAATAAAGTTTTATTATTTATTATTATTTAGAAAAATCGGCAACTTAGGCGACGTGTTTAAGTAGGTACCTGTACTGTACTGTACTGTGACCATAAAAGTCTAGTTTTCTTTTGAAATGCTAATATCAGACGAATGAATCAATTTGATTAAAAATCAAGGACTAAGGTTACATACACGTGCTAATTCAATGACATTGAATGTTATAATTTAATTTTTTCATGTATCCCTAACATCCCTTTGGTTAATTCATCCAAATTGAAAGACAGAAATAACCCTCTAATATCGACTTAACGTAATCTTGAATAACCTCCATTAATAGCTATCACATACCATACTAGAAACTTTTTGTAATTTATATCTACTTCACTTAAGTGACACGAATTTTTTGCTAGCTGGCACTACCTGGTCTCTCACTTGACACCTGCTTAACGCTGTATTTCAGGACAGCCGATAGGTATATGATGAACATACAAACTCTTTGTATGTAGGTACTTGTTAAATTTGAATTGAATTTTTTGGCATGCGTGACTGACTTTTAAGTTGTTTCTGCCACTGATGAAGTTACACTTGAAAATATATCTTGTAGCATCGAAAACCCATCGTTTATTTATTAATCAAGTCTTCTTAGGCTGGTGTGCACCGAAATTTAACCGACGGTTAACCAAAAATAATCACTGTTTTTCCATACATTGCGATTATTTTATTTTAACCATTGGTTAAAAGTCGGTGCACACCAGCCTAAGCCGTCAACAATATTTTTTTTTTTACAATTTTTAGATGACTTAGTTATGATAACTATCATTCACATTATAATAATAAATAATAACACATTAGTGATAATGAACTATTAACAAGTCACCACAGAGAGAAATAAATTAAGGTATCTAATCAGAGATCAGAGAACTAAAGACAAAGAGAAAAGAAATAGTAATTTAAACATTTAAAAAAATGTTATGTAAAATAATAACAAAACCTGCTCATTACACACTAAAATTCAAAATATAGATTATTGAGTTTATTCCTAAAACTAGACACCGAGGTACCCGTTATATATAACTATTTTGGCGATAATTCGCGCAACCGATTACAAAGCAAAATAGGGACTATGACGGAAAGAGTGTCGAGGAGTATATATATCGATTTTGTTAAGTAATTCAGGAAAATCGAATTTCTGTGAGTTTACAATACGAGCTAGGAAGGTTAAATCAGCGATTTCCCGGCGCTTATATAGGTATACCTATACTTTTCTTAAAATAAAATTACACAACAAAACTCTTGAGGTTCCATCGAAAAAGTCCCACATCGCTGTCAAAGCGACAGGCATTGCGCGATAACATGTCATGTATAACCGCGCACGATTTACCCCAAACGTAACTACCATTCAGCACGAGCTTTCTCTAATTTGTCTGAGAGGAAAGGAGGAGTCCGTTTATCGAAAGAACCACGAACAAAAGCGCTTATGGCTCGTCTTAATTAATATGATTAATGAGGCGAGGTGGCGGCTCGTTTTGAACTCGCTTTACTGTTGTAATCGAGATATACATTAATTTTATTAGTAGTCCTCACTACCTAATAGAATAAGGGTATCTACTAAAGTCCACTGACACGCCGCTATGCGTGGAATAGACGCTTTCCCGGTTCGTTACGTTTCTCTAATTTAAAAATTGGGCGTTAAAAGTTACCGATTAAAATTTAAATTTATGACATTATGCATAGATAAAAGCTTATAAAATACTAAAATGTGACGGTTTTTATTCGGGTTTCACTAACAAGGTAGAACTCTGGAGGCGATTTAATAACTTCTAATATAACTTTAGTTTTATTAGAATTATCTTAGATTGAACTACTTACGGAAAATCTTTTATTATGATAATTTATTGTTCTCTCTAGTTCAAATTGTATCAACGTTGACCATGGGGATAACGTAGGTGTTATGGTTATCATATGTTAAATTGTCGTCTATAAGTATAGGTATGTATACAATGTGATAAAAAAATATTTACACCAAGAATTGAAAATCTCCTTTTTTCAAATCGGTAATAAAAAATTTTTATTTAAAGATAAAAACATAAATGAAAATGAAACAAAACTAAATATACTTACTTACCTTTGTATGTATCTACATAATATGACCCAAAACAGAGTAGTTAAAATCATACAATTGTGATACTTTTTATTAGATATCTTCGAAAACTGTTGTAAAACCTTATAAGTGCTAATGGCATAGACAAAATATGATTATTGTATACAATACAATTCAAACAAAACTTCAATAAAAAAATGTCGAACCGTTAACACAATCTTTTACTAAAAAGATTTTCCAACAAAAACGCTGCAGCTTTTAGGATTTTGTACAAGAATAGCAAATTATAATATTATTGTTTAAACAGTAATCAAAATAACGTTATCACGATATTCTAAAAGTTTGGATGATGTCATCTTTCCAATTGGATCAATCTCAGTATTAGGTACGCATGCTGGGTATTAAGGCCAGGGGCCCAATTCTGCTATTACTATCTACTCAAAATCGACAGACACTATCGACTCAATTGTAGTTTTGTCTGATTTTGATATTTTGTTAAATCCAATGGTGTACCCGTGGCAAGCCAGTCTACCTTTATACATAATTTTTATAAGCGAAAACTCTCCAACTAAATGTTTAAAATTCTGGTAGCTTTTTAATATTCATTTCTGCTAATGGTAATACCATGTTTGTCTTCTACTATTCCACCACGACGTTATCGAAAAGATATTGTGGATTTAGTATAACTAGTGGTCTTCCGTGGTCGAAATTCGACCATAACAATTAATGTCTAAGACTATACTCTATAATCACAGATTTCGCAAAGGCTACACTGTTGATTTGACTAAAAATATAAACATCGTAGTGTGTGTAATGTCTTTTTATGATTTAAGGCCGCTTGCATAACGATCGCCTTTAAATAAATTTAGTTAATCATATTAATCTGCCTAAATACGTTTTACAAAAAACGTATTGACAGTTCTTTAAACATATTTAGCGGCAAATTTTGTGTTGTACAAGGCTCTAATCATATTTAAGGGTGTTAAATGCGTTTAGTGTTTCTTAAATAAATTTAAGGAACGTTATGCTAGGCCCTTAATGTATTTTTTATGCATATTTTTTAATAAATATTAGCATTCGTCGCTCCTTCTCTACATAAACTATGTAGTAAGTAGGCTATAAGTGTGCGAAATTTCATACTCCTCCATCCGCGAACGTTTTGAAAAACGGAGTAGTACAAAGATTTTGCTTCACGTATTAATATTAATATAGGTACTCGTATAGATATGAATTTTTGACACTATCGCAATGGCATCGTACTTTGAATATCTTCCCAACGGCATGATATTTTAGTAGCAGTATTGGACTCTGGGACTGTTCTTCTGCATGGATTAGAGCTGAAATCACGGCTAGCAATAAATCGGCATGTACATACCTACTAAAGCCGAAATTCCCCGGTTCATTTCTGCCTTTGATTTTGAATGAATCAACCAAAGTGATCCATATAAACATAAGTTTGAATAATTCAATTTCATTGAATAGCGTTGTGTCCTTTTACTCAATTTGGTTAATCTATCTAATATCCGCATTATACTATAGGACAGGTCACTATAAAACAAATAGTTCGCGTCGATTTGTTTGTTACCATTTCAAATCATAGTCTATTTATTTTCCCATGTTTCTTAACACTGTGTTAAAGTGCCGGTTGAGAAATTAGGAACCTTATGCGTTGGTATTATGGTGTGTTTCGAGGATGCGGGTCTGGGGACGGAGATCGCGCCTCAGGCCGAGATCGTGGCAGAGATAATTAGAGGCCGCGGCTCTGTGGGAGCCATAAAAACGGCAAATTGACCGGCGGGATAACCAGAAAGGCACAATGTGTTAGATAATAATTTCCAAATTACAGGTTATGTCGGTTCGCGAGCGAGACTCGACGAGCTCTTTTTTCTTCATACCGGACTGAGGTGCTAAGGGCAGGCTAATTATTATTTGGGTATCCGACCGAGGATTTTAGTGCAGCTGCTACCTGTATAAATATTTATTATTAAAAAAGTTCAAACGCCAATTTTGATGCAATCCAATTTTTATAAACCAATTAAAATCGGTTCTTTAAATATACGAGAGTGGGCACTCATATTTTATTAGTTGATTCTTTTTGCGGCTGATCGAAAATACTACGGATAATTGCGAAGAAGGCTAAAGAGCGATGACCAGGATATAGGTAGATATGATACCTATATTCTACATCTCAAACATTAGATAAGTATCTACCAGAAACAAATTAAAAAATATTAAACTATAAAAGTTGATTTACATTTTCCAGTAACTGATTTAAAATTTGAAGGAAGCCAGTGCTTACTTAATACTGGCAATGTTTAAATTGATTTGAAATCAGTAGGTACAGCGTACCTACTATACGCCTGAATATTTTTAAGACAGTCCCCTCCCTAAGTCAGTAGTTGGATCAATGTAAATCAGCCTTAAGACGTATTTCTATTGGTGACCTACTCTCTAGATAGCTAGAGCTACATCACATAGTTTTGAACTTCTCGAAATTAATATATTTTTTTTAAAATTATATTTAGCAAAAACTTAAATATAGGCAAGTCTTTATAGTGCACCAATTGAAAAGACATAGGTAAACGTATCTAAATATTCATATTAAACTTATTGTTAGTATTTGGCCAGTTCCTGTAATATTATTTTATGTTTGCTTATAGGCATACTGGCAAACGGGTCCACTTGATGGCAAGTGGCTACCGTCGCCCATGGACATCTGCATCACTAACACGTTGCCTACCTTGTTGAGACTTGAAATATCTGTTTACTCCCTTTTTGAAGAGACCCATAGGTATTGTAGCGCTCTGGGATAACCGCGGCAGGAAGCTAATTCCACAGCTTGCTCACGTATGGCATAATACCTTAGATTCTATAATAATATTATACAATATTACTATTTGCTTTTACTTAGTTCAAATTGTGGTAGTTTGGTATTAAAATATGTCACATTTGAAAATTATTAACAAATAAAACATCCATGTGGAATCATTCTAAAAATTAATTTCTACGTCGTCCGATATGATTGTAAGGCCTAGTTTGCTTACCTATAGAACAAATTTTGTGTGATAACTTCGAAATGTCAACTTTATCATCCACTATCATTTTCTCACCAGCAATTTTACTTAAGCTTATAATGTGAAATTTACTGATGGTAAGGCGGGTGTTGAAATAACTAGTTAGATATAGAAAGCTAGTCCAGTACTTATTAATTAAATTAAGTAATAGGTAATTTCCAGTCCTAACAAAAAAATATTTTCATTAACGTAAAGAGAGCTTTATCTACCTACATAACATATTAAGGTAGCTTAAATTCCTTTATTAAACGAATTTTAATTTGGATCTATTAACACTGATAATATTTCAAAATACATTCAAAGCCGTAATACGATCTAACTTTTGACATGTTTAATTAAGTTAAACTGCTTTAACATGGGCCTAGTTTACTTAATTAATTGGTAGCCCCTCCAAGCCCCAATGTCAAAGGCTGGGAAAACAATCGATGGAGCTTTAGTGGTGAGGCGGGGGCGCCTCTCTCCCCACTCCCCACTGCCCCGGGGGCGTCAAATGGGGCCCAATCCCCACGCGGAGGGCGGAGCTGGGGCTAACCCACGCCCCGCGCTCTCAACGGGAATATACACATGTTCCTAGATTAATGTGTTGTTAAACGGATATTATTATTGTTGCTGATTATGTTGGCAGCGTGTGCCTATGAAGTTTAGTATTATTGATCTCATCTCTTCATCTGAGTTAGTGTTAAAGAGTTAGGCTGTTTCACGCAGTTATGCCGATGGGCTTAATGCGTTTTTGAGATGCGACATTGTTAATTATGCTAAATATTGACAAATAACGTATGTATATATCTATATAATAATACGTTTAGAAAAAACTTTATACTCCTTTTTCCGAAAATTGCGCGGACGGAGGAGTATTAAATTTCGCACACTTATAGTTTATATAGAGAAGGAGCGCCGAATGCTAATATTTTTCTTGATTTAAATTATGCATAAAAATAAAAATACATAAAATTAATAAAAAACACATTACACACACTACCATGTATTTGACACACAACCGCATATAATTATACTCTTTTGTTTATTGTTAAAGACAAATAAACAGTGTATATAGCCTTGGCGAAATCTGTGATTATAGAAGTATACCTAAGTCTTTGACATTAATTATTATGGTCGAATTTCGATCACGGTCGACCACTAGTATACTTACATTAATGTGGCTATGTGTAACAGCGTTATTTTTTAAGACTTTAAATACTGTGGCATTCGGCCACAGTCTAAATCTGAAACATTAACGCAGATGAAACCGTAACATTGCGAATTACGATGGTACATGAATGCATTGTTGTACGACGACGTTCAACTGAGTTGGGTTGCTTTAGAATCTAGAGAAATTCTATTCTATATCTATCTCTTCATTCCATATTAATAGACAATTATACGTACCTACGTTGTCATATTTAAGATTTTGATAGTTCTAAAGTTTCGTATTTTTTTCCAGTAAAATGTACCTACTACTTACAATTATTGACGTAGCTACTCGTACTTCATTGATGGGTAGGTACAGCCCAATTATGGCCGGTTCCTATACCTTACCGACTGTTCATTTGCCTTACTATCGGTAAATTGACATAAGCATCATACAAGTAATGTTAAAATTCAACCGATGGTAGGACAAGTGAATGAATAAGATTTAGGAACCAGCCATTAGTGAACTACAGACCATCAAAAATTGGTTTTGAAATAAAATAAGCCGAATATAAAAAATTTGATAACTATACCAGGTACCTACCTATAATTTTTTGTTTTTATTTTAAAATTATTCATTTAATAAATGTGAAATAGTTATAAGTGAAAACACGCGAAATAAATGTTTAAAGTTTTGGTAACTTTTTAATATTCATTTCGGCTAACGCTATTTTTGCTGATGGCAATGCTAATTTTTATACTTTTCTGACGCGACAATATCGAAAAGATATTGTGTATTTAATAGAATACCAATTATTGACACTATCGCTAAAGAATCATACTATGAATATCTTCGTAACGGCAAGATATTCAATTAGTAGAATTGGGCCCCTGCACAGACTTCAAGCCCACAACTGGCAAGACACCGTGCAGGACAGAGACAAGTGGCCGAGTCATTGGAGTCAGTCAAATGCTTTTTTTAAGGTTGGCTAGTCATTGTTAAGCTAGTGGACGTTACACGCACTTGGCCAATTTTTTGAATTCCTATTTATAATTAGAAAAAACGGTGATGCCGAAGCGGTCACTATCCATAAACATTCGATACCTCGTCACAATTTAATTCGATCCACAGGTAAATTGACGCTGAGGTATGCCATCAAATCTCGAATCCGGGATTGTTTATCCACCAATTTCTCGTACCGTGTCCCAATACAATTGTGTTTGTCAATGATAAATGGTCGCGCGCGGCGCTTTTCATCTCGCACGGTCAAAGACGCCGACGTCATAACACAACAAACGATTCTAACCCTTCCTGATACGAATATAAAGTCGACTTCCGAATGAGCCGATATAATTACAATACAGGACTAAATGATACGGTACTAATCAAGGCAGGGAATAAACGCGGATAATGCGGTTTAGGATCGTTTGAAAGGAACCTTTCGGCGGGTAGTCGTATTCATTTATAATGAGTTTATTCAGGATTTTAATCGAATGAATCGTGGTAAGCAAATAGTACTAGAGGGATCCGATGCGAGGCGGTGTCTGCCCATATGCCCACTAGGGGGCCGCACTTGTTGCCTTTTCAATCTACCATTGTAACGTATATGTAGGAAAAAATAATTAAACATACTTTCTATTATATTGAGGGTAATAAGGAAAGTGCTAATTAATGGACACTTTTTTGATATGAATATTGTTAGTTAATTTAAAGGTTGTGTAAATAAATATCTACCCATAATTAAATGATTTAATTTTGAAACTCGATGAAACGAAAAAGCGACACTAAATGAGATAAACACATAAATCTATAGGACTAAGCCTGCGAGAGAATGAAATAGAATACATTACAGTTAATAATTTAAACACTAACAGATAAGAGTCGGAAAAAAGTTTTGAAAGTTTTCGTTAATACTTAAAATTTTGTGTTTTAAAGCTTAAATATATTATAATGATAATAATATATATAATAACCGTAGGGGGGCTTTGTGGCGAAGCCTTAGGTGAGTGGCGACACCTCGTACCTGACTCCGGGGGGCCAAGACAAGGCCCCCACCTCCGTGCTTGCCTTAACCAGCCGGCATGGAGTGGAGATCGCTAGAGCTAAGACTCAAGCTCCAGGGTGGAAGTGATAAAAGACATCACGTCAGAAGTAGCTTCGGTGAACCTGCAGCCCACCTCTCTACACCCCTTAGCCACTCACACCCATGTTGCCCCTGTCTTTTATGGCATTTTTTGTGGCCCATGCAAGGAGTGGCGAGTCACCGTCTGCCCATTTTTCCATGTACCCTGAACATTGCGACGGGCAGACGCCATAGTCCCCATATTACCAGAGTCCTAGTACCATTTACAGCTCACCCCAATAGCCCGGTACTTTCTCTTCTCATTTCCCACAATAGTCCTACACTGGCCGGGGCTTGTCCTTGGGTGCATTATTGTATGGTGTAGACAGGGATAATCGCCGGTCAGTGTCACGCCACATTTAGATAATTGTAATTCATTATGGGGATAGCTTATCTGTCAAAAAGAAAGACATTGTGAACAGCATAAATAGGTTATTGCAGTTAAACAGTAAATATGGATGTAAATTCATCCTATGTGCCCTGCCTTATGCATGTAATCTAACAAATGAACAAAACAGGCACATATATGACTTGAATTTATTAATTTATAATTTGACCCATCGTCATAGTGACATTATTTTTTATTTTGACCTAAATAAATTTACTAATAGTAAATTTAGGCTAAACAAAGATACTATGTATCTGCCTTTTAAGTTACGAAGACGTATAGCTACTTTGTTAGCATTTAATATACAAAATCATGACAAAGTTATGTATGATATAACTGATATATAGGACATAAATTTTAATAATAACATTAATGTTTTTAATGTTAACTCTACTGCAAGTCCTAGCACTTTAAACTGCTAGATATGACCAACGCTAAACCTACTTCTAATTTAAATATAGTTCACCAAAATATACAGGGTTTAGCAGGTAAAGATTTAGAAATTGAACTCTTTTTAAAAGAACATAAGGTTCATGTCCTATGTATTACAGAACATTGGCTTAAAACTTTTCAAGTCATAAACTTCATAGAGAATTATACAGTGATAAGTGCATTTGTAAGGAAGTCCGCTATACATGGCGGATCACTTATCTTTGTAGCAAATGATGTAAAATGTAAAGAGCGTAGAGACATTATGTCCCTTTCTGTTGAACGGACTGTGGAGGTTTCTTGTATTGAGCTTGAGCGCTATGTAATTGTCTGCGTCTACCGACCCCCCACAGGAGATTATAATGTATTTGAAAGCACAATGGAGGACTTATTAAGAAAATTAAATAAAACTAATAAATTGCCTATAGTTTGTGGGGATTTTAATGTTAATTTGTTGGAAACGTCATCAACTCGTTCCAAGATCATTAATCTTTTCAAATCGTTCAATCTTATACATGTCTTTAATGAACCTACGCGTATAACTGCTAATTCAGCAACCTGTTTGGACAATATATTTTGTAGTTGCGAAATAATCGACAAATCAGTCTTAGATGTACTACGGTCGGATCACTGTGGCCAGTTTATATCAATACCTTTTGATAGTATTAAAATCAATTCCAAATTAACCTGTAGGCCAGTAAATAATTATCGCTTAAGAACCTTTAAAGATAATTTATCCAAAACAATTCCTACTTTGGATCTCAGCAGCGAAGATCCAAACAACTTGTATAGTAATTTCTTCGACATTATACAAGCTGAATTTGAAAACACATTTAAAACCAAAATAATCAACAAAAGTAATAAACTTAAGTTTAGTGATTGGGCTACGAAAGGTATATATAAAAGTCGAATGAAACTGTATGAATTATACAGTGAAAAACAATTTAATCAAAATCCAGACTTCCTTCAATATATTAAAAAGTACTCTAAGACCTTTAAAAGAGTGTGCATCGCTGCCAAATCTCTATATTATAGTAACAGAATTAAAAAATCATCAAATATCATTAAGACAACTTGGAGTGTTATAAATGATGCTTCCGGCAAGAATTCACGTCGAGATGATGCAATTAAACTTGTAATCAACAATAACACCATTAGTAATAACTTTGAAATTGCACAAACATTTAATGAATACTTTAGGGATATACCAACTTTAATAACTAGCTCTTTGTCATCATCACCACTGGAAGCTGAGCTGCTGATGACACAGTGCGTTGATCGATGTAATATCACATTCAAATTTAATCATATAGATACAGATGATATTGTAAAAACGTTTAAATCGTTAAATATTAAAAACACAGCTGACTTTTGGGGTATATCCTTAAAAGTATTAAGTGACTTAATATGCACTATTGCGCTACCACTAGTACAAATATTTAATGGATGTGTAGATAAAGGAGTATTTCCTGACTTAATGAAAGTTAGCAAAGTTATTCCTATATTTAAAAGTGGAAACAAAAACGACCCCTCCAACTTTAGGCCAATTTCTATTTTACCAACCTTAAGCAAGGATTTCGAAAAAATAATTTTAAATCAACTGCTCTCACATTTTAATATTAATAAATTAATTCATACTAAACAGTTCGGGTTCACCAAAGGTCGTTCCACTACCGATGCAGGTGTTGAGCTTCTAAAACACATTTATGGTGCTTGGGAAGGGTCACAGAATGCCATTGGTGTCTTCTGTGACCTGTCCAAGGCATTCGATTGCGTTGAACACGTGACCCTCCTGAAAAAGCTCAATTATTACGGTATTTATGGCGATTCTCTCAATCTTCTGTCGTCTTACTTAAATAATAGATCCCAAAGCGTTGAAATTAACAATATCAAATCTCATGAGACTGGCATATCTATGGGTGTGCCCCAGGGCTCTATTCTAGGTCCCTTCTTGTTTTTGATATATATTAATGATTTGCCATATTTTATTAATGATATGTGTGAGGTAGTGTTGTTTGCTGATGACACGTCACTTATATTTAAAGTAGACAGAAATAAACAGAACTTTGACGACGTAAACAACGCCTTAACCCAAATATCTAAGTGGTTTACCGTAAATAACTTATCACTCAATCCGAATAAAACTAAATGTGTTAAGTTTGTTATGCCCAATGTAAAAGAATACGATGTTAATATTTCCCTTAACGACACTAGACTTAACCTAGTAGATTCAACTGTATTCTTAGGCATTAACCTAGATCAGAAACTCCAGTGGGGCGCTCATATATCTAGTCTCTCAGGAAAGCTTAGTTCTGCTGCATATGCGGTCAGAAGAGTTAGGCAGTTCACTGACGAAGAGACTGCTAGACTAGTTTATTTTAGTTATTTTCATAGTGTCATGTCCTATGGTATTTTACTTTGGGGCAACGCTGCTGACTTGGAGACTATATTTGTTTTACAAAAAAGAGCCGTAAGGTCAATTTACAACCTCGGCCCTCGGGTGTCTCTTAGGGAACGCTTTAAGGAAATCGGTATTATGACGGTCGCCTGCCAATATATTTTCAATAATATAATTTATATTCGTAATAATTTGAGTGCCTACAAGCGGTATAAGGATGTTCACGATTTCAACACCAGGCATTGTAATAAACTGATATTGCCATCTTTTAGATTACAAAAAGTATTGTCTTCTTTCTTGGGGGTTGGTATACGCTTCTTCAATAAGATTCCGAGTGAAATGTTAGATCTGCCCTTCACTAAATTCAAATTTAAAATAAAAAGTATCTTGCTTAAAAAGGGATACTACACTATTGAAGAATATTTAAATGACAAAACTTCATTTACATAACAGCTCGCTCCAACCTCTTATACTGTGTTTTGTACGAGTATAACGTTTTTATCTTGCCGTACTTGTAAGGAATATATGGAGATATGTTGCAAAAAAAATAATACGTTACGTCTTTATATTTATAACTATAATTATTTTCTATCCTTTTATTGCGCTTTTGTCTTATTGAATATGCACTGTTTGCTACAACTCCATTAATTCTTCAAAAGTTATTCTGTAACATAATTCTGTATAAAATCTTTTTTAAAAAAAAGTACTTAAATATAAAAAATAGAACAACAAATATAAAGAATTTTTTTTTAGCTAGACGTGTTGCTGGGGAGTTTCTTGCCGCTTCTTCTCCTTAACAGCAATAACACGTTGCGAAGCGGTGTACATAGACTAGGAAGTAAAATTAAATTTTAACCTATATGTATGACCTTCAAAAAGTGTTCTCCAGTGGAACTTATTTTGAATAAAAACTTTTGAATTTGAATTTGAATTAGATTAAATTTGTCAAGGGGCCTCTACGTGTTGGCCTCCCCATGGCCCCACGCAAGCCCTCCAAAATTCCGGGTCATTTTTATGGCCCGTGGTCTTGAAAGACATACAGATTTATATAATAATATATGAAATGTGATGTCAAAGTCAAACTTTGTTTCACCTCTACTGTGTGTAAAGTGCACACACACACATTTTTTTAAAGTCGGTAGGTACTTTCATTTATAAAAAGAAAAACCAAATGCTTAAAAATAAAAATGGTGATTTTTGTGTTCTCCTGGTCTGGGTATTAGGCCGCCAAGCTAGTTGCAATGCAGAGATTCTGGGCTTGATACTTCAAGGTAAACTTTTTAAGCAAATTTTAAGTTATTATAAGTCTACGTCTAATCCCTGTTAGAAGTAAATAATATATACTACAGAGAGTTACTTGCAGCTACGGTTTAATGCACTGGTAAGCTATGTAGAGAACGAGCGTCTAGCCATGCCACCTCCACCATATCCCGGTAGATGGGGTAGGTGCATAAAATGCTGGCTTAACGTCGAGAAAGATGACATGAGTGCCAATGGTCTTATAATAAAAGGTACCTAAGACCGTGCAAAGTAGAAAAAAAAAGAAAGAAATTGGACCCAAACTTCCGAATTCCAATTCAATTCAAATTCGCTTCCGAATTGAATTCGGTCTACGTCACGAGAATTTTATGTGTCACATAGACGGGCGGATTTGACGAATGAATAAGAGTTACGTTTTTGCTATTTATCCAAATTTGGCTAGGGATCCTTAAAAGGAAACATAAGAATTAACTCAATTCTTGATTGTTGATTTGGGCGCGAACTGATTTTCGCACCCCAGCACCCAATACGATCAAGATGGATCTGACTCCAGTCATATAAATTTGCTATGCAATAGTACAAGCGAAACGCATAGTTCCGCCTGGTGGCATACTCGTATAAGCTGGTAAAAGGTAGCGCAGTTCTAACGCACACACTCAAAAGTGTATTTGATAGAAAATATTTTCATGTTTCATATTGCTGGATGCAAAAGTAATGGGTAAACGGACTGACCGATTCAGTATAGTCTGTGCAAGCATCAAACCGTGACATTGGCCCAACCAGTTGGTACGCACACACATCGCGTTAGATAAAAGATTAACGACATGGCATCACTTCGCGTGCGTGCAAACCTCTTTTATTTTCAGTATTTTTCCACCGTAGGGCTGCTAAAGCTTCTTTGAATTATGATCTTTACGACCAAATCGGTTTCTGTCAATTATCAAAATAACTGAGACACTCTTTTTCTCTATAAAAATGCCTTTACACGTTTTGTATATAGTCAGCGCAAAGTATCCATGAATATTCAAGTTCTAGAATAAAGTTCTCGGAAGAAAGAAGAGGCAGAGGAGAGAAGGCGGTATGGGCATCTAAAGAGGAAGAATGAAAGTCACGTGACAAAAATAATGTAAAACTGGAAGATTGATGGATGCAAATTTAAAATAAACAATAAAGCGAAGGATGAAATGTGTGAAAGATTTAAAGATGATTGCGGTGTGATAAAAGACGTATGCCAGAAAATTGTGCCCACACCAAATAATTGTTTAAAGGTGAAAGAAAAGGGAGAGAGAATAATTTTGAAATATAGCTTAAAACAAAGAGTCCCCTTTCACCCTCAACGTAACTTGCATAACCTAAATTTTTAGGGTCTCTGATTCCAAGTCACGAAAATATCTGTTCATCTCCGACACCACCTGAAACGAACAGACAGAACAAAAGAAAACTAATATTCCTTTCGGAGCATAACGCTTTTTCCTTACGTGAAAATTTCTGCCTGTTCTCTCTACTGTAAGCTGCGTAAAAGAACTTCGTTACAATAAATATTGTACTATACCAATAATAGGATTTATAGTTCATGTTTTATGCATGTATAAAATTATGTAAATTTTAATCTGACTAAATTCAAAAGTGAAATAAGTCAACTGTTATATTCATTCCATTTGCATTTTTATTTTTCTCATGTTGCGTTTTATTCTATAGGATAATTTTTACCTGGTGATTGAAAAATCTGCTCTGGATCGAATATTAAACAGCTTTAGTTACGTATTTAAAAATATTTTAATTTAATTTATCTATACAGCCCTAATGCTTCAATCCTTACAATTTTTATCAGGTGACGTGACCATACATGAATGCATTTGTTTTCAATTGAAAACTATCAGAGTATGTACGATCTTTAATACTGAATTCAAATTCAATTATTCCGTCGTTTTTATTGTTCAAAACTTTAATGATGTGTGCAATAGCATAAGTGCGCTTGAAGCTTTTTACGCTTTACTCGTAAACAATATTTAAATATTGGTATGAGCATTGTATCACACCTTTTCACTCTTCGATAGATATGGTCAAGTCACAACATGAAATTATTGCTTGACGTGCATCTATATTGTTTTTTAGAAGATTCTAGGTACTAACATGTCTTAGGGAATTATAGGTCATGCCATATAATTGAGTTACGGCTTAGTTTTCTGTATGGTATTTATATGTGTGGTTTAATGTTCAAAAATAAAAAAATAAGTAAAATTTTTGAATATAAAATTCTTCTGTTCGTGTAGTATGTCATTGAACTCCTGCTAAGGCCCTGGGCCGATTTTGATTATTTTAATTATTTATTTGATTAATTTTACTATAAGCTAATTTTATTATAAGAAAATGATAAATAATCCAATACAATAAAAATAAACTTAGCTTATTTATATTGTATTCTACCCATAGTCCCTCAAAAAGTAGAATACTGAGCCTAAATCACGATTTTCTATGGGTAAGGTGCCTAGAAGGCTGGCTACGTTTCTTGCGAAGCTTTGCTTTGCTTTGCTTCGAGGTAAACACCAGCCTTCTGATCACCTGAAGAGTCAATGAGTTGTTTTGATAAATTTTGGTAGAGGCTCATGGTCTTATGACCCCACGGTCCAAGCGTCTCGACAGCAAATGGCATAAACATATAACTCTCACTGTGGGTTGCATATTTGCGCCGCTTGAGTAATTCAGCTATTTCCGCCGCCGAACCGGCTGATCTAGACGTGTTATATTCTTTATTATATTATTTTATTATGCATTATATATTTAAAACATAATTTCTTCATAATAATATTAGAATTGTCTCGGGTCTTGTAAATAAGACAGGTCTGCGATAACCTGCCCTTAATGTGACTTTGAGAAGTGACAAAAACACACACAATCATAAAACGGAGGTGAGTTTTATTGGTGTCGTATTTAAGGCACACACAATGGGGCCGGTGGCCGCGACCGGACTGCGGTCGCCGACAATGCGGGTGCTTCAACCACTCACTCTTAAAGCTCAACACAATTGCTCCTTGTTTCAAAGTATTTTTTTTACATACCATATTGTTTTGTAAACATAAGTCTAATTTTTTTATTGAAACATATTTTGTTGTTGTTTTAACTGCCGCACTCATGGTCCGGTAACTTTAAATAGCGGTTTTATATTTGCAACAAAGAAAGGAAATAAGTTTATTTTTGGTCGAACTTACATATGCATAAGTAAAAACTTCGTTTAAAAAACCGACTTCAAAAACTAAAATGTATAAAATAACTTATTTCTAAAGCTATTATTATTAATATATATTATCTAAAACATCTTAAAGTCGGTGCTTAGTAATTTTCAAAATATAGTAATTTTTATGTTTTACTTTGCACCGACTTCAAGATGTTTTAGATAATATATATTAATAATAATAGCTTTAGAAATAAGTTATTTTATACATTTTAGTTTTTGAAGTCGGTTTTTTTAAACGAAGTTTTATTTTTTATTTGTTACTTTTTAGTGTCTAGCTATTGTATGGGAGGACACATACGAATGGTGCCGCGCTTCTTAAAAAATATAGGTTCCAAGAACTGGGAACAAAAAAATGTACGTAAAATGAAAACTACTGGGCCAAACTATGTCAAATTTTTAGGGGACCACATGGCAGCTATTCCGCGTCGAACAAAAAAAGAATCACGTAAATCGAATCATAAATCTCAGAGTAATCGGTGTACATATGGAACGGAGTGAAAATTATTTTCATGAAAAATGTTCATAAAATGAAAACTACTGGGCCAAACTATGTCAAATTTTTAGGGGACCAATTAGAAGCTATTCCGCGTCGAACAAAAAAAGAATCACGTAAATCGGATCATAAATCACGAAGTAATCGGCGCACATACATAAAAAAAAAGGAACAAAAAAAAAGATCCCGACGAATTGAGAACCTCCTCCTTTTTTCGAAGTCGGTTAAAAATAAATAATACAAGGAGAAAAGCAATCACAAACTAAAACGACAAGAAAATCTAAGTCCTAACAATTGGATCAAGCTCAGCATAATTGTTGATTTGTTAGACCAACACTGATCTATCGCGAGAAATCACGGCACAGTATCCATGTCAATATTTATTATAATTGTTAAGATAATAAGAAAAACTAGTTCAGGATTTATGCATCTAGCCAGTGTTGAATTCACGTTTTAGAATCTTTTAGCAAACAAGCACCAGGTGAAACTTTATCTCTACTAGTAGATATGTTAGGCAGGTCCTTAGTTGAATGGGCTGCAGGTGAAGTAATCTTCAGAATGCGTTTGCTCCCTTGGCCATCAATCCTGCGACTGAACGTGATGGTCAGTGATCGACATGATGCCACTTTACCTTGTTATTTAGCAAAAATAAAGATGGCACAGAACAATTAATGAGAGAGTTGGGACTGAACCGATTTGATGTATGTATTTTTATAGAAATTCTGGCAGAGCCAACTTCAAAGAAGGCAAGGCTAGTTTGTTATCCATTTTATTGTTTAAAATTATATAAATTATTGTATGTTTAGGAGATAATGATGAAAAAAATCGCAAATAAATAAAGATAAAAAACCGCATGGTTTTTGCGAACTACCGTGTACCATGTTCTATAATCTATATAATTTATTTCTGATTCTATCAACAAGATAAGGATCTAACATACCTTGCTCCATAACTAGTTGAGCGTTTTTAAGTTTTTAAATCTGTCCTGCCATCAGTGTCCACGTCGCAATAGATATTGTGAATTTTGACAGGCACGAGGCAAGACTTCTTCAAACAATGCGAAATGTTAAACGAAAAGCGGGTAGGACGGACTACGACAAGACTTTTGAAGATCAGAAATCAGACAAGATCTGATAAAGCTTTCTTAAAGCCGTCATAATGAACGAGCTCTTATTGTCAAGGACGTAAAAGTAACTTACAAATTACTATTTGCATTTATAAGAATTCAAGCTAAATAAAATGGACTTATAACAGATGGAGTAACAATATAAACATGATAAGTTTGACTTAATAACAGTTGTCAGTGGGATTAAATGCAGTGTGTTATAAAACGAGAAGAACTGAGTTAACCCTTGTAATTAGGCGGCCATCCCGCTGCCGAGCCGCCAAATGGTCTGCCAGCAATCAATTAAAACAATATTTGAAATAATGCCTCCAAAAAAATTAAAAGGAAGTTCTCGAGCTATAAACATTCTGTATTATGCCCCGCCGCTATCTTCGTCTCTGTTACTCTTATAGCGTCATCCCGCTCTGAATGCGCCGATGCGTCTACGCAGCCCGTGTTATTGAGACGGGTTAAGGATGCTACAAATACGTATCGATATTTATATCGAAGGACAATAAACATTGATAATATACTTTCCACATGTTATCGATTTGAATATCAATCGATAACACGTGGAAAGTATATTATCTTTCTATTTATGATTAATTAGTACTTTTAAATCTCCTCCTCTTACTTGTACTAGGAATTGTTACAGTAGATGTATTATAACTAAAGAATAAACTTAGCATCTTAGTCAAACCCTTTCAGGTTTTTAAATGAAGATGTATAAAGACTGTATATTATTGTTTAAAGAAATTAAAATAGTTAATTATATTGAAATTGAAAGAAATTGTAATTTGTAAATAATAGCATTTAAAACTTTTAAGTATACTAATATCGCTATAACATGTAGGCATCTTTTCTGAGTGACAAATCGTTGCCCTCTGTGGTCTAAATATTGGTCCACCTCCTTCGCTAGAACAGTGATATTTACTCTTTCTTCTTTTTCTCCGTACAGGAACGGAAAAAGAATGGAAATTACCGCGGGCTGGCGGCCTGTCGTAGGAGTATGCCGCCATAACAACTTTGAGTTGTGTCCCAGTATCAGTGGCCAGGTTCCCGTTTCTCCTTCAAGGCCGCAGCATATTGGCGGCACCTCTGGTATTGCTGATGTCCATTGGCGACAGTAACCAATTTCCATCACAGTCGGGCCATCAGCCTGTCTGCTGTGCTTCAGCAAAAAAAAACTCTTGTCTGGATTTATATCGACCTTAGAGGTATTTAAAATAAAAGTGACATGTTTAACTGAGGAGTACAACCAAATGTATTACACGCTTATCTGCCAATATACTCGTGTAAAAAAATGCTATATATTTTTTAATTATCGATGAAACTCAAAAAGAACAAAGTAATTGGTGTTTTACGATTCATTTATATTGATGTATGGTTACATCCCTAAAAAGGATGCGCGCTCCGATGAATTATGAGCAGGCCATGTTACCGCCAAAGCCTTGTTTAAGAGAGCCAAAGTAATTAACTTTGACTTAGTTAAGAATATGCCTTTGAAATTATCCCATAATAATATTCTACCCACTTTCTATGATACTCTGTGTACAGCGAGAACACGATTATTTGAAACTTAATGAACTGCGAATCGACGTTTAAGGCATCACACTACATTTTCATTATAAATTGCATTAATTTAAGTATTTATGAAAACATATCAATATTTCACACGCTTAATCCAATACTGTCACTATCTAAAAAGTGAACTTTACAGGAGAGCCAAAAAACATTTTTTTAGCATAAATGAATAATGAGTATTACCTACGATATGACTTCTTAATGGATGTAATTATCTATTACTTTTAAACCAGGATAAGCGCTATTACACGTATTTCCATGTTTTACAATAGATGGTATTAAAAAGTCGATTTGGCAAAATTTTCGATAGTGGCAGTAAGTACCTACTGGATAAGCTTAAACTTTTCGCTACAACCGTGTAGCGAATGTAGAACAAATGACTACGAGCTGTATCGCGTAGCAAAGTAGCACTATAATTAAGTTGATAACTATAGTTTCATACAACTTTTTATGGAGTACTTAATAATTTTAAAACTACCGCATTATTCGGAATAAAAAAAGTAAAAAAAATAATAATTTGGATATTAGACTAAGTTTTAAAAATATTGATCAAAAATGCTTAATAACTTCATTGTGTACATAAAATTGACCAAATAAAAAAAAAATATGTGTGCGTGTACTAGTGTACACACGTAAGAAGTGAAACTTCTTTATTTATTTAGGTTTATGGCTGGGCAGCTAGGCCTTTAAGCCAGATCTTAGATTACAATATAGTTTCTTCATTTTCTTAAGCCTATGTTTAGCACAGCTGAACTTTAGGTAATCAGCTAGTGCCATTCAACGGAGTTCTTGTGACAATTCAAAAAGCCACATTTGACTATACAGTTCACATTTCTCATAAAACACATAATTACTACGCAAAAACTATCAATATCCTACAACTATTGTTCATTTTAGAGTAATTTTACACATTTTTAGAAAATAAAACTGCACAGCACAACATCTCCTTTCAGTTCCCGCCAAAAGTTCTGATACTTCTTTAAAATGGTTAAATAAATAAAACCGTGGTAGGGGCAAGAAAAAGATGGCGCGTAACGGAAAAAATGTGACGCGTAACCGAAAAATGTGACGGTAATTTTTTTTCCAACGCCGATAAAGAAGTTTCACTTCAATAAGAATGCGATAGGATTAACAGGACTGGGTGGAATCAAAGTTTAATGAATATGTGTAATATATCAAGCGATCGATCAATTTGCATATGAATATTGATGTATAATAGCTATACGTAACATTTAGCTAGATGTCTATAATACGTACATTTTTCATAATACTTATTTAGTAATTGTTCGAATACATGTCGATTACTATTTTCTGCCTCTAGGATAAATAATTACAAGAATAAATAAAGTCCAAAAAAATGTATCTATACCATATTTATCTATTTGTCCTAGTAAATGACTAAAGAGTTCTAGAATATTGATGATTTTGCAGTTATCTGTATCTCTAAGTACTCACTGTAGCACTACGAGTGGCTGATACGCATCGCATTTTATACCATTGATGAATATTTTGATTTTAAACAGACGAGTATTAAGAACGTAATATACATAAAGTGACTAAAATATATAAAATTATTAACGACATCTTAATTTAATTGTTCAATGAGTAATATATTAACTGAAAGAGACATAATAATTGTATATTAAATATTTATTGTACTTCTAAGAGCATCATAATCAGTAATATAAGCAATAATATAATCATAATATCTATATGTAGTCATAAGGACAACAAACGGCTTGTAAACAAAACTACAAAAAAAATGTATGTCTGTCTAGGCGAAACATTCAACTTGAGACTAAGGGCCGCTTGGATGAGGTTGCTTAAATTTGTTTAAGATAAACAAAACGTATTTAACACCCTTAAATACAGTTAGCGTCTTGCACAACCCAAAATTTACCGCTAAATATGTTTAAAGAACTGTCAATACGTTTTGTGTAAAACGTATTTAGGCAGTTTAATATGATTAACTGATTTTATTTAAAGGCAATCGTTACGCATAGCATAACATCTGCAAAAATGCTCACGTTTCAAACAAATTAATTACTTTGACTTTGACTACGTTCACTCCGGTTATGAAATAAACGAATATTTGCTTTTTCCATCGGCTACTTTATGTCGCTCATCGCTTGTGATTGACACCCGACCCTTTGGTAACCACTCAGGCCGCTAATCGAGTTTGTCGGCCGATGTTATCTCCAAAACATGCGTTAATAGTACCGACGCCTCTGCCGGACGCCTCACAGCCACACAATCATAATGTATTTATACGTTTATTCATACGTAAATTGTTTAAAAGGATTTAAATTTTATTATGTAAGCAAGCATTATATATTGTGAAATTTCATGACGCCTGCAGTAAGATTATATTTCACAGAGACTGTAAGTAGTTTATTATAAGACTGTCTCAACAGGGATGTGGACATATATTACAACATATTCCAATACTTTTATATATAAAAGTCTTGAAAGACTCGCGGGAGTCCCAGGAATACAAAGTGCCGCGTCATATATTAAAAAAGAATACAAGCTATCGTTTTAATAAAAACTGTGTCGATATAAGCTAATTTTTATACAACCGAACAACTACATGCCGCTGCCGAGAAAATTAGCGGGACAAAAAATATCTCAAATAATATATATTAAGTAAAATCTACTATCGATCAGTTAAATAAAATCAAATAACATCATCAAATTTCAATCATTTTAAAGCATTCCCAGAAATTTCCAAGATCAAAACTAGCGCAAATTTTAAGTCTAAGAATTTTCTTGCGAAAACCGCATCGAAATCGGCCCAGTACTTTTTATGTAAATCCCGAAGAAACACACAAAAATTTAAAAAAAAACATCTATGGTACAATTATTTTCTCCGTGCAGTTTGGGTCATAAATCAAAGCTGGCCTCAGCGCGGCTAAGACGGTGAGCAATTTGCGCGGGCGCAACGCCATTATCGATAAAAACTCATTCTTATCAAATAAAGATTATCATTGTTATAAAGAATCATTATTATCTTTTTTGCTGTTAATTTTAAACTTAGATATAAGTATTTATATTAATTTTAATATAACTAGTTAAATTCTAAACTATTTTACCTATAGTTTTTTAATACATAGATACCTAATTAATAATTTATTTTAAATCATTATTATTCTTATTTTAATAAATACGTTGTTTTTATCTATTTTTTTCTTTCATTTATGTCATTAACCCACAAAATGACAAAACTAAATACACTATCGATAACGCTTATCGACAACAATAATGCGTATCACTATGCCTGCCCATAAGGCCCGTGAGTGGAAGAGAGAGCGAAATATTCGCTTCACCACTCCGATTATTTATGACCCAAACTGCACGGAGAAAATAATTCTACTACAGTTCTTCGTCGTTTATATAGTATATTCCAGTTGTTTTTCTAAATAGCTTCAATGTACAGATAAGGCAAATTTAGATTTTTTTAATATTATAGTTTACTCACCCAATAGTCGGAGGCCCGAGTCCTGCAGTGAGACATTTTTAGGCTGTTAATTTTATTTTATTTTATTATTACATTACCCACACAGACGTACATCAATAAGTTTACGCACGCAGGTTTGTAAAAAATGCTATTGTAAGCACCGTCTTTATTTTATTCGTTCATCTGAGTCTATAACATTGTTATTAATGCTATATGATAAGTATTATAATACAAGTGGACACCTTATTAAGTATTATAAAATGCGTCGCCACGTTATTTATTATTATAGTAAATATGTAATAAAGTATTCTTATAGCACACCTACGTTAGAAAATATTTGACGAATCATTCCATATGAGTAAGCCATAAATCTACTCTGTTAGTTTTAAAATCAATTTCGGATTTATTTGCTATAAGTGTATGGCTAGACTAGCTGGTTCAGTAAACAAGCAACCCTTAGCAAAAGTTATTTCTTTGTGCCGTCTGCTTTTGAGACACTTCGACTGTGGGGTCCTAAAGCCATAAGCATCTATAAAGAGCTCTTAAAATACTCAAAATAATAAATAAAGTTACTCTTCAGTTGATCAATAGCTTGGTGCCTAGGTCGGATAACGGATAACGTAACCAGCCTACTAGAGATCTTACCTATAAACATAAGATGGTGGTTTAGGCTAAATATTAAAATGGGTAATTTTTTTATAATTTAATAAATTTTAATTTTATTTAATATTATATAAAATACTAGAGCTAGGCTTGTTTGCTGAAGACTTTCTTGCGCCGCTTCTTCTCTTCAAGCCACAACATGTTGCGAAGCGGTGGTGAATTAGATTAAGCTCCCATAGAGTAAATAATAACCATAAACAAAATTAAAACTAAATAATTAAAATGAACTAGTTGGCGGCAGGCTAAATAAAACTTGAACACTACTTGACATCTTTGTCTTCCGTGATCACGGCTACTGAAAAGTGGCCGATATGTCGGAATAATAAAAATCAAATACACTACTAGGCACGTAGTTTTATTATATATACGTATACTAGTCGCGAAAACTTAAGAAAATGTTATGCATCCAGGTGGTAGGGTATTTGCCCGACTGGATGGCTACCACCCTGCTCTAGAGTATGTCGCCATAACAACCTTGATTTGTGTTCCGGCATTAGTAACCAGGTTCCAGTCTCTCTTAAGAGAGCAGGAGCGCATTTGTAGCCCCTTTGATGTTGCAAATGTCCATAGGCGATGGTAACCGCTTTCCATCAAGTGGTCCGTCTGCCTGTCTGCTGAACGCATGCAATAAACAATATTATAATAATAAACGTGTGCGCCTCGGGACGCCCGACAGAAGTGATAACTTGCGTGAGACAAAGGGAAGCCAGACAGACTGGCGCCGTAACGCCTTACGTAACGAAGCGTCTTACCCTCCCATAAGAAGTTATCACTTAAAAAACATATAGATTCTTTCCAAAGTTACGTTTATACTGGGTGAGTAGGTATTGTTCTTCCATAATATACCCTAGAAAAGTAATCATTTGTGTTTCTCAACTCTAATTATATTTTAAAGAAACGAAAGAAGTTAGAATGCGCCAATAGTACCTACAATGCAAGAAAGATTCCAGTGAATAAGTTTACGGTGCCACAAAAATATATAATCGCCTTGATTGGCCGGAAGCAATACTTTACTGTTATGGCACAAAAGAGTCCATTTGCTTTGAATATAATAGCCATTGTTCTAACAGCCCCCAAAACATTGTTACGGGAAGTTACCTTGATTTATGATTGGTGGTACACCGTGTACAACATTGGCACATTTAAGTTATTTGTAATAGTGATCGACGATAGTTTAACAGCTTTCACGCGAATGTACATAATACTTATTAAAAACTAGCTTCTGCCCGCGACTTCGTCCGCGTTGAAAGTTTTTTACTATCACACGGTGAACTCTTTAATTTTTCGAGATCAAAAGTAGCCTATATGTTAACCAGGAATAACCTACCAACATACAAAATTTCATTTAAATCAAAATTGTATGTTTCTTTCAGCATGATGTGACAACCTATAATTAAGTTTGCACTTAGACGAATAAGTCAATCTATCTATACATATAATAAATCTGTAGAGGTTGAATTTATGTACAATGAAGAAAAATGCTAAAAACCGAATCAGGGGGATGTAAAAAGTGAAATAGAACTAATTTAGATTTTTTTCAATTTTTTTGTTTCTCTGTTTGTCGGTTTGTCTGTTTGTCTGTCTGTTTGTACCGGCTAATCTCCGAAACGACTGGACCGATTTAAATTAATTTTTGTATCGTGGTAGCTTATATCCCTGGTCAACATATAGGATACTTTTAATCCCGAAAAATTAAAAAGTTCCCGTAGGATAATTGATAAACCGCACCACGCGGACGAAGTCGCGGGCAGAAGCTAGTGTAATAATATATACATATAAACATATGTATGTACTAGTGTAAGACTTGTTGGTTGCTCTCAATAAATTAAAAGAAAACGGTCCAGTCATTTCGGAGATTAGCCCGTACAAAAAGAGAAAAAAATCTAAATTAAGTACTTCTTATATTATATTTTACTTCTTGCATTCTCCTGACTCGGTTTTTAGCATTTTTTTTCATTGTACAGAAATTCGACTTCTACAGTTTTATTATAGCATATCTGTATAGTTAAAAATTATTAAATATGGAGTAATTTATCTAATTGCTTCTTTCTCTTCCTTATTTATTAAAAGTTAAATTTAACATCAAAGAAACGATAGTCATCCACTAAATTACTTGTAATCTTGACTGAATATAAAATTAAAACAACTTATAATATAATACCAGTAATAATATCAACCCATAAATGTCCCACTGCTGGGGCTCGGGCATCCCATTACAGGGGGAACGGTCAGTATACCCGCAACGCTTTTCCAAGGTGGATTGGCAGGTTTGACACATCAGTTATCTCGATGTGCAAGGTTGCATCACGATGTTTTCCTTCACCGTTGTTAGCACATGGTAATTGTAAGAACATGCATATTAGATTAGAAAACTTACTAAGTGATATATGGGTTCCAGCCAGGATCGAGCCAGCGCCCTTTAAGCCTGGGACGCGTGCGCTAGCCATTACACTACCTCGACTTCAACACTGCATTTAAAACAAATGTTTTAAATGTAATTTAAAATTTGTGTCACTCTTATAAACGATGGCGTGCAAAATTCTGAAAAATATCAAGATTAGGTATACCTACATTTTTTTAAAAAATTTGTTGCGCCACGTTTCGTCCACTAATTTAGTGATGTATAATTTAGCATAGTTAAAGAGTATGGGTTAACTAACACATGAACGTGTTGGTATGTAAATAAAGATAGATGATATCGCTGTTAGTGTTGCGGATAAGATTGGGCATTTGTCTAAATCAAAAATGTCTAATCTTAAAAACGAGTAAGTATAATATTTAATATCGATTAAAATACTGGTGTGCATATCACGTAAACGATAAAGTTTCTGTATATATAGTCTAAGTTTAATTAGGAACGATTATGAAATTAATATACTGCAAGAGTGCAACAACTCGTCGTCTTATTTTGTACTCCCCTCGTCGCGATTGAGCCATGGGCTCTCGCCAGCGGTACGTCACCCCATACAACAGGGTAGCCAACATAGACGCACCACTCAACTTAAAAAGAACCCCCACAAGTGGTGACCCCAACGTCTATAACCAAATGAGGAAAACAATAGACGTGTATTACATCTACGGAACCCTTCATTTTGGTGGACTGCCAGACACATGTCCGATTTTTTCTATGAATAGCCTTTATCTGGTTTCTGCATAAAAAGCAATACTCTGACATTTCCGCTTTCGAATAAAACTCAATAAAGATTATTTACGTGTCGAAAACCGGTCTGCGCAAACGACAACTGCCGGTCAGAATTATAGATAAGTTTTGTATAACTGTACCTACGTATAAACTGAAATTTGATTTGGTTTATTATTATTTAAAGACAATACTTACATAATAGGTAATTATATATCTATCATATCAGAAAATATCAAAGCAACTCGATTACAAACGACTTCACTCAAACAGTAGTCATGATTTGACTTATAATTTTCTCGGGAACAACTCAAGGAACTTACTTCGGCCAATATTTTTCCCTTGACAAAAATATTTTTCTTGTAAAATATTTAAATTTCAATTGTTTCCATTCATCTGACGTCGCTTTTATTGTTGGGGTGGAAAAGAAAATGGATAGACGGTGTCGGCGCTTATTATTCATTGTTGTGGGGGTGGCTGGCACCGGCCCGACGCATCGCCGCACTCGAAAGCTTTCCCTACCCCCGTGATTCGGCTCATATTTTAAGTAACAAAACAAGTACCTCGAAATAATACGCTGCGAGAAAAGAAAGTTGTTCAAAGTGACATTACATTATGCAAACCTTTTAAAAACGTAAAACTTCCAGCCATTTTTCATTTTGTAATAAAAGAGAACGACCTTACGTGCACGATTGAAACCACTCTCTGAATCGCAGAAGACTCGGCGCTTTCGAAGTATTGTTGTTTTACCCATTGTTTGGCTCTGACGAAACGAAAGCACAGACATTCAATCATATCAAAAGGTTTAATGAAGCTCGCCATATTTTAATCCAAACATTCGATTCAAATCTCACCGAATCGATCGGCTACGCTCATAATCGAATGCCCCGTGATGCAACAAAAAACTAATTGACAACAATCAACAGTGTTGCAACAAAAAACAATATTTTCTATCATTGTCATTAATAATAGTTAGAAAAAAGTCATTCACACCTTTGCCGCGCGCTAACATGACAAATGTGCCGTTTGGCGGCGAGAGGTACAAAGCGCCGTGCGCGAGCGCCGACCGCCGACCGCCGCCGCCGCGGGGCGTCTCTAAATATTAATTATCCACCGCGCCATGAACACCTTTTAGAATATTATCGCACTTTTGTGTAGCGCAATGCAACTAGACACCGACCAGGCGAGAACTCCACTCCAACGGGTAAACTACTTCGCCGTACCCTTTTACCATAAAATCTGACGGTCTTATGGTATGAGCGTTAGCCAGCCTGTTTTTCTAGAAAATAGAGGTCTGCAGTTAAATCATGTACATTTTTATTACTAGTTACATGACCGAATATTAGTTCATATTTATAAATAAAAAATCAAATTATTAATGTCACCTTTAAATATAACGTTAAATAAACTTAACATCTACATTCAACATTAATATACTTATCCCTGGGGCTATGGGTAAGTTATTTATATTAAAACTTCAAAATAATTGCCTCTTCTTCAGTGTCTTCATATGTATCATCCCACACGCCAATTTATGGCTGGTTCCTATATCTATTCATTCACTTGCCCTGCCCTGCCATGGGTTGAATTTTGACATTACAAGTATGGAGATTATGTCAAATTAAACCGATGATAAGGCAAATGAACGGTCGGTAGGATATAGGAGCCGGCCTATAAACAGCTTGATCAGGCTGCTTTGCCGATTACATTAAATTTATTAATGGAATGTGGGTATTATTTGTACAACATTTTGTCCGGTCGTAGAGTAGTAATCCACTGTATGTTACACATATCATAACTCAAGTGTTACTTGATTAGCTTGGCAATATACAATGAATGATTGACCAAACTGACTGAATGAGCAAAGACATTTCTCGTATGGTTATAAAACCGTCGTAGATGCAGTGATAACCGCTGACAAATATATTTTAGCAAATGAGATTATTACGCTTTTATAAAACAAATTAAGTATAATTATTTATAAAATATGGCAATTACATGGCCACATGTCTTAAAAGCTGTTGTTACCATAATATTTGGTTGATAGGGAATAAATTAATTTTGCGGTGTGCTTAAGAATTGCGTGGCCGGGGGCGACAGCACCATGTGTTTCCAATCAGCCAGTAGACTTGAATTGTATTTAAGGGTATACAACAATATAAAATAATAATGGCTAATCGCCCTCAGGCCAATCGGCCGATTATCGAATCGATCCATACTGCCGACTGGATTCAGAACTCGGCACTATTGTGTTCGCGACGTGACTGTTAAAATATTGACCATAGCTATAAAGGTCAGTATCATTGTAACGTAATACCTACAATGATTTACAGTGTGATAATTACACTCTGCAAGATATACCTATTGCAATTTTATATTCCTTTTATTTAGGTAGGTAAGTAGGTATACCTATATAAGATTTCGCTTTACGTTACTACTCGAAATTAAGCTAGGATGCATTTACGTAGGTAGTTATAATTAGAAAAAAAAAACTTTAAAAAAACCGACTTCAAAAACTAAAAAGTATAAAATAACTTAATAATAAAAACTTAAAAAAAAAAAAAAATTTAACCGACTTCTTTCTACAACATCTTGAAGTCGGTGTCAAGTAAAACATGAAATTTCCTATGTTTTGTAAAATTGTCGTTGTTCTTTTTTGTTTTACTTGCCACCGACTTCAAGATGTTGTAAAAAGAAGTCGGTTAAATATTTATTCTTTGGTTTATATTATTGTTATTTTATACGTTTTAGTTTTTGCAGTCGTTTTTTTAAACAAAGTTTTTTATTTGTTACTTTTTAGTGTCTAGATATGGGTAGGCCTACAAAAGGTGTCGCACGCCTTAAAAAATATAGGTCCCAAGAGACGGGGACGGAAAAAAATGCGCGAACGGAAAAATGGCCCAACTATGTAAAATTTTTAGGGGACCGAATGGCTACTATTCCGCATCAAACTAAAGAAGAATCACGTAAATCTGATCATAAATCTAGGAGTAATTGGTGTACATATATAAAAAAAATACCCATCAATTTGAGAACCTCCTTTTTCTCCTTTTTAAAGTCGGTTAAAAATGCATTTAGGATAGGGAAACACAGAGACGTGGACACTGACGTCAGGTTGCTCTAAATATTCCAAATCTGTCAGTGGGCTATGGAGCGAGATATACTCGGAGTCTGTTTCTCGGAAAACAAGACCTACATGACGTAGGCCTTCAACTTTGAGCTTTATAACTTCGACCTACTTGACCTACGTCCCTGGACGAGAAGTGAGATGCAAACTTGGGCAGACCTACGTCTAGCAGTTAACTATGGTTGTTTGACGACGATGACGAAGATGTTAGTAAGCACTTATTGAAATTATTTATTATTATACCCACTATACAGGTCACATTATGGCTACTAATTTATCAAGTGGACCTCTATAGGTAAATTCGAAACTAAGGGTCGCTTGCATAACGATCGCCTTTAAATAAAATTAGTTAATCATATTAAACTGCCTAAATACGTTTTACACAACATGTATTGTCAGTTCTTTAAACATATTTAGCGCCATTTTTTTTTATTGCAGGAGTTTAGCAGACAGGCAGACGGCCCACTTGATGGAAAGCGGTTACTATCGCCTATGGAAAATTGTGCTACAAACGCGCTGCTGCTCTCTTAAGGGAGACTGGAACCTGATCACTAATGCCGGAACACAACTCAAGGTTTTTATGGCGACATACTTTAGACCAGGGGACCAGCCATCCAGTCAGGCAAATGCCATACTACCTGGCTAATAGCAATACAATTAGCGTCTTGCACAACGCAAAATTTGCCGCTAAATATGTTTAAAGAACTATCAATATGTTTTGTGTAAAATGTATTTAGTCAGTTTAATATGAGTAACTAATTTTATTAAATACTTTTGTGTTTCTTAAATAAATTTAAGCAACCTTATGCAAGCGGCCCTAAGTCTCGAACTTATTTCGATGAAAACGATAAAAAAATTATACTTTTGTTAAATCGATTCCTAGCTAGAAATCGAACTGTGATAAAAATATAAACAATGTATTATTGCATCAACTCGTAGTGTATGTACTCTGTAAGAATCAATATAGGTATATAGTTACTCATTTTAAATATAACTGGCTATAGTTTAAATACAAAAGCAACTAAATCCGCAAATCGTGCAAAACATAAATAATATCAGCGTTTAAATACCTCAATGTAATTTTATTCGTATAAGATTTACAATTTCAATTTGATTTCAGAGATCAATGCCACCGGACAAACCACAGTCGACGCCGCTTGTATAAGCACTGACAACTAGTCAAATAAATAACTTTCAACAACAAATATTGTAATAACCGGGCTTAAGGGGCAGTTACGAATAATATACCGCTTTTGAGAGCAAATAAAAATGTGTCCACTCGGCGACACGAATAAGAACTAATGTCGCGTTACCCTAAATACTGGTCAGAATAGGCTTTCTTTAAATCCCAGCCGAGTGATATACAATATACCTGAGCAAACGAATTTCGATCTTAATATTACAGGATAAGAATCAAGTTTGTTTAGCGGTAGTGGAAACGTAAAATTTTATGAGAACATTAAAGTTAAGTGGGAAATCCGAAAAGGAGTGTTTAAAACTCAAGCAAGCAGATGGCGGCGCGGCGATGATACAAACTCAATTATTTACACTCAATAAAAAGGACGTTATACGAGTGTTAGAAAATAACCTGCTAAACACTCAGATGAGTGTTCAGAACTGGATTGTTTACGAGATAACACTAAGGCCTGAGCTGTAGATAAAATCATTCGTAAAAAAAGTACAATATTCATTCCAAGAAAATCAACTTTAGTGTTATTGCTTAATTTATAGCGATAGATAAAAAGCAGGATTTTCTAACCCTTTTTCATAGCAATTGAATGTTTACAGCTGTACAGGAACGGAGAAACAGTACTAATTCTTGAGGCTGGGCGTCTCGTCGTAATCGGTGACAAAGAATTCACGATCAGGTGGTAGAGCATTTACCCGTTTGAATGGCTACTACCCCTGGTCTAGATTAAGCCACCGTAACAACCTTGAGTTATTTAGATTTTTTAGTTAGTTAGAATAAAAACAGAAAAATAAAAATAAAATAAATGGAAACATAAAAAATAAGAAAATAATTACCTGAAAAGCGTGTGCGTCAGGAGAAGGAGAGAAAAAAAAATAACTTGAGTTGAATTCCGGCATTAGTGGCCAGGTTCCAAGCTGTCCTTCTAGGCACGTTAGTAGCACCTCTGGTGTTACGGTCGCCTTTAGACGTTTGCAATGTCTATAGGCGACCGTAACCACTTTCCATCAGTTGGAATCGGAACCTTGTGTGTTGCACTCCAGCAATAGAAAACAAAGAGAAAAATACAATATCTTTGAATAAAATCGACAGATTTACAAAAAATATTATCAACCTATTGGTAATAGGAGTTGTCAGTCAAATCATGTAAATTATCAACTTTGACAAACTCACCAACTTACACAATGCCGAAGCCGCCTAGATTTAGTACGAGCATTGCAAATTATGACGTTATTTCTATACACGTCCATTGAAAATTGGTTTTAACAGAATCTGTTTAGTAGTTTTTGGGCAAATGAGATATTTTCGACATGACAAGGTTTTTTTACAATCATTTTCTTGCAATGTTTGTATGCATTTTCGGATTTTCGGGTTAAATCTTGCAACTGAATTTTAAAGCAGTTACTATAATTCCGTAGCTAAATTACAAGAACAGTGAACTTTCATCGCCTCTACGAACCCTTCAAGTGTGATCATGCGTAGGTATTTGATTTTTTTTTAATACCTTCTATATTAGAAGTTGGAGAACCTATTATATTATTTGTACATTACATAACATAACCCATTGCCTAGATACGGTGTTCCGACGATACAATTCGTAAGTATGTACAGTCGCTCTATGAAAGGTACGTTGCCTTAAAGTCGACATTTGCTTGCACGAGTACAAGAAACAGTTTATACCAACATTTTAATAAATGATTCGTTTATAAAATGTAGAGACGTGAAAAAAGAAAATTGCAATTTTTAATCATCAGAAACAAAGAGGATATAAACATTACGCTTATCATAAATATTAAAGGTTTTACATCTGCAAACAATCTAGGACAAGATCTAAGTAACTCAAACTCTGTTGTCAAACAGTTAACATAATCTTCTGTGGAACAGCTATTCTGTGATTTAGTTTGAAAAAGTAACATGTGCTCGAGGAACGTTAAATGAAGCAATTTGAAAACTAGCGAATTTTCATACCAACGACTGTACATACCTTAAATTGTACAACGGACGCAACTTTGTGGACCAACTTTTAATTCACCATGTTTAATCTGTTACAACTCTCATAGCGTCCTTGATTCAGTCACGGTAAATATAATAAATGCTATAATAGTAAAAAGCACAGGTAGACGCAAATATTTGTGAACAATTTGTAGAATTCACACTTAATAACAAGGTGGGGGCGTTTAAGGGTTTTTTCTCCTCGCCGGGCCCAATGGCGGTGTCTTCAAAGGTCTATCATTAGGGCCATCTACAAGAGGTGCTATAATTGACTCTATGGGGTATGGTAACAGGTGACAGCCCCTGAGAATATCACTGCAGTGATTGTTTCTTCTTAAATGTGGATTCCTTGTTGTATTACAATGTTGTGTTTTAATTTTAATAACCATTGATCTGCTTTCGGTAAAAAATATTAGCTATTAATATTTAATAGGTACTATCTCTGCTACTACATAAATACCTATTAAATGAATATAAATAATATAATATAAATTATAAATTTTAATGTAAAAAATTTAATATGCTTGCCACATTTGTAATCTAATCTGTATCTATACATTAACGGTCTTATTCATATTTAGTTAGAGCAAGTTTGAAAGCTTCTTTATTGTTTTTAAAGAAGCCTTCAACTTACTCTAACTCAATATGAATAAGACTGTTAATATATTTTTTATATATATATTTCGAATTAATTGTAAACAAACAATAATAATAATTATTGTGTCGTTATTTGACTAAGCTTCTGTTCGTGGTACATTATCCGATATTCACTTGATGTATCATAAAGTTGCTATTGGTCATATATGGAGAGATCCTGCGTTTGAACCATCAGCAGCCACTGTACTGCCCAAAAAATGTTGTCAATCTATGGCATAAATTTACTTAATTTATTTTTTAACTCCAGAGGAACTCCAGATATACACCTTAGACTATGGGTGGTGTTTCTTTTTGACAAATGATGAATGATTATTTTCTTCCAAGACTTACAGATCGTTCTTCCTTTACTTCACACATATGGTTTCAGCAACATAATGCCACGCCTCATAATGCTAAAGACTCTTTAATATTCCTACGTATTTTTTTCCAAATAAATAAGCCACTTCGAAGATCTCCTGGCCACCAAGATAGCCACATCTTCCCCCAAATTTATTAATTAAATAAATAAATAATTTCCAAATTGAAAGAAAATAGTGTTTGGGAAATTAACGATACTTAGTTGCCCGAAATATCGTCTATAGATTCCAAGGAACTATATGATCTGAGGGACAAAATATTGATATTGATTGACAACATTTTTGAATAATAAAATCCACAATAATCTTTTTGAGGGAACTAGCCTTAAAAAACTAATAGACTTTGTAGTTTTTTTTAATAAAACATTAATAATCCTAATTTTGCTACCGGACGCCCGTTATAATCTGTATTTTCTTACAAGATAATTTTTTTAATTCTTTTTAGTAACATTTTGTGTTTAATTTGTTAATTTATAAAATTATCTACTTACCATAATATCGATATTTAGCTTAGCTTATGCTACTTAAGTTAATTAATGTCCGATTCCTTTAATTTACTGACCGTTCATTTATCATACCTACTATCAGTTAAAAGACTAAGCTTCTTACAAGTAATATCAAATTTGGACCGATGCTAAGACAAGTGAATGAATAGTTAGATAGTCTTTAAATAGTGTAATTGATCGGCAAAATTGTGTGTTTTGTGCATGTACCAAAATGATCTTTTAAGGAAAAACAATGAAGTCTTTCTGGGTCCAACAAAGGGAGAGGATAACATCTGGAGGGTCCAAACCAACCTCGAAATTGAGTAGCTCGTGGCCAAGGCTAACATAATAGGAGAAATAAAAGCTCACCGCCTCCGCTGGCTTATGTACACCAGATGGGAGAGGGACGCAGCGTGAATATGCTTTATATTTGGGACGGCGGTAGATCGGCGGCCGGTCGGCCGTCCCAAATATCGCTGAAAAGACAAAGTGGAGGCTGACCTGTCTGAGCTTCGAGCAGATAATTACCAAGAAACTGAGCAGGACAGGTAAATGATAATGGAATGTTGGCACTTTGGGTCGCTGAGCCAACGGAGTACCTAAGTAAGAAATAACAATATACACAAATAGGCTCATCTTAGTTTCTATATTCTCAGTCACATTGAGAGAAAGTAATAATATTGAAATATTTAATTTTTCAATTAGATATCCCCATCTAAGCGTGCAATTCGTTTAATGGCGTGTCAACTGTGACTAAACCACGACACAATGCTGTCATAATTGTTCAAACCCCTTTTTAGATGTTTGTAAGGAAAAAGATTTTAAATTGAACTGCACATTCAAAATAACTCATTAATAATAATAAAAAAATACGAAACCAACTTCAAATTATGACTAAAAGTAGTAAAGTAAGATTTTCTACAACATCTTAAAATCAGTGTCATGTAAAAGAATAAAAATTACTCTGCAATGAAAAAACATTGAACAGCATATTATTGTGCTCAGTTAATGTTAGTGTTATCGCCTGTGACACGCATATGTAACCATGGTTAAAATGTTGATGATCATTAACGGAATTATTTTTAACGTTAATAGTGGGGCTTCACCTGCGATACTGTTAAAGATATTGACTGTCGCCAGATGCGTCTTATTTATAGAACTGAAAATAAATATACGTTATCTGTCAAAATGTAACGTGTCAAAATTTTGCATTTCAAATAACGAATGGCCACATCTGCGTGAAATGGCCTATATCTGCAACATTATCCCACATGACTCCGAACGATATAAGCAAGCTGCATTTATTGCAATCACTAACACTAACGCGCGTCGAACAGAGGCATTAGACTGTTCACCTTCCTAGAATATAATAAATATATAGTAATATTATAAAAAGGAAAGATTTGTATTTTTGTATGTTTGTAACAAATAAACTCAAAATCTACTGACCAGATTTCAAAAATTCTTTCACCATTAGAATACTACATTATCCCTAAAGAACATAGGCTACATGTTATTTAAATAATCAGGTTTTACATATTTTTCAAGACAGGGCAACATCTGCTGAGACCGCTAGAAAATAATAAAACGAGTAAGTAATTGGCAAACAAAGAACGGATAATATTATAATATTAGATGTTAAAATTTATGGATGGACGAGAATCATCATCCGCTGCTATTATTTCAGAGTATCAGTGACAATAGATGTAAATTATTTGGAATACAAAAACGAGCCTTGGTCATGTAACTTTAATACCTCAAAATTATATAGGAGATAAGTGACGCTCCTGTCCCCTTGTAACTTGGACGATTGAATTTAATGGACCTATTTGTGCAGACGCCGACAATTTAGCAAGACGTGGCTCGCTTACAGATTCACGGGGACATGTATTCAGTACTAGGTACTAGCGGCTGGATGGAAAGCAAGTGCTTGCATTGCGACTTGATTACTTGGCTACCCATATAAGAGGAAGCATCAAACACATGTATCAAAAAACCTACAGGTATCATCAAGGTCATATTCACCACTCTGAATTTTATTCAATTTTCCTGGATAAATTAAATTTTACTCTTGGTAGTTTCGCATTGTGTTTGGCAAACGTTTTTCTATTGCATTTTGAAGGTAATTTATCAAAAAACATTTGATTAATTTCTGTATTATTACTTATTTACCTATTCTTTAATGGTTGATAAATTGGCTATCCGTCCAGGAACGGAGAAAGAATACAATTCCCTGCAACCGGGCCGCCTGTATTAGAGGTGACAAAATAACCCACAGCCAGGTTTTTGCCCGTCTGAATAGCTACCACCCCTGGTCTAGGGTGTGCCGCCATAACACCAATGTGTTGTGTTGCGGTATTAGTGGCCAGGCTCCACTCCGATCTACGAGTCTGGCAACACATTGGTAGCTTTAGTGTTGCAAATGCTCATAGGCGTTTGTAACCACTTTCCATTACAGTTGGGCCGGGCCGTCAGCCTGTCTGCTACTCCAGCAATTTAAAAAACCACCCCTGGCCTAGAGTATTCCGCCATAGCAACCTTTAGTTGTTTTCCGGCGTTAGTGGCATTACTCCCTGCAGAGAGTGGCAGCACATTGGTAACGCCTTTGGTGTAACAAATGTCCATAGGTGACGGTAACCGCTTCCCAACAAACAGGTGGGCCATCCGCTTGTCTGTTGAACTCGTTTGATTTAAGGATGCCAAATTTCCGTTTTTCATAGTCAATATGTTTTTAATTATTTTGTAGTCAATTATTTATGTTACAGTAAAGAATGTGGCAATAAATACCGAGGCCTGGCATGTACTTTTTTATTTTTAAGTGTAGTATTTTTTCATGGAACTTCAAAAATAAATTAGCCACATCCAGCTTCAGAGTATAACGCAAAGAAGACCAGTTGACAGATAGATCCATGCATTGTGTGAAAAGAAACATAGTGATTTATAGTGTGACAGAGGAGACGTATATGCAAAAATAAACGAGTACAATAAGAAAATACCCCAAATTATTTCGAAAAGGCGCATGTAAAGCAAGAATTTCCAACTAGACATTGTTTCAAATAACATCTACTTAGGTACTTAGGTATAATGTTTTGGGGTAAATCCCTTCTACACATTGATCAGGATTACAATTAAAGTTTTGCAGAAGATGTTCATCAAAGCAAATTAAATAGTAGATACTCTTTGAAATTTGTTACCCTCCGTAACATAGGTAAGTAGGTACCTATAATTATGGTCTATCGCCCGCTTGATGAAATATTTCTAATTTATAGTGAATAAGGATCCTTGGAGAGCGCAGTTTATGCCTTCAGAACGCCCTGGGCATCTCACCAACACGGTAAGGAGGTTCATGAAATTATTTCCCATATGTAATGCAGAATATTTTAAAGCAATTCAATTTTCACGTGAAACACTTAACACAAATAACAAATTAACAACCTTACGGGTGATCTGCATTTTTAACATATTTAATAATCAGCAATAAGTTGATACGAAGAGAGATGAAAGCATTTAATTTTTTTACTACGAAACTATTTGTATCCATGTCATAAGTTACCTGAGCTTAAATAAAGGGAAATACTCCAGATTTATTTTTAAAACAATTACTAAAAGGGAGGTAGATGTAATCAATGTTACTAATATAATTAAATATTTAGTGGTAGTAGGTATCTACTACAGTTGTAAACTTTAAGTCTAGAAATTATAGCCATTCACTTGTTCAGCAGTGTTCATACCTATGAAACGTCTAAAAATAAATAAACTAATTTACTCCCGTGAAGAGAGAATAGTTCTTTGCGATAATAAATACCATACCTACTTATTAAACATTATATTTTATTTATCTTATATAATTCATTAATTAAATAGAATAAACCACTGGTATTTTTATTAAGAAGGAATACCAAATTATTTTTTCCATTTAAGCTGTCAGTATTTAATATGACGGGGCCCGTTAGGCATCTCCCAATCAATATCTAATTTGAAACTAATGATATTTTATTATTGATACCCACAAATCAATGACCGGTGAGCGACAGCCATCACGGATAAAGCCCCAAATGGCTACGCATTCGAGATCAGCTTGGATCGCTTCGGCTCTTTCCCGCTGCCGCGGCACCGATAAGTGCCCACTTCTTTAATCATTGCAATTTCGAAACAAGCTCAAGTGTTGTCGGTGTCGAATAAATTTTGTATAATGTAAACGTGATAACAATTTAAATTCCTGTGTAACGGGCCCGGAGCCGACAAAAACAACAAACAAAGCCAGCGCGCCGCGATTGGCGCGGGTGGCGCAGGGCGGTGCCTGCCGCCGCGGCCACTCCCGCCACCAGCACGCAGTCTCGCTCGCTCACCCAGTCCTTATCTTCCACTCCGCTGCGAGAGACGTGTCGCCTGAAGTCTCGCCGGCGTGGTGACACACAGCTAATCGGCACAGTGCGATACCATGCCTCGGCCGACTCGCGAGTCCTACGGTGATCAGAAACCGCCCTTCTCCTACATAGCCCTGACGGCAATGGCGATCTGGAGCTCACCGGAACGCATGCTGCCCTTATCGGAGATCTACCGATTTATCACGGACAGATTCCCATACTATCGCCGTAATACACAAAGGTGGCAGAACTCGTTAAGGCACAATCTCTCGTTCAACGATTGTTTTGTGAAGGTCCCGCGCCGCCCGGACAGGCCTGGCAAGGGCGCTTATTGGACGCTACATCCTCAGGCATTCGATATGTTTGAAAATGGATCACTGCTTCGCAGACGTAAAAGGTTCAAGTTGCATAAAGGAGAGAAGGATAGTTTGAATGCAGAACTGGCAGCGTTGGCTAGTTTCAATAGAGCATTCTTAGCGAGACAAGCGGGAGCTCCGCCCTCGGCTAATTTGGCAAACGGTGGCTTGTATGCACCTTCAACTTTTGTATCAAGGCCTAGTCCTGAGCCAATAGAATCCCCGGATACAGCGGCGCTGCTCCCAATAGGCCCGAGGCCCAGGCGCGCCTTTACAATCGACGCCCTGTTGGAACCGGAGCCCCGGAGATCATCCCCTTCGCCCCCACCGCCGATGCCGCTGATGCAGCCGCACTGTCCTCTCCCGCTACCGCCGCCGTACCTCCTTGCAGCCCAGAGGTATCACGCGGAGCTATTGGCAGGTCTGCAGCAGAGTTGTCTACCACCCTTATGGACGTGGCGGGATACAAGTCAATTCTCACATTATACGCTTAATTCATGAATGGTGAGTTTAATCTTTTTACTTAAACTAGACTTATATAAGAAACCACAGGAATACATCTATGAAATTTCCAGGATAAAATATAATATCCGTGTGGAACTTGACTTACGCGTGCAGGAACTGAGAAAGAATGTTAATTCCTGCAGCCGGGCGGCCAGTTATAGACGGAATAAAACAACCCACTGCCAGGTGGTAGGGCATTTGCCCGACTGGATGGTCACGACCTCTAACAACATAACAACTTTGAATTGTGTTTCTACATCAGTTACCAGATTCTAATTTCGCCTACAAGGCCGGTAGCACCTCTAGTGATGCTAGGTAATGTCTATCAGCGACGGTAACCGTTTTCCATCACAGTTGTGCATGTTTGATTGATTTTCTTAAGCAATAAAAAAATAAAAAACATTATACATATATACATAACTTCACGCCAGGTCCCTTGCGTGGTAGGCACGAACAACAGAGCGCTATACAGGCTTATTCTTACACACCTCACTTGCTTCTTTGACATTCATAGCTCTTGTCATGCACGCTCGTCTGTTCTTAAGGCTCCTGACATTATATTATATTATAAAATTATTATTATATTATATATAAAAAACATTATATTATATATAATTATATATTATCTATAATAACATGTAAAATCAAATATTCTATTATTCTGATTAGTAATATAATTTTCTTGAATTCACTACAACATTACATAAGGACATAAAGAATACAAATATAAAGCCTGCACTACACTCACATAGAGTTCTTGCGAGGACTTCTCGAGTACTCACCTCCATTGTTCTGGCGGACATCATAGCGAGAACGCCAGAAGTGCGTTCACATTCTCAGTTTCTCGCGAGAATGTGGAGAAGCCTTTATAGAACGCAAACTAATCTTAAGCCCAGTAGCTTTCAGAGAAACTGGGGTGAGAGATTCAGCTGGAGAGACATGCATGGCGATTTTATAGGAGTTGCGTTTGTACTATAATAAATACTTAACCATGAAAATAGTCGTAAGGATATCAAAACATTTTCCAATTTTATATATAACTTTAGGTATTTGAAATTGACTGAGGGCCGATTATTCAATCATCATATAAAAGTTACCAGTCGAATAAATTATAACCTCAGGGAATTCAAAACTGAAACAACCCAACTGTTTTATTCATTTATTCTTTATTCAGGCAACTGCCATGACTGTAAAGTACTTAAATATAATTAAATAACATGATTGAATGCAAAAAACGTGGTGTGTGATATACCAAGATCATTATCTTCAAAAAAAATATATAGATATACCTCCTTATATTCTAGTCCGGATAGTATATGTATTTGTAACAAACAGAAGTTTCCTTTATCAAACTTCTCTATTATTAAAAAAAATTCAATGAGCATTATTCAGTCTTATATAAGAGTAAAACTGAATCCAGTTTTAATTAATTTCATTAGTAACAAAAAGAACAAAAACCCCTGGTTCCGTTTTAATAGCCAACCTTTTAATTACATTTCATAAAGAGTGGATTGAAACAAAACTTATTTTTGGTTGGTTTATTTTTAACAGAGATATGAAAGTTATGTAAGGTGAAGAACTACTTCATCACATTCCGTACCTAAAAATACATTATTGAATAATACAGACTAGTTAGTGGTCGCCCGTGGTTGAAATTCGACCATAATAATTAATGTCAAAGACTATCCTTCTATAGGTAGTCACAGATTTCGCCAAGGCTACACTGTTCATTTGACTTGAACAATAAACAAAAGAGATATGCGTGTGTGTGTGTCAAATACATGGTGGTGTGTGTAATGTTTTTTATTATTGATTGAATGTATTTTTATGCATAATTCAAAACAAAATGTTAGGATTCGGCGCTTCTTCCCTACATAAACTATAGTGTGCGAAATTTCATACTCCTCCGTCCGCGCATATTTCGTAAGAAGGGGTACAAAGTTTTTGCTTCACGTATTAATGTATAGATAAATTAGCTTTGAGAAGTTTTGCGTTTGTAGTAGAGTACTGTCAGCACATAAATAAATAATCTAACACTTCTTACATATTTTTATAGGCAGGTACTTAAAATGAAACTAATAATATTAAAATAATAAATCTAGTTTAGAAGTCCAGTAAATATACAAATCTCCTGAGCCAAAAATGTCTGGAAGCTAATTTACCTGTAGTATGATGAATAAGCATATTTCTTAAGGTGATAAGCAAATATCCTATCATGTTCTTTAAACATATTTAGCGGAATTTTGCGTTGTTCAAGACGCTAATTGTATTTAACGTAAAATTTAAATAAGTTTTGTATTTCTTAAATGAATTTAAGCAACCTTATCCAAGCGGCTCTAAAACTTTTTTGTGTAATTAATACCATTTATGATATACAAAACCAGCTAACAATATACAGTCGAATCTCTATAATTTGACATTCAAAGGACCAGAGAAAAATTTGAAATTACCATGAGTTCAAAATAACAGGAGTTTATAACCAAGGGCGAAGGAGAGAGGAAAAATCAAGGAAACAAGAGTTTGATCAAAATTCGTGACGTGACATTTATTTTTAAACATTTATAGACTATCCACAAAAAAGTTCAGTTTGAGTTTCCTTCAACTTCAAATTATCCAGAGGACCAATTAATGTTGATTTTGTTCAATTTATCGAGTATTTATCAAGGAGCTGAGAAAAGATTTCAATCGAGAGTCGACTGTATTTTACAAGAGAAATTAATACACTTTTAGAAAAGTGAAATATATAATATTAACAACAATTTAACGGCGAAAAATGTTGGGCCTACGTTCCTGCGAGGGACGTCAGGAGACATAGCCCCCCCCCCCCCCCCCCCCCCGGATAGAATAGGCGTGTTACCCAGTAACACGCCTATTTATATAGTTGTATTTATATAGTATAGTTTCTTTCGCTGTTTCTTCTCTCTGTCATAGCACGTTGCAAAACGGCAGTAAGATATTGCAGGCCACATCGAACCGGCGATCCCGGTCCGCTGGGATCCTTCCCCTCAGGCTTCATATCATGCAGCCTGTTTTCAGTTAGTGCATGTTCGGCATCATTATATTCATACTCCTCTCATGGAAACATGCAGCTGTGGTAAAGCCCCCTAGGAAGCTCCCTCGAGCAAGTTGCCTCGAGCTCGATGCTAGCGCCGAACACCCCGGTAAAGTCGTAAGCACTTCAGACCAACAACATAAAGTCAAGTCCAATAAAATGGTAACTACATAAGGGTTTCCATTTCTACTAAAATGTATCCTACAGAACCCCAAAAAGGGTGGCATTTCAAACAAGGTCTAGGACAGTAGCCAGCCTAAATCCGCCACTGATAGGAAAGTCTATCAAACTTCAGTCAAAACGTGAGTACAACCGTAAAAATGTAAACGTAGTGTGGCTCTCTATACATGAGTCAAAATAAGAAATCGAAATAGTTAAAAAAACTTTTTATTTTCAGAAAATGAATTAATATATTATAATATTGTTCTTAATACTAATATGTAAAAACACATTTTATTACCTGTCGGCATTTGAACTAATTGTAATTTATGATCGTCTTCTTTTGTTTACTTATTTATTGGTACACGTTTTTAGAGAACAGCCTATTGTTCTACTGTAATCATTAGCCAGGTGTTACGAATTACGTCGACTACGATACGGGCACATTTGTATTCTTGAGGTATAAAACGAACGTCTGATGGAGAGAGGAGGGTCGAGTCAAGCGAGAACCTCGATCAAGGCGTAACGTGTGTACAACCGGGAATCTAATAGTGACGGACTTTGCGCGTTTTGAATTATGCATTACGTTTGGATTTGTTGTGCTCGGTTATATTTGTACCTGTGTTATACGTGTTTGTAAAGTTCTAATAAACTCTATAATAATCCCAACAGCATTTTAATTCGAGTCCTGCTAACTCGTAACAATATATATTATACTTTTATATTGTGTATAATAATTCCTAAAGCTAGTATATAAGTATATATATGTGTATATACATATGTATATTAGGGTGGTCGTTAAAAATTAAATTCTTTCAGACGCCCAAAAAAATCCTTCCTTTTGACGAAAATCTACGGGAAAAATTTTGCTTTTAGATTTTTAACAAAAATAACACGTGCCGGTGGCCAATTTAAGTTCATTTTTGGAATATTTGTTAATATCGAATATAACTTGGTAGTCATTAACTTAATCTCTATAAATGAATAACTGTATATAAAATTTACTAAATTGTTCATATTTCAAGAAAAATAAAGTTTTTAGTGCTAAAATAAATGATTTAATAAAGTTAATAAGTTTACCAATGAGATTATCTCGATGGATATGAACTTCATCTAAAAACAAAAGAAACCCTTTTGTAGAGAATTTGATTTCCTATAAGCATATTTTCATGATTTTTTATCAAAATTTAAATAATGTAACAAATATTCCAAAAAACTATAATTTTATCGAAAAATGAACTTAAATTGGCCGCCGGCACGTGTTATTTTTGTTAAAAATCAAAAAGCAAAAATTTTCCCGTAGTTTTTCGTCAAAAGGAAGGATTTTTTTGGGCGTCTGAAAGAATTTAATTTTTAACGACCACCCTAATGTATATATTATTTCTGTACTTATACAAAATAGTACTTATCATTCGTCATTATTTATAAACTCCACCACCGTCTGTATTAAAATTCTATCAATCACTGCCATGGCTTGTCTGGAAGAGGTCGCTTCTTAGCGATAAGGCCGCCCGTTGTACTATATTTTATCTTTCTCTACTTCTGTTTGTTTATTCTTTGGTATACAATAAAATATTATATCTATATTTATATATATAATTCTTCTGTACGTGTGTTGACAGTGAACTCCTCCTAAACAGCTCGACGGATTTGAATGAATTTTTTTATGTGTGTTCAAGTGGATTCGAGGATGGTTTAGATTCACAAATAAGCCCGGGAGATGGCGCTGCAGTCGGGTTCTAAATTTTATTTCTTCAGGGCAGGACAACGTCTGCCGTGACAGCTAGTCTAATATAAAAATTACTCGAAGTAACTTAGAGTAATTTACAAAGGATAACTAACTATCCTATATACGTGTTGTAGATATGAAAACGTTTAACAGGTTCTCCGGGATCTCAATTTTTATACCTACTCTGTCGTTTATCGTCCACGGAAATGGTTCTATTGTCTTGTCACCAAAATTAATATTTATACCGGACAATAATTGAAACGGCTTGTGACTCGCGCTTATGGCGTCGAAAGAACTGGTTTATCAAAAATGTTATTGGTAATACAGTTTGAGTATTCATAGAGATTAGCCTGAAATCATATTTTAACATATTCGCCATTCCGTTTAGATTAAACTCTTTCGTTTCTATATCCAAGAACGCATTTCATAATGGGCCCACCGTAATCTGCTAATCAAGGATCTAATAAATGCTAATATTATTATTATCCCTTACACAATAATCCAAACCAATGTTTTAAGTTGTAGACAAAAACACACATTGATGATTGTATCAATTTATGTACAGTAGTGGTATGAAAATGTTCGCCAGTTTTCAAATTGATTCATTTCACGTTCTGCGAGCACATGTTACCTTTTTAAACTAAGTCCCAGAAAAGACTGTTCCATAGAAAATTATGTTTAACTAATTGACAATAAAGTTTAAAATTACTTAGATCATTGTTTGATTTTCCATCTTGTCCAAGAAGATTGTATAAGTAGACATGTAAAACCTTTTTATTGGTTTTAATATTTATTTTAAGCGTAGTGATTATATCCTCTTTGTTTCTTATTGTTAATCTTAGCGTCTGTCATTGTCAACATTGCAATTTTCTTTTGCTACGTTTCTATATTTTACAAACGTAAAATTTGTCAACATGTTGGCAGTATTGTTTCTTATATCGTGCAATAAAAAGCGAGTTTAAGGTGACGAGCATTTTCGTTCGGTGACTGTACATGGAATGTAATGATTTAATTAAAGATATAAATAATTACGTTTGTAATAAAAGGTTACGTACTAACCATTGTAAGAAGACCTCTTAATGTGATTTATCTACCTTAAATATGAGGTCTAAGCTTTCAATCTCTGGTTAGACAGCCATACTAAATAGGTACATTATACAGGCGGCCATAATGAATTAGATGTTTTTTTACATAGTTACTACTTACTCATTTGTAGTTATAAATAATAATTATTCTATCTAAATAAAATTTTTATTCATATAAATCATAGCTCTAGGTATATGAATAGAATAGAATATACTTTATTGTACACTAAAATTAATGAAACAATACACAAAAACAGCTTAGAATTAAGAATAAATGGCGTCTACATCAAAAAGTTGGATAGCAACCTTGTATACGCATGCTTCTAGTACAATAACTACAGGCGCTTACTGTGTAATTTTTAACACTATTCAAGTATTTGCGCAACTAAAACTTTAAACTAAAAAGCCAAAAATGAATAGTATACGACTTCTTCTTTATCCGTGCAGGAACGGAGAAAGAATACAATTTCCTGCGGCCGGGCGGCCTGTCGTGAGAGGCGTCAAAACAACCCACAACCAGATGGGTAAGGCATTTGCCCGACTCGATGGCTACCACCCCTGGTCTAGAGTATGCCGCCATAACAGCCTTGAGTTGTATTCCGGCATTAGTGACCAGGTTCCAGTATCCCTTAAGAGAGCAGCAACGCATTTGTGCATCTGTGCAGCATCTTTGGTGTTGCAAATGTCCATAGGCGATGGTAACCGCTTTCCATCAAGTGGGCCGTCTGCATGTCTGCTGAACTCATGTTATAAAAATAAAATTACAACATCTTGAAGCCATTGCGAAGTAAAACATAAAAATTACTATATTTTTCACATTTGTTGTTGTTTTTTTATGTTTTACTGGGCACCGACTTCAAGATGTTGTAGAAAACGTTGGTTAAGTATTTATTCTTTACTGTTTAGTGTGAAGTCGGTTGTGTTTTTGTAAGAAACATTTTTAGCTGTATCTTTTTTGTTTCTGTACTGATTTTTATTATTGATTAGATTTAATATGGATTGAGTCTCCTAATAAATATAATAGTTATCGGACCTTGGAATCCGAAGATATTGCAAGGCATTACTGTATTTATAGAACAATTATAAAATTACATATAATCAAATACAATGCAACAAAACTTAACTTGTATTGTATTCTACCCATAGTCCCTCAAGACTATAAGTAGAATACTGAGTTATAGATCCCGTCTTCTATGGGTAAGGTGCCCAGAAGGCTGGCTACGTTTCCTCGCTGGATCGCCATACTGATCCGTTGGCCGAGGTAGGCACCAGCCTTCTGATCACCTGCAGGGTCAATGAGTCGTTTTGATAATTGTTGGTAGAGGCTCATGGCCTCAGGATCCCACGGTCCAAGCGTCTCGACAGCAAACGGCACAGACATTAACTCTCACTGAGGATTGCATATTTGCGCCGCTTGAGTGATTCAGCTGTTTCCGCCGCCGAACCGGCTGATCTAGACGTGTTTGGTAAATGGGATGCGGCCAACGTATCTACGCAAGTCGCATCCCCCACCAAAGGCTTGTCACGCTACCAGGGAATTAGAGGCATTACTAAGCATTCAATAGATAATTAGTAGTGACAAGATATGTTCATTTGCGAAAAATATTTATTTTGTGGTTTGTTAATTTAATAAAGCAAAACACTTGTTTAGCAATGTTTTCAAAGCATTAAATTATAATAATTATTCTTACTGTCATCCTTTTATAAAATAATGTGTATACTAGCTATTCTTGTCGGTAATTATTTTAATATATAACCGAAAATTGATTATTTATGAGACATTTATATATGTATATTTTTTAGTGTAGTTATATTTTTACTAAGTACTAAAAAATAAACTAAATTAATATAAATAATGTAACAAATCGCTGCCAGAGGGAAGCGTGCCCAGAAGGCTGTCTGCATTGCCACGCTGTATGGCAATGATGATTCGTTGCGCGAAATGCGAACCAGCCTTTTGATCACGGGTCAAGGAGTTTCTAACAAATTTCTTTGAAGAAACCCTTTGCCGATGAACCCCACGGACCTAAACTTTCAACTCCAAACGGCATAAATATGTAACGAATTCCTAGGGTTCTATATTTGCGCCGTTTGAGATCTTCAGCTGTTAAACAAGCGAGTTATATTTTTTAAATTACCCAAGTATTTCAGTTCTTTTATTAATAGGTTCTAGATGATGAAAGTTACGATCGTACACTTCTTTTAGGTATAGTTGGAGTACAGCAGACAGGTCCACCTGATGGAAAGTTGTTACCGTCGTATGTGGACATTTGCAAAATCTAGGTGGTGCCAATGCGCTGCCGCAATTCTAATTATGTTGCTGAATTTTAAGACACCTTTTTTTAGAATCGCATATTTTATTGCTGTGGGTATATCTTTAACTCTCTCTACCTGGAAGCTTATTCTATATCCTCACAATGCGCAAGAGAAACATTCTTGAGAACGGTTGCCTACAAGAGCGAAGCAGCTCGAGCAATTGAGGATCAACGCCTAACCTTTATTTTTGGTAATGGCTATAAAATTCTAAAACACTTAATCAGAAATAGACCATGTCTAAAACTACTCAATGGATCTTTTTCAAATAATTTTCATTTAAATTCGTAGTTACCTACATTATTGTCTCGAACTGTATCATAATGTTATGCAATAAAGTATATTCTATTCTATTGAGAGCCGAGTTTTCAATCATCAGTTAAAAGTTATTAGTAGAATAAATTACAACAAGACTGAATTTAATACTGAAACAATTCAACTGTTTTATCCGACCAACTGTCATTTTTTTTTTTATCCTATGAATAGATTTTATCCGATGATAGAAAAACGGCCCTAAAACGTTTTAACTAAATACTTACTTCTTCAGCTGCTTTGAGTTTTATCTGATATTTCATCCCCACAATTCAAAAGTTAGAAGAAGCAAAATTCAATTTTTTCATTTTGGAACTGGTTCTCTCACCCCTATGGAGTAAAAGAAACGTACTCGTATTCGAAATAGCATTCCTATGATTTTTCATCACTATCTAATGATTTCCATACGCTTATATATCTTCTATACTAGAATGAAATTGTAGAGGTCACACTTCTGTATAATGAAAAAAAATGATAAAAACCGAGTCAGGGGGATGTAAGAAGTGCAATAGAACTAATTTAGATTTTTTCCAAATTTTTTGTTTCTCTGTTTGTCTGTCTGTTTATACCGGCTAATCTCCGAAACGACTAGACCGATTTACATGAAATTTTGTATGGTGATAGCTTATATCCCTGGTCAACATATAGGATACCTTTGATCCCGAAAAATTAAAGAGTTCCCGTGGGATAGGTAAAAACCTTTAATTACTTAAACAGCTTATAACAGACTGAAAGTAATTTCTCTGCAACGTAACATTATAGAAGCTGAGATTTTGACAGGGTGTGGTGTCGGTGAGAGAGTTTTATCTTATATATATGTAAAATATAAAGCTGATAAGTTTGTTTCTTTGTTTGTTTGCTTGAACGCCCTAATCTCAGGAACTTCTGGTCTGTTTTGATTTTTTTTTCAGTGTTAGATAGGCCATTTATCGAGGAAGGTTATAGGATATATTTCATGACGCTAAGAGCAATAGGAGCGGGGCACCAATGAAGAATGTATCAAGATGGGGAGGGGGGTTTAACTTACTTTTTCCAAACTATTCCACGCGAACGAAGTCGCGGGCAGAAGCTAGTCTATAATATGTACAATGTTGGTAAATACACTATACTGAAAAGACTTTATGCTACACGTGCTCTGAATGAGCATTGAACTTATATAAAAATTGAGGAGAAAATATGTTGTACAATTAAGCGGGGTGAAAACATGGATAGACGTAGACGATGGGATAGTAGGTGGAAAAGAGAGGTGGGATAGAATGGGGGTGATATAGGGGGTAGGACATGAGGAACCATTTCTGCAAAACGGAACCCTTGTGCATTCGTCCTGTCCATTCGTCCGTATACCTATATTTGTTTGTCACTTATTTTAATTTCCTTGTAGATGTTACTTGCAACTCGTGTGAGTTGTGGCCCTTAGCTGCGTTTCAGGCCACAAACAAGCGACACATTCGTTGCAAACACTGACGTTTTCCCCTCGTAGAACAATTTCATACATACTCCATTATATGAGGGACCCGCATAATATTTACTTTTCGCCAGTTTCACTTCACTAAAGAATTGGGTGTTGATAATACCAGATTAATCTTTCCTCCCATATTTTATCCATATGAGTATTCGATACTACAAAGAAATAAAGAAAATATTTATTTTTTATTGTTACACACATAAAATAACAGAACACATAGGTAGGTATATCAGATTAAAAAACATTATTTAATAAATTGTATAAGGCAATTTGAGATAAGAGGTTGGCATTCAGTATTTTGCTGCGCCGAAACTGCTGGATCGGTATGACTATGATAGTTGACCGATACCTATCTAGAAAAATCTGTGTCATATATACGTAGGCAGTGAAACGAATAGGATGATTTTATGATGATCCTATTTTTACTTAGAAGACCATGGAACCCTGAAAATTTTATAAAACTCAAACTGGTATTATTATTTTAAGGTAGATACCTACAGTAAGTTGTAGGTATGTAGGTTGGTTGTATCAAGTCGACTTCGTGGTCGACCAGATGCTGCACAGCGAGTCGGATTATCTAGCAGTGGCCTCCTAATGCGATGACGTTATGTCCCATAAGGAAGCCTCCGATAGAATCAGGGAGGCGGATGTGCAGGCGTATCCTTGTCGCAGGTGGCGAAGAGGGGGTCGCAGGAACCGCTTTGCTCATCCTCCCAATAACGTAGTGGGGGGGACCCTTCTGGCGTCCTACACCGAATACCGTGAGATGTCCAGGGAGACACCCGTGGCGCCTCAGTATGATTTGGGGGGACGCTGAAAGGTTTAATGGAAAGTGTGATGATCGGCTATCACCAAAAGCTTGTGTGTAGCGCCCAGCCGTCGGAAGTCCCCATATATATAGACATATCCCTCAGTAACCTCCCCTGCAGTCCGAAGGTACGCGCTAATACATTCCCCAGCGTTAACAAAAAGAAATGTATATAATGGTTGTTATATAACTACATTCCATTCAACAATGTTTTGTATCTAATAATGACATTATGACGCGCATAACGACATAATAACATAAAATAACAATAAACAAGTTTATACACGTACAATTAGGTTTATACAGTTTAAACAACGCTTTGTTATTCATCAGCACTGTTTATACTGTGTAAATCAGCTGTATTATTGAAAAAGAACGTAACGGCAATCGCCCAATAAATAAGTTTGGCAATAGCGTGGTAGCCCACGAATCATGGAAGGTACCATAAAGGTGACGAATATAGGCCACATTTTTGTTATTTGACTACATAACTATAAAAAAATGCTTTGAATCTAAAATATCTAAGTGCAAACTAAATTTCGTTGATTGAATTTTTAAACTCTACCACCTTGATATTATATTAACAATTTTCCACTTATGGCTGATGTTTTAATCACCAGATAATAGATATAGATAATATATATATTCTTATATATAACATGGCAATTGGCAACAATTAAAAATGTCAGTCGCATGAATAAAACAGTTAATGGTTTAATTTTAAAATTCACTCAGGTTATAATTTACATTATTATATAATATTTATAATTTAAACTTAGATAGGAGAGGGCTTTACAAAATGTTCAACTCTTATTGACTTTATTAAAAAGATCTAAATAATTTATTTTGTTAATACAGGTAGTAATACAAATGATGTCAGTATGACAAAGTATGGCATCACAGTATGATGCCGTATGCAGTTTACAAAATATTTGATAATACTATCAAGAATTACAATATATTTTTTTTATAAATCAAAACACGCATGTTTCATTCATATTATATATCCCCAAATTAAGCAAGTTACACTTGTATTATGGGTGATATTCAATTAACCATTTTGGGGCCGATACCACACACCCAAAAACGAAAAAAATTAAGAAGTACCTAAGCATTATAGACATTTTTGCCAGAGACACAAAATCTAATAGTAGTGTCAGTAGACAAGTTGGGTCCGTAAGACGATTATCTTACTTAATAACACAATAAGCTTTCTTAATTAAATATTCGCATACTTTTATATTAAATATGTTTAAATCAAGTTCTTTCATTGTTGTGTGTGTGTGTGTGTGTGTGTGTGTGTGTTTGTGTGTGTGTGTGTGTGTGTGTGTGTGTGTGTGTCTGTGTGTGTGTCTGTATGTGTCTGTGTGTGTGTGTGCGCGTGTGTGCGTGCGTGTGTGCGTGCGTGCGTGCGTGCGTGCGTGCGTGCGTGCGTGCGTGCGTGCGTGTGTGTGTGTGTGTGCAGCGCCATTTCATATACGCAGTGGTCATATAGTCATGGTTACCACCCCAATCTATACTTTTTTGGCAATGAATTTTCCTACATAATTTTGTAGCGGTAAATAGACTAAACTACACCTTCCTGTCAAATTTCATGCATATAGATCGCGTATGTTCCGAAAAAATTACTGTGACATACAGTGTCAATTTTACCAATATTTCTACTTTTATAATTCCAGGGACGAACTGGTGGGTTTCTGATTATTAATATATTCGATAACTGTGGATATTAAATACATTATATATTTGATCAAAGAATTATAAAAAAACATACATAATAATATAACCCTACCTATTATAGGTTTCCGAGAAATATTTCATATACATTACAGTTTATATTTGTCTAAAATAGGCAGACGGCCCACCTGGTTAAGTGTTACCGTCGCTTATGGATGGTTTACATCACCCAAGGTGTCGCCAACGCGTTGTCGACAAAATTATATTCTTCTTCAACTTATCAACAGCCCTTTATAAAGTATATAATTACCACAGAGACATGATAGTATAACTGCTATTTGAAATTAATGCTAAATTTCCTTTGTTTCAGGTAAATAAAATCGAATTAAAAACGATCTCAGAAGTAGCCCTAGATATAAGCAAAATGCTTAAAAACAGTTCGTGTTATGAAAGTAAATTTAAATTAGATGCATACATGATTAGTGAAGGCGGACATTAGTGACGAATGGGATGATTCCATAAACAACAAACACTTATTTCTCGCAATTGAATTAAATTAAGGTGAGTCATTTTTTGGGATTCTGTAGCCATTTGCCGTCCTGTAGTCATTTTACAACGTCGATGATGATGCTGATGATTTTTGCTCCCGAACCATGTTCCTTACTCCTAATACAAACCTTGTGGAATATGGGCTTTAATATACATTTGGTAAATGGCATCGAATTAAATGTCATTTTATCGTATCAACATGTATGTGTTATAAACTTGCAACCTCCCCGTATTTCACTTCTAAATTCGGACCTGTAGAATATGGGCTTAAGGGGCTACCTAAATGTTGTTCACTGTCTCGCTCGCGCATTACCATATCTTTGAAAAATAAATTGATAGAATATACATTGATTTAAGTAACGATTTACGATTCGAGAGTATCTATTTAAGTAAGTACATCGATTACTTACGATGACATACATGTATGTCAACAATAGTATCACCAATGTTCCACAAATAAAATAATTTCAATTCAAACAAGGTTTCATATAATAAGAAACTATTCATATTTCATTGATTTATATATATACTAGGAGTGCCGCGACGTCGTCCACGTGGAATTTGTTTTCAAAACCCCCCGATTTTGAAACATTCTTCATTGGTGCTCCGCTCCCATTGATCTTAGCGTGATGATATGTAGCCTATAGCCTTTCTCGATAAATAGGCTACCAATACTGAAATATTTTTTCAAATCAGACCAGTAGTTCCTGAAATAAGCGCGTTCAATTCATCCATTTAGGTAGGTCCTTAAATATATACTCGTATATATTTGATGTATGACCTTGAATGAAATGTCCTTTATACTAATATATGTTATAATATTGCCCCCCCCCCCCCAGACTTCTAAATGCGGCCCTGTATGACATGAGCATAAACGTATTTTTGCTGGATGACCTTGAATTATATTATGATGATGACCAAGTGTGTTATAAACCTTATAAATGATACTTACATACAATGTGGTCTACATGTCACTGAACTTAATACAATCTATAAATCTTATGAATCTACTTTGACGTATTATTTTGTACTTCTTTGCGATTTATTTATGACGACATTTAAATACAAAATGAGCAGGTGACACACTAAATAAATATTAAGCTTCCCTATTATCTTTCATTTAATATTAAATTACTAATAAATTTTCATAAGCATTGCAATAAAGACATAAAAAACCTACTTATCTACAGCTGTATTTATTAAACCGTTGTTTCATCAATTCTTTAAAGGAGAGTATTCACCGGTAGCATTCATGCTTGTTTGAACATATACTAGCTTTACAATGCACTAATTTCAAATATAGTAGTTGTTTGTTTTATAAAGCACTCTGTGATCAATTACTGTATTGTATGTATTATATTTTTTCTTTCTTTTACATATCATTGGTAAAAAATTGACATAGAATAGGTTGACATGATTTGTTTAAAGTTCATGAGACTCACAATATGGAATTCAGTGATACTAACCAGTTTCGTTACTTCTAATGCTGGGGCTTCATCTGCGATAGTGTTAAAGATTTACGCTGTGTCCGAATGCGTCTTATTTAAAGCGTTAAAAAATAACGTCACATTATTGTAGGTACGTTACATACGTTATGTCTATATTTAACGTCATTAAAAATGTCGCACCTCAAATAACAGACTAAACCCATCGCCATATCTGCGTGAAACGGCCTAAATCGTTAACACTAACGCAAATGAAGCCTCAGTATATATAAGCTTATGTTCAAAAGTTTATTCATTAATTCAATAAATGCAACAGATAACTAATGATATAAACATAATATGTCGGTATGCATTTGATCGATATTTCTTAATTATGTATATTTTAATATGTATATACTTATTATTATATGTTCATACCACATTAGTTCTCTTTGTTAAAGTTAAACGCAAAAGAAAAACCTGTTATCAACCTTATATTTACAGAACAAAATCACCCTTCTATTTCCGCGAAAGAATCTTTATTTCTTTTTATTAGTAGATGTACAATTCGCCTCAATGCCGACAAAAAACTTGGCCCAAAGAGCCTCGTCTGATGTATTAATCTTTTCTTTCCTTAAGCTTTTTGACAGATTTTATCTCAAAAAAATATTTTTATGTTATCGTAAGCCAAGGGTATCCTATCGCGAAAGAGGTCGCTTTAACCGATAAGAATTAATTTAATCAATGAAATCATCTTTCTTCAACCTTTACTGTATATACTTTTTAAGAACCTAATTCTAATTTATGGTGAACAATAGATATTTTAGTTTACTAAAACTTACTAGCTTTAGATTACTTATGCTGTAATCGTATCCAGTCTTTATAGTAATTGTGTACCAAACATGTAAACAGGTTCTGAAAAAGTATCAAGCATAAATACGGTTGATAGATGTCTCACGAAACCAAAACGCTGGTCTGTATTTTGGGCAACGCATAACGGTTGCCATATATATATTTATTATTAGAATAGTTAAATTATGTAACATAAATTCATGTATAAACTGCAAATAAAGCATAAATGTAATATTTAAATTTACAAGCAGCCAAAGAACTTATATAATTATGAATGTAGTGTAAATAGAGTATTTTCGGTACTTAGATTGGCACACTAAATATTGAAAATAGATTATGGCGTTGTCATGTTAGGCACCAATACGGCCTAATATGACTGCTAGTGCATACTCTCCTTTAAAAGATAATAAATCTGCACTTAGTATTCCATTTTTACACTCTACTACTTTACTTATTAATTTAATTTAAAATAACGCCTAGTTTAAAAATGTTTTCCCGTTATTTTTCATATAAACACAAGGGAAATCTTTATTGAACAATTACTTAATTAGTACATCTGGCGCAACAAACATCACTTAGCCACCTCCAGACCTTAGAGAACGTGTTAACAAAAAATCAATCAACTTATATATTGAGAGGAAATCCGTTGAAACTTGGCGATTCAATTTGAAAGATTGCAGTTTATAACATATAGCGCTATAAAGTAATATAGCGAAATCACGAAAATAAAGGTATAGTCTTACTTACGTACTTTTATAGGGGCCTTAAAACAAATTATTACATTTTAAATTATTCTCCTTTTAAGTCAAGTAGACGACGAAATATTAGTAACTCGTCTAAATTTTAAACTATGTCTTGGAAAATTCAGATAAAATACTTACCCTGAAAAATATTTAGAACAATATCCATTTAATAGATTTTGAGTGTTCTGTGCGCGTTTTTGAGTTCCGTTGAGTAGTCTTTATGACACTACACAATGTGGTAGGTACGGTAAAACCGTGAAACCAGTAAAAATTTGTAGTGACTCTAGTAGGTTATCTAACTGAGACCTAAATATATTTCTTATTCAGTCAATAGGTGGGATATTAGTCACCAATATAAAAGTTAGTTGTTCCGCTCGCTTTCGGAACATGAAATATAAATATTTTTGAAAAATTTAAGGTAATTTAATAGGTGTCATAACTTTCAACAGAGATTGGATGTTTTTAAATAGTTTTTGAGATACGGGAAATTTTTGATTGAATGCTTTTTTATGGTTTTATATACAAATAACGAACACGAACAGTGGAGGTTTATCAGCACCACAGGACGTTATAGTTCCAATAAGCACCATATAATTTGCAGACTATTACGCACTTCCTTAATAATTATTATTATATTATAATTATAGATAGAAGTACATCCATTCGTTCACATGTACCTACCGGTTTACGTCGTTGCATATTGATACGGGTGTCTATTTGAAATTAACCTTTTTAGTTCAAAACATCGCAACTTCAATATAGCGCTATTAATTATGTCCGTTCTTCATCTGGAATAATATTAGTATTAGCGACTGTGGCCAAATGCGCCTTGTTAAAAATAATGCCGTTAATAAAATAAAATAAAATGCATGAATTCAGCACACGGGCAGACGGCCCACTCGATGGAAAGCGGTTCCCATCGCCTATGGACATTTGCAACACCAAAGGCTACAAATGCGCTGCTGCTCTCTTAGGAGAGACTGAAACCTGGTCACTAATACCGGAACACAAATCAAGGTTGTTATGGCGGCATACTCTAGACCAGGGGTGGTAGCCATTCAGTCGGGCAAGTACCCTACCACCTGCATGTGGGTTGTTGTGTTGCCTTTTACGACAGGCCGCCCGGCCGCAGGAAATTGTATTCTTTCTCCGTTCCTGCACGGATAAACGATTAGCTACATTAGCGTATATACATACATTATAAGATACATACGTTATTTACAATAAATATAATTGTCGCTTCACAAATAATGCATTAAACCCTTAGCTACATCGGCGAAACTCATTACATAAGGAATACAAGATGATCATATTTTCTTTTTCTTTTTCAGGTAGAGGAGCGGAATGTATAAATTGAATTAAGGTGCACAAAGTTAGAGAACTATTGAGTGATCCCGCGAACGCATTCCCAATAATGTTAGCTGTTTAAAATTAATTTTTCAAACTGTGATATTTGATTTAAGTGCGGACTATTATTTGTAAATATGTACAAATTTAAGTGTTTAATAAATACAAATTATAATCAGTAATTTATTAATAGAGTAGTAGTTATCTATAATAATAAAAAATACATTGCAAAATACATGTTAACTGTTGTTTTGTTTTTTATTTATTTCAAGCATCCTTATTAGTATTTTTATAGCGTGTAAATAAGTCAGCCTTACACTAGAGTATGTATTATAGAAAATAAATCAATATTTAATCTAGTTCGAGCACAAATACATAACTCTGACTATATGGCACGGGGATCCTTCATTTTTATCTTTATAATATTTTAGTATTTAAAACATAATTTTAGACCAATTCAGTAAACAATTGAAAATCTTAATCAATTTCATTTCAATTTTTATATGGAAATTAACAACCAATTTTTATAAAATGATCTTTAACACCATAATGTTCAGCAGTTTTTGTTTTATTATTTTTTGTTACACGCCCATTTAAAGATCCATAATAACCAAAGAATAAAAACAGTCCGTGCAAAATACTCTTCTAGAGAATTTGCGCAGGTCAACGTACAAGTTTCAATGTACTTATACTTTTTACACCTGTCGATGTATAGTGCGAAAGAGATTCTATACGCTGAGCCGTCTTGATCATATTGCGAACCGGGGTAAGACAATTACCCTAAGCCCCCCTTCCCAACAATAAAAAGTGAAATTTAATTTATATGTTCCATTTTTAGGTTTTAGCTTTTTTATTAAAAACGAAAACTTTACGAAGTCCTCATATACCGTCCGTCTGTCGCATGATAAGTATAATAAAGCAATCGGCTTCCTCCCTCTTGGTCCTTGTACCCCCGAGTAAAGGCGGCCCTGACTATACGAATCCTGATAACAGCTGAGCGACAGAGCAAACCCCTCCTTGTATGACGTGTACTTACTTTTTGAGCAATGATGTGTACGAACTTCAAGTACGCATATAAGTTTTGCTTGAACCACATTCAACTTACCTACTGGTTTCTTTTTTTACCAACCCTAGCTATTTTCAAGCTTAGGTGTGTAGGCATTCCCTAACGCAATCGGAAGTACTTACAGTGTGACCCTAACATTAATCTGCATATCTATCGCCATAACGAATTAGTAACAAAATGCGTTGTTTTAATTAAAATTGCGTAATGGAGGTAGCTACCGAAATAAAAACTATGCAGTCAAAAATTACCTCGCATTGACTTAAGCCTAATTGTCTATAATCAATGCATGGTGCATATTATTTTTACTTCTGATATAAATACAGTACAGTATGTTATACGGCCACGTGTTTACGCGAACCGGTTAATTATGTTGACAGGAATGTCTAGCGATGCCACCTCTGCTAAGTCCCGGTCGAAGGGGAAGTCCCAAGAAATGCTGGCTTGACTTTGTGAAGGATGACATGCGTACCGATGGTATCAAAACAGACCGTGCCGGACCACGCGAAGTGGAGAAGAAAAAGTAGGAAAGCGGACCCTGGGCGTCGAAGTGACCGCTCCGATGACAACCGGGATTTAACGCTCGGATGATGATGATGATGATATTAATTATGATAAATGTTATTCAAATATCTGTGAATAAGTATTGGGGAAAGTGAGTCGATTTAGAAGTTTATATATTTGTTTAATTTACAATGCACATCAACAAATTTTCATAAAATTTGGTACACATTATTTCATAAAATGCTACCCACGGTTTTAACGCCACGTTATTCGAAGCTCGTGCGTGCAAAGCCTCGTGGACCGCTAGCATGTGACAATATTTTATGATTTAAACTATCTATATTAAAAAGATAAAAGAATACTTTATTGATATAAGGAACACAGAATAGGTTTAATAGGTAAGGACAAAACGTTTTAGTCTTGCCAAACACATGAGGAATTTATGGAGATATGTTGCAGTATAAACGTCTCGGCATTGTTATAATGACAATAATATTCTTCTTTCCTTTTATTGTCTTTGTACTTCGGAGTATGCACTGTTTGCTACAAGTCAATTAATTCTTTGAAAAATAATTCTGTATTAAAATAACGTTCTTCTGTATAAAACCTATAAAAAGATCTTGTGATATAAATTGTATAAGAAATATAAATTGAATAAGAAACATAAAAATAAAATAATTTTAAGCTAGTCGTGTTGCTGGGGAGTTTCTTGCTGCTTCTTCTCCTCAACAATAATAACACGTTGCGAAGTGGTATAGTAAAATAGGAAGTAAATTTAAATTTTAACTTATATTTATGACCTTCAAAACGTGTTCTCCAGTGGAACTTACTATGAGTAAAGGTAAAGTATATCTATGATTTCAAAATAAATGTCTCTGAATTAAACTTTTTTTGCATTAGTTCAGCAGACAGGCAGATGTCCCCTTGATGGAAAGCGGCCACTCTCTTAAGGGAACCTGGTCACTATTGCCGGAACAGAAATCAAGGTTGTGGGCATACTCTAAACCGGGCGTGGTAGCCATCCAGTCGGGCAAATACCCTACCACCTGGCTGTGGGCTGTTTTGTCTCCTCTTACGACAGGCCGCCCGGCCGCAGGAAATTGTATTCTTTCTCTGTTCCTGCACGGATAAAAACTGATATTTATACTACATTCTAATTATACGCGTAAATGATCATTTCAGGATTTTTATCTCTCAGTTCCTCTGAAATTTCGAGCCTTGAAATGCTCCGAAACAGCGCTTACCTTAGATTTTCTCGCTTGATTCATTTCGATATCATGGGGGTTCAAAAGATATGACTGAAAATGAAACTCCCGCGCGAACAAAGTGTGGTGGCCACAGCTAGTGATAAATAAACACGGTCGTCAACTTTTCAAAAGATTTGAAAAATAAATACCTATATAATAGCAAAATCGTGATCTGTTCTATTATTTTAATTAAAGAAAGTATTAGAAATAATTAAGAAATATTCGTCAGTTCTTTAAGTTCGTTTAAAATCTTTTGTTTGGCATTCGCCTCGGTGGCAATAAAACACATTAAAATTATTGATTCGATACACGCATCATTCAAAAGAATATGTTTTAGATTAGATCTTTAACATACTAGAATAATATTATTTGAGTATAACTTCCAATGGAACAATCGCGGTAGTTTACTAGCTTATGCAGTTTTTTATTATGGATTCTAGTTCTAGCTGGATGGCTGGCGGGTGATTCTTCCGCGTCCAACCACGTACAGCCATTGGCGGCAACCAAGTTTTATCAAATATGTAATAGTTTCTTAAGTTTTCGCGACTTGTATACATAATAAAACTACTTTTTAACGGTTTAAGCGCGGTAATTTATTTGATTTTCGTTGTCCGACGTTTCGGCCACTTTTCAGTGGCCGTGATCACGGAAGACAAAGATGTCAAGTGACATGATGACACTTTACAAATTACCACGTTTAAAACCGTTAAAACGTAGTTTTATTGAAGTGATAACTTCTTATGGGTGGGTAAACCGCTTCGTTACGTAACGCGTTATGGCGCCAGTCTCTCTGGCTTCCCTTTCTCTCACGTTAGGTTAGTTCAAGTTATCACTTCTGTCGGGCGTCCCGAGACGCACACTATTTTTTATAAAAATATATCTTTTTAAGAACCTTTCCATTTCAACTGCTTTGTTGATAACAATAATGAGCGCTAATAAAAGCGATTACCATTGCCTATAGACGCTTGCAACGGTGCTACAAATGCGGTGCTGCTCTCTTAAGGAAGACTGGAACCTGGTCACTAATGCCGGAGCACAACTCAAGGTTGTTATGGCGGCATACTCTAGATCAGGGGTGGTAGCCATCCAGTCGAGTAAATAACCCTTCCACCTGGCGAATGGCCGGCCTTGTTTTAGCCGGCCGATCTCGCTGCTAACACAGAGGCTCATGGTTCCATTCTTGGCATATTACATTTCGTAAACGAACTTTCCGTTATTTATTGTCTGTCTGGTCCGGGTGTCTGGGATCGGCCGTATAGTGGTCCGTTGTATATGACCCATTATTCAAACGTAACTTAGCTTGGGCATATACAATGTTTGTGTTTGTCTGCCGACTATTATCCTAACTAATATTATAAATGTAAATGTAAGTTTGTTTGTTACTCTTTCACGCGAAAACTACTCAACCGATCATCATGAAACTTTGTACACATATTCTTGGAGGTATTAGCAGTAACATAGGATACTTTTTATGAAAAAAAATCCACGCGGACGAACTCGCGGGCAGAAGCTAGTAACCAATACAAGTAAAAATGAATCGTAGAAATGTACGTACGCGCATAACTCGAGAACGACTTTGCCGATTTCAATGTTTTTTTTTGTGTTTGTTTGAAGTGGATCCTCGGATAATTTTGGATTCACAATTAGAACCGGCGGACGGCGCTGCGATCAGTTTCTAGAATCTTCCTAATCTCCTGCACCAATTTTGATGATTTTTTTGTGTTTGAATTGGTGCCCGGATGGTTTAGACTCATGTTTCGAACCAGTAGGTGGCGCTGGGATCGGTTTCTGGTATACTCCTAATCTGGACCGAAATTGATGTCTTTTTTGTGTGTTTGAGTGGGTGGGTCCTCAGATGGTTGAGATTTACAATTGGAACCGGTAGGAGGCATTAGAATCAGGTCCTAGATTCTCGTTTATTCAAGGCAGGACAACATCTACCGGGACCCCGGCATTATTATAATTACGGTCATGAATGAACTAGCACTAATTTTAAAAACACTCTCCTTGCGGTCAGTGATGCGCGTTGAACATTCTCCCACTAATAAGAAGAATTGTCCGGCTACCGCTTAGGTGTAGAATCCGCCACAAACACTGCAAACGGGTATCTAGCATCAATCTACGTGGCGGTAAAGGAAAACGTGAGAAACTTCATGTCAAGATCTCCGATGTGTGAAACTTGCCAATAAGCTTTAGAAGTTTAGACAAACGTAGCGGATATACCTTCCGTTCGCATAACCAAGCGTTTTACGGCTGAAACGTTTATGGGCTACTTTTTTTCTATAGTTTTCTCCTTAAAGTCAGTACGCAAAGAGCCGCCAACGCCTTGCGGATCCAATACAATAATGGTTTTAGGATGTTGATGCGGTTGCCCAGATTTTGTAGTGCATCAAGTATGTTCGCAGAAGCACGAGCTCTGCAGGATTCGGGCCAGCTCTAACAACATCCTCAAACTGACAGGTTTGATGTGCCCGTTCTCAACTGTTGTGCTAGCAAATGTAAAGCTAGCACTACGATTGTAACAAAACTTTAGGCTATAAGTTCTACTAACACTAATTTTAAGTACTCCTGCAATAAAAAAATAAAAAGTATTTTTATTTTATGTGATTTTACTAACCAACATATATAAATTTAATTGATGATGAATTGATATGAAATAAAATGATTATTATGTATTTATTTAATCTCAAAAAAAATAATTTATTTAAAAAATACATAAAAAAAAATATTTAAAAAATAGATAACATTATTCTTTTATAAAAATACATCAAATATAAAATACATATTCAATAAATAAATAAAAAACTTGCAGCTCACCGCCAGCGGGGCCTGGGGTCCAAACTACCGGTGGTTACGGCTCCAGAGACAGGAACCTCCTCACAAATCGTGCCGTGTCCAAGAGTGCTGCCATCTGTATCTGGCCCTTCACCCAGCTTGATTATTATTATTATTAATACAGAAACCAATGCTTTATTTAATTGGCTGGTTGTTTGTTTGTTTATCGATAGCTTATAGAGTTTTTGAGAAAAATGACACACATAATCTGCCAAACAGCCGAACATGATTGTCTGCGATTAACAGAACTTTTGCAATCATTACCACCTCATTTCATTACTACATAATATTATTATAAATCACACATGTCACTCGCCTTATATACGTCTAATACTTTAAATCTACATACATACATACATACATAACTTCACGCCAGGTCCCTTGCGGGGTAGGCACGAACAACAGAGCGCCATTTAGGCTTATTCTTACACACCTCACTTGCTTCTTTGACATTCATAGCTCTTGTCATGCACGCTCGTCTGTTTTTAAGGCCCCTGACATCACCTTCTGCTAGTACACTTTAAATCTAAGTAGGTACATAAAAATATGTAAAAACATAAAATATTCGAACTCGAATTAAAATGCCATTGTAATTACTATAGAGTTTATTAGAACTATACAAACACAGTATAACACAGATACAAATAAAACTGGACGCAAGCAGCACAAACTACACGATTAAATAAAACGCGCAAAATCCGTCACTATGTCGCTTATCGAATGTACGTCTTGCTCGTATCGTAATCCTCGCTTGACTGCCGATCTCCCCCTTGGGTCATTGCTGCACCCATACAATATGGCTGCCAGCCCGCATAGATCGGATTTCTAAGAATCAGTTCGACACACCTAGCTAATGACTGCCATAAACCAAGTACAATGACAATAGAATGATTTTCTTAATTACAAAATCTAAATACAAAGTTAACAAAAGAAGTCCAAATGCGGGAAGGTAATAAACCAGGTTTATGGCAGGCAGGTGTGCATTCACTTTTTGTCGGCATGCAATACTATACATCTGAAATCGACACAGACTTTAAAATTTAATATATTAACAGAACAATGATTATTACATAAGTGAATAAGTAATATTTACCAAAAAGGTTACGCAAGCCGAAAACAGAAGATTCATCCAATTCCTTAACAATGCACTTCGACCCCCCAAGCACATTAGCATCCGCTAATTGCTAAGAACACTGGGAGGGGTACCTTGGCACGTTCTTTGTTAACCTTACACTCCTTTCACAACTCTCGCCACTCGTCAATAGCTAATGTGATTTTAATTGCCTTGACTATTATGTGATATATGGAAATTGGACACACTAGCCCATAAAGGAATGGAATTTTATTAAACGTATTTTTTCAGCATTTCTATGATAAACAGGAAGGTAACGGAAACATTAGTCAACACAGCTAGTTTTTATTAGTTATTTATTTAGTTTTATGTAAAACTAGTTTCTGCCCGCGACTTTGTTCACGTGGAATAGTTAAAAAATAAAGTAAGTTAAATTTTTTTTGAAACATTCTTCATTTTGTCTTAGCGTGATGATATAACCTATAGCCTTCCTCGATAAATGGCCTATCTAATATTGAAAGAATTTTTCAAATCAGACCCGTAGTTCCTGAGATTAGCGCGTACAAACAAACAAACTCTACAGCTATATCTATTAGTATATAAGATTATATTTAATATTCAAAAAATTGCTATAGAGACAGAAATTGAGCAGTGTATAGGGCTTATCATAAAAATTGAAAATTCTTTGTATTTCTCATACTCGGAAAGAATGCATGAAGTTACATGATCACAGGAATCAAAACGGTACTTTTCGTCGCTGGGTAAGGATTTTGTCTGCTGTCAAAACAATTTAAAAGTATACGAGCCAAGTCCGAACTTTACATAGAGACACTGTTAAATCGCGGCATAAAATTGTAAGTAAATAGTAGTAACAATTTTGTTACATCAATTTATACTTATAAATTACCTTTCACTAAATCATTATGTAATTTACATAAATTCCAGCTAAATATTTATTAACTCAGTTACAAAAAATAACTGGCGAGTAGAATGACACAGAAAAAGAAACTTGTCGTGTAAATCACATATTACAGTATTAAATGAGTTTATCAGATTTGGATGTGGATTTAACCCCTAATTTCATAACTAAGTAGTTGTTGTTGGTTTAAATAATCAGTTTTAACTTACTAACCTCATATTCCAAAGGAAAAGCGGAGCATTAACCTTGGGTAAAAAGCCTATTTAGGCACTCGAACCTAGCGTTACGCTCGTGCGCCATACCATCTTATGCCTAAATAGGCAACCTGCATTGTTTGTGTACCAATCTATTATGACGGAAATCGACACACGAGCGCCTAATCAGCAATTAAAAGCCATAATTATTTAAATGTCTGTTTGGGAAATACAAATTTCAGACCTTATTTCACCCTTTTCAAGGTTATATTTTTAATCTAAAGGTAATTTATGTAAGTACATAGAAAGAATACAAAGAAGATGATAGATTGGGGAGGGAAGTCCCCAGAATAGGCAATCTATCATTTTCTTTGTTTATTCGATGAGTCGCGAAAATGTAGCCAACAAAGTTACCTTTGTAATTATACTTACATAAGTATAGATGTAGCGATTCTATACTTAAGTTTTGACTTGAGTAAAGTTGCTGTTTATGGACTTTGTTTCACTGCCACGTTGGCCTTACTCCAGGCTTAGTTGGCTCCCTACCATTCATATTTTAATGGAGTTTTGATAATTTATCCTGGGAATAATATCCAGCAATAAATTAAGGCAATAAAATAATAATGTGTAATTGACTCAAAACTTGATCTCGCCTTTAAAAAGTGGTAATCGTAATAGATCGTTAAATGTTTCCGTTTGTGAAGCAGCGCCGGCAAGAAACATAACAGAAGGGCTACTTTAAAAAAAAGAACAATAAACAAAACCGACTTTAAGACTCACTAAAAAGTGGTAATTTTCAGGTGATCAGTAGGCTGGTGCTTACGGCCAACGGATCAGTATGGTGATCCAGCGAGGAAACGTAGCCAGCCTTCTGGGCACCTTACCCATAGAAGACGGTGATCTGGTCTCAGTATTCTACTTATAGTCTTGAGGGACTATGGGTAGAATACAAATCATATAAGTTAAGTTTTCTTACATTGTATTCAATTGTATGTTAAATATGATAATTGTTCAATGTAAAGCAAATAATAAACAATACTAATTATGACAAAAAAACTTAAAAGAAAAAAATAAATATTTTTTACATCTTACAGTTGGTGCGAAGTAAAACATAAAGATTAATATATTTTACAAATTTATAGTTTTATGTTTCAATTGGCACCGACTTCAAGATGTTATAGAAAGTATTAATTTTTGGGTTTTAGTTACTTTTGAAGTCGGTTAGGTCGGTCGGAAGTTAGGTAAAAAAATGTACTTTTAGTCACACAAATTCTTGAATCTGTAGAAAAAAAAATGAAACACATTGTACTCTCGATTTTCTCGAGATCCATTCATCAAACCCTGACTTGGTGATAATGGGCCTACCTCAGTAGCATATATAGTCTTTCGAATAAAAACAAATGAAAATAGGTCCGCAACTGACGGAGAAATCGCGTAATAAACATACAAAGTCGCTAAAATAAACATATACTATTTCTCTAAATATGTCGTCACAAAGTACCTACATGAACTTGATATGCCCGTTTTCAGTACTGTGTACTCAATGAACTTTCTGTCACCTATCTGTGGGTGCGGCGTGTTTGTGTGGGAAAATACAGTAAATACACTGACATAATCCGGATTTACTCGAAAGCCAATAAGCCTTGTCGTAAAATAGAAATGTATATATATACTTTCACACCTCCGTATTTCTTCTGTTCCACTTATTTGCTAATACCATATATGTAATAGATTAGTAGCTCCATAAGTGAATTGACGACGATACGAAAGTCCTACTACAAATGAATTGTATTTTAAGACTAGTAAGACTCGGGTGAGATTTGCACATTTTGTATAACTTTTTATTTTCAACTAGCGGCCCCGGCAGACGTTGTTCTGCTCTAAAAAAATAAAAATTTAGGACCCGATCCCAGCTCCACCTACCGGTTCCAATTGTGGATTTAAACCATCTGGGAACCCACTCAAACACAAAAATAAAATCACCGAAATCGCTCCAGGTTACCGACGCATACTGGTCGTAACACCCACAACATGGCAGAAACAGTCATAAATATAGTTCCTTCTGAAACCTACAAAATATTAGAATGGCCAACCAAACACGAATAAGTTCCAATTTTAATCTCTAAAATGCATTGAAATGTTTTAACCCTGTTTTGAACCTATAGAGACAAAGTTTCACAGACGTAGAAAAATTCTAAAGACATTGATTTACAGTCCAGTCAAAGAATTTCATTAAACTGCTCAAATACTTTGTAAATGGATACAAGGTGTCTAGGTGAGGTCTAACCTGGGTCGTTCAGACCTCACATGTCAATTCAAATGCGCAATTCCAGCATATATACATGACATCCAGGAACAATGCATAAAGTTGATCCATAGCTTTCATGTAATTGTTAAGTCAAGACCCTTCTTTACATCTAACTTATTCAATAGCAACAAAGCTTAGCTCCATAAAACATCGTAAGTAATGGCTCGGAGTCGTCTGCGGGCGGCCGACAAACGATATGTCACGGCACGTAGTACAATGCAAACAGTCGGCGTCTGTGTCGGCACTTATGATGCACTGTGGCAATGTCACAACAGTCGCAACTTCAATGTGGCCGGCAACAGCGCCGCGACTAATCACACCACAATACCTACGCACTGGGCACTGCGCGATGTCGTTCTGCGCTAGCCGCATCAAAGCTCCACGATGAAGACAAAGTCGCTGCGGGTGACGGTTTTTTTAACGCTGGATACAGCAGACAGGCAGACGACCCACCTGATAGAAAGTAGTTCCCTATCAGCGTTGCCAGACGTCCCGGTGGGACGTCTCGATTTTTAAATCTAACTTGAATGTCCCGTGCGGGACAGCCTCAGTCCCGCTTTCGGGGATAACTCGATCGTTTGTGCAGCGTGCTGAGAAAGCGGAATTACACATCCAGTTTAACCTACGGCTGTCCTGTTAAGAGTTCTTCATCTTTATTAAGGAGAATAAGCATACTTTCAAAGAAGTTAATTCTACTTTCAAAGAAATAATTCTTCACAGAAATAACATGAATAATTAATTCTTAAAAACATTTTTTTTCTCTCTTATTATAAGTTGCAATTTGTAACACTCACTACTCAGACTATTGTTTGAACGCCTTATTTTTCTAATGAATAAAAGTTTTTCGATTTTGATTTCTGTTTTTTTATACAGACGACGAATAAGACTCAACTATTTAACGATAGGGTAAATCTGAATTTAAATATTCTTATTAAAATAAATTTTCAATGCCTATTTTTGCTATCTATTGTCACGTAAACGTATTTTGAACTCAAGTAAAAACATAAATATTCAAAATCTTTTGATAATATACGTTTTTTTACTATGTCTCGCTTTCAACGAAAGAATCCTGCTTATTTCACTAAAAAAGTTCCAAAATCCCAACATAGCAAAATAAAAAATATTGGCAACGCTGTTCCCTATGGACATTTGTAACTGCACGCAGCACCGTTACCCCGTAACCCATCTGCTAACATATCCAAAGGTTCGCATCAACCGTGAAATCTATCCGTCTTTCAGTCCGATAATGGACTCATGCATTACTACAGGTTAAAATGTTATAAGATTTTCTAAATTATTACTTCCTTAAAAGCTGATTTGCTTTAATCTAGATACTGACTTCAAATTCGAAGGAAGTCAGTGCTAACTTCATAAAGGCAACGTGTAACTCAATTTGCAGTTAGTACAGCGGTAACAAGTCCAACTCATTCCCCCATGAATATTTTAAAGTCAGCCCGCTCTCCAAGTTAATAGCTAGAGCAGTGTAAATCGGCCTTAATGCTTATAATAATAACAGCACGTAAACATGCTGCCGCTGCTGGGCTCGGGCCTCCCACTCTTGGGGGAAGGGACACTATACCAACACACTTGTCTAAGACGGCTTGGCGGGATTGACACATGCGTTATCTCGATGTGCAAGTTTAATCACGATGTTTTCCTTCACCGTTGTTAGCACGTGGTAATTGTAACAATATGCACATTAGGTCAGAAAATTGCCTAAGTGTTGCATGCGTTTGACTTTGGGACGCGTGGGCTATCAATCACGACTTAGTTCTAAATATAATTTTACTTACCTACCCTCCATACTTAGCATATTTTAGTCCATATAAAAGTTATTTGTTAGCTAGAAATAGCTTTAGGTCACTTTCGTTTTATATAATAAGAATATTTCATTCTTAATGCAGATTTTATCGTGAATTGAAAACGTTTAGCAGAATCAAAAGAAATTGTAATCAGACTCGATATATCATAACACAAGTAGTGTTCCCGTCCGTCATGTTAACTTATCTGATGCATCCGCGTCATGATTGCAAATCTATCAACGTCAGTTTAGTTTTTTATTCGTTCCTTCATTACTACTCTCAGATCTACCCGCTTTCAATTGAAACAATATTTAATGCTTTGCCGGCTTAAGAATAAAATGAAGCAGTGGAACCATAAACATTCCACGTTTATATTCGACCTCTGGCGGCCGGTTGAGCGCTGTCTCCTTTTATCCCCAGTATGCGTGTAACATCGTCTCTCTCGGAGCCGCCGAAGCGTCTGCGGGATCCACGCTCCTCTGTTTAAAGATCCGAAATGGAGATAAAAATTGTATAGGTCATAATGTTTTAACAGTCTCATCATTTAAACGCGGCGATCTGGGGCCCATTTTAATTTTTCTCGTCGGGTTGATATTAATTGGGCGTGATTCGTTCTATGCGTGATGGTTCGCAGGAGCCGCCGGACTCCGACCCGTCTGCGCCTCTTACGTGATACACAGTCGCACCATTAATCGATTGAAAATAATTGATTTCTTCGACACTCGCATCTGGCGCGATCTGACTCACATAAAGGAATTAACAATATTATTTACCTTCTTTATTACTACACGTCCATTAGTTGAGTGGTGTTTTCGATGAGAGTGCCCGTACATAACAAGAAAATTTGTTTTTTTTTAACTTCAATACAATACTCGGTTTATGCACCTCTAAAGGGCTGGGGTAAGTAGATATTTAAAGTCTCGACGAGGGGGTCAATGCATTGGCGGCAGTGCGTAATGTTGCATGTTGTCCATGCCAATCATTTACCATCAGCAAGATAGTCTACTTGAAGCATACATATTATTCTTACACATACAACTTATATTTTTATATAGGACAGTGTAAATGGTCTTCCGAAATTTTTAAGCATTGGATCAACAGCCACACCAAGCATCGATTGAAAGGCCTCCCTTTCCCCGATGTACTATGGAACCCATGCATCCAATCAGCATCCTTAAAAACTTCCTCAAGTTTCCTGCAGATTAGACCTTCAAGTTAAGGACCTGTCTGGTCTCTGGACAGTAAGGTTGCGGCTTTGTTGTTAGCGTAAAAAATATCAATACATGATTTTTGCTAATGTAGTGGATAATAATTGATGTCACAAACGTTTCCCGAAACATACAAAGAATATATACAAAATTTCAACTATAACAGACGGGCTTAGGCTTGCGAGGAACAACACTGGCCTCGCTGGAAATTCTTCCTTTAAGACGGAGGAGCATTCCATCTCGCTCCTCCATCCTAGTCGGGCGTTCCTTCACTAATGTATATATTTTTTATTAAATGACCAAATCTTTTACTTTCTTTAAAACAACGTAGAATGCAAAGGTACGTTTCGCGATATTATTATCTCGCACACAGAAATTAGTCACACTTATTCACAAAACCGTGCCTTTGTGTATGAACACGAGAAAACGGTCTACCAGTCAGTTGAAATAGCTGTCGGCAAACAATAAAACCTTATTGCATATAAGTACGAATGAATAACACTGGAATAACAAAGATTTTATAAATTTTCTCATAGGTATACTTATGCAGACTGCGCACTAGGCAACCTGGTCGTGGCTGGCAGGCTGCGGCACACATTCCAAGGTATGATGTTTAGTTCTGGCAGTAGGCAACAAAGAAAATCTGATTGCGGCAATCACTATAACGCCAAAAATGTACGGCTCCCTCAATAATTTGGTAACCGTAATTGAGTTGCGCGACCTGCATTACTGTTTTAAAAACGGAACTTTCTTTAAGGGATCAATATCTAAACATAAAATAAAACTCTTATAACCTTACTCCGATCCCCGATGTCTGTGTGACGCATCAGGATTTAGCAGGACCTACTAAGACTAGAAATGTAATATTTAGAACATGTAGAAATTATGTGTCTACAGAAAGTAATGCCGAGTTCGTAAAATATTTATTTTCAATAAGGCTCGAAAAAGGGCTCGCTCAAAATGGAAAATTGAAGTTTAGAAGTTGAACAATATCAGTAAGATATCAAATAAAATGTGGTGGTAAGCCCTATAAGGATTACGTGGCGCTTAGCTACGCATACAATGAAAGTGACAGGCGATTGCAATCCGAAAAATAATTATTATAAATGCTTAAAATATTATCCATAAATAAGTATGTTCATATTAAAAGTTGGATTGAATAAGAGAATACGACTCCATACTGACATTTCGTTTCGTTTCATACAGATTCGTAGAATTTGCCTAATATTAAAAACATGATCTTTTCATGCTGCTTCTTTCGTCTAAATTATGGATTCATATCCCTTGAACTCACCTCTCTCACCTAACCTCAGTTTCCGGGATATAAAATCGAGTGTTCATGTACCGAATCTCATGGAAGCTACATAATTAATTCCCAAGAAAGTGAAGAAGGAAGAAGTTTTGTATGTAAACACAAACAATCTAATAAAGTGACTTTCACATTCATAGATATGTAACATATAATAAATTAATTATCTGAAACTTAATTTAGCTTAAAATTAAATTATCTTTAAATCCTCTTAAAATCTGTGTAATCTGTGAGAGTGTCACCAGATATAAATAATTTAGAAAAATACTAGTGGTTTGTACAGATTAGCAGATCTGCATTATCAGACATAGTAATTGGACACACTATATTCGCCTTCTCTATCACGAAATCCTGATAGCTGTAGTTAAAGCATCTGATTGTGAATTATATTATATTCTAGTGACGCGGCTTTAATCCTGAGTATGTACATCGTTTGGGCAATTTTTCAGATATATGTATGTGTATGTATGCATATTATCCAAAAAATCTTCTGCCACCTAATACCCTTATGACTGCATGTTTGACTTATCGGAATAAAATAATAATATAATAGCAGCCCATAAACGTCCCGCTGCTCGGGCCTCCCACTCTTGGGGGGAACGGTAAGTATACCTGCCACATTTGTCCAAGTTTGACACATCGGTTATTTCGATGTGCGGGTTTCATCAAGATGTTTTCCTTAACGTTGTTAGCACGTGATAATTGTAACAATATGCACATTACGTCAGAAAACTGCCAAGTAGTGCCTGCGTTCCGGCCAGGATTCGAGCCCGCGCTCTTTAAGTTCGGGATGTATGCTAGACATTACGCTACCACGACTTTTTATCCTATTCTATAGACTATTCGAATAGGCAAAATAGACTATACAGAGTAATTCAAATGAGCCTCTTTGGTTAAATCCGAAACCATAAAAATAGCGAAAAATATTCAAACGAATTTCGGCGCCGTTCTGGATGAATACTAAAGCGGCATCGTTAGGTTTTTTTAAAATCAATTACCTATAGTAGAATTATTTTGTCCGTGCAGTTTGGGTCATAAATCAAACTCGGCCTCAGACCGGCTAGGGCGGTGGGCATGTTGTGCGGGCGCAACGCCATTATCGATAAAAACTCGTTCTTATCAAAGAAAGATTATCATTCTTATAAAATTCATTATTATCTTTTTTGCTGTTAATTTTAAACTTAGATATAAGTATTTATATTTATTTTTAATATAACTTGTTACATTCTAAACTTTTGTACTTATAGTTTTTTAATACATAGATACCTAATTAATAATTTATTTTAAATCATTACTATTCTTATTTTAATAAATACGTTGTTTTATCTATTTTTTTTTCTTTCATTTATATCACTAACCCACAAAATGACAAAACTAAATACACTATCAATAACGCTTATCGACAACAATAATGCGTATCACTATGCCTGCCCATAAGGCCCGTGAGTGGGAGAGAGAGCAAAATACTCCGATTATTTATGACCCAAACTGCACGGACAAAATAATTCTACTATAGTCAAGAATAGACTAGGTGGAGTTTGAAAAAAAGGATACATATTTAATGACACCAATCCGTAATGTAGCTTATGAGGATCAATTGCTGTGAAGAAATGTCACACCTAAAACTAAGGAAAGGGTTAATTTTTTAATACACCAATACAATTTATATTTTCAAAATATGCTCATTGTATAATTTTGTGTGAGGAATGTAATTACTTCTTATTCTTTCTTTCTTTATATTTTTATCAACAATGTCATTGAGTGATTCACATTGGAACAGTTTGGATGATTCATCCAAATTGACATACATGAATTTTTCATGTCACAACAATTAAACAATAAATTATAACACCACACAATGTCACAAACACACAAAAACAACAAGACAAAGAAAGAGCCTAAAAATGAATAACCCAGGCACAGAAAGGAAACAACACATGGCACTAGATAGGATAATATATATAGGTATAGACATAAGGCACACATTGCACATGCACTTCGTCACAACACCAGTATGTAACAAATACACTCTACATTAGTATAAGTTTAGTATTAAAATTAGAATTGATTAATATAATAAATTACTCGTAAGGTACACCTCAACACAAAAATCACTAAATTAATATCACACACAAGAACCAAAAAACTAATAAGCGTGTTTAAATTCAAAAAATTAAATTTAGAAATTATGTTGTAAAAAAGGGTACGGAACTCGAGTCCGGAGAGTTGTTAAAAAAGAAAAAAAAATTGAAATACATAAATGAACAGACAGCTTAAGACAAACGTTGGATAGTAAGATACAGAAAACGTATGAAGTGAGCCTAAATATGTCTTCTTGGTCTGGGTGTTACTCGACGTGTAACTCTCATTGTCGCGCGCCGTTTTACGCGTTCTGATAATACTGTTACATATATTAGGTATAGAGACGAATGCGCGCAAGCAGCATGACCAATGGACGAGTATAGACGCAGCGGCGTACAGTCTTTTCAGAAACATAAAATTTTATAGTCACATAAGAAAGATCCGATGGAAAATTGAAAAGGTAACCGTGAAATGTGGCAGATGTGCCGTCATAAAACAGGCGGCTGTTGTCCATTTAATTTGGTTCCACAAGATAAATATTTTTCTATATGTTACACTATACACGTGTAATATCGTGGACGCACGTTATGGATTCTTTGAAACTGTTGAACACTTTAGATATTATTATTTTAATGGACTGTATGTAATTTAATAGAGACTCCGTAAAAAACCATGATTACCAACAAAGCTCGCAAAATTAGCAGGACTGATGGCCGATGGAGCATACGAGTCCTGGAGTGGAGACAGTGTCTCGGCAAACGTAGTGTAGGAATCCGTCCAGGCTGATGGACTCACGATCTGCGCAGGGTCGCCGGTGGGGGTTGTCCGAAAACAACAGAAGATCGGGATAGGTGGTGCTGACCTGCGGAGGCCTACATTCATCAGTGGAACACGGTTGGCTGTCGACGACCACGATGTAAAGTATAATATTATAAAATTCAAAAAATGCCGTGACTTAAAATCTTAAAAAAGACTTAAAATCCGCGCTACTTTTTATTCTGGGAATCACGCAGAAATTTTTCTGAGAAGTATTTAAAATGGCCAGATTGAAAAACTAATTCCAAAGTCATTTTTACACTGATCGATAGCAAATTTTATGTAATAAAATGTGTGATATTTTCATCCCGGGAACTTTCCCGAGAGCGGTTTGAAGTTGTTTGGGTGCACAAACATTTTCTTATTCCGGCACAGTTTGCACTGAAACGATAACGATTCTATTTTAAATGCTGCAGTACTTTCAATTTCAATTTCAAATTAAACATCAAGTCAAGCGTCGATGAAGTCACGGGCATATTTTAATTTAAGAATAAAAATTACACGTGCGTCGTAATGCTGATAATATCACGGAGTTTGTATAGCTATAGCTATACAGCCCCCAAACATATAGGTACCACGTGTACCTAACTCATGCCCGTCAGCTAGCTTAAATACATCTCGTTTTCATATTTATTAATATCCATCGTTAGAATTGATTACCCGGATGTTCGTTTACCATCAAACCTATAAAATGACATTAATCAAATTACACAACGTAGTAAATATAAGCTACTTTATGTGTTCAACATTTATTTTATTAAGCTTGCCAATTATAACACTTCGACATATACCCTGATTTACGATGAATACATAGATTAAATTAGAAAATATTTAGATTTGTTGTTATAATTCCTCACATTAAATTTGTAGATATATTGAATAACAAGACAAATGATACATTTTTCATTTACATATTTACTATCAAAATTTTGTCAAATAGTGGTAGGTAAAGATAATGAACGAATCTCCTTTTGGATCTGGCTGCACACCTCTCGTTTCATCTACTTTCATATATCTAAAGGAACGTCTAAAGGTAGATACTAAAGTAGACTTTTTTTTTTAAAAATGACTTCAACCTAAGAAGCAGAAAAGAAATATTTTCGACCACATCCTGAAGTCGGTTTTTTGCGACTTCAAGAAGTTTTAAGCGCCTATAGAAGTTGTACTACTGGCACACGTATAAAAGATTCCGAAGAGTGTAGGCGCTGGGCGCTCTTCAACAAGGATTGCTCTCGGTTTGCCCGGGCCCCACTCATTAGATCCTGACTCAGTGACAATGGGACTACTTCAGAGGTATACTCTTTTAAATAAAGAAAAAAAATTAAAATCGGTCCACAATTGCCGGAGCGATCGGCTAACAAACATACATTCGAATTGCGAAACTGCTCCTTTTGAAAGTCGGTTAAAAGTGCTGTAAATATATAGCTAAATTAGCTTCGGGAAGTTTCTGCGATTGTAGTATTAGTATATTTAAAGGAATTCTAAACCTGAAATTTAAAATTCCTTGTACAATCAGCAAAAAGAGTTTCGTCATATTTTGAAGGAGAAAATATATTTACTCATCAAAAGTTAATCATGAAAGTCGAATAAATAAAAATTATTTACATTGCTAATTGTTGTGAGGTCCGACTATTTGGTTGATTTAGATTTTAGATAATTAATTCATTAATTGATTTTATTTATGGTTCTTTTTTTTATATTCTTCAGCGTTATAATTTGTTGCTAATTTATATTAAAACTAGAGTTTACCCCGCGGCTGCGCCGCGGGTTAACCTCTAGTTCCTGCTTCTTGTTTAAAGAGCAGGCATTAAATACAGGTTACATTGTACAACATTTTTATGTTAGTGCCATTTGCACCCCAAAAGTCGTTTTATATCGCAAACTATCCGATCTCCTGGCATGAGTATATATGTCCATTTTCGGCATTAAAACTACAATTAAACAAAATTACAATAAAAACGATCCAGTGTTCCCAGTGTTTTTTCGAAAACTTATCAGAAAGACATATCGAATTACTATCGCACTTTTATAGACGATGAATTTTTATATCTATGAACTTGAGAAATGATTGGTCTCATTCATACTCTCAACCTCTATTTCATCCCGTCCTAGTTTTATTTATCTATGAAAACTACAAAAATGACAAAAAGGACAAAAACAGCAAAAGGACAAAAAAACAAAAATGACAAAAAGAGCTAAAAGGACAAAAAGGGGAAAAAGAGTAAAAGGAGCAAAGGAGAAAAAAGATCGAAATGGACAAAAAGGGCAAAAAAACGAAATTGTCAAAAAGGACAAAAGATCAAAATGGACAAAAAGAGCAATAAGAGCAAATGAGCATAAAGAGCAAAATTGACAAAAAAAGCAAAAACAGCAAAATGGACAAAAAGAACAAAAAATATCAATAAGAGCAAAAAGAGCAAAAGAGCATAAAGAGCAAAATGGCCAAAAAAGACAAAAGAGCAAAAACAGCAAAAGAGCAAAATGGACAAAAAGAGCAAAAACAGCAAAATGGACAACAAGGAGCAAAAAGAGCAAAAGAGCAAAATGAAAAAAAAGGACAAAAGAACAAAAACAGAAAAAGAGCAAAAAGGACAAAAAGAGCATAAAGAGCAAAATGGCCAAAAGATCAAAATGGACAAAAAGAACAAAAAAATAGCAAAAAGAGCAAAATGGACAAAAAAGAGCAAAATGGACAAAAAAGAGCAAAAAGAGCAAAATAGCAAAGGATCAAAATGAACAAAAAGGTTAATAAGGACAAAAATAGCAAAAAGAGAAAAAAACAACAAAATGGTCAAAAAGAGCAAAAAGGACAGTAAGAGCAAAAAGGTCAGACAGAGCAAAAAGGTCAAAAAAGCAAAAACAACAAAAAGGACAAAAAGAGCAAAACACAAAAAGGACAAAATAACCAAAATGATGAAAATGGCAAATCACAAAACCAATCAAAACCTATCCTACTTTTGGGATAACCTTTACATAAATCTATCCCAAAATCTATCCCATTATTCGGGATGAAAAATATCCCTTGTCCACCCTTGGTATGAAAATTACATATATATCGATTTTCAGACAAATCGGTCCAGTAGTTTTTCCGTAAAAGCATAACAAACAAACAGACAAATATATTTTTATCCCGGAAACTATCCCATTTTTCGAGATAAAAAGTATCCTATGTTCATCCTCGGTATCGAAAATATATATATACTGAGTTTCAGCCAAATCGGTCCAGTAGTTTTTCCGTGAAAACGTAACAGACAGACAGACATACAGAGTTACTTTCATTTGCATTTATAATATTAATAGGGATGGTTCCGATGTTAAAACGTGGTCAAGGTAAGCTTTGGACTTCTCAAACTAATGAAAATTTAGTATAATTTGTATAAATATTTCGAAAATCAGTGCAATAGCAATTTGAGCAGTATTATCACTCCCGCTCAATTAGTTGCTAAATCAAACGGAATTTCATTGACTTCCATCGGAAAAGTGCTTATCAGAAAGCAAATGTAATTCATCAGGGACAGGAACAGGGACCAACAATTTAGTGTAAAAATTATATTTTATATTTATTATTTTAATATCGTTTAATATTATGAGTTTTATATTAAGTACCAGCCTATAAAAGTCAGACAGACTGGCGGCGTAACGCGTTAGGTAACGAAGCGGTTTACCCTATCATAAGAAGTTATCACTTCAAAAAGTATTCGTTTATTTATTTATGTGCTTACCGTACACTACTACAAACGCAAAAATGTCTTGAAGCTACTGTAAACTTGTAATCAAAACAGGTTATAATTACATTGAACTATATTTAGTTCTAACGGAAAACTTCAAACAAAAGCGGCCGTCGTAACCGACCTCGGTTATGAAGGATTACAACGAGTAAATCACTCCACCAAAGCAAAGCGAAATCTGATCGTATTATGTTAATTCATAAATATCAATATTGGACATGAATATGTAAACAGGATCATGATGTAATGAAGACCGCTTAATCGAAATCATTGTTAATCCTCTTATGAGAGTCTCATGCATAAAGACGTATTAGCAAAGTGTGTCAATACCGAGTGAAATATGATTATTTTTATATAAACTTATGTAATTGGTTACAAAAAGATTTTTAATGCTAATATACTGATACTTTCTATAATAATATTTAAAAGCAGACAAAAAAACTTTTATTTATTTATTAAATAACATAAATTTGTCAAAGGGCCTCTACGTGCTGGCCTTCCCATGGCCCCCCGCAAGCCCTCCAAATGTCCAGGCCATTTTTATGACCCGTGGTCTTCAAAGACATCATTATCGGCAGACAAACACACATATTGTATATCCCCAAATTAAGCAAGTTACGCTTGTGTTATGGGTAATATACAACGTACAACTCTGGGGCCGATCCCAGACCATAGTAAATAACGGACAAAATACGTTTCCGAACTTTACTATACACCAGGAATCGAACCCGGAACGCAGGAACGCAGAGGGCGTTGCAGTGAGGTAGGCCGGCAAATGCTTAGCCCGCTCAATCACAGAGGCTGTCATTTCAATATGCCAAATCGTACTGGATAATTATTGTAATCGTAACTGTCGTAAGAGGCGATAAAACAACCTACAGCCAGGTGGTAGGTAGGAATGGCTACCACCCCCGGTCTAGGGTATGCCGCCATAACAACCTTGAGTTGTGTTCCGGCATTAGTGGCCAGGTTCCAGCATCGCTTAAGAGAGCTGCAGCGCATTTGTAGCGGCTTTGGTATTGCAAATGTTCATAGGCGATGGTAACCACTTTCCATCAGGTGGATCGTCTGCCTGTCTGCTGAACTGAATATCCTCAAACTAGTCTCCAAGCCTATCTCCGCAATACTCGAGTCTCTGTAAAGTGATCTCAACCCTGTAAGCCAAATGGATTCAAAGTGAGTTTCGTTGACCAACTTTTCAATGGGGATGGAGTCTAGTTATTACTGGGACCGATATTACAGTAGCATGTTCTATATCGTTTTTCCTTTATCATAAAACTAACTCGCATCAGGATTAGTCCAAAAACTTCTCTGTACACCATATATTAAATATAAATGACACAAGAAAATACTACATTACAATACGAACAAATGTACTTATAATATTTAATGTCTCGGTCTTTCCAACAATCCCATTATAAAACCGCATTAATCGTTCGGCGCATTACTTTTATTCAATACAACAATACTGATGTTAAAATACATTAAACACTTTTATAACTTTCTTTCTTACAGAACCATTGAAGGATACCGGAGATTAGAGTTGCCAGGTAATTAGTTATCGGCCAGTTTCTAGACTTCCGCAGGTTTATAAAAAGGTTGTTTTAAAGTGTTTTAATCAATTCTATGTCAAATAACTGCATTCATTGACACCAAATACATCCATAGATTATCTTCTATATTTTGATAATAACAACCAACAGTGTTTGTGATAGATTTTGTCTAAGGTGAGAAGTTGTCATTATATATATGTTAACAAATATTTTAAATGTTCTAGTACAGGTTTCCCTTCAGAATTTATATAAGGTTTTGATCAAGTGTTGACGTCAATTAAAATATACTCAACTAGATTATGATAAATAATTTTAGTAACGTTATGAAATCACTATTATTAATTTTAACTTTACATATCACTATTGTGTTAAAAAAAGAAAATAGAGTTTGGTATTGAATTTATAAATAAAATAAATAAATAATTTTAGTATCATAACCCATAGAAAACACTTGTATTTATTTGGACTACGCAATCAGAGTTGGATAAATATCCATTAACCTTAGATGACGCCGATTACAAAGCAATTTTATTTCTAACTTACATATTGTATCAAACTGTATAATAATAGATGATTTGTTAATAATGCGTACAACATAATAAAAAATATAAGTTAATCGCCCTTAAACCTCTCCGAGGTTTAAGTAATGAAATTTAACATTCATGTGAATGTTAAATTTTGTTTCAAATATCCATAAGCGACAAAAACTACAGCGGCCAGATCTACTGAATTCCGGCAATAAATCCTTCCCGTAATTTAACACATTTTTATCTGGTATCACCAACAGAGATAAGAGTAAAACGAAACGCAAGTTGGCCAGACATGGTGGCGCAGGGATTGGAGTCAGAGACACGCGGGCACCGAATTGACACGCCGTTTAAACTCACATGTTTAATTTATATTTCTCGAGATAATCAATATAAAGGCTCAACTGAAACACGTGCCTACTAACACTATTTATTTTTAAAGTCAAGCTATTATATGGTAATGTACATATGTTATAGAAGTTATAAATACAAAGACATGACGTACTCATTTTTTTATTATAATATATATATTTATAGCATATATTTATAATTATTAGAACACACACTTCCTATAGAGTTGAGAAAGCGTGACAAATGGATCTCCCGTTACTACTTATTATCTTGGACCACACCTTTCATCTTTATATACTATGTAACTTTATTTGAACCGCTTAGCTAACCCATTAATTTTAGAGTTGAACTCTTTTTATCACATGATTTTCATGTCTTCATTAGATGCCCTTACAGTGTTTCTTCTAGATACCTACTTGTCAATTTTGTAGTCACAATTACGGCTATTAGAAATCTTCAAAATTTATTAAAAAGAAAAGTTTATAAAAAAAACAACATACCTGCATAACAGCTTCGCTTACTAATACAGCTCGCGAAATGGTCCGCTTTCATCTCTGTCAGTTTTACGCATTTTTTTGGTCCGAAATCCATCAATTCTCTTGATGGATGGACCATTGGACCCGAGCGGGCAATCGAAATTCAAATTCGCTAAATCTTCCCACACAGCATTGAAAACAGGTCGGGTCGTTAACAGTACACGAAGCGGCGATGGTTGTGTTCGTGTTTTTTTTATTTGATCTGGAGATATTTGCCCCGGGGCGGCTTGACGAGGACGGGTCGGCCAGACGCACGGGCAGCAGAGCCGTGATTACAGGGTAACGCGCGTCTAATCACTTCTACAACATGACGGGCAGGTTTGCTGATTTATGAAATCTCTCCTTCATTCAAGTATTTATATTTTAATGAATTTTCTGTAAGATATACTAGATACAAATTATGCATTATACATTTAAGTATTAATTTTTCTGTCATGAAAAATATGCTTGGACACAGGATGTTATGGAAGAGATGGCTATAAGCGATAAGACCGTCCATTGTTCTAAAGCAAATGTATATATGTATAGTCTATATCGACTATCGATGTTCTAATTGGTAAACCACCCGACTCTTACATATTTTTACAGGAAAGGTAAAACTACCTATAAATAAACGCTGTCATATCGAAATGAATAAAGAAAAGTTTATGATATTATCTACTAACGGTATTTATTTTCATATTCAATCCGTATACAAAAAATGACACGTTTGGTCTCATTTTTTTTCTAATAGGTTATCCAGTTTACTGATTAAGATATCTATGTAGCCTTATTTTACAAACACCGACTTCTTATTAATTACGGTACTAACAAAAAAGAGGATGGTTTCAAATCTGAGTATATTTTTATGTTTATTCGCGAACAAGTTTATTATCCGATTTTAATTATTATTTTCTATTGGGTTCAGTATAGCTACAACAAGATCCCATGATAACTTAATTCGTGGTAAACATGTACTTGGTAGGTACATAACTGAACTCTTGAAACACAAACATTACGAAAGTGTACATTTTGTTTCTTCAAACAAATACACGTTGTCCTTTATGAATCCTTATGTCCCTGCTCCTTCTGAGATAATGTAAATTACTCACACAGATGTAACAACGTGTTGAATTTATTATTTTTAATGCGACATTGTTATTAATTGTTAATGACGTTAAATATTGATACATAACGTATGTATATACACTAATGTAGCTAACCATTAAGAGCGTTATTTTTAACACTATAGCCAAGACGCAATTGGCCACAGTCACTAACACTAACACTATCCCAGATGTACCGGTAACGTTAGAAATAACGAAAAAAATAATTTTAAGAAATACCGACGTACTTATATTGCTAACATGTATCTTGAAAATAAAAACATTTTGAGAATTTGTACGCCGCATTTTCAGCAAACAAGGTTTGCACTCAGCTTATTGCTGTGCCGGCATAATATCCGACATAAGGCTAATTTTCAGTGCAAATCTTCCTTTGGGCGTAATACTAAAACGACCCTAATATTTTATGTGTTTGATTTAAAAACTATTTAATTTGTAAATATTAAAAATAAGGTATTATATAGAATAAGCGTCAGGGTCAGACAACCATATAGCCGCGAGTCGGCGCCGTACAGCGACAGGCATCAGCAACGCTTGTCAAATGTCAAATTTTTAAAGCCACATTATTGAAGCAATTTTAATTCAATCGAGAGCGACATTTTGTTCAAGCGAGCACTGCGGTCTACTCATTACGACTTCATTTTATTATAACAACAATGAAGGACCGCGTTTTGCGTTTTATTCAACCGCTCGAGTTGACAGCGCCTTTGTGTTCGAATCAATCTTGTGTCGGCTGTAATGACGCTAAATCTGTTCCAGTGTACGACAAAGAAGCTGTTGTTACCGTTGTTGGTTCGTTTTTCTGTTAAGAAAATAAACATAATTTCAGAACTTATCTAATATTTCTTTGCTAATCTCGATTGTTACAATAGTCTTCATTGTACACATAATATGTCCACCGCCCGTTGGAATTATCTTATTACTGTAAGTAGTTTCTGCCAAAGAACCTTCGGTTCGGGGCTCAAAATCCACCTTACCACTTTTGTCGTCCACTTCGCGCAGTCTTCGTCATTCATTCATGAGTTCATTTGGCATGCAAGTCATCCCTCACAACTTCAAGCTAGCATTTCTTGGGCCTATCTTTTCTATCCGGTTTTTTTCTACCGGAGGCAGTAGGGCTGGACTCCTCACTCACACGCATTCCTCACATAGCTAGCCGGTTTTCGTTAAACGTGGTCATACCAGCGTAGGCAACTCTCTTTCAGTTTATCTGCTACATAAGGGATATGAAAGCTGCAGCGCATGTGGGAGTTTCCGTTGCGGTCCTTCCACGTGACTTCACACATTTACTGGAGCCTATTCACCTCCGTAACACGCAGGTGACTAGGCTCCCAGTGTCCCAAAGACACTTAATTTTTTTAAATATTTCTGTCAATTATACTATACCATTATATTGCATACCTTCTATTACCTACATAACAGACTTTCCTACTTTTGTTGCTAATATTGTTCGAATAAAACGGCTATCACATCTAACCGAGATAACAAACATGATCAAAATCATAAAGGTTCCAGTTTTTATTTTTGACTGCGGAACCCTAAAATTCAAATAAAATTAGGGTTAAAACGTATTTCTAGTTATAATATATTTTTATATTTACATTGTTTATTTTAGAAAAGAAACAAACAAAACTTTTAAAAAAACTACGTTTTAAGGTTTTAAGGGCGAAATTTTATTTAGTTTTCATTTCGACTATTTAAAAGTAGCCGAAACGTCGATAAAATTTAAAAAAACTTAACCTTAAAAGTTCGTTAGTGAAGGCAACACTGAAAGCAAACCAGTTACATAGTTAAAATATTAAAAATATATATATCAAACCAATCAAAATAGAAAGTGAGGAGTTTTGACGGAAATCGAAGAATGATTTGACCTGTGCAATTTTATTTTCTAAAAATGTCTAATGTTACTTTAAAAATAACAATACTTGTAGCATACATAGCTTTTGAATAATTAATATGGGTTCTCGTGACAAATGTGAACTCTGTAGTCAAATTTGGGCTTTCGAGTTGTCACAACTCTTTTGATGGCGTCGATCAAAACATTGCAACTTGGCTGAGCAATACCGATGGCTTCGTAGATACATGAGACAAGGCTGTATGGATTACGTTCCCTTGCCTGTCATTGTGGCAATTAAAACAACTAGAAATAAAATAACTTTAAACGAAAAATATTTCGTACCTATTAAAACCTTAATTAGTTAAAAAAATAGCATATAAAAGCTAGAGTTATAAATATACAAATTAATGTTTTTAATTACAAAAACGGTTTTAGAATTATGATTTATATGACATAGTGCCGTTTTTATGTTTATTTAAATCCGTTTGCTTAGGATGAACTTACTTTAATATTAACGCGTCAGTCCGCATCTGCTCTGACATGTATAGTTTGTGTAAAGAAAGATGATTGCTCTACATATAGCCAGAGGCTTCAATAGCAACTACATACATACTTTAAGCCCTTATTACGCTAGACTGATTAAAGGAGCACAGGACACAGCGTTGACATGGGCAGTAACGAGCAAGACCTAAATGTCATGTGGGCAACGTACATTTTGCGAGGCCCTCTGGTAATACAAAAAGTTGAATTTGATAAACAATTGAAACTAACTACTGGCACTGGCCGGCGGTAGTCGCTATCCGAAATAAAAAGAATTTGGTATGAGTAGGGATTATTGTTTTGTGACGAATAAAATATTTAGACATTTTTAACGGGACAAATAGTTTTACTCGTCCTGTCTTTGAGGTGCGAGGCCCTTCGGAATACGAGGCAGTAGGCGATGGCCTACGTCGTCAACGCTTTACCCCGCCTGAGCATGGACTTGCTAAAGATTCAGTCCCTTTTTTTCTTAATTTTTGATAAGCTGAGTGCCTATCTGATGGAAAGTGCTTACTGTCGCCTATGGACATTTGCAACACCAGAGTGGAACCTGACCGCTGTTGCTATGGCGGCATGCTCAAGACCTGGTTTTATTAGCCATCCAAACGGGCAAATGCCTATCAGCTGGCGCTCTAATTTTAAATTGATGTAATAACTAGATCCCTAAATCATTGTAGGTACTTACTTTAATAACCGTTTCTCTGAGTGAATTCGTAGGAAGATTAACTTAAATATTATTTAAATTTAATAATTAAGTATTAATATATTTGTATCTCTAAATGGTTTTACGTAACCTACAGTAGGTATATTTCTACATAAAAAGTTACAGACTTGGATGTGAGTCCAACTACAATATATGGCATTGTATGACTAATGGCTATGTAGTACCAAATAACTTCCACTCTTTGTATTATTCAACACTAAAAAAGAGTATGGTACTAACACTACTAGACGAACTTTTTCTTCAGTTTTTATATATTTTTTTAGAAAATTCCATCATACCAATGAAAAGTTAGCGGGACTAGGATATACTTTTTGAAGTGATAACTTCTTATGGGGGGGTAAACCGCTTCGTTACGTAACGCATTACGGCGCCAGTCTGTCTGGCTTCTCTTTCTCTCACGCATAAGGCAGTGGTAGGCAGGCTAAGTTATCACTTCTGTTGGGCGTTCCGAGACGCACACGTTTTTAAGCCCTCAGAAGCCCATATCAGGTGTTCTAAATGTACAGACGACATTCACAAGACTTTTTTTAGACTAGCTTGTAGTGGGACATAGATTTGAAACTTACGCGAGCAATGTCGAAAGGAAAGCTCTAGTAATAAATAAACTTGAGTCTACACCTATATGAAACTGGAGTGCTACCATAAACAAATTGTAGATACTTATGTAACCAGTTTTGCCACGAGAAACAAGATCGCTCTAAAGTGGTTACCTTACTAGAAATTATCATTTGCAAACGTAAATATTAAGGAGGTGATAGAAGTGCGAATAAATAGGTACTACGCGTACACTTAGCTTATAAAATACTTTCTACAAAAATTGATTTGCAACACATTGATGAGTAGTTGAAATCCGTAGTAGCTTAGTCGTTAGCGGTTGCTTCCCAAACTCAAAGATAATAAATAACAACTAATTTGAATTCTGGCCCGAAAGCATACATCACTTTGGGAGTTTTCTGACCTAACGTGCAAGTATATTGCTACAATTACCAATTGTTAGCGATGACACGAAAACATGCATATCGGGGTAATCGATTTCTCTGATCCCCAATCCACTTTAGACAAGTATACCTAATATCCTGTTCGTTTTCCTCTAAAGATGGGTGGCACGATCCCATCAGTGGGACGTTTATGGGCTATTATTATTTATTATTATTCATTATATTAGAGTAGATCTAGAGAAAGCATTTGACAGGGTTGTGCGGAAGGACCTCTGGGACATATTGCCCGGATATGGGATTGATGGCCAATTGCTGCGTGCTGTGCAGTCCACTTACGAGGACTGTATGGCATGTGTGCGGGTGGACGGCAGCCTGTCGCTCTGGTTTGACGTCAATATTGGCGTCCGGCAGGGCTGCGTGCTGTCGGCTCTGCTGTTCATCCTATACCTGGACGATTGTCTCCAGAGATTAAGGTTGATGGAAGTTGGGGTGCGGATGGGTGATCTAGTTTTTAGCACCTTGCTTTATGCGGATGATGCCGTGCTTTTAGCCGAATCGCCATCAGACCTGCAAACACTAGTCACAATGATGAAAGATGACTGTCAGTCGAGGGGCTTACATTTGAATGCGAAGAAAACAAAGGTTATGGTGTTTGAAAGAGAAGAAACCAAAACGAATGCAAGGATAATGGTCGATGATGTTATGCTGGAACAAGTGAATGAGTTTGTATATCTTGGATGTGCTTTTAGCAGGGATGGAAGGTACACCGCTGACATAGAAAGACGAGTGAATTTGGGGAATAGTGTGAATGGATCCCCATACACAACGCGGTGCTGGTACCTACGCTCACGTATGGAAGCAAGAATTGGGTATGGAACAGAGAGCATGAAAGTAGACTAAACGCGGTCGAGATGCGAGCACTGCGCAAAATCTGCGGAGTAACGAACGCGGACCGCGTTCGTAATACCGAAGTAAGAAAGAGAGTGTCGGGGTGAAGGTAAGGAAAGGAATGTTCCGGTGGTTCGGGCATGTGGAACGAATGTATGATGAAAGAATGACTAAACAGATATACAATGCAAAAGTGGATGGATGCAGAAGTCGCGGAAGGCCACGATACACCTTCCATGATCGAATTGATCGTGTATTAGCAGAAGGTTATGTCAGAAGCCTTAAGAACAGACGAGCGTGCATGACAAGAGCTATGAATGTCAAAGAAGCAAGTGAGGTATATAAGAATTAGCCTGAATGGCGCTCTGTTGTTCGTGCCTACCCCGCAAGGGACCTGGCGTGAAGTTATGTATGTATTTATATTAGAGTAATGGATTAGGTACTCCAAAATAGGTATTTTGGATCAATGTTTTTTTTTAACCCTATCTAAATAACGAAAATGAGGTCGTTTGTCAACTCCACGGAAACTTTAGTTGTGCGCGAACTGCTAAGCACTTATCCAATTTATTTAGAGCAATGATTGACTGTACACAAAACTAGAACAGTTTAAATACTTACAACCTTTCGAGTTACCTAAACTCTGTGGCTAACCGTCAGCTAAGACAAAGACCCAAAATTTGATTGTAGCTGGCATGTAAAGGAAGCCGGGATATATGAGTCCTGCTTTTAAATAATGCCTGTTTGCTTGAAGAAATTTCTGAAACGTGTAAATTTATGACTACTTTACACTGGCTAAATATACAAACTGTGCAAAATCATATGGGTTTTCACTATTTGTGTGTTTAACCAATGCAGTGTTTGAATATTTAACAAAACAATAGGTAAGTTTCAGCTATAGCAGCAGGGATTGGAGCTGAAATTTGTTTACACCATTTTTCAATATTATTTTCATAATTTGTTGTCAACACACTAGGTATTTGTGTATCTAATATTTTCCAATGCGAATTAACGAGTTTCAAACATCACTAATTTCTAGGTATTCTCAGGCGTTTTCCCTTCACCTGAGACGTTTGTAATGGTCTTGTTAAGGGTAAATACAAAAAAATCTAAATGGTACATTAATGTCATTCTCATCGTGAAAATTACATATCCAGCCTGTGATCAGAAAGCTGGCCTTCGAATTATAATCTACTTTAAACAAATGGACATCTGCCAACTCCTTATACTGCAATCAAAGTACCATCTTGCGTTAAGCACGTTGATATAATATCAGAGTATGGCTTTGAATAAGCACTTTAATCCATGGTGCCATTTCTTTACTTTGAAGTAATTATTTTCGGCTGCTTTGATGACGTAGTTAAGTAACCGTTAGCCCGTTTAGCACTAGTGTCGGATTTCTACATGTTCCTTTATTTTACCATTGGTACAAAATTGACATTACTTCTATGGAGTTTATGTCAAAATTTAAGCAGTTTTAAGGCATTTGAACATAATTAATTAATTTCAACATGGAATGCTACAGATTACTTATAGAAAGTCATCAGTCTACCACTGCTTTCACAGCAAAATTAGTTACTGGCAAAAAGCGGGACAACGTACATCCCAGAAACATATCTTTATAATTATTATATACACACACGCACACTCGAACACACATATTAGGGTTTCGACTAAATTTTTTTCGGTCGTCACTCGAATTTTTCTTGTACTAATGTCGAAAAATAATCGCTGAAAGTTACAGCCCTTAAAATTAGTTTTAAGTAATTTCCCTGAACATGAAAAGATTTTCTATTTAAAATTTACGTAAATCAAGTTATTTTTATATCTATAACTCAGCCTCATTTTATGCTTCGGGCTTGGTCGCGATTTACTCAGAATTAAATAATCTACAATAGTGCCCGTTTCGGTGACAGTGTAACTTATACTGGTGAATAAGTACACGTCACTGAAGTTGATTTTCACCTAAAATTCTAGTATTTTCGCTGTTATCTCTGAACAATGGACTTGACAAAAATAATGTAAATAGCAAATTTGTTGGAAATTTAATTTCCTACAAAATAAAGTCTCATAGACCTAATATTTTCTGAAGTTTAACACATTAGTGGTATAAAAAGTTTATTTTCAAATGAATCGATAGTACCTAAGATATAAAATCCAGACATAGAAACACTGAGTTTACAAAGCACTGGCGTAAGGACCATTTATGTTTTTAGAATTTTTACAATATCATAAAAGTGTTTTTTCAATCTGTGGGTCGCATCTCCCCTATGGGGGTCTCAGAGCCTTGCTCGGAGGGTCGCCAGCAAAAGAGCAAAGAAAATTTAAGTTTAGGTATACCTCATACTTAGGTACTTTCTACTTAGAAGCTTTTTGCATAATATTGACCGTAATAATAAATAAAGGTAACAAAATAGAGAAAGAAACAAACGTAGTCATTTAAATTACTAACTGTTTGTCTGCCTATGACCCAAGGGGGTCGCCAAAATTTTTCAACCTGTGAAGGGGTCGCGTATTGAAAAAGATTGAAAAGCACTGTCATAAAATACTTATTCTCATCAATATTATTAATATTGTATAAGTATTCTTCTACCATGGTATATAGGTGAAACTGGCCTCTAAAAGCGGTCAAACGTTAACCACATTTTTGTGTTTTTAACAAAACCAGTGTAACTATTATAATAAAACTTTTCATTTTCTCAAAGAATATAAATCAATTATAATGATAATTGATTACCTAAATCAATATTTTTATAATATTTATTACCTAATTATCATATTTTCAAATAGATATTTTTGTGGTGTAACTCCGAAGATAGATAGATGGAAGACAATTTATGCAAGTTTTATTACTAACCGAAACATTAAATAGTCTCTCTTATTCTTTCATTGAATTATACCTATTGTTCGAATTATTATATTAATTTACTCTGTGGTTCTAACTCTTTTTGAGCGCCACTTTCAATATTTTCAACAACAAAAAAAGACGAATAATTTTGAACGCGATATTAATAAACAAAACAAGTGTATTAAAATCTCTCGCCTGAGAAAACCAGCTAGACAGACAAACATCATAAGAGTTTATAAAACCTTTAGTATCGGAACGCTTAAAACGGTTAGACAAAAATCGATAGAAATAAAATACCGATACGTAATTAGTATCCGAAAGTTAGCAAATTACATTTTGTGAAATCAGTAACGGCTTAACCTATTCATGAAAGATTTCAAGATCCGATAAATTAATTGCAATAAACGAAATAATAAAATCTAAATTTTAATTTGAACAAACTCCAAAAACAACTTACACAATTACTCGCAATTAAGTTTATAAGCACTTAAATATATGCAAATGTATATTTCTAACTAATTGAAAGACACTATATTTATTACTTCGCGTGCAAACATTAAATAAATCGCTTTATGACTAACGCTCGAGTTACTAACAATTTGTCTAATGGCTATCGATAGCTTACTTCCTCACGTGCGGCATTACATCGTTCAAAGAACACTAAATCACGAAACAATTACAAATAAACAATTAACATCGAGCGACTTGCCGGGAAACAGCATAACCATTACCCGCTGACAGGCGTCTATTAAAGCTCGAAAAAACTAGCAAAGCGTTAACGTAGATATTAGAATTCTTCAAATCGAATTCAACGAAATTGCTTATCAATAGTCATAACAGTTAAGACAAAGACTGGAAATGGCATAGCCGAGTAAACAAGAGGCCATGTGCGAGTCGAACTCGCGTACGTAGGGTTCCTTATAAATAAGTACAATATTTTGTAGTAAAAAGTAAAACATAACTGATACTGTAAAGACATATTTAGCCCTAGAAGTCTTTTAACCGTTAAAGTTTACTCTTCCGGAATTCCGGGATTCTACCGAAATTAAGTATTGAAAATTAAAATCTCCCACCTCGAAGGCTCCGAAATAACGATAGGTACAAGGCGCACACAGAGCGTCAAAAATTACACTACCGCATACAGCAGTGAATGGGGAATAAAAGTGGGTTCAGTTTCCGTCTGCAGGAAGCAGTTTCTGCCTGCAACCGTATTTTTATTATAGTATTCGATTTTTTCATCACCCGTATTTTGACAACCAAGAGGTTGCAACGCTATTCACCGTCTCGTTCATAAGTATAGGAAATCTCAAGTAAAGTTTTCAATCAACGTCCTAATTATTTAAATCCTAATTTATACTTAAATTAAATCAGTCATAAGTTGATAGTCTTGTTGAAAGTTGAAAGATGTTTCATTTAAATTTTTCAGAACAATGAAGCCTTAAAACTGGCGGCGTCAACTATTTTCGCTAGAATGTGTTACTAATTTCTTACTAACAGTGCCGTAAATAGGGCGGTGTCACCGGTGCCCGGGCACAGGGCGTAGACACTGCGCAAGAATGGGCAGACCACGCAGGACTAATTTTTTCTCGGTTTGGTCCTGATAAGTTCGCGCTGCGCCCCTTGTGCTCGATTACAACACATACGTACCTACGTGCCAGTATCATCAAAAACGTCTGTTAAATTAGACAAAACATCGAACGCTCATTTTTTTGTCAGCGCACGAGCGTATTTGTGTTCCTAGCTTTTTTTTCTTCTTCCAAAATATTCGATAATTGGTCCACCAATACCCAGGGTCTCGTGCGTTATTTTATCACCCTGAATGAAATCAAGTAGGCCTATACATAGCATTGCTCTAGCTAGGGTTACCTATAATATCTAAAAAAACAAGCGCGCAGTTATAGAAGCTCGCTTAGGGCGCATAAAAGGCTATTTAAGGCACTGCTTACTAAACAAATATCATTCCTTAGTAGTAGTAGGTTATTCTTTTTCCACAGTATTATACAATCCAACTTCGAAAATGAATGAGAACGGAGCCATCCTGTCTAGGCCCGTCAGGCGCACCACTTCAACAAAGCCAAACTAGTCGGAAACAGGAAAGTATGCTTGGAAAGTATTAAAGTTTTTCGGATTATAATATCTAGTGCATTTCCTTACAATAGCCGGTGCCATAAAAAACAAGGTGAGAAAAACATACACACATCGTGATCTATAAAACCCGCCAATTCGCCTTGAATAATAGGCGTGGCCGATACCATACCTAAAACAGCCCAAGATATAGTATAAATTATTAATACTAATATCCCAAAAAAATCAAATGCTTTCCTTGAATATGGATTCGAGATTTACCCGAGTGAAGTCACTACAAGTATTTTTGGTGGTTTATATTCATTAAATCACTTATGTACGTACGTATGTTTATTCTGTTACTCTTTTCATAACACCGTGTTAAATCGGTACATCTTAAACAATAAAGACTAAAGCAAATGGAACGAACCATACAAAATGGCTTATTACAAAGTAGGAATGCAACAATAACAAACAGGAATGAATTAACAATAGTTACCTACGTGTCAAGTCCCACACACTCGGCATTACAAACATGCTACAAAAAAGAGGTCGCATCCTAAACGCACGCCACAAAAACTGAGTGGTACAAAACGGTATCGGGCGGCGAGATCAAATGGGCCGGCGACCACTCATTTCACACTATCAGCCGGCGCGGAGAGCCGTCGAGCCGTCCACCTCGCCAGACGTGACCTAATGACAACACCCGCACAATATATCACATATATCCCATATTTGTGCAAAACATTTTATGCTTTATTCTGCTTATTATAAAGCAACAAGTCTTGCGGAAATTGTAACCTTAATATTACAATGTAATCGTCAGTTTGGAATGTGGAATTTGTGCAAAAAATGTTATTAGCTCACAATGGGAACTAATAGGAATGGGGAATGAATGACGAGACTTCAGTGTTTTCAGTAAATATGAATTGGACTGATACGTCGTTAATATTGATTCCAAAATCAAATATGATATTCATACCATTTCTATTCCCAAAAGGACTGTAAAATACAGTTTTGGTGAAATACGCAGCAATGGCCGCCCATATTTCACCAAAATTCTTAATTTTTATGCAATATTATGGAAGTGAAACGCTTTACAGTCGTCTGTCTTTCCTGAAGAATATAAATAATCTGTGTCTTCAAGTCTCGCGTGAACAGGTATTTTCTAGGTAAGCGTGCTCCACCTTAGACTGCATTTCCACCTGACATCAGGCGCAATGTCAGTCAAACGCGAACATACTCATTATAAAAAAAAAACATTATTTGAGTTTCTGTTTTATTATCGGTCATTCAATAAAGTTATGTTAAACTCGTAGATTGTTGGATGTTTATTTATTTGGCACACAAAACGATGAATGAAATAGGTATGTGATCTATGTTTCTTATAGATCACATACCTATTTCATATCTATGTATTTCGGTCTAAGCAGTAATTCTAAATTCTAAAAATTTGAGCACATACATTGACAAATAATAATTTTGTTACATAACTACCAAAATACTAATCCCCTAAATGATTAGTATTTTGGTAGTTATGTAACAAAATTATTATTTAATTATGCAATAGTGCAAATAACCACCCGAATTTCAAAACATCAATGGATCTATTTATGCTTACAATCTTATAATGACGATGTCAAAACAAACGAACACCGACTATAAATTGACAGATAGATTGTATTAAGCCCGTTCCACACGATACGATTTCATTGCCAATCAGATTGGCCGATTGAATTGGCTACAATTTGATTACCTATCTACACTTACAAAAGAAGATCGGCATTTTTCGTTTTATTTTGTTGCCTCCGCTGAACGGACTTGTGTTAAGCAAGATGCCTCTTTCGCATTGTGGGCTGCTTGCCTTCCCCGGACTGCCGCCAATGCGGCGCACCCGATACGGCGTTACACACGCTTGTTGAGTGCGCTGCATGGACGCCTCAGCGTTTCGAGCTCGAGACACACGTAGGAGCCGTCCGATCGCTTGGCGACTTGGTAACGGCCATGTTGCACAGCGACGACCGCTGGGAGTCTGCGGTCTCTTTCTGTGAGGCGGTAATGTCTCTAAAAGAGGCCGCAGAAAGGGATAGGGAGCGAAGTCCTGCAGCGCGTGCTAATGTCTCCACCCGAGGTCGCCGGCCTTCAGCTAGCACCCGGAGAGGCAGGTACGCGCATTACTTCCCTCCCTGAGTTAGGTTCCGGTACGAGGGGCCCCTTGCTACTAGGCAACGCAAGGGATTCAGCCCCCGTTTCGAAGTGGGGTGTGTTCTCCCAGGGCACACTCCAGGCACTTTATTGCGCTGGATCGACTGTTGCGTAACTATGTTCTATATCTCAGTCTTTCCTTCACAACAAAGCGCAGGGTCGACGGGAGGAGAGGTTTTTTAGTGGGTATTGAGGTTGCTCGCCCGTGCGGCATCGCTCTGAGTCTTCCACACTCCTCAGTGTCAAGCCATCGCGGACGAAGCGCAAACAAAGCATACTATTGCTAGCGTTATCGCCCCCGATGGATGCGCGCCGTTTCCTAGTGACGGCCCTGAGAGTGCGTAAATCGGTCAGCATTTTTCCTCGCCTCAAACAAAAACAAAAAAAAAAAAAAAAAAAAAAAAGCAAGATGCCTCTTAACAAGAAGTAAAAATTTGGGTTTATTTTGTCTCTAACTATAGGTAAATGACGTAGTACATGACGAAAAAAAAAATAGAAGACTAGGTATTGTCAAAACAATGGTTGTGCAAGATTTAATCCGTTCGGTAAGAATAAATACATCATCGTTGCCGTTATCCTACGTCGTCCATCTTGAAATCACAATTATAACACAACAAAATATAGGATAATGCCTTGCAACCCGCTCTGTACGCTGTTGTGCTAATAATGACTAAGTCAAAAAATTGACCAATAGACCATAGTCCACAGTACTCGATTTGATTGGACACAATCGATCATATTTCTATCCACACTACACAATTTGATTGTTAATATATGCTTGGTTGTAAATTTGTGTCGTGTGAAAACCACTTTAAGAATACGAATAAAATTATGATGTGACAGCGGATGCAAAAATGGAGAAGAAGCAAAATATATTGTTTGTTGTGTTGAGAAAAATAAATAGTTTTATTATTCAAGTATTTCTTTATTCATCATTTCATATTTTTTTTTACATATTTTTAATATATGGTGTAAAGACACATTTTTATAACCAAATGAAAAAAATATTGTATTATAAAAATACATCCAAAATAAAATATTTAATAATTAAATAAAAATTATTATTGTTATTATTATGTCGACACAAATGGTTGGGAAAAGGTGGTAAGAGAAGGAAGGATGTCATATAATGTAGGTACCTAACGCAAGGAACCAATTAACGCAAACTTAAATTTAATATGGAACTAAAAATTAAAATTATTAATTAATTGTTTTCACAGCTTTTTCTAAATTTGATTAAACTAATTTCTATTAATGACTTACCACCTGTCAGAGAAACTTTCACGATTAATTAACCAATTAAGACTAATAAATAAAGATCTAGAACAAAATACTAATCAAACGTTTATGTTAATTGAATTTTCACTAAGAAATGGAATAAATCGTCAATTAGATAATGTTGATATTCATAAATGTAAAGTGAAATTATGTTTTTTTTATTATCTTTGTTCTCTTGATAGTTTTTAAAATGAATCGATACGAAAAAAGTTTAATTTAATTTAATTTAAAATTGTTTAGATATCAGAGATGAATGGACAAATACATCATAACATATATTTCCAAAAGGCAACAGTCTCAGTGATTTATACGAACAAAGCAACGCGAAAGCCTTGTAATATGAGCTAATGGAATTAGTAATTATTGTAGTGGGGCTTTAAAATATTGTTACGAGCTACGCAGGACTCGAATTAAAATGCCTTTGCAATTATTATAGCGTTTAATAGAACTGTACAAACACGTACAAAACAGGTACTGATATAACTGGATTCAACCAGTACACACTGCACGATTCAATAACACGCGCAAAGTACGTCATTATATCGCTTGTCGAATGTACTTCTTACTCGTATCGTAATCCTCGCTTGACTGCCCCTCTCCGTATTGGGCCATTGCTTTATAACGCACCGATGCCATACCTGGCAAGCTTCGACGCAATACAATAACAACAAGAATTAGTTTGACACTAATGACGGCCATAAAACAAGTACAATAACAATAGAATGTTTTCTTAATTACAAAGTCTAAACACAAAGTAAACAAAAGAATTCCTAAATGCGGGACGGTGATAAATTGCGCTTGATGACAGGCAGGTGTGCCTTTGCTTTGTCGGCGTGTAACAATATTTATCAATTTTCAAACTTTTTAAAGATTCGTTTTTTTAGTTAGATGATACAGTTTTATTTGTTTTATTTTTTATTATTTTATTTTTATTACAGAAGTTATCAAAATAGAATCCAAAGAAGCAGAGCAATTATGAAACCGTTGAGCGTAGTTATATTACGTATTTGTTACAGCAAGTGGTTATGAGTTAATCAAGTTTCGGGCCCTGGGATGTTCAAGGCAGAGGGCGTTCCCTTCACACAATCGCCGGAACCACTCGACGGGAAACCAGGACCCACACCTTTGTCCATACATCGACATCATAGTATCAATTGACGCTAGAATCAACGTTACTTGGCTAGGGTTGCTACGCGTCCGAAATTTTCCAGACATGTCTAGTAATTTTTAGCTATATTACTTATGCGTGGTAGTCATTAGTCGTTTCAAATTTATTTATTTCAATAATTTCATTACATGGCATAAAAAGACAAATTTTTTTTTTTTTTTATTTAATTTTCATCACACTTACCTACAACTTTCATTATAAATTAGATGACTATTATATTCCATATAATCTATGTAATAAAATTAGACCATAAAAGTCTCGCTGTTTAGGGACTGCTCCCATTTTGTTAAAATGGGTGGCAAAACCCACGGATTTTTTCCGAGCCGAATTAGTCAGTTTACACATCGGTGACAGGTAGATTTCTGCATAATACTTACTTTGTTTTAGCACCGCGCATGACATCTGCGTAAATTACATATTACAGTAAATTCCAAGATTATTTACAGATGGCAACTATTTGACTCCTTGTATTCAAAATTATGACGTCATTATTTTGTACACTCATACAATATCTGTATAACCGCGGTGTTTAACATAAGATTGATCTGTGAGTGAGAGATCAGTCTGTCATATAATGATAATAAATAGGTATACAGCGGAGCTATTCAAGAGGGCCTTCAAAATAGCGAAAAATATTTAAAGTAGACACGTCGTCGATTTTGATACAAACTAAAATGATATTATTAGATTTTTGAAAAACCAATTATCCTAATCAGGAGTCGAATGCGCAGGTTATGAAACAAACAACATTCTGTATTATTACATCAATCCATAGTATTGTTTGTAAGAATAACTTTCTGTGAAGGAATGTCAAACTTCAAACTGAGAGACTTCAGTTTATGTACAAAACTATAATTACATATTATATAACAATACGTTTTATAAGTTCGTACTTCAAAAGTGTTGAAATATTTCAGTTTAGCTCTTTTTATATTATGTTTATAGACATTTCAGTAAAGAGTCCGTTAAAATCAAGTAGGTACCTATTTATCTTTTGGATATATTACATGTAATTGTTAAAAATCCAATGTGTTGTACGCTTGTTGCATTAAAAATATCTAACAATAAAAAATGGATACTTTCTTCAAATATCCTAAGTTTTATTTTATTATCGGGCAACCCTATCTACAACACCAACGTACCGCATTGATTTATTAACGATGACATTGTTCCTGCTCTATTATTGCGCATTATGTAAATAAATGTTTTCAAAGAATTCTATTATATGTGCTTAATTAAGTTATTTATTAATAGGTATATTATGCTCAAATAACTGTTACTACGAGTGTTATATTTGTGTAATTTTCCTATATTAATAATATATTTGTCAAAGATTTATTAATGTTATAGTAATAAATAATACACACAAATTTAAATTAATTAACTATTGTTTATTGTTCATGGTCATGGTCTTGAATATCAATAGATTATCACCAAATTTTGATTAGTAGTATCATGATGACAAAGCATAAAATTTATATAGGTATACAAAATACCGGAACCTATACTTGGGCCAAAGAGACCAGATACAAAAGGTCATTCACCTAAAAACTACTGTGGAGTGACAATCTATTATCTATCTCTTTCCATCTCGTGTATTTGTCGTAATTTGTCTGTCTTTGTCGTAAGATCAAGACGGGTTCGCCAACATTCGGGCGCCATTTTATAGTAAGAGTTACTGTTTTTAGTTCATTCCGTGTTATTTAATTATTGTTAGATTGTTGTTGTTGAATATTGTTTGTTGTTATTAAGAGTGGTTAATGATGGAGCCACAACCAAGTACTTCGAGAGATAAATCAACAGATTTTAGTTCTCCAAAAAAGAAACGCCCAAAGGTATGTACAGGAAATATTTTACCATTGCATTGATATTTGGATTTTAGCTGATAGATATTAAATACAGTATACTTTAAAGTTATTTAAAAAACAACAACTGTAATAATAAAACTTTTTTAATTTATTAAAAATGCACGTGAATAAAGTATATCATTTTAATTTAATTTTCAATTTCAGGTAACTAGTTTTACGGTAAATGAAAAAAATATGGTTATTAACACCTATAAATATGTTAAAGAAACTGGGCCTAAGGATAAATACCCCTACAAAAAAGAGATGGCGCAGAAAACAGCTAGTATTTTAGGTATCGGCGTTGCATCAGTATATAGAATCCTCAAGGACTATAAAGAACACGGCGAAATTTCTCCTCCTGTCACCACCAAACTTAGACCAACGTTTAGTGACAAAATCGATGATTTTACTAAATCAGCCATACGCAAAAAAGTACATGCTTTCTTCATTAAAGGCGAACTACCTACAGTGGAAAAAGTACTTTCAGATATTAATGAAAACGATACACTACCAAATTTCAAAAGGACTACTTTCCAAAAAAATTTAAAACATTTAAAGTTTAAGTATATCAAGAGGCAAAGAAATAATGCACTGATTGATAGAGATGATATTGTATTGTGGCGACGAAAATATTTACATAAAATAAAGAAGTACAGAGAGGAGAATCGGCGTATTTTTTATATGGATGAAACATGGGTGAACGCAGGTTAGTAATTTTAAGTTTAATAAAAAAAATACACTTGAGCGCACAGAGTTTCTATCTTCAGTAGGGGAGGGGGGGGGGGTTATTATCCTTTAACGCATAATCAAAACTAAGTATTTCTGCCTGAAAGATTGTGTAAGATTATTATTTGTAGTATTGCCTATGTTTTATTGTATCCTGTATGTTATTTTCAGGTCACACTGTTAATAAAACCTGGGTTGACACCGAAATAAAATCAAAACGGCGAGCGTTTTTAGAAGGTCTTAGTACAGGTGCGAAGAATCCTACCTCAAAGGGCCGGCGACTAATCGTAGTGCACATTGGAAACGAGGATGGTTTTGTGGAAGACGGTAGCTGGGTTTTTGAATCCAAAGGCACCGGTGATTATCACGAATCAATGGATGCTGCACATTTTGAAAACTGGTTTGAGAAGATATTGCCCAAGTTAGGCGAGAATGCAGTTGTCGTCATGGATAACGCGCCTTACCACTCTAGGCGACAGGAAAAAACACCCAGCTCAACATGGTTGAAGGCTAACATTCAGCAGTGGCTTCGTAACAAAAATATCAGTTTCGATGAAAAGGAACTAAAAATACAATTATTAAATAGAGTAAAAATGGTGAAGAACCAATATCAATTATATGTCGTAGACGAATTGGCAAAGAAATATGGCGTCGAAGTACTAAGACTCCCTCCCTATCATTGTGAATTAAACCCAATTGAGTTGATTTGGGCTGATGTAAAGGGGCACGTAGCTAGAAACAATACTACGTTTCAATTTGCAAAAGTAAAGGCACTATTAAGTGAGGGTATGGCGAAAGTCACGCCTGATCGGTGGAAGAAATGCGTGGAGCACGTTCATAAAGAAGAAGAGAAGTTTTTCAAACTTGATTTTATTGTAGATGACGTGATGGATAAATTTATTATACATGTTACAGATTCTGATTCTACAGACTCAGAACAATCGGCGTCAGACTGAATAAACAATGATTTCTTTAAACAAATGTTTCACTTTTATCCTCATTTCCATAAACATTATTATTATTCTCATTTCAACTCAATTTCTTTATATTAATTGTTACCTTTTTAGAATAACATATTAATAAATAAATTGTCTACTAAAATATATAATACAACTTTCAAAAAGTTACGCACCCCTGTATTTTCTAATGACCTTGCATTGGTTTTGTTTACATTTGGTATCGCTTCTCGTTGGCCCTACTATAGGCTAAAGCGAGCCGCAACCTGGACTCTTCTAGTGTGCTACCAAATGTTTAAGAAGGGTTCAAAACTGTCACTCCGATCTCTGTGTTTATATGTACACACATTTAAACACAAAAATCGGATTGAGACTGTAAGGGTTCCTTTTATCAGCTGTAGTATACACCTACAACATCTTACTAGAGAACAGCATACTTGGCTAAAATATGTTTGGAACACATAATTATAGGTACCTGCGTTGTCTTATATATTATGTCAAAAGAGGTATCTTTATTTCAATGTGACTTATCGATGTCTACCAAAATTCAGAAAACATGAAGAGATATACTCGTATCTATGTAACGAAATTGCCAATACCGTGACACGTAACGTGCGTGAACTCCGGGGGAGATGACGCAGCGGCATAGTCATGGTGAAGTATCTTCCTTCTTTCCACTATCGCATCCGTCCACTGACCTTTATAAACACTAAACCCGCTGTTGCATATAAATAAGAAGCATATTTTTGTGCCAAATTCTAGCACTTTTTACTACATTTGAAGACTTGGCGCTTTGTCTATCAGTTCCAAAATGGCGCCAATCAGGCTCAAAAACAAAGCGATAGCAGCCTGTCCAGTGACAATAATATGACTACAGTATTCGCCACAATGGCAGGCAAAAGGTCCATCATACAACCAACTCTAATGTGTAAGTCGTCGTATAGCTCAGATGAAAATTGTAACGGAGTTCTTGTGATAACTCGCCACACCACATTTGACTATACAGTTCGCATTTCTCACAAAAACACGTATCTAATTACTACTCAAAAACTATCAATATCCTACATCTATTGTTAATTTCAAACTAATTTTACACATTTTTAGAAAATAAAACTGGACAGTGTCCTCTTCAGTTCCCGCCAAAAACTCCAAATAATAATAGAATCAGTTCTGTCATCTTTTATCTCCTGGCTATCAGATCACTCAGACACATTCTATTTATTCACTTACAGGTAACATAAAGATGTTTACGAAAGCTATTGGGAACAAAAACGATTTGCAAAAAGGCCATAGATTAAATAAATAACTAAAACAAAATTTAAAATTAAAGCTATTTGGAGCTCGTGAAACAGTTTTAACATAATATTAACTTTATTTTCAAGCACCGAAGTATGATTTTGCTTTGAAAGCGGTGCTTGTTTCGTATACCCTTGAGGCGATGCCTTGATATAAATAATTAGCAGTTACGGTGTCGGGAAAGCCATAAAAACGGCAAATCAAGGGACCATCGGATAGGCACAATGTGTTAGATATTAATTTCGAAATTATAGACTAGAGCGACCCGTGCAAAGGTGTTTGGGGCAAAAACATCAACAGAAGTGCTAAGAGACCGTACATTATTATTTTAGGTTCGTGGAGTAAATCCTCTTCAAACAGCTGCCTTTACAAATATTTATTGTTTGCTGTGTGATTTATACGTTTTTTACCAGACATAATAATGTGTTTTTGTTGCAGCGCAAACATAATTATTTCTTAAATGACGCGACGCGTTACTTGTGTGTTAATGCTCCTTTTGAATACACAAACAAATAGCTGATCTCATATTTCTAAGGTTAAAGATCTTTTTTTCAATATTTCATGAGTTGAGTAATATGTACCAGATTATAATCATTAAATGAAATAAATAAACTATAAAAACTTTATACTCATGCTTGCCACTTTGATTACGCGGCCTTGAGGTCCACATTAATATTTCCTGAGCCCTGCCAGATATTGAAATGACACATAACACGAAAATAGGATTAAGATAAAGTTTTTCCTGTTCATTCCTACAATTTTTATTTCGGTATAATATCACGCTCTCACAGAATATCGGCGTAAAATGCCATGTGCTGATCGTGTTTCGTGCGATAAGTGAGAGTCCGACGGCTCACTTTTCCCTTCCCTTATCCCATTGTGTGGTGGTTTCTTAACGTATGGTGCGTTTATGACGGTTGCCCCGTTGGATGGCGTGTCACACCACTGGCGAGAGCCCATGGCTCAATCGCCGCGACTCGACCACTTGACTGAGGAATACAAAATAAGACGACGAGTATTGTACTCGAGCTTATTGTATAGATATTGTATTGTATTATTGTTTAATTAATTTAACATTAAACTTAAAACTATATATACACAAATCTTAAATGCTGCGTGATATGTAATAAATACTTAAACATGTTTGTAGATGCATTTCAGAAGGTTTTCTGTATTGACATATTTTAGCACGTTACATGGACTACTCAGTTTTAATCTTGCTAATTATGTTGCAATAAGTTATCCCACGTACGTTTAGTATCACATTCCTTCTATGGCATTCCTCTTGTTAGATATCTATCTCATCCATATATTCCATACTATTTATCCCATCCTCAAGGCTGAAAACCCTGGCTTTGCCTTTGTTGTTCCAAACGCTAACAACCTTTCGTGAGCTAGACGGTCTGCCTGTTTACCAGTTTTACATTTTAAAACACCGCCGAGTCATTTCGGAGTCTACCCGACACAAACTTTCAGACAAAGTCTCGTCCTCGCGAGAACGTGAAATAAGGCCCGAGAAAGAAGGGTGCTTGTCACATCACGCTTCTAACTTGCCGGCTATAGTACTGTAGCCAGATCCGGATCTTGATTTTTTCGAGAGGGAACATAAATTGAAAAATGCTGCCTCTGCCTGCCTATATTTTCACCTTAATCATCATCATTATTTCAAGCATGAGACGCCCACTGATGAACGCGCGTGCGTACCTATGCCTACGCACCCTGCGAAAAGTAATTTATGTGCTTAAAGTATTGGACGTCTCAGTGGTTAAAGTTGCGTTAATGTTAATGATGAATTGTTTATTTGTCTGCGAAGTTTTAATTTGCCGCCCTCTGAGTTGGCCGCCCGAGGCATGGGCACCGGCTTGTTCCCCCTAGATCCGGCCCTGACTGAATCTGACTATTGCAAGTGAAGGTAACAACTGTCTTGACAAAATGACTCCTATGCCCAAGTGATATTGCAAGCCTCTTGTATGGGATGCAATCTGCGTAGACATGCTTTTGTTATTTTTTATCGCCTGAAGCAGGCAAACAGGCAAACGGCTCACCTGATGGAAAGTGGTTACCGTCGCCTATGGACGTTTGCAACACCAGGGGTATCGCCAACGCAGCATCTAAGAAAAATTTTAACGCCCTTCTTAAGGAACCCCATGTCATAGCGCAAAGAGAAAACTACGGCGGGGAGTTCTGTCCAGAACATTGTTGTACGCGGAATAAATGTTCTAGAGAACCGTTGCGTAGTTGTGCGTGGGAACTTAAGGAAATGGGAGTGAATATCCCGTCGCTGGAGAGCGGCGCGGTTGTAAAAGTGAGGCGTTGGCACCAGATCAAACAGTTACTCGGAACACTCCCCGTTATACAGGCGGTAAAATACGCAGAGTGATGCAAAGTCTCTTCGAAGGCTAAGCGATTCTAAACCGCCTGTTAGTATGGGATCGTCGACGATACGAACGGCGCGACGCTGGATGCAGTCGAGGGGGTCAGTCTGATAAGTGGGTGCTCCGGCCCATAAATGTAATCAGTACTCCATATGCGGTCTGATTATTGGCCGCATCCCATTTATCAAATATACCTAGATTTTTTAGTTCGACAATAGAAACAGGTGATACAGTCATGAGGCGTAGTAAATATTCAACCTCAATGAGAAATAATTATTTTTTCAACACACTTGCTCATAAAGTGGCTCTATGGTCACCGCAATTAGGCACAGAATGACACCCATAATCAAACTGTGACTAAAAAAAATTATAACTCACTAGTGAGTTATAGATTTTTTTTTTAATTTTATTGGTTCAGTTGCTTTGTTCTTAAAAAAAGATTTTATTCAAAAAAAAAGATCGTGTTCTATAGAACAAATAAATTAATGTTCCTATTGCTAGCTCATTTCATGCAACTTCTTATTTAAATAGATAATTTTAACTCGTACGTGTTTAATAAATAAAACTTTCACTCATATATAACTTTTTTTTCTCTGTAATAAAAGAGAACTTTAAATTCCCCATTTTGTACGTGGCAGAATAGGCGCAAACCCTATGCGCGGAAAATAAAAATAAAAACCTCATCCCTTTAGTCTGTGGCCGATCGCAATGCGCGCGCATAGGAAAACTGTTATCTACTAAATAAAATGAGTTTTTGTTGTTATTTTATTCACAAGTGTGTTGAAAAACGTCGTATGATACACGTGTGTATTGATGATTACCGTCCTCGGCTCTCTTAAGACCCTCGCCTACGGCTCGAGTCTCAATGGCGCCTCGGCGGTAATCACCGATGTTACACACTAGTACCATAATGTACTATTACAGTTTGCTGTTGAAGTTGAGACACTTGTAATATGAAGAATTAAGAACGTCTATAAAGAGCTTTGAAACGTTTAACTCACTATTACAGGGGCGCCTACTTCGGTCAACGGATTAGTACATATGGCGATCCAGCGGGGTCACGTAGCCAGTCTTACGGCCCATAGATGACGATGACTTTAGCTCAGTATTTTATTTATAATCTAAAAAATAGGTAAAATACAATTTAATTATTATTAATTAATTAGGTTTAATTACGGTTAAGTTTTCTCCACTGTAATGTTGTAAGCGCCCTATATTTTTACAGTGCAACAAGCAAGTTGACCTCAACAAGGTGAGCTATCTTCTGGCTTTATCGGAATATCCCAAATTGCCTCTCGATTTAATTCTTTCAACGATATGTGCAAATTAACTTAATTACAAAACATAAAGAACTAACGCAAAACCTATAATTACAGGTATACTATCCTACAGGTCAAAAGATTTGTTTATATTCATTCACATATTCTTTAGATATTTAAATTAAAATAACAACACGCGAAGTTATAACGACTAAAGAACAAAGTGAATAATACACAAATTATATAAATAGGTATTAATTGATACAATAACATGTCTTCATGCTATTTAAAAATAATTCAATCGTCCACGAATATCGAATCATTATAAAACTGACGATAATCAAATATATTATATAGTAGGTACATGCATACATTTTTAACTATTAAGAGGCTCCCACACCGCGAGCATTCGCCTGTAATGGAACGTTACAGGTCCGAGCATTACATCAGTGGAGGAGAACCAAGCATTACAGTGCGCAACTTGTAATGATACAATCTGTAATATTTTGATACAACTTGTATAACAACGACCGCCTCGTCTGACATTGTGTAATCAACTAAATGTTCAATATCGAATCATAAATGTTAGTAGATTGCAGGCGAATGCTCGCGGTAAGGAAGCACCTTTACAGTCTATTTCAAATAGGACAATATGGTATATCTCAAATAGAGAAATAAACATCGTGTAAGTATAAGATTGTTATTAAATATTAACATGATTAAATATATTTTTATACAATTACAATTAATATTGCTTTCGTAGTAAAGTTTACGATAACGCTACAAGTTATGTTTTATGGATCTGTCAGCAATACCGTACCTACTATTTGAAATAGACTTTAATAGGAAAAATAATGAAATTCGTGAGGCTGGTTGGATAGGTACTCTTACTACTAAATACCTACTCCCTAAAACCTACTGAACGGATTTTAATGAAACTTTACAGGAGTATAGATTTTATTAACATAATAAACACATGGCTAAATTTATTAAGATATAGTTCCCCGCACGGATCTTGGGCGGTCGGCGAAATATTAGAAATCGCTTTACGCATTGAGGGTAGCTGATTCGTTGATATAGTTACTTACATATTGCAAATATTATGTTCTTGTTCCTTTACTTGAAAGAGAATACTTCATAGTTCGAAAAAGAATCGTAATATCACTCTGCGTAGACTAAGGTAACCACTCAAGAATCGTGCCGGGAACTGTAACTATGGACTATACTATAGTAAAGTAGAAACGCCGTCACTGTCATGGCGTGGCGAATCACTTGCGTCAACGCCATGTGCGCGGCCCCAAGGCGAGTAAGCGTCGCCGAACGAAGTCGCAGACTGCCTGTAGTCGTCTATAATTATCGAATAATTATGCTAGTAGAGCTAACTGACGACTGTCAAATATTTGTATTGCATACATAATTAGTATGAATTTATTTTTCAACAAGCGTCATGGTTATGTTACATATAGTAGGTAGTTGTATAATTGTGATTCAAATTTGATATATAAATAATTAATTAATTACCTCATTACCAAATGTTTTATTTAATGTTTACAACTTAGAAATTCTAATGCTTTAAGCAAAGTCGTAACTTTCTTGACCAATATGTTTGTATTGTAAGTAATGCATTTCCATGCGTTAATTAATATTACGTTGATTTAGAGACAGTTATGTCACCTACAATTTCAAGTTTATATTAAAAACTTTGATCTAGATAAATTAATATTTTATTGTCAAACAGTTACACATATTTTTTGTGGAATAGTCTGTTTTGTGACTTAGTTTGAAAAGGTAACATGTGCTGGCGAAACATTAAATGAATTTGAAAAATGGCGAACATTTGATACAACAACTGTACATGAGTAAGAAATATATTTAAAATTTAACATATATGCATAACTTTCAAAAAAAAATCTGCAGTGGAAATAGTCTATAATATTATAAAAATCTAAAAATCCCGGCCGTGTCCGTAAGTACATTGAAACTATTTAAAAAAATCGTACTGGAATAGACTATACTCGTATAAATGATGGAAAATACGATGCAAGTTTTTTAGATTTCTCCTCTGTTTGTTCGAGATTGACGTAAAAACTACTGGGCCGATTGCGAGGCGGTTTTCGCTGATGGACAGCAGTGTTCACTTAAAATCTGCGCAACTTTTTATCCTGGGAATCTCACGGGCGTAGCGTACTGAGACTACCATCATGAAAGTTCGCATACGGGTCTCTTCTATTATATTGTAGTTGTGCACTAAGAAAGGATTTTTGAAAATTCTACCCAAATTGAATGAAAAAGGTGATGAAAGTTTGTATAAAATGTGAAGCACAAAATTTTACATAACTGTTTCTGGATAGAAATAAAGGTACGTACATTGGTGTGTTTTCGAAATTCAACCTTTAAGTTGTGTTGCTAGAGAGTTTCTTCTTCTAATTTAAACAGCGATAACACATTACGAAGCAGTGTACATAGAATAGGAAGTAGATTTAAATTTTGACTTACATGACTTTCAAAAAGTGTGCTCCATTGGAACTTATTATGTATAAAAACTTTAAAATTTGAATAAAGGGGTGAAATAGTGAATAGTTTGAGTACCTAGTCAAAAAACCTACCTTTTTTGACTTGGTACTCAAACTCTTTTCTTTCACCATATCCCAATTATTTGGGGTCGACACAATACAAACAAACGGGTCTTTTCCTTCTACACTCCTCTACTCTGACATACATCTTCTGTCACACCACATATCATCATAACATCCTTCACACAATCCATCCATCTTTTTCTGGTCTACCTTTACTTTGTAGGTACATTACATTACTAGGTACTCAAACTATGACTATTTATAAGCGAGTGAAGCCGCTGGCAACAGATAGTTTAATGTAAACTTCATCCCTTCTGTGTTATGTGCTGGGGTGGTCAGTGAGTCAGCAATGAGCCACTCGGGCTAATATCACGACCTATTAGTCGACAAACGCGGCTCGCCTCGGTACATTATACCGTGAAACAGGCCACCGCCGAACCTATTTTTTATCATTTACCATAACTCCTTTCATCACGCTATCTCTACGCCTCCCACGACGACAGTCTGCCAAGTCTTGTTAATCACTACACTGACAGACTCAGAATCAAAATTGTTCATTATTCATAATTAATAATTTGGCAAAACGGAACACTTAGGTATGCGATCGTCATGTTTATCAGTCTTTAGTTTTATTCGTTTAATTTTAGAAAGGCTTATAATCTTATACATACAAATTGTGATAGATGCTTAAAGAAAAAATATAAATAAATGAAGCTCCCACACTTTAAAATAACTAAAAAAGCAAGCTTTGATAACAAACGAACGAACTAAAATGTAGAAAATATTTTTTAAGTAAGGAAACTTATTAGCTTTATTAGTCACGTAGCTCCGTATAACGACTCATATTTTGATGTATGTTTGACAAGCTAGCATCTAATGAAGAGCATTTTAGTATCGTATCTCAGGTCTGCTTGGCAACCTTGAGAACCAAGGCTTTTTCCACACCTCTTCATGCCTCAACGTGCTTGGTAGCCAAAGTTATAACTATTTCATAGGTATTATCCCCACAAATTGCTATTGCGCCTGGCCGCCATTTTGGTGACGTAACCGTAGCCGAACACTCAGTACTGTTAGCATCACTGGCCGGCGAGTACACGTACATATCGAGTTGCGGATGACGTCACGTGAATGTTAATTTGACAAGGTTCTAGCGCATTAGCAATTTGCGGGGATAATATAGCTTTCACTTGATACCAAGCAACCCACGCTTTTTTACAATAAAACCATCTCTATGGCTATACTTGTCCTACTAGGTATATTGCTGTTATACGACTGAGTTGACAATAATATGAGAAATTATAAAATGTTACACATAGGTGAAAGAGTAGACACTAAAATACCATAGGCACTTTCCGTCCGTCTTACTTTCAAAATATCACGATAAAAATACTTAATTTTAATTCCTGATTAAACAATCAGTTAAACGGTACTTGACCCGTTATGTCATTACGTCATAAATTTCTTTTGCTAGGTTTTTGTATTTTTTAACTCCTCAAATACTTCTCAAATTTCAAAACAGCTTAAGAATATAATAAGAAGGTTATGCAAAGAAATTTTCACTATTTAAAATTTCAAGTCTGTTTTGCTTACTATCATATTTTAGCCTGGAATACGTTTTTATATTCAGATATCATAAAAGAAATATTGTACAAGATTACACTATGCCCCAAGTACCTCGAAATGACTAACAGCTCTTGAGCTAAAAGTGTATCTAATGTCCATCCAATACGCGGATGGCTGATCTTTTTTTCTTAAATTCTTTTTGGTTCATTATCAGTGTAATTTATATGCAGGAATATATATATTCAAAATAAAACTAATATATAATTGTTTCAATACGAATTCATTTAATAATCCTACTGAAATTAATAACATTTGAACAATATTTACAAAGACAATATTTCTACCACAAGAACAAAAATTAGGACTCCTTATTGGACTGAAATAAATAACAATGTATATATTATAAAATAATTAAATTAATAATTAATTTAATTAAGCATTGATAATTATGATAACAAATATTATTGTTTAAAGTTAATATTTTTTATGTACAATAATAAAATTGCCTAATATAATGTTACCCGTTAAGATGTAAACCAATGTCTAATTGTTTTAAAAAAATATGCGTAGAATTATTGAAATATTCCCCACTAAAATCTGTTATTTTTCACATAAACACCTGTTAAAATACTTTATCAATTTAAAGCTTATTTTCAACTACCTATATATAACTGACAAGTTGATAATGATAATGTATTTTTATTTAGGTTCAAGTTGTTAAGCAATTTATGATTTTTTGTAACTATTAGTATTAAAAAAGTATTTAGTTAATTTAAAAAACACCCAATAAATATTTAAAAAGGTCAGTGTTTTACAATATGTACTTACTTACTATTTTCCAGAATTTTACTTTTTTTCTGGAATTCTGGCGTACACTTCTCAACGGATGACATTCTATCACCTTAAAACGTACACAGTAGCTACTACAAGTTAATAGTATTTAATTATTTACAATATATTTGCTAAGTAGAAAACAGAGGCCCATCTGTCAATATCCACATTCGATGAGTTATAAGATAACAAATTTACCATTAACAAAAACCATGAGTGAGATCACTTAATTTAATAATGTATGATATGGAACACCCGTGAGTTATAAGCGCGCCGAGCATTTAGGCCTCGCAGCGCTTACGAAATAACAACTCTTGAAGTTACTAATGTAAATGCATTTGACTTTCTACATAAGATGATTTATTAAATGCAATATTCATCACTAAAAATGTCACAAAAGGCTTTGTATCAAGAATAATAAATTAAAACCTACCACACCTATCTATTAATTTATATAAACACATAGGATCAGTTAAGTACTTACAATCTAACATTGCACGAAATGCTGGAATAACCGGGAACGGCGCGATGGTGTCACGCGACTGGCAGCGGCGGCGGAGGGAGATAACATGGCCGGAGAGCGTGCGCGGCCGCCTGCAACAGCTCGGCGTGGTACCGCTGCGCGACCAGGACGTACGGTGAGGGCATCGTCAGCTCCAGCCTGGGCATCGGCTGCACGGTGACCACGGGGTGCGGAGGTGACGGAGACAGCCGCGGCGAGTCCGGTTCCAGCAGTGCGTCGATGGTGAACGCCCGTCGAGGTCGCTCCCGAGGCAGCATCGTCATCGCTGCAACCTCAGGCAACTCTGCAGGCTCAGGGCTCAATTGCGGACACATCGGGGGAGTGTACAAACTGGCAGTGGGCATCGCCGGCGGCGGGGGAACTGCACCCGCTTGCCTGGCCAGGAATGCTCGGTTAAAACTTGCGAGAGCCGCTAGCTCAGCATTCAGGTTATCTTTTTCTCCTTTCTGAAGCTTAAACCTTTTACGTCTGCGCAATAGTGATCCATTTTCAAACATGTCGAAAGCCTGAGGGTGAAGTGTCCAGTAGGCTCCTTTGCCAGGCCTGTCCGGTCGCCGAGGTACCTTCACGAAGCAATCGTTGAAAGAGAGGTTGTGTCGTAAAGAGTTCTGCCAGCGTTGGGTGTTCCGTCGATAGTAAGGAAACCGGTCCGTGATGAAACGATAGATCTCCGACAGCGGCAACATTCGCTCTGGAGAACTCCAGATAGCCATCGCTGTCAAGGAAATGTAGGAGTACGGTGGTTTCTGGTCACCATAGGATTCTCGCGATGGTCTCGGCATTATCACTTTCCAATATTGGATAGTTTATGTGAGGAATATAAAAAATGAAAAAACACGATTATTCGGTCACGTCACTTTGTTACGGAGCGTGCGGTGGAACTGAGGCGCGGCGGACCCGCCCGGCCGGCGGCCCCGGGCGCGGCGCCCCGGCCGGCCGCCAGGCCCACGCCATTGGCCCAGCGAGCGGCCAATGGCGGCCCTCACCATCAACTCTGTATGATGTCGGCTTTCGCCTCACTAACAAGAAATTTAAATTGATATTATGTTTATATTGCCTCCAAATATCTTTTGTGATGACACCGCTTTTTATTTAGCGTATGTAAATTACGGTGATACAGAAATTTGAATTATACACCAATTCAAAGACGGATGGGTGTTATTAAAATGCGTACTCCCACCATTTTAAATTCAGTTCGGTGAGATGAACAGCAAATAAGAAATATCATTGGTTTTTATTAATAGTACTTATACTACCTACTTCGAATAAGAATTATGTTGGATGAAACTACACCCTACTAGAATCCCTTGAAAACACCTATGTGTTTCAGCTAATAATTTTGTAATCCGAGAGTAGATATTTCTCAAACTAAAATCTAGTGAAGATCGTTCTTTGGGCAGCATACAAGTACCTAAGCTAAAAATTAAACCACTTCCTGTTCTGTGTACAACGCTTTGCATATCGCTATTAAGGAGACGAAACGGCAACAAACTCCCCAGCAATATGTCTAGCTCAAAATTCTTCTACTTCATATTTGACTACCTCAGGCTCTCTTTTTTAAAGTACAGGATATGTTAGAATAACGTGTCGAAGAATTAATCGAGTTGTAGAAAACAGTGCACAAGCAAGAAGAAAATTAGCGTTGTAAAATTGACAAACTTACTAAAAGTTCACAGTGCAACACATCTCCATAAAACTCTAAAATATTTGAGAAAATAAAATGTGTCTCAAAAATGTACCGAGTACCTGGACCGAACCGCTATGCACATGCAGTTTTGTAATTGAAATATTTTTTAATACTGTAGTAGCAGTAGCCACTTTAGCAAAGTAAGTACTTAATACTTGTTGCTATAAACCCCGTTCACGATAACGTGACGCGCAAGGTTACAAAATTCTACAAATGAACATCACTTAATATCATGTTATACAATAGAGATTGTTATAAGACGTAAATTATTCTTAATTTTTATGGAATTTTCTAGTAGATAAATATAGCGCTTTTAGAAGTTTTCACTCTAGCTTTAGGAGTCAATGTTTTTGTTTGTTGATAACCCTGCGCGTCAAGTTATCAAGAACGGGGAATATAGGCGATATCGTCTAGACCAGTATTAAATATTGTATACTTTAATGCAGCCAGCCTTCTGAAACTATACATAAGTAGGTACGATAAAAGTAACCTACAATACTTTATAGATTACTTATAGATTTAATTATATTATTTTTGTACTAATTATGAAGTGAATCGATTTCCCTTAAACTACATATTTTATAAATTAAATACATACAATACTTATATATAAGTAAGTTTTTTATTTCTCATATTCTGAAAGTACACTTGGAGTTCCCTCATCACAAGGATGAAAACAGTACTTTTCGTCCCTGGGAAACGATATTACCTGCTGTTAAAAAAAAACAGAACAGTCACTGTTAAATCGCGGTATAAATTGTAATTTTAAAAAAACAACAAATTTTTAACATCATGTTATACTAATAATATATATATATATATATATATATATATATATATATATATATAACAACAACCCATAACTGTCCCACTGCTGGGCTCGGGCCTCCCACGGTGGGGGAATGGACGGTCTACCCGCCACACTTGTCAAAGGCGGCTTGGGGTTTGACTCGTGGGTTATCTCGATGTGCAGGTTGCATCACCATGTTTTCCTTCACCGTTGTTAGCACATGATAATTGTAACAATATGCACATTAGGTCAGAAAACACCCTAAGCGGTGCATTTGTTCCGGCCAGGATCGAACCTTTGAGTTCAGGACGCGTGCGCTAGCCATTACGCTACCACAACTTGAGTTTAATTTACACTTGACAATTATTATTTTATTTAATTTATATTTTAAATGTTTACTATCATCAGTGACAAAAAATACTGGCTGGTAGAATGCCACAGAAAAAAATTGTGTGTGTGTGTGTGTGCAATTCACACACGCACGGCAGAACTGAAACATCAGAAAAGTAACCTACAAGGAGTTTTTGGCGGGAACTGAAAGGGGACGTTGCGCTGTGCATTTTTATTTTCTAAAAATGTGTAAAAATACTCTAAAATGAACAATAGTTGTAGGATATTGATAGTTTTTGAGTAATAATTATGTGTTGTGAGAAACGTGAACTACATAGTCAAATGTGGCCTTTCGAGTTTTCACAAGAACTCCGTTGAATGGCGTCGGTTGTAGCCTACAATACAACTGCGCTACTACACGAAGATTTATACATCAGACTTGGCTGTATGGACTAAGATTCCTTTGCCTGCCTTTGTGGCGAATTCTACTACTACTAGTAACCTACAAAAGAATGGGATAAATATAGAGTTTCAGGAGTATAAAGATAATTATTATTATAAGGTTTATTATAGATAAATAACAAAACTTTTGTTTATTTTGGTGGGCTTATTGCCCACCAAAATAAACAAAATGCATAATTACAATACTTCTTGGCAAAACAACAGGCGGCCTTATCGCTAAAAGCAAACTTTTTTTAGGCAAACTAGCTTAAAAGAAATTCTTAAGTAATCTGGAGAATGAACCACGAGTAAAAGGCCCCATTTAGGCACTCGAACTACTAGCGCCCTCGAAACGGTCGTGCGCTAAACCATCCAACCATCTACTATTCGTCACTGTATGGACTATTTTATAATTTATATACCTACTTACCTTTTACATAAAAATATAGTTTTATGTACCTAAATAAATTATTGTATTAAGTAATACAATAATTATCTGTATATAATTATTATATTATACATTACTTACGTATTTCTTAAATGCGTAACTTAACTTAAGTAACTATAAAATATTTTTTTGCTATTTTGATTCAATCAGTGTCTATCTAGTTTTTACATGATGCTCTAACCTAACAGATCATAAAATCTCTAAAAATTTTACTTTCGGAAACTGCTAGTCCAAATTAAAATTTATGACTTTTTTTAAAAAAAATGCACAAAGTTGATCAGTCTACAGATTTACTATATTATAATTATAGATAAATATAACTATTTTTATAGTATTCGTTTATAATTTAGTTTTATTTTAGGATACCTATATATTGTATTAATTTAAAATATACATTTAAAGAAATCTGTTATAACAAAGTTGTATTCTATTATAAGAGTTTAATAACTAACGCGTGATGTACACATATTTAATACATTATAATAATTGTATTAAAAAGGAAACCAATAAAAAATTAGCATCTCTTTAGGTACCTATATCAAAGAACACAATTATTATAGGTACAAACCTAAATGATTTTTTTATTATTATTAACAAACATGGAAGGTTGTGTGCATTGTATTTACATCATTCCATCTCTCAGAGATAGATACATAATATAGTATTTATCACTACAGTTCATGCAAAACAGAAACAATATCACCAGACACTGATATCTAAAAAACACTTTAAAAACAAAGTTACTTAAAGAGTATGATTGAATAACAGAAAAAGACCTCTACTGAGAGGTAATTGAACTGCGGTAAAAACGTATTATATTACATTTTTGACACAATCACGAAGAAACTAAGATCTTTTAGATTTCTTTTACTATAAGATTTCGGGAAATAGGAAGCAATTTTAAGGTACCATAGCCAAATAGCAATACCTAATGAAATCCTTATAATTTCGTCGTGTCTTTCCGAACTTGGTATATATAGGCTACGTTCCATTAGGGACTCAACGACCGCGGTCGCCTTGTGGAACGGCTAACGGAACATTTTGGGCGTTGTGAGCTAATGGAACGCCCTGATAGATAGACAACTCTTTATTGTACACCAAGCATTGACAAAGTAGAGATTATCGACCTTACTCATAGAAAGATAAAATATGTTTGAAGACATATTTAAGATAAATCGTTAAAAAAATATTATTCATAAACGCTAAGCATCGTTAATTTTTAACCGTTATTTCCATGAGCCGATTTGTCGATTATCAAATAGAAATTACGGCTGATTCATTTACCGACTTCAGACGAAGCAAGTGCAGGCACCGAGAATTGACTTCTGTAATTTACATAAAGTCTTGGTTATTTATTTATGGTGTACACACGTTACTTAAGTCTGTGATGGTAAAAGTCGCAGACTTTGTTTTGTACCTATATACCCACTGCAAGAAATGACTGAATGTCGATGACAGGGGTGGTACGCCGCGTTTGCGGCCAAACGCTATGAACTGATTTCTAAAAAAAAAAATCTCATTTAAGATGACTAGTGTATTTATAAAAAGGTTTTTAAATACAAGCTTTTGAGATCCTGGATCTCATGTAGCAGCAGAGTGCTAGCCAACACAAGTAAAACGAGCCCAAATACGATAGGTCTATCTTGATTAGCACAGGAGTTCCAATGAGCACCTTCCGACTGCATCATCAGATCAGCTCCATGGTACCATATTGTTGCATTGTCACGCGATTTACATATGCGTGCAAAGTTTCAGCTCAATTTAATTTGCAAGATTCCACCCGAACTCACATGCATAATAACAGTTAAATAAAAGCTTGTAAAAACAGCAAAATGCTCGGTGCCGATCAGGAACCACTACTATACGGAAACTGACAAGCATTTGTCCATTTTTTATAGTTCTTATTTAATAACCGATTATAAATCTGAAAAACAGTTTTTATTTTAAGACGAATATAACAACTGTTATGTCTATTGAATAATAATTTTCTTAACAATAATTTTCTTTAGAACGTTCTTTTTATAAAAATGAATAACGATTCTGATCAAATTGATCTGTACTTACTGTTTTTAAGTATTTTGTCAATTTGATAGTGATGTGCTTAATTCTGTGTTTGTTCCTTATCGAAATGATGACCCTAGACCTAGACATAGACTAAGAGTGATAGCCATCCAAACGGGCACATGTACTATTTATCCGTTCCTGTTGGTTCCGCGTATTGTAAGATATGAAAAGCATAAAACCACGAAGAAAAAAAATTCACGAGGGGATATCCTATTGAATACTCACCGCAGGGGAAACGCGGCGAGAGTGTGCCGGATTCCCGAAATACGGATAGCACTAGTACCCCCGAAGAAGAAGGTAGGTAGGTACTACTGGAACCCGTATTAGAGATACCCACTAAAGCCCCTCGGTGCTCCGTACTTCGGCCTTATGCCAGGGCCACGGGTAAATGGCTATGCCGCTCCGTAAAACCCTGGCAGGCGGTGACCAACGGCCTCATTAATTGCCGGAGGAACCACGCCTCCGGTATTTTCATACTATCTGTGCGTGGGGCGGTATGTGACACGCCCTACGGGAGGAGAGGAGACAGTGCACGGAATACCAGCGTGCCCTCATATTGACACAATTAATGGGGGGGTGGGAATCCTCCCCGGGGGATGCTCATGGTGGCCGAAAGTCTAAAGCCATCCTCCGACACCAATGCGTCGTTCTTTGACGTAAGTGGAGTAGGCTGATGCGCTGACGCTCCCGGTCTACCTATTCCATGAAAAGCATGACCCGCTCGCAAAAAAGGAGACTGCATCCCATCCGATAGTGCTCCCGACCATAGAACAAGCCATGAGCCAGGAGGAAGAGGTTGTGTTCTGTAACGGCGACGAGGTGTCGGCGCTGCTCTGCCCAAGCGGGACACTCTTGGAACCACGAAGTAACTAAAAAGTCGCAGGCATATCTTTGATTCCCTTATGAAAACACTTCTCACTAAATCCAGGGGGTATATTTTATGTGTTCTAAATCAGAAATGAATTGAGAAACTTGAACAATATTATACTTACGCTTAATTGGAAACTGTATCGATAAAAACACTATGAACATCCTCAGTTTTTTGTTTTTACTTCAAGAAAGTGAACATAATAACAATGTAAATTGTACTTAAAAAGTACAAAATAAAGTTGATTTCTTATTAAATTTATTTTATGAAGAATGTTCGGTCGTTAATACAATCGGACGTGTGTACACAGTATGCAAATACTGCACCAGTAGTTTCATGATGCATTCCAAACAAATGTAATCGGAGCAATCGTTACTTAAGTGATTAGAGGGCGAGGCGCAGGATTCTTTCCTAAATTATCAATACCTAAAATGTTAGTAATTTTTCATATTATAGTTGTTGCCCCTATTGTTATCTTCGTGTAAATTATTGTGCTAAATAGTACACACGTTATGTATTTCATTTATTTTTAGTTGTCATGTATTTTTTATGTAAGTCATTTTACAAAAATAAAATATATAAAAATTACTTAAACATTCTACTACAGTCCGACTGGATGGCTACCACCCCTGGTCTAAAGTATATCGCCATAACAGCCTTGAGTTGTTTTCCCGCATTAGTGACCAGGTTCCAGTCTCCCTTTAGAGAGCAGCAGCGCATTTGTAGCACCTTTGGTGCTATAAAATGTTCATAGGCGATGGTAACCGCTTTCCATCAAGTGGGCCGTCTGCCTGTCTGCTGAACTCCTGCTATAAAAAAAGGCATTTTACCACCCCATGACAGAGGTAATCTTGAAATACTTATTAAACCCCCAATGTATGTAGGCACATATAGGGGATGGCTGGTACCTAACTATATTACATTCCGGCTATCTTTTTCTTCTTAAGACACCCTCATTTGGAAAGGATCCATGCAGGGCCATCGTTATCATATTGGGCACCGAAGCACCAAAATTTCAACTTTTTTAAATTGTAGCCATTTCGGCAAAATTTAAACATTATGCTTTTGATATAACTGTCCATCAGTAAATACTGATGGACAACTGTACGTCAGTTATTTTTTTTAACTATTGCAATGTTAACATTAAATACATCATTGCCATCAATTTGTTGGTTCAGTACTTTTGAAAACCAGCAGGTCATGTAGTGTACTACCTACATTTTAATACTGTACTTTAAGAACAAACGCGATAGAGTAACTGTATTATTGTTTATTCTGTGGTGTGAGAAGTGATGCGTTCGAGTGCTGCGAATTCGTCACGGATACTTATCGAGAAGGCACTCGATAAAGGCTTGTCGATGTTTTATTACAGGAGGCTCATGTTAATCATAAACGTTATGATTTCGGCTTCGGCTCGACCCCATAAACTCATTTAACTCAGAGCTCGTTTCAAAATTCAAATTCACCTTAACGATACTTTGACCTAACTTCATTATGTTTTAGTTATTTTTTCCGACGCATTTCTAAAATTAGTTATTGGAATTCGTATTAATTTTAATATTTTGCCTGAACTTATAAGTACTCGTACAGTTTTATATTATATGTATATGCCTATACGTGCAAACTATGTACACAAAATCGAGGAAATTGTTAGTAAAGTAGTAATAGGTACTTACCTAGTAGAAAATAATGCATTCTGCAACAAGCAAATTCAAATATAAATCAGAAATACAATTGTACAAGACTTACAAAAACACAGGGTTTCAAAAAGCGACTGTAATACTTTAAACGTTATAAATTTAAGAGAATTAAACAAGCCATAAACAGAGACAGTTAGCAATCTTAATGTGCAGGTTTCCTCGCAGTATTTTGCTTTACGATCTTGATTGATTATTATTAAGAACGCAAACAAATAAATTTTATGAACATTATTTTTTTTATTGCAAGAGTTCAGCAGACAGGCAGACTGCTCACTTGTTGGAAAGCGGTTACCATCGCCTATGGACGTTTGCAACACCAAAAGGTGTTTATTAAATTTCATAATTATCATTTAAACATATTTAATTACAATAGTATACAACCACTCACCAAAACATGATGTTGTATCGCAACAATCACACACCCGTTCGCGATAACTTGAAGCACAGGGTTACCAAAGTCTAAAAATTATCAACACCTTATATCATGTTATAAATAGAGATTATTACAAAACGTTAATTATTATTAATCTTTGTTGAAATTTTCTAGTAAATATCGCTATTTTAGGTGTTTATGACTATAGCTTTAGGTGGGTAATGTTTTAAATGTTGGTAGCCCTGCGCTTCAAGTTTTCGTGAACGGGGTATATCGAAAAAACTGAAAAATCTATGATACTAAAAGCATCGTGTGTTATAGGGAACTATCCTATTATTGGCACCTTATATATTATTTTACTCAAAACTTAAGAAATCTTTTTTTAAACCCATACAATCATAACTTAATATTACAAGTATTAAGGGTATATTTTTTTATATCTTGAATAGATTGACTGGGTGCCATTGGTCGGAATGGCAACAATGGTATTTATCCTAGCTCTATAATTAATAAATGATTCCTAGTTCTTATTACTTTCAACTCGCTCAAGATAGAAAGAACTTATAAAATGTGACATGATTGCTTTAAAAAAAGATGGTAAGTCATTTTCCTCAAGAAAATTAAAAAGTAACAACACCGTTTCGCTATTACCACTTCTCAGAACATCAATTAATTCTGAACACACCGATAGAGAAACAACTTAAAGCTCTCAGGGTGCGTTCGTTATTACTTGCATATTTTTTATTCCAGAAAGACCGAAATTTCGCTCGCCCTCGTCATTTCGCCAGAGGGTAATTTATGGTAAACTTCACAAGCGGCATTTTTATAATATCAACGAGTTTGTAAATCCTTTATAGATGCCGACAGGAGATAACCTAATTAACAAATGTAATTATCACTGGCCGAGGGTAAATATGAGATTGTAATTATTAATCATCCTCAGGAACGCGTATGTGCGTGGTATGTGATAATGTATGAATCCTTTACTGCAATTTTAATTGTTTCTTATTTGCAAATCAACATAATCACAGCTCAATAGGGTTGTTGACAGTCAAAACAGTTTAGTAACTTTGTGACAAAGGGCCGCTGTTTACGGGGTGCTAAATTAGTGGACCTTTACTTTACCTCTGCTTTACGTAGTGGTACAGCCCTGCTTCCCTGGGCTTGTACCAATCCGGCACACTAAAACGTCACAGGTCACTGACTCTGTCGTACATCCTGTGTCATTCTGACTAAGTGTCTTCTTCTTCAGGATGCAGGTATGTTTAGTGGGTAGTGCGTCGGTCCTCTTCCTTCATTGTAAGAGCAACCGGAACCGTCAGGTGCGATAGTCCCACACCCACTCTATGCAGGCGGCATTACACGCTGCATTTAGTCTTCCATATCCCGGGCCCGAGTGTGTGTTGCAAGGAATATTCCCCTGCGTTAACAAAAAAAACTTGTTCCTAATACAAAAAAACGCCGAAGCCGCGTAGATTTAGTACGAACGAAGCAAGTTAGGACGTCATATCTTTAGCAAATCAAATAGCGTATTTATTGTTGTTTAAACAGTAACTAATCAAGTTATAAATGCAAATGTGAGTTGGTGCTACGCAAAAGATCGTCAAGTTATTTTGCATACTTACATGTTTGGAGGGATACCTATAGAAAAGTACATACTTAGTATATTTAAACTTCCGATTTGGTAATTTTACATACTTGTTCAGTCCTGATGACAGTAAACGAAATAGAAAAAAAATAAGACGAAAAAATTGAAAAACCGTTTTTTTATAGTTTTACAGGTAAAAGGGTGGACATACCAGATAAAACTAAAAAAATAATTTTATCTAACTTTTTAACGAGCCTATAAACCTCGGTATAACATATATGAATAAGGGGATAAGGCATATAAATAAACCTTGATTACACTATACTAATTTTATTTAAAAGCTTTATGTGTATTGGTCGCCTACTCTGCAATGCAATATTACATAATAATGGAAGGTTCCCCGTTCAATACAAGGAGCCCCGGGCTACGGTTGATCGGTTCTGAGCTACTACAATCTATTAATCTTATAAATCGTGTCTTTGTTATGCTACAATGCCTTGATAAAACTGTTATACTACGATATAACTTTTGTTCCGAATTCCGTTAATAATAAGTAGTTACTTTTATTCCATATTTTAAAATAATTGTCTTTTTTTAAATCCACCCTCCGATTTTTACACATATATAAGTAGTTATAAAAGTTATAAAAGTAGTGCATAGAAATAAATCATAGATATATAATAAGTACATTTAAAATAAATTTTGTACTATATAACATAATGTATGATGATATAAGAGCATAAAAGACTAAAAAACTAAAAACTCAACAAAAACAAACATTTTTCGCGACTTGTATATATAATAACACTACGTTTTAACGGTTTTAAGCGCAGTAATTTATTTAATTTTGGTTATTCCGACGTTTCGACCGCTTTTCAGTGGCCGTGGTCACGGGCGACAAAGATGTCATTTGTCCAACGAGTATTGTAAATTCTTTTATTTTGCCTTCCACCCATTTTAATATTATATAAAAAAATTACAACTAGACATGTTTGTTGAAGAGTTTCTTGGGCCGCTTCTTCTATTCAAGCCACAACATGTTGTGAAGCGGTGGTAAATTAGATTAGGCTCCCATAGAGTAAATGATAACCATGAACAAAATCAAAACTAAATAATTAAAATGAACAAGTTGGCGGTAGGCTAAATAAAACTTTAACAATACTCGTCAATTGTGAAATGTCAAATGTATGTATTATAATAAACTAGGATATGCCCGCGACTTCGTCCACGCTGAACTTGAAATTCCCCGGGGATATCCGGGACACAATCATATCATTTCAAAAGTAATGTAAGCGAGGTATCGTTTTAGTGAAAACTGTGTCGGGATAAGCTTATTTATGAAAATTTCCGCGTAATTCCCGGGATATAAAGTAGCTCAGATTTTAAGTCTAGTAATTTGCTGTCGATCAGCAAAAACAGAAGTTTTAACTTAATTCCCGAACAAACAGGTAAATAATCTAAAAAAATTGCATCGTATTCTCCATCATTTATATACTCTATTCCATATGGTTTTTTTTAAGTGAAACTTCTTTATCGGCATTGGAAAAAAAAAAACCGTCACTTTTTTCGGTTACGCGCCATCTTGTTTTCTTGCCCCTACCACGGTCGATTCGTCCGTGGTAGGGGCTTTATTTATTTAACCAATTTCTGTAAAGTTGCATATAGTAGATCATTTTTCGAAAAATAAGGTCATAAAGAAGTTTCACTTCTTACGTGTGTACACTAGTACACGCACACATTTTTTTTAAATAGCTTCAATGTACAGACACGCAATTTTTAGAATTTTATAGTATTATAGTATTATATTTTATAGATTTCTATTTTTCAATCTCATATTAAGTAATATCTTCAGTTGTAAGTGTTTGTAACACAGTTGGGTGTCCAGTAATAAATTTAACGATTTAGACCCAAGTACCGACAACTTGCCTCTACATTATTCAGGGTGACCTTTAATGTGAGAGACCTGTGAAATTATAGTTTTATTGACGTATACCATAAATAAATACGTAGATCTCATCATGGACAATGGACAAGGCTACAATTACCTACTTATCTACCTATCACCTACTTACCTTTAAGTAGAAAAGATCGATTTAGGGAAAAAAATAAAAACACACAAAAAATCGATTTATATCGATTATGTTAAAATATGGTTAAAGATGCTTTCAACCAAATAAAACATCTTAAAATTAAAACGCCCTAAACCGTGTAACTAGAAACTATTTTATAAATGTGTCTAGACCTAGACATGTATGTGTTAAAATAAATTATTTATGTATAAGTATTTTAAAATGTTCAGTCCTGTCTCATTTTCTGCTCTACCTACATCACCAGATTAGTTACAAATATCCTTTAAGTTGCCTGAAAGGGATCGCTTTTAGCCATATGGTTGTTTATGGTTTTGCCAAGAATTACAGTAAATTTGCGTTTTTTGTAATTATTATTCTTATTTTTAACATTAAAGTTTTATCTATCTATCTAAATACGACATTTTAGCACCAGCATCAATCCATACGTATTTTCGAGTATCCCAAAATACAGATGGTCTAGATACGATTGGTTTCCGGAGACATTTCGCATCTCTCTATGTTTTCAACTCTCTGTATATATAATAGGGAGTGTTCCGAGGAACTGTCAAAATGGTACCTTCGTCTTCTTTCTATCCCTGTCTCGCTCTCCATGCAACGGTTCTTCCTCACTTCTTTAATCCATTACACTCGTGGACGCAAAGATTATCAAGAACGTTTTTCTTGAGCAGTTTATTTCTTATATAACAAAATACGAGGTCTATTAAGTTCAAGGTCCTAAATGTACGAGGTCATAATTTTTCGAACAAAGCACGTTATAATGCTGGCAAATAATATTTTACTAACTTTTACTCAAATTAGGGTTTATTATTGCTCCAAATTATTAATAATAAGCTTTTCCTTGGTTAATAAAGACGTAAAACCTTCAGACTTGAACACTACAACCGAAAGTAATGGGCAAAATATTACCGCCCTTTACTGTACACTAGGCGTTGTTGCTTTTACCATAAGGCTCGTATTCTACAGCAATCTTATTAATTAATTTATAATGTCAGCCCATAAATGTCCCACTGCTGGGCTCGGGCCTCCCATTACAGGGAACGGACAGTATACCCGCCACGGTTGTCTAAGGCGGTTTGGCAGGTTTGACAAATCGGTTATCTCGATGTGCAGGTTTCATCACGATGTTTTCCTTCACCGTTGTTACCACCTGGTAATTGTAACAATATTCCCGGTCTATATTATGTCGCCATAACAAGCTTGAGTTGTGTTCCGGCATTAGTAACCACGTTCCAGTCTGTCTTAAGAGAGCAGGAGCGCATTTGTAGCCCCTTTGATGTTGCAAATGTCCATAGGCGATGGTAACAGATGAGCCGTCTGCCTCTCTGATGATCTTGTGCTATATAAAAAATATTAAATGTCTCTGTGTCTGTTCATATATTATTTTGGAAGCCAGTACAGTACTCTAAAAACACTATGTGTACACCAACCAAGTCCAGAAAAGACTTGAACATTTGGAGTGTAGTGTGTTAGGGTCACGGAAACGGAAACACGAGGCGCTGCTCGTAGTAACTCGCGAAGGCGGGCGTCGCCGCCCAAACAAAATTAATTGCTGTAAAGTTCTTTTGTTTGAAGGTGATGTTATCATATTAATATTAGATACTGAATTTAGCCTTCGCTTTCTTCACTCAAATTTCTATTAAAACTAAGTTTTGATAAAGTATTTTTTTTAGTTTCCATGTAATAATAGTAGGTAATTAAAACGAACAGCACCAGAGGGGCGTCGTCTAGCCCTCTTCGGAACCAAAATACAGACGAGGACAGAGTTAGTTAATACAAAAGTAGTGGTAGTAGTAGTAACAAGTGTGCGTATGTGTGTGTAGAATACAGATAAATCACATAGGAAATATTTAAATAAGTCAAAGACATTATATACACATAAATATAAGAGAATGCCTACATAGCCTAGAAATTGTTATATTAGAAACAAGGAAAGTTAGACTCGAAAAATATTATACATTTATAATTTAGAATAATTATAATTATTATAATTTAGTTAATAAGTATAATAACAACAGAAGTAAATAAATATTATGACATACATATATAGTATAAGAAAAACAAGATCCCTGACTACGTTAGGGGAGGATGGGAGCAAGATGGCTCCATATAATAATAATAAAAGTTTCCATATAAAAAATTATGTAATTAGTTCAACTTCAGTACATTCTAGTAACACGCTCACACATTAAAGATTGCTTTAATATACTTTGCGAATTAATATGAACCCGGGATATGAGCTAGCTCTGTGTCGAATTTAATCACTATTAAGCGATTTTCATGTGATGCTCTGACAGCCAGATAAAACTTCTAAGAGTAGCATTTTCAAAATCTACTTGTCCGAATTAGCCTCCTGACTGTTGTCTCCTTTTTAAATTCACTGTACAAAATCGACACCCCGAACAGATTTATCATCATTTATACCTATAATACTACTTGTCATTATGTTAATACGTGAAGTAAAAACTTTATACCCCTTTTTACGGAAATTGCGCGGACGAAGGAGTATGAAATTTCGCACGCTTATAGCTTATATAAAGGAGTGCAGAATATATTTTTTAATTATGCATAAAAAACATATAAGTATTTGACACACACACGCATATACACTACAAGCAGTATAAGGATGTTCACAATTTCAACACCAGGCATTGTAATAAACTGATATTGCCATCTTTTAGATTACAAAAAGTATTGTCTTCTTTCTTGGGGGTTGGTATACGCTTCTTCAATAAGATTCCGAGGGAAATGTTAGATCTGCCCTTCACTAAATTCAAAACCAAATTAAAAAGTATCTTGCTTAAAAACTAAAAAACTAAAATGTATAAAATAACTTATTTCTTAAGCTATTATTATTAATATATATTATCTAAAACATCTTGAAGTCGGTGCAAAGTAAAACATAAAAATTACTATATTTTGAAAATTACTAAGCACCGACTTTAAGATGTTTTAGATAATATATATTAATAATAATAGCTTAAGAAATAAGTTATTTTATACATTTTAGTTTTTTAGTTTTTGAAGTCGGTTTTTTTAAACGAAGTTTTTAAATTTTATTTGTTACTTTTTAGTGTCTAGCTATGCCACGAATGGTGCCGCGCTTCTTAAAAAATATAGGTCCCAAGAACCGGGAACAAAAAAATGTTCGTAAAATGAAAACTACTGGGCCAAACTATGTCAAATTTTTAGGGGACTACATGGCAGCTATTCCGCGTCGAACAAAAAAAGAATCACGTAAATCGGATCATAAATCACGGAGTTATCGGCGAACATATGGAACGGAGTGAAAATTATTTCCATGAAAAATGTTCATAAAATGAAAACTACTGGGCCAAACTATGTAAAATTTTTAGGGGACCAATTGGAAGCTATTCCGCGTCGAACAAAAAAAGAATCACGTAAATCGGATCATAAATCACGGAGTTATCGGCGAACAAGCAATTAACAGCAATGACACGTTGCGAAGTGGTGTACATAGACTAGGAAGTAAAATTAAATTTTAACCTATATGTATGACCTTCAAAAAGTGTTCTCCAGTGGAATTTATTTTGAATAAAAACTTTTGAATTTGAATATATACACTTTTATTTATTATTAAAGTCAAATTAACAGTGTAGCTTTAACGAAATCTATGATTATAGAAGTAACGTCTTGACAACAGAACCTTAATAAAGTTCAAACTTATAATTTAAATTAATTATGGTCGAATTTCGACCACTGGACAACCACTAGTATAAAGTCATTACGCAACGATGTGTGTAATCTCGACTCAAACACGAACTAACATAAAATGATAAGTCACTTTGTACTACAAACAAACATCGAAAACATATACTTCATACGGCAATTGCACAAAATTCAATTTGTAGCCGTCGAGGGGAGATGGTCAAACCGTATGTTCACAATAACACTCACCAAACACGGGGCTGTGAATAAAATAACAATTATTGTGTTGATTACGGCACTGGGCCGCGTCTAATAATTCACTCTATGGCCTTAAACTCTGTAATTACGCGGATGGAAACGTCGGCTCACCGTTTGAGATAGAAATCTGGCTGAAACCACGCGGCCTAGCCAGAACCCACCGGCCGCCGTTCCTCTTTCTGCCCTCTTTAATTGCACCCTCGGCTTATAACAACATAAACATTTATTTTTGTAATAACTAAGTGAACACGCCATTTTCTTTCGTACCTTGCTATGCAAATTGCCAATTACGCGCTTTAGGTACTGTCAACGATTTCAAATTAAAACAAGTAGATACAATTGATTGTAGGGATAATTATCTGCTTTACATTTTTGTTTAAGCTTTACATACATACATAACTTCACGCCAGATCCCTTGCGGGGTAGGCACGAACAACAGAGCGCCATTTAGGCTTACTCTTACACACCTCACTTGCTTCTTTGACATTCATAGCTCTTGTCATGCACACTCGTCTGTTCTTAAGGCTCCTGACATCACCTTCTGCTAGTACATGATCAATTTGATCGTGGAAGGTGTGTTTGAAGGTTTAATTTAACATAGAATATTTTACACTCTCTGGAATTTGGACTCAACGTTCTAGCTAAGGTTGTGAGAACCTAGGACGAGATCTGAGTTTAGCGCCTCCAAAATGGTATAGGTACCACACAGGCAGCAAGTCTGTACCTATCACGTCTTGGCGTCCTCCGCCCCTGCCGGCCCGCAATCAATTCTTAACTACAACACTGCTTGGATTTTACTTACTTAAGTTATTATTAATTTGATATAAGTATTAGGTACTATAATACAATAAAGAATACACAAATTAAAATACATATTTAAGTCCTGTTTTTCAGCTGCAATTCGTTAAGAAAATAATTATTGTGTGAGGAAAGTTCCAATGGCCCACTTCCTCGTCACCTTCCCTATGCCAATCATAGGTATATGCTATCCCTTCTATGCCATTCCTCCTGTCTGATCCCTCTATGTCATTCTCCTATTCCATCCTCTTTAATTTGCCTTTTGGCCAACTTCGCAATAAAAAAATTAAAATACTGGAAATTAATTTGAAATTCATTCCATTCAAAACATGTAATACCGTCAGTTGAATGAGCACTTCAATTTCGAATAACGCATGCGTCTGATAGTTTCCTGCTGTCCCAAGTCGTGGAACAAACCCTATATGTTACTCTTTGTTGTTTTATCTTAAGTTATTGTTTAATATTTCCAAACACAATGAACAGTTTCCAAGAAACCCGTTCAGCCGACTGATGCGGCGCTCATTCCAAATTACAGGGCCATACAAACCACCGCGCTTGCCCCAAATCTATCTCGCCTAAACAATCGAATTAGCCTATAATGACTTCGATAGTAATTGCACGGTTGGAACGTGTTCTAGTTTTGATACGAAACCTTAGCTTATTATTGCATTTATTTAATACACTCAAACGAGTATTTGTATGTGTAGAGCTTTTATAAAACAAAGTGTAACTATTTACAATAAAATTTTATTCCACATATCATTTATTAAGGTTGTTCTCGAGTCGTTACGCCCGGTGTATACCCCAATCACAGTGATTGATGTTCAAAGAGCAGCTTAAACTTTAAAGATACATTAGCGTCATTTTATACGGCTCCTCCACAATGCCTAAAAAATCCTATTAGTCGAATGAGTGCGCCCAAATATTAAACAAAAGCGGTCTGATATCCACCTACATAAACACGCGGAGCCCACGCTCGCTACCAATAATTATCGTTTATTATAAAGGGTGAAATAAAGCGCATTCCAAACAAACGAATCGAGAACGGGCGGTACATTGTGCAGCGTTCGGTAGTGCGTGTCACAGGTCGTGTCTAAAGTCATCAATCTTAACTCCATTTAATTTAGGAGTAGGATTGCAGGTTGACCAAACAGAATAGAAAATAATAGGGGCGCCACTTTCGCACATTTGTTTGAACTCTAGCAACACTAAAATAACAAGAAGAGTACCTTTGAATTTGATATTAATTAGTAATTTCTAGAATTACGTCGCACATAGTGCAAGTGTGAAGTTAGTTTATTTACGATATACGTATATTGTCAACATAACCTATAATTATACTTCCATGATAACGACTATGGAATTTGCAAGCTAGAGTCCTTCTACTGATTAACAGGACATTTATTTGATTAAAAGAAACTAAACGCCATTACAACCCTGTTATGTCGGCGGTTCTTTGGTTAATATCCTCGAATTATAACGAAAAAATTTTTGGTTCAAATTTCGCTATTGTTAATTATTTCGTTTAATTTTTGACTCAGATCAGCGTTAAAATTAAAATAGCTGAGGCAACTTGAACTTTATAAACAAAGTTCACTGACGTAAGATAGAATATTGCCAGAATACAAAAATTAGTTCATATTGTAGACGTTATGGCCAGGTTATACTTATACATGTGATGCGACACAATGCGATTTTGTGCGGTGCGGTGCGGTGCGATGCGGTGCGCGTGTAAAGCCTCCGTTCGCGGTGAAACAAACGCGCTCGCGTGCACAATGAAGGCATGAACAACAACGATGCCGCGCAAATGGAATACGCACCGGCGACGCCATTGTCGATTCACAAAAGAAAGGCAATCATTCGACATGAATAAATATCTTTGAATAATGGTGCCTCGCTGCTTATAATGAAATGTTTTATGTATCGAAATTATTGTATATAAATCGTTTTTATACGTCGGTGCACTTCCTTGTGAGTTATGGCTTCACGCCCGTTCAGCAATTTTGTTATTTTCAATTGCTTTTGAAGTCTCATTATACTTTTTACCAAATAATAAGTATAAAAAATAATAGGAGACATTTTTAAGTATCGAAACGAAATGCTTTTAGTAAGTTCAGTAAAAATCAAAAAGAAATAATATAAAGTAAAATAAATGAATTCGAAATTTAATAACATTTTTTATATTTATATATCATAACCCCCAGAAAACAGGGCTAGAACGCTTTACGTACTGATTGTTCTTTGGGGTAAAATAGGTAACGAAATAAGACTTACTAAATAATTTCGAATATTGTAATAACTGTACAAAGAACTTCCTTTATATTTTCCATTCCCAAACTTGAAATCAATTTCCGGACGATTGACACTGTTTCCTAATTAACGGAAATGTAAATCACAACAAAATCTGTCTGGCATCTACTACTGATTTCACAAATCATAAGATACCAGTGACTTCCTCCCTTATCTCGCATCTATTAACTTAATTTATTACTTAAACATGGTTTGGCAATAATTAATATTTTGTATACATAAAACTTTCCACGTGGCTTCGCTAATATCTTTCGAATTTGTATCCGGGATGAAAAGTACGTAGCTATTATTATATTTACTAGGCACCTAACGCCACAAGGCATAACTATGTCTCTGCAAATAACTATGAATTCCTACAAACAAACAAATTACTAACTACCTGCTGATGTTACGAGTATTCGCATTTGCATTCGCATTCGCGAACGTCACAAAACATGCCAATAGCATGATTTATGACGTTCGTATTCGCAAGAAATATTGCGAAGTTTGACGAATATATTCAACAAAGGAAGATGAACTCCAACACAGGGCATCCAACGGGTTTAGGCTCACGAAGCATAGCTTTGTGATGTTCTAATATTCATAATGTTATTTAATCTTTGGTTCCAGTTATACTTTTTTCATTTATATTTTTAACCGACTTCGAAAAAAGGAGGAGGTTCTCAATTCGTCGGGATCTTTTTTTTTTTTTTGCTTTTTTTATGTATGTTCGCCGATTACTCCGTGACTTATGATCCGATTTACGTGATTCTTTTTTTGTTCGACGCGGAATAGCTTCTAATTGGTCGCCTAAAAATTTTACATAGTTTGGCCTAGTAGTTTTCATTTTACGAACATTTTTTTGTTTCCGGTTCGTGGGACCTATATTTTTTAAGAAGCGCGGAACCATTCGTAGGTCCACCCATACATAGCTAGACACTAAAAAGTAACAAATAAAAAATAAAAACTTCGTTTAAAAAAACCGACTTCCAAAACTAAAATGTATAAAATAACTTATTTCTAAAGCTATTATTATTAATATATATTATCTAAAACATCTTGAAGTCGGTGCAAAGCAAAACATAAAAACTACTATATTTTGAAAATTACTAAGCACCGACTTTAAGATGTTTTAGATAATATATATTAATAATAATAGCTTTAGAAATAAGTTATTTTATACATTTTAGTTTTTTAGTTTTGGAAGTCGGTTTTTTTAAACGAAGTTTTTATTTTTTATTTGTCAATTTTTAGTATTCGCATTTGTATTCGAATTCCCGAATATTGGATTTTAATATCTACATTCGCATTCGCGAATGTGACATATTTGATATTCGTTACATCACTATTACTACCATGTAAGTACTTGATTTTATTCTGGCTTAAGGGCCTAGTTGCCAAGATATAAATATTAAAAAAAACTTGATTTTATTATCATAGGTTTATTATAAAATCCGTTTAAAAACAAACCGTTTCTTAGCTTTCCAGAAGAAATTCTTAATATCATGTATAAAATATCTCTATCGCCCAATTTACATCAAATTAGATGATTTTATTATGTTTTCATGAAGTATAATTGAATGAATTGTCTATAAAAACAATTTTAATTAATTAATACAGCAGAAGAAGGACGTTAATTTGTACAATGTAGATCTCTTAATAACACAATGGCCAATTAGATTTTTATAATAAACAATAGAACTAAAAGATTTAATTTCTGACAATTTCTTGTGGGAGTTCAAAGGGGCCGCCTCTCTTTTATCATTTGCATCTACCAGTTACTATTCCTACAATATGATATAACATAAGTATTTCTAAGGTTACAAAATAAATGGTGGAAAATTTTGCGAAGATACTTGCACAATCCGGCAACAGACAAGCTTAAAATGGAAGATCATTTTGGTACTTCACAAACCGGGATTTTTCACTCAATTACACTATTTAATATTTTTTCAATGTCTTAAAGCCGATTCCTTTATCTTACTACTAGCTTCTGCCCGCGACTTTGTCCGCTTGGAATAGTTTAAAAAAAGTAAGTTGTTAAAACCCTCCGATTTTGAAACATTCTTCATTGGTGCTCCGCTCCTATTAGTCTTACCGTGATATATAGCCTATAGCTTTCCTCGATAAATGGGCTATCTAAAACTGAAAAAAAAAATCAAATCAGACCAGCAGTTCCTGAGATTAGCGCGTTCAGCTTTATATATTAGTATAAGATTAATTATTATCTTGCTCTACCACCAGTTAAATTGTATGAAGCTTATGATAAATTTAAACCGATCGTAAGGCAGATGAATTGTCGGTAATCGGTAAGTTATAGGAACCGGCCATCAGTCAACAAATAGGCGAACCCTAGGCTAACTACTTGCTTTGGCCTATGGCTTCGCTCGCAATAATGTAATTTTTGTAAACAGAGTGATGGACCAGCCACATTAAAAATAATCTTTATTTTTTAATTCAAAATACCCGTAACGCTTTATACCGAAGATGGAACTAACCACGAAGGCAACAAATTAAAATAAAGTTGTCACTGTCGTTGCCGTGACGATGTATTTGTTTGTAAATTGCCAACGGTGGCGTCAATAAAACGCGGTCGGAGCGTCATCTTTTTAGCTATATTCGAATATCCCTCGGGAACAGTAGGTACTTTTTTCTGGATGAAAGGTACCGCATGTCATTTTCTGTATCCCTGACAAAGTGGATGCAAAATGTCATGACTATCTGTTGTGTAGTTGAAGCAACTAAAAATCACAAACAAACACAATCGTATTTATAATATTAGTTTGGATTCATTCAATTTCTTTATCATCAGTCGAAATTTGACATTACTTGTATGGTGCTTCTGTCTACTTGTAACATAATAAGCCATCTCACCGGTTAGTAACATTTAGGAACTATCTGAGTAAAATAAAAGTGACAAACGGGCATACGGGCAGACGGAGGAATATTTCATTCATTTTTGATATTGTTACGAATTTGTAGGGTACGAATTAAAATGCCGTAGGAATCATCACAAAGTTTATTACAAGTACACACATTTTATTAGTTCAAATGCCGGGTAATGAATGTGCTTTGTATCAGATAGGTATGCAGGTGGATTTTGTTGTAACATTACTATACGATCACTCACCCTACCAGCGGTTGAATTTCGAAATTAAATGTATGGAGTATATATCAAATTTTAACCGATAGTATGGCAAATTAACGCTCAGTAAGTCGTAATAACCGACCATAAAAGATCTCGTCTCCTTGCTCATTTTTCCGGTAAGTTTCCGAGTCTAATGGCATTAATTAAAGGCTGTGCCGGAACGCGGTGGAACGAAAGGTCTGGAGGACAAGGGACTCACGGTCCTCCACCAATAAATCAATTTAATTTAATTTAAGCCAGGCTTCCTCCGAACGGAAGGTTTCGTACAGTCACGCAAGCCCTGCGCACTGCTTTTATACAATTACCTCCATTGAATAGCGAATACCATTGTTACGTGTATAATGGAATTAACAAAATTATTGTGATCTTGGGAAATTAATACGATGAATGAGGAAATTACATAGACTAAATAAATAATACACTTAATTAAGATTACCCTTTTACACATATTATAATTCTGATCGGTAGTTTTCGTTTGCGCAGAATAGATTGGTTTTCTTTGTTTTTATTGCAAGCGCTCAGCAGAAAGGCAGACAGCCCACCTGATGGAAAGCGGTTACCATCGTCTACGAACATTCGAACATTCTAAAGGGAGACTGGAACCAGACTACTAATGCCGGAACACAAGGTTTTTTCACTAATTTTCATTATTGCGGCATACTCTAGTTAAGATGTTGTAGAATTTTTTACCGAGCTAAATAACTGTGAGCACGGAGAAACGGACATGGCAATCACATACGGGTACCACTTTTGCCAACATAGTTTACCGTAACTAAAAACATTATTTTTTTCTTATTTTAGTTCAACCTATCTTTGTCTTGACGTAATTACCTTATTTGATTGCACCTGTATACTGTATAATGAATACATACCGCTCAGTAATTGAATTTATTCTCATCAAATTGAATTTGTTCTACAGTGTATACGTGTGGTAAGTATAATAGGTATATTAACAATGAAACGGTCAAATACCAATAGCGGGCTACTGGAAGATGCGATTGAACCCATGGCTCAAAGAAGACAGTAGGTAGTAAATCTGGCTCTTATTCTAGAACGTATATTGAATATACATTGATAATATTCCATACTAGAGTCCGCCCGGGTTTTAATCACTGATCATACAATTACAGTATAAAACATTTCAGCATGATCTAAACGTTGGGATCTAATGGGAATGCACCATCAAATTTGATTCCCAATAGGGTAAATTCTTTGTTATCACGCTTAATTCGCTAGTTTTAAAAATTGCGTAACATCATCTCAACTCGCGAAAAGATAATGAACGGATCGCTTATTGAAATTTACTGCCTATCGTTTTACTATAATTTTATTTTTTCAGGTAAAAGAAGGGGAGACAATTGCTGGCTCATTTTCGCAACCCGTAACAATATGGTTACGACAGCCCTGGTAGGATCAACTTCTAGAGTTTTCTGTTGTTAATAACCCGTTATAATTAACTTGTAATTAATTAGGTAATATAATATTGTCTTTCTTTGTCTGCCAACTCAAAAAAAACTGGCAAGAAATACATATTTATATTAGCGGTTCAGGTACCTAGACGTTGTCCTACATTCAAAAGAATTACAACCCGATTGTAGCGCAATCAACTGGTTTCAGTTGAGAATCTAACCCATCCGGGGACCACTCGACACACACAGTAAAATCATCAAGCTTAGTGCAGGGATTCAGAAGGAGTTCAGTGACATATACACTAAAAATAGAGTCTTATAAGTGAGCTCAATAATCGAGAAAAAAACTACCCTATTTTTTAAGTTGGACCAAATTACACATACTTTCTAAATTTCATCAAGATCAGTATAGTAGTATTGGAGTTTATCCCGGAAAACGTCTTAATACGAAATTTTTATGTAAGTACATTGAAAAGATTGGTAATTTTGTAATCTATACATATAATAAAACTGTAGAGGTCGAATTTCTGTACAAAAAAAATGATAAAACCGAGTCATGGATGTAAGAAGTGAAATAAAACTAATTTAGATTTTTTCAATTTTTTTGTTTTTCTGTTTGTCTGTCTGGTTGTACCGGCTAATCTCCGAAACGACTGGAATAAATGATTTAAATGAAATTTTGTATGGTGGTGGCTTATATCCCTGGTCAACATATAGCATACTTTTGATCCCGAAAAATTAAAGAGTTCCCGTGGGATAGTTAAAAAACCGCACGACGCGCACGAAGTCGCAGCAGAAGCTAGTATACAATTAAAACGTGTTAACGGCAAGGAATCGAGTGTATTATAGTGAATAAGTTTATGAGACAGTTTGTATTGAGTGGATAAAGGCAGATGAGTCGACCACACAGCTCGCGCGCAGTCACGTTTCCAATGAGATCGGTGCCGCGATGACACCCTTGAAATGTTTTTAATAGCGTGATTTATAGAGCAAATTAAACATTTGACTTGGCGTGAATTCGACGCTGAGTGGATCAGTCACGCACGGGCACTATGCCGGTCAGCGTGCCGGCTGCCTGCTACCCGAGTACAGTCGAGTGCAACAACAGAACTACTGGCTATACTTAAGATTATACATACTTATATGATCTAATCATGAGTGAATCTCCTAGAGTTCCTAGGCGTTATAGTGCTATTTTCTTGTCACAGGATCGATGGCTGAATAGCAGACGAATCCTGAAGTAAAGACTGCGTCTCGGTAAACGCAGTGTAGGACGCCCTCCAGGCCGATAGACCGAAGATCTGCGCAAGGTCGCCGGTAGGTGCTGACTGAAGACAGCGTAGGATTGGGATAGGTAGCGCAAACTTGGGGAGGCTTACGTACAACAGTGCACTGCAACTGACTGACGACGACGCATCTCCTAGACAAGCGTGCGCCATCTTAGAGTGTGAGAACATTTAACATCAAGCGAGGACAGTAGTCATACGCAAACCTATACAAGCGTAATGCCTACCTTATGCCCAGTTCCACGACAACAAGCAAAACGTGGCGAGAGAAGTTGAGAGCGCGAATTTGTAAACACAACATAATATTTTGTTGAATATGCCATACTCGCACTACACAATTCTGTCGCCGGTCTCCTGCTTGCCGATGTGGTGGAAGTGTGTATAATGTAAACGTGACAGTAAAATATATTTATGAAAATAATTGACAAAATAATTTATAAGTAAGTATGATGTGTTCGTGACGTTAAGTCAAATCGCAAGAATAATGCGTGGAATGGAACGCACGATTCGATATAGTTCCTCTTCTGAACTCTTCTCACAATAATTCAGTAATCGATACAATACACGATATTATCCAGATTTTTTATTATTAAAATATTAGTTAGATACCTGAAGAGTACCTCCCGCACGCACACACGCTTATCTTATACTATTTCTAATATGCATATCATAAATGAACGTTTTTAGAATATATCTACTAATATTATAAAGAAGTAAAAATTGTTTGTTCGTCTTGTGAACTATACTGAATTGATTTTAAAAATTCTTTCCCCAGTCGAAATCTAAACTATTCCTGTGTAAAATCTAGGCTATAATTAATTGTGATTAGTGATATTTTTTTAAGCTCAGCGAAGTACGCACGGGAGAGCTTTAGGTGATTCCAGGCCCACGAAGAGTCTTAAATATTATTGGAATACAGGCTGACGACCTATCTGATAGAAAATAACTATCTTCGTCAATTGATATTTGCAACAATAAAGATTGACACCGGATCGCAACTAAATTTTTGTTATGGCGACCTACTTGTACGCATAAGCTACAAGCATATCGATACGGTTTAGTTATATAGAGGATGTTAATGTTATTTAGGTGTATGCTAAGAATAAATTAATTAATAGGTGTTATATGTAATAAGTACAATAACAAAAATAAATTATAAACTTCCACATGTAAGCTCCATTAAGTTTGCAATAGTTTAGTGAGGCAAAGTATAATGCTCTTCAACTAAATCCTAGAAAATGTTCAATAGCTTTCAATAAACAAACTAACAAAAATAGTAAAGCAACGTTTATGCGAGAAGGCTTATACCGAATGGATATAAAGCGCTATGAAGCTCTTTCTGTAATCTATATATATAAATAAATTGCTTTTCGTTAGTCTCGCTAAAACTCGAGTAGGTACGGCTGGACTGATTTGGCTAATTTTGGTTTTGAATTACTTTTGGAAGTCCAGGGAAGGTTTCAAAGGTTAGTAAATATGAAAAAAAAATGCTTGGAATTTATTAAAAACGACAATTTCGCTTTCCCTTAGAAACTATTCCTATCTGTCAAACATTTGAGTTTCGTCCTGTCGTTTAGAAATAAATTAAATTTGAAAGTCGTTCAGAAATCAAATTAAATTTAAAAGTAAAGTTTTTAAAAAAACAATTTTTCGTTTTGAATGTCGAACATTTGATGTTCATCTAGTCGTTCAGAATTCAACGTGTTTTTATTTATTGATTCTGAGGCGGTACGAAGTTTGCCTGGTCAGCTAGTCACTTATATAAATTACTTTATTAAACCTTGTATTAGTGTAAACTACTTACATTCAATTTAAAAATGATTATGAAATAAAGAGTTGCTGGTAGGGAGTTTGTTGGGTTACTTCTTCTCTTTTCACAGTAACTAAAATTCTTTTGGAATCGGTGATAGACTCAGACTTACAATGAGTCATCAGATCAGATTCCATTTGGAAATGAATACATTCATTTTCATGTATATATGAAGTGATTAGCTCTTTTCTGCCTTCCTGTACCTATTCTGTGGACATGAACTACATTAGCAGCGGCAGTGGCAGCTACCGTCCTCTCCAGCTTTTTACCTCGCTTCGCGCGTGTCCGTGAGAACCGATTGCCGCCAGTACCACTTCTAGCTGACATAACGGTTGCATTTCTACAATTCGATCCATAACCACCTTTTGAGAAAGTTACAATTTATACAATTAACAAAAAATTAAGGCCCAAAAAAGCTTTTCCGATTCACGCAGGGCTCAGCCAACCGTGAAAGAGTAAACGACAATTCTCATTTCTTGAAAATCTGCAGTGGTTTATTTATTTACGATATCCGATTTTGTTCGTTGAGCTCATATTTTGCCTCAAATTCATTTATTAAAAAGTAATAATTACTTTCTAAACTAACAGTTCTTACGATACTTGTAATATTTCTTTTCAATATTAAACTTTAAATAATTAATGTAACTATTATTCTATTCTTCCTATAAGCCTTTATTTAATAAGTAGAATACTGAAACCGAAATCACCATCTTCTATAAGGTAAAGTGGATAATGGGTGGTTACGTTACTTCGCTGGATCCTCATTACAATCCGTTATCCGAGATCGATTAGGTTTTCTAAGTGCTCTTTATAGAGGCTCATGGTCTTAGAACACCAAAATTCTACAGTCTAAAGCAGGGGTGTAAACGAACACCAAAACCCAAGGAATTAACCCTACCCCTCCCATGGGAGTTACCCGGCTGAACGTTAGGCATCTAAATAGTGCACACACTGCTTCATGGCGATACCAAACCATTAATGATTTTATTTCTCATGAAAAACCAATTTATTAAACGAGATATTATCGAGAAAGAGGTCGCTAGGTAAAATACATTTTTTAACTCTCGCCAATTTAATTCAAATAGTCTTCTGCTGTTTTATTTTCATATATTGATCCTTTTAACTTGAATGTTAGTGTCATGTGGCCTCACTATAAGCGACCAAACAAATGCAGACGCCCCGCGGTGGCCGGGAGAAGGCAAAGGGACGTAAAGAAGAAAGAACAAGAAGAACTTACCTCGGTACCAGGGGTTTCACACACACCACTATTAACTTTATAATAAATCCTTGAGAATAAAGTGCTGTGAATAAAGTTACTTAAATTATTTGTATTAGCTGTATTGCCTTTATTATTCATATGTTCGAACGATATTAGATGTCAAAATCTTCTGACATAGTTTCTTTGCGCTTTCTTCGTTTAAAAGTTATCCGTTTTCTGGATAGTGAAAAGAGGAGTTCTCCCACTCACAGAGGAACTGTTCCGCGACGCAATGCAGTACGATGTGTCTCATTCTAATAAGAGATCTACGACTAGCAGACTGACCACTATTGTTAAACATGTCAAACAAAGATGGGTGTAGAATAATATTCCATCCCAGCGTAGTATTCTAATGTAGTTCTTAATCACAAACAGTCTTTCAAAGTATTGGAATCATAAGTAGAAAAAAAATTGCTTTATTTTTAACTGTTTAGCTATTTCGTCTGTACTAAAAAATCCAATATGTTTCAAAATTGTCGTCTCTGTCACGGCTTAATGAAGTCAAACTCATATAACAAGTGATCCACTAATATTTGTTATTGAAGTTTTCACCGCAAGTGCCCATTGTGCAAGCGTTCCTCGTTAAAGATTATGCTTATATGCCCCTGCTTTGACGATACAGTATGATGCTTATTTAAACCACGCTTTTATATTTCCACTAGGTAAGTAATATAAACTTTCAATACTTTACTTTCTTGTTGAATTTACTACAATTACAAGGAAACTAAGAGCGCTTTCCTCTAATAGGTCAAAAAAGCCCAAAATGCTCCGTCAGCCGTTCCACATAGCGACCACGGTCATTATGGTCATGGCGTCATTGTTCACACAGCGCTCACAACGACCCATATCAAGGGGTGGGTCGAAGTGGGCGTTGACCACAGAGCATTAATTTTTGTAAACAATTGTACCTACACTACACCAATGTAATTTGGCCTGAATAAAATTATTTTCTTTCTTATTTCTTTCTGTCTAATTCTCTCTATCAATTGTAACGGCCGCATGCTAGTGGAACGGGAAAAATCGCGGTCGTGAACGTGGTCGTAGTGAGTTTTATGTAGAACCTAGCCCTTTTTTTTTTTTTTTTTTTTTTTTTTTTTTTTTTTTTAACAGGGGTTGAGGACCGTAGGCCGCGCGAAAGGGAAATGTCGCTGCCCGTGTGTGGGATTCGCCGGGTTGGGGTGGCACTAGCACCCCACGTTGAGATGTGGGGAACTATTGCCACGCCGCGGTTAGGGATACCCACTAAAACCCCTGAGCAATCACGAGAGTCCTTTGTCCAGGCTGTGAGCTCGCTCGCGCATTCACCACCAGCCTGGACGGACGGTGGCCGGCCCCTTGCGGGCTGGCCTCTCCATTTGGTAGCCGGAGATTTGGGTCTCTCCGGCTTCTCTACCTCACCGCGAGGTGAGAGAGGGCGCGCGGGTCGGCGCGCGTCCCTCCTCTCCGACCTTTGTGTGCGGGCGGGTCCGGTTTCCCCGCCGGTCGCTCGCACGGCCGTAGCCTACGGCGGCTGGAGGTCGTCATGGACGACTCTGGGACGCCGCCGCCGACTCTGACGGGAGGGGAGCGTCGTGGATTGCTCCCTCTCCCGCTCCGCCGTCTCCTTCGCGGACATGACGGTCTCGCAGAAGGAGGCGGCTGCGTTCCACGCGTCGGCGCTCCCAACCATGGCCTTCACCACGGCCGGGAGGGACAAATCCGCCCCGATGGCTGTGACGAGATCACGGCGCTGCTCGTCCCAGGCTGGACACACCTGGAGGGTGTGCAGCGCCGTGTCTTCGTCATCGCCGACGCAATGGTGGCACCCTGACGTCTGTTCGCGCCTTATTTGCCACAGGTACCTCCCGAAGCAACCATGCCCCGAGAGGACCTGCGTCAGGCGAAACGTCAGGGTGCCATGACGCCTCTGCAGCCATTCTGGCATGATTGGCCTTACCGCTTGGATAACGGCGAGGCCTGCGCTGGGGTTCAGAAGGCGGACCGCCCACTCTGCCACCTGGAACTGGCGCAACTCGTCTCTGCGCCCCTCTATCTCGCGGGGGGCAGGTCGGCTAACACTGGCCTCCTTTTCCTTGCGCCACACGTACAAGGAGGCCAGTGTTCTGGACTCCAGGTCCCACGGCAGAGCACCGGCTAGAAGGGAGGCCGCTTCGAAGGATATCGTGCGATATCCTCGGACGGCTCTGACGGCCAGCATACGCTGTGTCTGTCGCAGCGTTGCGACGTTGCGAGCCAACAGGGCGCCCGCCCACACCGGGGCCCCGTAAAGGGCCATAGAACGCACGACTCCCTCGAAGAGTTTTCGGCACGTCACATTTGGCCCCCCGACGTTGGGCAGCAAGCGCGAGAGTGCGCCCGCCGCCCTCTTGAGTCTGGGGGCCATCTGCTGGAAGTGAGCCGAAAAGTCCCATCGGCTGTCTAGAACCAATCCCAGGTACTTCATTGTTGGCTGGACGCCGATGCGGACGCCTCCAACTGTGATGCCGGAACCCGCAGGTGGCTTTCTCCGAGGCCCGTGAAAGACCACGGCCTCGGATTTGTGCAGCGCCACCTCAAGACCCAGCCGCCGGATTCGGTGGACCACCTGTGCAACCCCAGCTGTCGCCAGAATGGCTGCCTCAGGATACGTCCTCCCCCGTGCGACGACCAACGTGTCGTCAGCGTAGCACGTGATGCTTACGCCGCAGAGGAGGACGCCCCGCAACACCCAGTCGTAGCCGATGTTCCACAGGATCGGCCCCAGTACCGATCCCTGTGGAACGCCGCATGACATCTCCTGGCGTCCCCAGCCGTTTTGACCCGGGAAGATGACAGCCCGTTCACTGAGATACGCCCCGACTATGTGGCGGAGGTATGTCGGCACCCCGTGATATCGGAGTGCCTCCCTGATGCAGCTCCAGGGCATGCTGTTAAACGCGTTGGCAATGTCCAAGGACACCGCCATCAGCACTTCGCCGCTAGAGACTGCCTCTTCCGCCTGGCTCTTCACTCGCATTATCGCATCAATTGTGGAGCGCCCCTTGCGGAAACCGAACTGGACATCGGCCAAGTCCGGCCCCTCCATTGACAGGTGCTGGACGAGGCGGTTTGCAATGACTCTCTCGAAGAGCTTGCCCACCTCGTCCAGCAGCACGATGGGCCGGTACGCGGACGGTGATTCCGCGGGGCGCCCCTCCTTTTTGAGCAGGACCAATTTCCCGGTTTTCCACTGCCGGGGGAACCGGCCCTGCTCTAGGCACGAGTTAAAGAGCCCTAGTAGTCGGGGCTCCAGGGCGTCGTGGGACAGAGCCCACGCACGCCCTGGGAGGCCATCTGGACCGGGGGCGGTGTTTTTAGTTCGCAGTCTGAGAACCGCTGCCCCCAGCTCTTCCCGGGTCACGCCGGGCACGTCGCTGCTGCTGTCGTCCGCGCTGGGCTCCCAGTTGGGCGGAACCATAGCGGGTGGCTTGTGCTCGTCTCTCAAGGGGAACAGGACACGGATAATTTCCGTGATCTGTTCCGGGGGGAGACTCTCGGTGAGCGGGGGGGCCCACGGGTGGAGTTTCTTTCGCACCAGCCTGTAGGGTCGCCCCCACGGATCTCGGTCCAGACTCGCTAAGAGCTCCCCCCACGCTGCAGATTTGGCGGTTTTTATCGCCGTCTGCAGCGTCTTTTTCGCAGTGCGATATTCCTCGTAGAGGCGAGCCTCGTCCTCGACGAAGGTCACATCACGGCGATGCCTCTTTTTGTGCCTGACGTACTGGCGTCGCGCAGCCGCACAGTTGCGGTGAAGCTGCGCAATCTCGTCGCTCCACCAGTACGCCTGGCCCTTGGGTCGGTGGCGACATACTCTTGGCATCGCCGCGTCACATACCTCTGTCATTGCCGCCCGCAGACGTTCCGCCTCCTCGTCAACGACGAGGGCGTTACCAGGTGCATCGGTGTTATTCTGCAAGCCCCACTGGCTTACCAGTAGGGCCTCCTGGAACGCCTCTTTGTCCAATTTTTTGATTGCCCAGCGTGGACTGTTCCCAACCGGGGACGTTTGGGCTGGTGGTCGGAAGGTCTGGGTGGAGACGTCGAACCGTATATAGCGATGGTCCGACAACGTCTCTACCCCCTCCAGGACCTTCCAGCCTCGGACCCGGCCCGCGACGGCAGGGCTCGCGAACGATATGTCCACGATGGACCCGCCCTGCCGACGTACACACGTGAGTGCATTGCCCCGGTTGAGAACCAGCAGGCCCGTTTCCAGAGCCCACTCCTCCAACACTTCGCCCCGGGAATCGGTAACTCGGGAACCCCACGCCATTGATTTCGCGTTGAAGTCCCCGAGCACCATAATGGGGCGAGGGAGGACTCGTGCAGCGAACGTGCCCAGCTCGGCCAGGAACGCCTCGAATTCAGCGAGTGCGCGATTGGGGGAGAAGTATACCCCCACGACCATGCACTCGCCAACGCTGGCCGCGACGTAGCCCATCCCCCGCGTGATGTTGGCGAGGGGCGGGGAGCCTGCAGCAACTCTACTTGTTAGGGCCACCAAGCCGCTCTGGTCACCCGCCCAATCGTTGCGGTCGGGGACCCGATACGGCTCGGCAATCACGGCCACGTGAATGTTCCACTGCACCAGGACCTGGAACAAGAGATCCTGGGCCCCAGCACAGTGGTTTAAATTTGTCTGGAGGAAACGAATGATGGCCATTAATTATGGAGTTCATTCGTCTCCTCCGTTGTTTGTGGCTGCGAGGGAGCATTCTTCACTGCCCCTCTCATCTGCCCCTTCTTGTTTCGGCTGGCACAAGCCCTGCCACCGAGCTGGTGGTTGGGCTTCTTGCCGGCCGCTTCGCACCGAACACAATGCGGTTTGGCAGAGCAGTCGCCCGCCCTGTGGCCTTCTTGTCCGCATCGGAAGCACAGACTAGACCGATCGGCCTCGGTCTTGCAATTTGCTGCGACGTGGCCGTCTCCGAAGCACCGGAAGCATCTTTTTGTGATCTCGGGGAGGAGCTTAAGATGGGCCGAGGTCCATCCGACCAGCAGCCTGTGCCCCAGCAGTTTGTTAACGCATGCCACAGGGCAGGTCACAACGGTGGATCCCATGCCGTCGAATCCCAGCCGGATTGGTGTGCATTTCACCTGCTCGACCGGGCATTCTCCGACACGGGCAGCAGCAGCCGCCAGCTCTTCGGTGGTGACGGAGTCATCAAGCTCCGAGACACGAAGCCGCGCGCACTTTGTCGGTCTGGAGACGCAGATGTCCTCTGTTTTGAGGGATTCTTTGATTTTTTGGGCCAGGGAATCCGCCTTCCCACTGCTTGTTGCGCCTGGGATCTCCAGAATGCGCGCGCCCGTCGCTGCGCGCCGGAAACGGATAGATGTGATGCCGAGGTCCGGAAGGTTAATCCTTTGCTTGGCCTCGGCTAGCACACTGGCGTAGGTGATACCACGTTTTTCCGCCTCCGGCTGAAGCTTGATGACCACAACTTGTGAGTGTGGCTGCTTTAGTTTGGGCTGTGTGGTGGCAGGTTTACCCTTTGCCAATTTCTGGTGTGGTTGGGTGGTCCGTTTGGGGCCGCCCTTTACCGCCTTTTTCTTGCCCTTGCTCTTTTTCTTTTTCTCCACTACGGTCCAACCCTCTTCTTGTGTAGCAGAGGGCTGTGGTGTAGAGAGTTGTGGGGTGACGGATTGCAGTGTGGGAGGGGCAGGGGCAACTATTTTTCCGGAAGAGGATACGGGCTTCTTTGCCCGGGTCGTTTTTTTAGGTTTGGGGCCTTGCGAAGATGAGTTGGTAGAAGGCTGAACCGCTGGGAGATGGGTCGCAGGAAGACGGGTCGCAGGACGCTGGGTCGCTGGGAAAGGCAACGGGGGCAACTCAGCGTTATCTTCCATCTCTATGCGAGGCGGTGCGGTGACATTGGAGCCAGCCGGGGACCTAATTTCGGCGATTAGGGTTTGTAACCAGGCTGGCGGCCGGTCTTCAGAAGAACTGGAGTTGGCAGGAAGTGTAGGTATGGAAGGGCGGGAGAGTCGAGCCTCAGCGAGCTCTATTCTCATTTTAGCGACCTCGTTACTGAGGTCGCGGGTCTCAGATTCCAGGCGCTTGTTGTGCGCCCGAAGTCTGGTAATCTCATCATCAGTGGTGCGATTGAGGAATTCTTCGGCGATTTCCTCAATTGCAGCCACTGCTTTTTTTAACTTGTTGACACAGGTGCCCTTCAATCCCTTGGATACCTTGGCGACTTCGGAGATGTCTGCCAAGGCACCCGTGATGTGAGATTGAAGATCCTGTGCCGTGTCGCGGCGAACGTTCAATGTTTTTTCTTTAGCAAGAGGTGAGAAGGCGACCCTGGCCAGCCTTCGAGTCTCCAATTCCGCCTCCCGCTGAGCGCGCAGTTCTTCCTGCTCGCGCTCCGCTTCCTTTTGCGCCTTCTTTGCAGCACACAGGCCGACGTATTGGCCCGTGGTAGGCGGTTCAGCACGGCTCTTATTTGTAGGGGTGCCCAATACCTCCTCAGGAACCTCGTCAGGGGTGGTGGCCTCCTCATTCGTCTTCGGAGATGGGGAGTGAGAACCACTTGCCCATAGTCGGCCAGTCTCGGGCGAGGGGCTTCGACGAGACTCTGCCTGTGAGGTAGCCCTGGCGAAGGTCTCAATCTGCGCGTTAAGCGCGGGGACTGTCAAGTCGGTGGGTGGCTCAGGATTGGATCGATGCGATCGTAGCGATCTCATCGATCCCAGTGACGAGCAGGATGCCACGGAGGTGGACCGGGAGCGGTCCCCCTTCTTCGTTGTACTACCCATAATAGGTTATTACGGCGGAAAGAAGAGTAAAACTATTATAGGAGGCATAAGTACGGGGGAGATTTTAGGAGACCTATCGAAAACGACTAATACGACAATTTTAGACCTATGCGGAGCCTTTTAGAGGCAGAACAGCGCAGGGAACCCTAAAAACGAAGTATTAAACAAAGACGTCTAGAACTACTTTAACCTACCTTAAGTATAATGGTCAATGTTCACTGTACAATAAAGTAGTAGATATTTACAAATTACTTATTTAAAATTTACTATCATTATACATATATTCTAGGGTAATCTATTTCTTTATATTTTAAAATAAACTTAGTCGATTTGCACTAAAGTCCAAAGAGAGCCGCGAGAGTTCTGTGGCAGAATCCTGCAAGGGCTGCGTTGCTCGCTGGTCAGGCTGGAGCTGCGTGACTCGCGGGTTTTACAGGTCCTCCTCTGATTGTCTTGGGAGGCGCATCTGGGTATTTTGTGTTAGTAGGGATGCAGCCCTGTGTGTAATGCACCCCTACATTAGAATCGTGAAAGTTAATAAAAAAAAAAGGGTCGGCCGGCGGTCAACCATCGGTGCTGTGTCAAGTGTTATGCACATGTGTGTATTGATGGCATTCCAGATATGACAACGCAACGGGACCACTTGTGCCCGCTGTTTTGTACCGCACTTGCGAAACCTCTGACACTAAGTTTTTTGTGACATTAACTTTTTTTTTGTTCACTTCACTGTCGGGCTTTAGGAATTTACAATAAACTTTAAACTTTAATTTTGTTTTTTTTTTGCGACTGTCCTGAGCTCATAAGTTGAGTTACACTATGATATCCATAATGGATAAACGAGCGGCACACGTGCGCCGCTCGTGACGACTCGTTTGCAACTCCATGTAGAACCTAGCCCAAGTTAACATAGTGTAGACAATTGCACAGCAAAACATAAAAAAGTAGTAGTCAAAGCACCTAATACGTAATGAATAGCATGTGTGCAACCTGACAACGTATTTGTTATTGAATTGCAGTACAAACTCAAACCATTTACGGACATGGATGTGACATTTAATAGATTTATTTACCAATAAAATATTATTTGAAAGAATATATTCTCTTCGTTTATTTATACAATATTAAAATAATCTATCAAAAGTACTCGTTCATTTAAATTGAACTTTATAATTTTAAGCATGCTGTATATCTGGATGACTAAAGCTTTAGCCAACAAGAGTTTGAACGTATTATGTATCCATCACCTGAGGTATAGTTACTTTTGTTTACTTTTCAACTACAATCAAGTATTAAAAAACATATTCTAAAATAAATTTACCTACATTCATTCGGCTATAATCGTTCCTATTTATCTGTATATAAATAGGCAAAATCATCAAAAAATATCAAAAGAGTTTTTAACATTTCGTGAAATTTATAAAAGTTATTATTGTTTTGACGTGACAGCGCCATGCTGGTGATGCTAGCAAGCACCATCATCTTCATTAGAATAGCACTTAAGGCCAACTCAGCCGGTGTGATACAACACCCTCTCGCCGAGAGGTATGTGGGACTCCCGACGGCCGGCTCTGCACACTCTTCCGAGTAAGGAGTTGTAAGAAGAAGTCAGCTGGATTACCCACTAAACCTACCACCGTTCCGTCGCGTTTTTGTAAGGCACCATAGGATGCACCGTAGATATTGTCCCTCGAATTCTCTCATACGGGGTGCCCCAGGGACCAGGGAACCCAGCGTTCTAGGTGTAAATCGCCGTGGGGGTCCCCTGACCTCGATCCAGCCCCACGAAGTCTCGGGGAGGAAGTGAGCATAGCGACGTTTCAAGCGCCCCGGTCGCCGTCTGCGTCGGAAGCCCTCATACTCGTCCTCCTCCCGCTGTCTTTCAGCCGCCTCCTTCTGGGAGATAAAATCTTCCCAGAAGGAAGCGAATGGTAGCCATTCTCCCTCGCTACGCAGCATCTTGCCCACGACGCTGCGCAGAAAGAGATTCCGCCCTATTGCGAACGTCAACTTTTGGGCCGGGCCTCTGGGGTCCCCAGGCTAGGCACTCCCTGCAGTGTATGGAGTCGTGACAGGTCAGAGTTGACTCCCGCCCCCTATCTGGTACAGATATCCTATCTCATCTACCAAACCTATCCCATCCTAAAGTCTGGCAACGCGGTGACATCGCCCCTAGTGTTGGGCCGTCCGTCTGTTTAAACTCTTCCAGAAGAAAAGTGATTTTCAGCGGTCAGCAATCCAAAATCTTACTTTTTCTATTTTGAATACTTAGTAGTTTAGTGGGTATTATTAAAAACATTAATATTTAAGCAAATATAGAATGGGTATGTCCCTATGAATACCTAAATGCGACTACAGGGCATACGTTTACCTTTGATCATGATGACTTCTCATAAAGCACTGCGGGTTCTCATGGTTCGCATAATACACAATATAAAATGAATTTACTGCACTTTGTTGTAGGTCTGCTCACATGAACATGTTGGCTTCGTGGTCATACAATATTATTTAAAAAAAAATACTTATTCATACATATATCATTGCACAAGAATAGCTCTCTTGACATTATAAGTGCCTATTTAATTGAAAATTATTTTAAAACTTCATGTCTAGTTAACACAGACTAGATACACTGTGGCGTGAAGAATAGCATGAAGAATCGTGATGAATAACATGAGTCTTTATTTGTATAAATACTACAGGTACTAATTATAGGTATATGAGATAGTAAAAAAGTTAAATGCAAAATTAAATGACGCATAGTTTTCATGTTTAAACAGTACCTAGGCATATTTAATTAAAATAATAAAAAGCTCAAGTATCAAAAATATATGTTTACATTGATACCACAGTTGATTGACCCAAGAAGAATAATTATAATGACCAACCATTAGCTAATTTTTAGTCCCGCCCCTAGACTCAAGACAACAGAAAGCAAAGAATAAAATAATCTATTAATGACACTAAAATGTAAATGTAAAACTCGGTGACAACAAAGTCAATTTTTCATTGATAACCCCAAAAGGTGTTCAGACTCGCTAGCGTAAGGGATTGAGGGTAAACGGCACTTAATATAACCATTTCTCTATATTAATTACCAAAACAGCCCCCTAGCCTTAGGCTTTCGAATATAAATAACAAAAAATGACGTACGTACCCCAACGACCGTCACGGGGTCTGATTCAACCGATTACATTAACATCCCCTTCAAGAGAATAATCGAGTGTAAGGGAGTCAATTTATCACAGCTTTAAAACGTAACATCCCATATTACCTGGGTAAAATCCATAAAATGTTTCATAAATATCGAATATCACCTGCCCGTTTTGCATAGCGGACGAGAGAAGCTCCGTTAGCTTATTTAACTTGCAATAAACATATTTTTATTTATCCTGGCCTTTATATGCTAATTACATGTAAGTTGATATGAAAAATTCATTTGCATATAAGAAACCTACTTTGAATTAATAGTCTTGATGTTATAAACGTAGCCCCAAGAAAATTCACTGTAGTCTTAAAAAAGTGGCTGATTAGGATTATTTCTATACTGTAGATGAATTTCTTAAAAAAAGTGCTTGTCGTTATTATCTATATAGAAAATCTTAGTGATCTATTTGTTATTTTTTCTCTTGACATTAGTAATAATTGCAAATATATTACCAAAAATTGACCTTTGATTTTTAATTAGAATACGTGATTTAATTTTAATTTTTAATTCATTTTGCACACCACTTTGTGGTAGAATGTACTGTGTATCTACAATTGTATAACACCTGTATAAACTACATTCTTGCAAATAAAGATATTGAATGATTGATACGTTTATTGTTTTTATAAAAATAATCGGCCAGTTGAGTACCTATCTATTGCCGTACAACGGATTGGTAGTGGGACCTACGCTTAATACCGAACATGAGACACTTTTTAACTTGATTTAGAAACTATAAACGAAAAGGTTTAGGTGTCTATCAAAAAATCCGCATATCTGAAAACTTAATACTAAGGAATTCCTACTTAAGGAATTTTCTTCAAACCAATTTTCAATGAGCGTTTTAATAATAAAGCTTGTATATGTATACTGTAGAATATTTAAAAAAAAATGCAAAACGTAGAGAAAAAAACATTGTTACAATTTTGGAAGCGAATTGGATTGTGGTTAAATTATATATCTACTGCCTATTTGGAAATTATCCCTATGCTAAAGGTTAACGGTCTTATTCATATTGAGTTAGAGTAAATTTGAAAGCTTCTTTAAGAACAATAAAACGCTTCCACTCTTACTTTAACACAATATCAATAAGATCGTAAGATTAGTTTTATTAATCTTCGTATGATGAGTGTACAAACAAACTAATATTGTTATAGCTGTTGTGAGCTACATCGCTAGTTATCTCACCAGGAATAGTAACATATAGGCTATATATTATATATATTATCATTTTCTTTCATGTAGTAGTCCAATTATTGTTAGTTGCCACTAGTCAATTAAAATAGTAGGGCACGATTTTTAAGACCCTATTCCATCTCCAGGTTAAAACCTATTTAAGACATCCCACACAGTTGTCTATCTATATAAGTATTTAAATCATTTTAAACTCCTAACTTTTACTTATTTCTCGACGTCTTTCTTTACTTTGTGTCATTTCATCCTTATAAACAGAAGTTTCTCAGAAGACATAAACATGCTGCATTAATGTGGTAATTTTATTAGAACTCCCCTTTTGGTAAAATGGCAAGAACAATAAGAAAAATCTATGCAGTGTTTGCAATGCAATGTTTAAAATCTATGCAGAATAAAAACATTTATTAATAAAATTAAATAAATTATAGGTATATTATATAGACACCTACCTACCTATTAACTAAAATGGCAGGACATATAAGGAATAAAAAGCACACAATTATTTCACAGTTTTATTTAGCAGTAACGATAATAGTGAACGAAGTAAACAATATTATATTTAACTTTATGAATTTAACTAAAATTATCAATAACTTAATTTAGTAGGTACTCTAATTGATCCGGTCATGCTAGACGAACTAATAGCTGCAATTATAGGTATTCTAAAGGGAGGTAAAGATTTTTACCGTAATTTTCAATAATTTTATGGTGATTATAATGAAGATTTATAAAGTGTTTCAATAAAAAATGTAATTGTGGTTCTAGGAATGGCATAGAGTTCGCTCTTACAAAATCCAAAATTTGTTTATCAGAAGAAAATATTCCCATAGACATTCTATTTAAAACTTCACGTTCATTTTGTGCTTTATGGTCACTTTGTAATATATTGTCGATGGTAAACGATGATTTCGAAAATTCCACATCAATTTTGTTGCTCTCCGGTAGAAAACATTGGAATTCTTTTAAGAATTCACTTTCGGAAACTAAATTATTGATTTTTCCAAATGAAGACATGTTAGTCGTACTTTCTTTAGCTTTACGAAGCTTGAATCTCTTACGTCTCCGAAGCAGTGATCCGTTTTCAAACATATCAAACGCTTGAGGGTGTAATGTCCAGTAGGCACCTTTACCGGGCTGGTCCGGCCGACGGGGTAGCTTCACAAAACAGTCGTTAAAAGACAGATTATGCCGTAAAGAGTTCTGCCAGCGCTGCGTATTCCGTCGGTAATACGGGAATCTGTCTGTTATGAACTTATAGATCTCAGAGAGAGGTAACATACGCTCCGGCGAGCTCCATATCGCCATAGCGGTTAACGCTATGTAAGAGAAGGGTGGTTTCTGGATGTTACGGTAACCGCACTCAGGTATAGACATGTCGGTATGTCGCGAGATGTCGGATAAACGCGACATGTCAGTGGCGGGTACTGATGAGCCGTCGCGGCGTGCGCGAGCTTTCCGCGGATATGAGGCGTGGCAGGCCAAAGGCCCGCCTCTCCCTCCCCGTCCCGCCACCGCCTCCTCTCCCCCGTCCCCCTGTCGCCGCCTCTCCCCCGGCCCTCGTTGCCGCCAGATATGATAACAAGAATGCCACTCGTCGAGCAACCGCATCTCCCTCTGGTGCTATCATTACCGGCATGATTGACTGCGCACTTATCGGCTGTTGGTTTACTACCTACGTATTATTGCGCATGTACCGGTCTTGTGAGATTTATATACTAGTGTCTTGCACTGGTTATACACTCTACAACTTTCGTTAATCATTATTTTCAACACTGTGCATATTCTCAACTGTTTCAATAATTACTTATCTAGGTTGATTTTGATTAAAAAATACGAATATATACCTATCGATTATTGTAATTTAAGTACGAGACAAATAATCTTTAGTCTAGTAAAAAACCTAACTGTAAATGTGACGCCTGAGTTATATGTTTTCTGGCTTTATAACATTCACTCATGTTAGGTTCATTGTTTTTGTTCATATACCTCGATTCATATTTTTTTATTACTCGAGGTATGAGGCAGATTTTTTTTGTACGGCATTTGGTCTAAAAATTTGCCCGGCTTGATGGCTACTACCCCTAGTCTAGAGTATACCCATAACAATCTTGAATTGTACTCCGGCATTACTGGCCAGGTCCCAGTCCCCCCTCAGAGTGGCAACACATTGGTAGTAATGTTCGGTGTTACTAATGTCCACTACACTTAATAATACACTATATATTACCGCTTTTCATCAGGTGAGCCGTTTGCCTGTCTGCTGAACTCGTACAATAAAATAAATACATATATGTATATAAAAATGTTAAAAAGTGGTAGAAAACTAACGTCATCTATGTCTTTAGTTATGTAAGATTAAAAGCTTTTCAAAGTTAACAGATCTTAATGGCGGGAGATTATAATTCCTAATAAGGTAATTATTTTCTTACATAGTCTTTTAATCTATGGTTTTAGATGAACATGAATAAAGTTTTTCATGGAACTCTTTGACCTCTGATGTTTTCAATAGGTACTTTTCTGTACATTTTATTCATTCAAACAAATTATTCATTATTTACCTGGATCTTTTAAATTCATAAGGTTCAAAAACAAAACATCGTATTTTATAACAAATGTTTCTTTATTTCTCTTATAATATAACTTTTATATAATACATAAATATCCACTCGACAAAAGTCAAGAGGCTTTAAAAAGTAAATCTTGGGAAAGGTATACAAATTATGGAATAAAATAAGTGATGATTGACTACATGAGTGTGAAATTATTATGCGATTTCACAACTTCGATGTTAGCTCGGGAACTGCCTTGAACAGATCGGCAACCAACCCATAGTCTGTAACCTGAAAAAAGAACTAACTTAATACACTTAACTTGGAATAAGAAGAACTCCTGTCATTGTATCTTTGTGTTTATTAATATTCTTTATTGGCATTTAACAATGATGACATCTAATTTGTCGTGTCTAATCGTGTCTTTAAGAAGGAAAAGTCGTGGTAGCGTAATGGCTCGCGCACGCGTCTCAAACTCGAAGGGCGCGGGTTCGATCCTGGCCGGAACACATGCACCACTTAGTCAGTTTTATGACTTAATGTGCATATTGTTACGATTACCACGTGCTAACAACGGTGAAAAGGAAAACATCGTGATGCAACTTGCACATCGAGATAACCGATGTGGCAAACCTGCCAACCCGCCTTGGACAAGCGTGGCGGGTATACTGTCCGTTTCCCCTATAATGGGAGGCCCGAGCCTAGCAGTGGGGCGTTTATGGCCTAATATTATTAGATATATCTTAATAAGAAGGAAAAAGGAAGAATAATAAATATTAATTTTGTGTCATAATTTTATCGGCAAAATCTTAATTCTTATAAAGTCATTGCAGCTTTGTGATTAATGCTCTCGAGTATAAAAATTCGTGTTTCAAATGACGTGAGGTCGAATGCTGGCCTGAAAGCATGCCTAACTACTAACGCGATACCTCTGATCTAATGTTTATTATTATAATTACTTACTTTTAGATAGTTTTAGGTAAATCATACCTACTAGACTTTTCGTCAAATAATTTACTAGCAAATAAACACTTTGAAAATATAGAATAAAAACAGCGAAAAATTATTCTATAACACTGAAAAGAATATTAAAAAATAACAAAATATTCTTTCTCACATTACTTTATAACATATTATTTATTCCTAGTAGTCCTCCCTACCTTAAGGAACGTTTTGATTATTTTTTAATGATTCGCACCACCTACATCGCCAGATTAGATTAAGTTATTCCTTAAGTTAGGTTGCCTGGAAGAGATTGCTTTCAGCGATAAGGCCGCCTTTTGTTTCTACCTAGACAATATTGTAATTGTATATTTTGAAATTGTATATTTGGTGAGCAATAAAGTGTTATCTATCTATCTAAAATATAAAGAAAGTGATCCGACAAGATAAATAGTCGGAACGGACGCAATTCATAAAAATAATATTTTTGTATTTAGCTACAATAATTAGGATTTTGTATATCTTTCAAGACCACGGGCCATAAAAATGAGCCGGACTTTTGGAGGGCTTGCGTGGGGCCATGGGAAGGCCAACACGTAGAGGCCCCATCACAAATTATACAAACACCATATAATAATGCATCCAAGGACAAGCCCCGGCTAGTGTAGGACTATTTTAGGAAATGAGGACAAAAAGTACCGGGCTATTAGTGAACTGCTAGTGGTAACAGGGGTCTGGGAATATGGGGACTATGGCATCGCAATGTTGGGGTCACATGGAAAAATGAGCATATCTAATAATAATGGTCTTATCTGACTTATCGTTTATAAACATACATCAATTTGTATATCGAGATATTACATTATTCTCACCAGCCATGATAATAAACCTCAGCAATAAATTCGAAGGAACAAACTTGTCAAAAGCTTAAAATCAATATCTTTGGTATTTGGTCTCTGCCTACACTTATACGAAATATACGAAATACGTAAAGTTTTAATTCCAGTAGAGTCAAAATTAAATATTATTATGGATATATTGAATGTAATCACAGTTTCGCAAAGCAATAATAATGTTATTAATTTGTTATGAACATTTTATCGACGAGTCAAGAAGTTCAATGTTAAGTTTTTTCAATCGACTTCAACGCCGTTAATAATATTTCTATTGCAAAATCTTCATTAATTTAGATTAATGAAACTACTAATATCAATAATTTTGTTTTATTGTTATAATTCATTTAAATAAGTTGATTTTAGTGATATTAGCGTATTTAAATGCAATTTACATTTGGACGTAGTTACGCAAAAAGGATCCAACCCACAAAATGTTACTTTTGAATTATTAAAGATTAAAAATTTAGATGGATTTCCGGATTGATGTACTTGTTTGTGGCTATTGGTTCTTAGGAAAATATAAGCGTAAATGTATCATTTTTTATACAAATAAGTTTAACTGCATCAATGCGGAAATACAGCTAAAACTTTAATCTTTAATCATTCAAAAGTAATATTTTGTTTTTGGATCCTTTTTGCGTAACTACGTCCATTTATATGTAAACTAGCTTACCCGCCCAGTTTGGCTCGATTACTTTTTTACACGCTTTTTATTAGCTTCACTTGTATGTCAGTCAGTACGTCAGTATGTCAGTAACCGACCCCTTTGAGCTCGATTTTGTCCTACTTTGAACGATCAGATTTAATTCATACTTTGCACACCTGTCAAAGGTCGATGACAATGCAATAATATAGTATCATGGAGCTGATCTGATGATGGAGTGGGAAGGTGGCCATAGGAACTCCTGTACTAAACAAGATAGACCCTTCGTGTTTGGGCCCGTATGTTTATATCGCGTGACAATGCAATAATATGGTACCATGGAGCTGATCTGATGATGGAGACGGAAGGTGGCCATAGGAACTCCTGTACTAAACAAGATAGACCCTTCGTGTTTGGGCCCGTATGTTTATATCGCGTGACAATGCAATAATATGGTACCATGGAGCTGATCTGATGATGGAGTCGGAAGGTGGCCATAGGAACTCCTGTACTAAACAAGATAGACCCTTCGTGTTTGGGCCCGTATGTTTATATCGCGTGACAATGCAATAATATGGTACCATGGAGCTGATCTGATGATGGAGTCGGAAGGTGGCCATAGGAACTCCTGTACTAAACAAGATAGACCCTTCGTGTTTGGGCCCGTATGTTTATATCGCGTGACAATGCAATAATATGGTACCATGGAGCTGATCTGATGATGGAGTCGGAAGGTGGCCATAGGAACTCCTGTACTAAACAAGATAGACCCTTCGTGTTTGGGCCCGTATGTTTATATCGCGTGACAATGCAATAATATGGTACCATGGACCTGATCTGATGATGGAGTCGGAAGGTGGCCATAGGAACTCCTGTACTAAACAAGATAGACCCGTCGTGTTTGGGCTCGTATGTTTATATCGCGTCAAAATGCAATAATATGGTACAATGGAGCTGATCTGATGATGGAGTCGGAAGGTGGCCATAGGAACTCCTGTACTAAACAAGATAGACCCTTCGTGTTTGGGCTCGTATGTTTATATCGCGTGACAATGCAATAATATGGTACCATGGAGCTGATCTGATGATGGAGTCGGAAGGTGGCCATAGGAACTCCTGTACTAAACAAGATAGACCCGTCGTGTTTGGGCTCGTTTTACTTGTCTTGGCTAGCACTCTGCTGCTACATGATATGCAGGATCTCAAAAGCTTGTATTTAAAAACATTTAAACAAAAATCAACTAAAAAATGAAAAATAAATAATAGTTTAAAAAAACTAAAAAAAACACGCTTTTATAAAAAATCCAACTAAAAAAACAAAAAATAAAATTTAATATAATATAAAAAAGCGTGGGGTGTATTCAAAGCGCTTTTTAAGATATTATATTATTAATTGAATACACCCCACGCTTTTTTATATTATATTAAATTTTATTTTTTGTTTTTTTAGTTGGATTTTTTATAAAAGCGTGTTTTTTTTAGTTTTTTTAAACTATTATTTATTAATAAGGAGATATTCATTTGCCTATCTGAATAGATACCACCCCTGGTTTAAAGCATGCCACCATAAAACATCGCGTTGTATTCCGGCAGCAGTATCCAGGAAGCCCAAAGCGGCCTCTTTTGGAGAATCGCTTAGTGAATTTGACACGTATATAGATTATTTAGAAGGTGTGTGCAAATAAAAAAAAAGTGTAACGTTCCACTTTATTTTGATACGTGTCATATTCGTAATCCGAATCTGCAAAAGCAGCCGCTTTAGGCCACCAAGTTTCAGTGACTTTAGAGGCCTACCCTACCCTGGTGGTGCAAACTTTCGTAAACGACGGTAACCACTTTCCATCAGGTGGGCCGTCTGCTTATGTCTGATTCAGAAATTTAAAAAAAATTATCGATGTCAATATAACTTTTAATAATTATCATGTTATATTATTTAAATATTTGCTCGATTTCCTATTCACAAATTATTATATCAAAACAATCAAGTTTTACAAAAATTTATGTGTAAAACAAGTACCTATGTTATTAACAATAATTTCAAATATAAATAAAATATTTAATAATGTCCACTAACAATAATTCCTAAGCTTTAAAAATGATTTAAACTTTTCAAGTGACCAAATACATATCAACTCGGTACCATAATCGGTATGAAATATGAATGATTAGTAAACATGAATTACCTGGAAGATGGGCGCTTCGGGATCTTTGTTGATGGCTACAATGGTCTTGGAGTCCTTCATACCAGCCAAGTGCTGAATGGCTCCACTGATGCCGACGGCAATGTAGAGATCCTGCCGGGAAACATTTACTTTTTATCATCAGTAACTTTACAGATAGATAGATATTTTTTTATGGCCAAATATAAACAAACAGAAGTAGAAAAGGGTAAGAGAGTAGGCGGCCTTATATCGCTAAGAAGCGATCTCTTTCAGGCAACCCTTGACAGGGATTGATAGTTATGTACATTTATCATAGTAATTTCAAATTGTTAAATTAAATACTTTGTCAACCATAGTATAATATCAATTTGCCCGCGACTTCGTACACGCTGGAATTGAAATTCCCGCGGGATTACCGGAACAGTTTTGCAGCTTTAAAAAAACGCCATCGTTTTAGTGGAAACTGTGTCGGACTAAGCTAATTTTTATGCACCCGAACAACTTCAAACCGGTCCCGCGTAAATTCCCACGCGTTTCCCGGGATAAAAATATCACACATTTTATTACATTACATTTGCCATCGAACAATAAAAAATCACATTGGATCGATTTTTTAAATCTGGCCATTTTAAATCACTCCCAGAAAATTTCCCGCGGGGTTCACAGGGTAAAAAGTAGCGAGTTAAGTCTAATAATTAGCTGTCGAACAGCGAAAACCGCATCGATATCAACCCAGTAGTTTTTACGTGAATCCTGAACAAACAGACAAAACGACAAACAGACAAAAGATCTAAGTTTATATAGTCTAGGTATACCAGTTGGTTTTTTTAAAATACCTTCAATGTACAAACACGGCATGTTTAGAATGTTATTATAATATTATAGATAGATATCTAAAATACCGAAATGGTTTAACTAAGATGTTCAAACCTACGCAAGATGCGCTTTAAACTGGCACGAAAACGTGTTTTTTTTAATACTTTTACTTATATTGCATCAGCCAGTCCAGTGTTAATAATAGAGGGCAGAGATTACTCTGCAAAGAAGCGCCATGCCAGCGTTGTAATACTTACGGGAGCAACGATCTTGCCAGTCTGGCCGATTTGCAGGTCGTTGGCGACGAAGCCCGCGTCGACGGCTGCGCGAGAGGCGCCCACCGCCGCGTTCAACTTGTCCGCTAGATCGTACAACAGCTTGAAGTTATCGCCTGACTTCAAACCGCGACCTATAATTGGGTATTTATACATTTTACGCAATGTAAATGAAAAGGAACACAGCGACAGAGAGAGCAAATTTCAAGATAATATTTATAATTTTAATTACTGCCAGAATTACGATGTCATAACACAGTTCAGCAATACAAAATTGAGAAGGCTGTGGTGTTTTGTAGAGGAGATATAAAGGATAAAAGAGGAGGTAAAAAGAATCCCTATTTGACTCTAAAGTACTTAACTTATTAAAGCATAAATTTTAAAAATATTACTTCCTAAACTTTGTGTGGTCTTTAATGAATTTGAATTTATTTTACATTATTTACTATACTATACTAATAATATCTAAATAATATATACACACACTTTAATCTACAAAACATAAAAACTACAAATAGTAGTTCTCTAAACTAGAGAAATAAATTAAAATAAATTTAATTAAGATCATAAGAGTAGTAGATAGGATGGATTTTCACTCGCTATGATCTTCACATAAATATCTATCATATCTTTTGCTTCATCTACATTCATTAATGTCTCCTTACATACAAATTGATTATAGGTGTTTTTTACCTTCTTATTAAAATATTAAATTATACACTGCAAAGGCCATAAAGAGGAGCAAACAAACAGATACTACAAAGAATCACATTTAAAATTAAATACAAAAATAAATATGATGGTGGATCTAAAGATCAATACAATAAAGAAACAACACAGACTTACCACCTGACACAATATTCTTAGCACTAGTTAATTCTGGACGATCAGATTTCGAGAGTTCCTGTTTCACAAATTCCACCAGATCACTTTTGTAGTCGCCTGCAGGTGCCTTTTCTACTGCTGCAGAGCCACCTTCCAGAGGCTCCGGAGGGAATGCTGTACTACGCACAGTTATCACCTTGATTGAATCTTTAGCCTCCAAAGTTAAGATGGCATTACCTATAAAAAAAATTGATATTTCAGACTTGTAATTCATATACATACTATATTTTATTCTACTCTACTTGCATTCTGGGTTTAATTTTCAGCTAGGTTTTTTTAAACTTTCTGTTATGTACTCTAAACTGGGTGTTTGGGATTGTACTTAGCATTTATTATTTAGACATTTTTTGTCAGTGTTGACCAAAAAAAAATGGTGTCGGGTGAGTGTGAACAGCTTCATATAAAATGTTCTGCCACTAGAGCAACTTATTTTTTGTCGGGCCTGACACCCAACAAGTGTGACTGTGCGGTGAGAACATACAATGAATGAAATATCTGTTCTTTAAAGGTAATAGAAATCAGACATTGAATTGAAATAATTACCTGCATAAATAGTTCTAACAAATGTATTGGCATCCTTAACCCCAATGATATCAGTGATTGGTGACACATCCAGCTTGGCAGCCACTCTTGGCAATACTGCCTTTCCAAATGCAGTAGCTGGGGCTAGGATATGTGTAAAATTGAATTGTTTCTGCGTTGCTATTATAAGAGGTGTTAAGGTCTCGGCTGTGAAGCCTTTAAAAACATCACTTTCTGCCACCAAAATCTTTGAAACACCACTTGCTTTTGCTACCTTTTCTGCAGCCTGTAACATATAAAGATTAGAAATATCTGAGATTCTTCTCACTCAAAGGAATTGTGCCCAATAAAAAAAAAATATTTTTTTATCTTAAAATATTTTCAAAACATTGAACTGTCTGGATTATTTCATATACATAATTTACTATGAAGATCTGTAAGGCTCATTTTAAGTATATAAAGAAAATCAACATTGAAACTAAGTTTTAATTTTAAGAGGCAGATTTAAAATTAAACAATTCTCATTTCAGCAAAACCCTGAGATTTGTAGAATCTGCACAGGCAACAAATATTTTTGATATGACAATTGTACCAAAACTTAAGTAAGTCCAGAATGTCCAACAGAAATTCAGAACTCCCAATAAAATGCAAATTAATGTTAAGACCAGTGAGAGATGCACTTCCGTAATTATTTATGGTATAATATATTGTGTTGTGTGTAACCTTAGAATACTTACAGGACCACATTTTGTGCCAGCTACAAGAACTGATACATCACCACCAATCTTCTTGGCAGCACTCAGGGCATTTTGCGTGGCAGGTGACAGAACTTCATTATTGTGTTCTGCTACCACTAGAGTACTTTGCAACCTTCGTAACTGAAATAATAGTTCGTAAGAAGCAAACACTTAGAAATATCCAAATGTGAAATAAGTTTCAATGCAGTAAGTATACTACTGGTATATTTGTTTCCAATATTTAATAAATTCGTTTTTATTAATTTAAGTACCAAAGTAAAAGCTGAAGGAAGCAATTACTAAATTGTCATTGTTATCAGACTTATCAAATCAATCCAGTGAGCACATCTGAGTACACCAAAATTATATTTAACTTACTTGGGCAGACAAAAACAATTGCCTGCTACTTGATGAAAACATTATACAGTTATATAGAAGAAAATATAGACTAAAATTACCAAATATCACTATTTACTAAAAATTACTTTAAAAAGGTTACAAATACAAAGTCCAATGTACAATCAGTGTTGCCAACTGCGCGGACAGTGTTGCCAGATGACCATGACAATTAACACCAATTTTTTTCAAAAACCCAAAAAATAAGCTTTTTGAGAAAAAAACCCCCAAAATAGTTTTTACTTATTTTAAAGGAGAAAGAAAAAATCAAAACCACCGTCGTAGCGAAAACGTCACTAATGACGTCATCATTTTTCCTCACGGGGCGCTGACAACGACCCGTGTCAATAGGTGCGTTAAATAACCATTCCACTTGAGTTTACGATTGTGACGCCAGCAAATAAGTGAAACGGGAAAAGCCGCAGTTGTGAACGTGATCATTGTCAGTCTCTAACGGAAAGTAGCCTATGGGATACGACGCATACGAGTAGAGACGGCATAATAAATAACGTAAATGAACGAACGAATGAATTGGATTATTAAAATGAACTATTGAATTGAAGTATGATTCACTAGTAGAGTATAATTCTAAGATAAAGTAATAATACCGTATTGTGACTTAGATATAATAATTAAAGTGATGAGAATTGTGTTTGTAGATGAATTATTGATACTTAAAATATCTCTCCAAAATTTCTCACAACAAAATATTTCCCCGAAAGTCCCCCCCAAAGAATCTTTACCCCCGAATCTCCCCCAGACGTCCAAAAAATCCCCGAATTTACAGGGAATCCCCCCCATCTGGCAACACTGTGCGCGGATTGCCAACAAAGAGTACATTGAATATTTAAAGAACTGCCAGTCTGTAGGACTGCCAAAGTGCTACGATCTTTTGATGCGCAAGGGGAATACAATTCGTACTATGCTGGGTCCAATTAATGGGGAGAGGACTAACCGTGACAATAAACGCCACCCTGCGTGTGCGTGGACTCTCTAGTAAAGTCGTTCCCAAATACCTTGCTAAACCTAAACCTGCGTCCCTTTACCTGCGCTTGTGTTGGAAGAACATAAGGTCTAAAACAAAGTTACTCTCATGTTCAACCGCGAATCAAGGTTTGGTCACCCTGAAATGCAGAGTGGCCAACTTCACTAGCAGATGTTAGACCCACCCCATCCCCAAGCTACAGCGGACCCTGCGATGAAATCGTAGTAGGAAATTTTGCGATGCGTGTCTCTGGAGACCAATCTGACGACGGCATCCGGGAGTCTCATGCGCAGCTCTGTACCTCTCCCACTCGGCCGTCTTCTTTTGGGACATTACTGTCTCTCAAGAGTGAGACACAAGAGCCTCGCATGGAACCGCCTCCCAACGATCGCCAATGTGGAGCACGGCCTCGACCACGCTCCTCTGCAAATCGATCGGCCCTACGATGGCTTCAAGCTCGAACCAATGAGGTTGCCATGCAGTGTATTCGACCAGCGTGTGAATTGTGAATTGAAACATTGTGAACCATGGAAGTAATAAGTACTACGTACACTAAGTACTACGTAGACTACGTACGTACGTACAATCGCCAAAGCTGGCGGTTAACCAGGCATAAGACTAAAATCGCTTGGCAAACACTTTCGTTAACAACGCGAGAACACGCACACAAGTAAAACATTGGTTTGGGGGCGGAGTTTTATTGTTACTTGTTTTGGGTTTTACGCGTTTAAGACAATAGAAAGCAAGCCGCTTTTTTGAATACGCTGTTTTACAATACCTAAATAATATACTTTATGTATTTGATGTAAAAGTGAAGAGTAAAAGATTAAGCAAAATTTATCGTAGTAAAACATTTGACTTAGTATTAATAATTAACTATTATAACCTCTGTAATTTTTTAAATTATTAGTTGCCCTTTTTTTCAAAAAATTCACGCTTAATTAGTTAACGCTTTCGGTTCGGAAACTCGGTTTTACTAATTGTGGGTTCGAATCCTAGATGAGAACCATTAACCACTTCAAGGTTTTTATGACTTAATGTGCATACTATTTCAACCATGCGCAATTAATTAAGCTAATTGTTTCTGACAGTAAAAACACATCACTATGAATCCTTTATATTGATATTTAGGAGTTTGAGACAATACCGTGTCAAACTTCTAAATCTGCTTATGAGAAACGTGGCGGGTATACCATCTGATCCCTCCTCAAAATAGAAAAGACACGAGAACAATATTGGAACTTTTATGGTTGTTATTATTATCTTTACAGTAAATTCAAATTTTGCTAATTTAAAATCGAATTATTATTAGCTGATATGTAGTCCTTAATATAATTAGCTTATATCTAAATCAGATTAGTTCGAATAAGTCTGTTCATGTCCAAGACTTGACATTAGTCTGGATAAAATGTGTTTTAAATAATAAATAATGTAGTAGTAAGATAAAGTTGAACTATTATCTGTAAAATGATGTGTATTTTCATGTAAGATTTAGGAACTTTTTAGAATTGTTTTTAACTGGGCCTTTGTCTTTCTTAGTAAGTTTCTAATATTCGTCGTCCATGAAATAAACTTTTGTTCTTTATTTCTTTTAACTGTTATATCTTTATTTAGTTATAGTTCTCATAAGGGGATGGTTGTGATGTAAAAAAATATATTACAAATGAAAAGCCTATTGAAACAGGTTTTAAAATTAAATAAAGATTTTGTTATTACATTTTAGGAAGTTATTAAAGATTACTTGTCCCGTTATAACATTCTCCCGTCTTGCGGCACTAAGTCTGAATAACTTTTGAATGATATTTCTGGTTTTCCAATACTTTAAGAAAATTCCATAAAAAATGCTATTTACAGATGTGAACATTTGAATTTTATTGTATAATAATGTTAAGTAAAATTGGCTACGACTAATTCTGAAAACAAGTCGGAATTCAATTGATACCTGTAGTCTATTAAATCAAACTTGATGAGACAAAAAGAATTAATAAAGGATTACAATTCGGTGCACAGAAAATGTAGGTGGCGGCGTCATTATGACCACCTGACAATAAAATACCTGGCAATAACAAAATAAAGCCAAAAATTGTTTTATTACTTTCAATATTTTCGCTTGAACGTTTGAATTATATTTCTTGTTTTTTATTTCTAAAACAAAATTCCATAATAAAATGCTGTTTACAGATGTGGACATTTGAATTTTATTGTATAACAATGTTAAGTAAAATTGTCTATGACTAATTCCGATAACTAGTCGGCATTCAACTGTTACCTCTAATCTACTAAACGAAACTTTACGAGACAAAATAATTAATAAAGGATTCTAATGCACAATACATGGCGGCGGCGTCTTTATGACCCCCTAACTAGTAATAACAAAATAGAGCCATAAATGATTGTATTAATTTCAATATTTTCACTTGAAATTTAATTTTTTATGAGTGTAAGATAAGTTACTAATTATTTTACAAGCACAGTTGCTGTGTTATTTGTGTTAGATTTGAGTATTTTTAAAAATTTCAGACTACGTAAATCGATATTGTAGCTATTTAAATAAAATCAAGTTATCATGATTATAGCAAAAGTATTATATTTTTGTAGACATTGTAACTGTCAATAGGGATTAAATGTTAATTATCTTGAAACGTATACCAGTGAGTTAAACAGAATCAGTGACAAGAGTAATACTATCTACTATTTTTACTAGTGTTATTGCAGTTGTATAATGAAACTGACTCTGCCACAAATGTATTGAGATCAAATAATGTGTGTGTAATCATAACCAGCAATTCAATAATTCATTAACTCTAAGTAAAAAAGAAAAATATATAAATACAGATGTCTTAGCATAGTAGTTAGTGCACTCGAGTCTCAAAATCAAAGAGCTCATGTTCAAATCTTGATTAGGAAAACCATTGCCCCTTTTAGACAGTTTTCTGACCAAATGTGCATATTGTTACTATTGCCACGTGTTAACGGTCACAGTAAACATCGTAATAAAACTTTAGACATCAATAGCCTTGTGTCAAACCCGCCAATAATATTGGACAAGCGTGTCAGGTATACTGTTAGTTTCCCTATAAATGTTTCTAGACTGTTTAAGACTATTTAAGAAGAATATTAAGATGATAAATGGTTTATTTGTCAATTATGTTTAATGAAAAGAAATAGTGGACTTATTTTACTTTGATAAACCAGGAAGTTACACTGACTTAATAAAATGTTATGGAAAGTCATGAACATATGTAATAAATATTAAATATTTTAAATACACGTAGTGATCTATGGAGAGTAGGGTTTCGTATTTTAGATAAAAAACATTAAATTTCCAAAAACCAAATATGTATAATTTCTGAATATTATAAAAAAATCATGCTTAGTAATAAAACAAATTTTGTTGTAACAATAAAGTTTTAATTCTTTTTAATATTTTGTTAATGCTCCCCCTGCGTTTATAATTTCATCACATCTATTGCGCATAGACGCGACGAGTTGCGCACATAGATTAGAGCCCCGTAATGAGTCCCAAACTTGATCGCAATGGGTGACGAGTGCAGCTTTGGTCCTTTCGTTTCTGAAGTCCCATCTTTGGACCATTATTGCCCATAAATTTTCAATAGGGTTTAAATCTGGAGAACGAGAAGGCCATGGGACAGTCCTAATTTCCGGATGCTGCGCAAGCCAATTTTGGACCACGCGCGCGCGGTGTATTGGACAATTATCTTGAAAAAAATAAAATTGCGGTAAATCATCCCGGGGATACACCGCGCGCACTGTCAGTAACATGGCTTCTTGTAGCAACTCCGCGTGTGACTGTCCATTGGCCCTCCCGTCTATATAAACTAATTCTCCTGGTCCATCTGCGCTCATCCAAGCCCACATATTTACTATTATTCTTCCCGATTCATTGTTGGGATTCACATTTCTAGGCTCAAATCTAGAGTTATTAGCACGCCATAAATTCCGACGACCGTTTTCACTCGATTTAAATGATTTTTCGTCGGAAAATACGGCGTGTGAAAAGTCAAAATCGCTGAATTCCCGGGCAAAACGCACTCTGGCTTCTTTATGTTGCACATTTAATATGATCTTTTTAGCCGGTCGCCTATGATGCACTCCAGCACGATGTAATGTATTTCTAATAGATTGTGTAGTGCAGTCATATAATTCTGCAAATGTGGATGTCCTCGCAAAAGGGTCTTGTTGGTATACATTTAATATATGCGCGACACGGTCATTCGTGAGTATGCGTGGAGGTCGTGCTCGTGGTCGGTCGCTAATAGAGCCTTCATCAGCATCCCGTCATATCCATAAACGGGCCGTATTTCTCTGCAAATATAAAAGAAATTTAATTTAAAATTTATACCTAATCAAAATATATAGTATATAATAAAATATCGGAAATAATAAAAGACATTTGATTTTATTTAGTAATATACTTTAATATCCTTCACAAATAATCTAAATAATAAATAACAGTAACTGCTGAGCGACCGGGAAATCATAATCGTAAATATCATAAGTTCAGAAAAATATTTTTTTATTGATTATTTCCAATTTACTTAGTTTTCAATGAGTTCGTGTATTATTACAGTCCTGATGTTTTATAATAGCCATATTATTAATATATCATTTTATCTACATTTAAATTACATTAATTAATTGAATTTATATCATATGCAAGCTATGGTATTTTGGCTGTTAACAGTTTTAAATGTCAGCTCTTCTTTTAAATGACTTGAGTTCGAATCCTGTCCAGGAAACATCACTTAGACAGATTTCTGACTTAATGTGTGTGTTACAATTATCATGGTCTAATATTAAAGAAAAACATAGTAATAAAACTTGCGCAATAAGATAAAAGATGTTTCCAACGAGCCAATTTCCAAAAAAATTCACAGACGGCTTGTCTGAATGTAAAAGCTCCATAGGAAAATAATTTTCTAATATAATTATAAATGGTATAATATAAAAGGGAATATTTTTGTATAAACAAATAGTATTAAAGATTATAAAAATGCAGCTCTTCTAACTTCCTACTTATTTACGGATACAAATATATTAATTTATTAAAAAAAAAACTATTATTCATTATAGTAGTATTCACTACTGAATTAAATATAATGAAATTCACCGTAACATTCAGTTCCCGTGAAATTTGTGAAATGTTAAGTCCTTGACTATGTAGAACCAAAATATGGTTCCGTTCATCTCTTGATAAATTCCGGTTCATGTTTAAGTCCAATAATACATCCAAGTCCAATGCACAGGTCAACTAAAGATATATCAAACAATTATCCAGAAAACAGGCACAGGTCAACAAGAAGGCAATAAAATCGAAGTCCGTAAACAAAGAGAGTCGTGAGCAGAGTAGAAAACAATAAAAGCGCGTCGTCAATTGGCCAAGTGCAAATTACAACTAAACAGAGGCCATTGTTCCATATAATTTTAAAAATTTCGAAACGTCCTGATTGGTGTATTTGAAATTTGAGAGTGTGTGCGTGAGTATTGATACGTTATGAGCCGTTCAAAGCAAAATGTTAGAGAACTGATTATGCTCTAAGTTTGTTGATTGTACATAGTACTTATTACTTCCATGTTGTGAACCTATTAAGTTTTTTTTTTAACTGATGGCTGCAATTCCGTTTATGCATTGATTTTGCCAACCTATTTAGTTGCAATACGAATAAAGAATAGAGACGTGACATTGTCACTCTTGAAACTATCAGAATTGTTGCTTTTTATTTTCTCCAATTCTCGACCACACACTTTAAGTCATAGATGATACACTATATATAGAGACTTTAAGTGGTCATGAGCCCAGCACGCGTCCACTTCGACAGATCGTGGGGTGTCTACTGTCCCCTCACTTAAAATATGTGGGAACGGTAGACACAATACGATCCGATGCAGATACTTATCGCTTATCGAAACATTAGTACTCGGTAATTATCTGCGTTATCATAAAGGTTAGGGTCCCGTGTTACCGCACGACCCATTGCACCAGATAGGGACGAACCACCTCCACTGTCTCAACGCTGCTTCAGGAGATTCTAAATCTCTTTGCCAGGTTTGGATCATGATCACGGTTTCAATCCTTCAATCTCTGCCCAGCAATACATTGGGTCCCTAGAGTGGATATCGCTTGTATGGCTTCCTCCAGAGTGCGTCAAAGGGGTCCAAAGTGGAGCTTGGTAGACCTATGTCGGGGGGAGTAGACTCCAGGGTTCGGAAAGAGTCAATCGATTAAGGACTGGAGAACCTACGGTTCGAGAGATGTCGTAACAGCTGTTGTGCAAACCCGCATTTTATTACGGGCCAACCGGTACGGGCGCTCCCAGGGGTCCGAGTCCAGTGTCTCGAAAAGCTCCTCCCAAGTCCGAGTTTTCGACCGCAACAGCAGGTTTGACCCATAAGAAGTTTTTTAATTGGTATTGCCATTTGTAAGTGTAGAAATAAGCCAATGGACATGTTTCCGGCTAATTAAAAAAAACACATCTTTCTAAAAATAATAATTATAATTACAGAGACAGAGATATACAACAAAGTTTGATAAGTTTCTTTGCCTCGTACTTCTACTTGTGTTCTGTGGCTGTGGCCTCGCCTAACAATATTCAATATACTCTATGCGAGTTTTTGGCGGGAACTGAAAGGGGTTGCGCTGTGCAGTTTTATTTTCTAAAAATGTGTAAAAATACTCTATAACGAACAATAGTTGTAGGATGTTGATAGTTTTTGAGTAATAATTATGTGTTTTTGTGAGAAATGTGAACTGTATAGTCAAATGGGGCCTTTCGAGTTTTCACAAGAACTCCGTTGAATGGCGTGGGTTGTAGGCTACAATACAACTGCGCTACTATACGACGATTTATACATCAGACTTGGCTGTATGGACTAAGATTCCTTTGCCTGCCTTTGTGGCGAAGTCGAACTCTACTCTCTACTCTATGCCTCTAACAAAGAGTACATATACATATACGTAGTATCTATATTAGTTTGTGGAGTACATGCCTTATTATATAGGTCTATGACATGCCTCTAATCAGGTTTCAGTCACGCTTTAAATTGAATATTTTAGTATTTCCTTACATTTTAATGACTTAAACTTATTTGATAAGCAAAACCTGTTTAGTTCAATTCAATAAGTATACTTTATTTCAGTGTTTAATTGATTCAACAGGTGGTTCATTTGAGCAATACAGTGCCGGGTTACAGTTAGTTTCTTTCTAAGATATTTAAAATGTCTTCATTGCCCATCGTTTCTATAACCAGACGAGAAACTTTTAGTTCTTGCCATAGGTTACATAGGTAAGACTACATAGGGTAATTTATTTGAAAACTGTTGTTGTTTAATTAAGTTAAATTTAATATTTAAGTAATATTTCTCAATATGAGTATTCAAACCATTATCTACAAGAATTTATAAAATTTCGAGCCCCAAAACTGTGATCCCATAACCAAAGGTTATCTTTATATCTGTCTATTATTCTACCATTATCAGTTGGGACCTTATTTAACCTTTAATATTATCTAATATCATTTTTTACAGCCCTTTTTTGAATGCTGAGGAAAATAAAAAATTGTATGGAAAATGCAATAATCCCAATGGCCATGGACATAATTATGTTGGTAAGTATGATTACAAAATTATTTAAGATTAACCTGCAATCATTATGCAATAATGCCTAGTCCACTTGGGTGGGGTTACAGAGCACTTATTTATTATGAACAATTCTAAATATAGGTTAGCAAACCTATTCCCTTCATTCAGTCAAGACAGAAGTGAAGCAAAGCAGAACTCCTACCTCAGTAAAGAGACATTAAACAAATCACATGAAAATACATTATATAGAACTTACACATACTTTATTGTAATATAACTCCCATTTCCAAGCCACTGTTTCAACCCAGAAAGGTTAAAAATGTTATGACAATATCAACTTCTTGATTTATTTATTTATTATGGACCATCAACAGGAGATATATCAAAAACATCCGACTTAAATCTAAACATTGCTCATGCTAAATATACTCCCTATTATAGGTGGTCACATCATGCATTATGTCATATTTTACAAAATGTCAAATAAAAAGTTAAATTTGAATAATAAAAATATTATAAGATATTAATAAAAGGATAAAATAATAACATTAAAAAAAACCATAAGCAAAAAATAGCGATAATTAAACATACTTAATCTGTTGGGGATATTATTTTAAAGAATGTATGAGGACTGTCATTAAATATATCGATGTGTTTAGATTTTTCAACATATGTATTGTACAGACGTGATATTCTTGCTATGGGTGATGAATGAATGTTAATTATCAGGGATATAAATTATAGACACTAGGTAAAGCCAACACTCTTTGCAACTGGATCTTGTTGTCTAGAAGAGATTGCTTTAAGCAATGAAGTCGCCCATTACCCTCCCTTATAGTATTCAGTTTAGATCTATTTTTTCTCTGTTGTTTTGGTGTACAATAAAGAGTAAAGAAATAAGAAATAAATCAAATGAAAATCATACAATACCTATATAGAACAAACATGCTTTATTCTAATTTGACTCGTTTTCCAATCCACAGTTCAAAGCCAAAAAGAACAAAAATGTTATGAAAAGATAAATTTCGTAACATTTTTATGTTGTTTTTATTTTAGTTTTAGTAACAGTGAAGGGACCTGTAGATCCAACCACCGGTATGGTGATGAATGTCCATGATCTAAAACAGCATATGCAGGCAGCAATAATGGATCCACTTGACCATAAAAACCTTGACCAAGATGTGCCATATTTCAAAACTGTGGTGAGTGCAACTTTGTTCAAGTGGATTTGACACATATTGTTATATTTTGGCAATTTAAACAGCATCTTTATAAGTTATGCCCTATACATTATTCAGATCTATAAGCAACACTAATCTAAAATTTTATCAAAATCCGTTGGATAGTTTTTAAGTGAAAGGATAACAAATAACCATTATCACAAACTTTCTCATTTATAATATTAATAAGATATGATAAAGTATTAGGTTTAATACAAAATCTCCTTTTTTAAAAACAAATTTAATGGTGTGGCCACAAATGTTCAATACAATCCATTATTATGTTTTTTTTGTTCAGAAACCAGATGTAGATCTGTTCCATGTAAATTTTATGTATTATGTACTATATTGTACAAGATTTTAAGTGTATTTTTATTCTTTAAAGTTTTGTTATATACAATCGTTCTATTCAAACTTTGTTGTGGTTTATAAATTCGAAGTTCTTACTGGCTTAGAAGCCTTTTGACTAATTGAAGAGAGTAAAATTAATAAGTGAGTATAAGGAATTTTGAATTGAATATGTCTAAGTTATAATTTCTGTTATAAAACTATGTTTTAATTTTAAGAGTGGTATTTCTTTTTATATTAATCTGACATTTTGGCCCTTTTCAGTAGCCGTGGTAACATCTACTAAAAAGTCGCCAGAATGTTAAACACAAAAAAGTAGTTTTATTTTGTATACATATTATACGCGTAAAATTAAGAAAATTTTCAATTTTTGATTTATCTATGCTATACTATCTTAAATTAAACGCAATGTTATTAAGATATGTTTTTTTTTTTCAAAATACAGGTCAGCACAACAGAAAACCTTGCTATTTTCATATGGGACCATCTGCAAAAAGTAATGGACAAACCACAGTTGTTGCACGAAGTCAAAATATTAGAGACTGAGAAGAATCACGTGGTATACCGCGGTGGCAGTACTTACCCTAGGAAGAAAAACTCATCTAACTTGCATAATACCCACCATGATGTATCCTCGGATTCAGACTGATTGGACAAATTTCCATTGGATAATTTTACATTAAGTAATCTCATTTAATTGTTATATTGCCTATACACTTATTGTATTGCTTGTTGAATATATTACATTCCTGTATCACATTACTTTATATTTTATTCTTCTTTATTCTGAAACGACAAGGGCTGGTGGAGGGTTATTTGGTTTTTCACCAAATTTTTTAAATTTCTGTTCAAAGCGAGTATTTACTTTAATATGTTTAAATATTCCTTAACTTTATTGAGACATTTAAATATTGTTAAGGTGTAATGAATGCAAAATTATGTCTGTTGTACCAGAATGATCTTAGAAAAACAATGTTTTTACATTGTAACTATTACACTCATTTTATCGGTGCAGGAACAGAGAAAGAATACAACTTCCTGTGGCTGAGCGTAAGAGGTGACAAAACAACCCACAGCCCGGTGGTAGAGTATTTGCCCGACTGGATGGCTACCACCCCTGGTCTAGAGTATGCCGCCATAATAGCCTTAAGTTGTATTCCGGCTGTTATTATTAGTTATTAGTGACCAGGTTCCAGTCTCCCTTAAGAGAGCAGCAGCACATTTGTAGCATCTTTGGTGTTACAAATGTCCATAAGCAATGGTAACCGCTTTCCAAAGTGGGCCGTCTGCCTGTCTGCTGAACTCCCGAAATAAATAAATAAAACATTGCCAAGCAACGATTGAATTTATGATGTACCAATAAAACACAATGAACTAGTCAGCTCTTTATTTAAATAGTACCATATAAAACTCCGTAGTTTTTACAAAAATAATATTACATTACATTGATAAATACTGGATGTCTTTTGATGAGTAACATGCAAATTACTACTATCTTGAAATGTATGCTAATTTTATTTAAATACACTTATCAGTTCTAAAATACCTATAATGGTGGCGTAACACTAATGGATAATTATATCATTTTGAACTATAAACATTTATTTAGCTAAACTCATTTTCGTTTTGTTGAGTTATCATTCGGATCGTTTAATAGGAATTCATTGTAACCGTTGAAACCATATATAATTATCAAATACAACATCATATACAGTTCCATATTATACAAATACAATCATCAGTCAAATCGACTTATTATAGTACTTTGAAGTTATTCTGAAAGGTCAGGTAAAAAGCACTTTAAATAAGCGTGTAAGTATCAAGAGATTAATTAAAATTGATGAAGCGAATTGTTTGTCAGGATCGTAGCAGGGGGAGAACCATAGCTCTGTCTACCCCAATGGGAAACATGCGTGACAGTATGGTTTGTATAGTACTTTTATTATCCTGCTAAATATCACAGTCGCCTAGAGTAGCAAGTTATGACATCATAACTTTAACGAGCCAAATTTAGTATTAATTATATAAACTTTAACAGTAATTACAAATATTTAAAAAAAAAATAATATGATATTTGGACGCCCATTTCATATGCGTTTAAATCATTTTAGTATTTATTGTAAAGTATTGTGTAATCTACCCAAATCTATTTTAGATAATATGGAGTTGTATTTTAAATTTAAACGACAGTTCTTATGAGGTTAACTATTGCAAAATATGTATTTTTATTTCGCAATAGTAATAGGTAATGAACGGTTTATGTAAAAATATATAACTGCCTTATATTAAAAAATATTTTCACACAACATTGTCTTCACTAAATTACAATATAAAAAATAATATCTCAGTAACTATACGTATCACAAAACATTGTATAAGTAGAAAATTTGCTTCAAAAGCAAATTTAATGTACTAATCACCCATTTATAATAGTACCTTAACCAACATAAAATGCGATATGCAGATTGAGATAGGGTGCACACTTAAGATCATATAGACATGTTATACCTCAATGGGTGCACAAGTCAATTTATATTTGGCGCTTAAAGTAGGTTAATGTAAATTTAAAACATTAGCCATAAATGCGCGAAACGGTTGACTAGGAATATTCCATATACTGAGTACAAGCTGTGCGTCATTTACTATTTTTTGTAACGGTGAGGATAATTCCGTGCTATAGTTTGCGTAAAAACATTAATCTATTAACAACCATTCCTGTCCGACGTTCTGCGTAAAATTTCAATTGGCCAAAACTCGACTTCTCTACTATATACTCAGACAAATAAAAACCGAGTCTATATACATTTTTGAAGTTAAAACTTCTGTGCCTATAGAAGTGTTCACTTCAACAATTTATCTTTAACCGTCACACTTAGATAAAAAGTTTTCACTTTCGACTTGTACTAACGGTTTTTTTATTTATCACAGTATTTATTTTGCTATTTTTTGTTCTCAAATAAGACCATTAGGTGTTGGTGGCGTAAGCTAAACTTTATTTCAGTTATAGGGATAACTTCTCTATGAATATTATAAACGCGAAAGTTTCTAAGAAATTATGGACGCATGTTTTTTAGTCTTTCACGCAAAAACTACTGAATATATTTTGATGAAACTTTAGAATAATATAGCTTACACATCAGAATCATAGGCTACAATTTATAAAGATATAGTGTGCATTATTCAAAGTATAAGGATTTTCTATCCACCCGGGTGAAACCTTGGGCGCAGCTAGTAAGCCATAAACGGTTTACAATACAAAATTGTATTGTGTAACCTGAAATAATCGGGAGAGTTTATAAAGTTTGACACAGACTATATTAAGCATATTTATTGAAACGCGATGGTCCTCACCAAGTTCACTTATTGAATTAAATTAATTGGCCACGCCTTCATCTGCAGATTCGCATTTTATTTTATAACTATGGCTACAGAGAGTCATTATTTCTCAATATTAATAATAAACTCAAACACAAATTCCCAACAAAATCCAAGGTATACACTAAACCCAATGATTACAAACTATTTATGAAATTTAAGAATGTATAAATTAAGAGTTGTATAAACAATTAAATATTGATTAAAAATATGGCAACCCATCAGTAAAATCAAGTCATTATTGAAGCTACAAAATTCACTATTCCCTTATACATAATACATTATAATTTACTACAATTATACATAAAAATATGTAATTATATTTACATCACAGATTTACAATACAAATGTATTATGTATCACTCGTCAATAACACATAAAAAACCAATATAATTGGTTATTATTGTTATCTAAATAATATGAAACCATTGCATAGGATTTTTTTTTTTTTTTTTAATTTTGGTATTTTTCTAAATACTAACCTATCAGACTTAAAAAAATGCTAAAAGAACATAATATTTTTGTTAATAATTATATTGCCATATGACGGTCATTCTTATATGGGTGTTTTAAAGTTATGTACGGAACACCTAGTTCGAAATCATTCTTTGGCCAATATCTAAGTTGCGGCTTCTGTTCTGGCCTTTCTTCGGAGACATTGAAAAAAGCGAAAAGTACCAACGCTGTATAGCTAGCAATGAATATCAGGATGTGCCAAACACCATGCATATATGGGAAATTAATAGAGAGCCAAGTATCACAGAACATACGATCGATAATCCAGCAAAACATAGCTAGAAAACAAACAGCAACGCAGCGAAGGCCGAGACGGTGCACACGGGCGCATTTTACTCTGAAAAATAAAACACTTAAATTATAAGGACCGGAGTGGCAGCCTTTACTTCTCACAGTGAGTCACAAATTAAAGGTCATTGGCTTCATTTGCTTCAAACTACACTAATATTCGAGACAAGACAATAATGAAACATTTCAATTTCAAAACAGACATATCTCATTTTTTTTAATGATAAATATACTTATATTTATTAATTTATAAATTAATACTATGAAGGAAATTTAACTTGTATTGTATTGTACCTATAATCCATATTAATATTATAAATGCGAAAGTAACTGTCTGTCTGTTCCGTTTTCACGGAAAAACTACTGGACTGATTTAGTTGAAATTCGGTACACATGTAATTTTAATACCGAAGGTGGACAAGGGATACCTTTTATCCCGGATGATGGGATAGAATTATGTAAAGTTTATTCCAAAAAGTGGGATAGGTTTTTAAGATTTTACATTTTAATCAACTTTGTCCTATTTGTCCGATTTGCCCGACTTGTCCTTTATAAGTAGAATTAATCAGTATTACCCATTGATTTCAATGATCTAGGTTTAGGTTATTTTAATCAATGGCGGTCTACGTTACCTTCCTGGATCGCCATATTGATCGGTTGCCCGAGTTAGAAACTAGCCCTCTGATCACCCGAAGAGGCAATGAGATATTTTCATAAAAACGAAATACGATTTTGGGATCAATTTTCTTATATTCAGAGATCCAAACATCTAGCACAGTAAATTCATTCATGACACGGATATGCTGTTTGTGTTGATTACTAAAAGAGGCTACGCTTAACTGTCACACAAAAGGACAAATCTAATAATGATGGGTTTACAGTCCTGCCCTTACAATTTAAAAGGCATTATGAGATTACAAATACATACAAATATAATATTTTACTCCAGTTCATGTACATTTCGAGAATTGCAAATCATGCATTTTATAAATGTTAATAAACCTTAAATGTTGTAGTGGCGATTGGGGTATTTACGAACCTAAATTATACCAGTTTCTAACATAAAATAATGCAGATTTAAACAATTTGTGAGCGTGACTCATAAAAGAACAAAGGGAAGCTGAAAACAAATTTAAAAATTCTTATTGTTATATTGAGGATGTTTATAAAACTCAATTCATAAATATTGAACATAATTATCTCATGAATTAAAACAATTGTTTATGAAATGGTATGTATGTATCTGTATATTAATTTGATGATGATCTCAAGATCTCGAGGCTTCTAGAACAGTAATAATCTGTAGTTTTGGATGATATTATTTTTAAATGAAATAGAATATTACATGCATCTCACACTTTATTTTTTATTTTTTTATTTGACTTTATGTTGTTGGTTCGAAGACCTCACAACTTTACCGGGGTTTTCGGGGCGACTGCCTTCGCAAGGCGAAGGCGCTCCCTAGGGAGTTTTACCTCGGCTGAACTGTTGCCATGAGAGGGGGATGAATCTGATGATGCCCACCATAGGACGACACAATGAACTAATTGAGAACGGGCGACGGGTAATATAAAGCCCGAGAAGAAGGATCCCGGGGGACCGGGATCGGCGGTTCGCGGCGGCCTACGCTATCTTACTGCCGTTTCGCAACGTGTTATGCCTGGGAGAAAAGAAACGGCGAAATAAACTTCCCAGCAACACGCCTAGTCTATCCTGTACGGGGGCTATGTCTCCTGGCGTCCCTCACGAGGACGTGGAGAGATCGTGATTGGCGTTGTCTGACACGCCGCCGTCTGTGTCTGTCTGTCGGTGCCTGCCAGCCTGCCGTCCTAACCGCGGGCGGGCTGATCCGGGCCAGCCGTTTTGTAATAACGTCGACCTTGTCCGTGAGGACATTACGCGGTCGTCGCACGAGAGCCTTTCGCCGAGGCTTGTAATCGGACGCGGACACGACGAGCGGATTTCGATGGTGCGGCGCGAGACCGAAATACTTACGCGAGAGCGACGTAATGTAGTTGATGGAAGGGAAGCTCCAGATCACGGTGGAGGTCGACATTACGCATATAGAGGGGAGCACCGACGGCTCTGCGCAGGAATTTATTCTGGACGATTTGCAGTTTATTTAAAAGGGTAGGCTTGGCATGGCCGATCACACGACCTAGCAGCTTGTAATTTTATACTATGTTCTTCATTTGATTTTTTTACTAATAATGAATTCATTTTGCACCAGATGGTTTGTTTATGGCAACGGATGCTATCTTTTAATATTGTTACGACCTGAATGCCGACAAAAGACAAATTCACACCTGCATACCTGTAGACATTTTATTACCTTTTCGGCATTTGGACTTCTTTTGTTTAAAATTTGTAATAAGAAAAACAGCCCTTTGCGTATTGCAATATTTTATGGTATTCATTAGCCAGGTGTGATTCTAAGAAATTCAGTCCACGCGGCCGAGAGAAATATTTTATTTGTGTAGTATAAAGCAATGCCCCAATGGAGAGATCGGGAGTCGAGCGATAACCATAAGCGGAGCAACACTTGTGTACATTTGGTAATCTATTTAGTGATGGACTTTTGCGTGTTATTGAATCATGCTTTTCGTTAGGATTGGTTGTGTTCATTTATATTTGTACCTGTGATATACGTGTTTGTATAGTTCTAATAAACTCTATAATAATTCCAACAGTATTTTAATTCGAGTCCTGCAACTCGTAACAATATCATAAGATATGGGTAGGTCGATTGGGGGTAGCAAATATTAGAAGTATAGTAGAATAACTATAGTTAGAGCAATTCATAAAGAAAGGAAGAAGTTCATAAAGTGAACCACTTAAGATTAGACAGACTTTAAAATTATATGACTGTAGACAGGGCTTTTTAACATAGTATCTTAACTTTTCGTCTGGGTATTTCAATCAATAATTTTGAGTTGTAATTAAACTAGTTTATAAATAGATATTCAACATAGATGGTCTGTTACCTGTTTAATTCTTTACACAAGAACCCAATAGCCGGTAGAGCTAATGTCATCAATGCAAAAGCATTGGCAGCTGGATGCATTACAAGAAAACCGGTTGAAACAACTGATAGTATACTGGAGTAGAATGCTAAAGTACGTCTGGAAAATAAAAATTATATATTTGGCGTACACATATCGTGGGCTTCATAACAAATGGGTGTACAGACATAAATGCAGTTTTATACAAGGGACAAAATTATGAATAAGACAAAACTAGTTTGGTTGTATAAGGATGAAATTTGGAACACCCTTCCTTTTAGGTACACTTGCACACTGGTCTTTGTAAATTTTAACATGCATAGTTTTTAGTAAACAACAACAAAAATGGCACTTTTTCCTGTACGCCTATATGTTATGAAGCCCTCGATATATTTCAGAAACCGGAAATAAATATCTGTTTTATTTCAATGTAATAAAATAATGCACGTACTTTAAAAGTTTTATTTAAAAAACTTACTTTCCATCTAAAATGAGTAAATGTTATTATGCTTAGACCATTTTAATGGGCTAAGTTATTATATTATTAATTGTTTTTAGTCAAGAATTGTGTGTTTATGTAGAAAACTTCAAGTATGTATTTATACATTTTCGAGTTGCTACTAGGCGTCATTTAAAGACTTGCAAGTTGATCTATGTTGGGGTGTTATTTGGGTTTGGATTTGGTCTAGTGTTTTTAATTGAAGATTATTCTATAGTTTGCATATTCAACATTGGCTGGTTGCAACAACACAAAAACCTTAAGAAACTGTACTTAATTATAAACTTGATTATGAATGAATAAAAAAAACCTATAAAAACTGGTTCTATTACAGTACTGATAAGTTTTTTTCCACAAAGATTTCGTTGTAGCTATATGAAAAGGTCACACTGAGTAACCAGCTCATGCTCAGTACATCCATGATGAATAATTATCGAGTGTAATTAGCATGTATCTGAGATTGCTAATTTCGTTTTAATAATCCATAATTATAATTAGGAGATCCTCCAAGGCTAGATAAAGTAGTTTGTGGTGTTATTTAAATTAGATACAAAACAAATGGCTTCTTTTGGATACTTAATTTTTTTTATTAAAAAATACCTAAATATGATCAAGAGGTTTAAAGAACTTTTTTCCCATAAGAAAATGTAGTTCACTTACAATGAATTAAAAATAATTTGTAAGTAATACAATATAATTCTTAACACTAATGTGGTCCTATGCAGTCTTTGATATAATTATCTTGGGGTTTGAACGCTTATATTTCATAATCACCCCATTTCACTCCCAGTCACAAAAACTATTATATACCAAAGTGTAATCTAAGGCTATGAAGAAAGTGAGAACTCTCATTAAATACATTTATTAGGATATTATCCTATTTAATTTAAATAGGAAATTTTTGCATTTGATTTATAATTAAAAAGCTTCCTTGATACTGAAAAACACATAACATTCCAAGTTTTGTTTCTAGAAAATAAGTTTAAATGTAAACAGATTTTTATGGCAGTAAAAGCAACTATCATGTATATTACTAGCATGTAAACAATATAAACATTGCCTTAATTTGTATTTTAGCTTTAGCTTAGCTTAGATTAGCTTTTGCATTAAAATAAGAGAAAAATATGTTATTCATCTCTTATATTTCAAGTTCCTATTATTCTCACTATAATTAATATTTCATGAAAAAATGTAAAAAAAATAATTACATGACCATGAACTAATTATACTATTTCTGTTATCAGTATATGTTATGTTCTATACATTCAAAGATAAGGTAGTGATAAAATTATGAACTGAATATGGGAAACGAAAATAAATTATGATAATATGTGTTTCAACTTACCTATTGCCTCCTAGGAATTTTGGGAAATATCTTTTAGGAAAGAACATTGCGAAAGCTGCCATGAAAACCCATAATATTGCCAACTCATCTAATAATTGTCCTGTAAAACGGAAAACAAAACTTAGGTTCTTTCACCTTATTTTTTTTAGAATGTTGCATGAAACTTCAAATATAATTTATACTGAAAAAAATAGTGCCATCATTTTACAGTTTTAGAATTGAAAAATTGTTTTATAAATATTCCATTAAGGCCTATATAAGATTTCTTAGTCCTTTATATGCCTTGTATACTAGTTGTACCTAATTTTTATTTGTCTTTTTGTAACATCCTTGTAGAGAGGTTCAGAGAGGGCATCTATTTCACTTAAATAGTGCCAAGTGACCAATTAAAATCAATAGTATTTATTCTACTTGGATACTTGGCACAATTAGACTGCACTATATTCAGAGGGCTCACAAATGAGAACATAACAAAAAGCTCTATGTTCCCATCCTGTGATCTCCTTGTTATCACACAAAGAAAATCAGACATATTATGATCAAAAGCATAATCTGCAATATTTTTTGTTATTGTATGAAGATGTCAACAGGTGAAGGAAAAAGTTGAAATGGTACTGAGGCCCAACTTAAAGGCAGTCATTTTCTGGCAAAGGCCTGTGTATGTGGTTGACTACAGCCCTATACTATTGGTTTCGTACGAGTAATAAGATAAGGAAACAAACATTGCACATAAGAAAACACTTACCCACTAAACTTAAAGTTGCATGGAAATATGCAGAACTTACACCGACTAACATCAACATTACCCAAAGGACATTTATTCCAGGATTAAATGATTTTGCATATCCTTGAAACAGGTGAATTAATACTGGTGGAAACAGGAAAAATAAAATGTTGCTGATCTGAAAATATTACAAAATAGGAACCTTCACAAGTACCACATTACATAGTTCACTAGAACTTAAAATATGGAAAAAAGCAAGTTTCTTTTTTATATTTTTAAGTTCATATATTAATTGAATAGTGAAGAAGTCGAAGAAGTTTATACTATTAGAATTTTTTAAATATATTTTACTAAATTAACTGAATAAAAGTTTAGCTTAGATATTACATTGTAAGTTTTTGCATTTATAACTTATAATTTAAAAGATTTCCTTGAAACTCCAATAGTTATTTATATTGAATATTATATAATAGCAAAGCAATTATTCGAAATGCTTATCACAGACAACATTCTCTTCGTTAAAAATATACGCATTACTTTGTAATCGAATAAGTTACATGTCACAATATGTATTGGTAAATTAAATTATTGTAGAGTAAAGAAACGTGTGCAAAATATACTTACAGTATTAACAAATTCAGCTATCACTGGAGATATAGAATAATTTGATTCACACCAGTCCACTGGCGAACTTCCTCGTTCTAAATGGGACCACATTGTTTTCGTCGTGTTAGTCCTTTGTTATGGGTTTAAATATACCAATAAAATAATAGTACACAAAGAACATACAATTTTATGTAAATAAAATTGTTTATATATTACATATAACTCACAATTTCATTCAAATAATTGACAAATATTCTTAATTATAATTACTTCAAGTTTTGTAATACTAGTTACTAGCAGTTTTGCAATTGCGATTTAGTACATTACAAAACAAAACACACGTCCAGCACTTACACGAATTTCTCTCAAACAAAAAATTACATAGTGGGCAGCAGTGTTGCCAACTTTATTTCAACGAATCCACAATTTGTGGTGTTGCAACCCACCAGAAAACCACTAAATTTGGCGATCCCTCAAACCACCAGAAAACCACTAATATATTGTGCCAGACAGACACTACCTGAATAATAATAAAATAATATTTTGTTTATATGTATGTTCGTTACGGACTCCGAAACGGCTGGATCCATTTCGATGAAATTTTTAGGCAATCTTCAGATTGTCTGTAAGGATTTTCCAGCACATTACCAGCAGCAATATGTGCTTTTGGGTGTAATGTGGTTTAGACATATTCTTTTTACAAAATTAATAAAGGAAAATAAGTAAAACATCCATCGTGCTGACGTGAACGTGAACTATACTACCGGTTGTATTTATATTTTTGTGCATGTAAAGGAAAAAAACACAAATAAACCTTTCCAATTTAAATCAAACTTGACCCAGTCATCATTTGAATAAAGTCCATATTCAAAATAATTCAAGAAATTGACAAACTATTCTCGGGAAATCCCCGATAACAACCACCTTGATTTTGTTGTGTTGCCTACACATAAAAAAATACACTTGTAACATAAATGTTCGAGTTCTTTCCTGTAAATATGTAAATCTTGCTAGTGGGGGAAGCCGTACCTAAGCACTAAATGAAGCAACCTAAGCCACTAGAAAAAACCACTAGCCACTAAAACCGAAATTTGTCCGCTAAAAGGTAAGTCTAAACCACCAGATCTAGTGGAAAATCCACTGAGTTGGCAACACTGGTGGGCAGTGGCAATGGCATGGCAAAGTGAAGATCTAATAGCGTAGCATAATATTTATCGATAACGCATATCAAAAATTATGAATTGATATATTTCAATAAAGTAGCGAGCCTTTTTCAATAATTTGTAAGTCTATGTATATTTCTCAATATGCCGAAGATCGTACGAAGTGGAGAAGATAAACTAGAAAACCTTTCAAAGCGGATGATCCGAACGCGACCTGGACTTTGCGCTCGGATAATAACGACGAAGTATCACAACATTTATAAAAAAAAGTGTGCGTCTCGGGACGCCCGACATAAGTGGTAGCTTCAAGACAGACAGACTGACGCCGTAACGCGTTACGTAACGAAGCGGTTTACCCTCCCATAAGAAGTTAACACTTCAATAATTCAATGGTTTTGCGTTAAAAGCGTAACTAACCTAATGATTAGAGATTGTAGTTACTTCCTTACTTCTTTATCCGTCGTCGTTTACATTATGTTCACTTCCACGACATTAAACAGGCAAATGGTGAGAGAAAAATAGATAATTAATGTCGAGTTTATATACTCGCGCTGCCGACTTCCCACATTACTTTTCTGCTAGCTGCCATGAAGGTGGATATATTAAAAAAAAACAAGTGTGCGTGTACTAGTGTACACACGTAAGAAGTGAAACTTCTTTATGACCTTATTTTTCGAAAAATGATCTACTTTATGCAACTTTACAGAAATTGCTCGTCTCACAGTCCATCTACCAACAACTCGTTGCGTAACAAAATGTGACGTGACGCGTAACCGAAAAATGTGACGGTAATTTTTTTTCCAACGTCGACAAAGAAGTTTCACTTCAATAAGGCATAATGCCTCATTTTGTCAATGATAATTGCACTATGGTCGATGAGAGGAAAGTAAATAAAATATCTTAATCACAATGCTATGATATATCGATAAGAAGCAAAATATCAGCTCTCTTTCTTCTTTACAGCACTACAGAGGGATATCAATATTATCAATGGCAACTCCAAAACACTTTAGGCGGGAACTTGTAAGAGATTTCAATTGTTTATATTTACTTAACAACTTTAGCCATCTCGCTACTTAGCACGCAGTGTTTTATTTAGTTATAGGTAGACTTATTTTCTATGAGACTACTATCTGGTACATTCTTGATACTAGCGTATTCCAAACATATTACCCATAATTCGATAGTTGAAAATTTTTGGGAAACAGGTTTATGACTGGGGGATGTAATATAACAATTTTATTTCTCAAAAATATCAATTAATATTTAATATTTTAGTTAAAACAATTTATTTTTGTCATATTTATATCGTAATCTACGATATATATTAAAATCAGCCTATATTTTTCATACTGTCAACTACCGAATTACACATTCCCACAAAAAAGTGGTTTATACTTTTGACCAGACCCATCTATGTACCCATTCCTATGTATTTCGGATTAACTGAATCCGAATCTGGGGTCAGTTTTGTTTTGTCCGGCATCCTCAAAATTTTGAGTAAATTGCAATAAACCACGAAAAATTGCTCTTTTGCAAAAAACACCTGACAATTGTTAAAAATTACGGAAAATTGCAGATTTTTGATTAAGATATATAGATACTTATATATAGATAAGTAAATAATCTATATATTTTAATCAAATCAAATATCTTAATATATATTAAGTTAAGTCGCAATTTTCAGGGGTTTTATTACAATTTACTTACGTTTTCCAGGGGGTTTAATGGGCTTGAGATTCAGATCCAGCGGATCGAATTACGTAAAAATTATTATACTTGAGTTCCATAAAACTTTATTAATCACCAAAACTGCAATTTTTACGTTGTAATTTACTCAAAATGAAATGGGAGTATGGACAAAACTGACCCCAGATTCGGATTCAGCGCATCGCAATACATAGTTAAAAATATCTATTTTTAACTATGTATTTCGACCCATCTGGGTCTGGTCAAAAATACAGACCACTTTTTTTGTGGTCTGGTATTATTTATCTATATATTTATTATTTTTATCTACCTAGGATACAAGCACGGCTTACATGCGGTGACCACGTAGTTTTTTAAAATTAATTTATTCGTATCCGATGATACTAAGGCATTATAAATTATCTGTCAAGAATTTTAGTTTAATCACAATCAACATTTTTGAAAAATTCTTCCGTGTATTTCTGTTAATATTCCCAAGTGGTTTTTCGTCACATTATGCCCCAAACAAATTGTAATTCAGGTTAGTTATAAGAAGTATCGATATTAAATTATTTATTAACGGGAATACGTCCTAAGGATTCTAACAATGTTTCGAATAAAAAGCAGGTATCATGTCTCATTCTTGGTTTCTAAAGAACGTATTATATAACTAACCAATCATAAAGAGACAATTACTTCCGCATTTAAGTAGGTATACTTAATACTAATCATGCTAATATAGGTTTATATTGAAAACAAAAACACCTCCAATCAGGCTAGGACTTTCCAATAATAATAATAAGAGTAGTGCAGACTCAAGCTCCAGGGGTGAAAATGTTAAATGGCATAACGTCGGAAGTAGCTTCGGTGAACCTGCAGCCCACCTCTCAACACCTCTTAGTCACTCACACCCATGTTGCCCCTCGCCATCTTGGCATTTTATGGGGCCCATGCAGGGAGTAGCGAGTCACAGTCTGCCCATCTTATCCATGTTCCCCGAACATTGCGAGGGGCAGACGCCATAGTCTTCATAGCCTAGATCCCTAGTTCCACTAGCAGTGCACCCTAATAGCCCTTTATTCTAATTTTCTACACTGACCGGAGCTTGTCTTTGGGTGTGTGGTTAATCACCAGTCAGTGTCACGCCACATTTACATTAAATTTGTCGAAGGGCCTCTACGTGTTTGCCTCCTTATGGTTCCATGCAACCCTTCCAAACGTCCGGGCCAAAAGGCACGTGATCTTGAGAGAGTAGTGTGTCTCGATTGAAGGGTATAATTATAAATTTAACAAATCGCTGCGGTTAATTTAAACTTGAGAATAGATAGGAAAACCTTGATAACAAATGTGTACCTGTACAGATGGACTTGTACGAGTACTCTGGGCCAAACTGAATGACCTTTTGAAATTAGCCGCAAATACTGCGCCGTAACTAATTTTACATGAAGAACGTGCCTTAACGAAAGATTCTCACCTAAAAAGAAAAATCTTGTGAAGGCCGCTCGCGGAACCCTTATGTGCTGCAATTTTGCCAACTTTGGTGAAATTGACGATTGATATTGGGCCCCGAGAATCGTTACCCGTCCCCGTCAGCCATATCTTCGGCGAACAGAGCTTATTACAGAGCGTCTGTAGCCATCTGGTCCAGTATGTGTAGAAAAGGAACCGGGAGGTCCGTTCTATCTCCAAGTTCCCTTAGCGGATTTCACTCACAATCTCACATAAGTAGATATAGTATACGACGTCTGTTACAAAATCTCATGAGTGCTAATGGCATAGACAAAATATGAGTATTGTATAGAATACAATTCAAACTTACTTCAATGAAAAATGTCGAACTGTTAGCACAATCTTTTACTTGAAAGATTTTCCAACAGCGCCCCATCCAGTTTAGTTCCCGACTATAGAATATTGTGGCGACCGAGGGTAGAACTGCCCAGCAGCGTAAATCAGTTTTAGAACTTTTAGAAAAAACTAGAAATTTCTGGAAGGAAAACACAAGGACGGATATATTTAGAAAGCACGTAACACTATATATAAGATATCCAACCATGTCGCATGTTGCTAGGTGATAGCAATAAGTCAATTTCTAAGCAGTGCATACTTTATATTATAAATACTTTATTTACTTTATTATAGATACTCATATTATAGGAGATAGGCATTCTTATGAGGATTGTCATGCATATTTCCTAGTGTTGTTATCAATGGTTCCGTTAACATTTATGCCCAGATCCTATACCTTTACTGACCGTTTATTTGCCTTAGTATCCTAAGATGTTTTTATATTATATGTCGTTGTTAGTATCGGTTAAAATTTAACATAAGCTCCATAGAAGTAATGCCAAAATTCAACCGATGGTAAGATTGATAGTAAGATATAGGAACCGGCCATCAGTAAGTACTGTTTTTATATTTCAGAAACCCAACAATTATGCTCTCAAATCAATGCTCCATACAATACAAGCAAAGCTTTAAGCTTTACCGACTGTTGGGTGAACACGACTGTAGAAAAAGAAATATTACGCGGAAGAGAGTTGTGCCAGCAAAAGCCGCGAAAGTATTGCAAAGACCGAATCTATAACGTCATCAATATAGAGGCTCCTAAGGTTGGAAAGAGTAGAATGAAATACTGTGGGTATGTTTACATTCAGTTTATTTATTCAGCTGTCCCATTCAATGCTTCTTTGAAAACCTGATGCTATCATGTTTTAGCACTACATTAAAGTGTATTAAAAGTTGTTTGTGTCCGCAACTTTGTTCGCGCAATTAAATTATAGCGCTTTTTATTTTTCCAATAAACTAAATAGGTACAGAATTTTGGCAAATTTGACTTTATCAAAACATGTAGCTGTCAGTCCCTAAGAATTTTGTACTCAATCAGCTTTGTCGCAGTGTATATTGTTTGGTAGCACCCGTTAAAAGGCAGTATTAGTACCTATTACTTATAGTTATTAGACTAAATCGTGAAATTAATATTTATTTTCATAATTCTTCTCAGCCCTGCATAATATCGAAATGGAATAAGCACGAAAAACTATAATATTATAAAATTCTACACATGCTGTATCTGTACAGTAAAGCTATTTAAAAAAAACAAGTGGAATACGCTATATAAACTATGTAGAACACGATACATTTTTTTAGATTTCTTATTTGTTTGTTGGGATTCACGTGAAAACTACTGAGCCGATTTCGATGCGGTTTTCGCTGATTGACAGCAAATTTTTAGACTTAAAATCTGCGCTACTTTTTTATGGAAATCACGCGGGCATATTTCTGAAAATGACCAGATGAAAAAAAAACGACTTCCAATTTGATTTTTTCACTGATCGATAGAAAATTTGATATCCCGGGATTCCTACGGGAGTTTTCTCGGAAACGGTTTGAAGTTTTTCGGATGCATAAAAACCAGCTTATTCCAACCACACAGTTTCCGCTAAAACGATAGCTTAAATTCTTTTTTAATACTACGATACTTTGTGTCCCGGGAATCCCGTAGGAATTTCAAATCAAGCGTGGACGAAGTCGCATGCATGTCCTAGTTTAAGATATAATGCTAATCTAATCTAAAATCCATTGAGTCTTGTTTGAGCCTATTCAAGATAAACTTTCAGACAGAAAGGCAGACAAAATAATCATTTATGATTTATCGCTATATATTTCCTAATAATGGACAGAAACACTTCAGTTTTATTTTTAATTATTTGCACAGTCTAGATAATAACAGCATAGAAGAAGAATACTATTTCTATGGTAACAGTGCAATTCGAAGAAAAATTAAATCTGAAACAACAATCACTTTTTTATATATTTTTTAGTGCAGGAGTTCAGCAGACAGGCAGACGGCCCACTTGATAGCGATAAAGCGGTTACCATCGCCTATGGACATTTGCAACACCAAAGGTGCTAAAAATGTGCTGCTGCTCTCTTAAGGGAGACTGGAGCCTGGTCGCTAATGCCGGAACACAACTCAAGGTTGTTATGGTGACATACTTTAGACCACTAAGTTGTATAATTAACATGATATGGGCTAAAATAAAACCCTAATCGAATTTGCGTTATAAACCGTTTACTATACTTATCTTTTCAGCAAAATTACACAAAATAAATATAACCAGATGAAAAAGAATCCCTCTAGTCCTAGATCGAGATCTCCGTTTCTTAGGTCAAGTTCGCCATCAAAAACTTACAATCCTCCGAGATCCAGACCGAAATATTCAATAAGTTGTACACGTAAATGTCCTTTAAGAATCGCAGAGTTGGCTGTACCTACCAAACGCCAATGCATTGATACTTGGAGAACTAAAAACGATATCTTACCTGGATACATGGTAACATCATTTACTTTTGACAAATGCTTGCATGTGGTATCTGCCATCAAATCTTAGTTGTATTTATTATTCAAAGCTTCCAATAAATTTATTTTTATTGATGGAGTATCTAAAGTAGACGAGCTGAATGCCCAATACATGGATAATGGTTAAGGTCTACTATCGCTTATGAACTGCAACACCAAAGTTACTACCAACGGATTACCCATCTCGAAGAAGTCATACATTTTTCTAAAGCGTCATTTAGCACGATACACGAATTTATACCTAATTAATGCCACCAATAAAATTAGCTATCAACACAAAATTAGAAGAAAAAATTTGTCTTAATTATATAGACTTCATGACATAATTGGATAGGTAATATAATATATGCACCTCGAAGAGTTTTTGTTTTTATATAAACTTGAAGGAAAATTATAGCTTTTGATTTTCTTACTAATTTAACAGGAAATAACAAATTAGCACGTTATTAGTTAAGTTAGTCAGAAGTAAATATAATAATCTCCCTAAATTCCAGATTGAAAGACTAAGGCGAGAAGTAATGAATGAGAAGCCAATCGTCAAAATTCCTGACGCAATACACTATTTTAAGAAACGAAATACACCAGTAATAAAATGGCATGTATTAGGCATAGTCGCAAATTCTTTTAACTAGGATAATTTAATTTACAAAACACCTCCAAAATTTCAGCAATCAAAAAGTAGCCTACGATGTATTCGTGAAAAAACAAAAGAAGATAAACCCGAAGAGATTACAAAAAGAATTAGAACATCCCGCAATAAAAAAATTATGTGCTCAGTTCGGACATAAAATAGCTCAAAAATTAATTAAACCTCTGAATATTGTTTTGAATAGGAAGTAAGCTATAAACGTGTATCTGTTTAAAATGTCATTTACGTAAAGATATAAGTAATAATTACCTAAATTTTCAGTTTATCGAAACTATCCGAAGTCATTGCTCATGATATATTTGGCATGATGGAAAAACAAAAGAAAATTTCAACCAACAACAAAAGCTATAGGGTAATTCAATCCGAAATGGCGAGTAAAGTAAGAATTGTGTAACTTTTCAAAAGCATATATGCAACTTAAGAGGTCTTCATTCAATATTAGACAGATGGTATCTAGTTAGTCTGGTTTAGGTTGATTGGCAAAAAACAAAAGGTAATTCAACAATATAAATTCTGGACATAACTAAACATCGCAGCTTGGGTAGATAGATCTATCCTGTGATTGCCTGATAAAAAAAACGATTAATGAACAGAAAAATTTCTTGAACGATTTAAGCAGTATTCACAATTAAAATAAAGCAAGTGAAGATCCTGCGTAAAATAACAATTATGTTAGATAATATAATAATTCTATAATTTTAAAAATAGGTCGCAATTTGGATACACAATATTATGGAAGATTCATTGTATAAATTGATGGGAGAGGATTTAAAAGGTAACTCATTAAATACTATTTATTGTCCGCATCATACTTTAGGGCATAAGTAAAAAATGGTTACGCGATAGATGTTTTCATACAAAATCAGGTATAAACTACGCTTCTGCAACTAATTTGGGTAGGCCATAAAATTTAACGCCAACTATTTATAAGATATTGACTGTCAAATTTTTATATTTTTTTTACACATTTCCTTCTCTTAGTGAAAGAAACAAAAGAAAAAAATTACATAACATGAATTGATAGCGGCAGTATAATACATTATGTTAACGAATAAGAGAAATACAAGTTATTTTTGGTATTTTAGTTTTTTATTGTATTCAAGAAAATATTAACTTTTATTTTAACTTAATTTGCAGTTTTTTTTTGTATTTACTTACTGAAATATTGTATGCGTTTCATTACAACCAAAACAGTAATTTAAATTTGTCATGTTTGGTTTATATTACTTTTTCCAGACTTGGAGGAAGAAGAAGGGCCCGTCTTAGATTTGCTAGACGAATTAGTCGAAAATATATTGGTAATAGTTTTACGCATATGACCTGTAATTGTCCTATGCTCCAGAAGTGCTAAATTATTTCTTAAATTGCAGAATACTTGCGAACCGATTCCAGAAGTACCGCACAACATATCATCTGCTGAATCTATAATTACTAAACGCAGCGTCTATGAGGTACAACAGTTAGAAAAAAGCCATTCCACCGATATTACCAACGCGTCTCTATCAGATCACGTAGCTTCCAGTATTAATGGTAGCGAGAATGACGCTCAAATTAATACAACTAATTTAGGCGAATCAACAATCGATAAAATTATTTCTGATGAATCATTAATAACTGAATACTCAATAATCGAAAAAGATGATTTTGAAAAATCACTAAGTAACGAAAATTTTCCTGAAAAAGTAACCATCAACAAAAGTGTTTCTGATGAAGCATCATATAAAGAAAGTACATCTGAAGCAATTCTTGAGGACCTTGCATCAATTAATGACATTGAAATGGAATATAAAAGTGGGATTGACATCAACGAAAGAATATCAGAAACCGTTGAAACTAAAAACGATAATTTGAGAGATAATTTGTCTGAATTAATTACAAATGAATTATTAGATATTATTTTAAATATTGATAAAGACATTGAAGGAATTCCAATAGAAACAGTCAAGGATTATAATTTGGATAATAATGATGTAATCAATGAAGACTTCCTGGTAGAAAGTGAACACGGAAATCTAGAAGTTAAAAGCAGCAAGCCCAGTTCTGATTCATTGACAAAAGAACTAAAGCAAACTGCAACATACGACGTAACTGAAACAGAAGATTCTTTAGTGATTATAGAACATGAAGATGATTTTGGTGACGGTGATGGCGAAGAAACTGACATCTTAGAAACAACTGCAAAGAAAAATGAGGATCATGTGAGTGAAGTATTTACCATCTTAACCAAAGAATCAGACGATGATAGAAACAAAAAAGTGAAATTCTTTGAAACCAATATGGGTAATTAATTTGCATTTATTTTTCTTTTTTAATTTACGTATTAAATTTACATGCCATAAATTTAAAACCTGACCTTATTCAGTATACTACACAATTATATGGGCCCGCCCCTGCTTATTCAGTCGAAAAGATATTATCTGCTAATAATTGTAGAAAACAATATTATTTGTCGTATTACGTTAAATTGAAATTGTGATGTGAATAATTAATTTTGCTATATATTTTCAGTAATGGACGAAAATAACCAAGATTCTGCATCAGAGAGGTGAACAGAGTAATTCTTCTTAATGTTGTAGTAAATTATAATTCTATGACAATACCATAACTAGTTTTGTTTTAGCAATAATGTGATGCGTAAGTATCTGATTTAATATTAAATTAATGTATTACGACCTATTATTTCTTTTTAGCAGTATAAAAAAAATACACGATGAAATAATACAACACGAACGAGATATTTTAATATGGAAATCTTCAAGTGAATTCATTAAGCCAGATATAGAACTTCAACAACCAAACGAACGCTTACTTAGTAAGTTGGACTTGAAATTGTTTGCGAATGAAATAATTTCTATTAAATAAAATATTATATCATTGAAGTAGGAACTGCATAATTAGATTCTCTTTGTTACATGCTGATTTTCATGTACTTAGATATACTTCATTTTCAATTATTGTTAGGTGATGCCGACGAATCGTGGCCAAAAGAGATACCTTCGCCTATTTTAAAACCAAGCGCAAGTGTCAGTAAATCTATAACATCACTGGGAAGAATTTTGGAAAGCGATGAAACATTTCAAAACTCTGATAAATCAGACAGCAACATTGATATTGTAAGCTCTATTAAAAATAAACCTGAAATAAATAACATTGGTTATAAAGAAGAAAACATTAAATCTAAAGATAAACATGACGATTTTGAAACAGATATTGTTTTAAATCCAGTAGATAAAGAAATAGAAATCAAAACTAGCATAAGCATAAAAGGTTTCACAGAAAATGAAAATATGAAAGGAAAGTCGTCATATGAATTAGTATTTAATATAGATGAAGACTTAAGAAGTCTAGTTCAACAATTTTTACACAAAGATGAGAAAAAAAGAGATATTGGTACAGCCTGTACTAAATCACAAAATTTGTTTGAAACTTTTGTAATGGAAACTGACTTAGCAGGAGGTGAAAAACCTTTTGAAACAGTGGCAATTGCTTTTACTAATCATAAAACAGTAATAAATTCAAAGAAGCATTCAATGAAAGATGAAGACAAACAAAAATCAAAAATTAGTGAAGTAATTTTAGAAAATGTTATGCAACAAAATAGTAGTAAAGAAGGTAGTGACGAAGTTGCTGAAACAATAAAATATTTTTGTCCATCACCTAAAAAAAAACGTGATTATAGTAAGTGTATAATTTAAAAAAATATTATAACAAAAACTTTATAAAGATGAACACTCTTATTAAAGTCGAAGCACATTTAATTTTATAATAGATAAATCAATTAATGAAAACAATCTTTCAAGACAAGAAAAAAATTACCTATGATTCTAGTGTTTCTACCTCGACTATTGTCATCCTTGACAAAATTATATTTTATTCTTTGTTGTAGGAGTCAATCCCCTGACAGCACCTTCTTGGGTAATGCAAGATTGTGATGAGCCAAGTAAAAAGTCTTTAGCTCTTAGGTCTGAAACTGAAAGTAAGTGCCTAAGTACTTTAACGTGCCTAAAACTAAAATCATTATTACTTGCGAAATGATACATGTTTTCATCTGTTTTGTGTAACAACAACAACAAAGGAATACAATACTAAAAGTATTACCTATAATAAAATAATACAAAACATTATGAATTATTTAGAATCTATCTGGTTTCAAGCTAACTACCAGTTCTTAAGACTAGATCGAGATATAACTGACTAGCCGGGGAAGGAGTGCTTCTTTTTATAACAAATAAGTATATAAATATTCATAACCATAGTAATTTCAATACAGTCAAAGTATACAACCAAGATTCTAGTAAATTAGGAATGTATAAAATTGATATTATTATGAAACGACCTTCACCAAATTTAGGTATTTAAAAGTCTACGAATTAGATAATGTAGTACTTTTTATCCTGGAAAAATAAAAATTACCGCGGCATAAATAGGGGCAGATAAATTTGAATATCATTGATCAGATATCAATACTAGTTCTTGGACTCATTGACTATCAAAACCACCTGGAATGTCGGCGACACAACCATCCGTGTCGTAAACTTTTTAGCTACCCTCATGTTGCGTGCGTGTTAGGCAATGATAAAAATCCCACATTTTGCCACTAGTTACGTTTCCTATTACATATAATGAAGAATTCAAATGAAAAGTTCTTTCTATTTTTTTATTGTTTACTTCATGTTCTATCCGTGCAGGAACGGAGAAAGAATACAAGTTCCTGCGGCCAGGTGGCCTGTCGTAAGAGGCGACAAAATTGCCAGACTGGATGGTTACCACCCCTGGTCTAGAGTATGCCGTCATAACAGCCTTGAGTTGTGTTCCGGCATAAGTGACCAGGTTCCAGTCTCCCTTAACATAGCAGCAGCGCATTTGTAGCACCTTTGGTGTTGCAAATGTCCGTAAGCGATGGTAACCGCTTTCCATCGAGTGGGCCGTCTGCCTGTCTGCTGAACTCCCGAAATAAAAATAAATAAAAAATGTTACGAAAAAAGTCAGTCCGACGTTCCAGAGGTAATCTTGAAACCTTAAAAACAATAACGAGATTAAAACTCATATTATAATGTAAAAATAATGTAGTATTCTTCTTCCATGATAATAGGTATATAGGATTTTTCGTTTGTGAATATAGGTATTTATTATGTTCATATTTCGAATTACAGTATTGAAAAAATTTAAAGAAAGCGACATTCGTAAATGGAATAAAAATTTGGATGAAGCGTTCGCGAATCTTCGATTATGGGGCGATTGGATACACAACACATGCAATATTATCATAGAAATGCATGAAAGAGAACGTATGTTGCCTTTGTTCAATTTATAACATTGTGTCTTGTAGGTAGGTATCTAATAGTTTATTTATTGATGATGAACAATCATTGAGTTATATGTACACCTCATTCATGAACCATAAAGTATTTCTATTCTTTCATATGTATATACTCGTATGTGGTTATTTAAATAATACAAACTGTTAAATTAGCCACTGGATAAAAGAGTCATTTACTCTAAAGTGGAAAAGAACAAATATCAATATATTTTAATATTAAAATTAAAACCAATATAAATTAATATAGTAAGACAAATATACATGTCGTACTATATTTGCAAGATAAACAAGTTCACATGTAATGGATAAGAAACAACGGATAACTTTGAGGTCGGTCCCAGTGCAAATGAGACCAGATCAAGTTGGAAAGTTAGAAAATTTACTAAAAAAAAATCTGTAAAGAGAGAATCGAATCCGGTATTTGTTTCAGTAACGCTCAGATCACATAAACACAGATATCGTCAAAATAACTATTAATTACAAATTACAACGATCATATAACTTGACTTTAAATGCCGGCCATGTTAGTGTTTTCTTAAAATACCGTACTTTTAGAGTTCTAAGGGCAATTTACATTCAAAACAACTGACATACTTTTTATCATCTTCAAAATGACGAAGCCGCCTAGATTATGTACTAGCATGGCAAGTTATACGTCATATCTTTAACGAGTCAAATAAGGTGTAAATCATTGTTGAAATATTCATTTTTATATTTTACAAGTATAATCATAACAAAGTACTTATTCTTTTTATTTATTTGTAAATACTTTGAATTTAAATACCAGAAAACTTGTTGTGTTATATCGGATATGGATTTAAATATGAAAATGAAAAGAAACTTATTTAAAACCTTTGTGGCGACCGAGGGTGGAACTGCCCAGCAGCGTAAATCAGTTTTAGAACTTTTAGAAAGAACTAGAAATTTCTGGAAGGAAAAGACAAGGACGGATATATTAAGAAAGAGATAGACGATAAACGAAAGAAAGAGATAGATAGATGTTAGAAAGGGATAGACGATGACCGAAAGAAAGAGATAGATAAATGTTAGAAAGGGATAGATGTATAAACGAAAGTTCCCGAACAGAAGGTTCGGGAAGGAAGAGACAGATAGATAGAGGGGTTCTAGAAAATTCTTCCGGGTATATAAGCAGCGTAAGGCGCGCCTACCGGGCAGTTTAAAGTTGAGTTCAGTACAAGACGGTGAAACGACAAGTGCGATATTAGAGAAGGTTAATAGAGGACAGAGACGAACTAAGTGGTGAATTTAGTGACAAGTTTGGTGGACAGATACGCGAAGGAGGTGTGCAGCGTAGTTCGAGAGAGGAACCAGAAGCGAGCTACACGCGATAATATTGGAGGTGGTCCGCGCAATATCGGCGACGGTATTGAGGGTGTGACAACTTATCGTCGGGACTGTGCATCGTTGGTCGTGCGTATAGGGGTAACCCTGCAGAAAGGTACTGCATGCGGCTGTGTAAGTCAATAAAAGCTTTTAAATTAAAAAAACTGGTGTTTTCTTCCAATCCATAAGTGCGTACCCCCGCTCGTACGTAACACCTTTAATTGTTACGGATTTAGTCCTACAATATGTTTTAGTTAAAAAAACTCAAGCACAGGTGTTTTTCTATATTAAAATCCAAGAATAAAACGATTTCTGACAGCCACTAGAAACATTTTCAACCGGTTTGTAAAAAAAAACAGAAGGTTGTCAATTCCTCTGTAATTTCATTATTTCAGACTTTCATTTTATTCTGGGCGATTGTTGTCTATACTGCAATAAATCTGTAAATGGTTCGAATTTGTACAATGCGTTTAAAATGTGAAAAATATCAGGGGGGCTAATTCTGACCATAATTTTTATCTGTCTGTTAGAGCATCACATGAAAATTACTGAAGGAATTTAAATGAAGCTCGATACAGAGCAAGCTCATATCCCGGTACATAATTTATAAGACTTTTTATCCCGATAAATGACGTCGTTTCATATCAAAAAAGATGGGGCTGCGATCGCATCCTTTTTTTAAATTACTGAAAGTATGTGAATGAAACTTGACACAGAGCTGGCTTATATTCCGAATGAACATTTATACTTTTTATGCTGATCAATTGTCTTTTCCATAGAATAGGTAGATTAGCTAAATAGATGGCGTTGCAATCGCGTTTTTTTAATCTGTATATATAAAAATTTTGAGTCACGATGTATGTTACCAATAAACTCCAAAACTACTGAACCGATTTCAATCAAATTTGCACACCGTGTGCAGTTTGATCCAACAAGAAAGATAGGATACTTTTTATACCGTTAGAACCGGTAGGTGGCGTTGAGATCGGGTTCTAGAATCCTCTTAATCACCGGGAGCGATTTTGTTTTTGTGTGTTTGAGTGGGTTCCCGGGTGGTTTAGATTCGCAATTAGAACTGGTAGGTGGCTCTGAGATCGGGTTCTAGAATCCTCCTAATCACCGGGAGCTATTTTGGTGATTTTGTTTTTGTGTGTTTGAGTGGGTTCCCGGATGGTTTAGATTCGCAATTAGAAACGGTAGGTGGCGCTGAGATCGGGTTCTAGAATCCTCCTAACCACCGGTAGCGATTTTGTTTTTGTGTGTTTGAGTGGGTTCCCGGATGGTTTAGATTCGCAATTAGAACTGGTAGGTGGCTCTGAGATCGGGTTCTAGAATCCTCCTAATCACCGGGAGCTATTTTGGTGATTTTGTTTTTGTGTGTTTGAGTGGGTTCCCGGATGGTTTAGATTCGCAATTAGAAACGGTAGGTGGCGCTGAGATCGGGTTCTAGAATCCTCCTAATCACCGGGAGCGATTTTGGTGATTTTGTTTTTGTGTGTTTGAGTGGGTTCCCGGATGGTTTAGATTCGCAATTAGAAACGGTAGGTGGCGCTGAGATCGGGTTCTAGAATCCTCCTAATCACCGGGAGCGATTTTGGTGATTTTGTTTTTGTGTGTTTGAGTGGGTTCCCGGATGGTTTAGATTCGCAATTAGAACTGGTAGGTGGCGCTGAGATCGGGTTCTAGAATCCTCCTAATCACCTGGACCGATTATGGTGATTTTGTTTTTGTGTCATGAAACAAAGTTAAGGAATTCAGAAAATATGGCGGTACGAAGTTCGCCGGATCAGCTAGTTACTTAATAAATAGCTACGTTGTCATAAACAACATGTCATTTGTTGTATTACTTCAAATCAGGTTGGCTTCGACTCACCTCTGTTTTGCTGGGCAGTTGTCTAAACTATATGAACTTAGTTTCTTTGTTATTATTGTATCGAGGGCTTCATAACAAATGGGAGTATACGCAAAAATGTATTTTTTTTGGTTGTTTACTAAAATCTATGCATGTTACAATTTAGAAAGTCTTGCCAATATGCAAGTGTACCTAAATAGAAGGGTAATCCAAATTTCAGCCTTATACAATCAACTAGTTTTGTTTTATTCACAATTTTACGCCCATTTGTAGTCTAGTTTCTAATCATTTTCATCCACGTAATTACAGGAATGTCTTATTTAAGTATTAATTATTAAAGTTATTCTACTAGAAATATACCTACCTACATAATATTTTCAGGCGTTCTTAAATCTGAAAGGAGCGATGTTAAAAACTGGATAGCACTGAAGAAAAACATTGACAATGACGCTAATTTATGGACGAAGTTGAATCAATGCACACAAAGAAAATTCAAGCGTTTTCATCGAACTCATAAGAAACATTCTAAAGTAAACCTTTCCATAAAATGTAAGAAATGTAGAACACTAAATACAATAAAACGAACGCAATGGTGTGTTTGGTTTTATAGAAATATCCAAAACAGATGATTTATTAGGAATAATTTCTTACGCATTATATAGGTGGCGCTGATTCATTTAACTAACAAAGTAGATTCATATCTCTATCTCTATAAATATGATAAACGCGAAAGTAAGAATGGACGTGAATTTGTTACTCTTTCAGGCAAAAACTACTGAATGGATTTTGATGAAACTTTCCAATATTATAGCGTACATATCAGAATAACACATAGACTACAATTTATAAAGATAGTGTGTGAATTATCCTTATCTTATATTATAATTATCACCAGGTGAGTGAAACCGCGGGAACAGTTAGTATAGCATACAATGGAATTTCTTTGAGAAAGTTTTTTTATAAGATTTACCCTACCAGGAAAGTAATCCAGGATAGTTAAAGGAAGTATAACTATATTAAATAGTAATTTATTTCAGATCATACCAACAGAATATTACTTATGCGTCGAGAAAAATCGCACAGAAGAGAAAAATTGCTGGCTTGCAATTTAAAGAAATATGCGTTAAATAGTAGCCTAGAAATTAAAAAAAGAAACAGTATGTAATCACTATCTATATATCTATCTATAGCTTTTTAGACATTATATTTCAGACTTATAATGACTACATTTTTCTAATTAGTACAGTAAGCTACATAATTATACGTTTTAGATTACTATTAAAAAATAGTTTAATTTCTTTTTCCATGATTAAAAACCTAAGTCAAGGTAAAGTTTTTTTAAAGCATGTTGCAGAAGTTATGCTTAGAGACTACACAGTACATGTTTCGCCTTTGACAGACCTACAAAATTTTTGTAGGTTACAAACCGTTTGTAATATCTGTTTAATAAAATTCTAAACATTGAAGCTATTAAAAAACACAACTGGAATATACTATATAGTATAAACGATGGAATACACGATTGTTTTTAGATTTCTTGTCTGTTTATTTGTTCAGGATTCATGTAAATAGTACTGGGCCGATTTCGATGCGGTTTTCGCTGATCGACAAAAAATTCTTAGACTTAAAATCTGCATAACTTTTTATTCGGGATTTTTTCTGGGAATTGTTTAAAATGGCAAGATTAAAAATATTGCATTTCAAATCAAGCGTGGACGAAGTACATATAATTGAATATTATGACTACAATTAACCTTAACATATTGTTACAAATTGGGTCACCTGCACCTATTGTTGTATAACGGCAAAGATATGCCGCGCACCGGGTTTATTGCCCCTCCCCGCATTCGGAGTTCTTTTATGGTCGTCGTAATTAAAATTTGCAATTAGACAATAGCCTATTGTTATTGTTTTCGACTCTGTTGGCCGTTCGCAGGAATAATTATCCAGGTGTACAAATTACTATTTCTCGGAAATTCACTTGTGTTTTTGAGTGTCGAGCGGTGCACTGGCACGCGGTTGATTTTTTTTTCTGTATAGTTAGTATAAAACAATGCCCGAACGGACGGGTGGGGCAGTCATTCGATGACTACGATACGATTAAGACGTGTAGTACTTTCGATTAGCGACATAGTGACGGACTTTGCGCATTTGGAATTGCATTGAATCGTCCAGTGTGAATTGGTTGCATCCAGTTTTATTTTGTACTTGTTTTATACGTGTTTGTACAGTTCTAATAAACTATAGTAATTCCAACGGTATTTATTTTAATTCGAGCCTTTAACAATATAATGATTAAAACAAGTACTTAATTTTCAATAGCTAGAGGCTCAGCATTGTTAATATGTTGTTCAATACTCATTAATCACGTCATTGCACAGAACACAATAATTATAAGATTCACAGGTGTTGCGCTCTCAATTGACCCCTATTGGGATTATCTTGCAATCTTTTTTAAACAACACATAGTAGTTGTACTGTCATAAACTTTTAATACATACTGACTGAACCCACGCAAATTCACGACGAACTAAACATGAAGCCATTTAAATTTTAGGTGTGCTTTAATGTGTTTTCTTCAGGGTTAGTTCCTTGCTGGATGATGATTATGATTTGATACTAATAACCTCTAGACATTATTAGTATCGAGTCATTGTAATTTTACGAACATAAAATATATAAAATCTTATTAATTTAGTAATAATACCTATAATGTGAAAAGAAATAAAGACAAAAGTAATGAATAATATTAGGTTTTATTTCAATGATTGAATAATTCAGCTTTATGTTTACATGGATCACTATGGTTGGATCATCCAAATTCAAAGACTAATGAGCCATCTACTATAAAAGTCGGTTAAAATAAACTACTGGGATGAATGACCATACAATAAAGTACACATAATATATCAATATTATCTTATAAGCTGATCATACTATACTTAATGCAATAAAGATGTACTTATTATCTTAACACTGGTCATTTAAAATGTACTGGAATTTGATTAAAATCATACTTTCTCACAACAGTGTCTCTACAACCAGTCAAAATCCATTTTCCATTAAAAGATATATCCCTGATACCGTCACAGTCAGATCCTGTAAGTTGGACTCTGATTGCAGAATGGCTGTCTTGTAAAGATGTTATTGTACATGTGCCATCTTGCCGTCCAACAACAAACATTTGGTTTGGTAAAGTGGCTAAACTTAACACTGGATTCGCAGATTCATGCCATTCTTTTTGTATTGATCCATCTTCGAGATTCAATTGGAATATCTGTAACAGGGACATAACACTTACGTTTAAAATTAAAACTCTTGCTTTTCTCCTTAACTAGGTAGGTTAGGTAGTATTTGCATTTACATATTGATATGTGATAATCAAAAGGGTAGCTTCCGTATGCTGGTATTTAACAGATTAATCAAATTGAAACTACTTGATATTTTCTTAAGTTTAAAGCGGCCGAAACATCGGAATAACCAAAATCAAATAAATTACCGCACTTAAAACCGTTAAAACATAATTTTATTATGAAACTACTTGGTTGAAAGGTACAAAATTGAAAAGGATATAACAGTATTCAATGACATTGAACTATTCAAGTTAATGTTTATAGAAAGAAAAAAAACATTTATTTCTAAAAATGCAACATTAACAGTAATTTATAATAATAACAATGAAAATGTGTGCATCAATTTGCGAAATGAGGTTGGCACTTGGTTTTTGTTGTGCCGAAACACAGTCCCTCCAACACAGTACTGATTTTCAGTGAAGTTTATATGGATCACCTTGTCTAATTCATCCACATTCAAAGACAAAATCCATCTAATATCTGCTTAAGATTCAAAGTTTAATTAATAAATCAATTGTTATGCTTACATATACATCTGCTCTTGATAAAAATGGATCACTAGTTTTTATACCAAAACAAATCTTCACATGATATGAATTTAAATTTTACATCAGCAAAATACAGAAGAACTTACCTTTCCATCACTGCATCCAATGATAGCTGAGTTATCTACCACTGTACAGGCATTACAAGCTGACTCCAGTTTTTTTGTAAATAGCTGTTCTCTTTTTGCAATGTGTGTACAGACTACTAGTCCACTTTCACAGCCCACTATTAATATTTTGTTGTCAGTTCCTATCTGAAAATTCAATTTAATACAAATTTGTTTGACATTTTCTTGGGAGAATAGTAGAAAACAAACAATAATAGAAAATAATAATATCTGCATTATCTATTACCAATTAACAAAATTGGATTGTCTGTATGTGATATCAAAACAAATATAAAAAAATTAAGTGAAATCTACTATTTATATGATGCCCAATCATGTATAATAATTTTGTGCCTGTCTGTCCAAATGGTTGTCCTGAAGAAGATTCATGGATTTCATTGAAAACTTAATGGATTAACAAGAAGACACATTTCACTTTGATTGTGCAGACTGTAAGATATAGAAAAAGATAAGATGTAAGATATAGTATAGATAAAGAAAATACAACTGCAACCTTTGCATGAAGAAAATTATTCACACCATAATCCTATAAATATAAATTTAGCATTTGCCAAAGACTTTGGCAATATAAGATATTTATAGGTGGCTCTATATTCTCTTTCCATTATGTATTTGTATATCACTTGAAAATGTATTGCAGTCATAAAAAAATCTAATTAAGTTTGTGATAAGTTATAATTCACTTATATTTGTTTGCAAACATAAAGAACTGACTAATGTGTTCATGTGGTATTATAGACTCCAATATTTGTATTTATTTTGAATCTTAACATTGGACAGCATTTGGCGAAAAATGCAGAATTGTTGTTAATAAGATCAATAATTAAAATTAAATTATTTACCTCTCTTACATTTTCCACATCAATTGTTTCAGATGCTTTACCAATAGCACAACAATTAATTTGGCCATGACCTTCTGTTATATTATCTAGACATCTGGATTCCCCAACATCCCATAATTTAGCTGTACCATCTCTGTAATTATAAAGTCCAATTAGAAATATATTATTGACCTGTTCTGATATTTTTATGATGTAACTAGGATATGCTGGCAAAATCATCCATGCTTGGCTTGAAACTCCTGTGGGATTTCCAGGATAAAATGTGGTGCAGATTTTAAGTCTAAGAATTTACTGTCAATCGGCGAAAATTGCATTGAAATTGGCCCAGTAATTTTTATGTGAATCCCAAACAGACAAGTAATCTAATAAAAATTGCTTTGTGTTTTCTGTTGTTTATATAGTCTAGGCTATTCCAGATTTTTTATACCTTTTTTTTAGCTTTAGAATTTTACATTTTAGATTTTATAACCTGCTTAACCACAGAAACCATGGTTTCATAATGATGACTCATATTTTATCACAATCAATGTTTACATACAAAAATATATTAAGAAACATACTAACTTGCTGACAGACAGCACATTTCTTCCTTTCTCAATAATGCAAATGTCAGTTATGGCCATAGTATGTCCTTTTAATGTTACAGGATTGATTCCCGTTTCAGCTGACCATATCCTGCAAGAACCGTCAGCACCAGCAGACAATACAACAATACCCGAAGGGAAGAACCTGCACTTGTACACTGGGCCACCATGACCTTTTAAATCTAGCTGAACCTCTCCTATAATAAAAAGGACTTTATTAGTAAAAACAATAATAAATGATCCTGCTTATGCAAACTAAAAAAATATATAAATTTAAAAGTGATGAATTGGGTGTTTGTTTTCCTATTCATTATTCACTATTTCCTATTATATTCACTCTCTAATATCTCTGCTCCATCTGGGATAATGATTGGCTACATTAGTGTATATGTTTGAGCAGGCTAAGTCTTAGACGGCCAAACTCGCTGGAACGCAGAAGCTCCGGGTTCGATTCCTGGTATGGTAAATTTTGAAAATGAACTTTTTGTTATTTACTATGGTCTGGGTGTCTGGGATCGGCCCTAGAGTGGTCTGTTGTATATCACCCATAACAAAAGCATAATTTGCTTAGCTTGGGGATATATAATGTGAAAACTCTTCAATGTGAGTAGACTGCCAAGCATATACTCAATTTTAATTTTTCACGGTTTACAAGTACCTGGTACTGTTCTAGGATAAATGATGTCAGAATTACTGTGCAGACATCTGACTTCAAGTCAGTACATGTTTGCTTGGATCATTTCTACAATATCAATGGCAGTCACTTGATTTAAGATGTGTTAGAACTCGGAAGCGGTTTGTATCTGTGTGTTGTAGTCATTAAATTAATCTCACCTGTTCTATTATCCCAAACTAATAATTTATCTCCTTCACAAGAAGACACAGCTAAAGCATTCTCATTTGTTGCAGATACAGATAAAATTGCTTTTTCATGCACCTTATGCACTTTTGTAGGAGCAATAAATGCTACTTTCAAACCAGAACTCATATGTTTTATTACCAAGTTTAAACTTCCATGAGACACATATTGGTAGTTATCAGTGAAGTTTATTTTTATTTTTCCATCACTTTGGTTCACAGCAGTTTTTAGTTTATCGTGAATACTGTTCTCGTTTAATTTTTTTGATGATATCCACACTTCTGCATTTGGCATCCTGCAAGTATATAAAATATACACTGAGTCTATTCGTACGGTTACCATACGAATAAATATAATTTATTCGTCCAGTACCCGTACAAATAGTCACATTGAATGGCTGAGTCTATTAATATGGGTACTGTACTAACAATTTATAATTATTAATACGGGTACTAAGCCCGGATAACCTCGTTCGTCCGGAGAGAGGATATTAAAAAAAAAAACCTAACCTAATTAAAGATTGAAAATAAGTATTTTACGAAGTTCTTCCAATCCATACAAGAGCAGTACGCAAATACTCGCATATACTTTGTAGTAACATATAAGCAGATCTTGTTCCGTAATGTACAGCGCCAGTACACATAGGGACTAATCGTGTATGTGTCGGAAAATTATTTTTGGGTGGTTATAAAAAAATAACCACGAAGGCTAAGGCGAGTGCTCCGCTTCGCTTCGCACCCGCTTCTAACCTATATTAAAAATGTTCCGATTTGTTCATAATAAATAAATGTGCCGTGTATCTATACCCCACCCTCATTTTAGAATTTATTTATTTATTTTTATGTTTTCAGTAATTCTTTAAAACATGTCATTAAAAATAAACCTAACCTAATTAAAAAACAAGCTAATCATCCAATTCATTCTTAATTTTTTTTTAAATTGAATAACTGTACGAATAAATATAATTTATTCGTCCAGTACCCGTACAGATAGTCACATCGTAAAATATAATTCTATTTTAACTATTTAAAACTTTGAAAACATTTCTGTTATGAACATAACGTTTTAAATTTTAACCAGAAGATGCATGAACCTGTACCTTATTATGTCATTCCAATCACATTGTATAGTTACAACCGGCATCTGATTAGCCATTTCTCAAAACAAATTCAGAGGAAATTGATTTTAATTTCCAAATTAAAATATAAGAATAAAGAAAACGAATAAAAAAGTAAACATTATATACCAAAGACTACTAGAATACCAGTGTCATAACAGTCAGTACATTTATTTTTTCTTAGAGATTTTTTGCGTTCTATTAGTAGGTACTTATTGCAATAGATGTCACTGTTCTCAAATTAAACACCAAATGAAAGAAAATAATATGTTTCGTTATACGCAGTTGTTTTAATACTTGTTTAAGAAATATTTGAAATGTTTTTATGTTTTTGCAAGCCATATCAGCTAATAAATATATTTTAAAGTATAATAAGTATAAGTTCTATTCCTCACCTTTTTCAAATTATAAAGCACTTTTTAACTTTAATTACTGGATTTTTGATGAATTGTCGATTTACAAAAAAACTTATTTCAAAGATGTCAATTATGTAAAAACCAAAACGACATTCCGATCGATACGAGTCGCACTCGAGAACGTATGTACTTTATTTGTATTTCAATTATTTTTCGACAACTTTGTTTGATTCCTGGACTCCGAAGACTTCGCTTATCACGTTTACTAGTGTTCTGTGATCACGTTGGACTTACGCATGTACACTGAACACCGATTTGCCTAACGATTTGTTCTCTGTTGACTTGGATTATGGCTGCTTCTGAAAGAGGTTGTTGTGTGCCCAGATGCGGTAAAACTTGTAAGTAAATCATCCTAATGGCACCAGATTAGATGTGGATACAAATTATGTTATGAAAATTACAAAAAAAGTATCCCTTTGAATATTTTAATAAAAGGAAATATAATAAATCACGCTACCGCTAAATTGTTGTTTTATTTACTAACAAATAAACATTTTTTGAAAAGGCTTTTGGGAATTGCAGGAGTTAAATTATTAACTCCCGCAGTTTCCAAAAGTCTAATATAATAATCAAAATAATACTAGACGCCCTGGACGGTTATTGCCGTTGTATTGTGTCGTATACCGATAGAGTGCGTTAGTATATATATTATGACTGTTGACTCTATACCCGTATATATACAGTACTCTGTGTAGAATACTACGAATGCAATAAAGTATAAGTCATTAATTAAACAATGATTTGCCAAAACAAAGCATTCCTAGTAACCATAGACAATACTTCAGGCATTTGGTAACGTTCCATTTGAACCTCACAACGACCCTGTTCATGACCGTGATTTTTCCCGTTCCACTGGCTTGCCGGCGTTACAATCGTAAACCTAAGTGCAATGGTTATTCGCACCTCTTGCATCTCTTACCATGGGTTATTGTTAGGGTTGTGTGATCGAAAATGCTGACGTCATTCTGTCCTTTCGCCGCGACCACAACGACCGCGGTCACCATGTGGAACAGTTAACGGAGTATTTTGGGCGTTATGAGCAAGAAGCTTATACACAAGCTTCTTGGTTATGAGTTATGAGCTGCTAATGGTACGCGCTATTAGTACTATTAATTAACTATGTTAGATAGTACTAGTGTGCTCTGGCTCAACAACCTAGTTGCCAAGCCATAAACTTTAAAAAAGGGTCTAAAGTTCTGTCATCTGTTCAGATCAGACTTCAGAAGTTCAGAGTTTCAGAGTTGATGTGGTTTGGTTTTATATCTGTGCTGTGTGTGTAGTAATTTGTATAACAAATTTTGTATATGTATACTTTTCTAGCACAGAACACATTTTTTCTAGATTCTTAAGTTTTTGGAATGTTTTTAACAAAAGTGGGCTAAATTTGGTAATCTCGATTACTTTTATCACGTTTTAAGATAGTAATGATACACAATAAAAACATTTATAAAGATGCATTTCTCTATACCTGATCTACAACAATTTCATGACGACAATGGGATTTCATATACGGTATAAATGTTTACTCTCACATAAGAGAAGCTATTTTCTTTGTATTTTAGTTGTACAATAGTTAAATTATTTCATTGTAATTGAATAAATTTTAGTTGCCTGTTACATTATTTATTGTATATAAAAAAAACTTTGTAGGGATACAACATATACATTGATGGTTTCTTCCATTGTACGGCGCGATATAAGCAACTACTCAGTCTTCATGAGCAACTCCAAGCACATAATCCATATCATAAGCTGCCACAGTTTCCTCCAAAAAAGATATTCCTCACCAGCTCCTTGCTTGAAGAAAGAAGGATTTTACTCGAAAAATATATTCAACTGGGTATGTCTTTTAAAAAAATATTTTTATTCATTGAAGATTGTTATCAAAAATAGTTTTACATTCTAAATTCTGTAAAGTAACTTGAGAAAGCTCAGTGGTTTACATTACTCATTCATTCCAACATGGCTACAATTTTTTATACCACTTCAAAAACATGGTGGGTATCCTGTCTACGCTTCTAAAATAGGGAGCCTCAAGTACAATCGTGGAATAACCACAAAGTAACATTGTGGATATTAGAATAAAATAAATGTGTAATGAACAATGAGCATAATGTGCTAATTAAAGATAACATCTTCAGTGACCATCAAATATTACATTACATTCAATGAAATGAAGTTTTGCTATTATTCAGTATCACTTCATAAACAGTTTTAACAATGTTGTCTTATCATTAGCAATCTTTAACTTTTCAACTATAGACTGTAATTAGTAACATTGTAATGGTCAACACAATTTAATTATACCTGTTTAAGTTTATCATATTAATAATGCCAAGTTAAATTAATGTATTTATTTCAGTTGGTCAAAATCCTGAGTTGGCAAATTCTGATCTATTGATAACATTTTTGTTTTCTGCTCAACAAGAGACTCACAATGTCAAAATACATGAAGTAGATATTGAAATATCATTAATGAATGGATACAGAATACCTTTGTCGGTCTCCTCAACTGACTCATCAAGCACCATATTAGAGATTGCTTGCAACAATCTGGATTTACCAAAAGAGTTGATGAAATATTTTTCATTATATTTATTTAATTGGAGTTATGCGAAAGATGGTCAACCATCATTGAAAAAATTAGAGGATTACGAATCTCCATACATATCACAAAAGTTTGTGAGACCTGATGACAAAATTGTATTAAGGAAAAGGTATGATAAAAAACATTTTGATTTCCTGTTTAAAATGTTATATTATGTATCTAAGTATTTATTGACAAGGAAATTGTTACTTCGGTGCAGACATGCAAATTATTAGTAATGTATATTTTCAGGTACAGAATTATAGAAAATGTCATACAGGTGTACATTAGTCTGCTTAGTGTAACATTTAGGAATAAATAAAAACTTTGTATGTACAGTTGCGGTATGAAAATGTTTGTCACTTTAAAGTAGATATTCACTTGCACAAGTACAAGAAAAAGTACTGGCAACATTTTAATAAATGTTACTTTGCTGTGTTTATAAAATATAGAGACATGAAAAAAGAAAATTGCAATTTTGACAATGACAGACACTGAACTTAACAATAGTTCGAATCATCAGAAACAAAGAGGATATAATCACTATGCTTATCATAAATATTATAACCAATAAAAAGGTTTTACACCTCTAAATAATTTTCTTAGACAAGACAGAAATCAAACAAGTTTGATCTAACTAATTTTAAATTTATTGTCAAACAGTTAAACATAATTTTCTGTGGTACATTTTGTTCTGTGACTTAATTTGAAAAGGTAACACGTGCTAGTGGAATGTTAGATGAATCAATTTAAAAACTGGTGAAGCTTTTCATACCACCAATGTAACCTAGTCCTAGCTAGCTTTACATATGTTATGGATAATATTGATATACAATTAAGAACTCTAGGCTTGATTCCAGACATCTATACCAAAATTAGCAACAGAAAATATATTTATAAAATTGACTGTGCTTAGAATTAAACCCAGGACCTGTGTTTCAATAAACTAGATAGGCCAACATTTAAACTAGAGAAGCCACTAGCTGTTCTGTTAAATCATTAAAAACATATTTAAAAAAAAAATAAGTGTGCTATCCTACAATATTTATATTAAATAATCTGTTTTTTGTCAATACATTTTCAGCTACTGGGACCCCTGTTATGATGTTGACCTTATGATAGATAGGGTCTCATTAGATCTACTATATTTACAAACAATAGAAGATTTAGACTTAGGTTGGATTACTGCAGATCCCCAAACAAAAGAAATTCTAGCAACATATGAATCAAAATTGCAGAAGAGAGAGGTAAGTAATTTTCTTTTGTTTATTCTCTCATAATTGATATTGTAGTTTAAAATTCATGTAACATTGAAATTGAAAACTTTATGGTGGATCCAACAATAAGAAGAAATAAAAGCAAAACTCCTTAGCTGACTCAGTCATCTAGTACAGATGGGAAAGTATCAATAGAATATCAAATATTACTAAGAGAACACAGGAACACACTGTGCAAGCTTCAAGTCAATAATAGACAAGAAATTGAGCAAGAGAGGGAAACATGGCATAATTTCATCTCAAAGGCCAATACATTGAGATGCTGAGTCAATGGATTCAATCATTATCATAACAATTTTCAAGCAATGTGCTTTAGATAATTAGGTTCATTAGATAAATTAAACAAATATTATTTTCGATACATTTTTCATTTAGCCTCCTATAGCCTATACGTTTCTAAGAAATTGTATATGAAGTGGTGTGTCTCATATATTATGTTCAAACTGACATGAAAGTATTGAAGTGGCTGTATTATTATTTTTACTTTTATTGGAATATAATAATCCTTGTGTCACTGTTATGAATAAGGGGGTAGATAGATAAAAATATAGAAAAGTATATATAAAACATTTAACCAAAGTTAGAGGGATTTTTCTACAATTTAAAGATATGAGCAGTTAATAATTGGCCTGTATTTATTCAAATAAATTTTAAGGAGCACAACAAACATGTTTATCAATGAAGAATGTTGGTTGATAAAGGGGTCATTCTGTTTAAATAACCAGTTTGTTATAAGTAAAGATTTTCTCATCCAACAGTCGCTTAATTAAACATTAAGTTATTTAGATAAATTATGGTTATACTAGGAGATATACTCGGTGTTGTCTTTGTTATGTTTTTTCGTGGGTGCCCGCGCGTTTATCCACTCCACCTATATTACGGATTTTGGGACGGATGGTTCGCTCTGTGAAGGAAATATTACGTAAGGTATTAGGAATAGCAGCCCTTCGTTTTAATGTGTTAGTCACAGTTCTATGTGAGGTGGAAAATGTCATAAATTTATCATCGAAACCGACAGCATTAGAGATATAGCTCTAGCAGAGATCGGCTCTCACACTTTTTACCACTCTTCACTTTTAACTTTGAGCACCACTACGGGAATCGAAATTGGAATAAATAATAGGGCGTAGAGAGAGTGTCTCAGCAATAGTTGACTTATAAAAATGTAGTTCGTTTTACTCAACATTTAATAAAGCCTATAGAACTTCTGAAGTCATAATAAACACTGAATTTTTTTACAAAATCTGTCAGATAGATCTTTTTATTCCATTCAGAAAATTTTACATATTATCCGTGCAGGAACCGAGAAAGAATACAATTTCCTGCGGCCGGGCGGCTTGTCGTAAGAGGCGACAAAACAACCCACAACCAGGTGGTAGGGCATTTGCCCGATTGGATGGCTACCACCCCTAGTCTAGAGTATGTCGCCATAGTAACCTCGAGTGGTGTTTCGGCATTAGTGACCAGGTTCCAGTCTCCCTTAAGAGTGCAGCAGCGCATTTGTAGCACCTTTGGTGTTGCAAATGTTCATGGCGATGGTAACCGCTTTCCATCAAGTGGGCCATCTGCCTGTCTGCTGAACTCCTGCAATAAAAAAAAATGCATAACTCAAAAATATTTTTACTATTATTTATTTTAGAGAGATTTATGCATGGAACTTAAATTTGGATTAATTTAATACAAAAGCCTGATTTCGATCGAAGTTGGATTTTCAATTCGAAATTAGCGTTGAATTATCACCCATAAGGGAGATCGCACTCTTAATCTATCGTTCTGTATAACCCGAATCCTCAACACCTTTTGGGATAACAATCATCCTATAGTGTTTTCTTAAGTTTTAGTACACATAATAAAAGTACCTTTTAATGGTTTTAAACACCCGCTGTTTTATTTTATTTTTATTTCGACTATTCGGCCACTTTTCAGTAGCCGTGATCACGAAATACAAAGATGTGCATGTGGGCTACTGAAAAGTGGCGGAAACGTCGGATAAAAAAATCAAATAAGATATCACGCTTAAAACCGTTAAAACATAATCATCCTATGTTTATCTCCAGTCTTAAACACCTATGTGTAACCATTTTTATTGAAACTCGGCTCATATTCAACCAAGGATGAAAAAGTAAACTCACCATGACATTTACATATCATGTATTTCTATGGAAATTGCAGAACGTAAACATTATCATATTCACTAATCACTCATACGTGATCATATTAGTAATGCACTGCAAAAATTGTGACATCAATATCAACATTATACGTGACTCATGCTGTATAGATAACGCTATTTTGCAGTACAAAGTCGTGTATAAATTTACCTATTGTATGTATTATAATTATTATCGAAATTTTCGTTACATAACAAAATTAGTCTTCAGCTGACATGCTTAAGCCGTGTTATCAATCTATGCAAATATTACGTTTATTTGGAACAGTTTACAGTTTAGCCTTCTTCAAAATCGAGGATAGGTCATAAGGTTAATCAGATATACTAATAATAATGATGATGCCACTGAGAGTAGTATGGTATAAGAATATGGTTATTTGTGTAACATGAAAATAGAATCTTTTGTAGTTATTTACATTGTTACGAGCTACAGGACTCGAATTATAATAAATGCCGTTGGAATTACTATAGAGTTTATTAAAACTGTACAAATACGTATAAAATAGGTACAAATAAAACTGGATGCAACCAGTTCACACTGCACGGTTCGATGTAATTCAACACGCGCAATGTCCGTCACTATATCGCTAATCAAAAGTACTAGACACGTCTTACTCGAATCGTAGTCGTCGCTTGACTGCCCCACCCCTCCGTTCGGGCATTGTTTTATAGTAAACTATACAACACAAAATCGATTGCGTGGGCTGGGTTCTTCCAAGAAAATGTAACTTGCACACCTGCGAACGGCCAACAAGTCGGAAACAATAACAGCAAGGATTAGTTTGACACTAATTACAGCCATAAAACAAGTTCAATAACAAAAGCATGTTTTCTAATTACAAATTCTAAACACAAAGCAAACAAAAGACTTCCTAAATCAAAGAAGCCAATAAACTGCGTTTTTACGACGGGCAGGTGTGCGCGTTTCTTTGACGGTATGTAACAATATGAACGGGTTTACTTTACTCGACCTATTCTTATTCAAAAGTTTGTAAAATAGGGCAGTTACATTCAAATATACTATTTTCAAAACAATATGAGAACACAGTATTTCAAAACTTTAATAATCTTCCGCGATTTAATTTGAACTGTAGAGTCATGACAGATTAGAAAACTATTTGTAAATGAAAAAGTATTAAATAATGAATATGTTTATTAGTATGCTAATATTACTAGCGATATATTAATAGCGAATACTAAGAGTTCTTTCGCACTAAATTCTGCTTTAGTTAACAAATAAAAATAACTTATCCCGTATCTAGTGCCTGTAGTTAGCATCTGTACTCTTTGTACGTAAAAGTATGTATGACCATTTACGGTTTTAAAACTACATTTAAACAAAATTACAGTAAAACCGATCCAGTACTCCTAGTAGTCATTCCTTGAAAGCTTAACAGACAGACAGATCGAGGTACTATTGCATTTTTTATAGATGATAAATTTTTATATCTATAAATTTGAGAAATCATTGGTCTCCCATATAAACCTTCATCCCCTATTTCAACTCGTTCTAGTTTTACTTAATCTGTAAACTACATAAATGACCAAACTGACCAAAATTACGAAAAAGGTAAATTGCAAAAAAAAACAAAACCAGTCCTACTTTCAGGCATAAATTTTACATAAATCTATCCCATTATCTAGGATGATAGGTATCCCTCGTCCACCCTCGGTTTTAAAATTACACATATACCGATTTTTTATTGTTGAAGCTCAGCAGACAGGCTGACTGGGCATTAGCAACTCAAGGCTGTTTTTCCGTGAAAGCGTCACAGACGGACAGACAGGGCTACTTTCAGATGGTAATATTATTGTGGATGTGAATATTTCAGTATTTAGAACTGGCGAGAACACTAAGGCACTACGGCCGGATACCAGCTGGTGAGGCTTTGACTGATTCGAGTAATGTTGCATGGGGAAGCAACGAGGCTACGTGTCGCGTTCGAGTGTCATTAGCCGCCAAAGAGTTGACCCTGATGGGAATGATGCAACCTTCTAGAGAGCAAAGGTTTAAGGTCACAAGGATGCGGTGTTGGAGGATCACAACCTTGCATTCAGTGAGTAGAAAGAAATAAATTCAAACATAGCGTGTTTAGAAGGTAAGGCAACAACTTATAAATAAATAGGCAGGGCCGTCCCTACCCGGGAGGGCAAGGGTGGCGCGGCACCCGGGTGCAAGGGCCTAGCGGCGCAAACCCCATGTGCAGTCGCGGTATTAAAAGATTCGTCACTTTTGTTTGCACACGGACAAGAAACAGTACTACCAACATTTTAATAAATGTTACGTTTATAAAATATATATATATATATATATATATATATATATATATATATATATATATATATATATATATGAAAAAAGAAAATTGCAATGTTGTTGACAATGACAGACACTGAGATTAACAATAGTTTTAATCATCAGAAACAAAGAGGATATAATCAATATGCTTATCATAACTATTAAACTAATAAAAAGGTTTTACATTTCTAAACGCTTTTTAGGCAAGATGAAAATCAAACAACTTTAAACTTTATTGTCAATGTCTCCTGACACGTGCCGGCTGATGATTTTGTTATTCCACATTTCCGGTCTTCGCGTGGTCTAACTCTCGCCGCTTTGGTCTAATCTCCACAAAGGACCCGGTATTGTACTGTTACGAGTTCGCGTTTGCAGAAGGTCGTAATTCAATAAAACGCGCAAAGTCCGTCACTGTTAGATTCCCGAATGTACACACGTCACGCCTAGGTCATAGTTGTAACTAAACTGATCTCTTCTCTCAATCAGGCCATCGTTTTATACTTCACAAATGCAAATGTGCTCGCCCAGCAACGTCGACACAATTTCCTAGAATTAGGTTGTACTTATAATCCGCAACACATGGCTAATGATGCTCCTGAGCGGCCGTAAACGAGTACCTACAATAGGCTGTTCTCCACAATTAATTATTTATTAACATATGTTTCTATGCTAATAAATAAGTAAACAAAAGAAGACGATCATAAATGACGGCTTCTGTGGTTGAGCGGGCTAAGCCTTTCCGGCCTACCTCACTTCAACGCAGAGGCTCCGGGTCCGATTCCTGGTATAGTAAATTTCGGAAACGTATTTTCTCCGTTATTTACTATGGTCTGGGTGTCTGAGATCGGCCCCAGAGTAGTCCGTTGTATATTACCCATAACACAAGCGTAACTTGCTTAATTTGGGGATATACAGTATGTGTGTTTGTCTGCTGATTATTATTATTATTATAAAAGGATTATAATTAAGGAAGTTAACGAGTCCTTTAACATATTTTTAAGTTAAAAGTTAAGCCGTTACTCGAAATGTTAACTTCGTTAATCAACGATTAACGGATTAACGAGTTAATGCCCAGCTATGGAAACTGCCATGGTTATGGGGCCAGCCACGTACCACGACTTGTTATCATGACATAGTGTTGTAAAATGTTGCAGATGGAAATGCCACAAACGAACGGCCACGGACCTCTACTAGAGGAGGCGAATAAAAACTTCGAACTGTCATTCGAGTATCTCATTAGTAAAGACAACCTGAGATGGATAACCTTGAGAACGGAGCATGCGACTTTCATTAGCGTCTGCCTGCAGGTAAAAACGACAATTACTCATTTAATAATTCATAAGTCTGTGTTTTTGTATTGGTTTATTTCAATGTCAAGTTGACCTTTACTGCAATTTACTTTTGCGTTTAGCGTTTTTAGTGTTTATTTAATTTTCATTGATTTTAACAAGGTATTTTGAAGGCATAATAACAAATAATTGTTAGAATTCTACGACCATTTTGGCAAATATAGAACCCTTATGTTTTCTCTCATGTCTCTCTTTTATGACACCGTATTTTAGAGAACAACTGGGTCTATATGGATAAAATTTGCCAGAAAAATATACTCTACACTGGTCCGCAGTTCTACTACACAATGGTTTAGTGCAACCATGAATGAACTATAAATTATATGACAGTACACATGGCCATATTTATGTCAATGTTCATCACAAGTCATGTCATATGGGATATATATTTTTGTTTAAAACTATAGGTGCCATGTGGAATATTAACAAAAACGACATGGTAGAGAGCTTCATGAGTACTTTCAGTGAAAATTGGTTCGAGAAAGCAGTGGATATTTCTTATCTCTTCAAAACCCATCACAGTTCGTGGACTGCCATGTATTTGCTCTATTTTTGATTTATTTAACCAATTTTAAAAAAGAGGAGGCCTCTTTATCAAGTCGTCGTCAGATTTGGTCCTTCGTTAAGAGGACTAAATCAGTGCTAGCCATTAATAACTAACGTAGACATAAGGAAAAAAAATTACTAATTACTAATAAAATTATTAATTGTATCTTTGTGTAAATTCTTGACTGTTTTTTCGTGTTTGTGTATTAGTGGACTGTGTTGTCTTAAAATAAATAAATTATTATAAAGCGGTTTTTTATGTATTAATTCATGACTTTTTTTAAATTTCGGTTGTTTAGCCAAACTGTCGATTTACAAAATCAAAAATATATTAAGAGTTTAGTCTTCTTGAACTACGTTATTTTTTACAGTCCATTGTTGATGAGTTAATGCGGCAGAAGAGTGGCGTTGGGCCGAGTTCCCCGCGTTATAGCATGCGAGGCAGCCTCACCTACGTCCGGAGGGACGGCTCTAGTCAACTCATAACGCCCTCTTCATCTAGCGATACTCTTAGTTCTGCTGTAAGTATCTTTTCAAATATTGTTCTGCACTGTTTGTGTGTGAAACTACTGTCAAGTCTTGAAGTAACTAAACACCAAGGGAATGTTGGATCCTTGTATCGGAAGCCCCAACCAAATTGTAGGCCCATGATTGACGTCCAACAAGAAGGTTCTGTTGGCAGCTCATAAAATTTAAAAACTTCGTTTAAAAAAACCCACTTCAAGAACTAAAAAACTAAAATGTATAAAATAACTTATTTCTAAAGCTATTATTATTAATATATATTATCTAAAACATCTTGAAGTCAGTACTTAGTAATTTTCAAAATATAGTAATTTTTATGTTTTACTTTGCACCGACTTCAAGATGTTTTAGATAATATATATTAATAATAATAGCTTGAGAAATAAGTTATTTTATACATTTTAGTTTTTGAAGTCGGTTTTTTTAAACGAAGTTTTTATTTTTTATTTGTTACTTTTTAGTGTCTAGCTATGTATGGGTGGACCTACGAATGGTGCCGTGCTTCTTAAAAAATATAGGTCCCAAGAACCGGGAACAAAAAAATGTTCGTAAAATGAAAACTACTGGGCCAAACTATGTCAAATTTTTAGGGGACCACATGGCAGCTATTCCGCGTCGAACAAAAAAAGAATCACGTAAATCGAATCATAAATCTCAGAGTAATCGGTGTATATATGGAACGGAGTAAAAATTATTTCCATGAAAAATGTTCATAAAATGAAAACTTGTTTTTAAAAAATGCGTGTGTTGATTATATGTTCTGATTCTAATCTTGACAAAAAATCAAAACCTTAATAAACATTTCTTGAGACATTTTGCCTACTTGATTTATGTTTAATTTGATATCCAGTATACAATTTAAATTTAAAATTCGTTATCAATTGCAGAATGGAGATTCGAATGCATCGGGCAGTTCGAAAGAGTTATTTTCGGTTCAAAAACTGACTGAAAAATTCGCGTCTGTGGCGTTTAGGTCTGGAAGAGATTACGTAGAGAATAATGCGTTCGAAGCTATAGGTGATGAAGAACTATAAAAGCCTGTAAGTCTTTTTGAATATTCTCCAAAGATGGTAGAGAATGAAGTTGCCAATGTACTATAGATGTAAAAATTGTATAAGAACATAAACTTTACCAATAATAATAATGATCTAGCTAACGAGAAGTTTTAAAAGCGTTTACATGAGGTCATTTGTATGTTCAGTCTCGTTTACTCGATCTATAAAGGTGAGCATGCATTTAGGTGTAACACATACTTTACACATGCCACAGTTATCCTTGGTATGTATCATGATGTATTAATATTACATAACACTAACTATATGCCACGAGCTGATCTTATGGTCCTTCGAGCCGGACTTCAACCGGCGACGCATGTTCTGATCTATCACCGCAATTAGATTAAGATTATTCTACAATTCAAAGTATTTTATACATTATTTTATATAAAGAATTATTACATCTTACAATTCTTGCTTATATTGGCCATAATGTACTTGTCCCTAGTAAATTTTGGCAACACACTAATCAAATATACATTCTGTCTTGTATGTTATTGTTACAATAATATAAACGGAATAATACAGTGTTAATTTCTTATGAATCTTGGTCGATGCTTAAGCAGATTTTATGGTCCTTTGTGCCGGATCATTCATCGCACTTAATTCATATAAAACGTTATTCAATTATATGAGTACTTGCCTCACTGCACTACACTACCAACCAAATGCATGCTAACCTTTAAGTGTAATGTACAGTTAGTTCTTTAAATAGATAAGAGAATTTTATAATTATTGGAGAATGAACACTATTAAATGACATGTATGGTTAGCCAAAATGTAAATATTCGATTTATCCATATTTTAAATTTTTCCCTCTTTTAAACAGTCATATGTTTTTTAATCGATACTATTAAGTTTTAGTAAATTGTTTGTTAAATATGTCAAATATTAGATACCTATCTAAATGGTTTATGTACTCTGTACGATATACATTGGAGCTTAAAAAGATACGCATGGCTCCTTGTGTAGCCTACATGGTGGTTTACTGAATAAATTCACATTTAATTTTTATAATTTGTTGTTGTAAAATGTTCACACGTTTTTAATTAATTTGATGATTTTGAGAAAAATTGACTGAAAATGAATAAAAATAGAGTAATGCAGTATTTCGATGCGATTTACGCTGATCGACAGCAAATTGTTAGAATTAAATCTGCGCTACTTTTTATCCCGAGAATCCCGCGGGAATTTTTGTGGGAATTTAAAATGGCCAGATTGAAATAAAATCGATGCGATTTTTTTCACTGGTCGGTAGCAAATTTTATGTAATAAAATTTGTGATATTTTTTTTATCCCAGGAGCGGTTTGTAATTGTTCGGTTGCGAAAAAACATTCATTGGCTTACATTCACATACACACACATTCATCAAACATTGGCTTACATTCTTTTCAAAATATTGCGGTAAATTGTGTCCCGAGAATTCCACGAAAAATTCAAGTTAAGCGTGGACGAAACCCCGGGCATATCCTAGTTTATTATAAAAAATATGTCGTGTGGAAAACACACGGGTATAAAAAAGTACCAAGGCTGGCCGCATATGTTTGTACCACATCGGTAATACTAAGGCTATGAATATCTTTGTAATATCAATTTATATACATACATGTACTTGCCATATTTTATTAAGTACTAGTTTTTCTATAGTCACTAACAACTAATATCATTTACTTGTCAAAATATACGTAAGGAAAATTTCTACTTAGCTAATATTCATTATTCCTTGGTAACCTAAGTCTGTCGAATTTTTTCGTCAATATTGGGTCTTTACCTTTGAAATTGCCGATTTTTTATGAAATTAGTTTACATATTTTTATTTCTATTAATAACTTTCATTAATAATTCATATTTTATTTATCTTAGCCGAACAAAAATTATTTTGATTTGAAATGGTAGTAAAGAGCTATTATTTTGCTCAAAATATTTAATATACACATCCTCGGCGTCAGTGCAGGTCCTTGAAAGAGGCCATTAATTAATTACCTAAGTATGATTTTGACACATAGGATACATAAGTTTTCTCGAACTCCACCCCCCGCTTATCTTATGTAAGATTTAATCTCGTTTTTCCGAATAATAAAACGTTGTTAGAAAAGGATCAGTTATACTAGAACTCACAGGGTATCGTAAATCGAAGAATTTTATTCTTTAGAATATGATTTAGGTTATACTCTTATATTTCTATCTTATATGCTATATATATTAGATGATAATCTATACTATAGTAAATCTGTAAATGGTTAAAATATAACGTAAGATTGTGTTTTATCCCCCTCCCCTCCAAATAAGGACATGTTTCTAATACCTCTAAATTGCCCCTAACTACATTTTGGTGACATTTTTTTTCAAGATTGTTGCATATTACATGCATATATCATAAACGTGGTTAGGTCCTGCACTGACGCCGACGTCAAGGTGTTTTAAATGTTATAACAAAGACAAACGATGTAGTTTATTTTGTATGAAATTGAAAAAAAAACCTGATTCAAACTTCCGCACTCAAATATCTTACATGAACTTTTATTATTAAATGTATTGAATACATTTAACGCGTGTACTACACTACTTCGTGTGTGATACTATAAATAATTATTGGTAGACAAATATAACTATAGTGGTGTATTTATTATAATGATGTTTAAAATAACATCATTCCACTTTGACTGCGGAAGTTAGTTAACAAGCCGTTAAATTTAAGCTTTGACAATTTAGTTTCTTGATTTAAACCATTACTTATATTATTTCAGATCAGTTCATAGAAAATTATTTATAGTATTTGCCAAACTCAATAGTCGCTTTTATGGCCGATTCCATATCTTACTGTTTAGTAACTTGCTCTACCATCGGTCAAATGTTTGACAATACTTGTATGGGTTTATGTCAAATTTTAAACGATAGTAAGGCGAATGAACATTCGGTAAAATATAGAAACCGGCCATTAGTTAGCAACATACGCCCTATAGAGGTCGCTTCCGCGGATTTATATTATAATGATCAAGTATTAACATGCAGTTGAACTTTGTGATATGTCTTACAACTACCAGTGTATCTAGACACATGTCGATTTCACTAAGCGATTCTCCAATAGTCGCATTTTGATATAAAATCCACTATTTTTCCATTTTCAACAGCTTATCTGAAAAATCCTAAAGTTTCGCTCATACTATAAATTACAGCTATTTGATTGCTAATTCCTACTAGCCCACTGTAATTCAGGGATCTATTAGGTATACCTGCTCTTATTGAATATGTTAAATATAGCTTTAAGTTAGAAGTTACTTTTATCAATTAATTATGATTATCTCTAGATACGAATTTTATAATAATATGTAACTATTATATTTGCATATTGCTCATTATTTTATTCTCTATCAAAACATTTATCGTTTTATAAAAAATTGTACATATTGTTTTGGAATTGATGATTATTTAAGAAGATTCGTAGTTTTTATATACTGTCATGTTGTGAATATGTTATCTAAATTATTATCAAACTGAAATTTGAACTTGTCTGTTTTCCTAGAAACTATAAAGGATTAACCTATTTAAATGTATATTAGAATATTTTACATTATTTTCTTTAAATACTTTTATTTAAGAACATTTTCGAGAAATCTAAACAACAAAAGGCGAGCGGGCATTCAAACCATTTATTTTTTTATAATCTTACAAAACAGATCTCAAATGACGTTTATATGCATACAAGGAATCTTGTAATGCATTAATTCTTGTTTAGCGTTGAATTCCGGTTGGGTTCGTTCGCATTGCCGCCCAAGATCCGTTTCCTACTATGTCTTATCCATTTCGCGCGGTCTTCGGCATAAAATTATTTCTATTATGTTATATTAAAATTAAGATGAGATTTTTATACGCCTGATCTATTATATAAAATAATGTAAGCATTTATTGTAATATGTGCCCGCGTCCCTATACCCACTAGTGGAATGAGCTTTGGCATCCACTAAAATTCAAGTTTCCTTACTCGTATTTTGAAAGAGTGTGTCTTAGAATTGAAAAAGAGAGAATCTTAAAATACTACATTATATTGTTTTTATGATTTCTTTATTTTACCTGATGTTTGTAACATGTTATTTAAAAATGGTAACGTTATATTAAATTTTTTTGTCACATATAACTGTAGTATTATAAATTCTCGTGAGAATAATTGTAATTTCAGAAACTTTATTTAAATTGTGTCACCAACAGGTTCAAAATCATATCGTTATTTATTAATGTTATTTCCTAATATATGTTATTTCTGTGGGACCATTGTTTTTAGGTAATTTACCTATTAATGACTAATATACTGATGCCCCCTATTCCTAGAGGCCATACAAATTCTTTTTGCCATAAAAATGTATAGGTACTCTAAGAATTTTTTACTCTCCACTATTAAACTTTTATACATATTTAGATCAAATAAAATATTGGAAAAATACTGTTGTTTAATATTTACCTTTTTTAACATATTAAGTACCAATTCTTTATTTAGAAATCTGAAAGACAGATCTTTAAGCTCTTCAAGGTGTGTATTAGATGAGTCACATTCATCAAACAGACACTGGAGTAAGACAAGTAGGACCGGTATAAAATCTTCCAAGTCCCACAATTTATTCCCATTGTGGCTACTTAGATTTTTGATATGGATGTGTATTCTATATCCCGCTGCAATAAGGTGTAGTGAAGTGAGGGAAACAATGAAACTACATACAAGCAGCTGTGGGAAGAAAAATGAAATTTTATATAATTAAACTATTTATATAGTATTGGTAACTATTTATAGTTGGACTACTTCAAAAATTACGATAATTCTTGGTAGTTTCAAAATCATGAAACTTGATTAAGTTTATAGAAGTTATTTTCAATGAAAATTTGTTTAAACAAGATAATAGGTTATAAAGTAGTTTTTGATATGGGAAAGTTAAATTCTTTTTTAGTGCTCCCTTGCAAGTAAGTAACAAAAGCAGTGAACATTTATCACCTCTACACAACCTGTCGTAATGATCGGACTGCCATGCCCTGAGCTAATTTTCATCAAAATTATTGATGAGAGTAATTTATCCTTCAAATATTGAAACAAAATGTGAATTTGACTAAATTTATTAGATAAATTAATGAAGAATTAACATAATAATGAGTATTAGAGATTAATTAATATTCTTTCTCCCATTGCTCCCTTTCTAATCTTTCCTTCTTGACTTGTTCAACAATCGGTGTCAAGTACAGTTTATCTTCTTCTAGTTTGGTCCACTCTTCTTTAGGGAGAATAGATTTCTGTAGTGAAAGTTGGATAGCACGGACCATACGGAAGTTACGCTCATCAACCACATGTTGTGGCAGACGACGAAGTGCCTCTGTTACATCTTCATTTTCATATAAACAATCATCACGGAGAAGGCCTGTAATAAATATAATAATAATATAAGTCTTACACTCAAACATATTTTTATACTCTTAAGATGAATAACAGTACAAAATTTGTCAAAAGAAGTGCAGCATTTTTTACAAACTTATGTGTTTAAACTTACATAATATACACATGGTTTGAGACTGTGTGGGAAATAGTTATGTATCCACTGGAAACCATTTCACTATTATCCTTCCTGTATAATAATGATTTAACACTAAGTTCCCCCCCTAATGCACTGCAGCACAATAGGCTTCCTTTAGTTTGCTTCACTTCGCAGAGTGCTCTTTCAAGCTTGGGGTTCAGTATACCTTTTTGTTTCTTTGAGTATATTTCATTTCAATCTAGGTAAGTTATACTTGTGTTATGTTGCTCATAACAGACAACTTTAGTAACAAGCTGGCAAGTATTATTTATGAACAGAACAATAGTTTACAATATTTATGCTACTAGTACTCAGATATAGAATGGCATGGGTTAAATAAATAGATAACTTTTGTGTGGGCATGCTCAAAAACATTGAAATGGGAATGTCTTACCCAACATATATTGTCTAATAAGTAAATGGCGGCCAGTGTGTTCTGGCACTTGCTAGCTTCCGCAGCAAGCTTACTCAGCTTATATACTTTGTTTTGAAGCTAACTTAACTCTATTCTGGTCATTGGTTGCGACCTTCAACAGCCACACAACCTTTGATTTATCGTAATTAAATGTATTGCTTATTAGCACACTTGTGTTATCATAGATTTAATATATAAAAAAATTAATTTCATACATGTCACTGGCAAAAATTATATGAGGAGGTTTGAGTCACACACCCTTGACCCACCTGAATTCTCAGAAACCTCAAATTTAGGTTACTTAAGACCCAGGTATGGTGTAGTGCAGGGCACATTTATTTATTATTTGAGATATAAAATTGACTGAGTGGTTATAAAAAAAAATACCACGAAGGCTAAGGCGGGTACGCAGCAAGCGGAGCTCTAACCTATATAACAGTTTGGATCTGTTGATAATAAATAAATATGCCCTATAATCTTACCCCACCCCAGTGGAATTTTTATAACTATAAATATAAAATAATTTAGTTGAAATAATAAAGATCAAAACCACGTTTTTACACACCGTATTTGTTGAATCCTGCTAGATTATAAGCCCATTTATTCGCGTATCCTATAAGAAGATTACATAATGTTAGTTTTTATCTTTTGAAAACTGAATCTATAACGATGTCTAAATTTAAATCTCTACTTACGGACAATTGCCGTAGCTCTGAAAGCCATTTTTACAAATTAGTTTTTCTTTTCTGATTTAATGAAAAGAACTCGAGATAAATATCAGAAATAAACGAAATAAGCACCGAAATATTCGATAGACACTTCACAAATCACATCCGATGGCAGTTGACAGTTGATGGATGACACCACGTTGACAGTTCTCAATCCTGTCTGTCGGCTGTCTTTCTATAAAATAAAAAATCTAGTCGATAAAATTAAAGAAAGGTAGACAGTAAGTAACATTGATAGTATTTGATAGGTAACTATATTCTCGACGGTTGAAGTACTTACCTGACTAAACCTAGTATTAACATAATAACAAAATAAAAAGCTCGATTTGACAGACTCATCTCCAAATCGGGGTCACCAAAGTTATAGTCTGGCTATCGAAAGTTGAACCTGGAATTATTTGCAAACTTTTTACATGGCATCTCTAATACGAATGTCAACGTCAATTTTGACAAACAAGATGGCGGTTTTCGTTTGGTTGTGAGTGGATTTGCCTGTGTTGATACTTTGGTGGAGTCCCATCTTCCGGACACAGCCTTGACAGCCAGGGCTGCTGCTGCACACCAGGAGGCCCTGAAATGTTACAAATATGTGTTCATTGGTTATATCTACTATTTGACTCAAATTGTTAAACCAAGGAACATATGTAAGTAAAATGTTTTTCTTCATTGTAATGTATTGGAATGTTCATCAAAAACAAATATCTGATATAGTCTGGCTATTGAAAGTTGAACCTGGAATTATTTGCAAACTTTTTACATGGCAATTCTAATACGCATGCCAACGTCTATTTGATTTGATTGCGAGTGGATTTGAGTGGGTTATTGTGATTTTATTTCACATTCAAAATGAATAAATCTGTTAAAAGTGGAAGTGTACGGAAGATGTTGTTTTGCATGATGAACAAGTTCAATGAAAAAATACAGCAAAATGATGCCCTATTCAAAGAAAAACAAGAATGTTTACGTGTGGTGTTGAATTTCTTAGGTTAATTTTTTAATACATTGTTCGAGTAGTCGAATAAGTTATATCTGTTAATTTTTGATATCCTATCGCAATGATATTATAAATGTGAAAGTTTGTTAATCTGTCTGTTTTAGTTTGTTACTCCTTCACGCAAAAACTACTGGACCAATCGCAATGAAGCTTGGTACATGTAGATAGCCGAGGACCTGGACTAACATTTTTATCCCGATATTCCCACGGGATAGGGACTTACGCGAGTAAACCTCGCGGGGCACAGCTAATTTGTTTATTTTGCTTATTATTAGGTAATTCTAGTTTATGTCTAACACCTAATAACAAGGCAGCTTCCTATAAAGTATGACTAATTATGGTCATTTATCCATCAGTCAACGTCTTCACACACAGCACTCCTATCTTTTCTTTATTAATGAATTTGATGTTGTGTTGTACATTTGACAACAATATATTTTCTTTAACATACAAACTTTTGTATTTATAATATTATTATTAGAAACAGTACTGATGTATTAATTGTCACACATAAAATAAGATGTAAAATTAAGTAAATACCAAGTATCAAAACGGGTTAATCCAAATTTTTCGTAGTAATTTTGATGTTGCCATACATATATTATTTAAATTTTGCCGCCCTTTTTCAGGGTCGACTTTCGTTGGCCAGACTATAGTTACCAGTATATATAAAGTACTCTGTGGTTAGTTCCTAATTTTTTTTCTATTTTCAATTTTTTTTTTATCAATTCGTTTGTTCATTTTTAATTAATTTTTTTAAATAAATAAATGAAGAACAAACAATTAATAACAAACGAATTAATAGAAAAAAAAAATTAAATTGAAAAAAAACAATTTTTGGGGGGCCAACTTTGGTGACTATGGTGACCCGAAAGAAAGAAAGTAACAGTACCTTTAGGGCTACATTCCACTAGTGACTCGCAACGACCACGCAATTTTTCCAGTTGGACTTGTTTGCAGGCATTATAATCTTAAACACTTTTTTGCCAGGTGAAATCCGTCTGAGGACTAAGCCGCAACAGGCACAGAAGCCTGGAGGGATGTTCGCGACCCGTGTGAGTGTGGGACTCGCCAGATCGGGGTGGCAGTAGCGTGCCCAGTCAATTCTGGTGCCACTCCCCAGTTAGGGATACCTACTAAAACCCCTGGGTGTTCCGTCCTGCGCCTTATGCCAGGGCTACGTGAATGCGGGCTTCCCAACTCCGCGTGCCCTGGTAGGCGTGGGCCCCCCTCACTGGGCCTCTTCCAATGCCAGGGGAGAAGCCTCCGGCCATAACTATATCTATTACAATCTTAAACACTAGTGGAACGGTTATTTGACCCACCTCTGGACATGGGTCGTTGAGCGTTGCGTAGTCAAAAATTGTAAAGTAATTTGTGACGTTTTCACCACGACCATACCGACTGCGGTCGCCCTGTAAAACGGCAGGCAGAGCATTTTGGGCGTCGTAAGATACTACAGAAAGGCGTCCTTAGTATAGGACAAGATATTATTTAATAGGAGCACGATTTATTGTTAAATATTTTTAAATTATTTTTATTTTTAAATAATTCAAATTAATATTTATTACGTAAGAAAGTTTACGATAACGCTACCATATGCTGCAGCCATATTGACCTATTCTTATTTGAAAGATTATAATAATAATAATATATAGTCCCGCAGGGGGGCTTTGTGGCGAAGCCTTAGGTGAGCAGCGACACCTCGTACCTGACTCCGGGTGCCAAGACAAGGCCCCCGCCTCTGTGCTTGCCTTGACCAGCCGGCACGGAGTGGAGATCGCTAGAGCTAAGACTCAAGCTCCAGGGGTGGAAGTGATAAATGGCATCACGTCAGAAGTAGCTTCGGTGAACCTGCAGCCCACCTCTCTACACCCCAGCCACTCACACTCATGTTGCCCCTGTCTTTTATGGCATTTTTAGGGGCCCATACAGGGAGTGGCGAGACACCGTCTGCTCATTTTTCCATGTTCCCTAAACATTGCGACGGGCAGACGCCATAGTCCCCATATTCCCAGTCCGCTAGTACCACTAACAGTTCACCCCAATAGCCCGGTACTTTTTGTCCTCATTTCCCATAATAGTCCTACACTGGCCAGGGCTTGTCCTTGGGTGCATTATTATATGGTGTAGACAGGGATAATCGCAGGTCAGTTTCACGCCATTTACATTAAATTTGTCAAGGGGTCTCTACGTGTTGGCCTCCCCATGGCCCCACGCAAGCCCTCCAAAAGTCCGGGCCATTTTTATGGCCCGTGGTCTTGAAAGACATACAATTATTAGTATAGACTTATTAAATTTAAATCTGGTCACACACTATTGAAATGTCATAAATTGTCATGGAAAAATTGATATTTTTATTTCTTGAAATAAAAAATACACCTCGGTATCGAGTATTATCGATACCTACCTTCTTAAAATAAATAAAATATAATACATTGCACAATGGAATTACGCCAATTGATTGGATTCATCATTTGATTCTTTCTATTTTGTTTACGGACAGATTTATGTAAACTTATTTTTTCAAATCTCAACAAATTCAACAATACAGTCAAGGAAACTAAAAACGCAATTCACGTGATACGTGTTTGGTGTTACGTTATTTTTATTCAAAATGTAAGCAAATGGTAAGTTTGTCGTTGATTAGGAACTAGCTTATCAATTTTAATATGTAAATTACAAGTGTGATAAAACTGCGCGTGGCTCCTTCGTGCTTCTTATCAACTTGTTTGTTTTCTTGTCTCGTATGCCCTAGCGCGACCTACTATTTCCCCAGGCCGAGCTTATCATCCGCCACGCCAATAAAATGAAACGGCACGGGGTAGTCTGTTTAATTCGTCTGATAGCACGCCACGCTACCGCCCGGCTCGTCCTTTAACAATTATTTTTGTTACTTGTGTGTTTAACAATAACGTTATTGGCTTCTGTTCTTTCAGTTTTATAGTAATCAGTGATTAATTGTTTAGTGATTTTTTCCTTGATCCTGCAACCAAGAGGAGGAATGCCAAGTGACTGTCGAGACTGTTTGGGAATTCGTTTTCGAATTAATACCCTGCACCAAACTTGGAAGTGGCTGCATCAAACCATTGCCCTTCACGAATATTTGATCTCCCTCTCTTCGGCTGACACTGATGCCTGTTGTGCCAAGCACTAGTAGGTGTTAAAGGGAATTTGGACACTTGATATTCTAATAATTAAGTATTAGAAATAGAAATATATATCACAGTACAATTTACACTTAAAAACTGTTATTTTAATCTTCATACAAAAAAGTGTGCGTTAACAAACCATTTAAAGAAAAAAATACAAGATGGCACTTTCAGTGATGAAGAAAATGACCATGAGTGGAGCTTGTCTCATTGTTGGCATTGCTAAGAGAACAAGTATTCGTTCGCTGGCCTCTGCAACCCAGGGTGTATCAGCAAAGAAGCTTCGCCAACTGCCGACAGAGGGGGAGGTCACAAAGTCTGTCTTCATGTCTCAGTCAACTGATATTTATACCAACTTGGCTTTGGAGGATTGGATGTACCGCAACATGGACTTTTCTAATCACCATGTAATGATGGTGTGGCGCAATGAGCCATGTGTTGTAATTGGAAGACACCAAAATCCATGGTTAGAGGCTAACATTCCTCTGCTGAATGATAAAGAAATTGCACTGGCCCGCCGTAACAGTGGAGGTGGTACTGTGTATCATGATCGTGGCAATCTCAATATCACATTCTTTACACCCCGTGAAAGATATGACAGACAATATAATCTGGAACTGATCAAAAGGGCTCTCTTCAGAGGATTTGGAATCAAGTCAGGCATCAATGAGCGCCATGATATTATTGTCAGAGATAAATATAAAGTATCCTTTTCAAATTAATATTTGTTAAAACAATACAGAATTTATGCTTAATTTTGATGGAGGTTCCCTTGCTTTTCTTTTTAAATTAAGTGATCTTAGACATTCTTAATTGTGAGTCCATTGGCACAGATTTTATCCCTTAACAAATGAATCCAGAATTCTATGGGGCCTTTTTATTCTATAATTATTCAGAAGAGCTGGAATGGGTCCACATTGGCTACCCACATATTTTTCTCGCTTATTACTGTGAATTACTCTCTAAAATTATTAAGCTATGTCTCATACTTGGAAAGTTGTTACCAACATTATCTTCCTTTTGAGATAACTATTTCCAATAAAATCGCTCTATACTATATTCTTTTGTATTGGTTGCCTTTCCATTAGGAACTGTTAGTTTAATTCGTTTTATTATTAGATCATTAAAATGAGTTATTTGTAATGTATTATGTCTGTACTTGTGTTGAATTTCATACTCTTTATTAATTAGAAAATACTTTTTGTAAGTACTAAATTTTAATGCATCTATAATAAGTTGTAAAGCCTTTTTTTTATACACCATCTAGTTATTTATTTTTTGTATAAATTGTTTCGATATCATTTTTTTCTTTTAAAAATATTTAAGAATTGTGTCGTTATAATATACATAGCAATATTATCCTTAATCGCCTACTATCAGATTTCTGGTACTGCAGCTAAACTTGGCCGGCTGACAAGCTATCATCACTGCACTCTTCTAGTCAATGCCAATAAGGCAGATCTCAGCAAGGCTCTTGCAAAACGTGAGGTGGGTAAACAGTCTTTATATGACAGGATTTCAAACCAAGTAGTTAAAATTTAATTGTGGTTAAAACTACATGATCTATGATTACAGTTCACTAATGATTGAATAATTGAGATGCATTTGAAATTACTTTTTAATTTGGATGCATATTAACACAATGAATGAGTGTTTTAGAATGTGAAATGTGTGCCTCTGTGTTTAATACTGCCTATATTTCTTGTGTTATGTGTTATTAGAATAATGTATATTTTTTGTATTGTGTAACAATTTCTATCATACAATAATGGCAAAACAAAAAGCCCAATTTGACAGTGATCATTACAACATACTAGGGATTGAAACCTCTAATTTGTTACCAAGATAACCTCACACATTCATACACAAGAAATCGATTAAAAATTATAAGTTATTTACTTTTTGTGTCATACAGGTTTTGTTCCATATCGCCTTTCTCTTACCGCGCGCTTTTATCGCGCACTTCAATAATTAATCTTTTGATTTTTTATGGTTTTACCTGCATTATAGATATTTATACAAACGTTTTTATTTTCAACACATATATGTACAATTATCTAGTATTGTTTTAGCATAGATACATAAATAATCTAAGGTATTGCAATATGTATATAGTTTTTATCCTGGATCAAATTAATTTAATGAAGTGTAACAACAGTTTGATAGCAACACTAAAATTAAAAATAAGACAGAACATAACTGTTTTTGGAACCTCATCATAGATTATAACGAAATAACAGAATTAATAGAAAATTTCATGGTATTTTGTTATTTGGAGGAAAAAAATAGTTGAAATATATTTTATACCATTATATAATGCACCAGCAAAAAATTATGTATGCTATAGACTAAATAAATTATTGGTAATTGCCTTCAGTTTGTTGATTTCACTCAAACTTTCTATAGACATTGTAAATGTCAAATTGGGCTGTTTATTTTGTGATTATTATAGATTCATCAAAATTCTTCTAAAAGCACCTTCTGTTATATATACGAGTACTGCCTAAATCTCAGTTGTCTGGAGTCCTGTATCCATCTATATAAATAGTTAAACTCTACCATTTAATTGGTGAATATTCAATAAGGTCACAGTTCATGTTATTGAATTTCATTGTTTCTGAATGATTCATTGTTTACTTGAATGAACAAAGAATAAATTGATTATTGCAGTGTTGTGATGCAAACTTTACACCCATAATTATCTCTTTCAAATTCTTTCCTAACCTTACCTATTCTCTAACCTAATCTATTTGATACTTCTGCACATTATTTTTGTGTGTGCTTATCTGTTTTTCGAGTGCTCTTAATGGACCTAACCTCTTATTGACCTCCCCTCCCGATGATAAGGATGTTTTTTAATTTTATTTAGCATGGCATACAGACTAAAGCAACGGAGTCGACTCCCTCGGCCATAATCAATCTCGCGGACCTGGACAACAGGATGACTGTGGATAGCCTGCAGACGGCGCTCGGATACGAGTATCTCCGCACACCGGCTCTGACTTTGGAGGACGGTGGCCAAAACCTCATCGCGAAACAGCGGGGCTTCCAGTTCGTTAACCCTACCGATGATTGGTTCCCAGGTAATAGGATAGTTGACACTCAAATCAACGAATACACTTTTTATCATTTTTCAATACAACACATCTAACTAAATTTTGTACTAGCGTAGCAAGCAAGTCAAGTACAAAAATCTTATTTATATATAGCATGGTGTTTTTAACACCCGCTCCTTTATATGGAAACTGTTTTAGAGTTTATTGTAAAATGTGCCACCTGATGGCCGGTGGCCTACTTTCCTCCATCCATCCATTTTTCTCTAACCCGCCTTTCTATACCAATCCCATACCACATCCTTTTTATCCCCCTCCTAACTGATCCTTTTATCTTATCCCCCTCTCCAGGTGCAGATGCGTATAGGCGGTGGTAGCCACTTTTCATAAACTGGGCTGTCTGCCTGTTTGCCTGCTTCACAATAAAAAATATACCAAAATGATGTAAAATATTTTTTGTCTGGATATATAAAATAAACATAAAAATAATTGAAGTTTTTGAGTTTCTTAAGTAACGTACAGGCTGGCTAAATATAGTAGAATATATAAAGGGCCCCACTGAAGCAAATAAAAAAACTATTCAGTTCGATACACAAAATGGCACAAGACAAGGAAAGACTGTTGCCCAGTACAACATAAATCTGGAAAGCTACTAAATCCTATATGACTATGTAACGCCGCAGATCATTTTCTCGCTTTTTAATATTTTATTTGAAACATTGTTTTTACATAATTAGTGAAAATTGAAAAGGTGCTTAGTAAGATTTTATCGTATGACTTCTTATTGTAGTTTAATACCAGTTTCGAAATATTTCCTCACACCATGTCAGCTATGCATATTAAATTTACATTGCTGTTGTATTCGCCATAATGAGTTGAGGTAAATGATTCACTATCACTTCATCCACAGACTGTGCTTTAAAGTTTTACCAAAGTTATAGTGAATGATTTCAAACTCTCGAAGTAATTTTGTGGACAATGATTGGATAGAAAGTGAGAAAAAGTATTTTATTTAGAAGAAGATACAAAAACAGACTCACGATAAAAGACAAGAAAGAACATATTAAACAATATTTTGGTGACTTAAAAAGGCTTGCATGAATAGTAAGATTTAGTAACTTGCATGAATAGTAAGTATAAGTGATGCCAGCGGCTTGTGATACAAACTAAATTTACAGCTTGTATAAGGGGAGCGGACTGTCTGTCTGTCTGTCTAATAATTTTAACTAAAATACTTTTTATAAAATGACAGAACATTGCAACCTCATAGATTTTCTACGAGCGCACCTAATTATGACGTCATAAGTAGGTACAAGAAAAAGGAGTCAATTAGCGCATTAATTATTCTTTGAAAAGTAATTATAATTGTTTCTATCATAATATTTTAAAAGTTAGAGGACGAGATGTTATTTTAACTCCTGTTCTTTTATGCATTAAAATATTTGAGTTTTTTGTATCATGTCCGCTCCCCTATTCTATATTCTCTATGGTAACTAATTTGATTAAATTCGCATTTCTTTAACATTTTAGGAGGGCATAATTATAACATAATTACTCTTTATAGGTCTTGCCGAGTTAAGACGAGAACTCCAGAGCTGGGACTGGTGTTACGGAAGAACACCTTTGTTCACCGTTAGTCGTTCATTCCCTGTTCCAGCAGAACTGCTTGCTCCGTCCAGAGTATACTCCTCGACTCAAGAACTGTCCATTAATATGTCAGTCGAAAACGGTCTCATTAGTGATGTAACACTTAATATCCCCCCTGGTCTTGTAGAATCTGGTTTTCATGGTGAAGCGTCTGTTATCACCCATTTGAAAGGCAAAAGGTTTACCTCCGAAGCATTGAACGCACTCCAAGAAGCGATGCTCACTCGCCACATTTCTGGTGATCAAAGAAAGTTGGACGAAAAAGAACAATTTGTTGCCAAGTGTTTCGATCAAGTGGTTAATACTATGTAAGTGGTCTACATATAATTATAAGTGTTATGTATAGTTGGTTTTACTGCCGTACTCAGAGCGCTTTAAGTTCAATTATTTTAAAGAGCAATTAAAATTTATATTCAGCTTTTTTAATAGAGATAATCGTAACATTCTCTGAAATGATTCTCTATATATGATAGTAGTAAGTATAGTACGCGGCACGCAACTTGGCCACGTTTTGGCGTAGTGGGGGTGAGTTCGCGCATGGCGCGCTCAACACACGTATACACGTTGTGCTCGTCTAGTGTCTGTGAATAACCGCTTGGTGTGACGTCGCACTGCATTCGCATCATGAAAAGTCTGTCTGTCTCTTTCGCGCGCGGACAAGCTTACGAGTGTGAAGGAGACAGTTGAGTAGACTCATTCCCCGCGTCCCGATTGACAACCAAAGAGACCTAAAAACGACTTTTGCTCATCTTACGACTTTGGCCAAGTTGCGTGCCGTGGATTATAATATTCAAAAGTTTCACTGTTTTGTTAACAGACATGAATTACAATCTAGAAATTGAAAATTAAGCCATCACCACTATTTAAACTTAATGAAACATTGTCAAGTTTGAATGCGGCAGTAATGATAATATAATTATAGCATTATGACATTCGAAAAATCTTATAAATAGGTTTTTTATCAGCCGGCTGGAAAAATAATCTTAAAGTCACTTAGGCCAGGCTGCTGATAGTCTTATCACTTTGTAAATATACGGTTTATAATGAAATTTTGTACAAATTTAAAAATAAGTTTCATATGTTTCCCTTCCTACTTTTGTTTGTGTTGCCTTTAACAAATAACAAGCTTAGGGCTTTTCTTGTCTTTTTGTTCTACTTATGTACCTATCAATTTTGTTTTTTTTAGTTTAGTTTTAGTGTTACAGAGCCGTGTTGATATCCAACGTGACTATCGATGAGTCGAACTTTTTCTTGTCATTCAAAAAGGAGTAAGCGTCTGATGTTAGTCACGTGGTGTGTCGGCGGCTGGGACACGCGAATCGCCTTGTGCCGATCGCAACAAGAATACATCATATCATTTGTTTTAATTAATTAAATTATAATTTGTAACAGAATTATTTAACGTATTCCATATTAATTTCATTAATCGAACATTTTTTACGTAGCATGTATGCCTACTATAACATTGTATCGCTATGATTGTGTAGACTCCTTTAGTTGTTAGAGGCCATTTCATCACTAATCACTGTAATATTTTTCTTGATTCTTTAACAACATCCCAAAAACGGGGACTTTTTTGTGTGAAATGGATACTAGTTTTTATAAGTTTTATTTTTAGTTAATTTTCGTTATATTTTTAGCATAATTATAATATTTTTTGCTGTTAATTTTCCTATTATTATTTGTAGAAATCTAACTGACGTATTATGAATGAATAAATAATAAATACTCAATAAATTGTTTAATTATGCATTCCTCTGCTAACAAAGAATATGTAATTAACTAAACACCCATCAATATTCTTTTTTAATTGCCTTCAAAGAAACCTTGAATTATTTATTCTATTATGATTAATTACTAAATTTACACATTCAACTATATAGCAAGGCGTTGGGCTTACGTATGTTTATTAAAAATGTAGCCATGGGCGCATGCATGTAAATCAACGGCGCGGTGGATTATTGTAAATATGCGCTCTTGTCCTCGCACAATACAAAGTGGCTTGGAGCCTGCTCTTCCTCTCGCTTTCTGAAGAATCGCGGTGGTGGTCGGCGAACGGACGCAGCCGCCGCAGCCAGTCAGTGCTCGCTCACAGAAGCGCGCGCGCACCGGCCGCCATATTGAATGCACGTTACCATGACTACCGCGTAAACAAATCACGAGAAAAACAATTTTTTGTTTTTAAAACAGTTCCTCGAGAACTTGTCTTTTATTACTTTTTACATATTAACCGAGTGTTTGGTGTGTATAGTTTTTAGACTTCAGGCTGATTGTGTTGAAGATTCCTTTTATTTAGGTGAGTTTAAAAAAATGCTTGAGAAGTAAATACATTTAAAAATTGGTTCAATTATCTTGTCTAAAAATATCCCTCATATTTATTATTTCTGCCCGTGGGCATATAAATAGCGCTTTATAACATTTTGTCATTTGAACTTTAAGCATTTAGGTTGAAAGGCTAAACATGTATTTAACATAAAATTACTCAACTGGTAGACATTTAGTGAAGTAACAACACCAACATTGTAACGTTATGATATCAATTGACAAATTAATTATCTGTTGCCCTTTCTGCATTAAAATTGACCTTATGTGTAGTGTAGGAACTTACTAGAGACCAGGTTCTGGTGGTAATTTTCGAACTCCAGCGAAAAATATGCACCGCATATTTTATGCAGATTTTTAAACTTAAAATGCATAATGTTGCAATTATTACGTTCTGATGAAGGTGAAGATAAATATCGTAAGGAAAACTAACCATTGAGAGTACCGTCGATACCCGTTGTAAAACTTTGGTATTTCTACCCTTCACATCCCGAAAATGGGAGTCCCGTTTCCCGCTCGGGAACATTTATCAGCTGATATTACAATAATGGAAGGGTATGAATCCAAGTAAAGAACAATAATTAGACTTCACGCTATTAAAAGTACATGCGTAGGTATTAACTGCTTTCCGTTTAGAAATCGCGCGTCCTCTATATTCCTAAAAACTGATTTCGGTTTATTGTAAGATTAGGAAATCAAATGTCCTTTTTAAAGGTCCTTCTAACATATTTCTGTTAAACATGTTAAGGTTTAGTCAAGTCTAGTGATTACGTAATATTTACACTGATGCATCAGAAATGTTAATTATTTTAATATCGAATTAAAATCCATGAGTTAAGTCGCCTAGTAGGTAAACCCTCAAATAGAAACTAAAGAGAAAATATTCAAGTGCTGGCGGGCGAAAGCAAGTCTTATTATTATGATAATTACAAATGAATTCATTACAGTTTTAAGGTCAAAGAAGGTATATACATTCTTAGAAAATGGCGTTCTAAAATGTGTAGATATAGCTACAACTGCTTATTAAAATACCGTCGTGGTAGTTTAATGGTTATAGCACACGCCCCAGACTCTAAGAGTGCGCGTTGGAATGCCGGCTGGAAAGCATGTCCCACTTGGCCGTTGGCTAGCTTTGGCTACCACGTCGTTCTGACGGTGAAGAAAAAGATCGTGATGAAACCTGTACATCGAGATAACCGATGTGTCAAACCTACCAAGCCGCCTTGGACAAGCATGGCGGGTATGCTATCCATTCCCCTATGGGAGTCTCGAGCCCAGCAGTGGGACGTTTATGGGCTGTTATTATATTCAAGTATAAGTATAATGTTATGGTTAAAATATTAGATAGGTATTATGGTTTGGGTTAGGGCAGATTTTGAATTTATGTTCGATATTCTTGGGGGCCAATAGTTCAATGCTTAGTTTTACAAGAATAGCTAGGTTAAAAACGAGTAGGTACAATTTTTGAAAATTTTAAAGGAAGGAAATTATGATGATAGGTAAGGTAAGACATTATGAGAAGGAATGGCAACTTTGCGACGATGTTAAACTGGAAGAGTCATAGATAAGGACATAAGGAATACACTGGACAACAGTTAGCTGCTTATGGTGCACTAAGGTCTTTATTCTATTAATACGATTGCGCAAAACGACGTCATAGGCGATACTCATAGGGTACCGTAGAGGTGATATATACTAATTTTTTTAACCCTTAGGCACTGTTTTGTTAGCTATCCCTATTTTTAACACGCTTTTGTTAGCTTGACCTGTACGAGTACCTAATACCTATATATGAATGTCGGTATGTAACGGATCCTTACGACGTAATAATTTTCATCAGTTTCAAAATATCCGATTAACTTGAAAATTTGCATAAATCGGTCCATAAACCGATGCTAACACAAAAATAATTTTATGTTTATGTCGATTAATTTCTAAACATACGAATACGATTACGATTATACGAGTATGTGACTATAGAATGAGAAAACATTTTTCTACGAAATTTCAACATTGTACACTATTAAATAAAAATACTTAAATGCATAGATTGCACAAACAGAAGGACATGATGATTTTATTATGACAACTTTATATGGGTGCTATTTTAGGCAAAATGAACAAGGAACCTATTTAATGTATTATATGATAAGGCAATTGAAAGTGGTATCTTAGACTTAAGACATCTCTCGTTGCACAATTATCTATGTACAAAATACACCATCATCCATTACGCAACAACACTGGACATCGCTACTGACTACCGCATCGTGCAACTTGAAAACCGGTGGATTCTGCCTTGCTGCAACAGTAATCATGTTTGAAGTAATTAACTTTGTTATAAATATAAAATTAAGGTAGTCAATTCAATGAGGTCTTAGTTATCAGTTGCCTTTTGATTACTTAATGAGATCAGAATTGGTTGTCTGATATAAGATCTATTCTTTTCAGTAGGTATCTAAGACGACCTCTGTGGTTGAGCGGGCTAAGCCTTTGCCGGCCTACCTCACTGCAACGCAGAGGCTCCGGGTTCGATTCTTGGTATTAAATTTCGGAAATGTATTTTCTCCGTTATTTACTATGGTCTGGGTGTGTGGGATTGGCCCCAGAGTAGTCCGTTGTATATTACCCATAACACAAGCGTAACTTGCTTAATTAGGGGGTATACAATGTGTGTGTTCGTCTACCAATTATTATTATTATTAATTTGCGGTCTGTTAGAATGGTGGCTCGTGGAAGGTCTTTTTCGGAAGTGAAACACATTTTTACGACTAAAAGTTTCATTTGGACGCGTTGCCGTGACAGTGGGCATAACGACTCTCTTCCATACATTGAAAAATATTTTAATATAACTAAGTATAAAACGCTGATGATACAGTTTCATAACAGGTCGTAGATGTAGGTAAGCTCTTAGCTCACGCAGATGTACATACTTAATATTTTACCAAAATATTTACCTTTATCCTAATATCTTAGCTTCTTTTTCATTTTGTTTGTAGTTAACCTATATTAATGGATTTTATATTATAAATAATTAACCAGAATTCAATCATGTTTTTTTTTACATATTGAACAAAACCAAAAATGCTCAACTTTGCTTTATTTAAAAGATTACTGTTAAGCTATAATTTATTGTTTATTATAAAATAACGTTACAAAAGATTATAGATATGGCAAATATGACATCACTGCATATCGTCATCACTTAAAAATTTAAAAAAGTGGAATAAATAAATGTTCGTTACAAGTGTTCATAGATGTAAAATGTCTACAATAATAACAAAAACCATCAAGGATGCAAAACCGGCTTCGAATTATTCAGCAAATAAATAATAGAAAAATTTACCGGTTCTTTGTTTGTTTTGTAGGTATTATTACACCGTAATTCTTAGAGGGATTTTATTCAACCAAATCATATAACTTTTTTTGTACACTCATTCTCATTCTAGCGATTTTTTACGTGTTTGAGAAAGTTTCTTCTTCTTCAGCCAGTCTCTGTTCACCGCTGGATGTAGGCCTCTCCAAGTCTCCTGTTTTCCTCATCCATCCACACCGGCGACTTTACACAGGTCGTCAGTCCACCGGGTTAAAAAACGATTTCAACGCTTAAAGCGCCTTAAATCATATGATTTAGAATTTTAGGACATCAGTTATACCCAAAGCACTGGTTGCAGTGATGACCGGTCTAAATAAGAAAAAGTATTTACGAATTCGAATATATTTAAAAGTTTCAATGTAAAAAGTAATTTATGAAGTAGTTATGCGTAAGTTCTGAAAAATGTTTTCCTTAACCTTCAGCATGATAGCATGACCTTCACATTATAAGAATATGAAAAAAGTACAAAACATCTTATAATTGATGGATTTTTCCCTGTTAGGATACGAGATCCCAATCTTGGTATCAAGAGTCGGTTTTTTAACGACACGGTCACCGTTTTAAAAATTGCCCTATCTGCATTTCTGACATTATTGTTTTTAATTAAGTAATTAATTTAAATTAACTACAATAGTTTATTTATTATTAGAGTAGGTAGGTGTAAACAAATATTATGACTAAATATATTGACATTTATGTTTTAGAATAATTTTATTTCCTACACACGACTTCGTGACCGCTTAAGTATAATAAATGCCTACGTTATTAGTTTTAACTATGTTTTTTTATTAGTGATTGGGACGACTTATTTGTAGATAAGTGTAGAATAACATAGTTATACATATATAAGCCAAATGTCTATATTCTATACTTATAAACGGTAGATTTGACGGCAAATGGGATAATTCTAATGGCATTTAAGCAGAAACCAGTAACCATATATAATAGGTAGGTTGAATTTTGCTAGTGAAACAACCGTCAATACCAGTTTTTAGGTACCTAATTAGTGTTTTATTTTATATCGCAACGTGATGTTCATTAAGAAAATAAAACTTAAACTAATAGGTATTTAAATCCATGTACGATATCCTTCTGTATCGAAGACAATAAATCATGACATAATTTATATCTATTTTAAAACAAGTATAATTACACATTTTAATAACTCGTGTAGTTTCTATTGAGATACAGTTATGGAATTACAGTAAATTCACGGCTAATTTTAGATAGTGTGGTGGGCAGGTAAGCGTGGGACCAATTACACGTGTCACAATAGAGGTGATAAAAATCATAACACGTAATTTAGAGGTGAGATACAACATTGGGGTTTAGATTTATTATAATATTTTGGAATAAATCGTCTCAACAGTTTTTAGCGCGGTTTTTTATTTGGTTTTAATACCGACGTTTCAGTCACTTTTGAATAGCCGTGGTCATTGTTATTACTCGTTGATACTTGACACTGTCTTCCGTGATCACGGCAACTGAAAAGTGGCCGAAACGTCATAATAACAATCAAATAAAATGCCGAGCTTAAAACCGTTTAAAAGTAGTTTTGATTTGTATACTCGTACTAGTTGCCAACTTAAGAAAATGTTATAAATCGTTTCTTAAAGAAGACGGTTACGATCGAATGCTTGTTGCGTTCACGTTCACATAAAATCGGTCTGAAATGATTTTAGATAAGTGGAATAACAATGTATCTACCATCACACTGTATTTCTATTTATCTTTCCTCATTTCCAGTGTGAGTTTAAACTAGTGCTCCTACCCTGGATAGGTGGTACCCCTTGGTAACTAATTTCATTTCATCCAGTTCAGGGAACTCGTCAGACATTCGCAGTCCACTAGTTATAGTAAATTTTAATGATAATCCGGCTCCTGCTTGGTTGGTCCATATCGCAACCCTATACCGTGAAATTATCCTCTTCATCGGTAAAAAATATATATCATATACCTATTCATGTTTATTATCGATAGTAGATTACATATTACGTAAGTACGTGTATACCTACTGAACTACTTGATCATTGGTTCATTCTCAAAACGTCAAAGAAAAAAACAAATATAAAAAAATCTACATTTATTATTTGTATAGGAAAAACGAATTACGCAATTGAAATCCCTGCTATCCGGATCAGCATCACCTGTTTGTACCTAAGTATCTACTATGGTGAAATGGTGACAGAATTAATACTTAATTGATTTCTTGTTTCAGATACATTTACATTAATCATGATGGAGAAAGATAAGATAGTGTTTAAGGTAAGCGAAATCAAATTTATGAACCTTAATGTAAATTAGTTTAATATACCTATCAGATTACAATCGATGTCTAATTCTAAACATGCGGAATCTGTACATTGAAGCTATTTTAAAAAAACCACTGGAATAGACTGTATAAAGTATAAACGATGGAGATTTTTTTTTTAGATTTCTTGTCTGTTTGTTCGGGATTCACGTAAAAAATACTGGGCCAATTTCGATACAGTTTTCACTGATGAACAGCTAATTCTTAGAACTAAAATCTACGCTGCTTTTTATCCTGGGAATCGCGCGGAAAATTTTCTGGGAATGATTTAAATGGCCAGATTGAAAAAAAAACGAGTTCCAATGCGATTTTTTTACTGGTCGATAGCAAATTTGTGATTTTTATTTCGGGAAGCCCGCGGTAATTTTCCCAGTAGCGATTTGAAGTTATTTCGGTGCATAAAATACGCTTATTCCGACATAGTTTCCACTGAAATACATTTTTTTTAATGCTGCGAGACTATGTGTTCTGGGAATCCGGTGTATAATTAAATAATGTAGAAACACATGGACATTCGGCTATTATTAAATACTTATTTGGCCACATTTTTTATACTGGGTATACGGCCGAATACTATGTACTATATACCAGTGGTGTGGATTTTATAAAACTCGATTTCCCATAGCCTACTTTTAAGAAACTAGCGATTAGCGACCAAAAGGTCGAACGCGCCATGCTTTCATTGGCGTTTACGCATTCTGTTCAAACATATTATTACTAGTATTTATAAATTAACTAGCGATCAAAAGGTCGGAAGTGCCATGAATTTATTGGCGCTTACGTTTTTTATTCGTCCATATATTATTACTGTATTACCACCTCTTACACTCAGCGGCATTTCCCACGTATTGAATGAAAAATTGATCACTGGTAAGTTGTAACGAATAAAAACGATTGCGCTTTTTTTCGTATATAACACCAAAGGTGCTACAAATGCGCTGCTCTCTTAAGAGAGACTGGAACCTGGCCAATGATGCCGGAACATAACTCAAGGTTGTTATGACGGCATACTCTATTACAGGGGTGGTAGCCATCCAGTCGGGCAAATACTCTACAACCAGGCTGCGGGTTGTTTTGTCGCCCGGCCGCAGGAAATTACACGGCTATTTAGCATAGGTAGAGGAGACGGGAGAATAATGATGACATAGAGGGACCATACAGGGGGAGTAGGATAGGGCGACGGGTAGTGTGAGTGATACGAAATACAGTTATATTCCTATGATACTCTTCTTTCATCAATAATTAATAGTAATCTTAAAATTGTTTCACAAATGATCACTGTGAATAGGAAGACGCTCAAATAGCTTTAAATAAAAAGTAACAACTTTTTATTGATGTAAAATAAAAATGAAAGTGGTGAAAGGACTCAGCCTTTTATTTACGGAATACATTTGTTTGCAGATTGATTTTGTAACGTCGACGAGTTCGTATAGAGTATGTATTTACATGCAAATAAATATTGTAACTAGCGATGGTGGAAGGATCTTGTTGGCTTTAGGAGTTTCAGAAAAATGTAAAATATTCTAGAAGAAAAAGACAAGGAAAGATACATTTTACATACTGGCGTGTCCTTGCATATATTTTGATATCGCGTACACCACCTACTGCAGTGTTTACCTAGGTCGTTTTTGGATCTCCTCTTAAAATACACTAAACTCCTCCTTAACTAAACTGCCCGTTAAACTCTGCACTAAACTCTTCACTGCCTTCGAGGGACAAGGGAGTTGGAAGAGAAGTTTAGTACTTCTCTTCCAACTCCCTCGTATCGCACTTGTCGCTTCGCTGTCTCCAACCGAACTTCCCGATAGACGCGCTTTACGATGCTTATCCAGTATTTTCTGGAACCCATAACTTCGATCTTTTTTTGTTAGTGTTTTATTCACTGTCTATCACTATCTAAACATTTATTTATCTCTGACTTTTCCTTCCTGAACCTTCTATTAGTATTAGTTTATTACTAGAATTTTGATCTTAATTTCGTTATTTTTTTCACGTCTATCCCTTCTATAAAATGTATCTGGCCTTTGCCTTTTTCTTCTAGAATCTTAAAATTTTTCTGAAACTTCTAAAACCAAATAGATCGTTTTAACGTCGCTCGCTACAATATTATTATTACTTATACTTGGACAACATTTAAGGCAATGTTATGATCTAGTTATTATGATTAATATACTTGTAGGTACATGTCAGTGCAACACTAGAATGTACACAATAGGGCAGTTTATATGCAAATTTAATTGCCTTAATTGTTTCATAAGTTGCAGGATTTAATTCGTTCCTAATAAAGGTTCTAGAAAATAGAAATCATATTCAGCTAATAACAATATTGTAATTGAATTTTCTGTACATCCGTTCTGTTCTAAGAGTATTAACGTTTAATTTTACGAGCAAATAATTTGTTATTAGATTTACGTTAGAAATTAAAACTGCCATATTCGTCAAAAAAATTTGCAATATCTATCTATCTATAATATCATAAAATTCTAAATATGCCGTGTATATATTTTTTTAGATTTCTTGTCTGTTTGTTCAGAATTCATGTAAAAAGTACTGGGCCAATTTCGATGCGGTTTTCGCTGATTGACAGCAAATTCCTAGGCTTAAAGCTTGGGTAGGCTACGTTTTTCCTGGAAATCCCGCGGGAATTTTTCTGGGAATTATTTAAAACGACCAGATTAAAAACCGGATGCATATAAATCAACATATTCCGATACAGTTCCCACTAAAACGATAACTGTGGTACTTTGTGTACCGGGAATCCCGCGGGGATTTCAAGTCAAGCGTGGACGAAGTCGCGGGTATATCCTACCAGATACATAATATTGAGATATAGGTATGTATATACCATATATTTTTGGGATGGAAATAGAATAGAAGAGAGCAGCAGCGCATTGTAGCACCTTTGGTGTTGCAAATGTCTAAAGGCAATGGTAACCGCTTTCCATCAAGTGGGCCGTCTACCTGTCTGCTGAACTCCTGAAATAAAAAAAAAGCTACATTGTACATTCCAAATATTATGATAATCGGTACCTACATTATTAAGGCTGTGAAAAAAGCAAACAAACGTCGAATTCATAACTTTCACATTTATCTACATATTAGTAGGTACTTATAAATAAAATTGTTTGTCCTTGAGTATTATTTCTCAGGTCTTCAAAGTTCATTCTGGATATATTTAGATAGTAAACACTACCTGACGAATTGTTACTAAATACTAGGCAATCACAGGCACAATATCGTTTGTTGCGACACTGAAAGTAATGTGTCTATGAGTGAAGAGTGAACCGTTGAGGCCGAAATCATTAGCATTGTATTGACGAATATGACAATCCGCATACTTGGCTGTCACTCTCTCGTACACGTGTCAATTGCTTAGTTTTATACTACAAGCCTAACCTACAGAGTACATTAATATAATGGGAGAACCTAACCGCTAAAAGTAGAATTCAATAATATATAGGATGTTGAGTTCATGCATAAGTGCACAGATTGAAGAGACCTTGATTTATGTAGACTAGTAGTGCCTTTCTCTTTCTGGCATCACTTGCATATATTTTGGTTCTATACTGTGTAGTATCATGAGAAATTCCCGTGAAATGAACACTCTTTCGAGCATAAGGGCGTCAACAGATATGTAGTCCCAATGGCGTAAGCAACACATCGGCTCATTTTATTTTGCAGATATTTATGGGTAGAAATTATTTATTAGTATTATTTTATAGGTTCGCGTTCGATTGTCATCTACATCGCAAACATAAAAAATGTCTGTAGAAAATTTCACTAAAATTGTTTATTATTTGGTAAAAGCTGTGAAAAAAATCAAACAATCGACAAATTACATTTACGTTTATGTACTAACAACATGGCAAAAATAGCTCTGTTTTTTGAGCATTTGCAAGCATCTCTCGAATTTTCTTATATTAATGTAACTGAGTATTGAAGATGCGTACCTAAGATAGGTACTATTAATAATGTGTATAGCGTGTAAGGTTTTGTATTAATTTTTGTACAATAGAACAAAGAGAAAACTACTGGTGGGAATGGTATCGGCGCTTATTAGGTACTTTTTTCTACTGGTATGACTAAACTGCAGTTGCTGGTGAGTTCTGCAGATACATCTCTATAAAAATAATTAATGTTAGTATATATAAATATAAAAATCGGGTAAGTGCGTGTCATTCCACGTACAATAAAGAGTTCCATAGGGGTAACCAACGTATGTTTTTATCATTTAGCTACACACCCCTAAAAATACTGATTGAAAAATACCTCGTATCTTAAAAATTTCTCAACACATCATCATCAGACTAATTTTCATTTAAAGTGCAGAAACCTTCGGTCAAACACTTCTTACGACTTAGGATGATTTAACAGAAAGCCATAATTGTTATTAGAATTTTCTTAAATCTGACTTAACGACAGTTACGCTACAATTCCCTCTATACCAAAAAAAGGACTAATAGTATTCTTTTTCCAAGGTTTGGTTTGTTTGTTTGTTTGTTTATTCCCCCTCACATCTTTGACAATAAAAATATTACGGTGTTCTGGTAGTTACTATGTGCTTTATTATGACGGCGATGAGCATAAATCGATCTCTAAAAATCAGGGTGTTTTCCAACAAAAATGGATACCATATTAATAAAGTTGCGTGAAAATCACTAGCCATTTAATAACATTGTATTATGTATGCGTATTTTCTTAGTAGGTACATCCGATAAATCTAAGATCTTTTGCGTAAGATTAAATTTGAGGTACTTACCGAGATGTTTGTAATATCCTTTTTAAGTAAATAACCCTATTCAACTTTTTGTTAATAGCCCAACTTTTTCTACTGTGCATTTGGTTATAACAATTGACGTTGTCATGAAGGCCATCTGATTAAAGAGACCGCACTTAACATGGTAGTACAGTGGGAGCATAACGAGTTTAAGGTCATGGCTCCCGGCACTGGTCAATTTCAATAAATACTTGCTAAATTTCTAAATAAACATTGCACCTATTAGATTACAAAAAGTCGTGACATCTAAATATGTATGTTGTAATTTGGTGGAGTTGTAATTATGGTGGTAAATTTTATTAGCGTAGTTAGACACCTTGATAGACTTTTTGCAATTTACCGGTGATGTACAGTTTGGACTAATAAGCACATTCAAGTTAGAATTAAAAGAATAATTATTTATTATCTTTGATAGATATATTATAAGACTTTATTACAGCAATTTTATCTATAACGAAATTTATAATTAAAACTATAATGTATGAAATCATGTTAGTATGATTAATCAATTGATACAATATTATTAATTACAATTAATTAAATAATTATCTAAATCTAACAACTATAACAAAAATTAAATTATCCTATTAATAAACCTAACTTAAAAAAATATATACAATAGTAAAAAAAATAATTAAAACACAAACCTATATTAAAGCCCGTCCAGCCCCACCAGACCACTGTCGCTGGGCATTGTACCTAGAAGGCTGGCAGCATTACCTCGCTGGATACAGAGGCTAATCCTTTGAGCGAGACAAGCTCCTTTGATAAAATATAATTTGGTGTGAATAAGGGAGTACTGTGTTGAATAATCGGTTGACAAGAACAATGTATATCCTCAAGTTAGACAGGCATGCTTGTGTTACAGGTACTATATACACAACGGGACCAGTTTGGGGCCGCTACTAGACCATGCTAGATAACGAAATGTACCATCGAATGCCTATCTAACACAATTTTCTTATTTTTACATAAATAGAGCAAGCCAAATTGACAATTATCTTCAGGGCTTTCACGCGGTTTATTTTAATTCATTTCGGATGTGTATCTAGCAGAAAGTAGAATATAATAGAAAACACTTTATTGTTCACCAAGATAAAATATTACAGAATAAATAATTACAAAAAGTACTTTATATCCGTTATAGACATTGATTGGTACATCCTAAGGCCGCGACAAAAACATAGAAACATATATAACAATAAACTTTTCGATTATTTTTAGAGAATGTGTTAAAATATTTAAAGTAATGTCCAACGTGTGAAAAATGCCATTATATTATTTATTACCTTCGGCTAATGGTTTACTTAGCAAGATGCGAAAAAATATCGATAGTTATTCCTATTATTTGTTAATAAAAAGTTAAGTGGTTTCAAAACACGAAGCAGCGATCAGTTCGAATAGTTAATACAGTGAACGACGTACAGTTCCGACAAGATGTTTTTTTTTCAATTTTAAATTATATATCAAGGTGCGGTTAGATAAGTGATGCGTGATCATTATGAGGGCAGGTCTTACTTATATGTAGTATAGCACATCATCCGGCAGCATTGGTTAGCAGTGCAGGCGTAAGATTGCTTTAATTTTTAACCTTGTCTATATTTGCAAGTAACATTGAAGAGAATTTCACAATAGATTTTAAGAAAAAAAATGTTGATTAATTATATTTATTGCACTGCTGTGCCTGTATTCTATACTTAATTGAATAAGCTGTCATGTTTAATGCAGAGTTATAAAAGGTGGTGGAGTTTATTTCTCTCTTTGTTGGGATATTATTGCCCGTTTTATTTGATTTCAGAGACTTTGCGGTCGTTCCAATGCAATTTGAAACTTATTAGTATTTATTGTCTAAATTGAATAATTGAAATCCAGAATGACATTGTTATCATAACAGGAAATTAAAAAGTTTACTTATTAAAATTTCGCTAATGCAGCACATTGTTAAAACTAGCTTTATCTTACTAGGGTGTCTGAAAAGTTTCCGACCTCAACATGAAGATAGTAGCACTCGTACATAAAAGCTAGTAAATTTCGTTGTTCATCTGTTGACAGTTACTTACAAAAGTTGGGAGAAGTGTGTAGTTACAAAGAGACTCTGTTAAAAAATTTAAAATATCTGAAAAAATGTCTTGTATCTTTGTTGGGTCGGAAATCCACATATATATGACTATATGTTTTTGGAGTAATACGAGTACTAAAAAGTCGTTGAATCATCAAAATAAGAACAAAACTTAATTTAAAAACTTTAAGGCTTGTCAAAAAGTATTGTCAAATATGACTCCACCTTGTTAATTGTAAACTCGTGTAGAGGAAAGTCACGAGGGTTCTACTCTTAGTTCTACTCTCTTACATATTTCGATATCTCGGAAACTACGCAACGGCATGTCGCGCATGACGTGTTTTTTGTGAGAGCTGACGGAAATGATCAAATAATGATAAAGTCATCAAAATATAGTTAAGATTAAGACCCTCGGAATACGAAAGGTTTAATCAAGACGAAAATGATAGTTTTATTGTATGATTAACGGTTATCATGTACTACGTAAGCACATTAGTTAAATTTTAACATCGAATAATTATTATGTCAAGATTATGAATTTTTGATTTCTTTTAGCTTTCTTCTCGGATCTACTCTCGTAACTATACTAAAATTAAAATAAACTTATTTTCAGAGTTATTATTAGTACCGATACGGTACGGTTTTATCAAAGTCGTAATAGCTTAGTGGTTAAAGCACCCGATCTTATTTCAGTGACATAGTAATGAAACAAAATCACAAACAAACAGAATAATGAGAAAAGCTGTACCTACGTCGTACGTACGTGTAATTGTCCAAACCCAGCAGTGGGCTATTTATAGACTGGTATTATTAAGACTTTTAAATACGTCATAAGCTTACTAACGGATATAACAACATGATATACTTACTCTTCCTTCACTAAATTTACATTTACATATATATACTCAGTAGGTACTTACTTACTGAGTTTATATATATACTTTACACTTTTAAAGATTAACGATAGAATTGAGTATGTTAATTATTGTCAAGTATGTAGGCACTAGTTAAATGCTATTGTATTCTAATGTAGTTAGCCTGTTTTATTGCTAGAAGGCTAGACTTGTCACGACTATATGTATATTCTAATGAGGTAGCTTAATTATATGCAATGGTAAATCAATATTGAATCAATATTTTTTGTATAAAATCTTTATAAAAGCTATTAGATAATTGACTTATCAATTATTCATCTACTTTCGAGATATCGTAAGAATTAAATTTATTATAATATATTTAACTAGATTTTGCTGGGCTTTCTTTCGTGTAACTTTTCGTTTACTAAATAACACAAGCTAAAGATTTTTTTTGAATAATTGTACCCATCTCATTATACATATGTTAATTTCTGGTCTTCAAAGTGACTATATCTCAAATTTCATGAAAATGTAAGGCCGTAGAAAAGAACAAATGAACATAAAACTAATTAAACAAATTTACATTTGATAGATTAACCCGATTAAGATTTGTAGATCAACCCGCTGATAGTTATGTTCTTCGTAGAGATGGTTCTTAAAAAACTGCTTTTGGCATCAATTTTTACATAGCAAAAGTAAACTATAAATCAAATCAAATCATTTATTTGCTCAAAAACATGGTAAATAAAAACATTATGTTATTTTACGTTTCAGATGTTTTTGCCTTTTTAACCGACTTCGAAAAAAGGAGGAGGTTCTCAATTCGTCGGGATCTTTGTTTTATTTTATTTTATTTTTTTGTTGCTTTTTTTATGTATGTTCGCCGATTACTCTGAGATTTATGATTCGATTTACGTGATTCTTTTTTGTTCGACGCGGAATAGCTGCCATGTGGTCCCCTAAAAATTTGACATAGTTTGGACCAGTAGTTTTGATTTTATGAAAATTTTTCATGAAAATAATTTTCACTCCGTTCCATATGTACCCCGATTACTCTGAGATTTATGATTCGATTTACGTGATTCTTTTTTTGTTCGACGCGGAATAGCTGTCATGTGGTCCCCTAAAAATTTGATATAGTTTGGCCCAGTAGTTTTCATTTTACGAACATTTTATTGTTTCCGGTTCGTGGGACCTATATTTTTTAAGAAGCGCGGCACCATTCGTAGGTCCACCCATACATAGCTAGACACTAAAAAGTAACAAATAAAAAATAAAAACTTCGTTTAAAAAAACCGACTTCAAAATCTAAAAAACTAAAATGTATAAAATAACTTATTTCTAAAGCTATTATTATTAATATATATTATCTAAAACATCTTGAAGTCAGTGCAAAGCAAGACATAAAAATTACTAAGCACCGACTTTAAGATGTTTTAGATAATATATATTAATAATAATAGCTTTAGAAATAAGTTATTTTATACATTTTAGTTTTTTAGTTTTTGAAGTCGGTTTTTTTCAGGCTTGCAAAAGGGCAAATAAAAGACCTTAGACATCGGCATAGTCCAGTAAAACCATTTACAACAATTCTTTTTATATTTATCTATGAATAAATTGTATTGGCTTAGGGCAGCAACTGTATTATTGTATTGTAGTTTGTCATACTACATCAAAAATCGCACTCAGATTTATTGAGTTACGAAAGATCCTCTCGATGTTTCAGATATAATGTTATGATTTATCTGGCATATATTCTTCTACTGAATAATAAGCTATTTGGATCATGAGATCTCTCCGTTTATTTTTAAATGTATTAGTATTTATGGTAGTTTTTAAATCGTTTGACAATTATTAAAAGTTAGTATACCCATGAAAAAAAATTCTTTTTTGGAATCAAGTCGTTTTACAGTTTACATTCTTGTTATGATGTTTACCAGTTTGGCAGTTTTTATAATTATTAATGTCCCTTTTGATACATAAAGCCGATTCATAAATATATAGCGGATGGACTGTCATGTTTTTTAGATTTATAAAATGCTAATAATGCATTTTTTGTGCTTTGAACGCACATTATTTATCAGTAGAGTTTGCCCAATACATATGTACATACACATATATGCATGGTAATCACTTAGCAATGAAGAAATAATGTTGGTAAGTATACCTATAAAAAAATTATATAAATAATCCTGCAAACATTAGTGGTGTAACAGCTCTTTGTAGAAAATCTTAGTGTGTACATGGAAAAAGATAGTAGAAAGATACACATGTATATCTAGGTACATTTCAGATTCACAATATGGAAGAAGAATACTATATTTGTATAGTATATACATATACACAAAATATTATTATATAGGTTTTTGTGTAACTTTGACACTTGTAGTTGTAGTATACTTATATTCGTCAAATGATTTTGCGAAGATAGGAATTTTAACTCAGCTAAAGCACATAATATTAAACTATTACATAAACTGAATTTTAAATAGAGATTTAGGATTATTGGCCACTTTATAATGCGTAGGTAGAAACAATTGTAACGAAAAAAAAATAACAAATCTGATTCAGTGTAACAATGGTATTTTGGTGACCATGACATTTAAATGCTCTTATGGTTCGTCATATTTTTAGCCTGCGTTGCCCTTTTGAACCACTGCTGTCAAAACGAGAAGTCCATGAATTCATTATTTTTGTTGTTGTGTTTTCTACGAACTTTATTATCTCATAAGCATTTAACAAAAAATAATAAGTATACCTTATACTTCTTGGAAGATTAAATATACAAAACGTGGTTGGCTGAAAATTTTAATATTAAACATTTATACGGTCTTATTCATATTGAGTTAGATTAAGTTTTAGGACTTCTTTAAGAACCACACAGAATCCTTCAAACTTACTCTAAATCAATATGAATAAGACCGCTAGGTACCTACTATTATTTAAAAATGGCGACACCATCTCCGGGACTCGATAGAGCGATGAAATTATATAGTATATGAAAAGAATGTCGAAGTCAGTGCGAATTGTTGAAAGTGAACTTGTATGAAAATGAAACATTAGTTTCAACGCAATTAAGATTTCAGGGTGACGATAATGTTAATATTTTTAATTTTACGCTAATTTTAAAATATTAATATTTTAGGTGTTTTATTGATTGTCTATATAGTTTTCAATTATTCAGTTATTGATTATTTTTTTCATTATATAAATAAATGGATGTACTTTCGTTACCATATTGTTAAAATTGGCACTTGTTAATGTTAAAGGAAATATAAGGACACCTGAACATTGAAATTACCAATATGTGAAACCCGTCAATTAACCAGTAGACCAGTGCTAATCCCTGTGAAAATGGTAAAAAGAGGAAAAAATAATAGTAGGATGTAACCCATTGGAAAAGGAAGAGAATGTAATATAAATTAAAGAAAATATAATTTACGGGCGATCTGAGGATCTACAACTTTTGTATTAACACTTTTTTCACATTACCTCCAAATTGATGTGAAAAATTCACATAAGCATGTTTTTGGTTTTTTATTTTCATCTTTAAAAAAAAATAATTCACGTAATTTGGTGAGAACTTGCCTTTTTATGTCCCAAAAAATTATTATTTCGCCCGTATATTACTTTTCCTTCAAGTTTTGTCATATTCTCTTCGTTTTTCAATGGTCTCACCGTACTATAATTTTTTATTTGTTTCAAAATTGATCTACCCTGGTCTACAGAAAAGTGTCGCGTGTATAGCATTCGTTGCCCTAAAAATGGGGTGATCCTAGCCCAACTGTGAACCATTAATTGACTAATATTTTTATAGCAACTCATTGGAAGTTTATGAGACTTTGTGTGATCTATACAATGTTTGATTTCAGCCCTTTATTCCCACACGTATCTTTCTATCATCAACATCTCCTTACATTTTGCTATGTATGGATACAGTTGTCGGTATAGGGAAGAGTGCTAACATTTTTGCTATAGCACGCAAACATTTAAGCTAAAAAGCAAAAACTGACGCGTTATCGCATAACTGAGCATCGATTCATTAAACGATCTAATTAGTTGTATGAATGTGTAATAAACCACTTTCATTGCTATCTAAATGAATTATACAGCATTCCTTATCTTCTGTGTGAGGTCTGTATTTTGCGTTCCTTTGTTATGACAATATGTACTCGAAGATTAGATGATTTTATAACGATACAATTTTAACTTCCTGCTTTATACATCTGAGATCCAATCTCCTCATGAACAGCCTTTATAAATATGTATAAGGCAAGCCTCTTAGTTTATATTTGATGTACATAATTAATTTATAGCTCAATTAGTGAATATTGAATTTTAAAGCAGTTGCTCTATATTTTAAAGTAAGATAGTTAGCGTCTTGGTAAAGATGGTGTAATATGTTGTTTCTAAATAGTAACAATGGTAATTTATAGTGTTGAAAGACAGGTCCTTAGTACAGTCAAAAGTAATAATGTCGGAAAAAATAACATGACAAAGAGGACACTTTATTCGAGTTTTACTTAATAAATTGAAATTTTATTGCATAACGATATCACTTTTGGGTTTGAATGACTCTGGCCTCCAGTAATATGACTTTATTTGCAAAAAATATTTGCTCATTTAGTATTGTAACATTCATTTGTATTTTTCCGCGTTTGTCGGTCAGAGGCTAGCACGCGCCTCGCGCCCCCGCGGCGCTCTTATCACACCGCCCTATATGCTGGAGACGGCGTTATCAAATGTTATGTTAACATTTCGCATGATATACCTTATCAATATCAATATATCACGTTGGCGAATCGTGTTTTTTGTGTTTAATTCTTGTTTCTATGTTAATATATAGCTTTGGAAATTTTGTTTGATAGTGATTACTCAAACGTTTGTATTTGCACTCAAAATTTAATTACTCCACGTTTTATCCGTGCAGGGACGGAGAAAGTATACAATTTCCTGCGGCCGGGCGGCCTGTCGTAAGAGGCGACAAAATTACCCACAGCCAGGTGGAAGGGTATTTGCCCGACTGGACGGATGGCTACCACCGCTGGTCTAGAGTATGCCGCCATAACAACCTTAATTTGTGTTCCGGCATTAGTGACCAGATTCCAGTCTCCCTTAAGAGAGCAACAGCGCATTTGTAGCACCTTTGGTGTTACAAATGTCCATAGGCAATGGTAACCGCTTCCCATGAAGTGGGCCGTCTGCCTGTCTGCTGAACTCATGCAATAAAAAAAAGTTACTTACCTTCATATTCGGAAAGGATGAGATCATACATTTGTTACCAAACATAATACACTTTTGGGTTATTGCATGTTGAAGGTAAAACAATATTGCGGTATTACAATATATTCCCAGAAAGGTGCCACCTGGGCCGGCTATGTCGCTCTCACGGATTCGATTTATTGAATGTACGTAGCGTAGGTACGTGCTTGGTACTTGCATGTGCAATATTTGAGGACAATATTGCGTATTTATTCATTGTGAAATAATTCTCAATGACATTATATGGACGTGAAACATATTAAACGCAGTTTAATGGATGCTTTAGAGTTTTAGTTAATTTATCCTTCTTGCTGTTTTGGTACGCCCATTACATTTAATCGTCTAAATTGACACAAATTAATAGAATGACTTAAAATAGATGTACATAAAAATGTATTCCATAAATGGTTATTTTTATTATCTACTCACAATTTGATTGATTAACTTGATGATGGTTTATAATTATTTATGGAAATTTAATTTTAACATTTTAGTGGCTTTAAATAGGAAGAAACAGAACTCGGTGTTAAAGGCTATCTCGAGAAAGTAAAATCACGTAGGTACTATAGTTTTGTATTACATTAGTAATCTGTACAAGCAAGTTATGTTGTTAAATGCTAACACTTCCTATTCCTAGCCCTTCTAAAACCAACCCGCATCAAATGTCAAATGATCAAACAAGTTTCTTGATCAAATGAACTTTCTTCTGGTCATATGTGCTTGATTGACACGACTTGTTTGGTCACTTTTCCTGCATCACTTAGGAACTTAGAGGTATTTTAAATGACTCGATTAAGTTTACCGTGTGTCTTGGTTTCAATTATATTCATTTCATTAACTTGTTTCTTCACTTATGCTACTTAGCTTGATTTGAAACATTTTCCACTAAATGTATGAGATGCTTTTGCTCTTTTTAGGATCAAAATATATTCAGAATAACATTTACGATAGTTCTATTTTATTTTGCTTAATTTTTAGTGACTGTCACATACCTATGAATGGCAACTTCAATGTTACATGTAAACTCCAACTTCTGAAATTTTAAAAACATGGAAAACGACATTGATTGCGTGTCAAAAATGAGATACCAACCATAGAAATTGATAAAAAAGGATCGGAATTCCCAAAACAAGTCTCTCTTTTTTTTCACCTTTTCCCGATTATTTGTGGTCGGAACAATATGTCTTTTCCTTCCATACTCCTCTATTCACATAATCCATGCATCACTTTTTTGGTCTACTTGTACTCTGTACCCATCAATTTTGCAATTTTCTTAACATACTTTCTACTTAATCTTCTTCCTCTCAGTTTTTCAGTCACGGATGCAACGTTCAACGATTTTTGTTTCGAATTCCCATAATAACTAAACACGAAATAACAAACCGATTTCAAAATAAAAACTATTATAATATCCGGTGGTTGTTTAATCTCATATTAATTAATTAGTAGGCATATTGGCTAATATATTTCGAGTGTGATAATGTAAAATCAGGTTCCATACTGGACGGACCAAAATATGCGTAATCTACATATTTCGGTTATATGCTGAAATTTTTTGAAGTAACTAGAAATGAATAAATTGATGCTCATACAATATCTGTATGATGTAAATGCACGGATCCACAAACCAAGAGTAGGTAGTCTGAATATAACATGAAGTCAGACGACTTAAATATTTTCCACTGTGCTACATTATGTTACATACAGAGATTGAGTTCAAAGATTATGTCAACGTACGTTCTGTCCGCATCCTGCTGAATGTGTCAGGATAACATGATAAATTATCTTTTTTATAATATCAAAATTATCTATTACATTATATTAGTTTTACTTTCGCAATAGATATTGATTACAGAGGTCTTAAAGTTCAAATTGGAATGAGTTCGGACGGATATTAACTGCGCAATAAATAAATTAATCAGCTGGAAGATATCGTTCACAGATACTAAAAAATCTTATATTTGAATATTATCATTATGAGGTAATAGATACTGTGGTCGTTGATCATTCCCATATATGTATTATTTGAATTTCATAACAATACTGAAAACACTCCTTATTATGTAAGGTTTATGCTACTAATATGCTTGAGCTTTCGGTTTGTTTATAACGTACCAGTTATTGTTCTAACTTTTTGTGAAAAGATTTAGATACGTTTATATTTAATACTAGCTCATGCCCGCGATTTCATCCGTGTGGTGCGGTTTTTAACTATCCCACGGAAACTCTTTAATTTTTCGGGATCAAAACTATCCTATATGTTGGCCAGGGATATAAGCTATCACCATACAAAATTTAATTTAAATCGGTCCAGTCGTTTCGGAGATTAGCCGGTACAAGTAGACAGACAAACAGAGAAACAAAAAATTTGAAAATAATCTAAATTAGTTCTATTTCACTTCTTAGATCTCCCTGACTCGGTTTTTAGCATTTTTTTTCATTGTGCAGAAATTTGACCTCTACAGTTTTATTATATGTATAGATTATATAAAGTAAATTATAAATCCGGCAAAATGTAAATTATTAATATTAAACCTTGTTTCATTAATTAAACTTAGACCGGGGCGACGAGATCTGACGGTCTGGCCTCCTCAACGGGGTCTCGGGAAGAGCGATAACCCTGTGCCCGCGCATCGTTCAGTGTGGAGACACGTCCCACATAACATAGCATTGAAATATTATGATGTATGTTTATTATTATTTACTATATACTATTATTTGACGTATCGAACAAAGTTCAATCATTGTTTTTTTGTTTACTTCTGTGTTATTCCGTTTGAATTGGTTAATATACTAGAGATGATTTATCGATTTTGAACTATAGGATAATTTATAATATAATGTGTTATGCATATTCGTTAATTAAATAAGAAAACATATTACTATGGCAATTTAGTAAACCAAAAACTTAAATAATATTAACAGTGATTGATTTACACCAGGGGCACTAGGGGCTAGTGCCCAGGGCGGCGGAATTTTCGAGGGTGGCAAAATTTGGAATGTCAATAAAAAAATCAACATTCGGCTATAAAAATCACTAATTTTCGAAAATTAGGAAGTTATTGGTTTCATGTTAACTCTTAAAAATCTCGTTCTCATTCTCACGTTTTGAGGTTTAGTTACAAACTTACAGTGCATAGATAATAGGGCGGTATTTTTCACGGTGCCCCACTGTGTACTTAAGGTACGAGAAATCCGGCCCTGAATGAATGAATATTTCTGGAAATAAAACGTAAGTACGAATCCGCATAGAAAGGGTCTGTACCCCTCACTTCTTGTGCCCAACGGTCACGGTTGTGCATCCTTTCCACGAAAGCGGTCAAATAATAAAGGAGATTAATGTTTGCTTATAACCAAATGAGTAGACGGTCCACCTGATAGATAGTAAAGATATCTAATGCGTTGCATACCTACTCATACGAGATTTTAAACATTTGTCTGCTCATTTTTAAGAGTATTATAGCACTTTGGGTGAAGGGAAATAATTAATTCCACAGTTTGTAATTGTATAAAAGCTGCTAGTCTAAATTATACTTATTACAAACAATAATTAGCACCATAATGCTCGTTTGATAGTAAAATGTTAGTAGGTTTTTATGCTTGGTTGGAGTGGCTCTAATAGATAAAAGGACAGTTGCTATTCTAACATTATAGTTAAAAAAAATTGCACAATATATTGACCGATAGATGATTAATATCATTTATTGTGATTTTGTGGACAAAGCGAGTAATTTATTAAGGATTTAGCTTATGAATAAAAAAAGTGATTATAAATTGGATTTGAAAATGGATTATGAATACGTTTTTCAGATGCAATGCAACTTTCTTGTGTTAAAATTCTATAACTTGCTCAATCTTACTGTGTGAACCAATAGATGTTTTCTTAGCAAATCAAAATGACAATCAAATCTGTGATGGTAATAGAATTTATAGTTGTCACTTGCACAATTGATTTTTAAGGTATAATGGATATCATGCATGATGTGCGGTTCTAATAAATGCATCGAAAAGATTTTATGTCCTAATCAAACAATAAGTAATTGAGAATTTCGAAAACGCTGCTTGGTACTATGGTATTACTTTTTTTAAAGTGAAACTTCTTTAGGATCGTTGTGATTTGAAAATCGATGAAACGAAAAAGTTACACTAAAAAGAGATAAACATTTTGCAACAAAGAGTTAACTAGGTAATTAATCAACATTCCGTAGTGTAAAAAGTCAAAACGGGTAATAGCTTTGAAAAAGTGCAGCGAAATGATTGATTGTTGGTTAAAGAGCGATTACAAATCAGCCAGCAGCAAAACAGCCAGAGGCATAAGTTACGTGGGCTTAAACTCCAACCGTGAGAATACAATAATGCTGCGTTGTAACGATGAGTTGAATAATCTGAAACGTATTTCGTCCAGCCATCTACTACTTATTATATATTATAATAGCTTTATTAAATGACTTTATCTAATAATTTTATCACCTGAGGGCCTAAAAATGCTTTCAAAGATTCGTATTATGAATATAAGAAGTATCAAAATAAGGTGGAAATTCATGTTATAATTCTACCAGTATATAGAGACACGTATCAATTTCAGTGATGCTGACTTCGTCTGCGTTAGTGTTATGTTTTAGATTAGCCGTATGCGTTTTACTTAAACCGTTAAAATGTAACGCTATTACCGTTTAGCCACATTAGTGTATATATGTACATATAAAAATAAAAATATATGTACATACGTTAACTCTTACTATTTCACGTCGTTAACAATATGGCATATCAAATAACGCAATGAACGCATCGCTATACCTTTGTGAAATGCCTATGTCTGCAACATTCTTGCAGATGAATCCGTACTGTAAGCGCTTCTCAAAATGTTGCTGCTTTAGGTAAATACATACATACATACATAACTTCACGCCAGGTCCCTTGCGGGGTAGGCACGAACAACAGAGCGCCATACAGGCTTATTCTTACACACCTCACTTGCTTCTTTGACATTCATAGCTCTTGTCATGCACGCTCGTCTGTTCTTAAGGCTCCTGACATCACCTTCTGCTAATACACGATCAATTTGATCATGGAAGGTGTGTCGTGGCCTTCCGCGACTTCGGCATCCATCCACTTTTGCATTGTATATCTGTTTAGTCATTCTTTCATCATACATTCTTTCCACATGCCCGAACCACCGGAGCATTCCTTTCCTTACCTTCACCCCGACACTCTCTTTCAGACCAACTCTCTTTCTTACTTCGGTATTACGAACGCGGTCCGCGAGCGTCACTCCGCAGATTTTGCGCAGTGCTCGCATCTCGACCGCGTTTACTCTACTTTCATGCTCTCTGTTCCATACCCAACTCTCGCTTCCATACGTGAGCGTAGGTACCAGCACCGCGTTGTGTATGGCAAGCTGGGCTTTCTGGCTGAGGTTCTTAGCGCCTAGAAGTTTACCTAACGCTCCATTCACACTATTCCCCAAATTTACCCTTCTTTCTATGTCAGCGGTGTACCTTCCATCCCTGCTAAAAGCACATCCAAGATATACAAACTCATTCACTTGTTCCAGCATAACATCATCGACCATTATCCTTGCATTCGTTCTGGTTTCTTCTCTTTCAAACACCATAACCTTTGTTTTCTTCGCATTCAAATGTAAGCCTCTCGCCTGACAGTCATCTTTCATCATTGTGACTAGTGTTTGCAGTTCTGATGGCGATTCGGCTAAAAGCACGGCATCATCCGCATAAAGCAAAGTGCTAACAACTAGATCACCCATCCGCACCCCAACATCCATCAATCTTAATCTCTGGAGACAGTTGTCCAGATATAGGATGAACAGCAAAGCCGACAGCACGCAGCCAGGTGTAAATTTTAGGTAAATAAAATTGATATATAGGTAAATGTGCTTAAGATTGACAGTAATTGCCAAAATGTTATTAAAAACGACTAGGTATGTTGTATGTAGTGTTAGCTTGCATCCAACAACAGTCTACATTTTCTCTTATCATTAAATAATTGTCTGTGTCTGACGGCTGGTAACCCTGTTTTTATTTTAATAGAGGGTAGCAAAAATATAATTCAAACTATACCGTCAGATACATGTTTTTCATTGGTGCTGATGCTAAAATAAGCCATTATCCTGTTCGGAACGCCGCAGTACACATAAGTGTCCTAAAAATTAGGAAGCAGTAAATTTGGTTAAGAAGGAATCAGAGTAGAAAGTAGATAAAGAGTCCAGGAGTAAGTTGTGGGAATTGCACTGTGAACCGCTTATTAATATGTAAGTAAAAACCATGCTAAATGTTTTGTTAGGTATTATAAGTAAAGGAAATAGATAATTATGTTCGTAAATATTATCTAGTTGTTTTTATATTGCGAACCCATTAAATTTGGAACTGTGAATAACAGTAGATAATGGTTAATCGTAAATACGAGTAGCTGATTTTGGAATGTTTGTCTAAATTACCCCACATAAAAAGTCACCTTCATTAGCAAAGTAATTTTCGTTCTAATGCAGATGTTACGAAAGATCTTTTTACTTCAGTTTGGGTGAAACACTCTTGGCCGAATTAAGTGTTCGCATTCATTCATTAAAGTAGTCTACAATTCGTTTTATAACTGTGCAAAAGGAATAAAAGGCCAGCAAGTAATTGATGAGTACATGTTACGGATCACGTAATGCTTGCTAGATAGGTGCTTGCACAACTATTGTACCGGATAACGTGCTATTGACCACACTATTGAGCATAGCATCCGTCTCATCAAAATTATATACGGTTATGCATGTGCTAATGCTTTCCATGCGACTTTAGTCATGTATTTTCGGTTTCATCTTAAATATAAAATTCTCGTGTCACAATGTTCGTTCCCATACTCCTCCGAAACGGCTTGACCGATTCTCATGAAATTTTTTATGCATATTTAATAAGTCTGAGAATCGGCTACTATTTATTTTTCAAACCCCTAAGTGATAAGGGGTGTCCACCACAACATTTTTTTTAATTTTTTTGTTGATACAGCATTAAAAAATACATACAACCCTAAATTTTAACCCGCTACGATCAACCCCTATTTTTTACATGACGACGTTTGCCGGGACAGCTAGTATTCCATAAAAACGACTCGAATTTCCAGTATAAAAATATAGTATGTTCACCTTCATTATTGAAAGCATATTTTGTTTAATATAGTTAATTTAATTTATAAATAAAAATAATAAAACGCCCATATAAATAATATTCAATACTTGTAGTATTTACCTCACTCTCTTTTCTTTTAGCTTGTCCCATTATTCAGGCTCGGCACAATATGTCTTTTACTTCCGTATTCCTCTATTATGACATACATCCTCCGCCACACCACAAATTATCATCCATCATACAATCCATTTATCTTTTATTTGGTCTACCTTTACATTTATACCTACCTACGGCAAAGAAAATGATTATTGATTTACATGCTTTATAAAGACACAAAAAATTAATTATAATGGCACGCTTTTTATTTTATTTGTTCTTTAAGACCATACTCCTAATTCACGCTGAGAGCGTACCTCTCTGCTCCTACTAACTTTGTAAAGACTACAGACCTGGAACATAATTCTACTATAACTATCTCGTCAAAATCGCCGAAAACTATCGACACAATCGTAGGTTTGCCTGATTTCGGTATTCTTTAAATTCCAATCGTGTTCCCGTGGCACGCAACTCTATCTTTATAAGTAAAAATTCGCGAAATAAATGTTTAAAATGTTGGTGGCTTTACAATATTTATTTCGGCTAAGGCCATTTCTGCTAATGGTAACCAATTTTCTTCTACTATTAATCCACCGCTAAGATATCGGGAATAAATTATGGATTCAGTAGAATACGAACTTTCAACACTATCGCTATGGAATCGTACTTTGAAAATCTTTGCAACGCTAAGATATTGAAATAGCAGAATTGGGCTCCTGGTGTCCCAAACCACCTTATGAAAATAGATGTTCAACTAAAACAATTTTCATAATAGCAGTTATTATACATTGTTAAGATAATTCAAATGATTCGGATAAATGATGAAATTACACACATATACATCTTTCTAAGAAGTTAAGGACAAAACTTAGTTGACCTTTGTCATGTCAATATAGTGTAATTGGGATACTACGGATACTATCAGCGCAAGAATGAAACGATAACAATTATTCAAATAGATAATTAATTAAAAAATTGACTACATTTTTATATCTACATATTTCTGGTATATAATTTAATAACGTGTTTTAGAATTTAATAATATCCAAAAATGTTCTATATTGCTAATATATAAAAAAACATATTTGCATATTGTGATCTTGATAAAACAACAAGTTTTTGTACACTGTCGGATTACATATTAATTAATCTAAGATAGTGTTTTCTGATCATAAAATTGCAAACTTTTAGACTGTAGGGAACATTTTCTTACAAACACTAAAGCACATAGAAATGGAATTTATACAATAAAGTCACAAAAGTTTGGAGGTGACACTCCTATATTATTGTTCGTGGGTGACGCCGGACACGTGTAGCGGAGTTGAAAAGAAGGCAAGGATGATTATGACGCGTTTGCTAAGGGCGCGTTCCTTTAGTAATTTAGTATATAACAATGCCCAAAATGCTCCGTCTGCCGTTCCACAGAGCATTAATTCTCTCTTGATATTGACACTGGCGATTTTCAAATCAACCAATGACATTTGTGTATTTCGTCGTTAATTACATCAACGCTCCATAATCCGTTCCACTAGAGTTTATGATTGAAACGCCCGCAAGCAAGTGGAACGGAAAAAATCGACTACCGCGATTTTCGGGGTTGTTGTGAGGAGTCTCTTGTGAAACGTAGCCTAAGTGTCACTCCTTGACACCCTCACATCTGTTTCTTTACACCCCAGCTGTCAAGAGTCCGTCCTTGTACACAGAACATGAATGATAGTGTTAAGGTCACGGACAAACTTGCTGGTCTATAAAGAATACGAAAAGCCTTTTGAATGTATATTTATTTGTTTTCCCTTACACGGGTTATGATATTATCAGAAATTAATATTTGTGTTATGTGTATAGGAGTGTACCGGCAAATTGAAACTTAAAGATGACTTACAGTAATTTTTATTCTGAAAAATATCATAATTTTCGTTGCGAAGTCTTGTGGAAAACTCGTTTATTATGTAACAGGTATATCCAAAATCAATTAAATAATGGGTGGTAAAATGTTTTTGGGTACCTATATCAATCTCAGACATTTCAAGCTTTTTTTAACCTTTTTGATATTTTATATTGCCAGTTTGTTTTCACTACTAAATAAGTAATTAAGTCATTAATCTGTTGCGATATTCTGAGTACCTACTAGGTAGTAGGTACTCAGAGGCTTCTTTAAAAACCTTAAAGAATATATAGGTATATATTCTTTAAGGTTTTTAAAGAAGCCTACAAATTTATTCTAACTCAATGTGAATAAGACCGTAAGACATTTACTATATATATCTTGGATATAGTCGAGGACTGCACATGCAGTGAAGATCCAAAAATTCCGTATCTTCGCGGAGTACGTATGTGATAGCACTAACATCGCCATAAATTTAAGTGAGTTAAATTAGTTACATCTAAATACTTGTTGGTAGTTTCATAGCATGTTGTAATTGTACGGGCGTGTGATTGTATGATCTTGCAAATCTGGGCGGAGCCTGTGCGTCTCAGTGAACTTTGCATGACCTCTCGTTTCGAGCCAAAGGCTGCTTCGTTAAGTTCAAATTTAGATGAGTCGATAGGTTATTTTCTACCTACTTGCTTACTTACAGCAAGTCTTATGATTAATATGTTAAACTGGTTATATATTAAAGTCAACTTAAATGTTACGAACGAATTAACGAAATCCCTTAGCTCATAATTAGTGTTTGTACAAAATATAGGCAGCTGTTGTTGTGGTTTGCGGTTAGGAGCCTTGAAATTAGATTATTTTGGAACTGATTCAAACATTAACCTAGTACATCGGCTTTTGTATAATAGTTTTATTCAGTTACATATGTTAAAGGTGTTTTTATGAGTGCGAATGAGGTCAAGTTATGAAGTTACACAACCTGCTCGTGACCCACCCAAAGAGCGGATTCAGAGCTTAGGCACCCTTTATGCTAGCCGCAATTTGTTACGGAGACTTAAAATCTATGCCTAAGTCACGAATATTGGGACCACTATTTTAGGAACATTATTTATTAGGAATTTATCTAACATTACAAATTGTAAATAAGTATTAGTAGCTACTACCTGTTTCTTTTTTAAATATATGCTTTGATGTACAGTCGCGAAATGTAAATGTTCGCGGCCTTAAAATCGACTTTTGCTTGCACGAGTACGAGAAACAATACTGCCAACATTTTAATGTACGTGCACAACAATAAATGTTACGTTTATAAAATATAAAAACGTAAAAAAAGAAAATTGCAGTGTTAACAATGACAGGCTGCGATTAATAATAAGAAACAAAGAAGATATAATCACTACGCTAAACATAAATATGAAAATCACTAAAATGGTTTTACAGGTACAAATAATCTTCTTAGATAAAAAAAAAAACAACTTCGATCTAAGTAACTTTAAACTTTATTTTCAAATAGATAAATATACATTTCTTTGGAAGAATTTGTTCTATGAATTAGTTTGAAAAGGTAACATGTACTCGCAGAACGTTGAATGAATCAATTTGAAAACTGCTAAACATTTACATACCACGACTGTACAATACAAATTTATTTATCTATATGTAAAAAAAGATTAATTTATTATAGAACACATTTTTTTATTGCACGAGCTTAGCAGATAGGCAGACGGCTCACCTGATGGAAAGCGGTTACCATCACTTGCAACACCATAGGTGTTACAAATGCGCTGCTGCTCTCTAAAGGGAGACTGGTACCTGACCATAGAAGCCGGAAAACAACTCAAGGTTGTTATGGCGGCATAATCTAGACCAGAGGTGGTAGCCATCCAGATGGGCAAATACCCTACCACCTGGCTGTGGGTTATTTTGTCGCTTCTTATGACATTATGCAGCCACCCGCCTGCAGGAACCTGTATTATTTCTCCGTTGCTGCAAGGATAAAATAATTAAAAAAAAACTTGAAAATGCAATGAAATATCAAAATTTTATATTCGTTAGTTAGTTGTACGGTATTTTATTCTTCCAATTGTTAAATTAGTTAGGTGAAAAGTAAATACCAGTAATACCAAAACGAAATTGTTTTTACAAGTAACTTCAATATAAAAATACCAAAAAGATTATGTGATTGTAACGAGGTTTTTATAGGTCGGTCCATTTTTGAATAGGTTTGAAATAGCATCTAATAGTACTTACTGTTCTTCCAAGCCCATGGGATTCTAGACGTATCCGCGGAATACAGTTGTTTAGTTTGTGCACTGCTTAATTTTATAATTTATAAAATTAGTACTACTTTTAGGAACTATAAAATTAATTACGGAATAAACTACATTTTTAATTAATAATTATACTATGACGATTTACATGGAAGACTTTAATAACCTTAGTAACCAGATCTCTCTACCTCTTACTTGGTTCACTCTTCCGCGTGAGATGGTAATGTCAATTATCCACCACGCATAACTCGTCTAACATTCTCACTAGCAATAGCAATCAATCGAAAGTAGTTGTACAGGTTTCTGTATTTTCGACGATCATAGTTCAGCCCGGAGTGCCATATATCACGCATCTGTTGTCGGCGTCGAGCCAATCCGATCATTAATATGAAATCGATCCTTGGAGATAGCATCTTAAATGATCATAATGCTTGATGATTAACGATAAAACACTCGTGATGTAACCGGTTTGTGAATTTATGCGTATATTTTTATAAGTTTTTGAATATACCCTGAGCTTTTGCGTTGGGTTGCGTAAGCTTTTGATCAAAATCCTCCTTCGCGAATGCAATTCGTAATGCATGTGAAAATTGCGTCCACATTTTAATACATATATTTCGCGTAAATACGTTTATAAATATAACGCTCCGTCAATTCTTAATAATTAAGTTCTGTATATCTATACAATTTTTTGTTTAAGTAGATCTTGAAATTAATTCAATTTATTGTTTTGTAAACATTTTTCATGTGACCTTATTCTTAGATAGCGTGACTAAGTCGATTTATGATTTATTTATTACATTAAAACAGGAGTCCAACCTGCTCCAAGCGATATGATTACACATTCCTAAGCTATCTGAAAGTAATGCTCTTTTGAACTATTATCAGTAGAAATTTTCGCGCTTTCCGCGTAGATGTATTAGCACACGTATAACATACAGAATAAAACATTGTTGTAAAATACGGAGTATATAATAAGATGCAATTATGATGGATAGCCAGGAGAGATAGAGAGAGAGTCTTTTGTTGATTTTAATTGAATGAGCGACATCAGCTTGACGTCGATGAGGTCAATTTCTGCTTAGGCAATGGTCGCTTTGTAAAAGGTATTGTGTGCTGGTATTGTATTAAAGTATGCATTAGGTAATTTAATCTTTGAACTTCTCAATATGCGTCGTGAAAGTATTCTTAATACAATAGCTTTTACAATTACAATTGCTAGACGGGTGAATTGCTGAAGATGTCAAACGATTAGTTCACTCTGATCCCATCTTTGATAAACGGTCGGAGATTTCGTGATCGTGAATGCTGTGTCATTTTTCATCATTTATCTTTATTATCCAACTGATTGTTCCTAGTGATAAGAAATAGGTTTGAAAAGAATTTGAGCTCATTAGTATGTGTAATATTAGGTACCTACTTGGTCAACGCTAATCACATAACACTCCGTGTATCGTTTGCTAGATCAATCTCTAAATGAAAATGAAAAATATAGAAGATAGTCATTTTTTGATTATGAAATCTGTATCGGAATCTCTGGAACGTACGACGTCTGTCAACCAGAAAGAACTTACGATACAGTATTGCTCAATGAGTCTATTTCATTACTATCGTTGGGGACCGTCACTAATTGATTGTTTCCAACTGACTTTACATTCTTTATCATAAGAATTCTATTATTATACCACAAAGATTCGTAATCATCTACTAATTTCATGCTCTAGCTATATCATTAACCTTAATTTATAGGTATCAGCATGAATAAACTAGCTTCTAATAAAATATTGTGCGGCATTTCTTTTAAACTCATCATTGGTGCAATAAATTGTAAGCAATTTGAAATGAAAAAACTATTTATATCGTGTTTTTAATATTTTATTTTATATATTTATTGTGTGTGTGGACTGCTTTGCTTGTCAAACAGGACTGCGTGCTTTTCAAGCGCGTTGATTTTTTTTTCAAATAAGTAAGCACGAGGCAAGTAAAATTATTGAATATACGACAGGCTTAATAATATGCAAAATGTATTTTCCCCAGTTAATCCGTTATACATGTATTATGGTTAGGTGATCATATGTGAAATTTACTCTACCAGAAATTGGGACTCGGTAAAAGAGAAACCCTAATCACTACAACAGAGAGGCTATTAGTGTTGGAAACAACAGTACTGAAACACAACAGGTATTTACAATATACATATATATATATATATATATATATATATATATATATATATATATATAACAATTGATAGTTAATCTCTATCTATTGGGATATCAAAGATGATTTTTTTATGCACGAATGCCAAAGAATTAAACCGGAACGGGCTAGCAGCCTTGAGATGGTTCATTGTTTCGAAGTTATTCATCGCTAAGTCGACTGTCGTAAAAAGTCTAGAAATAGCATGGTTTTACGCAACATTGATTTCATAACGACTCAAAATACAATCCTTTACACACTCATGTATTCGCATCAGAAACCGCATCCGCAGTAGATAAACTGTCAGTCAGGACATCACGAGGGACGTAACGTTTACCAATGATCACACAGAGAAGTTTAGGTCGCACTGGGATGTAGCTGGATTCGGTATACACGCCTTTCTATTGCGCCCTATGGGGATTGGAAATGGATTTGAAAAGCATATTATAAAACTAGAGGTTTCCCGGACTATTCCTCGTGAAAAATTCTAGGTAGAGTAGCTCTATGTTACGTAAATAATATATAAAACTTAATTAGGTATTTTACCAAGATCTTTACTGTTTCTTGTTACTAAGTTCACTACGATAACAAAGAAATTAAGTCTATATAGCCTACATAACTGCGCGAAAAGCGAATTACAGCCATCTTATTCGCTATTTTTTTTCACATTTTTAAACAATGTAGTACAAACTGGAACCATTTTCAGGTTTATTATAGTACATGCTTAGATCGTATAGTCATGTTATAAGTCAATAAGTACTTATATATAGATTTTTCCAAGCTTTTTGCAAGTGAATGTGAATCGTTCCGTACATTCATTTGCGTATTTGTCTATCAGAATAGTTAATTAGTTACATTTGGATGTTAATAATGGAAATATACAAAGATGTAGATAATGATATTTATACAATGTAATCGTAATCACTTGTCGATCATGAGGCTATCGCGTGATTATATTGAACATACTAAAGAAATTCGCTAGGTAGCAAGGCTCGGGGAATAGCTATTAATCACGAATCTGACGAGGATTATCTCTATAGTACACGACTCTACTTATAACTGAGTTAAATTTCATGGGAACTTCACCTGTAACTTTTTGGGATAAAAAGTTTTATGTTCATTTCCAGTAATTATAAACGAATACTAACTAAAATTTTATATAATTTTAGTTTACGTAAATTTTAGAAGTTGATGAAGGTTGAAAGGTAATTAGATGACGACTTATATTGGTTAAACGCCCAACAAAGTGGGCACGGGTCAGCTATTACTTTATAATTATATGCTTTGATGATCGGATAATTCCCAAAGAGACGAAACAGGATCAAACTTCCAAAGAAGGGATTATTATCATCATCATCATATTTATATTTAGAATCTGTTTGAAAATTAGTAACATTAATCATCTTATTTTCTTAATTTTGAATCTCAGTAGTTTTAAACCTGCCAGTTTTTAATAATCCTATTCTGAATCTTAAATATATCTAAATCTCCTATTATATTAATGTACTGTGTGACCTAGGTTACCGGTAGGTGAAAAACAGCACTAAGAGGATGTCATGCCATTTTGACACTTGAACATTAGTAATATTTATCTAGGCAATTTACCCTTTTTATTATAAAATCTATCTATCTTCTATATCTATATATATATAATGAAAATCTATATATATATAATGAAAATGGTGTTCGTTTGAGGCTCAATCACGCTTAAACCACTGATCGTATCGACATGAAACTACCACCATTCGATGCGAAATTTTTCCTAGATGGTTTATGGCTATCTATCTATCTATATATATATATAAGCAAAGTTTGTTTTCTTTGTCCGAGGTAAACTCGAAAACTACTGGACCGATCAGCATGAAACCACAACCATTCGACGTGGAATTAATCGTAGATGGTTATAGGCTATATATATTTTTCAAATTCTATGAGCCCTTTGCCATGTTTTCTCGATTTGTTTGTTTATTAATTTATTTGAATAAGGCGGTACGAAGTTCGCCGAGTCAGCTAGTATATAAATATATAATATATATATATAATGAAAATGGTGTTCGTTTGAGGCTCAATCACGCTTAAACCACTGATCGTATCGACATGAAACTACCACCATTCGATGCAAAAATTTTCCTAGATGGTTTATGGCTATTTATCCATATATATCTATATATATATATTGTCCGAGGTAAACTCGAAAACTACTGGACCGATCATCATGAAACCACAACCAGTCGACGCGGAATTAATCGTAGATGGTTATAGGCTATATATTTTTCAAATTCTATGAGCCCTTTCCCATGTTTTCTCAATTTGTTTGTTTATTAATTTATTTGAATAAGGCGGTACGAAGTTCGCCGAGTCAGCTAGTAAAATATAATCGTAATCCCGCTTATTACACAAAGGCAAAAGTGTGCTATTTGATGCTATACCTCTACCCTCCAGAATACTATGAAAGACATATTATGTTACCCTAGTAGCAGTTGTTAAGAGTAAATTTGCTTACCTACTGTAGATCGTTGACTTTGGGTCGATGTACTAGTATCCACATACATAAATGATTAAATACTTAATTGGTATAAACAAAACGTTACTGATAAATGTTATTCACCGTCTACTCTTATCGTACTGACTCTAAAAATGTATTTAATATTGAGTGTGATATTTATACACTGACGGCCTCTGTGGTTGAGCGGGCAAAACCTTTGCCGGCCTACTTCACTGCGACATAAAGGCTCCGGGTTCGATTCCTGGTATAGTAAATTTCGGAAACGTATTTTCTCCATTATTTACTATGGTCTGGGTGTCTGGTATCGGCCCCAATGTAGTCCGTTGTATATTACCCATAACACAAGCGTAACTTGCTTCATTAGGGGATACACAATATGTGTGTGTGTTTGTCATAATATAATTTCTGTTTATGCTAGCGCTAGAACCCCTTTATGTTCGGAGCGACTGTTTCGAAGCTCGAGGTCCGTTTTGCTTTTTCTTCTCTAATTCTCCAACTCACACGGTCTTGGAAATCTCACAGTTTTAAACCATTGACTGACATGTCGTTCTTCACAACGATACACCAGTAATTCTTGGTTTTACTCCTCCTACCGGGAATAAACGGTAGTAGCATAGTTAGACATTTGTTTAACTACTTAGACGGTGATAGAATTAAGAAATATATTAGATATATTTTTTATTAGTATAAAAGGGATAGTTTATATTAACCCTGGTCTAGAGTATTCCGCCATAACAATCTTGAGTTTCATTCCGGCATTAGTGGCCAGGTTCCAGTCTCCGTTTAGAGAGCGCCAGCGCATTTGTAACACGTTTGGTGTTGCAAGTGTCTATAGGCAACGCTAACTGCTTTCCATCAGGTGGCCCGTCTGCTGAACTATGCAATAAAAAATAAAAATAAATGAATACGAAGAACAAATAAATATATATGGTGACCTTCAAACCTTTTAAGGCTATTTCTTTAATAACTCATCAATTTGTTTCATTCCGCTCTTGGATATAAAATTAAATTACTATACATAGGCATTTGACGCAAACTCTGAAATATCGAAATGTCATAAGTAATTGTTCTTGAGTATGGCGTCAAATATTCAAGACAAACATAATAAAACTTACGACCTAAATAGCTTTGTCTCTATCAATGTTGAAATCGTCTTGCAATAATCGAAACACTACTGTTTTTTTGTTATAGTTTACCTTGATGTGAGAGGAAATTGACTGTGGATCTCATACTCCTGGCAAATTAGATTAAGTCTAATAAGATTATTTCTATATCTCACTATCCATTCATTCGCCATAGCATTGATAAAAAATAGACATGACTTGTATGTAATTTAACAACTAAAATCCCATCTATACAAGTCATGTCATGTGTAAAATGTTAATCAGTACGTATTAAGGCAAATGAGTGGCATATTAAGATATAAAAATCCGGCTTTAGCCTAAAAATTGTAGAATAGAAATTGTAAAAGAAGAATATTTCATCCATGGCTTCAGTAAGACGCGGGTGGACGTGTGGCGATATTCTGTACAATAAAACAATCCATTATTTTTAATGTTTAAACATCACTTTTTACAGTAGCAGCTATTCGATAGTAACATAGTCAACACCTTGAGTAAATTAAGAAGTAAAACATCAGAGAGACAGGGTCTTATTCCTCTATCTATGGTTTAAGACGTTACGACTTAGATCTTCGAATGTAATCGCACTGCCCAGCTTCAACTACCCAGCTGGTGACTGGGTTCGGAAAGGTGAAACTTTTCCATATAACGTTTGCCTTTCGATGATTTGCGTTGTTCAATTTGCGACGTTCAACGGTCTTTTTGGGCTTTACATATATTTGTGACTTCTGGAGCATTGTTCGCGGCTTTATGTACTTCGCAACCACGTGTCATCGCGCTAGTCAAATCTATTTCATTACACAAATGAAAATAGCAAACATGATGAAATACTCTTGCTAAAGTAAGGCTAATAAACAATGTAATCACATGGTTCCCTTGTGAGCTTGATACGAATGAAGACGTTTTGACAGACATGAAATGATAACTATCGCAACTAATCATTTGAATTGTTACGCAAACTATTATGACTTTAACGGCGAAGATAAAATAAGTAATAGAATGCTCGTATTATTGCGACATTTCACAGAAATATTCCAAGCCTGCGGCACTGTGGGGTTGGGTGAAAAATCATTATTTGTTTGTCCATTACTTATTTATCCTCATTTAGGGCCGCTTGTGTTACGATCGCCTTTAAATAAAATTAGTTAATCATACAAAACGTATTGATAGTTCTTTAAACATATTTAGCGACAAATTTTGCGTTGTGCAAGACGCTAATTGTATTTGAGGGTGTTAAATACGTTTTTGTCTTTCTTAAATTTAAGCAACCTTATGCAAGCGGCCGTTAGTTTCGAAAGTAATATATAATATAATACCATAATGTATCTAAATTAACATTATACTAAGGTGAGAACTAATTTTAATGTAGGTAGATAGGTATAATTCTAGATCGGTGCCTACATGCAAAACATTTACATGGTACATAATTTAAACAACTAAAATTAACCACAAGCACTCCTATGTTATATTAGCTTGAAATCTGGTGAATGGCACATAATATTTTATTGTATGTTGAATAGTCTAAAACAAATACGTAAATTGACGCGCAAGAGTGGTTGCCCGTGACCGCAGAGGCAATATGTTGCGTAACCGAAACTGCACGACGGCCGCTGTGCCGATGCCGACGCAAATGGGCAAAGGCGCCCAATTTCCCACGACTATCCCTGAAATATATCAAATCATCATTGAGTATTACATAACATTTTGTTTTTTATTGCATCAGTTCAGCAGACAGGCAGACGGCCCACTTCATGGAAAGCGGCTACCATCGCCTACATTTACATTTGCAACACCAAAGGTGCTACAAATGCGATGCTGCTCTCTTAAGGGAGACTGGAACGTAGTCACTAATGCCCGAACACAACTCAAGGTTGTTATGGCGACATACTTTAGATCAGGGGTGGTAGCCATCCAGTCGGACAAATGCCCTACCACCTGGCTGTGGGTTGTTTTGTCGCCTCATACGACAGGCCGCCCGGCCGCAGGAGATTGTATTCTTTCTCCGTTCCTGCACGGATTACTATAAGTACTCATAGATATAATTCAAGTACATATAGGGTAGTACAAATTGAGAGGAAGAAGACTGAGGTAGTATGAACATACGATAAGGAGGGATGAAGTCACGTGACAAAAAGAACGTTAATCTGGAAGATGGACGGATACGAATGTAAAGGTAGATCAATAAAATTTAAAAGTCAAACATAAAAATTACTATATTTTGAAAATTACTAAGCACCGACTTTAAGATGTTTTAGATAATATATATAAATAATAATAGCTTTAGAAATAAGTTATTTTACACATTTTAGTTTTTTAGTTTTTGAAGTCGGTTTTTTTAAACGAAGTTTTTAAATTTTATTTGTTACTTTTTAGTGTCAAGCTATGTATGGGTGGGTGGACATACGAATGGTGCCGTGCTTCTTAAAAAATATAGGTCCCAAGAACCGGAAACAAAAAAAATGATCGTAAAATGAAAACTACTGGGCCAAACGATGTCAAATTTTTAGGGGACCAATTGGAAGCTATTCCGCGTCGAACAAAAAAAGAATCACGTAAATCGGATCATAAATCTCAGAGTAATCGGTGTACATATGGAACGGAGTGAAAATTATTTCCATGAAAAATGTTCATAAAATGAAAACTACTGGGCCAAACTATGTAAAATTTTTAGGGGACCAATTGGAAGCTATTCCGCGTCGAACAAAAAAAGAATCACGTAAATCGGATCATAAATCACGGAGTAATCGGCGAACATACATAAAAAAAGCAACAACAAAAAAAGATCCCGACGAATTGAGAACCTCCTCCTTTTTTCGAAGTCGGTTAAAAAAGAGTTAGATGGATTATGTGAAGGATAACGTGGCGATTTGTGGCGTGACAGATGACGTAAATCAGAATAGAAGGATGTTGTGCCGACCAAGGAGAAAGAAATAAAATTAAAAAGAAAATAAACCGGGAAGTGTAAGTCCACGCACAACAAAGAGTTACGTATTGATGATTGTATACTATTTTCGTCACTTGGCTGTGGCATCGTAAATAACATTTTATCGAAAAAACCCAATATCTCAGAGACCTTATCCAAACCAGTTTCTGTATTTTCTATTGCATAGTTCAGAGGTTAGAGGGGACACAATTTTTATAACTTGAAAAGCTAATATGTATTTCGCCATTTATTAGTAGCACATATATATACATACAATGACGAGGATACTAAAATATTGGTTAAAAAATCTTCCACTATTTTATTCTTTTGAATAATTTGAGTCTTATGATTTAAAAAATAAATCAACATTTTTTATAAATCTGCATGGCCTCCGTGATGACATACAAATTCATTGCATTGTAAAGCGTATGTATTATAACCTTGTTTTATACAATAATATTACTTAACTCCGGCTCATTAAATAGATATTGTGCTCAAACTCGTAATACACAAAAGATTATGTCTTCACGTACATATAAAGTAGCATATGTAAGGATGTAACTTATATCATTGCTTCGTTATGCAATGTCAGGGTTTCTCCAACTTACTGGAAGTGTCTTCAATTATTCAGTGTTTCTTCAATAAGTAACCATGCTGTTAACACCAAGGTTGAATATGTTATTAATTATCTAATCGCGCCATATGATGTTATACCAAGTGATGCAATGTTATTAAGCCGTGTGTAGGTCGGTATCCCGAAAGCGAGGTTCCTTTATAAATATACGATGGATAAGTTGTATTATTGAATTTAATTTTAAAAATAAACAAGATGTATCCGTTTGTTATCCTATTGCAATATTCGCCGGGTGCTGTTACGTGAGGACCCACAAAGCGCGCTAATTATATTTAACTAACTAACCCGCGTGGACTTCGTTGAGCGTCAAAAAAAATCACAATGAAATATGTTAAAGAAGCTTTCCACTGGAGAAAGAATTTTCTTAATTGCTTCAGTAGTTGAAGGAGTGATTGACTTCCTCCGCGAGCAAAGCTAGTCAAATGTAATCTATATTACTCGGGAATAATGTAGCATATATCGGTGAAAGAATTTTTGAAATCGGTCCAGTAGTTTTTGAGTTTATTTGTTACAGACATACAAATCGACGAAACGAAACGAAGGATTGATCTTATCAATTATTTGAGACATCGTAGTTACCTTAACAGCAACGAGGACAACTGCATTACACGCGCAAGAAGAGACCAGTTTCAATAATCGCATCTATTTATAATATTTTTTACGAGAGTGTACAATGATTCGCAGTCAGAACATTAATTATCTTACGATATAACAAGTTGTATTCTCAATGAATTCGTCGAGGTCTTGTATATATTTAAACATTTTGATTTAATAATAATAATATAAGCCAGTATAATTGTATAATTGTATATGTATAATTGTGTATCTCTTAATTATAGTGGTACCTATGTAGGGTATATTAAACAAATGTGAAATAAATTAATCTTAAAAATGTTGACGCTTTCGTCTCTCTGTACGTAGGGCCGTAAGTTTCAAAAGCTTGCAGAAATTCGCACTATACTGTAGACTAAAATGAGTATCAGCGTAGTGTTTCTAGTGAAATTACGGCAAAAGACGTATGATGTAAAACTAAGAGACGATTAAAATTCAATGTTAAATTAGACTATTGTTTAAAAAAATTTGACCATATTTTAAAATTGGTATTTAAATAATCGTTCATTATAATTATGCGATTCTAAAGTCGTAAAAAGGGAATCCCTATATTCTCAGGTTTTCACACCAAAAATTATGTTTTTATTTATTAAAGTCATAAACAGTTCGACGGAAATATGGTCGCATTTTGATTTGTCGGTACAACAGCGGCGCGGAATTAGTTACCTACTCTGTTTCGGTCCAGGAGCAGCACACACCCAGCGGATCAAGGTATGCTCATTGAAATATAGGTGCTCGGGAAGCTTTCAGTACCGCGTATAAAAAGCGGCAAAAAGTTTAGATAAAGCATTAGGTCATGTAACTGCAAATTAATTTTTACGTATTTTTAACGCTTTTTTTAAGGTTTCGTAAACAAATGATGAAAGAGGTTGAACGTTCTTCCCAACGGATTCCTCAACCGCGAATTGACTAACACACACTTCACACATGTCATTTATTCTTAATTTATTTTTATATATTGAATATTAAAATTATATAGGAATTTAATTATTGCCAAAATATACACTTTTGATAGATTATTCTGTGCATTATCGGTCATTGTATACGACTATAATATCACGATCTACGTGGTATCATATGTATATAATCTTTTGATATTGAAATGGACATTAGCATGAAAGTCATGCGTGAATACCTGTTATCAATAAACTCAAAATAGGAATTTCTTCAGATTCTAATATTATGTTGACGACGACCAAAACGATGTGCGAAACTCACCGACCTGTGTAAACAAGCGATAAGAACACTCGTATAATTTGCTAAATTTCGTGAAAGGGGTGTTACACCGAAGTGGGGACCGGGGGGATAAAGGGCGCCTTGTAAGGCGATTTGTAGGTCGTGACAAGCAGTAGTTATCGCTAAGTAGCCAACAAGAAAGAAACTCCCTCCGACGCCAACGAAGTTGACAGCCACCCGTAGTATCTTTTTGGTAGTTTTATTTCGGACGCTCCAGTTTCAAACCAGCGAAAATCTACAATCCACTGGCATCTTCAACATATTACAAATTGTTCTTTGTTCAAGATTTTATTATTAATTTGATGATAACCAATCATAATGTATAATATAAATATCAAGATTATTGTTTCGATGTATCCCTTCTTAATCCGTTTGGTAATCAATTGTAATCTTTGATAATAATTTTTATCTAGTCTGTATGACAAATTGTATACTTAATAGTTTTATACCACCGCTATGCATTCATTGTTGCATTTGAATGTCAAGATGGTCTTTTAGAAATGACATTCTATTATTAACATTTGTTTTTATAAACCCTTATCTATAAGCGACAAGCGTAGCGGGTATACCAACTATTCTTCTAAAATTGAGGAGTTCCAATACGAGCTCAGTATCGGTTATGTGCAACGCAGCGGTGATCAGTCCAGAGACCATTAGGTCTATACTTAGTTTATTAGACACGATCATTAAACGCGTCGATACAACAGAGCTCAGATCTGAACCACTACAACGACAAGACGTGGACTCACCGTAATATCTATGTGCCAAAAATCGTTCAAGTTCATATATGTACAATGACACAATGTCAGTCGCGATCATATCGAATGTCGACCAGTGAGATTAACGCGGTGTCATTTTACCGATTGCGAAAGCTATTGTGAATTTTGGCGCCAAGCTGCGATGTTGTACCTTCGCGCCGACTGCAGCAGCTCCGCCCCAGCCGTGTTTGTTCTGGTCCATCTAAATACCAACACGGGAGCCTTGAAGTGTCCATCAATCTTCGATGAATAACAGCATTATCATTCAAGTATTATGTATGCACATTCCAAGCATCATAGTCATACTTAAGACCGTATATCAAACTGTAACATCTTCAGAATTATGATCCTATGCAAATTACATAACCCACAACTATTTTCGAGCAGCTTCGCTCGACTAAAATTCAATAGAGATGCGAACACGCGTTACAATCAATTCTAATATTTTTACATATAAAAACACAGACATTGATTATTATTATTTATTTAGGTTTATGGCTTGGCAGCTAGGCCTTTAAGCCAGATCTTAGATTACAATATAGTTTCTTCATTTTCTTAAGCTTATGTATAGCTCATAATTACTACTCAAAAACTACCAATACAAGTACTGTTCACTATAGAGTAATTTTACAAATTTTTAGAAAATAAATCTGCACAACACAACATCTCCGTTCAGTTCCCATCAAAAACTCAACAGACATTGAAATATCATGATAGATATACTTTTAATGAATTTTCGAACAATTGATGTCCTCTTTCACGCCTTATACTTGTACCTACTTATGACGTCATAAGTAGCTAGGCTCGTGCTACATCTAAGGGACTGCGACATCTTGTAAGATGATTAAAAGTATTTCATTGGCCGCCCCTCTATTACATACTCTGCCAAAAGTATCCCATTTTGTGAAATAAATTGTTTTCTTAATTTGTTTCCGTTTATAAATAAAATTCATACCTCACGAAAATTAATCCATTTTCCGGAATAAGCGGTATCATAATAATCGTCACCGTTATCAAATGTTTAGGTATAAAAATTTCGTGAAAATAGCATTAATTAGTTGCACTAGCGTAAAATTTAAATCCGTATTCTGTGAAGTGTTCCGTTTCCGAAATAAACGGTACCTATTATCAATTCCCTTAAAAAACGTATCCAATGACGGCCTCTGTGGTTGAGCGGGCTAAACCTTTTGCCAGCCTACCTCACTGCAACGCAGAGGCTCCGAGTTCGATTCCTGGTATAGTAAATATCGGAAACGTATTTGATCCGTTATTTACTATGATAGTCTGGGTGTTTGGGATCGGCCCCAGAGTAGATCGTTGTATATTACGAGTAACACAATCGTAATTTTCTTTAATTTGGGGATATACAATATGTGTATTTGTCTGCCGATTATTATTATTCTTATGTTGTATGTCCTTGAAAACCACGGGCCATAAAAATGACTCGGACTTTTGGAGGGCTTGCGTGGGGGGAGGGGGCTATGGGAAGGCCAACACGTAGAGGCCCTTGAAAAATTTAATCTAAATGTAGCGTGTCACTGACCGGCGATTATCCTTGTCTACACCATATAAAATGCACCCAATCACAAACCCCGGTCAGTGTATGACTATTGTAGGAAATGAGAACAAAAGGTACGGGGCTATTGGGATGAAGTGCTAGTGGAACTAGGGATCTGGGCTATGGGGACTATGGCGTCTGCCCGTCGCAATGTTCGGGGAACATGGAAAAATACGCTCGGAGGCGGAGGCCTTGTGCCTTGAAGGTGTCCTACTCACCTAAGGCTTCGCCACAAAGCCTCCCTGCGGATTATTACCAATATTTCACTCGCGTAAAATTAAAATTCTAATCCGCCGAAGATATCCCATTTTCCGGAATAACTAGTATCCAATAATTTTCTCTTCTTTCATGGGCATGTATCCTCGTTCATTCATCTTAAAAATTTAGTAAGTATTTTAAAAAATCAGGAATACTGAATTTAGGCAGCGCCTACAGCGCCAGATTAGCTGAGAATATATTATAAGCTATGTTCCCAGGAAGAGATCGCTCTAAGCGATAAGGCTGCCTATTCATTTGCCCAAAAATATTGTATTTAGCGCCTGTTATTTTGTTGAGTAATGAAGTGTTATATGCTTATCTATCTCCGTTATCAATAGCAAAACTATAGTAAAATATATATATTTTTTGTAGTCTGTTTAATTCCTAGGGCTATAAAATTGAAACAACTTCTTATTTTTGTATTGTACTAATGAAATTTACATAAACCCATTTGGGTTGTAATTTTGAACGTAACTGCATAGAGTATCTTACCACTAGTGTACATTTGTTTGGTAACATGTTGGTTGTTGGAGTCATAAAATGATAATAATCGTGGAGCATGATAGTGTGACGAACGGCCATTACACGGTTAGAGAATTCACGAAAATGTTATGAGTACCAGTGGTTTTATCTCACAAGCGAAAACATTTTATATAACACGCATTATTTGCTTTTCTTGGTGTTTTGTTTACTTTTATATTATCGTACTAGTATGAAGAGATGTTTTTATAGATATCCAAGAACAATTCGTCAATGCAGTCAAGATTGCATATTATAATATAGTATGATACTAAAACATATATGTATACTAATTATGTGTGAATGGAATATTAACAAAGATAAGGGACAACTACTCTGGTTATAATTATAGTTTGATAACATTGTTGTAACACGGTCAGACAGTGGGGTCTGTCTATCTATAATGTACTATCACAGAGAAAATTTTCCACGAGTACCTATTTACTCATTTAGTGAAACTAATTACAGATGTTTTGATTTTAATCATTACAATGTAATGATTACAATTAAGTACATATTATAAATATGAAAGGTGTGTGTATATTTGTTTGTTCTCCTATAAACGGCCTTGAGAATAACAATAATAATCGGCAGATAAATATTCACATTGGGTATTCTTAGGTTCGGCGCAAACGGGCCACGACGATAGCTATCGGTGGCCGGCGAATAGCAATTAACACGCTTTTTCATATATTTTGTACCGACTCGCCGCACATGTGTAGCCGCCACAGGTGGCTGTAGTCGGTGGCCCGCAACGTCAATCTAATTAAGTTGCTGTTGTATTATAGGTAATATAAAATGGACCACTCTGGAACCGATCCCAGATGCGCAGACCGTAATATTTTTATTTTTTAATTTTATGGCACGAGTTCAGCAGACAGGCAGATGGCCCACTTGATGGAAAGTGGTTTCCATCGCCTATGGACATTTGCAACACCAAAGGTGCTACAAATGCGCTGCTGCACTCTTAAGGGAGACTGGAACCTGGTCACTAATGCCGAAACACAACTTAAGGTTGCTATGGCGACATACTTTAGACCAGGGGTGGTAGCCATCCAGTCGGGCAAATGCCCTACCACCTGGCTGTGGGTTGTTTTGTCGCCTCTTACGACAGGCCGCCCGGCCGCAGGAAATTGTATTCTTTCTTCTTTCCTGCACGGATAAACGGATAATTAACGGAAATAATTTATGGAAAATTTCTGTTGAAAATAAAAGATATACTTCTTCATAAATGAAGTGTATTTATTGATAAAATATTACCACGTGCTAACAACGGTGAAAGAAAACATTGTGATTCAAAGATAACCGATGTGTCAAACCTGCCAAGCCGCCTTGAACAAGTGTGGCGGGTATACTGTCTGTTCCCCCCCATAATGGAAGGCTCGAGCCCAGCATTGGGACATTTATGGGCTGATATTATAAATTGATAAAGAGTTTTATGTCAAACAGGTATAACAAAGGGTACTATAATACTATAAAACAAAAAAACTATGCAAGAACACATACTACAGGCACAGTATATACAGCAGTTTGCATTTGAAATTTGCCATGCCAGGAATCAAACCTCAATCCTCTACGTTTTAGTGAGGTCGGCCGGCAAACGCCTGGGTCTTAGAGGCATTGAGCTTAGACAAGATTCATTTCCTAGTCGGAGACTGCCTTTCAAGTTCCATTCAATCGCTCTACCATTGTCGCCCTAAGCGTATGGGTTTCGCCTCTGTCAGCTTGCACGGTGGGTGTGTATCTCTATCTCTCTCCAACGGTGCTACTATTTGCATACCCATAGATACCGAGCTTAAGCAAGTCATTGATATGTAGCATAAAGAGCGTTGCAGAGATAACCAACTCATGAGCAAAGCCGGCTTTAATTGGCATAAGATCGGAGAGGAGGCGATCTACGAGTACCTAGGCGCTCAGACTGTCCGATAGACCATATGCAGGAAGTTTGCGTATAATAAGGCTGTCAATGCAAACTCTGTCGAAGGCCTTAGAAACATCCAGCGATACCGCAAGGGCTTCACCGTACTTACTACTACAGATGCGTGAGGCCTACGCTAGAAGATCTCCAGTCGATCGGTTTCGGCGGAAATCGTAATTTCGAACGCTGAGAAGGTGATTTGCTTTTAGGTTTTACATTCAGTACACGTTCCATGCTCTTGCAGAGAATGGATGTGGTTGTATGTTAATCATTTTATATTTAATTTAAAAAGATTATAGTATCGCTAAGTAGTTGCGTTACTATTACGTTCATGACTATTGTTTTAGAATACGGCCCTTAGAAACCAACTGTTGATACGCCTATCAACAACATCTAAGCCGTATTTGTATCAACTTATCACAGTCTGGCTTATTACTGATTACCAAGGTACTTATTCAATTTAATGTGAACAAATAAGATAAAAAACTATATCCATAATTGTTTTACGTCAATTTATTTGTTTTGTTTAATCATTTGATAGGTAAATCGCTAGTGACGTTTTCTCTGACAGGATTTCATTCAATCGATTTCACGTTATCGACTTTGTAAAAAAACTATGGATTAACAAAGGATATTCTTTAATATTATACACGTGACCTTCGACACGTGACGACAATCATACGACTACACTCATAGAGCTTTATAAATCATTAACATAAATTGCTATTTAGACTTGTCACAGAAGTAGAATTTTAGAGAAAGAGTGTCCCCCCCCCCCCTAAGTATGGAACCACTGTAAAAAACAACTCTAACGGGAAATTATAGATTGTAACACGTAACTACGTTATAAACACTTTTCTATACGACATCTTAAGGAATACAGCACATTAACATTGGCGATATGTGGCACCCCCTGCCAATTTCCTTTGAAACATCTCATCCGTTACCCTGAAAAAGGTAATTCTGCTTTTTCCAGCAGGAGGAGGTTGGTTGGCTAACAGATTAAGACATGTTTTCTTGGATTGATGATGCCATAATATGTCAGATTCTATAGCCATCGCCAGGGAGTGTTATATAGGAATTTATTAATTGTTTTGTAAATGTCAGCCAATTCACATGCTACTTCTATTCATTGACGTGTGTCGGGTTGCAGGCGTGTCGACATGGATTCCTCACGGTCTTGCAATCGATATTCAACCACTAAAACGGCGTATACACATGCCTTTTCACGCGATATACAGTTGTTACATACATTTTACTTACGATTGTTTTAGTTGCCGGAAACTGAAAAATACGTGCATTTGAAAAATAAATCATTCCACCTCTGTTGCACATGTTAGCCAATTTTCATTTAAACATTGCGTACATATTCCTTAGTATCAAGCGATAAATATAGAGTAAGAAAGTTGCAAGCTGTTCCGCAGAAGAATAGGAAGAAGCCGCGGAGAGCCCATTCGGAGTCTACACGAGAGAAGCTTTTAGACTGATAAAAATGGCAAAAACAGTAATTTATGATAAGACGTCGTATAAAAATATCAAGTTTCATTCCAAACTTATTTATTGCTATAGATTGATGAAAGTAATTAAGTAAAATTAACCTTTGCCAAAATAAATGCTGTTGACAGACTATTTTTTCTACAATTCCAACATTTATATTGCTGTTCAACTCCGTGAATTCTTCCAAGATTAATTTAAAATAATAAATTAATAGTTATGAATAAATAACAAATTAATAAAAATACATAATTTATATAACATGTTTCTGTATTTAAAACGAGCTTGTAATAGACAATCTTTTTTTTGCTAGATATCTTGCTGGGGAATTTCTTGCCGTTAACAGCAGCATACGTTGTGAAACAGTGTTTATAAAACAAGAAGTATTATTTCATTTTGAACTTATGTATGATCTTCAAAAATTTTATCCAGTGGAACTTAGTTTTTGCTAATATGTCTATATTTTGTTTTATGTAGACGGAAATACTTGATGCAGTCAATTCACGACAAGTAGCAGGTTAGTATGGAACTCCGAGTGATTACCCAATACCCACTAAAATCATCCGCTGTTTCTTCGATTACCTTAAACAAGGCTTAAAAAACAAAAAAGCCAGGCTCGCGTAACACTATTCGACCCCTGAGAAAACTTGTATAACAAGCTTTGTTATCGACCCGTCTTACATCAATAAAAATCATCTGGAAATCATGACATTCTTTGTTAGAATTTCTATAGTATGCATCATACGTAATGCAATTTGTGCAACGTTGACTCATAAAATCTGAAACACATTTTAGTCATACCAAATAGTTCGTGTGTTGCGCCATGTACACAATGAATATTTACTTTTATCGCAAACTTGTGACTTGTGTGCGTCCAGACTTGTTGGCCGCGACTGATATTGTCTTGATAAGTGTGATATCTTACAAAATTAGCAAATAAATCGGCACCTTGAATAAATATACGCTCGGATACACGCAAGAATCTTGATATGCGAGAAGGATAGCAACAAAGATAAATTCTATTATTATTTCTTTTTAACTAATTAACCTTTAAACGTAATAAAAATTACTTAGATAAGGTAATGACTTTTATTATCATATTTTTTTGAAACGTCCGTAAATATTTATGACTTTTATTTTTAATAATACGTCTATATAATTACTGTAATTATAATAGTTATCGACTTGGAATTCTATTTCAATTTATAGTTATAAACAACTAGCGATTCACACGCATTTTATAGAATATAATATATATAATTTCAAACAAATTATATATATTCTTAATTTTATTTAATCTTAATTTAAGTATATGAAAATTTATGGTAGTCAGTGCATTGCCAAAGCCAAAGCAGAAAGAAAGAAGCAAGCGTAACAATATTAAACATCCTAACAGTCACTTTCGTAAAAATTTAATGTATGGTTTCAAATCTAGGTACCTTGAATTATGTGCAATTTCGATTTCTTAATTTGAGAAAATAATAGAAAATTAATAAAATATTTTTTAAAGATAATATTTTTTTTTAAGAAGCATTTGAATGTTACAAACTGTAAACATAATTATCAGATTTAATAATTTTAAATATTTATGTTTCATCTATATAGGACCTACTATTTTTTAAGAAAAACGGTTGTGACATACCTATGATAGGGAGCGTCCACAAACTATATAGTAGGTGGATAGTGCATAGGTCTGCAGTCACTCTCCATATTTACATTATATTTAAATCGTTTTTATATTTATTATTAAACTTATGGGTTTCGGCCGATTAATAATGATCGTCAGCGTAGCCCCAATATATCAAAAGGCCAAAAAGTCTTCGAGTCTGAGTTTATCTTAGAAGTGGAAGAAACAGTTAAAATGAAGTAATATTGGGCAAAATTGTAGCGCAAATGAAGATTTCTGACTTTATGATGTCTAAATAACTGTAAGTATAAAGTAAAGTAGTAAGATAACTGTAAAGTATCTTCTGAACTCGTTTTTAACGTGAATATTTTATATTTAATAATCTATATTACTGAAGGAAAATTATGTTTACTTTCAGATTTGTTTGTATTGAATAGTACTACTACATACAAAAATAAGCTATTTTTACAAATAACGCAATTATTAATTTCTAAATTGTTGAAACTCCTACTTACATATGTTTTCAACTGCATTTATCCACTTTTGTTGTTTATCACATCACCATAGCAAGTGAGTACTATTTGTGGAAAAATAATAGAATTTTACACCATCTGACTTATTTCTCTTTGAAGTGTTTAACAGACAGTCGACAGTCGGCCAATATCGGCCTCTTCCTAAATGCGCATTTATAAAAAACAATGCAATTATGTTAAATTTACGAAGGTAGTATATCTTCTTATCTTTAATCCACGGATTAGTTAACGTTACCTATACGTATTTTTCAGTTGTCAAAAACATACATGTTATGAGAGCCGTCAAAAGAGAACGGTAAAATTTATGATTTTTAATACATTCCACCCACGCACGGTGCGTTTCAATGTTTATTCACACATTTATAATTACTATATGACATTAGATAAAGTAATTTATTTATTTTGTAAAGCTCAAGTTAGCGAGGCGTACCGCCAAGGTGATGCGATAATCTTTCCAATGCAGATAACTGAGAGAATATGTATATTGTATACATGAGTCATCTTACCGTACTTGTTATAGGGCTTACATAGTTTATAGACGGTTCTTCGAATTGAAATCTCTTTTCGGACTGTCAGCGTCCACAGCGCGCGGATTGCTCACGGACTACTCACTAAAAGCTTCGGTCTTCTTTCCATTACCCTTTGCCAAGGGTGGAAACTGGCATGACTAGCACTGCGAACCCTGGAAGTGAAATAGGGGTGCGATTCTCCAGCTGTATATGGCATTTACCGCGGCGAGGGTACACACCACACAAAACATGTTTTACTACCCACAAAACTAACAATAAAAAATTTGTCTCAAATCAGTATCGTTCCTTGGCAAATATTCCGAGAAGGCCTTTATTTTTGCCAAAATAAAGGCTCATTTATCAGGCATTTGGCGACGTCTCAAGCAAGTTTTAAAGCGCTAAAACGTCACAGACCCAGAGTTAAGGGCTTACTTCTTATTTAATTTTAAGACCAAATCATTTAAAAAATTTCAGTATTTTTCTAATTTGGTTAATCTTAACCGGCGTCAAGAAAACGAGGAGGTTGTCATTTTGCTGTGTAAATATTTTTTTTTATTAAAAGGTCCAAAACCGGGTTACGTGTGATTTGCCTTCTAGTTTAAGAGCTTTTCATAGTTATTTTCTTTTTGGGCTATTGTTATGCCTGGTATTTTTCTTTTACGGTTTTAGTGAGCCAAGCACACCATTACTTAGTAAACTGGAGCTCGCATATTTACTTTTATTGCTGGAGTATAAACAGTAGTCAGATGTGAAGTGCTTACAGTCACCTATGGACCTATTTACAATACTAGAAGTGATGCCAATGTGCTGCTGGCCTCGAATAAACTTTATAGCACCTTTACACCCATATCGCAGCGCTGCACGCTGTCGCAAAACCTCGCCTGGGATTTCATTCCAAACTCCTAAGGAACACAAGAGAAACGTTCTTGAGAATCTTCGCGGCGTAGCGGCTAGCGGCTGAAAGAAGTTAATAATAATAGTAACAGTCAATAAACATCCCACTGCTGGGCTCGGGCCTCACATTTTAAGGAGCGGACGGTATGCCCGCCACGCTTATACATGGTTGATAAGACAGACCCGCCAGTCTGACACGTCGGTTATCTCGATATGCAGGTATCATCACGAAGTTTTCCTGCACCGATGGCTACCATGCGGCTTGCAAATTGTCAAAATTCTTCAAATAAAGTTTTTTGTTCTTTCTTTCACTACTAACAAATTTACGTGGTAACTGTAATAATATGTACATTAAGTTACAAAAATGCCGAAATGGCCCACGGCTTCTGGTCGGGATTCGAACCCGCGGTTGTTGTGTTTGGGACGCAAGTACACTAACGACTCAGCTATCGGGGCGCAAGAAGTTGATTGCAATTTTTATGGAACTTTGATTTAGCAACCCTAGCCTCGCAGTACGGATCCGCGTGGGTCCATTATACATAAGCCATCCAACACGAAATCTATTGTTAGTCAAATTTTGGCAGGTGCATTACATTGTTCTAGGCGCCTACTCTAAATGACATGGTGTAACATTAATCATAGGAGGTGAAGAACAAAGGCGCTATAGTATTGATTTATATCGCTTTTAGGCGTATGTAAGTAGTTATTTAATTAATTATTTTCTAAATATGATTAACCTGACTTGTGGATTTAACCAGTGTTTAGTCTATATAAATATTCGAGCTTTAAAATAAAGTTTAAGCATATACTATACTAACAGTTGTCTTGACTTCGCTCGCATACATTAATAGTAGTCATTGTTTGAGTAGTTCATCCCCTTAGAGGTTGAACTTCGAAAAACGCCAACACGTGTACATTTAGTTCTAAACAGAAGCAAGTACATGAAATTTGGTGATTCTTTAAAATTTACGAATTTTTATTAAAAAGTTTCACCTGTGTAAAAGTTGAATTTTCAAAAATTCTTTCTTAACGCGTACCTACAGTATAAAAAGAACCCGCCTGCACATTTTCACGGTACTAGCCCGAGTAGTTTGGTCTATGCGTTAATATGTCTCTCAGTCAGTGAGGTTAAGTAATTATACTTATTTATGTATAGATAAGCTACAAGTTTAGTCACGTATGTGATTTTTAGAGTTACGTATTGGAGGATTATCTTTCTTAGTATTTCTTCTTCAAGTACCTTATCTAATGTAAAAAAAATTTGGAAAGCAAGAACTAATTACACACATTTTTATATAACAAAAAATCCTTAAGTATTTTTCTACTGTTATCAGAATGAGGTCAATCGACCCTGCACACGCGCCGGGTCACTTAATGTGGTTTATATAGTATGACTCCGGAAAATGTATTATATAAATAAAACGTAGAACAGCTATAATGTCTAAGGTTTTCTTATTTACGAACAATATCATTCAATGACTGATAAGTGTCACAGACAATGTATGAATACATTGTTTCTGTGACAAAAAAATCACGTAGAGAAAACAGTCTGGGCTGTGTAAATCGTGCAGCATGAGTTATCTGTTAGGTTGCACTACGATAAAAGTTATAAAGAAAGTACAACAACAATGATAATATTCTTTATTGTACACCAACATAAGAATAGTGCTTGTCTTAGGATTGTAAAGTACAGTAGGTACAATAGCGTCCAGGCAGCCTCAACGTACTTTATGTTCAACTTTGTCCACTGCTGGACGTAAAACTCCAAGCTTGCGTCACGTGTCCCGGTTCTCCGCTTTCCTCATCCAGCTTCTATCAGCGACACTGCATGGATCATAGGTCTCTCTTAGAATCCTCATATTATTGAAGGGAAACTTCTTTAGAATCGTTGCGATTTGAAATTAGGTGAAACGAAAAAGCGACACTAAAAAGAGATAAACACATAAATCTATAGGACTAAGCCTTCGAAAGAATGAGATACGACTTTTACATCGTGCCGCACAGATTAGAGAGTCAATAAGACCGATGATTAAACATAGGTCCAATATGGACCGAAATAAAATTAATAATAATGTTTTTAGACTAAATCTGTGTGAAATTGAAAGTGATAAGAAGTTTATTTTTAATTATAATATCTTGACGAATGTAGGTTAAAAGAATTATATTTATATTATTAATAGTTAGAGTAGAATTATCTGTGAGTAGTTTCTCTGAAGTATCACTTCTACTGCACGTGAACTGCACACACACACATTATTCTATTTATAGAGATCATATAAGTTTGAATAGATTTAATCAATTTAAAAATGCTATAAATAAGTTAACCGCATTTGGATATAAATCACTATCAAATCAACGTTCTACAGAAGAGCTATATCAATAAATTAAGTAAAATTATTTTATTTAAGAACATTTTAAGCTACATGAGTCATTCAGTTCAAAATAGGTATAAAAATGAAATCGTACCACATTAAATTTAGAGTTTCTATTTTTGCTATCCTCCTCGCTGATATATACACAATGCATATGATTTATACCAATTTTAAGGTAAGAGACTGATAATGAGATTTAGAAACCCGGTTTTAAGAGTATCTAATTAAATACTTGAAAAGTAAGGTTCAGGTTAATTTTTAAGCAATAAATAAACCATTTTACTGTGATAATGACTCTTTGACGTATCATCTTTTTAATACAAGTTACCACAGAAGCAGAGCAATATTCTTCGCTACAATTTCTGCTCCCAATGTGTTGCAATCTGTGCCATTTCTGATTACTTTGACAGCGAAAGCAATTTACTAAGCAAAGACGGTACAGTATATTTAGGTCACTTGGGTGTTTGTTGAGGTTTAGTTATATAACTACACAGGGCCGGATTTAGACATTTGCCGCTTGTAGGCTATTCAAACTTTGCCACCAATAACGACCTGTACATATCGATACCCTAGTTCATAATCCGATTAATTACATTTTTAGTCAATGTAATTTAACTTTATGATTAGTTGTGCACTACCGTCTTAACTACAATCAACAAAACAATATTTTCTTGTCGTAAATAGTAGATTGTGAATTGTGGGGATCGATGGATCGGTTTCAGCCGTAGCCACCAAAAGCGACTAGATACTCAAATTGTAGAAAATTTTATCTGATTGTTGAAAAATTACATGTTGAATTGTTTGTGTGGACTTCATAAGAATTATCTTATTAAGTCTTATAATTTAATACTTTTTGTAAGACAAATAAATGATTGCCCTAAAATTTGCCACCCTTCCAAAATCTGCCGCCCTAGGCAGATCCAGTCTATTAGTAAATCCGACACTGTAACTACAACAATGTTGCCCGTCTGGCTGGTAACGTCGACCCATCAACGCGGTTATACAAGGACTTTACCTTGTACATACAATAATTTAACAAAAGATTCTTCGTATAAGACATTATGCGTTATTATCCAAGAGTTTGAATTCAGAATTGATTGTATTGTTCAATACTCAATAGATAAATTCAAATAAGGCGCGCCCCGTGACCTCAGGTTACGTTTGGCTGGAGTTATTTCGACGTGCGTTGTCGGCAGTACAAACAAGCCTTTTCGTCCAGAATAAATATTAATTATAGTTGATGTGATGTATGGTCATGCATAGGCTATTAAATAAACAACAAAAAGTCATAGGTAAATGTCACTAATGATTCAGAACTTGTATAATGTGTATGACATGAACATATTAAAGGTGTTCGACATACATACATTACCTACTCAGTTGGCGATATCTAAGGATAATTTGCATTCATATAACGTAGGTATTGTTGAGCAATTTCGCAATATGTGTAGAAACAATGTTATGTTGATCACCATTAGCAATTTAAATAGGCTTTGATGCTATAATTTTTTAAATAGTTAATTAAATGTTCTGTAAATTTTAAAGAAATTAGACGTAAAATTAGTTGTTTTACAAAGTATGTACAAGTAATTAATCTATAATAATATTATAAATGCGAAAGTTTGGATGGGTGTTTGTTCCTCGATCACGCCAGAACGGCAGAATGGATCTGAGATGTAAGCTTAGAGATACATTTTAGACTGGAATAGCACATAGGCTATTTTTATGCTGCAAAAATGTATGGATCCCGTGGGATAGATTTGTTTTTGTTTTTCACAGAGGCCGTGTGGTAGGTACCCCTAATGGATGTTCCTCCACTCTGGTCTATAAAATTTACATTAATGCGGGGCAAAAGCTAGTTAACTATATTTTAAAATACATGGTAAATCACATGCATATATTTTAGATCTTAGATAGAATAGACATGAAACACAGTAACAACTGAACATACGACTTTGTAAAAAAAATATTTAACAAGTATTTTTATTTGCTATTAATTTTACGTTACATTTTATTGTTAACTAACACAGATACTATAAATTGTAACAATCATTATAAGTGCGAATATAAGTTTGTTTGTTTGTTATGCTTTCACGCCTTAATTACTCCACTGATTATCACGAAAAGTATGGAGTCAGAGTTACATAAAAGGACATAGGATACCTTTCATCTGGAAAAAGTACTATTCCCGATAGAAATAGACAATAAAACCAAATAGACGGCACTTTAACCGTCTTCTTTAGATGCCCCGTTGCAGTCCAATAATAAACACGTAATCATTATACACGTCATGTTGCCGTACGCAAAAAGAAAGTACTGTTCCAGAGGGATAGAAAAAAACATGACAAATAAAATCTATACTAACGCGAGCAATGCCGCGGGCAACTGGTAATATATATTTAACTTGAGTTTACCCCGCGGCTCTGCCGCGGGTCAAACTCTAGTGCGTACCTCTTGTTTAAACAGTCTGCGTTAAAACAGGTTAAATTGTTTTATATTTTTATATTGGTGCTAATTGCCCTCATAAGATTTACTTTTTTATTTATTTATTTATATCGCAAACTATCCCATCTCCCGGGATGAAAAGTATGTATGTCCATTTTCGGTATTCAGACAGACAGATCGAGTCACTATCGCACTTTTTTCTATAGATTATGAATTTTATATCTATAAACTTGAGAAACGGTTAGTCTCTCACTCAAACTTTTATCTATTTTAGTTTTATTTTTGCGATAAAAAAATGACCAAAATGGTCAAAATGACCGAGTTGGCCAAAATGACCGACATGGCCAAAATGACCAAAAAGGACACAGTGACCGATGTGGCCAAAATGACGGAATAGGCAAAAACTACCAAAAAGGCCAAAATAATCAAAATGGTCAAAATGACCAAAAAGGCCAAAATGACCGACATGGCCAAAATGACCAAAACGGCCACAGTGACCGACATGACCAAAATGACGGAATAGGCAAAAACTACCAAAAAGGCCAAAATGACCAAAAAGGCCAAAATGATCAAAATGACCAAAATGGCCAAAATGACCAAAAGGGCCAAAATGACTAAAAAGGCCAAAATGACCGACATGGCCAAAATGACCAAAAAGGCCACAGTGACCGACATGGTCAAAATGACCAAAAAGGCCAAAATGACCAAAAAGGCCACAGTGACCGACATGGTCAAAATGACCAAAAAGGCCAAAATAACCAAAAAGGCCAAAATAACCAAAAAGGCCAAAATAACCAACATGGCCAAAATGACCGAAAAGGCCAAAGTGACCGACATGGCCAAAATGAGTAAAAAGGCTAAAATAGCCAAAATGACCAAAAAGGCCAAAATTACCGAAAAGGCCAAAATGAAAAGTATTCCTTGTCCACCCTCGGTATTTAATTTACATACGTACCGAATTTCAGTCGAATCGGCCTATTAGTTCTTCCGTAAAAGCATAACAAACAGAAAGACAAATATATTTTTATCCCGGAAACTATCCCATTTTTCGGGATAAAAAGTATCCTATGTTCATTCTCGGCATCGAATATATATATATATATATATATATATATATATATATATATATATACTGAGTTTCAGCCAAATCGGTCCAGTAGTTTTTACGTGAAAACGGAACAGACAGACAGACAGTTACTTTCGCATTTATAATATTAATAGGGATTATAAATAATATGAATATATGTAGATATTTCAATTTATTTAAGTAAATACAGCAGCGGTTGTTTTTATATACATACTGTATTTAATAATAAAGTTGTTCTAGTGGATGCTATGTGAAGGTTAGTAGGTTATAATGATTAATTTTCAACACACTTGCTCGTAAAGTAGCGCTTATTGCACTGTTTTTATGGTCGTAAACAGCCCTATAACACACGCGTGATTTTTACCTTACATTATCACACTATTGCCTCTTCATTACAGTTATTTTTTAATTCCAATAAAGAGTTTTTATGTACAAAATAAGTGATATTATTATATACACCCAGTTTAATCAAATTATTTATTTTTCTCAACTATTTGACATTAATTTTGATTAATAATAACAGCCCATAAATGTCCCACTGCTGGGCTCGGGCATCCCATTATAGGGGAACGGACAGTATACCGGCCACGCTTGTCGGTTATCGGTTATCTCGCTGTGCAGCTTGCATCACGATGTTTTCCTTCACCGTTGTTAGCACATGATAATTTTAACAATACGCACATTAGGTCAGAAAACTACCTAAGTGGTCAAGCGTTCGGGCCAGGATCGAACCCGGGCCCTTTGAATCTGGGCTGCGTGTGCTAGCCATTACGTTACCACGACTTACTTTACAACCTGGGCTCAATTACGCCCTCGCCTCTCGGCTCAGGCTACAATCCCGTCTCGACAGTAAATTAATGACTAACTTAGCGCCTTAGATCATATAATGTTATACCTCAATGCTTAGCACACTTGTATATCATAATCTACTATTATCGATAAATATATTACACCGGTTAAATCCATACATCCCTACTAATACATACATTATATTATGTACACAAGTTACTTTGTTTTGGTGTTTGTTTATTCGACTATTTATTTGTTTATTTTAAAACCTTGGGAATGATCTGATTATTATTATATTTGGTACATGTACAGACTACCAAGGTCGGCGATAAACATGTGATACCTTTAAACCCGGAAAATTAAAGTTTTCTTGGGATAAGCAGACTTGCTATTGATCGCGGATAGCTAGTACTAGGTATTGCTAAGGGAAGTCATTTTCAGATCCAAAGTCTACACAGTGACGTTTCATTCAGTTCTCTAAAAGCATAGGGGTTAAATTCAAACCAATGTCTAGACACTTATGTTCTGATCTGCAACAGTGGGGACAGGTTTTCGAATATTCGCAAGCATAACCGCGTAAAAAGCTCTACAGCAAACATTGATATTTTTTAATAAAGCGAGTAAATTTCGATAATAAAATCTAAGGATACTAACCTGTTTCCTATGTTTGCAAGCTGGTCTATTGATCAAAAAAATATATATTTAACAAACATTCTTTATTTTTACACGATAGCTCCATGTGCCATTTATGTCGGAAACCACTTAGACTAATAAATATTTTGTCTTAAGTTACAAGATAAATTAATAATTTTGATCGTAAAGCAAAAAATTAATTACATAAATTAATATAAAACAGTGTTTTGCTATATCCTTGTTATAGCGTTTTCTTCAATTTTCGACAGAAAAATAATAAAATTACTTTTAAAATCATGAAAGGAAGAAGATTAAGGTGGTATCCTAAGCATGTGATGTGAGAGATCAAAAAACATGTAAGATTTTTTTTTTAATAATTTGAATTGAATTTATACGTCCTATGTCACATTTTCATTAGGCATACGTCCTTTGTGCTAGGACGTATGCCAAATGAAAAAAGTGTGAAAGGAAAAGATGTGCTGTGCCGATCCCAAAGAATTAGGAACAAGTGAAAAGAAAGATAGTCGACTAAAACTTTTTTATAGTCTACGGTCAAAGGTAAAATAATCTAAAAATAGCGAAAACACATGCGAACTTACGGTGTGAATAAATATATTTTAATTTAGTGTAGTCGGTTCCTATATTTTCTCAAATCTGCTAACGGTGCATTCGCCTTATTACTGGTTACATCTCGGGCTGTATTCTCCGGACAAGTTATGTCGAATTTCTGTCAATGGTAAGGCAAATTAGTAGATAGTAAGATCGGTGGGTGTCACTTGTCAGTAATTTTAATCAGTAGCTGTGATAGCAACATTGTTCGTGCATTTATTCAGGATTAAATAAAAAAAATAAAACGAATACTATAAATTTAGATAAAATTGCTGTTTTAATCAATGAAATTATCAATTAAATCCGTTAAGTGGTTTCGAAGCCTATTCAGAACCAACTTTCAAACAAACACAAAAGTTCTAAAACTGGCATTTGTTTATACTTGTCTCAGTTTCTACAGCGTGCAGTCATCGGCATTTCTTAATATGAGACCATAGCACTCATATCATTCCTCACAAACTTGGGATCACTCTTCTCTGGGTCTCAACGAATCTGATAGTCTTTTTCTTCTTTTACCTTTCACCTTATCCCAATAATTTGGGGTCCGGCATAATATGTCTGCCTTCCATACTCCTCTATTCTGATTTCTGGCTACCATCAGCTCTCACTAAGCAAATCATAAAATCGTCCTTCACACAATCCATCCATCTCTTAATAATACATTTTATAATCTTTTTCTATTATCCTTAAATGGGAAAATTTAATTAAAAGAGAGTTATAAATAACTATAAAGCATTCTGGTTTATTAAATAATTCAATCAAAAATATAAACTATTCGCTGCGTCAGTATTGTGCGCCATAAAATTCAAGTACGAATAATTTCTAACAGGATTCAAAAGACAACGTGTTGACCTCATGAACCATCATTACGGTCATATTTATCTCGCAAATCAAAGCCTTACGCCTTCGTCATTGCGCTCTATGCAAATTAAGACTTTGTAATATATTCCGAGCAATTAATCGTGATCTGCCATCAAGACAAGTGTTTACAATTCTGCACCTACCACGAGAAACTGTAACATAATATCTTAAAATTCATATTTAACTGTATGTAAAACTAATTATGTAAGATAAATGATAAATACTGAGCATACGTGGTTTAAGCTTTGCATTCTATAGAAAATATCTGTTACAAAGACATTAAATACCTAAAGCATATATTATTGTATATGTCGAGCCCTTACCGCCATTTTATGGTAACCGACATTTGCACCTAAGTATATTTTTGCTTGTACAGGTGTTTCGAACTATTATTTTGTTTAATAATAGTTTCTTACTTAATCTCCCTTTCTTTCAAAATATACAGCAAATACATTGTTCCTGGAAATAAGCAAATGTTATACAAAGAAATGCATACTAAATAAATATTACAAAAAAATACGTACAATTTTATTGACTAAGCTCATTAAACATGCACTAATTTCAAATTATTTAAAACTAAGTGAATTACTTATGAGATATAATCGAAAAGATGCGATCAAATACCACTTGCTCCCCGAGTTTGAAGTATGTTATAGAGTTGTCATAATGTTTTTTTCATTTCTGAATATAAAGATAAAAATTGTCAATTTTTATCGTAGGTTAGTAATTATCGGAATATTAAAAAAACTAATAATGTCTGACGTTAAAGCTTGCGTAACTAATTAATCTAAGATATATCTTTAAGCCCATTTATCAAAAAGATTACACGTATGCGGAAACTAACCAACTATCATAAACTATAATAGGTTTATAATATAAAGATTGTAGAGATAAAGCAAAGACAAAAAAATATTAATGCCATTCGGACATGTAATGCTCGCAGATAAATTATATTAGCTGGATACGTCAATTTTATATTTATAGAAGGTTAGGTATTTTAGAATTGATTATTGTTCTTTTCCTCTGATGCTAGCATTGTATTATAATAATACAATAATCTTTCGACCGCGAACTTTAAGAATAATTGAGCTATTTTTTGTTTCCGTGTCAAGATTTGATCTGATAGTTATGCAGACGCCTATTTTCGTTAGTTAAAGTTCAACCTTAACCCATGAATCCGCGTGCAGAAAATGTCAGACAAAGGTCGACGGGATGACTGTGTATTGATAACGGGTTACTTTGTCGTACATGGTGCTTATTATTGAAATATAAGTAACAGTACCATTCTCACAATTTTTAAGCAGAGACAAATACTATTCAGCAATATTTTAGTATAAAGTCCTTTATATATCTAGAATGAATTTGGTGCCAGACCTTTTTGGATAAAAAAATGTAGTCTCAAAGATCTAGGATGTCGTTTTCGTCATTTTTTTTAACTATTAATATACAGTTTCTGCTAGTTTAGGTTTTATAGTCGTGCTTTAAAATGCATATTATATGCACGCTATTCAAAAATAGGACGGGTATTTGCTTAAGTTTTCGCAACTAGTACACACAATACAAATACGTTTTAACGGTTTTAAGCGCGGTATTTTATTTGATCTTTTAATCGACTTGCAATATTTTGTTGTTGTAACAAAGTATATAGTAATTTTTATATTTTACATGGCATCGATTTCCGATGCTGTAGAAATTTTTATTTCTTGCTTTTTTATTATTCCGACATTTCAGCCACTTTTCAGTAGCCGTGAACGCAACACAAAGATGGCCAATGTAATGAATAATGTTAACGTTGTTATTAAAATAGAACTGCCTTTTTTTGGGCCGAGTAATGTTTATGAGTACAATATTTTTTCTTTTAGTTAAGGGGTGTTATAACCCTTATATATATATGAGAGGTATTATCAACCATTGACCAACCATGATTATACGATAATGTAAAATCATAAAAAAGTCTTACAAGCTACATATAAATGAGAAGCAAGAAATGAAATTTGTCTACTTGATATTTTCCAGTTTACAGGATTACGTTTCGTCGTAGTTCCATACCCTTTGCGTCTCGAATTATTAAAATAGCCTCGTGACTCGTCGTCGAGGTGAACAATTGAGATTGGCCGATTAACACACTGCCGTTGTAATGTATTCAGTTATCCTGTTAATAGTTCCAGGTCGTGATTAACTTATGCTGATGTCATTACTTGAAATAATGTCTTGCTTCTACGTGTCTTTTAGAATAATTTGTCTTAAATACCTATTTTTAATCTATTCATAATGGTTGGAAAGTTAGTGTTTTATAAAAATGGCCCTTAAGTAAAAAAAAAAATTAATTAATTACTCATTCTCTTTAGTCTTCTCATATCATAGGTATGCTTGGTCCATGCGTTACGTTTGTCGTATTTACATAATTTCGTACATCAGTAAGGTTTCTTCACGATACTTTCCTTCTCCACCATAATGTGATAATTATAACAATATGGTTAACTAGGCTAGACAACTCATCTTACTAGTGCATGGTTCCCGGATTGGAACCCATATCATTGTAAAGAGGCCCGGGTGTTTAAGCTAAATTAACCCTACCTGTCATTCAAACGTCACACGATTAAGAGTTATTTGAAATACGTAAATCTGACCAGAGGCTACGATAAATAATTTCTCTACTTTTTTAATATCGAAAAACAAACTAAAAAATTCCACCACTAATGTATTATTATTTAAAACATTTAGGCCAATCAAAAGTTTAACGTGTTATCCATAATTAATTACTTAAATGAAAGGAATATTTAATATTTTCAATGATGTTTCTGTTTTCATGTAAAAATTATTGCATAAATATTTGATGAGAAACAGGTGATGAATTTATCTTAATATCATCTTTAAATTATAGTGTCTATGATTGCTGGCGCTTGGTAACTCGATAGCCTCATATCGGTTAATTGAAAGATATAAATCAATGCTACACTAAAAAGTATTTTGTAATATATTTGGTATACAGGTCGTGCTTTATTCACCATAGTAATAAATCATAGATTCAATAAAAAAGCTGTTTACTTCCGTACAAATGAACTATGTGAAATACTTACTATATGAGTTCATGTCATGATTTAAGTTGCAACTTGTGACATTTCGCCTAATGATTTTCCGCATATTTTGGTACTTTAATATTAAGTCATGTCGTAATTAAGTAGGTTGTATGGCAATCTATATATTCGTTTCAACAAAGAACCACAGAAATTTAAAAACATTTCGCTTCATCTACATTCATATATTAAGAATCAAATTCGCAGATTTATGAAGAAGACTCAAAAGGACAAAACCATTTGATTTAGCGTTATAATACTCTCATAATAATAAAGTGTAGTACTATGTGCTAAACATTAACAAAGAACTGATGAACAAAGTCGTCTCCTTAATAAAGACAATAGGAAACGTGTTATTGGACACATTCTTAGTTTAAGTTATATCTAGTTATTTGAGGTCAGATTTAAATTACTCATTAGTCTTATTTTCTAGATTAGATTGTAATTTTAATTTTGTATCAACAAGATACATCATTTATGAAAAAAAATATATTCATATGCAACCGACTTAGTTGGTTTAATGGTCTAAGGCAACCGAAGACGAATTCGAGTAAAGTACTTTTTAACCAAGTTAAAAGAAAGCTAAAAGGTTTGAATTCGTCTATATAACCACAGCCTGCTACAGAGGTTCCAAACAATTCCAGTGCATGAACCAACGTTACCGTTGGTATTATAATTCCTCGTATTATTGTTTTAAAATTTTATTATTAGTTTAATAAATTTTATTTCATATACACATATATTTATACATTAAAATTCTTCTGTTCGTGTGTATGTCACTGAACTTTGCCTGTGCCCCGGGACCGATTTTGATGAATTTTTTGTGTGTGTGTTTGAGTGGTCCCAGGTGGTTTAGGTTCACAATTGTAGCCGTAGCTGCATTTTTTTACGACAGGAGAACGTCTGCCGGGTCCGCTAATTTTTTAAGTAAATTTCTGAATACATCTGGACTTTTTGCACTTTAGACCCTAGAGTCAAAGAGCCCTGCAGACATCGCTACTTGAAGAGTAGTGTTTTTCCTTAGTTTGTCTGCTAACTTGAAGATTGATCTACAGCGAAGTTAGGCCATTAATGGCCTAATCTTAGATTATATAAACTTCTAGATCACGCATCAATTGCACAAAAACGGCCCAAAAACAATGCACCAAATTTGGTGCACTCGCTCCTCACGCGGCTCACGCCTGTTAGTGTCGTTTCGACTACTTTACTGATTAGAGCTCTCGCAAAAAAAGGAATTATGCTGTCCTACGCTATTAAAATGTGTCGGAACTAGTTTAAAAGAGGAAAGTATAAGGATAAGATGTCATTTCATCGAAAAACTTAACACTTTTGTCATGATTTCTTAATAAAAACATGAAATTTAATTTCGATATTTCCAAGGTTATCGAATTGACTAATGTTGTCAGGTGAGAAGTGGAACTTATTTTCCAAAATTTGGGGAGTTCTTACGATTTTTTTAAATAAAATACGAATAATTTGAAAAATCTATAGAAAACAGACATGTAATGTTTGTGTGTCCGTCCGATTTTCTTAAACCAGTTTATATTACGTTTTAAATTTCCTACGAATCCAATTGTAGCAAATCGTTGAATAAAAGGTTTTAGAAGAATTAAAAAAGGAGCTGTGTCAAGCAAGGTGTATTGAAATAGCATTATAAATTCAATTATAAGATTAATAGTAATCATGATTCATACACTTCAATATTATTTTCTTCTTATTGGTTTTGGAAATGAACCGATCACCATGAATCTCGACAATACAAACTTATTTTAATACTGCCATATGTATATACTTGCGGTAACGGAAATAAACATAATATACTTTTTAAAACAGAAAACACGGGATATTTGAAGTATCATGCAAGCAAAGTTGAAATAACCAATTATATATTGTTGTTGTAGTGTTTGTTTTTGATGGATAGAAAATTTACAATAAATGAACAAAGAGTAAGTTTTCGGTGCTATAAAATTTTAATTAATTTTTACTGTTTAGTTTCTTCTAATGCAATTTTAGTTATCGCTAAAGAGAAGAAGTAGTGAGAGAGAGAAGAATTTCAAAACTTACCTTTTGTGTAGCTTTATTTTATGTTACCTAAAAACATGTTATGAATTTATGGAGATATGGTGTATTGACATTTTTAGTAGATTATTGTCATAATTAAGATATTAATTTTGTCTATATTCTGTTACCTGCTTCTCCATTAATTACTAATAAAGTAATAATTTAATATATTGATATGTTAAAAAACAAATTTTAGTTTATAAAATAATCAAACCGAACTAGTTTGAATCAAAACTTTTGGAAATGATTATTTTTATTTTAATAATAGCCCTTTTTAGTGGTTTAGTTGCTCTTAAGTCCCTGCACTAAACTTTTCCGTGTACATACCCCTTAGTTCCTACTACTACAGACTTATAAAAGTGTACTTATATCTGTACGGACATTTTATTGCGAATTAAAATTACTACATATACTAAAATGTGTTATGAATTCATTTGTGCATGTATTTTTTATGGTTCGTTCCAAAACACAACGTTTATTGCTAATACTTTAATTATTTAAAAAAACTAAAACCTCTGAGTAATATTAAATTATAACACATAAAGCGATTAAATCATAACGACCATTTAAACTTTTCACTTAAACAAAAATAAAATAATTATAAAAAATGGGGTATTATTTTTTTAGTTGAAATCCCGAAATCACGCACACATTGATAGTTTTTCGAGAGTGAATATAGCAACGCTTCGCGTTTTTGATGCCGTTTTTGGCGGTGTTATTTGTTAGCAATGCTCTCTCTAGACATGTTATAACTCAATGGGCCTAATATTATTGAATCATCATTATGAAAGCGTCGAAGATCGCGTGAGCTGTTTGCCCGATGGCGTCGCGACGACAGTCTTCCGTTATGTAATATTCGTATTACATACATTTCTAGTCCACGCCGCGGTAATGAATGGGTGACTTTTGACATTGTCGACCATTATTGACAAACTGTGTTCTATTCCGTCTTAATTCTTATTCCATTTATATCTTATAAAATGTCTTTATAGCACCCAAATGCTAATTATTGCGTTTAACCCGATGAACAGTTTCATATTAATTTGAAATTAATTTGGAAATAAGAAACAAATCTCTAATCTTATACAATAACACTGTTATGTACCTACTTATTAAAAAGTTATCAAAGTATTTGATTTTATAAATGGAAAATTAATTCTGTCTTTTTACTACACTTTTATGGAACCAATTTTTAAGACACCTAACTTCGATAACGACGATGAACGTGACTTATTATACCGAAAATTGTGTCCATTCCTTGATACGGCACTTAGATTTTTACGAGTGCAGCTTTAACTCTTAATACAATAATCAATTTATCCAGACCTAATACCCCCAGATTTTTCTAAAAAATATTATCTACTTTTGTTTACATATAGGCTTTTTGCTAATTATTCTTGGGTTTTGTATGGAGATCTAGACCTTCTTGATTTTTTTCAATTTGTTTTGTATTCAAATTCTTATATAGGCTGACTATTTGTTTTATGTATTTCTTTATAAATGCTTGTCTGGACTGCAGCAAGGTCTAGCACTAAGGACAACCATTAAATATATTAAGGCATATTAACGTGGAGCATTTATTTGCATTTTGTTATGCACCTACACGTATTAAAGAAATCAAGTTTAATTAGTAAGGTTATAATTTTTTTTATACGCCTTAAATTATAGTCACCCAGCTGTTTTAAGGTTCCAATACCTTTGGAGAAAATAGCCCTCTATGATCTTACTCCATAGTTGTCTGTTTATGTTTCATTGCGGAGAAATTAGCTAGACAGAAAATGTAACATGACTATAAGTCTTGCCTATTTACAGTTTCATATTCACGAAAATATTGTTTAAGTTACTAACCATTAGTTATTATTATTCTCAATACCTAAAACTTTATAAAGAAATGGAGTAAACAAATGTGCTAATTCCAACTCACACACAGGCCACTTGACAAATTTATTAGTCTTTCTAATGCTCGGGCTATATCTGCAATAATCTTATAGTTATTGACTGAGGCCTAATGCCTCTTGTTGACAGTGTTAAAAACAACGCCGTCAACGTATAGCTACATTAGTGTATATACTTATTCACGTTATCTCTCTATATTTAACGTCTTTCACAATTAACAACAATATCACATCACAAATAACGCATGAAACACGCAGCTAAGAATGCGTGAAACGGTCATTAACTATATCATTATCCAGGTGGAGCAGTGACTATTCAAATTAATCTACTTGAACAAAATTGTGAGTGGTTTTCTTTGTCACTATAGCCTTAACTACACGCGTGAAATATGTCACCATTTCATGATCACAACTGGTATCGCCAAGTAACATTCTTTCGGCATATATAAACTTTTCTTCTATTAATTTAAATTCTTCCTTTAAATTTGACGGCGCGTTCCCCTTTTCGCACGTCACGTCAATCATTCATCTCATGACATTAAATAAAATAAATTAAATAAAATAGCTCCGCATTTTAAATATTTAATAATAATATAGATACAATCGCCGGTCAGTGTCACGCCACATTTACATTAAATTTGTCAAAGGGCCTCTACGTGTTGGTCTTTCCATGGCTCCGCGCAAGCCCTCCAAAAGTCCGGGCCATTTTTATGGCCCGTGGTTTTCCAAGACATACAAAAAATATAGATACCGATACAATGTATCGCGCCCGCAACTCACTGTAAATTAAACATAATATCTACATTAAATAATTACTACATGGACAATATAAATACCGAATTCATTAAAACCTCAACACATTATAAATATAAACAATATACCAATAAATAAAATAAATAATAAATAGTGATCAGTGAAGTGTACTGAGAAGAGGAGCAACTGTGTTTCACGTCCATTTATCAGGTGAGTGCGTGCTCCGATTCCCATTCAAAATTGACCCAAGCTCATTTTCTTACTTTGAAGCAGTTCACTTCCCGCTAAACCCAGCGTCGCCGCAACAACAGCGTTATGAAAACTACTTCGCGAATTATTACAGCAGGCCGATTAATTATTTTTATATAACTACTATTTCTCATCAAATTGTGATTTATGTTTACAAGACAGGAAGAGAATTATATATTAATAATAGATGCTAACAAGCGAATTAAATGCATGCCGCTGATTTATTTGCCTTTCTAAGTTTTTTTGATTACAATAATTGATTAGTTTTTTTATTTATAAATCATTTATGTCATGTCTTGTTGGAGCACTTAATTGCGTTCAGCTGTAATTCCTGTTGCTCTAATTTTATGTAAGAAATTTTAAATATAAAACTCAAAGAGATGGGTATTGTACGATGAAAGCGTAGCGCACAACTTTGTAACTATAGATGAAAAAGGAAAGAAATAACGAAAAGGGGAGTAAGTAAGGTAGGGGAAAGACAAGTAGGGAGCATTCGGTCAGATTAAGGTAGAAAAGAAGATAAGGTATCGTGTTGTACAATTAAGTAATAAAGCTGGTCTACAATAGAGAAGACGAGAAGATTGGAAGAAGCTACACTAACAGGAAATCATTAAATTGAAATAAAAATAACATAGACTTAAATTAAATAACATACATTTTTAAAAACAGTATTTTTCAAATAAAATACTTTAAGTGAAAGTTAATGAGATTAAAAATTTAGAAAATGAATTACAGTCCACGAGCCTTTCGCTCCGTAGTCCTCGTAATAGCAGTAGAACGGATGATATCGTATGTATTATGGTACATACGATATCATCCTGATGACTGGATGCCCACTAAACCTATCCACTACGGTAGTTGCACACTTTATTTCGATTTGCAGATGTCATCATGAAGTTTTAATTTGATGCCGCCATGTGGTAAATACATCAATAGACACGTTAGGTCAAAAAACTGGCCAAAAGGTGTATCTTCCCTACCCAGAATACAAACTTAGGTTATTGTAGTGAGACGCAATGTTTTAATAAGCCATGTTAAAAATATATTTAAATCTATATATAAGCATACATAATTAAATACGTTTACAAATATGTCATATAAAATTTAAAACCTAGTTGAAGCTCTATGTAAAACTAAACAAAGTTAACTAAATCCTACTTAGATGAAAACTAAGCAATCTAAGTTTAGTTTTTAATCAAATCGTCTTTTCATATTTAAGTAAACAGAATGTATATCTTTCATACATACCTTTATAATCTTGATGCTGGGTTAAACGGTATACAAAATTAAGAAATAAAATATTGCAACTGAGAACCTGTTTCAGTAATTGCATATTTCCCATACACAGACAGCCTTCAAGGTCAACGAAATGTTGCACACCAACTATAATTACAGAGTAATTAAAATTTACAAAAAAAAATAACTAAATAGGTCATCATGAGTTCGATGTATTCGTGAGTGCGTGTTTTTCGTGACGCAACCATCCGCCCGTCGATGTTTTTTGTGCGTGATGGGTTGAATGGTAGCATTTTTAGCAGTTTAGCTGGAAATATTATAGTAAAAAGAAAAAACAAATTTTTGTTTATGTAAATAAATATAATATTTTTCATGGCGATCGGTTGAAGAGTATGGAACATGCTTATAACCCTCTATATGAAGTTAGATGTGCTAATTTTTATGGTAACGGTCAAACTGTTTCGTTATTTATAGCGATCTAACATAACTGAATTCTATTATTATGAATATAGAAAAAGTAGAATTATGGCATTGAAGTTTAAATTTGATTTGTTTATTTTAGATTTAATACCAAATTATTTGTAATATTGTATATATGAATTTGTGGTTATGAATTAAGAGCCTGTATACTACTAATTCAAATCGGTGTTTCACATAGTTTACCCCCGCGCAACCAATGTTTACTTCGATGGGACAGCGCCAATTTAAGGCGTGCGTGCGTGTGGTAAAATATTGTATATCACCGAACATACGCTACGTAACATAAATAGGTGTATACGTAGCTAACGAACATTGCACGGCACCGATATCATACTATTCATGCGACTGAGAACAAGAGGAAGCGAGACAAAACATGATAAAGTGAGAGAAGTTCACGTGGATAATACGTATTGAAAATTCGACACGAGGTACTAAACATGCTTGGCCTAGTGGTTTTCTAATACTAAGGTAGTGAGGAGGTTGAAGACTCGATCCCGCACACAGGTGGTTTTTTTTTCTCTTTTTGTAACTAATTTTGATACAGTTAAACTTTATTCTAATGATATTAGTTTTTAGATGTAAATGTTATAAAAATCATTTCATTGTATTATGGAACAACAATGAATTCATATTATCCCTATTGATATTATAAATGCGAAAGTAACTGTTTGTTCCGTTTTCACGGAAAAACTACTGGACCGATTTGGCTGAAATTCATTTGATATATATTTTCGATGCTGAGAATGAACATAGGATGCTTTTATCCCGAAATATGGAATAGTTTCCGGGATGAAAATATATTTGTCTTTTTGTTTGTTATCCTTTTACGGAAAAACTACCGAACCGATTTAGTTAAAATTCGGTATAATGGATTTATGTAATCAATATTATGGGTTATCCCAAAAAATGGGGTAGGTTTTTTGTGATTTTCCATTTTGGTCATTGCAGCCATTTCAGTCATTTCAACCATTTGGGCCATTTGGGCCATTTCAGTCATTTAGCCATTTCGGTCATACGCCAAATAAGTATAGCGCGACCGCTTCAAAATTCTTGTTATTATTGTTCCTTCGTTTATTTAAAATTATTTTTCAATGGCGGTCGTGGAGAAGAGCAGCGCGTCCGTATTATAGACGCTCTAAAGCGATCTAATAAATTCCATACATTGGGACCGGCAGGCGGGATTTTTGCAGTCATTTTTAATAAAATAATTAATTACTTCCAAATTAAGTTAAGTAACCCAATAAAAGATCTATAATTGAATTTGTTATAATATAATATGTTACTGTTATTTATTTTAGCGATGTACGATTAACAGTAATAACAATAACCAAGATTGAATAACTCGTTTAGAGGTTACTTTGCAATTATTTCCTATCGAGAAAATTTTTCGTAAATGCGTTCTGAGTACAAAGTTTACGTCAGAAATATGATCAAGATTGACATATATTTTTTTCACCGCAATAAAGTGTGTATAACTACTGTAAAAATGGTTGAGAAAATGATCTAAAAACGCATTCTGTCAGTTATCACCCTGTTAATTAAAGGTTACAAAGCTTAATGCGTGCGTGGGTGCATATCGCTTCATAACAAATGGGCGTACAGACAAAAGTGCAGTTTTACAGAAGGGACAAAATTGTGAATAAAACAAAACTAGTTTATTGTATAAAGCTGAAACTTGGATTACCCTTCTATTTAGGTACACTTGCATATTGATAAGACTTTTTAAATTGTAACACGCATAGATTTTAGTAAACATCAAAAAAATGCATTTTTGCGTATACGCCCATTTGTTATGAAGCCCTCAATATGTATCTTTAATGACGTCCAGAGAAGTGGGCACGGGATAGCTAATTTAAAATATTTGGGCCTAATTATTTCAATAAGTATAATTATTATAACCCATCTTTACCACCAATCTTAGTTTTGTTCAGTATCAGTTGTATTTTGGAAATAATAATTCATACAAAATGAAGTATAATAATGTATAACATTGTACCTTTTTTTGAGATTAGCAAATATAATTGTATGGCAAAGACCAATCAGTATAATTCAAAGCGTGAGAATCGGCATAGATAAAGCAAGATAAAGTCCACTGGCATTTAGTTAATAGCACATCGTAATTTTAAGAGCAACAGAAATCCAAAAGTTCTTGACGCCCGCTTGCACAACCACTACGACGCTTAGGTCCGAGCCTAACTGTCTAATTATGCTCAGGCCTGTTAAGCTAAAATTAGCTTCAATTGAGCAATTATGTAACTTTTGAATTCGTGTATCGAAACTAACTGCGTGAAACCTATTTTCGTTTAGATTACATTTTTAAAACATCAAGTGGCAACACTATTAAAGATTGTATAAAAGTGTTTGTTTTGTAAATGAATTAATTAAATAATATATGTAATAAGTAATCAAATTTATTTTGCTTATACTAAGCTATTATAAGCTAATATAAAAAAAGGAAACAACTTATTAATATTGCATGACTTTTATTTCGTCACATTGAAATATCAATTGACGCTAAAATGATCTTCGGGGTGAGTTATTCTTGAATAAGTGATGTTTTAATTTTTATTATTTTTAATTATCTTTATATATAAAAATGAATGTTTATCTGTATATCCTTTATAGAATCGTAAACTATACATTTGATCATGTGATGATCTTTAGCAAAGTTGTTGTGCATGCGCCAAAGAAGGTTTTTGAGTTGGTTTACAATTGGACCAGGTAGGTGGCGCTGCTGCCGGCATATCGATTGAAGCTTTTCCGGGCAGGGCGACGTCTGCCGGGACAACTAGTTAGATCTATATTTGTTACTTAGTACAATGAAGAAATTTATAAATAATCTAATACAATAAAAGAAAACCTAACTTATTTGTATCGTATTCTACCCATAGTCCCTTAAGACTATAAGTAAAATATTGAGCCTAGATTACCGTCTTCTATGGGTAAGGTGCCCAGAAGAAGGCTGGCTTCGTTTCCTCGCTGGATCGTCATACTGATCCGTTGCTCGAGGTAAACACCAGCCTTCAGATCTTCAGTTTACAAATTATAGTGTAGTCATAATGCCTTGCCATTTAGACAACCTAAAGTTTTATAAAGTATGAAAACCGGATAGTTCAATTAAAAAAGATATGTCGAGTAACTTTTGAAAATAGCCTTATGATTTGAAATAAGCGTTCACCCCTGTTTAATACATGATGACACAAACGGTAAGAAAACTCCATAGTTTTATTACATCACAGTAAATGTTTAAATGCAAATACTAAATTGTCAATTTGCAAATATTAATCTTAAAAATAATAAATAAGTAATTTGCGCAGATTCATATTATTATAACGAACATGACAAGTATCATCATAAAGTGAAACCTTATGTTGTCTTACAACTACTTGTATATGTATCTAGTACACACTAGTACACGTGCCAATTTCACTAAGCGATTCCCCAAACGCAGCCGCTTTAGGCCCTCAGTTTAACATTTGCAATTGTCAATTTATGACCGGTTCCTACATCTTACTATTCATTCACTTGCCCTACCATCGATTAAATCTTCCTAACGTGAAAATTTAATTGATTATGGAGCTTAAGGTCAACGTTTAGCCGATAGTGAGGCAAATAAACGCTCAGTAAGATATAGGAACCGGGCCAGAGTACAATTTAAAAAAAATGTATTATATAATATACTAAGCCATGTATAGGTACCGTTATAATTGAGGATTACTCAATAGGGATCCACTCGCTAACACTAATCGATAACAGCATATAACTTCAGTAGCACTCAGATCTTGCTCACGATTCAATAAAATAGCGATCAGTTCTTAACCTCATTTTAATGTGAAATATGGTACTTAACAGTATCTTTGTTGCAAAATGAAAGCCATTGTGAACCACAGTGATTAAATGATGTATTTAAGCGTAAGCCACAAATATACGAGGCGACATATCCGCGACTGGTAATATCCTACTTAGCGAAGTCTTTAAAAAAATTAACACTTTTAAATTCTAATTCTATCAAGCCTTTCTGGCCTCCATTTCTGCTAATTACAATATTGTCAGAATGGTCGATGATAGGCGTCACAATGGTTATTTTTTCTTATACTGTGGCCGCATTAGAGGTAATGTTAAAGGTATTGACTGCGGTACGATTCGTTCAACCACTATCACGTCAGTGGTTATCCATTCTGACGATATGATAATAGCAGGATTGGACCCAGATTGTCGACAACCTTTTGGGGTTTGCTATTGATTCGTAATTAATGACTAAACTATTAGCAATAATTATTTATTGCCAACGTTTTTGGCAATACTGCCAATCTTCAGCCGGCGTACGCTACATTGGTAGCGATTTGTTACATGTCAATTTATACACGAAATTGTTTTTTTTATTAGTTATGTAAATGCTATCTTCATTTAATATCTTGTGGATTAAAAACTGCACCTTTTTGTAATTCTGATAACACCACCTTTTTGTGACTTAGTTTATATATGTAGATTTTCAAATGTTAGCTTAAATTTTATGCGTGCAGGAACGGAGAAAGAATACAATTTCCTGCGGCTTGTCGTAAGAGGCGACAAAACAATCCACAGCCAGGTGACAGGGCATTTGCCCGACTGGATGGCTACCACCCGTGGTCTAAAGTATGTCGCCATAACAACCTTGAGTTGTGTTCCGGCATTAGTGACCAGGTTCCAGTCTCCCTTAAGAAAGCAGCAGCGCATTTGCAGCACCTTTTGTATTGCAAATGTTCGTAGGTTATGGTAACCGCTTTCCATCAAGTGGGCCGTCTGCCTGTCTGCTGAACTCCTGCAAGAAAAAAAAATTTAGCTTATACTCAAGGACAACTAGACACAGCTCTGAACCCTGATGTCCTAAAATGTGTCGATGGGATGGTGCAATTTCTAACATGCTTACAATAGATCTCGGCTTAAATTATCTTTAATTCCGATAAACGTTAATCAATTAATTAAATCATAAAGAAATTAGTATTCAATTAATTATATTGCGATTTGGAGTGCAATGGAAACGTTCGCTTGTCTCTACCTATGAGAATGAGAACAAATCTGATGAGAAATAAAATACTTTAAATAGAATGAGCGTTGTAATGTGTAATCGTTATTTCTACACGAACAATGTTTAGGCAGCGATTTAGATTACGTGGACTTTGATGTTTCTCATTTTGTTTGCTGGCGCTTATAGTAATTAATGTGCGAACATGCTATATATAAACTAAATACATTATTTATTCGAATAACTTCAATTGTATCGCCGGTAACAAGTAGTATACAGATAATATATATAATAATAAACACTTAAGCTTGACAAATTTTTATGATAAACATTTTTTGTTATTGTATAAAAGTTTCAAAGTTATAAAATATAAATTATTTATCAGAAGAAAGCCATGAGTTCTGACAATATTTGTCGTAAAACTGCGTTGATATTTATTTATGTTAAGAGGACCGACGTTTTTAAGTACAGAAGAATTCCCTAATTTAATACTCTTGATATAATTATATAATTAAACACCTAGCTTTATATCTAATGTCTTTATTTACATTACTAACCAGCGTAAATAAAACAATTGTAATTGTTTCAAAATAAAATGAAACACGAGAAACCTCAATTATCTTTGTAACAACTTTTGTACTACATTGTTGCAAAATAAAGATGAAATAAAGACTTTACCGAGTAAGCTTTATTACTGAGATTTAGGCTTTCCGAATGTTTTAGTAAACATTTATATGTAATTATAAGTATCTAATCTGAATTGCTAATGATACCACTTAAATCTTGATTTTCATCTATTAAGCTTTTAGTGATTATGGTACCACTAGAAATTGTTTAAATGTCCTATTAAAAATACATATCTAATCTATTTTATAGTTATTTAATTTGTGCGCAACTTTTTGCTGTTCGTCTTGAGAATACTTTCTGCACCCTCCCTGGCCGGATACTAAGAGTAAGCTAGTGTGAGACTCACAGCATCTCCCGAGTATCCACTAAAAGCAATCCAGAGTGAACCTCCAATCTTTTATCGAGTTGAATTCTGTTTACAGTTTGCCTTCCATGGGGAAACACGGTGCAGTCATGTCAGACTCGCCAACAACTTTTGCCGGAATATCCACTAAAACACCCCGGTATTCTTTCCATCGCTCTATTACAGGACAAGCAGCATGGTTAACGCCAAGGACCCTGACAGGATGCTAGTCCCCTGAACCAAGGTCGGCGGACAATAACTGATGCGAATTTACGCGCAAAGGAAATCCCACACTTACTTGTATGTAGGTTAACTTACATGCTTCTACTACACAATATTAAACTTACACAAGTAACAACATTATTAGTTGAAAAGATATTTTTCACATGCAAATTAATGTACAGTGAATGTAAACTTGAAAATGCAAGATCCTACATATTATGCCTCCTTTACATTGAGCCCACTTCCACGGCAGCAAGTTGAAAAGCGACGAAGGAAGTAAAGGTAAGCAGTGCGAATATGTAAAAAGAACTTTCCTGAACATTTTTTACTCGCTATGCTCACCTCCTTCGCCACTTTTCTGCTTGCTGCCATGGAAGTGGGCGTAATTTGGAAGAGGAATTATGTTCAAAAGTTGGTTATCTCATTCTTATATGAGAAGAAATAAAGATTATTATCGAAGATTTTATACAACAGACCAATTTAATTGTTGATTAAACTAAACCTCTTGCACTGTGAATTAAGAATTGCGCTTAAAATTGTCTAGTATGTTGTTAAATATAATGAATGGATTGCGTAAAGTGTTTAGTCGCAGGTTTCCACGGTTGTTTCTCGACAATGCGTGGTGGTGCAACGGTGGGCATGATCTGCTGACACCAGTTCAGTTGAACGGCAGCCTTGCACCGTGCGATGTGCATTGTTTACTCCACAAATCGATGCCTATAGTTTCAGTCCATACCTCGGCACATCGAAGTGCGTCTGCTTTGACAGTTCTTCCACTGTGATTCACGTAGTGCTGGATTTGGCGTGTTTACAAAAAGTAGTGCTCGAATTACGTCAAAAAGAATGCAGTTTGTTTGTTTTTACGTTTCAGCGGATCTGATCGTGGACCATTAGTGCTGACTGGTAAACTAAAACCACAAATAGTTCAATCAATGTTGACCTTTTTGTTTAATAGACCTTCTATAATCAAATCAAAGCAAATCAATAGACTTTGTGTATTCAATTTGAGCGGTTTTCTTAGGCAATCTGCAATGATGCAAAATAAATAATTGGGTCAATTAATAATAACAAAATAAATCTTGTATGCCATTATCCGGTATAGAAGTTTTGTCTTAATTCTTAGCCGAATTATTGCAGTCACATAAATCAATATTTGTATAATTTAGAAATTAGAGCCGCTCATCTCTATTATTAATAATAACAAATTGGAAATTTTGCATTTAATTAATTAAGTTCAGTGCATGAATAATTTTATTTTGATTATATTTATTGATTTAATAGCCGCTTATTATGAGTTGCCATTATAATGACATCTATTATATAAAGAAGGACGATAGCGGCCGTCTTAATTAACGCGATTATGTATTCTTGCAATTTATGGCTTTATTAGACTCGGTAGCATGCTGTCGATTTCTCTAAAAAGTACCTGCAATTAGCTTCTAACTATGAATTGTATCGTTAATTTGTATTGTTACAGTTCACTGCTATAATAACTTGTTAACTATCGGTATATGAGTACGCAAATTACTACAATATCAACCCCCTTGACGTAGACCGGTGCCTTACTCTTCATAGCATAATAATATGTTGTATAAAAGAATTTACGTAATCTAATAATAACCTTATTAGATAGCTTTTATATTTAAAGAAAAAAGATAAGTTAAACACTTTACGGGAAAACTAAGATTTAAAAATATAATAATAATAACGCTTAGGTATATTATATTGTCCGAAAATGGATCTAATCTCTGTATTTATATCTCTTATAAGTTAAGAATATAACTTATAGTCTTAAGGGATTATAGGTAAAATAAAATATAAGTTTCCTTTACTGTACTAATTTATATTAATCAATACAAATATAACTTGGTTTAATCATTATTCTTCGAAAGATATATTTCGGTTTATTTAAAAACTACCTAGTAAAGACTTTTTATTGATTCTCATATGTATAGATCAAAAAGCTTATGTATAAAAAACAACTACATTACATAAATAACATAACTCTATTTAAGATCAGATCAGATATATATAATTGAAACCTCTCTTGTTATTTATTATAAGACCCAATTTTGACACTTTAGCCGGTCATATTTCGCCGGTTATATGTCGCATGTAAAATATGCGATTCTGAATATAGTAAACAAGTTCTAATTTGGTCGAATTATATAGTCTTATACTTCGATTTGAACATGAGTAATGTTGAGAAATGTGCGTTAATTTTTTTAAATAAAGATTGAGATGCATCAATGAATCTCATTAAAGCAATTAAATGTCGCGACCGTACTGTTCGCTCGGATGTGACGATGTTACTGTATGAATACCGCTACACATTGTGAACTGTTCGACGCCTAGGAAGCTCATTGTTAGCCCGTTATAAAGACTATTCAAGTATATTAAACGCATATTAATATGTTTTCTTTTATTTTTAACTAGCTGTGTCCGCGACTTTGTTCTTGAGAAGTATAAATATTGGTATTCATTTCTTTTGAACTTGTTAGGCTACTAAAGTACAACACTAGAAATGATCAACTCATCTGAGATAAGAATATTGACATAGATGTGTGATATTATAAGAATAGATAAGGTTAGAAATAAGTACATAAGGGGTTCTTTGAAAGTTGCAACCGTGACTGAAAAATTGAAAGAAAGGAAACTAAGAGCATTTAATGAGGAGGGATGAAATTCATGTGACTTAAAGAATGTCAAAAAGGAAGATTTACGGGTACAAATGTAAACGTAGACTAGATAAGAGATGGATGGATTGTGTGAAGGATCACATGATGATTTGTAGTGTGACAGAGGACGTATGTTAGAATAGAGGATATGAAAGAAACTAGAACATGGAAGGAAAAGACGTCTTTCAAATTCTACAATTTATCCAAATAAAACATACGTATATGTTATCTACTATAAACGTTGATAAATAAGCCAAAGTCAAATGAGAAAAAGTTGTGCAATACTTATGTCTGCCTGTTTCGTGGGAAACAATCATTTATTTAAAATACGTATTATGTTTTATAAGAATGAAAACCGAATGGTGTTGGCATTGAAATGTAATTAACAGATATATTGTTTATCAATGCATTGTTATCCTTATCGTCTTCATTTGTAGTTCGAGACTTATTTTTAAAAGGCTGACCTTTGAACTGTTGCTGATTTTGCACAACATATATCTTCAAGCGTTAATTGAAGTCTACAAAAAATATGCAGGACGCCTTACCACTAAATCACAATATTTGCCTACTTAAACAAAAAGAATAAATTTTCTTGTTTATTACTGTGTTAATTTATTAGTTACTAGATGTGAAGACAGGTAACCGGTGTGACATACACAAAGTAATGCCACTGAAACTAAAAGGTCAGATATATAAATCTGTCATACGACTGGTCATGTTATACGGGTCCGAGTGTTGGGCCACTAAAGTGATAAACCACAAACGTCTCCACTCACCTGAGATGAGAATTTTGCGAAGGATGTGTGGTGTTACTAAAATGGATAAACAAATGGATAGAAAGACTGAGAGCAAGAAGACTAAGATGGTATGGGCATGTTATGAGGAGGGAGGGAAGTCACATGACAAAAAGAATGTTTAACTGGAAGATTGATAGGTAAAGGTAGACCAAAAATGAGATGGATGGATTGTGTGAAACATGATATTATGACGATTTGTGGTGTGACAGAGGATGTATATCAAAATAGTGGAGTGTGGAGGAAAAAAACATATTGTGCTATTCAGAAAAGAGAGAGAGAGAGAGAGAAACTTTTGCTATGGCTTTGCTGTTATAACCGTTCATGGAAAATTTCTTAGGCCCGTATCCAAGAACAAAATTCATGTATAATAGCCTCAAGATGATAATCCGACCATCTTTGATCATACCAGTCTCAGGCCCAGTTTGTCCGCCTCTGCATACGTAATATTGCGATAAATCGGTAGTAGTAACATCTAACGAATAAAGATAAACTAGGTAGCAAAAATACCGGGTATAATCTTCCATGGTAATTAATATTCGCGATCTGTTCTTAACTCGGGTAGTAATTCAAGTAAAATACAGTCATAAATAAATGATATTTTTTTATATAATAGCATGGACCTCTTTTACTGTCCAGGCTATGTGTCTGTGGAATGAGCCACCTATTGCCATAAGAAAGGCCGAATCCTTACAATGCTTCGAAAATCTGGTTCAGAAGATTGCTTTTCTAATGCGTATAGACATGCTTAATCTGTTACATGTTACATTTATGTGTGTATTGTCATATGTTTATATACGTGTTTATACGTATGTTTATATACATATGTATATAAACATATATAGGTATATTTTATTTATATGCACTGTGTACTTATCATCATTATTTATAGACTGTACCACCGTGACTTCTAAAAATCGATTAATCCCTGCTTATCTGGAAGAGACAGCTTTTTAGCGATAAAGTCGCCTTTTGTATTATCTTTTGTATTTTTCTACTTCCGTTTGTCTATAGTTTGGTGTAAAATAGAGGTGTAATATTTGATGCAATAAAGAGTTACCTTATCTAATTATTATTTTACAATACCATAAATTATCTAATACAATAAAAGAAAACTTAGTTATTTATATTGTATTCTACCCAGAGTCCCTCATGATTATAAGTAGAATACTTAATAAGTTATTAAAAGGACAAATTCAATTGTTTCTATTGAAGGTTAATAAATCATTATCCGACCCTGAGTACGGCATATTACCTGATATAATAATGTCCCAATATTACTAAACATGCTTTTGTTTCTAAGTATAAGATGACCTTTTTAAATCGGAAGCGATTTGCTCATTAGCCCGAAATAGGCCACCGATACAATCAAAAGTCAAGAACATGACAGGACGATCAAAGAATTTAATATCGAGCATCAAAAGTCTGAGCATTGTGATAATAATAAATTTCGAAATACACGCCTGCACCTACGCATAGATCAAGGACTACATTTGTTATTGCGATCTTATAGGGCGACCGATTATCTCAATTGCTAGGTTCGGATTGACATTACAAAGTTACATTGTTAGCATTCCGAAAGGTTCTCTTGCGAAAACCACACAATTGTGTAGTTTTTGACAGTGTCGAATAATATATCTACGCTTGTTGTTTCTTGGAAGATGGGACGGCCACGTGTATGGGGTGCAACTTGTGTTCTGGTTTCTTTAGTCGCAACGCTGACATTGCTATCTCCTCAATTGAAGAGCTCAAATAGCACAAAATATGGAACCTTAGGATGATGTTACATATTTTGTCGTTTACAGTTGAAACCTTGTAACCACCGAGTCCGTGGTATCTAGCGGCAAATAATTTCTTTAAAGAAATCTGTAAGCAACATTTCGACAACCCACGATCAAACGGCTTGTTCATATTTCACCCAGCACTCACTATTACCATCCAGAGTAGTAATGCAACTAGGCTTTTGTGCACATTTTCTTTAGAGTAAATTTATGTTTATAATTAACAATTTAATAATAATAAAATAGTTTATTAGGTACCACAGCATTGTAACAACAATAACAGAAGGTGCTATAAAGTTCTATTACAATAAAACAGGTAAATGTAATTAATAACTAAGGATAACTAAAAATAATTAATAAAATTAGTGGATACTAACACCTAAACTAGGCAAAGCCTGTACTATAGGTGTTAGTTCTTTCCTATAATGCGTAAATACAATGATTTATTTTATGTTCACAATGGGTAGATCTGTTACAAAATTTGTGAGATATTGTACTGCCGTATAAACTTGTATAGACGGATGTTAACGCGAGTATATAAACTAGGAACTTAGGTAAATGTTTATTGCGAGTGTGTAAAATAATAAAACTTTCGTGAATTTTAACATGTGTAAAAGCATGTTTGTGTGTGCATGTGCGTGTGCCTGTAAGTATGCGAAAGGTGTGTGTGCTTGTGTGAATTTTTGTGTACCTAAGTATAAACTAGAATTGAGATAATCATTTTAAAATCTTAAAAAGTTCTTCCACTTCTTCATAGTCTTTAGTCTTTAGCCACGTTGTCAATTTTTTCTTGCATTGGTACCTGTATTTAATAGTTCAACATATTATTGATCTATTTTAAATCAATTGTCATGACCTTTTTTTATCTATTGTAATACACGATTAAGCGTTCTTGAATTAATACGTTTACTATCGTCTAATATTAGACTGAAAGCAAAATTTAAAAAATGTTTTTAGAATTTTTCGAATGAGACCAATTGTCACATCAAGAATTTATGCATTTGTATTGTAATCCTCCTCCTCCTCTTTGAATCGTGTCCCTCATTCCTGAAGATCATGACCTTTTCACACTACTTTCCCTTGCACTATTTTTCGCCTTTGGAGACGATCAGCGGCAATATGCAGTGCGTCATACACGGAGTCGTTGAGTGTGGTGAGGATCAGGTCGGACCAACGCACCAGACTCAGGCCTCAGAAATTTTTTCCCTCTATTTTGCTCTTGATGATTAGTTTTTCTGAATTGTTGTCTGGTTTTCTGGCTATGTGTCCGAAATACTCAAGGACTTTAGGAGGCAGATGGATAATAGCCTCGTTGTTATTTTTAATCTCTTTATAATAGATGCGTTGATTCGGCGTGCAGTCTAGGGTATACGCAACGTTCTTCTCCAGCACCACTTCTCAAAAGCGTCAAGATGGTTGGGATCAGATGCTTTCAAAGACCAGGTCTCAGCTCCATAAAGTATAATGGAGAATATAAGAGTCCGTATAAGTTTATTTTTTGTACTACCTTTCCAAATTTTATGGAACTCAGACACGGCATTCTTGCCCATTCCCACTCGTCTGCTGATCTCATCATCATAAGAACAATTATTAGTTTGTAGTAGATTTGTATTGTAAAACATACACACAGACACATCACATTGTGCAGCAAGGCTTGCACTTCCTTTCCATCATCGATAACTAGTATAGGTTCATAATGTGTTTAGCTAACGATGGCCCATCAATTGCATAAAACACCGTTTCACAACCTAGTATTCACTCTCGTTGCCTCTCGGCTGCCCCACCATTGTCGCGTACGCGATTTACTGAGAAAATTCCCGCGCAAAGTGGACAAAAAGCGCGGGAATTGCGCCGAAACAATAGTGGCCAACATAACGCTACTAATGTTATCTGGCTATGGTAGGTAAGTACATACCTACCGTTTACAAAATTGCGAATGTTCCCATTGCTTGGTACTTAACAGTTTGTTTTAGTATACAAAGTTATTAACATTGAAACTATGTTAAGGCTAAAACCATATTGATTTACGTGGTAAACGGCTTTAACTTTAATATCTAAACAAATACGGTCTTATTCATATTGAGTTAAAGTAAGTTTGAAGTATTCTTCAAGAACCGTAAAGAACCTTTCAAACAAACTCTAATTGAACATGAATGAGATCGATAGACTTTACCAAAACATTAGCTGTTGTTTAAATAATTGTCAAACTTGCTTAAGATGTTGATATTTACAACATACATGTTATGCCTTTAAATATTACATTTTTTAGATATCTTTAAAGTACCTTTAAATTTTGTACTGATTATGAATTGTTGAATTCTATGATTTAGTAGTCTAATTCATTGGAATACAGAGGTCCCAGGTTAAATTATCAATAGGGTTAAATTTTGTTGGCTCTCTGGGTGTTTGAGATAATTAGAGTTGGTGGTTAAATATGTAACCAAAGTTTAAGTGGAGTATGCAACGTTTGTGATTATCTACCAATTTATTTATGAGTATTGCATTTATTTTACTACACCGGTTATGTGATGGTACATTTAAATAACAAAGTTATTTTCTTAAGATTTAGCCAATTAGTATTCATATTGAAGTTAACACCATTTAGAATGATCGATAGAGTCATATGTAATGATCATTCGCCACAATGAACAGGTAAAACTTTAATTTCACGCGTTAAATAAAGAATAAGTCCTATTCTAGAAAAATCTAAATCTAAAAATCCCAAATTTGTACAAGGTGACACACATAATTTTTGGGAAGCCTAAAATTCAACATTAAACGATCTAATAAAATAATATTATATGACTATTTAATAGTGGACTAAAGAATGGAAATAAATCTCTCTGCAGGTGGCCTGATGCGGATGTGTTAGAATGTAGGCGTGAGTTTAAAGTGCGTTTAAAATGCGTGATTATTGTTTAAAATTTAAGTATCCTATAAATTGTCTGTTTCTAAGTCACGCTATGTTAATAATCATTTTCTGTTTAAAAAAGGCAAATTTCTCAGTAAGAATTCGATTGCATCATCGGCTAAAACGAATAAACATGTTATGTCAACAAAGAAACAAACAAACTGCATTCCCAATACGGTCTTATCGTCATTCTTAGATATCCAGTTGGATGACAAACTTCTTAATGTGTTGCCGATTTGCGTAATGACATGTAACGTATGATGTGATTAGTTAATCATAGAATTTGATTTATTGAAGTTTAAGAATGCCCTTATAAATTTCCAAAAATGGTGAACGGCAACTATGTGTTATACGGGGACAAACCATCTTCGGAGTCGGAGATTGTGGATGATCATGTGCACGCACGCACTGTTGACCGTAAATGTAAACGCAAAGCGTATAGATCCGCTAACGAGCTACAGCTGTCACTCAATATGGCACAAATTGATAATGAGACAGACTCTGTTAAATATGAAAAGAAAATCAAGGAGCCCAGACTTCTACGCTATGTTCCAACAACTGAAGTCGAAGAGAACTTTGTCACAGAAAAGTTCGAGACGTACGATTTAAAACCAACCGAACAGCGACCTAGAAGATATACCTTCGCAAAAAAACCGAAAAACTCATCAGATGGATCAGTGAACTACGCATACTCTAGATCGAGCAGCAGCTGTAGCTCCCCAAACGCAAATAATCTTCCTACGATATCTGAACATATAGAGCATTATGGAACATACAGAGTACGGGCTGTACCCAGTCCAAATATCAGTGATATAATCCCAGCTTACGAAAATAAACTGGACAAGTATTTCACTAAACCTCGAGAAGTAAAGTCATTTGCAGCAAAGGTAAGGTACAACGTAAGTGGAATATTTTATAACACTTCATATCTATGTTGTGTAAGCTCACCGTAAACCTTTCACCTCTTTAAGTGAAGTACTCCCAGTTTTGCCGGAACTTCTATTTGCGACAAAAAGAAGTCTATTAGTTTTTATTTACAACACGATGTGATGAGTACAACAATCTCCTAAAATACTGCAAGTTTTGTGTGGTACAATTGTAGAAGTGTTTACAAAACAGGGAAATTAATCTTGTTTTCAACAGACTGCGCCGGTTACCGACAATCTAAACTTGCGTAATAGATAGATGCATCTAATTTACAGTAAATTGTAACTAAAACAAGTGCAAATTCAAGCTCAATAACTAATGACAGTTTTATATAAGTATCATATTTTATGTAAGATGTAATCGGATTCTTGAAGTTTTGTTTATTTTTACCAGACCTCAATTAGTGTCATCAGATACGAAATAACTAGTACCACTACTTTTTTTAATGTACCAGAAGCTTCTTTGCCTATGTTTCAAATATTACAAAGGATGATTAGTTCCATGGTTTATATAAAACCTACTTGTAAAGTTTTCTATGTATATAGGTAGTTACTGAAGACTATTAATTAAATATTGAGTTTGAGCCTAGGTCACCTTCGTCTATGGGCAAGGTTTTCAGGAAGTTTGGTAATATTACAACGAATTGAATTGATTGATATTATTAGTTCTACCCTATTTAAATCAGACATTTTTCTAGGATAAGTGATGTTTTCTCAACATTTGCACCTGCTCCTGTATAGTAAGTTTGTAATTACTGTGTAAGCATTTTTATGTTCAATTCAAACAAATACTTTTCAAACATTAGGTAGTTGCGTTTTGTGTTAAATTGACCATTTTTTCGCTTTAATATATTCCCACGGTAATAACAATTTGATCACTAGGCGACACCCAACATTTATATGTTGTTCCTTTAGGTAGTGTTATTTATATTTGGACTTATTTGGTCATAGGTAACATTTTTAACTAAAGTAATATTTTAACTTATATCATTTGTAATGATATAAGACCATCTTAAATATTTAATTTAATCATTAATATTCTACTCTATTTAATTGAAAAAAAGATATATTTTTTATCTAGCTGTTATTATTAAAACTCAGTTTAGAGAAACTAACCACAGACTGATTATAACATGCAATACATATTTCTTTCTAATGTTTCCATATGTGTAATGTAGAACATGTCATTTAAATCTATGATTTACGGTTATTACATTCTTGACAGTCTTAAATATCCGTTAAATTGGATATTCAATATCGATTTTGCATAATTTATGAACATTAAAAAAGGTTATGTAGAACACACTAAAAATTTGAGACTAAAAACTACAAAAAAAGACTACAAAACCGTTAGATAATAAAACTACGTTTTAACGGTTTTAAGCGCGGTTATTTATTTGATTTTGGTTTGTCCGACGTTTCGGCCGCTTTTCAGTGGCTGTGGTCACGGACGACAAAGGTGACATTTGTCCAACGAGTATTGTTAAAGTTTTATTTAGCCTACCGCCAACTTTTTCATTTTAATTATTGAGTTTTAATTTCGTTTATGGTTATTATTTACTCTATGGGAGCCTAATCTAATTTACCACCGCTTCACAACATGTTGTAGCTTGAAGAGAAGAAGCGGCGCCAGTAACTCTTGCGCAAACACGCCTAGTTCCAATTTTTTTTTTATAATACTAGCTGACTCGGCGAACTTCGTACCGCTTTATTCAAATAAATTAATAAACAAACAAATTGAGAAAACATGGGAAATATATATATATATATATATATATAGATAAATAGCCATAAACCATCTAGGAAAAATTTCGCATCGAATGGTGGTAGTTTCATGTCGATACGATCAGTGGTTTAAGCGTGATTGAGCCTCAAACGAACACCATTTTCATTATATATATATATATATATATACTAGCTGACTCGGCGAACTTCGTACCGCCTTATTCAAATAAATTAATAAACAAACAAATTGAGAAAACATGGGAAAGGGCTCATAGAATTTGAAAAATATATTAACCATCTACGATTAATTCCGCGTCGACTGGTTGTGGTTTCATGATGATCGGTCCAGTAGTTTTCGAGTATATAGATATATATAGATAAATAGCCATAAACCATCTAGGAAAAATTTCGCATCGAATGGTGGTAGTTTCATGTCGATACGATCAGTGGTTTAAGCGTGATTGAGCCTCAAACGAACACCATTTTCATTATATATATATAATAATATAAGATAGATATAAGATTAAAATGGGTGGAAGGAAAAGTGTTGTATACATTTTCCCTCAGTTTTTCAGTCGCGAAAACTTAAGAAAATATTATGAAAACCGCTAGATTTTTTTTTGGTTGTATTATAAGCATTCTAATTTCTCTAATAGATATCACTTCTTATTAATAAATTCTTTAAAAACTTTATATCAATAGCATCATATAACAAATTCGGTAGTCAAGATGCTAATTTTCGGTTTACATAGTGGCTCATTATGGGCAATTTGTATGAACAAGAATGTTATGACTCTGTGGGAGATCATACGACGTGTGCCATATGACAGAAATCTATAGAGTAGTTTCAAATAGAACCGTTATTTCAATTCTTTATACAAGTACACATATAGGTACATATACAAACATATACACATACTAGAGTTTTCGCTGGGGCTACGACGCGGGTCAAACCCTGGTAAGTAGTTCTATTTTAGTTACATAATAACTTAGTCAGGTCCCAGTAGGGAGATCAAGTACGATAAGTACTGTCGTGGTATTAGTAGCTACCTACCTACACGTGTCTAATTTCAAAATCTTACCTCTTTATAATATTATAGTATAGATAACCGTCTCTACATTTTAACGGTTTTAACCGCGGCATTATATTGGATTTTTATTTTTCATAATTTTGGCCACTGAAAAGAGTTCGAATTTCCAGTTTTAACTATGTGTACTAGTTGCAAAAACTTAAAAAAATACTATAAGCATCTTTACTCCACTTCACACATTTCACAGTCTTCTATTATACTCTTATTTAACTACAGGATCATAATTTTTTTTATTGCATGATAAGCAAACAGATAAGCGGCCCACTAGATGGAAAACGGTTACCATCGCCTATGGCCGTTTGTGACACCAAAGGTGCTACAAATGTGCTGCTGCAGTCTCCCTTTATAGAGATAAAGGGAGACTGGAACCTGGCCGGTAATGCTGGAATACATCTCACGGTTGTTATGGGGTCATACTCTAGACCAAGGGTGGTAGCCATCCAGCCAGTCAAATACCCTACCACCTGGCTAACTCTTAAGAGAAGTCTTGATTTAAAAAAAAATGTTCAGCAGTAGCCATCGATTTTTCCTTTGGCGTGCTGCTACAAAATGTTACATTATAAACAATGTAATAAACCTAAGTAAAATAGCATTAAGTTTAAAAGTAGTTAATGACAACAGCAGTAAATTATATAATGGATTTAAGTACCAATAATCAATAGATATAAATATATATAGCTCTAGAAGACAAGAAGATTGTAACAGAAAGGACCCTTAAGTTTTGAAAAAGAATAAATATAGAAAAAAGAAACCAATAGAAAAGATAGAGTACCCCAAAAAAGATATTCAAGGCAGGATAACCGTGTTCGTCCAGCGCAAGAGAAAAAAAAAGTTAAACTATTATCGATATATAAAAAAATCATCACGGAGTGGACTGTACCACTTATTTAATTCATTTTATGTTTATCAAATTAAGTTAAAAGTTGTAAATTAAAATTATTACGAAAGTGTTATTGGCGCTATAAATATTGAGTGTACCAATAAATCAAAACGCAATTACTGACGATTAGTTCGATTTAAATATCCCCCACATTCCATCGTGTGTTCATGACAGAATATTCAGTGATATGTTTTGACGTTATGCAACTCGAAACTTTTGGTTATTTTTTAATTTGTAACTATAAATAGTCTTATTCACTCTAGATGAAGATGATAAAATTTTGAACATTACTTGTGTGAACATTAGTGATGAATGAATTCTTTCAATACTTTTTCATGTAAAGATAGGGAACAAAAACAATAATTTGACACACATACACATAAAGTATAAAAGTGTTTTATAATTTCATATTTATATATCGCAAGGCCTTAAATTTATAGGTTTCTATATAATGGACTTTTCTGCAAACTGTACATCTTCGAGTTGCAATAAAATGCTTTTCATATAAGTACATATAATATCTGTATCTTTACGTAAAAGAAGTTATGTATTTCTTGCATCCGCTTGTGAATTTTATTCCCCGCTGTGTTTCTACACCGTTTATAATAAAAATAATAGCCCATAATCGTCCCGCTGCTGGGTTCGAGCCTCCCATTTTATAGGGGAATAAACAGTATACTCGCTACGCTTGCCCGAGACCGATTGACGAGTTTGATACGTCGGTTATCTCAATGTGCAGGTTTTATCACGGAGTTCCTTCACTGTTAGGACGTGATAATTTAACAATATGCACATTGGGTGCTAGAAAACTGCCTAAGTGGCGCATGCTTTCCTTTCGTCCTTTGAGTTTCGGACGCGAATGTGCTAACCACTAAGTTTTTTTTTTATCCAGGGGAAATCCGCTTGAGGACCATAAGCCGCGACAAGGGCAGAACCTTGGGGGGATAATTCGCGACCCGTGTGTGGGATTCGCTAGATCGGGGGTAGCACCAGCATGCCCAGTCAGAACTGGTGCCATGCTGTTGCCACCCCCGGTTATGGATACCCACTAAAACTGGGTGTTCCGTCCTTCGCCTTATGCCAGGGCTACGGGTATATGACCTAGCCTTTCCGCAGCCCTGGCAGGCGTGAGCCCCCCTCACGAGGCCTCTTCCATTGCCGGGAGACTCATCCCCTGGCATCGTCATGCTCTCTTTGGCGTGGGGCGGTCTATAACGCGCCCCGCGGGAGGAGAGATGAGCGCGCGCGGAACACTCGCGCTCTCATCTCGACGGCATATGCGGAGTGAGAACCCCTATACCCCAAGGGGCAGCTTACGGTGGCCGAAGGTCGAAATCCGCCCTCCGGCGTCGGCGCGTCCTCCTTTGGCGGGAGCGGAGTAAGGACAATCCTTCGCAAGCATAACGCGCTCGCAGAAGGAAGAGATGGCGTCCCATCAGGTTACCACTAAGCTACCACAGCGTCGCTATACTAAGCTTGTTTATATCAATTGTTTTTTTCATCTGCGGTGGCAAAATTACATCTTTATATTGCACTTGAGGACAAAAGCCGCGTGCGCCGCCGACCCAACCACTTTCATACATTTAAATGACATAATAAAGATTTTATAATGTCGTTGTTATGTAATAGTTTTTGAACTATCACTGATCACATATTTGAGTTTTGTTGTGAATAAATCTGTACAAATTATGAGTGTGTCTGGTTTATGATAATTTGATATTATTACCGCTGCATTCTTGAAAACTCCAATTGTATAAGAATTAATAAATTATTTATTAAATAGAACTTATTCATTATATATTTTTCCTTCTTATGTATTCTATCAATTTAATAAATTTAAAGCTTTTATTGTACTTACATCTAGCACGTTTAGGTTTCATATACCATGAGATCTTAAAGGTATAAATACCAAATTTAACGAAAATCGTTTCACGTACAGAGCCGTGAAAAAGAAACTAATAAACCTACAAAGCAATTCACTTTATTTACATGTGCTATGAAATTCAAATTTCATAGCACAGTTATGAATGTCGAGTAGAAAAAACGAAAAAACTAAAATGTATAAAATAACTTATTTCTTAAGCTATTATTATTAATATATATTATCTAAAACATCTTAAAGTCGGTGCTTAGTAATTTTCAAAATATAGTAATTTTTATTATGTTTTACTTTGCACCGACTTCAAGATGTTTTAGATAATATATATTAATAATAATAGCTTAAGAAATAAGTTATTTTATACATTTTAGTTTTTTCGTTTTTGAAGTCGGTTTTTTTAAACGAAGTTTTTAAATTTTATTTGTTACTTTTTAGTGTCTAGCTATGTATGGGCGGATCTACGAATGGTGCCGCGCTTCTTAAAAAATATAGGTCCCAAGAACCGGGAACAAAAAAATGTTCGTAAAATGAAAACTACTAGGCCAAACTATGTCAAATTTTCTAGGGGACCACATGGCAGCTATACCGCGTCGAACAAAAAAAGAATCACGTAAATCGAATCATAAATCTCAGAGTAATCGGTGTACATATGGAACGGAGTGAAAATTATTTCCATGAAAAATGTTCATAAAATGAAAAGTACTGGGCCAAACTATGTAACATTTTTAGGGGACCAATTGGAAGCTATTCCGCGTCGAACAAAAAAAGAATCACGTAAATCGGATTATAAATGACGGAGTAATCGGCGAACATACATAAAAAAAGTAACGACAAAAAAAAAAAAGATCCCGACGAATTGAGAACCTCCTCCTTTTTTCGAAGTCGGTTAAAAAGACTTAAAGGTTCCCTTAACAGACTACCCTCAGTTTATTTTTAAAGGCGTCATTGTATTAATGACGTTGTACGAATTTGTAATCAGCTTTTTTTAAAAAGGTTTTTAAATACAAGCTTTTGAGATCCTGGATATCTTCTTCTTCTTCTTCTCCTTCTGCGAGCGGGCGGTTTCCGCAACTCGACGACAGAGCGCCTATTTTGCGTGCGAGGGTGGATGAGGGTTTACTCCATCCAGCCCAGCTCCTCCAGGAAGTCGACCAGCTTCTTGACGTTGCTGAAGACTTCTCGGAGGCTACCTGGGGCGTCCAGATACTTCGCCCTGTATTGGGCCACCCCTCCGCATTCAAGCAGGACATGGGCGGCTGTTTCTTCTGCCTCCAGGCATGCTCTGCACAGGGGGCTGTCGGTGACACCTATATTGAAAAGATGTCTGTTAAAATTGCCATGTCCAGTGGCTGCGCTAATAACTAGTCTCAGCCTGGACCGACTGAGCTTTAGGATGTTCCTGGAGAAACGCAGGTCTACTCGAGGCATAGCCAGCTTAGCTTGCCTGCAGTCCTCCAAGTTGTCCCAAAGTTGTTGATGTAGTGCCCTTGTCCTTTGGTTTATGTGTTTTCTGAACCAACTGTGTGGCAAAGGCAGGAAAGGTTCCGGTCCAACCGGTAGGGTTTCTGAACCTCTCCTTGCCAGTTGATCCGCCGCATCGTTGCCTCGGGCACCACTGTGTCCCTTGATCCATTGAAGGGTCAAGGTATTGTTCTTACCTGCCGCCTCATTTAGAGCCGAGTGGCATTCGTAAATTAAATTTGAGTAAATAACCCTGCTACTAAGGGCTTGTAGTACCGATCTGCTATCAGAGAGTATTCTGATACAATGATCATTGACATCTCTAGCTACGATTGCTTTAGCTGCAAGCAGGATTCCCATGCTCTCTGCTTGATATACTGTATTAAACTTACCCAGGGGCTCGGATATGTTAATATTTAGGTCTTCCGAGAAGACTCCCGTGCCTGAGCCCGAGCTGGTCTTTGACCCATCAGTATAAAGGTTAAGCTCATGATGGGAAAGAAAACTGTCGTTACCTTCCTCGAGTTCAACCTTGTATTTTTTATCGAAAATAAAAGCCTTCTCTATTCTGTCACTGACCGCTTCCACCAGAGGTGAGTTTGACCATGCTTCCGAGAGAATGCTGTAATGTCTTACCTTGTCAAACTTGAGGGTTTTCAGGTGTTTTAATCTTAGGGCCGCCATTGCTGCCTCTTGTTGTACGAACAAGTGCAGTGGAGGTATGTTAAGAGCTACTTCTAAGGCCGCGGTGGGCGTAGTCCTCATACATCCCGTCACAGCACAACACGCTTGTCTTTGTAGTCTCTGAAGTTTGGTCGTGCAGGTTGTAAGCTTAGTCCTTGTCCACCAGACCACAGAGCCATAAGTTAGCATGGGTCTGACCACAGCTGTATAGAGCCATAGGAAGAGTTTGGGGTGCAGTCCCCAACGCTTACCGATCATCCTACGGCATTGCCATAAGGTCACACTAGATGCATTGACTTTGTTGTCAACATGACTGCTCCAGTTTAACTTGTTGTCTAGGGTTATCCCAAGATATTTGACCTCATTTGATAATTGAAGTGTGGTTTCGAAGAGGGTCGGTAGCCTGTAATTACCTAAAACTCTCTTGTTTGTGAAGAGAACAACCTGCGTTTTCTGTGGGTTGGCAGAGAGTTCATGCTCGTTGCACCACCTCTCCACTACTCGCAGGGCTGTCTGTAGCCTATCACACACCATGCTGGCATTATTACCTACATTTAGTATAGTGATGTCATCAGCGTAGCCAACTGTGTAAAAGTATTGACTGTTTAATTTGGTAATGAGATCGTTCACAACCAAGTTCCACAGAAGTGGGGAAAGTACTCCTCCTTGAGGACAGCCTCGAACCACATGGGCACCTTCCGTGTCTTCCCCCACCTTTATAAATCTGTTGCTTAACATGTTAATTATCCAGTCGATTAGCAGGGTTTCCACTCCGTGTCTGCGGAGCGCTATATCGATGCTGGTGAAATTGGTTTTGTCAAAGGCCCCCTCTATGTCTATAAAGCAACCCAGACAGACCAGTTTGTTTTGTAAAGCCGACTCAACTTTACCTACCACCTGATGGAGTGCAGACTCGGTAGATCTGCCAGGACAGTAAGCATGTTGGTGCTTGTGAATGGGTAGATTGCGTAAAGCATTGTCTCTAAGATGCCTGTCGCATAGTCTCTCCAAAGTTTTAAGGAGGAACGACGACAGACTTATGGGTCTAAACGACTTCGGATTAGTGTAATCACTCTTACCTTGCTTAGGTATGAAGATAACCCTGACTTCACGCCAGGCAAGGGGAATGTATTTATGTGCCAGGCATGCCTGAAAGATGTATGCCAGGATGAAAATCAGTTTTTCCCCGCCCCATTGAAGTAGCGCCGGGAAAATGTTATCATTTCCTGCTGACTTAAAAGGCTGGAAGCTGTCAACCGCCCATTTCACCTTACTGAAGGTAACGATCTCGTAGGCAGTTTGCCAGCAGTGTTCTGTAACTGAAGAGTTGATTTCCACACACCTAGGAATTTGTTCTATTTTACACCCCGGGAAGTGTGTTTGTAAAAGTACCATATTCGATTCCTCCTGGCTCAGGGTCATTGTGCCATCGTCCCTGCGTAGGTTGCCAACAGCACAAGGGCCCTGTTTGGCCAGTAACTTCCTCACACGGTTCGCTTGTGGTGTGGAGTTAATGCTTTCGCAAAATTTTCTCCATGAATTTGATTTCCAGTATCTGATGCGCTTTTTATATAGAGATTTGACTTCCTTGTAGGTATCCCAATCCCTATCCGCACCTGTGTTCATTGCTTTGTTAAAGGCTCTCCTGACCTTAACGCGCAGTTTTTCGAGTTCTTTGCCCCACCAGCCATTTTTGTCAACCTTGGCACAGGGTGCCTTTAAGGGACAGGCCTTATGGTAGCAGTTTATGATGGTAGCGTTCAAGGTGTCTACCTGCTGTTCAATCAGCGCCGTACTCAACAGCCTGGCAGTTAATGATTGTTTGTCCAGTTCATGCGCTATAAGTTGTTTATAGAGTGACCGGTCAGTTTTCTTTGGGCATCTTCTAGGTGACGCCGAAGTGCTAGTTTGTTGCAAGTCATAGCGGATCCACCTGTGATCGGAACACGATGCTTCTTTCGACACGTGCCAACCCGTTATCAGACTTAAAGCCTTAGGGGTCGCAAGCGTCAGGTCGATTATTGTACTGCACCGTCTTCCTACAAAGGTGGGCTCGCTGCCATTATTTACTATGTCTAAACTAGTAGTTAATAAATATTCAACAAGATAGTTACCTCTGTTGTTGCTTGTTTCCATACCCCACAGAGGGTGGTGGGCATTGGAGTCCGTAGATATGATCAATTCCCAGCCATTTTTCTCGCAGAATCTGATCAGTCTGTTAACTTCTGCAGGTGGTACCTCGTCTGCCTCATGCATATAGGATGATGCAATAACGAGGTTGAAGTTGTTAATACCTTGGTTTGTTTTGAGCCATATAGCACACAGGTCTCTGGAAAAGAATTCCATTAAAGGCTGTGCACTTATATTACCCCTGACATATACACAGGCTCTCGCCTCCCCAGAGTTATCAAGGAAAAGCTTACCGCCAATGTTGGAAAGTCCGCATACGTTGCCGCCCCTGATCCACGGCTCCTGGATCAGTACGATGACCGGTGCTGTAGATGCAACCTCCAACCATCTGCGTAGTTGAGCCGTAGCGGTTATGCTGTGATGGAGGTTGCATTGTAAAATCCGGATGTTATTGAAGGAATGGGGATCCATTTGGATCACCCACCTCCTCCAGTCCTAATCTGGAGAGGTCCAGGAGATCGTCGTCGCTTGATGCTTCGACCGCTCGACTGGACTCCGCCTGCGTTGACTCCTGCTCCATAGGTGCGGTTGCCTCAGAAGTAGGAACATCCGCGGTAGCTTGCACCCCCGCAGTCTCGTCCAGGAGGTCCGCCGGGGTGTCGACAAACCGTCCTTTGGGGCCCTGGAATTTCAGATACACCGCACCCAGCCTATAGCTGAGGCGGCGCTTCCTGGCCAGGACCACAGGGACAAGATCCTTGGGGATGCTCACCACCACGAACGTCGCCCTAGTCTGAGGCAAGATAGCGTGCACACGCCACCTCTCCACCTGTGCCCAGGGGTTGCTCCACTGCAACATTGTGCCGATGAGCACCTTGTCGCCGTCGTGTTCATGCGGCAAGAGAATACCGCAGCGTACCATCTTTGGGATGCTCTTCGCGTCGGTGACCACAAGCATGCCTACCTCCGGCAGCTCCAAGGCCGCGCAGGTCTCCTTCGTCCACTCAACGGCTGCCTCGTTGTCGCAGTATAGCCGGAGCGAGCCATCGACGTAAGTAGGCCTGCGCATAAACCTAGGGGCCTCCGAAGTCGGCGTCTGTGTTTTTGCCGACGCGATGATCTTGTCTATCAGCTGCTTCTCAATTTCCGCGGCGGTGGCTTGGGAAATGAAGCCCGTTGAGGATGTTATTACCAGCTCCGCCTTGGGGACATCTTTGGATGCTGCCTCCGCGTAACTGGTTGGTTTAGGTACCGGGGCAGGGGAGAGCTTCGGCTTTTTGGACTCGCCTCTAGGAGAGACAGTCTCATCCAGCCTAGCCCTCTTGGTGTTTGGTTTCACCTGCCCAGTAGCTTGCGATTTAGGGCTAGGCCTACTAGGGCCCTGCTCCTTGCTAGTTGAAGGAAGCACCTTGGTTGGGACTGGTGCCTCTGTCTGTGTGTCTGTATGTGAAAGGGGAGGGGGGGGTAGTTTAGCGCTCTTGGCTTCGGCGCGTTTTGCCTTCCTCTTTTCCTTCTTTTTAAGCATCCTCTTATGCTTCCGGGTGAGCCGAGGGTCATCACACGCCGGGCCACTAGGCTGCTTGCCCGCCTTTACGGTGGGTTTCGCCGCCCCGTGTACCGGTGTGTTCGCCTGGCCCCATTTAAGCGCAAGGATGCTTGTGCCCGTTGTCGTTGCGGAGACTTTGGTTCCCTGAAGGGGTTCCAGAGGCCCCGTTCGCGCCACCTCCATTGAGGAAGTCGCAGCAGTTGAGGGGATGGCCGATGAGACGACTTTCCCCGTGTATTTCCCCTCAGGTTTCCCCTTGGGTACGGGTTTTTGAACCTTTTTATTATCCATGTTTATTTTATGTAAATTCGTCCTCGTGGCTTCCCACCCTCCACGGAGCCCGCAACTGGGAGTGTCCTTACGGCACACTAGGACTACCACTCGGATATAGGTGCAAAGAGTTTATGGTTGGGCGCGACATCGGGAGCTCGTACTAGCGCGGCTGGGGAAGTCGGTTCACAACTATCCAGTTTACCCACGCTAGCCTGGCCCCGTCAGCATGGCCACCACTATCCCATGCGGGGACCCCTCCACACCTTGCCAGATAACTGTCAAAAGACAGGCTACCAGGACCATTTCCCCTTGCTGGCTAGACAAGGGGCCGCCGTGTCACGTGAAATTAGGACCAAAGAGAGCGTATTACTTCTCGAAGGTATCTAACCCGACCCTCGATCAGCTCAACCCTCCAGGACTCCTTCTTCCCCGCCTACGGACACTCACTGCGGAGGCCAAAGCGCAGGTGGTCGTAAATAGTCCCCCAGTCCCGACCTACAAAAACTGGGGGAACCGCTGGCCACGAGTGGCCGAGAGAAAAGAGGACATGCGACTATTTAGTTTTTGTTACATCTGTTTCATAGGGAAACAGAACAAGAACAGGCAGCAACCACGTGAAGGGAACTAAATAGACTTGCCATGAGTTTCTTAGCGACCTGCGCTCCCCTCATGACCATCGGCTAAATTACTTCCTGGGACTTAGGAGTAAAATAGGCAAGAGACATTCTTCCACGTCTTACTATGCGTGATACTGAACAATGTCTGTCGCCCGCCCGCCGCCGATCCTGGATATCATGTAGCAGCAGACTGCTAGCCAGGACAAGTAAAACGAGCCGAAACACGACGGATCTATCTTGTTTAGTACAGGAATTCCTATGGCCACCTTCCAACTCCATCATCAGATCAGCTCCATGGTACCATATTATTGCATTTTCACGCGATATACATATGCGTGTAAAATTTCAGCTCAATCGGAGACCGGGAAGTTGGTCAAATTTAACTTCCAAGATTCCACCCGAACTTACATACATAGGTACATCCATTGTAAGTTAAATAAAAGCTTGTAAAAAAAACTAAAAACCGAATATTGTAAGTTGCACATCATCTGTAATTTGAATATTTCTTTGTCCACAGGGATCGCATCCTGACAGCCTGTATAGAGTGTCGAATGATAGTACAATAACTTCAAGCAAATTGACACGAATTATGCGACTACTTCGCTGGCCGGTAGCCTTGGTGGTCGTCTGCATTGCTCTGGCTATATTCGTGTACTTCCTTATGCCTGGTAAGTTTTTGTTTTAAAATGATATGGAATGACCCAGAAGCCAGATTAATTTACAATTTTCTTTATTGAAATAATTATAGACAAATAACACGATAAATGGTATAATTACATTAAACATAAGAAACCATTTCTATTTAACCGAAAGCCATCTTGAAGTAGAAGAATGATATATTAAGTCATGATGTGGCCGCCCAAGTTTTTTATTATATTCAACAATTTCACATAGTTCTAAATTTTAAAGCAACTTTTGGATAATATACTCGTATAAGCAGCCCATAAACGTTTCACTAATTAGCTTAGGATTTTCTATAAAGAGCAGACGGTATCTATACCCGTCACGATTGTTGAAAGCGAATTGGTGGGTTTCACAATAAATTTTTCTACCGTCAGTATGTGGTAATTGTAGCAATAAGCTCATTATGGCAAAAAACTGCTTCAGCAGTGGAAGATGATTTCTTATTTGAATAATATTTTATGAGATGCGGATGTGTGCTTTAGCTATTGGTAGCTTGCCATAAATTCTACTTGTTTCTTCAAAGAAATTTGTAAGAAACTCTTTGATACCACCCGTGATCAGAAGGCTCGTTCGTATTTCGCGCAACGAATCAGCATTGCCATACAGCGTGGCAATGCAGCCAGCCTTCTGGGCACACTTCCCTCTGGCAGCGATTTGTTACATTCTTTATACTAATTTATTTATAATTTAGTTTATTTTTAAATACTACTGGCAGATACTAAAAATGATGCCGTTTTATTTTATTGATAACTAGCTTCTGCCCGCGACTTTGTCTTCGTGGTGCGATTTTTTAACTATCCCACGAGAACTCTTTAATTTTTCGGGATCAAAAGTATCCTATATGTTGACCAGGGACATAAGCTACCATCATACAAAATTTCATTTAAATCGGTCGAGTCGTTTCGGAGATTAGCCGGTACAAACAGACAGACAAACAGACAAACAGAGAAAAATCTAAATTAGTTCTATTTCACTTCTTACATCCTCCTGACTCGGTTTATAGCAAAAAAATTTATTGTACAGAAATTCAATCTCTACAGTTTTATTATATGTATAGATAGTACGAAATAAAATCGTTATTCTAAACTTATTAAAATATTTATAGTATGTAATAAGAAAATTGTAAAGAAAAACATTCAATAGAAAATATTATAATACATACAAATAAATATCATTAGTTACAATCTAAGAAAAAAAAAAAGAGTGCGTGTAACGTTCACACGCGATTGAAGTAAAACTACAGATGACGGTGTAAAATGTTCCTGAGATTCAGACATTTTCATTCAATAAAGAATCACTTATTATTTTTATATGATTTTTTTCAAATTCCTTTTTATCACTTGCACTTTTAGAAAATATTCTCTTATAAAACACGTGGACGTACATATGCTATAAAATTAAGGTTATATTGGGTCAGCTGCATTCTGAGAGGTATGGAGTATCCATAGCTAGAGTACCAAAATAGTTCGGTTATTCCCGACTTAAACATCGGAATATAATTACATCGACTGTACAAACTAGTATACTGAAAAGACCTTAGTTACATGTATGTATAATTAAATATTTGTACATAATTAATTCTATTGTATAATTTTTATTATTATTATTATTTAATTTAATATTTTCAATTTAATACTTTTTTCTAAAAAAAAATATCAAAATTTTTTGATTAATTTGTTTATAAACTATCTATTGACGAAATCAAAAATATTTGAAAACCGGATGGTACAGAAAGGTGACGCCATATTGCCGTAATGGACTTCCGTTGCATTGTCGTCCAGTTACCTCTCCTAGTCACGCCTAAAGAAGTTTTACTTCAATAAAAACAAAAATTATTATATCTAATCCCTTTCTACACCATTCACTCTACTTTTAATTGATGATATAATTGTTGAGTGCAACTTTCAAGATACTCTTGTTTTCTATTATTTTTATAAATTTGCACGATCAAGTACTCGATAACTTTATGATAAATTAGTTGGCTTATAACTTGTTCCATGGTAATTTAATTGTTCGGACTGCTATTTTATAATATTATGTAGTATATATTACTTAAAAAGACAAACAGATTAAACAAGTGGATGCGAGTTTCACTCGTTGATACAGTGTTTCTTTATTATTCGTCGAAAATATTAAAATTATCTTTTTTAATTTTATTTAACTTTCATAAACGAACACATATAATACATTAGCTTACTTCAAACGGTATAAATTTGGAAAATAATAATTGTTTCTTTACATATACGGCCTCTGTGGTTGAGCGGGCTAAGCCTTTGACGGCCTACCTCACTGCAACCCAGAGGTTCCGGGTTCGATTCCCGGTATAGTAAATTTCGGAAACGTATTTTCTCCGTTATTTACCATGGTCTGGGTGTCTGGGATCGGCCCCAGAGTGGTCCGTTGTATGTTACCCATAACACAAGCGTAACTTGCTTAATTTGGGGATATACAATGTGTGTGTTTGTCTGCCGATTATTATTATTATTCACATATTATTATTATTATTGTAAAGTTAACCTTTTCTTAGCCCTTTGGCTAGTTTGAACCACATCCACGGGCCTAAACCAAGTGGATGCAGCGTGTAGTGAGGGAAATTAGAGTTAAGTTGACGGTATGTTATTATGTGGGGCAATTTCGTGTTCGTCTATCTGCAAGAATTTCCATTATTATTATTATTATTATATACATTAAATTAGATTTTTTTCAAATATTTTTGATCTGTAAAATTAGAAATAAGAGTGGGAGACACGATTAATAGAAATAAGAAATTTAAAGTTATAGCTCGGAGGAGTATGGAAGAAAAGTCATGTTTGTGCCGACCCCAAATAATTGGGAGAAGGTGAAAGAAGAGCGAGAGAGAAAAAGAGAGAGTTCGGAGGAGTAATAGAATACCTATTGACCTCGCTACAAAAATATTTTTTGGAAAGGAGCAAAATTCAAATCCGGCCCTGACGCTCAATCATTGACTTCGACGCAATCATGAATTAACAAATAAGACCAAGTAAATTAAGAAATATAAACCAATTCTCAAATTATTTACTAATGGAAGTAATCAATTTACTCTCGTAATATCACGAATTGAAATTATTTGCATGCAGATTTAGAGACCTCATTTATTAGGTGTCAATACTTTCCATTTCTTTCGCAACGATATAAATGTCCCGTTTTTGGCACAAACTCTTACATTTTAGGTAAAATGTGAAAGCCATTATTACCCTGATCGGTGAACAGAGGCAAAACAACTTTCAGATGCAAAGAAACTGCAATCGGTCTTCTAAGTCCATATATAAACGACGTTATTACACATTAGAAGTGGTTGCTTTTCCTTATTTTTAACGTATTATAATATATAGTGGTTCTCGTCCAACAGAAATTAGTTTGGCTTATAAATAGCTAATTTATAAATGTTCAATATGCGTCAAATATATACTTGGGGAAAAAACCGGTGGGATAACTAACCGTTAAGCGTTGAGACATTTGGCAATATTGACAGATAAAGAAGACCTCCGTCTATGGCGGTTAAACTGAAAACGGGTCCATCCAACCCGTAGTGAGCAGTAAATAATATTTTAAGAGCCGACCTGATTGGCACTAGTGTAGTCATAGGCCGTCTATTTGCAACTAAAGACGACGTGAAATGTACCGAGTACAAAATAATTTTTGTTTTCTAGATTATTTAATTGTAATTTTTTAGCAACATGTTAAAGTGGTTTATATAACATTAGTTGTTAACAGGGCCGTCCATAACCGGGGGTGGGAGGGATGCGAGGCACCAAGGCGTGGGGACCTAAGGGGCGCGCAAATCAATTGAATTCAATAAAAAATTATTAAAGAACATCATGATTTTTCATGATCTGATAACGACACTATATTACACCAATGTCTGGCCTTTCTTTTAATCAAATTTTATTGATATAAAATCAGCTAGTTTCTGAGAAAAAATACTGTGACTTACAATACAAACGGACAGACATGAAGAAAACATAAGGGGTTCCATTTTTGCCAAATGGCTAGGGATATATAAAAATTGAAATGTCTTTTGGCAGACGTTCTTTTAAGACAGATAAGACTTGTTTTCTTACATCTACCGTCTATACTTTGCAAATTCCTCAGACAAGGCCGGTGCCGAACCCTGGTCAAAATAAAGTGAACATTTATGCTTACTTGCACCTACCAATATATCTAGACACATACAATTTAGTTTTAGGCTCCGTTTCTCGCCCGCTCCACCTTCTCTCTAGCGCACATTAGGTACTGTTGCACAGAAAGAGACGACTGTAGCGTTCCATCTGAATTAGCTTCCGACCATGCCTTGTAACCAAAAGCGATGAAACGATGAAGTCGTTTAACCCACATGTCTAGCCCAAGCCTTGCAATCGTGCCTCCTTGCGTTCTGTGCGGATTTATTCCTTTGCCTGGTATCTATACTAGCTTAGTATTTTTAAATGGTCTTAGTCGAGAGACGCTTGCTGACTGTCTACTATCTGTGTCGAAAGTAGTCATTATCATTATAATGTTTTTAGGTGGCCGCATCCATAAAACGTTTGTGATGATGGCACGCGCGATGTCAGAGGTTATGTTCAGAGAAACACGTAACACCTATTAACGATGCTAAGCTCAAACGGATGCTAACAAGTGTTACAAAATTTAGTTTCTATATATATTCAAATCAAAAGCAATTCTTGGTGACTACAAAGAGATATTTTGTTGTTATTTACTATCATATTCATTCAGATGCAAATGGATTTATGATATATATTTTAGAATTTACTGTTCTTAATAGTTTCGTCTGTAGACTGAATATCTTACAAAGCAATAATCATAACCAAGTATAATATAATACAGATGTTGGTTCCGTAATTGGCACAGAACTATTTGTGAATTTTTTTATTACTTAAATACTTATAAAATGAATATGAAAGTGTAATCCATAAAGTTTTAATTAACCAGAGATATGCTTAAAGAGAACCTAATAGTATATTTGTTATCACATAAAATCCAACTTAAAGCAATGAAAAACATGAATATATGATATTTAATAACAATTAAAGCTTTTTTTCGCCAATAATGTTTTGATAAGGGTACAGATTTCGCAAAACTGTTGATCTCTTGATAAATATTCAGAGTCATGCACTTTCACATTATACACGCAAAGGGTCCTTTTAGTGATCAAACTGCAAAATGAAGTTTACCTCTTTATTCATGCTTGGGATTAAACAATGACAGCATATTACTTGAAAACAATGACAAGTAAAGTGTACGTTCAAAAAGCTTTATTATAAGTCAGATAACAGACTTATAACAGATGTTAGATATTATATCTTAGATAGAATATCGAAGATAGATCTTCACCTAATATTTTCAATTCGTCGTCGTAGTCGTCAGCCCATTGTAATAGGCGTCCCTAAATCCGTGCCATACATTCCAGTCCTCTGTCTTCCTCATCCTGGTAATCCTGTAATCCTGGCAATCTTACGTATGTCGGCAGTCCATCAGACTAGAAGGCGTTTACCGAATAGGTTGGATGTTAATGTATGTATGTATATGTTTTTCTCGGCTCATTTTTGAGGTTAGTGATATCAAATTGCTATTTACAAGTCTGCAAAAAAAGTCGTGAAGTAGTGACTCATTGGCTCCAAAATGTGCGTCACTTTCAGATGATGCAGGTTTGAATCTTGACCGAGGACCAAATATTGTTAGATGGTTTTTCTGACATAATATGCATATTAGTACAATTACCACGTGTAGCTGGTAAATGAGAGTACCAGAAAGAAACCAGCGTATTAGAGATTACCGATTCTAAAACTTGTATCCTTGTACAAATGTGTCCAGTATGCCCTTTGTTACCCTGAAATAGGAATACTTGTATAAGTAAGTAATAAGTAACATGTCTCTGAGTTAATATAACTTAATATTATCAATTTCAAATAATACCATATATCATTAGGATATTTTTTTCTTTTATGAATTCAATATCAACTTAAAGTTTAGTTTAAATTAAACCATTTTACAGATTATCCAGTAGAAGTATATCTCGGTTTTTGTTGTTTATACATGCATTTTATCATTGATGTAACAATGCTACATCAATGGCATTTTATACATATTATATTGTACAGTAGGTATGAAGAATACATAATTATACAATGTTACGTTTGAGCTTATAAAACAACACTGAACCAAATATGAATAAACAACAGGTTGTCTTCAGGTGGCTTTCTTTTTTATGTACCATCAATTAACACCTTCAGAAAACGTTTATTTAACCTGTTTGGACTCTGTACACTAAAATCATAAGGAGATATAATCTCTTTTGTGTTAATGACTTGGGTAAACTTAACCATTTCGATTATGTCGAGACTTTTGTTAATGTTGGCTTGTAGACATTTATAGGAACACGTTATCATAATCTTTTTCTGCTGCTGTAAATTTTAAATTATATTCAATTCCAGTTTCATATTCTTTTGATTTCCTACTTATGACGGTGTATATGTTAAACAATCATCTCTATTGTCTTTGTTATAAAGTTTGTTTTTATGATAGGAGTAGAAATACTATCTATACTAATATTACAAAGAGGTACATTTTGTGAGCTTGTGAGTTTGTGACGTTTTAGGGGGTAATCTCTGGATTACTACTCGGTACTAAACCGAATTTGAAAATTCTTCCACCCGTGGAAAGCTACATTATTCCTGATCCTGAGTGACATAGGGTATATTTAATTGTGATTAATAATAAGTAATTTTTTTTGATGCCCAGCGAAGTGAGCACGGGTCAGCTAGTTTTTTTATTAAAAATATTAGCTCTATAAAAATATATTTTTCATAATTCATACATTTTTTCTGATAAAATACATACTTTATTTAAATAAAAACATAGTATATATAACAATCCCTCCGACCCAATAAATCTAAATGAGGAAAACGCAGGAAAGAAATGTAATTTTTTCCTAGACCTATATATAGCCAACAGTGAACAGCGACTAAAATTTAACTGATTTTCACCACCGCTTTTATTGATTAAACTACCTACGGTTACGTGTAATCATGAAGCAATATTTTATGTAGTTTACTATTTAAAAGTAAATTAGACACCAGCCAAATGGTATGTTATTGCAGTCCGAGCTCTAGATCAGCTGTTATAAATTCTACATACACGTCATGTTACATAAACGAAGTAACATAATATCCTTAATTATCGTACATAGAATGATTCTTAATTACTATGTACACCTGTAATTTTAGGTAACATATGTTACGTTAACGTGTATCCTGCCCATTAATATGGCTTATGCGTAATGTGAGCTATTAGAAAAGACTGGAGAAAAGTGGCATTTTTCTCAAACTTAGTTTACCTAATAGGGCGTTACGTTGGACATTCAAAGCATGTCGCTATTCTTAGAATATGTTTTAGAGCGGTATTCGGTAAATTTTATATAAAGAATCAGCAAAATTAAAACAAGGAGCGAAACTGAAATATTACTTATTTATTATACATATGTATTATAATGCCTCTTTCTCATGTGCTCCACTTGTGACGATCCTGACAAACAACTTTCGCTTCAATAACTTCCCTTACAGCTCTTCATAGATGCACGTTTATTTGAGACTAGCTGCGGCCGCGGTTTCGTCCGCGTGGTGATGGAAAATCGTTATATTTTGGAAAGCTATATTACTATCATTTTATAGAAAACTGTGTCGATATAAGTTAATTTATATGCACCCGAACAATAACCCTCTTAAAATATACATAAAATTTCTTATCTATACAGTGAGAAAATCACACTGGGGTTCGTTTTTTTTTCTTATTATAGCCAATTTAAATAAATCTCACAAAAATCCCGCGGGATTCCCTCGACAAAAAGTACCGCAGATTTTAAGCCTAAGAATTTGCTATCGATCAGCAAAAACAGCATCGAAATCGGCCCAGGAATTTTTAGGTGAATCCCGAATAAACTGAGAAATAGACAAGAAATGTAAAAAAAAATCATCTCTCATTCTCCATCGTTTATATAGTGTATTCCAGTTTTTTTTTATAATAACTTCAATGTACAGAAAGGCATTTTTTAATATTGTTACATGCGAGCGGGGTACGCACTTAGGATTGGAATAAAACACCAGTTTTTATTTTAACGCTTTTATTGACTTACACAGCCGCACGTTATACCTCTCTGCAGGGTTGCCCCTATACGCACGACTAACGATGCACTGTCCTAACGATAAGTTATCTCACTCACAATACCGTTGCCGATATTGCGTAGACCACCTCTCGCTACTGCAATGCTCACCACCCAGAGGCGGATTATCCGTAAGGCAAACTAGGCACGTGCCTAGGGGCGTGTAGTTACAAGGGGCGCGCGAGCTTAGAATTTTTAAATAAATAAAGAAAATAACATATCGATCAAAAAATGAGTGAATTGAAAAAAACCTAGTGGTGCATCATATAAAAGGAAGGCTAAAGAAAAAGAAGAAAGACATTAAAATGTAATCAAAAAGCACACGAAAAATATTGAGATTTTTTTTTCAAAACCAAAAAGTGATGATTCGGAATTGGGGATTGCAATTGCAAATGCCGTCTACTTCGTCAGCAGTAGATGTTGTGCAGCAGTCGCAAAATTCAATAATTATCATGGATTGTGACCCAGCCAAGTGGAGTATCAATAACGAAACACAAGAATATATTGCACTAAACGGTTTCAATCAAAAATTTAAAAACTTCGTTTAAAAAAACCGACTTCAAAAACGAAAAAACTAAAATGTATAAAATAACTTATTTCTTAAGCTATTATTATTAATATATATTATCTAAAACATCTTAAAGTCGGTGCTTAGTAATTTTCAAAATATAGTAATTTTTATGTTTTACTTTGCACCGACTTCAAGATGTTTTAGATAATATAATTATATTAATAATAATAGCTTAAGAAATAAGTTATTTTATACATTTTAGTTATTTCGTTTTTGAAGTCGGTTTTTTTAAACGAAGTTTTTAAATTTTATTTGTTACTTTTTAGTGTCTAGCTATGTATGGGTGGACCTACGAATGGTGTCGCGCTTCTTAAAAAATATAGGTCCCAATAACCGGGAACAAAAAAATGATCGTAAAATTAAAACTACTGGGCCAAACTATGTCAAATTTTTAGGGGACCACATGGCAGCTATTCCGCGTCGAACAAAAAAAGAATCACGTAAATCGAATCATAAATCTCAGAGTAATCGGTGTACATATGGAACGGAGTGAAAATTATTTCCATGAAAAATGTTCATAAAATGAAAAGTACTGGGCCAAACTATGTAAAAATTTTAGGGGACCAATTGGAAGCTATTCGGCGTCGAACAAAAAAAGAATCACGTAAATCGGATCATAAATCACGGAGTTATCGGCGAACATACATAAAAAAAAGCAAAAAAAAAAAAAACCAAAAAAAAACGACGAATTGAGAACCTCCTCCTTTTTTCGAAGTCGGTTAAAAATATAAACGTAGAATTTTATTGAGTAAGAGAATATATGAAGATCTCACGTTTTTTGACAAAAACAATGTTTGAAAATGAAATTGTTTGTTTATAACGAATAAACTCAAAAACTACTGGACCGATTTCAAAAATTCTTTCACCTGTAGAAAGCTCCGTCCGTCCGTATCCGTGCAGGAACGGAGAAAGAATACAATTTCCTGCGGCCGGGCGGCCTGTCGTAAGAGGCGACGAAACAACCCAACAGCCAGGTGGTAGGGCATTTGCCCGACTGGATGGCTACCACCCGTGGTCTAAGTATGTCGTCATGACAACCTTGAGTTGTGTTCCGGCATTAGTGACCAGGTTCCAGTCTCCCTTAAGAGAGCAGCAGCGCATTTGTAGCACCTATGGTGTTGCAAATGTCCATAGGCGATGGTAAACGCTTTCCATCAAGTGGACCGTCTGCCTGTCTGCTGAACTCCTGCAATAAAAAATAAAAAAAGCTACGCTATTCCCACGGTAACGGGATCTACGCGGGTGAAATCGCGAGACGTTCTCTAGTGATATATTCATAACACACCATCATCTGTCAACACACATATACATTAAGGCCTATTTCCCAGAGCAGAGAGGAATCATGAATTTCGATGTTCGTTCTGTCGTCCCTCTTGATTTCTTCACAGTTATAACGTCATATATCATTCGCGCATTAGCGTAAGTACAAGGGTCCTGGTCTACTAAAGTCTAGGGTTTGATGATACAACGTCATCGTCATTGCAAAAACAACTAGTTAAAATTTATATTATTATGGTGGCCATTTATGGCCGGAACAGGGGCGCCGATAAAGTGATTGCCTAGGGCGCTCTGGACCTTTAATCCGCCACTGTCACCACCGATATTACCGCGTGTAGCTCGCTTCTGATTCTTCCCTCGAACTACGCTACACACCTCCTTCACTTAAATGTCCACTACTTGTCACTAAATTCACCACTTAACTCGTCACTGTCTTATATTAACGATCTCTTCCAACTCTTTAGTATCACACTTGTCGCTTCGCCGTCTTTAAGTAAACTCAACTCTAAACTGCCCGGTAGGCGCGCCTTACGCTGCTGCTAACCGGGAGAATTTTCTGGAACTCATAATTTCGTTATTCTTTTATTTACTATCTGTCCCTTTCTAAACATCTATCTATCTCTGTCTTTTCCTTCCCGAACCTTCTGTTAGGGAACTTTCGTTTATACATCTATCCCTTTCTAACATCTATCTATCTCTGTCTTTTCCTTCCCGAACTTTCTATTCTAGAACTTTCGTTCATCGACTATCCCTTTCTAACATCTATCTATCTCTGTCTTTTCCTTCCCGAACTTTCTATTCTAGAACTTTCGTTCATCGTCTATCCCTTTCTAAAATATGTCCGTCCTTGTCTTTTCCTACCAAAATTTCCTGGCTTTTTCTAAAAGTTCTTAAACTAACTAGATGGTTTCACCATCATTCGCCACAATATTATAGATATAGAACAAAATCTTAAAGAAAATAAGAAAATTCTGTCTAATGATTTTAATAGTTCTTTATACCTGTGAGTGCCAATTTGATATAACTTTTCCTGATTGTTCTTTTGTCCCCGACGGTCTACTTTCTGCAATGTGAGAAAATTTTCTTCTAATAAAACTCAAAGATTTATACAAAATTTCACACGAAATATTCAGATACTTTGATTCATACTAATAGACAATTTTTGAATTTGTTTTGTTAGATTTCTTTTAAAATGGAACCTACGAAGCCAACGGTTCTCACCGAATCTTCTCGAAATCAGCGACGGTGAATAGATCGATTACTGGAACTGGAAGAAATTTCGATTAAAATGTACTCATATTAATTACCATCCTGCATTGCTCCTAAGATATTTATTACTCATGATCACATAGTATAAGTATTATCGTTTATTATTATAAATTAAGTAGGAGTCCCCAGTTGTAAAAAGAGAGGTTCTGATAAAGAACTTGAGTTACCAAGTGTCAAAAATAAAACATCGTCTCTAGGCCTAACATAATTGGCGATACTAAAGCTACGGCCCTCGCTGGCTCAGTCACGTGGAAAGAATAGATGAGAATCAGGAATGACCGGAGTTTAAAGAAAACTTACCTAGGGCAACCTGTTGGCCTTCCTATATTACGTTAAATTCCTTCCCAGTGAAAGTTCTATCTTGATTATAGATCATATGGCTATATCGATCGGTGTAATACCACGCTCTTACAGAATATCGACGTGAAACGGTTAGCTAATCGTGTTTCGTACGATGAATGAGAATTCCCAGGGCCCCTTCCTCCCGCTATCCCATTTTCCTTCTATCCCAATCCCTCTAACCCATTCCTCCTAAGTAATATATCTATCCCATCTTTATCCCATCTTAAAGGCTAACTCGTATAGCCGTTGGTAACCTTTCTCATTAGGTGGGCCATCAACATGTTTGCCAGCTTCGCAATAGAAAAGGGTATTGCACAGACCAGAAAAAACAGTTATGCCTCGTTTCTAAAGCTCACACTTACCTATATATTATACTAGGATTCGCCCGCGACTTCGTCCACGTTAGACTGGTAGCAAATCGTATTTGAGTAAGCCATTTTTTATGCATTCTGACTACTTCAAAGTACCTTCGAGAAACATCCCGCGAGATTTCCAGTATGTAAAGTAACGCGTTGTTTGAGAAAATGTATGCGATAGCTTTACTTTAAACTGTGATGGTATAATATAATGTTTATATGCTCTAACAACTTGAAACTGCTCCCGGGACAAATTACACGAGATTTCCAGTGATCATTGGCACAAAGCAGTGAATTATTTGACCTGGGAAGTCGAACCTAGTTACCTATGACACTGAGGCTAAGAATACAGGCTCCACGTTAATTATGTATTTATATTTAATTTGAATAATAATGAATTGTGATGATAACATTTTGCAACATGGATAATACAAACAGCCATGTACCTAATACGTTACTGCGTCGTGGCATCTTGAACTCTGCTTTCACCGTTTCATATTGGGTTCAAGTGTTATCGTAACGCTATTTGTTTGATAACTTAGAATTATGGTTGGTCAAATATACTCGTTTGTATGATCAACAATAAAAGTTAAATAAATATGTTAATTTTATATATTGCTGTGGTACATTCTACTAGCAGTCACCTCCCTGTTTTCTGCGCTTTCATTTAGGAGTATATACCTCCTGAATCGAACCAAATCCAATGGTAGATAATGCTACCCAAACCTCAGAAACCGGGATATGAGTTCAATAACTATTGATTCTATAAAGTTATGTAATAGACAAACTTAGGGTTAACTGTTATTGAGTTTCTGAATACATATGGAAGCGTTCGGATAACTATTGAACCGATAACTAGTACCAAAACTCTATTTACTATCTATAAACGCCTAATATTGAGTTGAACGATGGTGTATGCAGAAACGCAATTTTATAAGTTATTCAACCGATAGCGCTAACGAACGAATAAACTATAGTTAAAACTACCTCAGAAACCGGGCATTAGATATTTATTTCTTGCCAAAGGCCTAATTATTATTTTGACAGACAGACGTTGTCCTGCCTTTAAAAAATAAAAATCTAGAACCCGATTCCAGTGTCGTCTACCGGGACCAAATGTTAATCTAAACTATTCTCAAATCCACTTAAACAAACAAAACATTTCATCAAAATCAGGCCCAGCGTTTAGGAGGAGTATCGCGGCGCCACCTACTGGGTCCAATCCTTTATTTAAACCATTCCGGGATAAACTTCAACACATACAAGAACAAAAAGAACACCTAAATTCTGGTACCCGATTGCAGCGCCATCTACCTGGTTCAAATTAAAATCTAAATCATCCCAGAAGAAAATTATAATACTAATATCGCTATTAAAAAATAGGGGTCTATCGTCGAGGGTTGAAAATTTAGGGTTGTATGTATTTTTTAATGCTGTATCATAAAAAAATTAATATAAAAAAATCATTTAAAAATTAATAGAAAATATTTAGGGGTGGACTACCCTTAACATTTAGGGGGATGAAAAATAGATGTTATCCGATTCTCCGACCTTCCCAATAAGCACACAAAATTTCATGAGAATTGGTTAAGCCGTTTCGGAGTAGTATGGGAACGAACATTGTGACACGAGATTATTGAGGAATTATGAGATACATAACCTTCCTTAAGACCCCAACTCAGACGTAATTTTTTATTTATTAAAATTCGGGTAAATAATAAACTGTATGTATACATATCGATTAGGGGTATTAGCTGGACTACATATAACTTACTTTTTTTACAAATGTAATAGTGCATTAATTAATTTAATCAAATATTATAAATACAAACAAGTTTTTATTCATATAATAATATTGATTTAAATACTTTTTATTATAAGAAGGCTAAGCTGTGAATCAGGTTAATTACTTAAACATTGTATATGTAGTTGTAATCTAACACATTGCGGCATTAGAGGGGGGGGCATAATACTCGTAAGTGATTATGACAAAATTTACTCTACGTTAATTTTCAATACCGGAGACACATGGGATACATTCTATCCCGAAATATATGGTACTTTCTGCGGGATACGAACTGGAAGTTAAAGTAAACGAAACTGCATGGAAGGCTTGATTATAAATAATTATATTGGGTATGTGATAATTTTGCAATAAATACTAAAACAAGTGAGCGTTAAAATACCTTGCATCATATTTAAAAATAATTTTAATTACTCTCTAAAAAGTAATTAATAAGCTATTTAACTCGTTAAAATTATGAAGCCATAACTAACTGACTGATTCCTAAACATAGGCTTTAAAGTTTTGTAAGAATATTGCTGTTACCAGCGGCTTCACACGTGTAGATTAGAAATAGTTCGATATATAATTCGATTATTTAAAAAAGTTAGAAGCCCCCTTTTGACCACCTCAGGGGTAGAATTTCCAAAAACCGCCGATATACGTGTACATTTTTTTCTAACCAGAAATAGATACATAAGCACAGTAGATACACAATATGCTGTGCTTGTTACATTGAAAATAGCGGGGAAAAATTGTTCTCCACGTTTGTCTAAGACGCACTGTTGGGTTTCGCACATCGGTAATTTCGACGTGTGGCTTTTATCACTTCAACTACAAGTTTTAATCATATTAAATGCACTTAAATGTAAATTTAAAAACTGTATTAGTGTTACATACTCCATGATCAGGAATTGAATCCACGTCATAATAATGAGAGGTTATAAACCATGCAACTATATGCTTTCTTGGATATGTGCTAAGTAGTTTTTATTAATCGTTGAATTTTAGAAACCGAAGACGAACATAGATAATTCTATCCCGTAAAATTCAGAACCGTGCGAAACTGCGAGGAAAGCCCTAATAATTATAATGGCTAATTTAAATTCTGAACAAATAACGTTTCATAAATATTGTTTTGAACTATTACAGGTAATATTGAAATGGATGTGGATACAGCAAATGGAACTTATTGGGATGCAATAGCGGCAGGTGCAGAATCACACAGGAATCCAGATAAACCGGGGCACAAACCACCTGAGAAAAACACAAAAAAAGAAAATCGTTCTTCGCATCACCATGGTACATTACTATTGCTTTTATTATTTATCAAAGTGATTGAAACTTAGACCAGATTTTAAAGGATTTTTGTTGAGTTTTTATTCTGGGTATTTAGATTCAAATTTTATTAAATGTGGGTTTAAATAGCTTTTGTGATATTATGATAACTGTTATTTATTGTTATGCACAAGCACTTGTATACACTGTGTTCGTCAATGAATCTTCTGTGATAGAAATATTTAATTTTTCATATGCTTTACAATCGATACTTACAGAAACTAAACCAACAGAAATGGATTTCTACGATGCCGAGAATAGTAAGGATGATTTGCCGTCTGTGCTTGATGTAGTAACAGAAACAAGATTAAATAAGAAACTACCTGTGCCACCAGTTTTTCCTACTCACATCACTCCTGAAGTTCAGTATGGTAATGAAAAAGCTGATACGGATAAATTAAGAACACCAAAGAAAATAGCTGACACAGAATCACTTCCCGAGGATTCCACATTAAAACCGCATATAACTCAAAAACCAGAAAAACCGCTTGAAATCTATTTCAATAACGGTAATGTAGAAACTATGACTAGTACGGAAAATGTTAATGATTTTATAAAGATTGTTGAAGAGAAACACGCAACAAATAACAATATAGAGCTAACATCAAAGATTCAACCATCTGTACACAAAGGCTACACCCTTCCCACGCATGTTAATAGAGGAAATCTATACAACGCTAAAGAGATATATGGCCCCGATGTGGATATTCCACCTGAGTTGCAAGAATATTATGCCCGACGACCTTCAGGTATTGATGTCAACTTTACATCCGGCCATTCCAAATTATTCGGTATTTCGATAGAAGATGCTGAGAAAATGCAATCTACAACTCAAAGCTCATTGTATAACACTAGAGTATCACCAACACTTCCTACATGGCGCGACGGGGATGACTCTACAACTAAAAAGTATCCCACTAATGTTAATTCTGAAGGTAAGACAAAATTATTTTTTATAAATGAAGGGTGCATGTTGTACATTCTGGTACGTACAATTAGCTTTCAATATCATTCACATTGACACTACCACCTCACAGACAATTTTTAGCTTATGTAGTAAATATACACACAATATTTTATAATTGTGGGAATCAGTCAAACTGACGTTTATTAATTATCTTAATAAAGAATTTGACTTATGCCTTTTTCAGTTCCACAATGCCGTTCAACTCGTCTAGCGTTGTGTCGTGGCGTTTTGCCATACGATTTGGCAGGATCACCAGCTATAATTAAAGGGGTGGAAATAACTACACTCCTTTCTCAGATTGAATACCTTGTGGCAACAAACTGCAGTGATCGCGTCAGACATTTTGCTTGCGCACTGCTTGAGCCGGAATGCAATCCACCGCCGTATCCGCCAAAGATTCCTTGTTACAATCTTTGTAAAGGTATATCTATTTTATAAGAATACAAGCCTTACCTACTCACGATTATTTGATTGATTAAATGTAACACCAAAAATCAGTAGACATACACATACACATCGTATATATTCCCTAGCTAAGCAAATTAGGCTTAAAAAGAAAATACTATTCAACGGATAACTCAGGGACCAAATCCTGAGAGCTCGTTTAGGAAATTTTCCCTGGCGGGAACCGAACACGCGGAAAATACTTTATTCAAAACCCACTGCTCGGGGACAGACAGTGAGGTAGTGCAAGAGTTACTTGCGGTAAATGCAACGACAGCACATTAAAACTTTCCTCTATCTTGATAGACCGTAGAACATCTTCGTCGTGATTTTGGCAGGTGAGGGCCGGGCGTCAGGTCTGCGCAATTATTGCCCTAGGATCGCTTCCAAAGTCGTAAAAATTGTGCCAAAATTTAACTTTTCAACTATGTGCTAAGCAGAAAATTCTAAAAAAGACTACTTGGTGTGCAAACGGCCAAAGCGGCGGTGACCACTTTCCATCAAGTGGGGATTATTGCTAGCTTTTGGGAATTAAAAAATTGACGATAGATTTGGAGAATAATTTTAGCTATTTAAAAAAACGCGCCTTGTAATTTATGGGATGATGTAGTTTTTTCTATTAAATAAATGCTTATTTACAGATTTTGCAGCAAGGTTGATAATACGGAACCGTTCAATCTGCGTAGTCTGACACGCACTTCGCTAATTTTTTAAGCATTTATTTATTTATATATTACATTTAATTTTACAGCCGTCTTGGATAGTTGCGATGGATTGATTCCGCGTGAACTGACACTTGCGTTCAAGTGCAACCAATATTCGAGGACCAACTGTGTGGCTCCTAAAAGTCCATGCTATCCTCGTGAGAAAGCTTGCGGCGATGGATTGTGTATTCCGAGGGATTGGATCTGTGATGGCACGCAAGACTGCCCAGGTGGAGAAGACGAGGCTTCTTGTCTACAATGTGACAAACATGAATACCGGTATGTATTTAGAAAATAAGCTCATTTACATCTCACTCTTCGTGTTGAGGTTTCCTAGTTAGGACAACAGATTGTATGTATGGTCACACTTATCAAAGATGTATTAGCGGGTTTTGTTCATAGGTAATCTCGATGCAGTTTTCTCTGATATATTACTTTTATATCAAATAAAGTTTATGGTAATTATAATAATATGCATAGGTACTTGTGCCACCAATCGAAACCAAGACTGTGGAATGATAAACGAATTTCTTATTTATTGAGTGACCACGAATTTCAAAATAAATATTTAATCCAAACTTTGCTTTCTGCAAATATACAAATCATTATGATCGTCAGCGACGAATCCTGGCCTAATAGTATGTACGTTACCATTCATAAATCGTGCCGGGGAATGTACATTATTATTACAATCATCACGTCTTGTTGATGCTGAAAGAAGATATCGTGAGAAAACTGCACATCGAGATTACCAATGTCTGAAACCCCTACAAAATCCATAAGTTGTGGCAAGACAAGCTCAGCTGTAGGAAGTTCTTTAATCTTCTATATAAATCAAAATGAATCGTAGAAATGTATGTATGCGCATAGCTTGAGAACGAATTTACGGATTTTGATGAAATTTCTTGTGTGTGTTTGAGTGGGTCCCCAGATGGTTTGTTTAGGGCAGGACAACGTCTGCCGAGACCGCTAGTTTAACGTTTTATCCTAGACTGAATTTTCCGTGTAGTAATTCTTACTACAAGGAAACTTCTTTTACTTCTTCTTAAAGTAATTGAATAAGAAGTTAAAAGTCAATCAAAAGATCAGATACTTATTAGTTTAGTGTCTAATTTATTATAAGACCCCTTTAACACTTTTCATAGCAATCATTCATCGATCGATACGTATTTCCATTTAATACATAATTATTATGCTCTAAAACCATAAACAATATAATAAAACATTATGAATAAGATTAATTTACATAATATGATACATAAGATTATATTCTGACATAACTAAATCATGTTAAATAGCGCCAAAAATTTAATTTCATTTGAAAGTACAAGGACTGCGTTTTAATGAAATTGTGGACCGGATGTTATTGTCGTTTAAAAAGAACTCATTAGCTAACGATCGAAATTAAGCAGGTTAATAAAATTACTAAAACTTCGTGATTTCACTTTTATTCTGGGTTTTATTAGTGTCAATGTGTTTAGACTAATTTCATTAATGCGAAAAATCGTTGCAAAACAAGCGGCTCATCCGTTGTATATGTAAGGTCAAAGGATGTATTGCAGAAGAACGTTATGAATTTAGAAGCTATTACTATATTATACAACGTGCATGATATCACAACGAGGAATCATTATTTCTTCACGACTATTACTTGAATTAATTGCATTAATTGAAGATTTTTAAGGATCTTGATTCCCTGCACTATTTAACAAGTCTTTTTGAATTTTTATGGTTTTTTTTCACCCAATTTCACTCCCTCTGCCTGCTATATTGTTGGACCTTTTTGTTCCTTTGTTTTCTCGGCTATTACTTAAATCCATGTGTATGTAAGTAGTACACCATAATGTTTCATTTGCAGGTTTTTAAGCACCTAGACTCCCTGCGCTATTTAACTTATAAACTTTTTGAAATTCTATTGTGTTTTTAACCCAACTTCACTCCATGTAGTATAAGCTTTATTTATTCTACACTCCCTCCGACTGTTACATTGTTGGACATTTTTGTTTCTTTTTTTATTTAATATTTTTACTATTACAAATATTTATATTTATTTCAATTCATTTTAATTCCTGTTATGTCTTTTAAAAAATAACTAGATTTGCTTAGATTAAAAAGAAAAGTAATAAATATACAGTTACTTAATATTCTGAACAATATATGTATACATTATCTTCAGCATAATAATAATTAATTTGCTTTATTCCTTCTCGTGTTATCTGGAAGAAAACATTCTTTAGCGATAAAACCTGCTGATGTGCATTTAATAGTATTACCCTGTAAGTTCTCTATAAAGATGTGAATGTGTAATAAAAAAACCAATCTATCTACTTTTTACAGCCTCAATGTAATTACATAACTTTCAAAAAATTAAAACCATTACATAGCTAACGTATCATAACCTCATATCGTATGTCTACTGCATGCATTCATAATTAAAATTCCCACTTAAAATGTTGTTGGACCTCAATACCTTTGGCGAAAAAATATACATCTACATATAAGGCCTAACAAATAAATTATAATTTCCAGGTGCCGGTCAGGTGGATGCATTCTCAAGCGGTGGCTTTGTGATGGATATGCAGATTGTCCTGAGGGCGAAGATGAGGATGACGAAAGCTGTGCTGTAAAAGGTCGTAGCCTGACCGGGGTCCAGGTTGCTGAGCTTGGAGAGGAATCTGCAGGGTCCGCCCCAGCTCCTGTTGTCAGACGACCAAGTCGTCTGCCAACTCAATCTCGACAGGGTCAGCCTTTTGGAGGTATAAGTTACGTTTCAATAATCTTAAAAGTGAGGTCATAAACATCTTTTGGAATGATTTTTTAATCCTTTTTAATAACTATGAAATTAACTTTTTTTGTATTCAACTTTTATATTGGTCTTTATTACCTATAGTCTTGTTTCATGTCCAACATTTAACATTTAACAAAATTACACTAACGATAATAATTCTATTTATCGTCATACTCCTAAAAGTTACTTTAAGTTTGTTATATTAAAATTCTTTTTAAAGGTGAAAACGATAGTAGTAAGGAGTTACTAATGACCAGTGACAGCGGAAATCCCTATAAAAGAAACTTCACAAGACGACCTTCACCATCTCGACTAGTGCCGTACTCTCGCCAAGTCCCAGAACCACCAAATAGCAAAGAATTCACAGCTGCTAAGGACGAGTTGATAAGAAAATTCCCGCCATCGAGTGAAAATACGACACTTTCTAATCAAGGTGATTCAAAAGAAGAAGTGAATATTGAAGATATGGGTTTCTTTGATGATTTGAAAAAGACTCCAAGGGAAATGCTAACAAAAAGTATACCAATAAAAACTCCGAATCTAACAAAAGTAAATTTAGAGAATACAAACGCAACGCAATCAACAACGCGACTTGATAAATCCATCAACAAATTAGAAAAAGTCATCGATGGAGCTGCAATGTTAAAGGTAATCAAATTATGTAGAATCATCCTCCATTGTTATGATAGCAGCTGCGGTACAGAGATCAAATAACATCCTTTATCTTATTCTACTTTAGGATATGTTCCAAACTTCATAGAAATGTATTTATTAAAAAAAATCAGAACATGAATCTAGGACAGTAGTTACAAATTAATCCCACTTATTTTTTTTCTTATGCATTACAGGAAGCTGTTGCCGAAAACGCTTCGAATAATAAGGACGAAGAATACGACTCGCCCGAAGCGAACATTACTTCAACCAAAAAGCATAGAGATCAGGAAATTTCAATCAGTGCTCATGTGTCACCGTGTCCCAGTGGAGAACTACGATGTGTAGATGGAAGGTGCATTACTCTTGCACAGCTTTGTGATGGAACTATAGATTGCAGCGACCATGCAGACGAGGACAATTGTTACACGTGATCGGCGGAGGAAGGTCGCTTCTGTATTTAATAAAAGGACGTGTAGGTCATAAGATATAAAAGACAGTTGAAATAAGTTTTACTTTCATTCTAGATTTAGAATAAAGGAGAACGCGTCTGTATCAGCGATCTGGATATTAAAAGATTTATAATTAAAGGTACTTATAGAAGTAGAGAAATATAAAATTGTTAATGTAGTACACATTACTATTGATGAAAATAATAAAATAATCCAGTCAGTATGAATTCCCAGTTTATTAAGTACTCCTAGTAGTTTCTAAATTTTGACACATATTTTCTGAGTCAAGTTAAGAAATCTTATGGTTAGAAATTTAAATCAGTTTCAAGAGTACGGTGCTTTATTAATAACAATGCAATCTGTTTACAAATTAGGTTTCGTAGAATAATTAAAAATTGTTAGTAGTATCTCTTAGATATGTTTAATGTGATTATAATAAGCTAGGATAGGTATGTTTCGAAAATATGAATCTCATTACTGTTTACATTTTAAATAAAGAATTTGAACAACAACATAGCTCGTACGTCTTTGTATTTTTTTAAACATTTGCAGTTTAGCATTGTGACTGCTTTTGCTTATAAGACAAACAAAGTTTAGCATTGAGCCACTACTAGTAATTTAGCGTGTGTCAAAGCAATGCACTTTCATAAAATGTTGATTCCGTCCATGTTGTGCCTGTCTAAATTTGTAAAGAATAGAATTATGAATCACTAGAAATATGGATTGTTATTTCTATATTCGTTATAATAAATACTACTCGTATTTATAGATAATGTATTGTCATCGTTGAGATAGTGTGTTATCAGATTCATGATTAAAATAGTTTATTAAGAAACACTTAAATGATTTATGCATCACTTGGAAGAGCAGTGCGAACATAGTGCGTATTTTGTAATGTTTTACACAATGACATATGCGCCGTATGACCTAACCTTTACTTAAGATTGTATTGTCATTATATGTATGTCTTTCAAGACCACGGGCCATAAAAATGGCCCGGACTTTTGGAGGGCTTGCGTGGGGCCATGGGGAGGCTAACACGTAGAGGCCCCTTGACAAATTTAATGTAAATATGTGGCGTGACACTGACCGGCGATTATACCTGTCTACACCATATAATAATGCACCCAAGGACAAGCCCCGGCCAGTGTAGAACTATTGTGGGGAATCAAGACAAAAAGTACCGGGCTATTGGGGTGAACTATTAGTGGTACTAGCGGTCTGGGAATATGGAGACTATGGCGTCTGCCCGTCGCAATGTTCGGGGAACATGGAAAAATGGGCAGACGGTGACTCGCCACTCCCTGCATGGGCCCCAAAAAATGCCATAAAAGGCAGGGGCAACATGGGTATGAGTGGCTAAGGGGTGTAGAGAGGTGGGCTGCAGGTTCACCGAAGCTACTTCCGACATTAGGCCATTTATCACTTCCACCCCTGGAGCTTGAGTCTTAGCTCTAGCGATCTCCACTCCGTGCCGGCTGGCTAAGGCAAGCACGGAGGCGGGGGCCTTGTCTTGGCCCCCGGAGTCAGGTACGAGGTGTCGCCACTCACCTAAGGCTTCGCCACAAAGCCCCCCTGCGGGAGTATTGTCATTATTATTAGTATGTCAGAATTATGTTTTATTAATATCTTTGTAAGAACTTTGTTAACAGTAGTTTACTATGTGCCGGGCTTATTTTAATTGATATAGTGTAATACTTTATTTTGTGTAAAAAAAAGGTCAATGACTACCTATCTGTAGCTGAACCCGCTGAAAAAGTATTGCATGTTTTGTAACATTATCATGGAAGAAACTGTCTTGCATGATATTATTATGTTTTAGTGTGTAACAAATGGATTTATAAAATTTTGCCCCTTGTTTATATTACATTGCATTTGCTCATGTTTTTCTGGTTTCCAGGTCACAAAACATAAATTCGCCCGAAATAAACTATAAAATTTGGCCTTTTTAGATCTACTATATAATAATTTAGTTAGCACTCGCTTCAATTGTATATTCGCTAGATAATTGTTTAATTAAAAATAAATGCATTTGTAAATAGGTTTAATAGTGGACTTTTGTAGCGATAGGTATTTATGTAAGGGTGAATGTTTTATGATTTATGCAAAATTGATTTAATTTATAGAAACATAAGGACAAAACTAGAATTGCTAGGGTTCAGTTTTACCGGAATTTACATATTTATTAGAAATTGTAAAATTCACACAATTCACAATACATATTAATTATGGGGCCTGACATAATTAATATGTATGAAATTCACATTGAAGATGGTAGACTATCTTCTGTTAAGAACAAAATAATTTTATTTTAAAAAAATCTGCGCGTTCAGTTTCATTTAATTTTAATAAGTAGTTTTAAATTTTCATATTAAAAAATAAAAACTAAGAGGGATAGATATTAGGAATGATAATCGCCCAGTCAAAAAACCAATTAAATAAATCTCCTAAACCTTATATTTTCTTATATCGTATTGAAAATTGAAAACACAATTCAATTTTTCTTTAAATAGTAGTAGTAGTAGTTCGCCACAATGGCAGGCAAAACAACTTAGTCCATACACCCTCGTCTGTTGTATTAAGTTTTCGGTATGGCCCAGCCAAATTGCAGGTCTTCGACTGACGCCATTCGACGCAGTTCTTGTGACAACTCTAAAGGGTACATTTTACTACACAGTTCACAATTCTCACCACAGAAACACACAATTACTACTCAATAACTGTCAATATCCTACAAATACTTATTGTTCATTTTAAAGAAATATTTATACATTTTTATACTGTTAACAAGCGCTTATTATACGTTTGATGTTTGCACGTCTATCAAGTTACATATTTCTTGACAGTAAGGCCCACATGAAACAAATGACATTATTGTCGTACTTTACTGTTGTGAGTGACGTAATAGTGATGTTCTGTGAGTGAGTCATGTAACGCACAGACTATTTAAAGATACGTCACTAAATTGAACGTAATCGATTTGATAATAAAAATGTTACACTTTAAAGAAAAATAAATCCTAGTGCCGTTTAATTTTGCTTATTTAATATATCGACGTTTATATTACAACAGCGCGAATATCCATTTTCCTAAAAAAATAAGATTTTACATTTTTTAATAAATGTTGATTAGATAAAGAACTACTTTTCATTTAAATTGTTTGTAGTATAAAGTTAAGAAAATGCATATTGTGCGCGGTGTTATAATATAAACGACGATGTTAAATATTCATTGAAACGTACATTTATTACGGGTACATTTATTACACGATATAGTATTTTTCGCAAAAATATATACATAAGTTAAATTGATTAAAACTTATTTATAAATGAAGTCGATTTTGTAACAAATCGAGTCGGAAACGTATTAGGATATTACTAATTGATCCGTCATCGAGCTGTCAAAAATAAATAAATGCTTGGAAAGGGTATAGATAATAAAACTGCACAGCACATCCTTCAATTCTGGCCGAATTATAATTTTTTGTCTGATTTGAAAACATATTGAAAATAGTAATACGGCAAAAAGCGAGAGAAGAACGATTGATGGCAACTTCAAGTAATTAGGAAGTTTTCAGAATTCTTTTTTTGCTAGGTGATTGTCATTCCTAATTATATGATTTCAAGGGAAGTTTGTATTATCCATATAGTATCAAAACGATAATAAAATTAACAGCCCATAAATATCTCACAGCTGTACTGAAGCCTCCCGTTAGGGATAACGAACAGTATAGCCACCACGCGATTCTATTGAACAACTCTTAGTGACGGCACGCCTGTTGTGATACCACGCCTTCACAGAATATCAGCGTTAGACTTAGTTAATCGCGTTTCGTACGACGAGTGAGAGTTCTCCCTCCTAAGCCTCCTATTCTATCCCTCCACCTCATTCCTGTCGGGTCTGTCTGTCCCATTCCCTGTATCCTGAGGCACAATTCTGCTATTTCAATATCTTGGCGATGCGAAGGTATTCAAAGTAAGATTCAACTGCGATAGTGTAAAAAATTCGTATTCTACTAAATCGACAATATTTTCTCAATATAGCCGTGAAATGTAATGTTAGCTGAAATGAATATTAAAAAACCACCGGTCACGCCATTGATATTTACAGATTATCAAAATCAAGCAAATCTATCATTGAGACGATAGTATTTGGCGATTTTGGCGAGATAGCAGAATTTGGCTCCTGGTGTTGCAAATGTCTAAAGGCGACAGTAACCAGTTACCATTAGATAGGGCTGGTTGCCAGCTTCGCAGTCAAAAATAAGTTTGTTTAAAGTGGACTGGCGAAATTGACACATCAGTTATCTCCATGTGCAGGTTTCATCACGAGTTTTTCTTTCACCGTTAAGCACGTGGTAATTGTAACAATTTGCAAAATGAGCGTCAGAACTCCCAAGTGGCACGCACTTCCCGGTCCAGAAGGCTTACTCTCAAACGTTTTTCGTCGGTCGTTTTCATTTTAGAACTTTATTGCTTGTTTTTTTATATGTAAGTACATTTTCCATTGTATGTTCCATTTACTTCTGTGTTATACAAACTATATTTTCTAAACAAATCTTTGTTCTTTCTTGCTTCTATCTAAAATTTCATCAACTCTTTCGGGTTGAATGAAAATAAACGACCGAGAGTGGCCTCAGCATTCGAAATCGCACCCATTCCTAGTTTGGGTCGCGAGTGCGCTAACCACTAAGCTACCACGATTTATCGAAAATATACGTAAATAAAGAAAATTAGTTGATATAAAAAATTAATTGATTTTAAATGCGACAGACATCAAATCTATGAAAGCAAGAATTATTTATGTATGTACCTTATATAATAATTTGTAAATGATAAAATGAATCTCTACAATTGTTTAATTTTAGCGTATTTCCAAAGTAATGTCATAATATCATGTTTAATATTACTTTTGAGTTTAAGATGTTTTATGTAAAATGCTAATGTATATAGGAATAATATTTCATACAATTTTATAAATTTTATTTTAGACATAGATTTGTAAACTAACCGACTTGAACAAACTTTATAAATAAGAAAATTTGTTTCAAATGCAAATCCCTTACAATGGGGATTGTTCACTTTTTTTCAATCTGGCTATTTGAAAAACCATTTCGAGGAATAGTGTCCCTAATCATTTCTGTCTAGTTAAAATTCCAAAAAACATACGATCTTCTTGTATTTTGTAAGAAATGCGTTTGACCTTTATTTGACCTTACTAAATCCAATCAGGTGGGCCGCCTGCCTGTTTGCCTGCTTCAGGTGTAAAAAAAAATCTAACTGTACATTATTTGATTTAAGCTATGTAACAAGGATTTTCCCTAAAGACCACTCTAAAAAATTTAACGATAACTATAGAAAATAATAATTGTTTGAATACGAAAAATTATAAGCCTAGCGACAAAATACACTAAATTGATCACCATACGTAATGAGTAATGACAGTGATAGTTAAATAAGTAGCACAGATTACTATGAGTAGATATAGATAAAACTTGCTTTGATTATTTTTGTTTTCTAGGCAAAGAAATCAATGTAAACTTGTCCCTTATGACGTCATCGGAGAAATAACTTTAAAATCGAATTATAAAAAAACTAACGCTTAAAATACAAAAATATTCAAATTAGTATCTTAAAATACCGTATTTTACGTAATAAAAATATAAAATCAGAGGGTAATTTTTTGTGAACAATCCCCATTATAATCTAGGTTGAACCATAATCAGACGGAGAAGTGACTGAAAAACATAAATTATCTATTACTTACACAATCAAGAGGATATGAAGCACTCAGTCTATTCGCTGTCTAATTGGACAAAGTTTCGCCTCTTTGCTTAATATTCTTGCTAATGTCCCTGCTCCATCTGGTATAATGTTATATATAGTTATGGAGTGGCCAAATTCATCTTGTTTACAGCCTTAAAAATAACACCGTTAATTATTAGCTACATTAGTGTATAATGCAGGAAAGGTAATAAACTGCGTTTTATGACAGGCAGGTGTGCCTTTACCTTTGCCGGCATGTAACAATATTATACATACGTTATCTGTCAATGTTTAAAATCATTAGCAATTAATAACAATATCACATCACATTAAAAATATATGTACATCTGATTGAAGTTTTGAAACTGTAGTGTGTGTAGCTGGTTCGTGCTTTAGAATATTGTTTTAGGTCTCTAGGAAGCGAAATGGTGAATTTTCTTTGTGAGAAATAAAACGACGCCATTAAGTGTGGAAGAGGATTTTATTTTACTTTTTTTTTTGCATGACATTGTGACATAAGGCAACAGATACATTTACAACAGATTTTTTGGGAATTTAAAGGCGGCGCCATATATTCGCGTCGGTGACAGTGTGTATACAGTTTTAATATAGGAGGAAGGGTAAAATGTACGAAATACCAAACCCAACGAGCGTTGTAATGACACTGATTTTATTGCTGAAAATTTAGTAATATACTAGCTGCGCCCCGCGGTCTCTCCCGCGTGGTGATTGAAAATCGTCATAATTCCAAAATAAAAGAATTTTTCTAAAATAAAAGTAGCTTAAGTTACTCCTTATTACATCAGCTACCTGCCAATAAAAGTCCCGTCAAAATCGGTCCAGCCATTTCAGAGATTAGCCGGAACATACAGACAGACAGACAGACAGACAAAAATTTTAAAAAAATGATATTTTGGTGTATGTACCGTATATGTATAGTCATATGCATGTAGTAAAAAGCGGTTATTTCAATATTAAAAACAGACACTCCAATTTTATTTATATGTATAGATAAATGTGTTGTTAATCGTTAGGCCGCAGTTGTTTATTTGTAAAACGCTGACTATTGTACACGGTCACCAACACTAACGTTCACTAGATGAAGCAGTAATGTAACAAACAGGTAAACTCTAGTAAAAAAAATTTCAATTTGCTTGGTTTTAAAAACATATATGTGAACTTCTATATAATAGATATAATTGTATTAGAAATTAGAGCTTTTGGTTATAACAAATAATTATGTTGTAGCAATTATTACGTTTTGATTTGTCGTTTTGTTTGATTTATCGCACATTTTAGTGATTCAAGTAATTATTGAAATGTCCTCATGCAACTGTTCTGTATTAATTTGAAATATGTATGGAAACCATTTTTGTATACTTTTTATACATTAATAAATATTATGCCATGTTACATATACATTAGTATTTATTTAAACAATTCATATCCATTATTCCGAAGAACTGTAAAGCCCACTGAAAAGTAAGAAGGTCTGGCCAGATTCGTGTCGTTCCGTAGTTCGAACTCCAGCGTTTTTGCCATTTAGCTGAGCACAAATCTGTAACAGTTTGTATCCGAAAATATCCTATATAAGTATCAAAAAATCCTCTACAGGCGGGGATCAGCTATAGATAAAATATTAGCCATATGATATACATACATAATAACAAAAAAAAACAAAGGTGATGAACAAGTTATTTTAAATTTTGAATGACAACTTAAAATGTTATTAGTTCGCTAATGTATGCATAAATTTATGGTTAAGTAGATTTTACCCCGCGGCTGCGCCGCGAGTCAAACTCTAGACTCTAGTGCGCACTTCTTGTTTAAAGAGCAGGCATTAATACAGGGTAAATTGTATTATATTTTTATGTCGGTGCTATTTACCCTAGGAAGATTGACTTCATTTTATATCACAAACTATCCCATCTCTCGGGATGAAAATTATCTATATCCATTTTCGGATTCAGACAGACAGATCGAGTTATTATCGCATTTTTTTATAGATTATAAAGAAAGAAAGAAAAATATTTATTTCAAATTGTGACTCACACATTACATACTCATAAAGGAAATGACAATAAAAGAAAGCCGCAATAGATGAAATGAGGTTGGCACTCAGTGTTTCGCTGTGCCGAAACATGTTCCGACACAGCACTGGTTTTCAGTGCCCACCTCCATACTCATATATCCCAAGACCCACTATGTAGATAACCTAGTACATTCAAAAACAATATATATAAGAATTATATTATAAGATAGCCTAACAAAACAACAAAATACTAAATTATAATAAAAAATACCTAGAACTAAATCAATAACATTTATATAAATTATTCTACAAACTGTAAACAACTATAAAATACAAATCACAAATTACATTAATTACTGCCCCCAGGTAAGTAAAATTATATGTATCATTTATATATATAATAAGATCAAATAAACTATAAAAGACATCGGAATTGAATTAACTTAAAAAAAAGTATACGTTCCTTATAATAACGATATTAAGAAATATTAAGAAAAATAAAAATCAATTCTTAGATATATCTAGGGTCTTCTTTCGGTAACTGTATTAAATATCTTTTATAGTGCAATTTGAAGGTAAAAATTAATTTCAGATCTCTAATTGGAGGAGGAATGTCGTTCCAGCATTGCGTAGCCGCATGTTTAAAACAACCTCTAAAAGCAGCCATTATGCCATTATAATTTTTTATATCTATAAACTTGAGAAATGATTGATCCCCCATACAATAATTTAATCCCCTATTTCAACCCGTTCTAGTTTTATTTATAAATCCCCGTCTACGACCAAAACTACAACAACTACCACAACTACCAACACTACCAAAACTACCGAAACTATCTAAACTACCACAGCTCTGAAAACTACCAACCAAAACTACCGAAACTACCAACCAAAACTACTACAACTAATAAAACTACCGCAACTACCAAAAACTGCCAACCAAAGCTACCAAAATGACCAAATTGACAAAATAAACAAAATGACGAAAATGGCAAACCACAAATAAAAAACCTAACATAATTTTCTGGGATAACCTTTACATAAATCTATCTCATCATCCGGGATGAAAAGTATCCCTTGTCCACTTTGGGTATAAAATATACATACATACTGAATTTCAGCTAAATCGGTCTTGTAGTTTTCCAGTGAAAGCGGAATAAACAGACAGACAGAGTTACTTTCGCATTTATAATATTAATAGGGACTTTTTGGATTTCAGTTTAATTTTTTGTTAGGTTTAGTATACTTTTATCATGTGGAAATCTTGTTATTTGCCACTTTTTACGTTTTCTTTTCTCGTATATGAGTTTTTGAATTTCATAAACCTACATCAAACTGGTTGATAGTCCATTTACTAGGCAATTTATATTTTTATTACATTATTGCTTAAGTATTCATAGTAAAAAATACACCATTATTTTTCAGAAACATACCTTTTAATATTTATTTACAACTTTGTTACAGGTTCGGCAAAATTCTATTTTTCCACTGTACCAGCTAATAAAATATATCAACAAATTATTAAAATTGCAAAAACAAAACATAAAATAATATGAATGGAGCAAATAGTAGTGGTCGGTGACCTCTGCATGGTCGTCAAGACATCTATTTCACCTAACTTTACGCTTAGTGATCTTCAATAGAAGCGGGTGACTCATTTATATTATGAATAGGTAACTATTTCGGAAAATGGCGTGGTTACTTAAAATATTTATGTTATTGTTGTAAATAAAATATAATTTTGGATTTTTAACTTTATTTCCTCTCTGAGTTGCGATAAGCACAGCTAAAGCACAAGGAAACTCAGTTGTACCTTGTATTATTGAATACTAGCTGTTCCGGCAGACGTCGTCCTGCCCGGAAAAGCTTCGATCGATATGCCGACAACAACGCCACCTACCGGGTCCAATTGTGAACCAACTCAGAAACCTTTGGCTCATGCACAACAACTTTGCTAAACATCATCACATGATAAAATGTATATTTTACGATTCTATAAAGGATATAGAGACAAACATTCATTTTTATCAAGATTATATAATCTTTAATCTATTTTAATATAGGTATAATTATAATATAATGTGAAATTGATCTTGTTTACATGTTTCTGTTTAGACCGCGCAATCTTTAAAATATTATTTATTATTACGGCTATATATACCTAATAAACAATCATCTTAATATATATGAATTACGTGTCACGTTGTTTGTTCGCGATGGACTTCTAAACTACTTAACCGATTTTAATCAAATTTGTACACCGTGTGCAGTTTGATCCAACTTGAAAGATAGGATAGCTTACATCTTAATGGACCCTGTAGATAGCGCTGCAATCGGGTTCTAAGTTTTATTTCTACAGGGCAGGACGTCTGCCGGGCCAGCTAGTAATATATATAATTTACTAATACTTTCTATAACGGCATAGTTTTTATTCTTGGAAATGAAATACTTTCCGTGGCATATGCATAGTTTACAGGGCTGAAGCCGTGTGGAAAGTTCTCGTATTTTCTTATTACATAACTTTTTCATATTCCGTTGAAATTGAAATCACTTTCACTAGTTCAACATATTGGAGGTAAAGAAGACAAAATCCAAAGCCTTCTACAAAAGAAATAATTTTATTAGAGACTAGCGTTCCCGGCAGACAGACGTTATCTTTTGCTTTGAAAACCCGGGACCCACTTAACACACACAAAAAAAATCGTTAAAATCGATCTCAGCGTTTAGGGGCAATTCAATTACAAAGAAATAAATTTAAAACTTTATAAATATTAATATAAAATATAGTTAGGTAAGTCTTCGATAATTCCAATCATCGATACGTTTTTCGTGAATCAACACAGACTTTAAAACATAATTCTGTTTTGGTCATTTCGCACTTGTTTTAGAGGCCGCCCACTGAGTGACGAAAGCTATATTTCCTCGTCCACTTAGGATTAGTAAGCAAAATTATCGTAAAAATTATTTAATTCTACATATTTTATTATTTCAATCTTAATATTTAATAATATTATAGAGGTAAAGTTTGTGAGTTTGTGACGTTGTAGGGAGTAATCTCTGGATCTACTAAACCTATTTTAAACATTATTTTACTGTTCTAAAGCTACGTTAACAGGGAGTGTCATAGGCTATATAGCATAACGCTATATACCAGGGGACCGGGAGAGAGCGCGGTTTAAACCGCGCCGGGCCGCTAGTAATAAAATAATAAGTGTTATCACACAAGCTCAATGTTTTATGAATCTGTGACTACTCTTGATAATGACAATACAATCTTGTATCATATACATACATCATGATCACCGAAATGGCTCGTGTGTGGTGGTCAACTTCATCACAAGGCAGATGGCTAATTAGAAAAACGAATCCTGGAATGACCGAATGGAATGACGACCTCGTCGTCGTAGTTTAGGACACCGATCCCAGTGGACTAATGGCTCCTTTATCTTACAGTTCATTCACTTGCCTTACCATCAGCTGAGTTTTGACATTACTTATATGGAGCTTATGTCAAATTTTAACTGATAGTAAGGCAAATTAACGGTCTGTAAGATACAGACACCAGCTATACAGAACTATGCAACTTTGCCGGCAGGGTTTGGATTAAGTCTACTGACGACTGCTTGTAAAGACTTGCGGTTGTAATTTCTGAATTCTGAATCCAATCCGCTTCTATTTAGAAGTTTCGCGAATAGTTAATAACAATATCTAGAATTCTAGAATAGGAAATAGATTTGCATTTTAACTTATATAATTATATGACCTTTAAAACAATGTTCCTCAGTGGGATTTAGTTTGAATAAAAAACATTTGATTATGAATAATAGTTTTTACAAGGAGCAAAAAGGCTGAAGTGTCGTCGACCGCAATTTAATCTGTGTGGTGGTAGAAAGCAAAGTGATTCATCCAAGGCCCGACAACGTGGCTGCCGGCACCGGAACACGGTCTCGATTGAATCACACTGTAATACTCATTTACAATAAGTGAACATGAAGCAATACTTACCATTTCCGCATTAAAAGGACAAATGTTAATTAAGAAGTTATTTATTAAAACCAATTTTTAATATTAGATTATCTTTTAGGGTTTCGTATCTATTTCGGCTAAAATGAAACCTTTTAATTTAAAAGCAATAGCTTTTGTAAACGTATACGTTGAATATGTATTTATTTCACAAAACGTTTCTTTTGTAAGTAAAACTGTTCAATACAGAAAAAATTCAAGTTGGTAAAACTAAAAATATACATCTTCAGATAAAAAAATAACTTAAAATCATAATGAAGTTCTTAAACTAAATGTCGCAAATTGTTCGTCATCATTACAGAACCCTTCTTTATTCCTGAAATGACGTATAAGCGGCTTCGCGAATTAAAAAAATAAAACAAACGTGTGCTTCTCGGTACGCCCGATAGAAGTGATAACTTAAACTAAAAGTTGAACTATTTAATATTGAAATTGTTTAACTTGAGAAAAGCTTAGGTTATTACTTAAATTTTATGTATATAGGGTTAGAGTGAGAGACCGCCTACCGCTGCCGTATCCGTGAAAGAGAGGGAAGCCAGTCAGACTGGCGCCGTAACGCGTTACGTAACGAAGCGGTTTACCCTACCATAAGAAGTTATCACTTCAAAAATATTACATTAAAATAAAGGACATAGCATGTATATCATTACATACATGCTTTATTTTACATGGAATGATCTGGGAGTCAGGCTACGAATGAAAGTAAATAAATACAAGAATCACAGGCATGTAAACAGTTCTCGGTCCTCCAGACTGGTTTTTCCACATTGAGATCTGAGCTGGATGCAATACTTTCTAAATAAGTTAGGTCGTAGTTTTAGCTGCGTACTTCATGTATTTTATTTAGTATTGACGCTTATTTTAAAAATAATTATTTATTGGTTCTGTAACATTTATATTTATTTACAATATTTTACAGTAATACTTTAGAGTAGCAACCAGTTTGACGGATCGTTATATCTAAACTAGCTGACCTGGAAAACTTCGTACCACCTCAGAATCAATAAATATAAAACCTGAATCATAATTGCAGAATGTTTCAACTGTAGTAAAAAATGTGGTCAAAACTTAACCGGGACGAACATCAAATGTTTGACAGGTAGGAATAGTTTCTAAGGGAAAGCGAAATTTTTGCTTTTACTATATTCCAACCATTTTTTCATATTTAATCACCTTTTAAACCTTCCATGGACTTCCACAAATAATTCAAAACCAAAATTTGCCAAATTACTCCAGCCGTTCTCGAGTTTTAGCGAGACTAACGAGCAGCAATTGATTTTTATATATTTTATATGTATAGACTTAGGTATAATAATACTGATGCTACACAGCTCACTTCTACCTTTCAATTTGGACGAATCAATCAAAGTTATTATTATTGTTACGAGCAACAGGACTCGAATTAAAATAAATACCGTTGGAATTACTATAGAGTTTATTAGAACTGTACAAACACGTAAAAACAAGTACAAAATGAAACTGGATGCAACCAGTTCACACTGCACGATGCAATGCAATTTAACACGCGCAAAGTCAATCACTATGTCGCTAATCGAAAGTACTACACGTTTTAATCGTATCGTAGTCGTCGATTGACTGCCCACCTCTCCGTTCGGGCATTGTTTTATACCAACTATACAGTACAAAAAAATCGACCGCATGGACTGGAGTTTCCGAGAAAAAGTAATTTGCACACCTGATTATCTATTCCTGCGAACGGCCAACAAAGTCGAAAACAATAACAATAGGCTATTGTCTAATTGCAAATTTTAAATACAAAGTAAACAAAAGAATTCTAAATGCGGAAGGGGCAATAAACGCGGTGTGCGGCATTTCTTTGTCGGTATGTAACATTAGGCATTAGGCATGCAGGTGGCCAATTTGTAACATTATTATATGTGTTATTATAAATTTATATTTCTGTATACATAAAATTGAATCATTTATTGATTCGTTTTATTTCTGCACCTTTTAACTAAAATTGACTCAACTTATTTGAACCGAGACATTCGGCAATAGTACAGACAGTACAGTAGAGACAATTATCTACGTTATCAGAGTTAAGATTGCAATAGAGTATTTTAGGAAAATATGTAGATACACTGATACCTACGAAAATGTCTAATCTCTTATGGCCGGTTCCTATATTTTTACTATTCATTCGCTTGCTTTACCTAAGTGGAAATTTTAATATTACTTGTATGGAACTCCTATCTACCCGATAGTAAGGTATATGATAACATATAAGAACGCCGTTTATGGAAAACATAAATTTTGGTTAACTTTTTTTGTTATATTGAATAAACACATACGCGAATGAGGTACGTTATCCATTATAGAGTTGATAATAATTAATTATGTACAAAAATAGCTTTTCTTCATATATTTATTTATCCAAATGTTCGGTTATCAACAAAAACAATTAGTCTAATCAGACTGGCAAAAAATATTGCTTTTATACCTCGATTACATTATACCCTCTTCCAGGGCAACAAGTAGGAAAGTGGCGAGAGAAATGGGCAGCATGAATATATAAACGAAATTATTTGATACAATTATAATTTGATATAAGATTTGATACGCTACGAGTTCCAAACCCCTCGACCTACCCGCGACTCCCCCGGAAATAGTGCGCAAATGCATTTCCTAGGCGTTATAAAAAAAATACTGCCTAAGAGATGCATGACCGGTCGGGCTCCGAAACAAGATTCACGACTTCTTCATGAAGTTTAAAATACCTAAAAAAATATTTTCCTCAAACGATCATGAACATGTCTCATGATACATTTTTTATTCGTTTAAATAGATACAAAGTTTAGCTACTCAAAAAACTGCATGGAAAAAGTACCTACCTTATCTAAATGTTTTGAAGACTACCTACAACCATTTTAGTTTTTTGCTAAGATTAACCTCTACACCTTACAATGATTCAAAAGGCCTTTAGTCGACCTTCAGTCTACGAGGTTCGTTAAAAAAAACCGCTACTAGCGGCAATATATCGATGGTCAGACAGGTTCCGCCCGCACCTTCACAACGATGTATCTTTTTAAATTATGCATTCAAGCCCGTTATGTTAATAACAGCTTCCTTGGCGTGGCTAACTAGTTTTAGCAGTATTTTAGGGTTCCGATACATAATGGTGGAAACCTTATGTGCTTACTCTGTGTCCAGGGCCATCAATTGATTATCATCTTAATCAGTCTGCTACAATTCCTACGATAAGTTTAATTTAAAAAATTGTATGTTTCATTTCTCTGCTTCTATGGTTCTATTGTTAAGCGGGTTAAGTCTTAGCCAGCCTGAAACGTAGAGGCTCCGGGTTCATTCCTGGAACGGTAAATTTCGGAAACTAACTTTTGTTATTTACTATGGTCTGGGTGTCTGGGCCCAGAGTGGCTCGTTGTATATTACCCATAACACAAGCGTAACTTGCTTAACTTGGCGATATACAATGTGTGTGTGTTGCCTGATGATTATTTTATTACCATAGTAACGGATGGTTCCTTTACAAAATTTATCAAATAAGGAATCGAATCCAGATCCTCTACGTTCCTATGAGTTAAGTCGGCAAAGGCTTAGCCAACTCAACCAGGGACTATTTGGTAACCAAGCGCGGTACGAGTAAATGCCATACAGCCTTATGACGGCGCAATCGGCAAGTGTTGTGACAGTTCTACAGAGAGACTGTACACGCGTAAGTCCGACTCAAACATTGCCACCTGTTTGTATTCGGCCACACTTATTAAAACGTGTTTTTTTTCGTTTATTTCCGTTACAGAGGCCATACTCTCAACACTCAAAACCTTTCGTAGTTCATTTTAGTCCAATGAGCCCGAAAGAATTAATGAAATTTTAAATAGAAGAATGAAAGAACGAATTCTTTAAAACTACAATAATAATTATATAACATAAACACAAATGGAACATAAGTATGAATAACATGCTTAAATATATAAAAAACAAGCTAAAAACGGTTCTATTAATAAAATGTATTAAAAACGAATGCTGACAATCGTTGGAGAGTCAGCCCTTAGTTGCTACTCAAAATACATTGAAATTATTCTGATTATCTTAGCTTTGATTTTTACGTGATACCAGATTTGGAGCATAGATTTACTAAAACTTAGGTGATAAAACACAGCGCTACCAAAGACCTGGGAAATAAAACGAAAATATACATGACGAGGACCTACATTATTAGATTAGATCAGTCACGAGACATTTTTCATTTTCTCGCTTTTTACATTAGAAGCATTGAAAATGATGATAAACATCAAAATGGTATCTTATAACTTATTGAAATTCATAAGATTACTAGCGCTTCCAAATCAATTTTAGTTACTGTTGAAGGAGAAGTAGAGTCGCAACAATTTTCACAGCAACACGTTTTCTATACTTTATATGTTTTCTGAGGTTATATAATCAAAGATTGTACTGTAATTATTTATGTTTAAACGTCCGTGGTCCTTTTTTAATGTGTAGGTATATTGAAGTAATAATAATATAATTTAATTGATATTTGAATATTTTCGATGTAAAATCGCGGTAGTTTTACAATTGTATAATATACATTTTCCTCTTGATCATATTTGGGTTTATTATTCATAAGAGGTAATATTGTTTTGTAATTTAGAGTAACATGTAATATAGAGTTCCTGGCATTTTTATGTGTAAGCATTTTTTCTTATTTTACACTAAAAATGATTTTACGCTCCGTTTTTCATAGAAGTACAGCGAATTCTTTATATCTAGTTGTGAATAAAATTGTCCCTAAACTTAGAAGTTCTTAAATTATAACGATAAATAACGCATGACGGCATGGCCTGTCGACAATTAATGTTAATTATGATCAATTAAAACAATATCATACGCATATAACAACAGCCGTGTACACAACAAATACATCAATCTGTACTTCTAATGCAAAACAATCAACAATAGTAACTAATAACTACTATGATAAATAAGTATTGTACTGAAGATAAATGGAGGTGAGAAAATACCCAAGTCCGTTCGCGTCGCTTCAAATAGGTATCCTTGGCTATATTTACTTAATATATGAGTCATCTGAAGCGTAATTTGCGAAGCCTTATAATAGAGTTGCCTATTCTCGAATGTTGAATAACAAATAATGAGCCCATTAGTAATATATAGAATTCCACAAACTAGACCTAGACTAAACCTACCTGCTAATAGAATAACTTCCTACCCAAAAATAAGATTTTATTAAACCATTTTCATTACCATCCCGATTTCTTTGCATAGTACTTCTCCTTTTATAACTCTGGATATGGATAGATTTTCATCAAAATTAGAATAATGTATAGATAGATAGATAGATAACACTTTATTGCACACCAAAATATACAATTACAAAAACAGACCATGTTTACAATATTTTCTAGGCAATACAACAGGCGGCCTTATCGCTCAAAGCGATCTCTTCCAGGCAACCTAAATAACAGAGATTGAATCAGGCGAAATAGGTGGTGCAGGAAAAAGGCAATAGATACACAATACAAAAATACTCAACTAATTTAAGAAATAAATATACAAATACATACATACATATATACATAGTCATATATATACAATAACACATAAGTTATTATAATAAATAAGTAAATGTCTTAGCATGATTATATTAGTAAATCAGAAATAGCTATTTGTGGACAAATAGTGTTTTCTGAGTAAATTTCTAAATGTTGGTAAGGATTTGGCCTCTCTGACAGTAAGAGGCAGCATATTCCAAAGTTTGACAGCCTGCACCGTAAAAGAATTATCAAAATAGGATGAAGTGTATGCAGGCGTCAAGAGTTTTCGATACGTATCATGGCGCAAATTGTGGGCAGTGGATAGGCGAAGGAAATTAAAACGTTCCTTAAGGTACTGGGGACTATTAGGAGTATATAATATGTTATAAAGGAGAGTGAGAATGTGAGTATTCCGGCGAAAATGAATAGGAAGCCACTTGAGTCTTTTACGATATTCGGAAACATGGTCATATTTTCGCAAACCAAATATGAACCTGATACAAAAATTTTGAAGCCGCTCAAGCTTGTTAAGCTGTTCTAAGGTTAAATCTAGATAGCAGGCGTCAGCGTAATCAAGTATGGGAAGCAAGAGAGACTCAGCGAGCGTAATCTTGGTAGCAGTGGGCAGAAAGTTTCTTAATCTTCTGAGGGATCTAGAAGATAAGAAGACTCTGCGACTTAAATCGGCGATGTGAGGCCGCCAAGACAGCTCTTTATCGATGATTATGCCGAGATTTTTGACAGTATCGCTCAGAGGAATATGTGTCCCGTCAAAAACAACCTGTGGTAAGGAGGACCAGTTTATTGTAAATGTATTGTACTTAAACAAATATATTTTTTCGGAATACCATGCACAAGTAATACGAACGGAATAGAAATTTACGGGCTTATATGTAGCCACTAGGCCTGTTGTTTGTGTTAGGAAACATGTTTTTAGGGTCCAAAGACAAGTTTGAATGAATAATAGGAGAAACAAAAATACATGAGATAAACAAGTTATATCACTTCTAACACGTGGATCAATAAGTCCCGGGACCAGGGTTGGATTTGGGTAAGCTGAAAAGGATAGCATAAAAAATTCAAAAAGATAGTATTTGTAAAAAATTCTAGTACACTTTATTATTTTGAATTAAAAACACCTAAACATTAAATCAAAAGGAGTTTACATAAAAGTTAGTCCTCTTCCAAGTTTATCAGTTCTTCAGCAATATGCAAACTTATTTTTCGAACAATCAGAATGTCAGAAGAAAAAGTATAATTCACGGGAACTCCCCGTAAATAGTTCATGGATGACGATTTATAATCTGTATTCTTCGACTACAGATTAGACAACGTGATTACATCTCAATGAACTTTTTTTTATTGTTGGGTTAGCACCGAATGGTATTTAAATACTACTTATATTAGTCATATAGGCAAGGTATTGAAATTATAGTATTTTTACGTACTATCGTTAGATATGGATAGTATATAGTACGAAGCATGAAATTATAGTACAAATACTATAATTATAGTACGAAATCCAACCCTGCCCGGGACTGACACATGAAAGGTATTGAAATGTTAGAGAAGCGCTGAACTGATTGTGTTGCTCTTGAAGGATACTATGTTGATGAATAAAGTGAAATTTTCCCAAAAAAATGTGTTTTTCTTGGTTAGTCCCGGGACTTATTGATCCACGTAATATTGATAATAAAGTGTGATAATAAGTGAGTAGGTTTACACTTGTCTTTTTACGTGAAAATGCGATACATTTCTATATATCCTATTAGATTATTTGTATTATTATCATGTAGACTGCGATGTCGCTGAATTTCACTGAATTGAACATAAGAAATATAAGATGTCATATCATTCAAAGTAAAAGAGAAAACATAAAATGTGCCCCGGCCTCAGTAAAGTTTGAAGAAACAATCGGGATTTACACAAGGATGATGAAGCAAGTTAGAAAAGTTACTTTGCAGGCGTTCGTCAACCGCATAGTACAAAAATACAAGCAAGTATGTATTAGTTTATAACTTTATTTACTAAATACAATATTGAAGCAGTTCTGTGAGGGAATGCGTACTACATAAAGCATTGTAGAACTGAGTATGTTGGTGATTCATTTCTCGGAATTGACCTTGCTATGAGTCATTCGCTGGAAGGCAGAGTTGGGGATACCGCGCCTGTCTGCCGGCTGCTCACTAGACGCAATCCGCTTTCTGATCAGTGCATATTATTCAGTTCGGTGTTATATAATATAAATTTAAATAGTCAATAAACATGTGTATACATAGAAAGCGAAGAAAAAGTTTTTAACTTGTAAAGTTTTTTTAATTTTTGTAAATAATTTTGTTTCGTAGTTGGATATCATGATAACAACCATGACGTCATTCATATTGTTGAAGGTAAGAAAATTTATAAAATACTTGTTGAATTAAATTATTCTTATTTAAATGTCAAATCCTATATATTTTATTGGATGAATCACCAAAAATCTTATCAGTTTCTTATTTGACCAGTTTATTTGTATGACGTTTACATTATAATGCTAATAAAAACAACACTTGCCTTTAGATTTCCCATCTCTTTTCATCTCGCTGCACGGTTGATATATGACAGCGGAAGCACTTTTCTGGAAGGGTCGTTTAAAAATGGTCAGATGTTTATACGTGGTACATACTGTGTTAGAATGAAATAGAAACAAAAATGGCGAAAAGTTAGTTTGATTTGTTGAGTTTACATAAATTACGTACCGCGATTTATATATCGTGTTTAGCTTAAATTTTAATGAAATAAGCATATTTTAGTAATTTACTTCGACTCGGGTTATGCTATTTTTTAAATGGTGAAATACATGTGAGAAATGTTAGATAGAATTAATATTAGGTCGCAAGTGAACCTACTTGTGGAACAAGTTTTCAATTAACTTTTCAGACGAATTCTTTTTTATTGAGGATGAACAGAGATGATAATGTCAACTGGTTTCATGGGAAAATATCAAGGGATGCTGCAGAGAAATTGTTAAAAGAAGGTCAGTGATAATGATAACGATAAGAAATAACTTTTGTTAAAACTTTTTTTTGTTTCTCAACCACCAATTATTTTGTAATTTTAGAAGGCGAGGATGGAGTGTTCTTGGTTCGTGAAAGCAATACTTCACACGGGGATTACGTTCTCTCTGTTTTACATCAGGTACAAAGCTATAAAAAGTTTGTTTTACAAGTTATTAACTACATACATAATGATATATTTTCTTTGTTAGCTTTTAAGTAATTTTACATCTGGTTTTTTAGGGTCAGGTAGTCCACTATCAAATTCGCAGACATGGGGAGGATGCATTTTTCTCTATTGAAGAAAATACAACTGTCCATGGTCTGGACACTCTGATACAGCATTACCGAGGAGACTCTAATGGGCTTGTTACAAGATTATCTGTGGTGTGTAAAGGTTTACCTCCACCCCATGAATCTCGAACACAAGGCACTACTAACTTATTGCATAGGTAAGTTTATTTTATATTTCTTTTTATACTTGAAAAATATACTTTGACTAATATTCTCCCAGATTTAAGAAGTCTAACATCTGTTTACTAGAAATGTTTATAATCATACCAATTTTCATAAATAAAATGTGTCCAATAACTATACTCCATCCCGGGAATTTCCCTTTCAATCTTGTTCTACTTCTGAATATAGTAAACAGTTATTTATCATCATCATTATGCTGGATAATAACAAACATGGTTTGTGTCAGAGTTTCTTACACATTCTTTTAAACAAACTACCAATGAAACCCATGGGTCCACTGTTTTATTATCCTCCTAAGGCTCATTATTAGTTCTATTTAAAATCTTCAGCTGAAAAGACATTGTTCTGCTAGCTGCGACTTAGTTGTTGGAGGATATGACTGAACCAGAATGTCGATAAGTTTTACACATGTGGCCATCACAGCTTCCAAGAGACAAGTGACAACATTCAGTTCTGGCTTCTTTCACCAAGTCATTAAACACTAGGCTGGTCGATAAGTTGACACTAACAACAGCTAAGTGGACACTGTCATTGCGGCTGGCATAGTGAGATCTTTTCCCTGCCTTTTGAAATGTGCTTGTCTGTCATGATTTTTAATTACATATTATACATCTTCGTGTAAGACATATATAATTTATGCACTTTGAAACTTTTTGTTAGTTGTATCTATTTTTGTTGAAATTGAATGACATAAAAATAGTAGGCGTCTAATCTGTTCCCATGCTCTTGGCTTTATCAAAAAGGAAGTTCTATTAAGACGAGAGCTACACAAATTGCCCTTAATTTGCTGTGTTTCAATGACTTTAATGGTCCACATTCCTATCTAGTTTTTTGTATGTAACATTATTTTGATTAACTTTAAACTATTTCTTGTAATTTTTCAATTTCTTATTCATGATTGTGATAAAAACCCCAAATAGGAGTATCAAGTTACTTGGTACATTAAATTTAATTAATTAATAATATTTATGAGTTCATTGACCTTGATTTATTGTACATTGGTAGAATGTCTTAATTAAAAGAAATTGTTTTAAATTACTGTTCACAATTAACTGTCTTTATCTTCCTAATCTCTTCTACAACATTATCAACTTCTAACTTATACATACTTGTAAATATACACAATAAAATTAATGTAAACTATTGTCTCCTTACTATATTTTATGACTGCTCATATAAAATCTAAAACCTCTGTAAATGAATAGCATGATATAGTAACTGGCCATGTATATAATCATATAAAACAAAAACAGACTTTGCTTAGTTTAGATATATACATAGATAGTGGCAAAATGTGAGATTACTTTGTATGTCTGTTCCATCTTCAGTGCCTTGGGCATGAACAGAATTGCAAAATTTGATATGAGTGTACTTCTGAGACTTAAGCGACTTAAGTATTATTTTGGTGCAGTCTAAATCCAAATGCAAACTATATCTGTCAAATATTAGAATAAAAGACTTTCACTTAATTATTATGAAATCAAAATAAATCGACTTGTGACTATCTTTGTCAGTCCTAGTATTCCTGAATGACAAAATTATATCAACTCCTATAAATTGATAACAAAGTAAGAAAATAAGATACATGCTTGTCTTCATAGTAAACAAATTGTGTAATATATAAAGAATGTTTAGTTTGTACACCACATACTTGCTCTTATTTACAAATATCTATTTGTTTTGAAATGTCATTTGTAATGCTATAAACTGTTGACAATTTTATTAAATGTTTCCTGTTTGAACCCATTGTTCAATAAGATATCATGAGAGTTAAACTGGGCACTGTATGTATGTGTATTGAATATATACATATATATCCTAACATAATGATACATGTAGCACATGGCTGAACTTAGTATATGCCATTTAGGTTACTGTTATACAGAATCAGCATTATGTATATTTTTTTCAGTTCAAACAATAACATACATAATATTTATATATCTAAATATAAAAGAACCCGAAAGGGAACCCCCAATATCCGTTAGCTTTTCCTTATTGCATGAGTACAGCCGACAGGCAGACGGCCCATTTGATGGAAATCGGTTACCATCGCCTATGGACATTTGTAACACTAAGATACTAACAATGTGATGCCACTCTCTAAAGAGAGACTGGAAACTTGCCACTAATGCCGGAAAACCACTCAAGGTTGTAATGGCGGCATACTCTAGACCAGGGGTGGTAGCCATCTAGACGGCCAAATATCCTACCACCTGGCTGTAGATTCTTTTCTGTTACGGCTGTCCGCAGGAAATTGTATACTTTCTCTCTTTTTGCAGTATAAAATGTGCTTTAATATTATCATTAATGTGCAGTTCTGTATTAATTTTAAATACATCCCTATTAACATTACAAAAGCGAAAGTAACTCTGTCTGTCTGTTCGCTTTCACGGAAAAACTACAGAGTTGAATTGGCTGAAACTCAGTAAGCCTGTATTTTCGATTCCTAGGATGGACATAGGATACTTTTTATCCCGAAAAATGGCGTAGTTTCCGGGATAAAAGTGTATTTTCTGTGTGGCTGTTATGCTTTCACGGAAAAACTACTGGACCGATTTGGCGGATATTCGATATTTATGTAAGTTCAATATCTAGGATGCATATAGGATACTTTTCATCCCGGAAAAGGGATAGATTTAAGGTTTAAGGGATAGGTTTTGCTGGTAATACCGAAAATGCACATAGATACTTTTCATCCCGGGAAAGGGGATAGTTTGCGATATAAAATGAAGTGAATCTTCCGGGAGCAAATAACGCTAACACAAAAATTTAATACAATGTAACGTGTATTAATGCTTGCTCTTTAAACAAGAGGTATGCAGCAGGGTACGATCCGCGGCGCGCCGCGTGGAAAGCTCTAGTTTATAAAACTATCTAATTGTTGTAGTACCTATGTGGGTTTAGTTTGTATTTTCATTGTTATGTGATTAAAATGAGAAGTCAAATTGAAATGGCATTTAGAACTTTTAAACATAGTATTAATCATGTTATCTAGATAATATCAAAATAATGGCATTTTTATTCCACATATATGTTCATTAACATTTAAATATAATATAAAAAGCCTGATATTCATTTTTCTTGAAGAAGTGGTAATGTGTTTTTTTTTAAATAGGAAATTCCTTTTGTATTATAAATATTGTAATCTATACTCGATAACAAAAAAAGTGCAGAAGTAATCATGTAAACATACATACAAATTCCGTAGCAAGTTAAAAGAGCGCAGACTAATACAGTATATAAAACGCGTACGTAAAAATTCCACCCGCGTTTTATGACAAGATGCCTTTGCAATCAGCTACGATTGGAATACCAAATGGGCAGCAAAACTGTGTTGATAACATAGCCACATGTTTGTGAAGTGTCGTAATAACAAATCTCATTTATGTTACGTAGATTAAAACGTGGTTGTAACAATCTTGTATGGCATTATTTTAATATGCTGATAGGATGACCTACTGACACTGTGAATGTAAGATTAATTGAATAATCTTGGATGTCTGTTACACGTGTCAAGTGCAATAAAAATGTTATAAATAAATTTTGCATTCGACTATTTTGTTTGGTATTTAAATTTCATTTTTTTTAAATTCAAAACAATAATAAGTTAACAAGAGAAATGTCTTATCATTTAAAAAGTAGTACAGACCAAACAGTTCAAAACTTTGTTGTTTGTAAAAAGTGTTCTTTTACTTTAGGAGTTAGCGGATATACGGACAGATAGACACGGAAAGCGACTTTGTTTTATACTATGTATAGATTATCAGACAAATAACTTGGTATATTCCTAAGTTTAGCAAGTTGGGTATGTGCTAGTGTAGTTCTGAGTAATAATATATACAATAAACACCTCTGCAACTTATTCCAGAGCAAATAACAGAAATTTCATTTACTCTGCCGAGACTCATTGACTTGAACTGGGCGGGCCAATACTTGAACCACTAACCACTCAAGCAGTAAAAACCAAAAAGTATAGTCAAAATGGACTTGTACGTTTTTTACTAACTGAAGTGTTTTATACGACTAAAGTAAAACAAAGTCAGTCTTCGTTATATAAATACAACAGGCCATTATCTCATTCTGAATGCAAAGCTACTAAGCGAAGAATCTTTCATTTTTCTAGTAGTAAATTATTGTATTTATGTTTAATAGATTTAGAAACTTAAAAATTTTCAAAAATATTTATTAGCTTATGGGGTATTTTGTTTGAAATATGATTCATATCAATAAGTATGTTGTATGTTTTGTTTTAATGTAATATTAACATCATGACATCTATTTGTTTTAGATCCATCTGTGTTTGGCATCAGTGAGTCATTGTTTATGTTAATGAATCATTGTAAGCATGTTGTTAGTCGGAGTACCAATCTAAATTATATTCTTACATTGTCTTGTAATCATTGTTTAATTAGGTACGCTAATTGTTCTCTAAATTACAAGTCATGTTATGCAATGAAATTTACTCATCACTTAACGAATTTGGTACAATAGACAATATCTTAATTTTAATTTATAGATATGCATAAATAACTAATAAACCATTATGTATTCCCAAGCTAAGCCAGTTACGCTTGTCTTTTGAGTAATGTAACATAATTCCTGGGATGTCCTGATTTCAATAAAACAATATTTTCAATAGTGACAGAAACACAAGAACGACCAAGCTTTGCCGATACTATAAAACAATTTTTACGTACATTTTAGCATTTTAAAAACATAGACAGATAATAAAACTACGTTTTAACGGTTTTAAGCGCGGTAATTTATTTGATTTTTGTTATTCCGACGTTTCGGCCACTTTTCAGTGGTCGTGATCACGGATGACGAAGATTATACAAGTTGTTATTATTATGTATACAAGTCGCGAAAACTTAGAGACTTATAGACAGATAAGCTTTATATTTCATTTTTATAGATTTTTTTATTGCTTAAGGACAGTAGACAGTCTGAAGGCCCAACTGATGGATGGTGGTCACTGTCGCCTATGGATATTTACAACACCAATGGATTATGTCCTAAAATAGACATAGCAAATAACACGCAAGATAGTCGCCTATATTGGTAAAACTGACTGATTATAGTTTTAACAAACAAGTTATTTGTATTTTCAGGGCAACAGAAGCAGGTGATTACAATGTGGTATCAAAAATGTTAGCTTGCGGTTACCGCAGCAGGGATGCGAAGAACCAGGACGGCCAAACGGCAGTACACATTGCGGCCAAAGCGGGGAGGGATAATATCCTCGCCAAACTTATCGAAAGTGGTGCCACTGTCAATGTCCGGGACTCGTTTGGATATACGCCTCTACATGTAAGCGAGCTAATCCTTCATTGTGATAAGTTTCTCAGGCAATAAGGAAACGTACCCATACTACACGACCCGTAGAGAGGTCTTCAAAATAAAATATCACGTTTGGTCACGCGGGTTGGCTTCGGTTTTGTCACATCGTCAATATCTTCGAGGGAACTCGCACTTTTTAGAGCTATATCGAAATATCGCGCAGTGTTCAGCGCTTTTTAAACGGCTATTTTTAACTGATCACCAGATACTAGATTTTCTTTTAGAAAATATTTTTTTGTCTTGTAATAATGGGTATGCACGCACTCTTGACGTCACAAGACAAGCGCCGTATTAATAAGGGTTGAGCCAATTTTTTCAAAACCATGTTTATAAAATACTATGTTTAAAAAAAAAAAGGTCACATAGTATTGGTATGTTTCCTTAGTTGTTTTTCATTTCATTCAATATACAAACTGAATTCTGTTACTCAAAACTTAACCTTTCATTATTTTTACGAATCTTACTTATTATATCTCGTTATAACTTAAATAATTTCAACAGGTCTATTTCAATACAATTGAAAAATAGTGTACTACAATTTTTCTATTAGAGGAACTGCACATACTTCCAATTCATCCAATAGTTTACAGACATATTAAAACAAATATAAATCAAATCGAAATATATAGATGCAGAATAGTTATATAATACGGTACATGAAAAATATAGGCTGATTTTAATATATAGCGTAGATTACGATCTAAATATGATAAAAATAAATTGTTTTAGCTTAAATATTAATTGATATTTTTGAAAAATAAAATTGTTATATTGCAGCCATTAGCCACGTGACAATAAACGCCGATCAGAGCGCGTGACGTCATAGCGTGCAAAACACAAGAAGTTACCAATGACTTCTCAGATAACACTTCAATGAAACAGATGTTTGTGTTGCACACTGTGACGTCATGCGAGACGCCTTGACAGCTTGACGCGTTTTTGTGACGAAATGTCAAAATAAATATAAAATTGCTAAATTAAATATGTTGATGTTGTTTTTTGCTGAAATATTAATATTTTGGCTAAAATAAACCATAAGGCTCAAAATAAACCTATTTCTCAAAAATTGTCAACTACCGAATTATGTAGCTATCGGAAGTCTACCGTCTAATTTATATATAGATTAAAATATTGCATTGACATTTAAGTTTTAATTTATATAAAGTTCAAAATATTGCATTGAGATTTAAGTTTAATGTATAGGATGTTTGCAATATTTATTTGAAATTTCAGTACACATGTCAGAATAACTTGCCAAGTACAACGGAGCTGTTAATTACCAAAGGCAATGCCAACTATCAAATGAGGCACGCGCCAACGGGTAAAGTGCCTCTCCACGACGCCGCCCAAAAGGGCCATATTGAATGTATTAAGGTAAATACACAATAAATAAGTTCGAAATCTTTCTTGATCAATTTAAATTCCTTTTCTTGCTTATTTGCTTTGAACTTATTTCAGTCAAGGAAAGCAATTATTCTATGAGAGACCAGAATATTTATTATGACACTCAGAAATTTGGGAAAAACAACTGAGAATACAAGAAGGGTGTTTCATGTGTTCCATATTCTGTGGAAACCATCACAATTTTGGGATAAAATTACCTTATGGTCATTCTTTTGTCGAAAATACACAACAGCGTTAATTGTTTTATTTATAATGTACTAGCTGTGATACCCGCCCGCTTCTTGTGCCGTAAAATCCGTTCTTAGCTGATCTCTACTTGGCAAATGGAAGGCCAAATTTCATGTCTATAGGTCTTATACTTCCTAAGGTATCGCGATGAGTCACTATATACGTGGATTTCAACTATATATATATATATATATATATATATATATTATTATATATGTCGGAGAACGGCCTCGTTCTCACGACATCTTTAGTTATTTCAGGTTTAGTGGGCGTCATCAGGATAAAATGCGAGCATAAAACACAATAGCCACGGCTTATACACTTTTAATTTAGATTTGATCAACATTATGACCGAATAATTAGACCGAGCAGCGGGTTCAGGGCACCCGCTCATACTTCTAGCTTCAATACTTTCTTTAAAATACTCCATGGTCCAACTCGACCTGTTGCCACCAACCAAATGTGTCACAAAACTCCTCAGTCTACCAAAGTAGATATTACTCAAAGTATAGAGGGCGCTGACCCCGCTCTAGACATGCTCTGCTCTCATTGGTCGTTTATTAAATTACAATATTCATAACTTTTATTAGGTTAGAACGATCTTTAAGTTATAGAAACATTTCATAAACCAAATTAAATTAAGAATTTTAGAAGTAATTAAAATGTAAACAAATGATATTGTGCGTTATACATCCAGTCAACAATACATCCAATATAGCTTCCCTCCGACATATATATATATATATATATATATATATATATATATAAGAAAGTCGTGATAGGATACTTTTTATCCCGTTGGAACCGGTAGGTGGCGCTGGGATCAGGTCCTAGATTTTTATCTTTTCAAAGCAGGACAACGTCTACCGGGGCCGCATAACACTATAATAACCGATAATAACTAAGCATTTGTCCACTATAGCAAAACGTAATTGAAAACAGTTGACATGCCTCTAACGTACCGTATCGGTATTGATACAGCTAGCAACGGCTATCAGTTATCTAATATCTAGGTACAAACAACTGACGATGACGCGACGTTGCCAACCAACAGACAATAACACTAATAATCACAATAGCTGGATAGATTCAGTGATTCCGTTTTCGCTACGTTGGTAACCGATCGAACGATAATAACCAAAATTTTTATGCCTTCTCTCTCTTTCTAAATGATTCCTAACTTGCAAAACATTTTTTTTAAATGCATTTATGGCTTGGCAACTAACTTAATCACAATTATCCAGCAACTCACAGACTAAAGAGAGATTAGCAATATTTCACGAATATTGCTATGAACCAAAGACAACCTTATTTCTATATAACTATGGCTTAACTATAATAACCTTTGATAGATTAAACTGTAACAGTGACGGTGGTTTATGGTTGCTAGAATTTCGACGAATAGCGTTCATTATAGTTTGACCTATGAAAGGTTATATAGTTAAACTTTGCTCGTGATTACTTTACGAAGTTTGCGATATTCATGTCGTATAGAATTGGTTTTTTGTGAAACATGCGCGCACATGTGGCGTATTAGTTGGAAAACCTGCTTTGATACCGATATTCGAGAACGGTTATCAATACCGGTATTGAAACCAAAATCGGCTAGATACCCGTTGCCAACAATTGCTGATAACGCCCATGCCTAATTAATAACATAGTTCTTAATTGTCGTAAATGACCTATGTTGAACTAAATAAAACACTACTTAACTATTGAACTGAACAATCAATGAAATACAAAAAGGTTAACTTAAAATATTTGGTAAACAATAGCAAGTGTAATTATTGGGCAGCGCCATCTAGTTATACTTATATTTAACTAGTGCCATTTGCAACAGTAATTGACATATTATATTTGCAATGGTAATTGATTGTAATTGACATATTATATGCAGGTACTTCTAAAGCTCAAAGCACCTGCACGGCCAAGAACTTTATCCCAAGAAACACCCGCCGACCTGGCGAAGCACCATGGACACACTGAATGTTATCAATTATTAAGTAAGTACATATGATTTTTACCAATTGTTCGTACATTGACTTAGTGTTTCGGTATGTTACAATTATCACATACTGACAGTTAAAGGAATTATCATGAAGTAACCACTATTAAGATGACTGATCTGTGAAATCATTTTGGACAAGCATAGACAAAGCTTGTCGTTTATAATTAGTTGATTGTTACTGCTAGGATTCTTTTGCCATTTTTACAACAACCCAATAATTTCGATTGTACCCTGGATTATATTTCTTTTGTACTCTTTTCTAGAAAACCATCAACCGGAACCACCCAAAACATCAAAAAGCCAATGGTATCATGGCACTTTGAGTCGTGATGAAGCTGTGAAAACCCTAGAAGAATATTGTAAGCAGAATAACTTGCAAGATAAGGCATCGGATGGTGTGTTCCTAGTGCGTTATAGCGAAAGACATTCTCGGGCTTATGTCCTCACAATGCTCAGTGAAAATACTCCATATCATTTTATTGTTAGGAAAGAAGTAAGTAGCTGTCTAGATTTTTCTTTGATTTTTAGAGAAATATTGTTGCGACCGAATGCCGACAAAAGACAAAATGACACCTGCGTCTGTAGAAACACATTTTTATTACCTTTTTCGGCATTTGGACTTCTTTTGTTTGTCTCGTGTTTAAAATTTCTAATTAGAAAAACCGGCCATTGTATATTGTATTGTTTATGATAGTCATTAGCCAGTCGTAATTCTTAGAAATTATTGTTATGCGGTCGAGTATTGTGTCGAGATATATTGTATAGTTTAGTATAAAACAATGCCCGAACGGAGGGGTAAGGAGTCAAAGCGATAACACGAGCGAGGCATGACGTGTGTACATTTAGTGACGGACTTTGCGCGTGTTATTGAATTGTGTATTACGTTTGTACTGGTTGTGACCAGTTATATTTGTACCTGTGTGATACATATTTGTATAGTTCTAATAAATTCTATAGTAATTCCAACGGCGTTTTAATTCGAGTCCCGTAACTCGTAACAATATCTTATAACTAGTTAATTAAATACAACGGAAATACTTCCTGATTTTGAGTACTGATAACTAAACATCATTTTTAAAAATTTGGGTGGCTGTCTATCATCATACATGTCGCTCCTGTTACCTCAGGAATACATAATTATATACAGGGTGTCCGCCGGGAAGGTATACTACTTTGTTTGTTTATAACTTTTGATTAAATGAAAGAGAATGGATCTTATATTGATAAATGTTTTATTTAATGTCGGCAATTATGTATGGAATACAATATCAGGTAAATGTCCGCCTCTGTTAGCCTCACAAATGCGAGCCCTTTTGAGCACGTTTTTCATTACATTCTCACACATTTCACGCGGTATTTCATTAATTTCATCACGAATATTTTGTTTGAGTTGCTCAAGCGTTTCTGGTTTGTTTGCATAAACCTTGCTTTTCAGATATCCCCACAAAAAGAAGTCCGGAGCAGTCAAAGCAGGCGACCGTGGAGGCCAATCAACATCACCATTTTTTGAAATAACTTGTTGTGGAAAGAGGTCTCGCAGTAATTCCATTGTAATCCTGGCTGTATGCGATGTGGCACCGTCTTGTTGATACCACATGTTAATCAAGCCTAAAGCATGCAGTTGAGGCGTTAAAAAGTTTTCAATCATATCACGATATCGCCGCCCCCCCCCCCCCCCCCCCCCCATTCACAGTTACCGTTACGCCCTTTTCATTTTCAAAGAAGTAAGGTCCAATGATTCCTCCTGACCAAATTGCACACCAGACTGTCACTTTTAATGAATGCAAAGGTGACTGATGAATAATTTGAGGGTTTTCCATAGCCCAGAACCGACTATTCAGTTTATTCACATATCCATTCAAATGAAAATGTGCCTCGTCACTCATTATGATTTTTTCATGAAAATCGGGGTTGTCATGGGCGAGCTGTAACATTCTATTGGCATATGTACGACGCCGTAAATGGTCTTGTGGAAGAAGCTCTTGTGTCAACTGAATCTTAAATGGAAACAAATGCAAATCCTTGTGCAAAATTGTGGCCAAAGTTGTTCTTTGAAGACCAAGCTCCTGAGCACGTCGTCGAATTGAGGTTGATGGATTGTTTTGAACACTTTCTTGAGCAGCAGTAATGTTTTCAGCCGATCTTGCAGTACGTTGTGGTCCATGCTTGGGTCTATCAGCTACAGACCCTCTTTCTTCGAAATCATTCACTACACGATAAATAGTGCGTTTTGTTGGCACGTTGTTTCTTCCAAAAATTTCACGCAACTTTCTCATCGTCACAATAATCGATGATTCGTTTTGATAAAATGTTTTAACGATTAAAACACGTTGGTTTATCGAATATTTTTCCATAATAAATTTGCCACGTGCCTACTTCACGACTGCCAAATATGAACTGTCAAGACTAATGTTTACCAAAATGGCGGCAAAACAAAGTAGTATACCTTCCCGGCGGACACCCGTTACTAAGCTGATAGTATATAAATAATCTGATCGTTTAAATTTTCACTTTCACCTAATAAATTGAAATAAATTTCAATAAGTAAAACCCCACTGTTGGGTTTTACAGCTTTTCTTGAAGAAATGACTTATACAGTTTGTTTTTAAAGATTTTATGCAGAAATGAGCTTGATTTACAATTAGGATGATGAAGTACACTTTTTTATATCTTTTTTCAATGCTATTACACATAATAATTACTTAGTGTAATTGACAGCAGATGACAGTTGTTTCCTAATCTCCACAGATAATATTTATATGTATATAAAGTAGCATTGGTACTGGATTGCCAGCACCGGTCTAATCTTATGGCTTAGCATCAGCATCCACCAATCTGCTTTAGAAAAGCATCATGGGTATAGACTTCCCGTAAAGATGGGAGGTCTTGGGTCAGCAGTAGTTATGGGCTGATATAAGATGTTGTTATTTACAGAATAATTGGCTGTTCATAGATGATGGTCCATATTTGGAGTCCCTTGAACGGTTAATAGAACATTACAGTACGGTGCCATATGGCCTACCGACCAAGCTCATTACTCCAGTACCGCCTAAACCCAAGCCACCTTTGCCTGAAGTAAGTAGTCTTTTCCTATTCTAAGTATAACACTGCACTTACATTGTATTGATTTGACACAGAATGTCGAGAATGTATCTGTGATATGGTGCCAAAAGTATTTTTGTAAGAAGTGTTCGAATTTTACAATACTTGTTTGTATTACAAGATGTATGGTTTACCATACGGTCAGGTCCTATATCTTACCGTCCATTCACTTGCCTTACCATTAGTTCAATTTTGACATTACTTGTATGGAGCTTATGAAACATTTTAACTGTTAGTAAAGCAAATTTGAATGTTTGGTAAGATATGGGAATGGTACACTAGTCTTTAAAAAAATTACTGTATAAAAAGATATGTATGCTCTGTCATACATATGTATGACATGGGTAAGTTTTAATGGGCATGTATGTACAGGTAATAATAAATTAATAATCTTAAACGATATTAAAATAAAAAATATAAACTAAAAACTAAACCTGTCCTACAAATAAACCTAACTTAAAAGTATATACACAATAGTAAAAAATAAAAACCTATATTGATGCCTGTCCAGCGCCGCCGCCTACTTTAATAGCCTGGCATTCAAATTTTATTTGTCATGGAAATGAACTTTGATCCTTTTAACACCGGGCCACAGATATTTGAATGGGTGATTTGATTTTCATGATGGTTAAAATTTCTATTATTCATTTCATAGGGAAGATTTATATGACCGAAACTGTCACTTTGTTTTGCTTGGCATGCAGTTTTGAAAAGTTTATTTGTAAAATATAGTATAAATCATTCAATGAAATCTGATATCTTTATAAAGCCAATTTTGTTTGAATTATCCATGTCTTCTTTTCAGTTCTCAACAATGCCACGTTCAAAGAAATCATCAACCAGTCGCACTGCAGCCAATCAGCCCCTATCTTTAGTGAAACACGACATCTTAAGTGGCAAATTAATGTCCTCCCCACCGACTCCCAACAACAATGTGTTCGATCTCTTAACAAGAAATCTCTCGTTTTCATCCGATTTTAATGATAGTCTCAACAATAATGATAGTGTCGATGATAGTGATACGTATAAAGTGCCTGCGAATAATGCAGCTGTGGTGTCATTGGCGGAGAATTACAACGAGATATCTATCAACTCCGATGGACAATTATCCACTTTGCAAGGTTTGTGAGATCATTGAGTAATAGATTATTTATTAAGCTGAAATTAATAATATATGAGTTATTTGAATGTCCGCCACTTGCAAGGAAAACAAATAAATACAAGTTTAATGTGTTATCTCCTAGGTCTGTCATGACTGCGACCAACAGAATAAAATATTAACAACAGCTGATTTTACATAGAAAATTTACACAAATATATATTTTACTGAACAATTAAGACAACTGATTAAAAGGGGCTAAATTGTCTGCTTGCTACAAGTAAACTTCTATTAAATCCCAGTTACATACAGAGAATTCGATTTAAAGCTCAGGGTCTACCCGCTTTTTCTTCCCTGCCTCTCTGTCCGCTACAAATGTTCATCATAAGAGACATCCACTCTTTGTTGTAATGATATACAATACCTCTGTTCTTGAAGGTGGGAACCAAATTTTTCACTTAATATTTACATTCTTATAAACTGTGCTGGCAGATGTTTACACAGAATTAAAACCCGTAATTATATTTAGGTCAATTTTAATATCTTTATAAATTGTAGTTCCATTTGTTTTTCTAATGTATAAACTATATTACTGAAAAGTTTCATCAAAACCAGTTCTGTAGTTTTTGTATGAAAGAGTAACAAACATCCATCCTCACAGACTTTCTCATTTTTATTAACAAGAGTCGGACATTAAAAAAAAGAATTATATTAATAAAACCACATTCTTTCAGAATTCATACCAATGAGTGAGTTAACATTAGGCACTGTTCTTGGTGAAGGGGAATTCGGTTCAGTGTTGCGAGCCACTTATACACCAAACAACCAACCAACGCAACCGGTTGCAGTGAAGACATTACACGTGCAACACACAGAGTCCAATAAGAAGGAATTTTTATCCGAAGCCAAGGTGATGATGTCTTTAAGACATCGATGTATTGTCCGGTTGATTGGTGTTTCATTGGTAAGTCCAATAATGTTATCAGTTCTTCAACTGATTAGTGAATGTAATAATAGCAATAATACAGCCCATATTCGTCCCACTGCTGGGTTCGGGCCACCTATTATAGGGGGAACGGGCAGTGTACCCGCCACACTTATCCAAGGTGGATTGACAGGTTTGACACATCAGTAATCTCGATGCAGGTTTCATCATAATGTTTCCTTCGCCATCAGCATCTGGTAATTGTAACAATGTGAATTTCCAGCCAGGATTCAAATCCACATACTTTTTAGTTTGGGATGTGTGCACTAACTATTAAGCGACCACAACTTGAATATTAGTGTCAAATTCAGGTTATGTTTAGTGTCTGGTCGAAATTAATTATTTGGTTCGTTTTAAGCATTTTTAAAATTATGTATTGTCCCTAAAATATACAGCTCTGTGATCTAGTGATTGAAACCTATTTAGTTTACTAGAATTTAAAAACTCCAGGTGAGGTTCAATTTACGTTAAATTAAATTTTCATTTCTGTTATTCATAACTTCTAGCACAATTAGTAATTTTTATTTTATAATTAATATTATTTATTCTTATTCATAGATTTGAAAATGGAGCTTAAAATATAAAATACAGTAAATACATAATAGACGGAGTTTAATGTAAATTAGTTCATTCTCAAAACTGATGACAAAGAATATATGAGAACCAACAGAGTTATTTTCATATTTATATATCATGTGCTTTGGGCTCAAACAATTTATAATGTTAATGGTTTAGTAAAAAAATAAAACTATATTGTGGCACTCGGGGACTGCCGCGGTAAAGCTGCATAGCATTTTTTATAACTTATGCAATTATAATTATTTATTTATGTATTTTTTTTCTTTGATATTAATTCAAGTTACACTTTTTGAGTGTGGTGACCGATAAGAAAACAAATCACCTTTGTATACAAAGTATACATATATACCTACATGTATACTTACGGGGCGCACATGCGGTGAATGCGGTATTAAAAAGATATGATAGATACCTATACACCTATATACTTTCTCACGAACAGCTGCTTACGTATTCGTCCGATTTCGGAGCAGCTCGTCTCGATCCGTGCGAGCTTCGTACAGTCGTACCATATACACGTTAAGCGAACGCTCGGCCGAGCTACATGATAGGCGGAGTGGGGGTTGTTAGGTTTTATTTTCGTTACGGAATTTCTTGATTCGGTCGCCGAGTTCAAAGCCTGCGATAAAAGCTATGCAATACCTTAAAAGAATTTTGATATGGCCTATTTCATCCAAAATCTTTATTCTGTATTATCTATTCCAGGGTCCACCATTAGCAATGGTACAAGAGCTAATGCCACTAGGCTCGTTACTGGAATATTTATTAAAAAGCCCAGAGAAGGCTTCACCGGGCTACGAGTTGAGGCTGTGGGCGTGCCAGGTGGCGGCCGGCATGCGATATTTGGAGAGGAGGAGATTCGTGCACAGAGATCTCGCAGCTAGGAATATATTGCTTGCAACCAGGTAATATATCCAGTGAAATCGTGTTAACATTCTTGTTCTAAACATTGCATAGTGATAAATCATCGTTTAATTTGAAAGTAGACTTAACTAAGTCAGTAAATCTTCTGAAATACTCTAGTTATTTTACATTAAAATAATATTATCTATATTTTTTATTTCACTTTTGGTTATTAGTAATTACTGGGCTGATTTCGATGCGGTTTTCGCTGGTCGACAGCAAGTTCTTAGATTTAAAATCTGCGCTAGCTTTTATCCTGAGAATCCCGCGGGAATTTTCCTGGGAATTATTTACAGATCACAAATTTTATATAATAAAATTCAGAGTTATTCGAATTTATTCGATTGCATAAAAATTACTTATTCCTACACAGTTTTCACTAAAACTATAGCTTATATTATTTTTTTACACGCTGCGATGTTTTGCGCCCTGGCAATCCCGCGGGCATTGCAAGTCTCTTTCTCTACGTTTTCACATATAATTGTGATTTTTTTAGATCTTTATAATAATTTATGTTTTCCAGACACCAAGCAAAAATAAGCGACTTTGGTCTATCCCGAGCTCTGTCTACGGACAGTTCGTACTACATGGCGAGCCGAGGGGGCAAGTGGCCCATCAAGTGGTACGCACCCGAGTCCTACAACTACGGCACGTTCAGCCACGCGAGCGACGTGTGGAGCTACGGCGTCACGCTCTGGGAGATGTTCTCCTTCGGGAAGCAGCCATACGGCGACATGAGGGGCATCGAGGTATGTAATAATACTAGCGACAGAGAAACATAACAACAACATTCGCTTGTGTCATGTGTAATACAGGATCATATCAATCCTTTGACTAAAAGACGAGATGTTGGAAAGATAAAATAAGACGTTTTTACAATGTCTATTGGCACTAGTTAAACAAAACAAAAGTTATCATTAAGCATCAGTGTTTCCAAAACGACTGAATTCTTTGTTGTTATAGTCGACGCATTATGAATTGAGGCTTCGGGTCATAAATCATATTTATCTGTCTGTCTCGCTCGCACTTACAGGTCTTATGGAGAGGTGTAGTGATGTGCGTAAGAATTGTAGAGGTGCATATCGATAACGGGATAGGTACGATTGATATCGTAAATTATGTTAATATTCACGATTTTCACGGGTTGCATTGCATGCACATTCCTACTGTCGTGACATTTATTGCTCGACGACTCAGTTTAAAATGCGTCGACTATACTGAGCTGTTAAGTGCCCTGGAGACAGTCATTCGCAATTGTCAATTTTTACGTCATTGAAGTACCAAATGATCGTCTATAGAGGCAATTGAAACCATTGTCATTCGTGGTTACGTGATTGAAGGCGAATGATGGAAGTTTTGTTCGAAGCCCATTGACAATCGCGAATAACCCATCATTGAACATCTCGTTGCGATTGACAGAGTTCGGACCTTCGCTCGGTAGTCGTGAAACATGGCGGCAGAAAGCAAATATGAGCGAGCAATTGACGCATCGTATGAAGCTCCATCATTTGCACATTCAATTGAAACGGTCAATGACGAAAAAATTGACAATTGCAAAATGACTCCGGGGCACTTTAGGTTTGTTTTTTGTATAGTGATGCCAATGACCACCAATAGTCGGATAGCGTGCGGTGGCCGTAATATCTTTGGCGGTTTTAGTACCTTAAAATAATAAAGATTCGCGTTTTTGCTGCGAATTTGAGCGATTATCTTTTAACAAAAAAACAAAGTGTTCTATCTATTATATGTATATGCTCTGGTTCAAGTAAATAAATTAGCCAAGGGTTTATTTACACGATATAAAATAGACCACTCTAGGGCCGATTCTATACATCCACAGTCTTATTCATATTGAATTAGAGTAGCCAGAATATATTAGAATATAGTAAAACTATATATTCTTTTGTGATGAAAGCAATCATGAGATTTTTACAGATCCTATCAATCTTGATTTTACCGAGACTGATTTAATATGAATTTTAGAGACTATAGGTATTTGACCATCGTCAGTTGAATGGCTCTCGACTCGCACTGGCATGGATGTTTTTCTGAATATTATAGACTTGGGGCACTTATTGTTTGGGTGAACAGACTATACCTACCATGCTCGTCCAAGGCGGCTTGGTCGGATTGACACATCGTTTATTTGTTGGTGCAGGTGTAATGAATCGTTGATGTTTTCAGGCAATACAGATGGTTGAGAGCGGCGAACGGTTGGAGCGTCCTAACGATTGCCCCACTGAGATATACCAAGTGATGCGCGATTGTTGGGAGTACAATCCGGACGCGAGGCCCACATTCAGCAAGCTCGTTGACGTCTTCTCACAACATCCGGACTATGTGAATATCAGCCAACTAGCACTCGATAATGAGGATGTGACTGTTTGAAGGACGTTGGTATTGTATAGAATGAGTGTTAGTAAAGTTTAACTGAACGTAGGTGGTTTCGTGCGTATTAGACATGTGAAAATTTCAGCCTTTTTAAGTTACTGAATTTAAATCTCCGTCTATATTTACTTCGAAAAATAATCACAAACAAGACTGGCACCTGAAAGTGTGAGCTACAAGCCGGGAATAAATAGGTGGATTCAAAGATGCGAACACTAGAGTCCGCGCCACAAAAGAAGTCCCACGGAACATATAAAAACTGATGACTGCTCTGATAGAATTTTTTTCGCAAAGTAGCCAGGAAATAAATTTACAGCTTTAATTATGGAATATTTTGTATTTATTATTCAATAATTACCTACATGATTTATAGATAGCAAGTAATTATTTTGGTAGTTATTAAGTACTTTTGTGGCGCGGACTCTACCTCTGTTCTTTTCAGACTATCCTATCTCATGTTGACAATTTTGCTAACGGTTTTAGAGAGCTCAGTCATTTTTAAAAACTTCAATTGCCTATAAATATAGTAAGGAAATTGTTTACAACTCAGCCAATGTCCAGTGAACAAGTGCCGGGACGGTGGACATGTCTATAGTAGGGCCAACGAGAAGCGATACCAAATGTAAACAAAACCAATGCAAGGTCATTAGAAAATACAGGGGTGCGTAACTTTTTGAAAGTTGTATTATATATTTTAGTAGACAATTTATTTATTAATATGTTATTCTAAAAAGGTAACAATTAATATAAAGAAATTGAGTTGAAATGAGAATAATAATAATGTTTATGGAAATGAGGATAAAAGTGAAACATTTGTTTAAAGAAATCATTGTTTATTCAGTCTGACGCCGATTGTTCTGAGTCTGTAGAATCAGAATCTGTAACATGTATAATAAATTTATCCATCACGTCATCTACAATAAAATCAAGTTTGAAAAACTTCTCTTCTTCTTTATGAACGTGCTCCACGCATTTCTTCCACGGATCAGGCGTGACTTTCGCCATACCCTCACTTAATAGTGCCTTTACTTTTGCAAATTGAAACGTAGTATTGTTTCTAGCTACGTGCCCCTTTACATCAGCCCAAATCAACTCAATTGGGTTTAATTCACAATGATAGGGAGGGAGTCTTAGTACTTCGACGCCATATTTCTTTGCCAATTCGTCTACGACATATAATTGATATTGGTTCTTCACCATTTTTACTCTATTTAATAATTGTATTTTTAGTTCCTTTTCATCGAAACTGATATTTTTGTTACGAAGCCACTGCTGAATGTTAGCCTTCAACCATGTTGAGCTGGGTGTTTTTTCCTGTCGCCTAGAGTGGTAAGGCGCGTTATCCATGACGACAACTGCATTCTCGCCTAACTTGGGCAATATCTTCTCAAACCAGTTTTCAAAATGTGCAGCATCCATTGATTCGTGATAATCACCGGTGCCTTTGGATTCAAAAACCCAGCTACCGTCTTCCACAAAACCATCCTCGTTTCCAATGTGCACTACGATTAGTCGCCGGCCCTTTGAGGTAGGATTCTTCGCACCTGTACTAAGACCTTCTAAAAACGCTCGCCGTTTTGATTTTATTTCGGTGTCAACCCAGGTTTTATTAACAGTGTGACCTGAAAATAACATACAGGATACAATAAAACATAGGCAATACTACAAATAATAATCTTACACAATCTTTCAGGCAGAAATACTTAGTTTTGATTATGCGTTAAAGGATAATAACCCCCCCCCCCCCCCTCCCCTACTGAAGATAGAAACTCTGTGCGCTCAAGTGTATTTTTTTTATTAAACTTAAAATTACTAACCTGCGTTCACCCATGTTTCATCCATATAAAAAATACGCCGATTCTCCTCTCTGTACTTCTTTATTTTATGTAAATATTTTCGTCGCCACAATACAATATCATCTCTATCAATCAGTGCATTATTTCTTTGCCTCTTGATATACTTAAACTTTAAATGTTTTAATATTTTTTGGAAAGTAATCCTTTTGAAATTTGGTAGTGTATCGTCTTCATTAATATCTGAAAGTACTTTTTCCACTGTAGGTAGTTCGCCTTTAATGAAGAAAGCATGTACTTTTTTGCGTATGGCTGATTTAGTAAAATCATCGATTTTGTCACTAAACGTTGGTCTAAGTTTGGTGGTGACAGGAGGAGAAATTTCGCCGTGTTCTTTATAGTCCTTGAGGATTCTATATACTGATGCAACGCCGATACCTAAAATACTAGCTGTTTTCTGCGCCATCTCTTTTTTGTAGGGGTATTTATCCTTAGGCACAGTTTCTTTAACATATTTATAGGTGTTAATAACCATATTTTTTTCATTTACCGTAAAACTAGTTACCTGAAATTGAAAATTAAATTAAAATGATATACTTTATTCACGTGCATTTTTAATAAATTAAAAAAGTTTTATTATTACAGTTGTTGTTTTTTAAATAACTTTAAAGTATACTGTATTTAATATCTATCAGCTAAAATCCAAATATCAATGCAATGGTAAAATATTTCCTGTACATACCTTTGGGCGTTTCTTTTTTGGAGAACTAAAATCTGTTGATTTATCTCTCGAAGTACTTGGTTGTGGCTCCATCATTAACCACTCTTAATAACAACAAACAATATTCAACAACAACAATCTAACAATAATTAAATAACACGGAATGAACTAAAAACAGTAACTCTTACTATAAAATGGCGCCCGAATGTTGGCGAACCCGTCTTGATCTTACGACAAAGACAGACAAATTACGACAAATACACGAGATGGAAAGAGATAGATAATAGATTGTCACTCCACAGTAGTTTTTAGGTGAATGACCTTTTGTATCTGGTCTCTTTGGCCCAAGTATAGTGCATATTAAGTCTGATTTACGTTTGTAAGTGTCTGTAAAAACGACGATAAGGGCTTAACTCACTATTTTGCAAGTTTACTTGCATTGTGCAAATGTAAATCGGACTTTACCAATGTTTATAGTGATGAGTTGGTCTTAACATTTAATTAAACTTTTCGTGATACATGAGTGAAAATGGTCGTCGAGGCAAAAGTACGCGTATTACTTAAATGATTTAACTTTATGGTCACAGATATAGCTGGGCATTAATTCGGTTAATTAACGAAGTTAACATTTCGAGTAACGGATAACTTTTAAGTTAACTTAAAATATGTTACCGGCCTCGTTAACTTCCGTTAAATTTCCCAAAGTCCGTTAATCGTTAATCCAGAACAGATACCGCACGCACAGCTAAGAACATGTCCTGACATGTACGTTCGACTGACTTAATTGTCATAAAGTGGACGGGTTAGTATCGTTTCGTCTAAAATGTAAGTGGTCTGTGTACCAATTCGTCTAAATAGCAATTGGTCATTATATTACTATCAAATCGTCTAAAATTACTTCGTCTAATTAGTGTTTCGTCCAGAACGCAACCAGTCTATCTTAATAAAATAAATTCTAAACCAAATGAATAAAAAAACATTGTTTGTCAACATGCCTATATTAAGCACTTTAATAATTATTATACCCGTCTTTTTTTGCTTCAAACCTGTTAATTAACTTCCAGAACCAACAATTTTTAAAAGAAGATGCAATTCTTATGACGTGATAACCGATTAACGTTACCTTGCGTTAAATTTTCTGAAATGTAACGTTTTAACTTTTTCAGTAACGGATTAGCGGTTATTCGGTCACACGAAATGAAATATATTTAAAAATAAGACTTTCAGTTATAATTGATAATATTGAAAGCATCTGAAAGTATGAAGAATATCAATATATTAATTGTATGAATATTTGATATCTTTATAGAGTAAGAGGTGATATGGCTATATTTTAGAATAATTTGGATATTATTATTATTATAGTCTATAATTATAACAATCAACGAAACATAAAGGAATCTATATGATCTGTGAAGGGTTTATTTATATGTGTAATATTATTTTGGAAATGAAATGCCATGTTGTGCCTGAAGACGTATTATCGGAATAAGTATTTTAATATTAGTTTTATATGTGGTATTATAAATAGGATGTATTTTCTACCATTAATATTAAGATTTCAGTTCAAGTTGCATTTGTAAATTAAACATGTTCATTGAATATTACATAGATTTATTTAAGACAGTTCCTTTTCTATTTTCTGATTTGCAACTTTGGATTGTGTAAATTTGACATGATTTTTACGATTTATGTTATTTGTATTTTATTTATAACAATTATTCAAATTGCGCGCTCTAAAGGTAGGTGAATACACTTAAAGACGTTATAAGTCCGCGTCCACCTTAATGACCAGTTTCAGCTAAAACATATGGGATAATAATACGAGGAATAATAATAAAGGACTTAGTCAAAATACATTAATATATCTCCGCAAAATCCCCTAAATTCTAAAACTGAAGGACGCTAAATTCAACTTTCTTTTGCATTTTGCAATACAGAAACTACACAGGACTTTCAACCAATATTTTATTATTTTAATATATATTTATTTCCTTCTTTTATTGAAGTAGAGTATCATAATTAAGTCGTTATTTTCTACAAATGCTTGTACAGCTTTTAATTATTGTGCGCGCAAGCCTAAGGGTGTCTCCACACTAGTCGACACAAATTCGGCAAATACAAGTCAAAGAGGGAGACTCATCTGTAAAAAATATTCCCGTATTGATAATCATAATCCATACTTAAGGCTTACGCGCACTTTACATCAGCAAGACTTACAGGTGTAAGGTCCAGACTTACGCAAAACCTCTGTGGTTGAGCGGGCTAAGCCTCTGCAGGCCAACCTCACTGCAACACAGAGGCTCCGGGTTCGATTCCTGCTATAGTAAATTTCAGAGATGTATTTTCTCCGTTATTTACTATGGTCTGTTTAATTTGGGGATATATTATATGTGTGTCTGTCTGCCCATAAATATTATAAAATAACGAAAAATGGATACTAGCGACTTGTAGCTTACAAGGTGAAACTGACCATCAGAGTAATATGATAATATTTCAAATAAAGACAGTCTTTTACAATAAGCCTAGAGCGGGATTTATTAAATTTCTTTATATTACAGCATTTTGATCTGTATTTCATTTCTGCATTTGGTAGTCATTGTGGTTGAGAAGGCTAAGTCTTTACTGGCCTACCTCATTGCAACGCAGAGGCTCTGGGTTCACTCCTGGCATATAGATTTCGGAAACGAATTTTGCGTTTACTATGGTACAGGTGTATGGAATCGGATCCAGAGTCCGTTGTATATTACCAATAACAAAAGCGTAACTAGCTTATTATGGTAATATACAATGTGTGTTTGTCTGCCGATTATTATTATTTCAATAAAAAATTTAGATACATAACAACGTGATGACTTTACATCTCAATTTTATTTAGGCTTCAAGAAAGAGTCTATTACCATTGAGCGTTGCTATCATATAATATTTTTATGTAAGGATAGATTTGTATACTAAGTAACTTATTAGTTCTTAAAACTAGTTTTTGACACATTGCACGTTCTACTGCACTATCAGTGTTTGATTAATTTATTCTCTCTAATCACTCGTATCTATTTGTTCCTTGTTATAGCCAAAATGTAAATATACTATTTTACGTCTTTTAGTTTAATACTTTTGCACATTCCTTTTAAGCTATGAATTTAGAAACCACCACGGCTACTAAGCAGCATATCTCTCTCTCATATACTTACATAATACATAAGCGAATACTACACATGAAATTAAAACACATCCTTATCCAAGGGGATACAAATAACTATTTAATTGTTACAGACAATACACACATACAAATAAAAAGTAATATACCGTTATTAGTTTTATCTACGGCAGTGGTTCGTGTTATAGACATAATACACATGTTACAAAAGCAATTTGATAAATATATTCTGTATAGTAGTACACAAATTATAATCGCAGTCTGCAATTTTCGTTTGCGCAGATATAGCAGATCGGTTTTCGACATGCAAATATTTATCTATATTGAACTTTATTCGCAAAAGCAAACGGGAGTGTTGCTTGCTATACATTCTTAGCCGCCCGCTTACACAATTCCTACAATGTGGGCGTCTATTAAAATTGGTTTACTGCGCAGGTACATCGGGAGGAATTATTAGTTGTGTATAGCTGTAAAAAGGTTTGAATATTGGAATCCCTGGCATAAAGATGTGTTTACCTTAATTAGGAATCAAACGCCACCGGCCTACTGTAGTTCGTTATAAAAAAAACTAGTTTAGTAGTCATGTATTTCAAGCTCATTGGGCGTCAGTATGAAATATGCAAACCACAATAGACTCATGTTTACAGTAAATAAAATTATCATTTATTTATGTTTACAGTATTACACAACTAATAATTGCTCCCGAAGGACCTGCGCAGTAAGCCAATTTTAATACACGCGACAGTGTTTACACTGAATGTATATTATCCCCGCAAATTGCTGATGCGCTGGAACCTTGTCAAATTAACATTCACGTGACGTCATCCGCAACTCGATATGTACGCGTACTCGCCGGCCAGTGATGCTAACAGTGTTCGGCTGCGGTTACGTCACCAAAATGGCGGCCAGGCGCAATAGCAATTTGCGGGATAATAACAAGCGACATTGCCTCTTGCCCTTGCGAGTAAAGTTCAATATAGATAGATATTTGCATGTCGAAAACCGATCTGCTATATCTGTGCAAACGAAAATTGCAAAGTGCGATTATAATTCGTGTAATGTTGTACTAAGTGTTTACATGTATTCAATGTCTTGTAGATGAACTGATACTCCTTAAATTGGAGAATGTTGTCTTTTTAGACCCTTAGATGTTTCTCGAGGCTATCTCATACATAATACGATAACGTATTGTGGATTCCAAGTAAGTTATTATGAAATTTGTTCAAATTAACGAAATCGTACGTGAATTTTTTAATACGTTATTTTTGTAGCCATGATCACGGAAGACAAATATTTTTTTGTCTTCTGTGATTGCCGTAATCACAGAAAAGTGAAAAGTGGCTGAAATGTCAGATTAATAAACATCAAATAAATTACCACCCTCAAAACCGTTTAAACGCAGTTTTATTAGTCGCAAACGTAAGAAAGTACAATATTTTTAATGTTCTATATTCTAAGCAACTCTGAACTCGGGTTTCAGAGTTGCTTATTATTAATATTGTACATCTTATACATATCTACTTATATTTTTCTGCGTTTCTATGTGTAAAGCAGACGAAATACCCGTGGTATTATGTTGTAGTGAGCGGTATATCGGTATGTTTTGTGTGAATAGGTTATTATTGAAAGCTTTTTATTTTTTATAAATTCTATCGGGCGCCTGTAATGTTCAATTATAAGTTTTCATTATTTCAAATTTATTATAATGCCATAGTTTCGTGATCATATCATTATTGCCATTAGGTTGTGTTATATATACTGTACAAAGCATTTTAGTTACCCAAATTATATAATATTATTTTTAACAAATTATAAACTAAATTTTATGAGTCTGACTTAGCATATTTTATATAAGAATATTAACTTTTATACTATGACAGATCAATTTAATTATGTTAATGAATCAAATGTGATAAAGGTATTTAAGAAATAAATTAACATTAAAAAATATTATTTTGTTTTATTTATTTTTAATCTCTTATGATATAACTAAAATATATAAAACAAGTAAATCAATATTATCTATCTACTAGATAAGTTTAACCACTTGACACATATATCACAGATAAATTTTATATTGCAAAACGGCTTACAATTTATCAGTTACCTCACAGTCTTAGTGATTTAAAAAAAAACTTGAAATTAGTTTGTCTTTGCGACGCTTAATTATTTTGCCCTAAAATATCTCAGAAACGGCAATGGCTCAATAAAAATAACTGCAAATCTAAATCCTGCTAAACGCCAAATCATTGTCGCTTTTTCACGTTTTTTTTTATTTATAATATTTTTTGAAGTCATACGGGCCACCACCCATTTGTTAGATAAAAACTTGATTAATTACATTTTTTATCCGCCTTCCTATATCTTTGGACGAGGCAGAGACTATTTTGTTCATTAATCTTATTATCTATTATATTTTTTTTTTATTTTTTTCATAAATACCTACACTATACTCTTCTACTAAAAGGATACAAAGTCTAGTAGGTTAGTAAGTAAATAAAACGCAAACTTTTTGCGTTTTATTTACTTACTAACCTAGACTTTAATAAGGGACTTCTACAAATAGATTAGTGCTAGCATTTAAATTATGGATGATGGTTGAAAAATTATTTCAATACATTAAGATCGCCTCCGCTGCCATCTAGTTCCATAGCATTTAGGAAATTTTCATAGTTATGTTTTTGCTAGGAGATCGTCATACGTAGTAAATCTACCATGATTTTGCACACGTATTAGGACCAACTTTGTAGTAACAGCGTCTTACGAATTTAATTGGGCAAACAAAGATTCGGTCTTTACAGCTCTTTGTAGCTTGCGATTGGCGAATCTGTGCCGATTAGTATGGGGACTCCCTTAGCGCGCATGTACACGACACCCTCCCAGCGCCGCTAATCTGTAGACTAATTTCGGTCCCACGGCCACCGCACTTTCATTGTCGAGTAGGCACATATACATAAAAATTCACAGAATATCAGCGCGGTGGCCGCGTGTTTGCGGTACCACCAAAACAGGGAATTCCAAACGTGAACAAATCATATATTGATACGGCACTCATTGTACGGCGGCGGGGGAGTTTCGGATCGATCTGGCAAACGTATAGCATCCACATGCAGAGGCGCAGCTTCTGTTACTGGCAACCCATAAGTAGGCAAGGGCGCATGTCTCTCTGGCAACGACGCCTGTCTGCGGAACAGAGGAGGAGTTTCCAAATCTGGATTAATTACTGTACTCCATAGTAAATTCGCTCGCATATCCCCTTCAAGCCTTCGACGTCTCCTTTGCCGTCTTGTTTCTGGTCGCGCGCAATTCATGCGACCGCAATAACAAAAACGACGAAGCCAAACGTACGTTCCTACTATTCCAAGCCCTAATCCAATCTCGAGTCCAATCGCGAAGGCTTGCAGTGCTGAAAATTCTTTATCAAACTTCTCAAGAGGAGTCAACGGTTTTTTAGGCTCTTCTATATGAGTTTCATTTTTTTCCGCTGTTATGTTCCACACTTTGTTCACATCAATTTCTTTCCTATCCACAGTGACAGCGGAAATAATTTTTTCCGACATCTTGGGCATCAATTTTTTACACTGCTTCTCGTAAACTATATTTTTAGTAAGTATCCATGTCTCCACATCTATGAAATCGCGGTTACATTGCCAATAATCGTTACGTAATTCAAGTCTTTGTAGCTTACGCAATGGCTGCAGTACGTCTGTGGTTATTGATAAAACGTAGTTTTCGCTCAAATCTAACTTTTTTAAATTGGGTAGTCTGGTGAACATTCTATCTGGCAAACTTTTCATTCGACAATTGTTTAAATTTAGTACCTGCAATTATATTTGCAAAAATTCTTACTATGTTAAACAAATTATATATATAAATATTTATAAAGGCTCACAAAATAACTAGGCTACTAACATAACCTATGCATACGCAGACTATTTGGCGAGTAGAATGGGGTCGGAAGGGTGACATAATGAAAGTAAGATAAACGGAGAATTGTGATTGGTAAAACCATTCTTACATGTGAAAACTGACTAATTTTTAATTTGTACATTGTTATATTGAAATACAAATAAATTGTGGTTTATATCATACGATCGTAAACTATACATCTAAGTAAATATATATATATCACCTGCAAATTCTTATGCATAATAAATGGTTCGTTTTTGAGAGATTCAAAAACATTCGATGACAAGTCGAGTGTATCCAGTATAGGGGTGTCCCAGAACAAATCGGACGGTATATATCTCAGTCTGTTGTTGCTCAAGTCCAAGTGGATCAACTTATCCAAACCGGAGAACGCGTGCAGCCCAATCCAGAATATTAGGTTATACGCTAAATTCAAGATTTGTACATTTGTGTAACCAGATTTCTGCAATCAAAAACATTTACATTTTATATACACATTTTTTTAAAAGATTTATTTGAATAAAGTACCTGTTATGATTTACTGTATATGGTTAATAATATAAATATAACTATAATTCATAAAAATATACGTTCCTACTTAAAGTAAAACTTATTTTACATGTTAATCTCGTTCTGCTTCACGATCTTTTGAATGAATTGATTATTAGATCTTATATTTACTTTTTGTAACGGATATGGAAATAGGATACTTTTCTACTTTGAGGATGTATTATTATGTACTTTGCTATGAACGATAACCATAGCATAAAGTACTTCTTATTGCAAGAAACGGGACTAGTTTCCGCAGGATATGCATTTGTTTTTTTTTTATTCCAGGAGTTCAGTATACAGGCAGACGGTCCACTTGATGGAAAGCGCCTCGCCATCGCCTATGGACATTTGCAACACCAAAGATGCTACAAATGCGCTGCTGCTCTCTTAAGGGGAGACTGAAACCTGGTCACTAATGCCGGACACAACACAAGGTTGTTATGTTAAATTCAAGCAAGCTGTGGATTTTTTTGTATGTATACTGCATTACGCAGTTATTAGAAACTCGGTCACCTTAAACGATGAATTTCAACAGCTTACCTTAAAACAATAGTTGTCCAACTCGCTAATAACATTATGACTTAAACTGTACACTTGTACCGCACTCGGCACTCCCACGTCGACATTGATAATATTTTGATCCACACACATAGCCCGATTCAACCCATTGTCCATATCACAGTCACATTGTTTTGGACACAGCTCACCAAAGACACACTCCGATATTAGCACAAACAACATGAAAAATCTCAACTCCATTTTGTATAACACGCTTTACAAGAACTTTGATGCTTGGATTGCATTATGCAGAAAAAAAAATGCATAAACGCACTGCGGATTCATGTTAAAAATGGAGCGATGAGACATAAATTGATAAAAACAAGTATTATCAGCGCGGAATAATGATGATAAGATAGTAGCTACTACGTGAAACAAGTATAAGTCATTATTTTAAGAGGGGCAAAAAAACTCATTATAAAAATGTGTATATTCTTTAATAATACTGTTAATTCATAATTATTACAACTAAATAATACAGACTAATCGAAATCCCTTGAGATTCAATTTACCTCAAAATAAACTTATGACTAATGCTGTCCTGCTGCACCTCAATATAGATGTAAGGCATTGAATTATCTACGTAGTACTTTATACCTCATTGGTGTAAGGGCGCCCCTCAAAACAACCAAAACTAGTATAAGCGCACATTTCACACAATTTATGCCATGACGTGACTCAACATCATGAAACTCGTCGCGTCGGCAAAAAATAAATGATTAAAACTCAATTCGAATCCCAATCATGTTAGTCAAGATACTTAATTCTGCTTTTTCAATTAAGTGAAGTATTAGGACTAGTTTTTAGAAAAACATAAGTTTTGATGGGTACTACATTCATTAAAGATATTATTTGTATTTCATGAAATTTTGCTATGACATCCTTTTTAAAATACTGTATACTGAGTTTGTAATTTTAACACTTGATAATTTATACACGCATGAGCATACGTAGTAAACTTGTAATAGTTCATGGACAACGTTGTCCGAGTGCACTCAGATCGATAGTTGCCTCGAAACGAGAAACTGAGTCCACTCGATCCGAACATATTTTGTTCTTACAACTATTGAACTTTAATGGAGTTACATTAAACTCTGAAGAATTAAAATGCATAGGAGACTCATTTTACCCATTAGATTACATTAAATTTTAAAACTAAAATAAAATTATATCACAAAAACATAGGATAATCCTAATATTAATATAAAAGTGAGTTTATTGGTTCCTTTTTTTATAGAAAACATCAATTTAATATTTCCTTAGAAATTGAATGAGATGTAAGAAAATATAAGTTTTAGGGTGCCTTTCCAGAGATGTGATATGCTATGCGTCGAGAATGTAAAGGCTAAGCTACAAAAATATGTGACCGTTTCCACTGGTGCTAAACTATGTAGCGGACGAGTAAGGTGTGCCATGAAAATAATCGTAAGCCGCTTCAAGGTAGCTGCGCGAGGAAGATGCGCAGCCACGAGCTATGAGACGCGCGACGTATCGACAATAGAGAAGACACACATCTATAGCACGCATCCTTCCATATAAAAATCGTAGCTTAGTTGAATCAGTTTCCACCAGTGCTATGCTGTGTAGAATGGATACGATTGGTAGATATCAAACACATGTATAGCAACGTTGCATAGCACATCTCTGGTGGAAAAGTAACTTTATAGACAAATTTTCGCAAACGAGGTCGGTCACTTGACAGTCTAAAATATATTAGAATTTTGTCTTGTTTGAGCTGTTGTGATGGGGAAACACCTTTTCATCGTGTAATCTATGCCTAATATGGCATTTCGGACGTCAACGACCGATGCACTGATTGCTTCAAAAGTGCCTGCTAATCTATCCACCGCTAAAGCCTAAAAGGAAACAAATTAGTCATATAACTAAACATTTAATATTACCTATATTTTTTAAGTTTTCGCGACTAGTATACATAATAAAACTACGTACTGAAAAATGGCCAAAACGACGGAATGTTAAAAATCATAAAATTACCGCGATTAAAACCGTTAAAACGTAGTTTTATTATTACATTTTTGTTCTCTTGCTTTTCGACATTTTCTTTAAATGATACCTTTTAATGAAATTAGTCAACATTGTTTAAAGTTTGGGCTAATTGAGGTTTAATTATAGATTTATAATATCTACCACATGTATGTTATAGTTAGTTAATCAATAACATTTTTCTATAATATAAAAAATGTCGTGTCTGTACATTAAAGCTATTTAAAAAAAACAATTGGAATAATACACTACATAAAAGATGGAGAACAATTCTTTTACATTTCTTGTCTGACTGTTTGGGATACATGTAAAAACGACTGGACCAATTCCCCGGGAGCAGTTTGAAACTGTTCGGGTGCATAAAAATTAGCATAATTCGACACCGTTTTCACTAAACCAATACCTTACATTCCTTTTTAAATGCTGCGGTACTTTGTGACCCGTGAATCCCTCGGGAATTTCAAGTCAAATGTGGACGAAGTCGCGGGCATATCCTAGTATGTTAAGAAAGTTGCATACCTGTGCGTTAGAAGCTTCTGCAATTCTTTCCATCGCTTTTGAGTGGCCCAGAGAAGCCTGTGCCATCTGAGACATGGCTGATGCTTGCTGATCCATTACTTCAACCTTGAAATGAACAAATCCATACCTATTATTATTATATATGAATGTGATTGTTTTGTCAATTGGGTTACTTTGGCTGTCCCATTTTGACATTATTAAAAATGAATAGATGTTCATGAAATGTGTGTATTTAGTTTCAGCTAGTATTATTTATTTTCTTGTATATTTGGACAACTTGAAAATAAAGACCGATACTTTTATTATACTTATTTAAAAATAAACCAATAATGTGTCAAAGGGCTATACATCTTTTAAAATAAATTAAAATCAAATATATAGTATTTTTTTTATTTGTAGCATGCAAATACCCAATCAAACCTGAAAATATTAAGTAGCCACTGTTAATACACAATGTTATTTCAATCTTTAATATTTAGCTAAACTATTTATAAATCTGAAAGTTTACATATATACAATTTCATTAAAATTTTGAATTTCTATTTACCAATTTTTCCATTATATTTAGTTGCCTTTCATCAGATTCACTTGGTAATGGTTTACTTTCTACCTGATTGAAATCATCATTTTTGGTAAATATCTCATCATATGAGTTCTCATCCTCTCCATTAAGAGGCTCTTCTTTTACGGCTTTCCTCTTTCCTAGAAAAATTAAGCCAATGATAAAAGTGTATTAAGCAATGAGTACTTAATAAATATAGATATTAGTTTATTTTAGAAAATTGATCATTACAAGCTACACTACACATAATAATACAAAATATATTTATTTTTTAAATTAGAAGACTCCTGACAAGTAATTGATTATTGAAAAATTGAATGTTACCACTTTAGTTATCATCAAAATCAGCCTTGAGACTCCTTTGAGTGTTTTTCATTACACAATTTAGGATTTGACCTTGAAGGCCCACTTGAAAACTTCACTCTGTATATAACATTCTGCACAGCCATAGACAGAGAAGGACAAAACTAATCATGGATTTATAGATCATCCATACATAAGGTTATGTAAGTGGTGGTGCACATAAGAACTGTACCACAGTAATGCTATGCTGCATGGGATCTTCTATCCTAAAGTATGATATACATGGGTAAGTAATTTTAATATGATTTATGGAAATTTCTTAAATTTGGTATATAGATATAAAAATTTAGAATCCCAATCCACCTTTAGTGAGTGGCTACGAATAAATAATAAGTCAGGAAGTCTAACTCGGAACAAATTTCACACAAAAAGTGGCCCGACTTGAAACCAAAATGACGTATGAATCAAAAACCAATCACTACCGAGATCATAAATAGACATTGTTTGTGATTAGTTTGAATTCAAAACGCAAGCAGGGATTGGTTCATACGCTTGCTGCAATGTCTGCTATGACAGCAGAGTCATAGCAGCATGGACGATGTTATGTAACAAGTGGAACGGACAAAGTTAATAATAAAAGAGTATAACTGTATAATATTTATATATTTGTTTATTTTGTAAAGATACGTATATACAGCTAAAATAAAAATATCTAACCCAAATATTAGGTGTAAAAAATAACAGTCACCCCTCTCCAATTTACGTTTTTGTGCCTTATGCGCTTGATTTTCTGCAGTATTTGTTTTAATTATCTGGTCAGGTAAATCACAGACTTTAAAATTTGCAGAAACTGAACTTTCATCAACCTGAAAATTTAAACGTGCTTTAATTCGATTAAACAATGAACTCATTTTTTCAATGCTATTGTAATTCTCACAAGTCTAGAAAGCCGAACCGACATTACATACCGACTGTAATCTTTCATTTGTGATGTTTTCGTTTTCTGTAGTATCCCTTGAAGATGTTGTAGTTTCTTCAAAACGAATCATCTGCGTAAAAAACAGCTTCATTTCAGATTTGATGATAAACATAATTATTTTAATAATAAAACAGTAAATACTTACTGTACAAACTGGTACTGCAGTTTTGTGTAACATAGTATAACCTTTTAATGATTTGTAAAAATCTTTTTCATCGAAATGAATAGAGCATACTCTGCTGGTTTTCACAGGCATCCAGTCATATTCCTGTCTTTCCAACTTAACTGCAGCTATCCACTTTTTTTGCCGAATTGCATCGGCAGGAAAACTAAAAGAAAACAAGTTATGCAAAATACATTATCGTTATAAAAATATCTAAATAAATATACCTATTTTGTAATAAAAGTATATTTTCAATGTTTCACCAAGAAAAATAGAATCAAAAATTTACTGACTTCATGTTGCATAGTATTAACCATCTCAGTTTGATAACATATTTGCAAATTATTAAATATAATTATAATTTTGCTACTACTTACTAGTGAAAAGTGATCCCTGGGCATTTTAGCCTTGTATGGCTCCTGCACCACTTCACAACACATGCTGGCATGATTATTGACAACACAATAATAAATAGAAAATGATGTGTCCTCGTTTGCAAGAACAGTGTCAGACTAATGACGCGGTGGACACGACTTTTAAGCACCGCCTACTTGGACACGACTTTTGTTGGGTCATTTTTAGAGCGCAGTTACATTTCCTGACTTATTATTTATTCGTAGGTGAGTGGTGAGTTAAATGCAGAATTTAAACTCTTCAGAAATGTTTCTCCTATAAAATATTATAGGAATAGGAAAAAATTGTATGCTAAGCAGAGACAAAACATGTTCTCATCATCATATCATACCTTGTCTCCAAGTTTCAAATAAAGAAATTCCATCCTATAAGTTAAGTTTGTTTGAGTTTTGGTAGCAAAGTTGTGGTGACTAAGAGTAATTTATGTAGTTTAATATATTTATTATAATTTATACTCACTTGGAGCAAAGGCTTTATCACCACAAAGGTCCAAAATTTTTTGTTCTAAAGGAGACAATGCACACTGTGTTTTGCCGTCTTGTATTTGTCTCTGTTTAATTAATATACTTCTTCTCTTATCAGCCCAGAACTAAAATAAAACAATATTATATTTACATATGTTACAATTCAAACTAAGTCAGACTAGTAGAGAGAACTAAGTAATTCTTTCTATTAGCACTAAGATGAGACTTTTAGAAAGATCTACAAAATGTCCAGAAAAATTTGGTTTCGCACTTTTAAAACTTGGCATTATAAATGTGATGAAATAGCTAACTTCTGAATAAATCAGGTTATTCATTATTGTAAAATATCTCTCTTTTCTTTCACCATATCCCAATTAATTGGGGTTGACACAATATGTCTTTTCCTTCCACACTCTTCTATTCTGACATACATCTTCTGACATATCACAAATCATCATATCATCCTTCACATATTCCATCCATCTTTTTTTTGGTCTACCTTTACATCTGTACCCATCCACCTTGTAGTTACCATTCTTTTTGTCATGTGACTTTCATCCCTCCTCATTATATGCCCATACCAAATTAGTCTTCTTCCTCTCAATTTTACATTCACGGGTGCAACTTTCAAAGATCCCCTTATGTACCTATTTCTCACCTTATCCATTCTCATAACACTACACATCCATCTCAACATTCTCATCTCAGCTGACTGGAAACGTGTGTGGTTTATCACATTAGTGGCCCAACATTTGAACCCGTAAAGCATGACTGTAAAATATATATAATGCAAATCTTACTTTTATCCAACCTTTAGTGGTCTTGACAGCTCCATCAAGTGAATTAGCAATGTTGGACATCTCAACCCACATCTTTTTAAACTTAGCATGTCCCATTCCAATTCTCATGCTTCTATGGGATAGATCAGGATGCTTCTCCATGTAATCTACTACAGCTTTAACCTGGGCCAGTGTCGGTCTTGAAACCTAGCAATCAACATAATTTTATGCCGTCCTACTTATTTGTTTTATTACGAATTGTTTAAAATATAAATTAGAAATAAAAACATATAAATTAGATGCTTACACGACCTACGTTTTCGCCAATTAACTCGTCATCGGACATTGTCCTATAATAAGCTGTTATTAATTTGGCTTATATTATGCACAATATTATAAGAACTATTCCAATAAAATTATACGTTTCACGTTTCTCAGGCTTTTTTAAAATTAAAATTCCTGAAAAAGAACAGAAATTTTTGTTTTGCAATTCTTTTTTTATGTTTATTTATGGCTTGGCAACTAGGCCTTTAACTTTTAAGCCAATATTTTTTTTTAAATATTTATGCAATTTTTTTAATCAGTGTAATCGCAAAATAGGGATGAACGATACGATTTTAAATATCGATATATCGTTCATAAAATATCGATATTTTAAGAACTATATATCAGTCTCATGACCGATATTTTCCTAAAGGTGTTTTATGAACAAAGTTTTCTATTAGAGTAGTATTACAGAATATTATAAACACTCTTTCATGTTTACACATAACACTTTGATATTATATTATATTTATTAAATTATTTTGTACTACGTAAATATTTGACGTTTTTAATAATGTACTATCACCAACTACTCTAGTCACTAAAAATATAAAATTTTCTAACACAGCATACTTCAATCGATTAACTCGACGAACACTTTTTCAATACAGAGATAGTACTCCTTACCTCTACCCTCCATTAGCGTAGCTTTATATTTGTGTTATCCACAGATTCGCAAAAGCTCATATAAATCACTTATGAAAACTAATTGCTGATTTGCATTGAATTTATTATAATAATCACAAAATAAAAAGCCCGATTTGATACTTATGAATTTCAATAGAACATAACTTTGAATGAAATCGACAAAGCTGAAAGCAAATAGCATGTTGATTTATTTGGTTGATAATGTACATATTTTTTTACTAATGCATGAAATATTGTCTGTTATAAAATATTAATTTGAATTATTATTTTCCTCCAAATAATGAAATAACATGCAATTTTATTAATTCTGTAATGTCGTATTAGTCTAGGGCGAAGTCCCAAACAACAGTTACGTTCTAAGGCGTCTTATTAACTTGGTTAGCGATTTGGACGTTTCAATCTCTTAATATGGTGTAATAAGAACTATAAAATCAGCCCTATTATTTTGTGATTAGCACTCGCACCTGCCTTTTCTTATTTTAAAATTAGCAAAATCAATGCCGTAGACCAGTGATTCCCAAAGTGGTCTATATCGACCCCTAGGGGTCTATGACAACCTGCAAGGGGTCTACGTCAGCGAAAAAAAATTGGGGTCCATGAAATGAAAATGTGGGTCCACGATAGTGGATCTCAACACATACACTGATAGTACCTATTTACTTACATCATACTATCTTATAATATCAAAACATATACATTATTTATAAAAGTACCTATGAAGTAAAAGATTTATTATATATGTTTATAAAATTGTGTAAGTTGTAGGATGTTGGTATTCGCTTTGTGGTCGCAATACATTTTGAACTTGTAAAAACCTGAGTGTCGCAGTCTCAGAGCTTCGCTAACTTGCACTGACTTGTTCAATTCGTCACTCTATAAATACGAATGTGGACAAATACGTTTATTCGTTTCCTGAATCTTAAAAAGGAAAGTGCTAAGAAAATAATATTTTCTTAAGTTTTCGCGACTTGTACACATAATAAAACTACGTTTTAACGGTTTTAAGCGCGGTAATTTATTTGATTTAGGTTTATCCGACGTTTCGGCCGCTTTTCAGTGGCCGTGGTCACGGAAGACAAAGATGACATTTGTCAAACGTGTATTGTCAAAGTTTTTATTCAGCCTACCGCCAACTTGTTCATTTTAATTATTTAGTTTTAAATTTTGTTTATGGATATTATTTACTCTATGGGAGCCTAATCTAATTTAGAATAGAATAGAATAGAATATACTTTATTGTACAAAAATGCTACATAAAATCAAGAACATTAAATACAAGTACAATCGGCGGTCTTATCGCCCATGGCGATTTCTTCCAGACAACCTTTGGATGGAGTATAGGAAGGACAACTAAAGTCGGTAGTTGCTAAACCAGCACTCGTACAATAATTTCGTTTATTAATAAAAAAATATAAAAAAAATAGTAATATATATGATAATATATATACTAAAATATATACACATATTATATTATATACATACAAAAGTAAACAATAACACTATAGCTTAAGGTAGTAATCTTTAACTAATCTGTTAAAAGAAGGTAATGATCGTGTCTGCTTGATGTTTAATGGTAATGCATTCCATAGTTGAATGGCCTGGATGGTAAAAGACTTGTTGTAAAAACTTGTTCTGTTTACAGGCGTTTTCAGTTTCAAATTCTCTGACAATCTTAAGAATCTTGAATGACTGTAATTAAGGAACTGAAAGCGTTCCTTAAGATAAGCTGGGGACTTAGGATTAAACAAAATGTTGTGAAGAAGAGATAGGATATGTGCATTCCGGCGAAGGCGGATGGGAAGCCACTTGAGTTTAATGCGAAATTCAGATATATGATCATATTTGCGTAGCCCAAATATGAAACGTATGCAAAAGTTTTGAAGCCGCTCAAGTTTATCAAGTTGATATTCTGCGAGATCAAGATAGCTGACATCAGCATAGTCGAGGATGGGAAGGAGAAGAGACTGAGCAAGTGAGATCTTGGTGGTACACGGTAAAAAGTTCCGTAAGCGCCGCAAACTAGCAGCCGACGCAAACACTTTCCGACTGACCTCTTGCACCTGTGGTCCCCATGATAAATATTTATCTAAATAAATACCCAAGTTTTTTACAGTGTCGCTGAAAGGAATTGAGACCCCATCAAACACAACAGAGGGTAATGTAGGCCATTGGATTTTCGACATCATTCGGGAGCTCCCTACAATAATAGCTTGCGTCTTCTTTGGATTGACGGTTAATCCATAAGATCTACTCCAATCAGCTATAGATGACAAATTTGTATTTGTAGTGTCTATGGCACTAACAAGTCCCTCGATGGTGGTATGAGTGTAGATTTGTAAATCATCAGCATAAAGGTGGTAGGAGCTTTGAAGTTGTTTGGAAATAGTATTAATAAAAATAGCGAAAAGTAGAGGAGAAAGAACGCCACCCTGAGGTACACCAGCTGATGTATACGACCAAGACGAAAACAAGTCGTCGATACGGATTCTTTGCCGGCGACCATACAGGTAACTACGAAACCACTCAATTACCGTTGGAGATATGTTGAGAGAGCAAAGCACACCAAGCAGAATGTCATAATCTACGGTATTAAATGCATTACTGAAATCCAGCAAGGTGAGTATAGTCAGTTTGCCATCGTCCATTGCTAGTCTTATATCCTCTGTGATTTTAACTAGTGCAGTGACAGTGCTATGGCCAGGGCGAAAACCGGACTGATGGGGATTAAGGAGACAATTTTTATTGAGGAATATACTTAGTTGTTTGTGGACAAGACGCTCTAGAACTTTGGATAAAAAAGGAAGTATGGAAATGGGACGATATTCAGAGAAGGAAGAGGGATTTGTTTTCTTTGGTATAGGAGTGATTAGAGCTTCTTTCCAGGAACTTGGAAAGGTACTGCTAGAGATGGAAAAATTGAGGATGTGAGATATGATAGGAAGTATTATATCAAGGATTGGAATGATCATGTTTCGGCTAACACTGTCACTACCTATAGCTTTAGATGTAATTGATGCTATACTCTTTTCAACATCACAATCGGATAACTGAGTAAAGACAAACGGTGTGAAGTTAGGTATTGGTAATGAGGAAAGATATGTAAGTGTATTGTCTTTTGATGTCTGATCAATATTAGACGAGGTTATAAAATGATTATTGAGTAAGTTGACATCCAAGTCTGAGGAATGAGAGTTATTTTGTGATTTACCAACACCCAATGATTTTAGAAATTTCCAGATCTTGGCAGGTTCACCATTTTCTACAGAATCATGTATGTGGCGACGTTGAGCATCTCTAACCACCTTGTTGCAATGATTACGAATCGACACGTATTTTTCCCAGTTGTGGCCACTGGGGCGACATTTATATCTAGATTTAGCACAGGCCTTTTTGGCTAATAAGATCTTAATCTCATTTGTTAACCAGGGTGCAGGTAGGTGTTTAATTTTAATTGCACGAATAGGTGCATGTTTGTCGTACAACCTGGTTAATTCAGAATTCAATAAAATTATTTTTTGGTCAACAGATTGGCTATTGATAATTGGAGACCAGTCTATGTTTGAAGCATCCATACGGAGACTATCAAAGTTCATACCACCAAAATTGCGCTGCAGAAGTATCTTAGACTTCACTTTGGGGGGTCGGACTTGATAGGACAAAAAAATTAGGTCGTGATAGGAAAACGCATCAGCAGAATACTGACCGTGGTTGGACACTAGATGTGGACAGGATACTAGGATTAAGTCAAGGAGAGTGGGAGTAGAATTTGGAAAATGGTGAGTTGCGCATAAAGGAAGAACAGAAAGGTTACAGGACTCCGAAGTGGATTTAAAAGAAATGGACCGATTATCATTTTTCAATTGACACGTGTTAAAGTCACCCATAATAATTGTGTGAGCGTATGTTGGAACTAGGTTTTCTAAGAAATTTTCAAAAGAAGGAAAGAAATTATAACTTGATGACGGACAATAATAAACACCAACTAGTACTTTGGTATGTTGCATCTCTACTTCAATGAAAATGTGTTCGCCGGCGTCAGGCGGGGGCGGTTGTGTCGACAAATTAATAATTTTAAAGGGGACATGGTCACGTAAGTAGATGGCTACACCTCCACCCCTGGAACCAACTCGATCATTGCGTATTAGTCGGTAGCCAGGCAAATTGTACGAGGTAGACGAAAGAACTGGCTTAAGCCATGATTCGGATACAAGTATAGCATGAATGTTCATGCAATTGAATGTTGCCAGCATATCTGTGAAATGAGCCGGAATACTTTGGGCATTTATATGAACAGCATTGAAATTCCTCGTCTTGTCAGAGAATTGTGCGGTTAAAACATCGTTGAGTGATGGAATGCTACTGAAGCTGTCATCATCGCTACATGCAGATCGAAAATCGTCATTACTACTACTACTCAAGCTGGACATATAATAACAAATTTAAAAATATAAGCAGAAATAAAAAGCTAAAAAATTGGTATGAATGTATAAAATATATAAGTAGGTGTAAAATAAATATATAAATAAATATGATATATATTATAGACAAAAGCAAAAATAATTATAATATATAAAAATAATCTCCACCTGCCAGTTGAATGTATTTACATGTTATGACATCTTAATAGTTTTTACAATACAAAGAAAAACAATTAAAGCAACTAGAAGAGAAAAGAAAAACTACAACAATAATTAAGAAAAAAAAAACAGAGTTAAGGATATAATTATATATTATATTTTGCAATACCTAGAATAACACAACCCGGAACATGTTACCTAATTTAAATACCTCTCATTGCTCAAGTACAACCCTAATAACCAATTCATATTAAAATTTACGCCTAACAATTGTATTTTAAGGCAATTACTTGATCATAGATAATACTTTATATATAAATTGTGTTCATATCCTCTACACTTCTATACATAAACAAATTATATCCATTTAAATAACTACTAAATACATACTAGTCAATGTCAAACAAGAAAAAGGGAAACATAAAAATAGATTAAGAATACTTTTTAAGTAAAATAATGAGTAGTAATATGGCTTAAAGAAATGTTATATTTTTATTACAAAAGAAAAACATTGACCTTTTTACAGTTTGGGCCCAAGGGTGATGAAAGTGTATCCGTCTCCTTTATTAACCCACTACTTTTAACTAAATATGGTATAAGCCACTGCTGTACTTAATGCAATACACTTATAATAACAATATTTCAGTATGCTCAGTTACTTACTACAATTTAACATTATAAAAAAAAATAAAAAAAATATATAACCTGAACAAATACAATTAAGCAGCATATCATTTAATACCAATGTCGACCCGGGTTGCATTAAAAAGAATAAATTAATAATAATAATAAAAAAGAGTAAGAGATTTAATCTTTTCGTTTTCACTTTCTAACAGCACGTTTAACTTTGGTGACTGTAGCTTTGACAGGGACAGTCTCCTTTGAATTTACGTCTACGGAAATCTTATTCAGGTCACTTAAAGATAAAACTCGATGACGAACATCAACAGCGTCCTTGACAAATATTTGACCTTCCCAGGTCCAGCATCTTGAAAGACCAAACTTCTTTCGGGCTGCCATGAATATATCGTGACGAGTTTTAGTGAGAAATTCGGACATTGTAATGCCTGATCCTTTTAGTTTAGTTTTAAGTTGCCAAATCTTATCACGAATACTGATATCATGGAATTTAATAGCTATGGGTCTGCTTTTTTGGTTTTCATCAGGTCTTCCAAGTCTATGACAACGTTTAATATATTCTACTGAAAAGTCGATGACGCCAAGTCGGGTTTTCATAGTTTCTGTAATACTTTCCGCTAATTTCTCATCCTTAATTTCCTTTAGCCCATGAATTAATAGCATCTTTCTACGACTTTGCATTTCCAGTCTATCCGTAACATTAGCAAGCATTTCGATTTGTTTTTGTAGCCCGGTTAGAGCTTGTATCATAAACGCTTTGAGCGAAGCAAATTCAGCAGCCAAACCTTCGATTGTCATCGGACTTGTAGTCTTTTGTAACTGAGTTTCGATAGCAGTCGTCCTACTACGAAACAACTCCATCATTTCGGTCATTGTGCCTTGAAGGGACTCCATTTCGTATTGTGTTGATTTTGTCGTAACCAAAAATTGATTGTATTGTGATTTGAAAGGAGATTACATTCACTGACAAGTAAAGAAAAACACTCAACTGTTCACTTTATGCATTAATCAAACTTGAATAACAATTATATATACTTATTTTGAATTAAAATATCGAGAGCAAAAATTTCGTGTCTAATTTTCCAACTACCCGCGGAATGTGTCTAATTTACCACCGCTTCACAACATGTTGTGGCTTGAAGAGAAGAAGCGGCGCAAGAAACTCTTCAGCAAACATGCCTAGTTCTAAAAATTTTTTTTATATAATATTAAAGTGAGTGGAAGGAAAAAATAAAAGAAATTATCAGTCAGTGGTTTGTTTCGTTGCACGCAGAAAGAGCTCACAGTGTCTTGAGGTCTGGCAGTTGGTTTTTGCTGGGTTTGGGTCTTAATAGTTTTGATGATTGGATCCCAAACAGGTGGTACCTGCCAACCATCTTCTCTATTGAATTTGGGTGTTTTTTGATTTCAATAGCCTCACGCATCATTCTTGGTATGAAACGATTCTCTTTCGCGAGGATTTGTGGGTTATCGAATCTGATGTAATGGTTGGGTTTATCCAGCGTGTGTTCACTGATCGCAGACTTCGTAGACCTTGTGTGTTTCATGTCAGCAATGTGTTCTTTTACCCGTGTTTTTATGCTCCTCTTTGTTTGCCCAATGTATGATAATCCACATTCACAATCGAGATTAGTTTAATGAAGCAAAATATTGGACGGGGCGAATTTTCTCAGTTCCCCAATTTGTCACAGAAAAGCTGCCAGGAAGACGACGTTTCAACTTACGTTCAACATTTAAATGCCCTCTATTCAGATTTTGAATCTAGGTTTGAGGATATTTTTACTATGGTAATACCACAGTGGATAATTAATCCATATGATGACATAGAAGAAACGAATGTCATAATACAAGAGGAACTGACTGAACTAAGTACAAACGAAGAACTTAAGGTTCAGTTTAAAAACGGATATCAGCAATTCTGGCTGCAAAACAACATACCCGTTACTTATCCCGTATTATGGAATATAGCGAGGAAATTTTTAATTTCCTTTCCATCGTCATACCTAGTGGAAAGGAGGTTCAGCGCTGTTACCAATCTCCTAACGAAAAAAAGAAACAGACTGGACATCATTAACCGAGAAGATTTAAGATTAACCCTTACAAAATTGACGCCAAATGTTGATAATTTATTATTAAAGCATCAGGTTCATCCTTCTCACTAAAAATATTGACTTATTGCTTATGTTATTTTATTTATAGTCTATTTTATGTTTATTTAATGTTACGTATATTTTACATAACAGATACAACATTTTATTTTGAGTAGTTTTAATTTAAATTCAATTAATAAATGTATAAATTAACATGTGTTTTTACTTTAAGTTTTCAACACTAACTTCACTACAGTTAGAAATTTACAGGAAATCAATATCAGGTAAGTAGGGGGTCTACCCAACACGGAAAAACATGGCAAGGGGTCTACGACACAAAAAAGTTTTGGGAACTCTGCCATAGACGTTGTAGCCATAGTTCATTATTTATTTATTTGGGTTTATGGCTTGGCAACTAGGCCTTTAAGCCAGATCTTAGTTTACAATATAGCTTTTTCTGAAGCCTATGTGTAGCGCGGCTGAACTGTAGGTAATCAGCTAGTGCCATTCAACGGAGTTCTTGTGACAACTCAAAAGGCCACATTTGACTATACCGTTCACATTTCTCACAAAACACATAATTACTACTCAAAAACTATCAATATCCTACAACTATTGTTCATTTTAGAGTAATTTTACACATTTTTAGAAAATAAAACTGCACAGCACATCTCCTTTCAGTTCCCGCCAAAAACTCCTAGCCATAGTTCAAAAAAAATTAAAAGTCTAGAGACGTGACGTTCTGTATATCATGAGTTGATATCTGACAATGATCAGTTTTGAATATTAACAATATTCGATTGCATAAAAATGTATATTTCTGATGTTGTAAAATAAAATAAATACGTGAACTGAATCAATTCGATATGGGGGTTTTTTGTAGTTCCATTTTCTGCCATTTCACAAATGATCGGTACATGAGTGTATATTTCAATCAATTAATACGATTTTTAGAAATTATTAATATTTTAATAATCTCTTAAAATCGTGCTTAATCGTATGCTTCATTTTACTACTCTCAATGCCCTTAGGTACGTCAGGAAAATAATAATAAAATGTAACATCAAAATTACGGAAATAGAAAATCGTAATTTTAATTAAAATATCACATAATATATAGTATTTTATTTCAGGATATATAATTAAAATTTTCATAAGTCAAGTATAAGATATTCGTATAAATGAGGTTCTATAGTATGTTGTGTCGTCATATTTGAAATTAGAGCTTTCCCCACGGCAAACACCCGTAAGTTTATGCTGCATATTAGTTTAGGAGCCAGTGATCTGCTACCTGTATGTATTTGACCAGACCTGAGGTTTGTACATTGAAGCACCTATACCTACCATGCATGGTACGGGGACTCACTAAGCTCTAAGTGGTGGACGCGTCGAGCGCTGAGGTAAGACAGTATCGATTTTTGACGAATTTTAAATCCATTTGACCAGGGCTGCCGTTTTGATATTTGAAAATATAGGCTTATTATTATCGGAAAATAAGAATGGCAGACCATTATCACGCGGTTAACTTTGTGGCAGACCATTTTGAAAATGATAAAAAAAAATCAAAGTAATTGACCAGATCTGCCATTGATATATTTTGTTTATTATAGTCTTCAAAACGTATATTGATCGCGGCAGAAGTCTACTTTGCGTATACACATCAATAAATAATAAAATCTTAGCTACTACCCAGTCAGATGTACATGTTTTGCGTTCGCTGTTTTACATCAATATAATTTACTTGCGATTTACTTTATCACTGTATTTACAGAAATTAATATTTTTTATATTCTATATGCTAAACTTCATTAGTTAGATAATAAAGAAGTAGGACAATACATGTGTCTTCAAATAGTTCGAAGGTGACCAACTTCCATCTTATGTGAGTAACTTAACCACCGATGTCCCTGGTAAGTTGATAAAAATTCTTTCTTGAACATGTTCAGAACAATTTACTTCTATTTTACAATTTATGTTTTATTTTTGCAGAATTTGATTCAATGGATGATGAAGACGAGTCACCTAACGATAAACATGACTCCGATGATAATGACGATGAATGAAGATTTATTTGTTTATAATGTAATGCATGCATTAAATTTTTGTTAATCTTATCTAACACTTAATTTTTTTCTTGACGAAATGGCGAGACGAAATGGCGAGAAAAACGAGACGGCTTTGAGGCTGTCCTTGGACCCTATGGCGACAAGAGAGCGAACGAGGCTGGTAAGCCAATCATAGACGTATGCATGGAAAGAAACTTGCTTGTGTCGAACACCTTATTCCATCATAAGGATATTCACACGTATACATGGAGAATGAATGAACAGAAAAGTATGATTGATCTGATTTTAATAGATAGTCGCCTCCGAAACACAATAACGGATACAAGAGCCTACAGAGGCCCCACTCTTGGAACGGACCACTACCTGGTGATAAACCGCTTTGTGGGCCTTTTCAAGAAGTGGAGGCACTGGCGAGAGCGTACCAATTTCGGGGAGCTTGAAAGAATAAAATGTGAAAAATTGGAAGATGTTAGTATAAGGAGTATGTATGCGCGCCTAGTCGAAGAAAGGCTTGCAAAGGCGGACTTCTCCGATTTAGATGTGGATAATGACTGGGATAGTATGAAGGAAAGTATAGTGGAAAGCGCAAAAGAAGCATGTGGATGCGCAAAGAGGCATATAACAACGAAAGGTGACGAATGGTGGGACGCAGATGTTAAATCTAGCGTAGAGAGAAAGAGAAAAGCCTGGCTGGATTATATTGCATCTTTGCATCAGAATGACAGTATGAAAGAGATGAAGAAAGAAATTTATCGCCTCTGCAAGAATGAAACCAAAGCTTTAGTGAAAGAGAAGCGTGAAAGAATAAAATTGAAAGAAGAAGAGAAGCTGACGGAGAACTTCGAGGCGAATACCAAACTCTTTTGGAGAGAGGTTAAGAAGTCTCGGGGTTGTTCGTCAGCTTCCAGAATGGAAAGAATAAAATCTAAAGCAATTCTTGCTAACCCACAAGAGGTTTTAGCGCGATGGAGTGAATATTTTAGAGAAATGTATGATAATATCTCGGATGCTGGCACAACGACTGAGTCTGTGACCGACTTCGAGGAGTCAGCATCCGAGATCACTTTGGAAGAGATCGAATGGTCGATAAGAAGTCTGAAAAATGGAAAGGCAGCAGGAATCGATAGTGTGTCTGCTGAGATGATCAAATATGGTGGAACCTGCGTCCGGGACGTTTTCCTGTCCTTATGCAACTTGTGCTGGAGGACGGGAAAGGTTTCCAAGGACTGGAGGCGCGCTGTCATCGTGCCCTTGTATAAAGGCAAGGGGTCACGTATGGAGTGCGCCAGCTACAGGGCCATCAGTTTGATCAGCACAGCATCTAAAGTGTATGCGAAGATTATTGAAAGGAGAATGAGAGTGGTATCCGATGGATTACTGTGGGATGCACAAGGGGGCTTCAGAAATGGTAGGGGATGTATGGATCAAGTTTTCTCGCTCCGCAATATCGTGGAGAAGCAGCTGGCTATGGGCCGGAAGGTTTTCTGCGGTTTTGTGGATCTAGAGAAAGCATTTGACAGGGTTGTGCGGAAGGACCTCTGGGACATATTGCCCGGATATGGGATCAATGGCCAATTGCTGCGTGCTGTGCAGTCCACTTACGAGGACTGTATGGCATGCGTGCGGGTGGACGGCAGCCTGTCGCCCTGGTTTGACGTCAATATTGGCGTCCGGCAGGGCTGCGTGCTGTCGGCTTTGCTGTTCATCCTATATCTGGACAACTGTCTCCAGAGATTAAGATTGATGGATGTTGGGGTGCGGATGGGTGATCTAGTTGTTAGCACTTTGCTTTATGCGGATGATGCCGTGCTTTTAGCTGAATCGCCATCAGAACTGCAAACACTAGTCACAATGATGAAAGATGACTGTCAGGCGAGAGGCTTACATTTGAATGCGAAGAAAACAAAGGTTATGGTGTTTGAAAGAGAAGAAACCAGAACGAATGCAAGGATAATGGTCGATGATGTTATGCTGGAACAAGTGAATGAGTTTGTATATCTTGGATGTGCTTTTATCAGGGATGGAAGGTACACCGCTGACATAGAAAGAAGAGTAAATTTGGGGAATAGTGTGAATGGAGCGTTAGGTAAACTTCTAGGCGCTAAGAACCTCAGCCAGAAAGCCCAGCTTGCCATACACAACGCGGTGCTGGTACCTACGCTCACGCATGGAAGCGAGAGTTGGGTATGGAACAGAGAGCATGAAAGTATAGTAAACGCGGTCGAGATGCGAGCACTGCGCAAAATCTGCGGAGTGACGCTCTCGGACCGCGTTCGTAATACCGAAGTAAGAAAGAGAGTTGGTCTGAAAGAGAGTGTCGGGGTGAAGGTAAGGAAAGGAATGCTCCGGTAGTTCGGGCATGTGGAAAGAATGTATGATGAAAGAATGACTAAACAGATATACAATGCAAAAGTGGATGGATGCAGAAGTCGCGGAAGGCCACGACACACCTTCCATGATCAAATTGATCGTGTATTAGCAGAAGGTGATGTCAGGAGCCTTAAGAACAGACGAGCGTGCATGACAAGAGCTATGAATGTCAAAGAAGCAAGTGAGGTGTGTAAGAATAAGCCTGTATGGCGCTCTGTTGTGCGTGCCTACCCCGCAAGGGACCTGACGTGAAGTTATGTATGTATGTATGTATGAAATGGCAATATTTTTTATCAGCATTATACCATTTATGATTTAATTATGATTCTTCAAAAAAAAAATCACTTCTATATTATCTAACTAATGAAGTTTAGCATATAGAATATATATAAAAACATTAATTTCTGTAAATACAGTGATAAAGTAAATCGCAAGTAAATTAAATTGATGTAAAACAGTGAACGGAAAACATTACATCTGACTGGGTAGTAGCTAAGATTTTATTATTTATTGATGTGTATACGCAAAGTAGACGTCTGCCGCGATCAATATACGTTTTTAAGACTATAATAAACAAAATATATCAATGGCAGATCTGGTCAATTACTTTCAAAATTTTTTAGTATTTTCAAAATTGTCTGCCATAGGTAAATCCGCACGATAATGGTCTGCCATTCTTATTGTCCGATAATAATAAGCCTATATTTTCAAATATCAAAACGGCAGCCCTGGTCAAATGGATTTAAAATTCGTCAAAAATCGATACTGTCTTACCTCAGCGCTCGTCGCGTCCACTACTTAGAGCTTAGTGAGTCCCCGTACCATGCATGGTAGGTATAGGTGCTCCAATGTACAAAACCTCAGGTCTGGTCAAATACATACAGGTAGCCGATCACTGGCTCTTAAACTATATATTATATATACAAATGTAATTAGGTGTTTTACCTAAAACTTTACTGTTTATTGTTACTAAGTTCACTAAAATAACTCGAACTATTTAAAGATTTATTAAAGTAAGGATAGATAACAATCTAAGGCTTTTGAAGAAAATGTCTTTAGAACTATTGATAATACTGTTAGACTCAGTTCATTTGTCAGCCGTTGACGCGATTTAACAACAATAAAAATCACTATAAGTCTACGCTTTAAAAATTATGATTTAATGACACCGTCAAAAATATCCCAATGGGTCTCCCGTACATATTCGAAAATAAAAACAATGTATCTAAACTAGCGCCATCAAGAAAAAGAGGTGATCAAATATTGTAAGCAGTTTCCATTTAGTGCACTTAAGATGGCGTTGTATAATGTCGTTGAATAATTAGAAAGCGCTGACGAGATCTTAAGAGCAAACTACAATAAAACAAACTAAAATAAAACACTACTACTATAATATTATTTTATCTTAAGTCCAATTTAGAATAAGTTGAAAGTAACATCTAGAAATTACTACATTACTATGAGATTATTTAACAATGGATTGAAACGCCATTTGGTGATATTTATAGGAATATAGTATCGATTGAAATGCCATCTATGGGGTGAGGTGGTAGATGTTTGATATTTTGTGCTTAAGAGGCTCATCTATTTTATATAAAGTGCAGTACTATAGTCAAAAACAAAATTCTCTTTTTGTTCAGTTGAATTTAATCAAGTTTTATTTCTAGATTTATCTAAATGTGAAGATTTGTGTACAAAATAATGATTTTGAATTAATTTTGACTTATAAGAAAATTCTATCGTATTTAAGGTGTGTTACTTAATTAGTAACTTTAGCAAGTGAGGAGTTCAGCTGATCAGTGTTTACAATGTTTTATATTATTCTTATAGGATATTAGGGGAAAATATCTTTTTCAGAAATGTATTCGTTTGAAGGTGATTTTCGACGAAAACCGCAGCAAAATTTGGCAGGGGCCAGTGCCCAGCGTAAAACTGATAGAGATGCTCTAATTCTTCAGTCACAATTGCAGAGGCAGAAAAGAGAGGTTAAAACAAAAATTTATGTTTATTCTGCATCAAATTCAATTATCTTTCATGCTTGTTCTTTATATTTGACCATACTAATTGTTTAAATAACATAAACAAGTAAAGGATCTTGGTAAATATAATTGCTCCTTGTTTTTGTAATATATTAATAAATTTACTTGTTTATATTAATTCTTTTAGATGAAAGTCTATTAATTTTCGGTTCTGAATGTATGAACGACTATATTGTGTGAATAAATTAAATAATTCAAACCACAATTGGTGTATTGAAAACAATATAATGATTCAGCAAAATTTGATAATGATATGTATTTTGATTAACCAGCCAACCAGTATTTCACAAGATAATGTAAAATTTTGCATGAAGGACCCAAAACTTGTTTATGTTTTGATTGGATGACATATCTTTTTTCAAAAAAATCTTTCACTGTTCTGATCAAAATAATAGTTGCAATTAGGTTTTCAATATTATCTACTTACTTTACTACTTTCCTTGCTTGTTGCTCTAGTATAAGCCACATTTCACTTCCATACAAACAAACAGGGCTAAAGATGGATTTATAAACTAATTCTTTAGTTTACCCTTCCACCTTCACTATATTTAGTTATGGGTCAGTCTTCTTTATTCAAACATGTTGTGTGACTTATTCTCTCTTTAAGCTGAATGTTAAAACAATTTTAAATGTAAATTTTCCAGGAGCATAGAAAACGATTGAACAGTTCTATAAAAATCCAAGCATATGTGAGAAGCTACCTGATAAGAAAGCACTGCAAACAAAATGAGAGGAACCAATTTGACAGTGTGTTTCCAAAGACTAGTGCCGATGACCAACTCGTGGTTTCGGCACTTATGGCCCAAATATTATTCTTTTATGATGCTCAAATAGATTTATCTAGATTGGTAAGTTATTTTTTCTGTTCAAAAAGCAATAACATATTGCAGAGTGGTGTATAAAAGGTAGGTGACCTAATTTTCTAAGTTATATTTCAGGGTTGCAGTTTCAAAACCTGCTTAAATGTATGTATGATTTATTCATTCATATTAGGGCATTTTGAAACTGTGCCCCTCTTTTATGACTTCTAAACAGCAGCAGAACTCAATTTAGATTAAAGCATTTGTGAAAAAAAAACTGTTACAAGGGTAGTCTTTGTAATTTGTATTTTTATTCACCTGTATGTTTCCTTTTAAATTGTATTAGTAACATTAAATAATTTACCATCGGAACATCTACTTAATTATCCAATTGTTGTGATAGTTCCTGCCTTCCGATCATTAGATATAAATATTCATAATATTATTGTAATTTTATAAACTCTAGTGTTTTGCAACACCACACCATCTTTTCTGGTAATCTGACTATTCTTTTTTATGGCCTGAAGCAGACATACAGGCACTTGGCCCACCTGATGAAATGTGGTTACCGTCGCCTATGGATCTTTGTAAACATCAGGGGTATCACCAACACATTCCCAATGTCTAAAAGATTTTATAATGCTCTTCTTGAAAAACCCCATGTTAAAGCACGAAGGGAAAACCATGGCGGGAAGTTCCCTCCAGATCATTGTTATACAATGAATGAATGTTCTAGAGAACCATTGTACAGGCGACAGAGAACACTCCCTGTTGCACAGGTGGTACTTGGAATTGTGGCGCATTGACAGATGGAGAGTTTTTTTTGGTTTTATTCTAAATTAATAACTTCATTTATCAGGATAAAATGTATCCTAATTGTTAACTAGGGTTATAAGGTGACACATGTCGTGTTTCATTCATATACATTCAGTAGTTTCCAAAAAGGGTATAATGACAGTTTCATCTTTTTCACTATTTTCGTCTGTCTCACCGAAACCACATAATTTATCTGGATAAAAAGTATCCTAAGTTATGGCCCGGGATATAAAACTAGCTCTATGTTGAGTTTCACTTAAATCCATACAGTAGTTTTGCGTGCTGTCATGCTCATGCTCTAACAGACAGAATAAAAATCTAAAAATTGCATTTTTTGGAATCTCTGGGCCCTCGATGGGAAGCGGTTACCATCGCCTATTGACATTTGCAACACCAAAGGTGCTACAAATGCCCTGCTGCACTCTTAAGGGAGACTGGAACCTGGTCACTAATGCCGAAACACAACTTAAGGTTATGTGCAGTGCGATGAACAGTGCTATGGCGACATACTTTAGACCAGGGGTGGTAGCCATCCAGTCGGGCAAATGCCCTACCACCTGGCTGTGGGTTGTTTTGTCGCCTCTTACGACAGGCCGCCCGGCCGCAGGAAATTGTATTCTTTCTCCGTTCCTGCACAGATATTTAAACATTTTTTAAATTTTTAAACGCATTGTAAAAACTCGAACCATTTACAGAACTATTATAGTATAGATAGCATAAAGAAAACATCCACAAATGTAAAGTAAACCTAACTTCTTAATTTTTTATTATATTGTATTCTACATATAATCTCTTAAGACTGTAAGTAGAATTCTGAGCCTAGCTCACCATGAGCAAGGGTATTTACATGTCTGATGAGCTAAGGCAGATTACACATTCAAACATGAGCAGGTTTAACACAAGCTGATTTGTATATAAAGTTGAAAATATTACTCAACAACTTAATGAAGTTTTTTCTTAATTTTTCGTGACTAATTCATATACATAATTGAAACAATGTTTTAATGGTTTTCAGTGCTGCATTTTATAGTATGATTTTTATTTTAATGTTTCAGCTGCTTTGTAGTTACTGTGTCTTTTAAATAATTTTATCATTATATAATTACAGGTAGCAATATCTCAGTTATTGTTGAAAAATTGGAAGAAAATCTTCCAAGATGGTGGTTCTTGTATACAAACAAGGAGGCTACTAGCACTACATCTAAGACTGTTAAGAGATAATGCTGAAGTAAGTATTCAATACTGTATTTCATGTAATTATTAATTAATTTAAAGATTTACATTTGAAACTCATTCCTTAAATGACTTGTTTTCATGGATCTTATTTTATTTTAGATTGGTTATATGTCAATAACTAAAATTAAAAAAATGACTAAAAGGTATTGTTTGTAGTAATTTATGCCTAAACATTTTTTGAAATAATTTCTAGTGCACTTTTGATAAAAAATTAGGTTCATTTGATACATCTTGCTTTCTTACACAAAGCTTGCTTTATGAGGTTTTTAATCCACCCCACTTAATTAATAGGCTTCTTTGACTTGTATACTGTATAATCCATTATCTTTCGTGATTTTAATTAAAATGAGACTAATACTTAACATTAAGTTTGAAGGTGGGCAAATTATAATTTATTTAACATCAAAAGGTAAAACCTTTACTTATGGGGGGTATATGAAGTGAAGTTTTTCTTCAACTTCACTCTGTAAATTGCGTCCTGATCTCCTGGAAGCAATATCTTTTTACCTTGGAATATTATACATTCATCTAGTTCTACATTCATATATCAATCAAGTTACAATCTAATGGTAAACCTATTGTCAAAATCAATAAACAATAGTCAAATTCTCTTTAGCAACTTTCTATTACTGTAAATTTTCATCATCTGATAAAAGATACAGCTGTAAAATCTTTCTGTTACCTTTAGATATTGAAGATATCAAAAATCCTATCTATGGATTAGTATTATTTTTTTAGGTGCCATTAGCTGTGCCGCTCAGAATGTTTGAAGTGTTTACATCGACTGCTTCGGCTGAATCATCAATGACTAGAGACGAAGCACTAAGAACTATAGGAAATACATTTTTATATCTTGTTAAAAGAGGTAAAACTATATTGAATGCTTAATTCAGTAATGACACTTCTGAATTTTTTCAAATCAAAACTTTCTTCAAATCGTCATTTTAATGCCATTTGTCGTAAAATATGGAAATACATGGAATGGTGCTAATCGTGGTTTAAAAGTAATATCCACTAGGAAGGCATTGTAATAAGTCATGTAATGATATTGGTATTCTTATATTATCTTATATATGTTGTATGGCCCTCCTGAAAAGTTCACTCTTTCGGATAGTGTCAATATTGGACTATAAGTGTGATATATTATTTAAGTCTTCATCTTTTCTTTAATTCTTCTATTTCTCTCAGATTCGACATATTTGTTATGAATATGATAAGTATTGAAGTATTGTCTTGCTCCTACCATTCCTACACTATCTAGACATGTGTCAATTTCACAATGCTGCCATTCTCCAAAATTGATAAAAAAGCATTATTGACTCAATTTGTCGATGTACTATGTGTTTATTTGCTGATTATGTTTACATCTGCTATTGCTTTTGTATTGTAGGCTATTTCAAAGATTTATGTAAGTTAATGTGTGAAAGAGCCCCACCCCTTTATGGGCCATCTCCGAACCCACCGACGCCGTTGTGCGGCGCATTATTGGACCTCATACAGCGACCGTTGCATTTAACAGCGCTAGTTAAGATACCGCAGTATAGGTAAGTTATAACAATTCACTAGTTTTAATCAAATCAATCACTCTATTTGTAAAAATAACATATACATATTTTTTCTACTATACATTTTTTATCCGAGTAAGTCAACTTAAATAGGCAGACGACTTATGTGATGGAAAGTGGTTACTACCACCAATTAAAATTTGCAACAATGGTGCCATTGAATAAATGTTCTAGTGAAACTGAAAACATCTTTGTAATATTTTTAACAAATACAATCAGTAGATACACCTGATAATAAGCTGATCTGATATTTTTTATTGCTTAGAACAAATGAAGTAATGTTGCATCTGGTAGAATGTGGTGGCGATGATAAACTTCGGTCCTAAACCCCCCACAAAACTTATTTTTAAATATAGAGTATTCTTAAGCATCGTTTTTTTAAATTATATACTTAGGAAATTTCATATTAATTTCAAAACATTAGTCTGATAATAGCTTCTGGCTGAGGACAAATGGACAAAACAATGAGCATAATGATTCAATGCTTCTTATTCATTGTCGAATTACCATTCCATTCATTCAAATATTTTTATATATATATCAACTAGTGTTAGTCCCGCGCCTGCGCCTCGGGTCAAACCCTAGGCAGTAGCTTTATTTTACTTACACAAAAGTTAATTCATTTTTTTACATATAATAATAACAAAGAAGCCAAGTCCATACAGTCTAAACAACTGCCTAGCAAAACATAGAGATGAGTCGAAGCCAACCTTATTTGTAAAGTAATATAAATTAACGACTTGTTATCTATGACTACGTAAGTACTTGTTAGTGAATAAAAAATCGCGATTGCAGCGCCATGTATATATCTGATCTATGTATTTTATGGAAACGAATCCTAAGTTGGCCCCAAGATATGACCTACAGCTGTGTTGAATTTCATTTAAATCCGTTCCGTAGTTTTAATGTGATGCTCTGACAGACAGACAGACAAAAAGTCTAAAGAATTTCATTTTTGGAATCTCCTAGTCCGAATTAGCCCCCCTTATTTTATAAACATTTTTAAACGCAGTGTACAAACTCCTCGAACCATTTACAGAGATATTATAGCATATATGTATGCGGGTTAAACAATGATCTTATTGTGAGAGGGAAATATCATCTATAATTATTTTTGAAGTGATAACTTCTTATGGGAGGGTAAACCGCTACGTTACGTAACGCGATACGGCGCCAGTCTCTCTGGCTTCCCTTTCCCTCACTTTAGATTTGTTAGAGTTATCACTTCTGTTTTTCTGTCTTTTTTTTTATTCACTCCTTTCTTTTGCCTTTTTAATGGTTTCTTATAAGAGTGATGATATTATAATTTTTCTAGTGACACAGTAATGACAGAATTCGCATCAGCATTCCTATGTAATCCATATCCAGAACCAGTGGAGATGTTTGTGATTCCGACTCTAGCTCAAGACAACGCCAGAAAATTTCCATTCCTCGCACTTGTGGATTGTTTGCGGGATGTAAACAAGTTCAACAGTAAAAAGTTGAATAATGACTCGTGGTTGTTACATTCTGTATTGTCTTTGGAGCCACACGGATTCGGTGAGTAGAGATTTAATAAAAAAAAGTTATTATCAAATACTGGTGTAAACGTCTATGCATATTCTTTGCTATAAAATGTATTATTTGGGTTAATTCACAGTCCAATTTGACAATGTATTTCATATTACAAAGTGTTACTTACAGCCTCCCAGATTAGATATGAGTGTAGTATATTATAGGGTAATAATAATTTTTTAAATCTTAAGGCCGATTTTTCAATCGCCCTACAAGTTATCAGTTGAATAAATTATAACTTGAGTGAATTGAAAAGTGAAGCCATTCAACTGTTTTATTAATCCAATTAACATACCTATACTTGGAAAGTATTTTAGCTCAGAGGGGCTTTTATACGTGAAATGGTTTTGAATTTATTCGCTGCACTCCATTTGAAGCTCACAACGACCACGCTCAGAGTGCTATTTGAAATTCACGCCCTTCTCATCATCTCTATGGAGAGAATTAATGTTTTGTGGTCAATACCCACTTCGACCCATCTCTTAACATGGGTCGTTGTAAGCACTGCGTAAGTGAAAATGATTATGTCATTAGTGACGTTTTTGCAGCAACCATAACGTCATTGGTCGCTATGTGGAACGGCTGAAGGAACATTTTATGCATTGTGAGCTACAAAAGTAACAGGCCAATTATCAAATATTTTATATAAACATTACACAAGGTCATTTTGTTTTAAAAATGACTACTTATCTATTGGTTACTGCAATATTAATTGTATTTGTAAATATATACCTTTGCAGTAAATGATGTTCGGAACATAGACAATTCGAAGCTACCAAACAATCCGCTTGTAATAGAATATCTTAAGATTATAGCTAAGCTAACAGCAAATGTATGTAATAAGCAAATAAGTTATGAATACGAAGACTCGTTATACAGTCAAGAAACTGCAGCGGATAATGACGATAGTGATAGTGAGCATGAGATCAATCCAACGTCAGTCCGGGAGCAAATGTTACTGACGCGTTGTATAGAAATATTGAATGAACCGGAGCGGCTAGTGATGGCTACGTGTTCACAAATAACCGATACCGAATTGAATGATGAGTTTTTGGATTGTATGTCAGAGATTTGCCATAATCTCTTGTTGAGTCATAGGATGGCTTTACATAAGTACAGGTGAGTGAAATACATCCCTAAGTCTCCATACGGTTGTATTCCAATTTCCTAAGATAAAGGTGTCGTCTGTTCGTTCAAAAGTAGGCAAGCGGACATAACGCTTTACAAGGATTTCGTTTTTGCTCAACCTCTATGGAATTTTAAATAGCTTTAATGTACACATACTAAATATGTAACAAAATGTGTGATATTTTTTATCCCGGGAATCCCGCGGGAATTTTCGCGGGAGCGGTTTGTAGTTGTTCGGGTACGTAAAATTAAATTAAACTAGAATTTCAAGACAAGTGTGGACCAAGTCGCGGGTATATCATAGTTAGAAATAATAAACTGATTAATACAGGTTTATATAAAATTGTTTTTAAGGTTTACACGTTGAACGAAATAGTTGATTAAAACAAATTATAACATGTAAAACCGTTTAATTTTAAACCGGTACCAAGTTTTGGCAAACAAAACGTAATTTTATTTGTGTCATACATTATCTTCAGATTATTATACACGCTGGCTTTCAAACCGATATTCCTTCGTGAGCTCTGGCGTTGGTTGAGCAACATGAGTCACGAGTCCTCCTTCGGTGGGTCCGTGACTCCGCTCCTGTCGGCGTTGTCCCGCGGAATGGGAGCGGAGACCACAGTGATAGGGGTGTACAGGCTGTTGGCGCCTTTGGCCGTGTTCTGCGCCCTCTTCTCGCTTCTCATAGGAACGCTACACGACACAGAGTTCTGTAGAAGTGATAACGAAGATGAGAACATGAGTTGTAAGTAATTATTATAATTAATGTTGTCCTGTAATGTTTATGTAAGGAGCAAATTCCAGACTCTCCTTGCTTTCCTATGAACGCTTCTTCTTTCCTTCGGACACTTCTCCCTTCTTTCGGACGCTTCTGCCTTCCTTCGGACACCTCTTCCTTCATTCGGACACTTCTGCCTTCTTTCGGATGCTTCTCGCTTGTTTTGGATGCCCCTCCCTTCCTTCGCTCGCTGCTCACTTAAATGATGGAACATTTAGGAATGTATAATAGTTATTAGGATGTAAGTTTTAAATAATATCACATACCATGACTTACAGTACAATCTGCTTGGAAACATTTTTGGTTCTGTAATAGTGTACCCCACTGGTAAAATGTACTGAACCATGTATTTCTAAGAATGACATCTGTATACAACTACATTTATGCAAGAATAAATATTTCATTTCACTTACAAGCGATGGATTCGAAAGTGTCAGGCAGGTGGTGAAGCGCAAACTGATTTTTTCTGTTTTTATTCACTACTACCTTCAAAACTCTTTGGTCTTAGCGTGATGATATATAGCCTATAGCCTTCCTCGATAAATAGGCTATCTAACACTGAAATATTTTTTTTAAACCAGACTAAGTAGGTCCGGAGATTAGTGCATTAAAGCAACAAACTCTTCCGCTTTATATATTAGTATAAGATATACAGCACTAGATTTCAGGTAATGAAAGTAGACACTCAGATTTTTCACGAAATTTTTACATGACAAGCAAAATATAAATGTCATTTTACTATAACATTGTTGTCAATACTGTCATTTTTATTATTTTGATGTAATTGTATTTTAGTATTTACAAACTTAAAATACGAATACAACCATTAAAAATGAACTAAAAATGAACTGCGAAATTTATTGTTCTGCGTGATTTCTAAACTCGAGGTAAAACACTCAGATTTATAAAAGAAAGTCATTAGGATAGGATTGTTTATGTATGTATAAATAAAAATAAAAAATACTCTTATGGTAATTTGATATTTTTACCGCGCTTTTTCAGACTACCTTCATTACCCAAACTGTACAAACGCAAAAAAACGTTACCAAGCTGATTTATGTGGTATTGTTTTGCATATTTCACAGTAGCGAGCAGCGTTGGCGGTGGCAGAGTACATGCATTCGAGTTTTCTGAGCTTGGCGCCCTCTGTCGTACTTTACGCCAAGTTTGCCTCGGTCTTGTGGAACTGGCGTATCCAGAGACGAGGCCAGCTGTAGGTGGCCTTTACAAAGATGCTGTTGGCCAAACAGAGATTGAATTGTCTGGTAAAAACAGAACACCTGCGTGGTCGCATTTGTTTAAGGTAAGTTTTCACACTCGTTATATACTCTGGTTTTTAATTACATGGACTAAAATGACAGCTGCGATCCAACTTTTTTTTTTAAATTTATAAGTGAGTTTTGTGGGCTTTAGATAGAACTCACCACTGTGAGTTAAACCTCCTGCACATAAAACCTGCACATCGAGATAAATTATGTGTAAATGTTCTCTTATACAAGCTTGGTGAACACACTGTCCATTTTTCCTATTAAATTGGGAAGGCCCAAGTACAGCAGTGCGACTATATGGACTGCTGTTGCCTTTGTATTCTTTTGGGTTGTCGGCTGGCAGAGTAAAACAAGTTTTTTTTAATGCACAGTGGATATTTATTTAGTGGTTTTACACTTATTATTGGAAACACTTTTTAACGTAGACACAGCGAGACAGCGGTAACTTCACAACACAGAGTACATAGACCGACCATTGACCTCGTCTTTTACTTATTAATTTATGGCATGGTTGTTAGATTAATATCTAACATATTTGAATAAAAAAATCTTGTCTTTACTTTGACGTTTTAATCGAAGTAGAGTTACAGGAGATGGTAACAATTATGAACGAGTCTTTTGAGAGAAAGGGTATGAAAGTTAATGTGAACAAGACAAAAGTTATGGTATTTGAAAGAGACGAAAATATGTCAATTTGTAATATACACATAGGAAGCCAAAAATTAGAGCAAGTCAAAGAATTTGTTTATCTAGGGTGCATGTTTACTAGGGATGGAAAGCATGAAAGTGACATCGAAAGAAGATTAATTGCAGGTAATAACGTGAATGGAGCGCTAAACTCTTTTATGAAAAGCCAAAAAGTGTCTGTAAACGCACGTTTGGCTGTCCATCAAGGGGTGTTGGTGCCAACACTAATGTACGGCAGTGAAAGTTGGGTGTGGCAGAAGAAGCATGAAAGTAGAATAAATGCAGTTGAAATGAAAGCTTTGAGAAGTATATGTGAGGTAAGCATGAATGATATGATACGAAATAATGTAATAAGGGAACGTTGTGGATTGAAAGAAGATAGAGAGAATAACAAGAGTTGAAAAAGGAATGTTAAGGTGGTTTGGGCATGTGGAGAGGATGGATGAAAATAGAATCACAAAACAAGTGTATGACAATATTGTGAATGGTAGAGTTGGTACCGGTAGACCACGACGTACACACCATGACCAAATAACAGAAGTGTTAAAACGAGGTCAGGTAAAAAGCATATCAAATAAACGTGCATGTATGAAGGGGTTAATGAAAGTAGATGAAGCGAAAGTTGTTTGTCAGGATCGTCGCAAGTGGAGATCTATAGTCTCTGCCTACCCCCATGGGGAAAAGGCGTGATAATATGTATGTATGTAATTAAAGACATTAAATCCGTGTAGGAACGGAGAAATACAATTTCCTGCGGCCGGGCGGCCTGTCGTAAGAGGCGACAAAACAACCCACAGCCAGGTGGTAGGGCATTTGCCCGCCTGGATGGCTACCACCCCTGGTCTAAAGTACGTCGCCATAACAACCTTGTGTTGTGTTTCGGTATTAGTGACCAGGTTCCAGTCTCCCTTAAGAGAGCAGCAGCGCATTTGTAGCACCTTTGGTGTTGCAAATGTCCGTAGGCGACGGTAACCGCTTCCCAACAAGTGGGCCATCTGCCTGTCTGCTGAACTTCTGTAATAAAAAAAAATTATAAACAGATTGATTATTTTTTTTAAATAGACATCTATATAATAAATAAAGGTAATAAATATTATTAATTAATTAATGTAATAAATATGACTCAAGTTGGACGAAAGGTACTTAACAAAATAAATAACTAATTAAATAATGACGATTAAGATCCTGCTTACTTGCACACCAGTGAAACTGGTAAAATGTACTGAACCATGTATTAATAGGAACAATATCTGTATACAACTACATTTATGCAAGAATAAATATTTCATTTCATTAGCCGGGCAATTATATGCGTTCAGTTTAATTAAAGGAACGTATGTTAGGTGTGTACGGCGCTTCTCCGCGCCCTGTACGTGCGCGACTCGCGGCTGCACTTCTGCGGCGGCGCGTCGTGGCCGGTGGAGGGCGCCGTGCCCGAGGGCGGCGCCACCCTGGCCCTGCTGGCCGCGCCGACCCTCGCGCACCGGACTAGGCCGCCGGCGTTGTCCACCGCCTCGGCACTCTCGCATGGTCAGTGTCTGTGATGAACAGAACCTCTTCATTCATTACAACATCATTTCATTACTACATAATATTGTTAAAAAACAACGCCTTACATACGTCTAAGCATCAACAACTTATAATTGCTATAAAATCTAAAACCAAATAAAACTTGTGAAATCCATAAAATATTATAATTAAGATCGCAACAGACCTTTCAATTTAATATATCAACAAAACAGTCAGTGAATATTGTTGCTTATTTATTCACTAGATAGATACATATTATCCCCGAAAATTGCTAATGCGCTGGAACCTTGTCAAATTAACATTCACGTGACGTCATCCGCAACTCGATATGTACGCGTACTCGCCGGCCAGTGATGCTAACGGTGCTGAGTGTTCGGCTACGGTTACGTCACCAAAATGGCGGCCAGGCGCAATAGCAATTTGCGGGGATAATACAGCTCACGAACGACGGGATGTTCACCCCCATTTACTAGCTCCAACACTCAACTAGGCAACGGTTCTCTAGAACAGTGTTTTTCAACCTGTGGGTCGCAACCCCTAGGGGGGTCGCAGTGCCTTGCTCGGGGGGTCGCCGGCAAAAGGCAAAAGACAATTTAAGTTTATACTTCATACTTAGGTACTTTCTAAGCTCAAAAGCTTTTTGCTGAGTATAGGCCGTAATAATGAATATAGGCAACAAAGAAAGGGAAAGACATTTAAATTACTAACTTTTGGTCTGTCTATGGCCTAAAGGGGTCGCCAATATTTTTCAACCTGTAAAGGAGTCGCGTGTTCAAAAAGATTGAAAAGCACTGCTCTAGAACATTTATTCCGCGTACAACGATGATCTGGAAGGAATTCCGCCACGGTTTTCCTCTTGCGTTATGATATGGGTTTTTTTAAGACGGGCATTATAAAATTTGTTAGAGGTCGGCAACGCGTTGGCGACAGCCCTGGTGTTGCAAATGTCTGTAGGCGACGGTAACCACTTTCCATCAGGTGGGCCGTCTGCCTGTTTGCCTGCTTCAGACAATAAAAAAAAACATTGAAAACACTTTATTGGTCACCACACACTTGGAATAAACAATTTACAGTAGTCTCAGTGTTATAAGATGATGCGTCATGCTACAAAATCATAACTAATAAATATTGTATCGGTGTTCAAACTAACATATAATATACTAGCTTCTGCCCGCGAATTCGTCCGCGTTGAATAGTTAAAAAAAAGTAAGTTAAAACGATTTTGTAACAATCTTCATTGGTGCTCCGCTCCTATTGTTCATAGCGGGATAATATAGCCTTCCTCGATAAATGGGCTATCTAACACTGAAAGAATTTTTCAAATCCGACCACTAGTTCCTGAGATTAGCGCGTTCAAGCAAACAAAGAAACAAACTTTTCAACTTTATATTATTATTAGTATAAAATTAAAACTCTAATATTATATACACACTTCTCATAAACTCCTAAGAAATTATTTTCTTTACAGAAGAGGGTCCACCGTTAACTATTAAGGAATTGAGAACAGTAACAATACTCAGGGAGATCCCTTTCGTAGTGCCTTTCGCCACACGTGTCCTAATATTCCAAGGGTTACTATTAAGGTACATATTTAAATATATACTAGTTCTGTACTAATACACTTTCTTATATCAACTAATGAATTTACTTCATCTAATATCACATATTCTATTTTATTATGTAACAACTTTTATTGTTAATAGAAAATTACAGTTGATCTACATCAATTCTTCTAATAAGTCTTTCAATATCAATATCGTTATATACTTCAAAATTGAACAAAGTGCACACCTAATGTTCCTATACCAACACCTAATGTGTTAATATAAAAAAAATGAGATCAGGACTCGCCTGTTACCTATTGCAGGTTATTATTCGTTGCAATTCTTGACTAACTTGTCGGCAATTTGCTGAGCTAGGACTAATAAGGAACTATGTTTGCTTGGTTTAAAAAAAAATAACTTGATTGGATTTTACATTGCATATGATTGTAGTTCTGAATAAATCTTTTTTCTTTCTTGGTTAATTCTTTACTAAGTTTTATGAGGTTTTTTTCTCTTCCAGCAAAGCAGTAAATTGGCATTATCTTACTTGAAACTTGTTTATAACTGTTATAGACTTACAAAGGTTATTAGCGTTTTTATATATAAAAAAAATTACCATGAGAATTATAATCTAGGCTATGAAACCGTTTCGTTTTTCGAAAGTCTTAAATCTCTACACACATTTAATCACAATTATTTCAAATTGACATCTTCATCAATATATTTTTCAGAAAGGAATTTATTGATATTTTTTATAGGGAAAAACACGACCACTGGTATGAGATGACGAATTTCAACGAAGGCCCATCAATAAATATTAGTGTACGTCGGACACATTTGTATGAGGATGCATTTGACAAGCTAAGTCCAGAGAATGGTGGGTATTTTAATACTAACAATAGTAGTACACCAACCAACATTTAGATATTTCAAAAATATAATGTGTGTAGTAATATTGTAGTTATTTTTTTAAATTCTATTTCTTATAAAAAGGTACGGAGCAAGAGTAGAAGAGAAAACCAGTACAATCAGTCTTAACAAAATTAAAAATCTAATCAGAAATAATTGTGTGTGGGAGGAATAATGTGATTATGTTATTAAAAAGACTATAAAATGTATTTTAAAAAGATATAGTAATTTATTACTTTATAAGCATGTTAATCATCCTAAATTTAAATGTCGGTAGTGTTTAAGCATACACTTGGAAGTCTAGGATCCATTTTCCTACATTTTCTCCTTCACTTTTTCTCTCTTTTTCAAGCCAGAATTTCTTTGGCTGACTCCTTTTTAATATTAGTGTTGCGGTTACACCAACAAGAATGGTGGACATTAGTATTGGGTAGTACATGATTTTAAAATGAGTTTGTAAAAGTATAATGACATTTTGTACTGAACCAGTACAATGTACCACTTCAAACGCGAGGACATTTGTACGGCTTGTAGCGCGGCAGTACATTTGAAGCGATGAGGCGGTGAGCGTTATTCCCTCATTTGTCCCGTTCAAAACTAGTTCGGAAATATTATTATTCGTTAAGAATCGGATGTGCTCGGCCTCAGTCACCTCATTTTACTAATAGTCGCACTGTGACATTGTCATATTGTCCCTCTTTGTCATGTCAATATCCGTAGAGGCGTTATTGTACTGTTGTAGCATAAGCCTCGTTCCGTTCTTCTCCTTACGTTTTGAATTTTGAGAAGTATCAGTACAAATGTATTTTGTACGGGACAAACGTACTGGCTCGCGCGTGTACTGCTGATCGCTAGTGGACATATCGAACATTTAGCCACACGTAGATACGCAATAGACGCCTTTTTCTACAATACAACCTATAGACATCTGGGGTTAGTCTGCACGTACGGCAAGTATATTCCAAACCTAATCAACGTTTGCTTTTTTAGAGCCAGACATGAAGTTGAAACTTCGAGTACAATTAATTAACCAGGCCGGTGCAGAAGAGGCCGGAGTTGACGGCGGGGGACTATTCAGGGAATTTCTCTCGGAGTTATTAAAGTGAGTACCTACCTACTTTTATACAACCCGATGCAACGATATTAGTAGCTATATTCCACTATATATGTCGGAGCATGAGGATTTCCCAATATAAGATCCACGAAAGTTGTTTGTCAGGATCTTTGTTAGGGAAGATCCATCATTCTCTGTCTACCCCCATGGGAAATAAAAGTGATAATATATATTTAACCATATTTATTCATTTTTGAAACCACGATTGCTCCGCAATTTTTCTAGTTATCGCCACATAGTTTGCATTTGTTAGTCTGATTTTTGCTATATATTGTTTCTGACTGTTTCAGATCAGCATTTGACCCAAATAGAGGTTTGTTTAGGTTGACAAAAGACAACATGTTGTATCCAAATCCTGGTGTGCATTTATTATATGATGACTTCCCGATGCATTATTATTTTGTTGGAAGGATGTTGGGGAAGGTAATTGTATTATTTTCTTAACAGTTTATGTAATGAAATATAAATCAGTTGTGGAGCACACCTTCTATAATCATGAGGAGTTTATATCCCATGGTATGATATAATTTTAATTTTATTTATGACCTGTTAACTAATGTAAAGATTGACGTGTAACTTTGTTATGAATTTCTGAATACCCTGATTAGCCTTTTTCTTATATTTTATGTATTTGACTAGAGAGAGAGATAGAGAGATCAAACAGTTGAACAGGCGGGTGGGATACGGGAATGCAATAGGTGGACGGGAAAGGAAAATGAAATAGGCGGATGCGATACGGGAATTTCATAGGGGAATAGAATAAACGGATGGGATAGGGAATTGGCATAGGGGGACGGGGGAAGTGGGTTATCGGAACTCTCATCGTAAAAAACACAATTAGCTTAAGGCTAAATGATAGTTATCAGACAGACAGAGCTGTGATCAAGATAATGATGCCAGTATTACTCTACCACATTATCTATACAGATAGATAAAATTGAAGAGTCTGTATGTAAAGTAAAAAAATAGCATTTTGCTAAATTATAAGAAAGTATACGCGGTACTTATATGAAAAAATAAACTTTTAAATTTTTTGTATGACTGTCTATCTGGATGTTCCGGCTAGTCGCTGAAAAGACTGGACCGATTTTGATTTTGATGTTATAAGAAGTAACTTAGCCTTTAGGCGTTTTTACTTCTTTTAGGGTTCCGCGAAAAAAATTCCACGCGGACGAAGTTGCGCGCACAGCTAGTAAGTCATATATTTACAGCGGCAAGTCCAGGGACCCAAGTGTGGAAGTTTCACAAAATAACATGCCAGTGCGAGTCAAGAACTATTCGTCTGACGATGGTCTAATACCTATAGTCTCTAAACTTATCAAATCAGCCTCGGTCAAATCGAGATTGATTCAATATTGAGCCGAGATGGTTTACAGACTACCAATTCCAGACTCGGGACCCTGTAATGATAGTAGAAATGAGTGAGCTATATACCACATGTTAATTCCACAGGCGTTATATGAGAATCTCCTAGTAGAAATACCGTTAGCTGAATTTTTCCTTGGCAAGTTGTGTTCGTCGCGCGAAGCCGACGTCCACGCGTTGGCTTGGTTGGACCCGGCATTGTATCGAGGACTGCTTCTGCTCAAGGCCCACCGCGCGGAGGATTTGCCCGATCTGGGACTCGACTTCACTATACTCAGCGACGAGCTTGGCGAACAAAGGGTGAGTTGGTGTCAGCGCAGAAACGTCCCACTATTGGGGTGTTCCTATTTCAGAAGGATAGACGATTCACCGTAACGCTTGTCCAATACAGATCGGCGGGTTGCGTACATTAATAGCATGTGTGGGCAAGACTCCTCACGCTGTATTCTTTTAAAATTACTCCTGACTTATTGAACACTGAGATTGTTAAATTCAATTTCAAATTGAAGAGTTTTCACTAATTTTCTACTGTCATTCGTAATTAGACATCATCATTTATCTTACGCGATATTTTGGTTTTTGATAAATAGGACAAACTGTACCTTTGATTGGAATCCTAAATGATACACATTAGATTGCAACATTGCATTTGCCGCCCTACAAAAACTCAAATTGATAGCAAAATTTACTTGTCATTTATATATAGCAGCCAGTCCAGCGGTACTTTAAGCTGGGCGTTGCGTACCTTAGAGATTTGGAATGGACTTCCAGTTAAGGTTTCTCCATGAGCATCACAATATGGGGATTAAGAAAAAAAATTTCATTACACCTCTGGTGTTGCCCCTTCTCTATAGGTGACGGTAACCAATTTCCATCAGAGGGCTTAAAGAGGTCGTATGTATAATGGTATCGATGTATATATACACTTTTCAGATAGAAGAATTGAAACCTGGTGGAGCGAATATACCCGTGACAGCTGAAAACAGGATAGAATATATCCATCTTGTAGCAGACTATAAACTAAACAGGTATGTTGATTTTATTTATCTTTGATATGCCATAGGCCGCGTTCCACTTGTAGCTCACAACGCCCAAAGTGCTCTTACAGCGGTTCTACATAGCGAACATGGTTGTTATGGTCGTGGCAAAAACTTCACTAATCCAACTAATATTATAAACGTGGAAGTTTATAAGAATGAACGTATGGATGTACGAGCATGCTTGTTACTATTTCACGCAAAAACTACTGATTTTGATGAAACTTTACAATAATATAGCTTACACATCAGAATAACACATAGGCTATAATTAGTAAAGATATAGTGTGAATTATCCAATATGTAAGGATTTTTCATCAGCACACGGGTGAGAGCGCGGGCGCAGCTGCAGTGATATCATAATTTTCGACTTTTTTTTCCCACTTCAACACATGTCAAGAGATGGGTCGAAGTGGGCGGTGACCACAGATTCCTCTTTAGTCATACGTTGACACAAAAGTGCGAATTTTCTAATCAACCAATGTCATTTGTGTATTTCGTCGTTAATGACATAATCCGTTCCACTTGAGTTTATGATTCTAACGCTCGCAAGCAAGTGGAACGGGAAAAATCAAATATTTTTCCATAATTACATATTGCGGCGAAACTTGTATTAAATATTCAAATATTTGCACTTCTTATAACTTTTATCCCAACAGTGGGATAGTTTCCGATTTCGATTCCGAATCGAGCGAAGTTAAGTGGAATGAACTGGTTGTTAGATAAAATATTATAGAAGAGTTGATTTTTTAAACAAATGTTTCCTTTGTATTATCAGACAAATTCGTTCACAATGCAACGCGTTCAAGCGTGGCCTCACTGCGGTGGTGAACGCGGAATGGTTGAGAATGTTCTCCTGCCGAGAGCTGCAACTCCTCATATCGGGGGCAGAGGTGCCCATCGACTTGGAGGATCTCAAACGTCACACGCAATATGGTGGTAAGTTTCTCTCTATCCTGGACTACAGCAGGCAGATAGTAGTAGTGCTTAATGGTTAACGAAGTCATGTCTCAAAAGAAGCCGGTTTGAATCCTGTAAAAGCATGTAGTTCTTAGGCAATTTACTGATTTTTGTTACAATTACCACTTGCTGATGGTGAAAGATAACGTCTAAGGAATTGTAATTACCTAATACCTTACTCCGCTAGTCCACTGAAATTACACTGAACTCTTCATCTATGCAGGAACGAAGAAGGAATACAATTTCCTGCGGCCGGGCGGCCTGTCGTAAGAGGCGACAAAACAACCCACAGCCAGGTGGTAGGGCATTTGCCCGACTGGATGGCTACCACCCCTGGTCTAAAGTAGTCGCCATAACATCCTTGAGTTGTGTTCCGGCATTAGTGGCCAGGTTCCAGTCTTCTTAAGAGAGCAGCAGCGCATTTGTAGCACCTTTGGTGTTGCAAATGTCCATAGGCGATGGTAACCGCTTTCCATCAAGTGGGCCGTCTGCCTGTCTGCTGAACTCCTGCAATAAATAATAAAAAAACCGACTTCAAAAACGAAAAAACTAAAATGTATAAAATAACTTATTTCTAAAGCTATTATTATTAATATATATTATCTAAAACATCTTAAAGTCGGTGCTTAGTAATTTTCAAAATATAGTAATTTTTATGTTTAAACGAAGTTTTTAAATTTTATTTGTTACTTTTTAGTGTCTAGCTATGTATGGGTGGACCTACGAATGGTGCCACGCTTCTTAAAAAATATAGGTCCCAAGAACCGGAAACAAAAAAAATGTTCGTAAAATGAAAAATACTGGGCCAAACTATGTTAAATTTTTAGGGGACCACATGGCAGCTATTCCGCGTCGAACTAACTTCAAGATGTTGTAGAAAGAAATCGTTTAAATATTTATTTTTTGCTTTTTAGTTCAGAGTCGGTTTTGTTTTGTTAAAAAAATATTTTTATTTTTTAGCTGGGGTATCACCCCCAGGAGTACCTATATTTTTTCGAATATAATAAAAACCAATTGTGTGGTTTTATGAAACCACGGTAAAAGTGAAAGTTTTTTTCACATTACTACACGGTCAGTTGCTGCGAACTATAGGCGCCGCCATATTGGCCTTGGCCGCGGCCGACCGTCACGCGACATGCAACACACAGACCAAAAAGTTTGAGACGATGTAATAAAAGTTTCACTTTAAAAACAAATTGAAAATCGGCTCACAATTGACACGTAGAAGTTGGTTAACAATTTTGAAGGTTTCGATTCGCGATTTCCCTGGGATCTACTCATCAGATCCTGACATGGTGACAATGGGACCAATTCGGGAGTATAAACTTTGCATTAAAAGAAAAAGTTTAAAAATCGGTTCACAAAAATCCCTCCCGGATACGAATCGAAAGTTTATGAAACAAATCAAGTAAAAATGTACATTAAATCAATGCATAACTGTACGATGGTTATTTTAGGCGGATTCACGGACACGCATCCGACGGTTCAGTGTTTCTGGAAAGTTGTAGAAAACTTCACCGACGACCAGCGGCGGCAACTGCTCAAGTTCGTGACCAGCTGTTCCCGGCCACCGCTCCTGGGTTTCAAGGTATAACTAGCACTTAATAGGCTAGATGACGGTCAAATCAATAGGGGAGCGGACAGTAAAATCAACAGATTTTTTTTTATCATCTTACTAAACATCTCAGTCTCATCGATTTTATGTCAAGCGCATCTCATATACATAGAAATAAAGAGAAGAACTACATTCAAAACTAGGGCCTTTACCGTGATTCACGGATAGACAAAACAAAAAAATACAGAAAATACGACTACAATATACTTATTGTTAGAATACAATATACGTATGTTGTGTACGTAAATTAATACTGCGAAGCGAATTTTAAACAAGAACATAATAGTAAAGATTAAAAACTATAAAAATATCAAATACCATTCAAACCACGGCCATAAGTAACCATTTTTAATATTTTGTCTACAGTCAGTAGGTTTGTGTTAAAAATATTTTCCAAAAAAGAAATAGCCAAACAGCGGAATATTTATAGATTAAACTGCAATTAAAATTAATTTTGTCATATTTTAAAATTAAAATATTTTAGATTTTTACGGTGTGTAAATATAAAAATTTATTTGAGCACTAGCAGGCCGGGCAGACGTTGTCCATCTCTGAAAAATAAAAATCTAAGTCCCGATTGCAGCGCCACCTACTGGGTCAAATTGTGGATTGAAACCACTGAGAGATCTACTCAAATAAGCATAAAAAAATCTTCAAAATCCTGGAACCCGATCTACATTATCGCATCCTACTTAAACACACAAAAATCACATCAAAATCGAGCTGACCGCATAGGAAGAGTTCATGCCCACGAATTACACAAAGAAGAATTACACATTTAAAGATGTGCCCGCATGCTTATTATGACACTTGTTGTAGTGTTACAAAACGTCGAGGCCTCATATATTTTGTACAGTTCATAAAAACACATTTAACCAATTTAACGAGATTTTCAACACAAATCTAGCTTGAAAACAATTTATCTGACGGTTTTCAACCAGTAGGTAATAAATATTTTTGGAAAATAGAACTCTATAGAAAAACATCACTATTTTTATTCCAGTCAAAAACTCGTGGATATTTTATTTATTTATTGAAAAACAAAACCAACAGTGCATATTACAATAATACAAACAAACACAAAAGTACTTAAAATGTAGGGTTAATTAATAACAGATTTTTCTATAGATTTAAATTACAACAAAGGAGCGAAAGAAATTTGTGTAAAAATACAGTAAATATATACGTAAGTTATTAGTAAGTGAAAAAAGTATATACTTACACACGCATACATACATAATAACACATACATATGCATACAGAGAAGTCGTGGTAGCGTAATGGCTAGCACACGCGTCCCAAACGCAAAGGGTGCGGGTTCGATCCTGGCCGGAACGCATGCACCACTTAGGCACTGTTCTGACCTAATGTGCATATTGGCACAATTATAACGTGCTAGTAACGGTGAAGGAAAACATCGTGATGCAACCTGCACATCGCGATAACCGATGTGTCAAACCTGCCAAGCCGCCTTGGACAAGCGTGGCGGGTATACTGTCCGATCCCATATAGTAGGAGGCCTGAGCCCAGCAGTGGGACATTTATGGGCTGATATTATATTACATATGCATACATCTAAATAAAATACATTCATAGAGACATATAAAATACACAAACTATACAATAACATTTAAATATTATTTAAATGTTGAAAGAATACAAATTCCTGCGGCCTGGCTGGCGACAAAACAACCCACAGCCAGGTGGTAGGGCATTTGCCCGACTGGATAACTACCACCCCTGGTCTAAAGCACGTCGCCATAACATCCTTGAGTTGTGTTCCGGCATTAGTGATCAGGTTTAGGTTCCAGTCTCCCTAAGAGAGCAGTAGTGCATTTGTAGCACCTTTAGTGTTGCAAATGTCCATACACGATGGTAACCGCTTTCCATCAAGTGGGCTGTCTGCCTGTCTGCTGAACTCCTGCTTGTGTATTATATTTATATTATTTAAACATATTACTTATAGTAGAATTATTTACTCCGTGCAGTTTTGGTTATAAATAATCGGAGCGGTAAAGCGAGTATTTCGCTCTCTCTTCCACTCACGGGCCTTATGGGCAGGCATAGTGATACGCATTATTGTTGTCGATAAGCGTTATTGATAGTGTATTTAATTTTGTCATTTTGTGGGTTAATGACATAAATGAAAGAAAAAAAATAGATAAAACAACATATTTATTAAAATAAGAATAATAATGATTTAAAATAAATTATTAATTAGGTATCTATGTATTACAAAACTATAAGTACAAAAGTTTAGAATGTAACAAGTTATATTAAAAATAAATATAATTACTTATATCTAAGTTTAAAATTAACAGCAAAAAAGATAATAATGATTTTTATAAGAATGATAATCTTTCTTTGATAAGAATGAGTTTTTATCGATAATGGCAACAATGCCCAACATGCTCACCGCCCTAGCCGGGCTAGGCCGAGTTTGATTGATGACCCAAACTGCACGGAGAAAAAAATTCTACTATAGATATATTCATATTTTTATATGATGTGATATCTGTTTCAATAATTGATTTGAAGATTAAATTTTTGAATACAGCTTTAGAGTAATGAAACAAGTCAATATCACTGAATTTGATATTGTAAGTCTTAGCAATTCGAGTAAATATGCCATTGCTGGCATAATTCGTTCCATGAGAAGGTTTTCCTATTCTGTTTGCTTTTGTAAATCAACCATAAGGGTACTATTGTAATAGCAGACACGAGGCTCTGGTGTTTTCCCTTAGGACTTGGAGCCGCCGTTCTGCATCCAATCGGTGGGCGCCTCGGACAGGCTGCCGTCGTCCTCCACCTGCATGAATCTCCTCAAGCTGCCCGAGTTCCACACCGAGGAGCTGCTCGCGGAGAAGCTCCTCTACGCCATACAGGCCGGCGCCGGGTTCGAGCTCAGCTAGATCGGTGGTTTGTGCACTTGTATACTTAACTAACATTTGCCCACCGAAAGTCCACGTTAATATAAAATAAAGCTTGTTTTCAGCAGGGATGGATTGTTTAATATGAAAATACGTGAATCCCCGAAATTCGTTTAAAAACTCGGTATAAGTAATGTTTCTAAAGACAACTGGAATTATTTTACTACAGATTTTATCGGAATCCGAATGTTTATTTTCACTTATCCACTTTATACCTCTGCCAAGAAAATTCCCGTAGGATTCTCGGGATATAAAGCACCGCAGATTTTAAATCCGGGATATTACTAACGATCACTGAAAACTGCATCGAAATCTGCCTAGTTGTTTGTACTGAAATCCCGAACAAACAAACAAACATAAAAAAATGTAAGAAACAAAAGACTACACAATTTTATAATATTATTATAGAAGATAAATTATTTACATGACGCCAACTACCACGGCAGTAAAGTGAAAAGTGTTGAGGGAAGTGTGCAAAGCATATATCGTATGTCCAACATATTTAGCGTTTAGATATTCGCGCTGCCTACTTACCTCGCCAGTTTCCTGATTGCTGCCGTAGAAGTGACAAAAATGTAAATTAGGCAGTGGCTTATGAAACTTGATTATCAAGACACTAAAAAAATCTAGAAGTATATCAGAATATTTTTATCCACCGATATACGATGATTAATTAATTATATGCTTCCACAACAGAGACTTCATTATGTCTCGTACATCCACTGTCGTTTTCTCACGCACGAAGACGCACAAGTGCGTAAATATATAAATATTTTTTTAAAATCTCATGTCGGTGAAAGTTAATTAAACAAAGTTTAATTTATCCATGTTATTTTAATTTTAACGTTACTCCGAGACTAAAATTTACAAAAAATAACTTACTATGGATGTAACAATACCAAGTTTCACGTTAGCAGTGGTTTTTTAAAGTTTGTCACAAAGATGTTTAGTGGAATTTAAAACACAAATCTTTTCTTTATAATTCAACGACATTTACCAAAGAAAAGTCGACATAACAGGTTTGTGATGGTTAGATTAGCTTGTTTTGATCAAATAATTGTTCTGTTAATTATCACAAGGTGTTAAAACTCTTGCTTACAAAATTATAGTCATTGTTATTAAAGTAAACATCCATAGGTTATGTTGACAAAATGGGTATGTCGTAAATAAAGCAACTTGATACTTACACGATGTTTGACGTGGTACTAAAAATTACTAGTAAGTATCGAAATTGGTCGTAACGTAATATTACAGTTAAAATTTTGCGAAAGTGGGCGCCCTTATTATTTTCTACTTTATTTTGCCTAGTCCTAATGCGGGGAATCTATGTAACACTATTTTTGTAAGAATTTTTAGCAATAAATTTATTTTTATGACTTTGATTTAAGCACATTTGGAAAGTCCATCCTTCCAAATGTGCTCAAATCCACATAAAGGAAACCTTTTTTTCTGAAAATTGCTACAAAACTCTAAAAACAATAGGCGTCATGTAGTAAATACTGTATTATTTTCTTACAGGTATGGTAATCGGTGATGGTAGAAAATCATGTCTACGTAGTTATATACAAGTGTATGTTTATAATTATTTTTAAATTACCATTATATCTCATTGTGATAATAGACTATTACAAGATGGTTTGCATATATTTTAATATCTACAATGATATGGATAGTAATTAGGGTAATGTATGAAGTGTTTTGTAAATAATGTTACCTTTAAAAAAACCTGTCAAAATAGTTTTTTAAATTATGTGTTTATGACACTATTTATTTATAAAATCAATATCTCTGGTGGTAAAGATTGATATATATGTATTTATTGTCCTTTACAATCGTAATATGGTTCACTGAAAAAATGTTAGTGCAATTGTTTGAAATGTAAATATATATAAAAAATATGTCGAATTTATAAGTATGTATCTGATGTATTTTAGATTAACTCTTGAATGTTTCATAGAAGTATATGAATGGTGTATTTAATTTTGTAGAGCCCACTTGTGGTTATCCAAATGTGTCAAATTTGGGATTTTATATTTTAGTACACATGTAATATTAAAATTGTGAACCATGATTTATTCGTTTTATTCGAACCGTTAATTATATGCCCTACAGATGAAGAGAGAGCATTATTGCTTGCTGTCATGAGTAGCTAACTAGACTACACACCTGCTGACATCCTGGAATTCATTGGCAGATTTTTTTTTCAATAAACGTGTTTATATGAAGTAACGAAATACGACGAAGCGAAAAGTATTGGTCATAATAGTAGTAAGTGGATATACATCCTCTCTGTGTACCGAAATGGGAAACAGGCGTGAGGATGTATGTCTAATTCTTTATTGCAAAGCTAGAAGGCTGGCAGACGGCTAACCTCATGCAACGGACAGGGGAATGAGATAGAGGGGATGGAATGAAGGGGGGAGGGTAATCAGAACTCACTCATCAAACACGATTATCACCTAAAAGCTAACCGTTTGACCGATATCCTGTGAGTGTGCTATCACACCAATCGAGCAAACCCAGTTATCAAGATAATGATTCCAGCATGACTACGGCGTTCTAAATCATTAGTTCATAAATAAATACACTACTGGGCTGTGGACTCTTCATTATTTAGATCGATCGAAGCCTCTTATAAGCTGTGGTTATTATAAAATACATAAGTTATTTTATCTTGTTCAAAATATAATAAACTAAGCGCGAACTTTGTAACGAGTTGTGATCATTATCATACAGCTGACACCGGCATCACTGTCACGGCGATTGTGTAAAGATTATCGAGATAACAACTCGCTTATTATACTTATAACGTACTAACTAAATATGAATCAACAAATAATCACTTCTAAATGTATATACAGCAAGGTTCAGTATAAGAAGATACGAAATTAGTTAGTTTGTTTTAGGGATTTAAAGGTTAAGAATAGCGGAGTCGACGGCGCGATGCGTACGCGGACGACGCCTACCGATGATATCGCCGTGGCCACCAACGAAGTGTTCGTCGACATACATCACATACATTATACATAGATATTTTATTACCCAAGGCTACCTATGGCATGTATCAAACCATTGTGCCGCTATTGACGTACTCCGTTTTATTGATGGCAGTAATTTATTCTGCCAAAACACCGAGACCTATTCATGTGGGGCACTTAAAAAATATTCAAATCCGTCTCGTCCTACCTGACATGCGTTAATCCATGCGTACATTTATTTTATTCACCGTTTCAATCACTCACGGCCATTGAATAGGCGATACAAGTCCGTTTTCAGATTTATTACCACCATCAGTTCAATTTTACATCCCATCCTTGTACGGAGTTTTGTAGTACAGTCGTAACGAATATAAATTATGAATCAATAAAATGATTAAAATATTATGTGCATGTAAATTTAATAGATCTAAATAACATAATTAAAAATATAAATTTCATACTGCTAGAAATTACAATTGCACAGTGAAAATAAAGATCAAGCAAGAATTTTTTTTCTTTTCCGAATTACTTTTTTACGAGCTGTTTTATATTGTCATCTTCCATATTATTAACTATGATATGCCCGCGACTTCGTCTACGCTTGACTTGAAATTTTCTCGGGACACCAAATTCCGTATTATTTAAAATAGAATGTAAGCTATAGTTTTCATGAAAACAGTATGGAAATAAGTAAATTTTTATGCACCCAAACAACTTCAAACCGCTTCCGGAAAATTCCCACGGGGTTTGCGGGATAAAAAATATCACACATTTCATTACATAAAATTCGCTATCGTAGAACAGTGAAAAAATCACGTTACAATTCGATTTTTTCTTAATGTAGTCATTTTAAAGTATTCCCAGAAAAATTCCCGCGGAATTCTCGGGATAAAAAGTAGCGCAGATTTTAAGTCTAAAAATCAGCTGCCCATCAGTGAAAACCGCATCGAAATTGGCCTAGTAGTTTTTACGTGAATCCCGAACAAACATACAAGAAATTACAAAAAAATTATATCGTGTTCTCCGTAGTTTATATAGTCTATTCCATAATAAAACTACGTTTTAACGATTTTAAGCGCGGTAATTAGATTTTTATTTGTCCGACGTTTCAGCCGCTTTTGAAAAGCGAAAAGCGACAAAACGAAAAGTTTTATTATGTATCAAGTCGCGAAAACTTAAGAAAATATTAGTCTATTCCAGTTGTTTTTTAATAGCTTCAATGTCACATAGTAAATGTCGTTAATAGTTGTATTTTTAAATGTGTTCAATACAAATGAAGTACCTGAATGTTTCTCTATATTCTAGGGTAACACGATTCCGAGTTAATTTATCGAAATCAATAGTTTACGATAGAAAAGGTCTTTGAAAAATCGCATCTGATATACCAAGTGATTTCGACCCTTTTTAAGAAACCTTTTACCATGGGTCAAATTAATCTTAACGTTCGACAATATCCGGCCAATCGAGACCTTTCGATTTCGAATGTACAGGGCTCGTTAACGAGATTTTATAGACCCCATTTACTTCGACCTAAACATGTACAGATGTTTTATAAATTACACATCTAATAAGTAACCGTGAACTTGAGTTTCGAGTCATCAATAATGCGCATTTAATATTGGCTTAGGTGCATTCGTCCATCCAAATACGGTGGGTCCTCGCCGCCATTAGCGTTTTGACAGTTGCAATCAATCAAGGGTGATGAATGAGGTTCGCGAGTTGGTTGGGAACGTACGTGCTCCGCGTGCGGTAGCTGCGGGCTGCGCATACGCAACATATGGCCGGTTCCTATACCTTACTAATCATTCACATGCCTTACCATCGGTTGAATTTTGACATTACTTGTATGTAGCTTATGTCAAATTTTAACCGATAGGAAGGTAATGAACGGTCGCTAATTTTTTTATTGCTCGAGTTCTGCAGACATGCAGACGGCCTACCTGATGGCAAGCGGTTACCATCGCCTAGGAAAATTTATAACACCAAAGTGTTACTATGTGCTGCCGCTCTTTAAAGAGAGACTGGAACCTGAACACTAATGCCGGAACACAACTGAAAGTTGTTATGGGGGCATAATCCAGATCAGGAGTGATAACCATCCAGACTGGCAAATACCCTACTAGCAACCACCTGATTGTGGATTGTTTTTTCGCTTATTACGACAGGCCGCTAGGCCACAGAAAAATGCAATGTTTCTCCGTTCCTGCGTGGATAAAATAAAATATAGGAACCGGCCAATAGTGCGTAGGACCAGACTTCACGAATGTAGGTACTGGATATTTTGTCAAGAAGGGTAAAATTACTAATTTCCTAAATTTCTTTTAAGTCGATACTAGACTTGAATTTCGGTGTTTTAATTTCGATGAAGCAACCAAAGCGATCCAAGTAAATATGAAATTGAGTCATTCAGTGTCAATGAATGTCGTCGTCTTCGTTCGGTTAGCACCTTTCAACTAAATTGGTTCAATTTGATAGATCCGTCTAATACTCGACGAGCATTACGAATATGAATAGTGTCAATGTAACGTGCATAGCCTTATACTCTATTGCACCTATCAGTATATCTAAACACATTTCAACTTAACACTATGATTCTACAAACATAGCCATTTTATTACATATGATGTTCCAAAAAATATTCGTTTCAGTTAGATTGCGTTGCAGTTGCAGTCAATAAATCATATTTTATTTTTAAATATTTGCTAAACAAAGTCTAGTTTAGTTTAAAAGCCGCTTGCATAAGGTTGCTTAAATTTATTTAAGAAACACAAAACGTATTTACTACCCTTAAATACAATTAGCGTCTTGCACAAGGCAAAATTTGCTGCTAATGTATAAAGACCTGTCAATACGTTTTGTGTAAAACGTATTTAGGCAGTTTAATATGATTAACTAATTTTATTTAAAGACGATCGTTATGCAAGCGGGCCTAAGTCTAGTTTGTTAAGTCGTTGCTACTACGACCACGTTTTTGTTTTACTTAACTTACACAACAATATCTTAAATATGTTTTTAAGTTGGATGGAATTTTTTTTACAAATTAGATATTTCACACGCATAATAAATAAATCATTTTGTTAGGTAGGAAACTATGGTATAGTGGCTGACGCACTAGTATGTATCTGAAATTGGCGTTTCAAATAGCGTGGGTTCTAATTCTAGCCAGGAGACCGACGTCCAACGACAGTCCACTACACAATGCAATGTTTTAATTGTTATACTTATAGAAACTAAATAGATCCTATTTAGTTTATATATTTATATAAAAACACTATCTTACGCGTAATATTTGCTTATATAACTGGGTAATATTCTTGTATAGTTCATAAGAAAATGACTATACTGACCTCAACTCATAAATTTACTCTACCCAGAAATTGAATAATTGCATAGTTCAAGATATTTATGGGCTTAGCCTAGAATAATGGTTAATGCACTGCTAAGTAAAACGAGAATGTCTTATAATTTAATGGTATTTATTACAGTATAAATGGTTTTATGATTTCATACACTAGTTTGTGGGGTTTTTCCACAAATAATTGATAGATTTCATTAATAGTTAAATTTGTCAAATTGTTGAACGAAAATAATAATTGAGCAAAGAAATAGGTAAATATAGCTTAGGCTATTAAATTTAACGTGACTGCGTTTGACTATATGTTGGGCAAGCACAACTTTGAGAAGGATGTCAGTAGGAGGATTCAGTTGAGCTGGGCAGCATTTGGAAAGTTCCGTCGTTATATCATCATATCGACTATCCCGCAATTCTTGAAGGCGAAAGTCTTCGAGCAGTGTGACTTACGAGTTACCTATAACGTGCTGCGGTAAAATTTGGACACGGACCGCAGAAATGATCCACAAATTAAAGTCGCTCAGCAAGCTATGAAGCGAACTACGTTACGTGTCTATATCTGATGGAGAAAATCAGAAATGAGAATATCCGTAAGAGAATCAGAATAACAGACAGCTCATAAAATTTGCAAGCTAAAGTGGCAATGGGCTGGTTACGTCAGGCACAAGACTGAATGGCAAATGGAACAGACTTGTCCTGTAACGGAGATTACCGACTCAGCAAACGTAGCGGAAGCAGAAGGATAAACACCAGGATAACAGAGGCAAACTAAGGAAGGCAGACCTGCCTCCCACAATAGATGATGAAACGATGACGAAGAGATTAAAAATCAAAAACTCTTTCATATGTAAACAAGATTCTATGAGTAGTTTCTGAGATATAGGGTATTTTCGGTTAAATGCGTTTTAGGAATCCGGAACTAAATGACAGACAGTGGAGAGTTGTCAATTTTATGAAACCTTTCGTTGTACGTAGACTCGTGAAAGTGTAATCTCTTAGCCTATTTTACTTCAGCGATACCGGGTTTATATATCCATAATGCAATAATTATTTTAGAAAAGCGTAGACGATAGATACCTTATGACTAGGAATAATATACATTACCAGTTTCTTCCGAAATTAAAAAAATATTTCTGTGTTTAGACACGTTAACGCAAGCCCTAATCTTGGCAGTGCTCATCAGTCCTTGTCGGAGTTTTTGGCGGGAACTGAAAGGTGATGTTGTGCTGTGCAGTTTTATTTTCTAAAAATGTGTAAAATTACTCTAAAATGAACAATAGTTGTAGGATATTGATAGTTTTTGAGTAGTGATTATGTGTTTTGTGAGAAAAGTGAACTGTATAGTCAAATGTGGCCTTTTGAGTTGTCACAAGAACTCCGTTGAATGGCACTAGCTGATTACCTACAGTTCAGCTGTGCTACACATAGGCTTAAGAAAATGAAGAAACTAAATGTATATTATAAACTAAGATCTGGCTTAAAGGCCTAGTTGCCAAGCCATAAATATAATAAAATAATCAGTCCTTGTCATAAAGTGCTTGAAGATGAAGAATGAAGCTGACAGTACATAATATGCACTGCGGTGAGTCATATTGGGCCACCGACCACGTAGCCAGCGTCAATCCAATATCAATGAAAATATTAAATGACTGCACGTCATTATTCAATGTATGGTTCACTTATTGTGAATTATGAGACCAATCTTCATATCGATGGTGTATAGAAGCACCATTTAATTATACGAGTAAAAATTTGAATAGGTTAAATTATACAATAAACTTTTTTGTGGAAAATATCTACACGTAATGGCTGACAGTTAATATTTTATTTAATAAAAATTGCTCTGGCAGCTTTTAAAACAAAAATAATCACATATGTAATATGTTATATGGGTGTGTAAATATATAAATAATATATGTATTTATATATAATTTTACCAGCATTATTTTTCTTAGTTTTTTTACACGTATTTCCGGTAATCAAGTATTATCGCAGTAAAAAACACATTGCCATACTGAAAAAACCTTGAAATTTTATATTATTGACAAGATAACTTTGATATCCCTGTAACACAAACGATCCTACGAGTATAACCTGTTTTTTCTTAAGAGATCAATTTTTGAACAATATTTTACTTAAATTATTTGTTTAGATGGTTAATTAAAATATTATTATCTACTTTAATATTTAAAATATCTGTCGTAATTTGACTACAGAATTTAAACTTCTTAACAATGTAATTAATTGCAAAAATATTAGCTGTGTTATATTACATAATCTAAGGAAAAAAATATATAAATTCAATACATTAAAATGAATTGAACGTTTTTTTGTACGTTTTATTTGTGTTGATATCCATTATGTTTCCTTACAGGAACCGGAACACTGATAAAATCTTGCATTGATCAACAAGTCCGTCTACTGTCTATCAACCCAATAGCGTATGCCATTCATGCCATAGAAACTATATATCATATTGTTGATAACCTATAAAATAATACGGCTAACTTCCTCATTTTTATCGAGTATTTAGTACCTAGTCTTTAATTTGTAATACAATGTTGTTCTTAGAAGATTCTTTTGCAGAAATATGTACCTATCGAAGGGTGAAAGCCTATTTGTCTTAAACGAGATATTGTGACGGATTTAGAATTATGGTCTTTTCACTTCCTCATGTCTCAAAATAGGGATATATGAAGAAGCTAGTTTCCAAAGAGAATCTATAGATGTTCTTCTTTTTACAAATATAGAACATATTTTATAAATGATTAGTTTTTTAGGTCATTTGAAACTCACTCATTTTCCTGAGAAATTTCATAAATTTGACTAAAAACAAATAGCTTTTCACCACTCGATGTGTCGTAGTTGAATTTGAAACTTAATTAATCCTACGTAAATTATATACATACGCAAAAGCTTGCAAAGGTAAATTACTATATTTGTTCATTGTAACTTTGACTAATAATATATAATAATAATTCAATATTCTTACATTTTTTATTGCAGGAGTTCAGCAGACAGGTAGACGGCCCAGTTGATGAATTATTACAACACCAAAGGTGCTACAAATGTGTTGCTGCTCTCTTAAGGGCAAGGGAGACTGGAACCTGGTCACTAATCCCGGAACACATCACAATGTTGTTATGGCAGCATATTCTAGATCAGGGGTGCCATCCAGTCGAGCAAATATACATCTTACGACAGGCTGCCCGGCCGCAGGAAATTGTATTCTTCCTCCGTTCCTGCACGGATAACATGTCTCTAATGAAAGTCGAAGTTTATCTTAATGTTTTTTTAGGAATACCCTAGTATTAGACACATAATAATAATCGTTTGCAGCCCTCGTGGTCTAGTTGTTTAAGTGTTGGCTCACATAGTTCACTAAAGGACAGGGATTTCAAGTTCGACTTTCGGCTAGGTTAAACCGCACACTCAGACTAAAATAAATAGTCTCGATTTATTCCTAATTGTCAGGAAGAAATGACAAACACATCCAAACAAAGTCACATCCACACTTATACATAATATATAGATTGATGAATCTTTTCGCAATAAAATATTTCGTTTAGAATACCTTAACTGACTCTATTATGACTTATTTTAAAACATTAACTGCTTTCGAACTGTACGGGACACATGTTTTATATATTCTTATAACGTTGCTGCCTGCGGTTTCGAACTTACATTGTCCGTGTTCGATGCACTGGGGATTAACCACAAACACCTCTAAAGATGGATTGTCACAATAAACGGTTGACGTTTGCGTTTTGCACACAACTCACGCACAGACAGCCTACTCCATGCCGGTTGTCGTACAAATTCGGCGGGAATATGCTTAATTTGCAACATTGTTCACCAAACTGCAACCATGGAAAGTTTTGGCTTGCGACAGCTGAATAGAAATTTATGCGTCCCAAGACTGGAATCACTAATGTTACCTGTAATTCGAGACATACGACACGAGCAATCAGATTTATAGTATTACCATGTAACTGAATCTCGTAAACAACTGTTCGATTTAAGATTTATCCAATAGATAAATCGGCTGGATGTAGTAATCTACATAAAATAAATTGGAGTTTATCAAGCTGTGTACCTATTACGGTTGCTAAAGGGCAATTAATCTAATTTACTTTATCTAAACTATTTATAGATTTGCAACTAAATTGATATACATTTAAATACCAGTGTATATTCGTCTTTGGGACGTTTAGCCGATGGATGTGATATTCGATTCCTTTGCTACTATTCAAGCACAGTTAAAGAACATTATCTCACATTGTAATCAGCTGTTCATGTGTGTTTCTTCTTTCTATTTATGTAATATTGCTTATTATATTTATTATTTATATTCTTTTATACATTGGCCTTCCGATACCTAAAGGTAGAATGAAAACGTTATGTATGGATCTTATCAAAAACTGTCTGTGTCTCACAATAACTCAGGCTAAATATTTGGACATACACACAAGTCTAGTATGTGAAGTACAAAATATACGGTTTTTTAATATTGGAAAGGGGAGAGAAAGTTGAAAAGAAAAACGTTAAGCAATATCAACGAATGACGTAACAATAAAACAACAAAATGAACCACAATATTATTGAATTATTTTTAGAATAATCATTTTATCGTGCAAACACTTAAAACAATGTTGTTTTATGTTAAATATTTGGATATACAGCGCATTAATGTTTGTCTTAAAACTTTGGTTGTGTGAAAGAGATCTGTTTCAAGCCATAAAACCGCCAATCCTTTAATTAATTAAGTATTTTTCTAATAATTATCTTATAATTCGTGTGGTCAATACAGTGTAATTTGTCTATTTACATTACCTCTGTCTATTAACATTAGCATGTAGTATAAACAAACGTGTACTGTGCCAATTCCATACAATCGCTTAACTATGCGAAAGGTGGGACGAGAAAATGCGTTTTGCTTCTTTATTTACTCTTTAGCGGTAGGTATTGTGTATGTGTCATGTATATGCCTGGGCACTGAAATGGCGTCAAGTGTCGCTTACAAAGGCTCACAAATTAACAATAAGCTGCGCGGGTGGTCGAGCAAGAACATTGTTGGAACTAGTCTACTTCTCGGAAGGTCACTGCTTGTAGGCTTTGTATACCGTAAATCCTTTGGCTAGAAGCCCGTAAACCAACTAGAGCCTATAATTATGAAGGAAGATTTGTCTGCAGCGCATATTTTCGTATGAGGAAGTAAAGGATTTTGAAATTGAGACGCTTACCTAATTATTAGGCGGGCTTTTCTTAGAATGTGAGTTATTTGAAGCTAATTGGCTTTTTGTGTTTGTTCTCTTCATAAAAATTACAATTTTGGTTAATAGTTCTAGAAAACCATCTTTCTACAAATTTACATTTGAACGTATTTAATACAAAATCTGTTGGATGTTGATTTTTTAGAATATTTTAAGACTCCACAAGTGCTATTTTTTTGGTAGTAGGTTAAAGATGAAGCAGTATTAATACCAGTCGTTTGTGTGTGATCATAATTATGCTCTTCAATGATTAGGGAAAAAATAACCTGGCAAAGCTGAGTATACTTAGCATATGAATTTATAACAAGTGTATGAATAATTAATAAGTTTGTATTTTTATGATGTCTCGTAACTTAGTCTTAAGATGCATTGCTAACAGTCTTTGTAACCATCGAAATAAAAGAATTGATTTGATTTCAACATCTGCTAGTGTTTACATATATGCAGACGTGAATGTGCCGCTAATAAATTTTGTTATATTATGTAGATGTACCTTCAATAATTTTTTATCCTACAAAATGGAATATTTTCCATGAAATATGTAATCGAAAAATCTTGTTATTTTCTATACTAATATTATAAACGCGTAAGCTTGGATGGATACTTCTTACTCAAACACGCAAAAACGGCTGTAGATGAAATATAGCACGGAGATAGTAATTTAGTACAGTAACAATGTAGGTACTGTTCCCGTGGGATAACATTAATGCAAGCGAAGCTGCGCCAAAAGATATCTCTAATATTATAAAATTCTAAGCATGCCGTGTTTGTACATTAAAGCTATAAAAAAACAACTAAAATCTATACATATAAATAAAATATGAGTGTCTGTTTGTAATATTGAAATAACCGCTTTTCCATCAAAATAACATTTTTTACAATTTTTGTCTGTCTATCTGTTTGTTCCGGCTAATCTCTGAAATGGCTGGGCCGATTTTGACGGGATTTTTATTGGCAGGTAGCTGATATAATAAGGAGTAACTTAAGCTACTTTTATTTTAGAAAAATTCTTTTCTTTTGGAATTAGGACGATTTTCAATCACCACGCGGGAGAGACCACGGGGCGCAGCTAGTAGACTATATAAACGACGTAGAACACAATGCAATTTCTTGTCTGCTTGTTCGAGATTGCGCCCAGCAGTTTTTACGTAATACTGGGCAGGATTCGATACGATCGACAGCCAATTCTTAGATTTTTAATTTGCACTACTTTCATCCCGCGATTCCCGCGGGAATTTTTCTGGGAATTATTTTAAATGACCAGATTTATAATAAAATTCAAATCCCAATCTTCCCGAGAGCGATTTGAAGTTGTTCAGCTGCATAAAAATTAGCTTATTCCGATCAGTTTTCACTAAAGCGATAGCTTACATTCTTTTTTATATACTACGGTAGCTTGTGTCCTGGGAACCCCGCGGGAATTTCAAGTCAAGCGTAGACGAAGGCGCATAATTAGATTATATGTTATATTGACATCCTAATTATATAATATGTTCAATTCAATTATATGTTTATTTATTACTAGCTTCTGCCCGCGACTTCGTTCGCGTGTAATAGTAAAAAACAAAGTAAGTTTAAGTAAGTAGCCCCCCGATTTTGAAACATTCTTCATTGGTGCACCGCTCCCATTGGTCTTAGCGTGATGATATGTAGCGTATAGCCTTCTTCGATAAATGGGCTAAAGTGTTAGATACACTGAAAGAATTTTTCAAATCAGACCAGTGGTTCCTGAGATTAGCGCGTTTAAACAAACAAACAAACAAACTCTTCATAACATTAGTATAGATTATTTTCTTTAAATTAATATGGTAATAAATAAGTATAGTTTTTAAATTGTATTCTTTCACCGCTCCTGCATGGATAATTATACTAATATATGATCAAATAGCGCCATAGTAAGTTCTTGTAGTATCATTTAAAGCAACAACTGAAAGGGTACTTATCGGCAGTTTTTATTACCAGGTGGACAAGCAAATGCTGTAATCTTAGACGGAAAACATTAACGTACATTTTCTGTGATTTTATTGCTTGGTAAATAGCAGTTTTAATGTAGGTAATACGATACGTGCTCAATAACATATCCTTGCTAAGAAATTAGTGGTATTCCGCATGTTTACATATCCGATCAAGATGGGGCTACGTATAAATGGTTAATTAAAGAGTGTATTTGTATATTACAACCTCAGGCAAGTAATAGTCGTGTCGTAAAAAGGAAATTAAATGGTAATTTTATTTCCTGTTTTATTTGCATGTTTTGATTATGGAAAATACGACCTTAGCAGCCAATAACGACTTAAATTAAGAATACACATTGATTATTTGCGTTTATCTCTATCTATACTTATAATAAAATTGTACAGATCGAATTTCTGTACAATGAAATATACGATGAATGCTAGAAACCGAGTCAGGGGGAAGTGAAATAGAACTAATTTAGTTTTTTTTTCGATTTTTTTAATTCTCTGTTTGTCTGTCTGTTTGAAACGGTTAATCTTCGAAAAGACTGGACCGATTTAAATGAAATTTTGTATGGTGGTAGCTTATATCCCTGGTCAACATATAGGATACTTTTGATCCCGAAAAATTAAAGAGTACCCGTGGGATAGTTAAAAAAAACTTTCCAGGCGGACGAAGTCGCGGGCGGAAGCTAGTATGATAATAAACAAACATAAATGCTGGCGTTTGTAGTAACTATAGATTTTCTATTGAGTTATGTTATTGTTTGAGATTCCGATACCTACAGATAATACAGAACCCTTTTGGTCTAACTTCGGTGTCTGTCTGTCACATGTTATAACGTCGGGAACTGTTCTGATTAGAGATAAATCAAATTTGGCACGTCATCAAGCGAGAATTTAATGGAAGTGATTTTTTAATAGATAACACTTTATTGCTCACCAAATAAACAATTACAACAATTATACGCTTTCAATATAGTCATGGTAAATACAATAGACGGATTTATCGCTCAAAGCAATATCTTCCAGGCAACTTAAAGAATATTTTAAACTAATCTGGTGATGTAGGTGGTGCAGAGCATTCGATAGGACTCGAACACATTATACTTAAACTACTTTATAAATTAAATACACATATTTAAACTATTTCATAAATACATATAAATTATATTTTTGAATGAATTTAATAGAATAGAATAGAATTTAGACGGCCTCTGTGGTTGAGTGGGATAAGCCTTCGCCGGCCTACCTCACTTCAACGCAGAGGCTCCGGGTTCGATTCCTGGTATAGTAAATTTGGGAAAAACGTATTATCTCCGTCATTTACTATGGTCTGGGTGTCTGGGATCGGCCCCAGAGTAGTCCGTTGTATATTACCCATAACACAAGCGTAACTTGCTTAATTTGGGGATATACAATAAGTGTGTTTGTCTGCCGATTTATCATTTTGATTAGTGAACAGAGTATTTAGGCATAATTAGGCATTGTTTTATTTATTTACTAAGCTTCAAAAATACTTACATCGAGTATCAGTTGATACAATTTCGAATAAACAGTTTTGAGGTATAGGGTGTTCTGGATTTAATGCTTTTTCAAGGTCTCCTGCTAAATGGCAAAAAGCGGTCGTTCATTGCATTTACCTTCAATGTGCGTGAAGGCACAGTAGTATTTTTAAATGGTGTGAACTTACTATATATCTAAACTAGCGCTTGAAATATCTAGTATGTAAATCAAAGCAACGATAATAAATTCCGGCTACGCCTCCAAGTTGTTTGCATTAATTCATTAGAGCGCGAGAGACATGGCGTAGAAAATGTACCGAGGTGACACATCTAGGCGCACCGGTGCACTACATTTGATTCGACGCAAGATAAATCGGAAACAGTGTTATCATGTCTTATGTGACAATTACTTGGAATCACTTTAAGCCAAAATCAAATGTTGATAAAACAATTTTAAATATTTATAAAATACAAGAAATACTTTAGTGATAATTTCATTTAAGATGAACAGCCACCAAAAATTGTCATTTGAAATATAAAAGTTCACTCTTGTACAACTTAAAAATTCACACAGCTTACAATAGTTAAAACCATAAGTTTTAAAACACTCGTATAATATTTGAGCTTGCTTTTATTTAAATTTATACTTCTGCAATGTATAGCCAACCTAGACGGTTTGTGGCGTGTAGATATATATTTAGTAATTGAGCAAGTAATCACTTTTAGTTCATAAGAAATATATCCAAAAAAGAACCAACCTTGTCCTGGATTTTCACATCTAGCTCACAATAAAATCTCAAACAAGTCGTGGCTCTAGCTGGTGGCTGGCATGGCACGCTTTCTTTATCATAAATTATGAAGAAAAGTCCTCAGAGGCCCATACATCCAGGAACTCTAAGGTCATAGGTCCACAGCCTAAGACGCGTATTTAAATTCTTGTCTAGGCTGCTCATTAACCCATCTTACGACACTACTCATGGCTTCATAATGTAGCTCAAGTTACAGTAAAAAGTTGCCTCAAATAAGGTATCCTACAAACTGTGTAGCAGGCAACACTAATCCGGACTCGCTATCTATTTCAATTTCATCGGAGCGAGTTATATCGTACAAATCTCGGCCTTATTTTGTCCGCCAGCGCAAACGGCCCACGACAGACCACCCAAGACGATTCTCAACCGCTCCTAAACAAATGATTATCATACAGAGAGATGATTTTGTTGAATACAAAATTACTAAAGCTGCCTTTTAAAATCCACCTACTCAGAGATAAAATATTTAGTTACGGTTGTGAGTATTGTGCGAATGTTACTTACTAATAATAGGTAGTATTACTAATAAAACTTTAATGTTTAGCAATAATAAAATGTTACGTGCATAGAATGTTGTCATCCATCACATTAATAAAATTTCTCTTATATAGAACAAACAATTTAAAAGCTAAACAAAGAAATTATGTTTTATTGAAAAAAACCCAAAGCTAGCTTTGGAAGTTTGGATTTCGCGTACCAAACGACTTTTATGGGGAGAAAAAAACATTAACATTTCAAAAATTCAACATTACGGTGATTTATTTTTGCTTTCAAAAATATTAAGAATCACAGAACTTATGCATCGTTACAATTCAGAAAAATGTATTTACCCTATCTTCAAGATGTTCCATTTAAAATTGAATAGATTTTTAATTTCTCTGTTCTTATTTATTCTAGAGAAAGCGATTCACTGTCGGTTTTATACTGCTCGGTATGAACAGATAAATACCTGTAACAGATTAGTGTGAGGTGTCTGAACCAGATTGTATGTTATAACCACAAGAATACATTTAGAATCAAACAAGTACAGAATTTTCAAAATGGACGAGACACACGTTCGTTAACCGTTGCGTTTTTAAAAGATCATACTGTATAAATAAAAACTATGGAATTGGACAATCCATACATTAGAATAAATCTGTAAATGTTTTTACAATGCGTTTAAAAATATGAAAAAAGTCAGGGGCATAATTCAGACTAGGAGATTCCACAAATGCTGAAAAAGGTTTTTGTCTGTCTGCTAGAGCATCACGTGAAAACTACTCAAGGCATTTAAATCAAACTCGACACATAGCAAGCTCATATTCAGGGGTGTAACTTAGGATAATAATAATAATAGGATTAGGATAATAATTTTTATCCGTGCAGGAACGGAGAAAGAATACAAATTCCTGCGGCCGGGCGGCCTTTTTTTTTTTTTTTTTTGGCCAGGGGAAATCCGCTTGAGGACTAAGCCGCGACAGGCACAGAAGCCTGGGGGATGCTCGCGACCTTGGTGAGACAGTGTGGGATTCGCCAGATCGGGGGTGGCACTAGCGTGCCCGGTCAGAACCGGTGCCACGCTATTGCCACTCCCCAGTTAGGGATACCCACTAAAACCCCTGGGTGTTCCGTCCTGCGCCTTATGCCAGGGCTACGTGAATGCGGTTTTCCCAACTCCGCTACCCTGGCAGGCGTGGGCCCCGCTCACTGGGCCTCTTCAAATGCCGGGGGAGCTACTCCCCCGGCGACGACTGGGTCTTTTCGGCGTGGGGCGGTCTGTAACTCGCCCCACGGGAAGAGAGATGAGCGCGCGCGGAACACTCGCGCTCTCATCTCGACGGCATGTGCGGGTGAGTGAGAACCTCTATGCCCCTAGAGGCCCCACCCGCGCCGCCCGCTTACGGTGGCCGGAGGTCTAGGTCAGACCTCCGGCGTCGGCGCGTCCTCCTTTGTCGGGAGCGGAGCAGGGAATTACGCTCACGCTCCCGTTCCGCCTCCTCCTTCGCAAACATGAGCGGCCGGGCGGCCTGTCGTAAGAGGCGACAACACAACCCACAGCCAGGTGGTAGGGCGTTTGCCCGACTGGATGGCTACAACCCCTGGTCTAAAGTATGTCGCCATAACAACCTTGAATTGTGTTCCGGCATTAGTGACCAAGTTCCAGTCTCCCTTAAGAGAGCAGCAGCGCATTTGTAGCACCTTTGGTGTTGCAAATGTCCATAGGCGATGGTAACCGCTTTCCATCAAGTGGGCCGTCTGCCTGTCTGCTGAACTCCTGCAATAAAAAATAAAAAAAAGGATACTTTATATCCCGATAAATGACATCGTTTGAAAATATCTAAACAGATGGCGCTGTGATCGCATCCTTTTTGAAAACTACAGAAAGAATTAAAAAAAAACTCGACAGAGAGATTATTTTATATCTCAAATCAACATTAGGATACTTTTAATCACGATTAATGATGTCGTTTCCATAGAGTAGACGGATTAGCTAAATAGATGGCGCTGAAATCGCGGTTTTTCACTTCACTAACAAATACCTACGTTATCATAAACAACACAATCATTCGTTTTATTACTTCAGATCTGGTTGGCTTCGACTCGCTTTTATGTTTTGCTGGGCAGTTGTCTACACTATATGGACTTAGTTCCTTTGTTATTATTATATCTAAAAAACCGAAATATGTTTTTGTGTAAGTAAAACAAAGCTACTGTTTAGGACTTGATCCGCGGCGCGGCCGCGGGGCAAACTCTAGTTAATTTTAAAAATGGTCACAACAGTGCATTTACCGTTCCACATTTGAAAGTTAATAGTGTCATTTGAAGCGTTTGTAAAAAAATATATATAATGACGCCACTACCAGCTCGTTGGGGGCCGAGAATAAATAACATGTCATCATAAATAAAGGATATATAAAATCGAAAAACACTCAACTCTTATGAGATCGTAAGAACTTAATTTAGCCGAATAATAAAATGAAGCACGTTCGTTAACTTATCCCTTGGTGGGTAAGTAATAAGTAATAAAGCGATGTTTTGTTAAGTTCAGGATGTTAATAAAGATAAGTTTTATTTTTCGCAGCGTTTGTCGATGCGACCCTCATATTTCACGTTGTCTGGTCAAACGGAATTGCCTGTCGCGGTCGCATGTTATATGGACAAACCGCTGTACGGTTCGCCGAGTGCATTAGCTGTTATACGGATAATATGTAATTTGGATTTGTGATTTAATACAATGTCACCGTGACATCACTGTTTTTCAATGTTGGCAAAGTTCAATCCGTTAAGGAACGGAGAAAGAACACTAATTCCTGCGGCCGGCTGGCCTGTCCTAAGAAGCAACAAAACGACTCACAGTTAGGTGGTAGGGTATTTGCTCGTCTGGGTGGCCCTCCCACCCTTGGTCTCGAGAATGCTGCTAACTTTGAGTTGTTTTCCGTTATCAGCAGGCAGCATATTAATACCACCTTTGGAGTTGGTAATGTCTATAGGTGACGATAACACTTCCCATCAGGTGGGTCGTCAGCTGCCTGGTGTATGCAATTCAGAAATAATGAAATGACTAAGCCTAGCCGTAGTTAAGCATCAACTGATAGATTTTAGTGAAATGTAGACTTATTACATCTGTATATATTGAATTTATTACTTATTATACTGTATAGTATATTGTTACTATATATGTCGCCATTATAATCTCAATTAATTCCTGGATTATCTGGAGGAGATCGCTTTTAGCAATGAGACCGCCCTTTGTACATAATTAGACATAGCTTAAGTTTAAGTAAGTTCATTTTTATATTGGTGTACAATAAAGAGTTATTGATTGATTTCCCATGGCTACCCAGAAAAAAATGTAATGTCGAAGACTCCGGTCTTCATTTATATGTTGATGAGGAGTAGAATAATAACCAGAAGTGCAACATGACGTCGTGCTTCTTGGAAGCAAATATTACACCACACAATAAAAACCTATCACTTTATTAAAAACGAATTTGTAAGGTATGTATGTTTGTACTCTTTCACGCTAAAACTATTAAACTGATTTTAATGAAACTTTGTAGATATAGCTTTATACACTCACATTAATTAAATTATACGTCTGAGCTTATACATCAGAATAAAATATAACCTATAATTTTAAAAAATATTATTTGACTTGGCCAAAATATAAAGATGAATCTAGTAGTATAAAAAAAGTTATTAACATAGTTACAAATTTACGATGTTTAAATACGTCAGAACAGTTGTATGGCTGTGAACTCTAATTTGTATCACTTTTGCAATTTTACTACGCCCTTGTATAATACAGCATGGAATACACCTCCTGCCTTTCATCCATATTTTATACATAGACGGACAGATGGACGAACGGATATAGTGGTTATATGTTTAAAAGTTTTATTTTTAGCAAAATGGTTACGGAAACACAGGTATCGATTAAAAAGTATGACAATAATAAAACTTGTTTTATAAAAAGGTTTTTTAAATAAAAGATTTTGAAATTCTGGATATCATATAGCAGAAAGGTACTAGCCAAGAAAAGTAAAACACGACGGGTCTATCTTGTTTAGTACAGGAGTTCCTATGGCCACCTTCTGACTCCATCATCAGATCAGCTCCATGATACCATGTTATTGCATTGTCACGCGATATACATGTGTGCAAAATTTCAGCTCCATCGGAAACCGAAAAGTTGGTCAAATTTAACTTGCAATATTCCACCCGAACTTACATACATACTTACATACATAATACATAGGTACATCCATTACAAGTTAAATAAAAGCTTGTAAAATACATCACGGATGTCAGAAATATCTCAAAACTCAAGAATTATATTTGTAAATAACAGACCCAATAAACATTCACAAAGACAGAGTATTGTGGTATATTGGGTAATATGACCATTGCAACAAACAAAGTGGGCTTAATGTGAATATAAAGTGTAATTCCAGCCGTTTATCCGGCTGTACTGTATAGGTCTTACTTCCCAATCTCCGCATGCAATAATATCAATCTTATTCAGTGTCACATTACTTAAGAACAACGGTGTTAACACTAATGCTTTTATTTGGCCACATCACTTTGTTTTAATGCCATCAAAAACGTCGTGGGTGGTATCTCGCTTTCGTTTTATTATAAAAAAGTAGGGTGAAAAAATATTAATCCCCAAAGGAAATTAGTCCCTTTAAAAAGTTTAAAACATGGCTCAGACATGTGTTATTTTTTTCGCTTTAAACATGTCCCTCAATAAGATTTATGGTTTGGTTCTTTTACGTAATAAAGTTGTGGTTTATCGTAAAATTTAAAGATTTCATTAAAACTATGTATTAATACGTGAAGGGAATTTTTTGTATCCCTTTTATAAGTATACTAGCCGTCCCGGCAGACGTCATCCTGCCCGGAAAAGCTTCACTCGATGTACCGACAGCAGCGCCACCTACCGGATCTAATTGTGAAAAAACTCAGAAACCTTCTCTGGCTCATGCACAACAACTTTGGTAAAAATCATCACATGATCAAATGTATAGTTTACGATTCTATAAAGGACATACAGACAAACATTCATTTTTAAACATATCAGAAAAAGAAGAAGATTGCGCTGACAGAAGATAGGAGTAGGAGTGCAGAAAGATAAAATTTATGTATAATATAATGTCCTTTATAGATATATTAAATTTCATGAAATCTCTATTGTTCACTTTTATATCGACAGTTTTAAACACGTAAGTCAGTGGTCAAACAATTGCACAGAGTAGAGATTTAAAATGTTGTTATGAAATAATTACTGACTGTAAAGGTTTAGATAAAAGAATCTCGACAAAGGTTTTTATAAATTTGAATTACGATCGAATTTCGAACTGGTCGGCTACTAGTTAGAATAAATATGAAGCTTCAACCTTCTTTTAAAGTACCTATTCCCAAATCCATAGATAATAAATACACTATGCCCAAATCGTAAAGGCTTAAGTTTTTTATCGCGTTCGGTTTGTTTGATTTCCGAATCCTTCTTAGAGTATTTACTTTGGGATTTCATAGCATTTTATACAGAATGATAAGGATTGTGTGGGTAGTAAGAGCGGGGTGCGCGGGCGCAGGTAAAGCGTAGCACAGGTAGCGCAAACAGCTACTGTGCACCGTCCTGAGTATACACCTTACTCATACAATGCACACAAGTAGGTTAGCTATGATTTATTAAATGTAAAACTATGTACACGTTCCTTTTTACTATGATACGACATGAATTCTTCATCATACATGCTACACGAACAAAACGTGATTTTATTCAGACTATTATTTGTTTGATTATTAATATTAGTATTAGACACATCGTCAAAAAAATAAATAACTATCTACTTTAATAAAACATTATAAATGATTACGAATTTTAATAGAAAAATATCCATAATTGATTGAATTCATAATAACAATCTTTATTTTAAATATTTTCAAGTCTATAACATCATTGTACAGCGCCATATAGAATATTCATTTTTAAAGAATGATTTTCGAAGTAATGACTGAAAAACATAAGGCCATGGGAATTTTATATGGGCACTAGCTGACCAAGCCCACTTCACGGGGCGTCATTAAAATATACACACGTAGGTGGGTGGTAGGTAGCGCATCAAATATAGTCTTTGTCAATCATGGACAACGTAGCTTTCTATTGGTAAATCGGTTCAGTAATTCAAGAGATCACTCAAAACCAACTCACAAACTTTATCTCTTTAAAATATTATTATAGATTTAATATTTACCTAAATTCTCAACAAGTAAATTCATAATTTAATATCAAGGTGTATATATAGATAGATACCCGCCATCTATGTTTAATATTATCCTTGTTGTTGCTAATTTAATTATGGAAACGGTGTCGGCACTCCCACGCTCATGGTTACCACTTGACGCAACAATGCGAAACGTGGCCCTAAAGCAATTCGGCTGACAAGGAATTACGGTCGTTGTTTATCCGGTGCCACTCGAAATAACAAGGGACTGCTAAATGCGAGCTCAAACACGGCTCCCGACGACGCGTGAACCAACATTTTTTCATTCTATATATCTATTGATACAGGAGAAGGACTGTTCACAACCTATAATGACTAGGCGAGCTTACCGGAATACCTTTAACAAATATTGGTAAAGAAAATATTTTATTTTATTTTATTGCGAACCTGGTAACCATGCAGACGGCCCAGCTCATGGGATGTGGTTACTACTGTCGCCTATAGACATTGACAACACTAGCTGCGAAGCTGAAGCTTTGCCAGCCTTCTCTATAGTAATGTTATAAAGAGGAAAGATGTATTTTTGTATGTTTGTAACGAATAAACTCAAAATAAAATAAAAATTCATTCATCATTGAAATGCTACATTATCCCTGATTAATATAGGCTATATAAAAATTAAGGAGCCCTACTAAAACTTCAATAATGTAACCCATCAATCTAAACAAACTCAGCGCTGGAATCGGGTTGTATGATTTGATGGAATTTTATGTTCGTTTAAAATAGTTTAAATGGTCCCGGGGTAGACTATATTCACAATTAGATGCGGTAGGTGACGCTGGAATCGGGTTCTAGGTTTTATTTTTTCAGGGCAGGATGTCTGCCTTCTAAGCAATAAGCTCCATACAGGTAATGTCAAAATTTTACCGATGGTAAGGCAAGTGAATGAATAGTAAGATATAGGAATCTGCCATTAGTTGTATTAGTTCTCCTTTCTTGATAGAATACAAGCTATAAGTTTTATTTTTATAGTTTCGTAGTCAAAACGGAACCGTTATACAATCGTTATATTTATCCGCTTTTCTATGTATGTATGTCTCAAAAACTACGTATTTGTATGAAAATTAAAGTAAAGATATATCATAACTTATAGGGCTATATTATTCAATGAAATTGTAACCAAACTTAACATTATGGGTGGCCGCCATACACGTACATATATGTAGTCTTGTTATTATTTGTAATCTTAATGATAGAATAGAATATTATACTTTACTGTAGTACAATAATTAATGACACAAAAACCACTTAGAATTAGGTACAAGTGGCGGTCTTATCGCTGACAACTAATGATCATTGCTCACAACGAAATATTTAATAATTTGTCCCGCTTCAGCCGTTTTGGGTTTTTAGATCAGCTTGTGATTAGTCCTGGGAATTCACTTTGCTTCCCAAAGTTGGTCATTGTTGCAGAACAAGTCCGAAAACGATTAATGTAAATAATGATTGTGATCGTCAAACGGCTATTGGTTTAATATCAACAACTCAGGAAGCACGGTTACCGGCGTCGATCCACTATAAAGTTTGTTTCCAATGTTTCCACACAAATAATTATAGTTTATCAAAATATAACAGTTTATCAAGTAATTCGATAAGATCGTACGTCCGGATACATTTTCTGGCGCTTGGCGTTTGTGTTGAAAGTCTGGGGCCACGGGGGTCCAGAAGCTCATCGCCTTTATACCTACCTACATATGTACATGATATATAAAAATCTCACACTACCAAAGCTTTGGCCTGTATTTTGGACGCAGCGTTGCTATTTAACACGGTACCGCGGCTGGCGTTTATATAATATATAATAATACTATAACTACCTAAAATTAGTTAAATCCTAGTAAAATGTTGCAATATTTATTTATGGCGATGATTCCGTGAGTAATCCGTCCGTCTTATTCAATTCTAATGTGCAAATTGTTACAATAACCACATGCTGACGATAATATATGTGATGATACATAGTGTGCAAACCTGCTCATTACAACAAATTACCATGGAAGAAGAATCTAACTTTATCAAGCTCTTAATTTCTATATAATTAGATGACATCTCATGCAATATTTTTCTCGTATTTGACATTTTATTACTATTAAAACATGTCTTGTAGACCAATTAATCATTTAAAAATTTAGACCTATCTAATATAAATTTATACGTAGTTAATAGATAGATAATAACTAAAGTAAGGGCTGCTATTTAACTGTATCTGGCGTTATACTACATGTACCGTTTGGACAACATCAAATCAGAATATATTAATATCTGTACCCATAGATAGTTTGAATGTTCACATTGTATACCTACCATTGTATGCCTTAGATCTAATATAAAAATAAAGTAGTAGATATACTATTTCTGGAATACTCTACAAGGTGTCCATCGTTACTTTTGACATAAACGAAAATCCTTAGTTTACTTTAATAGAACGTTTGATTTAGTTGAAATAAAAAAATGTATAGGTTTTTGCTGTAACTTGTTTTTGTCACAAATAAATAAATATTGTAGTTTTTGCGCTAAATATTTCGTTTAAACTTGATATTCATAAATATAAACATTATACATAATTTGATTTTATACAAAGAACTATTTGGAAATCCATTTTATCGTCATTAGACAATGGAAACATATTCCAAAGATAAAACTAAACATTGAAGAGTGAATTATCGATGTCGCGCTTGAGGCAAAGTTTGTACAGCCGTCCAATGCTACCTCGACTAAAGGAAAGGGGGAAAAAATAAAAAGCTATATCTGAGAGCCGACGACATCCTGTCCTTTCATTAACTTTCAGTTTTTCTTAGAGGCTGACTCGGTGCCACCACAATTACGCGTTAATGATTGATTACAGTGTTTATTTACACTTTTGAAGAGTCACTGTTTAGTTTATCGTGAGATACTTGTCGTATTTAAACCAAGTGGCCCTGTACGAGTCGGACTTACACATTGGGCGTTTCTGAACTTTCTCAACAAAATATGATGTGGAAAATAAATATTATTTAATATTTTTTACTAGGCTATACCACGTTGTAATACTATTTAACTTGAAATGTTAATTAGAGTTATTATAAAATAAAATAATAGAGAAAAGGATGTAGTGAACACACATAAATATCAGTAAAATTGCTGTATATACTAATATTTATTCCTAATTTATATAAGTACCTTCAAATTTTTTTTAAATCTTTCAAGCGTTTCAGATATACGAGGACTCTTGAAGCCAAATTAAAAGACAAAAATGTTAAAAATTAAATACTGTTACATAGTACAATGGGCGGCGTTATTGCTTAGAGCAATCTCTCCCAATTCCAGACAACCTTTAGTTAGACAAGATCTAATAGAATTAGCGTGCAGTTGAATAAAATAACACTAAGTATAAAACATATTATGTAGTTATTACTATAAAACATACCTACAACACGTATATAGACCTACACAACAAAGAATAAACTCGTTATAAAGTTAGACAGAACACTTTAAATACTTTAAATATAAAAGAATTTAAAACCATAAGGTTTTCTTTTTATCTTCAGATATTGGAACCGTAGAAGAAATTTTATTTGTCAAAATTTAAGAATGATTCGTCATTCTTTGGCAAACAGCTTTGTTATTTATAACCGATTGTATACATGACAACCTTATCTCTTGTGTTCTACTTAATTGAGTCATCATACTACACCATGAGTGCCATTGTTTGCAAAACTTAAGCCATACCGTCGCAACATTCTCCAGGTGGGTGGTCTTGAGTGGGCATAATATAAACTATAGGCACAACTTTATTTTGTATGCGTGTTATCTTGGAAATAATAATATTTATGACGTCTTTAATTGCTTTGTTCAGTTATTGTAGTGTTCACTATTGTAGAGTGCAAACTTCATGCAGAAATTTTTAGAACTTCGAAATCGTTTTGGGAATTACAGAATTCTTTTTGTTTTCGGCATGTCTGTTGGCCCGTTTATAATTATGTCTGTCTTTGTGTGCTACAGTCATTTGTGTGAAAAATTACTAGGTCTATACATATAGATGAAACTTAATAGAAATATGTAAGTTATATGTATGTACATATGCCATCATAGAATATTGGAAGGGAAATCACGAAAAAAGGGAATTTTAGGGGTGGCCGTCATACATGTAGTGAGGGTTGAATTTTTTTTCATTGTATGTTACATTGTCGCGTGCGATATCGCTAGTAATATTTTCAAATTGATGACAACATTATGTACTGGGTTCGGTTCTGGCTTTTTTACTTAAGTAAGATTGCAATAAAGATAAAAATAGTTTGTATTTGAACAATATCCATAGATTTGTTTTTAAGATACAATGGAGTATTGGATGTAATATTTTTATGGTACTTTAGTCAAATAATCAAAACGGTAGACGTTTTTTACTCTACATAGATTGAAGACCGCCGCGCATTTGTTAAACTTATTTATTACATGTCTATATATACATTTTATAGTAATTTATGTCTTTAATTGTTTTTATATTTCACATGATGCGACGATAAAATAATAGCTACAAGAGCAGGCAGGGTGCGTGACGAAAGTTACTTCTGTCTGCCATGTTGCAGTCGAGGGGTGCGCCGGCGCAGCCAAAAGGCGTACAAATTAATTACGAGACGCGGTGACGGACTGACAGTGAGACCACCCACGATGGGGGCTGAATTATGACGACGCATACTTCGTCTATTATCGAGGCACTCCCTATGAGAATATGATATCAAAGGAACGAATCCCTTGCGATTATTTAGATTGCCTCGAGGGACTTAACGATCTTTGAATTAGCTTTTGCACTTAGAAAATGTATCTATACCTACATATAATAAAATTGTAGATAGAGGTCAAATTTCTGTACAATGAAAGAAAATGCTAAAAACCGAGTCAGGGGGATGTAAGAAGTGAAATAGAAATAATTTAGATTTTTTTCGAATTTTTTGTTTGTCTGTTTGTACCGGCTAATCTCAGAAACGACTGGACCGATTGATATGAAATTTTGTATGGTGATAGCTTATATCCCTGGTCAACATATAGGATACTTTTGATCCCGAAAGATTAAAGAGATCCCGTGGGATAGTTAAAAAGCTTTAATTACTTAAACAGCTTATAACAGACTAAAAGTAATTTCTCTGCAACGTACCATAATAGAAGCGGATATTTTGACAGGGTGTGATGTCGGTGAGAGAGTTTTATCTTATAAATATAATATATAAAGCTGATAAGTTTGTTTCTTTGTTTGTTTGCTTGAACGCGCTAATCTCAGGAACTACTGGTCTGATTTGAAAAAAGTTTTTCAGTGTTAGATAGCCAATTTATCGAGGAAGGTTATAGGCTATAAACCATCATACTAAGAGCAAAAGGAACGGAGCACCAATGAATAATGTTTTTAATTCGCGGGTTTTTTTAACTATTCCACGCGAACGAAGTCGCGGGCAGAAGCTAGTAAGCTAATAAATTCAAATGTAATTAAAAATTACCATGAATTGATTAACAGACACATAATATATATAGTAACTGAAAATGATTGTAAATATAGGTATAATAATATCAGGCAACAATCGTCGCACGCTTGTTCAAAGCGGATTGGTGGGTTTCACACATCGATCATTTTAATGTGATCATTTTCTCACAATGTAGGTACTTCTGTCAGAATGTAGTAATTGTAGAAATATTCAAAATAAGTCAGAAAAAATTACCTAAACAATGAATGCTCCCCGGCCAAGACCCGAAACCACGTCATTGAAATAAAATGTGAGTGCCTTAACTACTGTACTACTAGTATTTGTAGATAATAGTTTGAGCGAATACCAAATATTCGGCTACCGGATGTTCGGCATAAGATATGTGAAATTCGTGTCTTACAGGTTAGTATTGAAGCAATAATCTATGAAGTATTTTCTTGCGTTCTCACGAATGATACTTGTCATCCGAGAGATATCATACACATATTTATAATTATCTTTTAACGGTTTTTAAAACGATTTTTTTATTTGATTTTGACATTTCAAGAACTGCACGAAACGTAATATTATTAAAAACTTCGTTTAAAAAAACCGACTTCAAAAACTAAAAAACTAAAATGTATAAAATAACTTATTTCTTAAGCTTAATATATATTATCTAAAACATCTTAAAGTCGGTGCTTAGTAATTTTCAAAATATAGTAATTTTTATGTTTTACTTTGCACCGACTTCAAGATGTTTTAGATAATATATATTAATAATAATAGCTTAAGAAATAAGTTATTTTATACATTTTAGTTTTTTAGTTTTTGAAGTCGGTTTTTTTAAACGAAGTTTTTAAATTTTATTTGTTACTTTTTAGTGTCTAGCTATGTATGGGTGGACCCACGAATGGTGCCGCGCTTCTTAAAAAATATAGGTCCCAAGAACCGGGAACAAAAAAATGTTCGTAAAATGAAAACTACTGGGCCAAACTATGTCAAATTTTTAGGGGACCACATGGCAGCTATTCCGCGTCGAACAAAAAAAGAATCACGTAAATCGGATCATAAATCACGGAGTTATCGGGCGAACATATGGAACGGAGTGAAAATTATTTCCATGAAAAATGTTCATAAAATGAAAACTACTGGGCCAAACTATGTAAAAATTTTAGGGGACCAATTGGAAGCTATTCCGCGTCGAACAAAAAAAGAATCACTTAAATCGGATCATAAATCACGGAGTTATCGGCGAACATACATAAAAAAAAAACAAAAAGATTCCGACGAATTGAGAACCTCCTCCTTTTTTCAAAGTCGGTTAAAAATAAAGATTTGATTAAAATCGTATTTAACACTGTTAAAACTTAGTTCAACTATTTTTGATAGAAATTATTCAATGATGAGCAATATCTATGGGTTCATTTGGTCGATGTGGTATTCATGGCCGAAAATTCGTGGAATTCGTGGATGTATCATACTCTTTTTTGATATTAATTGAAAGAAGTGTAAACCCAAAAGTCATTTGCTGCCCCAACACTTAGGGACTTTTTATATTTGATTTTGCTTGTCATTTTATTTTTTAACCGACTTCGAAAAGAGGAGGAGGTTCTCAATTCGTCGGGACCTTTTTTTTGTAGCTTTTTTTATGTATGTTCGCCGATTACTCCGTGATTTATGATCCGATTTACGTGATTCTTTTTTTGTTCGACGCGGAATAGCTGCCATGTGGTCCCCTAAAAATTTGACATACTTTGGCCCAGTAGTTTTCATTTTACGATCATTTTTTTGTTCTCGTTTCTTGGGACCTATATTTTTTAAGAAGCGCGGCACCATTCGTAAGTCCACCCATACCTAGAGACACTAAAAAGTAACATATAAAAAATAAAAACTTCGTTTAAAAAAACCTACTTCAAAAACTAAAAAACTAAAATGTATAAAATAACTTATTTCTAAAGCTATTATTATTATATATATTATCTAAAACATCTTAAAGTCGGTGCTTAGTAATTTTCAAAATATTATAGTAATTTTTATGATTTACTTTGCACCGACTTCAAGATGTTTTAGATAATAAATATTAATAATAATAGCTATTAGAAATAAGTTATTTTATACATTTTAGTTTTTGAAGTCGGTTTTTTTAAACGAAGTTTTTATTTTGTTTAACTCATGTCTATAAATTCCTTTGTAAGTATTATTTGTAGTTACTTTATATTATATTTCAAATTACGTCCAATTATTTTATTCGTGTAATGTGTATACTTATTACATTAATCGAACAATAATTAGCCGATTCTGAATGCAAGTCGCTCGTCGTAAATGTGCATCCAAATGAAATTCCCATTCCGAAATGTAAGTACAACGGCTTTAAATAAATATCTCGGGCTTCATCAAATATTTATATTTGTCCCGGTCTGATTAGAGAACGAGAGCTGTAAAGTTTGCTCTTGTTGGTAATATAGTCAACAAAAAAAGCAACGGCGCGCGTCGGACAAATATTAAAATTAAACATGTCTAATGGTAATATTATCAAATTACTTATGTTAACATAAAATTTTACAGCGATCCTAAAACAATAAATATCTTAATTAAACAAATCCAACGTATTCTATTTACACATCATAACCCTAATAACAATTAATGTTGAATCTTTTAGGGTACCGTATTCATCTTCTTCTTGATATATGAAAATGAATGTCTGTCTGTATGTCCTTTATAGAATCGTAAACTATACATCCGATTTTGATTAAATTTTGTGTGCGTGTTTGAGTGTGTCCCAGGATGGTTTACAGCCACAATTAGAACCGGTAGGTGGCGCTGAGATCGGGTTCTAGAATCCTCCTAATCACCTGGACCGATTTTGGTGATTTTGTTTTTGTGTCATGAAACAAAGTCTTTTAGGAATTCAGAAAATATGGCGTTACGAATTTCGCCGGATCAGCTAGTTTTAATATAAATGAAAAGGGTTTCAACAAATGTCTTATCCCTCTGACTTTGTACATCACATTTATTTTTCTCAGAAACTACTTGGTTTATATGGATTTTTGATTACTCGGGGTAATTCAAATAGCGAAAATAACAATGTGTCACGAAAATAAAGATGTGGTCACCATAGATGTGTGGGACGAGATTTTTTTAGTTTGATCTTAAAATTACACAACGATATTAGTTGACTTTTACGTATTTAAATTAATAGGGGCTGTAAGCGACTCGAAAACTTCTAAAGTTTTATGTGTACCCCCTTTCCTGTTACTTATGAAACACGGTGTGAATAATAAATCAAGATGGTAAAAATGAAAAATGTTTTATTTTAAATAAAAATCATTTAATTATTATATTATTAAAAAATCTAAGTAAAAGCAATCTAGGATGTGGGCCATATGGAGTATTTACAATTAAATGTTTTTACCAGAAACAAACGACCGAACAAAACAGATTTAGTCCCTCATCTCTACAGAGCCCTTCAGTATTTGTGCATTGTGACGCTCTTGACCAATTTTATTTAAGGATTCTAATCCTTAAATAATTATATAAATTGTAATATTAATTAATTAATAGTTAATATTACAATTTATACCTCACTTTACACTAATTATATTATAGTTAATAAATAATCAAATATAGATAGACTTAACGTAAATAAGTATTTTTATGACATTTAAAATACCATTATGTGTATATTACATTCCAAATCCAAGAAGAATTTTTATTTTTACCTAAATAATGTATAATTAACATTACCATAAATATGCAAATGAAGTGCTGTTTGTAAACGACTGCTTGATATAGATAGCGATGTGGTAATTTCGTCGAATCCAGAGTAACCTGCATGTTATTGAAATTCGATAATATCAGTTTTCTTACAAAATTTTATTTATGGTAAGTAAAAAAACACACACGCAAAGCACACTAAAAAACACACTACACAGCTGTTGTTTGTATTGCAAGGGATCGATAGATTTTGTTGCGTACTTCCCTAAGACCAGTGACAAACTCCTTAATTCATTTAGAATTGTTCTAAATAATTGAAACTGAAAAAAAATTCCAGTGCAAGATTCTAAAATGTGGTCATCAATTTTTAAATTGTACTTTTAACATAAAGATCAAGTAGTAATAATACATATTATAACTCAATGATAAAGATTAACAATGATAATGTTCTGCAAACATTTGGAAAGAAGCGCAAGTGTTAAAAAGTTACAGATTGTACACTGCCTACTTGAAGTAGGGAGTTTGATCCCTTGCTAGCTGTTAGGGACTGTATGAATTTAGTAAGGATATTGAGAAACAGCGTTAGCGTTATTGCTTATGGAGGGAAAATTCTGATATACTTGGATACCTTGGAAGTAATACAGACTGCCTGCCACATTCTGTGACGGCGATTCACGTACCCAACTATCCTTTCCGGCTTTAGAACCCTTAATTGCTCTTAGATTGGTCATGTTACTCTCTTTTATGGCAATGCGGTCAAACTTAATTGTTTTTATGAGCGTCTGTTTTCGAGTCTTAGCGTTATTAGTTTTGTAACTGGGCGTTGGTGGTCTATCATTAGCGTGGCAGCGTCGTCTACGGCATCTTAATAGACTAATCGCTAATTAATTGTTCGAAAAATGTTTTAGACATGCCTTTGTGGAACATTTCACGTCTTAGCGATAATGGTGTCTATACTGATATTTATTGCCCTTATTCATACATTTGGCCCTGACTGCCGAACTCAGAAACCGTATAATAAAATTATTTTAAAAGGCCATTACAATTTATTATCAAAATTACAAAGCACTTAATTTTTACAACAGTGTTTCATTAAAACAAAAAAATCGGTCGTTACCTTTTATGCTAATGGACCATCAGACTCCAAATCGAGGCAGGAAGACAGCTTTGCTTGGAAGTTGATAGCATTCCACCGGGCTGAAAGCAAGTGGAGCCACGTTTTAACGAATACCACGAAAATTTTCTATAAACCGTTCATACATGACCAGGCGGTTAAAACGGTGAACTTATCTGCGAGCCGTAACTGTAACCAAGTGGATAGAGTAACGTGCACCTATGTGTAGGGTAAGGAAGTATAAGATTGCGCGATTTTCAAATAACGACTCATAAAATTAAAAATACAAAAGTAAATTTGAAGACGAAAGTCTTCGAGCAGTGCGTCCTACCCATCATGAAATACGGTGCCGAGACGTAGACACTGACAGCGGGACTGGTCCACAAATTCAAAGTCGCTCAACGAACTATGGAGCGAGCTATGTTAGGTGTTTCTCTTATAGATAAAATCAGAAATGAGGACATCCGTCAGAGAACGAAGGTAACCGACATAGCTCGCCAAATTAGCATATTGAAGTGGCAGTGGGCCGGTCACGTCTGCCGCAGGACCGACGGCCGATGGAGCAAACGAGTCCTGTAGTGGAGACCACGTCTCGGAAAACGTAGCGTAGGACGCCCGCCAGCCCGGTGGACTGACGACCTGCGTAAGATCGCCGGCAGGTGCTGGATGAGGAAGACAGGAGACCGGGATATGTGGCGCATACTTGGGGAGGCCTATGTCCAGCAGTGGACCGAGATTGGCTGAAGAAGACGAAAAGTAAATTTGAAACCAACTGTTTATTTAGTAGATACTTTTGATATTATTGACAATAGTGCGAAATAATATTATGTACTTTTGCATATTCATACGCTGCGTTTCTCAACCGTTCAGCTGTAAAACCAATAAAATTTTCGTCCAATGTCTTCACATGATTGCAAAAGTCTTCAAAAATCTGCCTAATATTTTTACGCGTCGTGTTGGTTTAAACGAAAATGTAAATCTGATTCTACCATTCCTAGAGTACCGATCCGCTGCTCTTACTTCCGCCATTGGCAATTCGCTTGCGAGCATCTTTTAAAATAGCAATAGAATATATATGCACTCAAAGTAGGCAGTTTTACACACTTCGTCGTCAATCTGAAAATCGAGATACTACTGCTATTTCCTATAATATTGTTTAATCATGTCGTATAAATCTGAAACTCGCTTTATATTATTATACTATAATATTGGAGAATTCGCAAAACCTTATAAGTTTTTGTCTATAACACATTAAAATTATTGAAAAATAAGATCAAAAGCAAGTAAAATCTGTCAACTTACGTACTTCTTTTGTTTTCTAATTAATTTGAATTTTATTTCAGGAGTGTAATTCGGTTCCATCCACGAACATAAATACTACACAAGTTAGCTTCAAACATCAGCCTGATGATTATGACGTATGCGCAATCTTATCGACCGCGCAATCTTATACCACCCTACCCTTTTTTTTTTTTTTTGGCCAGGGGAAATCCGCTTGAGGACTAAGCCGCGACAGGCACAGAAGCCTGGGGGATGCTCGCGACCGGGTGAGACAGTGTGGGATTCGCCAGATCGGGGGTGGCACTAGCGTGCCCGGTAAGAACCGGTGCCACGCTATTGCCACTCCCCAGTTAGGGATACCCACTAAAACCCCTGGGTGTTCCGTCCTGCGCCTTATGCCAGGGCTACGGGAATAGGCTACCCGGCTCCGCATTCCCTGGCATACCACCCTACCCTACGCCGACATTGATCTTCGCTTTGTCTGCTCGTTGCGAGCGCGTCGCCTATTGCTCAACTCCTTTCGAGCCACGCCATACTCACTATGATTTTTGCTTAGAATAATTGTAACAGTTACAGCTTACAGGTGAGAACGCGACTTAACGTTTTTTGTCATGCAATAAACCGATGCTCGAGGTTCGCATTTTGTTTCAGCTTCTTGAAGGCATTACAACGCAACACACAGTAAACGGCAATCAATGATAGATTATTCGTTCTTAAATCTATAAATATTAGACATCTGTAGAAAATGCTTCTCGCGAAGGCTTAGTTAGAGTTACCGTAATAAATAAATATGACAACATACTCATTTAGCTAAATTGGTCACAAACGTGTAGATGTCATTTTATTAAAGCTTTAATAAATCGCATAATTAACGTGATAAGGTCAGGAATTAAAATTTTGAAGAAACAAAAGATATAAATTTTTTGGATAAAAACGAGAATTCGAAAAACTCATAAACATAGGTTACACTTGTCGATTTTTAACCATTCATTTAATTGCTATTTTGCTGTAGGTATTTCACATAAGGTATGCATCTTAACTAACATGGGCAATAAATATAACAACTCAGGGTAAGTTTAATTTACTTGCATTCATATGCACTCGATATATGCGTATGAGCATGGTGCCTCGCATATTACCTTTAATGAAGCCTGACGAAAGAACGAATAAAGGCGGAGGCACGAAACTTAAACACCGGTAGTTTACGCCAAAGAATAATAAATACAAGAAGGACGACTTAGAATCAAAACATTTTACTATCACACTCTATTCGTGTTAGAATTAACATGTAAATAAAACATTCGATGAAAACATAAATTTGGATATTGAAATAAGAAACCTTAAATAAAATAATACTTGTATTTACTCTAGCATTTTACTATCTCGAATAAACTAGTGATAATAAAACAGAGACAGTCAATATGTCACTTGAACACACTTAAACGCGTGGATTCAAAGAATTTTAATTACACTCTTATAAAAAAAACTGTCCTGTTATGCAAAACTAGACGTGTGATATATTTTTGGACATATTTTATTTATATAGTTCTAGTACGAATAAATAATTTTATACACAATACGTATAATACAAGTTGTTATTGTTAAGAAATTATATTATGATAAAATAATTAATTACAGAAGATTTGCGAAATTTGAACTACATTAGATTTATTAAACTTTCTAAGTACGAGTAAATACGAGTCTAAAGAAGAATTAAAGAATTTATTCGAAACCAACAACAGAGTATACAGAAACAATTTGGTGTCGCAAACAACTGCTGTAGTATAATACTGTGTTGCAGTTGTTAGCGCCCACTTCCAGACAACTCATTTGTTATACAATTAAAAAGAAAATTATTTTAAAGTTTATACATTAAAAATTTTCGTGTTAATATTTGTAATGTATGAGGAAATGCATAGTATTATATATACTAGGATCAAACGGCAAAATACGGTGCTTATGAAGAACTAACTGCATAATAAAAAGTTTCCTTACAGAAAGAACCTTAGACAAAATGTATAGTTCGGAAGTCGGAAACCGTATTGGTTAAAACAAAATCACTTTAAGAACTGCTCGTTGAGCTCTTTCACGTCTTAAGAGAATTGATTTAGCCGCTCCACCCCAGGCTGTAATGCAATAATTTAAGATAGATTGTCCCAGAGTATAATACACTGTTTTTAAAATTTCAATACCAAAAACATTCCTAAGTGATTTGAAAACAAAAATAAAAGTTTTAGTACACGAGAAATTAATGCTTGTATTTGAGGTTTCCAATTCAATGTGTAGTCAATTAAAACGCCTAAGTACCTTATAAAATCTACACGGCTTAGTGGAGCACACGTACAAATAACAGACCGATCAAGCTTGCAATTATGGGCAAGTATTGTTAAGGACACAGGAGGCAATAGAGAGATGTTAGGGAAAAAAGGTACAAATTTAGTTTTATCAATATTTAATGTGAGAAGAAGAAGAGCTACCACTAACTAATAAAGCCGTGTCGTCTGCATAACTTAAAATTTTGCAGTTAGGTATAGTTAATTGACACAGGTTGTTCACATATATTAAAAAGTCTAATTGACTATTAGCTACTTTTCATTTTACTCCTATTTTTTTCAAGTTTCAATCAATTTAAGCAATAGATATGTATAATGTATTTTCTTATGGAATATAGGTATAGAAACAATAATAAAACTTTTATACAAGGTACAAATGATAGATCAAGCTCGAGCTAGTGTCACAGATAAAATACATATGTATGTGTGTCAGGAAAGTGGTGGACTTCGTTGTCTAGAGATACCCGAAGATAGCTTTCGCGAAGACCTATTTCTATTATATATCTACATCCGTTGCGATACTAATGTTGGAAACCAACGTTCTGTATAAATATTTTATGGTTACACTTGCAGAACAATTTGGTACCAATGTAACTCTCTCACGTAGCGGTATTTCCTTTGTTCCACCATCGTCCTGGGAGGCTACTGAGCAATAAAACAAGCCGCTTCAAACAATAGCGACATAAAAATTCGAAATTCGCAAACAATGATGCTCATGGACGTATGACAGCGTAATAAACGTTGATGATCATCAGATACGCCGGTTCACAACACCTACTGCTCTGCCCCTCTAAATGATTATTACAAGCGATACGAGGGCTATATAACGTGGGCTCGATTTTTCTATGACAGAATAAAGTTATTAGTTGCATAAAATACAACATAAAAAATAAAAAAATGTTGTTATGTTGTTGTTATAATTATAATTGTTGTTGTTGTTATAATTGTAATTATAATAACAGTTGCTTATAATTTAGTCTATAGATAAGTTTAATCTGATGATTGAAAAATCGGCCTTTAAATACATGCCCATTTCTGTATGATATAATACTTTTTACTGTACCATCGACTATATATACACATTTTTAACACCAGACGCGAAGTCTATGTGTTGTCACCCTTTAGATAGGAAGGATCAGACAAGAGAAATCGGATAGCAGTGCTGCGATAGGGGGACGAGGGAGTCTTACACTATTCGAGTGCGCCGCTTAGAGACCCCAGAGGTCCCGCATGGAAAATCTAGTCGGTCAGGTGGAGTCGCTCCGGGGCTTGATCAAGGTCATGCTGCCGAGCAAACGATGAGTGTCAGCAGTCGCCTCCTTCTGCGAGTCGGTCATGGCCCATAAGGAGAAGAGAGGGAGGAGAGCGCGTATGCAGAAGACGGCTACAGGGTCGTAGGCGTCGCTATGGACAGCTCCTCTCGTAATTAGTTGGGTTTAATGATTAGTATCATAGCCGACGTCTCCGTGTCCTCCACTCGGAGGCCATGTTGGTAATACGACCATTGGGAGTCCCACACATCCCTCAGTGTAAAGCCTACCCCGCAGGCCCGAGGATGGTGTCCCAAAAAAAGACATTCCCCCTGCGTCATCAAGAAAGCTTACAGGTTGAAGAAAAGAAGTGCGTCATCGGAACTTCCACTTATCGATTTAGCATACCGGAGAGACAGCGTTTCACGCCGATATTCTGTAAGAACATAGTATAAGAGCGATCGAGCTGACCCAGCGAGCTATAATCAAGATAATTATTCCAACATGCCTTAACCACGTCAAAAGTATCTTGTATAGTCAAGGTGGCGAAGTCCGTCTGTAGGCTAAGTTCATAGACCGCTAGTTTTTTAACTTTTTTAAACGGAATTTAACGCTAACTACAGTCCGAAGACAGAATTCAGTGGTGTCTTAGCTTCACTAACTGATTTGTTATCCTCGTAACTACTGTAACACGGAAATAATGAGATGTGTATGAAGTTTCCCCACTAGCGGACTTTGTCACCTCGACTTCTTGTTTAAAGAAATTTATTATGAGTGTATATTTCAGGTATATGAATGGATCAGTGATCTATTTCAAAGTTTTGTGGTCATATATAATTTAATAGATCAGTTGCAATTTTTCTCTGTATTGCGGTACTTATAACACTCTCACACCCTTCAAGAAAACGTCAAGAGTGTATGACTATTATATGAAATAAAAATTATTGGAATTAGAAAAGAACCTAAAATTCAGTGATTTAAAATAAATTGAGCGACAAAAGTTTGTAGTAACATTTTAATTTTTAGTATCATATGACTTAATAAAATTATATATCATGTCAAGTTCGGCCATTAAAATAACAACTTTGTAAAACATCTGCGTGGAAAGAACACGTTTTAATTGGGCACTAATTACCTATGGTTGAATTGCTCCTATCAGACTGATAATCCAGATTGATTAAATTTGGTTGAAACCCAGAATCAATGAATAAAAATGCAGAAAAGAAGAAACTGAAAGAATAATTATGATAACATTCAAGGACAGCCAATGACTCAGTTTTAAGTTTACATGGATCACTTAAGTTGTTTCATCCAAGTTGATAGACAACTGATCCGTCTAATATTGGCTTTATTAAATAACTAGAAAAGACGGTAAATTAACATATTTAAATCTAGATCGAATGGCTAAGATTTACATATATTTATTTACACAAAAAATATACTTAATGTAAATGTAACAGGTTATATTAATCCGTTATTTAGGTACTCAAAAATCTTGCAAAATATTTCAAAAATTGTGAAGTAATTTATGGATAGCCCATTAGTGCTAAACGAACAGAAATGTATGGGAATAACATATCGTTACCGCTAAGTATTATGTCATTCCCATACATTGTGTATTCTATTCGTTTAACGCTAATATAGACAAGTGGTCTACAGGGGCTGTAGAAAACAATGTACGCGAGAGTAGGCGCGTGTCACTCGCTGCGATTCTTGCAATAATTTTGTGAAGCGATTGCACTATCCAGTGTCGGAATAGAGTATCGCTAGTTGATGATTGTGTTTATTTGCGCTTTTGTGTGTGTCGGTTAGGTGTGTGTGCGTGCATGCGAGCGGTAGTGGCCCACCCAGCGCGAGGCCACACGCCGCGACCACCCACGTCGCAGGGGCGCCGCACCCGCGGCCCGCTCGCCATCTAATATCTCGATACCCTCATGCCAAACTTGCTACCGATCGCACCGCCACTGGATACCGATACGCGACATTGATTGACATCTGACGGTGCGCGATGAGATCAATCTAAATTGAAATCTGATTTGTCAGAGCTCCGAACTAACTTCGCGGGAGTTTGATATAAATATATATCCATAATTTGGCTTCAAAAGCAAATTGTAGGTGTAACCAAATAATATTGAATATATTATTGCAGTTATTTATATTTAGACGTACATATATTTTTGTAGAATGTTCTGAAGAGTAATTAAGTAATAATATTAATTAAGTAGTTATTTGGCAAAAATGACATAAAACGTATAAAATGATAATGAACTTTTTCTATAACATTTATTCAAAAAAATATTTTTTATGTTTAATAAATATTCTATTTTTCATGTAATTAAAGTTCATAGTTATCTCAAATTAATGCATGGAAAAATTCAAATTACAAGCTAAAATTTTTCAATAAAATACGTATATTTTTTCATCTATCACAAACTGCTAACTACTACTACCATCTGGCTAATGAAAGTAAAGACTGAAAAAGCGCGTATCGGTACGGCAACTCTGAGTATTTATACAACATGTAAACAATCTTTTTCTTCTATGAATTAAGCGTCTTTCTTCTCTTGCTTTTCCTCGAATTTAGAAATCATGCGAAACGATAACGTCCGCACTTCACTTTTAATTGTTTTATTCATGTTTTAAATCCGTACATACTATAAATAACACCAAAATAATAAATATGACAATAATAACGACAAAGTTTTCATAAAATAGCCATCTAAAAAGTTTGAAAATAATTTGAGTGTATACTTTCGATACCCAAACACTACTACTATATTTGTGACTGTAATTTACTGTCCATGTATGTCATTAGTATTTATTTTATCCTTTGTTGTATTATAATAATAATTATAGATAATTTAAGAATTTCATTTGAGTCAGGTTGCCTGGGAGAGATCGCTTTTAGCGATAAAGCTGCCTTTTGTTTTACCAAGTAATTATTGTCTTGTTGAGCATTTTTTCTTTAATTTCTGTTTTGGTGAATAATAAGTGTTGTCTATGTCTATATTTAGTAATAAAAATAAGATAAAAATACCGTAAAAAATCTAGATATCTAAATCAAGGGAAAATAAACCAACGCTTGAGAACACCTGCCGCGAGTGTGAGCGCGTGCGCGCGTTTAGCCGCCGCCGAATTTCGCCAGCCGCGGTGCCGCCGTTGCATCCATTTAGCCTTTGATTGAGCATTTATGGTTTCACGAATTCATAACAATCAAAATGTTATTAATCTGACCTAACTCTAGATATTACATAGATAACTGGCGCTTTCGCATTTATTATTCAAACGTATAAGAGAAGAGATTTTGTAATAAGTAGTAAACTAGCTTAAGACAAAATGGTAGTCGCATTGTAAAAACCAAAGATAGTGGATAAGATATAATGGATAGAGTCACTAATTATCTTCTGCTACCCTAGAGAAAATAAGACATCATGCAAGCTCCGCTATAAAATGGAGTAACGATACCATGTCGGTGATAATGTCTCTAGACATGAATCGTACAACAGAAAAACGAATTGCATAAGTTGACGCAGGCCTGTCTGAAAATGAAATAACCTTAAAAAAGAAACGTAATAAACAAATGTAAGTAGAAAAGGAATAAAGGCTGTTTTTATTAATTTGAGTCGTTTACTTATTCAATAATATAAAAATTAAATAGGAACTGTTTAGTGACATTATGTTGGCTGGTTGGAGTTATTAAAGTCCTCGCACGAATTTAGGGTTGAATTACTATTTCCCATCCGTTTGAATTTCCGGACCCCCAAGACTTATCAAGTCTCTCGTATCCTTTCTCATAGGATACGTGGTACAAATTTATCGATAGCTACTTTGTCACGAAAACGAGATATCATCAAAGATTCCATCTATTTATTATTGGCCGGACAGTAGAATGTCAAGGATGATTATTACACTGTTAATATAGGTCTCGGTTTAGAGGATAGGCGTGGCTTAGCTACGGATTCCTGCTCTTTTTCTTATTATTCCACCCTAATTTAGAGAAAGAGTATACGTGTATACCGCAACAAGGATTCCTATCCTCCTGGTAATCTTTTTTATTTAGGAGCCGGTCTCCTGCCTACGTGAACTTTTCCTTGCGATATTGTCCTTAACAAAAGAAGAAAAAAAGTTTTAATTCAAAGTAATATTTAATTAACGTTTTTGAAGAATGTAAGTTAAAAGCAATCTATTTACTAGTCTATATCTATCCCTCGGTTCGCTCCTTCCAACGTGCTAAGGAGAAAAAACCATAATAGCTTAGTGGTTAGCACTCGTGTCCTAAACTCACAGGTCACGGGCTCGAATCCCGACCGGAAAGCATGTATCACTTAGGCAGTTTTATGACCTAATGTGCATATTGTTTCAATTACCACGTGCTTATAACGGTCAAGGAAAACATCCTAATGAAACCTGTACATCGAGATAACCGATGTGTCAAACCCGCTAATCCGCATAGACATGCGTGTCGAGTAAACCGCCCGTTCCCCTATAACTGCGAGATTCGAGTCCAGCAGTTGGACGTATATATGCTGTTGTTCTCTTTTCATTGAACTTCTCCCGACTATTTGGGGTCAGCACAATACGCTTTATCCTTCCACGCTCCTCTAATCCAACATACATCTTCTCTCTCATAACAAATCATCATATCATCCTTCACACAATCCATCCACCCATCTTTTTTGATCTACCTGTAGGTATATGTGCCCATGCATCTGGTGATTTAACATTCTTTTTGTCACGCGACTTTCATCGCTCGTGAGTACATGCCCATACCATCTTAATTTTCTTCCTCTCAATTTTTCAGCCACCGTTGCAACTTTTAAAGATCCCCCTTATGTACGTACTCATTTGTTACCTTATAAATTCTTGCACTAAGCTGAGTTTATATGCTGTTATTATTTACGAACAATTACGAAGCACTGTATAAGATTGTATGAATGTAAGTAAATCTATATTTATCTTAGCATAGTATTTATTTACACTCATTCTTGCTTTATAAAACCGCGATGTTTATATTGACCGGATAATTTGATTAGCATAACGTTTATGCGAAACGTTTCGAATGAATGTGGTATTAAGGTTTTATATTACGAATTGCATTCCATTCAAGTTATCTATTCAATCGAATGTTATTGTGAAATTTATGGCTGTTTATAATAAATTAGATTTAAGATTCTTCGATATGTATTAGAATTTAAACTGTTTTTGCGATTTAGAGTATTACGGAACATGTTTATCGTAGCTTTCCAATGTTTACTTTGATTTGGATACTAATGGAATCAGTTTATAACGCAAATAGATTTCGCAAATCTTAGGAAATTAATGTTTCTTTGTTTATTGCGGAGCTGTTAAAGAGGCAGACGGTCTACGTACTGGAAAATTGTTACCGTCACCTATGACGTTTGCGACAACGGGTGCAAAGCCAAAGCGTCCCCAGTCTTTAGCTTGCTTGCCAGTATATTGTTACACACTTATGTCCTAACGAGGATTGGCCCGCAAGTTCGCCCTAACAACTTGAAACCACTCCCGGAGACCATCCCGCGGGATTCCCGGGATATAAACTATCACAGATTTTATGACAGAATGTACTATCGATTAGTATAAATATTACATCGGAATCCGATTTTTTTTCAACTAGGCCACTTTAAACCGCTCCCAAGAAAATTCCCGTAGGTTCTCGGGATACAAAGTACAAAAGATTTTAAGTCTGGGAATTTGCTGTCGATCACTGAAAACCACATCGAAATCGGCCAAGTAGTTTTTACATGAATCCCGAACAAACAGAAAAACAAAAAATCTGTAAAACAAAAGACTACACTTTCATAATCTTATATATTACATAAATTATTAAATCTATTACTTTCTTATAAGTATTATTAAAATGTAAATAATAATAAAGAACGTATACCATCACCACCAATTCTGCTGCTTTATTCTTCATCCTATCCTATCCACGTGTTATCTGGAAACCGCGCTTTGTTGTTAGTATTGTGTTAGTAAAATCCATATGGGACAAAATTCCGAAATATACATTTTATAAATTTTATAGTACAAATAAAATTTTCATGTTAACACTAAAATATCTGACACAGTAGAGCTGGCATATCTGATTAGGATAAAAATTAAATGACATTAAATTTAATTTCGCTATTCAGTGGTTTTGTGCGTCAATGTGTCGTCATAACCTATACATGTAAAATTTAACAAATGCATTCAGCCATGCTACCATAGACAATACAATCGAATATTTACCTATAAAGCCTGCGCAACTTTGAGAAAAGTGTTCCTTTGTATGTCGCCGCTTACTACCGAGAAATGAGCCGTCTGGGCGTGCCCAATCACGGGCCCATCAATCTGCTAGCTTTATAGAGACATTAGCTGACCGGCATTTTCTACGTGCGATTAGTCTAAAGCATTTCCGGACGACTTTTTTTACTTATTACCACGCCCTTCAAGGGTCCAACTTTGTTTTATCTTTTGTAGTTTTTTATTGTATCTATCTACATATTTGTGAGTGGTTTCAGTTGGACTGGGTGGCATTTGGGATGTTTTGTCGACTATCGACTCTTCATGTGGACTATCGTACAACGCTAGTTAACCTTAGAAATATTGATAAGAGAACAGACATAATATTTAATTCCTGGAGTGGAGACCACGTTTCGGCGTATATGATATTAGACGCCCTTTAGTCAAGAAATCGCTGGCAAAAATTATATAAAGAGAACAGGGATTATGTGAGAGCCATTGACAGTTATTTTTAACCGACTTCATTACAGTAGAGCGTCCGAGGAATACAGGGGCGATGAAAACAACGCACCTAGAGTCCAATACTTCACCCGCTACTTCAGAACAAAGTTGATTTCACTACGCTAAAGTAAAGAAAAAATATGTATTATAACTATTTAGTACCTTCGATGCCAGTAGCGTTTTCAGAGTCTCGTAGCCAATTTGGCAAAAACGGTATCATTTTGAAATCGTCATGTCTGCCCATCCGTTTGTCTGTCTGTTTTTATATGAGCCATGTTTTTCCTTTCTTCTAGGAGCTTCTGTTACGAATTTTAAACAATATTTGTGTGAGTAGTTATTGATTGGCTAATTCCAATTAAATACTTTCGTTGTCTTCGAAACCAAATTATAAGAACAGGGGACAATTATGGAACAATTGATTGCGCGTGGACGGCTACGCACTTGGCCTGTTTATTCTTGCTAGTTTGTAATGTTTTACAGATTTTTTTTACAGTTTTTACAGAATATAAGATGCATTTCATATCCGTTAAATTGCCATAAAAAACATATTCATCGACGAATTGCACGCTATTTTAATGCCCCTGCTCCATCTGCATTTATGTTATTGTTATTGTGTATTTGGCCAAATGCGCCTTTTTTACATATATTTTTAATTGCACGAGTTCAAAAGACAGGCAGACGGCTGACCTGAATGAAAGCGGTTATCGCCTACGAACATTTGTAACACCAAAGGTGAACCCAATGTGCTGCCACTCTATAAAGGAAACTGGGACCTGGCCACTAGTACCGAACACAACGCTAGGTTGTTATGGCGGCACTCTAGACTAGGGACGCTAGATGGGCTAGATCCTAATACCCTACCACCTGGCTGTGTGTTGTTTTTTCGCCTTACAAGAGGCCGTCCGGCCCCAGGAAATTGTATTATTTTTCCATTCCTGTGCGGATGGAATTTAGTGTAAATACATAAGTTATCTTTCAGTGTTTAACGTCGTTAACAATGTCACAGTTCAAATAACGCAATAAACTGTTTGCTATACTGCATGACACAGTACCGAACTCTAACATTATCGCAAGTGTATGAGGGATATAAAAATAAATTTAATATTTCATAACATTCAATTTCAATTCCGACATTATTTTGTTGTATAAGAGATTAGATGATGAAAACTAATTGACGATGCTTTCAAATTAAGTCATTGTACAAAACGATAAGTATTATTTAATTAATGCGTGGCGGTGTAATACAATGGGTCGATTGTTCCACCGAAGGGTCTACTATGGAGAGACCTGGCTTAGCGTAAGTAGGTTGGACAAGCCATTGAAAAATAAGGAGGTGTTTAAATCAATTTCCCAATATAAAATTATGAATAGGTACGAACTATTCAATTTAATGTAAAGTTAAACTTTACAAATCTTGGCTAAAAATAACCCCTAATTCATAACAGTTATATGAGGTTTATATACTAGTTAAAAAGGCATCCAAGTATCATTTATAATCGCATTAGTAATGCAATTATAAATAATACTTCAATATTTTTTAACGAGCCTTTTTTCTTTAATTGCAGCAGTTCAACAGACAGGCAGACAGCCCACTTGATGGAAAGCGGTTACCGTCGCCTATGGACATTTGCAACACCAAAGGTGCTACAAATGCGCTGCTGCTCACTGTCACTAATGCCGGAACACAACTCAAGGTTGTTACGGCGATATACTTTAGACCAGGAGTGGTAGCCATCCAGACGGGCAAATGCCCTAACACCTGGTTGTGGGTTGTTTTGTTGCATCTTACGACAGGCCGCCCGGCCGCAGGAAATTGTGATCTTTCTCCGTTCCTGCACGGATAACGGAGCCTATAAACCTGGTATAAATATTATAATTAAAGGAATTAGCACATCAGACTAGGGACTTTTCTTCTTCCTTCTAGGGCCTTTGATACTGGGTATATACTAGTAACTTAGATCATAATATGTTATATCTCAATGACGAGTAATATCAAAACAGTGTAAATGTGCAAGGACAATTATTCGAATAACAGACGACTAATTTGACGGACACATAATGTTGTTATTTGCCACATGAACTGAAATACACGTAGTTTATTCCGTACTTTATTTGTTTGTTATTGCTATTTACGAATTGCGAATTGCAAACGATGTGGATATTCATTACTACAACACGTAATACTGTAACTGAATTTATGGTGAAAACCGTCAACTTTGCAACCATAAAGTTTGGTGGTCTTAATACAAACATATAGGGTCTTATTAATTCATATTGAGTTAGTGTAAGTTTGAAGGCTTCTTTAAGACCCATAAAGAAGCCTTTAAACTTACTCTAACTCAATATGAATAACACCAACATCAGAGCCGGTGGTAGCCATTTTGCCGCCGTAGGCAAATTCGAAGAATGCCACCCCTCCCGAAGTTTAAGAAAACTAAAAGAAGTTTTCTATCTAGCTTTCTTCTCCCAGAACTTATTGAATTCGCTACTCATATATATTCTAAATTCAAGTGAACGAATTGAAATATATTTTTGGGTGTTGTGTGTTTTTTTGGATTTAGTAGTTCAAGCATTTATGCACACAATTTTGCAGGCATTTTTGCCGCCCCTCAATCTTGCCATCGTGGGCAGTTAGCTACTGTGCCTACCGTTTCGAATCGCCCCTATCGACATAGTATAGTTTAACACAAGAACAAAATAAAAAATAATAAAACAAGTTCTGAGAAGTAGCGCATAGTTTTCAGTATAAGTACATTTACCATGGGAATGTATTCATCCTCCGTGCCTAAACGTGAAAAATATTTACTTTCATAGTAGTTTTCTTTAATGTCTTATCTGATATACAATCAATCAACAAACTGATTGTTAATTGTGGCATAGAGTATTTATTATGAGTTATTCTAATTTTCGGTGATGTGTTTCGGTTGGAAGACGCCTTGTCTCTATGGCAACGGGTTGATCCGCCATCTTGGCCAGCTTTTTGTGTCGGGGACCACCCAGCACGAACTCGCTACATTATTTTATTGTACAATAAACAAATTTATTGCTCCATATGGCTATTTATGTTTTTATTTATAAGTGTTTTTGTTACAAACCAAGAGAGTTGTTAGTGATCTTTTGCAGAGAAATTGTGTTTTAAGGCGTATAGTTACGATCGATATTTTTATAAGAACTGTTTTGAGCTCCTATTTGGATATTAATCATTTCCTGTATATTGTGTAATAAATAAAACAAGTATGTCTACAGTATTGAAACGTTTATTACTAACCACAGAATATCAAACGAGAACTGATAGGATCAAGCGTAATTGTTGTAATGTTTATAAGTTATTTTTTTTTTCATACTGTAACATTGTTTTTCCTTAAAAAAATATTTTCGCATGCTTTTTCCTTAAAAGATTATTTTACAATGAATTTTTGCAATGAATTACACTATTTAATGGTTTTTAAATGTCTTAGACAACGTAAGTCACATCTAAAGTTAGATATTACAATAAGAAATGTTTTATGTTTATGATCTAAAGACACAATTCAATTAAAATTTTATCCAAAAAAAATTCTTGTAAGTATTGCGAAGACGTCCCGGACGCGAACTTATTGCTTAGTTAATGGAACCTACATACGGGGTGCTTAAGATTAGGCTCCGACCCCAGCACGTTTGAATACTTCGATAGAGTGGCACTAAACAGACATTCGAATCTCCGTACACCGCATGCTTGATACTGACCGAAGAGTTTAATCGGTCGTCACATGGCTTGCGGGGTATATGAGCAGGCAGCGTGACTGGCACCGTATGTCCTGGAATCTCCAATAGAGGTTTTAATGTATGTTTCGTGGTTGCGTGCTGGCCACAAGTAACATTATTTTAAATATAGAACGTCGTTATATTTTTGTTTTTTATAAATGTCAAATTTTCCTCTCTTACGGAGTTTTTTGGCGGGAACTGAAAGGGGACGTATTATGTTTATTTTCTAAAAAAGTGGAAAAATACTCTCAAATGAACAATAGTTGTAGGATATTGATAGTTTTTGAGTAGTAATTATGCGTTTTTGTGAGAAATGTGAACTGTATAGTAAAGAAAGAAAAGAAAAGAAAGAGAGAAAGAAAAACTTTATTTGCAAAAAAATAGCGACGTAATTACATTCCATATATATTGTTATACACAGAGCATATTTTGAAAATTTCTACGCCGCATTTTCAGCAAACAAGGCTTGCACTCAGCATATTGCTGTGCCGGAATTATATTCGACACAACGCTGATTTTCAGTGCAAACCTTCCTTTTGGCGTAAGACGAAAACGACCCAATTTTGTTCATAAAATACAAAAATCATGAATATAACTAATACTACTTATGTAATACTTAATAATAATACTTTAATACGTAAAAGAAAGAAATAAATTTTATTAAAAAACAACAATAAATACGGTACTTAAATTAAAATTAACATTAACGTTACTTAAAAAAAATATATTAAACTAAATACACGTATAACAACTTGTATCGAATCATTTATTCGAATACAAATCGCTAGAGTGCTTGCCGAGTCTTACCACATTCTGTGTGCCACGTCACTGACATGCTGCAAATGAGTCAAATGACATTTTACTTCATAACCTATAAAATATTGAATGTGTTATTTCCCTGTAAAAATATGAAATGTTTAATGTATTTAGGCCACATTTGTATAGTCAAATGTGGCCTTTCGGGTTTTCACAAGAACTCCGTTGAATAGCGTCGGTTGTAGCCTACAATACAACTGCGCTACTATACGAAGACTTATACATCAGAATTGGCTGTATGGAATAAAATTCCTTTGCCTGCTTTTGTGGCGAATTCTACTATTACTTCCCCTCTTGCCGTCACACGCACATGCGGTATTAATTTACATAATATAGTCCATTGATATAATATAATAATTATATAAATAATTGAAATGAGTGTTTAATATTATTGACTTTTATTACTTGTTATCTCGCCAGTGAGGAATACTAGTTGTAGAGTTGTACATAAATCGACAAATAAAAATTAATCTTTACTCTTTTCACATCGTGTTGGAACACACGTACAGTAGAGAAACATAGCCACCTAGTTTACGAAACGCAACTTCATAAAAAGCTAATTCAATTAACTACATTTTATAGATTGTTATTGATAATGTCAATCTATACCTGTTTTTATTTTAAATTCCTAACCTGGCAAAGCCACATTTCACGCTGATTAAATTAAATATTTTATATCAGTTGGTGGACTACAATTTTAAATGCAGAGCATTTAGAGAAAACACATACATCACAAGTCCTATAAACATGAATTATTTATGAACACTGCTGGCAACCGTTCTCGTCTATATTGGCTGACACGGGCAAAGATTAAAATAGTAAATAAACTATCAGTAAATACACGTTAAGAGACCGTTTGCAAGTATTAAGTATCAATTAGGTCTATAAGAAAAAAATCGTTTCTGTATCATTACTGGAAAATGTCAGCCGGAGATTGCATTATGTATAGGGTAGTGTAGGGTCACCTTAAATACTCTGGGCCTTACTTATAATCGTGTCTTAAATTTAAAGAAACTGCTCAGCAACTGATTAGTGAAAATCTTACCCATAAAGTTCTCTTTAGTCGAATATTTTGGGTACAACCTACGTTAATCATTCAAATTTCGTTTTCTTTCTCTTAGGTAAACAACAGGTAATACACGTTTATAAGTGAAGGAAAAGATATTCATTGATTAGGATCCGATTCTGATTCTCTTACTTAAGAGATGCCTAATCCTTTCTTAACGAGATTATTATAAGTAAGGCCGTCTATGTTTTACCGGACAATTAATTTAATTGCTAAAAATAAGTCTCTTGATAGAAATATTTTAATTATAGATCGTCTAAAAAGGGCCATATTCATAGTTGAATAATGGTCAATTAATGTTAAATGGTCGTCAGTTACTACGGAGTAAAAATAACAAGCTGTTAACATTATGTACACAATCAAAGTAATTACGTAACTATGTGAATTTTAGTCTCATGGTGTACCTGCTCTTTAACTTAATTGCTCCATAAGATCTCTGTGTGTGACAAAAACCAGTATTACAATGAGAGGCCTTACTTATAATCGTTTGTTAAATTTTAAGAAACTGCTCAGCAACTGATTAACGAAAATCTTACTCATAAAGTCCTCTTAAGGATAAGAGGTGGTGGTAAAGTAACTCATAAATACCTGTCAAAATAACCAACATCGAGAGGTGGTAGTTTAAGTGACTGCTAAGAGGCAAGATGGCAAGTTTTATTTGAAATAGACATTGACTAGGGGCTTAAGAGTCTCTTATTTAAGAGATGGCTAATCCTTTCTTAACGAGATTTTTATAAGTAAGACCATAAATTGTTAATAGTAAAACATTTTGCATTAGAAACAAAGTCATAAGTTTTAATAATTCCAAAATTTGTATAGGTTCGTATATTTGTAATAGGTTATTTATTAGACATCAATAAATCGTAGCAACTGGACGTAATTCATGTCATAAGTAAATATAATAACAGTACCAAACATTGTTTACTTGAATAGTCGACAACAGTAAACAATGTTTAAGTTCTGTACAGGTAATGTTACCTGTAATTCTAGAAATAATTATAGTCAGCAATCTTTAGTACTCATTAAATTAAACGTCAGAGCTTTTATGTCTTTTATCTTACAGTAATAACACCTAGAGAGATAGTTTCCTACAAAATTACATTCAGAGTTAAAGCACAAAAACAATCAATGTGTGCGTGAGCGCCATGTAATTATTTTGGCTGACACGTACACAAAGGCACAAATAATGTTGCAACTAAATAGAGTCTTTCTAAAAAGTAGGGAATTGGAACTATTGGAGCTCGTCACACTGAGACTTTGTTTTGCGGACTGATGGAACCGATGCGTCGACAAGCGAACTGAGACTTTTAGGGGCTACTTAAAAGTGCTTCACTTTACTAGCACCTACTCGGGTTCTAAGCGTATTAATTCTATGTCTTTTATGATATAATACCTATTGAAATAATGCATAAATAACTCCAATATACCAAATCGAACTAAACTCAAATTAGAATTAATAGATATATGTAATTATAATTGACAGACAAACACACGCGTTGTATATTTCCAAGATAAAAAAACTGCCTTTGGATTATCGGTAAGATATCTACATCAGACCATTCAGGAACTGAACCCAGACGCCCAGACAATAGCATATAACCGAAGGATCATTTACAAAGTTTACGATGCCAGGAATGGAATCTGGGACCTAGGTTCCAGTGAGCTCGGCTGGCTTAGGCTCAGTCCACTCAACCAAAGAGGCCTTCGATTAGAAAGAAACATTTGTCCTTATATTCATATCAACATAGAAAACATTGGATCGTTTTAACACAGTACACGTTGAAATTGACGTATGGTAACCCTTCATGGAAGCAAAGTGGCAGATGTAGTGAATTATAAGGATATATAGATGCATGTTCATGATCTGTGTCGACGCATAGAGACGTCAGTACAATCGTCGACCACCCACGAAGCGGCTACCTATGATACCCAGAACGACTTATCGCCTCAACATTCATCCAAAATAAAGCCGACTAAAATAACACATGAGAAGCACCTTATTATGATTTGTTTAGCAATTTTGTATAATTTATTAGTCCAGTAACTGTGAGCTTGATATTTATATTATGCTTTGTTTATGTTTTCTAATATGGAGTACGTCTTAAAGATATTTTAATTCCGCCTAAAGAATTCAAAACATAGCTATAGAGTTACTCTATGTTAGTGAAGATATAAATATTGTGTTTTTATACTATTGACCTAAATTTAAATCGATCGAAAGTGTTGTACAAAATTTGATTAAATCTCTAAAAAAATTGAAAACATACAATTTAGGTATCTTCAAGTCTCGCGTGAACAGGTATGTTCTGGATAAGCTTGTCTTATCTTAGACTGCATTTCCACTTTCCAACCACCACCTCGAACTTAATACAATATTTTTTTTAAAATTATATGATCTAAATTTCTTAAGATGTCTTAACCCCGAAACAACATGATTTTAAGACTCTCTTGATGTGACAGTTTCTATATTTATTACACATCTTTGGTAAAACAGCTGTAATGGTTTATGCCTTTAATAACATTACTTATCCTGGGGTTTTATGGGAATTATCGGGATTCATGTATTTTCATAGCAAAAAAACCACTGCCTTGCTACACTGTTCAACTTTTGATTTTAAGTATTGGCAAAATAACTATAATCTTTGTTACCTGTCCAATGCGGACGAAGTTGCGGGCAAATGTTAGAGTATTTTATATAGCACGTTATATACAAAAGACAAACGACCTGTAGCTCATCTGATCATGTAGGGTTTAGGAACTTTTCAGAGCTCATGTTTTTACTGGGAGATAGTCAACTCAACTATTCTTCTTCCAAGGTTAATAAATACAAAAACTCATATATAGAATAGATACAATAAAAGGTTTTTATAAAACTTAATTTCTGGAAATCATAAAATGCCGACCGGATGCCGAATTAGAAATTAAGACTAATATATTATTTAATAATATATAGACTAATAATTATACCAAATTGCTTATCGATGCTGGTGTGATATAAAGAAAAAAATAATGTTTGTTTAACGTCATTCAAAAGAAAATTATACAAAAGAGGTTAAAAAAACAAAGGTTACTAACTCCTGGTTGATAGCAACCGATGCTTACGTTAGTGCCTAGCGCTAATAAATATTTATACCTAAGAATCTATACATATAAATAAAATTGGAGTGTCTGTTTGTAATATTGAAATAACCGCTTTTTACTACATGCATATGAATATATATACGGTACATACACCAAAATAACATTTTTTACATTTTTTGTCTGTCTGTTTGTTTGTTCCGGCTAATCTCTGAAATGGCTAGACCGATTTTGACGGGACTTTTATTCGCAGGTAGCTGATGTAATAAGGAGTAACTTAGGCTACTTTTATTTTAGAAAAATCTTTTATTTTGGAATTATGACGATTTTCAATCACCACGCGGGAGAGACCGCGGGGCGCAGCTAGTTATGCATATATCATCAATTACAAACTCATCTCTTTATGTAGGTACTTCGTATACAGTTTATTTCAATATAAACCATCAATGCAGTTCAATAGATGCAGTTTTCGCACGCCAAGCGATCAATGTTACATAACACGTGTTCTAACCACCAATTTGTATAATTATGTTTATAGTGAGCCTATAACCGGCAATTCATCCAATTAGCTGTTCGGCGCGGACCACCCACGAGGCGAGGCTATTAGACATAAATTATAAATAATTTGGTAAAGTTTATTTTAGCTTACGCTCTGGATTGATTATGGTTAGCCGACGGTAATGGTATTGGGTTATTGTTTTTAAGGGTTTCTTTTAGCGTCGGTCGTAAAAGTGATATTATGCTCATCGGTTTTGATTTCAAGGGATGTTTTATTATTGCTTCAATTGAGCAAACGGCCTGATAAAGGAATGTTACCGTTTCCCGGGGTAACCTTAAATAGGGAAAGTGGAGGACATATAGGAGACAGCATCATAGATGACATAAGGGACACAGTGCCGATAGAACATAAACTCCAAACTTGTCGTCGATGTAAAAATATAAGAATATATAATATGAGAAAAGTTTGTAAATTTATAGAGTTTCACTTTCATACTATTTTAAATGATATTTATTAATTAATTAAAAACTAAGCACGAATAATAAAACTATAATCTATTAATACGTGAAGATAAGGTTTGTACCCCTTTTTACGAAAATTGCGCGGATGGAGGAGTATGAAATTTCGCAAACTTATAGTTTATATAGAGAAGAAGCGCCGAATGATATTATTGTTTTTAATTATGCATAAAAAATACGTTATATTAGTTATTTAGTTAAAATTTTAAGGGCTTCTTGGGAACAGAATAAAGCAACTTTCCTGAAAGTTTGAAAAAATTGAAGTTCGGAGAAAAAAGTTCTAGCTATTTAAAAACACCTATTTTTTAAAATTTGATTGGATTTCAATGGCTATAACTTTACAAAATTGCAGCAATCAAGCAAAAGCTGGGTAAATTCCATTCAAATTACCTCGACAAAATATATTAACTGCTGGTCGACTCTCAATTTCAAATACGGTACATATAATGGTGTTTTATAAATAGGTAAAATTTAACCAAAATAGTTGTTTAGTTGGAAGCTATTAGCTAAGCCCGATATAAGTTTAGACCTAATATCAATTTTTTCCATAAAAGTTGAAGTTTTACTGAGATAAATGCCGCTGGGTTTAAGGAGCCTTTAAGTTATATAGAAGTTGAGATATAAATTTTAGAAAATTAGTGAAAAAATCACTTTTTTTTTTTAATTAAAAAAAATCTCCAGAGGCCGGATTTGCACATATCGGGCTCAGATTTTCAGGACCATCTCCTTTTCGAGGGTACTTTCGAGGAAAAAATCAGCATAGAAATCGCCGACCCTAGTACGCACACTTGCGTCGAGAATTTTTGGACCTATATATATTTCAACAATTAATATCTCTCTTTTCTTTCACCATATCCCAATTTGCGGTCGGCACAATACGTCTTTTCCTTCCACACTCTTCTATTCTGACATACATCTTGTGTCTTCAATAATAAATATATTAAAATAAAAAGACCTCGAAACCGTAAAAATTACTTTTTACAAGCCTTTATAAATACACCTTATTCCAAACGGTGTTTTAAAAGATAAATTGATTAAAAGACAGTTGTTTTAATTGCTACACCGTAAACGGCGCTATTACTAAAACCGCTTTTCTAAATACCGTTCATAAGCTGTTTTACAAGTAACGACTTTGATTTACGCAATTTGTATTGAGGCCAACGATATGTTATTAATAGCTACAACTAAGAAATATTTTATACGTAGATTAATAGGTAAGGTTTTCAATACTTAGAATTAGTATTTCTTGAAGACTGTCTATTCCAGGATAAACATTATGACATGTATATTATTTTGTAGAAATTTCCATATAGACTGAAATTAATTTATTTTGTAGTCAACGTACAGCAGAAATATGCTGACGGCCTTTATGGATAGTGCTATCGTATGTCCGTGTATACGTACCTACCGTCATGTCGTCAATAGATGGTTGCAATGTTAAAGTTAGCAATGTCCTGCTTCTATCGAAATAATTCAGTACAACTAGGCAAATTATAATTATCAGCGCGGTAAAAAAAGGAACAACATACAAACTCACGTTCAAATTTATATGTAGGATACTAAATAAATCCCAATTGTCACTACCTCTTCTAATTTTAGTAAAACAGCGCATAAAAATTTAAACTTAGTAAATGTACAATTGAACACAATATAAAAAAAACTTATTTGTATTGCATTCTACCCATAGTCCCTCAAGACTATAAGTAGAATACTGAGCCCAGATCACCGTCTTCTATGGGTAAAGTGCCCAGAAGGCTGGCTACGTTTCCTCGCTGGATCGCTATACTGATCCGTTGGCCGAGGTAAGCACCAGCCCTCTGATTACCTGAAGAGTCAATAAGTCGTTTCGTTAAATTTTGGTAGCGGCTCATGGCTTCAGGACCCCACGGTCCAAGCGTCTCGACAGCAAACGGCACAAACATATAACTCTGATTGAGGGTTGCATATATAAAAACTAAATAAACGATTTGTAAATCTTCAAACTCGTATAATAAATGTAACATAATAAAGTAAAGAAATATTACAATGCTCGTCGGAAAATCCATCTATCAACAACTAGTTGCTATGCAACTGCCATCCATCCTACACTCGGCCATCCTATAAAATATCTGTCCTCAGATATTCTATAAGCTTCCAAGAACATAAAATTAAACGTATTTACAGAATATTCTATCATTACAAATGAAACACAATCTTGGCTAACATATAAACAAACAAACTCAAATAATATTTTTCAATTAAAATTATTCTTATATAAATTTAAAACAAACCATTCACATCATCCAGCCATTCATCATCATCTGGCCATTTTTCTACTTCATCCAAATAACCATCTGTAGTATTTCTTTCTGTCTTTATAACACAAAATTATATCTTGAAACTGTTTCTTCCCAATATAAAATCTTACTTTCGTAAAGCTTTTACTCCATACTTTTCTTTTAAAGGCAATATCTACGACTCTGTCAACTTCTCTTCTTCTTTTAAAATTAACCAATATTTTTCTGTAGTTCGCCTTTTGCTTCAGTATCACAAAACTTTTGTAAAAGTCTTTATTGGCACATTTTTATTTTTTATTGCAGAAGCTCAGCAGACAGGCAGACGACCCACTTGATGAAAAGCGGGTACCATCGCCTATGGACATTAGCAACACCAGAGGTGCTACAAATACTCTTGTGCTCTCTTAAGGGAGACTGGAACCTGGTCACTAATGCCGGAGCACAACTGAATTTTGTTATGGCGACATACTTTAGATCAGGGGTGGTAGCCATCCAGACGGGTAAATGCCCTACCCCTACCACCTGGCTGTGGGTTGTTTTGTCGCCTCTTACGACAGGCCGCCCGGCCGCAGGAAATTGTTTCCGTTCCTGCACGTATACAAACTTTTTTCTTTCACTAAATGTAGAATTCCAGCTCTTCAAAACACAATAAAGTAAAGAAATATTACAATGCTCGTCTGACAATCCATATATCAACAACTAGTTGCTATGCAACTACCACCCATCCTACATATACGTATATGTATTAGTATCCTATAAGTTTTATGATTATGACTTTAGAAATTAATGAGACAAAGCAATAAACATGGCGCCACTATAGTCGCATATTAAAAGCCTAATAAGCAACACGGAAATTAATTGACACCAGTACCTACTAAATCAATCAGTTTATTAGTATAGCAACATATTATTTAGAACCTTTGCCGGCCGTGACATGTTTTTATCGAGATATCGAGGTGCGAAACTGAAGAGCGTGCAATTAATATACACGCCGCGACGCGGACATGGACACCCCGCAGATTACACTGTAAGAAGGGTTACCGCACATTTAGAATTTTCTGGACATGTCCGGCATAGTGTGACTAGTAATTTTTATTGCGAGGTGGTTACCGTCGCCTACACATGAATACAACACCAGCCGCCCAATTATATATAGGATATTCAAACTAGGCTTCCAATAGGATAGTGGCGATGGTAACCGCTTTCCATCAACTGGGCCGTCTGCCCGTTTGCTGAACTCCTGCAATAAAAAAAATAAAAAAGAGTGTCAAAAATTCGTATTCTACTAAATACGCAATATCTTTTCGATAACGTCGCGCCGGAATAATAGTAGGAAAAAATTGGTATTACTAATATTAGAAATATCGTTAGCCGAAATGAATATTGAAAAGTTACCAAAATTTTAAACATTTTGGCTTGTAAATATTTATATAGATAGAACTAGAGTTTACCCTAACCCTAACCTAACCTCTAGTGCGTGTCTCTTGTTTATAGAGCAAGCGTTACAGGTTATATTATATTAAATTTTTATGTATTTGCCCACGGAAGATTCACTTCATTTTATATCGCTAATTATACCATACCCCGTCTATCTGTAAACAACATAAATTACAAAACTTGACCAAAAAGGCCATAATGGGCAGAAGGCCACAGTGACCGACATGGCCAAAATGACGGAATAGGCAAAAACGACCAAAAAGGCTAAAATAATCAAAATGGTCAAAATGACCAAAAAGGCCAAAATGACCGACATGGCCAAAATGACCAACAAGGCCACAGTGACCGACGTGGCCAAAATGACGGAATAGGTAAAAACTACCAAAAAGGCCAAAATAATCAAAATGGTCAAAATGACCAAAAAGGCCAAAATGACTGACATGGCCAAAATGACCAAAAAGGCCACAGTGACCGACATGGCCAAAATGACGGAATAGGCAAAAACGACTAAAAAGGCCAAAATGACCAAAAATGCCAAAGTGATCGACATGGTCAAAATGACCAAAAAGACCAAAATGACCAATAAGGCCAAAATAACCAAAAGGCAACAATGACCGAAATGACCAAAAAGGCCAAAATAGTCAAAATGACCAAAACGGCCAAAATGACCAACATGGCCAAAATCACTGAAAAGGCCAAAGTGACCGACATGGCCAAAATTACCAAAAAGGCCAAAATGAAAAGTATCCCTTGTCCACCCTCAATATTTAATTTACATACGTACCGAATTTCGAAGTTCTTCCGTAAAAGCATAACAAACAGAAAGACAAATGAAGACATTATTTCAAAACCCACCTTTGTCAAATTAGTTAGTTTTACACTAGAGTAAAAAAACTTATTCACGTCTTCATATTTAACTTTTTATATTTTATGTGCTATTCATTAGGATTTGAAATTATTTAAAATCCTTTAAAGATCTTAAGCTAAACTTGAGAAGGTAGTGACAAAGGTTACTTTTGAAGGAAAACTGGAAGTTAAAAATTGACAAAGGTGGCTCTTGAAGGAAATATTTAATATGAAAAGACAAGGAAATTTATATATTTTGTATTTATTGCTGCTCTTTCCTATAAAAATAACTTAAAAGTTATTCCTCACCACTACTGTTATCAGAGTTATCAACATCAGAACTTACATCATCATCGCTGATGTTGAGTGTATAATAAAACTGTTGGTTAGATTCTTTCAGAAATGGGAGTCATTTTTGAAAATCATTTAATTTGGCAGTGTTTATTGGGATAGGCTTATTGTAGAGAGGGGTTAACGTCATGTCCTCAGGCATTTTTTTCTTAAATTTGATAATGCAAGACCGCCAAGGACCAGAATAATAATCTCTCACGAATAAAAATGGAGATTCTTCGGTTATTTTATACTTCCTCAAATTTTTTAACTGTACAGCTGGTTTTGGGGATTTCAGGAAATATGGTTATATTATACGGACGGCCACGACACACCTTCCATGATCAAATTGATCGTGTATTAGCAGAAGGTGATGTCAGGAGCCTTAAGAACAGACGAGCGTGCATGACAAGAGCTATGAATGTCAAAGAAGCAAGTGAGGTGTGTAAGAATAAGCCTGTATGGTGCTCTGTTGTTCGTGCCTACCCCGCAAGGGAGCTGGCGTGAAGTTATGTATGTATGTATGGTTATGGTATGGGTAAGTTTTAATTGCAATAAGAAACAACAAAAAACAACGTTGTAAACACCAGCAGAAGACCCGCGAAAAACACTCTCACAAGACGTCAAATTCAAATTCAAAAGTTTTTATTCAAAATAAGTTCCACTGGAGAACACATTTTGAAGGTCATACATATAGTTTAAAATTTAATTTTCCTTTCTGGTCTATGTACACCGCTTCACAACGTGTTATTGCTGTTAAGGAGAAGAAGCGGCAAGAAACTCCCCAGCAACACGTCTAGCTAAAAATTGTTTTTCTTTATATTTCTTGTTCTATTTATATTTCAAGTTCTTTTTTTTAAAGATTTATACTGAAGTATGTTACAGAATGACTTTTGCAGAATTAATGGATACAACTCCATATTCAATAAGACGGCGCAATAAAAGGATAGAACATATTATTATAGTTAGTCAGGCTGACAGCTTTGTTTTTTTTTCATAAACAACCTATGTCACTGACATAGCTGCTTTTTGTCGAAACCATAGTTGACAAAGGTTGTATATGAAGAATCGTTACTTCGATTAAAAGCAAATATCTCATGACTAAACTTGTTTTTGAAGAAATACGAATTGTGATCTGAAAGCTTACAAACTCCTTTACAAAATGGCGTAACTAACTCAAATAATGAAATTTTTGACAAAGGTGGTTTTTGAAATAATGTCTTCAAATATATTTTTATCCCGGAAACTATCCCATTTTTCGGGATAAAAAGTATCCTATGTTCATTCTCGGCATCGAATACATATATATATATATATATATATATATATATATATATATATATATACTGAGTTTCAGCCAAATCGGTCCAGTAGTTTTTACGTGAAAACGGAACAGACAGACAGACAGAGTTACTTTCGCATTTATAATATTAACTAGAGTTTACCCCGCGGCTGCGCCGCGGGTTAACCTCTAGTGCGTGTCTCTTGTTTATAGAGCAAGTGCTAAAGATTATATTATATTACATTTTTTATGTATTTGCCCACGGAAGATTCATTTCATTTTATATCGCTAATTATACCATCCCCCGTCTATCTGTCAACAAAATAAATTACAAAACTTGACCCAAAAGGCCAAAATGGTCTAATTGACCAAAAGACCACAGTGACCGACATGGCAAAAATGACGGAATAGGCAAATACGACCAAAAAGGCCAAAATTACCAAATAGGCCAAAATGACCAAAAAGTCCAAAATGAACAAAAAGGCCAAAATGACCAAAAAGGCCAAAATGACCAAAAAGGCCAAAATGACCATATAGGTCACAATGACCAAAATGATCAAATAGGCCATAATGACCAAAAAGGCCAAAATGACCAAAAAGGCCAAAATAACTAAAAAGGCCAAAATGATCAAAAAGGCCAAAATGATCAAAAAGACCAAAATGACCAAATAGGCCAAAATGACCAAAAAGGCCAAAATGACCAAAAAGGCCAAAATGACCATAAAGGCCAAAATGACCGAATAGGCCAAAATGACCGAATAGGCAAAAACTACCCAAAAGGCCAAAATGACCAAATAGGCCAAAATTACCAAATAGGCCAAAATGACCAAAAAGGAAAAAATGACCAAAAAGGCCAAAATGACCAAAAGGCCAAAATGACCAAAAAGGCCAAAATTACCGACATGGCCAAAATGGCCAAAAAGGCTACAGTGACCGACATGGCCAAAATGACGGAATAGGCAAAAACGACCATAAAGGCCAATAAGACCATAAAGGCCCAAATGCCCGACACGGCCAAAATGACCAAAAAGGCTAAAATAGCCAAAAAGGCAACAATGACCGAAATGACCAAAAGGCCAAAATAGTCAAAATGACCAACATGGCCAAAATGACCGAAAAGGCCAGTGACCGACCGACATGGCCAAAATGAGTAAAAAGGCTAAAATAGTCAAAATTACCAAAAAGGCCAAAATGAAAATTATCCCGTGTCCATCCTCAGTATTTAATTTACATACGTAGCGAATTTCAGCCAAATCGGCCCATTAGTTCTTCCGTAAAAGCATAACAAACAGAAATACAAATATATTTTTATCCCGGAAACTATCCCACTTTTCGGGATAAAAAGTATCCTATGTTCATTCTCGGTATCGAAAACATATATATACTGAGTTTCAGCCAAATCGGTCCAGTAGTTTTTACGTGAAAACGGAACAGACAGACAGAGTTACTTTCGCATTTATAATATTAATAGGGATAGGGATAGGGATGGCGCGGGACGGGCACGCAATTAAAACTGACAGAACACCCAAATCAGGCCAACCTACGATTGAGACGATATTGTCCGGCGATTTGCAAGAGATAGGTTACTTACTACCTATCTCTTGCAATAACAGAATTAGGCCCCAGGTGCGAAGCCACCGTGTTGCCAGCCTTTAGGAAGGCATAGAGGGGTTGGAATAGGAGGGATGGGATAGGGGAAGAGGCAGTGGGTCATCGGAACTCTCACACATCGTACGAAACAAAACTAGATAAAACCTGTTTCACGCTGATATTCTATGAGAGCGTAGTATCACATCGATCGAGACGGCCCTAAGAGCTTAAATGATGGCATTGATTTCAGCGTGACTCTACCACGTCATCAAGGCTGTAGAGATTTACACGGTTTAGGCAGAAAATTAATGAAATTCATATTAAATTATATTTTTATTATAAAGCACGGGCACAACTGTGCCCGTGACTTCGTTTACGTAGGGCTTAACTAAACGCAGCGGCACCCTTAATATTGTATTGTTGTCGGTTTGTAAGTGGGTGAAAATGACGTTGAAAGATACCATTGAACCGAAAGTGATCCGTAAGTGAATTATTATATTTAAAAAAAAACATAATAATTCAATGTCTTGAATACCCTCGTATCCTTTCAACCAAATTGGTTGCTTAATAGAGAATCATTAATTGACACATCCAGGAGAAGCTAATAAAAGTGTGTTAAGAAGACTCAACTGTTTAGTAAATATAACTTTGACAGTTACTACATACAAGGATTCGCAAATGGCGTCAAACACCGAGAAGAATATGACTCGGGCTTCTACTATTACGTCACGTAATTTACGTGGTACCTATTAAAATAAGTAAGTATTATTTTAAAACTTAAATATTCTTGAATACTGGTCACTAATTTCAGATAGAAATCGTGCAAAGTTAGAATTTTAAAAGATAAGTTACTTAAGCACTATAACTTCAAATGAAGATTGTTGCAATAATGAGGGTGTTAAGAAATTAACGTTAGCGCTGAGTTTGATGAAATACGTTTGAGGTTATATAAGGAATTCATTAATGTAACAGTAGATTTCAATGAGACCGCCGGCACTGCGTAGAATTCTTGTCTTCCACTGTTATAATGCACCCTACAGATCGTTTTTCATTTTACGAGCCCAATAAAACTGTGCGGCGACATACGCGTGATGCGCGTCAGTTGTGATCGCGCAAGAGCCTCTTGCCAATTAGATTAGTTACACCATGGAAGAAGAATACTAAGAATTGCCATTGCCCTAAAAAGTTTTTTTCCGTGCAGGAACGGAGAAAGAATACAATTTCTTGCGGTCGTGCGGCCTGTCGTAAGAGGTGACAAAACAACCCACAGCCAGATGGTAGAGCATTTGCCCGACTGGATGGCTACAACCCCTGGTCTTTTATATGTCGCCATAACAACCTTGAGTTGTGTTCCGACATTAGTGCTCACTAATGTTCCAGTGAGAGCAGCAGCGCATTTGTAGCACCTTTGGTGTTGCAAATGTCCATAGGCGATGATTACCGCTATCCATCATGTGGGTCGTCTGCCTGTCTGCTGAACTTCTACAATAAAAAAACCTAAATCAAAAACGTTATTAAATCCTACATGATAGTACAGATGATAGGTGATCAGTCAAAAGTTAAAATCTTTGTTCCTTTTTGTTATTAAGACTTGATTATGGTGGGTGTCTAGATATACCGCATATACCGGTAGGTGTAAGACATAGCACTAAATTCCACTTTATTTGATACTTATCATATTAGTAATACAAATCTAAAAACGGCCACTTTAGGCTCTTTGGACTAAAAAATGTGTTTGTCATACGTAAATAATAAAAAGCGAAATATTTTTTGAGGTTGAGGTCGTTTTTTATGTTTGGATGGTAAGTGGTTGTCGTCATTAGGGGTGTATTCAGATTTTCGTTATTTACTGGACAATTGTCACTCCTAGTATTTTTATTCCACGGTTAGCTACACCTATTGTTATAGTAACGCCTTTATATAGAAGCGTCTACTGTATTATTAACTTTCAACATATTAATTTCATTAATCAGTGTCAAGTAGCCGATTAACCAGTGTCTATTCCATTCGATCTGTTTCTACGTATAAATGTTACTTAAATTCTGACCGGTTCAGCGCAATGTCGCTATAAATCAGTCAATGTCATTGGTGCCGAGACGGGCCACTACTAATTTTATTAAACAGCGTGACCGCTGACCGGAATGCGAAATTGTTTCGGATCTTAATGCATATTGTATGACTGTTAATTAAATGCGTATTAGATTTCTATTTGTTACACGGTGTTTCGAAATTTGATGAAATGTACGTTTGTTGATTCTTTATTACTGAGCTCAGGTGTTAAGAATTCATAATAAGAAATCTGAATCAGGCAGTGGGCTCTATGGATTACTAGCTGAGTCCGCAACTTCGTCTGCGTGGATGTTTTTTCGCGGAACCCTAAAAGGAAGTTAAAAAAGTAGCCTAAGTTACTCCTTATAACATCAGCTATCTGCTAGTGGCGGTCCCACCAAGATCGGTCCAGCCGTTTCAGAGATTAAACTGTACTAATATAATATATTAATACATTAGCTAAGTAGAGATCCAGCTCTACAAGAACTCCTGTCTTTTGAATGACATACGAGGTACCATAGGAACGGAGCGTACACAAAGTTGTTTGTTTATCGGAAGAGATCGCCAATATTTTTTCTTAACGTAACTGAATTTATTATCCAAAAATGTAAAGTTGCCAGTCAGGTTTACGCGGTTACTCAAAGCTGAAACTAATTATTTAAGAATTGTTAGAAAACGAAATGATACTGTATTTTATTACGGTAAAATTAGGATCATAATTGAAATGTTAAAATTTGTGATCTCAATCATGTACCTCACGCAAGGTTCTACGAAGATGTATTAGAGCACCCCGCTGCGTTTTCGCCCGAAGTGTCAAAATGTCCAATTTTAAGATCCCATAGGAACCAACCGTATTCGGTTTGAATAATATCCGCTGTTGGATCTTGAACATTAAGCTTTTACTCGTGTGGTTTAATTTAGAAATCAAGAAAATTCATGGTTTTTGTATATTTTGCGGTGCATAGTATCGCGAGATCTACCTTTGGCCGTAATTATAAGTAAAATCGATTGAATAGGGACATTTACACCTTCGAGTTCTGGGAAGGGTGCTTCGAATGCACTGTGAAATCGGGCTGTCGTCAGGTGTGGTTTGAGATGTTAATCCAATTGTTCGAGTTCACATTACAGCATCTCTATTTATTTCATTGGTACATGTCGCAATAGAATTCCATCGATCAATTTATTGGCTGGTATATCATTCGAATTAGTTTCAGTCCATATAATTTAAAAGCCATAAAGTACGTGTAAAACTTTAATTTTTTTTTATGACTACAATTTGAAATATGACAGCGTGCGCCGTCAGAAGGATTCCGGCCGTCTTCATGAGGATACTGGTGATAAGCCTAGCCCCGAGATCATGGTGGATCCCGATTCCGAGGCTCCTCCGAACCCTCGGATAGCGTTATCTGATAGCGGTTTATATTAATAAATAAAAAATTAGGAAATAACATATAATATAGAAGTAATATACCTAACTGCCATACAGCACGTGTGTAGTATATTAGTACAAATATAATATATAGTATATTAGTACAAATATAATAAATTTAAAATCGTTTCTAAATCAATTATTTAATTGAAAGATATTCTCATGACTGCTTGAATTTATCTATTATCATCTTTTCTTGCTTCGAGGTACACATTATTGTACCATTTTAGACCTTTTATAAATATTTGCGAATTACAGTCGCATAACACCGCTTCTAGACAGCTGCCTAGAAGCGGTAATAAGATTCGCATATTGATAGAACGAAACTGCTTCTATGTTCAGTAATATTTCATTTTTGTAAATTTATTCAGGGTGCGTATTGCCGAAACGTGGCCGCGGTTGAACTTGTTGTGGATTCAGTTTGTGTGTCTCGCAGCACTTTGCCTTGCCATCGATCGTCACATTTGTCAAGCTGACATTTGAATAGGAGCCTTAACTGTTTCAATATAACCTAGGCTAGGCATTCGATTCTTACTGGCACATACGGCCGGTCTAAGTGTTGGGCCACTTAATTCACTAGCTGTCAGAGGTACAGGGTTCGATTCCCAGCAAGGTAAATTTTCGTTATTTACTCTTGTTTGGGATCGGCCCAAGAGTTGTCTGTTGTGTATTAAGTATAACACAAGCATGACTTGGTGTATGTTTAAAAATTGTTTAAGTAATCTTAAAACTTAGAACAGCTAACATGTAATGTTTAAACATGTATATACGTCTAAACATGTTATGACATAATGAAAACTTTAAATTTTACTATTGACAGCCATGGTGTGTAAGAAGTGGTTTCAGTGCACATGGGCATAGGTGTTGGTCAGCTATGCATTTTCAAAGTTATAAAAAGTCTATATTCAATTTAAAAAATCCCTAATAAACGAAATGTACACTTTATTTTAATCAGGTTAGATAAGTAGGTAAGTACGGCAATTATAATGTTGAATTTATATTTGTTCAATATTCCTCGAGATGTCTCATAGCGATTACATTTTATTCAGTTCTATCCTGTTGAAAGGACCAATTTATCAAAATTAGTTTCTAGGATGTTACTCTGATGTTATTATTTTGACGCTCTCGTAGTTCTGTAAGTGTTGAAGCTTGCAAGACAAGGCGGCAATCACTCAGTATGGCTGCTAAATAAATTCATTAATTAAATCACCGCCGGCGGCGTTTTATGTCGGCAACATCAAAGGGCAAGCCCGCCGCCCTGCCATGCCGGGGGCACGCTCGTCCAACTTTTTACTCAGAAAACTCTGTAAACAAAATGATATGGTGCGTCCGAATGTTTGATCCGCCTTTATTATCTGTATACAAAGTTAATGTTTAGCTAGCACACTCACTCTCTTTGTAGTAATTGTGACCATGTAATAACTTTGTGAGTACCGGTAAACACTGCTTTCAAGTGTTACCTAGATCTATCTCAATGGTTTTAATTGCGTTCATTGTCACTGCTCAAAAAGCACATACTTTGCTAATTTTATTGACCTTGTCTTACCTAATTATTGTTCTGATTGGTCTTCTTTTCTTACGGTGAGGCTATTTCTTCTTGGCATTTAGTGCTGTACCAATTTTTCAAATAGTGATTTATCTAGATTGATAACGATTGATGCGATAGGAGGTAGTCCGTAGTAAGTATATTCTCTATAACCAGTGGCACTCGTATCGGCTTCATTCAATGATTTTATTTGCCGCACTCTGTTAGTCTCCTTCCTCCTTAAAGTATGAGTGAGATAGACATCTTTCGTGTGTGGTCCATGGATAAAGGCACTCGGTCTTCTTCGTCAGGCTTCGGGTGTAGTCGCATCACAGGCCGACAACATAACCGTTCGAATAATGATGGCGGCTCAACAAACATTCAGTGTACGCATTCGTTATTCGACTCGCTCGAATCAGTGTTCCTCGAGTCGCGCTGTAGTCGACACGCAATCGCGTCGTGCCAATAGTTATGAAACTCTGTGTCGGTTCGTGTTGCAAACGGATAAGTGGATAAATAGAAGTGACGAATTCGAGTGTACAAGTGTGTGGTTATGTGGCGGCGAGTGATATGACAGCGTTCGCCGTCAGACGGATTCCGGCCGTCTTCATGAGGATACTGGTGACAAGCCTGGCCCCGAGATCATGGTGGCTCCCGATTCCGAGGCTCCTTCGAATCCTCGGATAGCGAGTACCGCGCAAGAGAGTCCCTCTGCCGCCGAGGCGCGCCATAGCGCCGACCTCTACATACGTACCAGTTGGGTTGATGCAGCATTAGCACTCTCCGAACTTGAAAAGGTGCACTAACTGATCTTTTATTATCGATAAATAGTATCTTATTTACTAACTTGCTACTATTATCCTATTGCACGTGTGATTGTTTTTCTGCGAATACCAATCGCATCGAGGGACACAACTATGTGAAACCGTGGCGCCAACTGGTGTGTTATACAGCGAACCCAAGGCCGCGCGTATTTTGTAAATTTATTTGCCAGTTTTACCACTCTGAGACACCGGTATTCTTATAAAACCCATGTACCTGAACCATCAGTAATTAATAATTTTTGAATTGATTTATTGGTAACATTACGATATTCATTTAAGATAATTTACAATCTCATGCTATAATGTTAAATATCACTATTAAAATTTAAAAAAAGCGCCATTGTTACTATGTATTGTATAATTTTATAATATTATAATCATGTTTGTACATTGAAACTATTAAAAAAATATCGGAATAGGCTATAATAAACGATGGAGAACACGATGCATTTTTTTTCTGATTTCTTGTCTGTCTGTTTGTTCGGGATTCACGTAAAAACCACTGGGCCGATTTCGATGCGGTTTTCGCTGATCGACAGCAAATTCTTAAGACTTAAAATCTGCGTTACTTTTTATCCTGGGAATTCAGCGGGAATTTTTCTGGGAATTATTTAAAATGGCTAAGTTAAGAAAAACTAATTTCAACGTGAATTTTTTACTGATCGATAGCAAATTTTATGTAATAAAAAGTATGATATTTTTTATGCCGGAAATCCCACGGGAATTTTCCTGGGAGCGGTTTGTAGTTTTTCGGTTGCATAAAAATGATGAACTTATTCTGACACAGTTTTCACTAAAATAATAGCTTACAATATTTTTAAAATGCTCTTTTTAGAAAAAAGCGCGGGTATATCCTAGTACTAATATATTATTATGTGTTTACAATATAAATAAAAAATAACCAATTGTATCTTAGAATAAATCCCCAATCATTTTTTATTAGGACCTTTAATATTATATTATAGAAATTGTTTAGTTTATAACAATTGTGTTTAGTTATTAACTAAGAAATAGGCCTTTTAAATTACTAAATAGCTGTGTAATATATAATAGTAGTAACAATAAAAGTAAAAGTAGTAAAAGTATAATAGTAGTATCCATCATCTCAATATACTTGACAAAATTTGATAATGCCAGAAAGTTATTTTAAACAATATTGGAGAGCCCTCAAATGTAAAAATGTTTCAAATTGTCCCAGCAATATACGTATAGTATATAGACACAGGACTCAGGAGAGCCGGACTGGTTCGGGGAAGGTAGCACTTTCCTAGAAGGCCGCACGGACGCCCACGGTGGTCCGCACCCTGTCGCGTCATTTGCGAAACCCTCACGACTCACAATGTTTTATCTCATAAAAGCTACTTTACACGGTCAGCGATTACACGTAAGCAAATAAATAGAATTAAAAAATCTGAAATTCATTCCAATGTTCAATTGTTTATTAATAAATTCATGTCAATAACAGCTGTTAAGGGCCTATAGTTTAAAGCTGTTATAAAATTAATAGTTTAACGTTAATATAGGAATTTTGTCAGTCGTATGCAAGATGAAGCAATTAAGCCTCGGCAGACCAGGGGTGTGAGTGAGGGGGACCTGCGCACGCGCAGCCCATCGGCGCCGATATAGACATCAGCGTAATAACAAAGAAATCCATAGAGTGACACTTGAAACTTATAAAGTTAACAACGAAAACCATTAACCAGATATATTGTTAATACTCTGGCTACCTTGAGTCTCTTACTACTCATAAGCATATATTTTCTTCTAATTTAACTTCATTCGAAACACTTGTTAAATAAGCGGCTTTCTTCCTGTTTCATTATATTTAGGTCCACCCTACTCCCATTTACACGGTTTTAAATTGTAAATAATACTTTATAGAAAAATGATATTATTTCTTTGGCTAAGTCACTAGTGTGTGTGTGACATTTCAATGAGTTGTTTTACAGTACTGGCATAGAGTGTGCACTACTTAGAAAATTATTCGGGCCTAATGTGCATATTATCACAAAATTGCTAGGTATGATGTTGGTGAAGAAAACAAGACAAGGAAGCATGCACACCGAAACTAATGATTTTGAAAACCAACAATCTGAGAATCACAAGATGTTAATAGATAGATATTATTTCATAGTGTTATAGGGAAATGCATAAATAAAATTATACTATCTATAATATAGGTAAGTATCTTATACATCCTAACTAATATTATAAATGTGAATGTAAGTTTGTTTGTTACGCTTTCACGAACACTACTCAACCGATAATCATGAAACTTTGTACACATATTCTTGGAGGTATTAGAAGTAACATATGATACTTTTTATGAAAAAAAATCTACGCGGACGAAGTCGCGGGCAGAAGCTAGTACTACATAATCTGATTAAATCTTTAGTGTCTTTATAATAACCAGGCTTAAAAATAACAAAGCTCGCATTTCTACTTAAATTCATCTGGTTTGTTAGATTGTTCTCATTGGCTTAACAAAACAAATTGTTTGACTAATATAATGATTAAAATCCCAATGGTATAAATTATTTATTAATGCAGCAAATAAAAACAAAAACTATTCCACGAAGTTTTTCGTCTGACAAGACCGCACAGAGCTTGCCTCGTGGAATTAAGACATCTTGTGGTTTCCGATTATGCATCCCTTTCTTTCATTGGTACATAATGAAATCGTTCCTTTTCTATAAGGTTTATATTGCATCTCTTTCTCGCTAGTTTTTCCCACATACTGTTTGTCTTCGTCCAAACATTGCGCTCCATGGCGGTCGGCAGCTGCATCGGAGACCTATAAATGATTGTACCTCCAGAATTTAAAGCCTCGTGTTTTTAGGCTGTGTATTGTGTATGCAGTTAACAATCCTTGCAGCAGTTTGAGGAATTAATTTACGGACGTTGCTGCGGCCAATTAACTCGGACCATCTGCGAACTTTCAGATTGTTTACTGGCACACTTATGGAGGCGAAATTACAAGCAGTTGGTTAATTACTTGGTTAACCGCAAAGAATGTCAGCACTTTTGGTGTCAAATTGCTCTATTATAAAACCGCAAAAACCATCAGTTACCGCCGCCGCTACACGTGGCTGCGTACACACATCGCTGCACATTTAGCAATTTTCCCCATCATTACCCCTTTGCATTCATCTCGGTAGTTTAACCATATGCTGTATCCTCGCTAATATATAATTATACAACTATCTATTCTAAAAAGTTTCAGGCAAATTATGTCATTTTTTTGCAGACCCTTTAAAATAGATTCTGAGGGCTTACTAACGAACGCTTTTAGTAATGGTTTGTAGAATGCAGACGATAAAAACGAGCGACGAAAGGCGTTTAGGAGCCAGCCTCTGCTTAGGGAGCACACATAATATTAATTTATTTAAACCATGGAAGAATAGTATTCTTTTTCATGATTTTAAAAACAATGATAGCAACACAGTTATCTGTAGTCAAACATAATACATAATTGCAAAATCACCAAACCCCTGAAAAGCGGGACGTCCCGAGCAAATCGGGACACCAGGCAACGCTAACTGCTGTACATTGACAATTATAAATTTGACATTGTTCATTACCTATATAATAATTTAATAATAAACAGGTAACTCTTTATTACACACTCAAATAAGAAAGGCACAAATACAATTACAATACTTTTTGGCACAACATTTGTCGGTCTTAAATATCACTCAACGTGGTCTCGTCCTGGTCTCATCGTCGAGCATCCATATGAGTAAGCAAGTAAGCAGTAGTCCTCTCTTTTTAACTCGGGATTTTTTTACTAATAAAACGGTGTATGATTTTTTTATACCTGTATAAATTTACACTTGACGAAATATACCAGGTATTTTTTTAAATCGTAACATTTAGTAAATTTTACGAGGAATCTGAACATGGCAAAAAAAAATAACTTTTAAGTTTTTATCTTCATTTATTGTTTTTACAAAATTAATAAATTTTACACGCTATATTTACCTATTCTAAAAATATATGTACAACTTAATTTATAAAAGATAAAAACTACAAATAATAAATAGGTCCCAAATCACCGTCAGCTTGGAACGTTCCCAAAACGCTGGCCGCGTTACCACGTTGTATGGCAACGCTGATGCGTTGCCCAAAATATAGACCAGCGTTTTGGTTTCGTGAGACATATATCAACCGTTTTGATAGGTCTCGATAAAGGCGATGGGCTTCTGGACCCCATGGCCCGAGAGTTTCGACACCAAAAGCCGCAAATATATATCCACTACCAATGTATGCATATTTGCGGCGTTTTAGGTCCTCTTGTCGTGCGGCAGCTGCACCAGCTACCACAGCAGTATCGGAAAGATAGGACGCTGCCAAAGTGTCAACGCACGTTGCGTCCCAAACTAATGGTCTTCCCATCTTCCATGGCACCAAAGACATCCCGTCCGGTCTCTTGCCATCGTCGCGACACAGTCCATTTGGCTCTAAAATGGCTGGGGTCCCGGTGGTGACAAGAGCCCGGCGGATAATGTCATTTAGTGCAGCATGGCGTGGTATTCTGCCGGCACTTCTGACGCACGACAAGCCATGTTGACCTGAACCACCGACCTTATCTCCGCACTGACAGTGATGAGGGACTACAGCCGGTGCCCCCAGTCGAATAGAGGCAGCAATCCTAAATGTACTATCTTCTAGGAGTGTGCCTAAATTTGATGAGGGCAGCGCCTGAAGCCACAAGCCTGACTCCCATGTTGAGACTGCTAAGAGGCGGGCTCGCTCAGCTTCGTTGACACTAGAGGATAAGAGATTTTTATACACCAACTTGCTGAGCGGCCCGTCCCAAAGATTCTGTGATTTGGGTTCTACTGGATAATTTTGGCTCGGGCATGCTAGTGACCATGCGTTTCTGGCCTCAGCCAAGTATGGGACCTCAAAGTCACTCAGTGACGGATTTATTAGTTTGATGATGAGGTCCACAGTATTATAAACTGAGGACAGAAAAGCAGGTAAAGCTACGTTTGAAATTTTGCGTATTCTCAAGCCGCCTAGCCTAATTGGCAGGGTAGCTTGGGTCCACGTGCGGTCTTCAAAATCGAATGGTAAATTTAAGATGAAAGTGAGTGATTGTCTAATGGTGGAATCCAAAACATTTAGGATATTCGGGTGCCTCCACAGGGGAGAGCACCGTAGGACGTACGTAAAATTTGGAACAAATAGGCAATGCCGAATAATAAAATATGCACTGTGTTTACTTATTATTTTTAGGTTGTCTACTTTGTGTGTAACATTTTGAATTTTGTCGTCAAAGAAAGAGTTAAAAGATTCTTCGAAGACAGGTGCCCCCGGGAGGGTCAAATTTTGTTTACTTACAAATTTTAATTTTGGTGCCAGATTTATAAGTTCAGAAACGGGGTAATCACAATTTTCATTTATGAAAAGTTCACATTTTGAAAAATTTAGTTCCAGATCTATTTTGCCGAATTCTTCAGTTAGCATGGCCAAATCATTTTTCAGTGTACCTAAGTCGCCTCCTAGGGTACCGTCATCTAAATACCAAACGTTGAATTTTGAATTTAGCTTTTCTATGACTGGGTGAATGGCTAGTGAAAAAATTGCAGGCCCGAGCGGGTCTCCCTGCTGACAACCAATAGCCGAATAAATTAAATGGTTTTTGTATAATAGAAATGAATTTTCACCGTAGCACTGCCAAACGTATCTGTAAATTTTAGGAAAATGTCTTTTGATTTGGTTGAGCAGGGCAGATCGGTTTACCGAATTTAAAGCGTTTTTCACATCCACCTTAAGGATCGCTTCACAACTATTGCTGGCAGTGAAAGCTCTAAGAGAATGTACCGCCGCCTCGCAGCCACCCTTTGTACCGAATCCTAATTGTTGTGGTAAAAAATAGCTGGAGCTTAAATCTTTTATCACTCGACAGCATATTTTCGCTGCGAGACGCCGGTACGTCATACCGACTGCTATAGGGCGGATAGTTTTGTCTTTTTTAGTTAGCGCATAATACTTTTAAGCATTCAAATTTCGATGTGAAAAGTTCATTATTTTTAACAATAACAAAAATCTGTGTCCAGAAATTAAGATTAGATTTTTTTAGCAATTAATATAAAATTGAAATTCGCAGATTTTTTGCAATCTACGATTTTTAATTTTTAATATTTAGTTCATCCCTTAAACTTAAAACCTGACCTACTCGGTTAATTTTGACTAGAGAAAAAAAATCAAAGAATCTTGTTGTTATAAAGTTTTAAGCTCTACAAATATTTAATAGAATTTTTTTGACAAACTTTTACTATTTTCGAGTAATTAAAAAAGATACTATAAAAAAATTCAACCCTTGCCGGGGGTTGCGGACACCAAACTCCTTACATATTGTTTTTGAATCATTAAAACAACATTATATCAAAAATACAAAGTTGAGTGCCAAAATTTTGATTTCAGGCCTTATTTGACTGGACTATATTAATCATTCGTTTCCTTGCTACTTACTGTTTAAAATTTGACACAAGCTTCATACCTTGAAGATTCAACCAAATCAAAACATGATACGGCAAGCGATTTTTATATCTTAATATTCATGCAGAATATTAAGATATAAAAATCTGCCAAATGTCTACTAACATTGTATAAATAACAGTTTTGACTTTAATTTTATTTATTAAAATATAAAGTCTTTGGAAATGCATGTATTTCACTCCTACGTGTTTACTATTAACCCAGTGCTTTATCGATAACACAACTATCACATGGGCGCTCAAACCGGTTGCTCTGACCACCTAACTTGCAACTTTCTCGACATCAAGTATTTTCTGCTCGCGACTGATGCGTTGTTCATATATTAATGTATATGATTTAGATACCCATATTTATCCATACTAATATATAACACGATTATTGCTGAATGCATGTTAATGAGGCAGAAATATGTGTATGACTGGAAAAATCAAAGCCAGCCATGTACTGTAATTTTCTTTACTAAAAAAAGTTTTTATTTTAATATTATGACGGATTTGGTCTAAAATGTGTCTTGTAAATAGTAAGTGAAAAATGTTAAAAAACAAATTAGGGGCATATTTATACGTTAAAAAAAGCACGTGCTGACTGTGAAGGAAATATCGTAACACATTTTTTATGTTTGCTTGTAGGCAAACTGGCAAACGGTACTTGATGGCAAATATCTGTTTACGCCCTTTTTGAAGAGCCCCATATTGTAGCGCTCTGGGAAAACTGCGGGAGGGAAGTTCATTCCATAGCTTGCTCACGTTCACGTATGGCATAAGTAGCGAACGGCACGTATATTATGGTCTCTGTCTGGTTCCTGATATGTGAAATCCGCTAACCCGACTTGGGCAAGCGTGATGGCTACATTATCCCATTACACTAAAACAAGGAACTGATGTTACTATCCTAGACAATTCAAATGTTTAAGATCTTGTCACAAATTATGATTTAATCGGTATATTTGGATATACTGAACGGTTTCGGCGTTACGTAAAAACAGAATTGTTATCTTTTGTTTGATATTTTATATGTAATAATTTAATTTTTATTGCCAATTATGACTTATCAGTGACCCCGCTTGTCACTTAATTTTTTTTCTTCAGGCTAATTTTAACTTTGCTATGTGATAGGTGATAGGTGAATAGCGAATATTTAACATTTAATGTATAATTTTAACCATTTTCTATTTTTGTGTATAAAATGATTCTTGTGTATGTCATTGAATTTCTCCTAAACCCCTCGACCGATTTTGATGAAATTGTTTGTTTGTGTTGAAGTGGATTCGTGAATGGTTCAGGTGCACAATTGGACGCGGTAGGTGGCGGTTCTAAATTTTATTTATTTAGGGCATGACAACGTCTGCTGCGCCCGCTTATTTCGACGTTTTGGCAACTCTTCAGTAGCCGTGATAATGGAATGAAAGATGTCAACTTTCAAGAATTATGTTAAAATTATTATTTAGCCTGCCTCCAACTTGTTCATTGTATATATTTTATTTATTTTTTGTTTATGGTTATCATTTAATCTATGGGAGCCTAATCTAATTTACCACAGCTTCGCAACATGTTGTGGCTTGAAGAGAAGACTTCAGCAACATGCATAGCTCAATTTTTTTCTACTTCAGTTTTAATTTCAGCATATAGTTTGTTTAAAAACGTAAATAAATCGTCACAAATAAGATTGTGAAGTATTTTACAAAGTTTAAAGAGGTTGTTTCAATCGTATAAGAATATGAAAAAGTTATTTAACATAACTCAAAAGCAAAAGTTCACTCGAGTAATAGTCCGCAGAGGCTTGACTATGGTTTTCTTATGCATTCAAATGGAATAATGGTGGGGTCTCCTCCCACGGCCCATTATATGCAGATATCCGGAGCACTACGCCCGGTGATCTGTGCTTGTCGATGGATGCCGGCGGATGTCAGAGATCGCGCCAATCAACCTTCAACCGACATAAAACATTAAACGTTAAACATGACAGCAGTGATGCATCGTTCTTCTCGAGAAAAATAGAAACATACTCGTCTTGAACAATATGGGTCTGCGTGTGTCGGTTCAAGCACTGAAGAGTCCCGTAGAAGTGACGAATGTCAACTCTCAACTGTATTAGTCGCCTGGATGTAATGTGCTTAATTGGAAATCTACACACAACTGACTGACCATATCAACGCACAGCCCAAACTACTAGAGCTATAGTAGAATTATTTTCTCCGTGCAGTTTGGGTCATAAATAATCGGAGCAGTGAAGCGAGTATTTCGCTCTCTCTTCCACTCACGGGCCTTATGGGCAGGCACAGTGATACGCATTATTGTTGTCGATAAGCGTTATCGATAGTATATTTAGTTTTGTCATTTTGTGGGTTAGTGATATAAATGAAAGAAAAAAATAGATAAAACAACGTAATTTATTAAAATAAGAATAATGTAATAATGTATTAAAAAACTATAAGTACAAAAGTTTAGAATGTAACAAGTTATATTAAAAATAAATATAAACACTTATCTCTAAGTTTAAAATTAACAGCAAAAAAAAGATAATAATGATTTTTATAAGAATGATAATCTTTCTTTGATAAGAATGAGTTTTTATTGATAATGGCGTTGCGCCTGCCCAACATACTCACCGCCCTAGCCGGGCTGAGGCCGAGTTTGATTTATGACCCAAACTGCACGGAGACAATAATTCTACTATAGAACCGTGAAAAATTGCATGCGGAATATGTCTACTGAAAGTGTGCAGTAAGAAAGGATCGTTGAAAATTCGACCCTTAATCGGATGAATAAGGGGATAATTTTTTTATGAAAATATGTCATTTTCGAATTAGAAGCACGAAGTTTTGTGTATTGTTATTGTTTTGTATTTAACCCCTTAATCCTTAAGGGAGTGTGGTGAATAAGACCATGAAATTTCGCTCAAACTATGAGTATTTTTAATCTACGCGAGCGAAGCCGCGAGCAACAGTTAGTAATCCATATTTTTAAAACTATACGCTCAACCTATTACATTTCTTTGAAAGTAAAATAAAAATCTATACATATAAGTACAGATAAATAAAATTGAAGTGTCTGTTTGTATTGGTAAAGTTACAGCCTTTTACTACATGCATATGAAAGTATATATACGGTAGTTACGGTACTTAAATAAAAAAATCAATTTTAAAAATTTTGGTCTGTTTGTCTGTCTGGGTGTACCGGCTAATTTCTGAAACGCCTAGACCGATTTTGACAAGACTTTTACTGACAGAAAGCTAATTATGTTATAAGGAGTAACTTGGCTATTTTTTACTTTTTTTTAAATCTACGCGGACGATTTCGTGGGCACAGCTTAGTCTAAAATAAGTCAAGGTGGTGAACACAGTGAATTCCTATTCCTATAATATAAAATCCTATTTTTACATAATTCAAATAAAAGTTATACATATTAGAAATGCGTGGACTATTACAACATTTACAACACACATTAAACACTAGTTATGTGTGTAGTGACCCTTTCCAACGTCCGACTACGTTACAACGATGCGTCAAGAAACATTAATATCAATCGTATCGCCCACACGCATGATAAATAAAATAATAGGAAAAGGTAATATCGGAGACGCATTAAAAAGTTATTGTAACGAGATAATTATTATTACTTCGAGTATGACCTGAGATAGTAGACAAAGTTAGCCGGTGGCGACTGCCTGACCAGCCCGGAGCGGCGCGGCGTATCATCTATCACGCGTTACTAAAATTATCTTAGTACTGTTTCCTTTCGATAAGGAACTGTGTTTACATAATGATTTATTAATATCAATCAAACTCTTCCTTTTCAATGGCCATCCGTTCACGATAACAAAATTACGAGGCATCAGTTCTTCGATCTGTTTTAAACGCTTCTACACGTGCAATAGTCTAGCTGTCCTCTTGTTTTAATTTAATATGCAGGTGACATATTTTATACACGTTCCACATAGACATAGTTAGTTACATTTAATATATTCTAAAACCACTAATCTTTGTATACGGTTTTTTACTTATTACGAGTTTTCTAACATTTACAGTTTGTTACTAGTAGTAACTAGTTTCTCATTTCTTTAGCTGCATGGAAGCAGTTTTTCATAGAAGAAAAAAACACCTGACAGTGAAATTAAAGTAAAACATATTATATTCATCATCTTACCGTTAATTCCTAGGTTCCTCCGCTTCAAAATCCGGAGTCCAAATTTCAGTTCCTTCTTCTCCTTTTCATACGGTTTTGGGTATTTCTTATTGTGATACCATTGGTATATCATCTCTTACTACGACAAATAAAAGAAAAAGATAACGTGCGCCAGTTTAATTAACAGGCAGTCATCACACATAAAATTGATATGTATAAAGAAATTTTAAAACATACGTTCCACACACAAATTTGTTTCGGCTACTTGGTTAAAAACAAACGGCAAAAACTGTGGCACCATACATCTTTCGTATTTAATTTATTCAGGTATTTAATTTATTCTAAAATAGTTTACATAAAATTATAAGATCGACACTACCATTATTGCTTCTCTCCCTACGTATTCTGCAGATTGTACAATGGAGAGTATTCCGAAAAACTGTTCAAAATGGTGCCTCTTCCTCTTTCTACCATCGCAGCTATCGGCTGCCCAGCCGATGAATGCCCATTCATTTCCACTTCCTTGAGCTGCTTCGTTCTTGTACGCAATGGTTCTTTAGAACGTGCCTCTCGCACACCGTAGGGATTTGGAAACCACAGCTGGGAACTGTGGGTTTCCACAGCGCTAGGATATGGAGTTTTTTAAAAAGGGTGTCATAAAATCTCTTCAAGGCCGGCAGGGCTTTGCTGACATTTGTGTAACCGCTTTTCATCGGGTGGACCGTCTGCCTGTCTGCTGTACTCCAGCTATAAAAAAACGTGAGATATGTCATTAATTACATACCATGATTTATACATACTACCTGTTTTCTCCACTTCGCACTCGTAGTATGTTCATCTTCTAAACTCCCTTTTGTGAGTGACCCACCTGGCATATATGACATCTTGCTTAATTTACATAGATAATCCTCTGGTGTTGCAAATCTCTATAATAGACGTAACCACTTTTCGCTGCGGTTAGCAATAAAAAATAACACCTAAATAGATTTATGCTGTATTTTGAACTCTTGGTATTTAGAAATTTTTCTCTGGTCGCTTGAGTGTCAAATTAAGGAGAGTTGACTGTATTAGTAGTAAATTATATTGGTTTTATTTTCAAATCACAGACTCTTCAGTTATATTAGTCTAGAAAATGTACAAAATTATTTTATGTATATTTTTATCTAAAACTCTGTAATGTATATCATAAACTGCGAAGAAGTTTAAATACTTATTGTATTGCAATGGTAGTACCTTGTGTTCATTCCTGAATCAAAGTCAAGCTTACATTGTGTGTACTATTATTCTGTTAGAGCTTATTATTAGTACACCTTATCAACAGGAAGCATAGAACCGACCGGATAGCAGATTAAAATACATAATCCTGCTAATGCCAACAATTCACTCCAACATTGTTAGTTCTCCGTCAGAGTATGTATGTAATCGAATCATGAACTAAGGTTTGTTCACAAATTTAAGAAATACATTAATTCAACACAGCGTGCCGTATGATCGTAAGAAAATTGGAGAAAATTAATAATAAGACCAGACGTTAATTAATATTAAAAAAATCTTTAGCAAGATCATGAAAATTATGGTTGTTAAATAAATTTAAAATATTTATAATTTGTGTGATTCTATAAAATAATCTAAAAATTATATATAATAGAAAACTGAGATATATATATTAAATTTATGTATTGGAATGTTTTATTTGTATAATAAATTCATTAGGAAAAAATATTTAAAACAAATGTTCATTCGATTTAATTTCCAGGCAACGTAACCCTAAATTTTTTTTTAAATGACCAGATTTTTCTCGCAGGTTTTTACTTATTATAAATGTATCAACTCAGTAGTGAGAAATTAATTATTTAAATAATAATTACAAATTTGTAAATTTATTAAGTCATATAATAATAAGGCAAGGAATATACATATAAGTTATATAATATAAATCACGATTCAGTGTAGGCAACTTCACTACTTAGAAACGTCCACAATTGAAATAAAGCTTTGAATTATCATAATTCTGAACACATTGCAGCTGTGTCATGGTGCACTATGCACACAAGCATGTGTGCCAATTTGGGTGCCTGAATGGAGGTGCCCGAGTGCAGTAGTGGCGCAGCGCAGTGGCGTGTTCGTTGCGTATGCTCGTCGTATACTCCACGTGGGCTGTGCGGCGAGGCGCGCGGGAGGCGCGGGCGCATTCCGGCCGTGACGTCACGCCCACCCAGTACGCTCGACATTCACCTCGTCCGTTTGTCCGCGCTATACCCAAACTACTCGTACATACCTTCCCTGGGTCGTATCTGTCATTATTGACGATCATTTATTTACATTTGCCGACAAAACTGTAATATTCTACGAACAGCTCGTAGAGTTCAAGTTTCAAATTATGCTTTCGTGTTATGTTTGAAATCTGATTAATTGATAAGGACAAAGTCAATCATATAATGTTGGATTATGGGTTAATTTAATCTAAAATAATAATACAACAAAACTTTACTAACATGCTTTGGAGGGCAGTTCTATTAGCAGCTTTAGTAATATCTTTATTTCAAATCTACTCATATTATATTTCTTAGTTTACTCATTTACTAATTACATCACATATGTTAATAGGAACCGGTAACACCTTTTTATTTGAAAGCTTTAATCACATACACACAATTTAATTTCAAGTCGTAATCGTATTTAACTGAACTATACATCTAAGTAAATATTTAAACGATTTCAGTAGCCAGTAAAATATGTAAAATAACATTATTTTTGTTGGTTAATTTGCAAAGAGAATATGTTAATATACAAAAATGAAATTTACCATCCTTAATATGAACTTTTTGGTGCTCTTAGTAAGTACTAAGTAAAATACGATATGAGCACGGCCCCAATAACCGAACCAATTATGAAAGCACTCATGTTATTTTAATAATTTTTTTCTACATAACAACCACTGGGTAATTAGCATTATAATCTGGAGGTTGTAAAACTTGAAGACTGCCTTAATCGGTACAAAAGCGTTATTTGCTAAGATTATAGCTAGAAGATTAGTAATCTCTGCTTGGAACACGCAACGTCGATTGAGTTATTAATATGCAATTAGTGATCGGTCTAAGAGACGGAGCTGTGTCGGTTCGTCTCGTGTTTAGGGGCCCAATTCTGCTAATACAACTATTTCGTCAAAATGACCGGACATTGTCATCTCAACTGTAGTTGAGACGACAATGTCCAATATAGTGGTAATGTTTGCCTGAGTTCGGTATTTTGTTTATTCCGATGGCCTGGCAGTGGCACTCCGCTCTATTAACTATTTAGAAGCGGAAATTCTCGAAATTGATGTTTAACTTTTTTATTAGCTATTTAATATTCACTCCGGTTAACGCCACTTCTGCTAATGGTAATTCCATTATTATTTCTACTGTTATACTGTCGCGACGATATCGAGAAGATATTGTGTATTTAATAGTATACGAATTTTTGCCACTATCGCATTGGCATCGTACTTTGAATATCTTCGCAACGCCAAGATATTATAATAGCAGAATTGGGCCCCAGGAGAGCGTATAGCATGGCGCCACCGGTACGCCCGCCCCAGGCCAGCCGCCTATCATTAATCACAATCACCGAGAAATTATTTCGACGTTTAAAGAGTTCAATGTTATTATATCTCCCGCCAAAGCGATACTAATAGCCTGTATGTTTACAGACGTAAGGTCCAAAGATAATAAAAGTAAAAAGATACCAATGACATTGCATGTGAGGGAATCGCTACTGTTCTATATGGGAACAATATTGCGTCGAGTTTGCTCTTAGTCAACGAGAACATTTATTAACATTTTCAGCTATTTATCTAATACAATAGAATTACGGTCTTTAACCTCTGCCATTAACACCTGTGCCTGAAGTTTCTATTCTCTAGCATCACAATGTTCTATAACTTTCTATTTTCTTGCAGGGGAACATTGACGGTGGGAGAACGTCCCTGTGGATACGTGCGTGGTTGCAGGAGCAACTTTTTATATTAGGCTGCTTCCTCCAGGGAGACGCGGGGAAAGTCCTATTCGTCGCAATACTAGTGCTTTCAACGTTCTGCGTTGGACTGAAATCCGCACAGATTCACTCAAGGGTCGACCAACTTTGGGTTCAAGGTACGTTAATTGTGCTGTTGCAACATAATATACGATTAAAGCTGATTTACATTGATTCAGCTACTGACTTCAAATTCGAAGGAAGCCAGTGCTGGCTTCAATATTTCCGAGTGTAGATTTTGAAGTCAGTCCGTAGTTCAGCAATTCTGAACTCGTGTAAACGACCAGATCAGCAGTAAGTCAGTCGGCCAGTCGCTGACTTTGTTGTGTAGGGTGATATCGCTTCGCATCGGAAATTCAAGCCACCTGAGATTTGATTTTCTGCTTTGTTATTAAATAATTAGGCAGTTAAATGCAGGATTTTCAAATTTCAATTGTTTTAACCACAAAGCAGAACCTCCAGTTTCAAATCACTGGATGTGTGTAAATCAGTAGCTGGATCAATGTAAATCAGCGTTTATGTTCGTTATCTGACAAAGTATATAAAACGTGTATCACGTTCCTATAAAGACATTGTGCATTTTGTTGAATATAAATGCAGTTGGCGAGGGGCGCGTCTGTGGAGCCGCTTCCGTCTCTCTGTGTGGACGTGCGCCGCATGTTATGTCGCGCAGGCGGCGGCGGCGACTACACAGCGCGCCGCTTTGTGTCACGGCCCTTATAAGCACTATCAAATTGAATTTAAATTCGTCAATCAACCGTCCGGACGGGCATATACGTCCGGTGCGCAACTCGATTTAGCTTAATTGTATTTCAATGTAGAGCTCTTCGTCTTTCTATCTTATTTGCATTTAGATATAGTTAATTACTAAAGGGTAAACAGCAAATGAAATAACCCGAAAACTAATTTATATCAATTTTGTGTTGATGTTGAGTTGAGTTGATGTGACAATATTTGCAATTACTATCATCGCTTTTGGTTTGAAAACCATGATTCCATCTTCTTACCATATTTACTCGTCTTGACTCCTAGTCCTTTCAGAACCTTATTTATCCCAGTCACAAGACGTAACTAAACTAAACTAAAACCCGGATTTAATTTAAAAAATAATGACTGGGGTTGGTTGTTTTTACATCATCCAGGACAAGTTTTCTTATTGATATAATTCTTGGCAGCGCTCCATACATTCATGTGCATTCTCCTTTATGCATCTTTGAAGGAAGCTATACATGGTAATCCTCATTCCTTGATGTGGGTACACAGCACGTGGTTACATTGCATACCTCATGATAGCGGAGTTTTTGCAGAGATCTTGGAGGGCGATCTTCTGCTGCGTACCTTGTCTCAAAGGGCCTTTTAGCCAAAACTATAAAGCAGCCGTGGTAGCGTAATGGCTAGAGCACGCGCCGCAGAATCAAAGGGCGCGGGTTCGATTCTGACCGGAACGCATGCACCTCTTAGTCAGTTATCTGATCTAATGTGCATATTGTTACTATTACCACGTGCTAACAACGGTCAAGGAAAACATCGTGATACAACCTGCATATCGAGATAGCTGATGTGTCAAACCTACCAAGCCGCCTTGATAAAGCTTGGCGGGTATACTCTCCGTTCCCCCTATAATGGGAGGCCCGAGCCCAGTAGTGGAACATTTATGGGCTGATATTATAATATTACTAGCTTCTGCCCGCGACTTCGTTCGCGTGTAATAGTAAAAAAAAGTAAGTTTAAGTAAGTAACCCCCCCATTTTGAAACATTCTTCATTGGTTCTCCGCTCCCATTGGTCTTAGCGTGTTGATATATAGCGTATAGCCTTCCTCGATAAATAGGCTATCTAACACTGAAAGAATGTTTCAAATCAGACCAGTGGTTCCTGAGATTAGCGCGTTCAAACAAACAAACTCTTCAGCTTTATAATATTAGTATAGATAATTATATAAAGCAGTCTTAAAACAACAACCTTTTTAAGGGGGGTAATCCATTGGCGAGTAAAACCGCTGGTCCTCTAGCGAGCCGGCGAAGCCAAAGGTATTATAGGTCGTCAATGGATCGCCTACAAAACCGCGACCTCCCCCTGCCGCAATTCACTAACTAACAAACTAAGTCTTCGTCATGGTAACGCAAACGAAGTTTCGCTGGCACAAGCAATAAACATAACAAAATAAAGTGATACTATTGACTTACAGTTTAACAAAATATTGTGATAATTGTCAGTCCCTCAGGCATGGCATACACGTACCGATTCAATTGTCATTCACAGTCGAGCGTGCGTTATTAAATATACATTAGCCATCATCGCTGTATAATCTGTAATATTATATTAAATTGTAACATAGGTGCGCTTAATGCTAGGTTTCTTTCTGATATGTCGGTGCATGAAACAGCGTGGCGAAATCGCTATGCTCAGTATAAGTGGTACCAAAAATGTGTGAAAACACCTATATTTATATGAGCGTTTCCAGATTTCCATGGTAACGTTGCTGGAGCGACATATAGGCGCTCGATAAGCTTTCGGTACCGCTTATATCGAGCATACCGATTTCGTACCGCTGCTGCGCCGGCAAATCTGACAGCAGCTAAACTATCCATTCATTTGCTTACTGGTTGATATTTTACATAAACTCAGTGGTGAGATAAATTAATGAATAGATGACAGACATATAATTGGATACATAGGAACCCCGACATACACAGTATAAAATTACACAGAAAGGGGATTCGGGATCAAAGGCTTTAACTCTCAAACGCCTTTCGTTCTACGTTTGCGTCCAATCCGCACGAAAACTGAATGAAATTTTAAAAACAAGCAAAAGATAATGTTTATTTAGAACTACAGTAACAAAATCTATTTTACACAAAAAACTAAGTGAAACATACAATATGAAATAAAGTATTATATAAAAACAAGCAACAAAGTTCTAAAATGAAAGGAACCCTCAGCCTGTGATTCAATATATATTGAAACAGTTTCTTAGAGTTTCGTAATATTATAATAATAATATTCGGTATGAAGGTTTGGTACATATGGTGGCTGCACTAGTGTAACGAAATCGAAACATTAAAAAAATATTAATGTGGTAGAGCTTAATAACGAAAGTTGGTTCACACAACGTTCGTTGAGTTGTTTTTGAGATGGAGTATTTTCGATTAAATGGTTTTTTCAATTTCGTAGCCAAATGACAATAATAGTAGACGTTAGTCGCCTCCGCGGAACCCTTCAATGGATGAAACGAAACATGTACTGGGCCACTCTGAAATCTTCGAAATTCTTAATTAACAATCCCCGGTAATTTAAATACTGTCACATGCTCTTCAGTCGGCCAATGCTACTTAATTACTCAATTATCCTGCTATTAAACAGTTTAATTATCTTGTTAAAAGGAACCGGCTGAGTTTAACAACATTGTTAACGAAGAACTTAAAAGGCCTTAAACTTTTTCTTATTCAAAAAATGCACCGCCATTATCATAATATTTGTTCAGGCAGCCATTATAAAGTTCGAAAAATGGTAACTGACCTGCCATAACAATTATGGACCGTTATATGGGGTATCGATCTCCCAAGTATTGGAATATCAAGATCCATTTTCTGTAATTATGACAAGAAAATAAACGACAATATTAAGTACCGACTCATGTATTGTTAGGGATCATTTTACAAATGATAAAAACAGAATTATTAAAATTTCGTGATCTACCTACGTCCGTCTGTATGTCGCACCTTAATTTGCATATAATTGTCACAATAATATAGCTACTTAAAGTTTGTAAGCAATGTGTATTAAATGAACCTACCTATACCTATAGAATAGTGTTACGAAATTTAAAAAATATTGAAATGTTATACGAATGAAATTATCGTGCGCTTAATGAGTTTGTGGGAACATAAGTATGAACAAATGGTAAAAACTCCAAAGTAGCTTTTTCAGTTCTTTGTTGATATATGCGATTTTAAGCCCTATCAAATAAATATCCTACACAAAAACAATTACGGTGACTTTTTTGTCACTTTTTAGGGTTCATTAGAATGGACTTTTTGGCTACAACAGAACCATTACTACGCTTACTAGACACGCCTCTGAAATGTTTTATGTATTCAAATAATGAAACAAGTCTAAAAGACCTTGCTGTCAACAACCGAACAAAAGCATTAATTATTTTTTTAATAAATTCATTTGTACCCAGGTGGTCTTCACTCTCAAAAAAATAAACAATAATATAATATGTACCTATGTGTCTACGGTCTGAGACCTAAACTGACAATTAAGACTCCACAAGAACCATTCCGGCGCAGTCTTCATTTTGTCCTAAAACACAAGTTCTAAGAACTGTCATTTATTATTAGGTCTAGTATACATAGCAGCAGTCATTGCTATTTATTTTGAAATTACATACATAAATACAACTCAATTTTATGTATATAATGATAAAGATAAAACGTAACTACGTGTTTCAATAAATAAATAAATACTCGTTGTAGTCCATACCAAAAAGGAAGTATGGGATATTTTATGAACACCTGCTGCAAATTTCACATGGCACCGGTAAAAACACTACAGATAAAACAATATGTTGAATATTTCTCATAGCTGCTTTTATTTAAATAAAAATGTATATCAGAATAGTCGGTATCTACATTTGAATTTTTAAAATATCTAAAATAAACGATCAAACATCCATTTGTATTAAATTCTCGGCTACCGTTCAAATAATAACACATTCATAGGTAACTTCTACACGAACCTCTATTGCCGGACAAAGCCGCCTCGGTTAAACAATGCCGAAGGTCCCGGAGTCGCCTAACAACTTAATTAGGTGGCCCTCGGCCGCCCGTAAATATCCCTACGTGAAATTACGACCAATAAAACTAAAAAAAATGTATAACATTTCTATTGAGTCACAAAAAACGAGGGATCTGATTATCCGGGCCGCTTTTGTGTGAAGATGCCTTGCTGCGCTCACAGAACTGTTTCACATTCATTCTCGTGTTTTGGACCCCTTGAGGTATGTATTCTTGGATGTTGTATAATAGAGCCACGGCCGTCATCGAGTTCAACTTAAAATGGCCTTATGATTATGTAGCGGGACAAAATAATACCACATCATACAGACATTCGCAGAATGTTGCTACCTATAATCACTTTCAGAGAATCAGCATAAAATAACTGCGGTTAGAATTGGAACTATTACTGAAATAGTAATGTTATAGTTTAATTTTAGTAACTGAATTTATAAATCAATTTATAATAATACTTACGTGAAAAAGTAGTCAAATTATTGATAAGTTATTTAGGAAGTAACTAGTTGAAGGGACTTATACTTTAAAGAATTTGTCTGCTACGTTGTAGGGAAGGCTTTGAAACCTGCGGTCTATTGTGGTTTTTTTCTCGTCTATGGTTTCAAGATAAATATGTCATTATTAAGACGTTGCTTAAGCATTTTTTAATTAATTTATTTTATTAATTTAGTTAGGTTACTTTCTGTGACCTTGCGAAGGTCGTATAACGTGACTGTGTGATTTTGATGTCAGATTATGTTGAAACAAAGTTTGTGTGTTAGCAAGAAAATAGCATGTATTGTTCACAATGCAGAGTTGACAAGAACCGTGACCGCAAAGGACGCGGTTTGTTTATTCCGCCATCCATCTGTTGTCTATTCCGTGGCTAATTTGCATAGAGGGCCAAAATGCGGCGAAGTGTGCGGGTAGCGCGGGACCACACCGGCAAGGCACGGCGGCGCGCGGGTGGCCACAACCACATGCGCGAGCGCACGTACCGCAGCCCCCTCGTCCCCACGTCCTCAACGACGTCATTCATTGCGATTGTCCGTATTGATCGGCCGCGGCCCCGCTACCATGCCTTCGTCGACTAGATATATCGTCATTATCAACGCACACGCAACTTGAATGCAATAAATGGTGCGTTTCGCATTGACCGAGGAACATCAGCCTGCCTTTTGATAATACATTCCCACATTCACACTTCATTTATTCCTACTAATATATTTTTTTTAATGTTATTCTTTTTTTCGCTTGAAGTCGGTTTAGTTTTTGTAAAAAAAAATATTTTGGAATTTTTAGTTTTTTGAAACGATACATTACGTGCCTGTAGAATTTGTACTACTGGCACGCGTGTACCACAAGTATTGCATATCGTAGAGAGTAGGCGCTCGGCGCCCCAGGTTTACTTTCGATTTTCCTGGAATCCAATGATCAGATCAGATCCCATTGTCACCCAGTCAGGAGACTGGGTGACAATGGGACCACCTCAGGAGTAAGGAGTAAGCTCTTTCGAATAAAAAAAAATGAAAATTGATCGACAATTGACGGAGAAATCGCGTAACAAACATACAAAAAAATATAGTCGGATTGAGAACCTTCCTCCTTTTGGAAGTAGGTTGACAATATACAAACTACAAATTCTTATAAACTTTGCACCATTATTATACGAGTGTAAAACACAAGACTCTTAGACTAAAGAGCATTGCGTGTGAGGTGTTAAAATAGTAAGAGTTACCTAGTGGTACTAGTTTTGCAGTGATAAATATTGTAAGATTTGATCGAGCCTTTTAACTGTTTGCATGATTATATATTATACCTTATATAACATTTTTGTTAATCTATACGAGTACGCTGCGATCTGAGTGTACGTATATTCGATGAGTGTCAGTATGGTATTGCCGTCGTAAATCGCTCCTGCCCACGGTCCTAGTAGGTGTTAAAATAGAGGCGCCCTGTGCGGGCCACCACGCTCGAATTCATTCCACTTATTTTATGATAATCCCTAATATCCGGCACGAGAGCTGAACTATCTTTAGACTAAACTGATTATAAAACAGACAAACATTGCCCATTTGAAGTTCTTAAAACTTTATTCTTAAATAGATTACGATGCACATATTTCAAACTTACACAGTGAATTCAAATACTTCAATTTATTAAGATTCTGTCGCTATTTTGGAGTAACCGTTGTTTTCGTCTTGTCCTTCGGTTTGTCTGTCTTTGTATGTGGAAGTCGTTTTTGAGTCAATATGGTTCAAATTTGATAGGAAGGTGTAGTCTAGGTGCCTACACAATGGTGTAGTTAAGTGTAGTAGAACTGCGATACTGCTATAAGTTAGCGGTGACCGACATCATTTTCATTTAAGTCATTAGCTGGAAATATATTAGCGTCTCCTTTTTTAATTTAAAAACTCTATCTTTAAATGTTCTTTAAACTTAACTATGACATTTAATTTAATAATGTGGGTTGTGCCAAAATTATTTTCTAAGAATTATTGTACTCTGTGAATAAATAAAAACAATCGCCAAAAAATATGCAAGTTCTATTTGTAATGATTAGAATTATATTACTAAACTAAATTATATTACGTATATTAATTATACTCTTTGAGAAAACAACATCAGTAAAACCGATTATACACGATTCATTTTTGTTTTTCAATTAGGATGAATCAACGAGGGATACATATAAACATAAACCGAATTATTCATTGACCATCATGTCCCTTCAATTCTGTGCCTTTCAACCAAATTGATATATTTTGATTGATCTGTCTAATATCACTATAACGTTTACCCTTAAAAATATAATTAATTATGTTGGAATTTCGATGAATGAGCGACTATATCGCAATTATCTTAGGTATACAAATATGGACTAATGAAACATTAAGTTTTAATATAGTTATGTAAAGACAGTATACCGCACAGAAGATGAACAAAATAATCTTGGCACGTCTCTTGTTTTTTCACACTCGTTTTGTAATTTTAATGTTTATTAGCTCATTTACATACAAAGTGTTCTGCGAAATGGTGATGGCATTAGCATTGTATAATCTCGGTACGGTCGGCGAACCACCATGAATTGACAGGTGGGCCGGTCATGGTAGCTTCGGGTCAAATTCAAGTTTTTATTTAAAGTATGTTCCACTGTAGAACATTTTGTGAAGGTCATACGTATAAGTTCAAAATTATGTATATCTGGACTCCATTACATGTCATTTATAGTCATCTTTGCCAGTGAAATTTCTTTCGCGTTATTTATGATAAAAGGTTTATTATAATTATTTTGACCCGGAATATAAGCTGGCTCTGTGTAGAGTTTAATTTAAATCTGTTTAGTAGTTTTCACGTGATGCTCTGTAGTAGACCGACAGACAAGAATTCTAAAAATTGTATTTACAGAATCTGCTGATCTGAAATAATCCCTCTGTTTAAAAAAAATATATACAAACTCTACTCTACACATTTATTGTATTATAGATTGATAGATTTGCTGTGGTATTATATATACTTTATATCTTATGAACTCTGCAAGATATTGAATAATAACACGCAAAATTATGATAAAATTTCTTTTTTTATACGTAAAATGTTCATTTCAACCCGTTACTATATTTTAGAGAGAACTGTATAAAAGATGGGCTGATTAGAAATTAAAAGGTACGGAGTGAACTCAGATTTGCGTTAATTGCTCTCAAAGGATGGAGGCGGAAGTAGTTGAAATGCAACAGGGGTGCAAAAACGCAAGAGGTTTTAGTGATGCTATTTTATAATATTTATATTAAACAAATAATGTTACTACTTGATGTTGAGTAACCTAACATCCGTTGAGAATCTTTCATACAGATTGACGAGATAATTTCTATAAATGATCTTTTATTTTGAGCTTTATAAGATATCCAAATAATAAATAATATATGGAATAGAATTTTGGATAAATTTACCTTTTTATCCCTAAAATATTTATTTAATCCCGTTGAGAAACTTTTATAGTCAGATTGAGAGGGAAAGATTCAATAGATGATATTTTATGATCAGGCAATATATAGGTATGAATATTAGTTTTCAGTTCAATGTTGATTGTTGATATTGAATTCTCAATCCGAGGCTTCAATTTTATTTATGGACTTAACAATACTTACAAGAGCTTATGTATCTTCGTACCATTAAAATTCAGGTACGTATATATACGTAATATCTTGCGAAACCTGTCTTATTTTCTCGGAAAAAATTACCCTACGTTCATCTTATTTATAAAAAGTACATCGTAGTGTTAAATTTCATGATAATCGTTTTATCAAGTTTGAAATATAAGTTTAATAAACGTGTATGCATATGAACATATTGTGGGTGCATAATAATATGGAGTGAACTTTTTCTAACACGTTGGGGGTCTAATTTGCGAAAAAGGTGAGAAACCGGCTTGTATAAATCAAACACGCTGAGTGTTAATTGGAATGCATTCCCTCAACTCGCTTTGATACTGTCGCAGACGCAGGCTGCTAAAAGGGGCGCTTTTTAGGGCATACGAAACTTCAAAAGTACACTAAAAAAAAATAGTTTTTTGTTTCTCCGGTTAATGCATTGGAGGCTTTTCTTATTCTTAATTAACAAAGCAGTTTGAATTTCTGAAATATTTAGTTAGAAACATTGCAACAGATGTCACTGTTTTTGTGTTAGAATAGAGTTGTGTAGAAAAAATAAAAACTTCGTTTAAAAAAACCGACTTCAAAAACTAAAAAACTAAAATGTATAAAATAACTTATTTCTAAAGCTATTAAATATTAATATATATTATCTAAAACATCTTAAAGTCGGTGCTTAGTAATTTTCTAAATATAGTAATTTTTATGTTTTGCTTTGCACCGACTTCAAGATGTTTTAGATAATATATATTAATATTTAATAGCTTTAGAAATAAGTTATTTTATACATTTTAGTTTTTTAGTTTTTGAAGTCGGTTTTTTTAAACGAAGTTTTTATTTTTTATTTGTTACTTTTTAGTGTCTAGCTATGTATGGGTGGACATACGAATGGTGCCGCGCTTCTTAAAAAATATAGGTCCTAAGAACCGGGAACAAAAAAATGATCGTAAAATGAAAACTACTGGGCCAAACTATGTCAAATTTTTAGGGGACCACATGGCAGCTATTCCGCGTCGAACAAAAAAAGAATCACGTAAATCGAATCATAAATCTCAGAGTAATCGGTGTACATATGGAACGGAGTGAAAATTATTTTCATGAAAAATGTTCATAAAATGAAAACTACTAGGCCGAACTATGTAAAATTTTTAGGGGACCAATTGGAAGCTATTCCGCGTCGAACAAAAAAAGAATCACGTAAATCGGATCATAAATGACGGAGTAATCGGCGAACATACATAAAAAAAAGCAACAAAAAAAAAAGATCCCGACGAATTGAGAACCTCGTCCTTTTTGCGAAGTCGGTTAAATAGAGAACGTTTTATTATAACAATAACAACGAAATTAACAAAACATGGATTAATTGCATTAATAATGAGTATTCTTATCCCTAAAAACGATCTACGCGTCTTTATTTACGAGTCTACGCTAAATTTTACGACGACTCCTAAGAAACAACAGATGCCTGTATAATAAACGGTTTTTATAAGCAATCAGGTAACATGCAACTTGTAGTAGTGTGATGCGGACTACACACGGTTAGAAAAATATTTATGTATAGAAGATGGACGATGGTTAAATAATAACCCCCTACTACACCGTAGTAGCTGTTAATGTAATTGATTTTTCATATAAATTTAAAATTCTTGCTTTACTCGAATTCCTACCCAAAAATATAAATATTCGAATATGAGAAAATGCGGCCAGCGTTTTGGGAACATTCCCGATTAACGGCAATTTGGGACTCATATTCTTTGCAATTTTCGTTAGCTGTTCTACAATAAATCTGTAAATGGTCGATAATTTACTTTTTATGTAAGTACAAATACATAGAGATAACGAGAATATTAGTGATCGATGTACTAACACTAATATATTTTTTTATGTTAAGCTGTATACATAGAGATAACGAGAATATTAGTGATCGATGTACTAACACTAATATATTTTTTTATGTTAAGCTGTATACACATTTTAGGTTTATTTACTGTACTAGTTCATATTTAGTCTATTATTGGAAAATAATATTAGTCAACAAATATGAACAACATACTCTTCAGACAGCTAATAATTTTAATTAAAACTTCTGTCAACTTAGCTTAAATGGTGGTCCTGTTGGGATTGTGGCTGACACACGAGTTTCGGATAAATCACTGTCAGAACGTGTTAACTATCTGGTCTGCCACTCGGGCTCCATAACAAATAATGTGTCGACACTCCAATAACGCCAAGCTTGATAGGGTGGGATGGTTAAATTTAGACGAAGACACCATAGCAATCTCCTTGCCCACTTATTGATATACTAACCTATTCTTAGTCACACATATTTATGGTTTCCTGAAACTGCCTTCAAGCGTCACAGCAACTTTTGTTTCCTGGTTGATTTGAAAATATATTTTTCTAGAGTTTGGCGATTATAAAATACATTAATGGAATCATTCGATTATGGAGATAGTTCGAGATAGCTCGATTACAGACTAGTAACTACTTAATGTACTTGTGTCATAGAAGAGGATTTAAGAAAAATAAATGCAGCTAACGTGGAGTAACCGTAAACGTTGTAATTTCTACCACATACACATACCGAAATTAAAAAGCCAGTGATATTAATGTCTAATAAAGTCGATCAATTTTGAGAATGAATGAAGCTTTCAAACATGCAGTGTCTATGTAGGTTACCTACATTTTACGTTACGTACGTAATACGTTTGTATTATTATACATATGTTTAAAACTTATTTTTTAGCAGACTGATTTAAATTAATTTCCTGGTGTATGCGTGTCCATATAATACAAGTCATTTCAATAGCACCATATTTTATGTTAATTAGATAATTATGATGTTACAAATCAACAGTTCAATAGCAACTGACAATGTTAATCGACACCAAGTATAATCTATAATATTAAAAATTCTAAACAGGCCGTGTCTATATACTGAATTTATTTACAAAAAAACAACTGGAATAGACTACATAAACGTCGAAAACTACGATGCATTTTTTTTTAGATTTCTTTCTGTTTGTTCCGGATTCATGTAAAAACTACTGGGCCGATTTCGATGTGGTTTTCGCTGATCGACAGCAAATTCTTATACTTAATCTGTCTTAATCTATAATAATTTGCGTTACTTTTTACCCCAGTAATCCCGCGGGAATTTTTCTGGGTATAATTTAAAATGGCCAAACTTTAAAAAAAAACCTAAATTTACTAAAAAGTGTGATATTTTTTTTATCCCTGGAATCTAAAGATTTGTCCCGTGATAGAGGACCTACATATACCAGAATAAGATAAATATGAAAGGAAAAGATTACTGTCTCGACCCCAAAACAATTGGGAATAGGTAAACAAAGACAGAGAATGCCAACGATTATTTATTTTGTTAATAATTTGGTAATCGATTATATATTACTAATATAATAACAGCCCATGAACGGTCCACTGCTGAGCTCGGGCCTCCCACTAAAGGGGAACGGACAGTGTACCCACCACGCTTGTCCAAGACGGCTTGACAGGTTTGACACATCGGTTATCTCGATGTGCAGGTTGCAATCACGAGGTTTTCCTTCACCGTTGTTAGCACGTGGTAATTGTAACAATATGCACATTAGGTCAGAAAAATGCCTAAGTGGTGCATGCGTTCCGGCCAGGATCGAACCCGCGCCCTTTAAGCTTGGCACACGTGTGCTAACCATTACGCTACCACGACTTTTAAGTTCTTGCATAGCTTTTATCGCGGGCCTTGAGCGCGGCGACCGAATCAAGAAATTTCGTAACGAAAATAAACCTAACACCTCCCACTCCGTCTACCATGATCGTTCGCTTAACGTATATGTGTGCGTCCACACTGAATGCGCGGTGACGGGGGCCTGAGGCGGGCGCGGCGAGCAGAGGCGTGCGGTGGCCACAGTGAGCCGCGAGCTCTCGTAGCGGTTCGAGGTATGTCAAGGTATTGCAAATTATGGACGACGAGCTGCTCCAAAATCGGACGAATACTTAAGCAGCTGTTTGTGAGAAAGTATATATAAGTATACATTTAGGTATATATTATTATTATTTTCTTATCGGTCACCACGCTCAAAAAGTGTAACTTGAATTAATAACAAAGAAAAAAAATACTGCATAAATAAACAATAAATAAATACTTATAATTGCATAAGTTGATAAAAAAAATGCTATGTAATAGCTTTACCGCGACAGTCCCCGAGTGCCACAAGGATTTTTTAAAATAATGTAATAGATTATAAATAATAATAATTATTAATAAATCGATAATGCAAACAATTCATAACCGTCCATGTCTACTTTTTGTCTACTGACAATTTCATTTCAACAAACACAATAATAAATTGACGCACGTGGACGCCGTTTTCGCACATTGTAACATTTTTTATTGAATAATGTGCGTCATTTGTCTTCACACTTTAGTATGTATAGGCAGTAAAAAACTCAGAATAACATACTTTTACAAGTTATCATTAAAACACGTGTAGGGCGTTTCGAAGGTGATGTGTGAATGTAACCTTGACGAGTATTATCTAGTACAGGAGCACAGGTAACACGAACAATTTAAAGAGGTGTGCGTTTGGAAATCACATTGGCGTTCAGAGTGCTTAATCGCAGATTTACTTTAACATAAATTACAATTTATTCACAAAGGCGACTGATAATTTTCGGCCTCAACTTTACAAAGACAAAAGTTATACTAAAAAAAAGTAGATTTTTGCTTATTATCTTTTTAAGTAGTGCCATATTTTAAGAACTTTGCTAACCGGAGAAAAATAATGTTGAGTGTTTTAAAAATCGATACTCGATTGCCATATAATTAAATTCAAAAGCATTGTTATCTGACTTTTTAAACCATTATATTAATAAGAATCCAGATATATTACGTGCCAAAATATCGATATACCTGCGTAATATTCTGTTATTTAACACTTTTCTATTCTGATAATTAGTGATTAAATAATCATTAGTTATCGATATCTATTATTTCAAATTTTTAAAATGGCAATACGAAACATCTAGCGTCAATTATGTCAGTGTCAAGTGTCATACGTCAGACAAAGCTGTATGGACTCCGTTCCTTTGGCTGACATTGGGACGAATAAAACACAAATGCATAAATTATTTGTTAAAAACAATAAATATCGTACAACTATTGTTCCCATTGTTCACTTATAGGTTTAAACATTTTTTGAAAATGTAATTGCCCACTAAAGCATAACGTTTCAAGTTCCCGTCAAAAACTCAAGTATTATCGTAATGGAGTTGATGTCAATGTCAAACATTTATGGCCTAATTCTATTTTTAGCCAAGTTCTTGTAGAAAATGACAATCACATATAGGTTTCTAATGAAATAAGCTATTTAAACACATTGTATTTATGAGTGTAGGTGATCAGGCCCGCGGCTCAGGAGCCGCAAGGCTGATCACCTACACACATAAATAGCATCATATGAGGGAAAGAGCATTGGCGGGACAAACCAGCCTATGTTCTTTCCCTCGTATGCTGGCAGGCAGCAGCAGACGTGGTACAGACATGCTGAAATTACCTTAATTACAGCTCTTAGGGCCGGTTCGATCGTTGTAAGAGCATGCTCTCACAGAATATCGGCGTGAAACCGTTAGCCTTGAGCTAATCATGTTTCCCAATTCCCATTACCTTTACTATCCCTATCTCAACTTTTCTATTCCATTCCTCCTGTCTGATGCCTCTATCCCATACTAATGCTATTTCATCCTAAAGGCTGGCAACGCGTTGGCTTCGCTCCTGGTTTTGCAAACGTGATAGGTGACAGTAACCACTTTCCATTAGATGGGCCGTCTGCCTGTTTGCAAGCTGCGCATTTTTTAACCTTTTAGGGTTAAGCGCGCCTTTACATTAACCTTGTTGTACCTTGTATATACTAGCAGCAGTGGGATGTTTATGGGCTTATGCGACTAAAACGAAGATATGAGAATAAAGTGAATAAGTCCTATACGAAATTTTCTCGAGAGGCACTATGTAAATTCTGGAGAAACACGGCCTTATATATATATAATAATCTCGTTAAGAAACGATTAGGCATCTCTTAAGTAAGAGAATCAGAAACAGTCCTTTATCAATGAATATCTCTTTTTTCACTTATAAACGTGTATTGCCTGTTGTGTATATATGAGGAGCACATATAAACGAAATTTGAATGATTAACGTAGGTTGTAGCCAAAATATTCGACTAAAGAGGAGTTTATGGGTAAGATTTAAATTAATCAGTTGCTGAGCAGTTTCTTTGAATTTAAGAAACGATTATAAGTAAGGCCCACAGTGTCTATCGTGCTTGTTATGCCAATAATTTTGATGAAAGCATGTTATATATGGTGATTAAAATCAGTTGTATAATACTAGACACTTCAAACGTATTTTGACGTAAACGTATCTGATAATTTAAATTACGTCATACTCGTAATTTCAATTATCAGATCATATTTCTTTGTAATTTAATTCTAACACGAATGCATGTATTGTAACTGTTTCATTATTTTTAAACGGGGTGTTTCCGTTTATTCCAGAGGGCGGTAGATTGGAGGCTGAATTGAAATACACAGCGCAGGCGCTAGGAGAAGCTGACTCCTCAACTCACCAGCTTATTATACAAACCGCCAAGGACCCCGACGTTTCGTTGTTGCACCCAGGAGCTTTGCTTGAACACCTAAAGGTAAATCTTAGATGGTAGTACTATTCTAAATCATCATTATAGTCTAGTAGTCTAGTCTTCAGTTGTATACTTACATAAATACATACCATACTCATATATGACGAATGTAAGATGATTTATTTGGTTTGTTATATTTTACAGGTTAGTTCTTTTCTTTACGGCCTTAGGAATAGACTGACATAATTATGTATGTGCAATGTACACAATGACGGATACTTTTTATCATTAGTGGGGCACATGAAATAACAGATTTTAGAGGCCGTTATATGTATAAACAATTATTTATTGAAATGTAAATGAAATGAACAAAACGTGTTACCGATTGTGTGGGATTGTTTTCTAAAGCCGCGTCCTCACATGCAAGCCGTAGGTAACCCTAACCCTTATAGTTACGGCTCGCAGATGAGTACGCAGCTTTATAGTTTATACTTTATACAATGGCTGATTTAACAAGTGCGTGTACCTACTTTTGTATTTTGGCATATCGAATAAATTTAAAGGGTTTTTTCTTATTTACATTTTTATTAAATTATATTTAAGTGTAACATTGTAGCTATCTGTATGTTATCTACATATTTCTATCTTCAGACCCGCCATGCTGAAACGAATAACAATCTTATAAAAATATGCATCAAAATAAATACTGGTTTTAGAAGATATAAATGCGTCTTTATATTATACCAAAGTGACTGCTATATCATACTGAGTAATATTTTTTCACACAACAGGAGGTGTACAATAAATTGCACTGATGTCGTACGCATTAATTTTTATGTTACATGATAAAGTAATTTTAAATTCCATTAAAGAAATTTATCACTACTCCGCATAAGGTTGCATTAAGGAATTATTCAGTACTACATACTCCATATTGTATTCCAAGGGCTGGTGACGAATTTAGAGAATGTATTTTAGGCAATTTGAAATTATAAAAAACAGTATTAATCGATGTTATAAATGTATTAGGAATGTGGAAATACAATAATATAATAATAGATTGAAATGATTTCAAATTCCCCCCGCATATCCTCTTCACGGCTCTCACGATAAATATGGTTTTTTTTATAATTTCAAATTGCCTTAAATGTCTTTTCTAAATTCGTCACCAGATCTTGTAATATCATTGTTTATAAATCGTTTACAAGTGCATTCTGACTACAAATGATGGCTCATTATAAACCAAAAATAAAAGAGGAATCTTTAAATTGCCCCATATAAAGGCTTTATTTATGTCATTGTGCAGGTGGTCCACGCAGCTACGAGAGTCACGGTGCATATGTACGATATTGAATGGAGGCTAAAAGACCTCTGCTACAGTCCAAGCATACCAGACTTCGAGGCTTATCACATAGAAAAGATCTTCGACAACATCATACCCTGCGCAATAATAACACCACTCGACTGCTTCTGGGAGGGCTCAAAGTTGCTTGGACCAGATTATCCTATTTTCGTGCCGTAAGTTCACACAGCTGTTTTCACCATTTAAAAAGTTACGTTGAGACAGTCAGAAAGCATTCGCTTTACGTCGTAAAATCGGAGCCAATGAACTCGACATAGTTGCTTTCTTCAAGTTTAACTATGTGTGAACATTATTGATGTTCCTGCTTTAGTCAAAGCTGATGTCATCACTTGAGTATATATTTTCAGAGGGTTGAACAAGAAACTACAATGGACTCATTTAAATCCTCAAGAAGTATTAGAAGATGTGAGGAAACTGAGGTTTCAGTTCCCTTACGGGATGGTGGAAGCTTACATGAAGAGAGCGGGCATCACGTCCGCTTACATGAAGAAGCCTTGTCTCGACCCGAGAGATGTTCACTGCCCAGAAACTGCGCCCAACAAGAAGTCTCGAAATGTATGCAAACAAATTAATGATATAACACTATATGGCATGACACTCACTTGTATCTATTATATTACTGATAATAATATGTCAAATTCATATTATTATATTTTTATGCAATACAAGTTCCACTGCAGAATATTTTTTGAAAATCATACTTATGAATAATTTAAAATTAAAATTTATTTCCTTATGTATTTACACCGCTTCGCAAAGTGTTATCGCTGTTTAAGGGAAAAGAAGCGACAAGAAACTCTCCAACAACACATCTAGCTAAAAAATATATTTTGTGAATTAGCACTATTTTTATATGTCCAGTGTCGACCTAGGCCATCGACGGAATATGTCTATGTGTGTTTACACCCTCTTTCCAGCAAAGACATGTAATTTCTTTCTTGAGTATAAAAAGTAAAGGCAGAAAATAGTTTGAAATTGAGTTGTGCGTGAATCATTTGTTCGTCACGCTTACGTGAAGCTCACATTAGCGACCATTACGACAACTCCCGGGCCTTTTATGAAGACTTTATTTTACGACAGTTTTACAGGCATATAAATAAAGCGCATAGGATCATGACAAATAAAATAACTTTATCGAGGCAACGCATAAAATTTAAATACATTCCATAATAATAAAATATTTTTGGAAACGGTAATAAGGCAGGATGAAAGCGATCGCCGCCGGGCAGATGGTGCGACTACCTTTTTTTTTTTTTTTGCCAGGGGAAATCCGCTTGAGGACTAGGACCGCGACAGGCGCAGAAGCCTGGGGGATGCTCGCGACCTTGGTGAGACAGTGTGGGATTCGCCAGATCGGGGGTGGCACTAGCGTGCCCGGTCAGAACCGGTGCCACGCTATTGCCACTCCCCAGTTAGGGATACCCACTAAAACCCCTGGGTGTTCCGTCCTGCGCCTTATGCCAGGGCTACGGGAATAGGCTACCCGGCTCCGCATTCCCTGGCAGGCGTGGGCCCCGCTCACTGGGCCTCTTCCAATGCCGGGGGAGCTACTCCCCCGGCGACGTCTCGGTCTTTTCCGGGCGTGGGGCGGTCTGTAACGCGCCCCACGGGAAGAGAGATGAGCGCGCGCGGAACACTCGCGCTCTCATCTCGACGGCATGTGCGGGTGAGTGAGAACCTCTATACCCCTAGAGGCCCCACCCGCGCCGCCCGCTTACGGTGGCCGAAGGTCTAAATCAGACCTCCGGCGTCGGCGCGTCCTCCTTTGTCGGGAGCGGAGCAAAGACGTGCGCTCACGCTCCCGTTCCGCCTCCTCCTTCGCAAACATGACGTGCTCGCAGAAGGAGGAGACGGCGTCCCATCCGGTGCGGCTCCCGACCATGGTGCGAACCACGGCCGGGAGCGAAAGGTCCAGTCCGGTGAAGGCGACGAGATGGTGCGACTACCTGCCGCAAGCTACCGCTGCGTCGCCTCACGCATCTGAGAAAGTAAAAATTTAGCGTTATCTATCATATAACATTTCCCGGAAGTCCGTGTTTCGCAACTAAATATCATCTCGTTCTCTAAGAATTAATGTTTACTTACAGGCTAATAAGACTGTTAAAACACAATTAGCTTGACATGGCATGACATATATCCCACAGGCAGAGAAGATGAATTTCTAATTTCCACGATCTTGACATATATCTTTTGCTTCCTCTACTGTCATTAATCTCTTCAAACGTACTTATTTGTTTACGTTTGTTTGATGTGTTTTTCATTTGGCATTTCTTTAAAATCTGTGATTTGATAACGATTATTGTATCGCGGTGTATTGGCACCACCTCCATGATTCGCGGTGCTGTCATACACATGTTTTGTCAGTCTCCATTCATCCATCCTCCCTACATGCCCAAGATACAGGTTAATATTAGGTATTTGTTGTCTTGCATAATTAATGCTGATTTAGAAAAGCACTCAATTGACCGGTGCTCGTTTTCTGAATGTGGCTGAGGGACCGTGGGCTCGCATCGCCACCCACGTTCGGCGAAGGGCCGCAGCCGGATCGGGCGCGCATTGTTCCCTGCGCCCGCGCAGCCGGACCGCGCCGCATTATGCGGGCGCATTGTGCACGCCTCAATGGGCTTCGTTTGCCGCCGCTATCGCCCCCCACAATGACACTATTATATCAATAATACTCAACACCCAACGCACAAGGCCAGTTCTGCAGAAACCTCATAAATTATGTTCCTAGCGTACATTGTTGTTTGATTTGTTAAAATGTATGACTTAATGAGGAGCTAAGGCAGTTTAAAGTAAACAAAACATCACTATTGGCTTCAAATTTCACCGGTTAACAGTTTATTATTATTGTTACTAGTAAACAGGTTTGACTATTCAATACATAGTACAATATAACATACCTGAGGAATGTTTTTGTTGCATAAAAACATTTAATCAGTTCAGTCCATTCAGAATGTGTCAAATGAATACCAGTACTAATACTAATCAAGTTTTGATCAATAAAGTGTCATTCCGCACATTTTGTCCCCCCCCCCCTTCATCGATATAATTGATTTTTAGAATATCCCTTCTTAGCTAATTTCTATAATTGGCAATTAATGTTGCGCGATGTCGCTCGGAATAGCTCGGAATATTTAGTTTGCTTTTAGGCAAAGGGGTAGGCGGTCTATCTGAGTGTAAGTGGTTATCGTTGTTCGTGAACGTCTGCAACACTAAAGGAAATCGATGCGTTGCCTACCTCGTTCACATTTTAAATGTCTGCAGTTTCTGTAGACTACTTTATTCTAACGCTCTGGGAAAACTGGGAAAAGAGTTTATTCTGCTTGCGTACGTTATGTCAAGCGTCATATACGATGTATTTCCTTTTATGACAAGATTTTTTTATCAGATTCCAGATGTCCCAGCAGAACTGTCGCACGGTTGTTACGGGTTCGCAGCAGCGTATATGCACTGGCCCGAACAACTCATAGTAGGTGGGGCCACCAGAAATTCAACGTCGGCGCTGCGCAGTGCGAAAGCCCTTCAAACTGTTGTTCAATTGATGGGAGAACGAGAGATGTACGAATATTGGGCAGATCACTACAAAGTTCATCATGTTGGATGGACGCAAGAGAAGGCTGCTGCAGTCCTAGACTCGTGGCAGCGGAAGTTTGCTACTGTAAGTAAATTTAATGCATCTGTTTTACGCTTATTAGGCTCTTAAAGCTCTGATGAACTTAATTATTTTTCTCTTAATTTTTTGGGACTTGCACACAATTGTATGTCTGAACTGAATTTGAAATAGCTCATTCACCCGTAACTCATTCTTATGTGATCCTCGAATCCTGGCTAGGGACAGTACTACTAAGGGTTTTTTTTTATTATCAACATGAACCCTAAATGTCTGCATAACGTGTGAAAGCCATTAGGTTTGGTCAAGTGTGGTAGGGATACCATTAATTCCCTGAAATGGTGAATCTTGTATCCACAGTATAAAATCCATAATCTAAAATTCTATACATACCGTGTCTGTAGATTGAAGCTATTTAACCGACTGAGAAAACGATGCATTTTTTTTAGATTTCTTGTCTGTTTGAGCGGGATTTACGCTTGCGCTGTTTTTTATCCAGAGAATTCCACGGGAATTTCAATTCAAGCATGGACAAAGCCGCGGGCATGACCTAGTACCTAAATAAAATAAAGCACCGTTAAGAATAATCTATACCAAATACCTGTTTTTCTTTAATCTGTGTATAATTTATTCGACAGGAAGTTCGGAAAATGACAACATCGGACAAAGTGTCGTCATATTATAGCTTCTATCCGTTCTCAACTTCGACGCTTAACGATATTCTTGGAAAGTTCTCAGAATTATCCCTCAAGAATATTATTTTAGGTTACATGTTTATGGTAAGTTTACTATTTTATGATATGAATATTTTTGTATAGAATATTTTGAAACAATGTGACTAATATTACAATGTATTTCTTTACTTTACTTTTTTTCAAGTATTATACAAAAGTTTTTTTTTAAATACACGAAATACTTCATTCGACATATTTTTTTTTATATGTGTAAATAATAATTGTATATAAAAAACTTTCTGGACACAAAATATAATAAAAAAGAAGGAATTTTATTTATTGTTAATATTATTGATTGAATTTTCTTTTATTTATATTATTGTTATTTTTTTCAGTTAATTTATGTTGCTGTTATACTAATGCAATGGCGCGACCCCGTCCGCTCGCAAGCAGGTGTGGGCATTGCGGGAGTGCTCTTGCTTTCGATAACGGTCGCGGCAGGCTTAGGGTTCTGTGCTTTGTTAGGTGATTATTATTTTTTGTTTATTTTTTTGTCTTATTATTTATGGACAGTGTTGTGTTTATTTAAAACTACTTTCGAATATTATTTAGGCAGGTTTTTATTTGAATTTATGATTTTGTTTCATTTAATTATATCGGTCCTTTGGAAAACGAAGATGATCTCGTAGAATACTTTTAATATCCAGAAATTATAAGAATTTTCGTGATGTATTTATAACAATATACATACAGATATAGTCATATAATTATATTTATGTACAAAAACATATGATACTTAAACACATTAAATAAGTTTTTCTTTGTTAATTCGCGTTGTTATCCTTCCAGGTATACCTTTCAACGCGTCTAGTACCCAGATAGTACCATTTCTAGCCCTAGGTTTAGGGGTTCAAGATATGTTCCTCCTAACTCACACATATGTGGAACAGTCTGGAGATGTACCGAGGGAGGAGAGGACTGGGCTGGTGTTGAAAAAGAGTGGGCTTAGCGTATTGTTGGCGTCGCTTTGTAATGTTCTGGCGTTTTTGGCCGCTGCGTTACTGCCTATACCTGCGTTACGAGTTTTTTGCCTACAGGTAAAACAATATTTTTGTTTCCGAATGTAGTACAAAATACAAAGAACCTCTTTATTCTAGTAGTAATAAATACTCTTTAACAATAAAACCATTTATTGCACAAATATATATAACTTCCTTTCAAGTTTTGAATTTAGTGAAAGTCGGTGCGCATGAAATGCTATGACGTGAATGAACAACCATAAATGCCACTTTTATATGTAGACTAGCTGCTGTCCGCGACTTCGTCCGCGTGGAATAGTTTAAAAAAAACTGATTTTGAAACATTCTTCATTGGTGCTCCGTTCCTGTTGGTCTTAGCGTGATGATGTATAGCCTATAGCCTTCCTTGATAATAGGCTATCTAACACTGAAAGATTTTTCAAATCAGACCAGTAGTTCCTGAGATTAGCGCGTTCAAGCAAACAAACAAACATACTCTTAAGCTTTATATTTTAGTATAAGATATAAAAGTGACTGACTGTAAAATAATTTTTGTATTGGTTATTAACAATTAAAATTTACATTTATAAGTTTATTTTCCGTTATTTCCGTCTGGGTGTCTGGGATTAGTCCCTGTGTAGTCCCATATATATTATATAACCCATACGTATATTACACATAACAAAAGCATAACTTGATTAATTTGGGGATATACAATGTGTGTGTTTTTCAGCCGATTTTTATTATTGTTTTGTTTAGGTGTACCCAAAATAATTATCTAACTTACATAAACGTATTGGTAAGAATTGTGATCATCAAAACAAACTAACTCTCTAACATAACAAATAAGCAGAAAAATTTGATATAAAATTAATTAATGAAATTTAAATGTTTAACAATATATGAGAATTATTTTTTAAATCTTATTAAAAACACTATTAAGAGTATAATACGTGTACATATGTAAGTATAGAATTCTACAAATACAACAAAAAAAATTTTTAGGCGGCAATTCTCCTACTCTTCAACTTGGGGTCAATGTTGCTGGTGTTCCCAGCTATGATCTCATTGGACCTGCGACGTAGATCTGCTGCGAGATCGGACTTGCTCTGCTGTATTATGCCCGAAAACCCACTACCCAGGAGACCTAAAAGGATAGCCGAGCGATCGAGGGGTCAAACTGGAAAGACGGATAAGGTTCGTAACATTAATTTAAAAAAAAAATTATGTATTTCTGTTTTATCACATAAAATGTTTGAAAAAAAAATTAAAATAACGAATTAAATAAAGAATATAATAATATTAAAATTATGCTATTTTAAATTTCTTTATTTTTGCAGAGTAACTGGAAAGACACAACAAAGCAACCATTGGATCCTGAAGAAACGGGTGATGGTGCAAAGAAAACTTGTTGTTTAAGTTTATCGCTCACCAAGTGGGCGAAAAACCAATATGCACCCTTTATTATGCGTCCTTCTGTAAAGGTAACTAATTTTAATATTGTTTCAGTTCTTTGTTCATCATTCAAGAGAAAATGTTTAATGTTGAATTTAATCTAAAGCATGGGAAAAAATCTTTGATTGAATCGTTCACTGTTATTGCTATTGGATCTAAAAGTGCTGGGCATATAGATGACTAACAGAAGAACTAAGTCCTTTTTCTGTTGTGTGGCATGTATGCAACATTCGATATTGAGAACATATGTAATATAGTAAAATACATTGAATTTAATTTTCACCAATTATTTCACACTGTTTATACGCAACAGAAGTGTACTTCACACTTCTGTTAGTCTTTGGGCTAGAGAGGTGAAAATTAATTCATATTGTAACTTTTTCATTAAATAAATATTATAATTTCTGCATTTTTTGTCGTTAACGTAGAGTCTTTTCGCAGGTAACATCAATGTTAGCCTTGATCGCTGTGATATTAGCAAGTGTGTGGGGAGCGACTAAAGTTAAGGACGGATTAGACCTCACCGACATAGTACCTGAAAACACCGATGAACACGAATTCCTATACCGCCAAGAAAAATATTTTGGCTTTTACAATATGTACGCCGTCACACAAGGCGACTTCGAATATCCCACCAATCAAGAACTTCTATACGAATACCACGACCAGTTTGTTAGAATACCGAATATTGTAAAGAACGACAATGGAGGTCTAACTAAATTCTGGTTAAGTCTTTTCCGTGATTGGTTATTGGATTTACAAGCTGCATACGACAGAGAGGTAGAAAGTGGTTGCATAACTCAGGAGTACTGGTGCAAGAATGCTAGCGATGAAGGAATACTAGCTTACAAACTCATGGTACAGACGGGTCATGTCGACAACCCCATAGATAAGTCCCTGATTACCACCGACATTAACAATGGTCCGAGATTAGTCGATAAGGAAGGAATAATAAATCCCAAAGCGTTTTATAATTACCTATCAGCTTGGGCAACAAATGACGCGTTGGCTTATGGAGCTTCTCAGGCGAACTTGAAGCCTCAACCCAAAAGATGGACGCATTCATCGAGTGACGTAGATCTGATGATACCGAAATCGTCACCTCTTATTTATACTCAGCTTCCGTTCTACCTGTCAGGTTTAAGTGACACAGAGAGTATAAAGAATCTGATTCTGTCAGTCCGTGAGCTGTGCCTGAAATTTGAAGCAAAGGGCCTGTCCAACTTTCCTTCGGGGATACCTTTTCTGTTTTGGGAACAGTATTTGTATTTGAGATCATCGTTACTTTTAGCTCTAGCCTGCGCTTTGGGGGCAGTTTTCATTGTAAGTACTTTTTTGTTGATTTTTCATTCTTTCGAGGTTTTCAAGAGACTCGATTCTGCACATATGAATTTGACTTACATCAGTTTGCATATTTATTTGTTCTTTCTGCACGGTCTTTGGAAATTGTTTGATTAATTATATTATAATTTGGTACATATGTATAATATAAGTCTCATTTAGTATATAACTTTCTCAAACTAGTATCTTAACATCATTTTTAGAAAAACGTACAAGTATATTATATGTAAATTTAAATATAATACAATATTTTTTAAGCTTAAAACCCAATTATTTTAAACGATTTGAGAAAATATGGCTGCAATATGATAGTTAAACCTGTATAGTTTAACAAGTAAAACCACATGAAAAGTCATTGTTATATGCTGTTTCACATATTTGTATTTTGTCAATATATTTTTCTATTTTCCAGGCCGTGATGATTTTATTACTGAACGTATGGGCTGCGATATTAGTAACCTTGGCGTTGGCAACTTTGGTCTTACAATTATTGGGAACAATGGCCTTGCTTGGTGTGAAGTTATCTGCAGTGCCAGCCGTTTTACTTGTATTGGCGATTGGGCGAGGTGTTCATTTCACCGTACATTTATGTTTGGTAAGATTTAATTATTTACTCTAAAAATACTTTCCCATCAGAACTTCATGGAATCCCAATTATTCCAAGTAAAAGCACAAGATAAAAATTGAAAAAATAAAGCAAGGTCTATGGGTATCTTGCTTTATTTAGATAGAAATGGAGGAAGGCCAAATAATTTAAAAAAAACTTAATTGAAACAATTTTTAAAGTTTTGTTGCACTTGTTTTTCAGAAAGGTAGAAAGAGACCGCACTCCGTTGCCAAGACCTTTAATACCCTTTCTATCTATTTTATGAATATACATGTAGGTGTAAACGGTTTTCTCACATGTTGTTATTTATTGATGTTCTTATAAAACGGCAAAAAATTCATACATAATTTAAGTACAATTTTCATTTCTCAAAATACAATCAAATGTACAATTGTAAATTTACTCCGCTTTTGTTTTATTTTTTTATAATCGAGTTCTTTTTAAAATTACTTTAGATAAATAAATGTCTATTCATGCAGGGACACAGAAAGAAGAATAATTTCGTTGGTCGGGTGGCCTGTCGTAAGAGGCGAGAAAGCAACCCATAGCCATCTGGTAAGGTATTTGCCCGTCTGGATGACCACCACCCTGGGTCTAGAGCAGGGGTGACCAATTAGTTCCGCTCGGGGTCCGTTTTAAGAAATGAAAGGACCCTCGCGTTCCGCACAAAATTGTATAGAAAAAAAATATACAAATGTATTTACAGAAATAACAAGGGTATTTTTTTTACATATCAATGAGATAAATGACATTTTTTCGCGGTTCACATAAAATGGGTCGACGGTCCGGATGCAGACCGCGGTCCGCCATTATTTAGCGACCCCTGATCTAGAGTATACCTCTATATCAGCCTTGTGTTCCGTGTCCGTTTTGCGCCAACAGTATTATAACATTGACAGCACTTTTGGTGTTGCATATGTCCATAAGTGTCGGTAATCTCTTTCCATCAAGTGGGTCGTCAGCCAAATAGCTATGCTCCAGCCGTATAAATACAAAGAACTTCATAGAAAATAATTCTCAAAAAAAACTTGCGTCTCGGGACGTCCGATAGAAGTGATAACTTAAACTAATTTAAGTTCAATAATTTAACATTGAAATTGTTTAACTTGCGAAAAGCTTCGGTTATTACTTTGCGAAATACGGCTAGTGCTGTGGGTTAGAGTGAGAGAAGAGGAGCCTGCCTACCGCTGCCGTATGTGTGAGAGAAAGGGAAGCCAGACAGACTGGCGCCGTAACGCGTTACGTAACGAAGCGTAAAAAGTTATCACTTCAATAATTTTATATACAGGGTTTCGTAACATCAATCGGATGCAAGCGTCGACGGGCCTCCCTCGCATTAGAGGCAGTGCTGGCGCCAGTCCTCCACGGCGCAATAGCCGCTGCCCTAGCTGCCTCGATGCTTGCCACCAGCGAGTTTGGTTTCGTCGCAAGACTCTTCTTGAGGTTGTTGCTGGCCTTAGTGCTATTGGGACTGATTGATGGACTCCTGTTTTTCCCAATCGTTTTAGCACTATTAGGACCGGCTGCTGAGGTAAATTATTTAATTAAATGATATCATTTTTATAATATTTTTCTAATAGGTAGCTTTTATTTACATGCGATAATCTGTCTGTGTGTAGTATGAGGTTGCCTAGAAATGGTTGCTAGCAGTGATAAGGTTGCTCATTGTAAACTCTTCAATAAATAATGATAAATTCTGTTACACTTTGTAATTATATAATTATGTATAGTGTGATTAAATTCTTATGAAGTTTAGAACAACTAATATGTAGGCATAACTACTACAAGTTAGCTGGTTGGATAAAGATAATTGTTAGTAAAGTACCTTATTGGATAAACTCTGATGTATTTCAAAATAAAAATTTATAAACAGGGTATATCTACCGAACTGAAAGTCTATCCCAAGTAAATTCTCTTTCACATTTTATATATTAGCATAGATGGAATAATTTTATATAAAGGTATACATATATTTATTTAAATTGTTTGGGAAACCTACAATACTTAATATTCATAAATATAAAACACAAAATGAATACATATATAAATCAAGTTTCCACTATAAAATAATTTATATCATAAAAATAAAAATTGACTCAAACAGTTAATTTAAAAAAAAAAGAAATACTTATACGAAAATTACATAAAATGTCTATTTAATTTACATTAGGTATATACAATGATTCATTGATATTTAACAATGTTGCTTTAAAACCTGTTTATCCTCCTTATCCCAGGTCAGACCATTAGAACATCCAGAAAGACTATCAACACCTTCACCAAAATGTTCACCAGTACATCCCAGGAAGTCGAGTTCCAGTTCACGAGAGAACGACAAACCCAGCCGGACGAAATCGGCCACTCGCCCAAGTGCCCCGTCTCTAACAACCATCACGGAGGAACCAAGCTGGCACAGTTCCGCGCCGTCAGTGCAGTCTTCGATGCAGTCGATTGTGGTACAGCCGGAGGTGGTGGTCGAGACGACCACTTACAACGGAAGCGATTCCGCTTCTGGGAGGTCTACGCCTACTTCGAAGACTGTTCACGGGAGTGGCGCTATTACTACTAAGGTGAGTTACGTCAATATTGATCTAAATACGTTCATAGTTGGAACTAGTTATGCAAAATGGAACTAACCCACATACTGAAAGTTTTGTGAAAAAGCAGTTTTTGTTAAAATTATGCATACAAAAAATGTATCTATGTTTAAAAAAAATTTATTTAGAATATTGTAGTACATTAGAATATATAATATTCTAAATATTGTTTTTGCAAATTTTTAATAAAAACGGCTTTTTCTCAACCTGTCAGTATGTGGGTTGGTTCCATTTTGCATAACTAGGTCCAGTTCAAAAAGGTGTAAAACTTAAATATAAGTACTGTATATATAACTGCCTTGGATAACATAATATTACATCATGCAAGATGAGATTTTTTTTTCATAATTTTTAGTGTATTAGGCTATTTATACAATTAATTAATTTTACAATCAATTAAATAATTTTATAGTTTATCAATCAACTAGCTGACCCGTGCCCACTTCGCAACAGGAAAAAAATAATAATTATAAATCACAATAAAATATACCCTTTGTCACTCGGGATTAATGTAGCTTTCCACTGGTGGAAGAATTTTGAAAATCGGATTAATAGATCCAGTGATTACCCTCTACAACGTCACAAACTGTACCTCTATAATATTAGTATAGATTAATTTTACAATCAATTAATTAATTTTGCAGTGCACCAATCAAATTAATTTTACAATTCACTAATTAATTAATTTTACAATCAATTAATTAATTTTACAATTAATTTTACAAATAATTATGTGTACAATTTTTATAGATTACATAAAAAATTATGTAAATCTTGAATGGCTAAGATGCTTAACGCTCTACAGTATTTTGGTGTATGTATGTATTGTATTATTGATTTATTATTGTTCTATTTTCACAGGTAACTGCAACAGCGAACATAAAAGTGGAAGTGGTCACACCGAGTGACAGAAAATCCCGCCGAACATATCACTATTATGATCGACGCAGGGATAGGGACGATGATCGCGAAAGAGATCGAGACAGGGATCGCGATCGAGACCGAGATCGGGATCGGGATAGGGATAGGGATAGAGATAGGGACCGTTCCAGGGAACGCGATCGCAGGGATCGGTATAGAGATGAAAGGGACCACCGTGCGTCGCCAAGGGAAAATGGCCGTGATTCCGGCCACGAAAGCGACTCTTCCCGCCATTGAAGAATGTTGTGTAAATAGACTGTTAATAGAAACAACTACGCACAATAAATATAGTGTTTATGTTCTGTCTACTAGGTTGTTTATGTGTGTTCACCACCTTATTACTACCAGTAGTTAGTACTTATTAACTACGTTTTGACAGCTCAAAAAATAACGAAGTAAATTTATATTGGCGTCTAAAAGAAATTGTTTAACGTAATTATCATTATACCTTTTGATAGTAAGTGTTTAAAAAGAAACTTCTGTGTTCTAGTTAATGGATAAAGCAAAAAAATACTATTGTTTTACCTCTTATTTGTATAATGGAATGTTCGTGCGACCATTATTCTTGTGAAGAAAAATGACCATGCACTAATAACCTAGTGGATAGAATGTAACTGGGTAAACTGCGTGACAGCTTTGATATTATATATACAGATCTTTTAAAAGATCTGAATGACATCTTTACCTAAAGTTATGAATTTCATAATGTCTATATGCTGCTCGTACGTAAACATGTTTTAAGGTTCGCAATACCCTTTTATAATCATGTACCTTAAGACAGTATTACGAATTAATTAAGTTAACTCTTTATAAAGTTATTCGATACAGTGGAGGCTATACAATTCGGTACACGATGGAAGTGCCACAGTATCTTAATCTGGAGATATTTATACGACTATTGTTATTATATACAGGTTGATACTGAAATCATTCCATAGAGCGCAAATAGAACCATATTGTGATCAACACAAAGCTCTTTGATAAATGTAAATCCAAAAACCAAATATCATAGAAGACCATAAATATACATTTGTCTCGTGTGTTCCTATTCTTAAAGACATTTCCGTTTTGTTTCCAAGTGCTCTATTACTTTTACACTTCTTTAAAGACTGTGGTCAAATATTATTAATTTATAATATTATTTATTTTATGTATGTAATTATTGTTTCTGTCACCATGGAAATCTGTGGGAAATCTCGGATTTCATTTGTACAAATTATTTAGGTAAGTTAATATATTAGATAAGTCAATTATTTATGAGATTACATAGTTAACTTTACATCTAACTGTATTCTTGTGATCCTTAGATAAAAGGTAGTAATATTGAAGACTGCATTTAACGATCAAAATGAAAGTATTGTTTAAGGAATAGGGAGTTCTGACGCGTCGGCGGTAATCTTATTTAAGCGCGTGTTCAATAACAATGCTTACACAAAAACAGATTTAAGAGACGACAATAATAAAATCATTAATATAAAATTATCTTTGCCCTGTGTTATCTATGCTTTTTAATTCTGAATGTTAATCATTACAAACGTCGATTTCTGCAAAAGTATTGTTCTAGAATACTTTAATGGATCCATCAGAACTAATCGCGTGCGCAGCTAAAACTGGCTCAGCTTTCTCATGGGAGTGTCTATCGTACTTGAAAACATTATATTATATGAGTTTTAAAACGATAGAAGTGGTCAAACTAGTATGACTTGCAGGCACGAAGCTAGCAGTAAAATATACTGAAAATTAAGATTTGTGAGCTCAGTATCAATTTAACACAAATTTGTTCAGTGTATTGCCACGTCACAGCCATTGTTTAAACTATTATAGTTCAGTATTCCAAAATTGCGTGACATTAAACCTAGAATGGGTAATTAACATGTTGCTCTTCCTATTATAGTAGATGACGGCTCAAGCACTCTAAGATTATTTAACCGGATTTCGTCTCAAGAGATACGAGACTGATGCTCATCAGCTAACCGACTTATTATTAGAAATTTACCAATTCTATATGCGTTTTTTTTTCAAATCTAAGTTATATTTTCAATGTTTTACAATTGGACTTATGAGTTTTCCTAGAAAGCAACTTTTGAAGTGGTCAGCTAGAGTCAGTAGCGTACAATACGCGTAAAACTCGAATGTGTACCGTAAGTTGGGTTTGTAACACCTGAGATAGTGTAGTGCGAAAGAGACGCTACGAGTTTGGTGGTTACCAAACGAGAGCGCAATACTCTGTTCTGGCTCTGTCGACAAATGCCAGTAGCGCTAAACGAACAGAATAAAAAATTATGAGAATAACATATCGTTACGCTAAGTATTTTGTCATTCCCATACATTTGATAGTCTATTCGTTTAGCGCTAATGCCATTTGTCCATAGGGCCTGACATGTACGAAAGCATTTTAATTCTGCTATACTATAAAAATTCCATCCAGTCTGTACCGAGCCAGAATGTATTATCCCCGCAAATTGCTATTGCGCCCGGCCGCCATTTTGGTGACGTAACCGTAGCCGAACACTCAGTACTGTTAGCATCACTAGCCGGCGAGAACGCGTACATATCGAGATGCGGATGACGTCACGTGAATGTTAATTTGACAAGTTTCCAGCGCATTAGCAATTTACGGTGATAATAACTGGCAATGTTTTTTTGTTCGCTCCGTCTAAATAAACCTGTTGCCTGCCGACATAATCACTGACCTCAGCATACGAAATTAAATTAGTAACGTTTTGTGCAAAGTACTTAGTAGATTATATTAATTTATACGTACCTATACATAACTTAACGATAATATGTAAATATAGATCTAGATTAGATTTAGCATTAAATGTGTCTGCAACACGGGTGTTGCATTTGTATCATTTTTATACAATTTGACTATTGAAGAGCTGTAACTGAAATTGAACGTTTTTAGCTTTTATAGATTTTTAAAATTAACAACTGGTATGTCCATATTTTATTGGATGGGATATCGTTAAAACGTAATTTCTAAGAAGTGAGCGAAAAGTACTAAGCTATTTGCTTATTTTTCACTTTAAAATTTGTAAAACTTTATTTTAATGAGACTATCAGTTCACATAATTTTAACAACTCTGACAATAATGTTTTTTAACAAAAATGACTGTACTGAGAGAAAATAAACTGTACAATGATGTATTTTAATATTTGTTTTATTTGTGTCTTTCAAAAACATAAAGTATTATTATCTTAATATGTATTGAATATAGAAAGATATATAGATATATATCTTTCTATATTCAATACATATTAAGGACGTAAACTCATCTCACTTAACTTTAAGGATAGTTTGTCTCGCTGCCTCGTGCTCTGAGCCTCGAATGAAATAATTTTGAATCGAGTGTATGATACCGGCCTGGTGCGACGCGGGGCTCTGGTGTAGGTATGCAGCGGATGTTCGGTTGATACAATATTTTGCCACGCTCGCACGCTCTATAAGTGGCAATATGAAACACCGCAAAAGACCCAAACCTAGCAAAAACCAACTGCCAGACCTAAGACACTAAGCTCTTTCTGTGTGCACTGGTACAAAATTCAACTTGATTGACAATTTCTCTTTTTATTTTACCTCCCACCCATTTTAATATTATGTGAAATTATTAGAGCAAAGCATGTGGCTGAAGACTTTCTTGCGCCGCTTTTCTTCAAGCCACAACATATTGCGAATTAATGATAATTTCAATTAGGCTCCCATATACCATAAACAAAAATGAAAACTAATTAATTAAAATGAATATGGCGGTAGGCTAAATAAAACTTTAACAATAGATACTTATTAACACTCGACACTTACGTGTCTTCCGACTTTCGTGATCACGACTACTGAAAAGTGGCTGAAAAGTAGGAATAATAAAAATCGAATAAATTACTGTGCTTAAAACCGTTAAAGCGTAGTTTTATTATGTGTATTAGTTGCCAAAACTTAAAAAAAACTAATTCATATAATATTTTGCCTATGTTTTGAGCTTGCCCTTAGAAGGTCGAGCGTAGGCTTCATGGCTAAACAAACCCACGTTAGTGTCTTGTTTATTTGATTAGCGTAGGCGAGTCTCTTATTTGTCTGACGTATCATAGACTGAATACTACTCAGAATGTGGGAGGGAGTGAGATTATTTATGAGATATAAATATGAGGATGATTCGGTTTGAAGAACTTTATGTCTCGTAAAAGAATTTATATATATTTACATTTAAATTAAGACAACGGCGATATGTTAGTAGTATTCTTTTTCCATGGTTCCAACATAAAAAAAAAACATATAGATGATGTCTGTATTTCATTCTATAAGTTAACTGCTTCATCCTTCTAGGTTCTGTACATAAGCAGAAACTAAATAAACCTCCGAGTAACTATTTATAATTTGGATTATTATTTATTTGTCTTTTATTACGTATATTTTATTACAGCTGGGCATTAGCTGTCCATAGCCATTTGGCTAGAAACGGAACCCTTATTAAATCGTGATTTCCATCCGTCCGTCTGTTCAACTATCTTTGTATCTCCCTGACATATTTCTCTAAAAATATAGGGTCTGTAGGTATATTATAATATTTTTCTTTCCTCTGTCTTGGTCTAACAGAGTATGCGCTGTTTGCTACAATTTTATTAATTCTTCGAAAAGTAACTCTGTAACATATTTCTGTATAAAACTAATAAAAAAAGAACGTAAGATATAAATAGAGAAAGAAATGTAAAAAACAAATTTAGCTAGACGTGTTGCTAGTGAGTTTCATGCCGCTTCTTCTCCTTAATAGCACACACAGTTAAAACAACACGTTGCGAAGCGGTATACATAGAATAGCTAGTTAGTAAGCCTTCTCCAGTGGAACTTATTTTGAATAATTAGATTTGAATTTATAATTAATTTTAATTTTGAATATCAATGAAATTTCATAGAACATGTAATCAATTTGACGCTACACAACCCTTTAGTGACTTGAGGATAAAAAAAATATTGTGCATGGGATACTGTTAGTCTCAGATATTAAAATATTATAACCTTTTGTCTTAAGGCTTGTATCAACGCTAACGTTCTTGAGGATTTTTCGGTCCTAATTTTTAGGGCTATAGCAGAGGTTCCATAGACGCGGTAGTTTTTCAGAACCATTATTATTTTATTGTGAATAAAATAAAGTAGTATTTAAAAAGAACTAGTTATTTGTCTCTTTTTTATAAAGATTTTCTTATCCTGTTTTCATAAAAATTTAAAGAGCAAAATGGTGATATATCAATAATTTGGAGGTATTTTTTGGTGAATTATTTTCATTACTTAAAAAAGCTATAGAAATATTACGACAGAACCACCTTATGACTCATGTCGTGATAATTATGATATTTTTTGTGGTAAATTATTGATCAGTAAATACTAAATACCAACGAAAAGTTGTGCCGCTTATAACTCAATTTCAACCTTTTGCGGCACTAGGAGTCTTACGACTTTGTTCTTTAAATTAGTAGGTGGCAAAATAGGTCCCAAAGTCTTAGCGGTTGTGAACCGCTCTAACAACAATTTGATAATGTAAAGTTTAAAAAATACTTCCAACGAAAATTCATTTGAATAAGATCCATTTATAGTTTGTGAGATATGACGTATTTTCGATTCAAAACTTTAGGCTTTTTTTTTGCTAAATAACAAAAGGCTTTGAACGTTCGTGACCTCTACGGAGCCGTTTAATATGTGGAGTCCGACACATATTTGACCGATTTATTATGAATGTCAAATATAAGCGTAAAAACCGTTATCAATTACAAAACAATAAAATATAAATCAAGAAGAATAAAGCTACTTTTCACTTAAAAACCAATCTCATATTCAGGAAGAAATTGAAATTGCTACGTCTTGTTTAAATTTGAGGGAAAATCTTTGAAAGTTACGTATAATAAAAGCAATTTACGAAGCGAACGATTATCCGCTTAGGCGAAATTATAATAGAAGGGCGAAATTTTGGCGGTAACAACGCCTGCGACATTCGTCAGAAAGCGGGAGCGCGGGAATCAATAAAGGATTTCCTGGCGACGTGCCCACGCATGTGCGTGGCGGTGCTGGAGGCGACTCCAAGCTTACACCTGAAACTCCAACCTGTGTTCAGATTGGCCTCCTGGCAAGCACTTCGCCAGTAGCCAACTCATCATCCGCCATCTATTTGATGACTTCTGACAGGACCGTGCAAAGTTTGAGTCGGATGTTGTAATAATGTGCACGTAGACGTTCGCACCGGCCACTGATCATCAACCCTATGCATGAGCAAATAAATCTGAGTAATAATCAGTGGGCCTCTGCGTTATTGGGCGTATGATTCGCGCGCAGCGTCAGTGCGGCTGGGTGGGGGCGGTGGAAGTGGTGCTGGGCAGGCGCGGTGCGTGCGGCTGCCGTCGTTTCGCGCGGGACTCGCTCTGTCCTCGCCCTGCGGTCCGCCCGCACTGACACCGACCAGTCCCGGTCCCTAACCTGACACTACACAATCACTCGATGACTAATGCACAAACGTACGTCCTCTGGTGACATTGCTGTGACAGTGCTGTGCAAACGGTGGCATTGTTGTATGTAGAAGCGACTCAGTGCTGTGTTAGTAGTCGTGTGCTCTTGTCATGTGGGGAGTGCGATGGCGTTGAGAGGCAGCATGTCGCCGCGGCGCCCGCCACTCACGCTGCTGTTGGCGCTGCTCGCAGCAGCCACCCTCGCCAACCAGCTAGAGGACATACCCCATAATGAGTAAGATATTAAGACATAAAATATATTTACTTAATTTATTTCAATAACTCAGAGATTATAAGAGATACATAGGCATAAGATAAATCAAACATAATTTCTTTTAACAGAAGTTATTAAAGAGAGTAGAATTCGATTCTTATTTACACAATTTTTTTTACATCGCTTATCAAATATTCGAAAATAAAAAATCTAATTCCAATTAAAATGTATAAAATAAAAATTTCTAAAGCCTATTTGCTTATAGATAATATACACATATTTTGTAAAATATATCTTGTTTTTAAATATTTTTCAATAATATGACTTGACTGGATTTAATTTATATATCATGTCACGATTACAATATAATGTCTTTGTATCACATTTCAAGACATATTTAAATATTTATATTAAAATATATTTCATCAAGGCATCCGGCACTCAAGTCAATCTCGTCTGCTATTTGGTACACCGTTTTGATCGAGTAATCTCTGGAAAATGGACCCTATAGGAAAAGAGGCTGTCAAACATTGAGAGCGCAGAATTGCAATCGTAAAGCAACAGAATAATATTAACGCTGTAACATAATTATCACTGTCGTCATTGGGTTTTTTTACAATTGATTTTATATATATAAATGTTGGCCCATTAGCCATCACATATACCCAAGATGAATTCAAGAGCTTTGTATCTCTAGAATATCAATAGACGATTTGTACAACTATCTACTAGTCTAGTCACCTATGATAGGGTGACACATTTTTGGGTTCAAATATCTCTTGGAACAAAATATTTATACCACCTTCCAATTGGTTACCGACAATAGATTAATTTATAAAGGATATATCGTGATTGTTAGTCGTATGTTTGTAATATGGCTACGAAAAATAGTTTCAAGTTTTAAACCCTAGTATAAGGAGTTATTCTTGAAATAATAATAGTGGCTCGATTAAACTCATTAGACGATTAAGTCAGCTATGAAAGCTAGTCTCAATTGGTTTAAAAATAACAATTTTGAGTTTACCGGTGTATCAGTTCGTATAATAATAGAGATGACATTATAACATCCGTAACTATTGCTATTTGTGTGTTGAAATAGTTGTTATTGTTTTATTACTAATTTATTTCTATAGAACTTATACTAGTGTAGAGTGTTACTTTTATAATGATGTGAGGTGTTTATTTTTTGATGTATCACTAAGGCTAATTTCAATATCTTGTCTTATCCCAAGATAAGGTCAGTACCGGTCCTCTGCTTTTCTCTTTCAATCATTACCCCATGTTGATCCCATACCCCATCAGATCACTTGGCCAGAAAACCTCATTCAGTTCGGTCAGAACATGGCAATTTATTAAAAAAGTGATTATGTCATGTAGTGACAGTAAGTATATTTTTTTGGTATCTAGCCATAGATATATAATAATAAAAGAAACGAAATTTTACTTCAAACGAAGGTATCCAGATCAAATAAGATCATTATAGGAAGAGGAAAGTGGAGGCAAAATACATAAACAAACCGATTGAGAATAAAAACGAAAAATGTAATTGTCATGCTCTTGCTCTTCCATATCAAAAGGAAGGACAGGCAGTATTTTGGTTTGGCGAAATAGTGGGCCTATTGGATTTTGAAAAAAAGGGGTAGAGTTTACCTCTCCGATCACGAACTGGGGGCCTAAGCAGCCGCTTTTGCAGATTCGTGTTATGAAATATATCAAAATAAAGTGGAACTTATGCTTTGAGACTAAATCTTATACCTACCAGGACATCAGGTCACGTGTCAATTTCACCAAGCTATTCTCCAAAAGCGGCCTAAACGAAGCTTGTAAGCGTGATTCCCGCTCCATTAAAGTGATGCCCAAAGTTATTTTGATGCATCATAGAGCACTGGCGGGAATACAAGAATTAACGATGATGTTATGTTGTGCTGTACTGTTTAAAAAATTAACAGCAATAAAGACGTCGCACGCGACCAGAAGGCTGGCGTCTATTTTGCGCAAAGATTGAGCGTTCCTATAAAACTTGGTAACGCCGCCGGAAAATGATAGTGGCTTGGGACCATTAACTCATCTTTAGGCGTTTTTCCCTTTTTTTTTAGTTTTAATTTTTATATCGTTCATAGTTTGTTGTTTATATTTAGGTTTATTTTTATAAGTTAATTTATTTTTAGTATCTAATTATATGTTTAAAGTTAGTTTTATAATAAAATTGATTTTTAGTATGAATTCTACTTTACTGTGCATATATTTAGTGAAATAACTCTTACAGTAAATTTAACATACAAACACACGAACAGGCGGATAGATATGACAATTTATAAACAATCTGTTTTTTTAATGGTTACGGAACCGTAAAAGTAAAAAAATATTTTTAAATTCTAGGATAAACTTTATCTTCATTTATAATCGTATATTTTTGTTATTTTTTAAACATTTCAACTGTAGGGACAAATACATAAAATTATCCATAATTATCGCGTCACATTACCTACGCTACGTACGTAAACCGCTCTCCTGGCTTTTACGCTGACCGCTCAAGATCCGTGCCGACTACTCTTGCAGTTACGAACGTGTATATAAACCGTATAATTGGTCAAATCTTGCATGCACGATGTAGCTCGGATTATTCTGTTCCGTTAGTCGGCGAGTCCGGAAAATTGCATTTTGGTATTATATTTCTTATGTACGTACCTAAGGCGATTAAGGGAGTGTGAGAAGGTACTGGCTCCTTGTAACTTTCTCACCATGATACTGATCCATCTATCCAAGTCTTTCTCCAGTCGTAACGGCCTCCGTTCCACTGGGTCCTGAAGGACAAGGATGAGCATGTGCACCTGGGTCTCGCGCGTTCCCTTGTGCACGTTAATATATCCTGCGCATTTGACCGCTTCCGCTGCTAGACTCCGATTGCGCAAAAGTCCTGTGGCGATGGGTAAAGGTAGAGAGGTGTAGCCCGATGCAAGCTAGATGCGATGTCTGATACCTGCACACAGGCGGTCCCGAGGGCGTGAGTACACGCCGTGGTCGTTTCCGTGCTGCAAATTTGGGGCGACAGTGCGGGCTCGGCAGCACTCGGGATGACAAAGCAGCCCTATTTAGGGAGGCACTGCTTTCCCCGCTCAGCCGGGGAGGGGGCTAGAAAAGGTGCCCTAAAAAAATGCTCGTCCTGACACGGCAGGTGGTAGTAACCGCGGCTATCATCGCATCATCCAAATCGTGGTCGACGTCGCAAAGAATATAAAAGTACAACTGTTATGACATTCGGCGCGTGGAACGTTAGAACGCTTCTTGATCGAGATGGTAACGCGTGCCCTGAACGTAAGACCGCCATAGTAGCTCGGGAACTTCGTCGCTATAACGTGGATGTGGCTGCTCTCAGCGAAACACATCTCCCCGATGAAGGAGAGCTGGTGGAAGTAGGTGGCGGCTACACTTTCTTCTGGAAAAGTACCGCTGCCTCCGAAACTTGACGATCAGGTGTGGGATTTGCCATCAAGAACCACTTAGCAAAGCGTTTAGAGGAGTACCCTGTACATATCTCAGATCGCGTTACCACATTGCGCCTTCACCAGGGCAAAGACAACCACCTTAATATCATCAGTGTTTATGGTCCTACGCTAGACAAGTCTGATGACATCAAGGACAAGTTCTATGAGGAACTGACTCATTGCCTCGATAGCATAAACATCAGAGAGCAGGTTCTATTGATGGGCGATTTCAATGCTAGGGTTGGTCGGGACTATGAGGCTTGGCCTGGAGTTCTGGGTAAACATGGAGTTGGCAACATGAACAATAACGGTCAGTTGCGGCTCAGTTTTTGTGCTCAACACGGTCTGGCAATTACGAACACTATGTTTAGACTTGCCGCCAAGTACAAAACAACATGGATGCATCCAAGATCCAAGCATTGGCATTTGATTGACTATACAATCGTGAGGCAAAAAGAATTCAGCCAAGTGCAGGTCACCCGCGTTATGCGTGGTGCGCACTGTTGGTCTGACCACCGACTTATTGTCACTAAGCTGCGAATCCGCCCCCGTTGCCTGCGTAGATCTCTTATAAAAAAGCTTGCGTCTTTGAACGTGGACAAGCTAAAAGATCTCGCGGTCAGGGAGAAATACGCTGAAGCCCTGTCTGAAAAGCTGTTGCCAGTTAATGAGGTAGGTGATGTCGATGCTGCCTGGGGAACATTGTCATCTCATATCATGGATACCGCTTCAACTGCACTGGGTAACAAATACCGTCGCAACGAAGACTGGTTTGACGAGAATGATGAAATCCTGCGGGCAGCACTTGACAAACACCGAGATCTCCTGCGACAGCATAAAAGGCAAAAAGGAAGCGTTGCGGTTGTTAAAGCGAGTGACCTTGAATTGCGCAAGCTGTCTCGACATATGAAAGACAAGTGGTGGCAGGACAAAGCCAGCCACATGCAATGGCTCACTGATACAAACCAGTTGGGAGAATTCTACAGTGAGGTACGTAAGCTGATTGGTACATCCTACCAAGAAAGGGTGCCTTTAAGGTCTCTAGACGGTAGTCACCTGTTGACGAGCAAGGAGGATGTACTAAAGCGCTGGGCGGAGCACTTTAATACATTGCTAAATGTGGATCGATCAGCTGATCTGCAGAGTATTGGCTTAATGCCTCAGCTCCCTCTTGCCTTTGAGCTGGACGAGCCTCTATTACTTGACGAGGTTGTTACTGCCATCAGACAGCAACAAAACAAACGGACGGCTGGCATTGACCTCATACCGGGAGAGCTGATAAAATACGGCGGAGATGAGTTGCACACGTTGGTATGGGAACTGTTTGTTCGTATGTGGGAGCAGGAACGCGTCCCGGATACATTTAAATTATCGCGCATAACTGCTCTCTACTAGAAAAAGGGTGACCGATCTGACTGCAGCTCGTACCGCGGTATTTCGCTTCTTTCAGCTCCCGGAAAGGTCTTTGCTAGAGTTGTCCTAAAACCGCCTAAAGAACTTGTCTGAAAAGATTTTGCCTGAAACCCAGTTTGGCTTCCGACCGGACCGAGGCACATGCGAAGCCATATTCTCTGTGTGTCAACTGCAGGAAAAGAGCATAGAACAGAGTTGTCAACTATACCTTTGCTTTGTTGACCTAGAGAAGGCTTTCGACAGCGTACCTCGGGAAGCCCTATGGATGGTGCTACGTAAGCTCGGGTGCACGGAAAGGTTTGTGAGACTTCTTAGACTCCTGCATGACGACATGCAATGCTGCGTTGCCGTAGACGATGAACAGACAGACTTCTTCCCCGTTACCTGTGGGGTGAAGCAAGGATGCGTTTTAGCGCCTACTCTGTTCGCGTTATACTTTGCGGTAGTAGTTAGAGAGGTCTTACAAACTGTTTCTCACGGAGTCCGCATCCGCTTCCGCACAGATGGCAGCCTTTTCAACTTGGCCAGACTTAAGGCTCGTACTAAAGTCTCATACGCACTGATCACTGAGATCATGTATGCTGATGACTTGTGCTTCCTGGCAGAATCCCTAGATGGCCTGCAACAGCTGATGTCCGCATTCCACCAAGCCTGCCGTAAGTTTGGCTTGAAGATCAGTGTCAATAAGACGGAGGTGATGTCCCTGGACATACACGGTCACGAGACAATGACCATAAAAGTTGGTGAGGATGTGCTGAAGCAGGTAGATAAATTTCGTTATCTGGGGAACACTGTAACATCCAAGTGTGACCTTGATGCTGAGATCAATAGCAGGGTAGGTGCCGCAGCTGCGGCATTCGGCAAATTATCTCCCAAGGTCTTCTGATCGCATGACCTTAAGTTGGCCACTAAGATATTAGTGTATATGACAGTCGTGCTGCCAAACCTCTTGTACTCCTCTGAGACATGGTGTGCATACCGCTGCCACATCCGCACTCTGGACCGCTTCCACCTTAAATGCCTTCGTACCATCATGAATATCAGATGGTCCGATAGAGTGCGAAATACCGAAGTTCTTCGGCGAGCCAATGTTGGTGGCATTGAAGCCTACTTAATGCGTCGACAGCTTCGGTGGTACGGTCACGTATCTCGTATGGCGGAGGAAAGAGTGGCCAAGCGCACCTTCTTCTCTGAACTGGAGGAAGGAAAGCGGAATCAAGGCGGTCTCCTCCTCCGGTACAAGGATGTCCAAAAGCGACACATGAAAAGGTGCAATATAGAGCCCTCTCGATGGGAAAGTTTGACAGCACAGCGGCCAGAATGGCGCAGGATGGTGAACAGCCAAGTACGTGAGTTCGAGGTGCGGCGTAAAGCTGACCTTGATACTAAACGCGACCAGTTAAAGGCTCGCCCACCTGCTGCCATTACATATAACTATGACAACGGCGTACTCACGTGCCCTCAGTGTGCACGGAGTTTCGCCGCCAAGATAGGCTATATAAGCCATCTTCGCGCGAACCAGCGCCAATTATCAGACTAGGGGTCAAAGTGGTCGCCATGGCCGAAAACGGTCGGAACAATCATCATTATCATCATCATCACGTACCTATGTAAGTATTTAGCATTCACGGATGCGGACACGTCGTTTTAATAAAATCAAAATATTTTTTCATTTCTTATATTCTGAAAGTACGCTTGCACTTGCCTGATCACAGGGATAAAAATAATACTTTTTGTCCCTGGGTAACGATTTTCCCTGCTGGCAAAAAAAATAAAAACTATGCCAACCATAGATAGTACTCGAAGTCGGTGCCAAGTAGAACATAAATAACACTAATTTTGCAAAATATAATAATTTTTACTTTGCACCGACTTCAAGATGTTGTAGATAATATTTTATTTGTTTGCTTTTCATAGTATTGTTACAACTCAGGTCTCGACAAAAACAAAATCCACCTGCATATCTGGAAAAAATTAAAAATACACATTGTACGGTTTAGAATGCGGAATTTGGAAACGCCAAATGCACAACCACTTACCTTGCTTGCTGTGCTGCGGGAACCCTTCGATCGTGGATTGTACGTCAAATTCACTGGCACGATGTCTTGATTGGCTAGACGATTAGTTAATTGTATATATTTTAAAATCACTTGGAAATTAACGAATAAAAACAGGAAGGTCGATGCGGCGCGTGCGGTGTAGGAAGTAGCATTGACTGTCCGCGTGAGGGCAGCACCGGCGTCGATAGCTCACACGGGGTGACGATGCATTTGTTTTAAATATACCAAAATTGGAAGTTATGAAATACGTGGAAAAATTGATTATGCTAATATTACGGAACACACATTTTATTACCTGTCGTCATTTGAACTAATTGTAATTCTTTTATGATCGTCTTCTTTTGTTTACTTATTTATTGGCATACGTTTCTAGAGAACAGCCCATTGGTTCATTGTACTAATTTATGGCCGCTTGCGGTGGACTCATTAGCCAGGTGTTTCGGATTCAGTCGACTTCGATACGGGCACATTGCATTTGTGCAGTATAAACCAAGCAGTCGAGCAAGAACCATGATCAAGGCGAGATGTGTGTACATAACGAGAATCTAATAGTGACGGACTTTGAGCGTTTTATTGAATTACGACCTTCTGCATTACGTTTGGATTTGTTGTGTTCGGTTATATTTGTACCTCTGTTATACACGTGTTTGTATAGTTTTAATAAACTCTATAATAATTCCAACGGCATTTTCATTCGAGTCCCTCGCAACTCGTAACAGTATTTTACTTTACATATTTATGACGTCACAATTAAGCACGTTGGTACAAAATCTAGCAGGCTGCGACTTTCCGTTAGTTTACAAAAAGTATCTCAGTTGATTCGAATGCCTGCTACCCCATTCTTGAAATTACAGACTCTCAATGAGTTTACTCTCGCACTCACACTCGACAGCGTTATACTAGTATACAGTATACTCGTATATACAGAGCCACTTCGCATCGCTAAGCAGCTTATTGACAGGCAATTACAGAACCATACACCCTCCTCCCATCGCCGTGCTCTGTTAACGCCGGTTAGCCCTCTTCCGATACTCGGATACAAAATAAATCCTGTCTTTGGTAGATTGTTGAGTAATTGATATTGCATTTTATTTACAACAACAAACATTAATTACTTTATGCATGTTCTAATAAAAATAATTTACTTAAATAATACTGTATAAAATATGTATTTTGTACAATATTTTGAAATAACTAGGGCTTCCTCCCGTGTCTTCTCTCGTATAAACTCTTTATATTTAGGTTTATACTTGAAATTCTGCAAAGTATCTTAACGAAACACACAAAAAATTATGATAAGATTGTTGTTCTAATTTTTTTTTTTATTAAAATTCGTTAAGTCGTTACAAAGCATATTAGAGCCAAACGTTTTAAAAGATTGACAAACAAAAAAAATATAAATGCTCATTTATGGTTAGGCATAGTATATATAGCAGTATCCTCTTAAATTTTGGCATTTATTTTAAAATCAATAACAGATACGGCTTGATGGATTTTAAAACGATTTTAGGGATTAATGGTCGATTCCTATACGTTATCATTCACTTGTATGGCACTGTGACGGTCAGCGGTTTTCGAGCTGACTGGGATCTATTCTTCAAATGAGAAACTGGTTTAGGATATAACTTTACATTCTCTTTCAAGGCACTTTTGCAGATGTAGATATTGTACTCGCGGGCCGATACAGTAATGAATTTTATTATTTTAGGAGGCGTTCTTCCAATTTAAATTTATTAATACGACTAAGGAGGTTAGTCGTTAGAGTACCTAAGGGTAGAAATTTATATTTTATTGTATTTATCGCTGGAATGGCGACAAAGCATTATCACTTTCATTTTAAGTTTATCTCAACTTGATCTTAAGTTTACGTATATGTATGATTTCGGTGACAAAACTTAAGTACCACGTAAAGGATGTAGCACAAGTAATGTACTGCGCCTTCTACAGCTTGAAAGATTTCATGGAATATAAAAAAATATGACACTTTATTAATTACAAATGTATTAATAGTACACATAAATCCTTGACGCGTAACAACACTATTGTGAGAGAGTTTTAACGATCATGAAAAAATATAATATTTTCAATGATGATTTTTAAGCTTATTTGCATTGGATATTAAGAATGCCCTGAGGAAATAATGTAAGAATAAACTGGTGTAAAGATGCCCAAACACTACGAGCCGTGAGACTCGCTAAACGAAAAAGTTTACAATTGACAGCCGGAGTTCCAAGATGGATCAATCCATGATAAATGGGCTTTAAATATAGTTCAGTATTTTCTAAGACGTTGTCGAGGAAGTTTGATGGGGGGGTAGTTAAGGAATTTACTTTGAATACTAGGCCAATCCCATTTGAATCATCAATTCTGTTTTTGCCGAACTGTTTTTCGTAATAAAACGGATATATTAAATTATTCTAAAACTAAGTGTTAGTCAAACTTCGTTCGCGTCGTCATAGTGCCGTATTTGTTGATTAATTGCAGCAGCAACATGAAAAACAGCCGACAGTAGGTAGCGCTATCTTTTCTATAAGGTAGTAACGACATTCATGGAAACGACGTCATTTAGCGGGAAAAACGGGTCTAAGTGTTGTTTTGGGATATAAGATTGCTCTGTGTTGAGTTTTCACGTGATGCTCTAACAGATAGACAAAAAACCTAACACTTGTATTTAGGAATATGCTGGTATAAATTAGCCCCTCTGATGTTTTCTCTTTTTAAATTTATTGAATGAATGAATTAATTAATGAATATGCTTTGTGTTGTAAAAGATACAGTTAACAGAAATAAAATTTTACAATACAATAGGCGGTCTTATCGCTATTATCGATTTTTTTCGAGACAACCTTTGAATGAACAAAAAGTTTGATGATAACAGAGGTATGTTGCATTATTCTCACTACCTACCCAATCAGTATCTTATAAATACATACATGATATAATATACATAAATTAATAAAAATATAAAAATTATACTAATACGATATATGTAAATAATATAATTCACAAGTTTAAATTCATTGTATTATACAAAGTTGACTTACACATGACATCTTTAGATTTATTATTTTACACATACTAATAACAAAGAAGTAATTAATACAGTCACTACTATTGCAACGTTATTGCTAAAAACCAATAAGATAATTTATGTCTATTCCATTTAATATATTGCGTTAGAGGTATGAAAGAGAATTAAGAGTATTCACATTAATGATTTCGTAAGTCATAAATTGTGTAGATAAAATAATTGTTTTTATAAAACTAAAACAAGTATGGAAATTATTTTTTATCTAATCTAAATTGCAACATTTATATAATAGATCTAAGTAAAGTAAAAAGTAAAAATGGAATGCCATGCGGCTCTATACCACGTGTGTACGAAAATGCTTTATAATTTGGACGGATTATCATCTCAAGTGTCATTCTGCACATTCGCATTGGATATATTGTTACGACCGACAAAGAACATTTCACACCTGCAGTTTATTGCTTTTCGGCATTTGGACTTCTTTTGTTTAATTAGAAAAACATCCTATTGTGTATTGTAATCAGGGCCGGATTTAAATTTGTGCCGCCCTGGGGCACTGAGGAAAATGCCGCCCTATGACTTAAATTTTATTTTAATAGTTTTGATATCTTATTTTTTAAGAATTAGAATAACTAATTGATTGAAGGAAATTTATTATGTATTATATATTATATATTTTCAATGTATTATTTATTATACTTTCCAAATTTTGCCGCCCTGGGCACTAGCCCCGACTGCCCCTAGCGTAAATCCACCATTGATTGTAATCGTTTATGGTAGTCGTTAGCCAGGTGTGATTCTTTTATTATAATTATTATGCGGTCGAGTATTGTGACGAGACATATTATATTGGTGCAGTATAAAACAGTGCCCCACCTGAGAGATGAGACAATCTAGCGATGCTCCCAAGCGGGACAAGACGTGTGTACATTCGAGAAGCTATATAGTGACGGACTTTGCGCGTGTTATTGAATCGTGCAGTTTGTACTGGTTGCGTCCAGTTATATTTGTACCTGTGTTATATGTGTTCGTATAGTTCTTATAAATTCTATAGTAATTCCAACGGTATTTTAATTTGAGTCCCGTAACTCGTAACAATATTATAAACCAAGGAAGGATTTTTTTACACAAAAATCCGATTCCTCTTTAAGGAAGGAGTTACTTACTAATGTAACATAGTAATGTTCATCATATAATGTTCATGTTTGTTCACACAGGTACTTTATTAACTTTGTAACAATATACCTTATGACTTTTATATTAATGAAATGTAGTTTTATTAGTTCATTTACAAATAAATTACAAATCTTATACCCTTAGTAAGTCGTGGTAGCGTAATGTCTAGTGCACGCGTCCCAAACTCAAAGGGCGCGGGTTCGATCGGCCGGAGCGCATGCATCGCTTGGGCAGTTTTTTGACCTATTGTGCATATTGTTACAATTACGACGTACTAACAACGGTGAAGGAAGACATCGTGATGCATATCGAGATAACCGGTGCATTAAATCTGACAAGCCGCCTTGGACAAGCGTGGCGGGGGTATACTGTCCGTTCCCCAATAATGGGAGGACCAAGCCCAGCAGTGGGACATTTATGGGCTGTTATTACATAATTTCATATCTTTAGTGTGTGCGCAAACAGCCCGTCGACCACACGTATGCGGCGAGTCCCTACAAAATGTATAACTAAGTGTGGTCGGTGGTCCATGTCCACCGAGCCTTATAACAAACATTTTAGCAATCAAGTACCGCTTATAAAACCTGCAAAACAAAAGTCACTTGCCTAATTTTTTACTCAAGAATCAGATATTGCGCAACGTTTTGTATCTAATCTGGAGAAGCCATATACATCGTTTGGAGCGGTTTATTGTTTTTACTAATATATATTGATTTACGACTTATTATGTTCACATTAATAAAATGAAGCGACAAAATTAAAAGTGAAGTCATACATAAGAATTCATTAACAGCTATAATGAAGTTGTTGGAATATGGTAGCGCATAATATATAATTAATGAGATAATAATAATGTTATACACGGCGTGGCATGGCATGTCTTTAACAATACATTAAGTTGTAATTTCGCATCAATCCTATTTTTAACCGACTTCGAAAAAAGGAGGAGGTTCTCAATTCGTCGGGATCTTTGTTTTTTTTTTTGTTTTTTTTATGTATGTTCGCCGATTACTCCGTGATTTATGATCCGATATACGTGATTCTTTTTTGTTCGACGCGGAATAGCTTCCAATTGGTCCCAGATGTTTTAGATAATATATATTAATAAAAATAGCTTAAGAAATAAGTTATTTTATACATTTTAGTTTTTTCGTTTTTGAAGTCGGTTTTTTTAAACGAAGTTTTTATTTTATTACATAACTAGCTGTGCCCGCCACTTCGGCCGTGTGGACTTATTATTTGCGGGAACCGCCGTTAGAAGTAGAAAAAGGAGTAGCCTAAGTTACTCTTTATTCTTTCATTCATCCAGACAGATAGACAAAACTTTTGTAATTCGATTTTTTGGAAAGTACCATATACATATACTTTCATATGCATTTAGTAAAAAGCTGTTATTTTGACATTAGAAACAGAAAATTCAATTTTATTAACTGTTTAGAATAGAATATACTTTATTGTACAAAAATGCTACATAAAAACAAGAACTAAAATAAATATAAGTACAATCGGCGGTCTTATAGCCCATGTTGATTTCTTCCAGACAGCCTTTGGATGGAGTATAGGAAGGACAACAAAAGTCGGTAGTTGTAACGAGCACTCGTACAATAATTTAGTTTATTAATTAAGAAAGAGTAATATATGTGATAATATATATTCATAAATAAATACACATTATGTTATATACATACAAAAGTAAACAATAAAAAAGCTAATGTGAGCTTGAGGTAGTAATCTTTAACTAATCTGTTAAAAGAAGGCAATGATCCTGTTTGCTTCATGTTAGATGAAATTGTAAATTAAAATACTACTAGAATCAAATGTGAGCATGACATGTGATTTAATTAACATTCCCCTGAGGCCGCGTACAGAGAGCCTCACTCAAGGCTACCGGATGGTCTTTGTTTTTCTTCGTTGGCTGTATGTAGAGGTTTCGTCGGATAATTCGATTCCTTTAGTGTGACCGCTACGCGTCAGATTGCCGGCAACCACCAACACACCACTGGTCTTCTATGGTTCTGCCTATTCGCGGCCTGATGTAAAATATCCAGTCTTGGTTTTAATTTTACTGGGATATTTATAGGGCAAATCTGAAACTACACATTATACACACACAGTATAAAACACCAGCCAAGTGCGTGTCACTTTACGTATAAAGAGGTCGATGGAGGTGACCAACATTCACTGCTCTCATCTAGCTATAGAAGTCTAAAAAAGCATTTATTCGGAAATTTCATATCCGAAAAACTTCCCAGCAGATCTTGTTTAAACTAACTCTCGTTGTAAACATTTCTTCACTCTACTAGCTTGATATTTCATTTCGACTTTGGAAGAGAAAAAAGACATTAAAGAACTTTATTATTATTTCTCCAAATCTGTTTGGATATACACAACACTTCCTCATAAGAAAGGTAGGTAGGTGGTAGGGTTTTTGCCCCTCTGGATGGTACCACCCCTGGTCTAGAGTATTTCGCCATAACAACCTTGAATTGTGTTCTGGCATTAGTGGCCACGTTCCAGTCTCCCTTTAGAGAGCGGTAGCACCTTTAGCGTTAGAAACATCCATAGGTGATGGGTACGTCTTTCCTTTAGGTGGGCCGTCTGCCTATAAGAAAAATTAACTGCGACATACATATATAGACCAACGTCCAACGAATATGACGATTTTATACGGGTGTTGTTTTTATAAACATAGCTACGGAATCCCATAAATGGTTAATTGTTACTCCCGGAATTTCTTTCTTCTTTTTTTCATATTCTCCCTATCATTAGGAGTCGGTTAAATGTGTTTTGCTTACATAATCTTCCATTCTGGTCTATGTCCACTGTCACGCCACAAGACTTCATGCCATTCCTCAAACAATCCACCCATGTTTATTTGGTTTACCTATACATTTATACCTATCAATCTTCCAGATTAACATAGGTTTCTTATTGTTTATTTATATAATTCATGACAATATTCGTGTTCAAAAAACTAAAACTTTCCTATACAGGCCATATGATTTACTATCTATTAGTACACAAAATGTGTTGTGTGGGTGTCCATTTTATATTTGTACAGAAACAACTACGCCTATGTAGCCACCTACGACAGGAGTAAAATATTTATTAAGTTTTACTATCAGTTGCGTAGTAATGTTATTATTTTCGTACCGTAAATAAATTCTAAATATAGCTACAGATCCAGTCTGCTACATACTATTGCGTCATCCATTCATTCGCTTCAGGTACCTAACGGTATACTGGGTTTACTTAGCAGCGTTATATCCTAATGTTTTACTCTACATACAATATAAATATATTTTGGTCAATTAATAATTTTTTTATGTTTTTTTATTGCAGGAGTTTAGCAGACAGGTAGACGGCCCACTTGATGGAAAGCGGTTACCATCGCCTATGGACATTTTCAACACCAAAGGTGTTACAAATGCGCTGCTGCTGTCTTAAGCGAGACTGGAACCTGGTCACTAATGCCGGAACACAACTCAAGGTTGTTACGGCGACATTCTTTAGACCAGGGGTGGTAGCCATCCAGTCGGGCAAATGCCCTACCACCTGGCTGTGGGTTGTTTTGTCGCCTTTTACGACAGGCCGCCCGGCCGCGAGAAATGGTTACCACTCCTGGTCTAGTCTAAGCTGTGGGTTGTTTAATCGCCTCTTATGACAAGACCGCCTTAACGCAGGAAATTGTATCATTTCTCCGTTCCTGCACAGGGTAAACTTAATTATTTTTTTAATAATCTAACTAAGCTGGGACTGCAGTTTGATTTTTCCATTACGTGCGTTTACACCTCTATAAAAGTGATTCTAATATTATTTATGATGTAGGAACTATCAAGTCTTTGTAATTTAATTTTCAAAATTATGAGGACGATCATAATTTTGGTAAACACAATTAGCTATAAAAAGTTGATTTTACATAAGCAAGGAAGGTATGATAGTGTCAAGAGTAATGTGATCACAGAAAAAAATGTTGCCTGATTTAGTTAAATCATAATATATACCGATTTTCCGAATTATCACAAACACTACTATAGTCATAACATAAGTATAACTCAGTTTTAATAATAGTATACAATATACCAAATATTACGCTTTAACGCTCTTAGCGCGTAATTAGCCCACCTAATAAGCAGTTATTTTTAAGGAAAAATTGGAGATACACCGTTTTCATTTAACATTAATATTTTTATCAAAAATAATAACGATCATGAAATGCGAGTTTAAAAGATAAAATATAAAATACAGAAAAGTTATGCGCTGTGTGTATTACCAGTAAGTAGTACTTTGTGCTGAGTACTACACTGCGTGTAGCGGCTCGTAGCAGCGCCGTAGTGCCGTAGCAACGTAATGTTCTATGATATCCATATCAAGCAGCATAAAAAATGGAAACAATGTGACTCGCAGGGTAATATTTATCGAGACCAGTGACAGTGTAATCCAAATTAATAAAAAACCTGCACTTATATGTAATTATATATATTTAAACACTTAATTTGCATTTTCTGAAAAATGTTAAATTTGACAAGATACGAGCATCAGTTAATAATTCCTAAAACAATTTTTAAAAAGCGTTATATATTGCAAAAATATTTTTAATATTTAAACAAGAGTCAAGAAAACCACTACGTTTGTTATGATTACGACATCATAGTTTTCTACATCTATATAAAAAGTAGAAGATAGTAGTAATCATTTACAAGATAGTGTATCAGTTGATTTCACTATCAACTATTGTACATTATTTTGTTAAACGTGGTCATAGTCGGATACTGTGACTACAATGAGTGCCATATCCTGAAATAAGTACTAAAAATATTTTCTGCTATCTCAAAACAAAATTTCGCAATATGATTCGAAAATGTATTTTTAAAATGTGTCAAAGGGCGGTTGGTAAAGACGAGACACAAAGAATAGTGGCCGGTGGGGGCCGCATACAACACAGGTGCTTTATATACGTAGTCAACAAAATATAAGTACGTGAACAAGCTGTACCCGCCATTTCATTCTCGCAGGACTCTAGTTTTATATTCTATATCTTCTGATTTCTGTAATATATCGAAATAAAATATACACTAAAATTCAAGGTAAAATTATTTTCCTAATCACAATAATTTTCATTACAATTCGCTGATCCAGATTCGAAAACTATTCGAGACAAACTTTCACTTATTTTAAAACCATAGGAACTTCAATTTTATTGGTAGATATAGAAACGTATTGGTGTATAATAAGTACATGTATTATATATACATTAATAGGTGAAGCAAAAACCCCTTTTTACGAAAATTGTGCGGAGGAGTATAAAATTTCGTACACTTATAGTTTATGTAGAGAAGAAGCGACGAGTGGTAATATTTTAAAAAGTTATGCATAACAAAAATCCATTAAATCAATATAAATAAAAATATTACACACACTACCTTGTATTTGTCACGCATATATACATATATACTCTTTTGTTTAATGTTCAAGTCAAATTAATAGTGTAGCCCTAGTGAAATCTGTGATTATAGAAGTATAGTCTTTTACATTAATTATTATGGTCAAATTTCGACCACGGGCGAGCACTAGTTAGTTATAGTTTGCTATTAACTAAATAAATTGTCCTTTATCACACAACAAATGTTCATGTCAACCGTCATACATCTCTCTTTTAGTATTTCTTATTATACCTATGAGCATTTTTTTATTGCATGAGTTCAGCAGACAGGCAGTAGGCCCACCGGATGGAAAGCAGTTACCATCGCCTATGGACATTTCTAACACCAAAGCTGCTATCAATGTGCTGCCGATCTCTAAAGGCAGACTGGAACTTGGCTACTAATGCCGGAACACAACTCAGGGTTGTTTTGGCGGCATACTCTAGAGGGGTGATATCAAGACGGGCCTTCCAGTTTAACATTATTTTGGTCTAACTAATTTCCCACCTCCACCTTTACATTTCAATACCACGTTAATCTTCTTCCTCTCAATTTTTCTGTCATCGCGTATCCATCTCAACATACACATCTTAGCTGTGTGGACTAGTATTTTAATCAATATACTCGTAGGCCATGCTTTCTATCCTATAACTAAATCGTTCAAAAATTAAAGGATAGAATTTTTTAAAGTTAATTGCTTGTCTTCATCCATTAATCGATGTTTTCAGTTAAATATATAATAGAAAGTGTACTTTATTACATATACAAGAAGTTTTAATACAAAAAAGAATGCGTGGTCATACCACTAAAAACAGATTTTAAATAAACTTCCCGATTAAGGAAAAAATAGTATAGGTACTTTTCTTTTAATGAAAATTATTTTATAGTACGCATAAAACTGTCCCAGCTATTCAAATTTATTTTATTTTAATCGGTAAAAGAGTATGATTACTCTGTTCGTAGAAATTAATGAAGAATGAAGAAATTAATAAAGATTAAAGGGTCAAAAACACTGTTTTCCAAAGTACCCATGACACTTGAAATTTTTAATTTAAACGTTAAACATTTTAATGCAACTTTGTACCTAGACAATATTTCTGTAGCAGCATATATAAAAATATATCTTTATTATTATGTGTAAAATAGAATCTAATCAATTACTCGTACAATAGATATGTTAAAGTAAACTTTATTGATCCTTTTTTTATTTATTGGTTCCAAATTTACAGTATAACATAATAATAATAAACATGTCGTATGTTTTACACTTATAATGCAAAGAGCCAAAATAACATTCTTCTTGGAAACGCTATGATAATGATATCTAACCTTTAAAATGAATATATTTGCTTGTTCTTGTTTCGCAGCTATGGCAGTTATTCAAATATCATGAAGTTTAAAGACCATGATCCGCAGAACCAGAAACAAATTTACCATCATTCTTATTTCAACATAAGTAAAAGGTATCGATATATAGATTGTACATGCAAAACTCTCAATCTGCACGTTTCTCATGATGTATTATTTCGCCTTTACCACGAGACTATTATAACAATAATATAATACATACAAACATATATTAATTAAGCCAAATATGAAATCCGCAAATCTTATTAAATTATTTGTCCTAAGTTTAGTTAAATAAATTAACAAAATAATTATAATTGGATTGAAGTTAGTAGGCTATAACAATTATTGTAATAAATAAATCCAGAAACAACAAGAAGGTAAAAAAATTGTTTCAAACGTTCCTATAACATTTTCTTTATAAGTGTAGGAAAATATAACAGTACAAAATTTTACGAATTGAAGCTAAAATTTAAATGTGACATTTCAACAACAGTTCATTCCGTAAATTCGGCTGCTAAATTTTCATCGGCTTAATGTTGGTTAATTAAAAAATCTCAAATGGAAACCAATTGAGACATAAATTACATGCTTGTTGATTATATTTGTTTTTTATCGTCTGCGGCGTGTTATGTCCGCGGGCGGGACCGTACAAACAGGCCAATGAAACTAGTTATGATCTGTTTCCACAACGTAAATATTTGCGGAGCGGTACGCGGAGCGGGGCACATGTCAAAGGCGCCGGCTCCGGTATTGATCTAGCGCCGAGAGCAGAAGGGCGCGGGGGAGCGGAGCCCGGGGGACAGGCCGCGTACTACGGAGGCTGGCTTACGTAAGGCGAAGCACGTCTGACACCCTGTCTGCCATTGCTAGCACACGCCGACGATGCTGATTATTAAAACAACCATTATCGAAGGTGCAACCGGGCTGTCGTAACGGTACATCCTTAACTTGATAACACTTGAAACTTGGGCTATGTGGCCAATATATGTATAAATCAGTTTCAGTATACATACATGTATGTATCTAAAATAAACACGCGAATAAATTTAATTGCACCGTGTAGCAATCAATTTGGCCACGGATTATTATGTGTTAATGGTAAATGAATTGCATACAATACCTACTACCTATTGTAATTATAATGTTGGTATAAATTGCAAAATGACTACCTTATCTTCTGAGTAGGTGTACTACTGCGGAAATATTTTTTAATGTTGTACGTTGTTGTATGTTGTATGTTTTAACATTCAAAACAAATTTGAAAATTTACTTTATAAATTAATGTACGTACCTAAGTAACATATATAATTGAAAGTACGTTTTAATGGTTTTCAACACGGTGTTTATTTGTACTAGTGGCGGAAACTTAAGGAAATAATACGTACTAAATAAAACGTTCTAATAAATCAACCTTTTAGTTTTTAAAATAAAAGATATTTACACAGAACAATTATTTTATTTGGATATAAATTCTCTTTCAGGTTAAAAGTATCAAAAATCAATCAATATTCATTCATTGCCATTCATTGTAGTATTTGCCTATAAGTGATTACTGCATTTGTCATGTCTTTTTTTATAAAGCATTGTACATCCTTTGTATTAGTGCAAGTAATTGTTGGTAAACCAAATAAATAAATAAACAAATTATCCGTGTGCCCAGGGGTTTAATGCTAAGGGGAAAAAAATTAAATTTAGAATTTTGTAAAATAAAATAAATTCCCGCCAAAAACGCCCCTCTTCTCTCAGTTACAATATTTAAAACGGGATTTGTCACACGCAAAGGAAAGATATTAAATTCAGGTGAAAAGCAATTGGTTTATCTCCCTCCCTTAGAGGAGGCGCGGCCGCGAGCCCCTACACCGCGCCGGGCGCCCAGCCGCACCGGTTGCTGTAACAAGATATTTTAAGCGTATTATTGAAACAGAGTCCGTTTTGCTTATCGTCATAAGTAATTAAAACTGAAGTTATAAACAAGGACATTTGAACAATTCTCTTGAAGGATTTTTGTGTAGGTTGTTCAAAAACAACCATTAAACAATGAAAAATGGTTGGCACAATTCAAGTTAAAGTTAGTTAGTTACAATTGAAATGAAACATTAAAATTTTTAAGATACCTTGACTAAACATTATGGTTTAGTTAAATTTACGTAAATGTATTAGATAGTGTATAATAACTGGAATAAAGCAGACACCAACGACACACTTGTTAGAAAGCGGTTACCGTAGCAACGTACTGAAGGGGAGACAAGAGAATTAATCTTTTTGAAAAACCGCATTTTTTTATTGCGAAGCTGGCAAACTGGCACGGCGGCCCACCTAACGGAAGATGGTTATCATTAGAGATGCCACGCATATTCAGCTGCTATTCGGTATTCGGCCAAACCACTATTCGTGGCATCTCTATTTATCATTGTCTATGATCGTTTGAAACACCAGGGGTGAAGCCAACGCATTGCCAGCTTTTAGGATATAATAGAGGGAATGGAATAGGTGGAGGGGAGTGAGAAGACGAGATATGAGGAGGGGGAAGGCCATCGGAACTTTTTGCACTCATCATACGGAACAGGTTAAGTTCATGTCTAACCGTTTCACGCTGATATTATTCTGTGAAAGCTTGGTATCACGCCGATGTAGCTGCTAGATGTAATCCTGCCTTCAGGGTTGCGTGGAAGAGACCGCTATAAGCGATAAGGCCGTCCGTTGTTCTAATGGAAATTTATTTATATTCAATGTCTAGGTTTAAATTATGGTGAACCATAAAGAGTTTTCATTCATTCATGTAATCAAGATAATGATCCCGGCATGGCTGTACCATATCGAAACTATCCATATCTTGGTACAATATAATAACAACAGCCCATAAGTGTCCCACTGCTAGGCTTGGGCCTCCCATTATAGGGGAACGGGCAGTATACATGTCACATTTGTCCAAGGCGGCTTGGCATGTTTGTCACATCAGTTATCTCGATGTGCAGGTTGCATAACGATGTTTTCCTTCGCCGTTGTTAGCACGTGGTAATTATAACAATATTCACATTAGGTCAGAAAACGGCATGCGTTTCAACCAGGATCAAACCCGCGCCGTTTGAGTTTGGGACGCATGCACTAGCCATTACGCTACCACCAGTTATTACAATGCTCAGTTAAAATCTCTGCTGGAAGTTTATTCCGAAATCGTATGGTATGCAAGAGAAACTTTCTTAAGAACCGTTAAGATTATAAAAGGGAGAGAAGATTGACCTAAATCACCATGTAATCATGTAGGAAAATTTTGAAGTATGTAAGGGTTAATTAAAAAAATAAAATAAATTACATTGATCCAGCTACTTGACTTGGGGTGTGAATTGATTCCAAAATATTCTATCGGGGAATATTAAAGTCAACTAGACTCAAGACAGAAATTTACACGATGCCAGTATAAAGTGAACACTGCCTGGCTTCCTTTGAATTTGAAGTAAGTAGTTTGATCAATGTAAATCAGCTTTTACGTGTTTTAGTGGGCGATTGTTAGTGGTAGTATTTTCTTTCCACGGCGAAAGCTAGGTGGCGCCGGCTGCGTAGCCAGCACCTGACGTCCCCCAAGAACATTTTAAATAATTTAAAATTCGGAACTGCTGCCGGTGACGGCCGAACTTAGACGAACAATGCTCGCGAAACATTTCCTGATTGTTAATGAGGACATTGTGGAAAAACTTGAATTAAACGAAACGGAATAAGGGAACCTCCGGATAAAGTTTTCCTAGACGTTCGCCGGATCGTTCTTGCCGTTTATTATTTCCTTTATTGTTTGCAATTAAGTAGTCACAACACCGCCGTAGTAAGGCATTGCGTATTCAAATAAATTATAAAAGCGCTAAAAAAATGTTGTTAATGTCAACACAGGACTTTTGTAGTGCTGTGTTGACAAAAACAAGACGTTGAAATTCTTTTTAATAACGCGACAACAACGTCGGGTTTCTTATGTACATAAGTATATGTTTTGTGTATTGTGTTTTGTAAAAAGAAATTAAAAAGTATAAAGTTTCTTCATTTCTAATGCCTCCGCTTAACCTGCGGTAGTGTTAGTAAGTATGACCAAATGCGTATAAAAATTTATTAAAGTGTGAAGATACATCTATCTTTCTATACTATAATAAATTAAAGTTTATACAATGCGTATAAAAATGTAAAAAAAATCAGGGGGGGAGGCTAATTCAGACTAGCAGATTCTGAAAATATAAGTTTTAGAATTTTTGTCTGTCTGTCTGGAAACTGGACTCAGAGCTACTAGCTATATCCCGGGGCATTTAGGTACTTTTTATCCTAATAAATGACATTGTTTCCTTACATTACACGGATTAGCAAAACAGGTAGCGCTACACTCGCGTTTTTTTCAATTCACTAAAAAATTCAATACCTACGTTGTCATAAACAATATGTCATTCATTGTATTACTTCAAATCAGGTTAGGTTCGACTCGCCTCTATGTTTTGCTGGGCATTTGTGTTGACTATATGGATTAGTTCATTTTTTATTATTTTATGTAGTTATATTACATGTAAAAAACTGAATTAAGGTCTTATGTATAAGTAAAATAAAGCTACAGCCTAGGGTGTGTACACACTGCGTAGCCGCGGGGCAAACTTTACTCATATAAATAAAGTTAAGGAAAACCAAATTTTAAAATTACACTCCGAACAAAAATCGTTAGAATACGGAAGAATCTATAAATTAATTGGAAAACATTCCCAATCGTGATCCGGCCAGCGCGGGTTGGCAGCCACCAGGTATCGTTGCGAACATTAATTAAATTGGACTGAACCCGTAACAATGATCGCCGTACATTTATATTGTTATGCCGTGACACATATAAATCGTGCCTACGAGTGTTCCACCTGACGAATCCCGCAAGATATAAGGCGGGTGACTAGGGAAGTGGAAAAAATGCTTAACTTGCTCCTCCCCAATCACATTTCCTTCTCCGTGACGGTATTATGATAAATGTTATAAAAGTATTTTCCGAGTATCAAGTACCACCCTCTCGCGCCTCCTTTAATTTGCTTTTGACTTTTACATAATTCAGTAATTTGCGAACATTTTATCAACGTTTTTAGTAGGCGGTTGGAGCCTTTAAAGAACATTTACGTTCTAATAGATGACTATAATAGTACCTAGGTAGCTGGTAGAATTTCCCCGACTTTAATAACATCAATGTATTTTACTTGTTTCAGAGTCAAAAATTGGGCACTAAAGTTTGGTGTTGATTTATGGGAATTCGGAAGACATTTCACTAAAATGAACCAAATTCAAAACGTAAGTACATCGTAATTACATTAGGTAAGGTGACATGAGAGCTAATACTTACCTGCGATCAGTATTGCCATTCAGCAAGGTAAATACGCCTTCTGGTAACCTTACTCATAGACTTCAATGACCTGTACCGTATTCAGGGGACGATGATATAAATTGTAAAAGGATTTTTCATAGGTCATTTTTTTTTTGTAATATTGCAGGAGTGCAGCAGACAAGCGAACGGCCCACTTGATGGAAAGCGGTTACAATCGCCTATGGACATTTGCAACATCATAGGTGCTACAAATGGGCTGCTGCTTTCTTAAGGGACACTGGAACCTGGTCACTAATGCCGGAACACAACTCAAGGTTGTTATGGCGACATACTTTAGACCAGGGGTAGTAGCCATCCAGTCAGGCAAATGCCCCACCTGGCTGTGGGTTGTTTTGTCGCCTCTTACAACAGGCCGCCCGGCCGCAGGAAATTGTATTATTTCTTCTTTCCTGCACGGATAAAAATGTCAATTTGAAGAACTAAGAGAGGAATAGACTATAATAAAACTTTAAATACCAATTTAATACTAGGTATGCCGTACTTAATTAATTATTTTAATTAGAACACCACAAATAACAATTATATTTTTTCATTTTGAATTAATTATAGATTATAAACATTACCTGCTAAAAAACCTACAAAAGATTTTTTTAAATTTATTATCCAATGTGCTTAATTAGGAAACACATTTGAACTGTGGCACAGAAACCTCATGGGTTTTTATTCGTGCCGCAGGGAGTCGTGTACACAATATTGTTACATCAAAAAATAAGAGCAGAGGCGAGTAATTGTTATCATCGTTCTAGTGTTTAGTTCTGATTTGATAATAATAGCGGGGTATTATCATTCTAGTATATGGTTCTCATTTTAGTCCCAGGTCTGCACATATGAGCACGATGGTCCGCTTTGGGAATCAATCTAGAATCTTTTTAGATTATATTTGATTGATTTGTGGTTATTTTTGTATTTGGATTGAGGTCCTCTGGGAGATCATTTATAATAATTGTAATTCTCAAAGTCGGCATCTTTTTTAATACAACATTTCACATTTTAATGTGTCAGTTTTTCACCGGTCGGGTTGAATCCGCTATTTTTGTTTATTTATCATTATTAGAATAAGAAAAGGATACACATAACAGATTTATAAAAAAATATATATATAACCTTAAATTTTTAATCAATCTTTATTTTTCACCATATCCATATCGCAATTATTTGGGGTCGGCACAATCAATATGTCTTTTCATTCCACACTTAAATTTTTAATAAATTTTATCCTTCAATTCCTGGAGTACCACAACATGCGTAAAAACGAATCATATAAATTTAATGTGTAATATCTATCTTTACTTATATAGGTCTGCTTGTTGATATGACAGTGCGGTTTCCAGGACAATTTCGTTTATTTCTCTTTGAAGTTTTCGTTAAATTTCTTCTTTTGTTAATTTTTAGTTATCGTTTATTGTATCCCTTTTGCTATATAACAAATAAATTAGACATGAGTAGGCACCCTACATTTAATTAAATAAAAATAAAGTTTGAATACACTATTTTCTTTGTTTACACTTTGTCTCCTGTTAGATGAATATGGCACAGTCTTCGCACTCTACTTAAAATCTTAGACATCATATTTGGAAAACATTATGAATTAACTTTTCTTCATTGTACTAATTTATAATTTAATGTATATTTTATTGTAATAAATAATGTTACATTTTCAAGCGTAATGAGTAAAAATTATGCACATACATTAAACCTAAATTACATCAAATAATTATGAATGTTACTGCCATAAACGGAGCACGTTTACGTATATTTTATAATAACCAAAATTATTATGAAAATACATATAGTGGTGAGTGCTAAAGGTGTTAAATATCGCGCGGTGATACCATAATAACGGCCGGTAAGTGTGGTAATTACATCGATACACGATACGATACAAAATTGGAATTAAATAAGACTTGTCGAACCCTATAAGAGCGAGTCTAACTCGTACATGACCAGTTTTTTAATCACATAACACATGGGAGTATGTTAAGGCTTATGTATAATGGATCTCATGTTCTTTCATTAACTTTATTATTATTTCTAGTAATGAATAAATATATAGTCAATCACTCGTATGCGAGTAGTTTAATATTTTTAAAGAAACTATATAAGACGCTTACATATATATATAAAATGTCATCATATAAAGCTTTATTCAAATATGTTTTGATGAGAATCCTTTTTATATACTTATTAAGAACGGTTGAAGGTTTCATTAATGGTGCAGCTTCATCTGCGATCATGTTACAGGTATAGGCCTTTCACGCAGATATGGCGATGGGCTTAATGCTTTATTTCAGATGCGTCATTGTTAATGACGTTAAATATTGACAGATAATGTATATACACTTATGTGGCTATTCGGTAACGGCGTTATTTTCTAACGCTTTACATAAGACGTATGCGGTCACAGTTTAAATCTTTAACATTAACGCAGGTGCGGCGGCAGAATAAAAATAAATAAAGTTTTAAATAAACTTTCGGAATTGGATGTAAAATTAGAACGCTGAAGCCTGCAATTTGCCCCAGCAGCACTCGAAAAACTACATACCTTTTTTTCCTAAAGGCGTTGAGGGCATGAATCAAGCAACTAGCCTCAATAGACGAACGCGTTTACACAAAAACGCTGAGCTTTCACTGAACTTTCCCTATTCTGCTTTATTTTCCGTGCAAAAAAACGAACATACGCCTGTTGATGGGTATTTTACAGAGACCTGCGAGTTGGGTAAGTGATAAATGCTAAATATATTCTAAAATTGTTTTCATATAAAGGAACAGACAACAACACCATACTATATATATATCATCTTAGTTTTAAAATATCAACACATGTTTTTTTTACAAAATCTAGAAGACTGCGGTGGTTTGAAAGATGATAACAGTATGATATGATAAGTACCTGACTATAAATTAGTCAATTATGGCTCAGAACAATCATAAGTGATAAAGATCCCATCCGTGCAGGAACGGAGAAAGTATACAATTTCCTGCGGCCGGGCGGCCTGTCGTAAGAGGCGACAAAACAACCCACAGCCAGGTGGTGGGGCATTTGCCCGACTGGATGGCTACCACCCCTGGTCTAGACTATGCCGCCATAACAACCTTGAGTTGTGTTCCGGCATTAGCGACCAGGTTCCAGTCTCCCTTTAGAGAGCAGCAGCGCATTTTTAACACCTTTGGTGTTGCAAATGTCCATAGCCGATGATAACCGCTTTCCATCAAGTGGGCGGCCGTCTGCCTGTCTGATGAACTCATACAATAAAAATAAATTTTAAAGATTAAGAGAAACTGTCGTCTCTATACAGAGCAAAATTGGTCTGTCTCCTAAAAATATTATTATCAATTCCATATTATATGTAATAACTAAGTATATATAACAAAATCAATGTGTCTACTTTCATAATGAATCGGTTGTATATCATTATTATGTCAGCTACAGTAATAAAACAATCAAAATTCTGTGAAGATCGTTCCCCTTCCACTAATATAATGTTTCGCAACGAAACTTTACCATCAGAACTTATTCAATATTAGCCCGGGGCTTACTGATCTACCGCCCGCCCGCCACTAGTCGATATCATCCTAATGAATTATTTATATGTATTTATAGTATAATCCCTATTGACTTTCTTCTTTCCCAATTGCATGAATTCGGCTCAATAGATATTACATATTTTTTCCTTTCATACTTTTTGTACTCTATGCGTTAGCTCTCATAACACAAATCGTCTCCGTTAGATATATTTTAATCTAATAAACGTTTATAAATCTTGGATATAAACAGAAATAAACACAATAAAGAATTATTGCGTTTAATAAATCAATGTTGTGTGGAAAAATTAGTTAAATAATAAATACAATAAATATATAATTATAGCTTTAATTTAATAACATATAAAAATTTACAAGACATACATTGGTTTACGGTTGAAAAATTTTCGTCGTTTAGTTAAAGACTAAGTACAACATCGCCTTTATGTCGAAATCTTGAATTTGTTAGTTATTAAGTTTTACTATGACAGGGAGCAAATATTCATGTTTAGAAAATACATCCATCTGTTTTTGGGTAGACTTATTCTTTATTCATCAATTGTCTTTTTCGCAAAAAGTGTCATGTAATTTTGCTATTACGGGGACATTATATTGTATCTAGTATTTCGGAACAGTTTTAATTTTTTTGGGAGATTTATGTTTTTATAAATTAATTCATTATTTATTTAGTATTGTCATAAAATGTATTTCGAATTACTATACACTGGCAAATAGAATGGCAGAGTCATGCTGGAATTAATACGGCTCGATCGGTGTGATACAACGATCTCACAGAATATTGCCGTGAAAAGATTAGCTTTGAGTTGATCGTGCTGCGTGCGATAATTGAGAATTCACTCCGATGGCTCACTTCCCCTCCCTTCTATCCCAACCCTATCTATTACGTATCCGCTTTTTCCTGTCCTCCGATCCCTTTATCTCATCCGTTCTATTTCATTCCCTCTAGCCCTTCCTAATGGCTACCGAAAGTTGGCATCGCACTGCAAACGTGGGCCATCTGCCGGTTTGGCAGCTTCACAATTAAAAAAAGATGTGTGTGTGTGTGCAGATCACACGCAGTAGGAGTGAAATTTCAGAGAATATAGTCACAGATAAATATAATTTCTTTAGCCTATATCTTCTTAGTATCACATTCAATTTTTCACTGTTTTAGTCTAAAAAAATATTATTATTAGTTTTATTTCGGTCCAAATTGGAACTATCATCGGTCTTATCGACTCTCTAATCTGTGTTGAACGATGTAAAACTCGTATCTCATTCTCTCGCTAGCTTAGTCCTATAAATTTATGTGTTTATCTATTATTTAGCTGTAATTAATATAATATAGCCCATAAACGCCATAAATATCACACTGCTGGACTGCGGGCCTCCCACTATAGGAGAACGGACAATATATCCGCCACGTTGTCCAAGGTGGCTCGGCAGGTTTGACGCATCGGTTATATCGATGTGTAGGTTTCATCACGATGTTTTCCTTTATCGTTGTTAGTATATGGTAATTGTAACAATAAGCACTATAGATCAGAAAATTGCCGATGTGATGCATGCGTTCCGGCCAGGATTCGAACCCGCGCCCTTTGAGTTTGGGATGCGCGCACTAACCATTACGCTACCACGACTCGCCGCTGTAGAAATATGAAATTCCAAGACTCCTAGCACGGCGTCCGTTTGATAACTTTGATTTCATTATACGCAAACCTTTTCAATTAATAACCATTAGGTATTAAAACTTTGACATTTTGCCAAGCCTTCACTATGAAATTTTAATTGTTCAGCGAGCGACGAAGATTACAAGTTTGCTCAAGTGATTGTCCAATTATTATCGGTATTTTGGATATTTGAAAGTTATCTGCTAAAGGTTTTTTTAATCACTTCCTCCCAGCTCTCCATTATTTAGATGCCTAAGTTGTTTCATTTAAGTTTTTCACGGGAACTTAAGAGTATAATAATGTACAGTTATTATTTTAAAACAAAACTAAACACTAGTTATAACATTGATTGATTTGTTTATAACTAAGAATCATGCTTTTGGGTTAAAATTTTAAATTGATGAGAAAAATGTGCCTTTTCGAGATGCTACAAGAATTTCCTCGTATGGCGTCTGTTCTTGACCTACGATTTGGTAGAGACTTCTGTTACATGAGCTTAGCTTACATCTGGTGCTTTTTAGATTTAATATTATTCTAAAGCTTCAACTACTTATACATCAGTTAACGCACGAATCGTGCAAAGCCATATTTAGACAAGAATGTCCTTACTTTTTTTTATTGCTGAAACACAGCAGACATACTGACGGCCCAACTGTGATGGAAAGTGGTTACCCTCACCTATAGACAACAAACAAACTATGTAAGTTTGTTTATCAACTGCTTACTGTTTGTACAATCATTTAAAATTATGACTGTAATAGATTTTAGCGTGATTTTATATGTTTGTATATCCGTCTTTATGTATTGATCATGGCCAATAATAATTAACTTTAGTATCGTATAAAAAACAAGTGATTTATGTCTGGTTCTTATATCTTACCGACCGTTCATTTGCCTTACTATCGGTTAAAATTTGTGCTTGGCCAGACTGAACAGGCGGGCGCGGTGGCGGCGCGGGTGAGGGACGCGCGCGACGCACTTGTCCGTAGTGACGCGCGCGACGCACTTGTCCGTAGTGACGCGCGCGACGCACTTGTCCGTAGTGACGCGCACGACGCACTTGTCCGTAGTGACGCGCGCGGCTCATCCGAGCGGTGTCGTGTCCAGTGTTTGCCAAATACAATATGGATGAAGAGGATATATTTTTATTAGAAAATTCTTTCTTAAAATGGCAAGTGCATATAAATAAAATTAAATAGTTACAATCCATTCGCTGACGGAGGAATATCCCGCATTTAACCGATATGTATACCAAAAAAGTACTAGAATACTGAAAAGCGTGAATTCTACTAAAATATACCAAATAATTTTTACATACTAAATTCTGTTGCCAATACCTCAAAATCTACCAAAAAAGTAGAAATCTACTAAATCTGGTCACGCTGCTGCGGCCACTTGTATGAATGTGCTATGGCTTGAATTGCCCGCGCGCTCAACGCGCTATATAACCCGCGCCGCACGCCGCGCCCGCGTGCCCACTACGGACACTCAAATAAGGTTTCATATGTTTAAGTATGCCGCGCCGCGACCGCCCCCGTGTGTGTAGTCTGGTCAAGCACTTAAGCTCCATACATCTAATGTCAAAACTCAGTAGATGGTAGGGACAATGAATGAATAGTAAGATACAGTAATCGGCTATTACAAACCAGTTTTAACGGGATTTGAGATGAGATTACACAAATAAAACGTTCTTATGAATCCTAAATACAAACTCTGGCAATACTAAACCGAAAAAAATATAGATAGTCAGCCCTTAAGAGCTAATCCAATCTGGTTGATTTCAAAGTCTCTAGTAACTCAAACATATAAATAAACCTGCAAGTATAATATTTAGGCAGAAGAAACTGCAACTTATTTTATAAATATAATAAGTTATTCTTAAGGTATACCACAACACAAACATACATTCATTAAGTGTCACACACAATAACAAAGTAACAAATAAGCGTGTACAATTTCTTACCTTTTTTTTAAAATTTAATTGTAAAAAAAGGGTACGGAACTAGAGCCCGTGGAGTTGTATAATTTAAAAAAAATGCTCACATATGAGCATATTTTAAAAAAATAGTATTGTTTCACCGTTGAAAAACCTTTATTTTACACATCAATTAAGTACATTCTTTTATACAAATTGAAAGGAACCAAAGTAATTGGTAACATATGTAACAGTTTTGATATAAATAACAATCTTATGTGTTATTAACATCTTTTGTTTTAAGTGTGAGTATATAAGGTTGTAACTTTTTGCAACTAATAGCATAATATAGTACATAGTATACATAATATCCAAGCAGTACTTTACTCCGCGGTAACTACTTGCGCTGTACAAAGCGCAAATCAGACCGCATATAGAATACTGCTCACATCTATGGGCCGGAGCACCCGCTTACCAGACTAACTCCCTCGACTCCATCCAGCGTCGCGCCTTTCGTATCGTCGACGATCGTAGACGCCATACCAACAGGCGGTTTAGAATCACTTAGCCTTCGAAGAGACTTTGCGTCCCTCTGCATATTTTACCGCTTGTATAATGGGGAGTGTTCCGAGGAGCTGTTTGATCTGGTGCCAACGCCTCACTTTTATAACCGCACAGCTCGCCAGCGACGGGATATTCACCCCCGTTTCCTTGATCTCCCACGCTCAACTACACAACGGTTCTCTAGAACATTTATTCCGCGCACAGCAATGATCTGCAGCGAACTTCCCGCCGCGGTTTTCCCTTTGCGCTATGACATGGGGTTCTTTAAGAAGGGCGTTATAAAAAATTTTTGAGGCCGGCAACGCGTTGGCGACACCCCTGGTGTTGCAAACGTCCATAGGAGACGGTAACCACTTTCCATCAGGTGGACCGTCAACCTGTTAGCCTGCTTCAGGCTATAAAAAAATATAGACACTTAACTACCACAAATATAAATAAAATTAAATGCACAAGATGTGAAAAGAACAGTTTTTTACTTGATTTTATTTACTTTGACCCATTACGTGATCCCTTTGTTCCCCCAAAGTCGTTACGCGCGGCCCAGAGGTATCTGTATAACAAATATCTAATACCAGCTGAAAACCAAACACAATAACGAAAACTTTGAATAGACTCACCGCAATCTGTCGACCAATGCGGAGCGCCGCCTTTACAACAAAGGCTATTTAAATGCACTGCCAGGTAAAATGCGATATGTTTTTGTCCTATATTCAAATATAGAACGTCGTTTCGAATAATAATATGATTAATTATAATTCATTATTTTTGTGGTGGGACCGCACCAGTGACAGTGTTAAAGATATTGACTGTGGCTAAATGCATCTTATTTAAATGCTCCGAAAATAATGCCGTTTTGAATATCCACATGTATGTGTGTCTGTATGTGTTATCTGTCAGTATTTAACGTGATCGATAGTTAAAAACAATATCGCATCATAAATAACGCATTACATCCATTGCCACATCTGGGTGAAATGGTCTATATCTGTAAAATTATCACAAATGAAGCCCCACAATTATAATAATTGTTTTGACAGACGCAATTAAATCCCATTTTTTCACACATTTATGTAGAGATTAAAGAATTGCCTACACCACAACTTATACTTTTATTACTTGACTTGTCAAACATCGGCACCTGATATATTGTTTTTTTATTAAATTACTGCATTTATTTTAAAATGGATACAGTTTACGAAAATTTTCTAGCAAAAAAAGAAACCGACTTTAAGAGTAACTAAAAAGAAAAATTTCGAGAACATCTTGAATCCAATAGTAATGGAATTTGTATGTATGCATTGAAGCTATACGGAATCAAAATCGATTCAGAAACAAATAAGTTATGGCTGAATATACATAAAAAAATACACAGAAAATTGAGAAACTCTTCCTTTTTTGAATCGGGTAAAAATAAACAAAAATTCTATTGGTGACGTCATCTTTATATATCAACGCACTTAAAAAAGAGGTGACCGCATCACCGATTGAAATTCTTGAGGCCATCACAAAATCAATATAATGCTTTTATTTTGCTTCTAATTGATGTACGATAAAACATTCACAATTGTCTATACACGTACATTTACACAAATACATGAATGTGTGGGGGTTGTAAAAGCTTTTATGGATCAATCCAAAGTAAATACACACAATTCATGTATACAAATTTTCGTTCATGAAATTATTATTAAAATGGACATTAATGCTGTAGGCGCTACTTCCTACCCGCGGCATTTAGGTAGACTTTATATTCATAGCTTTTAAACGATCCAAAATATCGCAATGAAACTTATACAAAAATTTAAGTTAAATTCCTGTTTTAATACTTATCAATTTTCGTTGAAATTCGTTTCGGAAACTGTTTCGGAGTCTATATCCGATAAGTTTCCAGACTAAGGTGCAGAGAAACATTTAAAAAACAGTGTGATAATTAGGCATCACTTAAATGTGGCGTTTATCTTGAAGTCACACCTAGACACAGATAGTTCCCAACGCCTAATTCCTCCTTCTTATTCCTCAATTCCAAGCCCATCTCCCACTATGCCATTCCTCGTGTCTGATCTATCCATCTCATCCTCATTATCCTATCATAAAGGCTGGCCGATTGAGCAAACGTATCCTGGAGTGGAGACCACGTCTCGGCCAACACAGTGTAGGATGCCCTTCAGCCCGGTGAATTGATGATCTGTGCAAGGTCGCCGGCAGGGGCTGGATGAGGAAAATAGGAGACCCGAATAGATGGCGCAAACTTGGGGAGGTCTAAGTCCAGCAGTGGATAGAGACAGACTTAAGAAGAAGAAGAAAGGCTGGCAACGCTTTTGCGTCACCCCTGCTGTTACAAACGTCTATAGGCGACGATAACTTGCCTGCTTTATCAGCTTCTCAATAAAAATCACACTTCAATTTTACTGGTATTATTAAGGTTTTTATCGTCAACAATTCATAATAGATTTAGGAATCATTTCACGTTCTCAGTTTACATTGTAGGCCAAAGGAGACAAAGGGAAAGAACTCAGTCCACCCTTTTCCGTACATATTTTTTGTCAGTAAATGGAGTTCCCTTGTGAAACTCAGAAATGCGACCGGGCGGAGTGCCAAATCCTTTTCGGCTGAGGGCAAGAAATGGCCGACCAGCCCCCCCAATTGACCACCCTGACTAAGCGTTTTTACTCATTATTTACATATTTCCGTGTTTATTTAATCTTCTACATTATCTATCAAATATAATATTAGCGCTTAGATATGCGTTTGGAAATTTTAAGGGAACAAACATTATACGCATCAAACTGGTCCAAGACGGCTTGACGGGTCTCATATATTCGACGGCCTCTGTGGTTGAGCGGGCTAAGCCTTTGCAGGCCTACCTCACTGCAACGCAGAGGCTCCGGGTTCGATTCCTGGTATGGTAAATTTCGGAAACGTATTTTCTCCGTTATTTACCATAGTCTGGGTGTCTGGGATCGGCCCCAGAGTGGTCTGTTGTATATTACCCATAACACAAGCGTAACTTGCTTAATTTGAGGATATACAATGTGTGTGTTTGTCTGCCTAATATAAATTATTATATATTGGTTGTCGATGTGCAGTTTTCATCAATGCTTTCTTTCAGCGGCAGCACGTAGGTAGTAATTGTAAGCATATGCACATAATATCTTACAATTATGTAAACAAATCTGTCTAAGTGGCGCATGCACGGCATGCATCCTGTCCTAGATTCGAACCCACGTTATTTTGAAGCGCTGGTTTGAAACGCAAATGCGTACTGCTGCGTAAACATAGAGCCAATGATACCGGGCCTTCGTTGACCCAATGTGTACGCGGCATTATCCACTGAGTTAGAAATAAATTTAATGAGGATTTTTTTTTTTTTTTATAACACTACTAGTATTTATAGACAAAATAATGATTGTGGGCTTAAACATGAGCTTACAAGTCATAAATAAAATCGCAAGCAGTAAATTTCGTATAACATCGTGAAATAGTTGAAAACGCAGGATTAATCAGAGGCCGGTGAGGGTGGTGTTGACATACAAAGCGGATTAAATTAACTGCCTTAATTGAATTTAGGTTCCTTGTTAGCCAATGTGTCCCCACGGGGTTTACTTGACGGTGGACGGCGTTATGCAATAACCACCCGCCCGCCGCGCCGCGCGAGGCCCGTCCTGATTAAACTATGTACTTATGGCACAAAATAGTTTATCGAAAGATCTTATAAAGTCCTATTTCACCTTGTACTTATGCCCCGACGAAAATGTAATGACAGAACAGTGTGGTGGACGGTTGGACTTATTAATAAAAAAGAAATTGACTCTAAAACATGAGAATAAGTTTTTAAAAACAGAACAGTTGACATTGATAGTATTGCACTGACAGTGACGTTTATGATTGGTCACTAGGTTCTAGCACAGAGTACATTGAATGTATGGAGAGGTTCTAGAAATCAGACAGGAATATATAATATGGTTTACATTAATCCCAAATATACACGTAGTAAGTTATACCGACCTTCCAAACTTATCAATACGCTATCCCCAATACATGATTACAATTAAATGTTTCTATGGAAACAGGGTTTTTCTATCTTATCATTTTTCGTTCACGTCTGAAGGAAACGTCGCGCCGATGGGGTCCGGTGGCCTATCGATTAAATTGAATCCGGCCCGTTTTTGAACACATTACTTACCTTAAGGGTGGCCTAAAACAATCAAAAGGTCGTTGGTAAAAACCTCTTCTATAATTATCAATACATATACATAGATAAATTGTATTAATGTCTTCATCTACGACTTTGCAACTTGAATTTAAAAAACGCTTTCATGTACATATTATTGGATCCGGATTGTAATAAGATTGCCTTTATAATTTATTTTTGTTATGTTGATATTTTTTGCAATTGTTGTGAGTTTAGTTATTTTGAATGAATTAATCGTATGGTGTAATTGTTTTCATAAGTACTATTAATTGATGAAATTCATTCTCATAAATCGTTTAAGATAATCGATAACCTATTTTATTTGTGATCTTATTTTTTAGATTTCTCGTTGTCCAGGTAGAATTTAGGGCCAAAAAGTTAATTTTGTAATAGAAAAACATATCGCTTTTTAAGGTATATTTTAAACTTGGGAAATTTCGATGGTTCAAAAGTCCCCGTCTACTTCTTATAAGCCTATAATTGCTATATTTCATTTTCGTAGTTAATCTTATCCTACGGCTATATTATGTTTTTTTCATCAAATATTTGCTTCGCTTCTGTGTTTAATTATATTGCACGATATTAAACAAAATGGTTTCATCATGGTTAATTCGATTTGGTTTATTAAAATACTAGCTTCACTCCCGATTTCTCCAGTGAATCTAATGCAGCACTTCAGCAAATTTTGGTCCATGTGCTGACAGTTAAGAAAATATAATGACGCGGATAGAATAGTCCAAATAATCTTTATTACACACAATGTTATAAAAAAATAAATTCATACTCAGTCGTAACGATATAACAATGGCCGTCCTAATAGCTGGGAGCGATTTCTTCCAGACAACCTTTGGATGCACAGAAACTCGGTATGGAAGGGAAAGTAAAGAGGACGTGTAAAACCCGCCGATCTATCTTGCAACATGTGGCGTGTATACTATCCGTTTTACACGCCATAATGTCTTGGATGATGATGATGATTGATTATATTAAAGGTGCAGAGAAAGCAACAAAATTAAGTAATATATTCTATCGTTAGATCGAAGATCGTAGTACATACAACAAAGGCGGTATGAGATAGAAGCAAAATTCAATAATAACGAAATAGGGAGCGGGTGGCCGCAGCGGCGGCGACACACGTTCTCCTACGGAATAACATTAATTTGGCAGCATCCACTAAATTCCGAAACGAATGAAATTTTCTAAATTGAAATTTGATAATGTCAGCCGCGTATGCGGAGTTAAGAGTCCTAATATTCCAAAATAAAACCGCAGCTGAGATGAAAGAAGTGGGAATGTGCGCTTTTGAACCCAATTTTAAATTGAATAAAATTACTTTTCTAGAATAATTTAAGTATTGATGACATCACACGCCGGTCACTATCATTGTAACGGCCACAATACGTATGAAACAAAGTACTTTCTAAGTTTGATTCTAAACTTGTTATCGAAATATTCCCTTAATTTATATTCGTTTAAAATCTTTCTTAATATGATAATTTTATGTTTTATAATTTATAAATTTTTGAATAAATGTCAATGTTTATAAAATATAGACCAAAAATTACGAAATCTATGTAATAGTTTCGACGCCCTAAAGGCCGGTAAATGCAAGACTGGTTCATACAGTATGAAATAAGAATACTACATACATATGTATATGTTTCCATAGTAACAGTAATCTTAAAAAATTGTAAACGAAACTCAATTTACAATTGACAGGACTTATAACGCCACTTCCAAATAATAACGTAAAATACCCTGGTAATTAGTTTTTAATAATTTAATTTATATTTTCATTTGTAATTTTAACTGTATATGGAAATGTGATTCCGAAGTAAACAAATAATTATTGTATGTCTTTCAAGACCACGGGCCATAAAAGTGGCCCGGTCTTTTGGAAGGCATCCGCGGGGCCATGGGAAGGCTAACACGTAGAAGCCCCTTGACAAATTTAATGTAAATGTGACGTGACACTGACCGGCGATTGTCCCTGTCTACACCATATAATAATACATCCAACGACAAGCCCTGGCCAGTGTAGGACTATTGCAGGAAATGAGGACAAAAAGTACCGGGCTATTAAGGTGAACTGATAGTGGTACTAGGGGTCTGGGAATATGCGGACTATGGCGTCCATAATGGATGTGAGGGGTGCAGAGAGGTGGGCTACAGGTTCACCGAAACTACTTCCGACGTTAGGCCATTTATCACTTCCACCCCTGGTGCTTGAGTCTTAGCTCTAGCGATCTCCACTCTGTGCCGGCTGCTTAAGGCAAGCACGGAGGCGGGGGCCTTGCCTTGGCCCCCAGAGTCAGGTACGAGGTGTCGCTACTCACGTAAGGCTTATTAATTTAAAGTTACAATGACTAAGAGTGTTAATATTCGTATTATAATCATAGATGAATATAATAATTATAGATGAATCCGTAATATGTGAGTCTAACATGCTTACAACACTTTTTATTGTTCTTCTAAAATGTACACCCTAAAATTTTGATCACTCACAATGTCAGTCCCATAGCGAAGCGCACATCACACCTACAATTCTATTCGACGTAACTTGGGAAACCAATAACTCAGTGCGAAGGTAATGTAGCGGGAATACGACACAATTGTTGTCATTTTCCCAAATTATGCGAACGCTACATGCCTACCAACATTATCCTGTGTCTGTGAAAACTGCTGCCCTCCTCGAGTACTAGATAACGAATTATAACTTCCTAGACATTCGTGTTTATCCACTCTTAGTTGATGATTACTTTTCTATTGTGTATAATAATTTCTAATACTATTATATAATTATAGGTACGTATGTTTTATATATGTATATATATACACATATATATATATATATATATATACATACATATATTTATATATATAATATATATATATATATATATATGTCGCAGAACGGCCTCGTTCTCACGACATCTTCTTTAGTTATTGCAGGTTTAGTGGGCGTCATCAGGATAAAATGCGAGCATAAAACACAATAGCCATGGTTTATACACTTTTAATTTAGATTTGATCAACATTATGACATAGTTTAGACCGAGCAGCGGGTTCAGGGCACCCGCTCATACTTCCAGCTTCAATACTTTCTTTAAAATACTCCATGGTCCAACTCGACCTGTTGCCACCAACCGAATGTGTCACAAAAACTCCTCAGTCTACCCAAGTAGATATTACTCAAAGTATAGAGGGCGCTGACCCCGCTCCGCCATAGGCTCTGCTCTGATTGGTCGTTTATTAAATTACAATATTCATAACTTTTATTAGGTTAGAACGATCTTTAAGTTATAGAAACATTCAACAAATCAAATTAAATTACATTAAGAATTTTAGAAGTAATTAAAATGTAAACCAATGATATTGTGCGTTATACATCCAAATAATAATCCATTCAACTATAACTTCCCTCCGACATATATATATATATATATATATATATATATATATATATATATATATATATATATATATATATATATACATATATATCATTATTTATAAAGTGCACCACAGTCCGTTTTAAAAATCTCTTAATCCCTGCAAAGTGTTGCCTGGAAGAGATTGCTTTTTAGCAATAAGGCCGCCTGATATACTATTTTTTTACATTTGTACTTTCAACTGTCTATGCTTTGGTGTAGAATAAAGAGTTTTCTGTCTATCTTGAAGTGTCATCATCATCTGTCCTTTTGTATGTGAGCGCCAAAACCACCGTCTCATGGAGATGAATATGAACTGTTACGGTGGATGTATGAATCACACAGAAGGACTGCGGTAGGTACTTCCGCATCTGCTGCAGCCTCCACGTCCATGACATTGCAAACTGTAGAAAAATTGCTCACACTGATATGACCAATGACTATGGTTTACGAAAACTGACAAGTTATGTGGGGAAGAAATTTCTGTTCATGCCATCTACGCCAGGTTCCGAAGAATATAAGCTACAAAAATTATGTCTTGTCTACCACAAGGGAAGATATGCTCATTAGCATACACTCCACATAACAATTGTGTTACAAACTTACAATGCTAAAAACCCCACGGAGTATATGCGTAAAACACGGAAAGTGGAGTGTATGTAAATGTACCAGTACAAATATTAGAAAAGCACATAGCGTCAGCGCATCCTTGACCACTACTGTGTGCAGGTTAAAACTCGACAGAGACAGTGGCTTAGCAAGCGTACGATACTTGTTAATTGTATGTTCAATGCACGTGCAGTTTTTTTCTTGCAAAGTTTATGCGGAACATTGCTGTAAACGTTCAATTCGTTTTTTATTATTATTTTGTATTGCATGAGTTCAGCAGACAGGCAGACGGCCCACAGGTGGAAAGCCGTTACTATCACCTTTGGACATTCACAACACTAAAGGTGATATTCTCTAAAGGGAGACTGGAACTTAGCCACAAATGCTCGAACACGACCCAAGGTTGTCATGGCAGCCTAGTCTAGACCAGGGGCAGTAGCCATCCAGACGGGCAAATGCCCTACCTTATGGTCAGTAAGTAAGATATCCTCTTAAATTATATACGAGTACTACATTCAAATATAGAAAACTTATATTATTTCACTCTATAAATTTCTATTATGTATTATAGTAAGTATCATGTATAACTTTCACATTTTTAAATATAAGTTTGGGTTTTTAGAAACATATCGCAAAATTTCACGGTAAAGTCAGTATACTTGCAAGGCCAGAAGAGAGAACTAAGTAATAATAAATAAACTAACTTACATTGCATGCCAGGTGTCCCAAAAATTTCAAATTCGGTCTACACTGGATGAACGATATCAGAGATGCGAGCGACTCTCAATTGCTAACCAAGCTTTTAAGAATCAAATAGCTGGAAGATACTAATGTCACATTGTTTTTCTGTACAGAAATACCGGGATTACAACGTAGAAGTGGTCCGTAAAGACGGACTGCTGCTGGTGCGGGAACTGGCCGCTGAAGTCAAGAACCATATGGATTTCAAGATCAACTCTGTCATGGTGAGTAATCCAAATATTTTTTTGCAATAGACACACCGTTACGTTTGTACTGGACAATTGGGTATTTGACAAGTTTTAAAATAAATTCCAAAATAGTATTCATATAAAAGAGCAGACGTCAATATAAGTTGTCATGGTCTTACTTTTTAACCGACTTCGAAAAAAGGAGGAGGTTCTCAATTCGTCGGGAACTTTTTTTTTTGTTGCTTTTTTTTAATGTATGTTCGCTGATTACTCCGTCATTTATGATCCGATTTACGTGATTCTTTTTTTGTTCGACGCGGAATAGCTTCCAATTGGTCTCCTAAAAATTTTACATAGCTTGGCCCAGTAGTTTTCATTTTATGAACATTTTTCATGAAAATAATTTTCACTCCGTTCCATATGTACACCGATTACTCTGAGATTTATGATTCGATTTACGTGATACTTTTTTTGTTCGACGGGGAATAGCTGCCATGTGGTGCCCTAAAAATTTGACATCGTTTGGTCCAGTAGTTTTCATTTTACGAACATTTTTTTGTTCCCGGTTCTTGGGACCTATATTTTTTAAGAAGTGCGACACCATTCCTAGGTCCACCCATACATAGCTAGACACTAAAAAGTAACAAATAAAAAATAAAAACTTCGTTTAAAAAAACTGACTTCATAAACTAAAATGTATAAAATAACTTATTTCTAAAGCTATTATTATTAATATATATTATCTAAAACATCTTGAAGTCGGTGCAAAGCAAAACATAAAAATTACTATATTTTGAAAATTACTAAGCACCGATTTTAAGATGTTTTAGATAATATATATTAATAATAATAGCTTTAGAAATAAATTATTTTATACATTTTAGTTTTTTAGTTTTTGAAGTCGGTTTTTTTAAACGAAGTTTTAATAGTTCATATAGAAATAGTTTGAATTATAGTTTAAACAATCTATATATTCATACGTGAAGCAAAAACTTTGTACCCGTAAATCTGAGATTATAGAAGTATAAGTCTTTGACAACAAATTGTTATGGTCGAATTTCGACCACGGGCGACCACTAGTTATAATTAATACGCAATTTGACTCGTTAAAATTGTAACGTCATAAGCCGGTATTCTCATTCAAAATGAAGAAGGCTACCCCATTTTATGCGATGATAAAAGCGTCTCAGTTGATTTAACTCTCAAATACCCAATTATCATTCTTAATGTTCTTTTTGCGTGCTAGAAACGGTTAAGGCTGGTGTGCACCGACTTAGTACTACTATTTTATTTAAAAAAAACTGTATTAAACATTTGAATGTAAAATATCTCAAAAAGAAGAAACCTCTTCATTCTGTGTTGTCTCAAATCAAACATTAGCTCGCAAGGGTCTCTCTCTCTCTCACCGATTGTTTCCGTATAATAACTCTCTAAGTCTATAAAAGCAACCCAAAGGCTTACGAGTATATACATTGATCCAGCTAGTAACTTGGGAAAAGAACTAACATCAAAATATTGAATTGGAAATATTGAAGTCAGTCAGGCTTGGTAGTGCTGTACTGACTTCAGATTAATTTACACGATGCTAGTATGAAGCCAGCACTGCCTTACTTCGAATTTGAATTCAGTAGCTGCATAAATGTGAATCAGCTTTAATGCAATAATACATTGAACTTCTTTCTATACGATGATACCTTCGGAAATCATTTCGAGAGGGTATTTTATAATGACGTCACTTTTAGTCCCGTATCAGATCTTACGCGTACATATGTGGAAACGATCTATGCAGCTGAAATACTATAATTAAACAAGTATCTTATATTATTATGTTTACATACTCATTTCATGAGTATAATTGTAAATGTATAAAATTATAATCCGTTTTGAAAAGAATATTTTTCGCTTAGATATATTAAAATTCGATATTTCAAAATGACTTATTTACACTTCGGGAGAGCTGACGGCTGGTTCGTACCTCGGACAACGGATCAGATGGCGATCCAGCGAGGTAGCGTAGCCAGTCTTCTAGGAACCTTACCATTGGCTTCGATGACTAGGCTCAGTACTTTAGTCTTAGGGGATAGGATAGGTAGAATACAATATAAATTGAGTTTCCTTCGCTGTACTAGTTTATAGTTTTTTATACCTGTTATCTATAATATTATAGTAATCTCTCTTATATTAATTTATTAATATACAATTTATTTTCTTTTACCGCTCAAGAATATTTTCATATCCAATGTTTATGTCTTCAATCGTCTAAAGCAGCAGCTACCTGGTTCGATTAGATTAACGATGAATCAGCGAAGCGGATTTAAACCTTTTACACGGATTCCCCAACTCTTTGACGTATTAAGGATATGAGTTTCTTTTTAAAATATAACTGGTAAAGCCAAGAAACTTCACGGTGCAATAATATTTTAAAATGTATTAAATATTTGAAAACCTCATAAAATTTTTAGCCGAGGCATGCTTTTGAAATTACCTTTAGTAATTGTAATTTAAATAACAAAAAAGTATGGAAGAGTTTGCTAGCATCAAGGTAAAAATATTAAAGCCAAGCTATAAATGTACGCATTCAATAAATTTCCATTTGCATTGTTATCTTTACGCGGAACAGAAGAGAAATAAAAAGGGCTCGTAATAACCGAGAGGAAATAAATCGTGGCAACAGTGGATTCGATATAAAGCCAAATAAGAATGTGTTAACGATGAGGCAGTGGAGTCGCGAATTGCGGAGTGTCAAGATATTGCGGCGACACCCACGAGGTCTCAACACATTAACATATTCAGCGCTGGTCGGAGTCGCCGTACCTCCCTCTTTCACCCCACACTCGGTAGCCACTGCCTTTTGCGATTTGCCAATCCGTACTCACCGATATTGGAATTCTTTTGAATCTCAACGAGTCCAGATCTTCGACTGTTGCCAAACGAACTTTCAGTGCGATGCAAAACTGGGTACCTACTTTAGCGGAATAAATCTTGGAATGAAAATTTCCCTCCAGTCTCATATCACTCTCTATGTAAATACTTTAGCGCAGTCGCGTTAATAATGGCTATTGCATGATAGCGGAATGTCTCGTAGGTACGGCACGTCAAGGACGACAGACATCTTTCCACTTAGACAAAGTTTGTTGAAGCACTTACTTACGTTTCGATAAAATATGTAATAATTTAAGCAGTGGGAAGTTAAACAAAAAGTTTTATTAAGGTTACAGGGCTGCGGGAAATGTGAAAGCCAAGTTGAGCATGAGGCATAGCTACATCATTATTTGATCCGCGTCACCTCCCAAATGCCATTTGTGGTTTTTGTCCAAACCTCCCGTATTCTCCATTCTGTAAAAGATCGTTTTTGTCGGTTCGTATTCCACCCCTTCTAATGAAGGCCTACAGGATTCAATTAACCGGGGGATCGGAATGTTTTGTGATTTGTACCGGGCGCGGAATTCCATCAGCGCGTTTCAATTCATTACTTTGCAACCTTCTAGTAAATGAAATTTATAAAAAAAAACCTAGAAACAAAAGAACCTATAACTAAATCATAGTCGTTCTTTATATAATTCTAGCTGTGTTCGTAACTTCGTCCGCTTGAAATTTATTTTATCAGAACTCTAAAAAAAAGTAGCCTAAGGTACTCCTTATAACATCATTTATCTGCCAGTAAAAGTCCCATCAAAATCGGTCTAACCATTTCAGAAATTAGCTGGAATATCCAGCCAGACAAATAGACAAAACTACTAAAAATTACATTTTCGAAATCCTTAACATATTTATTAAATTTATTTTATATACGCTAATAAAATAAATTTTATTAATGTGTATTTCACAATCGCATTAATAATGCGTTGATGAAATAAACTTTTGTTAGTTTTCAAGAATAGTGTTATTTGTACAAGAACACTAATAAATTATGTTATATTCCTTATCATGTATCAGAAGTGCCGGCAGAATTTCACGTCATGCAACACTTGATGACATAATCCGTCGAGCTCTTGTCACCGCCGTTCTAGAACCGAACGGCTTGTGCCGCCACGATGGCAAGAGATCCGATGGTATGTCATTGGTGCCCTGGAAGATAGGTCGATAGGTGGGACGCATCTTGCGTCAATACTTTGGCAGCGTACCATCTTCCAGCCACTAGCATGTCTGCCGGTACAGCTGCTGCACAACAGGAGGACCTAAAGCGCCGCAAATATTCAGTCAGCCATCGGAAATGGCTACATATTTGCGGCTTTAGGGGTCGAGACCCTGGGACCATGGGGGCCTGAGACGCACAAGCTTTATCGAGCCAAACGTCTGTTGGATGTCTCACGTGACCAAAAGACTGGTTTATACCTTGGGCAACGTATTAACGTTACCATTCAGCGAGGCAGTGTGGCCAGTCTTTTGGGCACGTTTCCAACTGACAGCGGTCTGGTACTAGATTTTATAGTTTAATTTAAGTTTATCTATATAGCTTATTTTTAGTTTAATTTATAGTATAGTTGAGTTTATTTTTAATATTTAGTTGCATTTTTTAAATGTTAGTTTAGTATACTATTTATGAAATAGATAAACATATACAGATCTTAAAAAAGAAAGTTACGTTCCTTGAAGTTTTATTTCAACGAAATCCAACATTTACGTCTATTTTAAAAGAAGCCTGTATGGTAGCGTGTTTAGCGAGATAATGAAAGAGGTAATGCACTTGTTTCTTTCTCTGTTTATATTACGACTGCACACGCAATGAGATGCATTATTCGATGAACACGGATTTTATTTGCTCATATTACAATGCCATTGTTAAAACACTCTATTAATAAAAAATAAAAACTTCGTTTAAAAAACCGACTTCAAAAACTAAAAAACTAAAATGTATAAAATAACTTATTTCTAAAGCTATTATTATTAATATATATTATCTAAAACATCTTAGTCAGTGCTTAGTAATTTTCAAAATATAGTAATTTTTATGTTTTACTTTGCACCGACTTCAAGATGTTTTAGATAATATATATTAATAATAATAGCTTTAGAAATAAGTTATTTTATACATTTTAGTTTTTTAGTTTTTGAAGTCGGTTTTTTTAAACGAAGTTTTTATTTTTATTTGTTACTTTTTAGTGTCTAGCTATGTATGGGTGGACCTACGAATGGTGCCGCGCGTCTTAAAAAATATAGGTCCCAAGAACCGGGAACAAAAAAATGATCGTAAAATGAAAACTACTGGGCCAAACAATGTCAATTTTTTAGGGGACCACATGGCAGTTATTCCGCGTCGAACAAAAGAAGAATCACGTAAATCGAATCATAAATCTCAGAGTAATCGGTGTACATATGGAACGGAGTGAAAATTATTTCCATGAAAAATGTTCATAAAATGAAAACTACTGGGCCAAACTATGTCAAATTTTTAGGGGACCAATTGGCAGCTATTCCGCGTCGAACAAAAAAAGAATCACGTAAATCGGATCATAAATGACGGAGTAATCGGCGAACATACATAAAAAAAGCAAAAAAAAAAAAAAGATCCCGACGAATTGAGAACCTCCTCCTTTTTTGGAAGTCGGTTAAAAATGCTTTTATTAAGTCATTAGAATTTTCCTTCAATCTTTTTTTTACTGTCGAGATCGTCACTGGAATTGAAAAATATTACGGTGTTTAGATTATAATTATTTAACTAGTGGTTCCTGCAACTGCGTTCGCCCAGGATTGACACCTATCATTATGTTTGAATTAATGCGATTAGTGGGCGCTCAGATTTCCAATTATTGTCGTTACTATATCTTAATATAAATTCACTTGCCTTACTATCGGTTAAATTTTGAAAGGCAAATTAACCATCGGTAAAATGTAGGAACTGTACATTAAGGTGCCCCACACATTACGGGACGCGTCCGAGCAATGTGCACACCAGAACCGTAACACACTCACCAGACTGCTTTAGGACGTCTGAACGCTCAATGTCACGTCCGGGACTTACGACTTATAACGTGCACACTTTAATGGACTTTCCTTATCCAAATACGCTGTAAGCCACACCCCTCAGCCGCGTCCATCAGCCGTGACTTATCAATATGCACACACCTTTAATCGGCAATGCCGATCATTGTTTTCAGCGCGTTCAAAATCCTCCATTCAACTTCGTTCATCGCGCCACTTGTATGCATCCGTGTCCTGTATTGTTTGCTTTTTCTTATTTCATTGCTGCGACAGTGCATTATATAACGAACCAATTAATTTGTTTATAAATAACGACGATGGTTTAAAAATAATCGTATTATATTCCATATAAAACATGTAATATGCATTAAAATGTTTTTTGTTTATTTTTCATGCCTTACACGAGAGGTGCAAGTGACCTATTTAGGCATGAGATGGTTTAACGCACGACCGTAGCGAAGGCGCTAATAGTTCCGGTGCCTAAATAGGCCTTTCATCCGAGGTTAACACTATGCTTTTCATTTCGAATATAAAGAAATTAATAAAAGCTCATTATAATAGTTAAAAAAACAACTACTTCTTCAGGCATTAAATAAATCCATATCTAAATCTGATGATCTCATTTAATCTACGAATAAATAAGACTTATTATTTATTCGTAGCATTTAATATATATTTTTTTGTCTGTAGCATTCTACCAGCCAGTATTTTTTCGGTCGCTGATGATATTTTAGCTCAAATTTATGTAAACTAAATAATCATTTTGTGAAAAGTAATTTATAAGTATAAAATAATGTTACAAAATCATTGATAATTTTTTTATTACAATTTATGCCGCGGTTTAACAATGGCTGTAAAAAAGTTAGAACATAAGTCGCATGTATTATCTATAGTTCGCATAGTTTTTACTTTTTTGACAGCAGGAAAAATCGTTTCCCAGGGACGAAAAGTGCTGTTCATCCCTATGATCAGGCAACTCCAAGCGTAGTTTCAGAATGTGAAAAATAAAAATGTTTTTGTTTTTAATTTTAAAACGTTTATTATAATCATTGACTAAATTACAGATTATATATAATTTATACGTACGCGCTTTTCGTGTAGTAGTTGGAAACCTCAAAATAAAACGTACTTATCTTAAGTAATAACGATTTGTTTCTTTTATTCCCTGTTTTCCTACAGCTCGTAAGGTAACGACTAATTGCTGACTATAAATATGGCCGAATGCCGGCTTTATATTGCTGTAAAGTTTCATTATAATCGGATTAGCAGTTTTTACATAAAACCTGGTTCCGTCTGGATTATCCACTTCCGAAATCGGGATCGTCGATTTAGATGTATGAGTACATATTATCATGTTTCCAAAAATCCAACAGAGGCACACACAACTACAATTGTTTTACTACAGATGATATTGATCTGTTAAAATTTCACATCGCACTTTAAACATCCCGAAGTAAATGTTCCAAGGATTCTCGGGATATAATATACAACAGATTTTAAGTCCGCGAATTTACTATCGATTAGCGTAAATCGCATCAAAAACGGCCCAGTATGTTTCACGTGAATCCCGAACAAACAGGTAAAAACAAAAAATATGAGAAAAAAATATTTACACAACTCTACAAAAAAAAAGTTTTGTTTTGTTGCCCTAGATATCATCGCAAATTTTTACGTTTTCAAGTGCCCAGATTACGAATATATTCATGAAAGTTCTCAATGTGCTCGTATTTTCATGATTTTTGCATATCTTATATTTTGAACAATTAATTACTGCTGGTCTTTGAAAAGAGATTGTCCCCTGAAAGATTATAAAAGAAAAGCTCATAAAAGGCGATTTATGGAAATATAAAATATATTTTCGACATTTTCCTCTTTATTTACTTCGATGTATCCTAATTTCTCAAAATATTACTGACGTTATAAATATATCTGTTATTTTATTTCTCGTTTTTTGATTTTTGTAATGTAAAATGAAAATAAAGATTTAAAGAAAAATAAGAGCAAATCTAACAAAATAACATTGATAGTTTCATGAATTGTGCGCATAAATGGACCCAAAATCATTTTCATATCTAGGGCAAAAAAAAACCACTGTAGACCGGTGTTATACTTTTACAAGTTTATAACATTTACAATAATTATGATAATAATAATAACAATGCTTGGAATACTCGTATAGCAATTTTATTGCGTAAAAAATTTATGCAAGCAATTTCCTCTGTACCTCTAACATATCAAAGCTGCTAATACCTTTAAACTTATACCTACATGGTCCGAATTCCTTTCTGTACATGAAGTTTAAGCAGAATTTAGCTAAAATTATAGAACCGCTTTACTTGACGGCGGACGGCGCATCGAATGAGCAATATATCATAATATTATAATGGATGTATTATAAACAGCACCCCGGAATGTTGTTCACCCCTAACCTATATCTGCTCAAGCATGTCTGCCTTTTATGTCGATTATTGTTACTAAGGTATAAAAAAATACAATGCAGGTGCAATGGGTATTATAATAACATAGTGGAGTTTACTCAGTGTAGGGAAATTTTAGGTTCATTTAATTAATCTTTATTATACTATTACTATTATTGAAGTTTTTTATATATTCTTAGAGGGTGTTTTGCTACAAAAGCCGTAGGCTACATACGGCGGAAGGCTGTACAAGGTCGACAAATGCTTATTACAAAAATCCACTATATACCTTTCTCAGACGCCTAACGCGGCATTCGGACGTTGTATGTCACGTCCACAGTCATTCTTGAGCATTCCAGCTTAGAGACATCGTTTTAATAACAAATCTGTCTAATCACTCAAATCATTCAGAATGCACGGGAAAACTAACACGCGTTTAGAAGTTGCAGAATAAGGTGTCATCGGCTTAAAGCCTGTGATATTTCATGGCCTTAGGTTTAAGCGACTATAAGATGTATAGTATAGTATGTATACATGTAACTGATACGTACTATATATTCATCTTACTGTTTTTTGGCAATTGGCAAATATGAAACTCTTATAAAATCATCACGCTCATTTGTCTGTCTTTGTGTATCGCAACTACAGCCATTTTCCTCAAAAATACTGGAAGTACAATCTATACATATAATAAAACTGTAGAGGTGGAATTTCTGTACAATGAAAAAAATGCTAAAAACCGAGCCACGGAGATGTAACAAGTGAAATAGAACTAATTTAGATTGTTTTCAAATTTTTTGTTTCTCTGTTTGTCTGTCTGTTTGTACCAGCTAATCTCCGAAACGACAGGACCGATTTAAATGAAATTTTATATGGTGTTAGCTTATATCCCTGGTCAACATATAGGATACTTTTGATCCCGAAATTTATAGAGTTCCCGTGGGATAGTTAAAAAAACCGCACCCGGCGGACGAAGTCGCGGGTAGAAGCTAGTTATAAATAAAGTACAAAGTGTGATGTAGATATCAGGTATACTTATATAGGACTAAACAACAAAGTAAAATGCGATTAAAAATACAATGAGCGCGAAACATGTAACTGAGAAGAATGTTTTTTAAAAAGTGTACATTGGCATGTGGGGGGGGGGTTTCATTAGTATGCATTCATACTCTAGTTTTTGTATCTACCCATCTTTTACATTTTAAACAGCCCTCAACATGTTTATTACTGAATAAATAAATCCAAGGTCTTTGCTTTACAAATTGTCAAGGCATAAATATAATGTGTACTATTACCACCCGCAATAAATACGGTACGAATTCATATGAGCATTAAGAAATAGCACAAATGTGAAGCATACAATATACGGCCTTATAAAGCGCTCAAGGCAGGAGTTTAAACACTATAACGTAATCCAAACAATTTATAAAGCCGCGCAGCCGGGCTGCGGGTTGGAGTTCAGTTGATGCGTGTTTGTTGCAAGTTTCCGACTTCGCGTTACGTGTCGTCGATGGAACTATCTCATGAGCAGGTGTTCGCTCCAGGCGTATCTAGTAACTACCCTTACTACGTCAAACGTAACCAATCTATTTGCTGTTGCTAACAATTTCAAACTGTGTAGCACGTTTACAAGACTGAACTAAGAACTATTTCTAGCGTGTACATGAAATAATGTACTAATTTGTGCTCCTATCTGCAAATAGAAGCACAAATTAGAAGTATTATGGTATATGTAGAGAGACATGCGGTGGTCGTACCATTGTACACGTTATTTACCTATTTAGTTTAGTTAGTTAGTTATAAATGTCCATAGGAGACGGTGACCGCTTTCTATAAAGTGGGCCGTCTGCCTGTATGCTAAACTCATGCAATAAAATATAAATTAAAAAAATTAGGCCGCTTTCTGATTTGTTTGTGGAGCACCAGTGCGTAATTGGTATACGCGGTACCGAAAGTTTACCGAACGCCTTTATATCTATGAGCCTTTTCTGATTCAGTCGATGTGTCACTTTCACACCGAAATTCGAAAACGAAATTATTTTAAAAAAAAAGTATGGCATGTTATAGTTATATTATATCTATAGATATAATATTCACTGGAGTAAAAGTGAGTGAGTGAGTGAAGTAAAACTGGGGTGAACGTAGTAGAAGCTGACGTGCGTGAGCTTCAAGCGTGTATTTGGCAAAGACACCGCGCTCACTGTACAGACAGGAGTGGAGTATTCTCGCTTCGGAAGCCAGGACTCATTTTGAGTCGTTGAGCCACAGCGGTTAGTTTTTAATACTTAGCGCACTCTGTGGTTGAGGGGGCTGAAACTCCGGGTTCGATTCCTGGCATGGTAAATTTCATAAATGAACCTTCCTTTATTAACTATGTTTTATGTGCCTAGGATGGGCTCCAGAGTGGTCCGTTGGCTATAACTCGTAACTTGGTTAACGTGAGGATATACCATGTGTGTATTTGTCTGTCGATTATTATACATGTATGTCTCTGCAGACCACGGACCATAAAAGTGGCCCGAATTTTTGGAGGGCTTGCGTGGGGCCATGAGAAGGCCAATACGTAAAGACCCCTTGACAAATTTCATATAAATGTGATGTGACAATGACCGGCGATTATCCCTGTCTATGACATAAACTATATAAAATTGCCGGTTATTTATTATTATTAATAATAAAAATTATTATCCAAAATAAAAATAGTGAGAAAAAAGTTAGATATTGCTACCAAAAGCGATGTGTATAATGTATTAATATACTTACTTATTAAGTATATGTTTGAATTCGCCAAGCAGACCGCCAAATTCCAGCGGCACGCCACAGGGTGTTGTGGGTTAAAACAGTGGGCGGTGGGCGGAGGGCAAAGGAAGTAGACCGCTGCATTTGCCCGACCTTAATGCAGCCATCAGCAAATTGCGAAACACCAGCTGCTGTTGACAAGAAATCTCTCGCGTAATTCATGCCACGGACCGCTATCAAATTCGGAAATTGTTATGACAACCATGTCCAATGCATCATTTGAAAACATAACCGGAGCAAGGGTATATTATATAATTGGTAGACATTAAGATAACGGACCATCTTTTTTGTTGAATATTATTTTGTATATGCGTCCATAACTCCATTACTTGCCGTCTATAAAACCACACTCAGACTAAACGGATTTAAGGCTTAATATGGTTTGTATGTACCTACATTACGTAAAAAGCGCCCCCCCCTAACTCAATGCCGTAAATGCCGAACTACTCAACTGATATTATTCAAAATTATTTTCGTTAAAACTTAAAATTATCTTTTAACTTAGTATTTTCTTGAGTTTTCCCGATTAGTACACACAATAACACTACGTGTTAACGGTTTTCAGCTAGGTATTTTATTTCATTTTTATTGCGACGTTTTGGACACTTTTTGGTAGCCGTAATCACGGAACACAATCTGTCAACTTGATTTTTTTTCAGAATCTTCACGTCATAGATATAAGAGGGGGAAAGAACTTAATGACATGATTACGCACGAGTAAGAGTTCCGTTCTACACAACAGCTTCATATATGTTTTAATTTATTAACTAAAAATCGTACAATTTATCAAATACCTATAAATAAATTAAATCTATGACTGTATGCTGAATTTAATTTGATGAGGAAGCAACGGCGCGACGCACGGAACGGCGGGGCTTTGACACTTTGACATCGCTTACATTAAAAATGTCTAAGGAGAAGAGGATCAAGCAATATCTGTCAGAGGGTGTACAGGGTTATTAAATAGCATCTCGCAGGCTGAGTGCACCGTGACCCATATCCAGTGGCTGCACCGCCCGACTTGTACGAGTGGACTTTATTGATTCGTAGTCTTGAGACGATGCTCCGTCCCGCTTCCACCTATCACAGGATCCGGTGATGATAGAGAGCGGTATTCCCGTAGGCTACTTACTCAATATTCCAAAGGCGCGCCGAAACGCCTGCAGTAATAGGGCGCTTAGGTAACACGCACTGTGCTCAACTAGGATTTTATGCGACACAATTTTATTTCAATCATAGAACCTTTTGCAGACATTCATCTGAGAGGTTACATTAAAAACTAAACATGCTATTTGAAACTACAAATAGCGCGTAGGTACACTTGAAAATTTTATACATGACTCTTTGTATAAGTTCTTAGAATGCAGTACATATTATATTAAAATAATGTCTATCGAGTGATTAATTAGAAACTTGTAATGCAGTAGAGAAGTATTTCATTTATCAGAAGCCAAACCTTACGTTGATATAACAAGATAACCAAGCATAAAAATAATTATTTATTGCTTATAAACAATAAATATATATACCATATATATATATTATATCCACCAGACCATACTCCTAAGGTTACGAATACATGAATATACTTTTGACAATTTGAAATAAACTACATAATATATTCGTGGGTATAGACAGACTGTACTTTGATAGACTGAAAATGTAATACTTCATAATTTTACGTACGAAGTTATTATACAGATGATTTTTCAAGTGGGCTTTCAAGGTCAAATCCTAAATAGCGAAAAACACTCAAAGGCGTCTCGAGGCCGATTTTGACGATAGCAAAAGTGGTATCATTAAATTTTTGAAAAATAAATTACTTTGTTAAGGGTCAAATCGGCTGAGTTTGAATAAATAGTCACATCAGTAATATTATACCAAATCGTAGCTTGCAAGGATCAATTTCTGTAAAGGAATGTCAAACGGCAAACCAAAAAAAGGGTTGTTTTATAAATAAATGGGCTATTTTCTATACGGTAATCAAACATCAAACTGCGCCGGTCATTTGAACGCAATCATTGTTTACGCATTGACTGATTTGATTGATTGGGGTAAAATAACATGCGTTTCGAATATTAATTTATAAATGCCTAATATTTTTTTAAGTTTTCGCGACTTGTATACATAATAAACCTACGTTTTAACGATCCTAAGCGCGGTTATTTATTTGATTTTGGTTATTCCAAAAGCTGCTGAAACGTCGGAATCGGAGTCTAAAATCAAATAAATTACCGCGCTTAAAATCGTTAAAACGTAGTTTTATTATAAATGCCTATTAAAAATAGATCAATTTTCAATATTTCAATATAAAAAAATGAGGTGAGATTTAATTAATGTATGGAACATAGAACATTTTGTTCAAAAATGATCTTTACCACTAGTTTGACGTTTGATATTTCTTCACAGAAATTATATAGTAGTATAGTTTAGGCCCTGAAGGCCCATTTGAAAAATTCACTCTGTATCATACGTAGAACTGCCTATTCATTGTACAAGTATATAAGAAAGCTTTAACAAAGGTATATACATATCTATTCTGAAATAATACAAGCTTACTTTGCCGGCAGCGTATTTCAATATAATAAATAGTATTATTGCGGGAAACTCCTTGTAAGAGGAGTATGACGAGGCGTGTACTAGTGATTTTTAGTACGATATTAAACATCGTTCAAGGATCAAGTTGCTTTAGTTACGACATAAGCATTTTGTCAACATAGCCTATGATGTTTGCTTTAATAATAATGAGTATAATTTTGTAAGCAAGAGCTTTACCAAATTGTGATGGTTATTGATTAAAAGAAGCTACACTTACCATTACAAAACTAACATATCGGCTATTCTTTGGTAAATATCGTCGAATTATAACGAAAAGACTTGATTCAAAATCTACTAGATATCCTTGGTAAACTTTTAAAATTGCAAAGAAATGTCTGTGACCTATAATTTTATAAGACATATGAAGCGGAAAAATAAGAAAAACAAGGTAGTATAGTTTAAAAATGCTTTACAAATTATATGAAACTAGTTTAAATTTAAACCAAACCCAAAATGTTTCTGTGATTACAAATGTGTGTACAAGAAAGATTACCCTAAGTAGTAGTAATGAAAAAGTGTTGAAATTGACTTGACTTGACTTTTGTTTATTTTGGCTCCAACGCCTTTGGCATTGATTAAAAATAGTCTTCTTCATGTACGTTTTATTGAAGAGTGATTTTGTAAAGACAGGTAACAAAGGTTGCTAAGATACTATAAGAAATATTTAAATATAAAAGAACAAATATTACAAACCAGTATTTACAACAAAAGGTACAGAATCAATATACTTCTAAATATTAATTACACTAGTATTTGTATTATACAGAATTTTAAATAAAGGTAATCTATTTAGTTACTGTAATGTAAAATATAATGTTGTTTTAGTACTATTTATTTAGAAAAGCTATTACTTTTGTATCCAAGTTTTACTTCGATATTAAACGCGACATCGGTGGCCACAGCCTTATTGACCTTAATAAATGTTACGCCGAAGTAATCACGTTATTGTTAAAACGTGCCTGCGAGACATTCGGTGTTTCCTTCCTGACTTAATCAAATAGTATCTTATCTCATTAAATTGAACAGGATAATATAGTAAGATATTATATTACCAAATTATAATATTATACCTTAGTAAAATATCAAATAACCAGGTAACATATTTTATGACGTAGTTATCTATTTAAAAAAGTAAATAACTATATAAATATTTTAGGCCGAAATGACGAATCGAAGAGAGAGTCCTACTTGGGAGCCAAGTGTATCATCATACATTTGACGTTTCAAAATCATATGTGGTTACCCCTATCACATTGCTTTATTTTTTTTTATTATACAATATAATTATACTATATTTTTTGTGACAAGAAACCCTGTAATTTTTATGGTTATGTCGTATACTACATAGATTTGTAAGAAATTTCTTGCCGGGGATTTCTGTTTACGTCTGGGATTCCCAAACCATTTTGACCTTTTGACCACCTATATTCCAAAATAAACCGATACCTTAGAACCTCATAACCAAATTAGTATAGAAATCCTATCTCCGGTTTTTTTTGTATTGATACAAAATACTTACCAATTTAAAAACTTTGCGGTTGGTTAGGTGAGTGAACTTGGTATTATTTTGTCATGAAAATTACGTAGTAAATCGAAATTACGTAATTAGCACTCTAGAACTCATTATTACTCGAATTTCTCCACGTTTATTGACTTACCGAGTTTTTCATCTTGTACGAACTTAAATATGCATGTGTCAGCTCAGGTTGACATATAAAAAAAAAAAAATAATCTGAAATATTATAATCAAAGTTAATTACACTAGAATTATTCTAATTATAACATTAAATATTGGACACTAATACACAGCATTATTAAGACAACTCCAAGAGTTGCCTCCACGCCTGTCAGGTGTCGAGCAGCAATTTGCCCTCCAAGAATACTGCGATTCTCAGGCAGCTATTATCGACCACAATATGCGATCCCTGTCCAAGACTGTCGGTTTAAGACTTGGTTGTAGACTGTCGTGGGTTGAAGACTATCGGTTGTAGACTAGCGGCGGTTGAAGACTGTCGGTTGCAGACTTGTCCCCTCTGCCCGAACACCGAGTATTTATAAGATCCTCGTATTGCGTCTGCAGTGACACCATCCTGTAATAGTTTGGCACCACTTCATTTTCAGTTCCGTCATAACACCAACTTCCGCCATCTGTATAACTTCCAACTTCCGGTTATTAACTACTTCCGTCATATGGTTACTTTACAATAACAAATACGATTCTAACACACGCGTATCGACTTGTTGAGTTTTTTAAAAGTAGATGAATGATACTTCTTACTAAAATATCAGTATCAAGTTCATACACGTAACACAACTTATATAGTACTTTGAAGGTTTTAAATAACAACTTGTGTTATTTAATACGGATCGATAATTAGACCTCCTCGACCCCCAAAATCAGATTTCGTTTATGTCGACTCCTGGAATTCCGATTTCGACCTAAGGGGATATCGACAACTTTGGGAATACCAGCACTACGTCGAGATTATTTAAGAAGAGCGTTATAAAAAAAATCATAGAGAAAATGTCTCCAAAATGTATGGGCTTCTAGCTGAAAAACTTCACTCAACAATATGAGCAAGATTGACCTATATATTTTTCATTGCTATGAATTATAATACTATGTAATTCTGCTTAAGGAATTATTCAAAAATAGATAGAAGTAGATAACCCGTTAAATGGTTAACTTTAAACAAATCCAACGTTTCAAATGATTTCCTACATTTAAAACAGTAATAAAGAGTCATGTATATTACCGGCAGTATTAAATATTCCTTACACGCTACGCCAAATAAGTTCCAACATTCAAAGGAAAATTTTCATTTGCAGTCCCATTGTGCGAGCAATTCTTTCTCTTTTTATGTCATGCGAAACCTAAATACGTAGAATTCGTTAGACGGGACAGCCGTAGTAAGATTTAGCTTTTCACTCAGTTATAATGTACCGCCAGTTCCAGAAAAATTAGGAAAAGTAGTAGATGTTCGTCTTATTTTTAAATGTATTTATGCATGGGTGTGTGTTGCCCAGCCAGTGCTTGGTGGTCTTGATTATTAAAGTCTTATTTCTCTTTTCTTTCACCTTCTCCCAATTATTTTGAGGTCGGCACGATATGTCTTTTGCATCCATACTCCTCCATTCTGACATACGTTGTATGTCACACTGACATCAGCATGTCATTAAGTTTTAATATAGTACAATAAATTTAAAACAAGTGAAAACTGGACCTATTTAACCTCCAGAATAGGTCGAATTATAATTATTTGACTGACGCCAGACAACGAGGTATTTAATAATCGAAGATTTTCGTTTAACTACACGGCTAATATTCATCATACGAAAACACATACCACTTATTTTTATTTTGAACTAGATCTATACGATTTTAAAAACCAAACTGTACTTATTAGGGTTCTTCAGAAAAGTCATACGTAATGTTTTTTTAAAGAAATTTCGCTTTTGAAATACGGACTTATTCAGATAAGGCACCATTAAGGATATCTGATAGTCGGTATCAACGGTTGACGTTTAGCTGGCCTGGCCGCGTATAGGTATGCATGCTGGCTGACTAGATATTGGCCGATGGATAATTACGGTAATGTGTTTTTTATTTTCTCTCCTCACGATGATGGTGCTAGCAGCTGGGAGTGTACTTGCAGGTAGCAGGGTCGCCACGTGGTATGGCGACGCTAACCGTACAAATACATTGCGTGTTGCGTCGTTGTAGAAATGTCTTCTATTGTCTAGCAGCTGGCAGGGTTCTTGCAAATGGCAGGGTTGTCATGTGGGATGGCGAGGGGGCTGCTCGTAGTCTGTGGTGGTTGACGTGGTTGCAGTATTAAAACTACATTGTCCCAATGTGAATGATGTCTTTATTTTCTACACGTTTAACAAAATTACAGCCTTATATATTACATTTATGCTACGTGTGCAAATACTTAATTATTGTGCGTGGCCCTCTATACAATGGACTATACAAATGCTTACATACTACACGTAGTATTTTTCATAAAATTAAAAATGCATACATCGTAGTAGAGAGCAATTTTGCATCAAAGCGGATAATTTAGTTGCGTTCCTTAACACAACAGCACATGCCAGTATGATAACCATATGCATATTCATAAATCAAGAGTCAACAGTTCCAGTGAATTTGCAGTGGTGGCAGCGTGTAATAGGATTACATGTGTCTCGACTACAGCAGACCGCACGTTCATTCCTGGTTGTTATTGAATTATGCTATCGCCACGGCACGAACTCGCCTCACCCCTTTCTGTATGTAAACACCTTTAAAGCATTTAGCTTCACTGGAAATTTCCTGCTTATATAGATTATATCACTACGCATTCTGAAATTATGACATAACATATTAAATCGTGTTATACAGAGCGTTCTATGCGACGTTACCCTATTTACTGTAACAGTACCGTATTAGGTAGCCATATATATTACACATACACATGATGCTGCTTATATAAGATGCACATGATGATGCTTATATAAGATATAATGGAAAACACTCTTATCATCGGTACAGTGTTACTTATTTTTATGTCGTACATGCTGACTGAAACTAGCAAAATGGCGGACAGTCCCTCTAGGCACCAACTAGGCAAACTAAAAATTATGTCTATGTGTCTAGGTCACACGCAGTAGAAGTGACACAAAGTGAGACAAGAGGTGGGAGGGATCCTAAATTTCCTGACGAAATGATTAGCTTACGGCTAACCATTTCGCACACATATTATGTAAAGAGCCTGATATCACACTCACACCGATTGGGCCAGCCCAGCGGGCTGTAATCAAGATATTGAGCCCAGCACGGCTCTACCACATCAAATATATCTGACGTCTGTTTTTTCTTACGAGATTATTTTTTAATACAATTTTAGTTAAATACTGTGTTTAGACGGTTAAGATAAAAAAAAATGCTAAAATAAGTCTATTCTAAACTTGTACTCGAATAAAAATGAGTAGTAGTAAAGCTTAGATATCAAGTAAAATAGTAGAAACTAGTAAAGTAAGATAAACAAATTATTAAAACTAAGATGTATAAAGAAGTTAGTAATAGAAACACAAAAAGACAAGCGTACATAAGTTGCAAATACAACACGTTCAACTAAGGCCAACAATAAAGTTGAAAAATCGAGGGATCGCTGCGTTGCTAGCGTCGCCAAGACAAAAAACGACGCCAACATTTCGCACTTAATGAAACTGTAGCTGAAACAAAATAAATAAAAGACGTATTTACGGAGAAACACTAAGCATTGTTTCAAGAAAGCCTCTGCCCTTCATAGCGCTCCTTAATGGCTGAGATAAAATATTTAAGGTGTCATGAGATTCACTAAAAGCTTCATTTTTCATTAGCAATTGTAAACTTGAATAAATATTCTGGCATATTTTAATTTAATAAAAGGTATTAAATCTCCAACGAGCGTAGTAAAGATACACGAATCGTATTTCAATAACATAGGCTCCATCCAATCCTGGCGTAAGACACATAGGTAAATTTCTAGGCTAATGTGTAATGTGTCGTCAAAAAATGGACCTACTGCTTGGTTCCATCTGATGATGTGATAACAATTTGCCTTTTAGATGAGCGTGGCGAGTATTGTGTTCACTATCCAGAAATAGGGAAACCAGTGCACAGCAGTTGGACATTATTTGTTTTATTAAGTGATTGTTATCAATGTAGGGTTGTAGTACCATTGGTCTTCAAGATTTGTCACCAAGATCTTGAATAAATTGACAGGGTGCCGTTTATTAGGGAATTGCAATAATGATATAGTTTATCCTATGTGGTTTTTGAGTAACCCAGTCTTTTGGTAGGTTTGCGTGAAATCACAAGAAGGTGATAACGTAGACGCCTTATTGGATACAATTAAATCTATGTAGATGCGGTTGGACACTGACCACCTATTACTCCTGTATGCATTATAGTAATGCATCTAAGGAAGATATGCCCTAGACAATGTAGGACTCTTGTAGGAAATGCGAGCAAAAATACTGTATTGGACTGGAATCTGGGGATCTAGGACAATGGAAAGGACTATGATGCTGTTTACCTGCCCATCACAATATTTGAAGAACACAGACAATGAAATGCCGCTCAATACACGGGCCATGGGTCTAACGCACGACTCTAGGTCTACTTAGGTACACATTGCGGATACGTATTCTTTTTTTTGATATCGTAGCTGTCAGACTACCTTAACCTGCGCCCCTCTCCTATGTGCTTTTATGAGTTGCCACAGGAACTTAACCATAGGTCTGTGGCACCCCTACACTTGGCTCTCACTTAGGGCACCTCCGGAGAAGGGTACCCTCTTCACCAACAGGAGGGGGGAAGTCCACGGGATCCCCCGCTGGTCCGCGAGGCCCCCTGTGATGGGTTACGGGAGGAGTTGCGTGTAGCAGCTCCTAGGCCGCTTTTTTCGCATGGGGTCCGCGTACGCGCTCTCCTCCCTCTCACGTTCTGCCGCCACGTTCTGGACCATTATTTACTCGCAGAACAATGTCATGGCTAGCCACCATTGTTTGCTCCGGAGCATGGCTTCAACCAAGCCCCAGAGCGAGTCCACTTGGCCAACAACGTGCGGATACGTATCCTACGATAACTGTCCCATTTTCGACGAGAAAACGCATCAAAGTTCATCTCTATATAATTACATATACATAAGTATACCAAACGAACGAACAAAGATAAAGTATTAATATAATATTACTAGAGATTTTTAGTGAATTCAAGAAGTATCTCGAGTCAACACATAAAATGACGCTCGCTACTGAGTTTTGTACAATAGTATAATAAAACTCAAGCCTGTGACTCTAAAAAGCAATATACTATAAAAAGAACCAATACATTCTTACGTACGAGTTGAAAACGGCTTCAGAATATCATTGACATGAATCAAGTCACACAAAATTGTCGTAAACCGTTTGATACTCGCATAAGGCAAGGCGAGATGTTTCAATAAAAGTGTACGAGTATTCCATGCAAGGATTCGAGCATTAACTTGTATTCGTGCGCGACTTCTCTCATGACGGCAAAGATCAGAATTGTATATAAGTAATTATTCTGTATCCAGAATAAATCTGTAAACAGCTAATTGTGCACTAGTAGTACTTCAAACCACGCCTCATAAAATTTCCGCGGAATCCCCGGTCAGAGTGTACTGTTATGACATAGCGCTGAGACGTGGACACTGACACTGGGTCTGGTCCACAAAATGGCGTATTGGGCGATAGAGCGAGCTATAGAATAATCATACTTGAGGATAGCTTGCACTAGAGAAAATCGAAAGCAAAATAGCAGTATCCTGATCACGTCTGTCGCAAGACCGCCGAAGCAAACAAGTCCTAGAGTAGAGTCCACATCTCAGTAAACGTGATGTTACAATGCCCTCAAGTCTGATGAACTGACAACCTACGTAAGGTAAAAGCTAAAGCTAAAAGCGGTGGAAAGTGATATGTGATGCTGACATGGACGGGTTTTTTCTGACCACACAAAAAACACTTTTTACTCATTTTTCAAATCACAATTAATATTATTTAGCACGTGTTGTCACTAATAAATGATTTTCGACTATACACGAGCATGCGCACTGGGATACATACAACGGTCAGGTAGCGTGCAGCTGTTATGTTGTGTCCTGTTCTACCACACGGACCTCGGACGCTCTACTTTCTCTCTCGCACCTATCAAGTGGCTAAAACTCTAAAAGTTTTTAGCTTGGCAATAGTACTTTAAATACGATTTTTTGCAGGCAAGTATTTTATTAGACTGATTTTGTAATAAAATAATCTACAATTTGATATAACTTTCGATAAGTTAGCAGATCGATGGAGTCACCTATATTGACTTACCTGTTTACATCTGCTTGCCAGGTAGCCATACACAGAAATGAGTAGGCAAGCCTACCTAGGCATATTCTGTGTGTTAAAAACTATCAGTAAAATAAAATTCATTTGGTTATCAATAGAATGAAAGTGATGAAAAAAAATCGATTAAAGTTAATTTAATTAAAAATAGCCTTGAGCACTTTTGTATAGGCAAGTAATTATAGGCATATTTGTTCATAAAATATATTTGATAAAAAATACGTCTCATCTGGTTATCAGATCGGTGAAGGTCGATCTTCCACGTCTCCTCTACTAAAACACACATTTATAAAGTGATTATAAATACACATCACTAGTTTAGATAACTGTTATTATAATATAATAACAAGATTTTTAAAGAAATGTTTATTACTCGTACAATAGCTGTGATATTCATATGAAAGAGGTTTAATAAAAGAATCGAGTGGGACGTGGTTTTAATAATCTTTGACACAGAACGTTGTCCAGCGTTGCGAATGTGTTGCGGACTACGGACGGCGCCTGCAAGTGCAACTTTTAATTACTTTACCCCCACTTTGCAAGCTTGTTTCTAGATGGGAATATTCCATCGCACAACTAAGAGTATCGTCTCTAAAGTTTGTTTTTATAGCCTTTTTAGAAGTGTTTGCTGCAAAAGGATTATCCCGAGTAAATTTTTATGAAAGTTCTCTTTCTTTATGCTTTCGAGTAAATTTTTATGATGTAGCTATTTTTATACGAGTATTCTTTTCATAATATAGTCTTAAGCTAAAAAATTACCTACGCTTTTATTGCAGCACTAGTTGTGCCAGGAAACTGTCGTCGAATTTAAATTATGCCACCTTATAAAAACACGTCATGGAAACCTGTCAATGCATTACTTAACATTTGCATATCATGCTATCACAGCTTACCCTGACGTTACGATTATAAAGACAGTAAAGACATTTCACATAAATACCGCTCGAATATCGCTCATTAATCTTTTCCATTTTGAACAGGCCAGTAATATATAGATAAAGATCATTTTAACTGCCGTCTATTTATGTATATACGTCATAATTCACATAGTAGGATATTTGCGATATTCCAATCGTTGATAATGAGGATTAGATGTTCGTTTAATTTAACAAAGGCGAAGGCCATTCGATCTCAAATGTATGCTTAGGGTGCAGGCAATCAGGGTGGGGTTGCTCCGCTCACGCAATCCTCGCTATTATCCAGGTCACCCTCAGATAAAAGGGTTGCCAAATGTCAGTTGCAGGGTGACCTGTTCGACTTAACGCATATTTCTTTCGCGCACCAGCTGACTCTAATGCTTGCGTTGGGATTTATCCCATAATCATAAATAAAATGTCTCCATTTTTAATCTATTCTATACTAGCTGTCCCGGCGAACTTGGTACCGTCATGCTTTCTGAATTCCTAAAAGACTTTGTTTCATGACACAAATCAAAATCACCATAATCGATCCAGGTGATTAGAAGGATTCTAGAACCCGATCTCAGCGCTACCTACCGGTTCTAATTGCGATTCTAAACCATCCAGGAACCCATTCAAACACACAAAAACAAAATAACCAAAATCGCTCCCGGTGATTAGGAGGATTCTAGAACCCGATCTCAACGCCACCTACCGGCTCCAATTGTGGAAATAAACCATCCCGGGACCCACTCAAACACACACACAAACTTTCATCAAAATCGGTAAAGTCGTTCTCAAGTTATGCGCTTACCAACACATTTTGCGATTCATCTTTATATATAAAATTCTCGTGTCACAGTGTTAGTTACCATACTCCTCCGAAACGGCTTGACCGATTCTCATGAAATTTTGTGTACATTGGGTAGGTCTGAGAATCGGACAATATCTATTTTTCAACCCTGTACGATCAACCCCTATTTTTTAACAGCGATATTAGTATTTTTATAATTTTCTACTAGGATGATTAGATTTTAATTTGAACGATTCTCATGAAATTTTGTGTGCATATTGGGTAGGTCCGAGAATCGGACATCTATTTTTCACCCCCCTAAATGTTAAGAGTAGTCCACGCCTAAATTTTTTTTTTAATTTTTAGATATTTTGTTATTTTTATTTTATGATACAACATTAAAAAATACATACAACCCTAAATTTTCAACCCTCCACGATCAACCCCTATTTTTTAATAGCGATATTAGTATTTTATTAGATGGCGCTGCAATCGGGTACCAGAATTTAGGTGTTCTTTTTGTTGTTGTATGTGTTGAAGTTTGTCCCGGAATGGTTTAAATTAACGATTGGACCCAGGTGGCGCCGCGATACTTCTAAACGCTGATCCTGATTTTGATGCCATTTTTTGTTTGTTCAAGTAGACTTGAGAATAGTTTAGATTAACATTTGGTCCCGGCAGATGACGCTGGAATCGGGATCTAGATTTTTATCTTTTAAAGGCAGGACAACGTCTGCCGGGTACAGCTAGTTTTTATATATAAGATTAGAATATCTTACAGCACACTATAGATTGCGTCATTATTGGAATCCCCTACCCGAAAACCTGAATGCAAAAAACGGATTTTCTTATTATTATTGTACAGCACACGTATTCCCAGGCGAAAGTTCCAAAAGTGTATTCCCTCCACCCTTAAACTGGTAACTATAGTGTTAAAAACTTAAAAAAAAGAAATGTCATTAAAATATTTCCAACAAATCTATAAATATAAAATTATTATTCAAGCACCTAGAACAGAAAAATATAGCAAAAGAAATATTTTCTGCGAAGGAGCCAATTTACAATTTACAATGAATTACCAAAGGAAGTAAAAGAGTGTAAAAATATAAATTCCTATAAAAGGAAATTAAAAAATTATATTTCAAAAATTTAATTTAAAAAAACAATTATTTTCAGGAGACTACTCAGAAAATCTTATTATTATGTTTATCTGTTCGCCTATTTATTATTATTTTTTATCCATGTCTACTCACTCTTAGATTTATAGGACTTATGTTAGAATATAAATTATTGTATCTCATATAAGTAAACTTTAATGTTCTTTTGAGAATAAAGTTTTTTAAACCCATATACATACCAAGTTATGGTAGCGCAATGACAAGAGTGGCGGGTTTACTGTCAGTTCCCCAATAATAGGACGCCTGAGTCCAGCAGTGGGAAGTTTATGGCCAGTCATTGCTTTTTTTGGATTCTACATTAAACCTGAATGTATAAGGTCTGACTAGCGCTTAGATGCTTATTACGAAACGTTATAAATTGGGTGTTACAAAAAATGCAATTAGACCAAAAATACTTTTAACTAAAAACAACACTCATTAAAGGCACGGGTGATCGACAAGCATAATGGGGTGTCAATAAGACACTGAAAACTGGTTTAATTGTAGATCGCTCGCTAATGCCTAGCAGTTGGGACAAAGAACAGCTATCGATCAGCCCAATTCTACTCCGGCTAATTGCCGACGATTGTCTCTCGCATTTATTCGTCAACTCTTTGTGCCTGATGGCTTGTGGTTTCATCGATGACTTGACTGATTTAACCCTTGCGCATGCCTATTTGACGATGGGGGATGTTGACACAAATTACGATGGTCCCTTTTCAAAATTTTCATATAAATATTTCGTGTTTGGGCATCGTTTATATTCATTGTGACATTTACTTTAATTGTAAACAAGTTTGGCTTCAAGACTGTAATTTTAACTAGACTGAAAACAATCATTAGTTACAATACAAGTTTTAAGCAATTGTAGACACTAGTTTTAGTTAGTTACAGGAATTCGACCTTATTCATATAGATTGCGAGTAAATTAATATTTAAGTTTTTAAGAGTCAGAGTTAGATGTTATATTAATTATTCTATCGCTTATTTAATTAATTTTGAAACTTTATAAATATCATTAAAAAAATTAAAAGCAATGTAATAAAACTACATTTTAACGGTTTTATGCGCGGTACTTTATTTTATTTTTATTCCGACGTTTACGACTACGTTAAAACCTAGTTTTATTATGTGTACGACTGTACGTACTAGTCACAAAACTTTAAGGAAATACTATAAATGCAACGTCTAAAAATATACATATTTTGTCACATATACAAATAAATATATTGTGTAGTGAAATACATGTCAGCGTATAAAAGATAAAAGAACTATGTCCGTGGTCTTCTTCCTCTTGGCCATTTAAGGCGGCGAGGAGGTTGGCACCTCCAGGAAAACCTCTTTGCCCCGACTTATACTCAACGGGCAACTACCGGTCGGTGGCGGGGTTTGAAGGTGTTGGAGTATGTAATGTGTACATGGATGGCTCTCGTTGACAAGTCTGCGGCATCCGATGGCCTTCGCGGGTTTTGCGTTGGATTCGTCTGAGGCTTAGTTGCCCATTCCTTAGCTTTCGGTGACCATCACGGGCTTTGGGTGGCCATTTGTGGCTTCTGGTGGCCTTTTAGAGGCTTTGTGGTCTTTGTGACCTCGTAACATCACCCTGGTCTGGCTAGCGTTTGAGATCGCGGGGGGGATAAAAGAATATGGGCAGTCAATTCTTTAAACTATATACCTATCAAAGATGTATTGAAATCCCCATCTATGTGAAGCAACGTGTCACTTAGGTACAATTAAACTGAAGCAGTAACTTTAGTGTTTTATTTGCAGCGAATCATGGACAGTGCTGAAGCGGCTGCATTGTCAGCAGGAAGCAGTACTAGTGATGGCTCTCCAGGTTCCTACTACGATGCACGCTGGCTGAACGTGCATGCTGACGACGGCACGCTGGCTGCGCGGGCGCGTCGCCTTATGCTGGCGCCCAGTCGACACTTTGACCACATTGCTGTCAATACTAGCTACAGTGCGGTGCTCATGCCGCCATATATCAATACAGAAGGTATGTTACCAAACTTAAAGAAGGTATGTTATCCTTATATGTATTGTTAGGAGTTTAGCGGGACTCGAATTAAAAAGCCGTTGGAATTATTATAGAGTTTATTAGTACTATACAAACACGTATAACACAGGTACAAATATAACCGAACACAACAAATCCAAACGTAATGCAGAAGGTCGTAATTCAATAAAACGCGCATAGTCCGTCACTAACAGATTACCGAATGTACACACGTCTCGCTTTGATCGTGGTTCTCGCTCGACTGCCCCCTACCTCAATCAGGTCATCGTTTTATACTGCACAAATGCAATGTCTCCATATCGTAGTCGACATAATCCGAAACACCTGGCTAATGGGTCGACCGCAAGTAGCCATAAATGAGTACAATTCAACAATGAGCTGTTCTCTAGAAACGTATGCCAATAAATAAATAAGTAAACAAAAGAACACAATCATAAAAGAATTTGTTCAAATGCCGACAGGTAATATAATGTGTTTTGTTTCAGATATGCAGGTGGATTTTGTTTTTGTCGGGACCTGAGTTGTAACAGTATTTCAATTAGTCTCAAATAGGCCGTCCTATTTGAGATTAATTTAAATATGGAGAAATTACGTAAATAACGAAATAAACATCGTGATTCTACATATAAGATAATTATTAAATAGTAACAAGATTAAATAAATATTTATGAAAATAAAATTAATAAATATTTAGTAGGAAAATTTATGATAACACTACAAGTTACGTTTTAAGGAAGTGTCAGCCATACTCGTCATATTTGAAAAATACTTTAATTACAATTTAAAAGCAAACTGTTCAGTGGAAAACATTTTTCCTTTAAAGGTAATTGCGTAATGACAGATAGATAAATAACTCTTTATTGTACACCAATACAAAGTAAACTTATAGACTAAAACTATCGAATTGTGCATAAAAGGCAGTCACAAAAATACAACCCCAAAAATAGAGGTGATAATGAATGAACATAATTTCCTTTTAATTCCCTAAGTGAACACATGAAATATTAACATTCTTTAATAGATAAAATAGTTTTCCTTCGTATATATATGTTCGAAACAAACAGAAATTGTTGTTGTTCCCTCAATACAATAAAATTTAAAATCCCAAATTTTTAAAACTTGAATATTTATTTCAGAATACTTATATACTGCACTACAAGCATAAAAATACAGGAAAATACACAAAATTACTTCAAAAGAGCATAAAGTTCCACTATGAGTACAAGTATGTTGTCACAACATTAACGATTTGTTACATGTGACGGTATAAAAAATAAAAACTTCGTTTAAAAAAACCGACTTCAAAAACTAAAAAACTAAAATGTACAAAATGACTTATTTCTAAAGCTATTATTATTAATATATATTATCTAAAACATCTTAAAGTCGGTGCTTAGTAATTTTCAAAATATAGTAATTTTTATGTTTTGCTTTGCACCGACTTCAAGATGTTTTAGATAATATATATTAATAATAATAGCTTTAGAAATAAGTTATTTTGTACATTTTAGTTTTTTAGTTTTTGAAGTCGGTTTTTTTAAACGAAGTTTTTATTTTTTATTTGTTACTGTTTAGTGTCTAGCTATGTATGGGTGGACCTACGAATGGTGCCGCGCTTCTTAAAAAATATAGGTCCCAAGAACCGGGAACAAAAAAATGATCGTAAAATGAAAACTACTGGTTCAAACTATGTCAAATTTTTAGGGGACCACATGGCAGCTATTCCGCGTCGAAAAAAAAAGAATCACGTAAATCTAATCATAAATCTCAGAGTAATCGGTGTACATATGGCACGGAGTGAAAATTATTTTCATGAAAAATGTTCATAAAATGAAAACTACTGGGCCAAACTATGTCAAATTTTTAGGGGACTACATGGCAGCTATTCCGCGTCGAAAAAAAAAGAATCACGTAAATCTAATCATAAATCTCAGAGTAATCGGTGTACATATGGCACGGAGTGAAAATTATTTTCATGAAAAATGTTCATAAAATGAAAACTACTGGGCCAAACTATGTAAAATTTTTAGGGGACCAATTGGAAGCTATTCCGCGTCGAACAAAAAAAGAATCACGTAAATCGGATCACAAATGACGCAGTAATCGGCGAACATACATAAAAAAAAACAACGAAAAAAAAAAAAAAAAAAGATTGCGACGAATTGAGAACCTCCTCCTTTTTTCGAAGTCGGTTAAAAAGCATTATTAAAAAGGAAGGCACGAGTTTTTCATCCTAAACAACTATACCCAATATACGATTACGCATTGTTGACAATGAAAGGGGGAGAAATATATGAAAGGGATTGACGTGTGTATATGTTTGTCTATTAATATCATTTGTATATCTAATTTTATTACGTTAAGGGTGTTTTACATACATGTATGAATGAAAACCTTGTATTATAATAAAAAATTAAAAACGAAATTCCTCTTAAAAGCCAAACAAAAGTCGGCCAACAACAAATTACGTCACACGAAATTCATGATCTTTTTGACCCCTCCTCCGTCCTATCACATTCGTGAGACTGTGTTCCGTCCCTAATATTTTGCAATTTTACATCAAGAATTATAATTTAAACACTTTGCTCATACGGATAGAAATGGAAATATTTCTAAGTTTTTCTTAATAATTCAAATTTCGCATTTTAAAGTTTAAATACCTATATATTCGAGTTTGAAATGTCAAGTCACGAAATTCGAAACTCTCTTCCCCCAATTTATAAATTGCCCATACTGGGTATAGCTAGTTAAAAATACACGTAGTCTAGTCTAACAGAGAAGCGTTATTTGAAGCAAAACAATACTTATAATATATTATGAAAATGTAGAATTTCACATTGTTCTCGTATATAAAATGCAATGAGCAAAACATTAAACACAGGAAACCCTACGCAATAAACTTTCAATGTTAATCCCGAGTTGGGATCCGCACTACGGCGCATTATATTCTGGAGACCCCGAAAAATCATTAAAAGCCTTGTATTTAATACGGAGGGCAGTTACATAGGGCTCGGTACATTTATTTAAGACGCTGCGTATCGACAACTTTCTAACATTTTTTCTACTTTATATTAAACTCTAGTTATATGAGCCCAATATTTTTTGTTCATTTTTGTAACACGCATTGAAACTACGTTTTAAAGGATTAATCAACGTGATCAATTTGATTTTAACTAAACTAAGTACACATTTATTACACTTTGGGCCGATTTTTCAATCATCAGATGACAGTTATCAGTCGAATAATTAATAAAGTGAGTAAATTTAAAAGAAAATCCATTCAACTTTTTTATTCATGCAAGTGACATTTTTAATTTTTCCGTGTTTTTACTTTATACTATGAATAACTTTTAGCGCCGATTTTTCAATAATCAGATAAAAGTTGACGGTGGATTCATTTATAACCTCAGTGAATTCAAAAGCGAAACATTCAACTGTTTTATTTGTGCAACAGACATTTTTAATTTATCCATGTTATACTTTATTCTATGAATAACTTTTATCTGGTGATTAAAAGATCGGCCCATAAACGAAACAAACAAGTTTAAACAAGAAAATATTTCATCAGGAAGTACACGACAATTCTTATGATTACAAAAAAATACAAGTTTTGTCTTATAGTCGTGAAAAGTATTGCTAGTTCCTTTAAATAATGGAATTTACGAAATTCCCAGCAAGCGATGGATAAGGCAGACCTTCAGAATGTTAGAATTTGTCAATAGTTCAGCATATTTTTCTTAGTAAAAGTAATAGAATTATTTTTATAATTCCGTGTGACTGGGCCTTAACAAATCCATAGTACACAGGCGGACCATTAATTCTTCCGGCTAGCGGTCCAGGAGAAAGCAATCACGGCTGCCCAATGAACCAAGTTTGCCAGTTACGTTTCTTTTAATAGGTAGTTACAGAATTTCCCTAATTGGTCAACACGTTGCCAACAATGTGGATTTGTTAAGAAAGCGCGCTTCCGTCTTAATTGATTGTTGCTATATGCAATTTATATAAAATAACCGGTTATCAGGGGTATGATTATACTTTTAACGAATTATAAACAAAATTTGGAAACAAACAAGTGCTACTGAAGACATGTTACTATTGTAATAGTGTTAGATGCATATATTACGAATTGGCCTGTAGAAGTTAATATATATACAATACTACTAGTAAATGAATCAGTAATTGTGTTTGTATGTTTTGTTCTTCCTTTTATTGTTATTATACGAGGGTAAATAAAAAAGTTCTTGGGATCAATGTTAAAACGTGTAAAAATTTAAACAAATATTTTTATTTCATCATAATCCCTCCAATGCTATGCATTTAGAATAACACATTTCTAAGTGCCTTATTCCTTCCGAAAAATATTGTTTTTCTTGAGTCTCGAAAAACTTCTCTACGGCAATAATTATAGTGAAACTTAGTTCCACGAATTTCCTCTTTTGATTTTGGGAATAAGTGAAAATCACTTGGGGCTAACTTCTGAGAATTTGGTGGGTGTTCAAGGAGATTAAAACCAAAACAGCGGCTTGCGTTAAGCGCAACTTCCGATCGATGAGTGGGAGCGTTATCGTGAAGAAACACCACGCCCAACAACAGTTTTTCACGACGTTTTTCTTTAATCGCTTTACGCACTTTCGAAATTAAAGTTGCATAGTAGGGTCCAGTAATCGTCTGGCCTTTTGGCATGAAATCCATAAAATGATTCCTTCACTATCTCAAAACACGAGGCCATAACTTTGCCACCGGTAGAAATAACTCTAAATTTTTTAATATATGAAGAGGATGGTCGTTTTCAAAAAATGTTTTGGACCCACGTTTCATCCATGGTGATAAGGCGACGACAAAAATTATCCGAATCACGCTGGAAAATTTCGAGATTACGCTTAGAAATTTCCAAAAGTCACTTTTTGTTTTCATCGGTTAACATTTGTGGCATTTCTTGCCAACACTTTTGTTGAACCCGAGTAAATCGATTAAAGTGGAAGAAAGAAAGAAAGAAAAATGATTTATTGCCTTAAAAAAGACGACTCTATATATAAAAACACATAATACATTAAATAATAACAACAAATTTTACACCAAAACAAAAAAAACCCGGTTCACATGGAGTGAACTCTACTACCAAAAGATATCTCTAGAATCTCAGCTATATGTTTTATAGTTATTCTTCTATATTCCAAAAGCAGATTCTCAACCTTTCTGACATTTACTTCCGTAACGGAGCATAGCATTATCCCCTAATGGAATGTCCGAAAAAAATTCTTTCAGAGACATTTTTTTCAGGCTGAGATATTTAAGCATCGTACGTAACTCACTTTTATCCATAATTTTGCGTTTTTAGCAACTCTTTACACACAAAAAAATTATTATGTGCGAACGAACTGACAAAAACAAATGACAGTTAGTATAAATATTGTGTGATTGAAACGCTTTAATTTGAATATCAAACTTTACCCAAAGAGGTTTTATATATATGCACTTCTAAGAACTTTTTGATTCACTCTGGTACATGCATAAAGTACGAACCTATGCCCGATGGTAGGTCAGAGATATAAACATGCACAGCTATATTATGTTAAATTGATATGCCCATTATGGTATGCACCGAGGCAAACCTACTTTTTATCTATGATATTATAAAATTCTAAAAATGCCATGTATGTACATTATAGCTATTAAAAAACTGGAATCCCTATTAATATTATAAATGCGAAAGTAACCCTGTCTGTCTGTCTGTTCCGTTTTCACACAAAAACTACTGGACCGATTTGGCTGGAAATCAGTATATATATATATATCTATTTTTTTGTCCATTTTGCTCTTTAGCTCTTTTTGCTATTTGTTTCTTTTTGTCCTTTTTGCTATTTTTTGTTCTTTTTGTCCATTATGATCTTCTTGTCCTTTTTGACAATTTCGCTCTTTTTGAACTTTTTGTCCATTTTGCTCTTTTTATTTATTTATTTTATTTTATTGCATGAGTTCAGCAGACAGGCAGACGTCCCACTTGATGGAAAGGTGTTACCATCGCCTATGGACATTTGCAACACCAAAGGTGCTACAAATGCGCTGCTTTTTGCTGTTTTGCTCTTTTTTTGTTCTTATTGTCCTTTTTATGCATTTTGCTCTTTTTCTCTTCTTGCTCTTTTTTGTTCTTTTTGTCCATTTTGCTGTTTTTGTCCATTTTGCTCTTTGACTGATTTTGCTCTTTTGTCCTTTTTGTCTATTTTGCTCTTTTTGCTATTTTTTGTTCTTTTTGTCCATTTTGCTCTTTTTGTCCTTTTTGACAATTTCGCTCTTTTTGCCCTTTTTGTCCATTTTGTTTTTTTTCTCCTTTGCTCCTTTTGCTCTTTTTGCCCTTTTGTCCTTTTTGATTTTTTGTCCTTTTGCTGTTTATGTCCTTTTTGTCATTTTTGTAGTTTTCATAGATAAATAAAACTAGGATGGTATGAAATAGAGGATGAATGTTTGGATGAGACCAATCATTTCTCAAGTTTATAGATATAAAAATTCATCGTCCATAAAAATGCGATAGTAACTCGATATGTCTTTCTGTTAAGTTTTCGGAAAACACTGGGAACACTGGATTGTTTTTATTGTAATTTTGTTTAAATGTAGTTTTAATGCCGAAAATGGACATATATACGATTTAATTTTATTTCGATTGCGATATAAAATTAAGTGAATTTTTCGGGTGCAAATGGCACTAACATTAAAATGTTGTACAATGTAACATGTATTTAACGCCTGCTCTTCAAACAAGAAGCAGGAAATAGAGGTAAAAACCGCGGCGCAGACGCGGGGTAAACTCTAGTACATTATAATTCGAGGGCTTCATAACAAATGGGCGTACAGACAAAAGTGCAGTTTTACACATGGGACAAAATTGTGAATAAACCAAAACTAGTTGATTGTATAAGGCTGAAATTTGTAATCCCCTTCTTTTTAAGTACAACTTGCATACTGGTAAGACATACTAAATTGTAACATGCATAGCTTTTAGTACACAACAAATAAAATGGCATTTTTGCGTATACGCCTATATGTTATGAAGCCCTCGATATAAACGATGGCGAACATGATGCATTTTTTTTTAGATTTCTTGTTTGTTTGTTCGGGATTCACGTAAAACTACTGGGCCGATTTCGAAGGGGTTTTCGCTGATCGACAGAAAATTCTTGTTATCCCGGGAATCTTGTGAGACGTTTTCTGGGAAGAATTTAAAATGACCGGATTCAAAAAAAACGAATTTGTATGATTTTTTCACTGATTAAGAGCAAATTTAATGTAATAAAATGTGTGATATTTTTATCCCGGGAATCTCGCGGGAATTTGACTGTACTGTATTTGTACTTGTTCGGGTGCATAAAAAGTAGCTTATTCAACATAGTTTTCAGTAAAACGACAGCTTACATTATTTTTAAATGCTGCGGGACTTTGTGTCCCGAGAATCCTGCGAGTATTACAAGTTGGGCGTGGACAGAGACGCGGGCATATCCTGGTTTAATAGAATCTGTTTCTACTTCAAAATTTGATACATTTTTTTATTCACAGATCCTGAAGTTCAAAATCAAATAGCCTGGTCGGAACATTTAGATCCTCTCTTTGTAAATAATTACGAGATTGACGCCACTCTGTCGTGGCAGTACTACGCCTCTTCTACAGGCTTCATGAGGAGGTATCCTGGTAAGTTATTGCTTTTATGGCCGATTTTACAATCGCTAGATGGAATAAGTTATAAACTGACTGAATTCAAAAGTGAAACAATCTAACTTTTTTGTTAATGCAACTGGCATTTAAATTTTTTCCATCTTGTATTTTACCTCTATCTTATTAACCAATGTTACATTTGTTTATAATATAAACAGTTACTATTTAAGTCAGTAACCCATAAGAATGTTTATATGTATGCGCCTGTTCTTTTTTTGTTACGTATCTGTTCTTTACAATTAAATAAATCACACATATACCTATATATACATATGGGCGGACGTTTATATATCATACCATCGTCTTAATTTTACAATATCACAATACAAATAATTTTAGTTATTGTTTAAATGATAATTCATAGTTATTCTCTTTAGAGAGCTGCAGCACTCTGAGCACTTTATTGAACTTTTGGTGCTGCAAATGTTTATAGGTGATGGTAACCGCTTTCCATCACGTGAGCGGTCTGTCTGACTGCTGAATTTATACAATAAAAAAAAATTCATTTCTTTGCATTTCATATAATATCTGTTGTGATGCGATAATAAAAAGTGTCCTACTTAATTTGACTATGTCTAGCCTATGCCTTTTCAAAATAATATTTACAGTTATTTTTTTTAACAGCCATGTCATGGCCACCAGAAGACGGATATTCTCACCACGCGCGAGATTTTTACGACTTTCGGTCATCGAATTGGTTTGTGGAAGCTGCGACTTCTCCGAAAGACCTTGTTATACTTCTTGATGACTCCGATGACGTCAGCTCATCGTATTGGAAGCTAGCTAAGGCAACCGTCTCAGCACTACTCGATACATTGGGGCCAAACGATTTTGTCAACGTTTATCGATACAGCGATACCATTACGGAAATACATTCTTGCTACACTAAGATATTGGCACAGGTGAGTGTATTCTTTATATGTAATTTCATTAAAAATCAATATAATAAGAAGTGTTCTAAAACAGGGTATGAACACAAGTTTGAAACTATTAATTATATAACGTCTAATCAGTGAACTTGAAAACACACAAGTCCTTGTAAGTGGAATAATTTATGTAATAAATAGATACAGCCAGGACAAGCGTTTTGTTAGACTAACAAATATATTCTGAAACTATACTTATTTATTTCTTAGAATATACTACAGATGTCTTTTCTTTTCTATATTGATTAAGGTTAGAAAAAGCATACCTAAGTACTACCAATTACAATTGACCAGTAAAAATATAATTGACAACCTCCTAGATCGTACAAAACTAAATGATATGTTTTATCATTTAATACATATTTTCAAAACAAAATCCATCAAGAATTGAAAATCTGAAATATACATAAGTTTCTCTTATATTTCATTTTTAAATATATTATCACAAGTAAATAAATAAAATTCTACAGGTACTATTTAAGCTTAGTGAACAAGGCGCACAACAAAGCTGACCATCAAGAGAACACTTATATATACTTGTATTTACGTTCCTAGTATTTTTATTCTAAGATTCGGATCTATAACAAGATAAAAAAAACTTGCCCAAATGTGTATAAGCATTGCGTTCTGAATAAATAAAAGTATTTATTGTTCACTCTAAACTTGAGTTATCGGTTATAATTATTGGTTGGAAGTGCCAAGCAAACCCATGCTCAACGCTTGAAAAAATACAAATCTGAATTTATTGCGATTGTATGTACCTATGTATGGTTATATAAAATTCACAACGTTCCCTACGTCCGCAGTTACGCATAATGCCTTCTAAACGCAGAATTTACGTCATGTTTAAATCAGGTCTGACGTCTAACAATTTGTTACATCCATCTGTTTCCGCCAACCCCTTGTTTTAATTAAACTTATGTCGTCTAATTGTTCCCGATTACTGCTTACTGTACACACGTCAAACTGATACATAATCATTTATATTGAAGAGGATATTTAAGAACGGCACATTAACTATAGATTCGGACAGTGAGTTGTGCCAAGAGTTGACTAAACTTCAATTAGATTATTAGAGATTTAAACTGAATCTTTTCTGAATCTTCAAAATAGAAATTATCTTTTTTATTTAACATTGTATTTGTATTGCTTTCATCTTATTCTCTTAACCTGATATTTACAATTGTATTTTGTCGTCACAAAGAAAATTACAAACACATTATAATAGTTAACTTTTTCCTTACACATTGGCTAATAATTATATTCTACCCATTAGTTACATTGAATCTAGGTTTATCCATTTCGCTGTTTTTCAAAGGTCAATTACAATATCAAAACTGAAATAAACTTCGGATTATTAATTCAGTAGGTTAACCGTCGACTGACGAATTTCGATCAAACAGTACATTATAAATTTATAACAAACTAGAGTTTATCCCGCGGCGGCGCGAGTCCAATCCTGGACAGTAGCTTTATTTTACTTAAATAAAAACTTAAACAAACAAACTAAGTCCATATAATCTAGACGACTGCCCATAAAAACCTAGAGGTGAGACGTAGCCGACCTTGATTAGAAGTAATATAATGAATAACACTTCCACAAAAATTCCCTCGGGATTCCCGATACATAAAGTACCGCATCACTTAAAAAAGGACTAAAGCTATGGTTTTAGTGAAATTGTATCGAAATCAGCTTATACCTATGCACTCTAACTAATTTGTACCATTCCCGCGAAAATTTCCGCGGAATTCTCGGGACACAAAGTATCGTAGCATTTAAAAAAGACTGTAAGCTATCGTTTTAATTAAGACTGTGCCGGAATAAGCAAATTGAAACCCGAACAACTTCAAACCGCTCCCAGGAAAGGTCACGCAGGATTCCCGGGATAATAAGTAGCGCATATTATAAGTCTAAGAATTTGCTGTCGATCAACGAAAACCGCATCGAAATTTGCGCAGTAGTTTTTACGTGAATCCCGAACAAACAGACAAACCGACAAGAAATCTAAAAAAATGGTAGTGGTATTCTCCATTGTTTATATATATATATTATTCCAGTTGTATTTTTAAATACAATGTACTGTATGTTCGTGCCTACCCCACAAGGGACCTGGCGTGAAGTTATGTATGTATGTATTTTTAAATAGCTTCAATGTACAGACACTGCATGTTTAGGCTTTTATAATAGTATAGATATAACATAATTATGTATGTCAATATACGTCATATAGTTTCTCTGCGAGTTCGTCATTTTTCTGAAGGATCTACATAACTTTTTAAAGTTCCATAAATATATCCATTGTACTTACTGACCAAGACCATCTTCTATAATACATATTATGAAATTGTAAAGTCTTTTGTTTTTTAGGTTTTTTGTGTTTGTCTGTTTGTTCGGGATTCACGTAAAAGTAGTGGGGCGATTTAGACGCGATTTTCGCTGATCGATATAAAATTCCTGGACCTAAAATCTACGGTACTTTATAACCCGAAAATCTTGGTAATTTTTTTGGCAGCAGTTTCAATTTGTTAGAACACGTAAAAATTTGCTGTTCCCATCCAACGTAGCAAAATCTTGGGCGAATCTTAGTTTTCAATAAAAATCTTACCTTTGAAGCATTTGTAGAAAATGTTTCAATTATAATGTCCCAGACGTCACAAAGATATTTTTTACAAGACTATTTTAAATCAAAACATAGTTAACTGTCTCTATTTTACTTACATAAAAACTTAATTAGGTTTTTTATATACCTTCAATGAAAAATATCTAACTGCTGGAGAAAACCGCTTAAAAATCCGTTACATGGTTTAGGAGGAGTTAGCGGATATACAGACAGACGCGGAAAGCTACTGTATTTTGTATAATGTAAAGAAAACGTTATAATTTAAAGTTTCAAAAAAAAGCCAATATTTTTTTAATAATAGCTATTGATCTATGAACTAAAAACTTAAGTCACTTGCCAAAATAACAGCATATATGGACGCTAATGTTATACAAATTAAATGTGTTGTTAAAGACTTAGTCTGTCCTAGAAATACATTGTTATCAGATACCGCCGTAATTGTATTAAAATAACAACCCGTGTACAATTTATGAATTATAGCAGTAAATGCATGTATTGCGTGCGAGCTACTATATTATGCGATTACGATACTCATCTGTCCCTGATAGGGTTGCTTGGTACATTTATTTTCATCTACCTATATATACAGTGTATTTCTTAACTGTAGCATGTCTACGGTTGACTATCAAGACTTTACTCAAAACACCAAAAGAAGACGAAAGAAAATAAAAAGCTAAAATACCTATTATAATAGAATGCCCAAACTAAAAATTGTGTCAGGAGAGAGCGAAAAGAACTCAAAATACCTATTAAAATTTTACACAAGCCATAAAAAACTTATATCTTTATATAAGTGAAAATATGGGTAAAACTAAAATATAATTCTGTTGGCTGACTTCAAACAAATGGGAGAAACGTGTACAGAAGACTTTTCTACTGTATGAGATGTTTATGTGAAGAATCAGACAAAAAGCAGATCAAAAAATGTCATATAGTATATTTGTAGGTATTGTTACGAGTTGCGAGACTCGAATTAAAATACTGTTAGAATTACTATAGAGTTTATTAGAACTATACAAACACGTATAACACAGGTACAAATATAGCCGAACACAACAAGTCCAAACGTAATGCAGAAGGTAATTCCATAAAACGCGCAAAGTCCGTCACTTAGTAGATTCCCGATTGTAGTACACGCTCCTCGCTTCGCTGGTGGTTCTCGCCCCCTCCATCAGGTCATCGTTTTATACTGCGCAATTGCAATATCCTAGTATCTAAGTCGCCTTAATCCGACACACCTGGCTAATGACTGCCATAAAAGATTACAATACAATTTTCTAATCAAAAATTTTAAACACAAAGAAAACAAAAGAAGACGCCCATAAAAGGATTTAAATGTTATAAGTTCAAATGCCGACGGGTAATAAATGTGCTTTGTTTTAGATATGCAGGTGGATTTTGTTTTCGTCGAGACCAGAATTGTCACAATATAAATGATGAAATCATTAAACATACATGGAAGTACATCACATACACACGCATAAATAATATCACATCGTACACACACTACATCACACACACACAGGCATCACAATAGTTATATTTTGTTAAAACAGTTTTTCGTAATTACAAGCTTTTATTTAACTTGCAATGGATGTGTATGTATGTAAGTTCGGGTGAAATCTTGCAAGTTAAATTTGACCTACTTCCCGGTTTCCGATTGAGCTGAAATGTTACACGCATATGTATATCGCGTGACAATGCAATAATATGATACCATGGAGCTGATCTGATAATGGAGTCGGAAGGTGGCCATAGGAACTCCTGTACTAAACAAGATAGACCCGTCGTGTTTGGGCTCGTTTTACTTGTCTTGGCTATCACTCTGCTGCTCCATGATATCCTGGATCTCAAAAGCTTATATTTAAAAACCTTTTTAAAAAAGCTTATACATTTTTCAGTTTACTCAACTCAGCTATAACTTTTACGAGTCTACTAAGATCACTTTAAAATAATAAAATGGCATTTAATATCTGTTGGCAACACCACAAAATTGACTTTGTCACAAAAAAAATCTCATAACATGGTGTTAGTTTAAATAAAATGAAATATGGTATAATCTACTTGAAGATGGATAGATTGATACTAGTATGGGATGTATGTAAACTGCTACTCTTGTACGCTCATCGTATACAATTATTCAATTCTAGAGAGCCCGGCGAAAGTTGTTCTGCCTTAAAAAAATAAAAATCTAAAACCCTATTGCAAATGCGTTTTAATGAAAATAAAGAACAATACGAATTTAAATCTATAATGTGTCATAATACAGTGCATGTTTTAAACCATCGAACTAAGTTGTATAGTATGATATAAGTTTTTTCTGAGACATCGAAACTAAAACACACTATGTAGGTGATCACTGCCAATGGGGAGCGTGCCCAGTAGGCTGGCTGCATTGCCGCTCCGTATGGCAATACTTATTTGTTGTGCGAAATATGAGCCAGCCTTCTAATCACGGGTAGTGTCAAAGAGTTTCTTACATATATCTCTAAAGAAACTCTATTTTGTTATACTAAAAGCTATGAAAAAAAAGAACTTGAATACCTATATAAACGATGGAGAACACGATGGAGTACTTTTTAAATTTCTTCTATGTTTGTTCGGGATTCACGTAAAAACAACTTGGCCAATTTCAATGCAATTTTCGCTGGTTGACAGCAAATTTCTAGACTTAAAATCTCCGCTACTTTTTATCCTAGGAATGAGTTAAAATGGCTACATGGAAAAAATCGAATTAAAATGCAATTTTTTCACTGATCGATAGCAAATTGTATGTAATAAAATGTGAGATATTTTTTAACCCGGGAATCTCGCGGGATTTTGTCCCGAGATCAGTTCGAAATCGTTCGGGTGCATAAAAATTAGCTTATTCCGACACAATTTTCACTAAACAGTAGTTCACATTCTTTTTTAAATGCTGCGGTACTTTGTGACCCGGGAATTTCAAGTCAAGCGTGGATGAAATCGCGGGCATATATAAAAATATACAAAACTGTACCAAACAGGGTTATTCAACCGCTATGGGTTATGGGGTTAAATGACTGTAACACATGTAAACCCTTCAAAAAATGTGAAAATAAGCAGGGGATGAAGTTTTATATTCTTTCAGCCCCTCATCCCAATACCCAGGAAGAATATGAGTGTAATGTGTTGTCATATTTTATCATTTGTGGTGCAATATGGGTCATAATATAAAAAAGAATTGACTTTAGTTCAGTAGATACATAACTATATATTCGTACGTTACTTATCTCCTATCTCGATATGTTTAAGAAGGCTGTTATTTCTCTAGTAGGAACTTTTAGTGTTTTGATTAAATCAAATCTGTTTACCAAGTGGTAGAGCCATGCTGGAATGATTAATGGCCGGCCGATATATCGATCAGTGTGATACCACGCTCTCACAGAATATCGGTGTTAAACGGCTACCTTGTGCTATTCATGTTTCGTGCGATTAGTGAGACTTCCGATGACCCATTTCTCCCACCGCACTACCCATCCTCCTGTTCCAATCCCATACCCTTTCCCTTCTATTCTATTCCTCTTGCCTGATCTCTCTTTCTTATCCCCAGATCTCCTCCTTTTTATCACATCCTAAAACTGGCAATGCATTGGTTTCGCCCCTGGTGTTGGAAACGTCCATAGGCGACAATAATCACTTTCCATGAGCTGGGCTGTCTGCCTGTTCGCCAGCTTCGATATAAAAAAATCCTTTTTTAAATTATTATCATATAATAACAGCCCCCAATGTTCTGTAACTGAGCACATCGTCGTCAGCCAACCGTTGTCTTCTACTGGACTAAGTCCCGGCTTTCCGCTGTCATCAACCAGCCCCCACCGGGTTCTTTGCGCAGATCGTCGGTTCATTAGGCGTCTTACACTACATTTGCCAACACGCAATATCTGTTCAAGGACTCGTCTGCGCCATCGGCTACCAGCATTCTCTTTTTTCATTCACCATATCCCAATTAATTGGGGTCAGCACAATATTTCTTTCCTTCCACACTCCTCTATTCTGACATACATCTTCCGTCACAGCATATCATCCTTCACGCAATCCATCCATCTTTTTTTGGTCTACCTTTACATCTGTACACATCCATCTTGTAGTTTAACATAACATCGGCCCTCAGACTTGCGACTGAGTTATTGTCGCCTCTTTTTTAAGGGGAATAGGCCACGCCACGCTTGTCTAACACGGCTTGGCTGATTAACATTTGGCTGATTTATCGGTTATCTCGATGTGCATGTTTATAATGATGTTTTCCTTCACCTTTAGCAGGTGGTAATTGTAACAATGTGAAAAAAATCTGAAAACTGCCCTAAATGGTGCATGATTCCCGACGAAGACTCAAACTATGTTATTCATTTGAAACACAAGTTTGAGACTCAATAGTGCCAACCACTAAGCTTCTTTGACATAACTTCACGGAACAGTTTACTGCTATCGTGCAGTAGTTTCATTTAAGCCATGGTACATACTTTAGTGTTTATGCAGCCTTCTTGGAGTTCCAATTACGTTTTGAATCTTGGCTGTGAGGCATCTTTAGTTTTTCAGTGTCCGTATTCGCGTTCTTTCAATAAGTAAAATAACTATAGGAGATAGTTGTAACGATATATGTATACTCCATTAGTGAAAAAATTTAGGATTGCCATACATGCCAAAATTACCAAATAATACCAAAATAAAATTCAACAGGAACGTAATAAGTTCAGCAAACTGTCGACAAATCGATTCATCTGGTGACCCTATACTAGAGAAATGTACGCACCTTAATGGATTCAATCAAGCGGACTTTAATGCGAGTCCATTAAAATAAAGGATCAGATACCCGCCGCGCTACTTTCTGTTTCACAACAAAGCGGTGCTGGTCCTGTCACAATATTGATGTACTTATGAAGCAGTTGTTATGGGTACAATAGTTTATAATCAGTTATAAAATTAGGAATATTTTTGAAATTATTATAATCCGTTATATGTATATATATATAATATCAGACCAAATATGTCCCACTGCTGGGCTCGGGCCTACCATTATAGGGGGAACGGACAGTATACCCGCCACGCTTGTCCAAGGCGGCTTGGCAGGTTTGACACATCGGTTATCTCGATAGACTGCATCACGATGTTTTACTTCACCGTTGTTAGCAGATGATAATTGTAACAATATGCACAATAGGTTGGAAAACTGCCTAAGTGGTGTTGCGTTCCGGCCAGGATCGATCCCGCGCCCTTTGAGTTTGCGACGCGTGCGCTAGCCTTTACGCTACCACGACCTTTTAAATGCATATAACAGAGTTCTATTTAAATAAATTTATGTTGTACTTGTAACGCCTCGGCTCCTTCTGTGTTAATGTTAGTGACTTTGAGCAAGTTCGACTTACTTATAGTTTTGAATTATATTCAGTAGGGTCTAATCTAAGTTAAATTGAAAGTTATAAAACAAAATAATAGTTTAAAATGCCTTTCGCTACAAAAAACATATTGATGTCCAAATGTCGCTTACGATAAAATAGCGGTAAAGGCTCGAAATATTCATTTGTACACTGCGATAATTGAGATTACAGATATCATTAAATACTACGTCATTGTAGCAGGCGACGTAGACGTCGTAACGTCGTAGCAGAATGTTTAACCGCATGACTTTCAAAGTTGATAAGATTCGCATTTCCCGAGACATCTCCAAAAGGAACTATATATCAGGCGGAGTATAACCCTTCTCACTTTATTCAGTTTATTAAGTCCCGTCAAAGTTTCTTGATAAAATCGACTTCAAAATGAAATGAGCCAGTGGCGCGTGGCGCGTAGTGCCGCGTAGCTACCGTCACAGGAGTGCGATCTCGCGCTTATCGCTTAAAAACTTGCAACTTTGTTGGGAAGCTGCATGTCTTTAGAAATCAATTAAGTTCTATGTTCGGTCGGTATCAGGATCGTTTAATGCCGTGTATTATAGACATTTATCAACTAATTTTTATGTAGTTTTACATTCCAATTCTTTGTTTACTACAACAACAGATATAAGGATAAAGTTCAGGTATAGTTTAAATAAAATAATAGGTAGATCAAAAGAGGATGCACAATATTATCACCATAGAACACGTCATATTTCTGTGTATTTTAAAAAGAAAGGTGTTTTAATGAAGCGCATGACAGGCATGAAGACAGTAATTATCTAAAACTGCAAGTGCACTACAATTTTTCCTTTCATTTATTATATAAGTATATACATATGACATACATTACCGCGTTTAAACTATAAGTGGTTTGCTGACGGTTTCAAATTGTCTTACCTAAAACGTATTACATGTTTGCGATCATTTTGTTTTTCTTGTTTAGTAAATCATGTTATAATTTTAGTTTGCTCACTTAGGTTATGTGCCTATTCAATTAGCTTATATTTATTAACTTAATAAATTTTTTAAACAGTATTAAATATGCTTATATATTATGTTAATTATGAGCATTGTTGAATACGTTTTGGTAAATGTTATGATTTAACAAAATACATTGGTTAATTATTATTAATGACCTACTATAGCTGTCATAATATTTTCAAACATGAATTTTGCCATATAAAAACACCCATTATATAAGTCAATAATCCTAAAGCATAAGTTTTTTGCCCATAACTACTAAACAAAGTACCAAGGGAAAAAATCATTCATAAAATGTATCCTGTCAGCAGTAAAACGTTTGTATTCGTAGTCACCTAAACAAATTATCTACAGATTATTAGAGGATAAACCATTATTCTATGGTCGTCCATTAAATAACTTTCGATTTGTAAGATTAAGTAATCTTCCAAACACAACATATTCTTTTAAGCAACTCAATTTCTATAAGCATTAAGCCTTTGCGCGACGCAATATACGTGTATTCAGCAAAACTCGAACGTATAAATAGTACAAGACGGATGTTCTGCGTTCTCGAATCAAGCTAATATACGAGCCAGCAATTACCTTTATGACAAACATTCCCACGCTTTATACCCTCCCGGGGAAAATGAAACTTTGTATATTTAAGAGTTGTTACACGCGCCAACTTTCATTAGTAGGTGCTATGTTTGTACACATTAACAACCAAGTAAACGGCGTATTTATTATCTGATGACTTATTTACCTCATGTTGGGGAAACCGTATTTTACTTAGAAAAGCTTTGCCTTTCTAACATACTTGAACAAACTTTGTTGTTAAGGAAACAGAACGTGGTGGAACGATTTTCTAAAACGCCTCTATTCAATTTGTTCTCATATTGCCTTGACATGTTTTATAAGGAATGTCTTTAATCATAGCAGAGCGGTATTTTACATATAGCTTTAAACACGTATTGTATATAGTCCTGTTTGTTTAAGAACATATTTATGTAGGTCATATGTTGTTCATTTATGTGTTATTTGATTATATTCTGATTTAAGTATTTTTTAAATTCCTACACATAAAAACATATTCGGCTGTGGCCAAGATGGGTTTATTCGAGCTTTATAGAGTCGAGTAAATGCATAAAATGTATGATACATAGTGGCACTTTGTAAATTAATTTAACCAATATTATTGTTTTATCAAAAATACAAGCAGTGGCAAGGAATTGTTATTATCATTCAAGTGTTTACATTTGATAATAGTAAGCGGAATTATCGTCATGCTAGTATATGATTCCAATTTAGTGCCAGGTCTGCACATGTGAGCTTGATGGGCTGCTAGAATAAAATATTAAACAGATTTTTTTGTCAGTCTAATAAGTAATATTTGTATTATTTTTTGTGTTGTCTGTACATATTATTTATTCATTTAGGATATAAAGTAAGGACATATTATTTAGATGTATATTAGATAATTATGATTATAACCTAAAAAAATCTAGCGGTATTTTATACGGGAAAACTGCCGTGTATAAGTAATTTAGAAAATCTGAACTTGCTCCAATTGTACTTAATTGAAGCTTCTTCAATCAAGCATTCAAGCAAGTCTTGATTTTTTAAGCAACGTTTAAGTCGACTATGACTACCGATTCGTAAACAAACTGTATGCAAAGCCTATTTCAAAGTACCTTGAGCTCAACTTTCAAGGTTTAAATGCATTCTATTCAACCCCTAACAACGGTTAATTTTAACTTCTATCTAGTTAACACCGGCCAAGGTGAGGTCATTATGGCCTTCCTAGTTTCATCACAGTAAATTCTATTAAATTGTTTACCAAATCATAACTTTGTTGTGTCATTGAAAGTGCTTGAACGTGATATGATAACAGGGAAATACTAGAAGAATAATTGGATGATATAAAAAAACTGGTCAGTCGTAGGACTGCACGTCAGAAGTGAAAACTGTGTCTGAGCGTAATGGTCACACGAGTTCAGTGCTTTTTCCTCATCCCACAAGTGTCCGACATGCCTTAAGAGGTTTTCACTTTATAAATTCGGTTTTATTTTCTACCGTTACCTATCATTTTAGCAAATACTTAGCCCAGTTTAATTTTTCTATAGGCAGACAGATGGTAACAAGAAGACGAGAAATCGATCATAAGCTTAGAAAAATCACAATATTAGTTAGTAATGACAGAAATGTACTTATTTTTCAGTCTGTCCCAGAAACGATAAGGGAACTAAAAACTTCATTATGGAATGCAGAAATTTCTGGAGGAGTAGCAAATATGACAGGGGCTCTTACAACTGCGTTTGAAATTCTTCATCGAGTAAGTTCTAATATTATACTTTATCAATCGTTTAGCTATAAGTTAATATGTTATCTACATATATTCCGCCTTTATTTTGGGGGCATTCCAAAAATCGAATCGACTCACAAAATATTTAGATTAATATGTTTTGTTAAAATTGTTGTTTATATTTTTATCGAGAACGGTTTAATAAATTTAAATTGGTTTAGTCATAATAATAGTCACATTGAAAACAATAAATTCGCTACCCAACATGCATTTTTTCATTAAAAAAAACAAGTAATGCGTAATCTTTTACACCTAAACAGATTAATTAGTTTATCAAAATTCTGACAAACCAAACTCTATTTAAGTACAATGGCGCGTATTTAACAAAAAATGTTCTTGGGCACACAAGTTAATAAGGCGAGCATAATGTAAAAGTGTTTTTGAATTAACTAGATTCGAAAATATTTTTTTTATTTTAGTAGATTATCATTGCAAGAGTACTTTTAGGCATTTGCATTGTTCTTAAGATATTTGTTAAACCAAAATTTGTTTGTCTTTATTAACTCCAAAGTGTTCAAATGAAAAATATTATTTTTCAGTACAACAGAACAGGTCAAGGATGTCAATGCAACCAAGCTATAGCTGTAGTTGGAGCTGGAAACGGTGCTGCTGGAGTTAAAGGTGTTTTCCGCACATGGAATTGGCCTCACATGCCTGTGAGAATATTCACGTATAGGGTCGGCGGTGACGCAGCCGCTGGTCACGCTATGAAAGAGATGGCGTGTACTAATAAAGGTAAATAATCTAGATTCATTACACCGGTTGGTATTAAAGTCGTACTTCTCAAAATATTTTATGTTTGATTGTGATATCAAGACACGTTTTTTAGAATAATACTCGTATGCAAATCAACAGTTCATATTCATTTCATTGTAGATGGACCCAACAGGTTTGTATCTTCGCGGAACATTCTCTTTTTTCCTTGATTCAGACAGTTACGTTTGCAAAATCATAGCATACAATACTACGAAATGTTGTTGTGATACCTACTTATCTTTACTTTCTGTCTGTATATCCGCTTACTCCTAACGGATTTTTAAGCGGTTTTTATATATATTAAAGAAGGTTTATATATATACTAGCTTCGCTAGTGTATATATATAAAACCACAAATGAGCCTTCTTATCGATCATTACTAAAGTTAATTTAGAAACAGTATCATGTTGGTTTTTATTCTTCGATTATCGAATATCACCAGGCAATTATAATTATAAGGTGACTGTGCTAAAGTTGCTGATTTAACTCCATAAAATGGATTCAGATAAGCTTGTAAATAAATATAGAAGGATTTTGGAGAAGCGGAAATATATCTAGAAAATAATGCATTAATAGGTCTCTACAACTCTCAAAGATTAACTCAAAAGGGTTGTTAATATTGAAAATTATCAAACTATAATGAAGATGTCAAGTGTATTAAATTGTTTCTAGATACGATTTTGTTTAAAGATAAAGAAATCGGAATGCTTCTAACAATATTCTAAAAGTCATTACCGCAGCCAATCAGCCAAGTTACTCGGGTTCAAGAAGTTCTTATTTTTTCTAGGTTTTTATGTATCAATCAATGAACATTCAGAAATCAGACCAAAGGTGCTGCATTTAGTGGAAGTTCTTGCCCGGCCGATGGTCATGTATCAGACTGTACATCCGGTGCATTGGAGTCCTGTGTACGTTGGCGGAAGAGTGAGTTCAAATTTCATTCTTTGCTTTGCTGAAAATTTAAACTGAACTATCAAGTTCTATGAAGAAAACACATTTCATAAATTGAATGTAAAATGACAACGTTATTTATATAATAATTCCTTATTTTATTTTATATTTTTTTTAATTTATTGATGCACAAAACAAATTACAATCATTACAAAATCATACTAAACTAAAATATATATATATAATTATAATGAATCTAAGTATGCTTAGAAGTTGAAAGATTGCTAGCAAAATTATTTTTTTGATTGCTAAGGATAAATATCAAGAGTGTTTCATATAATAGTAAATCACTATTGCTTCATAATTGTTGGAAAATATCTTTTAGTCAAAGATTGTGTTAACAGTTCGACATTTTTTATTTAAGTACGTTTGAATTTAAAAATGTATCCACAAATTATTATGTTTTGTCTATGACATTAATGAGGTTTTACAACAATGCTTGTTAATATTATTTATATTGTGTATATTTTGTTACAGAGCAGTAATTTAGCAGACGACGGCATGGGTCAGTTAATGAGCTCCGTCACAGTTCCTATATTCGACAGAAGAAATCACACTGTAAATACTTTTATCTTTAGCACCAGAGAATTATACTTTTACCTTAAAACACGATATGCTTAGCCTTATAACTCTATATCTGCATACATATATAATATTGCCCTCTTGATCAATACTCACGTGCTTGCTTACGTGTCAAAACTGAAATAGCTAAGATAGATCTACGACAACATTTTTTATAATTTGTCTTATTTACAGCAAAGGGAAGCAAATCTACTTGGCGTGGTCGGTACAGATGTTCCTATCGATCAAATAAAGAAGCTCGTGCCACCTTATAAGGTAAACTTTCCTGGACCTCTTATAAATTAAACATGCTAAGATCATAATTATGCGATCTTAGGATGTTGGATTCAAAAAATACACGTCTATTGCAATTAATTTTTCATACAACAGGTAAATATTGTTCTTACTTACAGTTAGGAGTAAACGGCTATTCGTTCATGGTGGATAACAACGGGCATGTTTTATACCATCCGGATTTAAGACCAATTGTACGTATAAAATTGAATTCCAACTCAGAGCGAGAGTAAGTAGTATACGGAGTGACGAAATATTCAGCACAGTCCTAAACGGCGCTGGACGCTCATTTTTTGCTATGGTTGCAAGTTTATTAGCGGCGTGCTATTCCGATTTGGCTTTCACCTACATCTACAAAACACTTAAAATAAGAGCAGTATATGTAAGGTCTTACTTGTATATATACAGTAGAATAGAGATTATCGCCTGTCACTCCTGTGGGAGGAGAGTTTTTGAAAGAAAGTAACCGATTTTCAGCACTTTGCAAAATAAACAGAATGAACCGTAATATTTGACTGACTTTGTAAATGATCGACTAATTTTTACTTTCAAATTAGCGATCGAATTATTGTCAGTGTAATTGAATGAGGATAAGATGTGATAGGTAAATACAGAATGACAGACTTTTCGGCCCTACTCCCGATAACTCTTGTCTTGAAATAAAATATTATAGATGTATTTAATTAAGAATGAGTTTAAAATTATTATTCTTATTTTATTTCAGCATACAAATGAGGAAGTGAGTAAGATGAATGATACTTTGTTTTTCTTTCATTCTATAAATTAAACCTAGAATCAAATAAAAATGTAACTTTTAAATTCCAGTACACAGAAACGTTGCGTCCATTATACTCTAGTGTAGACCTGACTGATGTGGAACTTCTTGTTGACTCCGACGAAAACTCAAGGGTCAATCTTACTTCCTTACTACTTGATGTAAGTTGACAACTTTTCTTGCTAATTTCCGTTTATTTTCTTCCTTTTCTACAAATTTGCTAGCAGTCTACTAATTTTTTAGTCATTCTCTTTCTTGCCCAACAAATCTTTTATTTTGTCAATCAAAATATTGTTTATATTATTCTATCAACTGTAAGCTATCCGTATTGTAACTTTTCCTGTTATAAATGAGTACCTATACATAAGTACCTATGAAAATTATCAGGAGACATTAACAGCAATAACATGTTGCGAAGCGATGTACATAGAATAAAAAGTAAAATTAAATGTTGATTTATATGTATGACCTTCAAAAGTGTTCTCCAGTGGAACTTGCATTGAATAAAAACTTTTGAATTTGTATTTGATTTCCTGTCTTTCATTGCAACAGGTAATAAATATAATTGTTCGATTTGATTATCTGCAGCTTCGACACGATATGATAGAACAACGTGAAGGTGAAACAGAGATAGGGGTGAAAGTCCAATATGATAATATGAGACGTGTAGCAACGAGGCGTCAAAGGTATTTCTACAGCCCAGTCGACGGCACCCCTTTCTCGCTGGCTGCTGTGTTGCCGGACGGTTACGGCATGTATGAACTGCAGTCCGAGCAAGAAGTCAAGCATAGTCCTATTAATGGTGAGAATTTCACCTTTTCGATTAATTATTCATTAATCACTGACAATTTACATCGAATAGATGTGCCCGACAAGCCGTCAGCATAGGACCTTGAATTTATATTAATAATTATCATCTAAATCCTGCAAGATATCGAAATAGAACTTACTTGTAGATTTAAGATAGAATTCCTGTTCTAAAATTTTCATTGAAATCTTTTGAGCCGTTTCGGAGCCGATTCGTAACAAAATTTCAAATTAACAAACAAAAAAATCCAATAAATGGCCATTTGTTTTTCCAAATAGCAGTTTTTCATTCAACGTTGGTATTTACTTTCAAACCACAGAATTATACATAGAATAAAAAATATTCTTAGGCTAAGTCACTAAAGTACCTACAGCATTTTTTTATACATTCAATTAATGTAAGACTCATTATATCCAATATATTTTTTTTTACAAAAATAATGTTTCATTTTTTCCCCTACTAGTAACGGAATACTTTAAGGGTGACAATTGGAAGATACATCCAGATTGGTAAGTATTTTTAATGATTATTATTAGCTTAGTTGAGTTTGGTATTTTTGATGGCAATATAATTTATTGCAGTTGATATTCGATAAATGGCATAACTCCTATTAAAGAATTGACCCTACTGAGTTCCGCTTTGTGCATCTAATCTTGAACTAATCAAATACTTTCCATATAATGGATAAGGTTCTCCAACAGTATTAGGAGTGAGCTATTCTTACGTGTGGTATACGAAGCGATCGGCCACCTAGTTGTCAACCCAAAATTGTAATCGAGTCAACAATCGACTCAGATGATCAATCGAATCGTTTTCCGATTATTTTGAGTTAACTAATGGTCCGTTCTTATATCTTACTTCTCTTATTTAAAATAAGCTTCATACATCTAATGTCATAATTCAACCGTTTATAGGGCAGTGAATGAATTTTAAGTTATAGGAACCGGCCAATTTTCGTCTCCACGACTGACTGGCAGACGACACCAGTCAGTCGTATTTTTAGTAGTAGTAGAAAATTAACACTACTTGTATAGTGTTTATGCAACATTTTAATCAATAGTCGTACAAATGTTTGTGCCGTTTGGAGTTGAAACTTTATGTTCGTGGAGTCAATGGGCAAAGGAAACCCTTTGAAACCCTTTCAAAGAAATTTGTAAGAAACTCTTTGATACCACCCGTGATCAGAAGGCTGGTTCGTATTTCGCAAAAGGAATCAACATTACCATACAGCGTGGCAATGCAGTAGGTTCTGGGCACGCTTCCCTCTGGCAGCGATTTCCTACATATTTTATATTAATTTATTTATAATTTAGTTTATTTTGAAGTGTTTAGTTTAATATATATTTATGAAACTATGTTAGGACGTATGTAAGGCTGATATTAAACTTAATTGTTAACATGCAATATTTAACAATGCTTGAATAAATAAATAAGATTATTGTGTATATGACAGAAACTCGAAATTAGCCCCGTCAATTTGTCGAGTCATTCTTTCATTACGGCGCCCTAATCTGACAGGAATTTATGAACTACGTGTGAAAACAATGGAGAATTATTGAGATATTGTAACGATCGACTTGAACATCTCGCATCCACTGGTCGTGTGTACAATATCTTTATACCCCGCAATTACCACTATGGCAAGAATACTACAAACGACATAATACCCAAATTAATTAATCAATTGCCCACTACACTAAGGGAATCTTTAAATTACAAAAATGTAAAACGGAAATTAAAAAACTATTATTTAGAAAGATGCAGTGACAGCCTGTTTGTATGAGCGTTCGTGACTACGTATATGTTATCTGCACATACGATGTGACAAGTTATAAGTATGTGAATATGGATGTATAAGTCTTTTTATTTCATTTTTTTTCCTGAAATTGCGAGGGCATGTTGCATCACACGCAAACCTCATAGGTTTAAGTGGTGCCTTACTTGTATTTATGATGTAAATTTTTATTATATTATAGATAAATAACTAATTTAAAAAAACCTAAAATTACAGGGTGTACTGCGAGTATGCGTCCACATCTGACCAAACGTTCAATTCTCCCGAAGAACAATTGGTGCATTTCCTTACACGAACTGGTCGACCTGGATGGAAGTGGATGTCATTGCGACCGCGAGCGCTTACACTCCACAACGCCCACAAAAAGCAAGATCGAGATTCTCATTATTGTAAGTGTACATTTTCTAATTGCCCATATTGAAATTGTGGTAGATTAACCAAAGCACCGGCGTCTCATTTCAGTGACGTAGCTTTGAAATTAGTTGTGAAGCATGCACCTTCTCAGAGGTCAGAGTCGCTTCTCTAACTTGAAATGCTGTCGGTAAAGGAAAATCGTCAGGAAACCTAGATATGTACTAGATAATCGAAGTATTCAAACCGCTAATCCACCATGGCAAAGCGTGGCTGGTATTCACTTTGTTCCTTAAAAATAATGAAAGACCGAAAACAGCTGTAGGACTTTTATTGGCTGATGCTATTTTTATAGGAGCCATGGCAACTCTCAAGTTCTAAGTATTGAAGCATTATGTTACATGAAACCAGTTCGCTTATAACCAAGTCCAGGAGAAACTTCATCCAATTTCAAATTTTCATCTTATTGTTTTCCCTAAAATGAAATAAAACTATAATACTTTTAAGTGTCTTCACGCGACACACTGCACTGTCAAGTACGATATATTTCTTATAAAAGTAAATTGTAATACTATGTTTTTACAGGTGATAAAACTTTAGTCCAATCGCTTATCCGGGATGCAATGGTAATAAAAGAGTTGGACGCACACATTGGACATGCTAGCCATCATAACCAGTAAGTAAAAAAACATTTTAGTAAAAGATTATGTCAATTTATTTTGTAATAATTATTCATGATACTAGTGCGGTAAGTTGGTTTTTATAAACAAGTAGACGTACGTAAGCCCGAGACGAATTCGAGAGCTTACCATAGTCACGAGTTAGTAAAAACCAACAAGGTTTTTTAACATATTTGCGAGAAAATAGTACAACAGGTAATGAAACAAGCATAAATATCAGTCGGAGTCGCAACCATCTTTTACGTTTCTAATATAAAAATGGCACGCATTTGCAAATGGCACCACCCGTGTGTAGTGAAAGTTAAAACTATATCTTTCGTCTTATTTTCTCTGTAGTATTAAAGTGAGACAAATGCGAAAATAATCAAAAGAGAAAAAAAATATTTTCAAAAGCGATTTCAAGGAGTTTCGATTATTCAGCTTATTTGTTTTCGTAATGGTGGAATTCTTATGTGAGTTTTTCACCTAAGTACCTTTTTTACCGCACGATCCATTGTGCGGTGCATATTTTTTAACTTTCGAACAATGGCAACAAGGCTTCGTAAATGCATTCTTGAGCAAATGTGTTGAAAAATTATTTGTCACAAGTTTCTTTTTTGTTGCCACTAATATAATTCTAAATGCACACTTTAATGTCAGTACCACCTAACAGTGGTGAATTTCTTAGCTTTATTTTTAACCAACTTCAAAAAGGAGGAGGTTCTCAATTCGTCTATATGTTTCTATTAAGTGTGAAAAGTACACTATAAATATTCTCTAATGAATATGAAGCGATTTATTTTAGACTCTAACGCAAAATTGCAATGAAAGCTTTTATCTAAAGTGATAATGGAAAACCGTAATAATATTAGGTGTTGTCAAAAGATAAATATAATATATAATATAATAATTTTCTGCATGTATTTTATGCACTTTTTATTTTTTTACTAATTTAAATATATTTGTCACACAAATAGCCCGATAGCAACTTTAATGGCACTATTAACAAGGTAACGTAACAGTAATTCAATGCTAGTAATGGTTAACGTAGATAGGTTTGTTTCAATTGTTGGTAACTTTCCTTCTTTGAAACAACTGTGACACTTAAAAAGAGACTCCAGCATCGTATTTTGAATCCAATTTTTATGTATATCGTTTGGTGGATGAAAAATATTCTGCCAAAGTGGTCCTTTTGCACTCACTTTTCGACTAGAGATGACTCAAGTGAGCCCTAGTTACTAAATTCAAGTAAAATCTAAAACGTAATAAATGACATAGTGTACTTATAAAAACGTGTACTTTTATTAAATCTTTTGCTATTGGTATAATTATAATTATTCATCTGTAATAACATAAATTGCAAACTCTTTTAATGACTCAAAATTCACACATCATTAATTTCCTTTTGATACTTTCCTTTAGCGACAATTCTTGATTCTAATAATATGAAAATTTGGCCAAATATCATGTTTATCAGGACTCGAATCTATATTACTGAAATTATAACAAGGTGTCTTGGACACACCACAATTTTGGGTATTTTGAGGACTTATTAATTGTTCGCTAAGTTTTCCCTTGCCTCGAGTAAGACACGCTTCTTTGAATATGTAATATACCTATAGCTATACGTGTCTGTTAAACTGTTTACTAATATGCTATCGCTAATTTTATAATAAGGAATATTATTTAAATTAACCAATGAGTATAAACACATTAGTAGGCTATATCTGTTAAGTTTTAAATGATAACATGCATCCGAGGATCAGGTAATGTAAGTCTAAGTAATCTTTTAGCTTTCCGAGGACGTAAGAAACTACTATTATTAAGTGTACTTAAATACTTAAGATACGTTATGCGAAAACTTAAAAACAGAGGCATAAGTAGGTAACAGCGACGTAACTTGATCAAGGCGAGAATTACCTTACAAGATATATTTCATGAGAAGAAAAATAATTTTTCACAGACTATGGTTCTTCAGATGCGCCCCTAACAGCTTCCTGCGTGGCTCGCCAATCAAGATGAAATCCAAAATAAAGATCTACACGAAAAACTTATTTTACCTATATAATTCATACCTGTTAAACTTTATAATTGCTATGCAAGTTTTGTTACATATTTATGCATTCATAGTCTTAAATACAAACTTCTTTAACGTCGAAGCTAGTAAATAAATAAGACATGAAGTAGAAAATATGCTATGAATGGAGAAAGTATGTGGACGTAGTTATATGAGCTATCTTTCATTGTGGTTTTACTTTAATAATATAATTTCGACTATCCAAGGCGAGTTGTAATCAGGCAAAATCTTTGCAGGCAAGGCCGTTTCCACAAGTTCGTGGTGAGTCTTTCCTTCATTGCAACTAGGAGTGGCCTTCTGAAATGGACTGAAAACATAAATACATCTAGAAGTGCTGATTCATCTGAGCCGTGAGTTAACATTTTATGAATTCTTAATCGTTTGTAATGTAATACATAATATTTCCAAAATTATGTATATTATATCCCAAAGTCGCAAAAAGATATCATCATCGTTACGTACGTTAATGACGATTGTCAAACATTTGGGATCGAACTATTCGATAAAAAAAACATTAGCTGAGTTTAGCTACTTATCTTGGTTTTCCACATGCTTAACTTCCGGAAGTCGCCGAGCGTTTGCTTGCAAAATAAATCTACTGTACTTTGCTCAATCTTAGGCGTCTTCAATGGCCAGTTCTATTGAATATGGCAGCTGTTCTCTATATCTCTACCATTTGGGGTCGACACAGTATCACAGTATCTTTTCCTTTCAAGCTCTTTTACTCTGGCATACGTCCTCTGTCATGTACTGTATGTCCAGTAGCGGGGCTAGGCGTCGGCGAAGTCGACGACAGCCTCGCTACTGAAGGGGCCTCGCAAAGAAGGTTAAACAATCTTATAAAATGTTCTTCGTATATATATCCGTACACGTGAGGATACGTACACGTGAGTATTTATTCAGAGTTGCAGAGCGGTCTGGCAACACTATAAAAGACCTACTTGAGAGAGACGATGAGCCGAAAGAGATGGTCTGCGTTTTCAGTTTTCTTAAATAAATCGTAAATAGCGGTTGGTGTTAACTATTATTTGAAAAACTCGAATGAATCTAATGGCCAAAACTCGCCATGGCTTTCGAATTCTCCAGTCAGATAAATTATGATGATATTTTTATTTCTCAGCCATTTCAGTGAAAAGTATGCAAGAGCATTCGATTCCGAGTGGTACCGTCGAGCAGTGGAACACCATGCAATAGAGCCAGAAAGTTTCGTGTTCTCCGTACCTTTCCGTGATGGATCAGAAGCCGAGGATCTTAGTGGACGACCTCCTTTGGTCTTAGCAACACATGCTGTGTTTGTAGAGTCAAGAGGCCATCGAGCACCAGCCGCTGTAGTTGGATTGCACTTCCAATTAGATTCATTAGCCAAACACTTCTTGAATGTTACATCTACGGTACGTGTATAAATGTTTTCCTACTAAGTACTATTGTCCAAATGATTTAACGTCATGACAAAACTTTTAAAATTTAACCAGTATTATATTATCAAAGCAGTTAAAATATGGACTAAATAATATACATAATGTTTGCTGCCTCTTTAGCGTACTAATTCTTAATAACTTTTCATTTGATATTGATTGCTCTTCCAATGATTTTCAGTAATATTTATATTCTGCAAACGCTAAAAGATATGTGTGTATTTGTGATCACAGCTAATATAAACATTCCATAAAGATATATTTTTATAGAGGTAATTGTTGCAAGTCCAGTAGTTTAAATTATTTTAAAACAAAATCCATAATTAAAAATACATAGACAACGCTTTATTGATCATGTAATTGTACAGCAAATTAAAAACGAAATAAACAAAGCTTGGCAATATGTTAAACGACTTTGTCGATGTAATTAATTTAAAGTAAACCTAAAGTAGTCTGACGATATTTTATGTGAGTCTGACGATGACGGTGCAATAATTAAGACAAAACTAATTATTTATACATGTACACAAACTTTATAACAGTATAACTTTCATCATTTTTGTTAAATGTTTGTTACAATAAGCTGCTGAATAATTTGTAACAAAAGTTCAATTTTGATTGTATATAGTGTACAGCTGGCACACCATGCAAGAAAACATGCGCAGGCGACGAGTTGGACTGTTACATTCTCGACGATAACGGCTTTATTATTCTATCTGAGGATCCTTCACAAACCGGACGCTTCTTCGGCCAGGTTGACGGGACCATCATGGACTCTTTAGTTCAGGATCGAATATACAAAAAGATAACAGTCCACGACCACCAAGGGCGGTGTCCTGATTCGAGAAACCCTTTTAGTGGTGATGGAAATAAACTCACGGTAAGCTGTACTATACCTAATTTTTACGGTCTTTAGGCTATTACCAAAATCAGAAATTATGCGAGACTTTAGTTTATGAATGTATGGAATTGTATATTATATCAGTAGGAACATATTATAACTTTGTTTGTAATTTAATGTAAATATTTACTTAAGACGAACTAAATAGGTAAACCAAACCCCGAGCCCTCAGAAGGATGCCGGCTAAAGCACCCGATTCACTTCATATAAATAAGAGTATGAACTCTAAATGTCACGTGAATTAAATGACATTCATATAGTATTCACATAACCATCAGCAATCAATGATGCCGCAAAACTCTTTTGATGTAAACGTTGTAGTAGTACAACTCGCCATAACGACGGAAGGTAAAAACTGCACGGCACAACATTAACCTTCAATCACATAAAAAGCTACTTGTTAGAAATATAAACCTTTAAAGCAATTGTTTTCTGTTATTAGCCGTTGAAGCCGATCTCATGGATAGGGGGGTACATAATCAATTTACTAGCTATCTGGTTTCCGTTATGGGAAACGGCTAAAGCGCATCCACGCACCTACGCTGAGGAAGAAACAGGTAAATATACAAACTTTAATTACATATTATAGGTACATATTTTAAGTATTTATCAACTGAATATCGACCCTTGTACTTTATTTTACAAAATTTAATTTGCTAATCTAGTTTTAGTTCAAACTAGGCAGACGGCAGACGTTGTCTGGCCGTTAAAAAATAATGTAAATCTAGAAACCGATTACAGCGCCACCACCACACCATCAACCGCGACCAATTGTTAATCCAAACCATTCTCGAATCTTCTTGAAAACACACAAATATTGTGTCAAAATCGGTCCCACCGTTAAAGAGGTGTTCAGCGGCGCCATCTACCGGGTCCAATCGTGAATATAACCATCCCGGGATCCACTTCAACCCACACAAAAATAATTTCACCTAAATCCTGAAATCCGATTGTAGCGTCATCTACCTGGTTCAAATTTGAATCTAAACCATCCCGGGACCTACTTGAACACGCACAAAAATAATTCATCTAAATTAGTGAAATGAAAATGAGTTTAAATGCAGTCACCATTGCCGAAATCGCCCGGGAAAGATCATAACAAATTAATAGCTAGCTTGTCTTGTCTTGAAATGCCATTTTTTTATTGGTGAATATCTTATTTTAATATTTATTATCGTATTCCGGAAAAAGACAATTCCAAAAACACAAAAGTCATATAAATTGGTCCAGCCGTTCTTGAGTGTATAAATTATGTAATGTGTAATGTGTATAAATGGTGTAACTAAACGACTTTGTTTTATACATATAGATTTTGTATGTCTTTAGTAGTTACAATTGCCACGTGCTGACAATGAATGAAACATCATGACAATCCTTTTACTAAATATAAGAATATTGACAAGCTGACTTTCTAACCTACTTTGAAAAACAGGAAACTCAAAAACCTTTTTTGATCTGAACTGATTTTGATAATTCTTTTTGCATTGTGTTCAGTACAGCTTTAGCATAGTTTCTTATAAATTTCATTGTTGACACAAAAAAATGTAGGAAAAAAAAGAAACCAACTTCAAGAGCAAAAAGCAAAAAATAAATATTAGGATAATTTACAGCAGACTATGAAGATTATGAAAGCGAGGATACTGAACACGATAATCTGGATCGAGATAGTGGTACATACGAGATCATTCTCGATGGTATGGCAGAAGGCTCCCGCGAAGGCAGGCCTGGGGGCCCGTCAGTGCCTGGTCCCCCGCCTCCCGGAGCAATACCCCCTCGCGAACCCCCTAGAGAAGCAGCGCGGTCAGCAGCTGTAAGACCTTGTGACACCAGCGCAGAACTATTCACATTACAATCCACCAGGTTAAACGCAGCACAACCTTTGAAAGGGAAACTTACCAATTGTCATAACTCTGGATGTGAAAGGTAAACAATATACTATATAATAGTAATTCAGGTATCTTTAATAAGGATAAAAACTTCTAATTTGTAGAAAAAGGATAATAATGCAAGAGCCCGCATTGGAAATAAACTGTTTATTTCTTTACGTCCCACATCACACCTAAAAATAGTGTTGCCAACTTAATCAAATATTTAGGCCAAATCATACGGCACAAAGTAAATGTATCTTTTCTGTCTTAAACAAGAATAAATAAAATACCTAATGAATCCAAAGATTTTATCTTAAGTATAGTCTTATACGTTGTCACTGTAACTCTTGCGTTAGGTTACCTACCCTAGGAATCCTATAATTATGCATAAAATTGAGTAGAACCAGAACACAACAGAAATTTTATTAACTTAGTCAGTTCCCAGCAACCAAATATGAGCATGAGATATTTTAGAAGGATCTTAAGACTTGGTGACTTTTAAAAATAATAGCTGCTTTAATTATAAAGCTTAAGAATGTACTTTTCATGACGTTTTGGCAATTACTTATCTTATGGGACTGTTGCAAAAAATCCATCAAACATATATTTGTGACAATTTACAATTAGACAACTTGTGATTGGAATAACATTAAATGAAAAAGATATAGACATTAAAACATTCTTTATTCTTTGTTCTCCAGACCATTCAGTGTTCAGAAGATACCGCATAGCAACCTTATTTTACTAGTAGTGGACACGTTGTGCCCATGCGGTGCCAAGAGGCTGGACGTGCGAGCGCGGGAAGCGCCCCCAAGGACGTTGTGCCGACGCAACGTGCTGCACAAGCACCGACGTCGTCCACACCACTGCGTCTCATACCACCCGGAGGTAATGTGGACCACAATAAGAGCATGTCGTAACGATAAGAGTTTAAAAAGAATATATATATATATATATATTATATATGTATATTATAGTACTAATAGTTAGAGAGAAAATATTTAGTAACTAGAAAGAGACTAAAAGAGTTAATAACTACAAAAAAATCTAGTAAAAGAAAGTTATTATTAATAGGATATAAAGCTGTATTACAAAACGCATATAAATCAAAGTAAAAAATAATAGTTTAAAAAAAACCTAATAAAACACTCTTTCATAAAAAATCCAACTAAAAAACAGAAAATAAAATTTAATAAATTTGGTTTCTGATGAATGGGGTCTTACCGTGGAGTGCAAAAAAGAAATAATTAATCAATTTGATTAAGTACAGTGTAAAAAAAAATGAATGTACATTATTGTAAAAAAGCGTGGGGTGCATAGTGTCAATAGTTATAAACATTTTATTGACAGATAATGAGTAGAAGAATCATCATTTCGATAATATAATATCTTAAAAAGCGCTTTGAATACACCCCACGCTTTTTTACAATAATCTACATTCATTTTTTTTTACACTGTACTTAATCAAATTGATTAATTATTTCTTTATTGCACTCCACGGTAAGACCCCATTCATCAGAAACCCAATTTATTAAATTTTATTTTCTGTTTTTTGTTGGATTTTTTATGAAAGCGTGTTTTTTTTAACTATTATTTATTTTTCATTTTTTAGTTGATTTTTTTTAAATGTTTTTAAATATAAGCTTTTGAGATCCTGCATATCATGTAGCAGCAGAGTGCTAGCCAAGACAAGTAAAACGAGCCCAAACATCATTTTTTTGTTGATATTTTTTTAATGTTTTTAAATACAAGCTATTGAGATCTTGTATATCATGTAGCAGCAGAGTGCTAGCCAAGACAAGTAAAACGAGCCCAAACACGACGGGTCTATCTTGTTTAGTACAGGAGTTCCTATGGCCACCTTCCGACTTCATCATCAGATCAGCTCCATGGTACCATATTATTGCACTGTCACGCGATATAAACATACGAGCCCAAACACGACGGGTCTATCTTGTTTAGTACAGGAGTTCCTATGGCCACCTTCCGACTCCATCATCAGATCAGCTCCATGGTACTATATTATTGCATTGTCATCGACCTTTGACAGGTGTGCAAAGTTTGAATTAAATCTGATCGTTCAAAGGAGGACAAAATCGAGCTCAAAGGGGTCGGTTACAAACATACATACAGGTGAAGCTAATAAAAGCGTGTTAAAAATAAATGTGCCTACATACCACAGAAATAATATCTAATAGAATGGTTACGACGTCTTATTCGCTTGCATTTCGCGCGTGTCATTTTTTAACAAGCCACGCCCACAGCGTGACGTCAATATCTTTTTGTGCGCGGCAACTAGTGAGGAGACACACTCATTAGATTATCGATAGTCATATCTGCAGCGTGTGATAAATTATTCTTATGTATATATGTTACTTTATTTCCTGAAGATTCTGAATTTTCTTCGTTTTTCTGCGGTTTTGCTCTCTAAGTCGTTTAACTTTTAAAAAATTTTTTTGGAACGAAGTTCCTTATCGCGCAATGCGATAGGGGGCTAAACGGAAAAAATTAAAATCAAAAGTTGTAATGAAGCTTTTTACTATAGTTGTAAGCCGTACGGCGTGCGCGTGTTAATTAAGTTTATATTACATTATATTTGTTAATAATAATAAAAAAAAACTAAAAAAAAAAAACAATTACTTCACTAATTAATTGAAAGGAACTTCGTTCCATCCGGGTGGCCCTTGACACCTCTGAAGTTTTTGTAATAATATTTTGTGCATGTGCCAGTTGCTTTATTAACCTTTTTGAAGTTATACTTCTTTAGGCCCGATGAGAGTTCATTTATAAAATAACTTTTACGTAACGGGGTTCAATTCTCTTACTTTATAGGGTTTAATTATTTTATGGCTATATTAGATGAAGAACAATAACAAGAATAAGTAATAACTCTTCACTATAGTAGAATTATTTTCTCCGTGCAGTTTGGGTCATAAATGAAACTAGGCCTCAGCCCGGCTAGGGTGGTGAGCATGTTGCGCGGGCGCAACGCCATTACCGATATTATTGAAAATATCTATTTTTTTTCTTTCATTTATATCACTAACCCACAAAATGACAAAACTAAATACACTATCGATAACAATAATGCGTATCACTATGCCTGCCCATAAGGCCCATGAGTGGAAGAGAGAGCGAAATAATCGCTTCATCGATTATTTATGACCCAAACTGCACGGAGAAAATAATTCTACTATAGGTGCCAGTGCAATTTTCATATACTTAACGGTTAGCTTTTAATAACTTCAGCGCTTGCGAAATTCCTTCTTGATATATATATAAAAGCATATTATAATTATATCACATATACAATTATTATATAACATATGTTCATATATCACGAAAGAATTTTAGAATATTTAATTAATTCATCGATAAGTCATAAGACTCAACGATGCTCGTAGCGTCAATCTCTAGCATTCGATGACCAATCACAGCGATTATCTGACATAAGCAGGCGTATTGTGTATTTCGTTCGGTTCGACGTACATTGCGCGCATTCATTACGCTTCTGTATACGAGCGTTGTATGTGGACAGCAATGGATGTTTATCTTAACGAAGAAATATACAACTTATGATTGTATTTAACGAACATAGTAAAAGTAGAACCATTATTTGGTTTCTCAAAAAAAAGGCTTTTTACTGAATTTTAATAATTACTGATGATATGAAAAATCTCCTTTCTTCATATTTGCTTCACTACTTTTGTTTTTGCAGTTTGTCACAACACAATAAGGCATATTTGTATCGATTTGTCTATTTTTTTACGTTGCGAGCGCACGAGCGGGACTCACGTTGCGTAATGAGAGCGCGTTTAGAAAAGTATGCAATATAGAATATAGTGCATGGTTTTGGCACGGGTGCCACGCCCACTTCGCCGTTCTATCTAGATATTATTTCTGTGCTACATACCCTTATTTTCCAATAAAGCTTACAAATAAAACAAGAAAAGAAAAAAAAGGTTATAACTATATAATAATTTGCTTCATGTAGTGATAGAGGCGAAACATAAACGTGGGTTACATCATTAAAGATTGTAACTTTAGTTAAAGAAAACAGTTACATGCAAAGAACCATTGTCAATTTTGCAAAATGAGTTCTTTCGGACCTTTAGAACGTTAAAACCCATCAACAGAAGCAAGAATTAATCGGTACGAAATAGGAAATAGCTTTTAACATTAGTAATAAATAACAAAAGCGCTTGCTAGATGGCAGACTCCGGATGTGAGTTCGCATTTGGAGTTTTCCTTCCTTTTCATTGTTAGTATTTATTTACATATACTTTACGTGCTTGTAAATTTATAAATTATATGTTCAGGAAATCGAGATACAGTCATGTGGCCGCGGTGAGCGCTTGCACCCGCTGCTTACCTTGGTAACGATGATCGGATTGCGGACGTGGCTCAACACGTGACTACATTAGAGAAAATACCTTTTCGTTTAACATCCCCCAGGGTTTTATAAGTCCCAGAACGCGACCAAATGCAAAGCTTTCAAGAGTTACCCGGTTGAGTATACTAAATTTTAGTTACGTGTGACAATCTGTTGTGCAAAGGAGGTGAATATCTGCAACGAAAGCTCCTAGGGTCGCTGTTTAAAAGTGTTCGAGTATTGTGTGATTGTTGATTAATGAACAGTTTGTATGAAGTGTTATGGGTAATAGCGCGAGATTTGTACCGATAGGAAAGCGCATTTAGTGCGCATATCCTATATTATGTAAATCGCGAGAGGTTTAAGGCTTCGTTAAAGAGAAGATGCTATACCGCGTTCTGTCAAAAAGTTTTAATTCAATACAGGCAATATAAATATCTCAAACAGGTGTTTTATCGCCAATTGCCAGATAAAAGTTATTCATAGGAGAAAATGCAATACCAAAAAATTAAAAATTCGGTTGCGTGAATAAAACTGTTGACACTGTTACTTTTACGTTTAGTCAGGTTATAATTTATTCGATTGATAACTTAGAAAAATGCAACCGGATGTAATACAGTGTTAGATTGCAGCGGTATACCATCTTTTGTTTGACGAAATCTTTTAGAGTTTTGATCAATTTTACTGACTGAAGTTTTGGTCCGACCAAATGAACTTTTGATCTTGTTTTGAGACAGGATTATCTATTGGAATTAAGGTATGTTAATACTTAAATCTCTCCCCTTGTGTTAAGTCGTCCCTTTCATATTGTAACTAATGCAGAATGCATACAGTAAATAGGTAGGTAAAAATATCTTGTTAAATTTAAATCGAAGATTATCATTAAATTGAAGATCTTATAAAATTATAGCTAATGTTAATAAGTATTGGAGATAATTAATTATAAAGTATTAATATCGTTTGAAACTGTTTTAGATAAATTTACCTATGTTGAAACCTAACTCGATTTATTTCATGTCTGTCATTCAAATTAATCAAACTTATTGAATAGTTGCATAGATATAAAAAATGTAAATATGAAATGTTTTGTTTGTAATCAATTTATTTGCTGAATTTATGTGTGCCTGTCAAATAGATATCGTATAAAGTCGTTGTATCGTTGGAGTTCGGCATAACAGTGAAGCTTACCAATCGTAGAAGATTGACATGGAGTTTAAGAATGTGGAATTTTAATAAATAAGACAAATGGACAGATGATAAGCTATAAGAATCAGCCAATTTTCAATGTTGTGCCGGCTGCTGACGAATTTCATTCGTCTAGCCGTTAGTGGTTTTCGCCTAATCTTCGAATAAAATCGTAAGGGAACTGTTAACAGTTTCAAATTTTTATTGTAAATATTTGAATAACTTTAATGGCCTATTACAATTTTAAGAAAGTGTGTTGCTAATATTTATGTCGTTCAAATTCGACTTCTGCTGTTGCGGAAGTTATCATCGTTATATGATATGAAAACAAACAATAATTATTTGCATATCATTCCGTTTGATATAATGAAAATTATTTTATTTAAATGTTAATACCTTGAATCATTAATACAGAGAAACCTGACGGTTTCTATATCAAGCTAGTCTCACTGTCCATTGATGGAAAATTGTCTTAACATTATAGAGTTTATGTCAAAGTTTAACCAATAATAAAGCAAATGAATGACTAGTAAGATATAGGAACTGATCATAAGTCAGTACTAAATTTCAAGATTTCGGAATTAAAGAAAATATGACATAAGTATTTACCTATTAACCTGTTTGTACCTTACTTAAATATGAATGTTAACTAAATGTAAAATGATATCATTCTAATTATGGAAGTTCTTGATGAAAGAAAATTATTTATAACATAAAAAATACTCTGTAATATCTATTATTGAAACATCCCTGTAACTAATATTGAAAGCGAAATTCAATAATTGAATTTCCATAAATAGACACGTGTAATAAAATTAAATGCGTTAATAATTTGATACTTTGTATCAATATTGAAATATGTAGAAATAAATCCTTTATAATATTCACCGATAAGAGCATGCTATTGTCCTGCTATTTATTAAACTATTTTACGAATACTAATTAGTATACTGGTACAAAAGAAAGAAAAAAGTACCTAATCATGGATTTTAAAAAATTGCATACAAAAATAACTACAAATTATTTTACATATCAACGTGTTTATTGAAGCAATTATCATTACATATCATTTCTGGTATAACATTTCGTCTTAGGGCAATAGCAAGTTTGTAAGAATAATAATAAATTGTATAAAATGAATGTATGGTGATTGCTTAGCAAAAAAATGTATTCCCGACTTCCTTAACTATCACTTAACAGTTGAAAATCGTTAAAGAGACGTATAAGAAACAAGTTTCGGCTTAAATTGATTGTAGATATACATCAATGGTCATCATGCTGCTAGTATATTTTGTAATGACAGTAATAAATAATCCGTGAAAAAAATAGATTTGAAGTATATACTTTGTTTACGGATTATTTATTATTTAGCTATAGTTGCAAACAGAATATAATTTTCACTTTAGATTTATTTTTGTCGCTCGAGATTTTAATAAGAACGCATACTAGATAACATGTTAACAAAACGTCACGTACGTTGCAGCCCCAAAACAATAACTGAACTCGTGTCAAACACTAGGCACATGCGGTACCTCACTTATCAATAACTATACCTTTTCATGACTATCGACACGACACTCCTGCATTGCAACCCTACAATGGGCGGGGCTTGCAGGACACAAGAGGCGTCCTGCACTGTGTTGCAAGACGGAATGCAGGCTGCAACAACATTCACAGTCCTGCGTTACGCGGCATACTGTCAGATGGACTGCAATGCAGGACCGTGAATGGGCCCCTGTAAGCCTGTAAGTGTTATAGAGAGAGATGTAGGCGCTGACCTATTCGCACATATTAATGTCCCACGGATAGTGAGCGTTTAGCACAAGTATAATAGCTGTTTTAGTTATTGTTATGAGATTGCAGCAACATTTATTTAGAACTCTGTAAGACTTTTCTACGTTGCGACACAATACAAACAAATGATCACAGTAATCTCCTTAAATTAATGTTGATATGAGCTTAACTTTCACGCACATTAATTGAATAGGTAATTTAAAAAAGATTTTGTAAGTATAGGAAAGAGATTATAATAATGTTCTAGAGAAAATTCTTATGCGATCACAGTTAATTTGACACCTTATGATCATACTCGACTAGTCCTAATAGACACGCTGTCCACGAAGTAAAGTCACTTGAGCCACCTGGCAATATTGCGCGCTGGTAGACCGGATTCTCGCAGGAGTGTTTAAAAAGAACTTATTTAATAAAACCCGATTTATTATAGAAATGTTAAAATGTACATTAAACAAAACAGAGATTTGGAATTGAATTTAGAGAAATCGATATTTAATACTAAAAGAAACATAGGTCCGAACCGGATAGGAGATTGAAAATATTGAAATCCACTGACTGTCGTGTCGGTCAAACCAAGAAAGTCGGCCCTCGAGGAAAACAGGAAGGAAACATGATTCATGCATTCAATATCATGTTTTCTCACTTTTTTATTAAACGGAAGACCGATTAACCAATTTTTGTGTATCATTCCACCATAGAAAAAGCTTAATGTCTATCCTTATCCATATGTATGCTGGTGGAAAGCGTGTTCGTTCTTGAAGTATATTTCAATCTGTATCAAAAGGTTCAAATGTAAGCCTCCGATTAGTTGTTAGATTATGGACTCATCGCATTTCTATTTTTAATTATTTCATCAAATGTGGATAGTGTGCATGTGGTTTAGGTTTTTTAAACATTAAAAAATCTCGTTTTAAACAATGAAGCGTGAAAGGGCGATAATCTCAAAAATCCTTTTCATACACAGAAAGCATCTGTTTCCATAAATCGAAATACAATATCTATTATAACGCTATTTTAATCTTGCAGCAGAAATAAACGCTTGCGTTGGTATATCTTTATTTTAAAAAAAGTATTTGAAAGTATAGGTAATTCAATCTATTGTACTTTAAATCGTGTTGGAATAAACCTATTAAGGAATAAAACCAAACAATGACTTTAGCCCAATATTTTGTTTAGTTCAGACTTTCGTTCGAGTTACTATAACTAAATGACATTCGATTAGTTAAGGGGGCGTCCATTATTTACGTGAGTTCTTTAAGAGGGTGTAGGGGTGGAGCTGAATCTCATCTAATCTTACTTTGGGCAGAAAGGGGTCTCGGTGAATATCACGTATTTTTGAGCTCACTGCACAAGCGCGCACATTGCGCAAAGTCGAGCCTAATGGATTGTCACAATACGAGCTAATGAGTTTCTGCGCAGGTGACAACAGCTTGGAGTAGCTAAATTAAAGCGAAATTATTAAAGGAGCAGGTAATTTTACTGTAAATCACATAGACATGCTTGTTTTAATAGTCACTCATGAGACCATACATGATTGTCCATGGACTGAACTAAAATTAATATTCTCTTATACATTTTAGTACTTACCATTAAGTATTTTCTTATTCAATTATCTCATCGTGGTTCTAGCCTAAGTTCTTTCTACGCAATCTTAAATCTAGTCTTAAATCAAAATATTAAGCATATTAAGTTCTTTAAAATAAATCAAATATATTTACACTCGAAACACACATTTTGCAAAATCTCACGTGAATTTGGAGGACTAGGGAAGGGTTTGAGCCAAACCTCACGATATTTCACCACGAGGTGGTCAAGTCGAAAAATAGCCAAAAAAAACGCCTCATGTAATTAATGGACACCCCACCCCATAAGATCGCGCAAAAAAATTGGCTCGAGCTGTTATTATTTTGATAACCTTCATTGAACTAAACAATATAGGTACTACATGAAGCGCAATCTACTTCGCAATATGATTGAATATTTCATGGTAGTGATGGTTAACTATAAATACTTGCACTGAAGTTCATTTCTAGAAATTGTCAGAGATTACTGTAATCAATACTCACATATCTATATAGATATACATATATGATAATAAAATACATTTTACGTTAAATAGGTACCTGGTACGTGTGACGTTACGAAAAATAGATCAATATACAGTGGCTTTTGTGAAATTGTACATTTTGTATAAATAATACAGTAAGGAGTCGATTTAATGGCGTATAGAACGTTTTAACTGTAGAACAGGTAAGAACCAATGGACCCTTTATACAAATTAAAGAAAAATAACATTCCAACAATATAAATATGTCTATAAAAAGTATACCCAAAATCGAACTGTGTTAATGCACAAACTACAACATATTTCATAGATCACACAGAAGAATTACTTCACAGACTAGATGCCTCTTATTATAATTGGGAAAATAATGCAGTTCTACTATGATAGGTTACAGTCGGCGAACACATAAGTCATACTATCAAGCTCGCAAACTAAGTATTTACTTGTACAATGGTCGCAGAACCTACCTATTGATTTAAAGGATATATAGTGTAACAAGGCTAGTCTTAAAGACAGTCATATTTATTTTTGGCTCCTGTTAGAAGCACTAGATACAAGTAATATATTGCAGACTTGGCAGGCATGAATCAAAAAAATATTATTGAATAAATATAACAGTTCAATGTGAGTTAACCATGGTTCTTGCTCGGGTCTACACACACAAGATAATTAGATACAGGAGATTTACTCGAAATAAACACTTTGTTTTGAATGAATTTTCTGTATCTATTATGTTAATTTTGTACTACCACCGGTGAGTGGCGGACGGCTGGTTTATTGAAAGCGCTTCTAGTAGGCGTCGAGTCTTCCATAGCAGTCGAACGCAGAACGAGTGTTTACTGTTACTTCTAAGTATTAAACGATAATAATAGCGTATATATATATGTATGTACTTAATATTATAGCATAGGCGGAGCTCTGCGTGAAAATATTTTTCCTTGCACTTCGCCTTATTTTGTTCTATACATATAATAGACATACAAAGATAGACACAACAAATACCTCGTTTAGTTATTCAAAACGGTAATAGCTAGACAGAATTAGCGTTTATTTCGCATTTTGTTCGTGGACATATCAATTCAGGCACCAATGAGACTATAACGTAAGATACTTTAACATTTTTCGACATTGTTTTACGTGGTATACCGTATATGTATTAGTAGTTTTAATGAGAACACTTTCAAATTTTTTCCCTTATTATAACATTGTTTGAGGCTGCTTTTATAGATAAGAAGGAGGCATATTAATACTTCTCAAGAAGATAAACAGATAGCGAAAGCTTTTCATTTAAAATTCAAGGTTCGTGGATTTCGCACGTACTTATTGTACATACTTCATATATGTAGGTATATAGTATATTATGCGGACGGATACATTGTGAATATAGATTTTGTTTAATTTTTTATACCCCCTTTTCATAATAGTTATACGAGGTTAAAGGCTCGTTAAAAAAGTGTCGTTCATAATTTCATTCAGAATGCGAGTATAAAAGACACTTTAAATATTATTTATAAGGGGGAAAAGCGTACCATTTAAACATAAATGATTCAAATAGTATTTAAAAAATAATAACATTTCTTAAGCCTATGAGATTGAGTTACCAATATTTTTTGTAGGAAAAGAGTCAATACTTTACAAGATGCAGAATCCTCTAAAGTATACGCTTTAGGGGGAACCCATAATACTTACCAAGTCGGATTTTCTCTTATAATTACTTACTTAATTATATATTTAGATAATATATCATTATTCTTGCCATTTCACTACACTTCCATTATTATTGCGCTATTGGTAATCTACAATAGTATCTACAATACAAACATATATTTTTTTATCCGTGCAGGAACAGAGAAAGAATACAATTTCCTGCGGCCGGGCAGCTTGACGTAAGGAGGCGACAAAACAATCCACAGTTAGGTGGTAGGGCATTTGCCAAACTGGATGGCTACCACCCCGCGTCTAAAGTATGTCGCCATAACAACCTTGTGTTGTATTCCGGCATTAGTGGCCAGGTTCCAGTCTTCCTTAAGAGAGCAGCAGCGCATTTGTAGCACCTTTGGTGTTGCAAATGTCCATAGATGATGGTAACCGCTTTTCATCAAGTGGGCCGTCTGCCTGTCTGCTGAACTCCTGCAATAAAAAAAAATAAAAAAATGCTCACTTGAATATTATAGCCCCATTGATATGCTATCTCTTATCTGAAAGCAGCCGAAAGGTATCTAATTGAATGTGGCCTCGTTAACTTCGTATAGACTCGTATTGTGCTGTAAGTCAGTGTGATGAAGAGTGACCATTACTGAGTTCACTTTCGCGGTTCAATGTTTACGAATCAGTATTATAAAATAATCAGTGGGTTATTTATATTCGAATCTCATTGTCGATTCCTCGTTGACGCTTTTTAGATGTATATTCAAAATTTATAACGGTAACTTTCTAAAGTAATATGGAGGGAAAAATTTTAACGTCAATGTTTTTGGAACTTGTGTTTTCTTATACTTAGTTAATAAAATAAATTTTAATAACATCATCGGGCACGGCCGAAGGTGTGAACATGGTTCTCTAGTGTAATTCTAGTAAAATACTGTTCTTTTTGTTACATGCCAGTTCATGCTATAGATATACAGTAATTAAAACAATAAAGTTCTCTTATAACATTGTGACTAAGTTTTTTATTTTCAAATCACAATATCCTTTTTTGCCAGCTGGAAGGGCATTTGCTCGACTGAATGGCTACCACCCCTGGTCTAGAGTATGTCGCCGTAACAACCTTGAGTTGTGTTCCGGCGTTAGTGACCAGGTTCGAGTCTCCCTTAAGAGAGCAGCAGTGCATTTGTAGCACCTTTGGTGTTGCAAATGTCGATGATAACTGCTTTCCATCAAATGGGTCTGTCTGCTAAAATCTTGAAATAAAAAAATAAAAAATATCCTTTACAGTGAAAGAAAACATTGTGACGAAACCTCGATATCGAGACAGTCGATATGCGAAACCCGCTATTCCGCTATCCGTTCTCAAAAAAAAATGGTGTGATCAGAGCAATGCGATATTATGGACTGTTATCATTTATTATTTACTTTTCACTTACATATTTTATTTTAAATTTTTTACATTTTTATTAAAAAATATATGAAAACTGATCTCCGCCGGTAGTGAGGAGCCGCCTAGGATCCAGGCTACCGATGGTAAAGGCTCCAGACATAGGAATCTCCTCACAATACGAGCCGGGTCCAAAATAGCTGTCTATACAACAGAGATTATTACTTTTATTTGTTAGTGTTATATTTTAGGTTATTATGGCTATAGCCTGGTAAAAAAACAATAAAAAAATTTGCACTTTACAACATTTCTTTTAAATGCCGTCAATCGTACCGTAACTCCCTTTGTAATAATAGCAGTGAAATAAATTCAATTTTCACTAGATCATTATACGCCTTTATTCCCAAAATTTATTTAAATCGGTAATAAAAACAAATCAGTTCTGAATATTTAATTTTGTGACGCACCAATAAAGCGCAATTTGTAACATTAAACTTTCCTTCAAAAAAAATATTACTTTTTAATTATATAGAAATATACTTAATCCTGTTACTATTTAATACAAATTAGACTCACGATGTTTTATCACTATTTAGCTCATTCCTCTTATAGCGTCTTATATAAAACAGATTGAAAAATTGAATTGTAATAATAATAATAAAAATTGAATTGAATTGTAAGAGAAAAGTTTAAATCACGTAGGCAAAATTTTCGATCTAAAATGATTGCTAATATTTTTATTACAGGAGTAGTGTTTTTTTATATACTTACTAATATATTGCATCAATTAATTAGGTTTCACAGCGAAACTTGTTTGATAAATATTATCATTAAAATATGAACGATTACATTATAATACATTATCTTTATTTATATTATACCATGGTTATACTAGTTACCAAATAATTATGATATATTACCCATACATAATATATACCCCTAGGACTAATGTATATGTAACGTATAATAATGTTAAATTAACGTTAATCGTCATTTTTTACCACATAGATGATCATTTACAAATAAAGAATACAATTCTGTGATGAATAACTCATAACTGCGTCCTTCTTAACTGTTGAATTGTATGTAAGTATGTAAGCGGTAACTTCAGTAAAGTTTCACTGAAGTTACCGCTAGATAGCGTTGTATGATTTACTTATATTCCTATATCGCGCTAACGTGTTCTAAATGAACTAAATAGGGTCTTACAATGATTCTTGGTTTGGTATCGCTTCTCGGCCTTTTGGCTAAGATCAAAGTGTAGTATCTGTTCTTTTCAGCTTAATATCTGAAAGTTCCCGCACTGCGGGACCAGTATATTAAACTGATTTTTGTAAATCGACGGGATGTTCGGGGCTCGCTCCACTCCCGTCACGGGTCGGCCCGGCATTGCAGTGCCGCCGGGATTGGCCCACATAAAACCAATTTCAAACATGTACTATAAAGAACAACACTAGTATACCCCGCGAGTTAATGTTATAATCAATTAAATCAACAGCAGACTAAATTTAATTCATTAGAACCGGCAAGGGAGCGTTTTGAATACAAATTTTACCTTGGAAATATGAACAAGATTGACTTTTTTTTCACCTCGTATAAATTTTATCTATTATGGTAGGGTAACTGGACTCCAAACTTGCTTTCCTTCGCTTGCTCTGGTTTTTAAATCAGCAGTCGCAAAAAAACCGACTCTTTTATATAATAGTAACAAAAAAAATACAATGTTTATTCTAATGAGAATAAAGAATGGAAAATAAAATTGAAAAATGGTATAATATCCCACTAGAATTGAAAATGCGGAACTGTCAATTATATTTTTTTATTAAAATTAGCATAAAAATACATAGATTGTACGATAAATTCACATGTAAAGACTGGCAGCGAACACAATGTCTCGCTTGAGAAGTTTTATCGCTTCGCTGAATTTGTTCTCGAGGTCTGTATTGCCAATGTTCTTCGCCGCTTGGCACAACTGCCGCAGTACTTCTTCAAGGCGACGCATACATCTGATTATGGAACCTGTAAGCAAAGAATAACTATTGTTTTACTGTGCAGTATTATTTTAAAAAAGTATACTATTAAAATATAATACTGTTTAATGGCCGAGCCTATATCTTACCGACAGTTCAATTACCTTACTATGGGTTAAAATTAGACATAAGTTCCATACAAGTTAGGGCAAAATTCAACCGATGGTAAAGTAAGCGTATGAATAATAAGATATAGGAACCGACCGTAGAACAGTGTACAATTACTTGTTAGATATTGAATGATTTAAGGATATTTGTGTTTAAAATATAGTTGATTTCTTTACTGAAACATGCTTTTTCGAGGTGCCAGCAGAACTCCTTCGTTTGGATTTAGTCAGAGACCTAGAATTTGGCTGAGGCTTAAATACCGGTGATTTTCTCAAGTAGGCCTTCATGGTCAAATCCAAAGGAATCTCGAGGCCCCTTTTGACGAAAACTAAAGTGGTGTCATTACATTATTGAAAAATAATTACCTTTGCCAGAAATCGAATAGGTCTGATTTTAGAAAAAAAACCACATCTGTTATACCAAATGATAGTATAACTTGTAAGAATCAATTTCTGTGAAAGAATGTCAAACAGCAAACCAAGAGAAACGGTTGTTTAGTAACAAAATCTCTTGTACATTAATTATACATCAAATTGCGTCGTTCATTTGACCGCAACTTAATTGAATGCAATCAATGTTTACCGACTGATTTGATTGATTATGGTAAAATAACGTGCATTTCGAATATTAATTCATAGATGCGTATAAAAATACAATGATTTTCATGATTTCCATATTGAATAAAAAGAGGTGAAGTTTAATTAATGTATGGAAAATAGTTAATTTGTTTAAAAACAACCCTTTGCCTCAGTTTGCCGTTGAATATTTCTTTACAGAAATTTATCCATACAAGCTACACTATTATTTGGTATAATAAAACAAAATGTGTTTATATTTTCAAAATCAGCCGATTCGAATCCTGACAAGGGTAATTCATTTTTCAAAAACCTAATGATGCCAATATAGTTCGCATCAAAATCGGCCTCGAGACTCGTTCCGAGTATTTTTTGCTAATTCATATACTTTAGGATTTGGCGCTGAATGCCTACTTGTAAAATTTACAGTGTATATATACTTGAAACTGGCTAGACGTACAAATTGTGCTAAATCACATTTAGAAAGAAGAAGACCACTAGTAAGCTTCGTTGCACGCCTATCAAGTGGAGCATTTTTTTGGCAGTTTAATTCACATGCTACGCATATAACAATTGTCGTATATATTTCATTTAATCGTATTTAATAGTTTCAAAATGAAAATATTTTAATTAAAAGAAAAAGACACGGCATTTATTTAGATTTAAAATGTAGTACATATTTATACCAATGTTATATATAAACATGTAAGTTATATTATTTATTAACGTCATGCAGTATTTTTAGCAAATGATATAGGTAAATTAAGGGCCGATTTTTCAAACACCAGATAAAAAAGTTACTCATAGAATAAAATACAACACGGGAAAATTAAAAATAACAGTTGCATGAATAAAACGATTGCATTATTTCACTTTAGAATTTAGTCAGCTTATAGTTCATTCGATTGATAACTTAATCTGACGCTTGATAAATCAGGCCCTTAGTTGATTAAAATTTATTCACAAACTTGTTCGTTTATAAATTACGGTAACGGTTTAACGCATTATTAACTGATCAATTATCGACCTGTCAAAAGTATAAACGATTCATCAGAGTAAATTAAATAGATAATTTATTCACCTTCAAAAACATCTGTCATTTTACATATCTGTAAGAAAGATGCCCCCTTTGCCCACGTGAGCACCACGTCCATCAGTGTGGGCTTAAATTTGCCCACATAGTCATCCTCGTCGATATCCATTTTCGCGTCTATTGATACTTTTGCGATACGACGGGCGTATTCCTGAAATATTCAGTTAACTTTTATTTTTATTGCGAAGTTGGCAAACAGGCAGACGGCCCAGTTAATGAAAACTGGTAATGTAAACTTTGCAATAGTTGGACGAAGACAACGCTTTGCTAGCCTTTAGGATGGGACAATAAGAGTGGAATAAATGCATGAGGCCGAGGGATCAAACAGGAGGTACAGGATAGATGGGGATTGGATATACATACACACACTTACATAACTTCACGCCAGGTCCCTTGCGGGGTAGGCACGAACAACAGAGCGCCATACAAGCTTATTCTTACACACCTCACTTGCTTCTTTGACATTCATAGCTCTTGTCATGCACGCTCGTCTGTTCTTAAGGCTCCTGACATCACCTTCTGCTAATACACGATCAATTTGATCATGGAAGGTGTGTCGTGGCCTTCCGCGACTTCTGCATCCATCCACTTTTGCATTGTATATCTGTTTAGTCATTCTTACATCATACATTCTTTCCACATGCCCGAACCACCGGAGCATTCCTTTCCTTACCTTCACCCCGACACTCTCTTTCAGACCAACTCTCTTTCTTACTTCGGTATTACGAACGCGGTCCGCGACCGTCACTCCGCAGATTTTGCGCAGTGCTCGCATCTCGACCGCGTTTACTCTACTTTCATGCTCTCTGTTCCATACCCAACTCTCGCTTCCATACGTGAGCGTAGGTACCAGCACCGCGTTGTGTATAGCAAGCTGGGCTTTCTGGCTGAGGTTCTTAGCGCCTAGAAGTTTACCTAACGCTCCATTCACACTATTCCCCAAATTTACTCTTCTTTCTATGTCAGCGGTGTACCTTCCATCCCTGCTAAAAGCACATCCAAGATATACAAACTCATTCACTTGTTCCAGCATAACATCATCGACCATCATCCTTGCATTCGTTCTGGTTTCTTCTCTTTCAAACACCATAACCTTTGTTTTCGTCGCATTCAAATGTAAGCCTCTCGCCTGACAGTCATCTTTCATCATTGTGACTAGTGTTTGCAGTTCTGATGGCGATTCGGCTAAAAGCACGGCATCATCCGCATAAAGCAAAGTGCTAACAACTAGATCACCCATCCGCACCCCAACATCCATCAATCTTAATCTCTGGAGACAGTTGTCCAGATATAGGATGAACAGCAAAGCCGACAGCACGCAGCCCTGCCGGACGCCAATATTGACGTCAAACCAGGGCGACAGGCTGCCGTCCACCCGCACGCATGCCATACAGTCCTCGTAAGTGGACTGCACAGCACGCAGCAATTGGCCATTGATCCCATATTCGGGCAATATGTCCCAGAGGTCCTTCCGCACAACCCTGTCAAATGCTTTCTCTAGATCCACAAAACCGCAGAAAACCTTCCGGCCCATAGCCAGCTGCTTCTCCACGATATTGCGGAGCGAGAAAACTTGATCCATACATTCCCTTCCATTTCTGAAGCCCCCTTGTGCATCCCACAGTAATCCATCGGATACCACTCTCATTCTCCTTTCAATAATCTTCGCATACACTTTAGATGCTGTGCTGATCAAACTGATGGCCCTGTAGCTGGCGCACTCCATACGTGACCCCTTGCCTTTATACAAGGGCACGATGACAGCGCGCCTCCAGTCCTTGGGAACCTTTCCCGTCCTCCAGCACAAGTTGCATAAGGACAGGAAAACGTCCCGGACGCAGGTTCCACCATATTTGATCATCTCAACAGACACACTATCGATTCCTGCTGCCTTTCCATTTTTCAGACTTCTTATCGACCATTCGATCTCTTCCAAAGTGATCTCGGATGCTGACTCCTCGAAGTCGGTCACAGACTCAGTCGTTGTGCCAGCATCCGAGATATTATCATACATTTCTCTAAAATATTCACTCCATCGCGCTAAAACCTCTTGTGGGTTAGCAAGAATGTCCCCTGCATTAGATTTTATTCTTTCCATTCTGGAAGCTGATGAACAACCTCGAGACTTCTTAACCTCTCTCCAAAAGAGTTTGGTATTCGCCTCGAAGTTCTCCGTCAGCTTCTCTTCTTCTTTCAATTTTATTCTTTCACGCTTCTCTTTCACTAAAGCTTTGGTTTCATTCTTGCAGAGGCGATAAATTTCTTTCTTCATCTCTTTCATACTGTCATTCTGATGCAAAGATGCAATATAATCCAGCCAGGCTTTTCTCTTTCTCTCTACGCTAGATTTAACATCTGCGTCCCACCATTCGTCACCTTTCGTTGTTATATGCCTCTTTGCGCATCCACATGCTTCTTTTGCGCTTTCCACTATACTTTCCTTCATACTATCCCAGTCATTATCCACATCTAAGTCGGAGAAGTCCGCCTTTGCAAGCCTTTCTTCGACTAGGCGCGCATACATACTCCTTATACTAACATCTTCCAATTGATTGGATTGGATATGGGATTGGAATATGGGAATGAGATAGGGAAGCTGGGTTAGGAGGAGGGGGAAGTGGACCATCGGAAGTCTCATACATTGCACGAAATAGAATAGACTAACCGTTCCGAGCCGATTGTAAGAGCGTCGAAATAGTTCAGGTTTGTACATTGCGTTTAAAAATTTGAAAAAAATCGGAATAGGAGCGTCATCCCCACATTTGTCTCGTTCATAACTTCTAGTTCGGAAATGTTGGTTAAGAATCGGATGTGCTCGGCCTCGGTCACCTCATTTTACTAGCAGTCGTACTATGACATGTCATGTTGTCACTCTTTGTCATGTGAGTGTCTGTAGAGGGGTTATTGTTCTGTGTATATATATTGTAGTGAGTAGTAGCGTGACAAAAATGTTGAAGTCACAATTTAAAATTTTAAGCAGTATCAGTTAAAGTTTATTTGTAGTACTCATCACTATACTCTATTCCAATTACGAAGTCCCTTTTGGCACTTCCTTAGAACGTAACTCTTCATGTTTCGCATAATTTGAAATAATAATCATTTTTTGTTCATGGTCGTAAATTATCATTTAAAAAATACACAATCAATCTAAATCATTATACAATTAATTCACACACACAATCAACATGTTGTTTTTAGATATCGTCCTCAAAATAAATAAAACTTTAAATATAATAATAATAATATTTTACTATGGTTTTGCGTTTACGTTCTATAGTTTTATTTTTACTTTTTTACATAGTGATGTGACTAAAAGAATCGTATAAAATCGATTATAGACAGATTCTTTTCGCGAGTGAAAGTCTGTCAACACTGCGTCTACTGCGTCCATTTCGTGATCACGACCCGCCATTTTGTTTGTCTCTTCATTACGAGTGCAGAAGCCTTGTATACGGTACGCATATTCAGTTTAGTTGATTTTGTGTTGTGTTTTTATTTCATTCTTGTTATTGTAGTTGTAACTGTTTGTTAATTTTTTCGTTGTTATTAAGATTTGACTGTTATTTGATTTGGTTTGTTTGTTTAACAAACAAAGTTTTATAAATTCTAATTTGATGCTAATCCTTTTTCTGTCAATACGATTTTAATTTGTTCGTTATAGTAATCGAAGACGAATATCGTCGAGTATCGACTATAGCGGTACTTTACTAGTACTTGATTATTGACATCTGTCAAATGGGACTTCGTAATTGGAATAGAGTATAGCCATGTGGTACAGCAAGCTTGCACACAAACACATGGTGACCGAGATAGAATCAGAAAGTGATTGTCTTGGAATAAACCGTTTAATTCAGTTTTATAGGACTCTTTTTAAGGTTTACACTCCGAACGAAATAGTTGACTATATATAATAAAACTATGTTTTAACGGTTTTAAGCGCAGTAATTTATTTTATTTGGTTATTCTGACGTTTCGGCCGCTTTTCAGTGGCCGTGATCACGGAAGACAAAGATGACAATTGTCAACGAGTATTGTTAAAGTTTTTAATGGGTCCTTCCACACATTTTATTATTATATAAAAATTTAAGAGCTAGGTATGTTTGCTGAAGAGTTTCTTGCGCCGCTTCTTCTCTTCAAGCCATAACATGTTGTGAAGCGATGGTAAATTAGATTAGGCTCCCATAGAGTAAATAATAACCATAAACAAAATTAAAACTAAATAATTAAAACGAACAAGTTGGCGGTAGGCTAAGTAAAATTTTAACAATACTCGTTGGACAATTGTCATCTTTGTCGTCCGTGACCACGGCCACAGAAGAGCGGCCAAAACGTCGGAATAACCAAAATCAAATAAATTACCGCGCTTAAAACCGTTAAAACGTAGTTTTATTATGTATACAAGTCGCGAAAATTTAAGAAAATATTAGTTGACTATATTTTTAATTGGTTTAAAATTGAATTAATTTTAAACCGATTCCCAGCCTTGACCATAAGCTAGCTCGGCTTAAAAACAATATTTAACTAATATAATACTTAAATGGATATTCTACCCTCAATTGGCGAAGAACACCTCTCAATTCCTCTCCAGAAGCCGACGCCTGGTTGCTGTTCTCATCGCACACGAAACAGCTGATCAGAGCAGCGCTCTGCTCCGACGACAGCGTATTGAATACCCCGTTGAATATTAGCTCCGTTAGCAGCAATTCATCAGCGCTGCCAGTTTTATAAGGTTAATGTGTTTTTATTGCTGTAGGAAAGCAGAAAACCGACGACCCATCTGGTGGAAAATGCTAACTACCGCGTATATTTATAGTACTAAAGATGCTATCGCTTGACAATAATATATGGATATAAAATAAGAAATATTAAAGGGCATTGCTCATTATGGGCCTATCCGTATATTAGATGAACCTTATTCAAATATCCTTTTTAAATCTTATATTATTTTTTATGTTATCATGTTTTTCTTAAACCTGGTTAAAGAACTCAAATATTTTTATTTGAATATGATAATTAGTTAATTTTATATTGGGCCCCAACTCTCCTAACAAAATGTACAAATCTCCTTTCTTAATATCTTAAACAATTAAACAGGATGCCAATCATTAGATGTGCCAAGTAGCTTCCCTAATCTGATTCCCGAACAAACAGACAAGAAATCTAAAAAAATTGCATCATGTTTTTCATTGTTTATATAGTATATTCCAGTTGGGTTTTTTTTAATAACTTCAATGTACAGACACGGCAATTTCAAAATATTATAATATAATAGACAATGGTATAGTGTACCCTATAAAAGTGTACAAAGTGGCAGCCACTTTCAATAGAGAATATGAACTTACCTACTCAACTCACAAGCGATTCTTCCCTTCAGCTCAATAACATCAGCAGAAGTGCAATACCCCAGTCTTCGTAACACTCTCTTCCGTTTCCTCAACTCGTCCATTTGCAGTATGCTTTTAGCTTTCTTGAGTTCAGCTTTCGCTAACGTCAACTCCTCGTGCAACTCTTGTTTCCTTTCATAAGCCGCTGTAAGAGCTCCCCGGTTTTTATCATTGTGAAGTTGGTGGGCATATAACCTGAAATTTCGTTTTATTCAATAACTTACGAAATACCTACACAAAATGTGTCCTTATAAACCGTAATCTAAAGTAAATTGGCAGCTCTAATTATTCTTGTGCTCGAGTATACACATACAGTACACACACATGATGAATAAGTACAACAATAATACAATACTGTTTATTGTATTATCCCCGCAAATTGCTAATGCGCTGGAACCTTGTCAAATTAACATTCACGTGACGTCATCCGCAACTCGAGATGTACGCGTACTCGCCGGCCAGTGATGCTAACAGTACTGAGTGTTCGGCTACGGTTACGTACGTCACCAAAATGGCGGCCAGGCGCAATAGCAATTTGCGGGGATAATACCCCAATATGACAGAAAGAAATACACAATAAGCTTAAATACTATAAGATAGTACAATGGGCGGCCTTATTTCTTAAAGCAATCTCTTCCAGGCACCACCTTTGGATGGACAAGATCTAATTAAAAATAGCCTTAGCGTGCAGTTGAACTTAATACTAATAATAAGACAAGAATTATACATATATAGCTATAAAAATATTTACATACAAAACGAATAATAAACACGTTATACAGTTAGGTAGTGGCCCTTCACAAGTCTGTTAAATAAGAAATTAAATAATAAACAAAGTCCTTGACCACGTTAGAGAAGGCAGGGAGTAAAAGTACACATTATAAAAAAAGTTCACATGAAAAAATCAAAACAAAGTTTATGAAAGTGAACCTATGAGCAAAGCTCTATTTTTTCACTCATAACATTGACCGATTGCGTGGCAGTCCACGCACAGTAAATGGGTCGATAGTAACGATGTATGTTCATTCATTGCTTTGTCATTGGGCGACAGAAGTTTGAAGAAAAAAGGAATTTAATGAAAAACACGTCTTATATCAAAAACTGCTTGGAATGGTTCTTGCTGCCAATTTTCGTTGAAAACTTTTTTAAATCATGCCACTTTGAATTTTTAAACAATTTTCCACCTAATTGTTCAAAAATTAGAAAGACACAAATACCTATATACACAATTTTTTACTATTTTGTAAACAATACTTTTTCACAAATAAAAGATTTTGAAAAACACTAAAAGTAAAATATCACGAAGATCCGTGTTATCCAATTAGATACATGTTAGGGGTTTAGCAAAATGTCTATAAGTAGCTAAAAAGAATACAAATGCATGAGTTACCTCTCCTCTAACAGCTTTATCCTTTCAACGCACTGTATAAATACAGGATCGCTAATTTTCATATCCTTTATGGGATTCAACAATGGAGGTCCTTCAGGAAACCGTTTCTTCACTTCACCTATAGTTTTGAGTACCGATTTGCGGCTGTCCGCCGGTCGCAGATCTTTTGGATAGTAAACACGTAAAGAACTTATTTGGTAGATGAGTGTGTGAAGAACTGGTACTACTTCGACATCCCCTACCTAGTTACATAATTAAAATATTTGTAATTTGTATTATAAATAACTATAAAATGTTTACATTATTCTTAATATACACAAAATTAAATTAAACCTTTAAATATTATAAAATTTTGTTAATGAAAATAAATCACATGGGACCTATGTATATGTTATTTATAATTATTTTAAGAAATTTTTATATAACTTTGTTTTATATGTAATAATAAAAACCATATAACATATTCAAATGAAAATTATATCATTCTGAATATTAGGTATTGCAATCTTAATGAGAATGATATAGGACTGTAAGTAATAATCAATGAATGATGATGAAGCAAATGGATTGATTATTCTGATAATGTTTAGTTGTGAAATAACTTATGAATGTCAATGATTAAAATTGGTATTCGTGAGTCTAAAAGTAGAATAAAGAGTTTTTATTTATTAAAACAAGGTTTAAAAATTTTAAAAATACTAACAACAAAATATGCATCCTGTTGCGCTAAGTTCTTGCTATATAATAAAAACAGGGCAAGCACTCTCGTCATTTGGCTATAAAAAATATTATATCTCAAAAACTACTCAAATATTATTCAAACTGATTTTGTATGGGGGCCAACTTTAATTTTCTGCTGTTCTAACATTTTACTACACCATTGAATAGCGTCATATATGTAGACTACACTTACTGTGAAATATAATCCATAATTTTTGAGCATAATATCCGACAATCAATGACAGACTAATAGACAACTAAACGATGCATTTTTGTCAAAACAGCTACGGATTCCCAATAAAAAGTTAGATAGAGAAGACAATTCTGATAATTCAACCTAAAAACTAACCTCTCCAGATGGACAGGGCACATTGCTTTCAGGGTCATCGTCGGCGGTTTTCTTCACGTGTAAAAGTATATCGACAATAATAACTGCTTCAGCGGTAAGCGGGTTCTCGTCTTGGGGCTTTTTGCCGCTCTTGTTCATTTTATGACGGAAATTCACTATAATACCCCAGTCATATTCATACTTTTCTGTTTTCACCTGTTAAATTGACAAAAGTTTAGAAATAAGTAAACACTATTGACGACCTATGCGCTTGAATGGGAACTTCATAGGCGAAAACTTTTTAATTGTATTCAATTTAAGTTTATGAATAAAACCAAAAAACTTCTCTGACACAATCGTTAATAATATCTATTATCGTTTTTTCACTCACTTTTGTTATATTATTTGTAAAATTAACTATGAACAACTTTCTTTATAATATCCATTTTGTCGTTTTTCTAATTAATTAACACATAGTTTCGAATTATAATCTGTTCCTATATATTACATTGTCATTGTTTAACTTTAATTACTGTAAAAAAACAAAGTTTCCGTTATATGCTATGGTCTGGGTATCTACGATGATCCAGAATGGTCCGTTGTATATATCCATAACGCAAGCGTAGCTTGGGGGATATACAATGTGTTTTCCTGGCGATCGTTTATTTATTTTTCTAAACGGCAATCAAACGATCATTTAAAAGTTTTTTTATTGCAAAGCTGCCAAGCGGGCAGGAAGCCCACCTGACGGAAATTAGTTACGGTCGCTTACTTGTTAACCTTATCCCACTATTTGTAACACCAGAGGCGAAGCCGCATTGGCAGATTTTAGAATGGAATGGTTGGGTGGCATAGGAGGGATGGGAAAGAGGGATCAGACAAGAGTAATAGGATAGAGGAGGTGGGATAAAAAGGTAGTGGGTCATCGGAAACTCTCATCATACGAAACACGCTCAAGAGTAATCCAGCCAACCTGACGCCCAATTCTGATATTTGAATTTCGTCAAAATCACCGGACACTATCGTCTCAGTCGTAGTTTTGTCTTATGTCGGTATTCTGTGAATTTCAATGGCACACCCGTGGCTCTGGACTCTATCATTATAAATACTTTTAAGCGAAAAGTCGCGAAATAATGTTACAAATTTTTAGTAGCTTTTCAATTCTCATTTCGCCTAACGCCCTTTCTGCTAATAGTCATACCAATTTTGTTTACAATTTTGTTTACAATTTTGTTTGTTTTGTTGTATTCGGACGCAAATATCGACAAGATATTGTGGATTTAGTAGAATACGAATTTTTAACACGTTTTAACTTTGAATATCTTCGATACGCCAAGATTTTGAAGTTGCAGAATCTGTTTCCAGTAATAAAGATAAATGATTCTAGCATAAGTTGACCACGACTTTAAACCCTGTTGTTTTAAGAATTGCAAGTAAAAGATCAACTTACTACGTCCTTTTATTTATTTATCCTATAATTAATAATAATTACCTTAACGAGTCTTCCGGGCTGCAAGAAAGGTTTCAAATACTCAGGACGGGTGATAAACGACCTGAACTGTGCGCCAAGTAGGTCTAATTGAGATCTGATTGTGCAATATGACGCTATTGAGTGCTCGTGTTCCACAGTCAATGAATCATACTCCTTCTGCTTTACTTTTACTTCTGCATTTTGGAAAAGAAACATTTTCCAATAAATCAAAACATTATAAGAACCAAATATTGACGAAGTAAGTGTACTGATTATTTGTTATAATTCCCGGCACGCAACTTGGCCAAAGTTGTAAGATGCGCAGAACTCGTTTTTAGGTCTCAAGCGTGTCGCGGAGAATGAGTCTACTCAACTGTCTCTTTCATACTCGTAAGCTTGAGTGCGCGCGAGAGAGACGGACAGACTTGCATCATGAAAAGTACAGAGTACAGTGCGACGTCGCACCCAGCGGTTATTCACAGACACTACACATGCACAACGCGAACTTACCCCCACTACGCCAAATCGTGGCCAAGTTACGTGCCGCGTACTATACTTCCGATGAATAAACACAAACAAATATTCTATTAAATTAAATGAAACGGTATTAATTTATTTCAGATGCAAATAGTCATAAAATTATTCAATTCAATTTATTTACAAACAAAATTAATACATGAACCATTTTCCATAACAACTACACTATACAAATAATATTCTGTATCATGGACATGGCTATATCGCGTTTGCCAAGGACTCTTTCTATCATCCTCAGACGCATATTTATGAAAATTATAATTTAACATACTTCAAACCTTGTTCTGCTCAACATGCAAACTTATATTTTTATAGGTTACTAGTTATATGCCCGCAACTTCGTCCACGCTTGACTTGAAATTCTACTGTAGCATTTAAAAAACTTAAGCTATCGTTTAAGTGGAAACTATGTCGGAAACAGACAATTTTTATGCATCCGAACAACTTCAAACCGCTAGTGGGATTCCCGAGATGAAAAGTATTTCATTACATAAAACTTCCTATCGATCTATGAAAAAATCTCATTAGAATTCAAATTATTTCCAGAAAAATTCCCGTGGAATTCTCGAGATAAAAAGTAGCGCTGATTTTGAATGAACAAAATTAGCTATCGACCAGCGAAAATCTCATCGAAATCGGACCAGTAGTTTTAGGTGACTCCCGAACAAACAGACAAACCGACAAAAACAGACAGACACGAAATCTAAAAAAAATACATCGTGTTCTCCGTCGTTTATGTAGTCTATTCTAGTTTTTTTTTTTTTAAATAGCTTCAATATACAGACACGGCATACTTAGAATTTTCTTATATTATAGATTTTCACTGTAGGTACAATACAAAATAACTAATTTATTATTCATAATCACCGTTTAAACTTTAAAAAAGTTATAATGAATAAAAGTATTCATTTATAAAAACCACATCAGACGGGACTCACGCGGAAACCTACACTTGAGATAATTATCCCTAAGATGGAACCATCACAAATTTGTTTCCCGAACACACGGCTTATTGGGAAGCACCAAAAATTTGTGGTCAAATACGGATAATTGCAATGACTGTTGAACTGATGCTTTATCGCTTTAACTACTTAGAATTTGTATTAGAATAAAAGAGACAATATAATTCTCTTAGTTTTATAAATTATTTTTTAGATACTATTTTAGACTAGGTGTACTTACTATCAACCAGGTCAGGTATAGCAGCTTGATTCTGGAACTGAAAGAAACTTCTTTCCAACATGTATTCTGGATTAATTTCCTCGACTCGTAACAAATTAAGTACCTAGAATACAATTAATCATCTCACTAACTAGAAAACTATAGAATAACTAGCTGCTGACCCGGCGAACTTCGTACGGCCATATTTTCTGAATTCCTTAAAACTTTGTTTCATGACACAAAAACAAAATCACCATAATCGGTCCACGTGATTAGGAGGATTCTAGAACCCGATCTCAGCGCCACCTACCAGTTCTAAGTGCGAATCTAAACCATCCGGGAACCCACTCAAACACACAAAAATAAAATCACCAAAATCGCTCCCGGTGATTGGGAGGATTCTAGAACCCGATATCAGCGCCACCTACTGGTTCTAATTGCGAATCTAAACCATCCGGGAACCCACTCAAACACACAAAAACAAAATCGCTCCTGGTGATTAAGAGGATTCTAGAACCCGATCTCAACGCCACCTACCGGTTCCAACGGTATAAAAAGTATCCTATCTTTCAAGTTGGATCAAACTGCACACAGCAAATTTGATTGAAATCAGTTCAGTGGTTTGGAGTTTATTGGCAACATACATCGTGATACAACTGTTTTATCTATATATATAAAAAATTTGTGTTTTTATATATATAGATAAAACAGTTGTATGTACGTAATCGAACAACACACTTTCGAAAAAATACTTTAAAACGTAATCGAGAATTCTCAACTGGAACTTAAAGGTGACGTCATGCCGTGGAAAAACATGAATATTTATTTTTATTGTGTGAGTTCAGCAGACAGGCAGACAACCTGATGATTCTTTCTCCGTTCCTACACAGATAAAATTTTAATACTAGTCCGATACACCAAGTGTGCGAAGCCATATTTAGAAATTAATACTTGTACCAATGAAATCAGTGATGCCAATTCACAGATTCCAATTTCAAAAATACTTGTTTCCATTGTTTTCAAAGTGAAAATAATGTTTTCCTATACTAACCATGTTATAAGTGAGATGGAATGCCGAGTTGATGGGATCAGCTTTCCCTTGGATCATGCCTTTTACAACCGTCGGTGATACTTTCTCGTCGATCATAAGTATCACTATACCCTTGTCGTCGAGGCCACGGCGACCGGCACGCCCCGACATTTGGATATATTCACCGGAAGACAACTAACAAGGAAAATATTTAAAGTTCCTTTTTTCTACCAAGTTCCAAAAATATAACTTTTTCAAACTAGGCGATTAATAACAGGTAGATAAACACATTCTATAATTCATTACTAAGCAACTTACGGGTACAGTGAACTACTATGGGTCTAGAACAGCGGTCGGCAACCTGCGGCTCTTTAGTTATAAATCGAGGGCTTCATAACAAATGGGCGTACAGACAAAAGTGCAGTTTTCACAATGCACAAAATTGTGAATAAAACAAAACTAGTTGATTGTATAAGGCTGAAATTCGGAATACCCTTCTTAAATACACCTGCATACTGGTAAGACCTCCTAAATCGTAACATGCATATTTTTTGTAAACAACAAAAAATGACATTTTTGTGTTGTGAAGCTCTTGATATGTAAAAAAAGACATGGCTTTCATTGAGTTTGTTTGCCCAATTGTTTGTTATTGAAGCACAAGTTATTCTTGTAAGTTAATAAGTTAATTGTTTGCATTTTTTTATTTAATAATAAGTAATTATCTAATAATGTCACATAAATATTATCTTTTTGTTGTGAAAAACACTACTTATATGATTATGTATGAATAAATAGATTTGTTTGTTATTATTAAACACTTAATTTATGCAAGTAATATTTATTATTGGCAAGAAAAAAATTGTGACTCTTTGAAAACTTTGAAATTTTGTAAATTGTATTTTTGACTCTTCCGACTCAAAAGGTCGACCGACCTCTGGTCTAGAACAGAGCCTGGGGCCTTTGTGTTTCAGTAAACTAGGTAGGCTTATAATGCTTAGACCACTTGAACGAATCGCAACAAAATTTTAACTTGAAGTTTTACAGGCAGGTTTTCAAATTGGACAAGTACATTAACAATCTGCCCGTAAAACATCAAGTTAAAATTTTGTTGCGATTATTTTGCCACTTGTCTGTCCATTGCCATTCGTTTTTCCACTTGTCCATTAAAGTTTATTTATTGCGTTAGTTCAGCAGACAGGCAGACAAATGGAAAGCGGTTACCCTCGCCAATGGACATTTATAACACCAAACGTGCTGCCGCTCTCTTAAGGGAGACTGGAACCTGGCCACTAACGCCGGAACACAACTCAAAGTTGTTAAGGCGGCATACTCCAGACCGGGGGTGGTAACATCCAGACGTGCTAAACCCCTACCACCTAGCAAAGACAAAGAAAAGGACAGCCTATATGGTCCCAACTTTAAAAAATATGGAACAAATACTTACAAAGCGAACTTCTTTTCCATCGTATTTCTGACAGTTTGTAAAAACTACCGTCCTCGCAGGCATGTTAAGGCCCATAGCAAATGTTTCAGTTGCGAAAAGCGCCTGTGAATAAGTCAAACTAAATTTAAAAAACACTATCTAAAGTACCTGTACCTATATACTAAGTTTAATTTTTTTTAAAGACAGAAAACCAAACATTATTTATGTATGAGATTTCCTACATTTACATTGATTTCCTAGAGCTCTTTGCAAAGAGTGTGAAGAGATTCCATTCTATATGTGTAACATACTTCTGTATGAAATTTATTTAAAAAGAGAGCTTGCCATAGTAGATATATAAGAAGGAAAACAAATTTGACAATCAAACAATGACAATCTTAGTAACTAACGATCTTGTAATAATATAGATATATAACCCTGACGTGTAACATAGTTACGAATAAATAAGTTTATGAGTTACTTGCCGCTTCTTAACAGCAATGGCACATTGCGAAGCGTTGTTCATAAAATAGGAAGCAAATTTAAATTTTAACTTATATATTCCTTAAAAAAGTGTTCTCCAGTAAATCTCATTTTGAATAAAAACTTATGAATTTTTGTTTTGAATATTGGAACCCTTGGTTTTTAAAATGTCCATAGGCAATGCTAACTGTCAGATACACAATCTCGCAGTTTGTTTAGTACTTACATACAGAAACTATGTCTATATACCCATTGCATACTCATATTCTGAATGACTAATGATTTAAGAACAGAAATTGCTACATTGCATTTTAGTTAAATTATATTGTTTAAATATTTTAAATCTTAAATAATCTGGTCGCCAAAGTTTCTATCTTACCTTAATAAGACCCAGGCCAAACAATATCTCAATAGTTTCCTTGAGAATAGGCAATAACCCTCCGTGATGTATGCCGATACCGCGTCTTAACAATGGTATTACATTCTCAACTTGCGGTAACTTACGATCTTCCTCTGACAACACGTCCATTGCATTATTGAACACTTCGTCCACCAACTTTTTCTCTTCAACTATAAATAAATATAAACATGAATAGTCTTATTCATATTGAGTTACGAGTAAGTTTGTAGGCTTCTTTAAGGTTTTTAATTAAACCTAATTCAATACGAATAAGAGCGTAAGGATATACTATAAATATTGAATACTAAAATCGAAACACTTTTTTTTATATTTTCGAGTAGAATGCTAACATAGTCGTGTCTTCATGCGTGAAGGACGTACCTAGCACACATGTGACATTCTAAGTTGACCAACAAAATATGGGAGGTAACAGTGAAAAATGTAAAAGTATTATCAAGCCTGATTTTTATGAAAACTAAACTAATTTTAACAAAAGCGGCTTTACGAATACAGTCTTTGGTTTAATAATAATGTTTAGTTTAAAATCAGTTCGCCTAGAATTATTATGAAACAAGTTACCTCTAATTTTGTACAAGACAAACTTCAAATCACTGCCCTGTAATGTAGATTTTGTAGAAGCAACTTTATTCTATGGATAGGTCGATTTACAAACATGTAGGTATAATTATGAATAACTGACAAAAACCACTCACTTGTGTTAAAATCCAATTTCGCCATCTGCATAGCATATACCTCACATTCCTTTTTACTAAAACTAAATATAATGACGGGGGCAAAATTCCTTTCCATTATCATCTTGACAATATTGAAGATGTTGGTTTGGTTATTATCCCGTGGACCTCCCTTACGACCCCGTTGGTCTCCCTTTGCCGCGTCACCCGCTTTATTGAGAACCGCCATTGCAGTATTGAAATTGTCTTCTTTGAATATACCCTGTTTAAACACAAATTTGGATTTTATTGTGATATAAAAAGATTGTAAAAAAAAATACAAATTACTTTTATGCACAATGCAAGCTAACCAGCTTGATACATTACCTAGAAGTATTCAAACAATCATACAAAAGTTATCGAATTCGAAGAATAAAATATTGTTACGACCTAAAAGCCGACAAAAGACAAATCCACACCTGCGATATTTGTAGGCAAAACAATTTTCTACAAATTATGACTTTACGAATTTTTTGTAAGACGCATAGTTTCCGAGATATCGCGAAAAAAGTGTTTTCACCCCTTTTTCCAAGATGGCGGCCGGGGGACAAAGGTGGCGACCTCACAAACTTGAGGTTAAGATTCTATTGACCCCCCACACATGGCCCAAAAATAAAATTGCGTCCTCTAACAAATGCAAAGCTCATGTAACATTTCAATGGAGTAACACTATATTGACTTAGTTTCTTTGTTATTGTAGTGAGGATTCACTACAATTTACAAGAAACTTAACTATTGAAGGTTTATATATGTAAAACATCTAATACGCAAATAAATGATTTGATTTGATTGAATATTTTTTTTATGTAAGAAACATAGGTTTTTCACCCGGTATAGCTGCGGGAAAACTCTAGTACAAATTATAAAATAAAAAGGTATTTATAATGTGCATACACATGTTGCTATATACAAGATCTTAAATGTCAGAACTTAATTCTATAAAGGAACTAAAACGCGTAATCTATTATTAATAATATTTAGCTTAACTACCTGAATCTTCTGACATTGCAATGCAACAACATTATAGTGGAAATATCCCTTACAGATAACTACAAGATGAAAACAGACCTTTCAGTATTTCTGCTTTTAGTTTATAAAACAATGAAAGCAAACTTACTTTTTCATCAACAACAAGATGTATACCGTCGCCGCCCGCTGGAAATATGTAGTGTTGTAGCGGCGTAGGCCGAAATTCAGTATAGACAACGTGACATGGCTGGGAGTGGAGTCTACATACCCACTCAGCGAATTGACGTGCGTTCGGGATCGTCGCAGACAGAAATACATAATGTACATTGTCAGGTAATAGTATGAGGGTTTCTGTAAAATGATTAGTAAAATAGTGTACAAATATCAAGAAACCAAATTTGCCTAAAATTTCCGGGTTGCCTGGAAGAGATCGCTATACGCGATAAGGCCGCCCATTGTTCTAATACAAATGTATCCATATCAATTTTCTAGATTTAAGTTTATGGTGAACAATAAAGAGTTTTCATTCATTCATTCAAATTTATATTGTGTCGATCGATATACAAACATGTAGAAATATTAAACCAGTCATTTTGATGTGTTTTTAGCAACATTATTATGACTTCAGAATCTATCATTAAAGTGACATATTATATCATTTTTTATGATGTATGTATTTGTTTATTGTAAAATTATGTCTTTAGTAATTAAATTAATTTATTGATGTCAGAAACTCAGAAGTATTATTGTAAATGTTATCTCCGATTTGCATAACATATATTCACTTGCACGACAATTTGGCAAGAACATGTGTACGATTTTAAACTGAAATTTGAAAAAAAAACCATGTGTATACAATCCATGTTTGTAATGTATGTAAATAAATAAATTTGAATTTGAGTGACACAAATGTACTGTGTAAATTATGACCATGGGCTAGAATCTAGAGCCAGACAAAACTAGATTTCTAAGGAGACCTGTGGACATTATTTAAAGGTATTGATTTAATTTCATTTTACAGAGATTAAGTATGACCACATATGCAAATAAAATTGATTTATTTAATGAAGCACAATAAAATGTAACATTCACTTTTCATTTATATGTTACTTACAGTTATAATAATTTATTTAAAAAAATAATAATAATAAAGCTTACTTTAATATTGATTGCAACCATGTTGCATGGATAATAACATGTTTAATGGTTGTTGTATATAAAAACTCTGTATTTTCTATTATTGTTGCATATTTTAAAACTTACCTTCCCAAACAACACCTCTCTCTTTGTCCCTCATATAATGAATCTCATCAAATACAACCCATCCTACCTCTCTCATGATTTCTGAACCACGGTACAACATATTTCTCAAGATCTGAAATTATAATATCAGGTTCTGTTTGACAATTATATTTTAAAAAATGAAAATGAAAACTAATCAAATTACAGTAATATTTAGTATCATTAATTTCTTTTTACTTCCCCAAAATGGTTATAAAATATTTTGGAAACAGTAATAAAATAAGTACATGCTTGGCAGTCCTGGTACTTTGAGTTTTTAGGATTAACCGGCCTGACTGCTTTTATAAGGCATCTAGATATTATTCGAAATAAAAAATAAAACTTGTCAACCAAATTTGATGCCCTGTGTTTGAGCGGGCTCAGCCTTTGTCGCCTTACCTCACTGCAACGCAGAAGCTCTGGGTTTGATTCCTGGTAAAACAAAATTTGGGAAGCAAATTTTCTAGTTATTTGCTATGGTCTGGGTGTCTGGGTTCGGCCCCAGAGAAATTTGTCGTATATTACCCATAACACCAGCATAACTTGCTTAATTTGGGGATACACAGTATATGTTTATCTGCCAGCTATTTATTAATTTAAATTAGACAAACATATGTATGAATGTAGTTACATATTTAATTAAATTACTTCAATATTGCAATCTTAATCATGAAATGACTGCCAATATACAAAATAACTATAGTCTCCAGTGTAATAAGTTATAATATATAGTATATTGTGGACACCCCTAATTTTTATATTTCTTACAATTTCATTAAATAGCTTTATCCATATAGGCTACACTTTCTAGTAAAATTTCACCAGTCCAACCCAGTTGTTTCTGGAGAAAATAAATGAATAATACAAGAATTGACAGATAGAATGACATAACAAAAACACAAAGGTTCCAATTTTAGCAAAATGATGTAACTAACCCTAAAAAGTGTGCATAATCAACTTCATTAGTGACAAACATAAATCTTTCTGCAAACTCCCAAAAATTCATTATCAAACACCAGCATGTAACAGATACCTCACATTAGTATAAGTTTAGTATTAAAAAGAGAATAAATTAATATAATAAGTTATTCGTAAGAAACATACACACCTCAACACAAAAATCAATAAATTAAGGGCACACACACAACCAAAATAATAATAGTTATTTTTATTTTATTTTTAGCTGTTAAATTCTAAAAAAAAAGTAAATCCAGAAATTAAGTTGTAAAAAACGGTATGGAGTCCATAAAATTGTTTATAAAAAAATATATTATCTTCTTCAAGATGTTACATATAGATATTAAAAGTTTAGAAATAGTAAAATGTATACATACCTCTGTTGTCATGATAAGACAAGAAGCCGAAGGATTTATAGTTACATCACCAGTGATTAGACCAACATCATGAAACTCCTCAGAAAACTCTCTGTACTTCTGATTGGACAGGGCTTTAATAGGTGTTGTGTATATAACTCTCTGCTTATTTTTTAAGGATAACGCTATTGCATACCTATAAACAAATATATTTTAAAATTAAACTGTACAAATCTTGTAATAAATACTATTTTATTTATAAATAGAGTATAACTCTATTTATACATAGTATATAATACTATGTAAAGATTAACAATCTCTGTCATCTAGTCTTTGAATTTCAGTTCATTCTGATGATTCTCCTAATTGTTTTTTTTTCTTGCCAATCAGTGTAATAGACAGTAATTGTTCTATGAAATTTGGCCCATCTTATTAGAAGCCAGGTCATCCCTGTTATAATAGGTCGAACAGACTGAAATTTAAATGACTAGATAACAGAGGTTTTTAATTTGGTTTAAATTATAGTCATAATAGATTTTTTTTATAATTTCAATACTTCTGAACATAACTATGGTATTAAAAGATTTGTACCACTTCCATTTCTAGAATTCTATATGTTTATCTGATTTTTATTTAAAGGAGGATTTGGTTGCTGCCCAGTGTTATCAGCAACCCTGATAATCCTAGTTGCATTGAAGTGAGAGAAGCCTGCATGAATACAAATGTGTAACATCTAGTCTAGTGTAAGAAGAATGAAGCTGAATAGTCTTAGCTTCCTACCATTCCGCAATCTCTTAAGAGTATATTAAACCATCTAATAGATTTCTTACTAACAATTTACTAAACCAATAAAATTATTGTTGTAATAATTTTATGGCTATGTTTTATATATTAATAAATAATTATTATAATCATTTTACTCACTCAGCGACAACAGTTTTTCCAGCAGATGTATGAGCAGACACCAAAACTGATTGTAAGTTATCTATACACATTATTGCCTCTTTCTGAAATGGATCAAGTATAAAACTGTACTGCTTTGCTGGCTCACTTGAAATGGGAAGGAGAGGTGCATAATCATGATTGGGAGGGATCGCCACTTCGTGTGTACAACCTTCATGTGTTTCTAGAGTGTGTATCATTATTCTTGAACTTATCATATCAATACTGAAAATATATTTCAAATTACAACAGTATTAATTTTCATCTGGAAAACTCACAATTAGAAACCACAATAGCATTTCATTTACACTAACTAATGACCATATATGTTTATAATATGATTTTTTCTCATTATCAGTATTAAATTATCAACAATCCAGTTGCATATTAAACATCTGCTACAGAGTCTGGACTCCAATTGCTTACTGTTTCTTTACAAGGTTTTCAAGTTTTTTACTAGGCAAAATCTCCTTGAGATCTGCCAACTGTGGGGAACTGTCAGTGGAGGAGTGCAGGATAGAAAGATATGCAATTACCAATGAGGTTTAGAATATCCATGTATCCATTCTAGGTGGTCGTTCCTTCTCCTTATATGAGAGCTACAGGAAAGCAGAAGCGAGACCAAATCGGCATATGCTAGCAGGGTAATTTCCTACCCACCATCATCATCATCATCCGAGCGTTAAATCCTGGTTGCGTTCGGAGCGATCACTTCGACGCCCAGGGTCCGCTTTCCTAGTTTTTCTTCTCCACTTCGCGCAATCTTCGGCATCCCTTGTGTTGAGACCGTTGGTACGCATGTCATCCCTCACAACGTCAAGCCAGCATTTCTTGGGCCTACCCCTTTCCTACCCACCATATAAACTTTAAAAATTGATCAATGAAGGCTGGAACTTATGACTTTAAGAAGACTTACTTAATATCACTCATCAAATCAGAATCGTCTTCATCCTGTTTAGGTTTTTTTGATACCGAAGTATCGGCATATTCTACCTCTTCCCGAGGACGTTTATTAGTAGACCCATCCTCGTCACCGCTAAAGAACAAGAAAATAATGTTTTTTCACAGCTTAGACAAATATTATTAGTCAAGATTCACAGTAATAATTGTACAAAAACAAAGTGTGGGCTGTGTAGGTTAGGTGAAACTTACGCTTCCGTATATTTTTTGATATTTGGCAATTGAATAGCAGCTTCATTTTGAGCTGACTCCTCAAAACAATCAAACAAACTGTTTATGTCTGCCATTGTTGATCACTGAAATTATTTTAAATTATTTAGAAAACAAGTCACATTTCTCCATATATTCAATGTAGAATGAACTCTTTTTTTTTTTTATTCTATTCATGACCATAGAATCAAAGTCTTTCAGTCGGAAACATGTTAATTAATAGGTCTTCGTATAGTAGGGCAGTTGTATTGCAGGCTACAACCGACGCCATTCAATGGAGTTCTTGTGAAAACTCGAAAGATCACATCTGACGATACAGTTCACATTTCTCACAAAAACACATAATTTCTACTCAAAAACTATCAATATCCTGCAACTATTGTTCATTTTAGAGTAATTATACACATTTTTAGAAAATAAAACTGCACAGCACAACGTCTCCTTTCAGTTCCCGCCAAAAACTCACAGAATGTACTCTTTGGTCACCAGCGTTGCCAGATGACCATGTCAATTAACCCCCAATATTTTTCAAAAACCCCAAAATAAGCTTTTTGAGAAAAAAATCCCAAAATAATTTTTACTTATTTTAAAGGAGAAAGAAAAAAACAAAACCGCCGTCGTAGCGAAAACGTCACTAATGACGTCATCATTTTCCCTCACGGGGCGCTCACAACGATCCGTGTCAATAGGTGCGTTAAATAACCATTCCACTTGAGTTTACGATTGTGACGCCAGCAAATAAATGAAACTGGAAAAACCGCAGTTGTGAACGTGATCATTGTCAGTCTCTAACGGAAAGTAGCCTATGGGATACGACGCATACGAGTAGAGACGGCATAATAAATAAAATTTTGACCATTTTGATTATTTTGGCCTTTTGGTCGTTTTTGTCTATTCCGTCATTTTGGCCATGTCGGTCTCTGTGGCCTTTTTGGTCATTTTAGCCATGTTGGTCATTCCGGCCTTTTTGGTCATTTTGACCATTTTGGCCTTTTTGGCCAAGTTTTGTAATTTATGTTGTTTACAGATAGATGGGGGATGGTATAATTAGCGATATATAATGAAGTAAATCTTCCGTGGGCAAATACATAAAAATTTAATATAATTAACCTGTAGCGCTTGCTCTATAAATAAAAGACACGTACTAGAGGTTAACCCACGGCGCAGCCGCGGGGTAAACTCTAGTAGTCAATAATTATCATAAAATAGTGTTAGGTTCAGCAGCAGTTATAATTATCCTTATTTGTTTGTCTAAGTCAAAAGTGGCGGTCATTCTACTATCAGAGGGAGGCCATCTTCGTAGATTTATATGACGAACTTGATAAGTATCGATATAAAGTGGAACCTCACGCTATGTCTAACTAGTATATCTAGATACGTAGCGATTCTCCAAAGTAGACGATTTTAGGCCCTCAACGTGAACTGAACCTTTGCACATGTTTTATTAAAATGTATTGTTATAGTAAGATGTGAAGCAAGCCGTGAAAACCAAATCAAACCAGTTTACTAAAAATATTTTTTTATTTAACATCGATATACAGATCCTTATAATAATTATGTACTAAGTATATATTGTAAGTTTTATATTCTATAAAAAAGAAGTCAAAAAAACGTTCAATTTGGGAATATTTCTGACTACTGGCAACTCTGTCCGATTTCACGAAAGCAAGAGTTTTTGGCGGGAACTGAAAGAAGACGTTGTGCTGTGCAGTTTCATTTTCTAGAAATGCGTAAAATTACTCTAAAATGAACAATAGTTGTAGGATATTGATAGTTTTTGAGTATGAGTGGTTATGTGTTTTGTGAGAAATGTGAACTGTATAGTCAAATGTGGCCATTTGAGTTGTCACAAGAACTCCGTTGAATGGCACTAGCTGATTACCTACAGTTCAGCTGTGCTACACATAGGCGTAAGAAATTGATGAAAACTATATTAAAAACTAAGATCTGGCTTAAAGGCCTAGCTGCCAAGTCATAAACCTAAATAAATAAATAAATCACGAAAGCAAGAGTTTTTGGCGGGAACTGAAAGAAGACGTTGTGCTGTGCAGTTTTATTTTCTAAAAATGTGTATAATTACTCTAAAATGAACAATAGTTGCAGGATATTGTTAGTTTTTGAGTAGAAATTATGTGTTTTTGTGAGAAATGTGAACTGTATAGTCAGATGTGATCTTTCGAGTTTTCACAAGAACTCCATTGAATGGCGTCGGTTGTAGCCTGCAATACAACTGCTCTACTATACGAAGACCTATTAATTAACATGTTTCCGACTGAAAGACTTTGATTCTATGGTCATGAATAAATAATAAATAAATAAATCACGAAAGCAAGAGTTTTTTTGTTTTTTTTTTGTTTTTTTGTTTTTTGTTTTTTTTTGGCGGGAACTGAAAGGAGACGTTGTGCTGTGCAGTTTTATTTTCTAAAAATGTGTATAATTACTCTAAAATGAACAATAGTTGCAGGATATTGATAGTTTTTGAGTAGAAATTATGTTTTTGTGAGAAATGTGAACTGTATAGTCAGATGTGATCTTTCGAGTTTTCACAAGAACTCCATTGAATGGCGTCGGTTGTAGCCTGCAATACAACTGCGCTACTATACGAAGACCTATTAATTAACATGTTTCCGACTGAAAGACTTTGATTCTATGGTCATGAATAAATAAAATATAAAATCACGAAAGCAATGCCTTGTCTCATTTTAATGTAATTGGTTGGACTATGGAAGAAACGAGACAAATATAGTTTACTTTGGCAAACTGTTGGCATTACATTTGATTTCAAAGCTACGTCTTTTAAACTCGCAAGTGGCTACGCATTTTAAAAAAATATATTTGTAAGACGTTGCTACTCTAGTATAAATATAAGCTCACTGTATCAGACAAAACACATTTTTTTTTCTTTAGTTTTGCTGTCACTAAAATAAATTGGCTATTGCTAGCCGTCCGCTAAACGGATGAATAAAATAATTTAATCGTCTAACCTAACCTTTTTTTTTTACACATGGAACTGTTGAAAATGTTCTTAGAAAGGCTCGGCCAAGAAAAATTTCTCCCAGAGAAGAAACGCTAATCGTTCGTGTTGCTAAAAAAAAACCTAACCTAACCTAACCTTACCATTGCTAGTTGTCCGCTAAACGGATAATTAAAATAACTTTTCGTACGATTATCGGATGAATAAAGTAATTTAATCGTCCGATTATCGGATGAATAAAATAATTTAATCGTCCGGTAACATCCATTTATTGTTATACTAAATAATTAAAAAATCTGTTTAATACATTTTTTTTAACGTGACCCTTCTGTAATAGGTCCAGTACTCATATAAAGTTAAAAGGTTATCTGGTAATCCGAATAATCGGACGATTAAATTATTTTATTCATCCGTTTAGCGGACGACTAGACACTTCGAAATAAATTTGCTGAGAAGACAGGCTAAGAACATAGTGCATACAACGTTGTCATTTGTGTCGATCATTGTTTTACTAGTCTTTAAAAGACCAGCAGACGGGCACGATGTGTCGAAGTATGAGTCGTCGTATGAGAATGCTAAAGGGTACCTATTTCATTTTATTTTCCATCGAAGTTAATAACTTTAAAAATACATCCAATTATTTAGCCCCTAAAATATAATTTTATATAGTGGCAACAATTTTACATGAGTCACTGGTCACGTGGCCAACTTAGCTTGGGTTGCTTGATCGCGATTTGATTGGTTCGTTTTATTCATTTAATCAGAGTTGTACGCTTGGTTACGGGATTACGCTCGTGTGAAATCTTTTATTTTGTGCTATCATTGTGACAGAAAGAAGTATTTCAATATGTCATCAAAAACAAAAAAGACTGTTACTTCTTCATCAAATATAAGTGTGGTGTCTTCTGTGCAAAGCCCGCAACAGTCGAGCACTCCAGTCGGAAGCCGCCCTTCTAGCTCCGCCGGCCGGCCAAGTAGCCCTTTGAGCCCTACAAGACACACACGACTTCAAGAAAAGGATGCTTTACAAAACCTCAATGACCGCCTTGCAGCCTACATTGATAAAGTGCGGCAACTGGAGAGTGAAAACTCTGGTTTACGCCATGAGATTCAAACTACACAGGAGGTGGTCACACGCGAGGTTTCCAATATAAAAACGATGTATGATCATGAACTACAAGATGCAAGAAAATTATTAGATGACACTTCCCGCGAAAAAGCAAAATTGGAAATCGATCTGAAAAGACTTTATGAGGAGAATGAAGACCTGAAAAAACGGTAAGTTTCAATAGTGGTATAGATATCTGCCTCAACGAACCACGGCCTAACGATAGAACTATGAAGTAACATGACAGTCTAGAATGGCATTGGTTCTGCATGTTGTGGTGACTTCTTCCGGCTAACCTTAGTATTAGCGCGAAGTTTACGTCACCGGCGGTGTTTCTCGGCAGGCGCGGTATGACGAGGCAAGCGAACGCGACCTCGTATTTACGACACAGTGACATCATAGCCCGATTTAACTGATCTAATCACATTCCACTGCTTAATACCCTGTATTCTAATAACTATACCTTACAAGTACAGCTAAAATGTTTGTAAACAAATCTCATTGGAAGTAGGACCTAATTGGCAAAAAACTGCATGAGACTATACAAATAAGTGTAGATACTTATTTGTATAGTATAGTAATATCAACTAATTCACAGGTTGCTGCAACATAGCCTTCAAATTTGTCTATTTGCATAATTTCATTATTTGGTCAGTCCATTGACTTGTATTAAAGTACTTTCAGTTTCAACATTTTACATAATAAGCTAATAACATACTGTCAAGTTTTTATTTATTTTACAAAATTAATATACAAAATGTGTATTAATTTTTCATGTCACTATAATTTATATTTGAAATAAACTGTCCTACAGTCAAATATTATCTCAATATCTGTCTATTTGTGCCAAGGTAACAACAAATTTAATGCGAAATATTTTTTTCAGTGTATTTGTGTGATTTGAAAAGATTATTCTTACTTCTTATAAGTTCAATTTTAAAGATATTATTGGTATTACTATTCATAATAACAATAAAAATTAAGACATATGATGTGATCTTAATTTACTTCCAATTATACTCCAAAATAATATTTACAGTTTCACACATATATTCCTATGGGTTATATGTGATGAGATATTGTTATTAATTGTTAATGACATTAAATATTGACAAATTATGTATATATATGTATGACAGATTTATGTTCCATTAGTAGCTCACAACACCCAAATTACTCAGTTAATATTATCCCAGGATATATATATATATAATATAAGGAGTTATCAATAAAAGGAGAACAAAACAAATTGATATAATTTTGTGATGATTAAAATCATCATTTCATCAACAACTCAACTTTGACTAAATAAAGTGAAAAATATTTACTACTTTACTTTATTTATTAAGTTAAAGAAAACCCATAGCCATAAAAGGATAGAAGAGAATTACAGTGAATAAACACATGTTAGGCAATTATTATATTTCAACACTCGTACTCGGGAGTACATACAGGTCACTTATGTAGGTCACAAGTTTATATATACCAATTTCAAGTTAGGCAATTACAACAAACAAATAAACATGTTTCTAATAGTCCCATTGTGCATATGAAATATGTATTTAGGACTATATCAGTATTTTGTTTGAAGGTCAGTGAAATTAATCTGTATTGTGATCTAAATAATGAAGTATAGTTTCAGTATTGAAAATGATTGTTATGTTAAATGGAGTATTTATAATATATAGGTTTGGTAAAACTGTAAAAAACAAGGTAAACAAGCCTTAATATTTTTTTTTTACTTTTAAGGTGTTATTTGTTAAATATAAATTGGCTATATAGGGTTCATGCTGTAGAAGAAGTTAAAGTATAGTTTTCTAAATATTATACCTGTACATTATGTATATATTTATAGTGAACACTGTTTATTAGAGTAATTTTAGATCTCTGTTCTTTGTCTCCAGGATAATAGTACATTATGGTACTAGTGTGTAACATTGGCGATTACTGCCGAGGCGCCATTGAGACTCGAGCCGTAGGCGAGGGTCTTAAGAGAGCCGAGGACGTTAATTATCAATACACACGTGTATCATACGACGTTTTTCAACACACTTGTGAATAAAATAACAACAAAAACTCATATTATTTAGTCTATAAAATAGATATTTTTCCTTGGAGTTTTCAGGTAGTAAACTTTCCATAACGTTAAGGGCTTCACATCTTATATCGGGTGGTCTACAACATAAATCATTTTCTTCGTAACTAGTACTTGTAGACATTTTAATTAATAAATAACTATAATTTCAACAGTGAAAATGAGTTGTGAAAAAATGTTTCGCTATGGCGGGAAAAATAATCAGTTTTCCTATGCGCGTGCATTGCGATCGGCCACAGACTAAAGGGATGAGATTTTTTTATTTTCCGCGCATAGGGTTTGTGCCTATTCTGCCACGTACAAAATGGAGAATTTAAAGTTCTCTTTTATTACAGAGAAAAAAAAGTTATATATGAGTGAAAGTTTTATTTATTAAACATGTACGAGTTAAAATTATCTATTTAAATAAGAAGTTGCATGAAATGAGCAGATAATAGGAACATTAATTTATTTGTTCTATAGAACACGATCTTTTTTTTTGAATAAAAGCTTTTTTAAGAACAAAGCAACTCAACCAATAAAATTTAAAAAAAAATCTATAACTCACAAGTGAGTTATAATTTTTTTTAGTCACAGTTTGATTATGGGTGTCATTCTGTGCCTAATTGCGGTGACCATAGAGCCACTTTATGAGCAATTGTGTTGAAAAATATATATCCTATCTTCAACATCATTATCAAATAAAATCGCATGATAAATAATCAATAACTTTTTACCATGTCTTAATAACAATTTATCAGAAAATCGGTAAATAAGTGTATTAAAAGCATGGTCAGACCTCTTACATGGTAGTGAATGCTAGCCCATCCTAGCAAGACTCGCTCAGGAGTCAGAGAATTAAATCTATGATGTTTGGTGGGTTGACAGTATTGACAACACATCAAACAGGCTGTTGCTGTAACATGGCCTTTACATATACAAATGAAGGGCTTTGTGTCTACCTTAATCATGCACACCACAAAAAAGTAAAACATAATTCCATAGTCTGTTTTTTTCATAGGGAAAGGGAAGTAAGCATAGACTTACAACCTAAGTGTCTTATAGACCCATGTGAATAGGTACCATCTAAATAAGATTGCTTCATCTTGACCATAACTATGCTCCACATCTTGAGAAATATTGTCAAATGCAAACCTATACTACTATTTTTTTTAAACATGTCGACAATAATCCTCAGGACCATTAGGTACCTGTGAACTATTAGTAGAAAATTCCTTCTTCACATAGTTTTCCTCGGAGCAAAACTCCCGAGTGGCCATAAATGTAGTAGTTTGATGTCATGTCAAAGGAGAAATGTGAGTCAAGGTATTGATAAATGCATGCAACATGTAATAAATTGAGCAGCAAGTAAAAGATGCCTTACCAGGGCCAAGGACAGGCAAGAAAATACTCATTATATAGCATTTAAATTTTATTTGTAAAATTTACAATGTTATCTTATAAATACTGCATTTTTTATCAATTGATAAAGATATAAGTATTATGTGTTTAATCCTTGCTAAAATTGAACTAATCTAAAATTCACATTAAGAAATAACATTTTAACTTAATGAAGATCATAAATTAAGTAGGTATACAACAAGGGGAGTCATTACTTACTTGCTGCACCCTAAATTACATTGCTTACTACATGACTAATTGTTTATAAGCCTATAACAATTACTGTGCCTAATAGAATATGTAAACAAATCTTTTAAATTATGAACAGTCTATTAAAAAGTATTTTATTTCTACACATACCTCATATTTTGTGACATTTATGAAATTTGCAAAATTTAAATTCAGTTAATTAGGACTTTCAATTTATGACTGATTTAAGTATAAAAATGAATATTAAATTATAAACTAGTACTATTACGGAAACTTTATTGTATTCTATCTATATTCCCTTAAAGACTATAAAAGTTTAAATAGAATACTGAGTCTAGGTCATTCAAGTCAATGGGTAAGGGTATCAGAAGACTGGCTATGTTGCCCTGGTATTTTAAATAGAGATTTTCTATAAAAAAAACAATAACAGACTGTTAGCACCAACTGTGATTATAGAGTGTGTTATGTGTAGAGATGCCACAATAGTGGTTTGGCCGAATACTCAATATTCGGCCACACTCTTGGCTGAAGCACCAAATACTTAGCTACCAATTGTTTTGTTGCAATGAATGTGCATTTGAATGTGCAATTCATGCATAGGAGGTTAGTATTGAAGTAATAATTTGTGAAGTTTTTTTATGTTTAACATTTTTCATAATACTCTCAAATGATATGTACACATAAATAAAACTGTTTTAATGGTTTTAAGTGTTGTTTTAAATGTTTTTTTAGTATTTGATAATTTTAAAAACAGGCCGATTTTTTTTTATCAAAATCGCATTTAGCACTGTTATATACTTAAAACCCAGTTTAACTATCAGTTTTGTTGGAAATATATACAATTTTGAACAATATGTGCCGGTTTCTTTTACAATTCGTATTCGAGGAATACAGAATAATTAATAATTGCTGGATAGGCCGATAATTACGAATTACGTTTTTACCAGGCGTTATCCCTGCACGTTTTTTTCATATTATCTTCTATAGCAAAAATGTAACTTGCTTGCCTTGATATGTGTGTATTTGTCAAATACTTTGGTGCAACAAAAAAGATAAAAAACTTGTATTAAATTTCTTAGTCAGTTTTATTTCGATGCAGCAAATATAATTCACAATTTATGTGTACAATTCTGATACATTGTTTTTCACCTTGATGTTTTTAATATTGGCGGGTGGTTGTATCAGGCGCGCAGAGGTCGTCCGATCGTTCAGCCACTGTCATTTACAAACTAAGTGTGTGTAATGTTATTGGTTTTACAGAAAAGGTCACGCCAGATGTAGAACATTCATTCAATGTTGTATATTTTATATTATCTTGTAAATAATGTAATCAATTATCTTTATTGATATGTAATATTGAATACAAACTTGATGTATAAAGTAATTTTTGTCATATTGTGCATAGATGTATACCAAATTTTATGACAAACTTTATGGTTGCCCTAAATAAAAGATTACAAAATTGCACATTTACAACACTGTCTTGGCAAAATAATAGGCGGCTTTACCCGTATTGCGATGTCTTCCATGTTAACTAAACTAAATTTGTAGGGGATTTGTAGGATGTAAATTCGAAAATGCCGTTAGAATTAGCAAAAAGTTTATTAAAAGTGCACACACACATAATTCACGCTTCTTACAAGTATAGCCGAATACAATAAAACCAAACCATAGGGCGGAAAATCGTTATCACATAAATCGCGCAAAGTTCGTCGTTATAAGATACTCGCACCGAAAGTGGACTAGATAACACCTCGTTCGCAGTCAGAACACGACTGGCGCTTTTCCCCGCTGACCCACCTGTATCCATTTGTAATTAGACATGGCCTCCTAGCAACATACAGCCCACTGATTCTTGAAATCGTTCAATGGTCAGCTTAATGGCTTCCAAGAATTCGCATGAAATACCAACAGAGGAGAGAAGGTTTTATGACGTCTTACGGTGGCATGAACAAATAGATTAGCGCGAACAATAGATCACCCTAATTCAAAGGGGTAATAATAAGACACCTGTAAAGGATTAGTATCAGCTTGCAATACCATTATGTTGTCTAGATATTTATCTTAGAAAATGTAAGCGGTCACAAATGAAAGCAAAAGCTTCGTCGCAAAACTGCATATGAACTTTGTATATCCTTTTTTTACCATTAAAAATCCGATTGAGGACCATCAGCCCCACGAGGGAGAAAAATCGCGGCTGGTGTGTGGAATTCGCTTCGTCGGGGTGGCATTAAGATCCCCACAGCAATTCCATTGCCACGCCTCTGTTTGGGATACCCACTAAAACCCCTGGTCTACCTTAGTACGCCCCTTGTCCGGGCGGTAGGCTCGCTTGCGCATTCACCTCCAACCCGGAAGAACGATGGCCGGTCCCTTCACGAGCTGACCCTTCCTTTTGTTAGCCGGAGAGCAGGGTCTCTCCCGCTATCTCAGGCCTTATTATTTTATCAATTTTGTGTGAAAATATATTTATATTTTGATGCATTAATTGGGCATGGCACTTAATGTTAGGTTCGTTCTTATAATTATAACTACTAGCTTTAATAAAATCATGTCTAATACTGGTCGAACGTCGTCATCAGAGTAACGTCAATTCTGGTGGAAGCTTACCGTCGCTAACGGTTTTCAAGGTTTCCCAGTGCCCTTAACGGTAAAACTGCCTATTGGAAAACATAATTGTGCCACTTTTCGTTAGTGATCTATAAGATTATATTATATTTTTATATATACGACATAACTAATATACGCGACGTGAAAACGAAAATTTTTGCTTACAAAATGGACAAGAACTAGAAAATAATTAGCAGCAGTTGAGATATTTCAACATAAGCTAAGATTCACTGACAGAAGGTTTTATAAAGCCCTTCAATGAAACAACAAGCTATCAATCATTTAAGAGCTGTGCTCTTGTCGGTACAGCCTCCTCTAATCTTCGCTGTTATGGGCCAGTTGTATTACTTGTTTGTACAACACGACACCCAGTTTTTCCTTGATTTGATGCACAAGTGCTCGCCTTGGCCTTACCTTCCCTCTCCTTGCTTCCACTTTGCCTTTGACTAACGTGCATAAGGTTTCGTGTCCTATCAAATGCTAAGCAATATAAAATACTGCTATAATATACTATATACATATGCATACGTACGTAAAATACCTGTTTACGTATATTAAATAGTAAAAAACACGTATTATATTTTTACGAGAAAACTTTTACATCCATAGTTAAAAAAATCCCAAACATTTCTACAGCTTTATCAAGTTACAGCTTGTGAATACCGAATTATGGCAGCGGATGTTGACCCTGACTGGTTTACGTCATCCGCCCGGATAGCCAACCGGCAACCCGCCCACTCTAGCCGAGCTTAAATCCAACTTACGCTATGCACTGAATGGGTTTTGATTTTTTTGTGTGTATAGCGAGAAATATTTATTTACTGATTGTCATTTCAAAACATAGCTTTGTTTTTGTAATATTCATGTATAGAATACGTGCTTAAAACATTTTTGCAATCATAAAACGTAGGCCCTAGTCATGGTATTGTTCCCGCCAAAATTTATTGCCTTTCCAAATTAGCTTAAAGGAGACTGTTAATAACTAATATTGTATGAGTAAAGCTCTATTGCATTCTGCATTACTAGCTAAGAGCAATCAGAGAGTTTCATCCGAAATGTGAATACGAATGTAATTTAATAAAATAATAAAACTACGTTTTAACGGTTTTAAGCGCGGTAATTTGAACGAATGTAATTCTCTGCGTATAGGTGACTAATCTCTGTTGTGACAATACGGTACATGACAGTATGAAAAATATAGGCTGATTTTAATTTATATCGTAGATTACGATCTAAACAAGACAAAAATAATTCGTTTTAATTAAATTAACTTATATTCGTTTATATTTTTGATAAATAAAATTGTTATATTGCAGCCATTAGCCACGTGACAATGAACGCCGATCAGAGCGCGTGACGTCATAGCGTGCAAAACACGAGAAGTTATCAATGACTTCTCAGATAATACTTCAACGAAACAGATGTTTGTTTTGCACCCTGTGACGTCATGCGAGACGCCATGACAGCTTGACGCGTTTTTATGACGAAATGTCAAAATATTTATCAAATTACTAAATTAAATATGTTCATGTTGTTTTTTTACTAAAATATTAATATTTTGGCTAAAATAGTCCATAAGGGTCAAAATAAACCTGTTTCTCAAAAATTGTCAAGTACCGTATTGAAAAATCCGGTTGTCCAAAATATGAACCAATGTTGGATTAAACCTACTACTCGTTTCAGAAACTATGTATCAAAAGCTCTAGGTCTATTTTATTTGTGAATGCGAAAATGACTATACCCTTGCTATGTAAATAACGTTGTGGTTAGAGCCTGCCCTATCTCAAAGGCCCACTCGTAGCCTTCGAGGTATGTGTAAAAAAATTAAAACGTGATTTAATTCATATTTAGTATTATTGAGTTGTAAATTATCAAAACAGGTGTGAGCATATCAAAAGTTATACGAGTTGCTGGAAGCAGGGAAAGGGAAAAAAACTGTTTGAACGATGACGTAATACGGAATATTTATGTATGACGCCATTGAAGACTTAGTAAGAATTTATAAACGCTACAAAATAAGCGAGAAATATCACGTGATGTCATTCTATTTATTCATAATTGACCTCCACGGAGCTGGACATACCTTAAAATAAATTCAATAAAAAAAACACAAATACTTCTCCCAAGTAATTGTCGCTTATTATTATTAATTTTAAACCGTGTGCGCATCGTCGTAAAATAAAAAAGTCACATTTCCGCGTCTCTGAAAATATTCTAGCAAAAGTAGGTCGCGCTTAGCTCGTATTTATAGATAAAGAAACAACATGTTCCAAAATAGACCAATGTCTATCAACGGCTACATAAAGCTTACTTGCTTATGTTTGTCACTTGATATCAAAGTATATAGTTTTTACTGTGGTATTCTGTCGTTATCGATTGATAAAAATGGATGTTATAATAATGTTTAAAACCATTTCAATAATATTGTATCATAGATAAGAAACAAAATTTCTATAAAGTACAAAAATGAAAACGTAAGTGAATGAAAACATGAAAAAAATAGTTCAAGAATAACGTAATCGTTATTTTTAAAAACTATATTGGACATCAGAACCTTGTCTTGTAGCGTCGTGCTTGAATAAAGATTCGTAAATGTTTACACTGTTGAATGTTTACAATTCTTGACTTACGATGACGCGTCCCATTGCCTAATCAATACAAGTTTCGGCTTATCTTTTATTTTATATTTCCGTCGTGCATTTCCATGGCCCAGTTACGACGACTAAGTTGCCGAGGGCAATTTATCATCCCCCTATTCGGTTTCGATCGAAACTGTCTCGCACTAACACGACGCTTTATATATTGGCCAAGGCTATCATGCGGGCGCGATTACACTACGCTTGTGTCTGTCTGTACAACCAGAAGAATCAACGTAGGAGACGACTTTTATAAAAATGAACTTATGAATACGGCGTGTGCGCGCTTGGCAACGAGGGGAAATGCGGACGGGTCGTGTTTACAAAAACATTCCATACGTGTTGTTACGCAAGAACGCGTCGCCTAGAGACTCGACTTTATTGTCGAGGTGAACAGTTGAAATCCTCGCTCAGATGTCATGGTTCCGAATACACATTTTAGGGTGCCGTTTTGACAAAAAGAAATCCTTAAAAAATCGTATGTCCATCCCTCCATATATTTCCGTTTCTTTATAACTACTACGTTTATTGTAAATAAAAATTGAGAGGAAGAAGACTAAGTTGGTATGGGCATATAATGAGGAGGGACGAAAGTCACGTGACAAAAAGAATGTCCAACTACAAGATGGATGGGTACAAATGTAAAGGTAGACCAAAAAAAGATGGATGGATTGTGTGAAGGATGATATGATGATTTGAGGTGTGACAGAAGATGTATGGCAGAATAGAGGAGTGTGTAAGGAAAAGACATATTATGCCGACCCCAATTAACTGGGATATGCTGAAAGAAAAGGGAGAGTTTATATGGGTGAGATTTACAATTGAGGGAGAAAAAAATCAGTGCACAGGCATGTGGGGTATCTTTAGACACGGCTTCAAAATCATAATGATGTTTTTAAGATATTTCTAATTTATGTCAGCGCATGTGGAGATCTTTCTTTCCAGCCTTAAAAAGTATCCCGTTTCCCTTTTAATTTTTGTACTATTATGGGAAAAATTTGGGGTAAGTTATAGGTATAGCTTAAAAAGTACTTATTGCAATTGAAAATTGTTTTGAAGAGGGTTGTTGAATAATTTCGATATACTTATAAAATAATGGATATGAAATGCATTTTACGGATCCGTAACCAAATGATAAAAACTTGTACGCTAGCCACGTATGTGGCCAATTCATTTGTGTTAAAAATGACCCCGAGCGGTCTGAACATTAAACCTATTTGCATTTTAAATAGCCTCGTTGATAAAGATCTTTTTATAATCCGGACCCTTATTATTCTTTCCTGTGCTTACTGCTTAGTTAGCATGACTAAGTGAATATTTTGTATTGTCTGTAGATTGGACAAGAAGAACAAGGATTGTGCTCAAGCCGAGAACTTGGCGCGTCATTACGAGACACGCTACACTGAAGAAAACAACAAATATAACAATGCGCTTGCTGACAAAAAGAAGGCCCAAGATGAACTTAGGGTATGTGTGTTCACCATATTTAAAAAAAATCTCAACTCCCTCAAGAGTCGTTTACCACTTTGGATATATAACTATTTCTTTCCAACAGGAACTTACAAAAGAACTTGAGAATTTACGCAAGATTTATGCCGAGGCACGCAAGACACTCGAAGAAGAGATGTTGTGTCGCATTGACATGGAGAATAACGTTCAAAGCCTGCGTGAGGAACTTGCCTTTAAAGATCAGGTGTTCCAACAAGAATTGCAGGAAACCCGTACTCGGCGACAAGTCGAAATATCTGAGATCGGTAAGTTTATCGTCTTGGTTCATATTTATATTGTTTATTCGCGATAGACAGATAACTCCTTTATAGCACACCAAAAATACAAAAGAAGAGAAAAAGAAACAGTACAGGGCATTATTGCTAAAAAGCGATCTCTTCCAAATAACGCCCTGACTACGTTCGACAGATTTAAATAATAATCGATCTACATAAAAGTAAGGAAATAACGAGTTATAATATTATATAAAGTAAAGTTTGTTTGTAGGAAGTAATCTCTTGAACTGCTGAACCGATTTTGAAAATTCTTTCACCATATTTTTTAATGATGCCCAGCGAAGTGACCACCGCTCGGCAAGTCCTGTATAAAAAAGTATGCCTAGTGTGCTAAAGGGAGGGTGACAAAGTTTTTCCAAAACATTTTATTAATTATATTTTCTTCCTTTGGAATCATGGCTCCAGCACTTTCACTGTTGGTTTTGCCAAAGTATAGTGTTAAACTATTTGTATGCTATTGCCATAATTGTGTTCGTGTATCATTGCAATTTTGAGATATGCGTCTTTGTTTAGGTGAAATGTAAAGTACAAGACATTATATTTAATCTAAATTTCTTCTTAGATATCGTCGTCCAATTAATTCATACAAATAATAAAGGACAAGATTTAATTAAATGTTTAATGTGGAAAAAACAAGGTCGTATTTGGATTTAATGTTTTATACATTTGAGGTAATTTGGTTTTTAGATGGCCGGCTCGCACAACAATATGAGGCCAAATTACAGCAAAGTCTTCAAGAGCTGCGTGAACAACAAGAGGTCAATATCAAGGCCAATCGTGAGGAAATCGAAGCACTCTATGAGAACAAGGTGATTATAATAATTTAAAACTTAAGTTTCCAAAAAGTTTATTTAAACCATATTATTGTGACCATAAAGGTTTATATAATGTCTAGACTGTGAGAGAGAGCATTGCTAACAAACAACACCGCAAAAAACGATATCGAAACCGCAAAACGTGCGTTTGTTTCGGCTATATCAGCCAGTTTTATATAATTAAATATCTTTTAACAACTCAATAAACTTGAGAGCCTCCAAAATGTTTGCATAAGGTTCATATTTGGACTACGCAAATATGACCATGTCTCTGAATTCCGAAAAAAAACTCAAGTGGTTGCCAATTCGATTTCGCCGGAATACTCGCATCCTTGCTCTTCTCTATAGTATTTTATTTGTCTCTAGTACTCCTGATTACCTTAAACAAAGTTTTGAATTTCTTTCGTGCTCTCATAATTTACGCCCTTCTACTAAACTTAAATTGAACACTCCTGCGCATAACTCAAGTTTTTATAACAATTCTTTTACAGTTAAGGCTATACAGCTCTGGAACGCGCTTCCTGTTACAACCAGACAAGCAAAATCGCTAGCGATATTTAAAATTATGATTAAAAAATACTATCTGTCTTTGGAATATGATATTTAAATTCATTTATAAACATTTATATATTTTGTAGATATGTATTTGCATGGTATGTATATTAAGTATATATCTATGTAATATATAAAATTTATCTAATATATAAAATTCTCGTGTCACAGTTTTCGTTGCCATACTCCTCCGAAACGGCTTGACCGATTTTGATGAAATTTTTTGTGCTTATCCGGTATCTATGAGAATCGGCCAACATCTATTTTTCATCCCCCTTAAATGTTAGGGGTAGTCCACCCCTAAATTTTTTTATTTATTTTTTAGACAAAATTTTTAATTTCTATTTTTTTATGATACAACATACAAAAATACATACAACCCTAAATTTTCAACCCTCTACGATCAACCCCTATTTTTTACCGGGCAGGACGACGTCTGCCGGGACAGCTAATATACATATATATATATATATATATATATATATATATATATATATATATATATATATATAATTTATGTATTTCTTGGAAGACCACGGGCCATAAAAATGCCCCGGACTTTTGGAGGGCTTGCGCGGGGCCATGGGAAGGCCAACACGTAGAGGCCCCTTGACAAATTTAATGTAAATGTGGCGTGACACTGACCGGCGATTATCCCTGTCTACACCATATAATAATGCACCCAAGGACAAGCCCCAGCCAGTGTAGGACTATTGTGGAAAATGAGGACAAAAAGTACCGGGCTATTGGGGTGAACTGCTAGTGGTACTGGGGGTCTGGGAATATGGGGACTATGGCGTCTGCCCGTCGCAATGTTTGGGGAACATGGAAAAATGGGCAGACGGTGACTCGCCACTCCCTGCATGGGCCCCAAAAAATGCCATAAAAGGCAGGGGCAACATGGGTATGAGTGGCTAAGGGGTGTAGAGAGGTGGGCTGCAGGTTCACCGAAGCTACTTCCGGCGTTAGACCATTTATCACTTCCACCCCTGGAGCTTGAGTCTTAGCTCTAGCGATCTCCACTCCGTGCCGGCTGGTTAAGGCAAGCACAGAGGTGGGGGTCTTGCCTATTTATATTTATATAATATATGTATTTATTATTAAAATGTAAGTAGTTTGTACTATATGTTACGTATACCACCATCGCCATTATCATCTAAATTCATTTCTGGGGTTGTCTGGAAGAGATCGCTTTTTAGCGATAAGACCGCCCTTTGTACATAACTAGATATAATTTTAGTCTTAAGTTCATGTTTGTATTGGTGTACAATAAAGAGTTATCTATCTATCTTTTATGTAAGTGAAAAGTTTAAATGATCATTATGATTTAATTGATTTATGTGTTATAATTTCAATATTACTCCTCTTAGTCTTTTCATTTTAAAAACTTCTGTTTTAAAGTTTTTTTTTAATTTAAATTATTACCAACAAAAGTTGCGTGTCATAGGAACAAACCATAGAAAATAAACTACATGGACAATGAGTTCATAACACATTTAAGTGTATGTACTAGTAGTAATACTAAAATCGTACAAATGTTAGTACATGTGTAATGCTAAATAAGTTCTAAAATTTGTACGATTTTAGTATTTATGAGTGTGTTAGTACCAATACTAAAATAATAATTCTAAAACTGTTCATATTGAAAAATTATTAATGAAATAAAATGAAAATTTATTTGCACATGACATGGTACATAAAATGTATACAGGTCTTAAATTATAAATATATAATCCACATGCCCACAAGGTGTGGATATATTACATTGTACAATATATTTATTTACAATTGTATTACAATAAACTTAATAGATAATACTAAGAGCCTTGCCAAACAGTAAGGGTGTCCTGGCGAATTTATAAAAAATAATAATTAATTAATTAAATTATTTATTATGATATTTTAAAAGTTAGATGATAAGATGTTATTTTAACACCTGTTCTTTTATAAAGAAGCTTATTAGAATTTATTGTATAGTGTCCACCCACATCCTATTATGTGTGCCTTATTTCGTTCACAGTTGAAGAATCTACAGTCAGCTGCGAATCGTAACAGCAATGCAGCGACTGTCGCCGTTGAGGAGCTGCGTACGATGCGCACACGCATCGATACTCTGAATTCCCAACTCAATGAATTGGAGAACAAGAATGCTGCTTTGAGCGTAAGTGGAACTAATGTTTATTACATACATACATGTGGGATGGTGGCTGGCAAGAAAAACAATACTTTACGAGTTTCTGATTATCAGCGAGAGCAACAAAATTTTAAATAAAAACACAGAGCGTCTTTATGCGTCGTGCGTACGTCGTCCATTCGTCGTCTATCCTTTTCTTTCACTCATCATCTCTTTCACAGTATGGGCTCGTTCAGAAATATTGTCTTATTATCCCCGCAAATTGCTAATGCGCTGGAACCTTGTCAAATTGACAGTTACGTGGCGTCATCCGCAACTCGATATGTACGCGCGCCGGCCAGTGCTGCTAACGGTACTGAGTGTTCGACTACGGTTACGTCACCAAAATGGCGGCCAGGCGCATTAGCAATTTGCGGGGATAATACATTCATCACATCATGCGCTCAAGTTACATCATTACCACATACATATTATCAGACCTGTTTCCCATGGGGGTAACTCTGTACATGCACGTTATTTAAGACTCTTTTTACATGACCTGTGATTATTACCCAACGACGCACAAACACACACACACACACTGGTAGACAATTGATATAATGCTGCTTGTAAACTTGTGAATTTTGCCTGCCTAAGGTGTGGGTAAACTTAAGGTTAAGTGGACACTACAATTCAACAATACTGGGCTTAGGCTGGTGTGCACCGACTTTTAACCGATGGTTAAAATAAGATAATCGCCAAAAATGTATGGAAAAACAGTGATTATTTTTGGTTAACCGTCGGTTAAAAGTCGATGCACACTAGCCTTAGTGTGAGAACTTGAGTCACGTATTGATGAATCACTGTGCTAGTTTACCTTTAGAGGCTTACACGCAATTTACGTACATAAAACTTAGATGTTTGACTAGACTTACTTGAATGGAGTTCATATACAATTTTAAACAGTACTGAACTTTACTCCTAATAGTGAAAGGTAGAGTGTTGCTTGCTATGCATTCTTAGCTCCATCCTGCTCATACGATTTCGTACACTGCCATATGTATTAAAATTGGTTTACCGTGCAGGTACATCGGGAGGAATGATTGATTTTACTTAAATTCTTTCGAGTTATTTAAATTGATTTCCCTCTGCAGAACCGTTGCCGCGAACTGGAGCGCCAGCTGGAGTCGGAGCGCGCGCGGCACGCCGAGGACCTGGCGGCGCTGGAGCAGGAGCTGGCGCGGCTGAGGGACGAGATGGCGGCGCAGCTGCGCGAGTACGCCACCCTCATGGACATCAAGATCTCGCTCGACCACGAGATCGCCACCTACCGCGCGCTCCTCGAGGGCGAGGAGGACAGGTAGCTGCGTGCATGCTATCTGCCTTACTCATAATAATCTATGTGTTCTCAGTGGAGAACACACTCATTAATAAAAAATAAATTAGCACATTATTTATTTATTTAGATTTATGGCTTGGCAACTAGGCCTTTAAGCCAGATCTTAGTTTACAATATAGTTTCTTCATTTTCTTAAGCCTATGTGTAGCACAGCTGAACTGTAGGTAATCAGCTAGTGCCATTCAACGGAGTTCTTGTGACAACTCAAAAGGCCACATTTGACTATACAGTTCATATTTTTCACAAAACACATAATTACTACTCAAAAACTACAAATATCCTACAACTATTGTTCATTTTAGAGTAATTTTACACATTTTTAGAAAATAAAACTGCACAGCACAACATCACCTTTCAGTTCCCGCCAAAAAGTCCTAAATTAGCACAAACCATTCATTTAAAGTCGGGTTGCGACTGATTGTGGATATTTTTTTTATTGCAGGAGTTCAGCAGACAGGCAAATGCCCCACTTGATGGAAAGCGGTTACCATCGCCTATGAACATTGGCAACACCAAAGGTGCTACAAATGCGCTGCAGGAACGTGGTCACTAATGCCGAAACAACTCAAAGTTGCTATGACGACATACTTTTGACCAGGGGTGGTAGCCATCCAGTCGGGCATATGCCCTACCACCTGGCTGTGGGTTGTTTTGTCGCCTCTTACGGCAGGCCGCAGGAAATTGTATTCTTTCTGTTCCTGCACGGATAATATATATATTTAAAAAAAAAACTTATAATGATCTCGTTAAGAAAAGATTAGGCATCTCTTAAGCAAGAGAATCAAAATCAGACTCCTAATCAATGAATATCTTTTTCTTCACTTATAAACTTGTATTACCTGTTGTTTACCTAAGAGGAGCACAGATAACGAAATTTGAATGATTAACGTAGGTTGTACCCAAAATACTCGACTAAAGAGAGGTTTATGGGTAAGATTTTCCTAATCAGTTGCTGAGCAGTTTCTTTAAATTTAAGGCTCTTTAAGCGCGGGTTCATCCAGCCTGTCTGTTTTGTTCATAAGCGTGCAATGCGTGAATCCGTTTTAGTCCGATTACAATGTACATACATTAAAATATTATCTGTTTAAAAAATTGCTACAGGATTAGGTATTAAAAAAAATGATTTTAAATCATTTCTTTTTTTAAATATTTTGTCAAGTGTATAATTGTAGTATTTAGAGTTTTTAATATTATTTTGACCAGTAGTTACATAAATAGTATCGTTATAAGCAAAAGAACTTGAGAACCAAACAAAATGATTAAGATTTTCAATTTCCGACTGACATGGTTTAATTTTGTTAACATCAAAATGCCAAATTTTTGGGCTCCTATGTGACATTTAATGACTAATTATATAGGATGCGTGAATGTTTCACAATTACAGTAGTGTTAATAATACACTCTATGTAGACAGAAATAATAATTGCATGCTACCTATTTTCGTAAAAGACTACCACTCTTGATCTAAAACATGCCACCATGAGCAACAACACCTGGCGTGAGCGTGAGTCTGCAGCCTGTCTGCTGTACGTACTGTAAGTAAAAGGAGTGGATGTGTGCAGGCTGAACTTGACGGCGCAGTCGCCGGGGCGCGAGTCGCAGTCGCAGAGCCGCGGCGGGGGGTCGCGGCTGCAGGCGATGCGCGTGGGCACGCCGCTGCGCGCCTCGCGCAAGCGCACGCTGCTCGACGAGAGCGAGGAGCGCAGCCTCAGCGACTACAGCGTCACCGCCAGCGCCAAGGGGGACCTCGAGGTGGCCGAGGCCTGCCCGGACGGCACCTACGTCAAGATCAGGAATAAGGGCAAGAAGGTGGGTACTATAAGGCCAGCACACTTCAACTCTAAAGTAATCTATCCATCTATCTTATATATATAAAAATCTTGTGTCACGATGATTTTAATCAAATTTGCACACCGTGTGCAGTTTGATCCAACTTAAAAAGTATCCTATTACTTTTTATACCGTTGGAACCGGTAGGTGGCGCTGAGATCGGGTTCTAGAATCCTAATCACCAGGAGCGATTTTGGTGATTTTGTTTTTGTGTGTTTGAGTAGGTTCCCGAATGGTTTAGATTCGCAATTAGAACCGGTAGGTGGCGCTGAGATTGGGTTCTAGAATCCTCCTAATCACTGGGAGCGATTTTGGTGATTTTGTTTTTGTGTGTTTGAGTAGGTTCCCGAATGGTTTAGATTCGCAATTAGAACCAGTAGGTGGCGCTGAGATTGGGTTCTAGAATCCTCCTAATCACTGGGAGCGATTTTGGTGATTTTGTTTTTGTGTGTTTGAGTAGGTTCCCGAATGGTTTAGATTCGCAATTAGAACCGGTAGGTGGCGTTGACATCGGGTTCTAGAATCCTCCTAATCACCTGGACCGATTATGGTGATTTTGTATTTGTGTCATGAAACAAAGTCTTTTAGAAATGCAAAAAATATGGCGGTACGAAGTTCGCCGGGTCAGCTAGTAACATTATAAAATTCTAAACATGCCGTATCTGTACATTGAAGCTATTTAAAAAAGTATATCTGAAATACCCTATATGAACAATGGAGAACACAGCATTGGTAAATGATTAGATTTCTCGTCTGTGTTTGGGATACACGTAAAAACTACTGGGCCGATTTTTATGCGGTTTCCGCTGATGACAGCAAATTCTTAAACTTAAAATCTGCGTTCCTTTTTTATCCCGGGAATTTTTCCTGGAGTGATTTAAAATGGCCAGATTATGAAAAAATTAAAAATCCATATGTTTTTCACATCATTAGATGTAATAAAATGTATGATATTTTTTATCCCAGGAGCAATTTCTAGTTGTTCGGGTGCATACAAATTAACTTATTCCGGTACAGTTTTCACTAAAACGGTAGCTTAGTCTTTTTAAATGCTGTGGTACTTTACGTCCCAGGAATTTCAATTGAAACTTAGAAAAAATCGTCGGCATGTCCTAGTAATTACATAAATCAGCTTGGACACATACCTAAGCACTAAAACTAGAATGAAGCAATTTACCCTTTTTACCTCATGTTTCTTATTTTCGCATCAATTGCTTATAAGTAACGTACACTACTACAAAAGCAAAAACGTCTATGAGCTAATTACACTGTAGATAGATAACTGTATTGTACATCAAAGCATAGACAAACAAAAGCAGATATAAGATTGTACAGTGGGTGGTTTTTATGGCTAATCAATTTCTTCCAAGTAACCCAAACTAGGATTGATAAATTTAAATACTATGTATGTTAGTAATGTAATTTTAAAACCAAATTATAATAAGTTAGTAGAATGTTAGCTAGTGTAAGTAATATAGCCTTGAAACTAAATAGAAAAATCATATGAAAACACTACAAAAACTGGTGAAGAATGAATTCCATCATCATCATCCATAGGAATATAGCCTAAGAATTGTGATATTTATTTTTCGAAGTTATTTAAAGTTAACCTTAGTTTTAGATTGTATATTGCAATACGGTCGGTTAAATAAATAAAGCCCCTACCACGCTCGATTCGACTTGGCTTGGCTTATTTATACTAGTACACGCACACATATTTTTTTTTCTTAATGAAAATGTATCGTTCGTTCGTAGGAGATGAGCCTGGGCGGCTACCACATAGTCCGCAAGGCCGGCGACCAGGAGACGCAGTTCAAGTTCCACCGCACCGTGAAGCTGGAGCCGGGCGCGGTGGCGACGGTGTGGTCGGCCGACTGCGGCGCCGCCCACGAGCCCCCGCACGACATCGTCATGAAGGGACAGAAGTGGTTCGTCGCCGACACCATGACCACGGCGCTGCTCAACAACGAAATGGAGGTTTGCATCGATAGCGTTCACATTTTAGTTTTATTTCATTCTCACTCGCGGTTTCACCCGCGTGGTGTTGGGAAATCGTTATATTTTGTATAGTTCACACTATATCTTTAGTTATAGCCTATGTGTTATTCTGATGTGTAAGCTATATTATTGTAAAGTTTCATCAAAATCTATTCAGTAGTTTATGTGTGAAGGAATAACAAACATACATCCATACATTCTTACAAACTTTCGCGTTTATAATATTAGTAGGACAAGAATTTTTCGTGCAACTTCGTGTCTTCCGGAAACTATTCCAACGACTTTCACTTGAGGCTCACGAATGTGATATATCCCGTTCCACTTGCGGACGATACAATCATAAACTCAAGTGGAATGGATTATAGAGCGTTGATGTCATTAATATACAAATGTCGTTGGTGGATGTATGATTGACTTCAAAATAGCGCCTTTGTCAAAGTCTCGATTGAAATAGTCATTCTGTCGTCAACATCCACTTTGAACTACCTCATTATTATTTAATTAGATTTATGGCTTGGCAGCTTGGCCTTTAAGCCAGATCTTAGTTTATAATATAGTTTCTTCATTTTCTTAAGCCTATTTGTAGCACAGCGGAACTGTAGGTAATCAGCTAGTGCCATTCAACGGAGTTCTTGTGACAACTCAAAAGGCCACATTTGACTATATAGTTCACATTTCTCACAAGACACATAACTACTACTCAAAAAATATAAATATCCTACAACTATTGTTCATTTTAGAGTAATTTTACACATATTTACAAAATAAAACTGCACAGCACAACATCTCCTTTCAGTTCCCGCCAAATACTCTCGAACTACCTCTTGACCATAATGACTGTGGTCCCTACGTGTAATGTTCGAAGGAGTATTTTGAGCGTCGTGAGCGACAAATGGACCATACGGATATTATCTTCCCTATGTTTCGTGTTGTACACACAATAGTTAGGCCATTCCATTATGGCTATATAGCTTTTGGCATCTCTTAAACTGATTTTAGTAGATACGTGAACTATCAATGATGCTACAATTACAATTTGTAATTATACAGAAAGTCGCATTCAAATCGATTAAAATGAAACGATTTATTATTTTAAAAAACATATTTTATATTTCTTTGCTTTCTTAATCTTTAAAATGTAGAAAATATACATAAAATAACAACGATATATGTTAAAACTTTTCGCTAATATCTCAATCTCCAGATAATGTCACTAATATTGAAGACAAAAAAGAGTGTTGACAAACATAACATTATCGTGTGTTACGTTTCTAAAAAAATAACTTAATAATGGTGTTTTAATTTGATATAAGTTATATTTCCACTGCTGTGAAGTTTGTTCGTCAATATTGATACGAAACTTGGGCAAAAAAAAATGGGGCTTCTTAGAACGGCTCAACTATACACATTGAGATTTCATTCAAATTATGGAACATTCTACTATCCCGGCTGAAAATGAGTAAATTACATAATAGTAAAGCAACCGTATTTTTGTAAATAATCTATAGGAAGTGGCAGTTTCCGAGCGGCAGAGAAGGCAAGTGAGCACCAGCGCGCAAAGACACCGCGAGATGGCACACAAGTACCCGCGTCGGGAACAGGTGAGTTGTCTCCACACGTAATATATAAAATACCCTTTGCAAGCATTTACTTTAATTTTGACAGCTCGATGACGAGTCAATTAGTAATGTCCTAATGCGTTTTAGACTCGATTTGTTATAAAATCAAATATAATCAAGGAAAATGTAATATAGAAATTTTCTATTTTTTTATAATAATTTCTTTATTAGCCTTCAGTATTTTTCATAACAAAAATATAGAGATACACTAAAGAAAGTCAATTAGTAAACTGTAAATTTTATGTGTTACGTCTACCTATATACCTATACCACAAATCAGGAACAAGGTGTGTTTTGTGTAAGCTAATGTTTATGTGGGGAATCATTATAAACAATTTCTGTAGTTATTTATCGATATGTGAATGTTAATAGGGAGCATGTAGGAGATTTTTTTTTTACAATTTTAATAGATTTATTAATTAATAAAATCTTTCTAAACAGATTGGAGGAGAAATCCGTGAAGGCGACGAAAATTGCCGCATCATGTAATAGGTGTAAATTAAAGTATCGACTGGCCAAATGGCTTAACACTCGGTGCCTATCGCTTCAAAAGAAGCACAGCTCAGAAACATACCTAGCTTACTCCATACATTTATTGGTTTCAATTCAAATAAAATTACAATTATGTTTAAACATTGAATGATATTGGCATAATGGAAAAAGTAATTCAAAATATACTCTCAATATAATTTAGTTTCAATGTTTTTCAAGATAAAGACATAGTTTCCTAAACTGAGGAATTTATTATTAAGGTTGTATACCAGTACAAATTCACATGTATTCATATGTTTATGGAGTGAGTTAGGTATTTTATGAAGTTGTGACAGAAGCAACCGATTCTGCCCTGTGGGCAATCATCTCGTAACTGTAAGCTGTAATATGCTAATGGTCTTAGTACTGTGCCGATTGGGAACATTTATTTATTAATTTCTATTCCCTTAGCCACATAAACTCTTAATGTCTAAATGTTTACCTAATAAGTGTATATCGTTTTTGTCCAAACAATCTAATTCTAGACATAATAAAATGTAAAATGGAGATTTCACTCATCAACGCCAAGCTCTACCAACATTTATGAATATACTAGCAGTCATGGCAGACATTGTCCAGATTCTAGTGGTATCCTATCAGTTCAACTGTGAATCTAAACCCACTCAAAAACACATAAAAAATTACATCGAATCAGTAAAGTCAATCTCAAGTTATGCGCGTACATACATTTCTGTGATTCATTTTTATTTATATAAATACTAGCGGCAGACCTTGTCCTGCCCTGAAAAAATACAAATATAGAACACGATTCCAGCGCCACCTACTGGGTCTAATTGTGAATCTAGTCCACCCTAGGACACACTCAAACATAAAATAACATCAAAATCATAGAACCCGATTCCAGCACGGAGTATTTTGCGAAGATTAAAAGTTTTGGTAGGGATCCCTAATTTTTATATCTATACAAATATTATAAAGACATAAAGTTTGTGGCGTTGTAGGGGGGTAATCTCTGGATCTACTAAACCGATTTTGGAAATTCCTTCACCAGTGGAAAGCTACATTATTACTGTGTGACATAGGGTATATATATTTTATAGAGATTAATAACATTTTTTTTTCTAATGCCCAGCGAGCACGGGTCAGCTAGTAGACTATATTTGTCAGGGATAATAGTAGCATTATTTGAATGAAAGAATTTTTGATATTGGTCCCGTAATTCTTGAGTTTATTAGTTACAGATATAATTTCGTCATATTGTCTTGTAGTAAATTATAATATTTTCAACACACTTGCTCATAAAGTGGCTCTATGGTCACCGCAATTAGGCACAGAATGACACCCATAATCAAACTGTGACTAAAAAAAATTATAACTCACTAGTGAGTTATAGATTTTTTTTTAAATTTTATTGGTTGAGTTGCTTTGTTCTTAAAAAAGTTTTTATTCAAAAAAAAGATCGTGTTCTATAGAACAAATAAATTAATGTTCCTATTGCTTGCTCATTTCATGCAACTTCTTATTTAAATAGATAATTTTAATTCGTACGTGTTTAATAAATAAAACTTTCCTCATATATAACTTTTTTTCTCTGTAATAAAAGAGAACTTTAAATTCCCCATTTTGTACGTGGCAGAATAGGCGCAAACCCTATGCGCGGGAAAAAAAAACCTCATCCCTTTAGTCTGTGGCCGATCGCAATGCGCGCGCATAGGAAAACTGTTATCTACTAAATAAAATGAGTTTTTGTTGTTATTTTATTCACAAGTATGTTGAAAAATGTCGTATGATACACGTGTGTATTAATGATTACCGTCCTCGGCTCTCTTAAGACCCTCGCCTACGGCTCGAGTCTCAATGGCGCCTCGGCGGTAATCACCAATGTTACACACTAGTACCATAATGTACTATTAAACTAGTAAAATAAGTTTTTATTCTGCTTTAATTTGTGTTTAGAAGGTACATAATATTGGTTAAAAAAATGCATTGGCAGCTTGTCGCCATAGGATTCCTCCAAACATAACCCATCCTCGTCTATTTTGGACTTCCCGAATATGCAATGGTCCTGCTATTTTTTAATGTTATTTCCTCCCATCTTTAGGCTTGATGACTACTGCATCTCTTGCCATCCCTTGGATATCATTCCAGCACTCTTTTAGTATATTTTATTCTCTTGTCTCTTAAAGTGTGGCCTGAACATTTTCACTTTGTTTGTTCTACATCTCGACCCTTTGTAGATTCTTTAACAGAGTCTAGTCTTTTTCTGTTTAATTTTACTCTTGATACATTTCTCTCTATCCTGTTTTGGCACAACTTTATTTTTCTGAGGATTTTGTTTGATAAACGCTGAGTTTAGCCTCCATATTAGACTAATTTTTTATGATACTAGAAAGATGACCATGCTAGGGGTAGTATTGCTATGTATAACAAATATAATTCATTGAATGTAATAGTTGTCAAGATGATGTAATGTTATTACTCACTATAATACACATAAATGTTCCCATACATACTTGTATCGATTGGTACAATACTGACACCTTGCTTTCTATAATGTTATCATGTAAATTGTGCAAACATATCTTTGTTTGTGTCTATGCCTGTATCACTGGGTTCATCCCTTCACCATTGTGTTGCATGATAAAGTCTCTTAATGTAACAAAATTATGGGATAAAGTTTTGGTTAAAATTTAGTAATTTTCATGAGCTTTGTTGATGCAACACAATGATTATTGGCCATATCAAAGCCAATATTTGAAGAATTGTATTGGGAATGATTCTAGCAGGCGCAAGTGTTTGGTGACACTTGGATTATTCTCGATATGACTCTGAGAAATTGGTCTACTTAATTACCCTGAGTCTGTAACTCAAATTGGCAATCAAATTGAACTGGAATTGTATCTTTTGACGGTTTAGGTATTCTGTAAATCATCTCGGCTCGATATGGTCAAATCAATCTTGATTTGACCAAGACTGATTTACTATGAATTTGTGAGACTATGGATATTTGCCCATCTGTCACCCTAATGGATTTTGATTAGCACTGGCGTAGTTTTTTTTAAGTTACAGCGGCCCATATCGTTCAAAGTGATAGATGTATGGACGCAGCACATGCAGACTATTTGGAGAAACAATAATTTAGAAATCATCACAAAATTATTCTTGGCAGTAAAATAAAATATTGAACATTTTCCTATGTAATTGTTTGGTTGTGTAAAATAGTATGGAATATTTTTTATCACACAAGTAATAAACTTTAAAATATATAACCTGTATGAACCACTTAAAAAGTTAACATAATTGAGTGAGCCAAGTACAAAAATATAACCATTAAACTTGTGTGGGTATAAATGAGTTTTTTCCATATTAAAAGCCCACCCGTCATTATGCTAGCTAGTAATTAATTAATCATAAATTTCATTAATTAATTTAATATATCGCTCTGATCAATCTGAAGGAGTAGATTAAATCTACTGATTATCATAAATTAAGTCTACAGGGGAATAAGGATCAAAATAAACATGAATTGTATGTGCAATATTATAAACAAAAGTGGAATATTTGCCAAAAATTATTGCAGATTTTTTATTTGTTTTACAAAACAACCCACAGCCAGGTGGTAGGGCATTTGCCCGACTGGATGGCTACCACCCCTGGTCTAAAGTATGTCGCCGTAACAACCTTGATTTGTGTTCCGGCATTAGTGACCAGGTTCCAGTCTCCCTTAAGAGGGCAGCAGCGCATTTGTATAGGCGATGGTAACCGCTTTCCATCAAGTGGGCCGTTTGCCTGTCTGCTGACCTGCAATAAAAAATATAAAAAATATATTGAATAAGTTCAGGCAGACGGCCCACCGGATAGGAAGCAGTTACCGTCGCCTATGGACATTTGTGTCTCGCCAGATATGCTAGCAATGTGTTACCGCGCTATAAAGGGAGGCTGGAACTTGGCCAGTAATGCCGAAACACAACTCAAAATGTTGTTATGGCAGCATACTCTACGTCTAAACCAAGGGTGGTAGCCATTTAGACTGGCAAATACCCTACCACCTCCACCTGGCAATTTAAGCAACATATTAAACAGAAGTATTATAAATTTAGGAGGCGAGTTAGGTGCTAGGTTATGATAGTGTGGGTTCAATTCCTACTGAATAACATTTTTGTTAATCGATATAGATATTAAAATAAACAACGCTGTGGTCAATCGACCATACCATAGAAAATAACGGAGCTAGTTTTCAAAATTTACCACACCAGGTATCGTACCAGAGGCCATCAAACTTCGTTATCGATCTGTAATTTGTTTCCTGGCTAGATAAAACACTTGCATTTGAATGTTTTTATCAAGTTCAAAATAGTGGAGATTTATTTACAACTCCAATGCATAAAATTTTAAATATATACTTTATTTATTGTTGAGAAATCACACAAATACTAAAATTACAAATAATAAAAATTCTACCCGTAATCGCGTACAATTCATGAATAACAGTTTTATAAATAGTTAGATAAATGTGCTAGGTTGAACTAATAGTTTCGTGCCAGATCCTTCTTCCCCTGTATTATATCTTTATGACTAGACAAGTATTAGTATAAGCGTCAGTTGACTAAAACACTTGTTTTATAATTAGTGTTATTTTTTGATTGGTATTTTTAACAAAGATAAAAATAAGTGCAAGTCTCAAAAATAGTAAAGCTACAAATTCAACCACATTGTTTATCAAATCATAATTATGTACCCAAGTTTTTGAAAATGTGATTTCTTTTTTTACTTTTGTTCGTCCCCATTTTCATTTGGAGTCATTTAAACGATTTTAATCTAATTTGACTTTGCAATGTTAGTTTCTAAACCTTTCATAATAAAACTCTGATTATTATGTTTAATGTAATAAATTTGGTAAGTAAGTATAAAATTTAAAAGATGGTATGTATTTAAGATATATGTAATCACATTGCAATTTATTGTAATAATCACCAAGAGGAATAGAATCTGAATGTATTTCGCAATTATTTCAGTTCCGTTGATGTGTAATCATGAGACATTTTTTTAACTTGGACGCACTTTCAATCTTCCGTAATACATTATTATAAATTAAAGATTTATTTAGGTTTAATTGTGACTTTAATTTTTTATATTTGCCTTTATGACCCCGCAAAAAAATCAACATACGCAGCTGTTGGGTTATATTTTAGATCCAGTAACCTCAAATGTCTTGTTGTTTGTGTGTAAAAGAAACCGATATAGGTACTTAATACTAAAAGTTGAGATCTCTGAAAAGGATAAGTACCTCATCAGTACATTTACCTAAACCTAATATCTTTGAATTGAGCGATTGCATAAGACAGTCTCATTTTACAGTCGTACTAGATCCACTCTGGTATAATGTATATACCTCAAGGACTAGATCAAGAATTTTTCGGAAACCAAATAAATTGCTTAGTGTACAAGATTAATAATATCAACCCGAGGATGATATCACTTTCATCACGAGCATGTGTAGTAAAATCCCTATGCTCTATGCAACGTCCAGCTGGTTGTGCCTATTCTGTATATCTTCAAATAAAAGTAAACAGAATACATAAAATCGTCCTTAAAAACACATTTTATGCCTTGTTTATATTCAGCAAATAGAAATGAGTTCTAGCCGCCTCATGGCGTACTCGTGCTGCCCTCTTCTTTCATTACAGCTATAACAGAATAGCTATGGAGGGCAGAGGTAAGGGAACCGTCTCACCGCGCCATAGGCAATTGCATCTGCTTCACCTGTACAGCGTACAGCCGAACGCTGGCATGGCAGTGAAGTGCCTAGGCACTAGCGGTGTGCGATTATGAGATATACTAATGAAATCATTCGATTATGAAGATATCTCGAGTATGACAGAATAAGTAGTTACTAATTTAGTTGTGAGTACTTGTGAGACTTTTATTTTTGTAAATAGGTAAGTGTTCGAGAACATTATATACACATACATGTGAACTTACCGTTATAAAACTCCACCAAAAACAAATACGCTAGCCACTCGCACCACCGAAAACGAGACGACGCAAAGAACAACTCACTGCAGTTGGAATGTTACTAATAGTATTGAATGATATTACAACTAATATTAGTACTACTAATCAAATCGTTGAAAAAAGTTGAGATATTGAAATGTTGGTATTGGATGTTACTAATAAGTACCAATATTACAATTTCTCGCTCGACTTTTTTCAACGATTTCATTAGTAGTACTAATATCAGTAACATCATTCAATTATGAAAACAAATTAGAAACTAATTTCATAATCGATTATCAAGATTAGTAATTCGATTATACAAATAAGTATAATCGCCCTTAGACCATTAAAGATAATCGCCCAACTTTACTAGCCACCGCATCATGGGCACGCGCCTCTAAATCGATGGCGCGGGAGTTTTTGGCGGGAACTGAAAGGAGATGTTGTGCTGTGCAGTTTTATTTTCTAAAAATGTGTAAAATTACTCTAAAATGAACAATAGTTGTAGGATATTGATATTTTTTGTGTAGTTATTATGTGTTTTGTGAGAAATGTGAACTGTATAGTCAAATGTGGCCTTTTGAGTTGTCACAAGAACTCCGTTGAATGGCACTAGCTGATTACCTACAGTTCAGCTGTGCTACACATAGGCTTAAGAAAATGAAGATGTATATTATAAACTAAGAACTGGCTTAAAGGCCTAGTTGCCAAGCCATAAATATATTTAAAAAAAATCGATGTCGCGCGTGCTCGGCGATGCGAGGTTCGGTACCGCGACGCCGGCGTGCGCACCGGCATACGTAGTATAATATCTATATTAGTTTGTGGCACCGGCACCGGTCACGCTGATGCGGGGCGATCGGCGCCTCGGTTTTGGAGATCGGACGCGTCGGTTATCCGTGCAATTGGGAATAATGTAAACAAGAAGTAGTAGGTACTAATAATATACCATACAAAATGTGAGACAACGTCACAACGCACAAATTTTCAGACTTTTCAACAAATATACTTTGCTAGAGCTTGCTAGTTGTTACCCAGAGTTGCCAACCGTCCTGTTTCCACAAGACATGACCTAGTTTTAGTAGTGTCCAGGGCCAAGATGTCCTGGATAGTTTTTAAACAGCGTCCTGTGTTTTTAAAGCGCCCTGATAAGGTCATGTATTTTAAAATTCGGGCGACATTTTCGACAGTGGTCAAAAGAAAGAAATGTACTCTTTGGCTGCAATCAATATTGGAGTAATTTTACACATTTTTAGAAAATAGAAAATCTGCACAGCACAACGTCCCGCCAAAAACTCCCAGTTTATGATTATTTTTTAACTCACCCACAAATACTGAAGGAAATTGGTGGGGTTGAAAAGTAGAGTAAAAATATATATAAGTTTGTAATATTAGAACTTATTAGATACTATAACTGACCTAAGTTTAAAGAATGTGTTTCAAACTAAATTGTTTGTTTTACATTTTAATTACTCATTTAATTTTATTCAAATACTTTTATTAATAAAAATTATGATCAACATTACTTGAATTTCATTTAATCCTATTTCACTACATATTATTTTAACTATTGCAACTCTATTACTGCGTTCTGTTTTTGTTTTTTAAATCTGGAGTTGGCCGCTCTAGTTATTACTAAGCTATAAGGGCCTGTCCGCACAGCGATTTTTCACAGCACGATTTTTATTCGCGCGAATTAAATTTCGCGACCGGAATTACACTAGACACACTGCGAATAAAATTTCGTACTATTTTTGTCAGTTTACTTCAGTTCTCGGCTGAGACGCACGTGTGAAATGGACAACCGAACTAAAATTTTAATTTATCTAATGCTAAGGCGGCGTAACAGAATCAAAAGATGTCATGAACATTGGATTCACCCACTTGATTGTATATGTACATGCATTTAACTCACGACACGGCCAAAATCTCTCTCATTTATTGTAAAGAATACCTACAAAAACAATAATGTTATTCTATAGGTGGTATTATTTATTAAATATATTTTTAAGACATGCTTTTGTTAAATGCACCATTTTTCTTTTCTGTAGTCTTAGTTAAATTAGGAACAATGACGAAATTAATATACTACTACATTAATATTATTAATCAATGTGACTGTATGCACTCAGCTTTATGCTATACTTTTTCGTAACGTAACGAAATGCATACAAACCGATACGAAATTTAATAAGTATTAGACAAAACAGGGTTCTAAAAAGTCAATGGTTTGTTATAACTGTACCACACTTATAACAAAAAGATTAATAAATCAAGACTTACTGTATTGTGAAAAAAGCTATAATATTTCGTCTAACGAAAAAGTAGTCCCACTAAACACAACACATTTTTACTGGTTTTCACATTAAAACTCATGGCTAAGACATCAGGCCAACAACCGATCAGAATGAAGCTAGGGTTGCACGTGTCCTAATTTAACGAATGCTTTGAGAAAACATATGGAAGTACAAATAAAACGTAACTAAAGAGTTGTAACGAGAAAGTAACTGCATACGACTCATTTTGTTTTTCACATTTAAGTTATTATTTTATTATGAAAACACAAAAAATAACTTTGATAAAGAGCCTACATTTAATCAAGGTCTTTATTACACAAAAATGCTAGTATTAACGTGACATATCGTATTTTATGAAGTATTTTATACACAGGTAGGTAGGGTGGCAATTTGATTTTTGTATGAAAGGTAAAAAACATTGTTTTAAAATGTAATAATTTTCCTTCACAACTGTGTATTTTTTTGTATGAATAAATGAAAATATATATGTAATTTCTTTACTATATCGAGGCACACTTTTGTCGTTAGATGTACACTAATTTTGAGAAATACTCATATATTACTTTGAAGTCATTATTTTATGCATAAAACCAGCCTTATACTTTTATGAGTGGAAGCATGTTGTTCATAGCAGTAAAATATTACTTGTTTTTTTTTCAAAGAATGGAGTTCATTTATGCCCTTGTTCCACCAAAATCTTAATCATTTTGTAATTATAACAATTAGTTAATAAAGTATTTTACTAAGCTTTTTGTTTTCTTTCAGCGTCATTGCACTGTTCCCAAGTGAAGTATATGTTTTTATATATTTCCTCCCACAATCTCGCCTTTAATATTCTACCGTGATATGCTTTATGAAATTTATCCCACAAGGGAGGTCTCCTGTGCATCAGCGAGATTAGTTGCTCAATTTCGTCATTTTCTTGCACGGCCGCCGATCGGGCGGGAGAAGAAGCGCACGACATCTTTTCAATATCGACGTTGCACGACTGAGCGAATCGCGCGAATTTTATTCCACTGTGCGAACATAGCCATATTTACTCTATACGGTACAAAATATTTGCGCGAAAATAAATCGCACCGCTTCGCGATCAATTTGCATCAAGTCACAGATTTTTTTCTCGCGCGATTTTTTATCGCCAGTGCGGCTACTCCTATAATATTCAATGTGTTACAGAATTACGGGAAAAAATCGTCCTGTGAAAAATCGCTGTGCGGACAGACTCTAAATCCAAGAAAATCCAAGAATGTCACTGTCACTATCCAGTGATGCCAACTTAGCCCTTTCGGAGCTAGATCTAGCCCTTTTTCTGTCTGTTTAGCCTCCATAACAATGATTTAGCCTCTAGCCCCAAATTTAGCCCCAAATTATCATATTATTATCTCAATAAACATAATCATAGACACGCCTAGGAACGAAACGAAATGAAATTGTAACAGAAAAGCCTAGCAAAAACTAAACACGCTCACTTTCATTCTATGTGGGGATTCCCCGTATCTACTATATCGTTCCTGTCTCCTGTTTTACATCTATTTCATTCTGTATTTGGAATAATTCTACATACACATATATATATATATATATATATATATATATATATATATATATATATATATATATATATATAATATTGTTAATTTTTGTTATTAAATAATATGTTTATACAATATTTGTACACAGTAGTAGGTGATAAATTATACTATTCTATTAAGTTTTATTAATTATTTAGCAATTTAGCCCTTATTTCAAATTTTTTGGCAAAAATAGCCCTTTTTGAGGTTCGATTTAGCCCATAAACCTGATACTGAGTTGGCAACACTGTCACTATCAAATCAGATTGTCACAGTGTTGCCAGATGGGGGGGATTCCCTGAAAATTCGGGGATTTTTTGACGTCGGGGGGGAGATTTGGGGTAAAGATTCTTTGGGGGAAAATTCGGGGAAAAATATTTTGTTGTCAGAAATTTTTGGCGATATTTTAAGTATTAATAATTAATCTGCAAACACAATTATCATCACTACTATTATTATATCTAAGTTATAATACGGTATTATTACTTTATCTTAGAATTATACTCTACTAGTAAATCATACTTCAATTGAATTCATTTTAATAATTCAATTCATTCGTTCGTTCATTTACATCATTAATTTTATTTATTATGCCGTCTCTACTCGTATGCGTCGTATCTTATAGGCTACTTTCCGTTAGACTCACAACGACTACGTTCACAACCGCGGTTTTTCCCTTTCCACTTATTTGCTGGCGTCACAATCGTAAACTCAAGTGGAACGATTATTTAACCCACCTATTGACACGGGTCGTTGTTACCACCCCCCCCCGTGAGCGAAAATGATGACGTCATTAGTGACGTTTTCGCTACGACGGTAGTTTTGCTTTTTTATTTCTCCTTTAAAATAAGTAAAAACTGTTTTGGGGATTTTTTCTCAAAAAGCTTATATTTGGGGGTTTTTGACAAAAATTTGGGGATTAATTGACATGGTCATCTGGCAACACTGGATTGTCATTTGTCAACGTCTTAAAGATATTTTTATGTAAATAATAAAACTGCCCGGCTAAATTCTTGTATATCTTTCAGTAAGTAAAATGTCTTCTATATTAAGGAAGTTTATAAAACTTTAACACACTTTAACCTAATGAGTTTGCCGTGACTTATTGTACCAGCATTGAAACAAATGTTAGGTTATGTTTGGTAACTTTTCCCAAGATAAATTCCTTTTTTTACAAATCTAACAAACTTATTAAACTACAAATTTTTTCAAAAGTATACTTATTGTCTATTACAGGTTTTGATACATACCTATGTTACATGCATTATTATTTATTTATACTAACTATACTTTATACAATTATTATACATACATACATACATAACTTCACGCCAGGTCCCTTGCGGGGTAGGCACGAACAACAGAGCGCCATACAGGCTTATTTTTACACACCTCACTTGCTTCTTTGACATTCATAGCTCTTGTCATGCACGCTCGTCTGTTCTTAAGGCTCCTGACATCACCTTCTGCTAATACACGATCAATTTGATCATGGAAGGTGTGTCGTGGCCTTCCGCGACTTCTGCATCCATCCACTTTTGCATTGTATATCTGTTTAATCATTCTTTCATCAAACATTCTTTCCACATGCCCGAACCACCGGAGCATTCCTTTCCTTACCTTCACCCCGACACTCTCTTTCAGACCAACTCTCTTTCTTACTTCGGTATTACGAACGCGGTCCGCGAGCGTCACTCCGCAGATTTTGCGCAGTGCTCGCATCATCATCTCACAATTATTATATCTACTTATTTATGCACTGTTTAATACATCCTTACTTTCTATTTATCTGTCTATATGTACATGAACTTCTATGGCTATCCTATGATTACTAGTTTTACTAAATTTAAATTAATGCTAGTGGCTGTGTATCTTTATCATACACCTACAATGTTATTGTTAGACTGGTTCTTGTTTACTGCCTTTGTTACGATTTTCTTCACGAAACTAACGAAGTTCTCGTGCAGCCGGTTCCTGAGAAGGTCGCACATGTTCTCTAGTGTGATGTCCATTTTAAAGGAACACTATGTGCAAGAGTATTTCCTCTATTCCAGGTTCACACAGGCACAACAGGTCCTCCTTCAACTTGAAACAGTACTAGTATTATCAGAACCCTTCGTGCCCAGTGAAAGTTTGGGTGACTATGCTGGACACTTCCAGCTTCCTTACTATCTGATAAGTGCATTGTCAGATCAGGGAAGGTAAATTTAGTGACTGACACAGTTGGCTCATTCCTAAAGTGCCAGTTCCACTTGTCAAGGGTCTCCTTTTGGACAATCCCCTTAACAAATGAAACTGGACACCAGTCATAATTAGCACAAGGCTAACAGTTTCACAACAATATTCTGTAAGATTGTGGTGTCACACTGGTTTTTGTGGCTTATTCATTATTCTAATAAAATTAAAAACAAAAATTGATTAAGCATAAGAAGCTTACGCTTAAAGAGGTAATTTTATACCAATAATAAATAAATATTCATGAATCTCAAAAGATAAGTGTATAATATATGTAGTGACAAAAAAAAATTTGAACAATTGGGTTTGAATGTGCTAGTAATAAAATTGATGTGCTAAATTAGTCTAAGCTTACTTTGTACATCATCTTGCAACAACAACTTATAATTTAGCCTCAAAACTAAACCCTCATACAACATAGATTATAAGTTCTTAGGAAAGACTGCAGAAGGGGATACACTGCCCAGCTTGCACACATTCAAAGCAACCACTATGTATGGTGTATTCATGTCCCCAACAATATGTGTAAACAAGTAGCATGGTGGTAAAACAGGGACAGCCTCAACTGAAACTGTTTATCAGAATATTCCTTGATGTACAGACAGTATAAAATCATTTAGTCTCCTCTAAGGCTTTGCGGTTCTAAACCATCTGTACCTTTGAATGTTATATTAATTTAAAATATTAAAAAACAATAATTTTAATTCTTATATAAAGAACAAAAACATTTGAAATATGCTATTGTCCAAATATTTCTCATGGCAATAAATTTAAAATTAACATGTAAATGTGTTAACATTTTTATCTCCATTATGTACATTACATTTGCCTTAAGGCTTAAAGTTATGCAAACAACTATGGTATCATATTTAAAATCTATATAATAATATCCAAATTATTTATGTTGGGAAACATTTGTAATAATGCTGGAGTAAATTCTTTAGAAACTGTTAAATTATGTTAATAGTCATAAATTCAATTAAAAAGCTATTTCATTGTTTTATTATGAATATTATGGTGTTAATATACTAGTTTATGTGTCATTGTTTTAGCTCTGGCTTTATTATATTTTTTGTTTTAATATTATATTTAAATGCTTTAACATCCAAAACAAATTAATGAAGTATTTTTTCCTCACTGGGTTGAAATTTACATGTTTATATGAAAACAGTAATATTTGATTGAATCTACTTGACACTGTTTCTAGGTTGGGTGTGGAAATAAAATATTAAACATTATGTAGGTTCTTTGTATTTATAATTGACACCAAACTTGGGTTTTTCAGATTAGCTGTGGATATCTTTCTATAAGTACTAAACATGGTATATATAATATATTAAATAAATTAGATATTGCACAGATATGCAATAATGTATTTTTTTAAATATAGATTGTTCATTGGTACACCATACACAAGTTGTGCTCGCTGCTTATTTGTGTGACACTTGAACTTTAAAATTGTTAAAACTGTAAATACATGTATTAAGCTAACTTGCCTATTGTCATTTAAATTCATTGAACCATTTCAAAGCCTAGTCAAGACTACTTTTAGACAGACCGAAAGATAGTAATTGTAATTTAATAATTAGGTATCAATACCTAACAGTATTTTCTTATCAGTAAAGTTTTTACTGTGGTGTACTGTACTCTACCATTGAAACTCATCGTCTATTGCGCTTTATATATTATTTATTACCCTAGAGCAGGGGTCGGCAACCTGCGGCTCGCGAGCCACATGTGGCTCTTTGGATGTAAAGCTGCGGCTCTTGTTATATATATATACGTAAAAAAAGACATGGCTTTCATTGAATTTGTTTGCCCAATTGTTTGTTATTGAAGAACAAGTTAGTGTTGTATGTTAATGTTTGTTTTCATTTTTTAATTTAATATTATTTAATTATCTAATAATGTCACATGCACATTATCTTTTTATTGTGAAAATCACTACTTATATATGAATAAATAGATTTGTTTGTTTTATCAAAACACTTAAATTATGCAATTAATATTTGCAAGAAAAAAAATTGTGCCTCTTTAAAAACTTTGAAACTTCGTAAATTGTAATTTACTTTTGACTCTTCCGACTGAAAAGATTGCCGACCCCTGCCCTAGAGCGATTGTAAAATTTGGCGCGGAATATATTATGTACACTTGTAGGTAAATATATAACTTGATAATGTACTTCATATACCTTTTGTCGCAACTTTGTTTAAACTGGCCATTTGTTATTCATATATGCACCTACTGAGATTTGTATTCATAGGATATTCAAATAAGATGGTCCTTTTAGTTTTGCTCCAAAATCGGGTGATCGGGTCACCATAAATCTAACTTTAAATATATAGTTTATAAAAAGGGTGGTAAAAAGTAGGTCATTCGAGTGGCGCAGCATGAAGTTGCTATAAATGTTATAAGGGCTAACATCCGGGCGGGTCCAATGCGGCTTCCACACCTTGACCCAGGTGGTACGACGCAATAGGTCACCGGGGTGGGCTGGGGGAGGGTATGTTTGGGCGAGCGTAGTAGCGTAATGACGTCAGAGACGCGCAGTATCGACCACGTCAGCCGTCACAACACCCTCCCTTCTTCACTCCCCCGTCCGATCCTGCACCGCGCAACTACGCATCGCGCCGCCCGGAAGCTCACCAATTTTAACGCAAGGTCTACATTGGAATTACAAACAATGCACAATGACAATTCCAAAACAACAATAATTTAAATTAGTTAATCTAGACCCGACCAAGTGGATACACTTACTTAAACTTACGAAATAAAAGGTTCGTCCTTAGTCCCCATTATCGAATATATAGGTACATTATTATACGAGTATGCCAATTAATTGATAACTACGTAATGCTCAAAGCCATAAAAAATAAATGTACAAATAAACTCAACTTTTTTAATAATTATGGATACACAAATGTTGAAGCACCTTTTTTTAACGAGGCGAAATCTGATTGAGGACCATATGCCGCGCAAAGGGGAAAAGTCGCAGCCCATATGTGGGATCTGCCAAGTCTGGGTGGCACCAGCACCTCTAGCCAAAACTAGAAATGCTATTGCAACACCACAGTCAGGGATATCCACTAAAACCTCTTGGTGTTCCGTCTTTCGCTTTATGTCAGGGTTGCAGGTATATGGCCTAGCCCTGAGCTAGCCCTGGCAGGCGGTGGCCCATCGGCCTTATCCATTGCCGGGAAGACTTCTTTTTTTCCTTCAAACTCTTTACGCGTAGGCTGATTCCTAACGTGCCCTCATGTCAATGGTATAACGGCAGGTGAGAACTGTTTCTCCAAGGGCCCATCAGCTCTGCCCGCTCACGGCAGCTGAAGGTACAAACTTTGCAAGCACGACTCGCTCGGAAAAGAAGGAGACGGCGTCTCATCCGGTAGGACTCCTGACCATGGTCCGAACCACGGCTGAGAGAGCGAGAGGTCTTGTCCGTTAGAGGCGACGAGGTCTCGGCACTGCTCTGCCCAAACGGGACACACCTTGAGGGACGGTATAATCGTTGCCTGTGTCACAATGATGGCACATTGACATCGTCTCACGGCCTAGGCGTCACAGGGACCTCCCGAAGCAACCGTGCCCGAGAGGATCTGTTTCAGCCGGAACATCAGGGTGCCGTATCGTCGTCTAATCCGGGATTGCAGGACGGGTCTCACCGCCTCGATGGTGAGACCCGTGCTGGGTATCGTAGGCGTCCTTCCGAGACTGCCATGGCGACTTCGCGGCGTTTCGGTCGGCAAGCCTCGGTGTCCTGAGGTGCCGGTCTTGTGCCCCTCGACAGAGCCTCCTTATGCTACTGGTGCAGCAAAAAGTTGAAACACCTGTTATACCGAATCTAATTCCAAAGAATAATGAGAGTGAATTAATGACCTAACTGAAATAGAATATTTAGCCTTTTTTATGTTATGTAGGAATTTTTTCTTTCTATTTGTAGCATATTGCATGTTGTTTCGTAAGTTATTTTGATAATAATAACTTATGACAGCCAATTGCGAATTGAACGACATTCTTTGAAATCCGTTTGGAACTAGCTTAGGCCTTTATAGACTATTCTGCATAAATTCGACTTATGCCGAGCAAGCTTCTGTATTTTATTATACATTCGTTAATACGAATAACTTTTACCGTTGCTAGAAAAGTGATATTTGTTTGGAGTTTGTATCAAATTTTCATATCAATACTAAAGCACGTGAATGTATAATAAGATATAGGAATCGGCTATAAGACAGTTTTGTCTACGTGCTGTAAAAAAATATTTTTTTACTAAAGCAGAAAACTCGATGTAGATCTGGCCGTAAAGAAAACATTTGTGAATTATACCTGCTATAATAAAATAGGAACCACGGCAATTGTCACGGTTGAAGTGAATTGTTTTTCTCGCATTAGGTACGATGAAAAAGATATTAAATTATTAGAAACATTAATTAACAAATACCAACATATTTTAATAGCCTGTATAATTTGACCTTTTGCTTGTTTGATTCGATAATTTAATCTGTTAGTATCAGGTAAATTTCCTACTTTTCAACATTGTGTGTGTGTGAGTGACGCAAATTGACATTTTCTTATTCTTTTTAACATTTCTTCTAGCTATCCTGCTGGCTCCAGGAATTAAACACACGTAGTGTAATGTATGTCATGCTATTCACTCTTTACCTATCGGTAGTTGAATAGTATTAAAAGACTACTAGAAACTATTTGTCGACTGAAGCGTGGAAGAAGTAAGTATAATATATGTTTCCATGGACAGAAGTCTATCTTTTATAAATACAAACGGCTTTTTTAAGGGGATGGGTGGTATATCAGCTATGTTTGTGAAAGTTAGTTTGCTCGATGTCACGCATCGTTAATCCCCACGTCTAAGTATTCCTAAAATATTTTTCTTTAACAGCACGTGGCAATAGTAACAACATGCACATGAAACCACAAAATATTTCCTAACGGTTGGTTGTTCCATGGTTTCGTACACTCATTACTGGAATCCGATGCCTGCGATTATTTTGTTATTTTGTATGTAATATTATGACATAAATTAATAGGCTTTTAACACTAGTCATAAGTATTTATTTTTTTGTTTTAAAAAGTTACTTCTATTTAAAAAAAATATTTAAAAATAGTGAGCATCAATTACTTAATTTTGTTTGCAAGATCAGAACTATGGAACAGCTTACGGAAAGGCCGTACTTCCCAATTTTCCGGTATATGACCTTGGCCTAACTTGAAACTCCGTGAGTTCGTGGACAATCTAAATAAATGTGTAAGCTAGTCTGTTGTCGGTTTGATGTTAACATGAGTTTTATGTAATTAAATCATTTACTAGCCCAGTAATTATAAATTGTATAGTTGTAAGAAACTAACCACCGCCAAAACCCCAGAGAAGATTTAAATTACCGAAGCAAAACATTGGATATAACGAAGCGGACAGACTACTACAATAAGTTAAAGATTCCGATTTCATTTAGAGTATGTTATATGTACCTACACATATCGTAGACACATATAATTGATAGCAGCTTTGGCGTTATAAATGTCCGTAAACGATGGTAACCGCTTTTCATCAGGTGGGCCGTCTGCCTGTCTGCTGAACTCGCACAATAAAAAAAATCACTAAAATAGTATATAAAACCGAGATATAGTAATTTGTAAAAACGACTCTAGCATCGTTAATTTGTCCAAATATTTGTAACTGTTACTGAAAATTTTATTTTTATTTATAAATTGCTTGTAATGAATAAATACAATTTAAGCCATAAATCATATTGCACGTAATAAATAATGCATAAAATCTAAATAAATGTACGTATGAATTCATATTTAGAATGTATTTAATCCACAAGTTGTTTGTTTTCAGTTACACGTAAACGAGAACGTGGGAGCAATGGAAACCTTATCTGGTAAACAAGGATGATTTTAATTTGCGATAATGACTGAAATACCAGCGGTAAACGCTCCCTCGCCCACAAAACGGTTTAAAAAGATACCAATTTATGTTGTCGAGGAGCACAATGACGCCTTACAATTTATTTACAACGCCATAGGTGGGAAGAAGTTACCGCTTGAAGGTACAACGCTGGTACATCTAGACGCACACCCAGATATGCTTATTGATCGGAAACTAAAGGGAGATCATGCGAGGTCTGGGAGGAAAGTGTTGTCGATGTTGCAGATTGAGAACTGGATTGTACCAGCGGCTGCTGCGGGACATCTAGGCCGTGTCGTTTGGCTACGACCTCCATGGGCTAAGCAATTCTCTGACGGCACGCGAATTATACGTGTAGGTGATCACCCTACTTCAGGCTTGCTACGAGTCGACAGTAAAGAACCTTACTATCTTTCGGATGCCCTATTTTCTTCACAACTAGAGAACCATAGAGAATTTAGCCTCACAGTTAAAGAACTGTATCCTAATTCTGAACCTAATTATTTCACAAATTTCGCACAAAATCTTAATATTTCTAACCCTTACGTACTAGATATTGATTTAGATTTTTTCAGCACAGGAAATCCATTCTTAGGTCAATACGAGAGTATTAAATTATACGATCGTTTGCTTCCAATATTTGACTTTAAACTTCCTATAAACGATGATACTGAGACGGTAGAAGTCGTTGTTGAAAAAAGAGAACAGCAACTGCAGGAACTTGAAAATTTGTTTAACCATCTAGAAGAGCACAATAATCTGGATGAATATGAAGGACGAAACCCCGAACTCTTTGAAAAGGTTACTATTCCTATTCCTGATCTTAGCATAGGACTGCTTGGAAACATTGATCTTTAGCAATAAGGCCGGTCTCTATTATACGGTATCTGTTTTTTTTTGTTATTGACGCTTTAATCTCCAAAAAAATTCACCCGCATAAACCTCTCTCAATATTTACGTTTTTTTTACTATATTTTTAAATAGTCTGGGTTAGGTTAGCTTATGCTATGCCACCTGTGGACGTTTGCTCCACTAGACTAGTCTCTAATCATTACTGCCCTACCCACTACCTACCTACTTACTACTACCATAGGAAATATTGTCAACCTATGGAGTATTCATGGAAGAGCGAGTTTGGTTGAATATAGGCATATCGTATATGTCCTCTTCAAGAGCTTGGACACGAGACGAAGTTCAGGAAATTTTTATAAAAGAATATTTCGAACTGGAGAAATGGAATACTTTTATCTCGTAAAATCTAGGAATACCTGAACTATATAGAACCAAAGTTTGTGCTAGTTATTTGTTAACACATCTACCTAATGTGTATTCTTTCATATAATGAGATATTAAGTAGTATATAATGTCTTTATCTTATTTAGGTAACAGAGTTGGCAAAAGTAATTATAACAGAATCAGAACGTCTTGGCGAGAAGCCTGATTGGTGGTCAGTTTTTGCAGGAGGATGTACCAGAGACCAAGAAGGCCTGCCATATCACATAAGTACTGAGGAAGAAATAAAGGGAATGATCTCTAAAGCCTTACTACCCTTATTACAAAATCTCCCTAAACCAGTATTGGTCACAGTAGCAAGGTCTACAGACGACGGTTACTGTCCATCTTCGCAGGTAAGTATAAATAATCACTAGTTGTCTTCATTTCAAATATTTAAAAATAATAAACAAAACAATAAATTGAATATTTAACCAACTTCTTTCTGCAACATCTTGAAGTTGGTGCCAAGTAAAATATAAAAAAATAACAACAGATTTGCAAAATATAGCAATTTTTATGTTTTACTTCGCACCGACTTAATATTATTTGCGAGATAAGTGATTTGCTTACTTTCAAGTCGGTTTTGTTTCAAACCTCCCTGCGATCCACTCATTAGATCCTTACATGGCGACTATGAGACCAATGACCAATTTCTCGAAGAATGTCGCATACATTCTGCGTTCTTTAATAAGGGTTACTCTCGATTTCCCTGGGATCCACTCATCAGAGCCTGAGTCAGAGGTTACCATGCCACCTCGGGAGTATACACTTACAAATAAAGAAAAAAAATGAAAATCGGTTTCCAATTGGCGGAGTTATCTCGTAACAAAGAAGTCGGATAATAATCTTCGAGGGTTTCTCTCGGCTTTTCTGGGATACCCTCATCAGATCCTGACATGGTGACTATAGGACCAATTCGGGATTATAACCCTGTCGATTTAAAAAAAATTGATAATTGGTCCCCAATTGACAGAGAAATTGAGTAACATACGTACATTAAATAAAAAATACAGACGAATTGAGAATCTCCTCCTTTTGGAAGTCAGTTAAAAAACCTACCAGGTGCCTTGCAGTTTTTGGCAGAGCAGCAGAAGTTTTCATTGATCATTTAGAGTATTTTAGAGACTACCATAACCATTTGCGGTTTTGAAATGATATCGTAAAATAAATTCGAGGCCGACAACACGCTGGCGTTACAAATGTCCTTAGGCGATAAAACTTTCCTTTGGGTTCTGGTTCGGTTTTCTTTCGGTTGGGCCGCTAACCTATCTGCTGTACTTGTACTTATCTACTTCAACAATAGACTTATGCACGAAGTTTAATTGAAAAAAATTAATTCATAGTAGAAAACCACATGTTAACCCGTATGAATTGTACATTCAAACGCTTTAGCGAATTTATTTAAGAATAAGCACTCATTGATTTTTTATTATTTTTAGAATGTGGTAGAGAGCAAACAGACTCGCCTTTCCGTAATTTTTAACGATTTTTTATTTTTTCAGGTCGATTTCATTCAGTCACTCGTTTTGGATACTTTGAAGAAGGTTTATGACGCAGATGAACCTGCATTATATTATTTACGTGCACATACAAGTTGAAATAAAGCCGGTACACTGTTCTATTAAATGTAAATTTATTTTCATATTGTCCTTTATTTACCAGTCTCGAAACTAGGACATAAAGTTTTGGATATGACTGTTTGCCTAATGTTAGGCTCACGCAAATCTTAAGGCTGCACGACAGTCTTCTTATTTTCTCGAGCGATAAGCACAAGCGAAGCAAGACGTGTGTACTACATTCGGTAATCTATTTAGTAACGAAGTTTGCGCGTGTTATTATATTTGTACCTGTGTCATACGTGTTTGCATAGTTCTAATAAATTATATCTCTTTGGTAGCAAATCAAATAGTGTCGGTAAAGTGCATGACACTCATCAAAATATCTTGACCGCTCCGCCGACATCGTTTCCACGCTGGCTTCTAGTGACTTTGCTGTATTAATAAACTTACTTAAATTACACGGGTGTAATAAATTCTACATCTATCTTCATCAAGACGCCAACATGTTAAACAACCTTTATAGCTTAGTACTTTGGCTCAATAGACATTATTTATAGGCGAAATTTTCATGTATTATATAACTTTGTCAAATTCATAAGTTTGGATACGACAGTTTCGTTCCGAAAATTCGAGGTTACGTGAGGCGTGACGCAAGTTACGCGACCGTCATATTTTTATGAAAATAATTAAAAACAATAGTCCATTTTTATGTTAAATAAGCGGAGATTCATTATCTAACGGCACGGGCAGCAATGTGTAAGACGGCGCACTTGCACCCCCCTCTCGTCAGGAAGGAAAATACATAGCGATTTTTATTTTTATTATGTTACTGTTTGAATAAAAACTGAAGGCGTCTAGGTTGCTGTTGTTCGATTGTTCCTTTGTTCATCATCATTACATTTCTCGGTCCTCTACATTTGATAATGTAGAATATAATGGAATAGAATATTCTTTATTGCACCCAAAAATAATACACACGAGTTAACAATTGTTTAATTAGTGCAATCGGCGATCTTATCGCTAACAGCGATTTCTTCCAGACTAATAGATCGGTATCGTAACTAATAGATCGGTATTCAGTGCACATAGTTTAAAATATATTACATACATACATATATAACTTCACGCCAGGTCCCTTGCGAGGTAGACACGAACAACAGAGCGCCATTTAGGCTTATTCTTACACACCTCACTTGCTACATATATTAATATAATATATTATTTAATAAATAAAAATATTTGATTATATCGCTTACTCTTTTTCAGAAAATCGCCCCACAGAGTTGTGATACAACAATATTTAGTAATTTCACTAAAACAGTATAGTTATTTGATCAAATCTCTAATTTTCACAGAAAAATCACGCACACGGTTTTGATTTCAACATCTCGCCTGAATTGATCTTTTCCCTGCGACATATATATTACTTCTCCTTATTTTTGGTCCATCATACACGACTTGTTATTAATTACATTGTTTAATGTTGTTTAATGGCTCGTTCCTATCACTTGTCTACCATCGATAAAACTTTAATATTACGTGTATGGAGATTATGCCAAATTTTAACCGATAGTAAGCCAAATGAACTGTGGGTAAGATATAGTAACCGGCCCTTAGTGACTTAGTCAAATTAGGGAACATCTAAATTCATATATTAAAGTAGAAATTGACTACCTAAACACAAGATTTAATCAAAAAAAATAATCTCATAAGAAAAAACAAGATATAGGGTACTTATAGATGTTTATGTTTGTTCAATACCCATATAAACTTGTAACAATAACAAAACTCCCCCAAAGAGGTCAATTAGTAAAATAAAACCGAAAAACAAACGGTTGTGAAGATGATAACGTTCTTCTAAAAAGACTGCTGAAGCGTAAAATTGGCGTCATGCAGTCGACGATTTGTAGGCCCATTCAAGAGCTGAGCCAAATACATTGCAATAATTCACTTGTAATGTACTTCAAGAAACATTTTACAAAGAGTAAATACGCAACGATACTGTAGTGGGTTTGTTTATTTATTTGTTTGTTGTTAGGAAAGGAATGTTTTAATTAAACAATCAAATAGTAATTGTATATCAGTGGATAATCTTGAATGAATTTTTTCTATATTTGTTTTATTGACAGTAGTGAAATAAAATTATCCTAAATATAAACTTAATAAAAGTTACTAAGTCTTAATAATTAATGTTGGAGCCTCCTGTGCTATTATTATGCGACTGCTTGAAAATATAGCAAATCTACTGATGAATGCAATAAAAATACATATAATTTACAATGTTTACACATTTTTACCCGAATGTATTGAGTACACATGTAATATTAATAAAAAAGCGCAGACATAATAATGTATTATTAAACCTAAGCTAATTAGGATGTTTAAACATCAACTTTGTCGTCCCTCGTTACATAAATGCGTTTTGCGTCTGGCATCATAATCAACGATGTGTATGGAAATGAGAAGTAACTGTGTTTGTGTTGTGTTACTCTTTCGACTCGTATTCTGTTCACGACTTTTATGTTTGACAGTGTAATTTGACTCGACACTTGGAATATACTAAGTTGAAGTTCATATAAAATGTTTAAACAGTAAAGCGTTATTTTCACCTAATCCGTATAAAGTAATTATCATCAGAATAATCTTGTCTATGGAGCACAGGATATTTAAATTAAACTGCATATTTTACCAATTTGATCAATTCATTATATGGCTGCTTGACTTCCAGACCGTCGTCATTGTTTGATATATATATTTTCTATTGACTGGAATTTATATTTACTAATTAATTATTACTAACTAATTAATAATTTATTTTTGTTAATTTATTCATATTATATGTTATATTGTAAAATATCTTTAGCGTACACAACCCTGCCTTTTGCTTCGCCCCTTATCGTTAGACTCGTAGATTTGCTGGAAGAAAACTCTTTTAGGGTTAAGCTCGCCTTTGTACATCACCACTGTTTTATAATTGAATAACAACATATTTTTGTGTCTCAATAATGTATATAATTACTATTTAAAAAAATAACAGATTTATAATAAAATATTATTCATTTTACAAAATATTAAGTCAATAAGAACGCATTTTTATATAATCATATCAACATTTAAAAACAAAAATAATCATCAACTAAATAATAAGCTTATTTGAGAAGGAATGCTTTAATATTAGGCTTAAAAGAATGCTTTTTGTATATATCTATTCATCCTAAGGTCCATAGGTAGTTTGTTAAAAAAAAATTACAACCTGATATGTAAAACTGTGCTGTACGACATTTAAAGGTGGCATTATTACATTTTTTTTAATCTTTCTTTCTTCTGGTTTCTCTATGTTTTCTTTCTTCTTGTGTCTCAAGCTTTGTAATATCATTTGCGATATAAGTGATAACAACCAGTATATATAAAAAAACCCGACCTTAGTATACCCAATTTTTAAATTGTTCTCGACAAGACTGTTTGTGGTATACGAATCATAGTCCTTACACATCTTTTTTGCACAATAAAAGCCTTCTCGCAGTTATATTTGTAGCTATTTCCCTAACACTGTTTACTATATCTTAATTTTGACTCTACAGCATGCGTCTCTAAAGCGTAGTATACCATTTTAAGATAGTCCAATTTGACATCATCGCGTTAACTTATTAGGGCATAACGGCTGAACTTTTTGTATTAATAATTGAAGATAATTCCAATTAAAATTTAAAAACTTCGTTTAAAAAAACCGACTTCAAAAACGAAAAAACGAAAATGTATAAAATAACTTATTTCTTAAGTTATTATTATTAATATATATTATCTAAAACATCTTAAAGTCGGTGCTTAGTAATTTTCAAAATATAGTAATTTTTATGTTTTACTTTGCACCGACTTCAAGATGACTTGAAGCTATTATTATTGATAATATATATTAATAATAATAGCTTAAGAAATAAGTTATTTTATACATTTTAGTTTTTTCGTTTTTGAAGTCGGTTTTTTTTAACGAAGTTTTTAAATTTTATTTGTTACTTTTTAGTGTCTAGCTATGTATGGGTGGACCTACGAATGGTGCCGCGCTTCTTAAAAAATAGAGGTCCCAAGAACCGGGAACAAAAAAATGTTCGTAAAATGAAAACTACTGGGCCAAACTATATCAAATTTTTAGGGGACCACATGGCAGCTATTCCGCGTCGAACAAAAAAAGAATCACGTAAATCGAATCATAAATCTCAAAGTAATCGGTGTACATATGGAACGGAGTGAAAATTATTTCCATTAAAAATGTTCATAAAATGAAAACTACTGGGCCAAACTATGTAAAATTTTTAGGGGACCAATTGGAAGCTATTCCGCGTCGAACAAAAAAAGAATCACGTAAATTGGATCATAAATCACGGAGTTATCGGCGAACATACATAAAAAAAAGCAACAACAAAAAAAGATCCCGACGAATTGAGAACCTCCTCCTTTTTTCGAAGTCGGTTAAAAACAACAATCAATATACACCACGAACAATTGTGCAACGTCTACGTTTACATTTGGACTACCTATTTAATTTAACATTGAGTTGATCATTTATTCTAGTTGTTGATATGCATAATAGAACACTTGTTTTTTAACCGACTTCGAAAAAAGGAGGAGGTTCTCAATTCGTCGGAATCTTTTTTTTTTTTTTTTTGTTTTTTTTTTTATGTATGTTCGCCGATTACTCCGTCATTTATGATCCGATTTACGTGATTCTTTTTTTGTTCGACGCGGAATAGCTTCCAATTGGTCCCCTAAAAATTGTACATAGTTTGGCCCAGTAGTTTTCATTTTATGGACATTTTTCATGGAAATAATTTTCACTCCGTTCCATATGTTCGCCGATTACTCCGTCATTTATGATCCGATTTACGTGATTCTTTTTTTGTTCGACGCAGAATAGCTGCCATGTGATCCCCTAAAAATTTTACATAGTTTGGCCTAGTAGTTTTCATTTTATGAACATTTTTCATGAAAATAATTTTCACTCCGTTCCATATGTACACCAATTACTCTGAGATTTATGATTCGATTTACGTGATTCTTTTTTTGTTCGACGCGGAATAGCTGCCATGTGGTCCCCTAAAAATTTGACATAGTTTGGCCCAGTAGTTTTCATTTTACGAAAAATTTTTTGTTCCGGGTTCTTGGGACCTATATTTTTTAAGAAGCGCGGCACCATTTGTAGGTCCACCCATACATAGCTAGACACTAAAAAGTAACAAATAAAATTTAAAAACTTCGTTTAAAAAAACCGACTTCAAAAACTAAAAAACTAAAATGTATAAAATAACTTATTTCTAAAGCTATTATTATTAATATATATTATCTAACACATCTTGAAGTCGGTGCAAAGCAAAACATAAAAATTACTATATTTTGAAAATTACTAAGCACCGACTTTAAGATGTTTTAGATAATATATATTAATAATAATAGCTTTAGAAATAAGTTATTTTATACATTTTAGTTTTTTAGTTTTTGAAGTCGGTTTTTTTTTGTATATTAATATTAACGTTATTGTCAGTAAACCATAATGAAATAGTTTCGTTAACAAGTCCAAATTAGTATGTCATAATTCTATGATTTTAGCACTAGTAACCAAATTTGTATCATCGGCAAAACTACAAGATTGATATCCCGATTTTTTTTTATATATAATCTAAGACATAATTTGAGAATAAAATAAATAGAATTGGGCCAAGTATGCCCTGTGGTACACCTCAGCTTATATTTTCAGCTCAGAGTTATACGAGATTTCAGTATTATTTTCACTATATTTAACTTGTACGTACCTAAAGTTTTCTATTTTTAAAATTAGATTCAAATATTTTAAATGCAGTCCCTCTTATGCCAGGAGCTCCCAAACTTTTTCAGTTCGCAGCGCACTTACAGAGTACTAAACCTAGTACTCTGTCTCGGCGCCCTAGCTAGTTGAAATAGGGTACAATGATAATAAGTAGATAGGCATAAAAATTTAAACATCCACAATATGAAATTGAGTTTTAAAATATAATGCAAATTAGTCAATGTTAAGAGCTTGGTGACCTCCACACATTTTGTAACCGTGAATACCTAAATTTAGTAACCGGAGAATGGCAAACAGGAGCGCGTCACGGTGCCCCTCTTTACTCTCTACGACGCACCAGATCGCCGCGGCGTACACTTTGCGAGCCTCTGTCTTATGCCATAATGTTCTAGTTTAGAAATGTATAGTATACATCCCAGAGACAACATTTTAGATATACTAAATATTTTGATCCCAATAATTAATTTCTGAGGAAAATGCTCAAATCTGGAGACCTTGATCGTACATCGTATAAGGAATTATGTAAGGACACAAATTTCGATATGAACCTTATCCTCATCTTTGTTTCTTGTTTTGCCTTTTCCACTTCACTCGATGTTTTGACATTACAAAATATGCTGTTTGATTGTAAATTATGTCCTTATGTAAATTTAATGAAATCAATTGCTTATTGAATGACAATTTTATTCCCATATCCAATATCGGGTCTGTGTTTCGGTCCCACTAATGGCGGGTCCCTATATCTTGTTCCTAAAGCTTGTTGAACACCATTCAAATTAAGAAGAAGCTTCGAAGTGGACTTAACAAGTCGCCAGATTATTTCAAATAATTTATTTTGTAAAACACGGCACACAAATAGATGTTGTCGTTTTTATAAGGATCACATGTTTTTCCCGATTCGGCATACAATTTTCAGTAACTACATAGGTACATACTAATCTTACATGATTATTTATATAATTTTAATGTTGTAATTAGGTATGTTTAACCATAAATTTTACAAAATACAAAAAGTTTATAGTGCTGTTTATAATAGTAGTTTTATGTTACAAATATTATAAAAACCACTTCCGACCTTATTCATATTGACTTAGTGAGTTAATTGTATTGAGTAATAAAGAATTTTGAGCAAGCCTCCCCCGATTTTCCCGGACGCCTTCTGGAAGATGCGACCTCAGTCTTTAAACTAATAAATTGTTTCTTCACATAATCTAAAAACAAAGCATGCAGCTAAAATATGAAACTAATACCTTAAATACATACAGTATCTATGGCAGATGTCAGGATCATTTTTTTTAACTCAAATAATGGTCTTTTACATATGGCGTTATTTTAAACTAATATTGAAACTCTTGAAAATATAAAACAATGAAGAACCACACAACTAACAATAAAACTTATACACATACTCACACCAACGCGCACTACCACCGCATTGCATTACACGCACACTTCACAAACAAACCAAGACACACAGAGCCTAAAAATTAATAACCCAGCCATAGAAAGGAAAAATACAACATACATGGCACTAGATAGGATATATATATATATATATATATATTTATATATATATATATATATATATATATATATATATATATTAGGGTGGTCGTTAAAAATTAAATTCTTTCAGACGCCCAAAAAAATCCTTCCTTTTGACGAAAAACTACGGGAAAATATTTGCTTTTTGATTTTTAACAAAAATAACACGTGCTGGCGGCCAATTTAAGTTCATTTTTCGATAAAATTATAGTTTTTTGGAATATTTGTTACATTTATTTATATATATATATATATATATATATATACATATATATATGTATAGACATAAGGCACACGCTGCACATGCACTCCCTCACAACACCAGCATGTAACAGATACACTCTACATTAGTATAAGTTTAGTATTAACATTAGAATAAATTAATATAATAAGTTATGTTAGTAAGGTACACCACAACACAAAAATCACTCTAAATTAATGTCACACACAATAACAAAAATAACCAATAAGCGTTTATAAACTCTAAAAACTTTCTTAGAAATTAAGTTGGAAAAAAGGGTACGGAACTCGAGTCCGTAGACTTGTTAAAAAAAACAATGGAGAACATGACGGGGATGTCATAAATTAATCTGTATATCCCACCGTCTGCATTGCTTTATGGGAAACCACTTTCCAAAGAGTATATTGAATATATGGAGACCACTTTCTAAAAACTATCTATACACTATTTTGGCATCGTTAACACATATAATAAGATACCTTAGACCCCAAAATATAATCTTATAAATCCTATGTAACTTTTAGAAGTGCTTATTAATTTCAATAGAAAAAATCATGTAGGGACTTAATCTCGTAGATATCGAGAACTTCTATCACTCTATTGTGTATTCATCGATAAATTTTCATTGACGGTTGCAAGTGGAATTATAAAAAGTTATAGGAAACATAGATACCATTTAAAGATTAAAATACACTTAAAAAAATATAAAAGATGGATGTAACCTGTTGCATGATCTATTTCGCCTCGTCGTAAACGTATGAGTGTTCGCTAATTAAGTCAATGATGTTCGCGAAGGTGCGGAATTAGATGTCGGGCCACTAATGTCGGGGGCTGCTCTAGGTGGCGAGTTCGATGTCACCTAAAACAGGTCAATTAGCAATAAGAAGTGAACAGGCCGCCGTCCTCGACTTCCGTGACCTTGTCAATTCACCTTCACGTACTTACTACGCTTAATTGGCTTTAGTTCGTGAATCCTTACTATACTAATAGGAAACAGCTTCGCACCATTAAATTTCGGCCATAATATACATCTCATGAGAAGGATATTTTCACTTTACTACGAGAAATCCTCATCATCTTATATCCCAGTAGCGTTAAAGTCTCAGATACGGAGTGGATCTTACCTACATATATGGACACGACACGCTTTGCTATTACAGCACAAAATAATAAAAGCACTTTTAAAATGATCAATGCATTCGTGTACTTGTTGATTTCAATTTGGTAGTTTAGGGTTCGAAAAAGGTTTTAATCCTGAAACACGTAAATGAAAGATATCCAGAGAAAGACATATATATCTATTTTTATAACAATTCTATATAACATTTTAAATGAATTTTGTCTTTAGTTGGATAACTACTACGGTTTGCTACTTTTGGTGTTGAGACAGGAATATATCAGCGGTATGCGAACTTAGCCACAAAACCGCAAACTGTTCGAAAACAGATACCTTTGAAATGTGGTTTACACCTATAAGCGATATTATTACTGCCACTCCAGCATCTAATGAAGCAATCAGCTTATTTTGCGTTGACAAATTATTTAAAAATTTCACATCTTCATTTTATTCTTATGACAATAATGTAGAATTAAACTATCATTATAGTAGACTCCCTAATCTATACATATAATAAAATTGTAGAGGTCAAATTTCTGTACAATGAAAAAAAATCCTAAAAACCGAGTCAGGGGGATGTAAGAAGTGGAATAAAACTAATTTAGATTTTTTAAACGAAGTTTTTTTATTTATTTTAATTGGTACTTATTAGTGTCTAGCTATGTATGGGTAGACCTATTGTTGATCGAAGGAGTAGACCTACGAAAGGTGCCGCGCTCCTTAAAAATATAGGTCCCAAGAAACGGAAACAAAAAAAATATTCGTAAAATGAAAACTACTGGGCCAAACTATGTTAAATTTTTAGGAGACAAAAAGACAACTATTTCGCGGCGAACAAAAATAGAATCACGTAAATCGGATCATAAATCTCAGAGTAATCGGACATATGGAACGGAATGGAAATTTTTTCATAAAAAATGTTCCTAAAATGAAAACTACTGGGCCAAACTAGGTGAAATTTTTAAGGGACCAATTGGAAGCTCTTTCGCGTCGAACAAAAAAAATCACGTAAATCGGATCATAAATCTCGGAGTAATCGGTGAACATACATAAAAAAAGATCCCGGCGAATTGAGAACCTTATCCGTGCAGGAACGGAGAAAGAATACAATTTCCTGCGGCCGGGCGGCCTGTCGTAAGAGGCGACTAAACAACCCACAGCCAGGTGGTAGGGCATTTGCCCGACTGGATGGCTACCACCCCTGGTCTAAAGTATGTCGCCACAACAACCTTGATTTGTGTTCCGGCATTAGTGACCAGGTTCCAGTCTTCCTTAAGAGAGCAGCAGCGCATTTGTAGCACCTTTGGTGTTGCAAATGTCAATAGGCGATGGTAACCGCTTTCCATCAAGTAGGCCGTCTGCCTGTCTGCTGATTCTCCTGCAATAAAAAAAAACTCCTCCTTTTTTTGAAGTCGGTTAGAAATGAATGTTTGTGTGTATGTCCTTTATAGGATCGTAAATTATACATCTGATTGTGATGAAATTTTGTGTGTGTGTGTGTGTGTTTGAGTGGATCCCAGGATGGTTCACAGCTACCATTGGAACCCGTAGATGGCGCTGTGATTGGGTTCTAAAATCCTCCTAATCACCTGGACCAATTTTGGTGATTTTGTTTTTGTGTCATGGCACAAAGTCTTTTAAGAATTCAGAAAATAGGCGGTACGAAGTTCGCCGGGTCAGCTAGTTTACCTATATTTTGCGATATACTGTTTATTTTGAAAGCATAGACCATTTAGACATTATTGCTATACTTTATTTCGCTTGCCTCTGTTTCTAGACGGGGCAGAGATCTTATTTTTCTATTATTTTTTATTCATACATTTTAAAATTTAGCCATGTAGTTCATGGGTCCGGTCGGTTTTTTTATGTATTGAACATGAGCAATCTTCCACAAAACGGGAACACAGCCACTACGGTGAGATAGAAAAGACTCGGGCAATTACTGCAAACAACTTTGTTGAGCAAAAAGTCCTGCGGAAGAAATGAGCAGAACATTAATTTGCCTGCAAATTGGCTTACATAAAATTCTAAATTGTATCTAGTGAAATCTTACTGATTTGGAATTAATAAACCCAAAGATAATCTTCAGTTTCTCAGAAACATCTATGCCTTACTACTTAAAAAGAAATATTTTTGGAGCATTTTTCATGGCGGTGGGAGCTAATATCTTACCGTTTATTAACTTTATTTTAGAAATCATAAAGATTTTTTTTATATAATCTGACTATGAATATCCCACACGTGTATGTACACTGAAAAAAAGGTTTGACTCTTAGTTACATGTGTGGCAGCCACCCCTAGTTTATTTATTTTTTTGCAATTTCATTATAGAACTTCTTAGCGCTCGCTCATGGACGTATTATTCAAACATTACGTCCATGGTAGCACTAAATCAACACTAAATAGTCTACACCTTCCTGCCAAATTTCATTCCTATACTTAGTCTTAGGGTGCTGATCTTTAGTATCTACCAACGCCTAAACTGCTCCGTCTGCCGTTCCACGAGGCGACTGCGGTCGTTATGGTCGGGGCGAAAACGTCATGATTTTCGCCCACGCAGCGCTTAAAACGACCCATGTCATGACGTGAGTCGAATAACCATTCCACTTTAGTTAAGTTTACGATTGTGACACCGGCAAGCAAGTGGAACGGGGAAAAACGCGGTCGTGATCGTGGTCGTTGTGAGTCTCTAATGGAACGTAGCCTTAGTAGTTTCCAAAAATATATTATTTTAATTTGGCATGTGTTTTCAATCTCTACGATCATTAAGCCAGACTATTGGTTTGTCTAAAAGTTTGTTGAAGTGAGCTCCGCAACGGCGCAATAGATATTAATGAAAATTTTAAGGATTAAAACTAGGGATGGGCCGAAATTCGTTTTACATTCGGTATGACCGAATTTTGGTTTAAACGCCGAACATTCGGTGCAAAAAAAAGTAAAATACCTACTTGCACTATTTTGACTGAAGTTAATAGAAATCATATCTATCATAAGCGTAATATAAAAATTGACCTCTATATACTCATGGTCATTTATTTTAGTTAGGAACATGTAAACCTTAACGTGCAATGTGAGAAAAAAGAAATACAATTAGTTCTAGATTGAGTCTTTGCCTAATTAAATAGACATCTAATTAAAACAAAAATAAAAAACTTATTATTCCTCTAAGAAACATCAGTAAGTAGTGCAACTGCTTAATTATAATGCGTAACTTGAATAAATAAAAATGGTGATGTGGTAAATGTATAGCTTTCTAATACATGAATTTTAAGTAGTGGGGTGATGACGTGGGGAGGGGGGGAGGCATACTTGCCTTTACAACAACCTCTAAGGTCCGGCGATCTCGATTTTTTTTATATAAACATAACCTCACTTATTTTCACTGATTTTTTCGCTAATATTGCACTTCTATCATAGGTCCAAAGTTGAAAACTTCTTTCAAAGTTAAAAAAAAGCCAGTAATCAACATAAAAAGAGCCAAAATAACCAAAAACCAGCTTAATTGGATAAAAATGAAGAAAAAACACAATAGAGCACATTCATATACACTGCAAGAGTAACCATTCAAAATGGCGACCAATAAAGACGATGTTTTTTTTACGTAATAGCATTAATGTATGTTTAACCTATAAAAAAAAATGTTCAGCAATGTATTTAAAAATTTATATCATTAATATATTGATTGATGATGATGATGATGATGATGATCATTGGCATATTAAAAACCACCTTGCTAGTCGTCCACTAAATTGATAAATAAAACAAATGTTTCATGCGAGACCTTTAAGGCGTCGTAACTGTTTGTGTCTATAAAAAAATTGTAAATGGTTACAGTCGGTTCTGGTACTCGCCGGCCGCTGCCGCGGCACACTTGCTTCGCTCGCTCGGCTCGTGCGCTTTCGTCTAAATATAACCTAACCAAACCGACTGTTTTTGTCTAAAATAAATAGTAAATGGTTAACAGTCGGTTCTGGAACTCGCCGGCCGCTGCCGCGGCACGCGATCGATCCGTCAGTAGCCCAGCGCTGGACTTTCGATGGCATTCTCAGAAATACCAACTAACTAAACGAACCCTCCTGTGTGTTTCATCTAATCTTCGTATGATGAATGATGTCATCCCGGGGGTCGCACATTGCGGAAATGTTAGCACACATTTATGATTTAATAATATTTCTAGTGCTAAAAAAGGTTGTTTCTAATAGATAGATGGATATATAGTGTAATACACGCAACAACTCACAAGGGTTTATATGGTAATAAGAGAACTGCAACTGGTCACTATATTTATAATCAGAGAATCTTACGGTTATATTTCATACACTTACTCTACACATTGGATAAACATTTATAGAACACCTTCGCCATCCCTCCAACAATTCTACAGTATAAGAAACATGCAAATTGGCACAACCGATAGCGGATTGAAATCATTGATAAACCATTTTAATTAAATAGGTTATGAATGACAAGAATTCATTACATTATTGTTTGGAAATATTAGATAAAATGTTATATAAGATATTATATACCATAAAGTTTTACATGTAATAAGATAAATCGAACACAGTATAAAAAATAAAAACTTCGTTTAAAAAAACCGACTTCAAAAACTAAAAAACTAAAATGTATAAAATAACTTATTTATAAAGCTATTATTATTAATATATATTATCTAAAACATCTTAAAGTCGGTGCTTAGTAATTTTTATGTTTTGCTTTGCATCGACTTCAAGAGTTTTTAGATAATATATATTAATAATAATAGCTTTAGAAATAAGTTATTTTATACATTTTAGTTTTTTAGTTTTTGAAGTCGGTTTTTTTAAACGAAGTTTTTATTTGTTACTTTTTAGTGTCTAGCTATGTACGGGTGGACCTACGAATGGTACCGCGCTTCTTAAAAAATATAGGTCCCAAGAACCGGGAACAAAAAATGTTCGTAAAATGAAAACTACTGGGCCAAACTATGTCAAATTTTTAGGGGACCACATGGCAGCTATTCCGCGTCGAACAAAAAAAGAATCACGTAAATCGAATCATAAATCTCAGAGTAATCGGTGTACATATGGAACGGAGTGAAAATTATTTTCATGAAAAATGTTCATAAAATGAAAACTACTGGGCCAAACTATGTCAAATTTTTAGGGGACCACATGGCAGCTATTCCGCGTTAAACAAAAAAGAATCACGTAAATCGAATCATAAATCTCAGAGTAATCGGTGTACATATGGAACGGAGTGAAAATTATTTTCATGAAAAATGTTCATAAAATGAAAACTACTGGAACAAACTATGTAAAATTTTTAGGGGACCAATTAGAAGCTATTCCGCATCGAACAAAAAAAGAATCACGTAAATCGAATCATAAATCTCAGAGTAATCGGTGTACATATGGAACGGAGTGAAAATTATTTTCATGAAAAATGTTCATAAAATGAAAACTACTGGAACAAACTATGTAAAATTTTTAGGGGACCAATTAGAAGCTATTCCGCGTCGAACAAAAAAAGAATCACGTAAATCGGATCATAAATCACGGAGTAATCGGTGTACATATGGAACGGAGTAAAAATTATTTTCATGAAAAATGTTCTTAAAAGGAAAACTACTGGGCCAAACTATGTAAATTTTTTAGGGGACCAATTAGAAGCTATTCTGCGTCGACCAAAAAAGAATCACGTAAATCGGATCATAAATCACGGAGTAATCGGCGCACATGCATAAAAAAAGCAAAAAAAAAAAAAGATCCCGACGAATTGAGAACCTCCTCCTTTTTTCGAAGTCGGTTAAAAATAATCTATCGTGTCTGCCAAAACGAAAATATATACAATTGAGAGATTTTGAATTATAATCTACACAATTATCACATCATATTGGAGAAATATTATTACATAAAATTATGGTAAATTATAGAGAACTACTCTATACAAAACAGGCGCTAATCACAATAAATAAAAATATAACATTATATATTCAATTAAGGAAATGGCCGATTGTATCGTTTAGAAATAAGAGGGTATATAACAAAATAAATTATGAACCTTAAAAAGAAACATAAAAAAACAACTATGCAACTAAATAAATGTAACTATAGATACATAACTCTTTATTGTACAAAGCATAGACAAACAGAACTAGTAGTACCAGGTCGGTAAGAAAAAAGTAGGACATATCAAAACTCGAAAATCTAAAGCCTGCGTATAATCTTTCGACCCCGAATCAGAACATACTATTAAATTGGTGAAATAAGGAGATCTTGTTAGCTCATAATTACAATTTCAAGTTGGCGAGGGTAAAATATTCGTTGTCCTTTACGAACAACAGCACAAGCATGATTGGACACTCAATTTATTCCTTCGATTGGGGGCGATTGGTGTCAACTGTACATCGAACACTCCTCTAGCCAGGTTATTAAGAACGCATTACATCATGCTCCGGCTATGCCTGGCAATTATATTATCTACGTCTAAAGAACGCCTCACATTTACATTTTCGTTTTTCTCAGCACGTCTAAGTTAATATAATCAGCGATGACTGCCTATTTAATGCGTAATAAGTATTAATTATTAAATAAATACTGATAAAATACTAATCATTACTTGCTAATTAAGAATTGGATTACTTTTTGCACATCGTAATATATTAATTATACTGTATATCAATTTACATTTTCTTTAGTACGACCGATTCGTAGAACCACTATGTCTTATCTACATTTTAAAACTATTTTACATTCACATACAGTTTATTGGTTGCGGGTATGTAAAACAATCTGTCAAGTGGGTATTTGTCTATGTACAGTGAACGGTTCCGTAATGGTGGTGACGACTAAAATTCGAAGTTATTCTTATTTGCTCATGGAACTAAAATAAAAGCGGGCAAGTGTTTTTCAGTTTATGAACTATGAAGTATGTGAACTATTTTATCCGTGCAGGAACGGAGAAAGAATACAATTTCCTGCGGCCGGGTGGCCTGTCGTAAGAGGCGACAAAACAACACACAGCCAGGTGGTAGGGCATTTGCCCGACTGGATGGCTACCGCCCTGGTCTAGAATATGCGGCCATAACAACCGACAACAACGAGTTGTGATCCGGCATTAGTGACCAGGTTCCAGTCTCCCTTAAGAGAGCAACAGCGCATGTGTAGCTTGTAACACCTTTGGTGTTGCAAATGTCCATTAAAGATGGTAACCGCTTTCCATCAAGTGAGCCGTCTGACTGTCTGCTGAACTCATGCAATAAAACAAATCTTCTAAAATTCAAAGGATCTCAAAGTGAAGGAATTAAAACCTACCTACCTATAATACACTTTTTACAGTATTTACGGCGAGATACAAAAGTTCGCCAAACAATGAACGAATTTGCATGAAAATTTTCTGGACCGGACAAAGATAAACAAACCCTGACATCTGGCGACTCTATTTACTACTCATACAGCATATATTGTATTCGTAAATGTAGTAAAGAAAATTTTCCAGGACATAAATTAGAGAAGCCTCTTAAAAACCGGTTTTTTAATAGTGTAATGTATCAGTTAAGACTTTTATGACCTAAAAGTTGTTTTATTACACTAAACTTGGTTTTACACTTTGCCTGTGATAGAATTTTAATATATAATATAATACATAAAATAAAATTCGCGTATTCTATGAACGTCTTTCTTGTAGACATGGACTAATTAACTAAATGTACACTAAACATGCGGTTTCTGTACATTGCAGCTATTTAAAAAAACAACTGGAATAGACTATATAACCCACGGCGAACACGATGCAATTTTCTTTTAGAATTCTTGTCTGTTCGTTCGGGATTCACGTAAAATCTACTGGGCCCATTTCACTTAATTTTCATTGATCGACAGCAAATTCTTAGACTTAAAATCTGCGCTAGTTTTTATCCTGGGAATCTCGGGGAAAATTTTCTGGGAATGATTTAAAATGGCTAGATCGTTTTAATTCATTTCTGGGGTTGTCTGGAACGCCCTTTGTGCATAATTAGGTATAGTTTTTGTCTGTAAGTTCATTTTTTATTGGTGTACAATAAAGTGTTATCTATTTATCTATCAGAATAAAAAAAATCGAAGTCCAATGTGATTTTTCATCGATCGATAGCAAATTTCATGTAATAAAATGTGTAACACTCTTTTTATATCGGGAATCCCGAAGGAATTTTTCCGGGAGCGGTTTGTAGTTGTTCGGATACACAAAAATTATCTTGTAACTTATGTGTATTTATGTATATAGTATAGCTTTATCATTTATGTTTATCGCCATCCCCACTCCTACTCAGCAATATTACTGCTACGGGCTGTCTGGATGAGATCGCTTTTTAGTTTTTAGTGCTAAGACTGCCTTTTGTACATTATTAGAATAGTACTATTTAGTAAGTTTCCGTAATGGTGTACGATAAAGTTTTGTCTATCTATCTATAACTTTTCAAATTAGGGAAATATTTAGGATTTTTTATAAAAAAATAGATAATAACGGATTTCTGGGTCACAAATACGTTTTTACTTCATTCAGAAGGTAAAAAACTGCTATATGCGCGGGTTTAAATATCTGCTGGCTGATCAAAAGATACAAACAACGAGTTATCGCACTTACGTGCGTAGCGTTTACTCGAACTTGGAATGCGACTGAACGTAGTCAATTTTGTGATAATATAATCAGTTGATATTCAAGGCAGTACAGACGGAACTTTTTATATATAAAAACCTATTACCTATTATAGTAATATTTTCTTAAGTTTTCGCGACTAGACATAATAAAACTAAGGGATCAACTATTGCAGAGAGTGGGATCAGATTAACGAAAATTTAGTTTAGGGGTATACATACGCCTTATATATAGACCTGTTATTTGGGCTAGGAAACATGTTTTAGGGTCCACCAACAAGTTTTGAATTAATAATGGGGAAAACAAAAATACGTTTGATAAACAAGGTATAATGTCTTTTGTTGAAAAAAAGTTTGATTTGTGTTTAAGAATACACTTACACCTGATATATAAGCACTAAAACTGTTTTTTATTTTAATAAATAAGTTTTGAATTCGTTATTATAATTTTAAAGTTCATAATAATAAATCACAGTACTGTCACTTTTTTTACTTTATGACAATAATAGGCATAAGAAAAAAATGTTAACAATTTGATATGTCAATAATATCGTTTTTAAATACGAAAATTGTTTTTTTTTTACATACATATTGCGAGTTTGAATTAGTAGTATGTTTTTAAACTACTTATTTTTATTTAAAAAATCGATGTATAATTTGCTTTACTCTATTTGCTCCCTTTTTTATTCCATTTCTCTTTTAATTATATGAACATACTTGTTGAACAATAACATGTCAAAAATCCATAACAAAACACTTTTGTGTTTTGTTATGGATTTTTTCAACAACTTGCACTGTTTCGGTATATTGATTATTTTTATGTTGACTGGCTTTCTCACTGGAGATCGATTGCATTGCATAACTTTGGATTTTGGCAAAATCCTTTATCTGAATTTTTGGGTGTGATATAGATAATCGGGAGGTAAGTCAATGGTAATTTTATTTAGAGTGATCGAAAGCCGCGACCAGTGACTTAAACGTTGATTTGGTTGGGTTGGGTTAGTGTTTAGACCAGAACCGACTGGTCACCATTTATTCATTGATAACTATTTAAATGGTGGTTACAGATCGGTTGTCACATTTGGTGACCGCTGTCATGGCACACTTACTTTACTCGTTAGGCTTGTGGGCTTTAGTCTGCGTTTTTAGACTGTATTAAATGTTTTTGACACTGAACACTACCTTTCTTCTGCATTTCTCATCTTTACACATAAGAAATAAGTACACTATTTTGAAAAAAATTAGTACAGTTATTTTTACAAAAACAATCATATCTCAAAAACTACATGTCACCTAGACATGGGGGTAGCAGAAGGGAGAAGTACTCCTCCCCCCCCCCCCCCACTACTTAAAATTCAGTGACCACTATTGTAAAGTTGAACCAAACTAAGTTTTAACGGTTTTAAGCGCGGTAATTTATTTCATTTTTATTATTCCGACATTTAGGACAATTTTTATTGGTCATGTGTGTGTCGTGGTCATGGAAGACAAAGATATCAAGTGTCAATGAGTATTGTTTAGGTTTTATTTAGCCTACCAACCTTGCCTACCCGCCAACGTGTTCATTTTAATTATTTAGTTTTAATTTTGTTTATGGTTATTATTTACTCTATGGGAGCCTAATCTAATTTACCACCGCTTCGAAACATGTTGTGGCTTAAAGAAAAGAAGCGTCGCAAGAAACTCTTCAGCAAACGTCGGAATGATAAAAATCAAATAAATTACACGTTAAAACGTAGTTTTATTAGCTATTATAGTGTTAATTTTCTACCACCTTAGTGTACTGATGACCTGTGGAAAGTCGTCGGCATGGGCTTGATGAGTAGAGCAGAGGTTTAGATCCAGCAGTGGACATTAGTAGAATGAAATTGATGGAGTGTATTACACACAGACCGTGCAGAACCATATTTAAAAATAAAACTATGAATTATGGCAACAATAAATTAGCAAGTAAACAGAGTAGGTATGTACTTACTTACTATATTAATGTTAATATAGTAAGTAGTTTTAATTCGGCACAAAAAAATATGCATTGCGAATTCATTTTAAAATGAACGTACGTGATACGTTATGTTGTCGTTTCCTGTTTCCTTTTTTTGCTTTTCTAAACTTTAATATTATTTGTCCAACGTTGCGTAACCACAGTAGGAAGCCCAATTAACCGCCGACATCTAATTAGTTAAATTTTAATAGGGTCATATAATTGTTGGCTACAATATTTTTTCAATATAGGTTTAAGTAATGTGGCTTTTATACGTTCGTACATTAAAATAATATCTTAATCAGTGGTGGGCTACGGTGGCGTTCTCTTAACTGGGGTGCTATTAATAGATAAACAACATCAGGGTGCTGTGCCCATTAGGTATGGAGGTTTAAGATGGTTAAACCTCCATACCTGATGGGTAGGGAAGCTTCGGTTCAAGAGCTGTCAGAAAGGTCGGAATTCAGAAAATTGGTAAGGAAATCTTTAATACGCTCATCCAGTTGTTTGATAAGATTAGGAAATCTCTAAAGAGGGGCTCATCTTAAGACATAAGTCAATTTTGACGCGCGCAGGCAATGGCGAATAATGTGATATGCTATTTGAGAGTGAATGTTCAAATTTAGCTGATTGGTCAGATAAAACCTTAATACCGGGAGCAACAATATTAAACATATTGGTAATATTGTTTCTTTCCGATAAAGATAAATCATCAAAAAATTTCACATTTTTTTATTTTTTTTTATTGCAGGAGTTCAGCAGACAGGCAGACGACCCACTTGATGGAAAGTGGTTACCATCGCCTATGGACATTTGCAACACCAAAGGTGCTACAAATGCGCTGCTGCTCTCTTTAGGGAGACTGGAACCTGGTCACTAATGACGGAACACAACACAAGGTTGTTATGGCGACATACTTTAGACCAGGGGTGGTAGCCATCCAGTCGGGCAAATGCCCTACCACCTGGCTGTGGGTTATTTTGTCGCCTCTTACGACAGGCCGCCCGGCCGCAGGAAACTGTATTCTTTCTCCGTTCCTGCACGGTTCATGTAGAGAAATTTATTACTAAACCACCATCATTAAATTTTGAAATTATTTTATATTTTTAATATTCAAACAAACTTTGAAGTTTCGCTGCGGACAACATTCACCTCATCATCATGGCAGGTAAAAAAACTAAACACATACAGCCTTGTTAGATGTTTTCATTCCCAATATCAGTTCAACCAAGTTCTAGGTCTTCGAGTAACGCCAAAGAACGGACTTTTGTGGCGACTCGAAAAGTAACAGTTCACATACACAAACACAATACTCGTAAAAAAAATGTGTGTCAGTTTCGACGCACGACTTGAGTTTACTACTTAAGTACGAGTACAGTATTTTATGCATTAAATGTAGTTAATAATACAAGTTACAGTACACATAGCCTTATTGCAAGTAGAGTCACTTTACATTTAAGCGCAATTGAGGAATACACATGTTTGACCTATATTATTTTTATCCGTGCAGGAACGGAGAAAGAATAGGTACAATTTCTTGCGGCCGGGCGGCCTGTCGTAAGAGGCGACAAAACAACCCACAGCCAGGTGGTAGGGCATTTGCCCGACTGGATGGCTACCACCCCTGGTCTAAAGTATGTCGCCATAACAACCTTGATTTGTGTTCCGGCATTAGTGACAAGTTCCAGTCTTCCTTAAGAGGGCAGCAGCGCATTCGTAGCACCTTTGGTGTTGCAAATGTCCATAGGCGATGGTAACTGCTTTCCATCAAGTGGGCCATCTGACTGTCTGCTGACCTCCTGCAAATAAAATAATACATATTATAAAATAATATAGTACGAAATATAACTAACTATATTTTAATTCATACTAGATTGTTCAGATTTCTACGATAATTGTAAAAATAAAAGAACTTTGCTGGCCGAAGCAAAAAGTAAAAATAACTAAGGAAAATTAAATAATGAATATTCGTTCATATGAAACATATGTACAATACATACAATGTACTTGCAATTGTTTTTATAAAATTTCCGAATATACTTTTTTTCTTTGAAAAAAAAGGTAGGAATCCTAGCCGAGTGTGTAGAAGTTTGTCTATTTTTTAAAATGTCTTTGTTTTGATCAGGTATTATTGCAAAAAAAAAAAACAGTTTAAAAATAAAATAACTGCTTGCACTGTACTGTGTAGAAAACGTACGCTGCCAAGAGTCGGTGCCATCCTAGTCGAGCTTTCACTCCTAAAAATTAACACAAAATTCAAGAGTTCCATGTTTAATTAGCTGCCATGTAGAACTTGGCCGGCCGTGTAGAGTGTTGAGTGTAGAGTGGTAATTAAAATATATTTTTCTGAAAATTCAGAAAATTATACTTAACGTACCTACCTAATTAAGTTACTTAGACCATGTCGACTAATTATTCGATTCACTTAATTGGAATAATCTCTAAAATAAGAACACAATGACTACAAATTAACAAACTTATAGTTAACTTCTTTATTTATCACGCAAGATTCAACGTAAACCGATTCAATCAACAGATAAGAAGTTTGACCTTTTTTCACTGGCTAGCTACAAATTTTACTAACAATGATTGTCTGTATTTCGGTAGTTGACAGTATGAAAAATATAGGCTGATTTTAATATATATAGTCGATTACAATCTAAATATGACAAAAATAAATTGTTTTAACTAAAATATTAAATATTAATTGATATTTTTGAGAAATAAAATTGTTATATTGCAGCCATTAGCCACGTAACAATGAACGCCGATCAGAGCGCGTGACGTCATAGTGTGCAAAACACAAGAAGTTATCAATGACTTCTCACATAACACTTCAACGAAACAGATGTTTGTTTTGTACACTGTGACGTCCTGCGAGACGCCATGACAGCTTGACGCGTTTTTGTGACGAAATGTCACAAAATATTTATAAAATTGCTAAATTAAATATGTTAATGTTGTTTTTTTTCTGAAATGTTATTATTTTGGCTAAAATAGACCATAAGGCTCAAAATAAACCTGTTTCTCAAAAATTTACAACTACCGATTTGTCAGAATCATGTTTGAATTTCAAATAGTCCGCTTTCTGATTTGTCGTTGTAATAGGGGTGCGGAATCGGTATTCTCAGTATACATGAGTAACGGTACCCATTATTTCACATCTTACCAAGCAAATCAGACATCGGAAACGCTCATAGAAATATAGGCTCTCAATAAGCTTTCGGTACCGCGTATATCATGCATACCAATTCCGCACCGCTGCTACACTATCAACTCAAGAAGCGGCCTTAGGATTAGGAATTTTCGAAGGGAACTTTAAAAGTGATTATTTTCTAAGTAAGTTTGTTTAAAAATATCGTTTACATTAAAAATAGTCGTAGGATATAGACCGCTTTATGCCAGGATTTAGAAAATCTCAACTGCTTACCTAATACCGAATTTCTATCAAATACTACCTTACTATCCATTCTATTACCTTATCGTTGGTAGAAAATAAAACCTGGCATTAGCGAAATATTATTGTTCGAGTTCCCACAAAAACACCTTTACTCCAAAGACATACTAATTGGCTCATACTACGCGAATTATGGTTATTCTAAAGCTTGATTTGGTCATGAATACTTTGCCTTGACACTGTTTAGATTCACAAATCATATTTCGAAAAGAAGAATTTAGCGTCATTCATACATGAAAGTCGGAACGGAACTCAAAAGGCGTGGATCCGATCCCGGCCGGAAGGCATACACCACTTAGGCAGTTCTCTGACCTACTGTGCATATTGCTACAATTACCACGTAATAACAAAAGTGAAGGAAAATATCGTGATGCAACCTGCACATCGAGATAACCCATGTGTCAAACCAGTCAAGCCGCCTTAGACAATCGTGGCGGGATATACTGTCCATTCTATCGTTATAGAATGGATAGTATGGACGGGAGGCCCGAGCCCAGCAGTGGGACATTTATGTTATTATGTACATGAAAGGAGTTTTTACCGGGAAAAAATGATGATGCTGTTTTTAATGAATAAATGAAAATACTTTATTGTTTACCAAAAATTCAAACTACGTTCTTAAAAACTAGGTACAATAATTGTTGTACAAAGGGCGGCCTTAGCGCTTAAAGCGATCTCTTCCAAGCAACCTCCTAAATTAAGGAAAATATTAAAACATGACAGTGGCGGGGAAGACAATAAATAATATAAATCATTCAAAACAATAAATAATACACTTTATATACTGTACAAACATAAAACATATCACAATAATACAGAATAAGTAGGACTGTTAGACCCGAGAAGACCAAAATAATTATTAACCATGACTTTAAAAGACGTTACCGATTTAGCTTGTCTGATGTTGAGTGGCAGTGAGTTCTATAAACGGCCAGCCTGTACCGTGAAGGAGTTATCAACGAAGGAAGAAGTGTGTACGTATGTCATTATTAAGAACAGAGAACTAGACTGCAAATAACGGGAATAAGAAAGATATAGGAAATCAAAACGTTCCTTTAAATAAGGAGGAGTACGAGGATTAAAAAGTCTAGTTTTTTGTCCACTTTTATTTTGTAAGAAGAACCATTATTATAGAATATGGGAAGTTTTTGAATAATAATTATTTGTTTTTGTGAAAAATGTAAATTGTGTAGTGGTATGTGGTCGTTCGATTTGCACAAGAAATGCGTTGATTAGCGTCAGTAGAAGATCTAATACAATTCCGCTGAGCTATACTGAAGACTTAATACATCAAACGAGGTTGTACTGAGTTCTTTTGCCTACCATTAGGGCGAATTACTAGTCTCTCATACATTAAAATAGGTTCATATACAAGGAAAACGAATCAATAATAAAAAATGTATTTGCTTAGTAATTTTGCAGTTAGTTTGGTTGTTTTTTATTATTACCTCTAAATAGTAATTTAAATAATTTGTTTAGATAAATAAATAAAATTGAATATATTGCGAAAGTTTGGATGGATGTTTGTTGCTCAATCATGGCTAAACGGATCTGGATGAAATTTGGCACAGAGATAGATAGTCTGGATAAGCACATGGGCTACTCTTTATCCCGGAATAATTTTCGGTTTCCGTGGGATAGTATAAACGTGAGCGAAGCCACGGGTAAAAGCTAGTAAAATCTATGGTTGCATTACGGTGTCAAATGCAGCCTCCGTTTACAGCTACAGTAAATTCCATATAAATATGCCCATGGCCGATAAGGGAATAAAAAACTTGCGTTCATTGATAAATGTTGCTTGCGTAAGCATTGTTTGCAATGGCGCAGTTGATAAGCGAAGTTCGCGCCCACTGGCGCCGCTCGCGATCACAATTAAAATTCACAACTCGTTCAGCGTAAGGAGTTTTTGGCGGAAACTGAAAGCGGTGTAAAATTACTCTAAAGAGGAAACATATTCGTTACTATGTGATGACTTTAATTACCTACATCCCCGAACTTATGGTAATAAAAAAAATGATTTGAACAAGACCCGTTGCATGGGTAGTTTTTGCGATGTATTTTTAGGGTTCTGTGGCCAAATGACCAAAAAACGTTTGTCACCTATACGAAACTCTTAACTGTGCATGGACAGCCATACGCTTGGCCGTTTTACCAGTCTCTAAATATAAAAATATGTCATAATAAATAGATCGAATAATCTGTGGAAGCAACAACCTTATATTCAAAAAATATTATAAAGATTGCACAAGTTTCGGACTTGTAAATGCCTATATACATTTTCCTATCGCTTCTAATTTTTGTTGCCACGCTTTCCCTGGGGCATTACTCGAGTCTTTAAAACGATATCAGCAGAATCTATCCTAGTTCCGACGATAAGAAAAAATATATTCACTCTTGTTAAAAAAACTATAATTATACTACATTTCATGGAAATCGGTGTATTCCCAAAATCGTGATACACTCACGTCACGTCACTTTTACATTTATATATTATTGGTCTATCTATCATTAAAGAGCTGTGCTGTTATTGGTGGAGCCTCCTCCAATCTTCTCTATTATGGGCTAGTTGTTTTACTTCTTTCATGACACAACACCCACTTTATCTTTTATTTGGCCCATGAATTAATCCATAAATATTATTTGTAAAGACATTAATTTTTCAAAGGTAACTCAAATAACATTGTTTTCATCTATACACTTATAAATACGTGACCTCAATGACTGATTGACCTATCAACGTACAGCCCTAACTATTGATTCTATCTCCAAGAGGGTGAAAAGGGGTTACTTTTAACTTTTTTTGACTACTGGAAGGATTAATTTCCTTCTGCGGGAGCGAAACCGCAGACTACAAGCTAATTCCTTGAAAGAGGATTTTTTGCAAATCTTTATTGATAGTCAAACACCGGGAGTAGGTACGTTTCTTTATTCAGGATAAAAAGATAGGCTAATAATATTCTTGCTGAACTTTGACTGTTTAATAAAATAGTCTGATAATAATTTAAGAGTCAACAGAGATCACGAGTTATATTAGCAAGACATCGATTAATTACTTATACACACTGATGAACGCAGTACCCTTATCACTTTTCATGCATACTGTACTTTAAATGTACTTACTAGATACTGTCTGATAATTTCAATATTATGCATATATATATTAGGGCGGGTCAAATTTTATGGAACGATTTTTTTTGATGAAGCGTTTAGCAAAAACTTAATGTATAGGTGATTCTGAGAAATTTTGTTCAAGAGACCATAGCTCTAAGTCGGATTTGGAGCCCCCCAAAATTTCAAAATAAAAATTTTTCCATATATACATAGAACAATTTAATTAAATTCGTCATAAAATCGGATAGAATTATAGTAGATTTCTCAATCTGGGCTTGTATTGAAAGGTATTTTTATCACCTTTCAGAATCTGTATTGATACCTGTAGAATAAGTCGTCAATGGCAGCATTGTTCAATTGAACAACTTTGTAACACTGAATAATGACGTTACAAAATAATGACGTTTATTAACACTAAACGTTGCCAAGCTTGCTTTTCCTTCTTCCTTAATCGTTCATCGTGCAATGCGCACGCAGTTTTCCAAAATACTTAAATAAAAACTCGGTTATCACAATACCAATATCTTTTTTAAATTTAGTGTGCCACAATCAAAGAGTGCAGTGATAATATCAAAGTTATTATGGATAATCAAGAACCATCAACATCGTCTGCGGTGTCTTCGCAAATGGAAGCAACAACATCAACAAGTTTTGACTCTAGATTGACTAACATGCCTCATCAAGATATTGTTGTTTTTGGTTTATCAAGTGATTTAAATGATCTTAGTTTGCCTACTTAATGTGACATTTTAAAATATATATTTTTTTAAGTTATCGTTCTAAATTTGAAAATTTACTCGTAGTATCAGATTTGCGTGTTATTTATAGCAAAGTTTTAAATTGATTCTCATTGATTTTTTATTCTTTTGTCAATTGAATTATTGTTACCAGCAGAATTGTTGGGTTAGTTTTTTAACTCATCGAGAGTTTTTGAACCATAATATGGATACTTCGTCCGAACAAGCGGCTCAAATTGTAGCATTGGTGCGGGAGGGCTTGGATCAACGAACGATTGGTAGAAATTTAAATTTAAACCAGTCTACGGTTTCTAGAATATACAGAAGGTTTGTGGAGACAGGTTCTTACAGAAGGAGACGTGGTACAGGCAGGACTCGAGCAACCACCGGTCGTGATTACCGATTTATTGTTACAACTTCCCTGCGAAATCGTTTCCTCACGTCTGTTAACATCAAAACAGAGCTTAATGAAGTGCGTGGAGTAAACGTGAGTGCACGAACAATAAGAAGAAGGTTAAAGGAAGCGGATATCACCCCTTTTAGACCAGCAAATGGTCCAAAGTTGTCTGTAGCTCACAGACAAGCTCGCTTAAGATTTGCGCGTGATCACCTGAATTGGACAGAAGAGCAATGGACCTCCGTATTGTTCACAGACGAGTTTAGGACATGTTTATATGGTGCAGATGGTCGCAGAAGAGTCTATCGTCGACGTGGGGACCGATATGCTCAAAGTTGCATTGAGGAGCGTGTTCCTTTTGGAGGCGGTTCGTGTATGGTCTGGGGTGGCATATCGATGAACGGGCGAACAGAACTTGTGTTCATTGACATGGTCCGTCAAAACGGTAATAGAGGGGGTTTGACTGCACATCGCTGCATAACAGAGATCTTAGAAGATCACGTGGTGCCTTACATGGGATTCATAGGCGAAAATTTTACTTTAATGCAGGATAATGCCCGGCCGCACGCTGCTGCACAAGTTCGAAAATATTGCGAAGAGGTTGGGATACGTACAATGAATTGGCCAGCACGCAGCCCGGATCTTAATCCCATTGAGCATGTTTGGGACAATTTAAAAAGAGCTGTATATGCGAGAAACCCTTTGCCCACGACAGTGGCAGCACTAAGAACAGCACTTTCAGAAGAATGGGACAATATTCCGCAAGATCTTTTAATAACCCTAATAAAATCTATGCGAAACCGATTAGAATCCGTAATAAGGGCAGGTGGAGGTAATACACCTTATTAAAACATAAATAAACCCTTGCATAAAGTTTGTGTCTATTGTTAAAACAAATTTTTTAATTAAACCAATTTTCCTTAAATTTCTGTTTTTTCTTCAAAAAAAGTCTTAAGGTCCTTTTCAGTACACAAACTTAAACTTAAGGATATGACCCTACGCTGTTTTAAAGTTCACGAACCAATCTAGAGGTTTCAATTTAAATCTGTATAGAAAGTTTGCATACTTGGTTAAAATATTTATTTCAAAGTCGTCTATTACTTTGATGCAGTTTATGAGTCCGTCAGTGTATATATAAATGGTACTTAAATAAGTGGGACTTAAAATAAGGTGCTATCTTTTATCCGACTTCCAAAAGGAGGAGGTTCTCAACTTGATCCGTATTTTTGATGCTTATGTAACTTTGTTGACATCAGAGCTCACACTTACCGACCTCTCCGACCTAAAAGATGTTTGGATGCATTGCGGTCAAACAATGTCTCAGGAATCCTTTATATATATAGAAGTATACTTCTATGTATAAAAAAATCCTTTAACATATATGTCATGCACCTTTCTGAAGATTGGCAATAAAAACATTGATAAGGCTGTTTAATTATAATAATGAAAATAATATCCTCAAAAACATTATAAGTGATGACGAGGCGCTGATAAAGATTAGGAAAAGTAAAATAATAGGAAATTATGTTATTTTATTTATGGTTATAATTATAAAGGCATCATTCTATTTTCGAGTAAGCAAGGACCTTCTTAGATATTCTTCCGAGCAAGTATTAACATCAACAGATATTTTGAACGTGTCAAAATATCTGTTGATGTTAATACTTGCTCGGAGGGATATAGTTAGAGCTATGTTGAAATCTTTACTTGATTACAGGTCATAAGGCCGGGATACCAGGCTCTGACAGAAGCCGTGAAATCGTAAGCCTTGAGCTAATTGTGTTTCGTGCGATGAGTGAGAGTTCTAATGACCCACTTCCACCTACTCCTATTTACGCTCCCTTATGCTAAGCCCTCTATCCCAATGTCTTAATCCCTCTATCTCACCTCTTCTATTTCATCACCTTTATCCCATTTCTGCTACTTCATTTCTATTAAATGGGCAGTCTGCCTATTTGTCACTTCGCAATAAAGTTGTACGTGCGTGCGTACGTGCGTGCGTGCGTGCGTGTGTGTGTGTGTGTGTGTGTGTGTGTGTGTGTGTGTGTGTGTGTGTGTGTGTGTGTGTGTGTGTGTGTGTGTGTGTGTGTGTGTGTGTGTGTGTGTGTGTGTGTGTGTGTGTGTGTGTGTGCAGTTCACACACAGTAGAAGTGAAAGTTCAGAGAATGTAATATATGTGTTATAATTTTAATATTACTCAGAGGTTTTAAAGGTTTTTCTAATAAAAAACCATAGAAAATAAACTACATGCACAAATGAGTTCATAACACATTTTAATATATGTACTAGTAATGTTATAATTCACAATAAAATGTTTGTACAGATTTTAATATGTATAAGTCTATTAAACATTATTAGACGACTAGTTAATGCCCCAAAGAATATCCCGCGCTAACTTCAGCGAAATTGGTTGTAATAATGGACTTGAAGCGATTTGAAGAGTTCATGGGCGTTATGTGTAATCGAAATCCAAATAAAAAATTTAGACCATAATTTATCCAAATTTTTGAAAATAGCTCATATATGTCACCTCACACATCAATCAATACGATAACCTTTGATTTATTGAAATTAAATTGCATGTTTTCGTAAAGAAATCATCAGAATAGTGTTAAACTTACCGATGAAATGAGATACTATCCATATCCTTTCCTCTTTCAAAATAGTTCCCACAAATTTTAAGAGCGCAGGATGGTATAACGATTTTTTTGCGAGAGCTCTAACTAGTAAACTAGTCAAAACGACATTAACGTGTGTGGAACAAGTGCACCAATTTTAGTGCACTTTTTTGGGGCCGTTTTTTCATGCCATGCGTTTATATAATCTAAGGCTGTTGGTAATCTGGAAGTTATGTTTTACCTTATGGACATCACGCGAAAAAAATAATATAGCTATGATATGATTAGCTTAGATTCGAATTTACGTCACTGGAAATTGGAATGAGACACGGGCGTCTTAGCCACTAAGCAAGCACGAGTATAGAACTGAAACGAAATATTTTTGTGGTAGCTAGTTAGGTACTTATAAATGCATTATTTAATCTAGTTACCATTTCCAGAATATAATGTGATGAACGTTTGAGAGTATGAAGTAGCTTCTTTTATCGCTTAGTGAAATTGACACGTGTCTAGAATTCTAGATAATTATTATACTGTTAGATGTAAGACATGTATATATATCTTCTTTATTTTGATACTTAATATATTCGTAATACGAAGCGGCCGTTTTTAGCCCCCCTGATTGCTCGAACTGTAGTAGGCCCGTTCACAGCGTCCCTTCTCGCCCTACAACGCACCGGATCGCCTAAAAAATAAGCACGCGAGAACAGGCGCGCCGCGCGCCGCATTCCTCGACTGGGTCGACGTTCGACGGTACGGCAAGCCCCGCGCGCGCGCTCCGTTTCCCTCGCTCGCCACCGCGCTCATGGTTCAAGTCAGTCGTTCGCGCGCGTCGTTTGTGATAACTCTTTTGAGTCGTCAGCTCTCTATCGCGTGCCTGTGTTTACAATAGTGTTGTTGTTGTTATTACAAAAGCATGATAGTCAGTGCTCTGTGTAAATAACAGTGTGAAATCAAACATTTGTTAAAAAGGATTAATCACAAATAAACTGTGGATCGCAAGAAGCAGGCAACCACGGCAGGCGCCGAGCTCAGGTGGTGTTTCTTTTTTTTCAATCTGGTTTCGTCTGTACTAATTTAGTGGCTGGCGTGTAGGTTTCAGCCTGATATCGCAATACAGGTGTACTGAGCCACGTGACAGAGTGTATATTCAGTTTTCACCACGTGGTGTGTTCCGTGCCGTGGTGTAAACAACTCTCTGTGCCCTTGTTCGAGCGACGCGGGGCGCAGGCGGGCTGCTCGCCGACTTCTGCGCCGTCGCTGCGCCCCGCTGCGGCCCCTACGTGTTTCAAATACTTGCCAGATCTTAGAATTCAATGAAACATGTTTTTATTTTCCTAGTACATTTTCAGTACATATGTATAGGTTTTATTATCTGAAAACGATTCCCTTCGATTCGTTAAACTGCTGACAAGTCATATTCTCTTTAATTAGAATAGAAATCTACCTAAATAAATTATTTATTACATCGGTGCCGTTTTCGCGACCCTTATTCATGCCTATTGTAATTATAAATATGAAAATGGGTTCTCTTCACGATTTGGTTATAAGTAAACAAAAGCTACCTATTTCTTAAATCGCGCACGAAAAATATATGGGAACCTACCTATAGAATCAAAACTATCTCAGTAAAGGGTCGTGGAAGCTCATGCTTCTACTTATGTACACGATATTTTTATGTACTTAGTTATCTAATTACATAAAAATATCGTTATGTAAAAATCAGTCAATGATTGTATACGATTCTATAGTCATTTTTGAAATCAGAAAGTTATCAAGATGTATGGTGTGGAGGGCATGTAGGTACAATGAGGTTTGTTATGACTTGTACCTATTTAAATCATTAAATAGATAGTGAGGTTTTAACTTGCAGACTTAAGCCTATAATAGACTTATATGTCGGTCTCCTCTATGGAATGAATGTGATCCTTGGAGCCCCTGCTTGCCAGGGCACGTGAAATTGGCATAAGGCGAAAGAAGGAACACCAAGAGTTTTAGTGGGTATACCGTATATATCGTGGTGTGACAATAGCATTTCTTGCTTGCGCTGCTAGTGCCACCCTAACGTGGCGAATCACACACTACCCGTTGCCTTGCCAAACGAGAACAGAGTTACGGAGCAAAAAGGTAAAACCTCGTGGCCCCGATCTCCTCTATTCGATACAGAGGAAGAAGACCCTGGAGAGAACGAACTGTGTCGATTGTTGTTAGGAATTCTCATGACAATCTCACAAATTGCTGTGCGAATGGACTTAGTGTTATAGTAGATAATTACACGACAGGTGAAAGTGACCTATTTAGGCACGAGATTATTTGGCGCACAAACGTAGCGATGGCATTAATAATTCGAGTGCCTAAATAGGTCTTTCGCCAGACGTTAACACTGCTTTTCATTTCGAATATGAGGAAAGTAAATAAAAATTGATTAGTTAAACAAACAACTACTTCTCTAATAAAATCAGGCGTTAAATTCATATCCAAATTTGATCACGTACTCACTTATAAAACGTCAAGTAATTTTTTTGACACTGATGATAGTGAATATTTAGCTCAAATTTATGTAAATCAAATATAATGTAGTGAAAAGTAATTTATGAGTATAAAATTATGTTACAAATTTGTTGATATATTTATTACAATTTATGCCGCGATTTAACAGTGGCTGTAAAAAAGTTGGGACATGCGTCGCATTTATTATCTATGTGGTTCGCAGTTTCCTAATTATTTTGACAGCAGGGTGAATCTGAATCTCCCAGGGACAAAAATTGCTGTTTTCATCCCTGTGATTAGGCAAAGCATACTCTCAGAATATGAGAAATGAAAAATATTTACTCTAAAAATGATAGTTTTATCAAAATTATTTAAAAGTTTACTATAAAATGTCGTTTAGCTAATTTATGGTTACAAAAAGTTATAAACAGCTTTGTATTACACTGATCTGACTGATCTGTATTTTGACTGTTTCTCAAAATTTAAATGTCGTCTAAGACCTGTTTTAAAACGATGACATTTTAATTTGTCTAATTATACTATCGAGACTCAACAGTCGATACAAGCAAACAAATTGAGTATAAAAACATTTATTAGCGATATATATTTCTAAAGACATCAACGACAGTTTCGATAGCTTAAAACTATACATACTGACATACATACTTAGTTATTTATTTATTTTGTTTGAAAAGTATCATTATATTTATCCTCGTTATCGATAGAACATATTTATCAAATATCGCATGTGTATAATATAATAGCTCGGGGAAAGTCTTTTCGCATATAGTATGCATGAACTTGTAATAAGATCTCTTTGGCTATACCATTTGTATCTGGCTGGTTTTGGTATCATTTTAAAGTTTTAATTTTAAATAAGACAATTCCAAATTCAAATTAGGAAAATGTGTGATTTTCATTTGTTTTTCTTATTGTTAAAATGAGTGAATCTAATGAAGAAATTAGATACATTTTAAAATTTTACAAAAAAAAGGTAAAAATGCAACACAAGCCCCAAAAAAAAATGTAATAAAAAGTAAAATGTTTATAGACCTAATGCAGTATCTGTGAGAGTAGCGCAAATTTGATTTAAGCGTTTTCAATCCGGAAATTTTGATATCAAAGATGCACGTCGCTCTGGTCGCCCTGTTACGGACAAAATTGATGCCATTTTTGAAAAAGTGGAGCAAGATCGGCATATTAGTAATTTCGATGTAGCTGGAGAACTGGGAATTGACCACAAAACGGTTTTGGCGCATTTGAAAAAAGCTGGATACACAAAAAAGCTCGATATTTGGGTGCCTCATGAGCTCACTGAAAGAAACCTAATGAACCGTGTACTCATTTGTGATTCTTTATTACGACGTAATGAAACCGAACTATTTTTGAAGAAGCTGATAACTGGTGATGAAAAGTGTATCACGTACGACAAGAACGTGCGAAAAAGGTCGTGATCAAAGGCGGAACCCGGGTTAACTCGCAACAAGGTGATGCTGTGTGTATGGTGGGATTGGAAGGGCATTATTCATTATGAGCTGTTACCTACCGCCAGGCAGGACTATCGATTCTGAACTGTACTGCGAACAACTGATAAGATTAAAACAAAAAGTTGAGAGAAAACGTTCGGAATTAATCAACAGAAAGGGTGTGGTTTTTCACCATGATAACGCTAGACCTCACACTCATCTTTAGCCACTCAACAAAAATTACTAGAGGTTGGCTGGGAGGCGTTGATGCATCAGCCGTATAGTCCTGACCTTGCACCTTCAGATTTTCCCCTGCTTCGGTCTCTGCAGAATTCCTTAGACAGTGTCAGGTTAACATCACGAGAGGACTGCCAAAACCCCTTGTCGCAGTTTTTTGATCAGAAGCCCCAAATTTTTTTATAGCAATGGGATCACGTCCCTACCTACAAGATGGCAAAAAGTTATCCAAAAAAATGGCACCTACATACTTTAGTCAAATGTAAATAAATTTTATAAAAAACCTTTTGAATTTTTATATAAAATGCGAAGAAACTTTTTCGCCAACCTAATATGTATACACATTACACAATTAACATAAATTATGGTCTAATACAATAACAAAAGTGTAACCTACTTATAGACTCTCGAACTTCACGATATATCTACATGTGTTCTTATCTAGGTTTCTTTCAGGTTCTTAAAGGAGCCTACAAACTTACTCTAACTCAATATGCACACGAACATTATAATTTGCCAACATTAGTTGGTAAAGGTAATAATGAATTTGTAAAAAAAGTCTTTCTCTTTCTACTAACGTCTTCTAAAAGACGTCTTCTAATCAAGAATTAAAAAGAAATATATTCAGATTTTCATCTTGAAAACTGAGCCTAAATCGTTATCTTCTATGATTAATTGGTTGATTTGATGGACTAAGCCTTAGCCGTCCGAGCTCATTGGAAGGCAAGTGCACCGGGTTTGATTCCTGGGTTAATAAATTTCGTAAACAAACTTTCCGTTATATAATGTAGTCTGGGTGTCTGGGATCGCCCAAAAGTGTGATCTGTTTGTTGCACACTACCCATAACACAAGCGTAACTTGCATAGCATGGGGATATACTATTCTGCGTTTGACTGACGATTATTATTATTTTACAAGTGTATTCATTTTAAAAAGATAACATTATCTTATATACCTATACTATAATAAATCTATAAATAAAAATATTAAAAATACAGGGGGGATAATTCGGACCATTAGATTCCGAAAATGTTATTTTTAGCATTTTTGTCGTATCTATTAGAGCATCACGTAAAAACTACTGAACGAATTTAAATGAAACCCGACATAGAACTAGTTTATATCCCCGTGCGTAACTTAGGATATTTTTATACTGATGAATGACGTCGTTTCCGTGGGATAGACGAAAATAGCGAAAAAATGGCGATGCGCATCATTTTTTTGGAAACTACTGAACGTATACGAATGGAACTCGACATAGTGCTGGCTTATAACCCGAGTTAACATTTGGAATAAAGTTCATCCCGATTAAGCACGTCATTTACTCAAAATTAACGGATTACCAAAAAAGATGGCGTTGCAATTGTGATGTAGACAACCGTCACTGTATTTCAATAACAAATACGTTGTCAGGTTGCCTACATGTCATTCATTAGGCATTAGGTACTTCAAATCAGGTTGGCTGCGACTTTTCTTTATATTTTTCTGTGCAGTTATCTACACTATGTTGACTTAATTCCTTTGTAATTGTAGTAGAATAAGAAACTAAAGTATTGAAGGTTTATATATATAAAACACATGACACACGCCTAGGGTTTCTCACTCAGCGGAGTCGCGGGGAAAACTAGTTCTTTTGTCAAAATACACCGAAATAAAATAATTATTCAAATAAAAACCAAATCTTGTAGTCTGCCGGCAGCGAGGCCTGGGCTGAAAATGTAGCCGGGGCCCTAATAATGATTATTTTTTTAAGAAAATTAATTCGAATAATATTGTAATCTTGTTAAAACTATAAGGCCAAGACATAGTCCACGAATCGGTTTGTATGTGTAGTAGAAATAAAACATTCAGAGCTTGATATCGATAAGCCAGCAGCGCAACAAGCGTGTTGTACCTTGAAGTCTTATCAAAACAATATACCAAAAACAACGTTTTACAGTTCTGGCGGCCTTGAATTAACTTGTTGATGTGATCTTTTATTGTATTCTTTGTTTATTAATGGAGACTTTTTGTGTTATTTTATTTAAAATATAATAATGTTCTATTAACCTTATATATTGTATGTGTGTGACGCTGTTGACAAATAAACGTTTCTTTCTTTCTTTCTTCTTCTTTCTCTACACAAATGAATGCAAACGGACGAAACTATTCGAAATTAGCAGGATCTGCGGGTTTGTCAGTGTTTACATCGTGTGTTATTTAAAAACCAAGAATATAATTTGCATTTTTCATTTGATGAAAATTATGTTGAGCGGATTTTGCTTGATAACTTTTTAAAATTATAGTACGCATAGTTAGTTCTTAAAACTTTTTTTAATACAAGAAGCTATTTAATTTTTTATTTAATAACACTTCACAACAGATACATAATACATTTTTTACGTTCCACGGTGAAGTACAACTGTATCGAAATAAATAAATAATACTAGTTTTTTCCCGCTGCTACGCCTCGGGTCAAACCCCACCTACGTAGTAGGTCTATTTTACTTACAGAAAGAAATACTTACGGCCTTACTTATAATAATCTCGTTAAGAAACGATTAGGCATCTCTTAAGTAAGAGAATTAGAATCAGACCCTAATCAATCTTTTTCTTCACTTATAAACGTATATTACCTGTTGTTTACCTAAGAGGAACACAGATAAACGAAATTTCAATGATTAACGTAGGTTATACACAAAATATTGGATTAAAGAGGAGTTTATGGGTAAGATGTTCATTAATCAGCTGCTCAGCAGTTTCTTTAAATTTAAGAAACGATTATAAGTAAGGCCCCTAATATCTAATATATACATATTAGATATTTGTGGGTCAAAAAAAGTGACACGGAAAATTGGGTTGCTAGACACCATAAAAAAATTCTCACCAAATATGAGCTCTTCATTTTAATAGGAATATCCTCCGCATCGCAGTTTTTTATTTTTTTCTCAGTCCAATAGAAAAAAAATTCATACCTCATCATTAATTTATTGTACAGAAAAATGTTCTCAAATAATTTTGTAGGAAATTTAATGCTCTACAAAAAAGGTATGCTATATTTTTGGGTGTTTCCGTTTTCTACCCACTTTAATTACCCAAAAATATTTTTCCGCTTTCAACCCAAACTCTATTACGTTTTGAACCTACAAAAATAAATATAATACTTTTTTCCATCTTCTACCCAAAAAGCTTTCCGTTTTCAACCTATTACTAATTTTCATTGTTCTGAAGTACGGTCAGAAACATTATTTGCTTTTAAATATTTATTCATTGCAAGATAAACAGCTCACAATATTAAAATGTTTAAATTAAAGCAATATTAGTTCACGAATGACTTCTTAGCTGCAAGTGTGTATGACGTCACTGGATAATAATACCCTACACATACAAATGAAAAAACAATTTTTTTTCAAATTTATTTCACCTGAAACTAAAACCAGAGCCTCTTACTTTCACTTTTGCCAAGCGATATATAAAAAAGGCAAACAGTTCAATATGACCAAAAAAAGGTATTTTAAAAAACATACATGTAATGTATCTTTGGTACTTGACTTAGGTTTAATACCAAACAAAATGGTGGATGATGCCTTTCTCTATATTATGGAAGATAGTCCCACGCATAAAGCATGCTGCGAGATTTAACGATTATATTGTCAAAACTTATATGTTTGGCGGAAAATATCCCACAGAAATATGGTCTTCATATGGATGTCGACACAGAACCACTAACGCTTTTGAAAGCTGGCATGCGACTGTAAACCGCTTTGTGGTAAAGAAAAAGTCACTAAACATGCTTCAGTTCCTTTCAATTATTAATAATGACGCTAAGAAATAAAATACACGGTTCAAAGAAAAAGTTATTGTAATATCAAGAAATCGAAAAACATGATGTGTTAGGGGGAGACAAAAAAATAGAATCTGCGCTTAATGCGCTTGGCTTGTGGCAAAATTTGCATACGCCACTGTTTGAAACAGTTAGCTCCGTTTACATATTAAATTTTAAAAAAAACTATTATATAATATGTTAATACTTCATACTTTTAACATCGATTATTACCCAATCTATCCAGTTATTAATATTTTACTTAACTTTTAATTATGTTATAATTATTATGATTCCAAAAGCAATAAATGCATCCAGTGTATTGAACAATAGTTAAAAACATTTTTATTATTAAACTAATTTATAGTTCTTCAAATTTCTTACTTACTCTTCCTCAAAGTCTATGATTTATTACTTAAATATTTTGAATTATGACAAATCTGTGTTTTTATTATTTTTATTGTATGAGTTCTATAATTTTGTTATATTTTATATTGTAGATAAGGTTTTTTTAGTATGTGTTATTTGATACTTTGACGAGGTTGTGAATTTTGAAAATGTTATGTACCAAACGTTGATTATGTGATCTATGTAATATATGTATGTTTTATAATCTAAAAGCGAGTTTTAATTGTTTGTAAACTATGTACATAAGTCTTTTTGACTTTATTATTTTTTAAATAAATAATTTTGATCGAATTTACTTTTCTGCTGCCTGTACTTGGTTTACTGGGTAGAAACCGGAATTGAATTTTGTAATGGGTTGAAAACGGAATTATTGTTATTATTTTAAACTTGTGGGTAGAAAACGGAAGACCCCATATTTTTTCCGTAAACCTCACCATTTGAATGATATTGAAAATTTAAGTTTGATTATTTTAAGACAACTTTCAATTTGTTTATGAATTTTATCACTCGATAATAAATGACTATTATAAAATGCGCAATACAATTTTTTGTAGGAAATTAACTGCTCTATAAAAATATCACCCTAAGTTTTGGGGATTAAATACAGCGTTCAAAAGATATTCATCATCAAACTGTCATGTGTACTGACTTTAAGAGTTTTTGATTAGATAATCGAAAAATTTCAATTTCATTTACGCATTTCATACATATTTCATTTTTTTGTCATTAATATAAGTATTATTTGAGTCTTATTTTCAAATATTTTTTTTCAATAATTCTAAACATTTTATTTTTAATAATTACAAATCACGATCATGTTGTTTTTTTTTTATAACATTAGGTGTGGTGAATGGTGACATACAACCTGAAAAATGTGGTGAACCAGGTTTGCGTTAATTGTTTTACATTCAATAACCGCCGCTTCAATGACAGGCGGGGGTTTTACCAGACATAAAGGCTATCGTAAAAACCCGCGTTAAAACATTAAATATTGTACTTATTACGCACATTTCCTTCAAATAATAGTGACGTGCTTGTTTTAAAACGATTACTCTCTAATATAATATTATTCAAGGGTCTATTTTCAAAATGTGGAAAAGCACAACAAAAATATTGTTACGAGCTACAGGACTCGAACTAAAATAAATGCCGTTGGAATTATTGTAGAGTTTATTAGAACTGTACAAACACGTATAATACATACATACATAACTTCACGCCAGGTCCCTTGCGGGGTATGCACGAACAACAGAGCGCGTTTCAGGCTTATTCTTACACACCTCACTTGCTTCTTTGACATTCATAGCTCTTGTCATGCACGTTCGTCTGTTCTTAAGGCTCCTGACATCACCTTCTACACGATCAATTTGATCATGGAAGGTGTGTCGTGGCCTTCGTATAAAACAGGTACAAATAAAACTGGATGCAACCAGTTCACACTGTATAAACTGCACGATTCAATTACACGCGAAAAGTCCGTCACTATATCGCTAATCGGAAGTACTACACACGTCTTGCTAGTATCGTAATCGTCGCTTGACTGCCCTTCTCCTCCGTTCGGGCATTGTTTTATACTAAACTGTATAATATCGACAAAGGGACCGCGTTAATCCGCACATCTGGCAAGCTTCAACGCAATGCAATAAAAACAAGGATTAGTCCGACACTAATGGCGGCCATAAAATAAGTACGATAACAAAAGCATGTTTTACTGAATTAAAAATTCTAAACACAAAGTAAACAAAATAATTCCTAAATCATAGAAGCAATAAACTGCGTTTTTACGACAGCCATCGGGCTGTACAAAGTGTACAAATGTGCGCATTTCTTTGTCGGTATGTAACAATACCTATATTTAATTATTGAATCCAGAGCTTCCTTAAGTATTAAAAAAAAGCATAGCTACCGGCACTCGGTATACCTACCATTATTTCCATGAATATAAAAGTTACTTTACAAAAAATAATAGGTCGAATTAATTAATTTCTATTAAAGGCTATAATCACCTAAACAAAAAGCATAACATTTTAAAAGTAAAACTTGAATAACGCTATCACGATACGATCTCTATATATTACTAAAACATCGAATCTCCTTAATGGTGTCACGTGGAAAGTTCGCCACAAACAGGAAGGATGCAGTTACTACGGTGTTGATAAGGTAATGCGTCGTACTAATTGTGGGGATGGGGTTGCAATGTTTTGGGTACCCACCCCGCGTAAGGAGCGCGCCGCCGCACTGGCCGCCGGCTGATCGATTGTTGCTGCGTTGCGCTCTACCTATTATTTATTACCGAAAACGGCGGCGTGGTGCGGCATACGGTCAACGACCCCATTGCCCGCCACTACACGCCGCGTAAACAACAGACGCAGCGCGGGAAACTGGTCCCGGCACTACTTGATGCTTAGCCGTCTCGGATGCGATGCCATGCCTTCGCCTGCATTCCCTTGCCTCGCTATTCACGCTCCGCTGCTACCCCATGAGCATTAAATGCAACATAGACTTGGTATCTCGGAATGAAAGAAAAAATTGGGCTATCCCATTTTATAATAACTTTTCTGTGATTCGCTCAGTTAGTAAATATCAGCTCAGTTGCCAACATTGAACACAATGTCGCCAATACCTACAATACAAATATAATCTTTGTGTTTATAAAAATAAAGTTGAGAATACTTAAACATATTTTTAACCGACTTCAAAAAGGAGGAGGTTCTCAATTTGATCGGTATGTTTTTTTATGTATGTACACCGATTACTCCGAGATTTATGATCCGATTTACGTGATTCTTTTTTGTTCGACGCAGAATAGCTGCCATTTGGTCCCCTACAAATTTAATATACTTTGGCCCAGCAGTTTTCATTTTACGAACATTTTTTTGTTCCCATTTCTTGGACTTATATTTTTTAAGGAGCGCGGCACCTTTCGTAGGTAGGTCTACCCATACATAGCTAGACACCAAAAAGTAATAAAAAAAAAAAAAATTCGTTTAAAAAAACCGACTTCAAAAACTAAAAGTATAAAATAACTTATTTCTAAAGCTATTATTATTAATATATATTATCTAAAACATCTTGAAGTCGGTGCAAAGTAAAACATAAAAATTACTAGGTATATTTTGAAAATTACTAAGCACTGGCTTTAAGATGTTTAAGATAATATATATTAATAGCTTTAGAAATAAGTTATTTTATACTTTTTAGTTTTTTAGTGTTTTAGTTTTTTATATATGATATAGTTTTCTGTTGATATAAAACAATAAAAAATATTGTATAATCATCTTTATTTCCGTTGAAGTATGACCAAAAAATGTTTTGTTTACATAAGTGGGAATTGTATTCCCACTAATAATTAATAATTCGTCGTGCGCGTTACAACATTGCTCGCTGTAGCTTTTTCAAGAACTGAAAGACCTAGAGCGACAGGAGTCGTTCTGGTTTTTTACTCTCTGTATCTATTGAGCTAAATAAGCTAAAGAACTAAACGAGTGATACAGTTCTTTAGAGGGAAAGAGTTATATCCATCATATCTTTTTAGTAAGCTGTTACAAGTCTAATGCAACATGCTTCCTTGACTCGCACAAACTAATAGCTATATAACTTAATATAGAACCTGGGTAAGCAAGGTGTGTGGCGTGAGTGAGGTATTGGAGTAGCTACGGGAGCCGCAGTCACGCCTCTCACCACTGCATACCCCGGCTATCTGTTACTACGTTGTATAGCAATAGGCCCACACAGTGGATATCACTACAAAACCACGTGGAGCGCACGCATGTTTACAAACATTCGATAAAATTTATGTCTTTATTTACACTTTATCGAATATGATTTATGTAATACTTATATTAAAATATAGAAATACCTTTCCTTTTTAGTTATTTTAACCTAGACCAATGGGTTTAAATATATTATAGGTTACTTGATAATGATAAACTATATAAGTATACATACCTAAAACCTAGGTTTTCGTTTTATGCTGACGTATCTCCTTCGTCTTACCAACATTATCGTTATCTGTGAAAATAAATAGGTCCAAAATAATCTGCGCAACACAAACACATTAAATCGTCAAGCAGAGGCCTGATGGCGTCACAATGACGTGGAATTTCTAAATACAACACATAGGTCAATTACGTTTCAACGGTAATTAACATTTGAGAAATTGAAAGTTCTGCCTTCATAGATAAGAATGTGTAGCTTACAGACAAGCCGTTTTATGGTCTTGTTTTAGAATCCACATAAAACTGACTTTGTATATTTATTTCTTCATTTTTGAATGCTTTGGGATTAACTGATTATCATCAACTTTGGTATGCCTTCCATAACAAGGATAAATTGTATCCCGACGCTAATTTCCGCGGAAAATAGATTTATAAATGCCGTTACTAAAACCGAGTGCATCGTTATAGCCGTTAATAATTATGTTATAGACAGCATGCAGTTTCAGCCGTGCAGGAACGGAGAAAGAAAATATTTTCTGCGGCCGGGCGGCCTGTCGTAAGCGACGGCATAACAACCCACAGCCAGGTGGTAGGGTATTTGCCTTTTAGTTTTATTTTACTTATTATATATACGAGTATTCTGTGGCGACCAAGGGTATATAGAAGAACTTGTGGCAGCGTAACCCGATCTCAAGACTTGGAAAAGGGTAGAGATAGGGAGGTAGATTCTGGAAGTAAAAGATAAGGACAGATACATTTTAGAAAGGGATAGACGAAAGTTCTGGAATAGAAGTTTGGGAAGGAACAGATAGAAGTAGATTTAGATTTAGTTTAGGGGATAAAGGGATAGATAGTAAATAAAAGAATAACGAAAAAAAGATCGAAATTATAGGTTCCAGAAGATTCTTCCAGGTATATAAGCAGCGTGAGGCGCGCCTACCGGGCAGTTGAGTTCAGTTCATGACAGCGAAGCAACAAGTGCGATACGAATCAGTTTGAAAAGAAGTTTAATGGAATACAGTGAAGAGTATAGTGGTGAATTTAGTGAAAAGTTTATTGGGCAGTTCAATGAAGGAGGAGTTTAGCAAAGTTTAAAAGGAGGTCCAGAAGCGAGCTACGCGCGGTAAATTCGACGGTGAACACCGCAGCACCAGGAGGTGGTCTACGCAATATGGGCGACGGTATTGTGAGCGAGACATCTTATCGCCGGGACAGTGCGTCGTTAGTTGTGCGTGTAGGGGCAACCCTGCGGAGAAGAATCGCGTACGGCTGTGTAAGTCAATAAAAGCGTTTAGTTAAAAGAGCTGGTGGTCCCTTCCAATCCTAATTGCGTCGCACGTAACAATACTTTTCAAAAGTGGGACAGTACTTCACGTTGGAACAACTGCTGAACTTTACCAAGCACAAATTTTATCGTGCATGGAGTACTGTTCTCATCTTTGGGACGGCTTGGCCAAATACCAGTTGAGGCGTTGGAATCAAATCAATTGAGAAAAGAGCCAGAAAGCTGATCGGCAATGATCTTTTTTATGCTCGACTTCAAGAGCTTAGGCATAGACGCCAGGTCGCGGGGCTATCTCTCTTCTATCGGATACATTTCGGGAAGTGTTCCTTAGGACTGAACGAGCTGGTTCCTCCATCCCCATTTTACCATCGGAGAACCAGACGCACCGATCTGCGCCACCGTTACATGGTGGCGATACACCACCAGTCAAAACCAAGCGTTTCGTTTCATCTTTTTTGGTGCGCACTGCCTAAGAGTGGAAAAATTTGCCGAAGTCTGTTTTTCCTGACAAATACAATTTTCTAGGTAAGCGTGCTCCATCCTAGATCGCGTCATCACTCACCACCAGGTGATACAGTGGTCAAATGCAAACCTAAACATTAGGGTGGTCGTTAAAAATTAAATTCTTTCAGACGCCCAAAAAAATCCTTCCTTTTGACGAAAAACTACGGGAAAAATTTTGCTTTTTGATTTTTAACAAAAATAACACGTGCCGGCGGCCAATTTAAGTTCATTTTTCGATAAAATTATAGTTTTTTGGAATATTTGTTAATATCGAATATAACTTGGTAGTCATTATCTTAATCTCTATAAATGAATAATTGCATATAAAATTTACTAAATTGTTCATATTTCAAGAAAAATAAAGTTTTTAGTGCTAAAATAAATGATTTAATAAAGTTAATAAGTTTACCAATGAGATTATCTCGATGGATATGAACTTCATCTAAAAACAAAAGAAACCCTTTTGTAGAGAATTTGATTTCCTATAAGCATATTTTCATGATTTTTTATCAAAATTTAAATAATGTAACAAATATTCCAAAAAACTATAATTTTATCGAAAAATGAACTTAAATTGGCCGCCGGCACGTGTTATTTTTGTTAAAAATCAAAAAGCAAAATTTTCGTCAAAAGGAAGGATCTTTTTGGGCGTCTGAAAGAATTTAATTTTTAACGACCACCCTACTAAACATCAAAAAAAATTGAGAGTGCCATCACAATGGTAGCATTTTTGGTGTTACAAATGTCCATAGGCGATGGTAACCGCTTTCCATCAAGTGGGGCGTCCGCCTGTCTGCTGAACTCATTACATAAAAAAATGCAATTTTTCTTTCATAAAACTCAAATATGCTAAAAATTTTACCTGCACAATAGACACTTTTGTTGAAAAAGAAGAGCTTTATGCACTACTGTTACTGCAAAACTGTTTTGTAACTCTGGAGAGTTTATAAACATTAGCGCTGATATTATAATAAAAAAACATATTATGTAGATCAGTTCTTTTGGGTTCTGTAGCCGTTATGGGCAAAACGGGAACCTTGTCCATCCAATTGTCATGTCCGTCCGTCTATCTGACTTTGCAATGCATGTTAAATCTATTTTCAGAAATTACTAGGTCGATATGGATATAATTTTAGAGAGAGGTGTCTTTCCAAATGCCACTACACCACTAATTGTGAGTAGTAAAAACGAAAAAAATAGGCGTAGCCGCAATACATGTAATTTGAGGGCTGACAAGAAAATGTTTAATATAAAGATCTAACTAACGATACCACACTACTATGTATACATAGTAGTGTGGTATCGTTAGTTAGATCTTAAGTATCCACGATGCTTTTATTGCATTACTAAGTAAAGTTAAGTTAATAGGTGGAGGAATAATAGCTTTGAAAAAGATAAATCATTTACAAAAATAGTGGCAAGTTCTGAAAAATCATCAAGCTTCGATTAGTTTTTGTGATATTTTCGATAAAAAAGAAATGTGGTCTAGAAAAGACGAAAAAAGTGGACGTTGGTTATCTAGGCAACATTCTGAGAGGACTGACAGACACTTGGCCGATTTTAACGTAGGAAACAAATGAATTCCAAGTTGATGAATAAAAAGTTGTAATTTATCAACAGAATGCAGTTCTGAATGGAGTATTTTATTTTCAGATATGCGATCACTGTCTTACAAAACAATATTCATTTATTATCTATAATATAATAAAAAATTTAAAGAGCAGTGTCTGCATATCGAAGCTATGTATAAACAACACAACTGGAATACACTATATAAACGATGGAGAACACAATGCGGGGCGGTTTATAGTTGTTCGGGGGCATAAAAATTAGTATATTCCGACACAATTTTCACTAAAACGATGTAAACTTTACATTCTTTTTTAATGCTGCAATACTTTGTGACGGGAATCCCGCGGAAAAATTTCTGGGAATGGTAGAAATTTGTTAGATTGCATGAATATAGCTGTTTTCAATACGATTTCACTAGAACGAGAACTAAATCATTTTTCAAGTGATTCGATACTTTATATTCTGAGATTCCCGCGGGAAATTTCTCCGGAAGTGTTTCAAAATGGGTAGTTTACATAAAAAAATAGGTGATTCGATTCCGATTGATACTAAAACAAAATAATCCGTCCCAGAGGGTGACGTACTGCAGTAGGATTTCTAAGTTTAAGCGCAATAAAATATATTAGAAACCCTCATCCTATTCGTCACCCTCGCGGGACGTATTGGGGTAGGATTTCTAGTGCTAAAATCACAAAGTTGTTTTAGAAAAGCTAATGCGATACGTCTCTCTGTGCAGATGTCTCTGTCCTCTGTCCTCCAAAGGTGCAAAGCATTTAATATGTGCGCACTGGCGGAGTTTGTACTTAAAACATTCGAAACTTACATAAAAAATGTTTGCTACATTTTGCTAATGGCAGATCTCGAAAACTGACCCTAGCTTACGAAAAATTATTATTCGAAAGTTGTAAAAATCTTGAAATTAAACAAGTTGATGAAAAAACATTCCGCGTGCAGAGCGAAAAAACATCACAGCTGTATATAATTGATATAGAAATTGGAGTCTGCACTTGTCCCAGCGGTAGTGGTGGTCACGTTTTTGCAAACATTTACTGTTGGTAGAGAAACAATACGGGTTTACGTTTAAACATTCTCTACTTCTGTCTGACCAAGATCGCAAAGAACTTGCCTATCATGCACTGGGGAAAGAAGTAAGGCCGTCTTTAAAAAAAAAAACAATATGGATGACGAAGAAACAAACAACAATCAAGTTATGTCTGAACAAGCGATAACACCACCGCTGACGACAGCACCACAACCTTTTAATATGCCTGTCGATGAGGAACGCGTCGGAAATTATAAAAATGTAGGATGAGGGTTTCTAATATATTTTATTACGTTTAAACTTAGAATCGTACATGTTCTATAGTATATGCAGATTAAGTAATCCCTAACCTTGACGAATAGAACCCTATAGGATAAACCCTACGTTGAGGCGCGTTATACTACTGGAAACCCTACTGCAGTACGTCAACTTCTGGGACGTATTGGAGCAGCATTGACGCGTGTTTTTCATGAAAAGAGCTTGGAAATGGTGCTTCAGTTCGTCTCAGGCGGAGGGGACGTACTGAATGAGCTTTTCTATATACGCATCCGGGACTTATATTTCCCGAGATTTCCAACTTCGAAACTACGTGATATTAGTACTTGCTTAATATGCCAGTTATATCTATTAGACGTCTTTAGTTGACGATGTAGTTTATGTGCCTTTAGTAACATTACATATCCTTGGTTTTTATAGGAATCTTCGGAATTCATGTTTTTTCATACCAAATAACCCGTTGCCCTGCTGAAAATAACGTTTGAATTTAAATACTGGCATAATAATTGTAATCTACGTCACCTGTCAAGCATGGGAGAAGTTGCGGCATAACATAAAATATAGTTTTGAACAGAATCTTGGTGTATGCTATGAAAAGAAACCACAAAATGTTCTTTTCTTGAATTCGTGACGTGTGAACATTTGCACAATAAATAAAACACGTAAAAATGTTTATAGAATATTTCACATTGAATGATGTTTCAGCAACTTGATTGTTTTCGCGATTTGAATCGTCGAAATACTGAATACTTATACATAATTATACAAATGGTTATTATGACATAATATCGTAATGGTCGATAAAAATACATAATACAGGCAAGATAAATGCGCTATAACTCTTCTGTGCTTAAACCTTTGGACTAAGACCACGCTAGAGTATCAACCGTTTTTTCTTAAAGTTAAATTTTTGAATAAATTTGTCCTTAAATTATGTGCTTTAGATGTTAATTCAAAACATTAACTACTTACTTTATTACCTAATTTGAGGTATTCCTCAAGTGGACCGAGATAATTCAATATCATTTAACTAGCGTAATTTATTGCAAAAAACGTGTATGTACTAAAATGATTTTGTAAGAAGAAACAAATTACATGTAGGTATATACAAATGCAAAAAACAATAATGATTCCAAAAGCAAAACATAATTATGAATACTTACATACAACATCGTTGCGTTGATAAAGGTGCCTTACGATAGGCCAATGACTTTCGTCTGCACCAGGTAGCGGGGCGGGAACCGACCCCAGAATGTGCAGAATGTGGCGCACCCTTCGACACGTCGATTCACACGTTGGTGGAGTGCGCCGCATGGGGACCTCAACGTCACCAGCTGAAAAGTATTGTGGGTCCTGTGTCCTCGCTACAGCAGTTGGTAGGAGCCATGCTGTCGAGCGAGGACGGATGGAATGCGGTTGCCTCCTTCAGTGAGACGGTAATGTCCCTGAAGTAGGCCGCAGAGAGGACCAGGGAGGAGGTTGCGAATGCCGACCCCATCCGGCAACGGCGGACTGGCCATCGGAGGCGTCGCTACGCACACCTCCTCCCTTAGTGCCATTACAGGGAACCGGGAGAACCCGCGGACTTCCTCCCCTGTTGATGAAGCAGGGCACCCTGCCTTCGGGGTGTCCTGAAGTTTTGCCAGGCGTAGGGGCTTGACGAATGTAGTAGCAATGCTTTAGTTCTCGTGGCGTCCCGTAAAAGCGCGGGAAACAGGCCCAGGTTAGGTTTAGTGGGTAGCCTGGCGGTCCGACGTCTCGCGACTGCTTCGCCGCGGGCTAAGCCTGCGTGCAGAGCCGGCCGCCAGGAGTCCCACATACCCCTCGGATCACCCCTTCCCCCGGGGCCCGAGGCAGTGTCGCAAGAAAAGACATCCCCCTGGGGTTGTCAAAAAAAAAGCCAATGACTTTCGTACTAATTTAATCGTTGACGGAAAAACAAATTATTATCTTTTATACAACTTACTAACAGTTGTTTTGTAATCTAAACTGATGTTATAATATAATGCATATTTTTCCCGTAACCGATTTGAATTCATAACAACAGGAAAACAATATGATTGCGTAATTGAATTATTCTTATTTATAATTGTTTTTGTAGTTATACATTTGCTACACACGTTTTATATTTAGATTGATTATTTTTTTAATTGTTAGGTATGTTTTCGACTATAATTTATGATTAAGTTTCGTAAAGACTTTTATATCGATTTGCTTTTTACTAGTACCATTATTTTGACAACTGTCATTCTAATCAAGCTAAATAATAAGGAGTACAAGAAACATTTACTATAAAGTATGGGAGAAATAACGTAAATACAGAAATAAACATTGTAATTTTAAGTACAACATTATTTTAAATAGTAACAGGATTAAATATATATATATTTCTCACGCCGCGGGGTGAACTCTAGTAATAAATAATATCATAATACTCGCAGGGAGCTTTGTCGGGAAGCCTTAGGTGAATAGCGACACCTCGGTCATGATTCCGGGGGCCAAGGCAAAATCCCCGCCTCCGTGCCTGCCTTAGCCAGTCGGCACGGAGTGGAGATCGCTAGAGCTAAGACTCAAGCTCCAGGGGTGGAAGTGATAAATGGCATAACGTCGGTAGCTTCTGTAAAGCTGCAACCCACCTCTCGACACCCCTTAGCCACTCACACCATGTTGCCGCTCGCCAATCTTGACATTTTTAGAAGCCCATACAATAAGTGGCAAGTCACCGTTTGCCCATTTTTTCCATGTTTCTTGAACATTGCGACGGGCAGACGCCATAGTCCCCATAGTCTCAGATCCCCAGTCCCTCTAGCAGTTCATCCCAATAGGCCGGTATCTTTTGTTTTCATTTCCTACAATAGTCCTACACTGACCGGGGCTTGTTCTTGGGTGCATTTTAATCTGGTGTAGACAGGGATAATCGCAGGTCAGTGTCACGCCACATTTATATTAAATTTGTCCAAGGGGTCTCTATGTGTTGGCCTTCCCACGTCTGTAAAGCTAGAAAGGTCAAGTCGGCAGAATCACTCGTTTTATATATCAAAATTTAGTAGTCATTTAGTGCTGATAGATATTTGGTGCTGTGATAGGTGGACTAAAAATGAGAACACTGCTAACTTTTAATTAAGCTAGCAGTGTACTATTCGTGACCGCGCTATGATACAGTTGGAGCGAGAGGCACATCAGCTAATAATTTAGTGCTCAATTAGTGCTGCCCGTACAAGCAAACAGATTCATCGATTTTTTTTTCATTTTTTAAGTATAGATTACTGCTGACATAACGACACGAGCAATCATAGAGCTAAAAGATGACTTTAAAATCGGTATTGGTAAAATTGAAAAGAGTTACTAATTAGTGCTCAATTAATGCTGCCAGTACAGCAGAAATTTTTGAAAAATAATTTTTTTTTTCAAATCAACTACTGCTAATATAACGACGCCAGCAGTCTTAAGAGCTAGAAAGAGACTCTGAAACGGTAACTAATGGAATTGAAAGACGTCACTATTAAGTGCTGTATTAGTGCTGTCGTTGTAGCAAAGGATTCTTGAAAAATATATTTTTTTTTTTCAATACAACTACTGCTAGTATAACGACTCCAGCAGTCTCACGAGCGAGGAGAAAACTCTAAAACGGAAACTAATGGATGTAAAAGACGTCACCATTTAGTGCTCAGTTAGTGCTGCTGCCAGTATAGCAAATGATTTTTGAAAAAAAAATTTATTTTCATATCAACTAGTTATACTAGCAGCAATTGATTTGAAAAAAAAAAAAAATTCATAAATCCTTTGCTACAATGACAGCACTAATACAGCACTTAATAGTGACGTCTTTCAATTCCATTAGTTACCGTTTCAGAGTCTCTTTCTAGCTCTTAAGACTGCTGGCGTCGTTATATTAGCAGTAGTTGATTTGAAAAAAAAAAAAAATATCTTCTGCTGTACTGGCAGCATTAATTGAGCACTAATTAGTAACTCTTTTCAATTTCACCAATACCGATTTTAAAGTCATCTTTTAGCTCTATGATTGCTCGTGTCGTTATGTCAGCAGTAATCTATACTTAAAAAATGAAAAAAAAAAACGATGAATCTGTTTGCTTGTACGGGCAGCACTAATTGAGCACTAAATTATTAGCTGATGTGCCTCTCGCTCCAACTGTATCATAGCGCGGTCACAATAGTACACTGCTAGCTTAATTAAAAGTTAGCAGTGTTCTCATTTTTAGTCCACCTATCACAGCACCAAATATCTGTTATCAGCACTAAATTAGCACTAAATGAGCACTAAATTTCGATATATAAAACGAGTGATTCTGCCGACTTGACCTTTCTAGCTTTACAGACGTGGCCTTCCCATGGCCCGGCGCAAACCTTCCAAAAGTGGGGGCCATTTTTATGGCCCGTGGTTTAAAATAATAATAATAATAAACCCGAAGGGGGGGGGGGGGCTTTGTGGCGAAGCCTTAGGTGAGTGGCGACACCTCGTACCTGACTCCGGGGGCCAAGACAAGGCCCCCGCCTCCGTGCTTGCCTTAACCAGCCGGCACGGAGTGGAGATCGCTAGAGCTAAGACTCAAGCTCCAGGGGTGGAAGTGATAAATGGCCTAACGTCGGAAGTAGCTTCGGTGAACCTGCAGCCCACCTCTCTACACCCCTTAGCCACTCACACCCATGTTGCCACTGCCTTTTATGGCATTTTTAGGGGCCCATGCAGGGAGGGGCGAGTCACCGTCTGCCCATTTTTCCATGTTCCCTGAACATTGCGACGGGCAGACGCCATAGTCCCCATATTCCCAGACCGCCAGTACCACTAACAGTTCACCTCAATAGCCCGGTACTTTTTGTCCTCATTTCCCACAATAGTCCTACACTGGCCGGGGCTTGTCCTTGGGTACATTATTATATGGTGTAGACAGGGATAATCGCCGGTCAGTGTCACGCCACATATTTACATTAAATTTGTCAAGGGGCCTCTACGTGTTGGCCTCCCCATGGCCCCACGCAAGCCCTCCAAAAGTCCGGGCCATTTTTATGGCCCGTGGTCTTGAAAGACATACATACATAATAATAATAAAAAACTGCCAATTAGAGTTACGAGTTATAAATGTTATGTGAAAACTGTAGAATCGTTTCTGAGCGAAATAGTTATTATTGACAGACACGGACAGAACAATTGTATAAGGATTTCGTTTCTATCAAAATGGCTACAGGACCCTAAAAATACATGTGTCGCATCTTTTCTTTCAAATTGTTATGAATGGCTTACAAATAGGTCTTGGGTTAACCGTAGTACTCTTTGTAACGTATTTAATAATTGGTATTTTCCTGTTACATGGGTCGTGGGAACTAAGATATATGCGATACGAATTATCCTCATTCCTTAATTAATTACAGTGACCTAAGCGAACCTGACTCAGTTCAATGAAATTTATATCCGTCAATGACACGACGGTTATTGTATTTTAATAGAAAATTGTTACACAAGGGCTGTAACAGGCCTATTTAGACACGAGATGGCGTTAATATTCGAGTGCCTAAATAAGTCGCTTTCATCCTTTGTTTTATTAATTTACTATACCGCTGTCATGGTACCTTCAGCGCTGAGAGATTGATTTGCTATTGTCTTCTTAATTCTGTATGAATCAATTGTATTACTTAATTCGCTGAAAGTGATTTAGATTGTGTGTTAGTTTATTCCTTCTGAAATTGTGATTGGACCGATTGTTATGATTTTTATTCTGTATTAGCACGTGCGAAACGTATTTGTGTTACATTAGATTACATTGCAACGGCGCTCTAGCAAAAAAAAACGCCACCGCAACATCACTGATTTCCTATTATTATAATGTACTCTGTGACCGCTGACATAAATGACATAGTTTCCGTGGGACAGACGAATAAAGAAATAGAAATTATCATTCTGAAATCTTATACTAATATATAAAGCTGAAGAGTTTGTTTGTTCGTCTTATTGAACGTTTTATTATTGCTTGAGTTCAGCAGACAGGCAGACGGCCCAACTGATGGAGAGCGGTTTCCATCGCATATGGACATTTGTACCACCAAAAGTAGTATCAATGTGCTGCCGCTTTTTAAAGGGAGACTGGAACCTGACCAGTAATGCCGGGACACAATTCAAGGTTTTTATGGCGGCATACTCTAAACCAGGGGTTGTAGCCATCCAGACAGCAAATAGCCTATCACCTGGCTGTGGCTTGTTTTGCCGCTTCTTACGACAGGCCGCCCAGCCGAAGAAATTGTATTCTTTATCCGTTCCTACACGGATATATACATGTATACATAGGTATACTACACCTTCAATTTCGCGGTATGACGTCTGTCTGCAAATTTCCGTTGAGGCCGCACGTCATTGTGACAACTTTTGCGAGATAATTTTCATTCTTTTCATAGATAACATAAAATTACTGTTATTGGAATATGTATACATCTACCACTGCACCGATAACTATCGGCAGGGCGTTCATACTCACTTCCTTGAGCCATTACGCTCGTGTACGCAACGATTCTTAAGAAAGTTTCTCTTGCGCACTTTAGAGATTTGGAATGAGCTCCTAGCAGAGAGTACACTTAATGTACTGTATGATGGTTTTTTTAAAGAAACGGTGTTAGGAAATTTGTTTCAGGCTGGCAGCACGTTGGTAACAAATGTCCATAGGCGACGGACGGTAACCACTTTCTATCTGTTATAAAAAAAAACCTTTATATCTGAGCGCGACGGTCACGCGAGTTCAGTGCTTTTTCCGCATCGCAAAAGTGCCCAGTGTTAAGAAGTTTTCACTTAAAAATATCTATGCGGGGTTTGTTGTTTGTTTCCTGTTCTTGTTGTTTATCGTAATGTATTTGATTGTTGCAGCTCGGGTCATGTGGTCAGCAGGTCGGGCGTTCGGCGCGGCTTGATGGGGCGCGCGTGCTCCGGCTTCGTTGGGCCGGTGGTGGCGTGCGCGCTGCTCCTGGTATGCGCGCACGCCTCCCAACACTCCGCACAAATTGCACCTGGCGGTAAGTACTACTAATTTAATTCTGAATAAAGAGAAAGGAAAGAATACCATCTGTCTGACCCGATGACATGACATGACGCCGAACATCGTACATCGACACATACCACTATAAAGTATTAAACCAAAATCGTGTCGCATCGTACATATATAAATCTTATTTTTTTAATGGCCTACCATGTTGTTATGTTTTTCCTATTATTATAACAGGTAATTTGCTCTTTCGTCACTATTTCACGGATATAAAATATACATACATACCTACTATTTTTTTATAAACTGTATCAGTGGTCAAGTGCTGAACCCCCTATTTTTACCTAGGAGAAATCCGTTTGAGGACTACCCAATGCGGGGGAAATATGGTGGGGAGTATCCTCGTCATTTTGGGGTGGCATTAGCACCGCAATCAAAAGGGCTATTGCCACGCCGCGGTCAGGGATAGTCACTAAAACCCGTCGGTTTTCCGTCCTTCGTCCTTATGACAGGGCCATGAGTATTTGACATAGTCATTTCGCAGGCCCTGACAGGCGCTGGCCCATAAGACCTCTTCCATTGCCAGGGGTCTCCAGCGACTTTGCTTTCCATAATGTGGGGTGGTGAAGTGCTGGTCCGCCTAGCTGACTGGAATGCAGATGGTTTGATTCCTGCCAGATTGACCGTAAGGAACGCTATTTACGCTGTCCTCCAGGCAGTTCAGGACCCAGAGATATCTATTGTACATATCTATATTGCTAAACTATAATATAAAGAGGTAAATATCGTGAGTTTGTTTGTAGGAAGTAATCTCTTGAATTACCTGGTTTTGATTATTCTTTCACCAGTAGAAAGCTACATTATTCCTGAACAACATAGGCTATATTTGATTATGATTGATAATATTTTTTAATTATAACCCATTATAGTTATTTATAACCGGCAACTTTGCTTAATACGTGAGTATTAAAGAATATAAATACTCACCAACACTTTAGAAAACTTAGTAAAAAGTTGGTAATATCTAAAGCCTGTAAGAGTGTGATTTAAATAAACGAATGAACTTTTAAAGTCATATATTTTTAAGCTATTTGTTTTGCCGCAACACATTTTTTTTTAAATTAAATGTTTATATAAATACTTACATCGCGCATATCATTAAAAAATCTGTAGGTCACATGAATATGAATCCACTATAATTTCGCTCATAGTATGTAACTTGTAACAAAATTAGGATGAACAGATTTTAAATTCAGATTGTAAAGATGTGGTTGCGTCTCTATAAATAACAAAGAGTTATTTTTCTTAAATAGGCGCTAAATTATTCTGCTTCTACGTATAAACTTAACCTCGTATAACTTCACCCTTTCGATTACCCAAATCAAATAAGATTTTGTCTTTTCTAGAATTTCTTCTAGTTCTGGAATTGAACCCCACTAATATAGTAATATTACGACGAGTATTCTATGTATTCTAGGAAATAGTCCTATATTTAGTACAACAAATTCTAGTGACAAACAGTAGGGTGGCTGTGTTAACGGGGGCGTAGTGTAGGTGTAACTTCATTTGTTCTCAACATGCGGCCATTCGTTCCGATGATCGACAGTTCATCTATTTCTGTCAAACAATACTAGCTGCGTAGCTCCAGAAAAACATTTCCATCCACCCTTTGTCTTTCTTTATTACATTAGTCTGACTTACTTAGACATGTTTGAAAAAAAAAACTCCTTTTTAGTAATCAATTAATACGAAAGATTTCATTTGTTTATGTAACAAATATTTTATTGTTTTAATTTTTTTATTTAGCAGGGATGTTGGTTGCTATACATATATTGATAATATGAAATTGGTAGAATTATAATGTCACGTAATCTCATTACGCTAAGTTTTTTGGCTGAATAATCAGGATTCTAGGTAAATTAGCTTTGAGAAGTTTTTGTGTTTGTAGTAGTATTTGTATATTTACAGGAATTCTAAACTTTAAATTTAAAGTCATTGTACATACATTAAGCATAAAGAATTTCGCTACATTTTGAAGATGAAAATATATTTACAATAAAAGTCAATGCTGAAAGACAAATAATTAATAATAATTATTTACATTGCTTATTGTTCTTATTAAATATGTTAATTAAAATGGTTCCGTTGTTGAAACGTGGTAGAAGTAAACTTTTGCGTGCCCAAGCCCAAACTAAAGAAGTTTTATAGAAATATTGCCAAAATGAGTGCAATAACAATCCGAGCAGTTTTTTGACATCCGCTCAATTAGTTGCTAAATAAACCGGAATATCATTGACTACCATCGGAAAGGTGCTATGAGAAAGCAAATGTCATTCTTCAGGACAGGGACCAACAATTTAGTATTAAAAATTATGTTTAATATTAATATTTATTACCTTAATATTGTTAGTTTCACGTTACTTGCCTATAAAAATATATACAAAATATTAGTTTTTATTTATTTATGTGCTGACCGTACACTGCTACAAACGCAAAAACTTCTCAAACCTAATTTACTTTTATCTATTGACGACTAAACGTCCACCTTATAAATATATTTTGTTTATAATTTTATTATAGACAACATAGTGATCTGATAAAAAAAATACATCTTTTAAATTGCAATTTAAAATTAATATAAGGAGTATTCTAAATTGCCTAAAACGTCTGGAGAAGTTAACTTTAGAATGTCTAATTTTTTAACATAAATTCAAAAGTAATGATTTATTTATATAAAAGACCTTAAGGGCCACATGTGCTCAACTAAACAACACCCAACGAGGTTCTTTAACGTACCGGATATGAAATAACACTTCCGCGGCCGTTGATCCGCGTTTGAGCGTGTTATGGCTGTAGGCGGCGGCTATTTTATTTTGCAAGTGGTATAATAATGCCTCCGTGTTTTTTGTCGTGTTTGTTTGTATGTGTGCTATTGAACCCGATGCCGCAGCGTGCCGCTCCGCTTCGCAGCCCGTGGCCGCTTACTATCGCGCCGCCTGTTTAATCCATCAGATAACGACTCAACGTGTTGTTTGTAATTCTCCTCCGTTCGACGTCTGACGAGTTAGTGAGGCCTCCTTTAGGAGGCGCCTCGCGTTATCTTGTAAACCGGCCCGAAATTCACTCACCCGTGTAATATAGTCTTGAATAGATATTGAACTTTGCAATTAACAACTTATGTTGTGTTTTTGATAATTGTTTTTCTGTTCTATTTAATACGTAGTACACACTTTGAGACGGAAATACAAGAAAGCTTTAGTTCACGATAGTAGTTAGTAAATTAGCTTATTTACTTAAAACTACAAATTATAAAAAATATAGTCTGTGCAGAAGGGCAGTTAGGAATGATTCTTATGATATGTCTATTATCATGCCTGTTTTTATCTTACCTATTTACGTCTTTGCCTAGAACAGTGTGGTATGGAGCGGTGGCTGCGGCGGACTGAGGTGGTTACAGTAGTAAAACTACACTGTCCCGATGTGTATGCTGTATTTATTCTGTGTTGTTTTACAAAATGAAAGCCTTATATACTACATTATTGCTACGTGTGCAAATACTTAATTATTGTGCGTTAGCCCCCCTAACAATAAACAATACAAATGCTTACATACTACATCCTAGAACGTCTGCAATACGGTCGTGGAAAGTGCTCCAGCTGTCTATTAATAGCAACCCTTTAACTAAGCTTCTATGTCATTCTTGTACTGCAGTCAAATGGTATACAGCTCATAAACACATCATTACATAATAATTGTAAACAATTCTTACACGATTACAGGATCATGCAATAACTTTTATTCAATGCTAAAATGGTAATGCTTTGTGACCACGGCTACTGAAAGTGGCCGAAACGTCGAAATAAAAAACAAATATAATGCCGCGCTTAAAATCGGTAAAACGTAGTTTTAGTTATGTTTCCTAGTCGCGAAAATTTAAAAAAATATTAGGTTGACTGGTTTTTGGATATGCGTTAATATAATAGATTAAAGCGTATTTTGAGTTCCGCAGTCTAATAGCAAGAATATGTTCAAGGCTACTATGGAATCGTTAACAGTGCGTGTGCAAATAGCTGAGTTTTTGTTTTTGTAATATAGATATGCCTCTTTTTTATTGCATGAGTTCAGCAGACAGGCAGACGGCCAACGTGATGGAAAGCGGTTACCATCGCCTATGGACATTTGCAACATCAAAGGTGCTACAGATGCGCTGCTGCTCTCTTAGGGAACACGGACACTAATGCCGGCCGGAACACAACTCAAGGTTGTTATGGCGGCATACTCTATAATCGTAAATACAAACGCCTTGCAGTACATTGTCAAGCGATCATAATTGGTTACTATATTAATTATATATATATACACACTTTATATCTATTTTATATTTATAGGTGTTATAGGTGTGTGTAGGTAATAAATTATATGTTAGTTTTGAATAGTAAACAACTGTGTTTATTTGAATGCAGGCATGACATGACGACATAAAATTACGTAATGAATGTTTTGTTATTGTAGAACTGGGCATAAATGGTTTTCTGTATAGGCTTTTGTTTTATTTCGTATGTCTGGATATATAAATATATTATTAGTCTATATTATAGTGGGTACAATTTTACGCAACTTATAATTCCGACCGACAATTTTCGTTTTCGGAAAGTGCAGGCCAATTTCCGATATGTAAATATTCTATATTGAACTCTTTTCGCAAACGGAAATGACAGTGTTGAATGCTATGCATTCTTATGGTCCAGGAGCCAGGTACAATTTTGGTCAATTATTTCTTCTCGAGCGAAACTTCGTAAAATGCATTAGGCACTTTATTATGAATACTCGTGACCGTCAGCTGTGACTCCGTGGGTGGGGCAGGCAGTGGCAGCCTCGCACACATGGAGAAAAAAAATTTTTTTTCAGTCATTTCCTTTTATTTGGAAATTTGACAGATTATAGTTTACCTAGTATTTTAAAGAAAAAACAAAGTCAGCTGACCATAATATGGTGGATTATATGTCAGCTGGCTGCTTGAACATGAAAAAAAATATATATATTTTCAATGATTTCCTCTCAACTAAAAATTTACCTGGTGGTCGTTTATATGCTACTATGAATGAAAATTAATGTCAGCTTGCTGTATCTAAGTGGAAAGTTTGTCAGCTGGTTCCTTCAACGGTGTAACGCAGCAACATCGATCACCTATTGAATCTTATCAGCTGACGACTTTTCCCTTGACTTACAGCAAGCTGATTTTTTTCATTATTTACTAGAGTATGTTAACAATTCTCTTATAAATTTTCGTCCGGGAGAAAATAACGTATCTTAAGTTATTCTTTCTTTCTATATCGCTATGTCGCTTCTATATATATATTGATTTTTCATGCTTTTCAAATCGATTTTAGTGCTAACTTAACGATTCGTTGTTCTGACACTGATGTATTGGGTATAATGTTAGCTAATATGGTTCATGTTTCACAACATTAACGTTAACGCTAAGTTAACGTTTGTATGGAAGTCGGTGTTGGAAAACATATGAGGTTCATCAATGTCACTCAACTGTATGAAACTTTGGGATCGAATTTGAGTGCAGCACTTCCAGCATTCCATGAATTTACAGGATGCGATTACAACCCAGCATTTTTTAGAAAAGGCAAGAAGCGTCCATTTTCGGTAATGTCCAAATGCTTTTACGTAGTTACGTAGTACGTTTAAATGTAGCTTTTACGGAGTGTTTTGTACAAATGTCAGATCCATCGAAGAACAGGGAAGATTTGTTCCGCAAAATTCAGGAGTTTGTCAGATGTATGGCCTTAATCGGTTAAAAAAAATAACGACGCTAGGGTTGCATTGTTCCAAAAAACTTAAAAATTTTTGGACAATAACGATGAATTCCAGTTGCCTAAAAAATGTATTGACGGTTCTTCTCTACCACCATGCGAATCAGAATTGCATAAGCAATATTTGAGGGCGTGTTACATTGCACAAATTTGGTCTCACGCTAACCTTAAAGTTCCAACAACTGAAGAACCTACAGACTATGGTTGGGAAGAAATAGACAACCGATTCGAACTAGATTGGTTTTCTGGGACTCAGTTACCAACGTCAATTGAGGAGATAACCATTCAGCCTGAAAACGGTTTTTATTTTTTTATATGATCATGTTTTATACACACGGACTAATATATATTTTTTTCATCTTTTCACAGATGATTATGATGAAGACATGATCGTATCTAACTCTGATAGTGACTGACAGTGAATCAGAGAGAGATGAAAGCGACTCAAGCCAAAGCGAGAATGAAAATGATTAATTTTGATTGTTATTTTTAGTCAATTCGTTGAAATGAAAGTTAATAAATAAAAAAATATGCTACAATAAATTATTCATTAATTAATTCACTCATACCAATATTTTCTCTATTATTTAACTTCAAATTTGTTATCAAAACACTCAAATCAAGCATAATGCCGAATAACTTAAGATACGTTATTTTCTCCCGCACGAAAATTTATAAGAGGATTGTTAACATACTCTAGTATATAATTAAAAAAATCAGCTAGCTGTAAGTCAAGGGAAAAGTCGTCAGCTGATAAGATTCAGTAGGTGATCGATGTTGCTGCGTTATTTTTAATTTAATTTTCATTCATAGTAGCATATAAACGACCACCAGGTAAATTTTTAGTTGAGAGGAAATCATTGAAAATATATATATTTTTTTTCATGTTCAAGCAGCCAGCTGACATATAATCCACCATATTATGGTCAGCTGACTTTGTTTTTTCTTTAAAATACTAGGTAAACTATAATCTGACAAATTTTCAAATGGGAGGAAATGACTGAAAAAAAATTTTTTTTCTCCATACGGGAAGGCTGCCCCTGCCTGCCCCCCCCATCCACGGAGTCGCAGCTGACGGTCGCGAGTATTCATGGTATAAATCCCTAATGCATTTCACAAATTTTTGATTGGGAGGGACTTGGTCATGAAAATCTGTCACTGGCTCCTGGTCCATTAGCTCTGTTCCGTTACACTGTCGCGCGTACACTAAAATTAATAGAAATTATTAGTTGTGTAAAACTGTACTCTAGGTACTTAATATTGAATCGTTGCCTTTGTTTTTCAAAAACCTGTATTTGGTTAGCAAGAAAATGGCCATTTTACACAAAAAATATTCTGATGGTAATTGCCCCTGTTTCTAACACTGGTCAAAAATTTCTATAGGACAAACCTAAGTACCTACTAAAGGAGTCAGAAATTATTAAAAAGTTTACCCAAACGTTTTGTATGAAAACTTTACATATTTTTTTCATATTTCGATCCTATTTCTAGTACTAATCAACTAGTCTGTCAAATGGATTTGTCTGTTTTACAGATTGGTTGACGTCAAAAACACAATGGATCAGGCACCACAAAGAATAACAGTGCATTTTTATAATGAGCAATTGTCGGTCTTCTATAGCGTTACGCCGAACGCTACCTACTGCGTTTGAAACGGAGTACCGCCTTAAATTAATTTCTGTTAGTAATGTAAAACATCACGAAATTTTATACATCTATTTACATTTTAGGTAAAACCCGAGTAACTTATATTCTAAAAACAAACAATTATGCACTCTGTTCTCTATAAAATTGTATTATACTAGGATATGCCCGCGACTTCGTCCATGCTTGACTTGAAACTTCCGCGGGATTCCCAGGACACAAAGTACCGCAGCTATTGTTTTAGTAGAAACTGTCGGAGTAAGCTAATGTTTATGCATCTGAACAATTACAAACCGCTTCCGGGAATAATTCCGCAGGATTCCCGGGACAAAAAATATCACATATTACATTATATAAAATTTTCTATCGATCAGTGAAAAAGTCACATTGGAATTGTAAGTTTTTAATCTGGCCATATTAAATCATTCCCAGAAAAAAATCTTTGGGATTCCCAGGATAAAAGTAGCGCATATTTTAAGGAATTTGCTGTCGACAAGCAAAAGCCGCATCGAAATCGGCCCAGTAATTTTTACGTGAATCCCGAACATACAAACCGACAAGAAATATTAAAAAAATGCATCGTGTACTCCATCGTTTATATAGTATTGGAGAGGTTTTTTTACAGCTTCATTGTACGGCAAGTTTAGAATTTTATATCTTAATATATATAAATCTCCTGTCACGATGTTTGTCCGCGATGGACTCCTAAACTACTCAACCGATTTTAATCAAATTTGCACACCGTGTGCAGTTTGATCCAACTTAAAAGATAGGATAGTTTTTATACCGTTGGAACCGGTAGGTGGCGCTGAGATCGGGTTCTAGAATCCTCTTAACAACGGGGAGCGATTTTGTTTTTGTGTATTTGAGTGGGTGTCCCCGGATGGTTTAAATCCGCAATTGGAACCGGTAGGTGGCGCTGGGATCGGCTTCTAGAATCCTCCTAATCACCGGGAGCGATTTTGGTGATTTTGTTTTGTGTATTTGAGTGGGTCCCCGGATGGTTTAAATCCACAATTGGAACCGGTAGGTGGCGCTGGGATCGGGTTTTAGATTTTTATTTTTTCAAAGCAGGACTACGTCTGCTGGGGCCTCTAGTATAATATATATAAATATAATATAATATATACCTATATTATAAAATTCTGCAATGCACACTACCGACCGGAATTGTCAAAGTGACATTGACAACTGAAGACATGAGTGGATCAAGGTGATAAGTCGCATAATTCCAATTCTGAGTAAATCGAGATAAAAGTTTTACTTTTATTTGAAACTGAACTGAACTTAACACCTTTAGCAATTTTTTATTTTTTAAATATGCCATATCTATGGTCTAAGGGCTGTATTCATTTGGTATCGACTTATAACATTCATCTACGCAAAAAAAAGCAAAAAACCGAATATGCGACATATCACCTTCATCCACTCACGTCTTCAACTGACAGATGTTGTACATTGCCCCTCTAAAAAAAAATAAGTAATCCGATTATATACTAAAAATTACAAATTCGTGGAATTATTATCGAAGTGAGTTCATATTGTATTTATTAAATATGTAAAGGAAAGTATGGTTGCCATGTAAAATAACCTCGGTTCATAATATAACATTTGTTAATTAAAGTTCAAAGCTGTTCGTCAAAAGTATCCTATGTTTACACTTGGCTAGTCGTAAGTTGTTTGCGTGTATCTAGTTGACTACCAACTGTCGAGTTCGACGACCCTGATGAGGGGACAACCCCTTGTAACGATTATATACAGGGCCAAATTTGGATAATTTCATGTCTTATAAAAATATTAAGATTTGCAGTCCTCCAAAGACAATTAAAAGTACGTTTTAACAGTTTTACGCTGCCATTTATTTGATTATTATTTCGACATTCCAGACAATTTTCAGTAGCCGTGATCACGGAACACAAAGATCACAGTCACAGTTAAGTAGCCGAAACGTTGAAATAAACATGAAATAAATCCCGGGTGTAAAACTGTTATATGTAGTTTTAATTATGCGTATGCTAATCGTGAAAACTTAAGAAAATACTGTTAACAGTCAGTTTATTTACGACAACTTTTATGAGGAAATTATTTCTGTTTCCTAATTGACTTCATTATTGTATCTCGGAGGAAGTGTTGTATTTATTAGTAGGCACTGTGTAAGTTTACCACAAATAATGAAAATTATCTACCTATCCGTATAAATTATTTTTGTATTCAAGACCATCGGGAAAAAGGGGGTGTTTCCGTTTTCTACCCACAAGTCTAAAATAATAATAATAATTCAGTTTTCAACCCATTACAAAATTCAATTCCGGTTTCTACCCAGTGAACTAAGTACAGGCAGCAGAAAAAGTTAATTCGATTTAAAATATTTATTTAAAAAATAATAATGTCAAAAAGATTCTTATACATACTTTACAAATAACTAAAACTCATATTTAGATTATAAAACATTATTACATAGATCACATAATTAACGTTTGGTACATAACATTTTCGAAATTCACAACCTCGTCAAAATATCAAATAACACAGAGTAAAATATCAAATAGACTTTGAGGAACTATAAATTAGTTTAATAAAGAAAATGTTTGTAACTATTGTTCAATATACTGCATGCATTTATTGCTTTTGGAATCATAATATTGAAAACATAACTAAAAGTTAAGTAACATTTGAATATTTGGATAGATTGGGTAATACTAATAAACGTTAAATGTATAAAGTATTGACATAAATTATGTAATAGTTTTTTTTAAAAATTTAATATATAAACGAGCTAACTTTTCCTAACAGTGGCCTATGCAAATTTTGCCACAAGCCAAGTCATTAAGCGCGATTCTATTTATTGTGTCTCTCTCTAACACATCATGTTTTTCGATTCCTTGATATTACAATATCTTTTCCTTTGAACCGTGTATTTTGTTTTTTAGCGTCATTATTAATATTTCAAAGGAACTGAAGCATGTTTAGTGACTTTTTCTTTGCCATAACGCGGTTTACAGTCACATGCTAGCTTTCAAGAGCGTTAGTTGTTCTGTGTCGACATCCGCATGAAGACCATAATTTTAGGGGATATTTTCCGCCAAACATATATGTTTTGACAATATAATCATTAAATCTCACTGCATCTTTATGCGTGGAACTCTATTCCATAATATAGAGAAAAGCATCATCCACCATTTCTTTCGGTATTAAACCTAAGGCAAGCATCAAAGATACATACATACATGTTTTTTAAAATGCCTTTTTTTAGTCATATTGAACTGCTTGCCTTTTTTATATATCGCTTGGCAAAAGTGAAAGTAATAGGCTCTGGTTTTAGATTCAGGTGAAATAATTAAAAAAAAAACTTGTTTTTTCATTTGTATGTTGGGTTATTATTATCCAGTGACGTCATGCACACTTGCAACTAAGAAGTCGTTCGTGAACTAATGTTGAGTAGATTTAAATATTTTAAAAGCAAATAATGTTTCTGACCGTACTTCAAAACTATGAAAATTAGTAATGGGTTGAAAACGGAAAGCTTTTTGGGTAGAAGACGGAAAAAAATATTATATTTATTTTTGTAGGTTCAAAACGATTCCGATTTTGGGTTGAAAGCGGAAAAATATTTTTGGGTAGAAAACGGAAACACCTGAAAAAGGAGCATTCAAAGTGTTACTTTAGTATGGATATAAAACAATAGGAAAAAACCAAGTGCGTTTGTACACACAGTGAAGGGTCTCGTTGAGGTGACAATCTATTTTTGTTATTAGACTACTGAACGGTAACAAAGCAATTATCGAAAATACACCACATCCGCTGAACTACTCATGGAACTTGTACTACAAACACATTTTCGTTAAAAGTATTTGCTTAAGCTCCAATATATTTAATTCTTTAATGTTTTTTCACCTTTATTACAAAAATTAAAAGGGACAAACACGCTTTGGACGTGAATGGCTCACTATTAACTTAAACAAATTACTAAGGAATATCGTTATAAGTTCTAATATCCGTCAACAGTGCCATACCTACACACTATAATTTTTTATCTCTGATTAAGATGTGTGCAGCCACTTTTTAGTATAATGATTTTACAATGTTCGCTACCATTCTCTAGCGGCGGCATATAGATTACAACTGCATGCCAAATTTCATTCATAAAGACTTAGTAATTTTCAAGAAACAGTGTGTTGACGTAAATATTGCAAAAGTTTTTCTTTTTGCTAAAATAACTACAGACTCCTAAAAAACAGTATAAATTCTGTTGTGTTCATGATGAGTTTGCATATTAAACATTTACAAAAACAAAGCATTAATAGCAAAGATTAAAGAAAAACATAACCATGATTTCGAGGATACACAATGCAGTAAGTACCGTGAGTTTCATTTCAGGTCTTGTTTATTTTCTACAAAAAAAAAAACAAGAAATACATAGAATTCGTTGTCACCGTGTCATGTAAGCAAACGGCTGGCGTGTATTTTAGGCTGCGTTGCCATACCACGAGGAAATGCGACCAGCGCCTTGGGAACGTTCTCAACTGACGGTGATTTGCGACTCATAATATGGCATGTCATTATAAACATCATCCGTGGAGTTAATCTGTAAAGATTTTCTTTAAATATATTTTTGATAGAAACTAAAGTAGAAGTGATCACAGTGCTGGTTCATACTTCCCAAAGCGAATCAATTACACCAGCGTGGTACTTCCAGCACATTTCCGTCTATCAGTGACCCGATACATAGTCTATAATTTAATTAAACTATACAGAAATCGAAAAGTGCGATCCGGAGCATTTTAATGTTACAACCCCTCAGGTTGCAACATGCTTATCTTTCTTTATGCCTAAAATAAACTTTTAAGTAAAAAAATATTTAATCAACGAAATAGTATATTAGGTTGGGGAAAAAGTTTCTTCGCATTTTATATAAAAATTCAAAAGGTTTTTTTATAAAATGTATATACATTTGACTGAAGTATGTAGGTGCCATTTTTTTGGATAACTTTTTGCCATCTTGTAGGTAGGGATGTGATCCCATGGCTATAAAAATTTTGGGGCTTCTGATCAAAAAACTGCGACATGTGGTTTTGGCAGTCCTCTCGTGATGTTAACCTGACACTGCCTAAGGAATTCTGCAGAGAGCGAAACAGGTGAATATCTGAAGATGCAAGGTCAGGACTATACGGCGGATGCATTAACACGCATTAACATTTTTGCTGAGTGGCTAAAGATGTGTGAGGTCTAGCGTTATCATGGTGAAAAACCAAACCCCTTCTGTTGATTAATTCCGGCCGCTTTCTCTCAACTTTTTGCTTTAATCCCATCAGTTGTTCGCAGTACAGTTCAGAATCGATGGTCCTGCCTGGCAGTAACAGCTCATAATGAATAATGCCCTTCCAATCCCAACATACACACAGCATCACCTTGTTGCGAGTTAACCCGGGTTTCGCCACAGTCTGTGAAGCCTGACCAGCCTTTGACCACAATCTTTTTCGCACTTTCTTGTCGTACGTGATCCACTTTTCATCACCAGTTATCAGCTTCTTCAAAAATGGTTCGATGTCATTACGTCGTAATAAAGAATCACAAATGAGTACACGGTTCAATAGGTTTCTTTCAGTGAGCTCATGAGGCACCCAAATATCGAGCTTTTTTGTGTACCCAGCTTTTTTCAAATGCACCAAAACCGTTTTGTGGTCAATTCCCAGTTCTCTAGCTACATCGTAACTACTAATATGCCGATCTTGCTCCACTTTTTCAAAAATGGCATCAATTTCACACATCACACAACATCACAAATATTTTCGCGGCTTGTGTTGCATTTTTACCTTTTTTTTTTGTAAAATTTTTAAATGTATCTAATTTCTTCATTAGATTCACTCATTTTAACAATAAGAAAAACAAATGAAAGTCACACATTTTCCTAATTTGAATTTGTCTTCTGTAAAATTAAAACTTTTTAATGATACCAAAACCAGCCAGATACAAATGGTATAGCCAAAGAGATCCTTATTACAAGTTCATACATACTATATGCGAAAAGACTTTTTCCCCAACCTATTACTTTTAATAACTTAGATTATATCGATCACTGAAATTACATAGTAATATATTCTTTAATTAATGAATACTTATTAGTTATATTTTATTATGTTTTCTTCCTGCCTAATACCCTAAGACTAAGAAAATACGCATACAAACTAGTTGTATGATTCGGAACGGACCCTTACTTTGACTATAAAAACAAAACGACAAACCCAACGGTTTTAGTTTTAATAACCTACACTCGAATCACACCACCAATGTATGGTTCTGAAGCAAAATGGCAATCTATAAGGTTTAATGTTTTGTCTTTTCATCACTACGGAAAAGTTCCGCAGTGGTGTAATGATAGAATGTTGATTGTGGTGCGTGGTGCGATGCTCAGTTGGCCAGTTTATGTATAACGGTGAAGCGGCAACTTTAAAGTTGGTCAATATGACATTTATACATCGAAGTATTTAGGAATGCTTGGCATATCTCATAAATTAAATGTGTGGTATTTAATTTATGAGTTATCACTGCTCAGTAATCAAGTTGATGACATTGAATTCACTTATCACGTGGAAGCCGGTTTTATCGTAAAAGTGCATCGGACTGATTCTACTTATATGCCTTTTGCGTATATTTATATTTTTTTTGGAATTAATATCTTTGTTAGGCTTATAGTTTTATTTAATGCATTGATAAATTATCAAAATAATATAAATTTAAAAATGCAATTCTACAAACTATGTAATGGTTCATTGTGTGCAATATTTTAACTTATTTAATAAATACATACATGTATGACTCACAATTATGTTTATACTCGTTATTACATTATAATATCTTCGAATGTCCAGTTGCCAGTCGAAAGTTTTCTTAGGACAGTGCCCTAATGTGTATATATTATTCATTATTTCGATATGAGGTTTGAAAAAGTTTATAATACCTAGATGCAACACCTCTGTAACCACATTCCATCAGATCGATCGTTAGCCTGTCTGCTACACTCATGTAAAAACAATGTTGCTTTCTCTTTTACGTTCATAATAATATAATTATAGATGTTAAAGTGAAGAGGATGTTTGTTTGTATGTTATTGTGTTCCTTTTTTTGGACTCTCGGGAACGAACAACTTAATATAAAATTAGGTTCGTAAAGGTTCATAATTTAGACAAGTGTTAATCCCCTTAGGGCTCTTTTTATCTTAGAGAATGGTACAAAGTACATACAATGGAACGAAGCTGTTATGTGTGGAAAGATGTAATAAATAATAATTTTCTGTTAAAATATCGTTTTATTAGAGATTAATGAAATTGGTTGAGGCAACAGATATGTAATGTATAAATCTGGATTGTAGCAAGTGGAGATCCAATTCTGCCTACCCCTATGGGAGAAAGGCGTGATGATATGAATGTACCTGTTTTAACATCTGAACTGCGTCAAAATAAACACATGAAGCCTTATTTAAAACTGGAATACACATACAGAAAAATCCCATAGTGTATTGTTAGAAGTTAGATTGTCCTCATTGAATGAAACGTAACTATAAATATTTACACGAAATCGACTAATAGGTATAATGTGCGTGTGTGCGTACCATTCGAAATAAGTAGGTAACTTCATCTGAATAGCAACCGGGTAAATGGCATAAACAAATTTAACTATAAATCTCGTGTTATAAAATATAACCTCATTTTTAAGATGCCTGGAGTTTGCATTATTATGACAGTCTGATGTGTATCCGCATTGATTCATTCACATATTTTTTTGATTTCGTCATTCACTAAGGCGAGTCCTCAATGAAAACAAATCTACCTATGCATAATGTACGTACTTAGTTGTAACTAATTATAAATAAACAGGAACTTTTTTAGTCTCGCTCAGTACTGTACTCAAAAATTTATAAACATATATTTTTTTAAACAAGTCCTAAACTCGAAAAACATAATTGAAATTTAAAAGCATACCACGTGATATCAAATGAAAGGTCTTTTTGCATATTTCATTTGAATTGAATGTAATAATATTTGTAATTATTCCCTACAATAGTCCCACACTGACGGGTGCATGTCCTTGGGTGCATTTTTGTATGCTGAAGACGATGACAATCGCCGGTCAGTGCCACGCGACATTTACTTTAAATTTGTCTAAGGGGCTTCTACCTGTTGGCCTTCCCAGGGCTGGCCCCATGCAAGCTTTCCAAAACTCTGGGACTTTTTTGTGTCCCGTACTCTGCAGAGACATATATGTAATTAATTTAATTTGATATTTCTCGTTACAGATAGCTTGAACATGCGGCGAGTTGGAATCATATGATACTTAACAAAAGTTTGATCATTCTTCTTCACACAGTATTGACGTGAAACGGGTAACTTTGATTTGTCTAATCTGTTTCGTACGATGTGTGAGTTCGGTGTAACGCTCTTCAACTAAGGTTGCTCTCGATTTCTCTGGAATCCTCTGGAACTTGGTGACCATGCAACCGCCTCGACAGCATACAGACTTATGAATAAAGAAAAATAATAGAAAATCGATCCATGATTGATGTCCCGTAACATATATATAAAAATTACCGTTGAAAATTAATACATATGTGTACTACACGCGTATACAAGCTATATTCCAAGAATTTAGGCGCACGGCGTTCTTTAATAAGTGTTATGATCGCCATTCCTGGAATCCGATCCACTCATGATATCCTTATTTGGTAATCATGGCACGACCTCGGGAGTATACACTATTGAGGAAAGAAAACAATTAGAAAATCGGTTTACAATTGCGGAGATATCGTACTTCGAAGAAGTTTGTTAACGATTTTTGTGAGTTTCTGTAACTCCTTGGAATCCACTCATCAGATCCGAATTGAGAACCTCCTCCTTTTTGAAGTCGGTTAAAAAAACTACCCATCTTCTCTACTTTGCAGTATTCGGAATTTCTGATTGTTCAACTATTGACATGCATGTTATTCCTTGATTAAACCAAGCCTCCGTTTCTTGGGCCCAACTCATTTTACCAGAGCTTAAATCAGCTGATACTGTTTACTCATGATGTATTTATTAATAGCATGTTGTTGACAGCTGATGGTGTGTAACTAATTAGCTTTTACTTTACTGTAAGGCCGAATTTCTGGACTCAAATCCAGGCAGGGTACATCTCGTTACCGATTTTTTAATTATTTCCTCCGGTCTGGATGTCTAGGATCATATAATCCATTTAATGTATCTTTATTAGGTGAGGTTTAAATTAAGATGTATATGTTAGTATGTGGACCGGTGATATATTTTTATTATAATAATTATATTAAATTTTAAAAAACTATAATTATTATAGTGTCCCCATAATATGTAAAACAAGTTGCGAAAAATTATGTTGTCTTGAGAACAAAATATTATGGGTAATTAATTATCTTCTAGGGAGCAAATGTCTGTACCGGTTTCCCCATATTGTTATGGACCCCAAAGTTAAAGCAAGAATTGAAATGATGACCTTGTTGTATTCTAGTTTCGGTCGCCTTGAGTCAGTTTCACATTTAGCACCCAATCTACACTATTATAATTAAATAGAAAAAAATTACCTATGTGTTTGGCCACGCAGGAAGGGTTCTGGAAGGGCGGAGAACGTCCAACGACTGTTCTAATTATTTATTTATTCTTTTTTATGCTATTTATTCGTGCAGGAATGGAGAGAGAATATAAATTCCTGCGACCGGCGGCCTGTCGTAAGAGGCGACAAAACAACACACAGCAAGGTGGTAGGGTATATGACCGTCTGGAAGGCTACCACCCCCCGGACTCTAGACCGGCATACTCTAGTATGCCGCCATAAACTTGAGTTGTGTTCGGGCATTAGTCCTGGTCAGGTGCCAGTCTCCCTTTAGAGAGGGGCAGCACATTAGCAGCACCTTTGCTGTTACAAATGTCCATAGGCGATAGCAACCGCTTGCCCTCGGGCGGGCCATCTGCCTGTCTTCTGCTCGCATGCAATAAAAAAAATTTAATGCGAAACGATACGAAGTGCTCATTTTCTACTTAAGCCTGATTTACATTAGTTACTTGCGAACAAATCTTTATTATCGTTTGACAAGACGTTTAATTATTACTTACTGGAAAATTAATGTCCAAACTATGTTTAGCACTTAACTCGCTAGTTTTGCAAGTTCACTACTTGGCTAATACAATCGTAAATAAGGCTTAAGAAACATACATTTTTAAAGTCAATTTTGCTATTGAACTTTACAAAGATCACGCTTCTTGTAAACTTGCAATTAAACAAACTAACTCGACTTTTAATTTGTAAATTCCTTAAGTCTCAAAACTACTTACAAACTGAGAATCTGATAACAGTTGCTGAATGACAATTAGTTTTACTAACACTCAAATTTTACAAACATTGATTTTCCTACACACAAACACACTTGTAACCATTATTACACACTCACTCACACACACACGCATGCACCCGCGCACACACATACTCACACTCTCACACACACGCACACACACACACACACACACACACACACACACACATCTCTCTATTGTTTTATTTCATTTTTATTTTATTTTATAATTTTCTTTCATTGTCTTTATCTTTGGTGGCGGTTATTATAGAACTAGTGCTTAATGGGAGGCGAGGGCCAGGAGTACCATCATACAGGGTTTTACCTAGTTTGGGCTCCTGTCCTTCCCATTTAATTAAGTTCGTTAAAATTTTGTACTCTATAATTTTGTTTTCTTTTTATGGGAAGTAAATAAATAAATTATTATATTATTATTATTATTAACAAACTAACTAACCTGCACACACGTCATCTTTCTATGATAACTCTTACAGTACAGACGGTCCCACTTTGGAATACGCTGCCTTCTTAAAGTCAGAGAGGCCAGAACGTTATTCACATTTAAGAATCTACTCGGGAAGCACTCACTACTTTCCTTAAACAATTATGCCTAAATTATCTATATACAAACTGTTATACGATTACTATTTATACAATAAAATATACCTCATAAGAATGTATGTATGTACCTTAAAAAATTATCTAAAATCGAATCACATATATTTAAAAATGTATGAGAATCTGACTTTATGCGTCATCTACATCCCCAGATTAACTTAGAATATCCAACAAGCTACTTTGCCTGGAAGAGATCGCTTAAAGCGATAGACCTATTGTTCTGCCTAAAAATATTGTAATTAATGGATCGTGTCTTATTTTGGTGAGCAGTAAAGTGTTGTGATTTATATATCAACGCAAGCAAAAAATCCAAAAACGCTCCTTACATGACGAGCCATCGTGGTCGATAAATCAACGCATAACATTTTCTTGTAAAAAACAGGTCAAACGTGACAGTTTGTTTATTTCGCAGTGACTTGATAAATAAGTATATGATATATCATACTATCTATTTTAGTTGCCTACAATATAATGTAAAGAAATACACTTTATTTTTAGAGGGTCTACGTGGTTTAGATTACCGGCGACACTGACGTGTGATATATTTATGCAGATTCTAATTAAAGTGCTTAGTGCACATTGTAAAAGATTATCCTAATTATAACATTTACAAAACATGAATTAATAACTTAAGCCGATATTAGACGGTTCTTTGTTGTCATTCAATTTGGAAATATCTTCTAATCAACCAAAGTGATTCATATAACCATAAACTTGAATCAATCAATCTCATTAAATACCGTGTTCTTTCAGTTCTATGCCTTTCAACCAGTGACAATTAGCTTGATCTGTCTAATATCCGCATTAAATTGTAAAGTCTATAATAATACTCTCTTTCTTTCTTTCCCTAATTAGATAATTATCTAGGGTCGGGACGGTATATCTTCTTCTTTCATTTATCATTCTTTCTTTGTATTGTACCAAACATCCTCTGTCTCACCACAAATTTTCACTTCATTTTTTAGAGTGAGAGAGAGAGAGAGAAAGAGATAGATATATATAGATATATATATATATATATATATATATATATATATATATATATATATATATATATATATATATATATATATATATATATTATTTAACCATTAACATTATTTTGTAACATTTTTCATCTCTCCTTTATTGCATACCACTTCAACTTCTTCATCTCAATTCTCTTTCACGAGTACAATATGAAACTCCTTCCGACCCCCCGTGACCTCATACGCTTAGAGAAGACGAGAAGAACGCCCCAAAGCCGCAAACATGCCAACAGAAGCCACTGATGGCCAACTAAAGCCCGAGATGGCCACCGGAAGCCACAGATCGGCCATCGAAATTGACTGTGTAGGCACCGGTTGAGAAGCCTCCAGCAGCTCCAAAATCACGTCAGCTGAGGGTCGTTGCCCTACGAGTTGAAGCCGAGGCACAGAGTATTTGGCTAGATACCCCAACTAACTCCACGCAAAGGAGCTGAAGGACCTGACTGTCTGAAACTCCTTACATTCTAAATAGTTCAGATGAAAGCTATTCCATAGTTTTTTTTTATTGATAAACACAATAAATAATTACGTAGGCTGTCCAATTCTGAAAATTGATAAGCGTTGGTACTGTACAAACAAACATCATATGATAACATAAATCGATGGCGCCGAGATATTTTATCGTTGAATATTTATTTTTGTAATTGTGTTTGTTCGATATGTAGGTATGTGTACATTTTTTTCTGCTCACGAAACTGACGTGAAGATATTTGTGAATGGAAATATTTGCCCAAACTTTATTATAAAACTATTAATCCATTGAAATCTTACAATTTAAGGACCGAATATTGCATTTTTTAGAGGACGCAATTTTATTTTTGGGACATCTGTGGGGGCTCAATAGAAGCTTATCCTCAAGTTTGTGGGGTCGCCACCCTTGTCCCCCGGCCGCCATCATGGAAAAAGTGGTGAAAACACTTTTTTCGCGATATCTCGGAAACTATGCGTCTTACAAAAAAATTGTTAAGTCATAATTTGTAGCAAATTGTTTTGCCTACAAATATGTTTATATAACTTTTTGCCCTAAATTAAAAATTAAAGAAGTTATAAGCAAAAAAGTGAGATTTTTTTATTCATACCTAACTCTTTTCTTTACCATAGAATAGAGCATACAAAAAAACATATAGACGAATGGAGACCTCCTCTTTTTAAGGTCGTTTAAAAATTATATTGTTAAGTAGTGTTAATATTCAATTTGTTGATTATAAATAAATTTGTGTAAAATCAGTAAAATTACTCGAATTGCTATGATTTGCGCCACTCGTAATTTGTGCTCTGAATATAACATGTATATACGTGGTTATTTTTCCCATAGGATGCGGTCTGCGTTTGAAGAAATGAAATTAATAACAATCATTACTATACAACCACTCAAGTTAAAATTTAATATTGTGAGTGGAAGCATTTTTAATATGGTCGTATTCACCTGCCTTACTAGCAGCTTATTGAGTTATTGCTTGCTTACTTTGTAACCTCACCTTTAGGACTACGACGCCGTAGTGGCGGTTGCATGTTTTGCGGCCAGTGGACACTGTTTATTATTGCATGGCTATTACATTACCGCCCACATCCGTATTAGTTGTAGAAATCCACATTAATAATTGCATTCGCTACTCGCGTGTAAGCCATGTTCAACTTGTCTAACGCCATATCTACCGTATACGCGCTTGTTGATATCGTAAAAGATATAATGAATGACAATAACAAGATGATCTACTTACGTATACCTCCTACCTACTTGTTTGAAAATTCTTTCACAAAAACTGAAAAATGACTTGAGTCTATTAGATTCTCCTTTTGACCATTGATTGTTTGCTAGATAATAAACAATGCATGTCAGAAATTGTAGGATACTAAAATTACAGTCCGAAAAACTCCATTCAAGCGATATGAGAATATTTGTAACGTTTTTCTTACAAGATAAACTTTGGATAAAACTGGTTAAATGTCTCTTTGATTGATATAAAATATTTTCTACTTTACAATAGAAAATGTTTTATATTAATTAATCTATCTAAAATCTAATGGGAGAGATTACTATCTAACTTTAGATGTGGCCTAAGTTGTTTAAAATATCATTAAATAGTGTAATTTATTGCATAAATCCGGTTTGTAATGTAGGTACAAAAATTACCTTCTAAGAAAAAACAGTGTATATGTTACGGGCAATTTGATAAATCCGGTCGCTATGAATAATGACCGGTCTGTATACATAATGCCCGTATCAAAGATGCCTTCAATGCCTGCCTCCTTGGCGAGAAAAAATTTCGGCCAGAGATCACATTCCGGATTCTGAACTTTGTCGTGTACAAGCATGATAAAGTCTTTCCCGGGGCCTGCCGAATAGGGGCACGCCCGCTCTGTTGAGGAGGAACATCGTGCAGGACGAGGTCTCGCTTATTGAATTTCAAGAGCTCTGCACAATCGGCGTGCTAGTAAGGCGGCCGGAAGGGGGGTGAAAATCTTTGCCAGCTACCGGCCCCCAACTCGTCCACGCACGTCGCACAGCACGACTGAATTTATCACATTGTCCAGCTAGAAGTAGAAAAGTATGCATAGTGCCCGGTCCAAGTGATGAATTTAAATTATCTCAAACCATGATTTTTTTAATGGACCACAGGCCGTCGGGCAATATTAATATGGCCACAGTAATAATTATATTGGCCGACGCTCTGGGTCATTATAAATAATGTCCGATTAATCAAATTGCCACTAACCTATACTTGAATGTGTGTTGTTGCAAAAATGTATAAGGTTAGAAATGCGTGGTTACATATTTATGGGAAATTCCAAAAGTTTAAGCTCGACTGAAATTTAAAAAGGTTAAAATGTAATGGACATGTAATAGGGGCGGTTAAAAACAAGTGGATAGATTTTGTGAAAATTTAGGGTCTAATAGAAGACGTTTATCAGAATAGGTAATAAGTATGGAAAAAGAATACTTTACCGTCCCGAAGTTATTGGTAAAAGTTAAAATACATTTATAATACAGAAAAATTACAGACAAATGTATATTATAATTGTAAGGATGTCCGTCGTGTATTCTGTGTTCACTGATTTTAATTTGAAGCCCGCTATTTAAAAAACAAATAAAAAATGCTTAAATATATAATTTAAGTTTACTAATATAGAACTTATGTAATCAACTTCTTTTAAACTTTATAGTTTATTTATTAATACGCATTTAATTCATTTCATTAGTGAAATGAATAAGATCAACATTATAATATATCACAGTATAGTTATATTTTAGAAAATGTCAGCAGAAAAACAATTATTATTATGCAAAAGGAGCTGATAGAATCAGTATGGATTTATTTATAGACTTAATTACTTTTTAAACTAAAATTAAAAAAAATATATGTGTAGAGGGTTTGAGGTTGTACGATGAATTTAAAATAATAGAAAAATTTGGCCTAATTCGAACCAGCAAATTCCACAAGGGCACCTTTTAGTATTTTTGTTTATCTCTCTGTCTGTCCGTTAGAGGATCGCGAGATCATTTCGGTGGATAGATGAATATAGCGGAAAACTTGGTGTTTTTTTTTTGGACCGGCGCGCCGTTGTATTCACTAACAAATTGTTTTTTAAAGGTGGATTCAATTGATTGGTTTCAATTTTTTAATCTAAATTTATTAATATCATAATAACAAATATTATATGTGAACCCTGAAAGAAGAATACTAGAAGAATTCTAGCTCTGAAACAAACTCCACGTCTTGGTCCACGACACGGGTGCCGCTCCGCGCTGGTGCGGGTCGCAACCGCCCACCATTTGCGTGCGGCGCGAGGACGTTGTTTGAGTTGTAAACAATTTCCTTGCCATGTTTATATTTATAGGCAGTTTAAGTATTTAAAAATGACTGACCTCTGGAACCGTTTGTTAAATTGTTAGCATGATAATTATATCATACATACATATTATGTAGAACAGATGATGATATAGCCTGAAAAGAACAGTGGTAGTGTTCGCGTCTTTGAATTCTGCTTATTTATTCCTGGTTTGCAGTTCACACTTTTAGGGGCTTGTCGTGTGGTGACTATTTTTCGAAGCAAACATAGATGGAGTAGATTTTAATAGAGTACCTTAAAAATCCTGAAAATGTCACGCTGCCGCCGACTGAAAACCTCTAGCGCCCCGCCGCCGCCGTTTTTCAACATGTCTAATGTATACAGTACTGCTGTTAACCCGAAAGCACCACAAGACTATCTTATAACCTGTTTAAAAATACACTCAAAAGTTTGATGCAGTTTTATAATTTACAACCAAATTTTTTGTCTTTCAAATTGAATTAATTGGTTTTATTCATTGGCAACTATATTATATAGAAATATCTATCAACATAACATTAAAATGCACGTTGCTTAACTGCTTAACTTTTCTCTTTAATTTCTCCACACACATTAATTTACATCATCAATTTCAATTCAGTTTATTCATAATGTGGTAATGTAATCCTCTCAATATCAAATTGCATTGATGATGATACCGATATATTTTTATGAGTGTTTAATGACAACACCTGAACTAAAATTAAATCGGCCAAGTGTGTGGCAGTCCACGTACAATGGCAGATCTTCAAAAATTACTATTAAAGATCATGCTCACTGAAAAATATTTCCCTCATTTATAACGGGGGAATTTTGCTGTGAATCACAAGATTGTGGAATTTTTAATTATTTGAAGGGCAATTGTTTATATTTATAATTCATTTAATATTTTCCAATATGTGCCACGATTGTTAACCGAGGTAAACCAAAAGTGACCTTCGGAAATTGCTAAACGTAATACGAAATGTTCCAGTGTAATTCGAATAATTTTTGCCGTCGGCTTGTTACCATGGATGAAACGTGGGTCCACCAACCGTTTTGATCCTGAAACTACGAGACAAAGCATGTTTTAGAAACGAGCATCCTCTCTATCCATTAACAAATATCAAATTGCTCCTACCCCTGGCAAAGTTATGGCCTAAGTGTCTTGGGGATAGTGAAGGAATCCTTTTTATTGATTACGTGCCAAAAGGCCAGACGATCATTGGACCCTATTACGTAAATTTAATTCCGGAAGTGCGTGAAGTGATTTAAAAAAAACTCGTGGAAAACTGTTAATAACGCTCCCGCTCATCGATCGGAAGTTGCACTCAAAGCATCCCTCTGTGCTGGCTTTAAACTCCTTGACCACCTACCGGACTTAGCCCCAAGTGATTTTCAGTTATTCCTAAAATTAGAAGAGGAAATTAGTGGAATTCAATTTATCGATAATGACGCGGTCATCGCTGCCGTAGGGGAGTTTTTCGAGACTTAAGAAAGACATTTTTTTGTTCGCAAGGAATGAGGAAATTAGTATCGCGTTATTCTAAATGCATTGCATTGGAAGAAGACTATGTAGAAAAATAAAATATTTTTGTTTAAACTTTTGCATTTTTTAATACTCATTCCAAGAACTTTTTGATTCACCTAGTATAAAGTCATTTAGAACATGGATTTTATCGCAGTAGAGGTAGTGGGTAAATAGCCTTAACCTAGGCTACTGTTTTTCACGTTGTGTATATCGTAAGTTGCATAACTACAACTGCACTTATCTGTGCAACATGTTAGGTGTGCAGCGATAAGTCAGTACAGAACGCGCGTGCGGTGAGATCATCGATCGCAATCGATGTACTGTGTGATTGTTTGCCATCTCTATCTGCTCAGCGCCTACGTCACAGATAACACGTGGCTTCTCTGTAAAAAGGGATTCCGCATTCTATATTACTGTGTATAATATATAGTGCGGGATTTATATAAGTAACAAAAGATTTTGAGTACTATTTTATTTGCCTTCCGAACAAAGCATGTCAGATACACAACGGATTTGCAGTACTTAACAGTATTGTAATACAAAAATACCTTCATTATTTTAAAATATAAATAACTCTACAATTATTCTGATAAGCAATAATACTCATATGCCCGAATTTCATTTGTTTACCATAAAATTTATGTGACATTCTCTTGTTTGCCCGTACATTAGATTCCATAATGACACGAGTGCCATACGTATTGTTATCCATTTTATTAATTGCAATAATATTATTTAACAGAATATTTCAACGCCACACTAAATTAATTTTAAATACATCCAAGCTTTCTTGATTAGCAAATACAGCAAGCTATCTTTTTAGCACTTCGCCAGCCGCTCCCGTGGCACGCTCGCTCGGCTCGTGCGTTGTTTTTCATGTTCTAACCTAACCTAACCAAACCTAAACCTATCGTTTAGTTTAAACCGATTTTATGATTTTTTTCTAGAAGCAATTTCGATGGCAAATGATGTTATGGCATATGATAATTACGCCATATAATGATTATAACAAATGATGTTATTGAAATTGACTTTATGGGAAACAAAATTTCTAGCACGTGACTAACATAGTAAACAATGAGTATGACATATAAAATTATTAGAAACAATATTATGTCTGTTGACCAGTATAGCAGATGAAATTATGGTAAATGAAATTCTGGCAAGTGGGTGTATCCGCCTATTGATAGTTTTACATTAGATCAACAGCGCGATTATAAAGCAACAACCTAACGGTGTGAGACAGTAATTCAACGCAGTTGCAGTTGTTAAATTCAAGAGAAAAGTTGTATTTACCTACCTATATTAATTTTTGAACACTGATGTATGATCGTCCTGCCAACCCTTGAAAGATACAATAAGGCAAGAATGTCGATCCTCTAATTCTTAATTTCTTGTTTATGATACACTTAAATCCCATTTTTACATATTATTCTCAGCTTAGTGCAGTTTCAAGGTTTCGTATTCGGTTTTGAAGTAAGTGCAAAAGATTATTTTTTAAATAAATTTGTTTATGCTGTGATAATGATCGATAAAGCGTCATCACCGTCCCGTTGTAGCTAATACAACCACGGTAGTTAGCCACATTATCCATATTATAATAAAAATTGTGTAAATGCTTAGTAGTTTGCGCATAAGGAAGGGGTACGTAGATATGATAAACATCCCCTGTATTCGTTATTTAGCTAGGAAACAATAAAAAATCTACATTTTATTTAGGCTTACAGTTGCGTGTACTTCATGCGGATAGTATACAAATAAATAAATCCAGTGGATGTCGTAGGCAACGGCTATTAGGGTAAGTACGAGTAATACTAAAATATTATTACACTGTTTTTAATGCATAAGTCTTTTCTGGCACCGGTATGATATTATACCTAATTTAGGTGCTACGTTATATTAGTCGAATGGGGGTAATAGTTTTAAAATACAAAAACATAGAGAAGCAAAAAATCAATATAATAATGGAATTAGTTTTAGGGCCGCTTGCATAAGTTTGCTTAAATTTTAATTTAAGAAACAAAAATCGTATTTAACACCCTTAATTACAATTAGCGTCTTGCACAACGCAAAATTTGCCGCTAAATATGTTTAAATAATTGTCAATACGTTTTGTGTAAAACGTATTTAAGCAGTTTAATATGATTAACTAATTTTATTTAAAGGCGATCGTTATGCAAGCGGCCCTTAGTGTAACTTTTTTTAAGTTTTAATATAAATTAGCTTCGTCGATTAGCCTATATCGAGCCTATTATGAAAAAACATCGAAAAGGACAGAATTTAGGTATTTCACTATTTTTTCAATGGTTTAGATCTTAACACAAAATATCTGCTATAATAGCAAAATTAAGAATGTGCTAAAAATGGGAGATCTATTCGTAATGTATCAAAAAATGTGTGCGTGTAACTAGTTGTACACATGTAAGAAGTGAAACTTCTTTATGACCTTATTTTTCGAAAAATAAGGTCATAAAGAATTCTACTATATGCAACTTTACAGAAATTGGTCAAATAAATAAAGCCCCTACCACGGTCGAATCGACCGTCGACCGTGTACCACGAAAGGGTCGAGAAAACAAGATGGCGCGTAACCAAAAAAAATTACGGTAAATTTTTTTCCAACGCCGATAAAGAAGTTTCACTTCAAAAATCATTTGTAAATTAGTTCTCCTGTGAAGTTTTATATTAGTAGTTTACGATGTTATTCCATAACAGGCTATTTTGTCTTTAGTTTGGGTGATAATTGTGGTTGATGCATCAAAAGTGGGTCTCGATTGTTTGACATTTATTGGCCGGGTGCATGCATGTATGTGGCGAGACTATTTTCTACGCGATGCGATCTATTTACGAGCGCAGTTGGTTCTGTTTACGATTACTTTTCTAATTGCACCGCAAAAGAAATAGATGCCCGAGCAGCTCGTGGTTAAATTTATCTCGCCCTATTTTCAAAACAATCACAAATCTAGGTCACGACGTTGTTATGACAACATTTCTCAGATATCATACATCAAACTAATGTATAAAGGGAACGTCAATACCACAGAGTACATTGAATATATGGAGAGTCAATACGTTAAACGTTAGTAATGTAAGTAACATTTTAACTTGTTCTCCGTAGCGAATATGATACATGACATGATGAATATTGTTATAATTACCACGTGATAAGATAAATATCACAAGAAAATGATCATATTCGTCTTAAACAAGTGTGGCACAGTTGTACAGTTCGTTTTCATAAAATTTATCCGTGCAGGAACGGAGAAAGAATACAATTTCCTGCGGTCGGGCGGCCTGTCGTAAGAGGCTACAAAACAACCCACAGCCAGGTGGTAGGGCATTTGCCCGACTGGATGGCTACCACCCCTGGTCTCCCTTAAGGGTGCAGCAGCGCATTTGTAGCGCCTTTGGTGTTCATAGGCGATGGTTACCGCTTTCCATCAAGTGGGCCATCTGCCTGTTTGCTGATCTCCTGCAATAAAAAAAAATGGGAAACCTCAAGTGCAGCAATTAAACATTTATGGGTTGTTACAATATATTAAATAAAAAAACGAATTGGACCTGTAAAGTACTTTTGTTACAAAAGTGCTATAATGTGTTTATTACCTAAAATGGTAATTTTGTTTGTGTATGCTAACGTCATCAACGAATTTGGACGTACCTGTAGAATTCTGTATGTAGTCGATTTGTTTTTTTATCATTACATTGTATTAATCTGCCTTGCCTTGCCTCTAATTGCCAATTTATCTAATACACAGATCTTACGGTGTTTACTCGTGAGTTCAGCCAAATTTAAAACAATATCTCGATCATACATTACCAAAAGACACGTTATTGCGATTTCATTATAATTATCTATATATACTCTGCGTCGAGCTACCGAGAGAGAGAGAGGGCTAATGAGGCCCTGTTGACCACAGAGGCCGCCAAGGCTAACACAAGGCAGCCGCCTCATGATGTCGAGTTTGCCTCCCTCCCATCCTTGAGGGAAATTCGTCCATATGAGGGTGTCAATGATTCAGGCTGGAGGGGAGGAGCCAATGGCCGTTAACTAACGGACCACGAGCGCCTCCAAGCAAACACGAACTACTCTTCGGAGTGGAGGATTGACGTGGCGATGGTTGCCAGATTTTGGCTCTGGCACCCTACTTACCATTATAATAGTAGGCTAATAGGGTCGCAAGGTGGTGGGGTCAACCTGACCTGCCACTGACGTAACTCCAGGCCATTGCCATATCGTGTAATTCCTCCACATGACGGTTTCCTTGGAAGTCGCTGAGAGAGAGAGGGAGAAGGTAGTGCAGGTGACCGTCGTTCATCATCGCCTTACTGGCGATCGGATACTTGCCGTTTAGGATGTTTCCTTATCCCAAGATTCCATCGCAGAAGGCCCGTGTATGGGGATAACAGCGAATTCACCTCCCCCCTGCTCGTGATGCGGTACACCCTGCTCCCGGAGTGTATCAGGTACAGATCTGGCACGAGGACGTCACGGTACAGAAACCATGATCTAAATCCCGTGATGTCCAACAACGTGAGTATGGGGCCCAGGTTAGGTTTAGTCATTAGTGGGTAGGTTGGTCAGATTCTGCCCCCCGCCGGAATCCGGTTCTCCCGAGATTCCCACATGCACTCGTGTAGGCGACATTAGGCGCTAAGTTTAGCCCCATATCCATGGTCCAAGTGAGTGTCGCATGAAGAGACATTCCCCTGCGTTATCAAAAAAGGCAACCGGCTCGTTCGCGGCGTCGCTCGCCGTCAGCCGGTCAGGCGAACAACCTTTAATGGTATTTTCCCCTCACGAAGGCAACGCGGTCGTCGACCGTTTGCTCCTCATTCTCGCGTGTTCCAAATATTATGGCTAAGGTACTCTGACAGTTAGGTTCGAATACCTGGGGCTCAATTCTGCTATTTCAATATTTTGGTGTTGCGAAGATATTGAAAGTCCATTCCATTGCGATATTGTCAAAAATGTAGTCTACTAAATCTATAATGTCTTGTCGCATGTCGATATCGTCGCGGTAGAATAATAGTAAAAAAATGGTATTACCGCCTTTACTTAAATAGCGTTAGCCTAAATGAATATTGAAAAACTACCAACATTTTTAAACATGTTCTCGCGAGTTTTCGCTTATGAATATTTAAAAGGGGTCTAGCCATGGATGGACACGCCATTGGAATTAACAGAATACCGAAATCAGGCAAACCTACGATTAAGACGATAAGGTCTAGCGGTTTAGGCGAGATAGTAAGTAATGGATTTTGTGCCACTGGGCGTTCGTGCGGGGCCACCTATGCGGGCCACGCTCCCTATATGGGCCTCTTTCGCCCGCTTACACTTTATACACAACGCGTATTTATTAACAATGCCTTTGCTATAATTGCCCCACATCTGAGTACCTACTTGAGCACATGCGCGAAGATGATGCTCTACTTTGTTTTTGCGTTCAATGTCAGTGTATCTGCTAATTTTATCGCGCTTCGCATACACAGTCATGCACTATGTAGCTATCTTGTTTGACGAGGCTAAAAGACGGTTTGTTTTGATTTTTCTCCGCTCAAAACACGTGAGCATTATATAAGGTGATACCTAAATAAAATCTTAATAATAGCATATTCGAAATATCTATTATCTATCTATATATATAATATTATACAGTCTAAACATGCCGTATCTGACATTGAAACTATTTAAAAAACGTGTGCGTCTCGGGACGCCCAACAGAAGTGATAACTTATACTAATTTAAGTTGAACTATTTAGTATTGAAATTGTTTCACTTGAGAAAAGCTTAGGTTATTACTTAAATTTTAAGTGTAGAGCGCGTGGGTTAGAGTGAGAGAGGAGGAGCCTACCTACTGCTGCCGTATGGGTGAAAGAAAGGGAAGCTAGACAGACTGGTGCCGTAACGCGTTACCTAACGAAGCGGTTTACCCTCCCATAAGAAGTTATCACTTCAATAAAAGCACCTGAAATACACTATATATAGACGACGGAGATCTTTTTTTGGAGATTTTTTTAGATTTCTTGTCTGCTTCTCGGTTCGTCTGTTTGTTCGAGGTTCAAGTAAAAATTACTGGGCCGATTTCGATGCAATTTTCGCTGATTAACAGCAAATTCTTAGACTACATATCTGCGCTAATTTTTATCTTGGGAAACCCGCGGGAATTTTGCTGGGAATTATCGAAAAACTCGCCCGGGTTAAAAAAATCCAGTTCCAATGTGATTTCTATGGCAAATTTTATGTATTAAAAAGCGTGATTTTTTTATCCCGGGCATCCCACGGGATATTTTAGGGGGCGATTTATATTCGAATGCATAAAAATCAGCTTATTCCGGCACAGTTTTACATTAAAACGGTAGCTTACGTTCTTTTTTAAATGCTGCGATCCTTTGTGTCCTGGGAATCCCGCAGGAATCTAAGGTTAAGCGTGTACGTAGTCGCGGGCATATTCTAGTGTATTAATAATATTATGATTATTATAGAGCTATATATTATTATTAAATCCAACCACATCTGTCCCCTGACCTTGTGCGCAATATACAGAACCCAACCAACCTTCACGCAGAGGCTGTGCGATGGGCCGCTCAGTAAGTCGGTGTATGACAATCTCACGACATCTTGCACCGGCGAAATTGACCGTGCTCGCCTCCTAGCTGTTTCTAACTGGGAGTCTGGTCGGTGGCTTCAGAGTCTGCCCTCGGCGAATCAAGGTACACTCCTGGGTGATACCACATTCAGGATTGCTGCCTGCATTCGCCTGAGGGCAGACATCGTAGTCCCACATTGTTGTCGGTGCGGAGATAAAGTTGATAGATTGGATCATCATGGCTTGTCTAGTTTGAAGAGTGCTGCTAAAACTTCAGGACATCGGTCACCGTCGAGGTACCAGCTGTTCTTGAACCGAACGGACTGTGCCGCGACGATGGCAAGACAAGTCATTTATAGCTTCATCTGAACTTACCTTAGATGTTACAATCTTCGTCGAAACTATTTACCGTTCCGAAAACCCCAATATTACGACACCACATACCAAGACAGATGACACCTCGAAAAAAAAGACGCCAAGAACAATCCACACAATATAGTAGTCACTAATCAAGTTAGAAATATTAAAGTAGTAGTCAAACCCTATAGTAAGTTGTTGTTTAGTCATATGCTATACTTAAATAGGATTTGTGATTGGTTCTTGCAATAACATGTGGCCGGTGTGAGGTGAACGCGCCGGTGCGCATGCGGTCCGCGTCATGAGAATTTTGACACGACGAGCAATCGCTTTTCGTCGCTATTTCCGCAACAAGTGTTGTTTTGCAGAGAGAGGCCCCAAGCGGGCGAGCGCAGGCGTCACGCCCGCGACTCGGGCGGCGCGGGCCGGACACCGAACGCCGGTGCATCACTACAGAGGGTAGACAGGCTCAATTCTGCTGTTTCAATATCTTTGCGAAAAAATTCAATATACAACTCCTTTGCGATAATGTCAAAAATTTGTATACTACTATATTCACAATAGCTTCCGGTATCGTTGCGGCAGAATAATAGGAGAAAAAATTGGTAATAGCATTAACACAAATGTCGTTAGCCGAAGTGAATACTAAAAAGATAGCAATAATTTTATACTTTTATTTCGCGAGTTTTTGCTTATATAGTTACGAAGATAGAGAGGCATGCCAAATGCATACCTTTTGGAATTAATAGAAAACCGAAATCAGGTAAAACTACGATTGAGATGATAGTGTCCGGCGATCTTTATGAGATAGATAGCAGAATTGGGCCCCAGGTCACATCCCAGGCCCGGCAATAAACGATTTTTTTAAAACCATTCCATAAAATTTACACCAAACTCATCTTACAATGTAATTTTCTATGAGGTGCGTTGTTTCACGTCGTTTGCTTTATCATCATAATTTCGTCTTTTTGAACCAGCCATGCATTATTGGCGCGGCGCAAATATTCAACTTAATTATACATTACGAAATTATTATGCATATACGCGATTAAATTTAAGCATATTATATCAATAGTAAGAGCTCGTTTGGAAATTTTGAATCATATATCAAAATAAAGGCTACCCCATCAATTTTAAGAACTTTAAAAAAAGGACGAACTTCTTAATTCATCTCTTTTTATTTTATGTATGTAAGTTATACACAAGTTTTTTGTTTATAAACTGATTTTAATTGTTCTATTTACATTGGATTCAATATAACTCCGATGTTCCTACTACATCTAAAATAATGGTAATGAGCGTTTCACGCAGATGTAACGACGGGTTAAATGCATTATTTGTGATACGAAATTGTTATCAGTTGTTATTGATGTTAATCATTAATATATCTAATCATTCACGGCGTCATTTTAACGCTATAACCAGGCACATTTGGCCACTGTCAATAACACTAACAATATTTCAGATTGTACTGGGACATAACGTATTGAGAATATGATTTCGAAAACTGTTCTGAAGCAATTTTAAATGTGAAATGGTATTTGTAGTACTAGGAAGGGTAAATCATTTATATTTTGATTGGTACCGACTTTAAAATAATATAAAGCAATTAATAATAATATCTTAATTACATTACAATTAAGTATTTAATTGTTGTATAAAACCTTTATGTCTTGCTTTTTAGTAAACAATACAAACCTCGAAATATTTTATTACAAATCCATAGACCTCAATAAATGGGTCAAGAATGTGGATACGATATAGCGTTATATTGCCAGGAAAAGAGTAAACCAATCCACTTGATGCTCCATATTATATACTACATTAAGCTTTGGTCTCGCAGACCCTTTCTTAATGTGTTTACATACTAACTTTAGCAAAGTAAATTAAATTATGCTGCTACCGCCACTACTACGATGATGATAGTAGTATTAAAAATGCAATTTACGGTTAGGTATTCGTACATTAAGAGTTGGAATCGTGGTTGTATGTAACGGCCTGGCCACTATGTCGCTGTGCGCGAAGGTTCAGGTTGATACAATGGGAGACAAAGACAAAATTATATATTGTGTTTTCTTAGAAGGCGATTTCGGTAACACAAACACTCACGGTTTTTAAAATTAATGTCACTATTTAATGATGTTTAAACATCTTAGTCAGCTTAACGATCATTTAAAGTTCTAAACACCCAATATAATATTTCATTCATACATTTACTTCGTAAAAAAACAAGATAAATGAAGTATACGCGTTCAGCGGTACTAAACAACGTCGCGCCGTTCGTCAAATCGCTGGTCTCTAAGCCCAAGTCGTGGCCAGGCCGTAGAACTATGTTTTTGACGTCATAGCTGAGCGGGGCAATGTCGAAGCGGGACTTTGTATGGAGCCATGTAACTCTTCTTCTCTTCATAGAAAAATTTGCTTACTTGTGTACGTACGCCACAAGTACACTTTGTCATACAAATGCTCTGTCGGGAATCGCGGTTTTATGTCTAAAATAATATATGTACTTATACGTCATTCATTATAAACAAAAGGCCGCACCCACCGTCATCGTCATAGCCGTCAGCGCTTCTATTTCAGGCGTTTCAGAGAATATGCCATGCGAAACTTCCAGCAAATTTTTCTTACTATAATATAGCTTTTGGTCATCTGCTACTTTGCTGCGCTACGAAGTAGTTTTTGAAACGAAGTTCCTTATCGCAGGGGCGAAATCGAAAAAAATGTTAGCGAAAAAATAATGCTGATCACTGTATCTTTTTATACTATTTCGAACTTTAATGTAATGAAATAAGTATAAAATAATATCCATTCCGTATAATATACGCGCTTTTGATAATAGAACTTTTTGTAATTGCCCCATTACTATACAATTTTTCAAGGGTCTCTCTGATGGTCTCCGTCGTGGCCTCCGATGGGCTTCGAAACTTCGTTCCAACAGGTGTCCCAAAGACACCTCATGAGTTTTTTACCTGTGGGCTTCTGGGGTGAATTTTATAAGCTCTCGCAGAAACACGTAGGTACGTAATAATATATGGGTTTAGGTAACGTTTTGGGATCATTTGACACCATCGCTGGATTATTTTTCATTTATATATATTAAGTTGACTTTCCGTGCTTACTGTCATTCGACAATTCCGTCTCTATAGCTTATGAGCTGCGGGGTAGTGAAAGGTGCACCCGCACCAGCTAGTAATGCCACTTCCAATGTGCAAAATTAAAAAATACTTTAAAAAACTAAAATAATCGGGTTTCAGGCAAAACGAACTAAAAGGTAGAAAATAATTCGATATGTGTGTAGTGTGCGTATCACAAAAACAATCCCGCGGTAGAAAATGGAACTAAATTAAAATGATCTGTATAATTTAGCTGCCACGTTCTTATGCTTTTTTTATCAAGTTTATGTAAATGTTAGATTATATTATTATTCTATTTATATAATACAATAATTCTTTCTAACATTTCGTTGAGCGACCGTAGCACCGCGTCTCTGCGTGTATATAATGAAACCTTTTAAACGTAATTTTCATCCAATTCCAGACGTCTGGTATAATTTAAAATTTTGCACACTTAAAAAGTATCGAGGACTGTACAATTCATTCATACCTTTGTCCTGTCATCCTGACATCCTGACTAGAAATATCAAGATGATATTGGATTTTGATACAAACGTCCGATTTTCGCACGATGCACCTCGATTTATATATTATTCTTCTACCTTGTCTATCAATTTTCACTATCCTCGTAACGATTCCCCTTGCTGTTAGTTGTTTCCTCAAATTTTCGGGGATAATCTGTTTATGCATTTTGCCCTTAATCTGCAAAGGTTTTCCTCCCAATCCCCATACTTTCCCCCAAAATTATTTTTTAGCTTTTAGTTCAGTTTGCTATCGAAGCGTGTTTTTTTTATTTTTTTGACTATAATTTTTAGAGCCATCGTAATTGGACAAATGAAACGGCACTGCTTATATTTGTCTGCCGTTATTATAGAATATACTTCATTTTTCAACAATTGTACATAAAATCAAGAACATTCCGATTTCTTCCAGACAACCTTTGAACGGAGTATTGAAAGGTGAACAAAACATTGTCATAAAGAAAAAATAATTTCGCCAAAAGGCATTATTATAAGATGAGATTTCAAGTAGAAATTATGATATCTGGCAAGTGTACATTAGGCAGGCGATGCGGCGATCTGCAACGTGACCACAGCAGTGCGCATTCCGAACGCATTCCAATGGCGGAACCGGCGAACGACCTAACCGCGGCATTTATTCTACCCACTAATATGTCCATTCAAATGCCGTATACGTCCGTAAACAACGTCATTTAACAGTCAATAATATTAATAATATCTTGACTCATTAAGTTATTAATACATTGCATTAGGTATATAATGTATACATAACTATGTTGTAGTTTTTTGCGTTAAGAGGATATAGAATTAATTTTATAGTATAATAATAATAACGCAACGTGAATGACCAATGATATTAGCTTTTCTGTTTTCCATTTGGTTTTAATCAAAATTAATATTGCAATAAATTGAACCATAAAAAGCATGAAATCGAAAATACATCACAAAAACTACCCAACGGATAATTCTCAAACCAATATTCGTTTAAAGTATTGTGGAAGCTCTATAATATTGTTTTTTTTTAATTTTGCACCTCTTACTAGTCAGGGGGGCACAATTTTGGGAGCTACTATTTCGGAACCTACTTTACAGCTTATAATTTAATTAAAAAATCATTAAGAATATTGTTATGTTCTTTCAAGATCTTACTAATTAACGATATATTCTGAACATGACTATATACAGAAATGAAATTCAACCCTTACATGCATGACAGCTACCTCTAATGTGTGGTAAAGTAGGTAAATCGACTCTCATACATTGAAACATAATTTAATATAACAAAGTAAATACGCTGATTATACATTTACATAACAATACGTTGTGTTCTTACTCACTGAACCTCTAAATTAGCCATAATTAAAAATACGCCTTAACGGTTTTGCTTGTTTGCGCACTTTAATTTGATTTATAACTTTAATTTTGTGAAACAGTTAAAATGTGTCTGTAGTTACGTCTAACAGTTGCGTAAAGATAAGGAAATATTGTACCATTACATTTCGAGACAACAGAACAAATTCTGAACAGAGATTGATTTTTACATATCTTTTTATATGAGTAGCAGTACTAATAATGATTTAATTATGATAAGGTAGAACCGGAATTTCCTTTCTAATTCCTTACATATTTGTATCGACCTTGATACTCTATAACATGTGAATGTAATGTACAGAAAATTTATTTTTGTATGATCAATTCACTTTCTGTACTGAGTGGAAAGTAGCCGGAATTCCAGTCACCGACTTGTTATGGTCTTTTTCAATAGGTTGTAAGGAAAAGCATTTAAGTTGTTTATATAAATTCTGAATAAATCTCCCTTTAAAATTTGTGTCATTGAGGATTTGTCAGCGATTGAATTTCTTAACCAGAACATTGTGGGTTAAAACAGTAAGTGCCGACTCAGAAAGATTGAAAGATTTAATGAATTAAATTTACAAATTATTATTAAATTTATAATGTGTAAAATCGATTTTTGCTATCCAGTGTCCATGCATAGTGCATGCATGCGTACAGGTGACACCGATAAACGACCATAGTTTTCGCCATTTGGCTACCGACTCTTAAAAAAAGCATTTATCGAATCGAAAATATCCCATATATCAAAACCCATGCAACAGTTCTGGTAATCAATTTTTGTTGAAAATATTTTGAAGCTCTATGATGACGATTATTAGTCATAGCTCGAAAGTTAGAGGGACTACAATACACTTTTTTATGATTTTCGAACCGATATTCTCCCCACCTAATAACTAAAATAAAAAATCAGCTCAAAATATCGTTATGACTTTTCAACTTTCCCACGCTCCTGTGTACACTGATATTTTTTATCCCTCTGTATTACGTATTGCAGCCACTATCAACCTGTATTTTCTTCTCGCGACATGAATCGTCTTTATATATATACAAATGAATGTTTGTGTGTATGTCCTTTATAGAATCGTAAACTATACATTTGATCATTTGATGATCTTTAGCAAAGTTGTTGTGCATGAACCAGAGAAGATTTCTGAGTTGGTTCTCAATTGGACCCGCTAGGCGGTGCTGTTGTCGACATATCGATTGGAGCTTTTCCGGGCAGGACGACGTCTGCCGGGACAGCTAGTTTTGAATAAAATTGTAGTTAATTTAAAACATTTTCTGCTTTAATATCTAAAGTACCTTGACTAAAACAAATAAATGCAACTAAAGCAAATAAATGATTTGATTTGATTTAAAACATTTAAACATTTTAATAGTGTAATTGATTGCAAAAATCGTGTGTGCGTGCGTGTGTGTGTGTATGAGTGTGTATCATTGACCTTATAAGGAAAAACAGTGTATTTTAGTTTTAGAGAATGAAACGGGATGATCTGACAATAGTTTCATTTTTGATATGGCTACGAAGCTGTAGAAATTGTCATTTTCGTCGCATAAAGTTAATGTAGGTTAATTTTCGCATCCTAATCTCTATTTTGCAACTAAATAACTGATAGTGTGACAGTGAATTTTGAGTTAATATTTAAGAATCTTACGAGAAATTTAATCGTCGTTGTTTGAGGTTAATAATGTACCATTATCTGACTCTTGTAAGGCAGTTAGCCAAATTATATAATAACATTAAAGCTTATACGAGTATTAACTAAAAACTTATGTCGAATATTTTTACAGTTTATAGAAGCTCAATCAATGGATTTGAATGAAAATTTTAGGGATCAAATAGGAATTTGAATTCATTCTACGTGTAGTGTTTTGCTTTTTGGGCGTAGACGATATGAGTATAAAGAACTGTGCGAACGTGTTTACTGCCACAGCCAGTTCATAATAATTATAAATTTATTTTTAATTCCTTGGGGTAACTGTGTCATGAATTACGAAGTTTATTCGTCAATATTCTAATAATAAATTTTCTTATCTCTACGACATGGTACTATCTAAAATGGAATCCTTTCAACTTTTACTTACGTAATAGCAGTTCTAGACTCTTTTTTTATCAAAGGCCCTCTACATTGTCTCGAGGTTCTCACAAAAACAGGACAAGATCACGAGAATGTGGAATGTGCTCTCGCGATCTTGCGAGCATGTAGATCGCCCATGAGAATGTGGAACACCTATCAGTGTCGTCGTTAAGAAAATTCAATCGGAACGCCTTATTCGTTGATCGGGCGACCGTTTTTAATGAGTCATCGGCAACCGTCGGCTGTGGCGACGTAAACAACCGGAGCTACGCCCTCCGAGGCCACTGCGCGCAAATAAACGCGCCTCACTTGGGTGTACCGCCAAATGTTGTTTGACGTGTATTACGTATGTAAAAAACATAGTCTCAAAATATTCATTTCATATAACACGTGCTCTATAAGGCTGATTTATATTGATCCAGTTACTGACTGGGGGAGAAGACTGACTTCCAAATATTTAATTTAGAATATTGAAGTCAGTCAGACTTAGAGGCGACGTACTCTGACTTCAAACCTATATACCCGATGCCAGATAAATCCAGCACTCACTAGCTTCCTTCGAACTTGAAGTCAATAGCTGGATCAATGTAAATCAGCCTTTATAGACCGCCATATACGAGTATATACTATATGTAGTATAATAATGACCGTGAAACTCGAACTTAATAATAAAGATAAAAACATAACAGTCATCTATAGCCCACGCCAAAGTCTGCGCATTAACTAATTTTGTATAAAAAACCATTTATGCTGCAGCTGTCCAATGTTAAGACCAGCCAAAAAGTGGCATGGACTGTACTCAACATCACTTTGAATTAACTATAACCAATAAATCTAAAACTCTCGGAAAAATTATGATATGTTTCGTTCAGAGCTGAACTTGACATGTTTGTCTAATTGTCGTAGGTATTGCGTAGCTATTTGGCCAGTTCTCATGACGTCATCGCTATCATCCATAGATAAAACACCTCGTTTATCATTCATAATCATAACGTGAAATCTATAAATCATGAGAGAATATAAGTTTGACTTAATAAATTTTTATCGACATCGAAAACAGTTTCGAAAAAATCCTATTACAAACATCGACGTAAATAAACACTTGTGCAATTAGGGAGCTCTTTGGAGACAGATTCATCTCTGTTTTAGGTGGGGTAACGGGGTGATGTGCAACTATAGTAAACACTAATAAATTAAATCCCTATTGATATAGATAGTCTGTAGTATTTTATCGGGATCGCTTTTTCTATAGCTGCTTAGATGTATTTATGTGAATCAATAGGTCTTCAAAACCAGGGCTCTCCGTTTTTTGGAGCGTTTTCCATATCCCTATTAATATTATAAAATGCGAAAGTAACTCTGTCTGTCTGTTGCGTTTTCAGGGAAAAGCTACTCAACTGATTTGGCTGAAACATATATATATTTATTTATTTATTCGTGGGATGGACATAGGATAATGAAATTCGGTAGATATGTCATTTGATACTAAGGATAGACAAGGGATAGTTTTCATCGCGGATAATTATAGGATAGATTTCGGGATAGAGTTATGTAAAGGTTATACCGGAAAATAGGATAGTTACGAATAATTTTTGACTACTGACATTTTTGACTTTTATACTTTTCATTCTTTGTATTTTTTGGAATTCTTTGTCCCTTTTGCATGATTTTTGTTGTTAAGTTGTACCCTTTAAGTCCTTTTTGTTGTTGCAGTTTTATACTCTGTTCTCCCTTTTTGAGGCTTTTGACTCTCTATATTTTACTAATTACTATTACTAATATACGGACTTATACTGTAATATTTTAAATGCGTAAGGAACTCTGGTCTCTTACGCTTTCACAGAAAAACGTGTGGACAATTATTGCTGAAATTTGGCATACATGTACTTTTTCGATAATGAATATTGCATACTTTTCATTTCATTTCGGGAGATGGGATAAAAAAAAGTTACGTAATAGGGGTCGACTGCACCACAGGGAATACGTTATACACAATACATTTTGATAAAGTAATGTCGATTGTTATGCGCTAGCTGAATTGTTGAATTAAATTTATATAGTCTCTGAATCAAACACTTAAATGTCAAATTGACATATCAGCATGTTTCACATACAGAGCGTTCCATGAGTAGCTCACAAGGCCCAAAATGCTCAGATAGCGGTTTTACAAGGCGACCGCGGTCGTTGTGGTTGTGGCGAAAACGTCACAAATAACTTCATCATTTTCGATCACACAACGCTCACAACGACCCGTCTCAAGAGGTGGGTCGAATAGCTGTTCCATTTGGGTTTACGATTGTAACGCCGGTAAGCAAGTGGAACGGGATAAATCGCAGTCGTGAACGTGGTCGTTGTGACCACTTAATGGAACGTAGCCATAATATGACTATTGTTAATATCACATAATTTATAGTATATCCACTAACTATTGGTATCGTAGCAAATATATTATACCCACTATCTATCGACATCGTAGCAAATTTTTATATAGTATTTAAAGTGTAGGGTGGAAGGAGAAATCTAAATATTAGTACTGTAATCATATTTAGATTTATAGTGTAGACAGTGTAATATAAGTCTGAAATTTCCTGAATCCTACGTCACAGGACATTTTCCGGTTTTAGATGTTTTATTGAAGTGAAACTTCTTTAGAATCGTTTTGATTTGAAACTCTATGAAACAAAAAAGTACACTAAAGAGATAAAGATATAAATCTGTAGGACTAAGCGTGTGAGCTTTACATTGTGCATCACAGATTAACGTCAATTAGACCGATGGTCAAACATAGGTCCAATTTGGACCGAAATAATACTGATAATAATATTTTTAGACTAAAACAGTGAAAAATTGAAAGTGATACTCAAGAAGTTTATTTGGAATTTTATTATGCTGACGGACGTAGGCTGAAGGAATTAATATAAGTTAGAGGAGAATTATCTGTGAGTATATTTTCTGAAGTTTCACTTCTACTGCGTGTGAACTGCACACAAACAATTTTTTTATATCACTATTTTAAGACCAAGCCAGTCAAAAAAATTGTTTGGTAAGTTTTCTAAACGTTCAATTTTTGACTAATTTGTTAAAAAAATAAAACGTTGAATAGCGAGAGAACAGTGACCTTTGGTGCCAATTAGATAAATGTACGATAATTTGAGCATTTTGACGTTTTTTTAGTGTATCAAAATAGTCTTCTGTTATATTTAATGTACTAAGAGGGGTAGGCCTGAGAAATGCTGGCGTTTTAAAAGATGAAATGCGTACCAATTGTCTCAAAACAGGGAGGGAGTACCGATAAAAGTAGAAATGGGCGTCGAAGCGAACGCTGCGATGGTAAGTCGGGATGATGATTTGTAATCTACTAAATTAATTAATAAGAAATTGCACTATTTCACACTGTTTTTCTAGTAATGTATCTGTTGTATTTCCTATTGGGCTAATTAGTCAATCTGGTAGGGCTTGCTTTTGACTCTAAAACATATTGACAAATAAGAATTGAAAAACTAAAATATGATAGTTCATCTATAGTTAAACTACCACCTATGTTTCGTACATAATGGTTTAGTTACGGTAATAAATATATTCAATTTGATAGAAAATCTCATCTGTTTTGACCATATCTTTGGAATTTTTACACACGCAATGAAGGTGGATAATAAATAAAATTGCAGATTTAAACATGTTCTAGTAGAATCTATAAAATTCGTTTTGTTGTTTTAAATAAATAAAAGCGATTTGTGTAAATTACATTATGTTTTAACATTAGTATCTATTTTATATATATAGAGATCGATAATTTGCAATTTGATAACGGAAGATTTAATAAGTATAGCTCATTCTGAAAATTATTATGAAATATGTCAATATCAGTAAACAATCGATTTGGGAAAACCAAAGAAAAGAAGAACGTATTAAATCTCTTGCAATTGTCTACCCTGGCGGGTTTTGGCGCGGCATGTTGATCATCATACCCGGTACAGGGCAATAATTTTTATGAATATTTATATTCTTCTGAATCTTGCAAGATATCACAATGGAAATTCCTGTTTTAATCCCTAAAATTAAATTCGTTTTGCCGTACTGAAACCTATTGGAAGACAAACATTCAGAAAAGTCGACGATATATTATGGTTAGATACAAATTAAATTATAGATTTTATTTTGGAATTAATTATCACTATAATATATATATAAGTATATAATTGTACTTGTTAGCTTAGAATTTATGAACGTTGGTGTATGTATTTGATTGTTTTTTCTAAATTCTCCAGCTCATGAACAGATTTCGTTTGAAGACAATTAACACATCTGTTCTTCGCAAAAGTACAAGAAGTCTCAGGATACAAATTTAGAAATATATCGCGTAACGCCGCGGGGTATATGTAAGTGTAAACATGAAAATTACTTAATCTTCCTTATAATTTAAAATTTACACACAGTGACTAGATGCCGACGTGTGGCATGCCGGTCTCATTCATTCTTCATACATTCTTCACGACCATCAGTTAGATGGAGCATGAAAATTGAATTGCCCAAAAGTTAGTTACTTTTTTATATAAACGATCTGTGATAAATCGATTTGTAATAGTAACTAACACTCTCAAACGTGACTATTGCAAATTTATTCGAGTCCAATATACTCTGTTAATGGTGGGTTTTAGTGTGTTGTGAATTTCTATATGTGCGCGCCTTTGGTGTAGAAATAATGTTCGCACTTATGTATAACCTTTATGAATATGACCGTGGAAAAGTATAAAAATTAATAGGCACGTTCAATAATAATAACGATATCTTATTGTCTTATGATGCTCTTTGATATCTTTTCTTTATTTAGAATCATCTTATGGAATACAATACAATAAATACTCTTTATTGTACAACATAAACATTAAAAAGAAAGCAGACTTCATTATTTAACACTATAACATAGTAGTACAAAGAGCGGCCTTATTGCTTAAACTGGCTTAATGCAATTTTTTCCAGACAAACGGGAAATGGCTGTTCAAAGCGCACTTTGAGCAGCTAGTTCCCAAACTCGTGAATTCCGCGGGCGCACTCTCCAGGCTTCTTCCTAACGTGGGGGGGCCTGGGGGTTCGACGCGGAAGCTTTATTCCGGCATCCTGAGGAGTATGGCGCTCTACGGTGCGCCCGTCTGGTCCGATTCGCTTCACCGCCACAACCGAACCCTGCTGCACCGCGCGCAGCGGGTTCTGGCCGTGAGGACCATACGGGGGTATCGCACAGTGTCGTGGTCGGCGGCGACTCTCTTGGCAGGCGAGCTGCCCTGGCATCTCCAGGCAGACGTCCTGTCCAGGGTTCGTCGTACCCGGCAGGATGCCCTAGCTAGAGGACTGACCTTCTGTCAAGTCGAATTAGAGACGGTCAGGAAGCGGGAAACCGCTTGCTGCCTCGTCGAATGGTCTCGTGACCTCGAACACCCTGTGGCCGGCGGCTATACGGTGAATGCAATCAGGCCGCAGCTGGAGAGATGGGTCACCCGCACCAGCGGAACCCTGACCTTCAGGACGACTCAGATACTGACCGGACACGGTTGTTTCGATCAGTATCTGTTTCGCATTGTGGGCGGCTTGCCTTCCCCGGACTGCCGCCATTGCGGCGCACCCGATACGGCGTTACACACGCTTGTTGAGTGCGCTGCATGGACGCCTCAGCGTTTCGAGCTCGAGACGCACGTAGGAGCCGTCCGATCGCTTGGCGACTTGGTAACGGCCATGTTGCACAGCGACGACCGCTGGGAGTCTGCGGTTACTTTCTGTGAGGCAGTAATGTCTCTCAAAGAGGCCGCAGAAAGTGACAGGGAGCGAAGTCCTGCAGCGCGTGCTAATGCCTCCACCCGAGGTCGCCGGCCTTCAGCTGGCTCCGGAGAGGCAGGTACGCGCATTACTTCCCTCCCTGAGTTAGGTTCCGGTACGAGGGGCCCCTTGCTACTAGGCATCGCAAGGGATTCATCTGCCCCGGTTTCGAAGTGGCGTGTGTTCTCCCAGGGCACACTCCAGGCACTTTATTGCGCTGGATCGACTGTTGCGTAACTATGTTCTATATCTCAGTCTTTCCATCACAACAAAAGCGCAGGGTCGACAGGGAGGAGGGGGTTTTTAGTGTGTATTGAGGTTGCTCGCCCGTGCGGCATCGCTCGGAGTCTCCACACTCCTCTGTGTCAAGCCATCGCGGACGGAGCGCAAACAAAGCATACTATTGCTAGCGTTATCGCCCCCGATGGATGCGCGCCGTTTCCTAGTGACGGCCCAGAGAGTGCGTAAATCGGTTAGCATTTTCCCTCGCCTCAAAAAAAAAAAAATTTCTTCCAGACAACCTTTCGAGGGACACGTATTATAGAGAAGGTTTGCTTGTAGTTTAACGTAAACTCACACAATATAGTGTTACGACTCTGGTCCCAACAAAAACAAATTCACACCTGCATACCTGTGAAAATATATTTAATTACCTTTCGGCATTTTGACTTCTTTTGTTTGCTTTGTGTTTAAAATTTGTGATTAGAAAACGGCCCATTGTTGTATTGTAATCTTTTACGGCCTATTGTTGTATTGTGATCATTAGCCAGGTGTTCGAATTAAAAGTACAAACTGATTCTAGGAAATTCAGTCCACGCGGCCGGACGGACATATTGCATCTGTGCAGTATAAAGCAATGGCCCGGTGGAGGGACGAGGCAGTCGAGCGATAACCACGAGTGAAGCAAGATGTGTGTACTACAATCGGGAAACTTTTAGTGACGGGCTTTGCGCGTTTTTATGGAATTACGACCTTCTGTATTACGTTTGGACTTGTTGTGTTCGGTTATATTTGTACCGGTGTTAAAAGTGTTTGTATAGTTCTAATAAACTCTATAATAATTGCAACGGAATTTTTAATTCGAGTCTCGCACTCGTAACAATAGAGTGTGTTGGTTTTATTAATCAAGTGATTATGAACTCGGACTATAATATACTTATTACGAGTTATTATCAAAGTCCCTTGAAGTGATGTAACATAGTTACGAATTGATGAATTTCCGGAAAATATTCCGCGAAATTCCCGAGATAAATATTACTGCAAAGTTTTAGTCAGAAAATTCAATCGATTTCTGAAAACCGGATCAAAATCGGTTCAGTATTTTTATCGCAAATCCCGAACAAACACAAAGTAATGTATAAAAACATTGTATCGTGTTCTACATCGTTCATAGACCATTGCAGTTGCCCTGTTTTAGTGTATCATTAGATGAACATTTAAAATTCCAAAACTCCTTGGAATTTTATAACTTACTAGCTGCGCCCGCGGTTTCACCTGCGTGGTCATGGAAAATCGTTATGTATTGGATAATTCACACTATATCTTTATAAATTATAGCCTATGTGTTATTCTGATGTGTAAGCTACATTACTGTAAAGTTTCTTCAAAATCCATTCAGCAGTTTTTGCGTGAAAGAGTATGAGAAACATACATCTATACATTCATTCTTACAAACTTTCGCGTTTATGATATTTATTATATGTATTATATTATTATTTATAGTTTATAACTTCCAATAAAACATTTTCCTGATTAATGCAATCTGGGAGTCTTCAGGTTACGGGCGAATTGTGATTTAATAAATAAATGTGCTCCATCCAGATATTACATCACAGACCGCATCATTACCTAAAATAAGATCAGCAGTACGGTTACAAAACCTAGTACGTGCTTCTCAAATTTATAACACAGTACAAAAATATATAATGATCTTCCACTACATAATATATCATCCCGTAAATGTGCCACTGCTGGGCTCGGGCCTCCTATTATAGGGGAAAGGACAGTATACCCGCCACGCTTGGCCAAGGCGGCTTGGCAGGTTTGACACATCGATCTCGATGTGTAGGTTGCATCACGATGTTTTTCTTCACCGTTATTAGCACTGGTAAAGTGTAACAATACACTTACCACGTACTAATAACGGTTAACAATTTTCCACTACATTCTGTTTTAAAACTATTTAGTAAGATTATAGGAAGTAATATCATTAACCGACTTCAAAAAAAGAGGAGGTTCTCAATTCGTCGGTTTTTTTTTTTTTTTTTTTTTGCTTTTTTTTATGTATGTTCGCCGATTACTCCGTGATTTATGATCCGATTTACGTGATTCTTTTTTGTTCGACGCGGAATAGCTTCTAATTGGTCCCCTAAAAATTTTACATAGTTTGGCCCAGTAGTTTACATTTTATGAACATTTTTCATAAAAATAATTTTCACTCCGTTCCATATGTACACCGATTACTCTGAGATTTATGATTCGATTTACGTGATTCTTTTTTTGTTCGACGCGGAATAGCTGCCATGTGGTCCCCTAAAAATTTGACATAGTTTGGCCCAGTAGTTTTCATTTTACGAACATTTTTTTGTTCCCGGTTCTTGGGACCTATATTTTTTAAGAAGCGCGGCACCATTCGTAGGTCCACCCATACATAGCTAGACACTAAAAAGTAACAAATAAAATTTAAAAACTTCGTTTAAAGAAACCGACTTCAAAAACGAAAAAACTAAAATGTATAAAATAACTTATTTCTTAAGCTATTATTATTTATATATATTATCTAAAACATCTTGAAGTCGGTGCAAAGTAAAACATAATAAAAATTACTATATTTTGATAATTACTAAGCACCGACTTTAAGATGTTTTAGATAATATATATTAATAATAATAGCTTAAGAAATAAGTTATTTTATACATTTTAGTTTTTTCGTTTTTGAAGTCGTTTTTTTTTAGATAATATATATTAATAATAATAGCTTTAGAAATAAGTTATTTTATACATTTTAGTTTTTTAGTTTTTGAAGTCGGTTTTTTTAAACGAAGTTTTTGTTTTTATGTTGATACAATTTTCACAATTTTTAGCAATCACAATACAACAGTCAGTCAAAATACCTAGCAAGACAATGAATGCACAGATATTCTTTAAAAAAAAAAAAAAAACAAAGTCAGTTGCTTTGTTTTCATGTTGCGCAGCTGATATGACACTGGTCAAACGCGAATTAAAACAAAAGTAAAATAAATGTTAAAATATACTGATAACATACTGGCAACCCTGCAAGAGCTAATCTGAACACAATGTATTGCATAAGTTCTGGCACTCCCAAGATTATTTTTGTTACAAACTGTATAAAAAGCACACACAGCATAGTAAACACGACCATTCTGAATTCCAAACGTTCATTACGATCAAACGGGTGACATTCGGAGTCGTTTCTGCCTTGTAAGATAACGCGGTGGAAAGTAGAAACAATAAATTGAGACACATGATGGGGAACATGCTCTCAGTTTGTTCATTATACTATAAATGTTGTTTTGTATATATGTTTTTCAAAGCACCTACGTTATTCTTCCGACTGAAATATTACATTTTTTTAAACAGTTTTATAAATAGTTGAAAACTATATATAACTTTGTGTTACATGATTATATTTATGTATCCGCATGTTATTAGCATTTAGTATAATTATTATAATATATAATATTTCGAAAGGTATGGAAAATAAAATAGTTACAATTTTTTTTGCTTCGTATTTATATTTTCTATTTTCGTATTTTCTTTCTAACCTTCCTTGGACTTCTACAAATATTTAAAAACCAAAATTAGGCAAATCGGTTCAGCCGTTCTGGAGTTTATGTGAGATTAACAAACGTCAATTCATTTTTATATATATATAGATACACAAAAACAGCTTAGAATTAAGTATATTTAAAATATATATCAATATTATTATATACATATTCACACACATATATTAAACACACAAACTAAGTATGATAGTAAACTAATAGTTTTCTCACTTCTAGTGGAAGCATGTTTTATAATTGAACAGCTTGAAAACTGAATGGTCTATTGTAAAACTTAGTTGTATTGCGCGGTGTTTCTAGTCTCATGTTCGCTGATGACCTAACGAGTTTCTCCTGGTTCAAATTAAAAAATGTAAACTTTCCTTAAGATAATAAGGAGACTTGGGACTAAACAACACATTGTACAAAAGTTATAGGATATGTGTATTCTGGCGAATGAATACATTTCTCAAGTAATATTACTTTGTCGATCTAGTTTAGTATTCTAAGGATTGTACTGAAATATATTTAGGTAATCCGAAGGGAACTTGGGGTTTTATGTTCAAGCAAACGACGCTATGGTGGCTCAATATATAATTTCAATACATCCTTGATGCGTTACATTTGTAACGCATGTTAAATGTGGTGGTGGCGCGGCGTGTTGACGGTGTTAACTACATTGTTTAACTGCTACCCTCCCATCCTCTTGACAGTTTTTCAAATTCTTTTCTTCTCTAGAAATGTGAGGACTTTTACAATGAAAACTTTATTGCTACTAGCAATGCCAGGGAAACTTCGCTCGCGTTGCCATGACAATGTTTTTGTTATTTAGTATAATTGCAAGGGTGGTACAAAAAATTCGACTGCAGCGCCTTCTTTTTGCTGATATTCGTCTATGATACGGAAAGGACTTCATTTATTGTGATAAAAAATATCCTAAGTTGACCTGGGCAGAAGCTGTCATTGGTCCTCGATAGCCGATGGGACTTTTCGGCACATTTTAGGCAATTGGCCCCCAAGCTTAAAAGGGCGGCGGGAGCGCTTTCACGCCTACTGCCCAACATTGGGGAGCCCGAAACCACGTGCCGAAAACTCTTTGAAGGCATCGTGCGGTCTATGGCCCTATACGGAGCCCCCGTATGGGCAGACCGCCTGACGGCCAGAAATATAGTCTTGCTGCGGCAAGCGCAGCGAGTACTGGCCGTCAGGGCGATAAGGGGATACCGTACGGTGTCCTTCGAAGCGGCCTCGCTACTCGCCGGATCCCCACCATGGGACCTCGAGGCCAGGGTCCTCGCGTCGCTTTACCAGTGGCGCAAGGAGGCCCTGGCGAGGGGCACAAGACCGGTGCCTCAGGAAACAGAGGCTTGCCGGTCGGAGCTCCGCGACGTCGCCATGGTGGTCTGGGAAGAACGCCTCAGACACCCCAGCGCGGGCCTCGCCACTATCGAAGCGGTAAGGCCCGTCCTGCAAGACTGGATAAGACGTAGACACGGCACCCTGACGTTTCGGCTGACACAGGTCCTCTCGGGGTATGGCTGCTTCGGGAGGTACCTGTGTCGCATAGGCCGTGAACTGACATCAGGGTGCCATCGTTGCGACACCGGCAACGAGGATACGGCGCTGCACACACTCCAAGAATGTCGTGCCTGGACAGAGCAGCGCCGAGACCTCGTTGCCGTCACTGGATTTGACCTCTCGCTCCCGGCCGTGGTACGTACCATGGTCGGGAGCTCAACCGGATGGGACGCCGTCTCCTCCTTCTGCGAGCGCGTTATCCTTGCGAAAGAGGAGGCGGAGCGGGAGCGTGAGCGGACGTCCTTGCTCCGCTCCCGCCAAAGAAGGACGCGCCGACGCCGGAGGGCGGATTTCGACCTTCGGCCACCGTAAGCGGGCGGCGCGGGTGGGGCCCCTTGGGGTATAGGGGTTCTCACTCACCCGCATATGCCGTCGATATGAGAGCGCGAGTGTTCGCGCGCTCATCTCTCCTTCCGTGGGGCACGTTACAGACCGCCCCACGCCAAAGAGAGCATAACGATGCCGGGGGATGAGTCCCCCGGCAATGGAAGAGGCCTCGTGAGGGAGGCCCACGCCTGCCAGGGCTACGGAGAGGCTAGGTCATATACCCGTAGCCCTGGCATAAGGCGAAGGACGGAACACCCAGGGGTTTTAGTGGGTATCCCTAACCGGGGAGTGGCAATAGCATGGCACCAGTTCTGACTGGGCATGCTAGTGCCACCCCCGATCTGGCGAATCCCACACTAGGTCGCGAATTATCCCCCCAAGGTTGTGCCCTTGTCGCGGCTTAGTCCTCAATCGGATTTCCCCTGGTAAAAAAAAGGGTAGTAGCTGTCGGGTTTCATTTAAATGTCGTTCAGTAGTATTCACTTAATGCTCAAACAGACAGACACTCTCTCTAAAAAACAACATATATTGTATTTTCGGAATCTGCTTGTTCGAATTAGTTATAGGATATTTTTCTCTTTTTAAATTCATAGTGTTACCCCCTATACAGATTTATTATGAAAGTTTTTATTGTTTTATTTATTTTCCAATTTTCTAGACCAATAACAATAAGCCGCTGTTATTTACCAAAACTCCTTTATAAAATGAAATCATCCGTAACGTCCCTCGTTTAATATTTTTACCAGCTGGAACACCTAATTTAGATTCAAGCATGACATGAACTTTAAATTGTATATTTCTGAAATGTGTCAAATCATATTCTATAACACAATGGAAAAACACTGTTGCGAAAAAAGTGTGGGATTAGTATTGACATATTTTTAGACGTAGGTGGGATTAGGCTTCTATTACCCCGCTATCTAGGGTTGCCACCTTTTTTTTTGCAAATAAAGTACATTGGTTATAATAGGTAAGAAAAAAAAGTACATAGTATCAAAATAAAGTATAATTTATTTTTCTTTATTATTATGTTTAAAAACATATTTTTATTGCTTTTTGCAATTTGTATCAAATAAGCATCTTTACTAAACAATTGCACGGCATCTTTACATTATATATTAAAGGGGTTTGGGTAAAAGTGGCTTGATTTTTTAAGTTTGCAGCCAGCGATTACATTTATACTGTAGATAGTATACAGTAATAAAAACACTTTTATTTTTAACGTTTTGTCTAACATACATCGGAGCCGAAATATGTGAAAAAATTGAACCAATTAAAACATATATTATTTTTTATTAGATTTTGGGTTTTCATGCACAAAACTTTTTAATCTGCAGTTTATTCGTTAGTAGTATTAGGGTAATAGTTCACTTTAATTAGATATTTTATATTATTTCAAAAGCCATGCACAAAAACATGAATCTTGCAACAAATAACCTAACCCGGGTTCATACGCTTCGTTCTCTACATCATACCTGATTATTGTATCTAGGAACTGAGCAGGAGAAGACAAATGGTTGGTTTTGGTGCATACCTCATCCCAAATACCACACGATTGACATGACATGGGAACAACAACCTAATGTACGTTTTCCAACAACACAAGAGCAATAATTACCTAAAATAGCATCCCGACCCTGAAGCCCTCGTTCTCACAAAATATAGAAATAGTAAGTTCGGCTCGAAACATGCCTGGATTGAATTCTTCCTCTAGAAAGCCATGGGTCGTTACAATCTATACTTAACTTTTGTGAAATCTTCCAGGTTAGGTTCTTTAAATATTTCAATTAAATAGGTTCCGTTTTTTATGTGTTCACCATAATAGCTATAATAGCTACGTGCTTGCTCTACTTGATATGTGCCCAGGGCATAAATGATGAGATCACATTACTTAAAACTGGAAACTCAACTCCGCCAAGATCAGCGGCATTTATAGACTGAAAATGAGCCCGTATTCTGTTTAGATTATTTTCTAACACATATTAACTTAAGCGATTTGATTACCAAACTTATACCTGTATACTATTTACTGTAAAATGTAATCGCTGGCCACAAACTTAAAAGATCAAGCCACTTTTACCCAACCCCAATGTGTTTAATCACCCCGTGAATTCTATTAACCCCGTTTTACAGTATCTTAAGTTCACACAGCACGATTTTGATCTTAAATAGCTCGGGTCCGAAGTAATTTAGGACCAAGTTTTTTTAGTAGTCTTGTATCTGAAGTATAGAACTACTAAATAGCAATAGCTAAAAAAGTAGCCGTTCATAAAAAAAAATCATGCCAACCTCCGAACAATTTTACCCAATCCCCTTTAAAATAAATAATTCATTTTTTTATTAAATAATGTATTCTTATCCACAGTGTACTATTATATAGCATAAATCTATAAAACTTTAAATCTTATTCTAATTGCACTCAAACCGCTTTGCACAAAACAAACAAAAAAAATTGTGACAATGATTGACACACTGACATTATTGACATTTGAAGTTAGGTTGCGTTCAGAAATTGTACAAAACGAGTGATTGAGTGATGTGTCGCTAGTGAGTGGCAACATCGATTCAACACCAAATCACCATTCGATAAATTTCGTTTAATAAAATAATCGACTAAACTTTTCAAAATCTCAAAGAAATCAAATCATGCGAAATAAAGTATTTTTGTGAACTTTATTGTTGTCATAAAGTATAGAGTACAATTATCTGAAATAACGTACAATACTTTATAATAAAGTACGGGTGGCAACCCTACCGCTATCTGAGCGGCATGCGTAAATAAATAGTGTCTGTGCGGAATTGCCGGCCGAATTGAAAGGCGGGTCACGCGCCGGGTCGGCTCGCGTACGCCAAGGCTCCACCGCTTTATTACATACCGCGGATAAAAGTCCCCGACAGAAAGCCTATTCCACCCGCCTGTGTTTACATCATGTGCTTACAATTTGACTGTATTTGCAAAGGATAGCTCGAATGTACAGGTATGTATTCTATTCGCCTGTAGATAAGTCAATAATAAATCGTATGTCTAATTGTTTATAATTGTAATTATTCTAATTTAATATAATTTAATACGTTATAAGTATGGGACATCTTTTCTTGAAATGTATAAAAAAAATATAGTTTAAAATGCTGTTTGCGTCATACTCGTACCTTTATTCTAATTATTATTAAAAATAAGGATTGAAATAAGGATTGGAAGGAACACCGATTTAAGAGAATATGTCTTTATTTAAGCCAATGCGAGTATAAATCACGATGCGCAGTCAGTCCGATACGTTGTCCAAGTCCGGGTTAAAACTACACTCGACGATAGTCACGAATCTACGGATAATACAAACCAACTCATAGGTTTCTTTATCCTTATCTGGTGTAAGTCGCTTAACTCTAATGCATGACTCCTACAACGCTTCCACGACGACGAGTCTTCTTATTCACTGCCACTCGCCACTCCTGCGCTTATCACCAATGCGACACTCGGTGGATGCTCGATGCTCTCCAACGAGTTGCCCTGCGGTACCGAATTCTAGCGCCGCAGCTAACGATGACTCCATGCGTAGCCTCGACGCACCCATGGTGCTTTGTTGCTCCGAGGCTTGTTCCTGGGCACACCCGTTCTTCTTTCCGCGTGACTTTATCCACACGCGTGTCGCCTCTGGCGCTTCTCAATTCAACGCTCTCAGATTGCCCACGCCGTAATCCACACAGCGCGGCCCCAATGACCCAGCCACAGTAGCAGGGTCCTCTTCATCTGTCCGTCAAACCGCCGACGAGTCGCTGCAGTCCAAGCGCGTAGACCGGTACTAGCCTCCGAGGCTTTCTTACCACTCAGCAGTCCGTGCAAGTCTTTATGATTGTTCGGTGAATTTCTGAATAGCTGTTGGAAAAGTTTAAACATAGTCGTGTTTGCCGATAACGCTACAGAACCCTAAAAATATTCAACAAAAAACTATATTCAAACTCATTCTTCTTAGAATCACTTTTCTTCGAAATAAAACAGAAAACTAAACCTGCAAAACTTGAAAAGTTCAGAACAGTAAAATGGTTTTTTTTAATGAAACACAAAACGTAATAAACTGAATTTTATCGATGGATGTTTCACCTTTATAAGCCTACCAAAGTCAGCTAATCAATATGTAACATTCATAATAACTTCACCTTTTTTTTAAATTTACCGAACTAATTTGTACACCCAATAAATTAAATTACGATTAATTAAAACTAGTGTTGTCTAGCTAACAAAGTGGTATTAATTCTTCAAGACGGTACATTTAAAATACACGGATTGTCATATTTTCTGACACTTCTATGGGTTTATGTTTTTCTCACTATAATTTATATAGGACAAATTTTGAAGCTCACGTTTATCCCAACCTACTTACCAGTTCCCCATTATGATACGGTACCAGTTATGTTTTACGATCGTGACCCGAATCTTGTTCAGCGTTTTATACCCTCTTTATGATCGAATTACCATTAAGTACAATATTTAAATATCGATATTGTACTTATTTGATTGGAGCACGCGCGCGCTTGTTGAAAAAAATTACCAACTTTTCATATAATGCAGTAAGCACGAAGCTTCATAGCACAAACGACTGCGCAATAATGGATATATTATGAAAAGGCACTTCATGCGCAGCATTTTATTACTAAGTGAAAAAACAACTATTTATTTTAGTTGTAAAGTTAACAAAATATTTTATTGTAAATTTATATGTTTTTAATAATATTAAATCGGTTGACAAACACGCACTTTGTATATCCCCAAGCCCTTGTGTTGTTATGGGTTATACAACGGACTACACTGGGGTTGATCGCAGACATCCAGATCATCATTCGAAATTTACCATGCCAGGAATCGAACCCTGAGCCTCTACTTGCAGTGAGGTAGGCCGGCAAAGGGTTATCTCACTCAAGCATAGAAGCCGCCTACATTATCTTTTACTTAGTACATAGTATGTTTGTTACTCGATATCTCCGTCCGTTGCGATCCAATTGTAAAAAAAAATCTTTTTTCGAAAGTTTATACTTCCGAATTGGTTCCATTGTCACCATGTCAGGATCTGATGAGTGGATTTCAAGGAATTAGAGAATCCCATGAAAATTGATAGCAGACTTCTTCGTAACTCGATATCTCCGGCAATCCTAAAACGCTTTTAACGCGTGACAATATTACACTTTCTACAGGCGCTTAATTTTTTTGTGGGCATGTTATGCGAATTCTCCGTCAATTGTGGACCGATTTTGGAATTGTTTTTTTAACTCCCGTTATAGTTCCATAGTCACCAAGTCAAGATCTGCCGATTCACACAGCAAGGAAATCGAGAGTAACCCTTGTTGATGAAGAGCATATAGGCCGAAGAGTGAGATGGTAAATTTGTATACGCTTGCCAGTTGTACAATTTCTATAGGTGCTTAATATATTATTTCTAAAACTATTGAGGTATTTGCGCAACTCAAAAGTAAAAAATTATTTCACCGACATCTTTCTACAACGTTTTGAAATCGGTGCGAAGTAAAATATAAAAATTACTATATTTTACAAATTTGTCTTGTTTTATTTGGCACCGTCTTCAAACATGTCCATGTTATAAAACTTTTTAGTGTATTTAAAAAACAAGATAAAATTAACCTTTATGTATAGATTAGCGCTTTGGGATATCATTTCTATAAAAAACATTAAAATGGTTTACTGTGTTTTTTGTCTGGTTTAATGTTTTTGTCCGTGCAGGAACGGAGAAAGAATACAATTTCCTGCGGCCGGGCGGCCTGTCGTAAGAGGCGACAAAACAACCCACAGCCAGGTGGTAGGGCATTTGCCCGACTGGATGACTACCACCCCTGGTCTAAAGTATGTCGCCATAACAACTTTGAGCTGTATTCCGGTATTAGTGACCAGGTTCCGGTCTCCATTAAGACAGAAGCAGCGCATTTGTAGCACCTTTGGTGTTGCAAATGTCCATAGGCGATGGTAACCGCTTTCCATCAAGTGGGCCGTGTGCCTGTCTGCTGAGCTCCTGCAATAAAAAAAAACTGTGATTACTGCAAGTGTAATTAGTAGGACAGAATTATATCCGACTGAAATTGACTTGATATGGGATTCTTATCAACTCAATCGCCAAAGTGCAATAAATGCTCACAAAATTTTACAATATTTCATGTTTATAATGTAGTAAATATTTCTACATACAATCGATAAACAAAACTATATTATAAGTTTTGTCAGTCAAAAAAGATTACAAGTCACAAACGTTAGCTTCAAAATACGAAATAAGAAGGGAAAGCAAATTAGGAATATATTCACGTACTTATGATTAATGGCGTCATGAGTCCAAGAGTTTTGAATATTACCTTTGTCCTCCCTTATTATGTATTCTGAGCTTATCTCTGACGAAAGCCAAGGAGTATTATCATGCCCGTACTGCGTCATATCCTGGTTACCACCGTAGTAGTGGGTACTACGTTTCTATTTATATGAATGAATAATTAAAGTCGTATATAGGGTGGAAACTTTCAGCTTGGCAACTGTTGCAGCTACATGAAAATGGTCTTAGGAGACTAACCATAACTTTCGTAAAGCGTTGGTCCCCATTCACAGATTTTCAAAAAATTTACAGTTAGCCAAAAAATGGCAATTTACCCTTTTTTATGCCCATCGATCCTTTTTCTGATACCTAATCAAGAACTTTCGTAGAAACTAACCCAGGTTGGAGTACTAAGAAATTCAGTACAGTTCCGGACGGGCATCAGTTCCGGACGGGCATCCATGCGAGTCAGTCGCTAATGCCTGTGTCTCCTCGAATATTGCAGTTTTCCGCGCTTTTTCTTCCCGAAAAGGCGATAAATTGCGAGTATAGTTGTGTAGTGTTAGTGTACAGTGTTATTTGGTTCGATTCCGGCGCGAATCGCAGTTTTTTGGCTTGGGTGAGTCGTTTTACTCTTTCCGCTTGCTTTTCGCGCGCCTTTGGCGCATTACGCAACATTTAACGGTTTATTTTGTACACTAAGTACACCGACGCGCGTCGCTGGTTTTGCGCAGGGAACGGGCATCCAGTAATGGATGCCCAGGACCCAAAGCCGCCCCCTGGGCTTTCAGGTGCGCCCTGTAAGAGAGGCCACCTGGAGGCCAAGGATGGCTGGCAAGCAGCAGAGATCGGCGAAACGCGGAGGAAAAAGGTCCCGTCTGCGTCCATCGCTCGGCGCAGCAAATCTGCCGCCGGGCCACCTCCAGGCTGCCAGGCTGCTGCCGTTATCACGGCGGCACCCGAGGCGCCTGTCTCGTTAGGTAGGGCGGCGTCTGTGGTGGACCTCACCGCGGATGCCCCCGACTGTAGGACTAACGTTATGGGGCCACCGGAAGGTCCCGTGACGCGTAGGCCCCCATCCAGCCGTGCGGCACGTAGTGCCACACACCTGGATATAGCTAGGAACACGCTGCTCGGGTCACACTCGGCTATTTGCCTGGCCGTGAGCGACGCGAGCAACATAGACGTGGGTACCTTCGGGACGCCGTCGACCTCTGCATGGGCCTCACCTGTGCAGGGGGGCGACGGGTACGAAGATGGCTTTCGTACGCCACTGTCGGGCAGCATTCCAGAGTCTCTGGATAGTGCACTCGATGGTGTCGTTCGCGCTTTTGAATATTCCCGCTCTGCTTCGCCTGCCTGTGGACAAATCGTCTACACGGCGGCCGGAACAGCGGCGGCGGGGGGCGGTCGCCCCACGACGACGATGGCAAGTAGCGCGCAGGCCTCACCTGCGCCCATGCCACTGGCTTGCGACCTATCGGTGCGCAACGTCGGGGACGGCCGTTCCACGACCCCGGTTGTCGCGCGAGCTTCACTCGCGCTATCGACCGGGCTCGTGAATAGGGAGCTTGTAGGCGCGACAGCGGCGACCCCTTCGTCTTCCTTCCCTACTGGGATGGGAGTCGCTGTCGCGGCGTCGGCGCCTGCGTGTGCAGCGGCTGCGGCGATGGCGGCGACGGCGGCGGCGTCCACGTCTTCCTCTTCGGCGGCGGCAACAACTTCGTACGCGTCCACAGGTTCGTCGTGTTCTGCGGCGGGCTCGGCGACGCGGGCTACGTCTTCGGGGACATTTGTGTCCCCTGTATCGTGTGCTCCGGTATTTGCGGCCGGATCGAGGTCACGGTTCTGGGACCGGTCCCAGAGCAGCGGCGCCGATTCGGCCCCTACGTCGGGTGCGTCCACCCCAGCGCGCGCGCGCTCGCCTTTGCGCCCCACGTGGGGCGCAACCGAATCGGCCGCGTCGGGCGCGTCCGTTCTCGCGGGTGCGGAGGCCTTCCTCCGCACAGAGGGGGGGGAAAAGGGGCGCAAGGCGCGCAGGGCAACCAACGCCAAATTGGCCGCGGCTAGCCAGTGCGCCGCCCTCGTAGGGGACATCACGGCCCTCAGCCCCGGGGAGCTGCGCCTTGCGGTGAGCGCCCAGGTGGCCGAAATCCTCCACATCGCCCAGACGTCGGGCAATCTGAAGGGGGGCTACGTGCGTCGGCTGAAGGATGCCGCGAACAGAGTGTCGGACATTGTCGACACTCTGGTCACGCGGGATCCGGATGCCGAGGCATGGAAGCTTGGCAATGAGAATGCGCGTTTGCGCATGGAAGTGAACTCTTTGCGGGAGGAAAATCTCTCCTACCGCAAGGAGTTCGAAGAAATGCGCAAGGCCCTTAAGGCCTCTGCTCCGGCCGTGGAGCCGGCGCCCGCCGTCGTGGCGGCGCCGCCCCCCGTGCCCATCAAGCGGAAGGCACGGGCGGTCGCGACGGAGGTGGCGGCGATTTCGGAATCGCCCGCCGCGCCCGTCGCGACTAAAAAATCGCGTCCGACCCCCGCCGCGGTGGCGGGGTCGGAACCGGTTCCCGCCAGCGGGGCGGAGCCGGCCGCGGCGCCCGCCGAACGGGCGGCGCCGCCGTCCGTCCCACTCGGGCGCGGCGGCGTTGAGTACGATGCGCTCGTGCGCGTCGTGCTCGATGCCGTTGCGCCACTCTTAGACGCAAGGTTCGCCGCCATAGAGGATAGGCTGGGACCCGCGCCGATCCTCCGTCCACCGCTTGCGGCCGACCGAGGCAAGGCGCCGGCGCCCAGACCGACTCCTCGCGCGTCCTTGTCGAAGGCCACCGGAGGGCCTAAACCGGCCTCGGCTGCCGCTGCAGTCCGTCGGGGTCTGGGGGAAGCAAGTACCCCGGTCCCGATGGAAGTGGTGGCGGCCCCGGCCGCCGGGGTGGCAGACTCCCCACTGCCACCGACTCCCCCCGCGAAGAAAAAACACAGGGGGGGCGCGAAGCGAACGCTCCGAAAGCGGAGAAAGGCGGCCCGCGCCGCCGCCGCTGCCTCGGCGGCCTTCGCTTCGGCGCCCGCCCCAGTAGTTTCGGCCTCTGGGCGACAAATGGCCCCCGCGTCCGCGCCACTAGTGGCGCCCGTCCCGTGCGCCCGTCGTGTCACCCCGTGTGTGGCACCGTCGCCGGCGCCCGAGGCGCGCGCCCGTCACGTCGCCCCGTACGTCGCGCCGCCGCCGGCGCCCGTGGCCCCCGCCCCCGCCCCCGTTCCCGAGGGGGGGGCGTGGTCCACGGTCGTAGGGCGGAAAAAGGGTAAGGGGGCGAGGGCCAACGGGCCCCCTCCCCCCCCCCAGGCGCAAGCTGCTGCCCCACCGACGGGGTGGAGGCAGCAACCGCGGAAGCAGGCCGCGAGGCCTGCCGTCGTTCTCCGCGAGCCGAAGTCGGCCGCAGTCATCATCAGACTGCTGCCGGCAGCGGCCGCGAAGGGTGTCGGCTATCGCGAGGTCTTCGCAAAGGCCTCGACGGTGGTCGACATCACCGCCATGGGCCTCCACGAGGGGCTGAAAGTGGTGCGGACCGCCAGGGACGCGCGCCTCCTCGAGTTCCAGCCGGGACCCGAGAGCGCGGCCAAGGCGGACCGCGTCGCCGAAGCCCTGCGCGGGGCCCTAGAAGGGATGGCTGAGGTCGTCCGCCCCGTAAAGCGTGGGGAGCTTTACGTCTCAGGGCTGGACGACTCAGTCACGGTCGATGGGCTTCGGGACGCGATCGCGCGCGCAGGCAACTGCCGGCGCGACGACGTGCTCACGAAGCACATCGGTGCAGGCCCGGGCGGATTGGGCGCATCATACGTGCTGTGCCCCGTCGCTGCTGCCAAGACCATCGTCGGGTTGGGCTACCTTCTGGTTGGCTTCACCTCGGCGAGGGTCGAAGCACTGGAAGCCAGACCGATACGTTGTTACAGATGTTTCAACGTCGGTCATGGCACCCAAACCTGTCCGGACACGTGCCCGGATCGGACCAACTTGTGCCTCCGCTGCGGTAAAAGCGGACACAAGATGCCGGACTGCACGGCTCGGAAACCCCACTGCGCGGCGTGCGCGGCGGGGGGACTGAACGCTGCCCACCCCACGCTGGCGAGGTTCTGCCAACCTCCCTTCGTGAGGGGCCATTTCGTCCACTCGCGGGCGAGACCACGTTTCGGTAAATCGGGAGTACAGACAATGGACACCTCCAATGCCTAGTACGCCCGTAACAACGTTCTTCCAAGCTAACATAAACCACTCCCCCACCGCTCAGGACTTGTGCCTGCAGGCGATGGCGGAGTGGCAAGCGAATTTAGCCGTAATAAGCGAACCTTATTACGTCCCTCCTTCTGGGAACTGGGTGGGCGATCTCGATGACATGGTAGCGGTGGTGGCCAGAGCCGGGTCCGGCACACCGCTTACGTGTCTCGAAAGAGGAAAGGGCTATGCTGTGGCGGAGAGCGGGAGCATCGTCGTCATAGGCGTTTACTTCTCGCCCAACCGCCCCCTGGCGGAGTTCGAGCTTCACTTGGACGCCATCGGGGCTGCCGTACGCAGACTGTCGCCTAAAACGATTTTCGTGATGGGCGACTTTAATGCAAAGCACCTATCCTGGGGAAACGTTTTCACGAACCCTAGGGGTCGGGCGGTCAAGGATTGGGCTCTTCAAGCCGGCCTGACCATACTGAACCAGGGGTCGGTCCAGACCTGCGTGCGCGCGCGGGGTGGATCGATCATCGACCTGTCATTCGCCACTCATGCGGCCGCCCGCAGAGTGACCGGATGGAGGGTGCTGGAGGAGGTGGAGTCGCTCTCTGATCATCGGTACATCAGATTTGAGCTCACGACCCCCTCCTCCGGTCCGAGCCCTGTTCACCGTCGCCCCCCTCTCCTCCCGCGTTGGGCCCTTACCAAGCTCGACCCGGAGCAGGCCGAGGAGCGGGCACTCTCGGAAAGCTGGGCCTACCCAGCCGACTTCGCGAATCTGGATACGCAGGCAGAGCACATGCGCAAGACCCTGACGAGGGTTTGCGACGCTGCGATGCCACGCGTCTCCAAGCGGCAGCCTCCGTGCAAGCAATCGGTCCACTGGTGGACCGAGGAGCTGGGCGAGATGCGAAAGGCAGTTCGCATCATCAGCCACAGGCTCAAACGCTGCAGGGCGCGCCGTCCTCCGGACTTCGTCGCGGAAAATGGACTCGTGGGCGAGTTTAGAGAGGCCAGAAAGGCCCTTTCGATTGCAATATTGCGATCGAAAGCCCGGGCTCGGGCCGAGCTCCTCGAGACGCTCGATCGGGACCCTTGGGGGCGCCCGTACCGTGGGGCCCGCAACAAGTTGCGGCCTTGCACATCCACGGTCACGGAAACGCTCGAACCCGAGGTGCTCCGGTCGGTTATCGATGGGCTCTTCCCGGAACCGGAGATCTTCACTCCCCCCAGTATGGGTCCACCCATTCCCGACACCCCCACGGACGAGGAGCCTCACTCCATCTCCGAGGGGGAGCTAGACGTCGCCCTGGACCGGCTCCGGGGCAGGAAGACGGCACCGGGACCCGACGGGGTTCCAGGTCGAGTCCTCTTCCTGACTACAAAACACCTACGCAGCCAGCTGCGGGACCTCTTCGAAGCCTGTATTCGCGCAGGTAGGTTCCCGTCGCAATGGAAAGAGGGGCGTTTGTGCCTAATCCCCAAGGGAGGTCGGCCTCCCAACGATCCGTCCGCCTTCAGGCCCATAGTGCTGCTGAACGAGGTCGCCAAGGTCTTCGAGAAGATCTTGGCGGAGCGGCTTGTGAAGCATCTAGACACTGTGGAGCCGGGGCTATCAGATACGCAGTTCGGGTTTCGGCGGAGGCGCTCCACGATGGACGCCTTCGAGACACTGCGAGCGTTGACGGACGAAGCCGTCCAAGCGAAGGACGTCGTTCTTGCAGTATCGCTAGACATAGCGAACGCCTTTAACAGCCTCCCTCATGAGACGATCAGGGAAGGGCTCCGCGCGCATGGAGTCCCCCCGTACCTCACGAGGCTGTTGGGCGAGTACCTGCGAGATCGGCATATCCTTTGGGAGGGCGGTGAGTCCGCCAATCACGTGTTAGGTCGGCGACGTGTCGCGTGCGGCGTTCCACAGGGGTCGGTCCTCGGGCCGATCCTTTGGAACGTAGGCTACGACTGGATCCTTCGGGTGACGGTCCGGCCCGGGGTAGGGCTGATCTGCTTTGCGGACGACACCCTACTCACGGCACGCGCCACGTCTTTTGCGGAATCCGTGGACGTCGCCAACGACGGGTTGGCGATCGTCGTAGATCGAATAGCTAGGCTGGGCTTGAAGGTCTCCCCCGCGAAAACGGAGGCCGTCATGTTCCATAGGAAATTCCGGAATCCTCCCCCGGACTTGTCCGTTACAGTTCAGGGGGTGGCGATTAGAGTAGGGCCCACGATGAAATATCTTGGGCTAGTTCTTGACGGGAAATGGCTGTTCAAAGCGCACTTTGAGCAGCTAGTTCCCAAACTTGTGAATTCCGCGGGCGCACTCTCCAGGCTTCCTTCTAACGTGGGGGGGCCGGGGGGTGCGACGCGGAAGCTTTATTCCGGCATCCTGAGGAGTATGGCACTCTACGGTGCGCCCGTCTGGTCCGATTCGCTTCACCGCCACAACCGAACCCTGCTGCACCGCGCGCAGCGGGTTCTGGCCGTGAGGACCATACGGGGGTACCGCACAGTGTCGTGGTCGGCGGCGACTCTCTTGGCAGGCGAGCTGCCCTGGCCTCTCCAGGCAGACGTCCTGTCCAGAGTTCGTCGCACCCGGCAGGATGCCCTAGCTAGAGGACTGACCTTCTGTCAAGTCGAATTAGAGACGGTCAGGAAACGGGAGACCGCTTGCTGCCTCGTCGCCTGGTCTCGTGACCTCGAACACCCTGTGGCCGGCGGCTATACGGTGGATGCAATCAGGCCGCAGCTGGAGAGATGGGTGACCCGCACCAGCGGAACCCTGACCTTCAGGACGACTCAGATACTGACCGGACACGGTTGTTTCGATCAGTATCTGTTTCGCATTGTGGGCTGCTTGCCTTCCCCGGACTGCCGCCAATGCGGCGCACCCGATACGGCGTTCCACACGCTTGTTGAGTGCGCTGCATGGACGCCTCAGCGTTTCGAGCTCGAGACACACGTAGGAGCCGTCCGATCGCTTGGCGACTTGGTAACGGCCATGTTGCACAGCGACGACCGCTGGGAGTCTGCGGTTACTTTCTGTGAGGCAGTAATGTCTCTCAAAGAGGCCGCAGAAAGGGATAGGGAGCGAAGTCCTGCAGCGCGTGCTAATGTCTCCACCCGAGGTCGCCGGCCTTCAGCTAGCACCCGGAGAGGCAGGTACGCGCATTACTTCCCTCCCTGAGTTAGGTTCCGGTACGAGGGGCCCCTTGCTACTAGGCAACGCAAGGGATTCATCTGCCCCCGTTTCGAAGTGGGGTGTGTTCTCCCAGGGCACACTCCAGGCACTTTATTGCGCTGGATCGACTGTTGCGTAACTATGTTCTATATCTCAGTCTTTCCTTCACAACAAAGCGCAGGGTCGACGGGAGGAGGGGGTTTTTAGTGGGTATTGAGGTTGCTCGCCCGTGCGGCATCGCTCTGAGTCTTCCACACTCCTCAGTGTCAAGCCATCGCGGACGGAGCGCAAACAAAGCATACTATTGCTAGCGTTCCCGCCCCCGATGGATGGGCGCCGTTTCCTAGTGACGGCCCTGAGAGTGCGTAAATCGGTTAGCATTTTCCCTCGCCTCAAAAAAAAAAAACTAAGAAATTCAGTACAGATTTCCTTGGGTGGTCGTTAGTATATTTTGATTACCTCGTTTGTTTTCAGCTATTTAATTTAAAAAGACAACAAATACTTGAGAACCAAAAAAATATTTTGTGACCCTGAGCTCTTTTAACAAAAAAATATACTGAACATTGAAAACGAAATATGTACCAAACAAGGATGTCAAAGAATAACTTGGACTTGACTGCACTTATAAATTATATTTAAAACCCAAAAATAGTAAATGATCACCAAATCTTGACGAGCACATTAGATAGATAGATAGATAACATTTTATTGTACACCATTACAGAAAACTTATATTAATGCGCTATGACTACCTAAATAAACCACTGATAAACTTGATTGCTATAAAATGTGGGCATTTAACCAAATAAAGTATAACGACACTAAAGTTCAGTAGTAACGCGCAGAATCTACACATGGCGTAAAGAGGCATAACACTATATAGCGGTGAGCATTTTTGCTTTCGCTTAACACTTTTTCCATTTAGCTCCTACCCGCCACGTAGCGTGCGAATAAATAACATACAGGCGGATTGAAAACCTCTTTTTTTAAGTCGGATATTTAGAGTCATAAAAAGCTCAAACTTTATTAAATATTGTATAATAGTACAGGGGCAAACATTAGGAGTTAATATACTGTTACGACCTGAATGCCGACAAAAAACAAATTCACACCTGCGTCTGTAGAAACACATTTTATTACCTTTTTGGCATTTGGACTTCTTTTGTTTACTTTGTGTTTAAAACTTGTTAGAAAAACAGCCCATTGTGTATTGTAATCTTTTATGTTATGGTAGTCATTAGCCAGGTGTTATTCTAAGAAATTCAGTCCACGCGGCCGAGAGACATTGTATTTGTGCAGTATAAAGCAATGCCCCAGTGTAGAGATAGAGAGTCTAGTGATAGCCACAAGCGAAGCAAGGGGTTAGTGACGGACTTTGCGCATATGATTGAATCGTGAATTACGTTTGGACTGGTTATTTATTTTTGTACCTGTGTTATACGCGTTTTTATAGTTCTATAATAATTAAAACGGCATTTTAATTCGAGTCCTGCAACTCGAAACAATACTATATTTGGGTAAACAATAATTCTTCGATCAACAGTACTATTGTTATTGTATTGATAATGTGACACACAAATATTTTGGATGGCGCTTTAAATTAAAATAAATTAGGGTTTAAATGTTGATTGACATGAATTATTTTTTAGGTTAACAATGATTAGTTTCGAGTCATTTGCTTTAATATATGAGTATCATTTTAAATTTAAGTGGGGCTATAGTTTTCATGTACATTTTTTTTTGGGCAGTTTTAAGTATTTTTATCTTATAATTTACCATATATGATAATCAGTTAAAATATAAGCCTTATAAAAATAACCAATTTGATACTAGGAAACATAAATTGTTGATATTATGGATTATTCCATGGCGGAGTGCACACAACCATTTGACGGGTGTCGACGCTTGTTGATTTATCGTTAACCCCCTTGGGTCTTTTAATGGTTTTGTTTTTATTAGTTTCGACGTGTTGTTTTTCTATTAAGACATACTCAGCGCACTCGCATAAGTAAAATTGGTTTATTAACGAATGATAAACCTCTATTGATCATTAGTTCCAGTGCCAGAACAATTAAAAGATGAGATCAGCGCGTAAAGACTTATAAGAATTATGCGTGTTGTCAGCCGATATACGTCCCACAGTTGGGCTCGGATACATACTGACAGAAAGTATACACGCCATGTTTATCTAAAGAGGATTGGTATTTATTACACATCGCTAATGTTGATGCGAGAATCGTTACAATGTATTCCGTCATCATTGTAATTGGATATTCGGCACATATTAATTACAATAATATACAAATATCAATAATTTACCAGTAACATGAATTTAAAATTTGCTTCTTACAATAATTTTTAAAATTTATATTATACAATGAAATACCGCAACATATACGTATATTGTTGATGATCGGCGGAAAGATTGGGATGGCAAGTGCTTGAGCGACACAAGCGGGAGCTGCGTGTCACGGAGATACTCGTAAATATGCTGCGGTGGATGTTCGAGTCATTTAACAGGACTTTTCGGGTGCAGCAGCGTGTCCTGATACCAGACAAATTGAAAGAGTGTCTCCTACGCTGGTGTGGCTACGTTTTACATTAAGAAAACCGTAAACTTATATGGGGACTAAATATTCAGGCAGCCTCCGCCGAGTTTCGCTAAAAGAAGTGCCGAAGAACTGCTGGGATTTAACACTAGGATAATTATGATATTACTGATAAACGGCCTATATACGGCAAATTGTATGTTTTAATAAAACATTCAATTCGCTATAATATTAAATTCAGAAATCTGACATTGCATAAAAAATATGTTTTTCTATAGACGCTAAAAATAATATTAACATAGCATTGAAATTTAGATGCACACGTGTCCACGTTCTGCTTATTTTATTTTCGCTTGAAAATACATGTGTAGTCGTACAGTAAATAATATATATATGAAAACTGGTTTTTATCATTAATGATTGACGAATCCACGAGACTGTCGTGGGTAGGATATGGATAACCTGAAAAACAACTAGATATAGTTTCTTAACCAATTTATATCACTGTTTAAAGAAAAGTGTAGGATACTCGCCTCGCATATGGCTCTGGCTATGTCAGTAAGAAATCTAATTAGCTGACACACATTATTCTTATGTAGGTGTGTATGTATGGACCTCTATAAGATTTATAAAATAATTATGGTGTGTGCCATACTAGGTGGCTTCTTTTAATGCAGGAAACTGTGTAGTAAATATTTTTATATTAAAAATTGCCTATTTCGGATTTCGTAGCAATTTGGTGCTAGCTCTAAAAACGACCGTACACGTTGGCGCGATTTATTTATTTATATTATGAATATTTGAAATCCGAGCCAAGGAAGTCGCAGGCTCAGTTAGTAAGACACTAAAGATACATACATATAGAGAATAAACAGTACCTATTATTATATCCAAGAGGACCTTTATTGAACAACAGTGTAAAGGAGGCGTAGGAGGGATGAAAGTCACGAGACAAAAAGAATGTTCAACTACAAGATGGATGCGTACAAATGTAAAGGTAGACCAAAAAAAGATGGATGGATTGTGTGAAGGATGATATGATAATTTGTGGTGTGACAGGAGATGTATGTCAGAATAGAGGAGTGTGGAAGGAAAAGACGACCCCAATTAATTGAAATATGGTGAAAGAAAAGAGAGAGAGTTTAAAGGAGGATTTTTTATTTGTTTTCCAGTATTCAATTCAATACATTCATATATGTACTGTTACACAAAACATATTCGACTGTGGCACAGAAACCTCATGGATTTATTTGTGCTGCAGAGAGTCGTCTAATAAAACAACATAACAGTTATCCTATGATACATAAGTGACACTTTTATAATGAATGAACACAATATTATTGTTATATCAAAAATCAGTATTGGTTTGCTCGCCGAACGGAGTAGTCACGCGTTTAGTAAGCCACGCTAATCCGATAACCGGTTTTTACTGGCCGACGCGACGCAGCGTGCGGCGGCCGGTTGGTCTTTTGTTTACGTTAAAGTGCCATGAGCGAATCAAATAATAGTAATGATTTTACAAGCAATGAATTAAATAACATTGAGGGCATAACACGATTAGAGGATATGACATGTATAGAGGACATGACACGTTTAGAGGATATAACACATTTGGAGGACATGACACCTTTGGAAGACGACAGTTTGTCAAGTTGAGATAGTTATTCGCCAAAAAGAAAGAAATCAAAAGAAAAAGAATCATTGGAACAGTGGACCACTGTTACGAGAAAAGGAAGGAAAATTAGGGGCAAAGATGAAGCAATACAATATAACTTAGAAGAAGAGATTAAAATAAGCGTTACAGCAAGTAAAGATCGATTACCAAAACAATTCACATTAGCCAGATTATTAGACGCTAACTCTATTTGTGGAATTAAACGCATTAAATATATTGGTCCCTATAAAATGCATATTATTTTTGATGATAGAAATCCTGAATGCCTTTATGAAACATAAAATATTGACAGATATGGATTGGCGATGTCAGGATACGTCAGAAGTTAACATTTCCTATGGAATAATTAAGGATATTGAAACAGATCAATCTTTGGAACAAATTCTGAATAACATTCATTCGGATTATGAAATAGTGTCTGCTAAACGCCTTAATCGTCGACAACAAGAAGGGGAAATCAGCACTGAGGACTCCAATGGCTGGATACCTAGTGAAACCATTCGTTTGGGTTTCAAGAGTAGTTCACTTCCAAGATATATAAAACTTTTTAATACAAATATCAGTGTGGATAAATATATCTTTCCCGTAACACAATGCTCTAAATGTTGGAAATTCGGGCATACATCACTAAAGTGTGGAGCACATAAAATTACTTGTCCTAACTGTGCTCAAAATAACCCAGAATATGAGACTAATTCATACATATGTGTAAATTGCTGTCAGAACCATAGGGCTGTAGACAAAAACTATCCAGTTTATAAGAAATAAAAAACTATCCGTAAATTAATGTCCGAATTTAATTGTACATATCAGAAAGCACTTTTGTTGTTTGTTCCCGTATCCCCGGCACCTCTACGTCCAATAAACAAAGCTAATTACGACGATTTCCCCACAATAAACAACGTTACAACGACAAGCATAGATACAAACTGTCACAAAAAAGATTCTACGTATGCTGAAAAAGTTAAATTAGCTGTATCTGATTCAAACAATGTACCTTCGACTTCAACTAATATCAAAAGACATATAATAACAAAAAGGAAGAATACAAATACGAATAAAAATCAAGAACGCGAACAAGAAATTATGGAATTCGAATCATTTGATACATCTACCTCGACGCCCCTTGATCTCAATCAGCCAACTGCTTGTGACGATAAATCTAAAGAGGAACATAAAAAGAGAAAAGGATGTTTATCATTTCTAAGTGTAATGCGCAGGATTAGCGAGATAATTAAATGGGATAAGTGTTCACTAGCTAGTAAAATAGAGTGTTATAAAGATAATTTGGGAGTGGTTAATGTCAGTAGCGATGCAATATTTAGCGGACGGTTCTCTTATGAATTTTTTTAATGGATCACAATCTTAAACCATCCTCGTTGAATGTACTTCAATAGTACGCACAAAGTCTAAGACCTAAGTACGTCTCGTTTGAACAATTATTGACACAAGAAAAAAATCATGTTGCAGTCATTTGCGAAACGTGGCTCGAACCTGAGAGCCATTTTAATGTCACAGGATACAACAATTTTAGATCAGACCGACCTGATGGCTATGGAGGTATTGCTATTTTAGTACACATTTCATTAAAGGCTCAACTTTGTAGTATACATCCGTCTAACCCAGGCATTGAAACTCTTTATGTAAGACTGTCTAACTGTGAATCAGTTGAAAACATCGTTGCTTTATATTGTCCCTCTAGTGTTCAAACACTCCCTAGAGATTGGGATTCGATTTTTTCAACTACCAGTAGAAAATCCCTAATTCTGGGCGACTTCAATGGTTACCACATGAACTGGTCTTATAAAAATGACCATCGCGGGTCTCAGATATTCGATTTTATGATAGACAACAGCTTTATCTCGGTAAAGGATGGTTCTGTAACTCGTATGAGATTAGTGAATGGATCTATGCAACAATCATCCCCAGATGTTTCATTTGTATCCTTAGACTTGGCATTAAACTGTGAGTGGAGAGCATTAAATGAATCATTAGGTAGCGATCATCTCATTATTAAATTAACATTTCACTTTCATGAAAAATTTGCAAATGTAAGGAGAAGAACTACAAAAATAGTCATTGGTCAAAATTTAAAACTTCTATCGAAAACATCTTAAGCACATCTTCTAGTCCTACTGATCCGCAAGCCAGTTATGACTTTTTCGAATCCTCATTGCAGAAAGCTGCAGATCGCCACATCCCTTACATAGTTATACCCTAACATATTGCCACGAAATTTAAACCAAAAGTGTATTGGACTCCTGAACTTTCTAAATTAGTGGCTGAAAGACGATTAGCACTCTCTAGGTTTAGGAGAAATCCAACACCTCATAATTATAAAATACTTCAAGAACGTATACAGATATCTCGAAAAATAATTCGAGATGCGAAATGCAAATCGTGGCAACATTTTTGCACTTCAATTGGGGAAGAAACCTCTTCTCCCATATGTGGAATAAAATGAAATGGGCGAAGGGTTACCGATGTACTAAGCAACATGTTGGCTCTGATAACGCTGAACAACTTCTCTCTGAATTAGCACCTGATTTTGTTCCTCCTGTTACTCCCATATTTAAATCACATAATGCACAACTAGAAACGCAAATAACTCTACATGAATTTGAAAACTGTATCAAAGATAAAGACACAGCACCTGGTGTGGATGAAATTTCTTATTCTATGATTAAAAATCTCCCTTTAATAGGCAAAACTGTCCTGGTTCATATTTACAATATGTGTCTAAGTTTAGGATTTGTTCCCAAGCAATGGCGCAATATTCGCGTTATACCTATACCCAAACCAGGCCAATCATCTTTTAGACCAATTTCCTTAATATCTTGTTTATGTAAAATATTCCATACTATTCTGAATAGACGTTTAGAATGGTATGTGGAACGCAATGATATTTTCTCTGTAGGCACTGTGGGTTTTAGAAGGGCACGCTCTTGCTTAGACAGTCTTAGTTATATAACAACTAAAATTCAACTCGGATTTGCTGAAAATATGACTACGATAGGATGTTTCATTGATATTAGTAATGCCTACAATAACATCGATTTAACAGCGCTTTTCTCTATTTTAGATAAGTTAGGAATAGGTAGCAAAATTTGCAATTACCTATGGAATTTTTTAAATGAAAGGTACCTAAAAGTTACAATGGATAATTATGACCTTGGTATTAGTAGATTAACTCGTCGCGGCTTAGCACAAGATGATCCAATGTCTCCGTTACTTTTTAATATTGTTACCTCTAATATTTGTAAAACTATTGTAACGGTTGATATATCACAATACGCAGACGATTTTGTATTATTCAAAACGGGAAAGAATATTTTACGTTTAGCAGAAGACTTGCAACATGCTCTAGATACGTTCAACGCTTTAATAATGAAGTTATGGTTAGAAATATCAACCGTAAAGACTAAGGTGTGTATGTTCAAACGAGGTATATGCAGAGATTCATTAAATCTAATAATCAATGATAGCTTACTTCCAGTAGTAATCAATGTTAAATATTTGGGATTGTGGCTGGATCAGTCGCTCAGGTGGGGCAAACACATTAAAGAGTTGACTGAAAAAACTAGTAAACAGTTAAATATTTTAAAAGTTTTGGCTGGCTCAAATTGGGGAGTGCATCCCAAACATCTCCGCTGTTTATATATAACATTAATTCGAAGTAGATTAGATTACTCATCTTTTTTTGTATGATTCTAGTTACAAAACAAATTTGTCCAAGTTGGACAAAATTCTGAATCAAGCCCTCAGAATTATAGGGGGATTTATACGCAGCACTCCCCTACATGTGATGGAAGCTGAATTAAGTATTCCTCCTTTGTACATACGTCGTAGATATTTAGCCGGAAAATATGTTCTTAAAGCTAAAGCATTTAGTCAGAATAAAACTATTAATTTACTTAAATCTAGTAATGTACAGAATATAGATAACTATTGGAGAATGAGAAAGCAACCATTAATGTTCGCACTTTACAATTATTTCAACACTACAGAAGTACATGCAGTTAAAACTCTTGGTATGTTTTGTTTGAGCACCTGGGTCAGTAATATTGAGGTAGGTACATAATATAATTAAACCTAATATACAATATATTAAAGAACCTAAACTAACATATAGTATCGATGTGCTGAGACAAACTTGTTTAAAACTATTTAATGATAAATATTGCGATTTCTATAAAGTATTCACTGATGGCTCTAAGGATGATATGGATGGCGGTTGTGCTTTTTTCGATCCACAGTGTAACACCTACAATAAGCTGAGCATAAATTGCAAGATATCTATAATGCATATAAAACTGGTTGCTATAGCAGAAGCACTTTCATATATAAAGTCTTTAAATAAGGAGAGATTTGTAATCCTTACAGATTCAAAGAGCACTCTCCAACACTTGGCTCGATGCTCCTTGTCCATACAAGGGATACCGATAGCCTACACAATTTTGCAACTTATGCTCGAGTTGATAGCTGAGTCCAAAACCATTATTTTACAATGGATTCCATCACATATCCAAATAAGTGGTAATGAAATAGCAGATGCCTTAGCTAGACAAGCTACCTCAGATGGTACCTTTTTTACGGTTACGCCACTTCATTCTAATTATTTATGTGACATAAAGAAGCAGTGTATTAAGATTTGGAGTGAATATTTTGATAGAAGGTCCGTAGAAAAGGGAATTTGGTTTAAGACAATCCAGCCACAACTTCCAGCCCAGATGTGGATAAATCAATGCTCCATGACGCGAAAAGATGTTGTTACATTGTTCAGATTACGTTCCGGACACATTCCCTCAAACAAGTTTAGATATCTCATTAAGAAAGTTAACTCCAACTGCGTAACATGCAATGTGACAGAAGATGTCCAACATGTTCTGATGGAATGTGTTCGGAACGAGGACCTACGATAAGAGTTACTTCGAGAGCGAAATTTATCCGCCGTGGGAGAGTGCAATAGCATTTTGTCATATCCGTTCTCGAGAGATGCCAAGATGTTTTTCAAACTATATGACTCTATTTTTAATACAAATTAATTAGACATTATATTAGAAATGTTATTTAGGATTTGGGTACTTTACGGGGTGACTTGGCCGCTAAGCGGCAAAGCCTTTTCTAAATAAAGATTAAAAAAAAAATAAGAGCAGATATACTAGTTCAGCTAATGTTTAGTTTATTTGATGGTAAATTCGATGAACACACAGCTTTTACCCTGAAAGTTAGTAAAACACTCCATTGTCGCATAGAGATTTTTTTTGCCTGGAAGAGATCGCGCCGCCTATCTTGCCTATAAAGTATTTTTTTTTTCATTGATCATTTCGCATCTTAGATCATATCTCGCCTGATTTCAAGCGGAAATATGATCTAAGATGGAGCACGTTTACCTGGAAGGTACTTATTCACAGGAGACTTGAAGACACCCAGGTTTTATGGTAAATATACATTATCGTCGTCAGCCATTAACAGTCCACTGCTGGACGTAGGCCTCCCCAAGACGGCGCCACTCATACCTGTCCACTGTCTTCCTCATCCAGCGCCTACCGGCAACTTTGCGTAGGTCGTCGGTCCATCGGGCCGGAGGGCGTCCGACACTACGTTTACCGAGACGCGGTCTCCACTCCAGGACTCGTCTGCTCCAACGGCCATCGGTCCTGTGGCAGACGTGACCGGCCCATTGTCACTTCAACTTGCTAATTTTGCGACCTATGTCGGTTACTTTGGTTCTCTTACGGATATCCTCATTTCTAATTTTATCCATAAGAGAAACACCCAACATAGCTCGCTCCACAGCCCGTTGAGTGACTTGAAACTTGTGGACCAATCCTGCCGTCAGTGTCCACGTCTCAGCCCCGTAGGTCAGGACGGGGAGGACGCACTGCTCGAAGACTTTTGTCTTTACATTATACATTGTTATAATCGTTCAATTTGGTGAGCAATAAAGCGTTATCTATTTATTTTAATCACATGCGTGTTTGAAATTAATCGGCATGACGATTCCATTAATGAGTTGCTTCGAATGTACCATAGTGCCACTCAAAACATAAACATACTTTTACGATCGTTTTATCGGCGCACACTTATCAAAATTGACACAACAAAACAATTCTCGGTATAAACTACAACACATTCAAAGTAACATTAATACACTAGTAAACAAGTGCCTTTTGGACCATCTTTTTTCAGCAGTCTCCGAAAATTATAAATAAGGTGTCATTCGATTCGGAATGGCATCCCAGATGATTTTTGAAAAAAATGAAGTTCCGCTTGCAAAAATTGTAAAAGTTATTAACAATTAACTAAAAAAAAGGGGGGTTTAGTTTTTTGCAAATATCTCAAAAAGTAATAAAGATTTTTCAAATTTGAAAAAGATTCGAACAGAGGAGGAAATTTCCTAAAAAAAGTCTCGACTCCCGAAACTGTAAGATCAATATTTATAATTTTCCCAGAGGGATGAAAATACGGCTGAAAACGGGTATTCTGGCTTACGCAAGCCACACCCACATCGGCCCTTTAATGAATAAATATTATTTAAACATACTAAATATGAAAATAAAAAATTGAAAAAATTCAGGCACTAACTGAATAGATGAATGAACAATAATCTGCTTGAAATTTTTTTTTATAACAATTTTTCATTTAGTTATTCAATAGTTAATTAATATATTTTTTTTGCTTGAACGTGAACATTGCAAGTGTGATAATTGTTAAACTATAATTTTAAGATTTTTTTTCCTTTCTTGGAGTAGTTCTTGAAAGGCTTTAGAATAGAACCCCGTTGGAAAAATTTGAAAATGTTTATTTTTAATTTTTTTTATTGATAATTTTCGTTGTTACAAAATTAAAAGTTAAAAACAACGAAAATTATTATTAAAAAAATGAAATAAACATTTCCTAATTTTTCCAACGGGGTTCTATTCTAAAGCCTTCCAAGAATTGCTCCAAGAAAGGAAAAAAATCTTAAATTTATAGTTTAACAATTATCACACTTGCAATGTTTATGTTCAAGCAAAACAAAAATATTTTGTAACAACGAAAATTATTATTAAAAAAATGAATAACAAACATTTTCAAATTTTTCCTACGTGGTTCTATTCTAAAGCCTTTCAAGAATTGCTCCAAGAAAGGAAAAAATCTTAAATTTATATTTTAACAATTATCACACTTGCAATGTTCATGTTCAAGCAAATAAAGTTATTAATTAACCATTGAATAACTAAATGAAAAATTGTTGTAAAAAAAAATTTCAAGCAGATTATTGTTCATTCATCTATTCAGTTAGTGCCTGAATTTTTCAATTTTTTATTTTCATATTTAGTATGTTTAAATAATATTTATTCATTAAAGGGCCGATGTGGGTGTGACTTGCGTAAGCCAGAGTACCCGTTTTCAGCCGTATTTACATTCCTCTGGGAAAATTATAAATATTGATCTTACAGTTTCGGGAGTCGAGACTTTTTTTAGGAAATTTCCTCCTTTTTTCGATGATCGATCTATCAAATTTGAAAAATATTTGTTACTTTTTGAGATATTTGCAAAAAACTAAACCCCCCCTTTTTTTAAGTTAATTGTTAATAACTTTTACAATTTTTGCAAGCGGAACTTCATTTTTTTCAAAAATCATCTAGATGCCATTCCGAATCGAACGACACCTCATTTATAATTTTCGGAGACTGCTGAAAAAAGTTGGTCCAAAAGGCACTTGTTTACTAGTCTATAAGGCCCTATCTCGAAAGTAAGCCGAAGTTTGGTAGGCGTGTTTTTATTCCTCTCGCGGGGAGCGGCGAATGCCAACCCGCGTCGCGAGAACGGATGCGCGCTGCGCCGCGCGCCGTGGCGCGTTTTGCCGCCAACCGCCCATTTTCGTAATTTGAGCGCCGTTCTCGAGCAGCACATAATAAGCATAGAGCAGAGCAGAACTACTAATAAATAATAAGACAACTCTTTATTAATTCATAAATTTATGAAATCAATATTTGTGTTTCTCTGAAAAGTTACGATTGTATTCATTTTAGTACACACAATTAAGTACTTAAGTGTACGCTAAATACCGAACTTATATACACAGCACTAAGCTTCCCTGAAAAGGCAAAGAAACGACATTCAAAGTCAATTCGCATAAATGCCTAAATAATAATAATAACAACCCATGTTGCCCGTCTTCTATGGCAATTTTTGGGGCATTTTGATGTGGTGTAGACAGGAATAATTATATTGCCGGTCAGTGTCACATCACATGGACAATAAATTTGTCAGGAGGCCTCTACGTGTTGGCCTTCCCATGACCCCACGCAAGTCCTCCCAAAAGTTCGGGCCACTTTTATGGCCCGTGGTCTGCAGAGATAATAATAACAGCTCATAACGTCCCACTGCTGGGCTCGGGCTTCCCACTGCATGGGAACGGACAGTACCCGCCACGCTTGTCCAAGGCGGCTCGATGTGCAGGTTTCATCACGATATTTTCCTTCAACATTGTTAGCACGTGGTAATTGTAATAATATGCACATTAGGTCGAAAAACTGCCTGAAAGGGCATGCGTTCCAGCTAGGATTCGAACCCGCTATTACAAATACCCTCCGGACTTGCGTTGTTTCTTCATATTTTAATCCAAAGTAATTTTAACTAATTCTCGTGGGAGTTTTCTCAAATCTTATTTACGATTGCTAATGCGTGTGAATAAACGTGGATTATAACTTGCGTTTCCCGTAAAACCGCGATGTGAATGAATATAACAATAGGCCGATGCGCTCGACGCAACATGCGACTTGTTCATTGATGTCTTCATTCAGGCACAGGAAACATAAATCAACATACCGCAGCGAACCACGCCTGGGGATTACCTACACACAACACGTCTCATACTTGCAATTTACCGCCTTTGTGTACATAACATACATTTACAACCAACGTGTTCACGTACATACTTTCCAATACCATCGGAAAACAACACGTAGATCCAACTCAGTTAGAAAATATTTGGAGAAACGAGTGTTTTTAAATGACAACAAATATTCTGCCAACCAAAATATACTTTGAGACCCTAAGCTCTCTTACCAAAAACGAAACATCTACCAGGAAAATAAAGTCAAAAAAAATAATAGTTTAAAAAAAACACGCTTTCATAAAAAATCCAACTAAAAAACAGAAAATAAAATTTTATAAATTTGGTTTCTTTGGTGTATTCAATTAATAATATAAATTCAATTAATAATATTCAAAGCGCTTAAAAAGCGCTTTGAATACACCCCACGCTTTTTTACAATAATGTACATTCATTTTTTTTACCCTGTACTTAATCAAATTGATTAATTATTTCTTTTTTACACTCCACGGTAAGACCCCATTCATCAGAAACCAAATTTATTAAATTTTATTTTCTGTTTTTTTAGTTGGATTTTTTTTGAATGCGTGTTTTTTTTTGTTTTTTTAAAACTATTATTTATTTTTCATTTTTTAGTTGTTTTTTTTAATTTTTTTAAATACAAGCTTTTGAGATCCTGCATATCATGTAGCAGCAGAGTGCTAGCCAAGACAAGTAAAACGAGCCCAAACACGACGGGTCTATCTTGTTTAGTACAGGAGTTCCTATGGCCACCTTCCCACTCCATCATCAGTTCAGCTCCATGGTACTATATTATTGCATTGTCATCGACCTTTGACAGGTGTGCAAAGTTTGAATTAAATCTGATCGTTCAAAATAGGACAAAATCGAGCTCAAAGGGGTCGGTTACAAACATACATACATACATACAGGTGAAGCTAATAAAAGCGTGTTAATTACAATGGTTATAGTTGTTTTAGTCTTGACTGCACTTCAAAATTGTATTCAAATTGAAGATCTAAATACAGTAAATGTACACTATATCTTAACGAGAAATTACGAGTGGGCTACTAAAACCTAAAAAAAAAAAACAATCTCAATTGGGTTTTAATTTTGGTGATCATTTACTATTTTTCGCGGTATAAAATCTTAATATATAAAATTCTCGTGTCACAATGTTCGTTGCCATCTTAGAATGGTCTAAGGTTCCCATATTCCTCCGAAACGGCTTGACCGATTCTCATGAAATTTTGTGTACATATTGGGTAGGTTTGAGAGTCGGACAACATCTATTTTTCATCCCCCTAAATGTTAAGGATAGTCCACCCCTACATGTTTTTTAATTTATAGATTATTATTTTTATTTTTTTATGATACAGCATTAAAAAATACATACAACCCTAAATGTTCAACCCTCTACGATCAACCCCTATTTTTAATAGCGATATTAGTATTTTTATAATTTTCTACTGGGATGATTTAGATTTTGATTTGAACCAGGTAGATGGCGCTGCAATCGGGTACCAGAATGTAGGTGTTCTTTTTGTTGTTGTATGTGTTGAAGTTTGTCCCGGAATGGTTTAAATAAACGATTGGACCCAGTAGGTGGCGCCGCGGTACTCCTCCTAAACGCTGGGCCTGATTTTGATAAAAATGTTTGTTTGTTCAAGTGGATTTGAGAATAGTTTAGATTAACATTTGGTCCCGGTAGATGACGCTGGAATCGGGTTTTAGATTTTTATGTTTTAAAGGCAGGACAACGTCTGCCGGGTACAATTGGTATTTTTATAACAAAATAATTTGCTATATCTAGTGATCAGTTAAACATAAGCCAATTTAAATGGACCTGTTATCGGTTAAGCGTTCGTAAATAAGCCTAGGAGCTCGCGTGAGCTAATGTTGCAATCCGTGAGTTATAGATAATGAGAAGTAGTATATAGTACGTTGAATAGACAAGCGGCATTATTTACAGTGAAAGTGCAATGAGTCATTGCGGCGATGCATTGGACAGCGATACACGATACACGTAGGGACGCGACGACGGCGTCAACAGCGAATTTTTAGGGTTGCGCGGTATTAACTGCTAACTTCACATGATACTGTTTATTTATTGTTTTAATGACAAAGTAATGTAATTGCGTTTAAAATGATCTATTATTCAATAATTATTGCAATAAATCATAATGAAAAATCAAATATTTACTACTATTTTATTGTATCTTCTTCTAGACTTTTAGATGGATAAGAAGTTTGCTAAAAGTGATGGTATATTAAGTTATAACAGCGATTTTATTATCATTAATCAATTACATAACATATATATGTATAAAGTTAAAGTCGCTTTTAAGATACAAATGGTGGACAATTAATTCAATGAATATCTGACTGTACGAGGAAAAAACCTTTGTAGTGTTTTTATAAAGCTTTTGTCAACCACAACAAAAAAGGAAAATAAAGAGCTAAAATCGTCAAATGATTGTACTAACCATATCTTTGTACAGTACGAGGAAAATGGTTGGCTGATGTTTCGAAGAAGGTATTTTAATGTTCCAACAAATATAAATATTCGTAATTGTTTTTCTGCGAACAATATATTTGCTTTAGGCTAAAAGTAACTATGGATTTTCACGCTAAATGGATTTTACCTAATAGTAGGTAAAAATACTTAATGATCTTTTTCTTAAGAAAAAAGTTTGTATTGTTACGAATATTGTATGGTAAACCCCATGTACTCTACATTAATATAAAAGTACAGGGAAAACCAAAAGAGCTGTATTTATTGCTCATCAGAAATGTATTGTAGATATTTATTTTGAAACTTCCCTTATAATTATCAAGCATATATTAAATTTGCTTTGATTTTGAATTAAAAGAAATTTAGTATGAAAATTGACCGTGACGTACTATATGATAAAAATTAGCTAATAGCTGCCTAGTGTTTTAAAACAAATTTCTAAGAATTCTCACCAATTTAGTAATTGCATGAATCGCTTGTAGAAAAACAAGCTGCAAAAACCTGCATAACAAGTCTCGTAAACAGGAAAATAGCCTAATGTTACTTATGTAATTTGGACGTCATCATATGCAACTAAATGCAATTTTAAAATCGTGATTTCCTCCCTTGTATTATAATATTTATTGTAATTGATAAGTCTAGACAGAATAAGAATATTTGTTTCTTTTGTAATCGATTGCTATATTATCTTCTAAATGGAGCTGGACTAAAACATAAATGTACAAAATCAAACAGCCGTCATAAGAATACTTGTTAATCTACGGATTTGTAAGGAATACTCTAAAACGAAAAATCAGTGATGCAATTAATTATTCTAGAAACATTTCTAAATTGACATTAAGATTGTTAACATTAAAATTTTGTATAAGATAAGACCATATTTAAATGAAGCTCTTCGGGTTAAATTAGTGGAATCTTTAGTTTTGTCGCGATTGAACTATGCTGACGTAGTGATTGGCCCTCGTTTGCTAGCCAGAACTCAGCGGCTTATCCAAAGAGTTCAAAATTCTTGTGCGCGGTTCTGTTATCTGTCTGAATAAATGTTCTATGTTAAAAATGAAGCATCGCCGTAAGCTCCACTTGGCGTGCCTCCTCTTTGGAGTTATAAAGCACAAATCTCCGGCTTACTTATATGAGAAGCTCTCATGGGCGTCCAATAGAAGGAAAATTGAAAGTCGTCAGTGTGCAATACAGCTTACAATGGAACGTCACAGAACAGCTGTTTTCAGAGGTAGTTTCCGTTATGCAGCAACAAAGTGCTGGAATAACATTCCTCCACCTATAAGAAACGCCTCATCAGTGTCACTCTTTAGGGTCACACTAAAGAAATTCCTTTGTGAACACCAAAACGCACAAAGTGACTTAAGGCATGATACAAGTGCTTTATGACCAAATTTACTAATACCTATGATAACGTTTACAATAATCTGTTTATTTTATTTACATACCTACTTGTTTTTTTGTTCACGTACCTCACTGTTTATTTATCTATGTATGATGTAAATATTTCTAATTATCTGTTTCATTTTTATAAATATTAAACTGTATTATATTATATTTGTGTTGTATCGTCCTCCGTGACTGCACCTGCTGGTCCCAGGCGGAAGAACAGCGCTGGCCTTAGCAGCTAGCATTACGCTGAGTCTGGGTCCAATTTTAGGACTTATATTGATACTGTTGTCTTCTATTTTACTCAGTGTTGTTAAAATGTTTATTTGTCCTAAATAAAATAATTCTTTCTTTTCTTTCTTTCTTTCTTAAGACAGAAAATGTACGTATTAAACGTTAAAAATAAAAGATATATTCAAACTCCTATTCTAGAATATAAAGTATCTATTACACCATATTTGATACGAATTAATGAAATTGATTTGCTTCGATATACTCAAACACACGAGGAAGGATTCTTCAACCACGCAACATTAGAATTGTATTATACCGATTATAATCTCAAGCATCTATTTACGAATTAAAGTTGTTCTAGAATAGGATTCTGAGACTTTGAAAACAATTGCATTATAAAATTCAGACAACAAAATGTAAGGAGTGGACGTGTACCTGAATTATAAGCCTTATCAATTCACTTACCTGAATTATAAGACTTATTGAGCACAAAAGACAATCGTTCTCACGTTTCCATGTCCTTGTGACTCAGCCATGTTGTTTATTTCCTGCACGCGGCTTATTATTATAAGCATACAAATCCCTTATGAAATATAAAAAGATCGTGAGAAATACCATTGAAATTGTTAAATCTGACATCACGTAATTTCATGGCTCCTGAAGTGTTTGTATCATCATAGGGCGGGGCATAGGTGGTTGGAATGGCAGTTATTGTATTGTTGTAAAGAGTAGAATCGTAGAAGTGCCGGGAACGGTTAGAACACAGCCTACTCGTTCAACATTTCTCAATTAAAAGTGTACTTGCGTAAGAGTAGTGTAAAGTTATCGATAAAATTTATTTTGATATATGGATACAAACACTTTATGATGATAGTTTTTTAAATTAATAATTACGATAAATGTATAGATAACCACTCATACAAAAAATGTAAAAAAAATATATTTAGATCTCCTGCTTCTTCCGCAATTGGCAGCTCACGTCACGCATGCTTATATTGATTTTTCAAAAAGCTTATGATATCGCTTGAATTTTAATTTTCATATAATAATTTTCACTATTCCTTATAGTTTTGCTTTAAAAAATATCCTACAATATTTTTCTGTGCGTATGTCACTGAACTTCTCCTATACCGCTGGAGTGATTTTGGTTTTTTTGCGTGTGTTTGAGTAGGTCCCGGGATGGTTTACATACACAATTGGACCCGGTAGGTGGCACTGCAATCGGGTTTTAATTTTTAATTTTTTCAAGGTAGGACAAGGTCTGCCGTGTAAGTTTAGCCTAGTTTTGAAGTAGTACGTTTGAAAGCTTCTTTAAGGTTCTTAATAAAGCTGAATATGAATAAGACGGTTAAGATTTAATTGAATTATATAATTATATTTTGATAGTAAAAATTACATCCTTGTGATCGTTTGATATATATATACACAGACACATACAGACACACACACACACACACACACATACACACATATATATATATATATATATATATATATATATATATCTAATGTAGTTGCTTCTGCTTCTTTAACTGTCATAGCTATATAGCTTAACCTCTCTTTATAGCTACTTCCCTCGCTACTGTCCTGGTTGCTGCCATCGATCATGGAAGTAGGCATAATATATACAACGTATAATATACTCCAGGATTTGATATGGATATCAATTTTGCCGGATGTTCATCGCTTATCGATATGAGTCAACATACATCACTACGCAGTGCAAAGTTGTACAATAACATTCCTGGCTATAAATATCTGCTGGACTGACTGACCGAGGCTTGCGGGACGTGAGGTTGGGGCTTTGCAACCGAGTTCATTTGCATCGCTATGTTCTCGCTGACGTGTACTCTGCTAGTACGCTTCCACTCGAATGCACTTGTTCTTAGAGCCCACATACTCACCTACATACTATATATTATAATAAACCTATCTATCGAACATGTCTGATAGCCAAGCGTCCTTCTCGCTTTCCACTGTCGTGTCTAGACGCCGCTAACCTACTTGCAGTTGTATGTCTAATAAGCGCCATTTTCTTTAATTGGAAGTCAACTCATCGTTCTTTAGTATCATTTGTGATTATTTTAGACATTACGTTTCTTATTTATGGTGTCAGCTCGATAAATAATGTCTGCATCAATCTGTGTTAGGCATAAGTTTAGTATTTATTGAATACACCTATAGATATAGATATGATATAGATCATTCTTTGTACAAGTCGACGTCACAGAAAATTACGTGTGGTCATTGAACCATTTACGTATTTAATCGTTTTAAATACTCGATTGGCATTACCATTAATTCTGGAGGTAAGGACCGTGGGAAATTAATTCTAATTGCGAGAGCGTGTGCAGCTTGGTGCATTGCTGGGAGCCGTGACTGTACTTTTGATTTGTTTAGTAGTCGACTAGTTGTGTTGGGAAATAGCTTTGCCGGACGCCATCTTGGATGTAGTACATCCCGCGCATTCTTTGCACATGCGCAGTCTGTCGCATCTATGTAAGGAATGGAACATCAACTTACGGATTCACCGACTGTCGTTCATATATAATAAGACCGTTAAGATTTAATAAAATATATTTTATACTGAACAGAAAATTAACATGATAGAAAACTATTTTTATATACAATTACGATATGCCCGTTCAAGCTTGACTTCAAATTCCCGCGGGACTCCCAGGAAACAAAATATAGCAGCGTTTAATGTGTTAATAAGCATAAATATGTAAGCTATCGCTTTAGAGAAAACTGTGTCGGACTAAGCTATTTTTATGCACCCGAACAACTTCAAATCGCTCCCGGGAAAATTCCCGCGGGATTCCCGGCTAAAAAATATTACACATTTTATTATATAAAATTTATTATCGATCAGTGAAAACATCGCATTGGAATTAGTTTTTTTTTTAAATCTGGTCATTTAAATTCACTCTCAGAAAAAATCCCCCGGGGTTCTTGGGAGTAAAAGTGGCGCTCGATCAGCGTAAACCGCATCGAAATCGACCCAGTAGTTTTTACGTGAATCCGGAACAAACAGACAAGAAATCTAAAAAAATGCATGTTCTCCATCAGTTTATAAAAATAAACGATGGAGATAACGATGTAATTTTTTATCTCTATTTCAGTTGTTTTTTTTAATAGCTTTAATATACAGCCACGGCATGTTTAGAATTTTTAGTTTCTTTGAAATACCAGTCCGAATTATACGCACTAAACATCGCGATGAAAAGCTCTAGTAATTAATAAAATCTCGTATACAATGACCGGACCATTCAGCCAGTCCCTTTCCATCATCCAACCACTTATTAACAACTTGCTAAAACTTTACTAAAATATCGGATAATGTGAACAAGAGCTTAGAAATTGGATTGGTCTACGGAACAATTCGCTTTGATATTACTACGCAATAGAACGACCTTGCATATAGTTATGCTTCTGTCGTTCCACTACACAAATTATCTCTTTTTTTATTTTATTTGACTTGACTTTATGTTGTTGGTCCGAAGACCTCACAACTTTACCGGGGTCTTTGGGGCGAGCGCCTTCGCTAGGCGAAGGCGCTCGAGCCCGGGGGCAACTTGCTTGAGGGAGCTCCCTAGGGAGTTTTACCTCGGCTGGACTGTTGCCATGAGAGGGGGATGAATCTGATGATGCCCGTCAATGGGCGACACAATGAACTAATTGAGAACGGGCGTCGGGTAATATAAAGCCCGAGAAGAAGGATCCCGGCGGAGCGGGATCGGCGGTTCGCGGCGGCCTACACTATCTTACTGCCGTTTCGCGACGTGTTATGGCTGGGAAAGAAGAAACGGCGAAAGAAACTTCCCAGCAACACGCCTAGTCTATCCTGTGGGGGGGCTATGTCTCCTGGCGTCCCTCTCGAGGACGTGGAGAGATCGTGATTGGCGTTGTCTGAGACGCCGCCGTCTATGTCTGTCTGTCGGTGCCTGCCAGCCTGCCGTCCTAACCGTGGGCGGGCTGATCCGGGCCAGCCGTTTTGTAATAGCGTCGACCTTGTCCGTAAGGACATTACGCGGTCGTCGCACGAGAGCCTTTCGCCGAGGCTTGTAATCGGACGCGGACACGACGAGCGGATTTCGATGGTGCGGCGCGAGATCGAAATACTTACGCGAGAGCGACGTAATGTAGTTTTTGATGGAGGGAAGCTCCAGATCGCGGTGGAGGTCGACGTTACGCATATAGAGGGGAGCACCGACGGCTCTGCGCATGAATTTATTCTGCACGATTTGCAGTTTATTTAAATGGGTAGGCTTGGCATGGCCGAATACCACACTCGCATATGTCATGATCGGGCGGATGCATGTTTTATATAGAGTAAGCTTGTGTCTGAGGGACATTTTGCTTCGGTTATCTATCATGGGTGCTAGACGACCCATCACAAATCGCGCTCTATTTCGGACTATAGTGATATGCTCGTTGAAGCGCAAGTTCTGATCTAGGGTGACACCCAGGTATTTGGTGTGCTTTGCCCAGGGAATTTCTTGGTCATAGAGCGAGATGGCTTTTAGGCGAAGGGAAGCGCGTTTGGGGGAGCGAAGCGTGCCCGGGAAAAAGAACATTGCTGCGCTCTTCTCCGGGTTCACCTCTATCCTCCATTTACGAAACCATTTGCCTAGCTCTGTGACAGCTACCTGCAGCCGGACGCAGGCCATTTGTCTGTTCTTATCTGATGTATAGAGTGCGGTGTCATCCGCGAAGAGGGCCAGCTCCACATCTGGAGTTTTTGGGATGTCGCTGGTAAACAACGTGAAGAGTAGTGGGGACAGGGCCGAGCCCTGTGGTACACCGGCTGTGAGTGGGTGAGGAGACGAGCGCGTTCCCTCCACTCGAAAACGGAAGCTACGACCTAGGAGGAAGTCTCGCAAGATGAGCACGAGTCTGTCTGGCACACCGAACTGGTACAGCTTGTAAATCAAGCCGTTGTGCCAGACCTTGTCGAAGGCCTTAGATACGTCTAGAAACAGGGCGGCTGTTCCTATAGAGCGGGGGCGATGGGCAAAGTGAGATAGTATGTGCTCCGTGATGCGGTGCACCTGTTGCACGCATGAGTGTCTGGCACGAAAGCCAAACTGCTCGTCGGGTAGTAGATGTTTGCTGATGGCAAAATCTCTAAGTCTAGAGAGGATGACCCTCTCGTAAAGCTTGCTGAGTGCGCTCAGTAGGCTGATCGGACGGAAAAAATTATCTCTACTAATATTATAAAGAGGAAAGATTTGTTTGTTTGCATTGAATAGGCTCCGAAACTACTGAACCGATTTAAAAAATTCTTTCACAGTTGGTCAAGCTAAACTGTCCCCGGTTGACATAGGATACATTATATTTTCAAAAAAATTAGAGGTCCTTACTAATACTCCAATAATGTAATCCAAGGTGTAAAAAAATTACTTAAAATCGCGTGCGCTGCGAAAAATATTGATGATAGAATAAAATAATGTACAACGATTTTGCAGAACACATAATTACTTATAAAAAGTGTTGCGACAGCATATGTCTAAATATGGTAGTTATGCCACAAAAACAATTGAAATGCCGCCGCTAGAAAAGGTTCTTTATTTGTATCTTGGTATTCATCCTTATCAAAATAAATTACTTCATATTCAAGACTACTTCAATACTTTTATATAACTTTTTGAATTATTTAATTTGGACATTCCATTCGAAAGATATCAGGAGTTAAAAAATATAAGTATTACAAATAAGTTGCGTGGTCGTCGCGCACCCTGCTCGGCTAGCTAGGCTTATGTGATGTAGGCATCGCTGGGGTACGGGCCGTATGGGAGGGCAAAATTTTATTATTATATTTTTAGTAGGTAATTAAACTCAACAAAAAGTTCTTTTTAGATACCCGTGCGAAGCCGGAGCGGACCACTAGTATATTTATAAACAAGGTAACTGTTACCGTTACATTTGATTTTGATCACTGGCAATGATTAAAAGTTAAGATATTATGTGTATATATAACTTGTTTCTGAAAAAATGGCCGTAACATAGACAATTGGACAAATTATATAAGGGTTACGTTTCTACGTAACCCTAAAAACCAATCAAAACGTTCCAGCTATGTGCAATACTCGCGTAAAATCGTTATCTTTACTTTGCTACTGAAGGCTCAACTAATGGAGTGAAAAGATAAATGTACGAGTAATTGTATTTACTTACCTTAATAGGCTATTCATGAAATGATTCTGAGTGCGGCAATTAGCATATTAATTAAAATTATCTCTATATAAATCAGAGCTACCTCCATATATAGGTGTTGTTAGATCTACAAATAAGTATGTATAGCGTAATGTTGGGCTCGGGCCTCTCCATTTTTTTTATAGGACAGACCGTACACTCGCCTCATTTCAATGCCGTGGGTTTAAATCTTGGCAGGAAAGTATGCAACGCTATGTAGTTTATTAACCGACTTCCAAAAGGAGGGGGTTCTCAATTCGTCTTTATGTTTTTTATTACTCTTTTCTGTGTGTGTTACTCAATTTCTCTTTCAATTGTGGACTGATTTAAAAAAAAAAAGATAGGTTATACTTCCCTCCCATGGGCACTATGTCAGGATCTGATGAGTGGATTCCAAGGAATTAGAGAAATTCACGAAAAGTGTTAACCAACTTCTTCGTAACACGATATATCCGTCAATTGTAAACCGATTTTCATTTTTTTCTCTAACAAGTATATACTCCTGAGGTGGTCCCATGGTCACTAGGTCAGGATCTGATTAGTGAATCGCAAGGAAAGCAACCCTTGGTGAAGACCATATACACCGAAGAGTGAGATGGCAAATTTGTTTACGTGTGCCAGTTGTACAATTTCAACAAGTGCTTAATATATTATTTCTAAAACTATTGAAGTATTTGCGCAACTAAAACAAAAACAAAACCGACTTGACACTAAAAGCCAAAAAAATAAATGTTTAACCGACTACAATATCTTGAAGTCGGTAGTAGGTAAAACATAAAAAATACTATATTTTGTAAATTTGTTGTTGTTCTTTTATGTTTAACTTGACTGACTACAAGATGTTCTAGAAAAAAGTTTGGTTAATATTTATTTCTTGATTCTTAGTGTGAAGTCCGTTTTGTTTTTATTAAAAAACATAATTCTAACATAATGTGTTTTACATTGTTACATATTGATTAGGTATTTACATATGAAATTGGCGTTTTATTGAACTGGCCACTTTGATCACAAATGTCCGTCGTTTGGTTAGGAATTTCAAACTCAAATTTATTTCCAGTTTAGGCTTGTGTATTTGTGTTTCGAATTTAGTGATTCATTTGTTTCCGCGCCATTGGAATTTTCTTTGATATCGTCATCTGTTCACAACATGGAAAATTTAAAATATTGCATTATTGATGAATCCTGTACGATAATGTTCCGATGCGTTTGCACCCACATCACAATGGTTGGACCCAGAAGAATCGGCCAAATTGTTCCCCAAACAAAAGTTGAGTCGAAAAAAGGTAGTACTGGTGAGTATCTGGCGAATCCAGTACTGGTGTCAACCACTACAGCTTCATTAGATTTGGCCAGATGATTACGGGACATCTATGTTATCAACAATTGCAAACCATGATGTATAACTCATTAAACAACCGATACTGGTAAGTAGCTGTAACCTTCAAAGATTTAGCAAATGAATCATTTTACTACCTCAAAAATGGCAAAAATGCATATACTATCTATACATAATATTAATAAAGCTGAAGAGTTTGTTTGTTTGTTTAAACGCGCTAATCTCAGGACTCGCAGTTCAGATTTGAAAAATTATTTCAGTGTTGGATAGTACATTTATCGAGGAAGGCTATAGGCTATATTATATTTTCAAAAAAATTAGGGATCCTTAAAGTCCAATAAAGGTGTAAAAAATGACCCAAAAAAATCCTTACACGGCGTGCGCTGCGAAAACTATTGATTATAGAACAAAACAATGTACTACCACTTTGCAGAACATATAAATGTCTACAAAAAATATCGTGTAACCATATGTCTAACTATTGTAGTTATCTCACAATAAGTGTTTTCATTTATTTAAAATGCCGTCGCTTCAAAAACAACTCTTTATTTTGTACCTTGTTATTAATCCTTATCAAAATAAATTACTCCATATTCAAGACGAATTCAATGCCTTCTAGAACTTTTTGAATTATTCAATTCGGACGTTTCATTCAAAAGATATCGCGATATTTAAAATGTAAGTATTAGTGTTGTAGCCAAATAAGTATTAAGTATTGCGCGCGCATGTATGATGTGGTGGGTGGTCATGAGGGGCGATACCAGGAGACGGACATAGGATACTTTTTATCCCGTTCGAACCGGTAGGTGGCGCTGGGATTGGGTCCTAGATTTTTATTTTTTCATAGCAGGACAACGTCTGCCGGGGCCGCTAGTAATACATACTATACGATAACAGGAGTACATGCTTTGATTATATATATTTCATAAAATATTCCTCGATTTGCTTTTTCCATATAAAACACCATTTACATATGTAAGGACCTAATATTAATACATACTGAGGATAAAGGAAAACATAGCGAGGAAAAGTTAAAATCGAGATAACCAGCGTGTAAAATACGCCAACCTACCTTGAAACCAGTGTGGTATGCCATCCATTCCTCTAAAAATGACTCTAAGCCCAGTATTGGGACGTTTGTAGCCTGAAATGTAAAAAAAAGAACAATATTGTTACGAGCTACACAGGACTCGAATTAAAATGCCGTTGGAATTACTATAGAATTTATTAAAACTATACCAACACGTATAACATAGATGCAAATATTACTAGACGCATGAAGTCCCAATGTAATGCACAATTCAATAACACGCGCAAAGTCCGTCGCTATATCGCTTATCGAAAGTACTACACACGTCTTTCTAGTATCGTAATCCTCGCTTGACTGCCTCACCCCTCCGTTCGGGCATTGTTTTATACTAAACTGTATAATACCGACAAAGGGGCCGCGTTCACTGAGTTAATCCGCACATCTGGCAAGCTCCGACGCAATGCAATAAAAACAAGGATTAGTTCGAACTAATGACGGCCATAAAATAAATACGATAACAATAGGATGATTTAAATTTTAAACACAAGAACAAGTAAACGAAAGAACTCCGAATGCAGGAAAGGCAATAAAACGCGTTTTACGAAAGCCAGGTGTGCGTTCTTTGTCGGTATGTAACAATATTAAAAGGTAACAACGCAATCACAAGATTTAAATTCTGATTGCGACACATCAGTCAAGTAATAAAACTCTTGTTTATTATTTAATATCTCGATCTTATACAATATTGCGCTCGTGTGCAATTCATTGCGTAAACTACAGGTTACGTCAAACGATAAAATAAAAAGTTCATTTTAACTTCATAACATCTAACATTTATTTTTAGTAACGTTTCGTAATGTATTGATAAGCATATTATCTAAAAGCAATGTAAAAGACTGTTTAAATCTTTGTTCTCGCTTAGCGATATTATGAATGAACTATGTATAAACTATATAATTCTTTAAATAAGTTTATTTTGGGTGTGATGTCAGAGTTTGACCCCTTTTTTTTAAATTGCGACACTGGCATTCCGACTGACGGCTTAACTCATGAATATTGATGGGGGGGTAAGATAAAAGGACAACATAGGAGGAACGGGATAGTGGGTATAGGAAAGATTGGATAGAGGGAGTCGGCTCTCTCACTCGTCGCACGAATCACGATTAGTTATGAATACTATTATTCTGCGAGAGCGTGGTATCACACCGCTCGAGCCGGCCCTAAAAGCTGTAATCAAGAAATAATTTCAGCAAGGCTCTACCTCTACCAGCTCACCATGTTTTGACAAGTGCAGTACGTCGGCAAATGCCTAGCAATACAAGATAATACACAAACACATAGAAAAAGTCAGTTGCAAGGCTTTAAATTACATAGTTGATTTATTATATGTGACAATGCCGTCTTTCTCTTGGCTGCACCAGAGATAATGCTACATGTAAATTGTTTAAGTAGGTTTAACCGGTGAAATTTTTAGTTCCCAGTAATTATGTTCGCCTATTTAATTATTAGGTGTCTCCACTAATCTCAGCCCGTATTATATCCTCCAGCCTTGTAGTATCTCAAAATAACTCCTGCATTTCTAATCTCTATATCCGGTTTGTAAAGCACTTGTATTACCAAATTTTGAAAAATCTGTTTTTAGTTTGTAATTGAACAGATTTTTCAAAATTTCTTTATTGCCTTGTGGTCTTAAAGAAAAAATTAACAAACTACACTTAGTATGAAAATGCAACACTGACAGTGATTTCGTAATCTTTCTTATCTATAATTTAGGCCAATTGGATCATTTGAATAATTTATTATACATAGGTAGGTACCAAGACATGAGTTTTAATAGTGGTATCTATTTGTATGTTTATAATAACAACAGTTAACTTTATACTGGATCGAGGCAGCAATGAAGTTGTAAGTCTGTATAAGACAAAAATATAACCATCCACCCATATGGCCACCTACATAATTGATTCGTGGGAGGCCGGCCGTTGATTATAGTTGAATTAACAGTAAACATAATAAGCAATTTATCCGAACGATAAATATCGTTTTTGTGACAGTTATTGTAGATTGATGGTTTAATCTTATATTTCACTTTAGCACAACTCCAATGGGCATTAAAAGAGTTAGAAAATAAATGTATTTTTGTGCCAACAATGGTATTGTCGCCCATAGATATTAGATAAATTTGGAGGAAACGTGTCTTTTATACGCTGCTAAAATACAAAGTAAAGATCGCCTTTAAAAATTAGAGGTAGTCAACTCAGGGGTGATTTTTTGTGCGTATAAGTTTGTGTGTTTATTACCCATATTTGACAGATGTTGAAATGTTGTAAAACTGTTTTTAATGCCATTATAAAGTAAATAATTGAGCTTGGAAAGTTTAACTTATTAAGTAACTGCCGCTCGTTATCACTTTCAAGCGGCATGCGGAAGAACAGCGCTCGCGCTGGTCTTAACTGCTAGGAAAATACGGAGTATGATCAAATCTTATGGCATATTATATATTTAGTGTTTAATTTGGTCTTTAGTTTATGTTTTACATTTCGGGCGGTGTTTTTGTTTGTTGACTGCTATGTTTCTTATTGACACTTAATTGATCTTTTAGGGTTACTCATCCAAGTTTTACATACATACGTGATTAATTTTTATTTCCGTTATATTGTTACAGTGTGCCAGTCAATGGACATACGGAACCAAGCAGATCAAATTCAACGGTTAAAGGGCTGCCGCGTCATTGAGGGTCAGCTCAGCATAGTCCTCATGGAACGTGGCACACACAAAACCTTTGAGAACATGACTTTTCCAGAGTTGCGAGAGGTCACTGACTATATCTTAATATATAGGTAACATGCATAAATAAATTTCTCGAAATTATTGTAATCCATAGAATAAATATACTTTTTGTATTGCCTGAAGCAAGCGAACAGGCGGAAAGTCCACTTGATGGAAAGTGGTTACCCTCGCCTATGAACGTCTGAACGTCTGCAATAACAGGGGGTGCCCACACGTTGTAGGCCTCGAAAAATTTCATTACTTTATACCATAACACCAAACTTAAAATTATTCTACAGAAAATAATAGGTGAACTTAACGCTAATAGTAATCTTTGCAGACAATTTTGAATAGATGGGAAAGATTTATGAGACAAGATGGTTTGCAAAAACTGTAGTAGCATAAAGAAGAAATATTCTCCTTTAAGACTAATAAGTATAATATGTACATATTATGTATAAATTAGCTTTACGGGCGTAGGAATGAAGTAATTATTATGAAAGATGGATAATTTACTTATGTATGTTATTATCCAAAATCTGTAAATTAAAGGAATTAAATAAAGAAATAACGTTAGATATGTAATTCAGCAGCTATAGATACCTATAAAAAATTATTCGTATTTGAACTACACTCATATTCTATATTATGTAATTTCGATAATGGGGGGGTTTTTGCGGAATAAAAATTCGAATCCACCAAACATCAATGAACGTTGTTTAACACATATGTATACTATACGTATACTTTTTAAAACGGGGATAATCATTAGGAATATTACCTAATCGGCAAAATTAAACAGTAATTGGGGTCTGAATTTTATGCCAGCGACATGTGGAAATTTCCAATTTAAATAGCTTAACATAACTAACTCCGTTGGCTCAGCGACCCAAAATGTGTCTTGGCCTCCGAAACGAGAACACGCCACCTGTTCCTGTCCTGTGCGATTTCTTGCCAGTTAAGGGCTTGAAGCTCACACAGGTCAGCCTCCACTCTGTCCCTCCACCGGTACTTGGGGCGACCGACCGGACGTCGCCCATCCGATCGTCCCAAATAGGCCCTCTTCACGCTTCTATCCTCTCCTATCTATTCCACGTGACCGAGCCAACGGAGGCGGTGAGATTTTATTTCTCCTAGTATGTTAGGCTCGGCCACGAGGTTTTCAATTTCGACGTTGGTTCGGACCCTTCAGCTGCCATCGTCTCTCCTCGTTGGACCCAAAATCTTGCGGAGAAAAATAGCTTAACATATTTCATAAAAATATTTGCTCTATTTTCTTGACATTCTGTTTACAATTAAAGCAGATGCATAGCGGACGCTACTGTTGCCATATTTCAGACGCAAATCTATGCGGCAACTTTTGTGCTCGTGTAAAAAAATGTTTTTAGAATAAATGCAAGTATACATATATGTAGGTACAATATATTTAAGTATAATACTGACGTGCATGCCCTTTAGTTCGTACGGTACTTTAAGATCACATTATCTTCTAAACCCTGCAACATAACGGAATGAAGCGTGTAAAAAATCTGAGATCAAATTGGTATCTTAATCTTTATTTTTTTATGTGTAAACCCTTAAGTCGTTTCAGAGCCTATTCAAGAAAAAAAATAAACAGACTAAACTTTTGGTGAATACATACTAGGTAAAAGCCAGACCCTTATAATTCTAGCCTTAGCCAAAGCGTATATCTTTAATCAACATCAAGCGACAGATTTATTGTTGGAGCTTAAAAATCAACACAAACAACTAATATCCTACAGCTGTTGTTTATTTTAAACCAGATTTACACTTTTTGAAATAAAAAACCCTATTCTCGATAAAATCGATCATATATAGAGTAAATTTCAAGACCAAATCCTAAACTTTGCTAAACAGCGAAATACACTCAAAGGATTCCCGAGGCCGATTTTGACGAAAACTAAAGTGGTATCATTACATTTTTGCAAATCAAATCGGCTGATTTTAAAAACAATGAACACATTCTGTATTATAATACCAAATCATAGTGTAGCGTGTAAGGATCAATTTTTGTGAAACAACGTCAAACGGCTACCAAGGTAAAGGGTTGTTTTTAATAAAATCGACGGGTGCAAAGTAAAAAGAGATATCTGCAAAATAGCTACTTTACAGGAGAGCGAAAAGATTTGAAAGAATCTGAAAGATTTGAAAGAACATACGTAGGTGGCTTTTTTTACGTACGAAAATTTATTGAAATAATGTGATATATGCAAAACAAATAATGTCATATTGTAAAGAATTGTTTTATTAAAACTATTGTACAATAAACTAAAAATCATCATTTTGTAGATAACTTTATTTACTTTGCACCCGTCGAAATATTCTATTTTTCATACATTAATTAAACATCAAATTGCGCCGGCCGTTTGACCGCATCTCATTTGAATGCAACCAGTTGACTGATTTGATTGATTGGGGTAAAATAATGTGCATTTCGAATATTAATTTATACCTGTTAAATATAGAATAATTTTCATCTATCTATAATATTATAAAATTCTAAACATGCCGTGTCTGTACATTTACGCTATTAAAAAAAAACAACTGATATACACTATATTAACGGTGGAGAACACGATGCAATTTTTTTAGAATTGACTTGTCTGTTTATTCGGGATTCACGTAAAAACTACTAGTCCGATTTCGATGCGGTTTTCGCTGATCGACAGCTAATTCAGACTTAAACTCTGCGCTACTTTTTATCCTGGGAATCCAGCGGGAATTTTTCTGGGAATGATTTGAAATGGCCAGATTTAAAATAATAGAATTATAATGTGATTTTTAACAGATCGATTGCAAATTTAATGTCATAAAATCTGTGATAAATTAATTATCCCGGGAAGCCCGCGAGCGTTTTGAAGTTATTCGGATGCATAAAAACTAACTTATTAAAACGATAGCCTTCATTCTTTTTTTAAATGCTACGATATTTTGTGTCCAGGCAATCCCTCGGGATTTGCAAGTCAAGCGTGGAGGAAGTCGCGGACATATCCTAGTGTTGAATAAAATATCGAGGTTTAATTAATGCATGCAAAACAGAACATTTTGTTCAATAACAATCCTATTTCTTGATTTGCCGTTTGTTAGTTCATCATAGAAATTTATGCAACAGAGTACATCGTTTGGTACATTATATCTTGATCCTAACAAGCTACACTATGATTTTATACCAAATATATATAATACAGAATGTTTATTATTTTCAAAAACAGCCGATTATTCCTGATAAAGGTAATTGGTTTTTCAAAAATCTAATGATGCCATTTTAGTTTTCACCATAATTCACTTGAAAAATTCACGTCCTGTACATACTTAATATTGTTACGAGTTGCAGGACTCGAATTAAAATGCTGTTTTAATTATTATAGAAATTATTAGAACTATACAAACACGTATAACACAGGTACAAATATAACTGTACACAACCAGTCCAAACGTAATGCACGATTCAATCACACGCGCAAAGTCCGTTACTAACGTCTTGCTTCGCTTGTGGCTATCGCTAGACTGCTCATCCCTCCCTTGGGGCATTGCTTTTTACTGTACAAATACAATATGTCTGCACACCTGGCTAATGACTACCATAAAAGATTACAATGCACAATGGTCTGTTTTTCCAATCACAAATTTTAAACACATAGCAAACAAAAGAAATCCAAATGCCGTAAAGGTAATAAAATGCAGGTGTGAATTTATCTTTTGTCGGCACCTAGGTCGTAACAATATTATTTTTATACTAATATAAATATGTGCTGTCTTTTTAAAATTTCAGGACAAAAGGACTTCGTAATCTCGGTGATTTGTTTCCAAACCTCACAGTGGTACGAGGAATGCAGCTATTCAAGGACTATGCAGTGGTTATATTCGATAATGAACATCTTGAGGTACGTTATTTAGTTATTTTTGAGGTCTTTTTATAAAGACATATTGTTACCAAAAATATAACTTTTTTATACTCTGGAACAAATAAGAATGTTTTGACTGGTAAAGAATAAAATATTGTATGTAATTAAAAAACCAGTTTTTTTTGTAACGGAGAACTTTAACGTTATCTACTAGCGTTGTTCCAAAAGTAATGATAAACGAATATATCTACTGATCCTTAAAATTGTAATTTGCAGTAGTTAGTAGTTAGTTAAGTAGTGAAAGCGACAAATTCCTTGGTAAAAAAATAAATAAATACTGGCAGGCATAGCTCAGATACATATTTGTAATATTAATAAAGAAAAAAATCTTCGATTCTCTCTTGTTTTTTTCTGAATGTAGTCATTTGTTTGCTTCGTATCGGAACGTGTTCTCGAAAATTGAGAAAAACGAAGTGCGAGTCGTTATTAAATACCTCTGTTTAAAAAAGTTAACGACGCAAGAGATTCATTGCGATTTGGAGGCAACATTAGGAGAGTCTGCTCCGCCGTATTCCAATGTCGCAAGGTGGGCTTCTCAATTTCGAGTAGGGAGAACGAGCACGAAAGACAAACATGGTTGCGGCCGTCCATCGACGTCAGTCACCCAAGAAAATGTTGCGAAAGTCGAGAAAATTGTATTGAGCGATCGAAGAGTTACCATCCGATACTTAATTCAAGTAACGGGGATTTCATATAGAAGTATTCAATCCATATTGAAACAATCTTTGAATATGAGAAAAGTCTCCGAAAGATGGGTGCCGAGAATGTTAACCGACAGTCAGAAACAGAATCGACTTGACATTTCGAAGATATTGTTGGACAAGTTTTAAGAATATTCTGAAAACTTTTTGTCTCGTTTCGTAACAATGGACGAAACATGGGTCCATCATTTTGATCCCGAGACAAAACAGCAATCTTCGCAATGAGAAACGGCCATCATCACCGACCCCGAAGAAATTTCGTGCCGTGGCATCGGCTGGCAAGGTTACGGCCTCAATATTTTGGGACTCAGAAGGAATATTGTTGATTGATTGCCTGGAGCGTGGAACCACTATTACAGGCCAATATTATGCAGCTTTTAATTCCCAAGTTGAGGAATGCCATCAAAGAGAAAAGGCGAGGGAAATTTCGAAGGCGCGTGCTGTTTCATCACGACAACGCACCCGCGCACAGGTCGACAGTTGCGATGGCTGCCATTCAGCAAGCTAGCTTCGAATTCGTTGACCACCCCCCTTATTCACCAGATCTGGCGCCTAGCGATTTTTATCTGTTCCCCAAATTGAAAGAATACTAAAGGGGAAACAGGTACGAGGACGATAACGAGGGGAAGGATGCCGTGGAGAGCTTTTTACAGGACCAAGACAGTTTTTGTTGAAAGGGATTGAAGCCTTGGAAGAGCGCTGGATTCGGTGTGTAGAGAGGACTCTGAGACTATGTTGAAAAATAAATTTTTAAGTTATCAATAGTCATTATATTCTATCTCATTCTCACTACTTTTTGATCCCTCCTCGTACTACCAAAGATGTGCACACCACTATAGAAAGAGGACTCTGTGTATTCCTTAGTTGCAGGCGGTAAAAGGAGTTTAATCTAGGGAACATTCATACAAGACGAGTACCGAGACGGATGGCCGTCCATGTTCCACACCAGACAAAATGTCAAAAAGTGAATATCTAGTGTTAGCTGACAAAAGAGTGTCCATCAGATATTTAGTTGATGTTACAGGAATCTTATAACATTCAAAGGATACTTCACGATGAAATTCCCATTAAAGTTGCAAGTTCAGCAAAAAGGTTACCGGTTTTTGGGATGCCGAGGGAATTCTTATGTTGAATTACCTATAAAAAAGGGCCACTATCACAGACTCTTACTACGCATAATAAATCAAGAGATTGAAGTGATGCTATTATGAAAAAAAAGGGGTAAACTTTGAGCTGGAGGTTGTTTCATTGAAACGATGCACGCACACACTAAGTTGAAGTTGTGATGGCTGCCATTCGAAAAGCGGGATTCAAATTGCTTCAACACCAACTCTGTAGATCTGATCCCCAGTGACTTTTATATCTTTTTCAAACTTAAGGAGCAGCTCAGAGAAAAAGAAAAGCATTTTGGGAGAGTCCAAATATTTTTTCTTTCAAAACTGATTCGGGTAGTGTGAATTAAATGTATTAACTTTTAAAAAGATCATGTTGAGAAATGGAAATAATTTTGACTGATAAATATAGTGTTTAATACCGATTAATTATCATTACTTTTGGATCACCCCTCGTATCTTTTGATACAAAATTAGACGTGGTAATGCCATACTGGAATCACTATCTTGGTCCTATAGTTTTAGGGCCGGCTCGATCGGTCACGCTCTCACAGAATATCCTTAGCCTTGATCTAATTGTGTTTCGTACGGTGAGTGAGATATCCGATGGCCCACTCCACCTACCTCCTATCCAATCTTCTCCATCTCACATCCAATTCTATATCTCAATCCTCCTATGTGATCCCTTTATCTCACCCCCCTATCCCATCATTAAGGCTGGCAACGTGTTGGCTTTGCCGTAGATTGATCAAAGTAGTCATTGACGGTTACACATCCGATCAAATGGCCATAAATGCCGGAGTCTCTCAGGGATCGGTGCTCTGTGCAACACTTTTCGTGCTGCATATAATCGACTTGCTGAAACCCGGTATTTTGGGGTATGCAGACGACAGTACTGTTGTAGAGAACAATACAATACAATACATGCAACGCGTGAGCTAGTAGTGCCCAGGTTCAGTTACTAAAGTAGTCAATAGTTAATAGGTTGACCTTAAAGGCAGTTTCCGGTGGGTTTCCTAGTCAAATTCAATGTCTCTAAAATCCAGGCATGTCTTTTCTCTGCCAAAAAGGGCCCTTTCAACCTTACTCCTACTTCCTGATGTATATCCATACCGATAGCTGACCGTGTTCAACTTCTTGGCATCTCCTTAACGCTAACTTAATTTTGGCTTTGATATAGAGTCTATTGCTCAGCTGGTTGGCAAAAATTTAGGGGTTGTAAGGACAGTCATGCATAGAGTACGGCTCTCATCTTTAGGATGGCTCAGCCATATACCAGCTCGAGAAACTCGACTCAATTGAGAAAAGAGCTAGGAAGCTGATTACGCAACAATCGACTATTCGATGAGAGGCTTCAGAACCTAGATAAGACGCAAACTCGCTAGTTTGTCGATATTCTATAGGATACACTTCGGCGAGTGTGCCACGGCATTACATGAATTAATTCCTGCCTCACCTTTTTTATCACCGGACAAGCAGACATACGAGCTTATGCCACCGATACATGGTGGAAATACCAACATAGCGGACGAAACGCCTATGCTTTCACTTTTATCATAGGTACCACTGAAGAGTTGAACTCTTTACCGTCGTCTGTTTTTCCTAAAGCATACAATTTAGGTGCCTTGAAGTCTCGCGTGAACAGGTATCTTCTAGGTAAGCCTACTCCATCTTGTACTGCATTTCCACCTGACATCAGGCAGACTGCTCGGTCAAACGCGAACCTATTCAATATATTAAAAAAAAGGAAATTAAAATAATTCCAACTTGTACATTAGTTAAAAATTGAGCTCTCAGCAGAACTTTAGATTGTTTATATAAATATTTACTGTGCTTTGAGTTCAAAGATCTTACGAGTACTGAAAGAAAATTAAATAAAATATGCCTATATGCCTTTTACGGTTTGATTATCGTATAAATATCATATTACTCTAGCCTACATGTTTAAATAATTTCATGATCACAGTTTTATTTGTTTATGATAAGATGCCATACTGTGAATAATTGTCTAATATTTACTAAGGCGTTTGGTTTTTAAGTAATATATACCGTCACAGGCATTGGGATTCCGCTCACTGACGAAGATCGAGCGCGGAGGAGTCCGTATCCAGCACAACGACCGTCTTTGTTACACCAATACCATTGACTGGGGTCGCATAACTTCCGATGACACCGAGAATCTAATACGGGTATACAAAGACTAATTCTCATTTGTATAGTTCCTTTATTATATTATATTTTATATATATATATATATATATATATATATATATATATATATATATATATATATATATATATATATATAGTCTTTGAAACCATTATTGTCTTTTGAGTAATCTGTTGATTTCATATCTATTAAAAATAACCGAAACTAAATTAAGGCTATCACGGTTTCAAAGATTAGTTGAATGGTCAACACAGAGAGAAAAGCTTAACTCTGTTACTGTTAATTTTGAGTTAGGCCAGTCTAGTACTCTGAAGTATGTGATCGAGAAGGTAATCGAGACACGAAACAATACCGTGACACACGATCTACAGCTCTGTTTACAATGGGTTAAAGAACGTTTGGAGCATGAAACAGAAGAGCGACTGCGACAGGTGGCAATTGTTCATACAATTACATACAAGGCAAACGTGTTGCGTGTCGTGATCTCCGTATTCTTTCTCGGTATCTTATTTCAAAAGTCTATCTTTGCTGCATCAAATGCCTCGTAAGACAGAGAAGTAAAAGATGTTATTACAAGACAAAGTGAGGAGAAGAATAATCAAAGTATTTTTTGCAGTCCAATTACGACACAAGACTGTGCGGTTTGTGTCCAAACGCCCAAAGCCGGATACAAGATCTCCGTCTGTCACAATTGCAGTGCCCCGCAGATAAGAACGGTCGTTTGTTGTGCTGGGATGACAAACACTGCCAAAAGAGTGAGTAAAATGGCGTACGTGTTAAGGAAATTATAGTATTATTCTTAGTTTAGGAATTCTTTTCTTCTACTATAGTTATCTGTGTAGTAACTGAGAAAGACTACAATATCCTGCGGTCGGGCGGCCTGTTGTAAGAGGCGACACAACAACCCACAGTCAGGTGGTAGGGTATTTGCCCGTCAGGATGGCTAACACCCCTGGTCTATAGTGATCCGCCATAAAAGCCTTGAGTTCTGTTCCGGCATTAGTGGCCAGCTTTCAGTCTCCGTTTAGAGAGCAGTACATGGGTAGCACGTTTGGTGTTAAAAATGTCCATAGGCGACGGTAACCGCTTTCCAACATTTGCCCGCGACTTTGTCCACGTTCAACAGGTAACAAATATTATAAGTTATTTTGCTAAACATAAGGTTATTTTCAGCAGGGTAATGGATTTTTAGTATGAAAATACATGACACCCCGACATTCCTCTAAAAATTCTGGATGAGTAATGTTACTAAATCAAAATCTAAATCAGTAAAAATTTCGTATCGGAATCAGTTTTTTTCCGATCTAGCCACTTTAAACCTAAGTTAAGGAATTTACAATCGATCAGTGAAAACCGCATCGAAATCCGTCGAGTAGTTTTTACGTGTATCCCGAACAAACAGACAAGAAATCTAAAAAAATACGTTTTTTCACCGTCATTTATATAATCTACGAGGGCTTAGAAAAGATATGAAATCAGCAACACTTAAGCAAAATTCAACGTGAGATTCCACTTGTTTTTTTTAATATATTCAATGTACAACAGACACGGCATTTTAGATTTTGTAACAACTATTTACAATAGATTAGTAAACAACTTTTGTAAATAGTTGTTTACTAATCTTCAAAAATCAAATTAAATATCGGTTCATTTACGTCTCTGACCGCAGGAGTAGTAATCGTCAATCCCAGGTCTCCATATATTCAATATACTCTTTGATCCCAGGTTTCTATACTTTATTATACATTCATTTGCTTTATTATGGGTAAATATTTTACAAGCATCCTTAAGCAATTTTTATTTATTAGTAATGTTAATCTTCTACCAATGGTAAAGCTGATATTTGACGGTTCATTTCTGTATTTCAATTTCGATGGATCAACCAAAGTTGACATAACCTAGTTGACAACACTTTAAATCATTTAATGTCGTTTCCTTGTAGTTCTGTGCTTTTTAACAAAATTAATTCAATTTGATTGAACCGTTTAGTGTCAGCATAAGGTAAAATAATGCATAGTACTAAATGTTGTGTGTGTAGACGCAGGGAGTGTTTTTCTCTATTCCGTATAATTTGGCCCTGAAGGCACACTTGAAAAATTCACCCGGTATAAAGAAATAATATTTGCAGTATGCCCGAGCGCATGTGGTGATCGGGGCTGTCTGAACAACGGTACATGCTGCCATCGGTTCTGCCTTGGCGGGTGCTCCGGACCATTACAAACGGACTGCCACGTGTGCCGCGGCTTCTCCCTGCTTTACGCTGGAGAACGAACTTGTATGGAGTCTTGTCCGCCACATACTTACGAGGCAGGTTGAGTTTTTAAGGCTGACCTTACATTGGTGTTATTCGCTTAAACCTGTAAGTCTAAGCATACAATATTACTTTTGTATGTTAAACTCTGTTGGAAGAGGCTGAATCCGGTATTATGAGTCGTACTGCGTGCCTAGCCTTAAACGATTACGCGAGCAAAATTTAATGGTGATGGAATGTCCTTCTAATATAAATTAAAATACAGGAAAATGTATCGCAGTTCACATACAATTAAGAGTTCCTTAGAAATTATATACGTTGTCTATTTAAATTTTGACAAATACAAAATTTTAAAGTATTCTGAATACAGATCTTTCTTTCATTTTCAGGCATTTCTTTAATGTTATTGGAACGGTTTGGCTATAAAAAATTAGACGAATTATTTATAAACTTTTCATATGCCAATGTGATTTCCAAATTCAATAAAAAGCAACAAAACAAAAGAACAAATAAAACAAGATTTTTTACAAAAATATTGTATAAATAAGCTATGGTAATCTGGAGTTGCCATCCTGAGACTTTTTTAAACTTGATTTAAATTTAAAATATTTGATCTAAATACCCTTTTGTCTTATGTTTCTAAACATTAAAAACATCTTGGTAACAGAAAACTGATTGATAAATTTTTGAATAATAAAGTTTAATCTAGAGTTAATAGAATAAATTAAATCAAATAAACATACATATATACTCTATGTGTGTAATATAAAAACACCTAACTTGTTGGGGGAGGTTGTACAACGCTTTTATGGTGCTGCTGTGTAATTTCTGAGTTTTTAGTGTTTGTGAAATGGAATATACACGTATATATAATAAAACTACGTGTTAATGGTTTTAAGCGCAGTAATTTATTTGATTTTTATTATTCTGACGTTTCGCTGACGTTTCGAACACAAAGATGTCAAGAGTCAATGAGTACTGTCATAACAATAGTCAGAATAATAAAAATCAAATAAATTACTGCACTTAAAACCGTGAAACCGTGATTTCATTATAGGACGGCCTCTGTAGTTGAGCGGACTAAGCCTTTGCCGGCTTACCTCACTGCAACGCCGAGGCTCCGGGTTCGATTCCTGGTATTGTAAATTTCGGAAACGAAATTTCTCCGTTATTTACTATGGTCTGGGTTTCTGGGATCGGCCCCAGAGTGGCCCATTGTATATTACCCATAACACAAGCGTAACTTGCTTAATATGGGGATATACATTGAGTGTGTTTGTCTGCCGGTTTATTTATTATATATACTAGTCGCAAAAACTAAAGAAAATATTATGGAATATATATGTTCATTATAATGTTACTGCTACATCTAGAATAACGTAACCGTATCACGCAATTGTAAGGAGGGGTTATTATGGATGGATGGGTGAGTGACTGGTGATGCGTGCGTTGTTTGTGATGCGATATTGTTATTTGTTAAAGACGTTAAACATCGGCAGATAACGTGTGTATAGGTCATCGTCAAATTGTTAATACCGTTAGATTGTAATCTGTCGAAATATTGTGAACCGAAACATCTGCTTACAATTTAACGCATCATTCTTTTGGTAATTTATAATGTATCGATGTGAAATCGTCAAATTATGAAATGGCATGCGATTGGTCGGTCTTACGGAGGGTCGTTCTGTGGCCATATTAGATGTAAGCAATAAACAACTGATGTCAGAAAAATAAACTAAGTAGATTATAATCCAACGGTATTTACAAATTGACGGTGACATATACATTAATTTAGCAGTTAGCTTATCATTAACATCGTTATTTGTAACGCCTATAGCATAAGACTCACTTGGCTACAGTCGCTAACTATAACACTACCCCAGATGGAGCACAGTCATAATAGGCCTTCCACATTGCCGCAAGATCTTTCCAAGAACACAAGAAAAATAAAAACCCGTACCGTGTATTCGCTTCTCGCGGTGTATTTCGCGACAATGTGGAGAGCCGATTAGACAAGAACTTGATTTTTAAATTTTATAATATCTCATTTTCTTGTATAGCTGTTCAAACGGTGCGTAACGGAACAGGAGTGCCGTAGGATGCCTCCACCTCCATTACCTAATCGCACGGGGGCAGATAACCAGTTCGCACCCAACATACGCTCCTACAAGATACTTGGCCGACGCTGTATTTACACCTGCCCCAGCGGATACATGGAGGTAAATGTATATTTTTGATTAATTACACTAAAATATTTATGATATTATTTTGACATTTTGCTTTTTTATTATGTAGACACGAAGAATGAATGACGATTAATTAGGTCTGAAAATTTTGGGCTTTATGGGGTGAATTTATTGATATTTGCACTGGTATGGCAGGTATTAAAACTGTACTTACTTACTTTACAAGTATTTATACAGACTGGGCAGAACAGTGACGTTGAAAGGAAAAAAATAAGTTAGTTTATATGAAGGGGTGCGCGAATCACCCCTATATAGTATTTACCTTTTTAAATTTATAATATTATAGATTTGATGGATCAAAAAATGACTTCATACTTTTTTGTAGAGCGTTCAATTCTCAATAGAAATAATTCAAGACCTTTCCAGTACAACGTATTTTTCATTAGATATAAAAATCAGAGGTGAAGGAAAATATGAGCCCACAATATTAATATTAAGCATTGTTAGTATTGAAGGCTTATATTTTACAAGGCCTGTTTTGTCACCCAACAGAAACTTTTGAGCATGGTTCCGAAAAAAATTTTTTTTTTCTTAATCACCCTTATATGTATACTGGGTATCAGTCAATCGGTCCAGTAGTTTTTTCGTGGAAGCGTAACAAACAGACAGAGCTACTTTCGCATTTATAATATTAATAGGGATTAAAGATCTTTAGTAGAACACAAATGTGGTTATGTATACCTTTAGTAACATTACTTATCCCGGGTTTTTACGGGAATCTTTGGAATTCATGTATTTTCATACCAAAAACATCCGTTGCCCTACTCAAAATACCTTTTGGATTGAAATAACTGAAATCTACATTACCTGTCAAGCGGGGACGAAGTCGTGGGAATTACCTAGTTTATTATAAATTTTCTTCTTATTTCAACCTAAATGTGAATACGGAATAACCGTATTCTTCCCATAGCACAAAAACTGTGCCAATTAAATATTGATAGCATAAAAATGAAACTATATACAATTATTTTATATTTATTTATCTCTGTTAGGTTTTATCTAACTATCTATCGATAAACTCGAATTTAATCTTGCTTTTTAACTCTATTATTTGGTTATAGTAATTATTTAATAATGGAGGAAATTAAAGAAGACAGCAATTACGATACTACTATTTAGAGGACCAAAAATAAATAAAGTGTTTTCTTTCCTATCAGAATATATCTATTTAAATTAAGAAATCAAATATTTATTCTTGATATCATGTAACACATGTAATTATAAGGGTGTATTAATTCTAAATCTCAACACAAAAACTACACATGCTGTAGGTAATTTTTGTGTTAAGATTTGACTATGACAACTATGACTTTTGGTCAGACCGTACCGTACACGGAATCTGTGTTTTTTTCTAATTTTAAAATGGATTAAGTTGAGAATAGATCTGGGGTGATTTAAGAATAAAAAAACAACATTATAGCTGTGGGTTGAGTAAGGAATACAAATAAGTTGATTTAAGAAAAAAATATTTATGGGATGTGACGTCTTGGATTGAATCAAGAAAATTCGGCTTTTTCTATCTATTTAATGTCCAGCGAACACGTTTCAATATTTTTTATCAAATACAAGTCGCGCGCCTTATGCTAGACCTTTACGCAAGTCCCATCGAAAACCTTAGTGATATTTTTATTCACGTAAATAGCATAATTCCAGTGATCTCCTTGATATTGTAATTTAATCTAATTAAACGTTGTGCTAGCTCGGTTTTCCACCCGAACTCGATAACATTAAAGTAGAATACACATGTAAACGGCATTATATATTCATTAAAAACTATATAAAAAATTGTTTTCGTCTCATAATAACGGATATTAATTACTACACAGGTGTAAAATAGTAATTTTACACTTTAATTGTCAATTACAATTTTATTACCCTCTTCACGGTACTGTTTGCTGTAAGACTTTTTTTATTGCAGTACCATAATTAAATTTAGAAAATTAATTATATTTAGACATCGCTGTGCCGTGACGAATTGCTGTTGTGGCTCTCTGCTACTGCCGCATTTAACAATTCAAAATACAGTTTTGTGTATCATAAATATAATATTTAATTGTTGTACGCACACAGTAAGAACATAAATAATAACTCGAGATATATGAAGTTCCTTGTTAATCATAAACACAATGCACTATAGTGTAAAAATATAGGTATAAACTTTATTTATTTTATCATCACCACAAATTTACAAAGAAAGAAAGCAAAAATATTGCGTTTTAATTATTTGTTAGTATAGCTTTGTTACTATTTCTTAGTAATTGCAGGTAATGTAATGTAAATGAAAGCTAAACTCTTTTATGTAAAGCCAGGAAGTATCTATAAAGACATGATTGTTGGCTCTCTATCAAGGGGTGTGTGTGCCAACATTAATGTATGGCAGTGAAAGTTGGGTATGGCAGACGAAGCATGAAAGTAGTCGAAATGAGCGCTTTGAGAAGTTTAGACACATATGTGAGGTAAGGCTGAATGATATGTTAAGGAATAGTGTAATAAGCGAACGTTGTGGATTAACAAAAAAAAAATTTAAAAAAAAATTAAGAACCCGATTGCAGCGCCACGTACTGGGTTCAATTGTGAGTCTAAACAGTCCCGGGACCCACTCGAACACACAAAAAAATTCATCAATATCGGCCCAGAGAGGAATTCAATGACATACACACGAATAGAAGAATTTTATATATAAATAATTAACATCTTTGAAGATTATGCATATTAATTTTAATACTATATAAACACACTTAAACAATTATATTTGTGTTCGTACCAATAACAGTTTATAAATTAAGACAGTGCCATACATAGGATGGATGTGATGGATTTTCTTATTCTCTCAATCATTTAAGTCGGCACCATATATGTATTTACCTTCCCTACTTTTCTGTTTTGGCATTTATTTATTTACACGTGTAATTATGGTTATCTTTTTTTTCGAATTAGGTTGATGATAACAAGACGTCGACATGTCAACCCTGTCCAAAGACAGGTTGTACTCGGGAGTGCAAGGGTGGTAAGATCGACTCTGTAGCCACCGCCGAGCAGTTTCGGGGTTGCACTCACATCAAAGGCAAACTAGAAATATCTCTACGCGCCAGCGGAGGTTAGTCATAGATTAGTTTGTTACGCATAATTACGCAGTTGACTGAACACGTCAAGGCTGTTATTACATTTGTTTACTTTGATTATGTATCTTAGTTCACGATAATAATGGATGAATGAAATAAAAACTGACAATATATAGATTTACGTATAATAAACAGTTCCGAAATTATAAGGAATAGCATGAATTGAGACTCATGGGGCAGATTTTATGAATGATGAAATCTTTATGCACAAAAATGCAGTTTTCATATGTTTTTATCCGTAAAATTCAAAAAATCGTCGATGGATGGACTTCTCCGCTAAGTGGCGGGGTTTAGAGAGTTAAAATCATGAATAAGTTATTATTTTATTTACGTCATAGCAACTTATATAGTAATAATGTCAATAATTTACAAAATTATTACATTTTAATTACAATAAAATAACACGTGACTTGGGTAAGTGCTCAACTTCGGCTTGGGGTCACATTCGTCTCCTTATTTGTATGTAGAAACCAACTTACCTCACTAGCAGTAGTAGTAGTATTATAATAAACTATTTTACGCATCATAAATAACTATTTTACGTATCATGAATAGATATTTTCCAATATCTAATAAATTTGAAAAAAATACATTCGGTATTACTACACCATGCAATAATATTAATTTCAATTATAAGTATAATCAGGTTCAAATTCTGAGAGGACTAAGGAGGTTAATGACACACAAATAATTAAATCTTAAAATGTAGTATTAGGTTTCTAGAATCGATTCCACGACTCGGATTTGACCTTGAAAGTGCATACGAAATAAAAAATAAATTTTATTACATAATACCGCTATTGAGTTTGGCACATTAAAATAAATTAGAATTGAATGGAATCTAGTAAAAACATATTATTACGTATAAATATTAATACACTAGTTGACCTATTGCTAATGATTATATAGATTCTAAGTTGCAACAAACTAGCAAGAGTTATTTTGTAAATATATGGCGTTTTATTTAAAATAAATTGACTGAACCATGAATTTGCAAATATGGCGTTCCACGCAGTATGTTCACATTAATTTCTTTTTTACTGATTGAACTCAACCACATGAACAATAACCTTTTAGGGTGAGGTATAGTTACAGGCTGTATTTATTAATTATGAACAGATCCGAATTTTTTCATATAGGTAAAAAGGCTAAGGCGTGATTATCCTTCGTGGTTCTTTTTTATAACCACCCGAAATTCACTTTATATCAAAATAATAAATAAGTGCGCCCTTAAACTATACCGCAACCACCTTTTAAATTAAATTTAACATTTTTCGTTGTCTTACAACCTATTTGTATTTTCTTTCTGTTATTATTTAAATAACAATCGATCTAAATCATAATCATTGACTTGTAATCTTACATATAATGTATTAATTATATACTATGAGTTTTGAAAGATAAATAAATGCTCTAAGAAATCAGAAATCTTTTTATTCATGAGATTGTTACACGTCATTTTCGATAGTGTAAAATTTATGGTCTCAATGGGGACTTTTTTCAATTTTGCTATTTCAAAAACCATTTCGAGGAATAGTGTCCCTAATCATTTCTGTCTAGTTAAAATTTCAAAAAACGTACGATCTTCTTGTATTTTGTAAGAAATGTGTTTGACCTTTATTTGACCTTACTAAATCCAATCAGGTGGGCCGTCTGCCTGTTTGCCTGCATCAGGTGTAAAAAAAAATCTAGCTGTACATTATTTGATTTAAGTTATGTAACATGGATTTTCCCTAAAGACCACTTTAAAGAATTTCACGATAACTATAGAAAATAATAATGGTTGACCACGAAAAATTATAAGCCTAGCGACAAAATACATTAAAATGATCACGATACGTAATGAGTAATGACAGTAATATTTAAATAAGTAGCACAGATTACTATTATTAGATATAGATAAAACTTGCTTTTATTATTTTTGTTTTCTAGGCAAAGAAATCAATGTAAACTTGTGCCTTATGACGTCATCGGAGAAATAACTTTAAAATCGAATTATAAAAAAACTAACGCTTAAAATACAAAAATATTCAAATTAGTATCTTAAAATACCCTATTTTACGTAATAAAAATATGAAATCTGAGGGTAATTTTTTGTGAGCAATCCCCATTGGACGTAGTTACGCAAAAAGGATCCAACCCACAAAATGTTACTTTTGAATGATTAAAGAAAGATTAAAGTTTTAGCTTTCCGCATTGATGCAGTTAAACTTATTTGTATAAAAAATGATACATTTTTGATTATATTTTCCTAAGAACCTATAGACACAAACAAGTACATCAATGCGGAAATACAGCTAAAACTTTAATGTTTAATCATTCAAAAGTAACATTTTGTGGGTTGGATCCTTTTTGCGTAACTACGTCCATTAACAAAGGTCTGATAAAAAAGTGTGCTCGACTTCCCCCTTTCCGAGCCGCATTTTAAATAAAGTTACGAATGGTGAGTCCGTTAGTCTTTTATTGTATATATCAAGTGTCCCATGACATGTGTCAATCTGACTGACTGATTTTCCAAGACTATTTGTCTCGTGTCATACCTGTGCAAAGTGAAGTACGTATGCACGTCGCTCTGCTTGGCATAGGTATGAACGTTAAGTCACACATGCCGCAACTTGGTATATGAGTACTCTATTGTTCACAGGTAACACATTGTCCATCCTTGAGTCGTCTCTTGGTGAAATTCGCGAGATCCACGGATGTCTGCAAGTGACACGCTCAAATCCACTGGTTTCTCTGATGTTCCTTAAAAATCTCACGAAAATTATTGGCGTATCGGAGGTCGAGTATAAGTGAGTCCGTAGTAGTATATATACAACACATCCTTATTAGTTAACATTAAATATATAATATATATCCTTTAAAAAAATTCTAATGGCACATTAAGGCCAATTCCTAAATTATATTAAATAGCGATAACACAAAATATAATATTTTTTATATTTTATACAGAATATGTTATTTGTTTTCTAAATGAGCCGATTCGATTTTCGACAAAGGTCATTGATCTTTCAAAAATCTAATGATACCACTTGAATTTTAGTCAAAATTGGCCTCGAGACTCCTTTCATTGTTTTTCGCTATTTAGCATAATTTAGGATTTGGCCCTGAATGCCTAATTGAAAAAATCGCTCTGTATACTAGAGTTGTCCCAGCGGCTGGACCGCGGGTCAATCCCTGGTGCGAAACTTTTATTTCAAGAGCAAACATAAATACAAGTTACATTGAACCAATTTTTTATGCAGGCGTTAAATATATGCCCCTGGAAGATTTATTTCATTTTATATCGCAAATCTCCCGGGATGAAAAATATCTTATAGTTCATTTTCAGTATTAAATATACATACATACAGTATTAAATATAATATATATTATATACAAAATTAAAGAAAAAACTGTACATTACTCCAGTAGTTTTTCCGTAAAAGCTTAACAGATAGACATACCAGGTTACTGTCACATTTTTTACATATATACAGAGTTTCAACCAAATCGGTCCCGTACTTTGTTGAAATTGAAAGTTTAACAGTTAGAAAAACAGACAGTTACTTTCGGATTTATAATATTAAATAGGGATTAATTTGATGAACGGCGGAACGTCGTAAGAACCGAGATGTTACCCCACAGAGGTCACGACCTTCAGCGTAGTGAAAACACGTAGAAGCAACGTGGACTGGGAAGAAGAAGAATGCGTTCCGTACTTGTATTATATACTCGATAGTTAGTAGATTAGATTGGTATGTTTATTTATTTATTCATTCATAATTATGACTATTAAATAATATCCTCTATTTTCTTAAAATTGTTTCCATTAAATGTGTCATATTTTGCTTTTTAGTATATTACGCAGAAATGTCATGAATGAAGAAAGTCTAAGCGTAAAATTAATCCTTTAAATATTTATGTTGTGTTTAAATAATGAATTTAGAGTAGACAACATATCTTACAGGTGTATATATATGTCACAGGTTTTATAGTTGTTGGTGTATTTTCAGAGGTCAAGTGTTGCACATTGTGAACAATCCTAATTTAGAATTGTTATGGGATTGGTCTACACATGGCCCGATAAGTATCACTGGTGGAACTGTTCACATACACTTGAATCCGAAGTTGTGCTATAACCAAATAGAGCCGCTTAAGGATATGAGAATTCCAACTCTTAAGACTAATTTTACCGAAAGCGAGGTATCGCACGACAGCAACGGGTATCAGGCCTCTTGTAAGTATTTAACTACTGACATTCAGAGCATTTCTACAGTTTTTAATTTTTTTGGAAAATCAATTTAAAAGATAAATGTTTTGTTTTTGTTTTACTTAATATCTGCGTCATACTATGTTTTTTTTAACAAAAACACAACCGATTTCACACTAAAAACCAAAAAATAAATATTTAACCGATTTCTTTCTACGTCATCTTGAGGTGGGTGCCAAGTAAAACGTAAAAGAACAACAACAAAATAGTAACTTTTATATTTTATTTGACACCGACTTGAAGATGTTGTAAAAAGAAGTCGGTTAATTATTTTTTAGTTGCGCGAATACTTCAGTAGCTTTAACAATTATGTATTAAGCAGCTAAGATGTAGAGATTGTGCAACTGGCACGCGTATACACTTTTGCCATCTCACTCTTTGGTTTATGCTCTACAACAAGGGTTGCTTTCGATTTCGGTGCGATCCACTAATCAGAACCTGCTTTGGTAACCATGGGCCATCTCAGTAGCATATATACTTATGCATAAAAAAACAATTTCAAATTGGTACACAATTAATGGAGAAATCGCGTAACAAGCCTACAAAAAAATTTGGCGCCTGTAGAAAATGTAATAAAACTACACTCATATACAAGCTTTTTCTCCAACAATTTAGACGCACGGAATTCTTTATTAAGGTATGTTATTCTCGATTTCCCTGGAATTCACTCATCAGATCCTGACGTGGTGGCCATGGATAGGACTACTTCGGGACTTCTTACACTTACAAGTAAAGAAAAAAAAATGAAAATCGGTTTACAATTGACCGAGACAATTGACAAAAATAGTTTTACAGACGAATGATGTAAATCGAAATTATTTATACTTAATTCGTTTAAGGAATATAAGGGTTTATACCAAGGAAAGTTGCATTTTTAACCGACTTCGAAACGAGGTTTTTCATTCGTCTGTATATTTTTATGTATGTTCGCATATTCATTGATGAGCGTCAACACTGAGGAGTGAGATAGTAACCTTGTAAAAGCATTTTGAAGTCGATGCGTAGTAACATATGAAAATAACTATATTTTGCACATTTGTTATTTTTTTTAATTTCTTGTCTCCGACTTCAAGATTTTGTAAAGAGAAGGCAGTTAAATATATATTATTTGTTTTTTTTTAAAGTATGATGTCGATTTTGTTTTTGCTAAAAAATAATAATCGTATGTTCGTCATGTAAATCGATTGATATCCAAGACTATAAAGAGACTAAAAGGACATAAAACTTTCATATTTACTATTATATCCTACATCGCGAGATTAGTTTAAAAATATTTTGCATGTTATATTTTGGCTGGAAGAAATTGCTTAGTGAGAAGAGATAAGGCCTTCTATTGTTTTTACTATGACAATATTGTAATCATGCGTTTTGTAATTGTTTATTTGGTGAACAATAAAGTGTTGTTTATCTATTTGTCTGTTTGTGTATGAGTGCGACAAATAATCTCAAAGGTTTTTATTTTATTTGATATTTTTACAACAGGTCTCCCGGATGTACTTCAGCTAAAAGTTTTAATGCTGTATCGCACTGTGGCCGTGTTCACGTGGAACATGTACTGCCCCAATGACATTCGCAAGTTACTTGGCTACTCTATATATTATATTGCCACTGACACCAACGTCACTGTATATGATCAAAGAGACGCTTGCTCTGATACGTTAGTATTTATATAATAATAATATACATTTATAATAATAGTTATACGACTACAATACAATATACAATACATTTATGCTAGGTATATTATCTGAGACTATGGGTTGACAGTTTATCCCCAAACTAGAACAGGCCGGTATGTTGGGGGCACATTCGGCGAAGATATGTTCTCAAATTGTTTTTTGTACATTATGGTTCGTCGAGTGACGTGAGTGGAGCTACTAGAATAATTTATTTATTAAAGAACAAAAAAAGAATGTTAAGTGTCATTTCATTAAACATTTACACGTATGTTATATCTTTGTGTATGTGTATGTGTGTGTGTGTGTGTGTATAAGTGGGCATTTAAGTGCAAGGGCGTGCTTGAGTGTGTTTATTTTAAACCAAGTATTATCCCCGCAAATTGCTATTGCGCTGGAACCTTGTCAAATTAACAGTCACGTGACGTCATCCGCAACGCGATATGTACGTGTACTCGCCAACCAGTAATGCTAACAGTACTGAGTGTTCGGCTACGGTTACGTCACCAAAATGGCGGCCAGCCGCAATAGCAATTTGCGGGGATAATATGTAAGCAGTTCTTCCGTTTTTATAACATATTCTTTGAAGCCAGGAGCTATGTTTTACTTTGACTTCATAACAATTAAGACTAACAATATTTAATTGTTTGTATAAATTTGCTGCTCGTCCTAAGCTAGACTGGACACCTGGAGGGTGTGCAGCGCCGTGTCTTTGACGCCGCCGACGCAGTGGTGGCACCCTGACGTCTGTTCACGCCTTATTTATTTGACACAGGTACCTCCCGAAGCATCCGTGCCCGAGAGGACTTGCGTCAGGCGGAACGTCAGGGTGCCGTGACGCCTCTGCAGACTATCTGCCATGATCGGTCTCCTCTCCACCTGTACCTGGCGCAACTCGTCTCTGCGCCCCTCTGTCTCACTCCTTCTCCTTACGCCACACGTTCAAGGAGGCTAGTGTTCTGGCCTCCAGGTCCCACGGCAGAGCGTCGGCTAGTAGGGAGGCCGCTTCGAAGGATATCGTGCGATATCCTCGGACGGCCCTGACCACACCAGTGCCCCGTAAAGAGCCATAGATTGCACGACTCCTTCGAAGAGTGTTCGGCACGTCACATTTGGCTCCCCGACGTTGGGCAGCAAGTGCGATAGTGCGTCCGCTGCCCTCATGTGTCTGGGGGCCAGTAACGCATAACTTCGTATGCCAAACTTATCCAACTGATTTAATAGGATCGGGATCGAAACCATATCAAATACTTTCGACAGGTCTAAGAATTGCATAAACAATGATTTTTCATTTTTGTAGATAGGATGAAGGAAACACATCCGGAAAGATTTAGATGATATTTATACGTAATAGCTCTTTAAATATATCTAAATGTTAGTTCCAGACATTTACAATCATAACTGCATTCTGTTATTGTCGTCCACTGCCCATTGACAGTCCTGGACCTGGACATGGCTATTTTGAATGAAAAAACCTTGCTCAAAAAACAAACTAAAACGTTTGCCGGACATAGTCCTCAGACCAGAATATATCGTCACAGCTTCTGTAGACAAGTAGCATTAGCGCTAAACGAATTGAACGGAAAATGGGAACGACATATCGTTACGCTGAGTATTTTTCATTCCCATACATTTTTATTTTGTTCGTTTAACGCTAATTCCACTTGTTTACAGGGCCTGAATCACTTTGTAGACGACACTCGAAACTAAATCACGTTACGGATCCTAAAACTGGCTTCCTTATCGCAGACATATAATTACAAATCAATAATTTTATACTTGATCTTTCAGCTGGAATGTTCTCGATATAACAGCAGACGAAGCGAGAAACAGTTCAAGCGTGCAACATATAGAACATTCGAAAAAGGATGAGAATAAATTGCCGAGCTCTTGCCAGGCTATGCAGCCGTTGTTCCATCCGCTCTCGCAATTAATGCCATATACTCGATACGCGGCTTACGTGAAGACTTACACCACATTGCAGGACAAGAAAGGGGCGCAAAGCTCCGTCATATATTTTCGGACATTGCCGGGATGTAAGTTTTTGAAGTTATACTTTAGGCGCGTTAGGGAAAAATGATGAGAGTAATTTTTTACGATGCGCGCGCACTCCGTCATACGAAAAACCTACACCGTGAAGTTAGCTATAGTCAACATTTTAGTTTTTCTATTGTTAGTGTCGTTTTTTCTACAAACGTAGAATAAGGCAAAAGATACAAATTTTGAAAAGATTTTTATCTTGATACGCCAAAGAAGTATAACTTCTAACGCGTGTACATAAGTACACACACACACACACACACACACACACACACACACAATTTTTAATCATTAATTTAATCCAAACGTAATAGTTTTCTAATTTAGCTACAATAAATCTTTAATTGCAGAGACTACATAGGTGTAGAAGTATTGAAACGGAATGTCCCTATATATCTATATGGTGCTAGTCATAACTTTAGGGACAGTGAGACCGCTTCTGCAGTGCCTTCATGTCTCTCTAACAGTTAATGAAGATTTGCAACACACAACAACTCAAGTTCCATTCACCGGTATACTTTTATATAGGTAACTTTAAACATGTCGAGTTTTGTGCCTACGAACTACGATTCGCGGAAAGTATTTGTTTTTTTGCTATCATTTGAAGAAAACTGCTCCAGATTCGCATAGAACGAAGCTTACAGTGGACATGCTATTGGTAAAAGAGTATTTTGAGTGATCAAAAATTAAAAAGGTGATGTCAGGAGCCTTAAGAACAGACGAGCGTGCATGACAAGAACTATGAATGTCAAAGCAGCAAGTGAGGTGTGTAAGAATAAGCCTAAATGGCGCTCTGTTGTTCGTGCCTACCCCGCAAGGGACCTGGCGTGAAGTTATGTATGTATGTATGTATGTAAAAATTAAAAAGTTGTGATTTCTACGTGAGAAACCACCGAAATAGTCGTAGACAACGAACTGCAAGCTGTTGCTGCTAAAACTATTATGGGTGGGTTATGGTAAAGGTAGCAAAAATTCCGGTTTCATATTTCTACACCTGGTAAATTGACAACTTACAAATTTAAAACATAGAAATAATGTTTATACATTTTGATACAAGTTTGACATTTGCAATTGTCAATTTAGTCTCTGCGATTATAAATCGTACTGAACAATTTTATTAACGGCTTAATTGTATTTATCATTTGTAAGTTTTAGATTACAAATTCAAAAGTTTTTTATTTAAAAATAAATTCCACTGGAGACCACTTTTTGAAGGTCATACATATAAGTTAAAATTTAAATCTACTTCCTATTCTATGTACATTGCTTCGTTACGTGTTACTCTGTCATATAGGGCACCTTTTCAGTTAAGAACTAACTGGCGCACTACCACATTTTTGAAGGTATACATTGACAGAATTTACTTACGACCGCGACAATCTGTTTTCCACTAATGTTTACGATAAAATTATGAACTTACGATTCATAAAAATTTGGATTTTTTATTTCATATACCATTGTATTTTGTTTATATATATATAAAACTTTATCTCAATCAAAGCAATAATCTTGTAAAACATTCGTAATTTTGTTGTTAAGATTTGTGAAATACAGATTTGACGCTAGTAAATAGTCGAACAATTTGAGAATCGCTCTCATATAGCTGTTGTTTAACGGCGGTATTTTTAACGATATAAATAAGCCGCATTTGACAGCGGTCAATAACTTTAACATTTCCGCAGGTGAAGCCCGAGTATAACAAAAGTTTTATGGATTAGTTTGTCAATTTCAGCTCCGAGTCCGCCGCAGGGGCTGGGTGTCGAGTCTTTATCGGAGCACACGATCTATATAAATTGGTCGCCACCATCAAAGCCTAATGGCACGATTATCTTGTACAACGTCGTAGTACAGGCCAACAGTTACAATAGACCTAAAATATTGTCTGGAAACGTCAACTACTGTCTATATCGTATGTATACTCATATTATTTATTGTATGTTATACAATGTGTCCAAAATGAGTAGCGGATAACATTCTTCATCTTTTAAAAATAATTTCCTACTTGGTACTCTAATAATCAACAATAAAAAAGTATATTGATTGCTGATAGTTTTTGTGTTATTGAACTTTTCAATACCCGCTATACTTTTTAGACGTGCTGTATATCAATTTGAGGGTTTTCGTACGAATGTTATTTTCAGGGGTTATCTGTAACCCAAATTTAACTTAGGTGAAGAAACATGTAATTTACAAATGAGATAGGAATCTTATGTATTTTATAGTATATTGGTTATAGGGGTCACAGCAGATGTTGTCCTGCACTGAAAAAATAAAAAATTATCACCCGATTGCAGCGCCTGGTCCAATTGTCCAAACTATCCGTGGGACCCACACGATCACACACAACAAATTCATGAAAATCGGCCCAGGGAGGAGTTCAGTGACATACGAACCAATATTAGAATTTTACATATAAAAATATGATGACTACTTCATGCATGTAAAAATATTTATTAAAAAATTTATTGAGTTACGATATGTGAAATGTATGTTCAAACCACGGGATCAGTAAATACTTCGGGAGCCAAGCAATTTTTAAGCCATACATTTTTATGACTAGATTTATAGTGTTGTACCCACCTAACTATAATTAGGCGGCACATTTATATATTATGAACAGATCCGTATTTTTTCTTATATAGGTTAGAAGGCTAAGCCTCCGTGGATATTTTTTTTTATAACCACCCAAAGTTTAATTTTGTATCCCAAATAATAAATACATGTGCCGTCTATCTATACCGCACCCAATCATAGCAATCTGAAAATCTTGAAAAAAAAAATAAGATGGTATTTTATTTTTAGCGAGTGCTCTTGCTAACGTGATTGCTGGTCGAGGTGAAGAAACCCCTGAGACCCAAGAAGAGAAGTCCACCGGCGACGTGAAGAACGGGTCCTGCGCTTGCAAGGAGGAGCCCAAGTGGAGTATGAGGTTCAACTCTCGCGCAGAGGAGGAACGCATCGAAAGCATCAACTTCGAAAATGAACTGCAAAACCAAGTATTTTGATTATTGCTTTCTTTAACAGACTAGTTTGATCTTACTATCAGAAGCTATATAGTGTTTTTGTTTCCTTGTGCACTTTTGTATGTTTCTAATAGTAAACTATACAATTATAAGCCCGCTGCCTAATCAATTTATTTCAGATATTAAGAAATCTTTATTTTTCATTTCATAGCCTAACATTAATATTATATATATTATCTGTCTGTACAATGTTTGTTTGTTTAGAATTCATGTAAAAACTACTACGCCGAATTCGATGTGGTTTTAGTTGATCGACAGCAAATTCTTATACTTAATATATGTGCTACTTCTTATCCTAGTAATCCGGCCGGAATTTTTCTGGGAATGATTTAAAATGATCAATCAGATGGCTATGTGCCTGTCTGCTGAACTAATGTAATAAAAAAAATTAGACAGTGGGATTTTTGTATGAAGATACATGAATCCTGAACATTCCCGCATAAACCCAGAATAAGTAATGTTTCTAAAAAGATACGCTACGACAACTGTTCTACTAAAGATTTCTAATAGATATAGTAAGTGTCGCAGCTAACTCATATAGCTATAAATATCAAATAGCATTTGAGAAAAACTACGTTTATAGTGGTCTAGGAGTTGCGATTTGTGAAATTTCAAAAATTCCCCCATATATTCCGATATGAAAAATGTTATGTAATACCAAACAATACCTCAGTAAGAATAATTATATAACACGGTCAATTTTCATGCCATTTTTAGACGTATGATCGATTATCAGGAATATCGATATTTTTAACCGACTTCGAAAAAAGGAGGAGGTTCACAATTCGACGGGATCTTTTTTTTTTTTTTTTTTTTGCTTTTTTTATGTATGTTCGCCGATTACTCCGTGGTTTATGATCCGATTTACGTGATTCTTTTTTTGTTCGACGCGGAATAGCTTCCAATTGGTCCCCTAAAAATTTTACATAGTTTGGCCCAGTAGTTTTCATTTTACGAACATTTTTCTGTTCCCGTTTCTTGGGACCTATATTTTTTAAGAAGCGCGGCACCTTTCGTAGGTCCACCCATACATAGCTAGACACTAAAAAGTATTAAATAAAAAATAAAAACTTCGTTTAAAAAAACCGACTTCAAAAACTAAAATGTATAATATAACTTATTTCTAAAGCTATTATTATTAATATATATTATCTAAAACATCTTGAAGTCGGTGCAAAGCAAAACATAAAAATTACTATATTTTGAAAATTACTAAGCACCGACTTTAAGATGTTTTAGATAATATATATTAATAATAATAGCTTTAGAAATAAGTTATTTTATACATTTTAGTTTTTGAAGTCGGTTTTTTTAAACGAAGTTTTTATTTTTTCTCGTGATAAAGTAACGCAGCGTTTTAAAATCATGTAATAATAGACTGTTTTATGAAACCCAAACACTCTATCCCGGAAAAGATTGTACCTACTGATTTATACAAAGACAACAAAACCTTTATCGCCACAAATATCGAAACAAGCAAACTTTCACATTTACAAAACTTCATGGATTATGTAATTTTAGACTATTTAAAAACTCCTCAGGTTTACAAAAAAACGAACCGTACGCGGCCGCGACAGGTGTTGAGTCGCATTAAGCGATCGCTAGATCTCAGCCTCACCAGCATGCTGGTAAAGCTCTCCAAGAATGAAAACCCCAAGCCAGGACGCACCAACTTCAATTCTACTGAAGGAGGTAGGATATTAACTACAGCGAATACTCACTGTGCGTTCCAAATGACAAGATAACATCATCTGTGACAACTTCACTCGTGACCAACAACAAAACGTTCATTCAAAACAATACTTTAACTCCCACATTTACATGACGAGATAATTTCGTGAAGTTAGTTACAAACGCTGAAGTTGCACATGGAGCTTGCCAACTTTACTGGCTACATATATTTTGTAACAGATGGCTGAGGTACTGGACGGATTATTCTTATAAAACAGGGTACGCATCTCATAGTGGTGATAATTGTGTTAAAAATTTAAAGCCTGCTTTTAGTCATTATTTAACTAAAACTGTCACTATGGCCCGCTGTCTATCGGTTCAAATTTGACAAGTTTCATACAAGTAAATGTCCAAATTTAACCGCGGTGAGGCGAGTGAATGAATAGTATAAAATATAGGAACCGGCCATATATCAAATACTTTGTAATAATAATAAATCAGTACAAAACTGCCGCATATACAAATACCCCATAATTTTTCTATAAACTTATTGAAACAGAAATTTATATGTATCATATACTTAAGAAAACAGTGTTAATTGGATACATGTATTTGAAAAACATGTGTAAATAAATTTTAGAAGATCTGTTGCTGATTCTAACGCTGAACAACACAATGATTGCTTTGAATGACAGGATAGAATCAAAATTCTGATGAGTAATTCATAATATCGTTTAATTTATTTAGCTATGTATGTTAATGTATGATGAAGTTTGCACGACTAGTGCAGCCATCTATTACCTACCTACACCATTAAGGCGACAAATATTGCCAGTTATTATGTTACTGCTTTGATTGTTACCTTTTCTTTAGGAACGCATAGTCCTTTGTCATTAACACAATGTCGTTCTACATTCCCTTGTCTACATGTCACCCTAACATGGTCATCTTTATCTTCAGTCGCCTTTCTTGTGCTTATTTTCTTCTTTGTCATGCTTGTTTCCACATACAATCATCACTTCCATATTAACATTCTCATTACAGTCAAATGCAGTCGCGTCGAGCCTAACGTATGCATCGTAAAGGAGAATACAACAGGTTATTACATATAGACATATTTCTTTACATTTTGTTTACGGGTATTTGGTTGCTGCATGAGATATCGTCGTGTCGTTTAGCGTAGAATATTTAGATGTAGCTCGGGTCCGATGTTCGTTTGATATCTTTTATGAGTAATTTTCAAATTTTAAGACACTATTGTTATCTACGTACATTATTGACTTGGAAATTACTTTAATTTGTCAATTGTCATTGCAATAGTTGTATACTATGTGTGACGTAGAGTCACATGACTTCAAATAGAATTCTCTCCACAATAGTATAAAATGTATGCTTGTTTATTTATTAGTTAATTCCTTTTATATTGCTGGATTTTATCAAGGTGCCTAGGTGGTGACGTGTCATCTAATGGAAAGTGGAGACTGTCTTATATTAAACCCATTGTAACACTGAAGTGACTACCAATCCTGTCGAAGAAATTGATTTTTAAAAGTCACCATTTTATAAGTCCTCATATCGTTAGGTTACGATAAAAGCTCGCTGGTAACTCATTTCTAGTTCCTAAGGTGTGCGAGAAAATCTTTCTAGATAACCTGCACTTACTTCAGTATAAACCGTTACTCAGAACAATGCGCATTGTACAATAGTCCGAAACTAATTTACATAAATTTAGGTACTATATGGACGGGGCTCACATTAAACCAGCCAACGGCAAACTTTGGATCTTTGAAGCTTTTTATACAATGTATATTGAACCACCAACGATTGTTAACGGCCCAGTGCAGTGTGATTGGTTTCATAGTATGCACGTGTTGTTAGTACTTTGTCGGTCCAGTGTAATGTGAGTCAAACTATTTTACTATTAAAATCGGAAATAAATAAGCTGTATTATTCGAAAATCGACTCGACTACATGTTATATTTGAGTGAAATTATTAGAGGTATAATGCTATTGAAACAAATTATGTTCACCATTTTTGGTATTAATTTGGTTTGGTAATTGCGTAATTAAAGCGATCCGAGCATGTTAATGAATTATTAATAAGTTATAAGCGTCGATCTGCATGAATATGGGTAGATAATTATGACTTTATATTAAGTAGTATCATAAATATTTACAACAACGACGTTTCCTATAGCAATAAACATTTGCTCAAATCGTCACCCGTGTATTTACAGCATGCTTTAACTTTGTTTTCGAAGAATCAATCGTGTTTTATGATATCATATCATCATGCTTTGTATATCAATATATTTTTCTTCATTAAAATATGAATAAATAGAAAACAGTTCGTTAAAGAAAACGTCGCTATATCAACCAAATATAATATAACAAATAAACAATAAAAACATGATTAAATTATCTCACTTTTATATTATGGATTATGTGGTTATTCGTACAAAATAATTTGCTGTATAGCACCATGGAAAAGAATACTATTTTGCACCTAATCTGAGAAAAGTATGAGCTGGCTGGCGCATACGATTAATTAATTAATTTAGTCTTTTGGTTATGTGTTGGATTGAGATTAGTCCGTTGGCGTGTTTCAAGAAGATTTTTTTATAGTTGACACAGAATTTCGGGTTCAGTTGTTTGCTAGTATTATTTATAAATAAAATAACGATATTTAAAATTAATTAATGCTAGGGCTCTTATTTCACATTAACATTTAACCTCGGTACTAGCTTTCAGGAAACCGTCATTCAAAATACCTACTTCTTTGAATGAATAATACTTCTTTTGAAAAAGACGACACTTGAATCTTATATATTAACGAGAGTACCTAGGTGCGTGCTACCTAGGTGATATAATAATGTTTATTATTTTAATATATTGTATTTTAGATTAGAAATATGTCTATTCTCAGTATATGTCATATTAAGCTATGGTTTCCATCGTAGCGATTCTAATATAATGCAACCTAATTTATAGGCTATGTCCAGTCCCTGTACTATGAGCTGAGTGGCACTACGCAATCGTTGACGGTGACCAACATGCGGCACTTCACGTGGTACACGGTCAGCATATGGGCGTGTAGAAATAAACACGAGAACGAAACCCAGGAGGCCTACGACGAGAGTTGGTGTTCTGAGAGAGCTTCTTACACATTCCGTACTTTAGAACTGCGTAAGTTTTTTTTATTACATGAGTTCAGCAGAAAGGCAGACTGCCCATCTGATGGAAAGCGGTTACCATCACCTATTTTAAACACAAAAAAGTGTTAATAAAAGTTACAAAAGTTTATTATTTCTTCTTTTAAAGCTTCATAGTCATTCCTGCGATATCGTGTTGTCGTCACGAACAAGTTCCTGTCCTTTATTCTATTTGTAGAAAAGCGGCAACAGCGAATTATATCAAAATTGTAATTTTTATTTTCAAATGTTTTAATAATAGATATTTAGAGTACCTACTATATTAAAATTCACTTAAGTACATTCAATTTAATATACTGACTTATGTTCAGAGTAAATAAAATAAATATATATGTACTTAGATCTCAAACTTTTCATTTTGTCGACTGACGTGTTAAACGGGAAGATAAAAATAATTTTGTATATTACTTAATATTCGATTGCTTTATATTTCAATTTTTGACTAATTTAATAATTACAATTATTTGTTGGTTGTCAGGGACTACTTTACCAGATAAATAATGTCCAAACAATAATGAAGAACAATAATAATACCTAATTGTTATAACGATGTTCTTAGGGCCATGTTTTCCATACCTCTAAATGAATAAAATAACCATTTTGATGAATTAAAAGGTACATTAGAATGTAGAAATTCTAAACGTTATAAAATTGTATATATTTTTTAATTTGTATTGATTTTGACAAAATATGTCGTGCAAAGCTTCTGGGGTAGAGAAGTGGGGTATGCTTTCTAGAAAAAAAACATGTTCTTGTATACAGGGCCTTCTTAACCATATTGCGCTCCGGGGTGCAATAATCAGCATGCCCTCCTTTCAGTAACAAAAGAAAAGCAATATGTTTGCAATTGTCAACGACTTAATATGTTTGCAATTGATTTTGAGATGATGTTAATTATTTTTCAAAAGTAGTAGACTATGCAAGGTAAGTATTATATGTGTAGACACCAGGTCGTTGGCTTGCACACCCCTGTCTCTGCGCCAGGCCGCCTGTAGGCCTTACTCTTCCGGATAAGTAGCTAGGTAGATCCTGCTTGTATTATATGTACATAAGCAACAATTATCATATTGTTATGACACCCTCTTATTTATGCTACACAGCAAATGCAGACATAGTAAGCAAAGTGCAAGTAGAGATTGTGAACAAAACATCACCAGAAGTAAATGTGACATGGGAGCCACCGAGGAACCCTAACGGATTCGTCGTCGCGTACAATATCCACTATTCATTACAGGTAAATATAAATACGTGGGTATGACGACCTATGTGGTTGAGCGGGTAATAATAAGACTTTGCGGACCAAATCACTGAAACGCAGTGGCTCCGAATTCGATTTACTACTATATTTGCTCGCGGCGTTATCTTAAAGTTTTGTAGACAGGTATAAGACCAGTTGTTGGAAGTCTTAAACTTTCTTTTTAACATTCATATTTGTTTATGTATTATTCAAAATGTCTTTTTTGTTATTGCATGAGGTCAGCAGGCAGGCACACTGCCCACTCAATGGCAAGCAGTTACTATCGCCTATGGACATTTATAACACATGTAGGTGCTACCAATGTGCCGCCGCTCTCTAGAGGGAGACTGGAACCTGGCCACTAATGCCGGAACACAACTCAAGGGTGTTATGGCGGCATAGTCTAGATCAGGGGGTGTTACGATAATCCAGACGAGTAAATACACTACCACCTAGCTGTGGATTGTTTTGTTGCCTCTTACGACAGCCAACTGTGGCGATTTTAGGTGTTTTTGACTTCAAGCTTTAGGGGTACATATTTTTGGGTGTTAGTAACTCTGCTTGTCATTATTCATAGAAACTGGCTAGTTATGTAGGAAACAAATGGTCTCGGTCCAAGGGCTCAAGGAATACTGGCCTGGCAACAGTCTCACAATTTGGGATGCCGATGTCGGCGCGAACTGAAGTAGAGAAAATAGGAAAGCGGACCTCGGGCTTCGAGGCATACGCTCCAAACGCAACCGGGATTTAACTCTAGCATAATGATGAGTAACTCTGCGTATCAAGTTGTCCTGAAGACACTATAAAAAAGCTATTAACATTCGCTTGATTTTAATACTGAATTCCTGTATTTGTAATTTATGTTACAGGGTCAAGATTTGACTCATCAGATTTGCATAACAGCAGAAGACTATGAGTCCAACGGGCATGGTTACATGCTGCGAACCCCCTCCTCCGGAAATTATAGTATCAGAGTGACACCTATCACTGTCAGCGGCACCGGAAACTTTTCCGCCGATGTCTACGTGTTTATTCCGGTATGTTGAACCTAGATCTTGAAATTATTAAGGTTAATGTTAGATTAACTCATGGTTAACTGAAGGAAACATTTATAATCAAGTTCATATCTATGTGTTTAACCTGTTATGTACACTCGCGCATTGAAAATGTTCTTAAAGTCTACTTTTGCCTGCACAAGTATAAGAAACAATACTGCCAAGATTTTAGTAAATGTCATACGGAGTGTTTCAGCAAACGGAACACCAACTTAAATGGGTGAAAGGGCATGACACTAGTGTACAGTTACAAAAAGGAAAAAAATCTTAAAAGTTTAGTTTTAGAGTTAGGACCGTTTAAACTTTCACTGTTTATCATCATAATTTCGCATAAAACCAGGTGGAACATGTACAGTAAAAGATTTTAAATCGAACATATTTTTTAACTTAGAAGGGTATTTAGGATTATTGTCAGAAATATATATATTTCTCTTTACTTCTTACCTGTCTCGTCTATTACTTTGACATTTTGATATTGGCAAAATCAATGCCAATTACTATTGAAGAAGGAGAATCTTTAAAAATACCCTAAAAATGTGTGTTGTATGTCTCGAGAAGCCAGCGGAGATAGGTTACAAGTGGATCTGGGGCGTGGTCGGTGGATGTGTAGTGATGATGCTGCTCCTCGCGTTGGGGGTGTGGTACGCGCGTCGCGGCCTATTGTCCACGGAGGAGAGCAAGCTGATCGCCACCGTCAACCCGGAGTACGTTTCCTCGGTGTACGTCCCCGACGAGTGGGAGGTGCCCCGCTCCAGCGTCGAGTTCATCAGGGAGCTGGGCCAAGGATCCTTTGGCATGGTATGATCTCATTCATAATAGTAAATCCAATCAATTCAGTAATTGACAGTTTTTACAATAAACTCTAAAATAATATAAATCATTTTTTAAATTTATTTATCAAAGCAACAAAAATATAATTTACTAGGATATGCTCGTGCCTTCATCCACGTGGCGTTGAAATTGCCGCGGGATTCCCGGGACACAAAATACCGTAGCATTTAAAAAATAATGTAAGCTATTGTTTTAGTCAAAACTGTGTCGGAATAAACTAATTTTCATGCATCCGAACAACTTCAAACCGCTCCCGGAAAAATTCCCGCGGGGATCCCAGGATGAAAAGTAGTGCAAATTTGAAGTCTAAGAATTTGCTGTTGATGAGCGAAAACTGCATCTAAATCGGCCCAGTAGTTTTTACGTGAATCGCGAACAAACACACAAGAAATCTAAAAAAAAAATTGCATCATGTTCTCCATCGTTTATATAGTGTATTCAAATTGTTTTTTTTAATAGCTACAATTTATAGACACTGCATGTTTAGAATGTTTTAATATTATAGATCTACAGGTAAATTTTCAAGTGGGCCTTCAAGGCCACAAAGCCTTAAACTATACAAAATTAGCGAAAAACAATCAAAGAAGTCTCGAGGTCGATTTTGACGAAAACTAAAGTGGTGTTGTCATTAGATTTTTATTCAGGATTCGAACCGGCTGATTTTGAAAAAATAAACACACCTATATTATTACACCAAATCATAGTGTAGCTTGTCCGTATCAATTTTTGTGAAGGAGTGGTAAATGTCACAAACCAAGGGAAAGGGTCCATACATATTTTGTACATGTTTATAAATTAATATTCGAAACGCACGGTATTTTATCCCAATTAATCAAATCAATCAATGGGTAAACAGTGATTGCGGTCAAATAATCAATTTGATATTAAATTAATGTGTATTATGTTACGTACGTTTTTTTTAAAATTACCATCCAACTCGTGACTGTTCTTGTAGGTTTGTCTGTTTTTTAGGGAATATAATGTGGGCGCCATTATTGATTTTATCTTTTTCTCTAGCAAATTTTTACAATCCAATACAAATGATATATGTTATGAATAAATATGATCTTAATACAATTTGAGGAAGGGCCGAAAATACGTAATTACGTGTGTTATATAGTCGAAGTCTAGAATGACAATTACCATGTCAATTTCATGTTATCATTACTTATTATCATCTTTATAATAAATATAAATAAATTGGTACATTCAATTAAAACTATTTGCTTTATCTCAGGTGTATGAAGGAATAGCTAAGAATATAGAAAAAGGCAAACCAGAAACTCGGTGCGCTGTGAAAACTGTCAACGAACATGCTACTGATAGGTAAGTTTTATGGTTAAGTCACCGTCAAAAGTTTTACAAGATATTTTCTATCCGTCACAACATTTTTTCCGATGCTTTTCCGTTCTAATTATCTATATCGTTTCGGTAATCGCGTCGTATATTTCTACATTTTCAAATCATAGGAACAAAAAATATTGCAATTTGCGAAAAGCCATTAAAGTACGCAAAATCATGACCAGACATATCATCAAATAACCTATAACCTAAAATTATCCTTTTCGATATAATAATATTTATTTGAAATAGTCATCCATTAAAATTGCTTCCGATAGGCAATCGATGCAAAGGAAAATAAGATAGTGTCCGCGTTGGATATGAACCTCCTAAAACGAGTAGTAGGTACACGTACCATAGATAAAGTTAAATCCTAGGATTTACCCATAAATCTCGGGATTAACCAACACGAGTTGGGAAATGTCCGAATTTATCTTATATATAAAAATGAATCGCAAAATGTGTTGGTAAGCGCATAACTTGGAACGACTTTACCGATTTTGATGAAATTTTGTGTGTGTGCGTGTGTGTGTTTGAATGAGTCCCGGGATGGTTTATATCCACAATTGGAAACGGTAGGTGGCGCTGAGATCGGGTTCTACAATCCTCCTAATCACCGGGAGCGATTTTGGTGATTTTGTTTTTGTGTCATGAAACAAAGTCTTTTAGGAATTCAGAAAATATGGCGGTACGAAGTTCGCTGGGTCAGCTAGTTTAAAATAAAAAGAGAGTGGCAAATCTTAGGATTAACCAAATACAAGTTGGCAAATGTTTTTTACAGTAATACTTTTACAGTTATGTTGTGTAAGACAGAGCGTTTATGTGGAGAATAAGTAAAACAATTGGTTGGCCAAGAGATAGGTAGATAGATATTTTTTTATTGTATACCGACACAAAATTATGCTTAGAGCCGAGTTTTCGATCGTCAATAAATGATATTCATTGAATAAAATACAATATGAATAAAATTAACATTCCGGTTGCGTAAATAAAACAGTTGAGCTGTTTATAAATTGTAAATATTTTGTGTGATAATATATTACTTTTTTTATTTTCTTAGGATAGGTACATTTTCATTATAATTATTGTTTTATTTTTATGATTACAACCTACATTGTTCTGTTTCTTATGGTTTATATTTTAATATTTGGTACTTATACATTTTTGATAATTATTTGTTTTTTTATATGTTTAGCACGGGTCGCATGCCATATGTGATTTAGGAGGTGGGCACTGAAAATCAGCGCTGTGCCGGACTAAGTTTCGGCACAGCAAAATGCTGAGTGCCAACCTCATTTCCAAATTGCGGCATACAATTTCTGTATAATTTTATCTATACTTTGTACTATTTTGTGTAGTGTGTCGCTAATAGAAATAAATATTTTTCTTTCTTTCTTTCTAGCTGTTTCACTTTAACATTCAGGCAAGTTATAATTTATTCGATGGATGTAACTTTTATTTGATGATTGATAATTCGGCCCTTACAGACTAAAACTATATCTGATTATGCGGCGTCCGCAAAGGGCAGTCCAATCTCTTACATACCAACCCAGGAATGAATTGACGTGACAATGGCGATGGAGAAAAAAGTAAAATGTGTGTAGGTTTTGGTAGTTAACCGTCGATATGTCATTGGAATTGCGTAGGGAGCGCATCGAGTTCCTGAACGAGGCGTCCGTGATGAAGGCGTTTGACACTTACCACGTGGTGCGGTTGCTGGGCGTTGTCTCGCGCGGGCAGCCCACGCTCGTCGTCATGGAGCTGATGGAGTGCGGCGACCTCAAGACCTACCTGCGTTCCCATCGCCCTGACGCCGACGCTTCTCTCTCCAGGTCACAGAACCCTACCACGCCGCCCACGCTTCAGAGCATACTGCAGGTAGGTCAAAGTTTAGGCCCTTCTTAGATTACTATACTTACAGACGACTAGTATCCTACGCGAGTCTCGATGATGAGTCGTCGAGGTGTATCTCACATACATTTGTAAGGTGATTCGCACATTAACGGTCTTCTTCATGTTAAATTAGAGTAAGTGTGTAGTATCTTTAAGAAACTTAAAGAATCCTTGAAAATGTATAAGGGTAGCCTTCCCGTCTTCTACTAGTCTCGCGATACCCGCAGTATCGGTCGCCCGCGCGTCGCCAGTGCAAGTAGTAGAATATCTACAGGTGCTCAAAATATTGTTTCTAAAGCTATTCAAGCAACTAAAAAGTAGAAAAAAAAATTTATTCTATATAAAACCGACTTGAAGCTAAAAAGCAAAAAATAAATATATTCTTCAACACCTTAAAGCTGGTGCCAAATAAAACTTAAAAAATAGCAACAAATTTGTAAAATGCACGAACTGCAAAATAAAAATGTGTATGAATCTAAGCATATTGGAAAATATTGTGAAACGTTTATTGATATGAATAAAATTGGTTTGATTAATTTCCAGATGGCTATAGAGATTGCGGACGGCATGGCGTACCTGTCCGCGAAGAAGTTCGTGCACCGCGACCTGGCGGCGCGCAACTGCATGGTGGCCGGCGACCTCACCGTCAAGGTGGGCGACTTCGGCATGACCAGGGACATCTACGAGACTGACTACTACAGGAAGGGCACCAAGGGCCTGCTGCCCGTCCGATGGATGAGCCCCGAGAACCTGAAGGACGGGGTGAGTGCCTTAACGATATCCTTCATACAACTTAATACAAGCCATACACCTACCACAAATGAATTAGTGATTTTCCAATGCTGCAAGCGCGCATCCGCCGTTGTGAGCACGATGGGCATGTCCACAACCCTAGTAGACTTGTGACGTCACATTTTCACATTCTATTAAGGTCGATAGGCTAATGATATTATATTCAATGCGTGATACATTATGTCACATTTTTGACACCATATCCGTTTCTTCTGGGTACATGAATACTTTAATTAGAAAATAGTTTTTAATATCCTTCGGGAGTTGTAAAAATTTCATCAAAATCGGTTCAGTAGTTTAGAGTCTAAATGTGACACTGTGTTGTGTAAATAAACACATACCTTTGTTCGTTATTCGTGAGCGAATAAAGTAATATTTTACAGGTTTATTAATTTATTAAGGTTCACCTGGGTCTTTGGCCACGTTGAACTATACACTGTACAAAAGCTGGGCTTCATATATTTTGTAAACATCTCCTTTGTATCAATACACTACATCGATCATGAGCGATTTCATACTCCGACTCGTACTTGGCCGAGTTTCGGGTGGCTGTGACCACGACTGTTTTTGAAGGCTGGATCGGCGCCTTTAATATTACCATGGAATAAGAATACAAGGAAAACAATCTCCCATTAAAAAACTTAACTTGTAACACATTTGCAGTCACAGTTGTTGCCACCAGGTTTATTAAAAATAAAATATAAAATCTCAAACATATCTTTTAAATTTAAATAAATCATAAATTGAAAGTCTTAATTAATTCCTTTTCAAATTAATATAATTTAAAACTTTGAAAGGAGCTGATTAAGATGAAAAAAGTTTGAGGAAAAATAAACTTAATGTAACTAAACTCATGTACAATTTTTTCGCAGGTGTTTTCAAGTAATAGCGACGTGTGGAGTTATGGCGTTGTCTTGTGGGAGATGGCCACACTCGCTATGCAACCGTATCAGGTATAAAAACAACACTTCTACATATTATACGAATTTTTATAGATTTTTTTTTGTATTTTAGGCATGTATTCTAGTTATTCAATTAACTAAGTAAACTAAGTCAACAGATGATATGCTAGGCACCGTCATTTTCTTAAAAAATGTAATATTAATTAAATTAAAAATAAACGGTAGTTTGTATAAAAAATGTTGCACATTTTTCATGGTATGGTGAAATATGGCATTGTAAAAGAATCCCCGTTTTTCGACGTCAGTCAAAGATCAATTAATACATATGACGAGGATTTATGGTCTACAATCTTTACCTGATTGTGTACAAAAATCGAAAATACTGTATAACAGCTTTACAAAAATTATAATTCCCATTGGCTGTTTTGTGCAGGTGAAACAGGTCACTCCCGACTTGCACATAATCTGTATTGAACTTTATTCATAAACGCCAAAGGCACAATGTTGCTTGCAATGCATTCTTAGCTCGATTGATACGCTACTAAAATTGGTATATTGCGCGCGGGTACATCGGGAGCATGGAGGGTAGAGGTAAGTAGAACCATCTCAGTATATTAAAAAGTGTCCACTTTAGGGCAGCAAATTAAGATGGCGCCATAATAGCAAGTGGAAAGTATTTAAAAATAGCGCCACAAATAATTAGAGCAGTATACTAGATTAAAGAAGGAAAGAAAGACTTCCTCTTTGTCACCGCAAAAATTTAGATATATACGAGAAAGTCTCAATACTTTTTCCAAATTATAATTTTTACATTTTTCAACCCAGCACACTTCACTTCGTTTATTTCCTTTTGCTACACTAGCGCTATTTTGACGAGTTATCGAACCATAATTTGCTGTTTACAGGTGGACACTTTTTCAACTGGTCCTCCTTACCTCTACCCTCCATAATCGGGAGGAATGATTGGTTGTGTAGCAGTGCACTAACCGTGAGTCTGTCGCGCAGGGCCTGTCGAACGAGCAGGTGCTCCGGTACGTGGTGGAGGGTGGCGTGATGGAGCGGCCGGAGCACTGCCCCGACCGGCTGTACGAGCTGATGCGCGCGTGCTGGGTGCACCGGCCCCACCAGCGGCCCTCCTTCCTGCAGCTGGTCGCGGACCTCGCGCCCTCCGCGCAGCCCTACTTCCGCCACAGGAGCTTCTTCCACACGCCGCAGGGCCAGGAGATGTACGCGCTCCAGAGGACCGCCATTGGTCAGTTCTTTGCGACATACACTATAATCATTTCATTCAACTATGTAATTGTATAAAATAACTAGGATATGCCCGCGACTTTGTCTACGCTAGAATCGAAATTCTCGGGACACAAAATCGAGGTGTTTGAAAAAGGATGTAAGCTGTCGTTTTAGTGAAAGCTGTGTGGGAATAAGCTAATTTTTACGCACCCGAACAACTATAAAATGCTCCCGGGAATATTCTATTAGATTTCCAGGATAAAAAATAGCGCCGAGCTTATGGCTAAGAATTAGCCAATGTCGATCAACGACAACCGCATCATCATGTATAGATTGCTGTTGCTTATTAAACCATAGAAGAAGAATACCTCAGTTTTAATTATGAAGTAGAAAAGAAACACGTATGGAATTTCAATTTTTTACTTATTTAGGTTATAAAATATGTTTTAAATAATAAGACGTTGATTGGAAGTTTTATGTGAGATTTTCTATAAAAACCACAAACTAACGTCGGTAAAACTGGTAGCGCTAACTACGTCGTTAGTGTGTTACGATTTAAGTTTTTACCGAGCGGTTATCACTCCTTAGTATTCTTCATCTATGATAATATTAAGACTTTTGGTTAAATGTACCTTCCCTTCTGTTACGATGCGTCCTCGTCAATGAGAACGCTTTTATACGTGAACCGCGAGCCGCGTCTTCCTCAAATTTCGTGATTGCATACTAGCTAAAAAACGGGTATATCTTGCTTTGTTTGGAAATATACAATTTTGTGTGCGTGTGTATATACAAAAAAATTACAGTTGATTTTAAAAACTCAAGTAGTAATAATCAAGTATCGCATGTAATTGTTTATTGTCGAACATTCACTTTGTTTAAAATATCATTAATTTCTAATTTCAAACTGTTTATTAGTTTGATTATGGTAAATAATAAAGGTAAACGTAGCTAAATTTAAAACTTGCTGAAGACCTTTGAAAGTTGGTCATTTCTTTAGTGTTGTTATTAATGAGTTATACATCAGTCTTTCAGTTGCATGATTTATGCATCCAATCTCTATGATTTATTAATATATACTCCCTAGTTATATTTAAAATCTTTCAATTCAATTATTCATAAGCAGAACCATTCTTTCTCTAACAACAAGCATTCACTAGTGTTTAATGTGTCAATGTACCCTGTGCTATTACTTTGGATATGTCAATCGGGCCGGAGACAGCTAGAGCTTTCCCCTGGATCGATTTCAGCAAATGATAACATTCCCGCGCCGTAGTTGCTTCCTAATATTAAAGTTTTTCTTTTCCACGACCACGCCGTCCTAAGAAGCTTGTGCCGAGTCGCCGGCACATTGTTAACTGTAAGTAACGGCCGAGTTTGCATGTGTAATTAATTGAACACTTAGGGACCGCACTTTTGTTATCATTTTCTGAATTATCCTTTTTTTGGGGAGGCTGTAGTTGTACATTTCCTTTGAATAAAAAAAATAGTTTTCTTTTACTTACTTCGGGCCAAATTGCCAACCTTTAAGTAGTGTCGAACTGCTATTACAAAACCGCATGTATAAATAATGAATAGGCAATGCTATGTAGTTATAGTAACATGCTTTCATTTTGCTTTCAAAATTGTAGACTTTGTTTTTAAAAAATTACTATTAGCCATATTAATATGTAAGATTAAGCGTTTTAATTCAATTAATAATTGGGTGATACATTCTACAATAAATTCTGAAACAACTTTCGTATAACATAGTAGATGTTAAAATACCGTGTTATTACGAGTATCATACCTTTAAAAAAATATTATAGAAATAATTTTATTTAACGTTTAAACTACAATTAATACATCATTTGATTTGTCAAGGTACAATGTCATAACTTTCCATGCTATTATAAAGTTCAGGCCGCTTCGGCATTTTGTAAGATGATAAACAGTACTTGTTGTTGGGTTGATTTGACTGTCAACTACCTTATTATCATTATTGTGTGTTGTAACAGTGTAATTATGTGCGTTTGCATTTCTGGTGTGGCGTCATAAATGTTTTGTTTGATACAACAGAGGAGGAGCAGGAGGCGGCCGAGGTGAGCGTGGGCGCGGTCGCCACGGGCTCCGGGTCGAACCTGTTCGGGGTGTCGGGGCGGCTGGCGTCGTGGGTGCGCGAGCTGTCCTCGCTGCGGTCGCGCGCCTCGGACGACGCCGCTGCCGAGCCGCTGCAGCCGCTGCAGCCGCGCGTCGCCCCCGCCCCCGCCCCCCTCAAGGGCCCCAACGGCGTGCTGCGCGGCGTAGACGCCGAGCAGCTCTAGCCACGCGCGCGCCCCCGCCCGCCGCCCCCGCCTCGCCGTATCTACCTCAGGCCGTCCGCCGCGGCGCCCGGCCCATCGAATCCTAGGTGTAAGTGTAGCTAGTGAATTGTCCGACGCACCTTGTATTTATTGCGGGGGCGCGGGCGCTACGCCGCCCGGGGGCGCGCCGCGTTGTATATATTGTAATCACGCGCCACGGCGTAGCGCCCGCCCCCGCGCCCCCTCGCCGACTCGACGGCGTTTCTTTTCTTTAAGTCTAACGATTCGTTTTCATATCAGGAAATTAATATTTTTGCTGAATCGATATTTGTGAGTCGATTTCAATCGACGTGATCCTATATAGTTTACCTCAATATTATAATAGTTGTATCGGTGTCATTTTTGACATAGCCTATTAATGTTAAGTTTACCGTTTAAGATATAAAGCGTGTATAGTTTGATTACTGTGTAGGCAAGAGCGTGTACAAATTAATTTTATTAATTTCTTGACATTAGGTCTGTGAGTGCGATTTCACGCGCGTACGGAACGGGGTGTCAGAATTGTTGCTATTGTCATTGTTGCGAGCGCCATTTTGAAGCGATGCGTCTATATCTCTTACAAGTCAACGCCGATGCTATTTAGTGCAGCTGTTTATAATACTCAAATATACAGTATGTATATCAATGTATACACTTACTTTGTTTTTTGTTTATCTATATTCATCATATAGTATTTTACAATTACAGTTCAAACTATTATAATTAATGTTGATTAAATCTGGAAAGTTGGATTGGGAATTTCAATTACACAATCGGTGCCATTTCGTCAAGAGCCATAGTGGTTGTTCGTAATTTGACATTTTATAGTGAGGTAAAATTGATTGATACTTTCACAAAATTTGTTTAGAGTATTTTTAAATTAAATGTACTTCATATGTTACAAGATATACACTAGTAATGATTGATTTAAGAAAACGATGATAATAATAATATGAATACACAATTTTTATAATGTTAAGCCAAGAAAAATAATTCTTCTTGGCTTAGATTAAGCCAAGTAATCTAAGCCAAGGATAAGATTAACGATTAAAATGATAAAATATAACTACTTCGAAGGCAGCTAGGATACATAATTTTATATACAATATTTTTGTTTTATAATATAATTATAATAAAAACTTCTGTTCCTATTAAACTAGAATAAAAGAGGTCATAGCTGATTTTCATTTAATAATAATTAAACTTATTATTAAATGAAAATGATGAACATTAATATTAACAATTATTACTATTATACTAAGTGGTTTATAATCTTTTTAGTTACAAGTAAAATGTCTAGAAAAAAGTATCCAGCCCCTTTATAGGTAATAAGTAATTATTTAAAATAATTGGCAAACAATAAAATTGAGGCCAGCGATACAAAAATCATTCAAACCGTTCTTAAGTGACCAGATTTTGAGCCAACTTTAGTAACATGGAAGTGAAACGAGGCATTATGTACAGTGATTGTTTTAAAGTGTATTCTACTTTGTAACAAACATCCATATAGGCACAGTAGTTTTTGAAAAATTGTCTGTCACATAGATTGCCAGATAGATAATATGACAATTTTATAATGGTTGTATTTTTTGTGTACGGCTACAAAACCATAATAGTAAATTAATTAATGGACACTGCGTGGTTTGTGTGTATTTCTGCATTGCTCCGATTATTATTATTCTTGTTTAATTGTATTTTGTTATACAAGTGTTGATTTCTTGTAGATGAATTGACAGTTCCATCCTACATGTTTGTAGGTATATATTATTGTGTTATTATATTGCATGTATAACGTAATATCACTACGATAATTGATGATTTTTAACATTTGATACGAAAATATTAATCTTTATCGGTCGCGGGATTGACATATTAATCTTTAATATTAAAGTAAATTAAGGGTCTAAAGTTTTTTAAAATATTAATGTCACTATCAGATGTATAAAATATCAATGGATAGCTGTATAAGAATAAGGGAATCCTATCGTCAAGTACAGTTCTGTTTCAATTCATCTTATCCATAATATAAACTAAATTGCTATGATAAATTTTAATTCAAAATAGTTAATTACCTACCTTATTAGTTAATTCATGTTGCACTACTAAATTTATCTGACCAATTTTTACCGTTTCTGTTAAATATAGAATTATTAGATGAATTTATTTGTTAATATATTGATGTGTAAATTATCAAAATATTTCGATATTAATTTGTATAGTAAAAGTTTCCGAAGAGATAAAAAATTAATGTAAATATTTCTTGATCAAAAGATAAGCGACCGAATACATAGTTATGTAAATTATACGCTAGCTGCATTATTATTAGTTGTATATGAAAACAGTATATAATATAAATATACGAATATTATAAATTAAATCAACCAAAGTTAGACTCCAATATACAACAATCCTAATGCACGTGGTCTCGGGCATCAAAGACGCGCCGGGACCTCCACGCCGTGTATAAGGGAGAACGAGTGCCTTCAAGCATCCAGCCTTCAGGGAATGCAGGAGTGTTGATTTTATCAAATGGAAATCACTCGAAATGCAGACAAAACAACAATCTGCAGCCATGGTGGCTAAAAATCTCAGACTTCACGTATTTTGCGGATAAATGGTTGACACCGGATGGCAAATAGTCTCTTAATACCAAGTAATGTTGAAAGCATCTGCGATGTAACATCGCGATAATTTCATTTGATGGTCACAGAGGTGCGAGCATTAAAATTGTTTAGGGCGACCGCACACTGATTCACGAGACAGCTTAAAACTGTTGTTTATAAATTATCTAGCAATTGTTTACGTTATTTGTTTTGCTCCTCAGACATTTATGGTCTTAAGTAATTGAGCTATAGCGTAAGCAACTCTGCCCTCTTGCCAAAGTGAACAAATGGCAAAGCCCGAATATCTTTATCGTAGAGACACAAATCAGGTTTGACGTAGGTACTCTACTTAATTCCGTAAACGCACACACTATATATAAAACATGAAATAACATAAAGAAAACTAAATTATAAATAAAACAAAAATGATGAATACAAATTTGCTATAAGAAACGGGTTGCGTAAGCAACAGTAACCAATGTGCGGTCAACTTTAATTTGTACTTTGGCTACGCTCCATTAGAGACTCATAACGACCGCGATTTTCTCGTTCTACTTACTTGACGGCGTCACAATTGTAAACTCAAGTGGAATGGTTATTTGACCCACCTCTTGACATTGTGAGCGCTGCGTTTGCGAAAATCATAACGTCATTAGTGACGTTTTCGCCTTGACCGCGGTCGCCTAGTGGAAAGGCAAACGGAGCATTTTGGGCGTTGTGAGATACTAAAGTCACTTTATTGCATATTCAAATATGAAGGGCAAAACGGAAATATAAAAATAAGAAGGCTATAATGAAAAAGTATTTCGTCGAATATGTTCGGATGCAAGGATGCTCGCGCCAATGTGTCGCAATAATTCAGACGGTCGGCTGTGGATATTGTATCGTGCTAGTGTAATTCGTATGGCTTGCCGATAGTATTTCTTTGTATTTGTAATATTGTCCGTTTGATCGCACTACCCACCTTCCATATGGTGGATTTTGTAGGTAGTTAATTCTTAAAAACATATGTTAGGTGTCGTGGGATGCGGTTGGAAATGAATTCTTGTTTCGTCGTTGTTAAGGGGCTTAAGGCACGTTGCATCATCGGATTGACATCTCGTTTGAGGAAATCGTTCGCATAGTATATTCATTTCCAAAGTCGATATCCAAATAAAAAAATTATTTTAGTAATTGCATAGTGCCTTTCGCTCAATTATATTATAGAATTTTAAAACAATACTACCTACAATTATATTATCAATAATTAATTAAATGAGAGCAGACTGTATATCCATAGACCGTGTTAAATTATTATTAAATACTTAATATATAGTTGTAACGTTTCGAATGCCTATGTATATGTTTGATTCAATTTTAATAAGCATGATTAACTCATGCTGTGCAATGTTGCATATTAATTTGTCGTGGAGCGTACCAATATTGGGGCATGTGGCGAACGGCGCTCACAGCTCCTGCTACGTTAAAACATCCACTTTTGCACAGTCATATAATATACTAATGCTTAGTATCAGGCGGAACTTTAAACGGAGCTCGCTTTATGCCCTCCCTTTCCTACTTGCCACTCACAACGAAAATTCGACCGACCTGAAAATTACACAAGGAGCGCGAAATGAGGACAAAAAGACGTTTTCTATTTTGAAAATGTTATAAAAATAATGTCGAGCCAGGGGTATTAGTATAACGGCAGTAAATGATAATAATTATGTTCAACAACAATTGGCTGATTTTATATTATTATGTACAAGTGGGTGTTATAACCTTCCTGCACGAGTGAGCTGAGCCACTCCACCAACTCACACAGCGCGGACCCATTCGCGAGACTGTCCCATTAAATTATCAATACCATTGCAGTCAACATGCACTGAACACTGCCATTTTTGTATTTTAAACTTTAATATGAATAATAACGATAGCTCACTGCATATTCGGGTGATTTATTATGTTATGCGTGCGAAAGAATATCGATATCTTTCTACTTGGGAGCTCAATTGGCTACGTGCTAGTCTTCCTATTAGCATTTATTTTTTTAGCGAGGTACATATATACGAGTATAACGTAGTAATACGAACTGCGGGTGAGTGATGCGTGGAGTGACTGCGGCCAAGACTCGCACAACGTTGCCTCACACGGGGTCAATGGCGAACCACTATATTTATTACATTGTTACTTAAGCTCTTATTTTAATCAGTATTTTTTATTTATGTTTCGTTATTATTGTCACATAGAAGGCAGTTACATTACCTCACTTTAGTAATTACTATATAATATTATAATGCATAAATTATTGACTGATAAAATAATTTCCAAATGATTTGATATACGTGAGAGTGTTTGTGCGTGTGCGTTTATACAAGTGCGGGGTAGCGTTGTGCTATATGCTCAATTTAGCTACAATTTCACCAAACTATTAAAATAGTGTACAATTTTATAATTAATTTAATAAGAACGAGTACCTATTAATTGATAATTTTAATATTTATATTAATAAAAACGTTATGAAAACTATTGAAATGTAGTTTTGAACACCTGTCAAATGTGTCTACCTGTACAATGTCGAATTATTACAAATCTACAGTTGGTAGATCTCGACGTACTACGATCAAATCGCAAATAAAGAAGAAGCAGTTATAAGCAGATGTAACAAACGTGTATGTATGAACAGATTAATAAAGAAGATGATGTAAAAGATGTACGGGAAGATCGTACAGTGGGAAACCATCGTCTCTGCCTACCCAAATAGGCGTGTGTATGTATCAAATGTTTTTTTTTAAGGCGGGGGAAATGCTGTTTACGCACAATACTGGGTCCTTTGCAAGGGATTAGACCGATATGTGCCCCGCGCTTATGGTAGGAAAGGCCTGAGACTTAGACCGTAGTTACGCCCAGTCCGATCCTAGCGCACAAGTGCCTGAATATGCCCCGGGAATCAGAACATATCCACTTCGACGACAGAGGTGATGACTCCTCTGCTCCATCAAATGTATCCTACAGCAACCTCTTGGAAACCGATCGTGTCCTAGCCAGGAGCGTGCACCGTTTAGGTAGCTTTTTGACCTAATGTCGTTACCATGACGGTTTGCGGTCAGGAAAGCATCGTGATAAAACCATCATGATAATCGATGTTTGAATCCCGTCATGGATAAGTGTGGCGAAAGTATATCATCTATTACTATGAAATTAAGACGCCTAAGCTCAGGAAAGTTTATTGGCTGCTATTATTATCATGTAATAGAAAAAAAGGAATAAAGGCTATTTTTATTTTATTTTAATAGAAAAAATAAAGACCAATAAATAAGTTAAGAAATATGTAGTTACAGTTGAAACCGAATATAACGACAGATCAGATCAGAATGGCAAGGTCCCGGTCGAATATCTATATAAACTAATAAGTACACATACCGCCTATAACGACATGGGATACAGCGACATATCGCTTGAAATCGGCTATAACGACCAACCGTTTACCTATTACAGCAAAACAAAACATTACGAACAGTTTTCACCTTTATACGAATAATATGAAGAAATATTTTGCTATAAGGCTTATTATTCTCCTACGTTATCCGAACCTCTTTCTCGTTCTTTGCCATTTGACCTTGCATGTTTTACGACTTATTCAGTGCGATAGTTGACCAGCGCGTGAATTACAGGTTGATTTTAAAACATTTGGTTTAGTTTAGATCGTGTTTACGAGTTGCTATTAATATGACTATGTACTTGTGTATGTTGCTTGTAACAACTACCGGACATAACGTCCGAACTATAAGGTCCCTTCAATGTCGTTATATCCGGTTTCGACTGTATTTATTTTCCAATTGTCCTGTGTGGAATGTATTCAATTAATTTTCATATTTTCCTTGTTTGATTTTGTCCAAATCAAGCTTTAAGGGTTGCCTTGGTATGCGGCCGGGGACTCTGCATTCGCAAGGTCTGCACTTAGCATAGCGGAGTAAAAGACACTCTGTTCTTAAATACGCCTCCTCTCCGTTATCTTTAAGTTTCCTCAATTCCTTAATGTAGTATGGTGGTAGTCCATGTTCCTTTGCACCTGTTATTATGGCTAGTTTGTAAGTCCATGACGGCCACTGCTCAGCAGGTAACGGGTCTTTGTCTCCTCGGGGTAGAGGGTTGATTCTTTGGATATACGTGCGACATGTAATAATTCCCGTATAAGGAGTATTTACTTCAATATATTTGATATAATATTTCTTTATCTCTACTCCTTTTTGACTGTAAATTGATAAAAAAATATAAGTGCAGTAAAGAATCCGATGCTAGAGCAATTTTTTGCTTACATGTTAGTATTGTTCTCAATGAGAGATGAGACTCACCATCCTAGAATGAAAACCTGGTTGCGTTTAGAGCATCTGCACCGGAGTCCAGGATACTACTATTATAGACAAGATGCTATGACGATGGCATCTTGGGGGGTCACATACCCGTATGCTAGTATTAAATAATATATAGCGCGATTTTTACATTTTAGTTTTATCTATTACTTCTTGGCGGATTCGGACATAAACCAATTTTCATAAAATCAGATACTTAAGGACTGGAGGTGAAAATGAAGTAATTTATATTTTGAATACATAACTACGGTGAAAGCGGCGATGAAGAAAGTTTTAGTATAATTATCGTTAGTACTAACTAATAAAATATTATTTCAGACATGAAATCGTATGTAAAGCTTACATATTGAGGGCTGTCATATCATCTTTGTTCAATCTCCATATCACACCCCAGACATGAGCATTTGCCGTAGGTACTAAAGTGGCAGTGGGTCCACCCCAAAACTTGCAATACTTGGTGAACTGTAGTCTATAATTCTGCAATACCGCCAAGGAGAATAAATCGGTAACCTATTAAATTAATTAAATAACAGTTTGAAAAATGAATGTGTAGTTTAGGTGTGTACATTATCCAAGTCTAAACGTAAAAGTGAAGCAGGAAAAGCCTAAAATTGGATGTCAGGTCCGAAGTGAATCGTTCAATTGCATGTGGAATTTATTATTGGTATGATGATAGTGTTTGCGTCAAATTTTATAGCCTGTGTAGATTAGCTGCAGAAGACTGCAAAATTTTCTGTAAAATTCTAGTATTGTGCGATTAGTCATAATATAGTTACTATAAACTACTTCAGCAAGGTATTTTAAAATTAGGCAACTGATATTGTTTTTTAATATAACACTTTATTAAACAATTCAAGTAAAATAAATGCAATTTTATTACACAACCATGTTGTGTAATTATTATTCTAATCAGATTAAGTACTTTTAATGAGATGAAATTTTTGTCATCTTTAAAACTAAATATAGGGTAAAATATACCATTGTTGACACCAATGATTAATGTATGTCTTTGAAGACCACGGGCCATAAAAATGACCCGGACTTTTGGAGGGCTTGCGCGGGGCCATGGAATTTAATGGAAATGTGGCGTGACACTGACCGGCGATTATCCCTGTCTACACCATATAATAATGCACCCAAGGACAAGCCCCGGCCAGTACCGTACCCGGCTATTGGGGTGAACTGCTAGTGGTACTACACATACTACACACACCAATGATTATTATTGTATGGCTACAAAATGTTAAAAGAAGACATATGTTTTTATACATTGTTGGACCTAGATTGTTAAAAAATTAGACTGGATTTCTTTTTATTATGTTCATATTTTTTATTATTATAATGGTTTAAGTTAATCTGAATGAATTAATTGTGTGGTGAAGTGTTTTTATATTATTGATTGCTGAAATTCATGTACATAAATTGATTATAATTAATCGATAACTTACTTTAATTGCGACCTTTTTTTTAAGATCTCTCGACTTCCAGATGAAATTTGGGGCTTGTTTTCAATTTTGTAATAGAAAATATACATTTTTTTAGTCATATATACTCATTTCATTGCTTTGACCCTAGAGTCTCCGTCCCCTTTCTTAATAAATTGACAGGGTACCAGTCTTTGAGGGAGTAGGGTGTGCCAACAATGATATAGATTACCAATTACATTTTTTATCTTTTGATAATTAAAAATAAATAAACTCACATCAACACGGCCAATTGATACAAACTCTGCACTTGGGCTATGCATCCTAATGCTTACAGTCAAAAGATTGCCACCATAAGCAAAGTATAAGAATGTCTCTGATGTACATATATCATTCATTGACTTTTTTACCTATTTTGATAATAACAATAGTAGATAATTATTCAATTATGTGATAAAAAAACATATAAAAACGCTAAAAAAGTAACCTTTACATTAAAAAAATTCAGAATCAGAAAAGGTACTGTTTCCAAGTCTGAGTTTTGCTATTCAATACATTTTTCAATGTACAAATTTCAAATTAGCACCACACTCAATTTTAAGTATTTTACATTTAAAATAAAATAAGTTGATTTTTAACCGACTTCAAAAAAGGAGGTTCTCAATTCGTCGGGGTCTTTTTTTAAATTATGTATGTTCACCGATTACTCCGTGATTTATGATCCGATTTACGTGATTCTTTTTTTGTTCGACGCGGAATAACTGCCATTTGGTCCCCTAAAAATTTGACATAGTTTGGGCCAATAGTTTTCATTTTACGAACATTTTTTTGTTCCCGTTTCTTGGGACCTATATTTTTTTAGAAGCGCGGCACCATTCGTAGGTCCACCCATACATAGCTAGACACTAAAAAATACAAATAAAATAAAATAATTTTTTCTTTCTAAAATCATAAATGTTCTTTGACTCTGGTAATTTTAGTGCCTACAGTTTTTAATGTAAACATAGAATTAGATTAAGATAATCTATGGAGCTTCTCTAACAATTTTGGGGAAGCTACCTGTCCATTATTCGGTATATTTATTAATTCCTCAATATAATATTCTGGTAGTTGGCATTCGCTTGCACCATCCACAATACATAATAGGTATGTGATACATGGTCGTCTTTCTGGTGGAATTTCTTCACCCTCATTTCGTATAGGAGGATTAATTGTTTGTTGGTACGTCCTACATTCCACACTTTGTCCATCAGGTGTGATTACAGTGACTGTTTTAGCGAAATACCAGTTATCACCAACACCTTCCTGTCTGTAAGGGAATAAGACATGTAGTAAAGTTCATCTCATGCTCCATTCACCACAAACCTATAATTTACAAAAATTAATTTAAAAAAATATCACAACTACAGAATCCAAGACAAATAAGCCCAGATTTTTGATACAAAGGAGTTTATGGTCTGGTAACAAGTGGTGATTAGTCTTTCAAGTGAAATCATATTTAATTTATACATTGTTTGTCATCCCAGCTTTAGTCTAGGTATAAATAGGTAGGGGCTTGGGACTAAAAATTCAATAGTTTTTGTGACAGCTCAAGTAGTCATTGAGCAATTCACTAAGCAATTGAGATTTTCCACAAAACATAATTTATAATCTATAAAATACATATTTTTGCTGGATATTAATAAGACCAACAAGTACAGACTGAAGGTCAAATGCTGTTCATACAAACAAAGACATGATTTATTAGGATGTAAATATAATACCAATAACAAACATGAAAGAATAAGAAACAAAATTTAATTCAAGAATGCATAATTTGAACTGCTTACTTATCCAATGCTGGCAAGTCATTATCATGCAATCTCCAAATAGCACCCCATACATGAAATTTTTTTCTTGGTATTATAGTAGCTGATGTTCCTCTCCAATGCTCTGAGTATTTTATGAAGTCTAACTGATAGTCCTTGAAAAATATATCCTTCTATTAACTGAGGAGCGTTGGAACAAAAACTGATAAATCATATTGTTGTTTTTTTTGGAAAAGTAAAAATATGGCCAGGTTCATGGTTTTCTAATTTAGAGTTAAACAAAATCTATCAATTTATTGGCATTAGCATCACTGTTTGGAAACCTAAATACTGCATTCGTGACTGTGGTACCTGTTGAGTTATAAAAAAAAAGAAAATGGATATATTGGTTATTGACCAAACCAACTGATATATCGGTTTTTGATAAAACACCTAATAAGGCCGCTTAACACTAATATATCCTACATTGTTTATGGTTTTGTCATGAGAAATTTGATAATCGGTTTTTGACACAATCAAAAGATTCAACAATGAAAAATGTTAGGGATTTATCGGTATCTGTTCTGATCGCCATCATTGTTTAGTACGATTGATGTATTTATTGGTTTATGTTCAGATCCATGTATTTTGCGGATGAATTTAGAGCGGATTTATCAGTTTTTGACCGGGTTACATTAACCATAGAGCAAGATATGTACGAGAACAACCAATTGGCATCATAAAAAAAATATGTCAAAATGTGACTTATCGGTTTTTGTTCTGACTCTCCTCAACTATTATAGTTAATTCTTACTTAATATATTTATAGGAAAATTGTACCCCTCCTCCCCTCCAAATACTTGAAATCAATGTGCCATATATCTATACCGCACCCTTAAAATTTTCTAATATTACTTTACATTTAAAAATAAGTAAGTCATTATAATGTTATCTCAACAATTTATCAATCAATCAATATCTTTATTTGCAAGAATGTAGTTTATACAGGTGTTACACAATTCGGTAGTTGACAATTTTTGAGAAACAGGTTTATTTTGAGCCTTATCGTCTATTTTAGCCAAAATATTAATATTTCAGCAAAAAAACAACATTAACATATTTAATTTAGCAATTTTATAAATATTTTGACATTTCGTCACAAAAACGCATCAAGCTGTCATGGCGTCACAGTGTGCAAAACAAACATCTGTTTCGTTGAAGTGTTATCTGAGAAGTCATTGATAACTTCTTGTGTTTTGCACGGTATGACGTCACGCGCTCTGATCGGCGTTTATTGTCACGTGCCTAATGGCTGCAATATAACAATTTTATTTCTCAAAAATATCAATTAATATTTAAGTTAAAACAATTTATTTTTGTCATATTTAGATCGTAATCTACGATATATATTAAAGTCAGCCTATATTTTTCATACTGTCATGTACCGTATTGTAGATGCACAGTACATTCTACCACATAGTGGTGTACAAAATAAAGATGTGGGTAAATGTATAGCTTTCCGGTACACGAATTTTAAGTAGTGGGGTGGTGAAATGGGGAGGGGGAGAGGCATACTCACCTTTACTACAACCCCTAAGGTCCGGAGACCTTTATTTTTTTTGTTTTTAATAAATATAACCTCACTTATTTTTTCGCGAATGTTGCACTTCTATCATAAGTCCAAAGTTGAAAAATCTTTTCAAAGTCCGAAAAAAAGCCAGTAATCAACATAAAAAGAACCAAAAACCAGCTTAATTGGATAAAAGTGAAGAAAAACACAATAGAGCCCATTCACATACATCACAAGAGTAACCATTCAAAATGGTGACCAATAAAGCCGATTTTTTAAGTAATCACATTTATTTATATTTAACCAATATTAAAGAAAAAAATGTTCTGCAATGTACTTGAAAATTGATATCATTAATATATTGATTTATTGTGATATTAAAAAACTTGCTAGTCGTCCACTAAATTGATAAATAAAACAAATGTTTTATGAGACTTTTAAGGCTTCGTACTGTTTGTGTGTATAAATTAAATAGTAAATGGTAACCAGTCGGTTCTGGCATTCTGTCCTAGCTGTGCCGCGCCAGCGGCCGGCGAATTACTTCTACACTAAAAACAGTTTTAGTTTTACAAAAAGTTCTGGTGGTTATATGTAATTCGTGAGTACATTCATAAACAATTCGTGAGTACATTCATAAACTCAAATTACGCTTTGTTATTATCAAAAGTGACACAATTTACAACAAAAATAAGTGAGGTTATGTTTATAAATTTAAAAAAAATTAAAACCTCCGGACCTTACGAGTTGTAGTGGGGGTAAGTATACCTCCCCCCTACCCACTTTGCCCACCCACTACTTAAAATTTGTGTACCGGATTGTTAAGTCGCAGCCATAATGTGTAACTCAGGAGTGATTGATTTAAAAGATGTATAATCTTTCAAAATTCGAAATCACTCTTTAAATCTTTGATTTTAGAAATACATCTTTAACTCACTACGTTAAGATTGATTTTAGTCACATGGAATGATGAAAACTAACAAATCAGCTACTTGGATGTAGTTTGAGACAGTAGATACAGGACATTGTGAATTGAAATGAGATAACATGTGCACTCTAATAAATACAATGATGATACACAGTAAATTAGACTCTCTAGCGTTAATTTTAAGCTTAAAACCGGTCAACTGAATGGATTATGTCATTCGAAACCAGATTTAAAAAGAGTTAAAGATTTAAAAGAGTGATTTAAAGATTTAAATCTTTCAAGGAAAAAGATTTATAAATCACTGATCTCATTGTTGATTTAGTTTGCGCATCGCTAGTACAAAATGAATGAAATCAATTTAAAATGTTCCAAAGGGATAGAGGGCAAGATGCAAGTGTTTCTGAGAGATATGGTTCAGTCTGTATAAAGATACACTATAAAATGGTTATCTATCATATTATTAGGGGTAAGCAATTTAAAAAATGGACATAAAACAAAGAAAGGATTGGGAAAACTCTGTTGATGCTATAATAAGTGTTGGAAACAACTTATCTGTACAAAATATACTTACATCAAGGCGCCCGATTCCAAGAAATTCGGCCGATGGATTATTAATATGAATTCTTCTTTTTAATAAATTGCTCCCGTAAGCGAAATATAGGAATGTATCTTTGATGTCCTCTATCGAAGTCATAGCGATTTACTATTAATAACAAATTATCACGGAAAATTTCCCTACTTTTATTTTTTGAATTGCCTTTCAAAGACTAATAATCAAATAATTCTATTCTATTCTCTTCTTGAAGTGTTGGCCCCACCCCAAAGGCATAATCAATATATAATATGTCTTATTTTAAGTATCAATTTATTGACAATTTGTCAACACCAACAGTCAACATATCAAGATATAGCTATAAATAGCTGTATATTATAGCTGTTTTTGTTGTTGCTGGCTCTAAAGGTGCCTACACATTAAGTGACGTGTCCAACGGATGTGTCCGACCAATGTGCTCACCAGAATCAAAACTCTCCGGATTGCTTTAGGGCGTCCTACTGCTCATGGTCACGTCACACGTCTGCGGCTTATAATATGCAGACTTCAATGGAGACTTTCCTTATTCAGAATATGTTGTAAGCCATGCCCATTAGCCACGTCCGTCAGTCGTGACTTATTATAGGCACATACCTTCACTTAAAGCGTAAAGTAGGCAGTTGACTGTTGCCACAAACCAAAAATATCATATATATAAAGTATTCTGTGAAAAATATATTAAAATTACGTTTTATTTTCATCCTTTGTCGGTGTCACTCTAAACTGCCTTTTATAATATTCAAATTCAAATTCAAAAGTTTTTATTCAAAATAAGTTCCACTGGAGAACACTTTTTGAAGGTCATACATATAGGTTAAAATTTAATTTTACATCCTAGTCTATGTACTAGAGGTGTGTAACTCCTGAGTGATTAACTCAAAAGATATATATCCGACGCGAAGAGTGATTAGATCTGTATATCACTTGCGTTCAAAATGTGTCTTTATATCTTTAACTCTTTCGTTCATTCCTGTTCCACGCGATGAGAAAGAATGATTAGCCCGCGCACTGCGCATGCGTAGTGAGTGAACGAGGAAACCGAATATAATAGCAAGCCAAAATAAATCGTAACACTATAGTTTTATGGTGTAATTTTGTAATATTTACTAAAAGTCAAAGGCCATCTAAATGGCGTGTATGTTATTTAAATGTCAGATATTTTGCGTTGCCACAGGTACGCGTGTCGGCTCTGCTAGTATATCACTCACAGATAATAACTCATCTTGTCTGCAATTGACACTATTCACTGTAAAGATAAAGAGTTAAAGATATAAAAGAGTGATATATATCTTTGTATCAAAAAGATATATATCACTCTTTTCTTCTTGGTGAGTGATATTTCCCATGACTACTATGTACACCGCTTCGCAACGTGTTATTGCTGTTAAGGAGAAGAAGCGGCAAGAAACTCCCCAGCAACACGTCTAGCTAAAAAAAATTTTTCTTTATATTTATGGCTTGGCAAGTAGGCCTTTAAACCAGCTATAAACTGCTATGTTAAAATAAATCGTGTCATAAGAAGTGATTCCTTGTGAAACTACACGTATATTTTTTGTCTGGGTTAAGTCATCAGAGTCAAAAATATTTGAAGTTATTTCGTAGCGCGGCCTGCAAGTAAAGTGCACGGCTGAGTGAAACTTTTATCACTAAAAAAAAACATGGTTGGTTGAATGGTCTAAGGTAATAAAGTAATTGTGATCTTCAAAAAAAATTGTTATTTAATCTTTCAGTCATCGACTACAATAATGTTAAGTTGTTTTTGTAAATAGTTTTATTTTTGTTTGATTTTTGACCTGTTTTTTGCAAACTCCAAATATGGCTTGGTATGCGTTCCCGTCAAAATACTGGCCGCCAAATATGGCTTCCCATGCACTCAGGCGGCTTTATTGTGCTTTTCGGAAATGGACCCTGAACGCTTTTATGATAATAACAACAACTAATAACCACGTAAATACTACCAACACTAGGTGATGGTTCTTTGACTTCTTCGTTCTTTGACTTCGTTTCCGATTCTGACCTCGGATACGAATTCATCTAGCAGGAAAACTGGTCACAAGAAAAAAACATTAATCCAGCCAGCCTTCTAGGAACACCTATGCCGACAAAACCTGAAACTATCGATCCAAGTCTACAGTCCATAGGGGCGAGCTGTCACTCAGTCCAGTATGCCTGACTCTCCAGTATCTTCGAAAAAACCCCGAAAAGCACCAGCCAGACATCAAGATATGCCATTGACGCCGGTACGGACCGACGGCATTGATTATTATCCTATTTGGGTCAAAACCAATCGACGATTATGTCAAAACTGCTCAAAGTTACGCAGATACACAAATTGTGAAAATGTGAGTTGTTCTTGTGCTTTAACCCCTTGACCATTCCATTACGCAAAAGATTTAAACTAGGGTGTTGATGTAAGTGATGGTTGTTGTTGTCAGTTAAAAGTGCAGCATTGTCACTTGTACTAGCATTATGTAGATCTTCCATCTGTAGTAAATTTGTTTTGATGATATCTGTTGTTAATTGCGTATTAGAATTTTCTATTGCAAGACGCATCGGTTGAAACTTGTCCGTCAGTCCCTGAAGCATAAGCGCGGCGAGAAGTTCACCGTCAATCTCTTTCCCGATATCTCTCAGCTGTTGTGCTACCATCATGACCGTCGTAACATAATTTCGCATTGATGTAAATTGTTCCAGTTTTAGACTAACTAGCTTTGATAATAGGCTGCATCGATTATTTAGACCTCCATCTTCGAAAGCAGTTCTTAAAGCTTCCCAAGCTTCCTTAGCAGTCTTACATTGTCTAACGTGCACTAGGCAATGAGGTTTAATCATTAGACATATTTTTGCTCTAGCCCTCTGGTCTTGTTTAATGCCTGCCACATCAGTTGAGTTGGGAGTTGTTTGTGTATACTCAAACAGATCATCATGGATCAGATAAAGTTCCATTAAAAATCTCCAGGTACTATAGTTATTATTAACTTCCAGTCTTTCTATTTGCATATTTAGACCCGTGTCCGATAGAGGATTCTTCTCGATATTGGAGCCTCCGCTCTCAAAATCTCCAGCTCTATCCATTTTCCACACAATAGTTATTCACTACGAATTATAGGACAATAACCTGTAGGTGCAGGCCCATAACCTGTAGGTGCTGAATGTGCCTACTAATCATAGATTATAACTATGTAAGAAAATAAGATATAATTTTGTGGTAAAAATTATATTGACACGGTAAAGGCAAAAATATGACAAGAAGCAAATATATAAAAATGGAACATGTCAGTAAAATAAAGAATAAAAAACTGGTGGTTATAAAAAAGGTTATATATAGAGGTAGAATACTCTAACAAAGTACGTTAACAATGTACCCGTAAAACTTCAAGTTAAAATTTTGTTGCGATTCATTTTGTCACTTGGACGTAGTTATGCGAAAACATTCCAACCCACAAGTCACTCAATATTGAGATACAGTGACTAGTACCTTTTTTGACACTACGTCATCCTAGAAAAATATTCCAGTCTACATGTAATATTTCCTTATTTATATTTCTTACTGTATGTTCCAACCCACAAGTTTTGCCAATCAAATCCTTTAATTGAGAATAAAATGTCATTATCCGTCTGGAACGGTTTTTAACCGACTTCGAAAAAAGGAGGAGGTTCTCAATTCGTCGGAATCTTTTTTTTTTGTTGCTTTTTTTATGTATGTTCGCCGATTACTCCGTCATTTATGATCCGATTTACGTGATTCTTTTTTGTTCGACGCGGAATAGCTTCCAATTGGTCCCCTAAAAATTTTACATAGTTTGTCCCAGTAGTTTTCATTTTATGAACATTTTTCATGAAAATAATTTTCACTCCGTTCCATATGTACACCGATTACTCTGAGATTTATGATTCGATTTACGTGATTCTTTTTTTGATCGACGCGGAATAGCTGCCATGTGGTCCCCTAAAAATTTGACATAGTTTGGCCCAGTAGTTTTCATTTTATGAACATTTTTCATGAAAATAATTTTCACTCCGTTCCATATGTACACCGATTACTCTGAGATTTATGATTCGATTAACGTGATTCTTTTTTTGTTCGACGCGGAATAGCTGCCATGTGGTCCCCTAAAAATTTGACATAGTTTGGCCCAGTAGTTTTCATTTTACGATCATTTTTTTGTTCCCGGTTCTTGGGACCTATATTTTTTAAGAAGCGCGGCACCATTCGTAGGTCCAACCATACATAGCTAGACACTATAAAGTAACAAATAAAAATTAAAAACTTCGTTTAAAAAAAACCGACTTCAAAAACTAAACTGTATAAAATAACTTATTTCTAAAGCTATTATTATTAATATATATTATCTAAAACATCTTGAAGTCGGTGCAAAGCAAAACATAAAAGTTACTATATTTTGAAAATTACTAAGCACCGACTTTAAGATGTTTTAGATAATATATATTAATAATAATAGCTTTAGAAATAAGTTATTTTATACATTTTAGTTTTTTAAGTCGGTTTTTTTAAACGAAGTTTTTATTTTTTATATTTAATACGATTCTGAATTAATATTTTTATACAATGATTCAATAATCTTGAAACATTTTAGCAAATCCATGTAATGTATGTTTTTCCTGGAAATAATGATCCAATGTATTTGGAACGTTTTAGCGTTATAACTGATTCAAAATCTGTGGAGCATCCCCCGTTTTGAGACCATTGGCACGCATGTCATCCTTCACAACGTCAAGCCAGCATTTCTTGGGCCTGTCCCTTCGACCGGGACCTGACGGAGGCGGCATGGCTAGACATTTGTTCCCCACGTAATTAGCCGGTCTGCGTAAAACGTGGCCGTACCAGCGTAAGCGACACTCTTGCAATTTGTCTGCTATGTCACGGACATGAAGACTGCCGCGGATGCGGGAGTTCCTGACCCGGTCTTTCCGCGTCACTCCACGCATCCATCGCAGCATATTCATCTCCGTGACACGCAGTTCTTGCTTGTGTCGCTCAAGTACTGGCCACGCTTCACTGCCATACAAAAGGACAGGTCTAATGATGGATTTATAGACCTGTCCTTTTAATTTGACCGGCATTTTGGGGTCACAAATGACACCTGTCACCTCACGCCACTTGGCCCAAGCTGCTGTGATACGGGCCTTGACGTCGAGGTCGATATCCCCGGACGCACTAAGGACAGATCCCAAGTACTTAAACTGATCCGTGCGCTCGACCGTATCTTCGCCTATGCGCACGGATGTGGGATCTGTAGTGTTGCAGGCCAAGTACTCAGTCTTCGCCACATTTAGTTTCAGACCACCGTTCTCTAGCGACCTCTTCCACGCATTTACACGTCCCACCAGGCGCCCCCTGTCCGAATCTGCCAGCGCCTGGCATACCATCAGCATACATGAGCAACCATGGAGGTTGCTCATGCGCATCTCTGATGCTGTTCGACACTTCGTCTAATATCACGCTGAACAGAAACGGACTAAGGACCGATCCCTGGTGCACGCCTACGGTAATGGGGAAGGGTGTGGTGTGTGTTGTCGCCAACAGCGGTCCGAACTTTGGAATCGGAATCACGGTACATATCCCGGATAATGTTATTATTAATAGTTTTCTGGAACCCCATTGGACCTCAGTGCCCACCAGATCATCACGCGAGGAACAAAGTCGAAGGCCTTCTGCAGATCCAAAAACAGGAAATGCAGAGGCGTCTTCTTCGTCCTGTATTTCTCCATGATGATCCTTAGGGCAAAAACAGGGTCCATGGTTCCATGCCCTGGACGAAACCTATATTGACATCCCGAGACAGTGCACTCCAGCCGGACCCGAGAGTCGATTATGCGCTCTTGTTTCTTAATCGACTATATTATTATATATTGCATTCATGCATATCAAAATATATATAATTTATATTAAAAAAAAAAATTTTTATGAGGTCAGCATTAGAAGAAGACTATAAGGAGTTGAGTATAGAAAAAAATAATCAAAGGGGAAACACGTCAAATAAATCAAAATTATTTCTGCCTGTTGTGGTCTGATGGCAAACCTATTGCTCCACCGGAATTAAGTGATTTGCAGTCAATGTATCAATATATTCCTGATGATTGTCTCCGATTTTATAAAACTTTAACAAGTTCGGAGGACATCATCGATGATGTCGATGGATTTGGCGGAGACTCAGACTTCGACATACAAGTTTATAACATACCCGATGACGATATTGAATTATTAACCGAATAATATGATTGACTTTTATAAATAAACAAATTATTTCCAAATATATTTATCTTTTTGATTCTATGTTTACTTTACTTTAACTTATTAGTTTTATAAAAATATATAAAATATACTTTTTGGAACGTTTTTGCAAAATAAATACAAAATGAGGATTCATACAAAAAGTAGTTTTGCTAAAATGTTCCAATACCATTTCTCCCAATTACTTACGGTTTTAGGTAGGTAGGTTTTAGGTGTAGGTTTTATTACGATTATACCTACATTGTTCATCTATACTAATTAGGAGAAAAAAGTGTACCACGGAAACAATAAATTGCGTATTTCTCAAATTGTAGTTACTGTGGAATGGAACGTTTTCGCATAACTTGTCAGTTGAAGTTTTTCCACTTGTACGTTGCGATTCGTTTTTCTACTTGTCCGTTGCGATTCATTTTTCCACTTGTCCGTTGAAGTTTCACTTCTAATATGTGTCCCAGCACACATTTTTAATTATATCTTTATCTAAATAATTAAAGAAAGCAATGTTTTTTTTAATTAAATTCTAAAATTGAAGTAAAGAAAACATTGGTTTCTTTAAGTGATGGTGGTTTCTTTGTTATTTTTATTATTTTATCGTTTAATCAAGAAAACATTCATGTTTTTACGTTGTAACACGACAGCAAAAAAACATAGTAGATTTTTAGTATTTTCTTGTTCTCTTTTGGTAGAATTCAGTAGTTTTTAACCTCCACAAGCAATAGATTCGTCAAATAAAATCTGGTCACACTGCTCATCACTCGGCAATCGGAAAATATGTTCACAAGGAACAGATGATCCCACAATACTCATATACATCATAGCTTTGAGTGAATGTGATGACAAATAGTGTATTTTTGATCTTGCCAGTAAAAAAATACGCAATATAAACAAAGACAACAAATAGGTACAAAGAGTCAAAGATTATAATCGTAACTTTTATTTATTAATTAAAGAGAGGTGAAGGAAACTAAGCACACAGCCATCTCTCGAGTTTCTGAATAAATAAATTAAATACTGGGCTACATGTGTTGTGTTGAGTACCATGGAATGCAATCAATGTCAATCTGATCAATGCATGTAGATGTGAAAGGAAGAATATTTATGACTAATACCAATATTATATGAAACAAGTACATATTTTTGATTATTTATATTTCTTAAAACTCTAGATTCTCCATGCTTATAAAAACAATATTGTATAACAGCATACACTTTTAGTAGTCTCCTCTCAACTGCTTGATAATGTTCTTCAGTTGTTAGTATTTCTTCTCCTATAGAAGCAAGAAGTTTGATGGTTTCTGTTAGGCTGCCTCCTGAAATCAACTGCAAGTGTTGCCAAGTTGATGTTGTTATCCTTAAAAATACAATATAAAGTTTATAATAAGGTAGTGGAGAGTCAAATCAATTGTGGAGATACTGCCTACTTAGCGAATGGCAACAAACATCATGTGCCACACTCCAAGTGGCAGTTGCCTTCCATGACCCATACCCATAACACATAACACATTACTCATTCTAAATTCTAATATCATGTACATATGAGTATAATCTTGGTTTTCTAGAACACACATTTATTTATAACAACCTTAACCACACACACACATACATGTGCATACAACTGAGATACTTTTTATTTTTTACAATGAATACATTACTATATTATTATCATACCATTTCAATGAGCATATAAACATATGAAGCTTATATAAGTAAAATGAATCATAATTAAAACTATATTTTAATGCTTATATAAGGGCAGCATTTTATTTAATTTTTATTTCAAAATTTCCAGTCACTTGTCACTGCTACTATAACATCTAAATATAAATAAAATAAAGTGCTGTGCTTAAAAAGTGCATGGTCAAAACATAGTTTAATTATGTATACTAGTCATGCAAACTTAAGAAAATATAAAAAGGACTCAAATAGTACTAATTATTGTTTAAACAGGAAAAAACTATTTCTATCAATATATTTTAAAAGTAAGATGAAAAGATGTTATTTAAACACATTTTCTGTTATGTAGATATTATCGAATTTATTGCAACATAATATGTCTACATTGGGTCCATATGTGTAAGTTTCATAATAAATAATTATACATTATGAATATTATGAATTAGATACTTACATACAGCACTGATATAAAGGTGCTAATATATCTAGCACATCTACAGATGGATTGCCCAGTCCTTTTCCATTATCCAAAATTATAACTTTGTCCTTATATACTTCATAGCCATGTCGATCCCCATTCTGTATTAAAAAATCGAAAATGGCGATATCAATCAAATTGAGTATTCTTTTTTGGACCATACCCTTCTGCACCTTCCTAGGAACAAAAAAAACCCATTAATATTGGCATGTTCTCGTTTCGGAATCCAAGACCCACTTTGGGTTGCTGAGCCAACAGACTTCTCACTTCACCTCACTTCATTAATATTTAAATCTAATGGTGTTCAAACTGGGACCTATGCATATTTTACTCATAGGAGAAAAATTGGAATTTTAATTTGATAAATACAAATATTGGGTTGTAAAAATCCATATTGTAATATAAGCATCTAAATATGTGACTGCCAGGTACAGCCTGTAGACCTGTACCGTACAGGTCTGCCCATTTCAGAGGAATAATAAATAACATAAATTATTAAGTAACTCTACTAACCAAATTACTTACTTACAATAGTCATTATTTAATTCCCATTCCATTTTCTTATTCTTATAAGATCGGCTCCAGGGTGATCTGTGCATTCGAAATTGTTTATTCATGTATAATATAGCTGCTCCTTCAATATCACCCTTATGATCAGGGCATACAGTTTCATTTACTTTGCAGTAGTAACATTTTCCATATATACATAATGGTCCAGTCTTTTCTAAAAAACAGAGACAGTTGCTGTATGTACCTTTTGCATCCACCAACTATAGGCAAAATTCTTTCTTTCTCCGCAGCGCCAAACAATTTAACGATCTAGCACTAAAATTGAACATTGATATTTTTGTCACTAAACCCAACGCCTTTAGAAATATAATGAACAAAGAATTTTTCAAAGAAAACTAGTTTTTTCCAAACTGTTCAAGATGTATTCGACTTCAAATCTAAATTCTCTTTTCAACCTTTAATTTCACCTTTCATTTCATTTTTTTTTCTCAATTTTCATCATCAACCACACACACTGACACACACACACACACACCTTCCTTAATTATTCTGAGCAAGTTTATATGCTAAGGCTTGTAATTAGCAATACTTTTATTTATGTTGTTAATTTATGTTGTTATTTGACTGTAAGCCTTACTAAAATAAATAAATAAATAAAAAGATTTGGTAAAAAACAGTCTCATCTGATAGTGAAAGGGACATTTATTAAAATGTAACATTATTGTGTAGTTATATAATACAAATATTTATTGGAATTCTATTATTTTCAATCCAACACCTACATTATTACTGCATACTGCATATTCTACAGTCTTTGTAACTGACTGGGCCAAGGCTGGATTGGCAAGGTAAACTCTATATATAGTCTACTTCTTCTATTATATAGTCAACTTTCCATATTTACCATGTTCTGACTGTCTGGAATTTGCCATAAAGTAGTGCAATGTATATTACTGCACTAGCATGACATGTTAAGCTTGACAATATACAATGTGAGTGTATTTCTGCTAATTATTATTATAGACTGGCAATATTTAAAATAAAATTAAAAAATACCATCATAATTAGAAATAATATTGTACCTATTGCAGTTAGAAGCTTTTCATTAATGTATAGGAATTAGAATTTTAAAGTAATAAAATCAGATAGTGTTACCATTCTTCACCATAGTTCTCTTCAAGCCAGGAGTGGCAAATGGAATGATTTCTTTATTAATATTCACTTTACGGATCACAGAAGGGCTGATCCATTTCATGTTCAGGACAATGGCAAGGTAATATGCAAAAACTTCAGAATTGTGTCGATCAAAACCACTGTACACAACACCAGGTATAATATCACTTATGTTGTATCTTTTTGGTTTAAATAACAATTTTTGATTTCCCTGAAATTGAAAAATAAATAGTTATACATATGGTACTTAACGGACATCATACAAAAGACAATGTTTCAAAAGTAACAACACAACAGTATTCAGAGTCCATTTTTAAATGAGCCTCTTTGTGCCAAATGTAAAACTATACAAAATAGTGAAAAAAATTCAAGTTAGATATAAAGATAAAATCAGTTGATTTTGAAGAATAAATTTCACCTGTATTGTTACACCAAACATAATAGTACCTGGTCTGTATTAGTACATCAAACCAAATATAATGAGACCACTTTAGTTTTTAACAAAATCAACACTTTCACTATTTCACATTGTTTTAAAATTAGCCATAGAAGCCCCCTTGAAAAATTACTTCTATAATGAACTAGCCCGCGACTTCGTCTGCATGGATTTTTTTTTTCATAAAAAGTATCCTATGTTACTTCTAATACCTCCAAGAATATGTGTACAAAGTTTCATGATGATCGGTTGAGTAGTTTTTGCATGAAAGTGTAACAAACAAACTTACATTCACATTTATAATATTAAGTAGGGATTGTTAGTAAATAATAATTTTTTTTAGTGCTGGAGTACAGCAGACAGGCAGAAGGCCCAACTGTGATGGAAAGTGGTTACCATCGCCCATAAACATTTGCAATATTAAAGGTGCTACTAAAGTGCTGTTGACTCGCAGATGGGAGTGGAACCGGGTCACTAATGCTAGAACACAGCTCAAGATTATTATGGTGGCATGCTCTAGATAGGGGTAGTAACCATCCAGAAGGGCAAATGACCAACCACCTGGCTATGGGTATTGTTGTTTTTTAGCCACCTAGCCAAAGGAATTGCTATTCATTATCTGTTCCTGCACTGATAAATACCCACATAATGTCCAAGATATGTCTGTAAATTATAAGTAATATCAGATCATATTATCATAATGTTAAATTGGGTAAATCGTCACCTCTAAGGAAAGTAACAATTTTAACTGTGTTCCTTTAGGAGCATTATCAACTACCGCTATTGGTGAGGTACGCATAACTCGCAATATTTGACCAAATAATCCATCCTTATCAGGATATAAAGAGACGTCATCAGCCCACTGAAATAAAAATAAAATTATTTACATACAATAGCAATAAATAAGTATTGGCTATAGATACAGCAACAAGTATACATACATTTTCAACAGTTTCCCACAATAATTCATAACTTGAAGTTGCAGTGGAATTGAAAGCTTGTACTAGATTGATTTGTATTGGTGTGTATTTAGAATTCTTAACCTTGTACAGACTATGCAATTTCAGTAGTTGTTCTTCTATTTCTAAAAATAGATTCGGCACCTCGTCCACCTTTTTGTGCAAATTAATATTCGTAGACTTGCTAACAGTGGTAAGATAATAGAAAAAATATATGTTTACAGTCACGAGTATTAGAAGAAAGAATAAATAGGTAAAAATGTAATTCATTACTGTCTTAACTGTATAAATCAAACATTGGTTCTATTATCGTACGTAGGTGTAAACATAATTATAATTATGTTATGTAGCTCAACAATGCAAAAGAAAATATTATATAATAGAAATATTGTCAAATTATTGATTATATTGTATTTAAATTTACAATTTTACGGAAATAATCAAAATTCAAAATTCATAACTATGATATGAAACACAGAGTACTTTATATATACTGGTCATATATTCAATGTACTCTGTGATACTGGTATAGAGTCAACAGTCATAATATATATACTAACGCACTCTATCGGTATACGACACAATACAACGGCAACAACCGTCCAGGGCATCTAGTATTATTTTGATTATTATATTAGACTTTTGGAAATTGCGGGAGTTAATAATTTAACTCTTGCAATTCCCAAAAGCCATTTCAAAAAATGTTTATTTGTTAGTAAAATAAAACAACAATTTAGCGGTAACCTGATTTATTATGTTTCCTTGTATTAAAATATTCAAAGGCATACATTTTCATAACATCATTTGTGTCCACATCTAATCTGGTGCCGTTAGGATGATTTACTTACAAGTTTTACCGCATCTAGGCACACAACAACCTCTTTCAGAAGAAGCCATAATCCAAGTCGACAGAGAACAAATTGTTAGGCAAATCGGTATTCAGGGTACATGCGTAAGTCCAACGTGATCACAGAACACTAGTAAACGAGATAAGCAAAGTCTTCGGAGTCCAGAAACCAAACAAAGTTGTCGAAAAATAATCGAAACACAAAAAAAGTACATACGTTCACGAATGTGACTGGTATCGATCGGAATGTCGTTTTGGTTTTGACATAATTGATGTCAATTATGTCAAAACTATTTGATAGAACTATTTGAAATAAGTTTTTGATAAATCGACAATTCATCAAAAATCCAGTAATTAAAGTTAAAAAAGCTATATAATTTGAAAAAGGTGAGGAATAGAACTTACACACTTTAGAATATATTTATTAGCTGATATGGCTTGCAAAAACACAAAAACATATCAAATATTTCTTAAATAAGTATTAAAACAACTGCGTATAACGAAACATATTATTTTCTTTCATTTGGTGTTTAATTTGAGAACAGTGACATCTACTGCAATACGTACCTACTAAAAGAACGCAAAAAATCTCTAAGAAAAAATAATTGTACTGACTGTTATGACACTGATATGAATTATGAACTACATCTGACACTAACACCTCTGTCAGTTGACACTGTTGACAGTAGAAACAAATTGACAATGACAATACGACAATACATCTTATAAGGTTTTTATTTGATGCGGAGGAAATGCATTTCGCACACTACCGGGTCCTTTGCTAGGGATTAGACCAAAGTGATGAGAGGTAAGCCACTGAAGATAGCACAGCTACCAGAGTGAATCGCTGGCATGTGTGGAGACTCAGTAAGGCACCTCTATGTGGAGAGGTCACCTATGGGCCAATACTCCACTAAAACCAACCCTCCTTCCATTTATCCCGCGCTTGTGGTAGAATGACTTACGTAGACTAGACTTACTTGAAACGTAGTCACGCCCACGGTGATCCTAGCGCATCAGTGCTTGAGAGTGCCCCGGGAGGCAGGAACTCACTTCATTAACAGGGGTATTACGGGAGATCTTGCGCATACTTGCGGTATTATACATACGTACCCATCGGACGCATGCGCACCTTTCTCCCTTTCTCATTCCGCGGCCTCCTTATGAAACATTACTGTCTCGCAGAAATTGGCCGCACCCACCCAATAATCGTTGCTGTGCAGGATAGCTTAGACCAGACTGCCCAGAGAATCGATCGGACCTACAACGGCATCGAGTTCAAATCTCTGCGGTGCTCATGCTGCGCACTCAACCAGCGTATGAAACGCAGAGTCCAGAGCACCACATAGGTGACATTGAGGGTTAGGCAGGCAGCCTACGATATGATTCAGATCTTAACGAAGCACCCGTGCCTGGTAAGTATCTGCGTCATCCTAAAGGTCAGGGTCCCGCGTTTCCACGTGAGCCATCGCAACAGGTGTGGGCACACCTCTTCCACGATCTCAACACAAGCCACAGAAGTTTCCAACTCTCTCGATCAAGTTCGGAGCATGGTCGCGGTTTCCCGCGTCCTGATCACCTGAATCTCGGCCTGGCAAAAACCAGGCTACGGGTGATATCATGCAAGGCATACTATGGACTTAGATCTTATAACTGCATTGTGGCCAATAAAATAAAAACAGAATTATTCTTGTTTACATAAGGCTTTGCATGACTTGTGTATTTAGCCACTGTTAAGTATCGAAGTACAGTCCGCGTCACAGAAAAAAGTCCCACAAACGCGCCGCTGCAATCGCCGTACTTAATCCTGCCAAGGCAATTATTTGGTTAAACGTAAATAGGTGTATAATAGGTAATTCCATTCATAATAAATAAATATTAGAAGTGAAACTTCAACGGACAAGTGGAAAAACGAATCGCAACGAACAAGTTGAAAAACGAATGGCAACGGATGAGTTAGAAAAACGAATAACAACGGACAAGTGGAAAAACGAATGGCAACGGACAAGTGGAAAATGAATTGCAACGGACAAGTGGAAAAACGAATGTCACCGGACAAGTGAAAAATCTTCAACTGACATGTGACAAAATGAATCGGAACAAAATTTTACTTCATATTCAAGAATGCTTCAATACTTTTATATAACTTTTTGAATGATTCAATTCGGACATTCCATTCGAAAAATATCACGAGTTTAAAAATGTAAGAATTAGACCACGTGACTGTGACGCTAGCGAAAAATCGTAAGACCCCTCTATATAGAAGTTTCACTTCAAAAATATTCCGTAAATAAACATTGGATACATAATACAGGAATTGGAACTTAACACACAAAATATTTGACAATGTTGAAGTTTTATTTCACGAAATTATATCTCTGGCTGATGCCGGGCAAAGAGTACATTGCATATGGCCACTGGGTACAAACATACAATTGGTATATTACTAGGCTAATTTTATTACCTTTTTCTCATCTATCAGGCTGGTATAAGTATAATATAAAGAGACATATGTAGCTAAGCACCTCCACCGTTTGTTCGGTAAACCAGGTACCTAAACCGTGTTTTATTTAATATTTAGTTGCAACAGTTCAGTTGATAGGACAGAGAGCCCACCTGATGGAAAGCGGTTACCATTGCATAGAGACATTTGTAACACCAAAGGCGTTACAAATATTCATCCTCGACATCAGAAGTAGTACATAATAGTAAACTTTGCGACAATATTGTTGCACACATTATGTATGTGTATACAAGCACATTTTGTTACCTGTCGGCATTTGAACTGATTGTAATCCTTTTATGATCGTCTTCTTTTGTTCACTTATTTATTGGCATACGTATCTAAGTTATTTTGGAGAACAGTCTATTGTCCTATTGTATTCACTCATTAGCATCATTAGTCATGCGTTGCGGATTATAAGTACAAGCTAATTCTAGCAAATTATGTCGACGTTGCCGGGCCCATATTTGCATTTGTGAAGTATAAAACGATGGCCTGATTGAAAGAGGGGGTCAGTTGAAATACAACTACGATATAGGCGTGACGTGTATACATACGGGAATCTAATAGTGACGGACTTTGCGCGTTTTGTAGAACCCGAAATTCTGCATTACGTTTGGGTTTGTTGCGTTCTGTTATATTTGTACCTGTGTTATACGTGTTTGTATAGTTCTAATAAACTCTATAGTAATTCTAACGGCATTTGAGTCCTGCAAACCCGTAACAGTAACAGCGAAATGTATAGCCGCCTCGCTTATAGTTTGGTTGGTTTGATAATCTATACTAAATTTTGCTTACCTACTTTTCAAGATTTTGTATTTGACTTATGTTAATTTCCCATACACTACCTCAAACAGTTTCCTGAAGATCTTTGACTATAGACGCCGCTGCTACGTTCCAGAATTTCACAAACATGTTGACGTCCAGTCTATTTAATTCTGCGATCATACATTTCAAAGTTAGTATTTTACATATTTATATTTAACTCTATTGTTAACGCTAACAGTAAATATACTACAGTATATTTGTTAACGATAGAATTCGTCATATGAACGGCCCGCTCGGTGTTGCATGTAAAATTAAATATAAATAATAACTAATATAAATATATAATTTAAATACATATAAATATATAATTTAAATACATATAAACAATGTAAATATTTCAGTATTTACCTGTGTTCTATTTTTTAATAAATAAATAGCAAATTGATTGCCTAGAGAGAATGATCGAATGCACGAACTTCATTCGCGATTAACTCGAGGCAGTTGCCCGCGACTACCGACCGATACATACGTGCTCTGCATTTCATTCTCTAAATCAATCAAAGGCTAACTTTCAAACCCTTAAAACCTTGTATTTATTTTCTCCTTCGCACAATTGGACGTTATATCCGTAACAAAGTGGTCTTCGAGCCAGATCTGTGGAAGTGAAGGAGGAACAAATTGTTAAAAGTGCAAGGATGTCGTTATTTAAAACGCCGCCGCGTACTGTTAAAACGCGAGCACAGCTGAAACACGAAATAACCGCGAAAGTTGAAATGTTAGCAGTGAAGTCTGATGTGCAGTTTAATCCTAATTGTGCCGTAAAAGAAGCTAGAGAGATAAAATCGGATATAATTTTGCCGTCCGCACGTACGAAAAATGACGGTGGATCGAAAAAAAGTACCAACCGCGGTTCATCGTGCGCCGCGCGACAAAAGTTGCTTGAATACGAGGCAGCTCAAGCTAAAGCGAGAATTGAACTCGAGGAAGCCCAGGCTCGAATGGTAATGGCCAAAGCTCGTATAGAAAAAGAGTTGCTCGAGAAAAAATTTGCTGCTGACTTGGCTGATCTGGAGGAAAACTCTCAATGCTCCAAACAAGGCTCCTCCACATCTTACAAAAGTAAGGTAAACGATTGGTTGGAGAAGTCTGTTACGTCGCCTGATCCATCTGTTGATAGTGGAAATCATAACAGAGAAAATGTACCAATAACCACTACAGCGGACGTGCATGAACAGGCACGCATGGATTCATCACAGCCAATGAATACCAAGCAAGCCATTGAGGCGCTGGCTAGCGCTATACAGGGTGCCATCACCGCTTCAACCTCCAAGGCCTACAACCACCAGGAATTGCTATCAAGAATAGCCACCTCCAAGGACTTGCCCCTGTACTTTGGTGACCCAATGGAGTGGTTACAATTCAAAGAAGCGTTTTATGAATCCACGCACCTTTGCAACTATAGTGACACGGAGAACTTATGGCGATTACGTAAGTGTCTTCGTGGAGATGCAAAGCAAGCGACATCTTCTTTGCTGATGAGTGCCACTTCACCACAGGACGTCATGGAAACCTTGGAGCTTCGATTTGGCAGACCAGAGAACATTATGAGAGTTGTAACTTCTCAGTTGAAGAAACTACAACCGTTACCAGACGCATATCATACTGAGATAGTTAATTTCGCTATAAAAATAAAGAATTATGTAACTGCGACCCGTGCTGTTCAGCAAAACGACTATTTGAGAAGTCCGGAACTAGTTACCATAGTCATAACTAAGTTACCCACTGCCTTGATTAATAAGTGGGCTGAGTACTTATATGACAATGAAGATGATACTCCAAGATTGGAATTACTCTCCAAATTTCTATATAAACAGGCACAGATGATAGCGACGTCGGGTGTGAGCTATATTCATAGTCAGAACGACTACAAAAAAAAGTCTAATATGCAGAACAGTGGCACAATAATGCGCACCGATGACGTCATAGTCCTTGCAAAATGTACATTCTGTAGAAGGGCTGATCACAAGCTAACAGAGTGCAATAATTTTAGACGAGCTTTACGTAAGGACCGCTGGCGATATATTCGTTCAAAGAAGTTGTGTTTCAAATGCCTTGAAGCACGTCACAAAGACGAAGCTTCATGCAACGCGGACGATTGCGATGTCGACTCTTGCGGTGGACCTCACCATCGCCTCCTGCATTGGACGCACCCGGCGGCGTCACGCGCAGATGCGCCGGCGACACACAAGTACGTACAGGAAGACAATGAATTTGTGGCCCACGTAACCGCGTCCCAGTGTTCCGAAATGTCCGTCGTAAATTGCCCTAATAAAAGTGAAATTGCAAATAATTCGAAAATTGTGTTAAAAATAGTGCCTGTGGTAATCCATGGACCCAAACAAAGTGTTTACACGCATGCGCTGTTAGATGACGGTGCGACAGTGAGTCTCATAGCTAATGACGTCGCGGATAAAGCCGGGCTACACGGTGAGACTGTCCCTCAGTGTTGCCAGATGGGGGGGATTCCCTGCAAATTCGGGGGTTTTTTTGACGTCTGGGGGGAGATTCGGGGGTAAAGATTCTTTGGGGGGACTTTCGGGGGGAAATATTTTGTTGTGAGAAATTTTTGCCGATATTTTAAGTATCAATAATTCATCTACAAACACAATTCTCATCAGTAAAATGATTATATGTAAGGTATAATACGGTATTATTACTTTATCTTAGAATTATACTCTACTAGTGAATCATACTTCAATTCAATAGTTCATTTTAATAATTCAATTCATTCGTTCGTTCATGTACATCATTTATTTTATTTATTATGCCGTCTCGTATGCGTCGTATCTCATAGGCTACTTTTCCGTTAGAGACTTACAATGATCACGTTCACAACCGCGGTTTTTCCTGTTCCACTTATTTGCTGGCGTCACAATCGTAAACTCAAGTGGAACGGTTATTTAACCCACCTATAGACACGGGTCGTTGTTACAACCCCCCCCCCCCCCCCCGGTGAGCGAAAATGATGACGTCATTAGTGACGTTTTCGCTACGACGGTAGTTTTGCTTTTTTATTTCTCCTTTAAAATAAGAAAAAAACTGTTTTGGGGGTTTTTTTCTCAAAAAGCTCATATTTGGGGATTTTTGAAATAAATTTGGGGGTTAATTGACATGGTCATCTGGCAACACTGCTGTCCCTATGCGTGTGACAAGCGCTTGGGACTCCGGGGAGTTGGTATGTACCACACAATACATTAACTGTAATATTAGCAACAGTGAGGGCAAACAATTTAAATTAAATGCAAGAAAAATTAAAGAACTTAATGTAGCAATACAATCTGTTCCCAATGTTAGTTATTTTAATGAATTAATGTGTCTTTCGGATTGTTATTATACTTTCAAATGTGAAAATGTTCAGCCTCAATTGTTAATTGGTCAAGACAATTATGATTTAATCGCACCTATTTCATGTAAAAAGTATGAGCCGGGTGGGCCTTTCATCACTCAAACATTGCTGGGTTCATGCGTGCACGGAACCTTACATCGGGCAGATAACGTTATCGAACTAGATATACTGTCGAATGCAGTAGTCACTCAGTCGGCTGAGCGACGCAAGCGCACGCACGCTTGTGCAAATGATAACAGCGTGCGCACGGGCATTTTACCGCATAATCTGTTTTCGATGCTTTCTAATACACACGACTCAACCCATCCGCCAGCGCCCGGCAAATCTATATGTATAGATAGCTGCAACAATGACTCATTTAGTTTAGAACATTTCGATTTCGACGATATAGGTTTGCAAAACGTTAATAGCTCATTTTTAAGTTCAGCCAACTGCCGACGTAAACCGCGCGAAATTTTTAATAATTTGGGGTTTAAGAAAAACCTAAATGAGTCAAAGAACCACAAACAACGGACCATCAGTCTTTATTTAAAGTCTTATTATTTTGTGAAGAGTAATTATTTATTTAAGCGTTCTAATGTTTTAAGAAAATTCTTTAAGTTCAAGTATAGAAAAATGAAAATTTTCATTCCATATCCACGTGAGTTTATTTGTATTAAGAGGTATAAAAATAAAAATAAATTTATTAAATTAGAACCGCGCGCTGTCTCTAGATTTTGTTCACCTCCTCGACTGCCTTGGTACATGTCTCGCAAAGATGCTCAGTTGAAGACCGGAGTTCCGCTTGTTCTTGTGAACTCACGCCCCCCACGGAATGTGTTGCCAAGGGGTGTCGTGCCTAGAACTGACGGACGGGTTATGCCGAATCCAGCATCACGGGTAGATTGACCATTTGTTTATGAGTGTCGTCATGACGACACTGAGGGGGAGAATGTTAACGATAGAATTCGTCATATGAACGGCCCGCTCGGTGTTGCATGTAAAATTAAATATAAATAATAACTAATATAAATATATAATTTAAATACATATAAATATATAATTTAAATACATATAAACAATGTAAATATTTCAGTATTTACCTGTGTTCTATTTTTTAATAAATAAATAGCAAATTGATTGCCTAGAGAGAATGATCGAATGCACGAACTTCATTCGCGATTAACTCGAGGCAGTTGCCCGCGACTACCGACCGATACATACGTGCTCTGCATTTCATTCTCTAAATCAATCAAAGGCTAACTTTCAAACCCTTAAAACCTTGTATTTATTTTCTCCTTCGCACAATTGGACGTTATATCCGTAACAATATTACTTTAGTGTTACTTATATGCTGTTGTGTATTCCTCTTATCCTATTGCTGGTCAATATGCTTATATATTATACTTTATGCTAATTCTTTTTTACTTTACAGGTTCACCACTAAATTCCGTGGGCCTACGGTATGGTGAGTTACGGAATTCATTTTCTACAAAATTAACGTGCTTTTAGGCCTTAGATTGGCCGAGCGGGTTCCAGCCCTGTGATGCCGTCGACTCGTCTCGCGTTCTTTGGTCTGTTTGCCTCCGTCGCCGATACTAACGCGATTACGCCCAATCAGCAGCGTCGCCGCCCTAATTGGGCGCACCCGATGCGAGGGCGGGAGCTTTTTTAACATGTTTCGCAAACACAAGCAATGGGGTTGCAAGAAGCTTCATATTTACATGAGCGTGCATTCTTTGAAAACGTATTGTTTTGTCTTTTAGATGTTTATCTTTTATTACCTATATGTAAGCGTGGTTGTTTTGGTGTGCCACATTTAAGGAGTTTTAAAGACGATTAACTTGAAATACTGTAAATTAGCTAGCCTGAACCCTAGGCCCCACTACCGGCAGACGTCATCTTCTTGTATTTTTTTAATATGTATTTTATCCATTATATTTATATGTATTTAAAAAGTATAAAAGAAACAATAAATGTATGTAAGTACATGTGAAATAAAAATAAATCGACAAACAGACAAACTGTGTATTAATATAATAGATAATATAGAACTGACAACTCTGAAATCGTACTAGTAATATAAGACCAGGTTAAACAATAAAAAAAATCACGAACTTTAATATAAGGAGTCGAACCCGAGACCGCTGTATTTTATTGAAACAAGAGGACTAACATAAACACCATAAGAACACACAGGTCGCCTTTTACAATTATTATCATAATTCTTAATAAGATAATTTGGATAAGTGCTTGGTAGTTGGCGCACAACGATGGATTCCGTTGACTTTACAAACTTCCCCCTCTTTTCTTTATATGGCTACAGAACACGTCCACAAAATTTTCCAATATCATTACTTTGGTGGATGGTAAAAAAATAAATATAACCTCACCGTAATTAAATTGTAAAAAATAAATCATATTGTTTTTCTTAATATAAATACATAATCAACATTATATTATGATGAAGTTGGGAAATATAATGTTATCTCTTGAAATCAAACAACATTGTTATGAATGGTTATGATATCTAGTAAACAAAGACAGAGCTTGTCATCAATCAAAGGAATAGATGTAGAAACAATAGTGCAGACCCCGAATGCTGGCCTCCCTCCCCCCTCCCTAATTCTCGGGCCCTGATTTATAAGGGTTGTCGAATCACTATCCCATCTGCATCATTGTTACACGCTGCCCGCTTAGTGAAATGTTACACATTCGTGATTTGATCCCCATTTTTTTTTGTGAATCTAACCCAAAGTATTTAATAATTTATGCATAACATCATTTTTTATCGTGCCTGGGCGTTCGTCGGTCTGTTTGTCACAATTATTTTTTGTGAATTGGGTGTATGTTAGATGAACAATAGAAAGATGTAACCTATATGCCAACACACAACGCTGAAGTGAGATCGCTATAAAAATATAGATGTGCGGTGGGCGCCATACATGTCTTGTAACTGTGGTTGAAATTATTTTTAGGGTACATCGACAGTTGAACGATCAGAAGAATACTCTTTAATAGCTTTTTTAAATATAAATCCATATTTTTTAAATGCTGGACACGAGCCTTCCCGTTTCAGAAGCACGGATGCAGCCGCTTCGGTCGCCCAGAGCGCCAATTCTGCTATTGCCATATCGCCAGAATGATCGGCCACTAGCGCTATAATGGTTGTTTTTTCCATACAAAAGTAACCATTATAACGCCAAAAAAGAAGTATTCTTCTTCCATGGCTATACTATTACGTAAACATTAAAGAAACATCAGCAATATTTTCCTTTCATTTATTCATTAATATTTATATATCGAATATTGTAAAAAAAATCAAGGATTAAAAGAAACTCACAGCGCGTGTCTCATCATCCAAAATTTATTTATAAGTACAGAGCTATAAACAGATTAATTGTAAGTACTATTTAATTGCTATATCAATTATTCGTATTTACATTAAAATTTAATCGGAACATTTTTTTAAAATCTATGATAGAGATTACGAGACACGAATGCAGCATGAATTACATCATATCGAATCTATCTCATTAAAGTAAACATTTGGCTTATTTGGACAAATTCTGTATAGTCCTTACAAGGCTTTTAACATTTAACGCTCGGTGTAAGTGAAGGATTGTACCTATCGATTACTAGCATCACAATGTAGGTACTGAATCTGTTACTGGGTAGCAAAACGACAAAGTTAAAATCAAAGTAATTTATTCGTTTGAAACATATTTGACTTCTTTAGTGTAATACAAACTACTATGTACTATGCCCGTTAAAGATTTAAACTTGCAGCTAATAATTCAACCATCAACGCCTATCTTCTGTGATCGTTGACATAATTATTTTATACTAGCTTCTGTCTGCGACTTCGTCCGTGTGAATTTTTTTTCATAAAAAGTATCCTATGTTACTTCTAATACCTCCAAGAATATGTGTACAAAGTTTCATGATGATCGGTTGAGTAGTTGAGTAGTAGTTTCGAATGAAAGCGTAACAGGATGATTCTTTGAAAATGTGCAAATCGCACGGCCCTTAACAAATAATATACTTAATTACCACTATTGGTGAACTTATGCTTGTTAATAGACCGATCTCAATGTTTTCTACAAAGTGCAAAATATATTATATACTTACGTATATTAAATTGAAATACTGAAAATTAAATGATAACTTTTCAAAATCTAATTACCAGTGTCGCTTTTACCAGATTTCAACAAGTTATTAGTCCAGTAATCAAAATGCAATTGAAGAACGAAGTTATGGTTACATATTCGTAAAATAGGATATTTTAAGATTGTTTTAAATTCTAAACAATTACACAAAGAACATAATTTAATTAAGTTAGGGTACTCTGAAAAATGTCCTTATGCTTTTCCCTACTTACCGTTCGTGAACACGGCCACAATGATTTCTGTGTTTTTAAATATTATAACAGCGCGATCAGACACAATAAATGTACAGTCAATCGTCGCTCACTCGTCGACCGTACGATTTTGTCGAAGAGTGTTGCATTCCGGCGAAATTGAAGATTATCATTCGCCGCGAGCGTTTTGGTTCAAAAATTTCTCACTACAGTTTATGAGCTTTTGATGTAGGTAACATGTTTTTTTTATAAAATGTAGGTCAGTAGATTCCGTTTAAAGGACTATTTTTCAATATTTATTTTAAAAATTGCATAGTCTTACTAAATACTAAAATTTTCCAATAATTATTAGAAATTCTAACCACCATTTACGTAATTACCATTTTTACCGTTCGTATTAATAAAATCGTAATGACTTCATTTGAATGGTAATAAGAAATTATTATATTAATTACTATTATATATTGTTTATGAGGGTATGCAACTCAGATTACCTGATCAAATGTTTGTAAGTTCGATTATCGGAAGACAAAAGTAATTGATCCACAAGATTTGTTCCAATTAAATTCTGTTAATGACAATTGTCAACGAATTTTGTCATCTTTGTGTTTCGTGATCACGACCACTGAAAAGTGGCTGAAATGTCGGAATAAATAAAATCAAATAACTTACCGCGCTTAAAACCGTTAAAACATAGTTTATTATGTATACAAGTCGCGAAAACTCAAGAAAATATTAAATTTTCTTTTATTTCTAATTTCTGTTTCATTTTACTAATTATCATTTAAGGTTAACATCATTACCATTTAAGGGAATATCATTACCATTTTGCCAAAAAATATATATTCCTACAATGTCTACATTAACAGCTTTATCGCTGGCCAATTAAAATGTATGGAAATACAACATAAGAAACTACCATAAAAATCCATAAAGAACAGTTTTTAAACACATTTTTGTAGTGTTCTTTGAAATGGCCGAATATGCACATCTTCAAATATTCACCTAACAAACAAACTTACATTCACATTTATAATATTATAAGTAGGGATTTGTTTTAAGTCAGTCTTTTATAATAATATGCTCTGTAATGGCCTACTGCAACTAGACTCTTTCTTCTCTTATTATCTCGTTCTCTAAATATTTGAATGTTCTGGCTGTGGCCAAAAAATACTATAATTTCTCAGATATCTCCTAGTATTTTCTATATTAATGTTTATAATGTATTTTAATATTAATTTAGCTAATGCTTGGCGTGTAATGTAAAACTTTTTCATTTTTTTCGTAATTGAATTTGTTTTATCCAATACAACTCGAGCATGGTATCGTGTCAGAAACCTTTACGGATTTCCGTAAAGCTAACACAATAACTGTTATCTAGTACATGAACATTCATTTATATAAATAGTTGATCTATGAACACTAGACGCGTTTCTTTCTCGATTCTCCTTACTATCTGGCTACTAGTCACAGCAAGGTAGGAACCGGCAAATGTTTTATATCCTCGGCGAGGTAACAACCAGCCAATAATATACAAATAGGCTCTGGTTGAATATTTTATATGTTATGGTATCAATAAACATTTTGGTTTTGTGCTTTAAGCATTTTCCCACCTTTTTAAGAGATAGATGAGAAGTTGTAAGTGGAATCGATGTCATGTAATTCAAACCAAACAAGGTAGAAGAACGTTATAAATTAATATTTCTAAAGAAGCTTACAATTAAAGAGATCAACTTTTTTTTTCAATATTCTTACACTTATCACAGGTTATTAATTTACAATTATTTCACAGTCCAATTCATTCTTTCCCTCTTAATTCATAAGTAGGTATTTTAATTTCTTCTTTGCTTATTAAAGATTCTAGGAACACATTCTTACATTATACTCGTATATAGTTTAAGTATGTAACTAAATTAACCGGACGACTAGACACTTTAAAAGATTATCTAGTCATCCGGTTAACGAATGATTAGACACTTCGTTTATTTTAACACTATCGCAAGTCTCCGCACCAAACTCTAGCATATATAAATATTTTTTTATAATTATTATACAGTAAGCTGGGATTTCAAATTTACAAACATTCAAAAACAGATCATCCCATTATCTTATAAAAAGCAACTACATACTTTAGCCAAATGACTATGTTTAAAAACTATCTATACAATTTATTTAATGACTAGATTTAATTTTATTATGAAACAATTAGCAGATAAATTAAATAAATAACTTTTAATCACTATCGATAGTCTATTATTAAGCATGTCTAGACATATGCAACTTATTTACAGATTTGTATTTTGAACATAGCGTAGGTTAACAGGAAATATATTGCATGTAGTCACATTGTAAATTTACTAATCCGCTAAACTTCTTTGCGATCTTACTTGAAAAGTAATTAAAATACAAGTAGGCTAAATAAATAAGACTGATTAAATACCTTTTTTATTAACTTAAATATTTATACCGCATTGTGACGCGTCAGAATAGTGTCGGTTTCATACATTTAGTATGGTGGAATTCATATTATTGTACTGAGATAAGTTTTTACGGCTTTTATAATTGATTGAATAATTAGAAATTAATACGGCATAAAAATGTCATTGGAAACTTTTTGATCGGTATAATAAATATATAATTACATACATACATACATAACTTCACGCCAGGTCCCTTGCGGAGTAGGCACGAATAACAGAGCGCCATACAGGCTTATTCTTACACACCTCACTTGCTTCTTTGACATTCATAGCTCTTGTCATGCACGCTCGTCTGTTCTTAAGGCTCCTGACATCACCTTCTGCTAATACACGATCAATTTGATCATGAAAGGTGTGTCGTGGCCTTCCGCGACTTCTGCATCCATCCACTTTTGCATTGTATATCTGTTTAGTCATTCTTTCATCATTCATTCTTTCCACATGCCCGAACCACAGGAGCATTCCTTTCCTTACCTTCACCCCGACACTCTCTTTCAGACCAACTCTTTTTATATATATAATTAATTGCTTAATATATACCTTAGCGTGAAGCTGGCAAGAATATGTGTAGGGGAGACTGGCGACACAAGTAACAGCAGGTCGAAAGCAACAAATACTTTGTAAATTGTCCAATGATTGAAATGACGCGACCGACTGTTGGATGTTAGCTTGCTTCCCTAGCCATGCTTCCACCTTATATTCAAGGTCATACGATACTGATATTTTATTTTTGATAAAGCTACGTGATTTAAAGCATCTTTTATCGCTTATTTTTATCTATATGGTTTAAAAATCTAGTCAACAATACTTTTGCCCCGGTCTCCCTTATGTTTCAAACTAAACTCTAACAACTTTAAATTTCTGTATTTGTGCAAACAAATTAAATAAAATTGAACATACGATTTTGTATCGCATCAGTACTTAGTTGTGATGAGTCGGAATATGAGGACTCACATGAAACATTGAAAATTTGATTGTATGGATACAAAATATTTTAGTAGATATCAGAACACAACATGTACAAAGTTAGCCGATACCACAAAGCGACAGATCAAACAAATAAAATTGCGGCTTAAATATTAATGTATCAACATTATTTTTATCTTGCGTACTTACGATATTTTTATGAACGGAAGTATAGACTTTGATAAAAGAGAAAGAATATTATACATAATAACATAAATCTTACAACATACAGTTCGGCTATGTGTCGGCCGGCGTTGATGCTGGTGCTGGGGTGACAGGAGGTGGCGAGGCCCGCGCCGCTGCGAGTGCCGCGGCATGCCTCCGGGCCTTCAACCGGAGATCTGCTATGGAGGAAGAGCGGCACCTGGCTGCGAGTGCGGCCAGGCCGGCGTAGGGCGGGCAAAGCGCAGCTGCCGCCGCCGCCGCTGCTGCACTTGCGTACTGCATTCAAACATACATGAGCTTTCCTTACTTAAACCAAACCAGCTTGCTAGCTTTTAATACAGTTTTCCCAGGATTATTATTTCTAACTAGGACATTTCTAGTGGTTTCGTTCACATGGTTATTATTGGATCTTACTGTGGAATTTATTCTAATATTCGAACGCAGCACCTTTAGTATTACAAATATTTATAGGCTATCGTAACTGCTTTCCATCAGATGGGGCCGTCTGTTTATCCGCTTTACTCCGGCAATAAAAAGCATGCACATAAGCTGTAAAATAACAAAAATTTCATGAAACTGTTGTAATAATATTCACCTGATGGGCTGCAGCAGATAGCAAGGCTGAATCGAAGGGAGCAAATGCCGCCGCTGCGGGTGCGTGAGGCGGCAGTGGGGGCAAAGGAGGAGCCGGTGGTGGTTGACGAGGTACAGCCGACAGCCTCGGCACCGAAACGTATGGCGCCACCCGGCACGGCTCTAGTGGTGTACCACCGCCCGTTATCAATAAACCTAGTTAAAAAAATGTGTTACATAACAATTTGCTTAGAGAAGATTAGTCTTCTATTAAAAAAATAGATCATAACAATCTATAAACGTCCAACTGTTGGGCTATCCACCACATTTGTCGAGGAAGATTGTCGGATTTCATACACCTATTGTCCTAATGTGCAGGTTTCCTAATTTCACGTGAATTCATTCACATATTAGTTGTTAAAACATTCTTATGAAAGTAATTATTTATTGTTCGTATGTAGGCACATCACATTCTTCTTCAATTATACGTTTAATAAAATTAGGTTTCCATTGTCTAAATAAAGTAGTGCCGCTCTACATAAAACGGTGGAAATTAGATGATATAATTCAAAAGTCCATTCTTATTATAATCTGCATCAATTTGATGATATAATATATAATGATAAGCAATGCTACTTCGTTTCCGTTCAAAAGTGGATTAATAATAATTTGATGATATGATATAAGTAATCTGTTATATTCTAAAACAAATTTAAATTATGAAATGGATTAGAATAAAATAAATTGTTACAAGTTAATCTATCTGAGGTAGTCGGACTCCCACTGTGGTAATCGATCCGCGTCGATTGGCAGAGACAAACGAGCGGACCGCCGTCCGCTGCCATCCGCCGCGCGGCGCAAATCCACAGAGATCCGATCCCGAACTCCACTTAATTAAATTGATATTTAAGTAAAGCATAATTTGCTCGTAAATTAAGTGAGATTCGTTGTTTATAGCCCGCCCGTCGGGCGAAGTAGGCAATTAATAAATTAACACGAATCTACCCGACTTAAGGTGTTCGGTGGATCCTGTCTAAAAGATTCATTTATTTAATTACTTCTCTACCTAACGTTTTGGATTTCGATTAAAGCTATCTCACTTTGTAATATCATTCAAGTAAAAAGCTCTTGGGTAACTCTATTTGTGTAACTTTTGTAAGCAATTTTTTCTTGGATAAATGAATGGAGGAAGGTCGATGTCATAGCCAAGATATTCTGATATTATTCAAAACTGAATAAATCTTGAATAATTCGAAAGAAGTGTGAAGAGTTTGCAGCAGGAATAAATTGGTATGTAAATAAATACATATGCGTGGAAGCGAGTCAGCCGGGCGTTATGGCGCTTGAGGGCGGGCGGCAGTCGCGCTACTGGCTGTAAATCAGCACTGCTCCGGTCGCCGTCAGCATTATCAAAATGGATGCTCCCCGCGTGTATGAGTTATTTCCATATTTGACAGCGAATTACTTTCGAGAAGTGCCGACATAAACATAGCAGCGCGTTTCAAATCTGGGGCCTGATTCTGCTATTAACAACATCTTGGCAATATTCAAACTACGATTCCATTCCGGTAGTGTCAAAAAATCGTTTTACTAAATCCACATTATCTTCTCGATATTGTCGCTATAGAATAATAACATTAGTAGAAAAACCTAGTTAGTTACCATTAGCAGAAATTTCGTTAGCCGAAATGAATATTGAAGAGCTACCAAATATTTTAAACCTTTATTTCGCGAGTATTCGCTTATGAATATTGATAAAAATGTAGCTGATTTCGGTATTCTGTTATTATGGTGTTCGTGCCATACGTACGACGCCATTGGCACTAACAGAAATACCGAAATCAGGCAAATCTACGCTTGAGACGATAGTGTCCGGCGATTTCGACGAGATAGTAATAGCAGAATTAGGTCCAGCGAGGAGATGTTCCGCACCTCACCCTCTGCGCTCGCCCCAGCGACCGCCGTGCATTTATTTGATTAACTCTGAGTTGTTTAATTTAATCGAATTAGAAGGTAAGCCGGGGGTGCTCGGCCTTCTCTCCCCGCTCGCTTATTTTAAAGCGTCTGGAACATCTTTACAGCGGTTTTTATGCAATAAAATATCGCCACCCTCATCTCGCGCGAATAACTTTACAATTTTATGAACAGGGGAACAATTAAGCGTTCGTATATTCTTTTCTCTTGAATTTCACGGCTCCTGTGATTGTTTTTATGGGCGCCGCCCACCCGAATAACGTTCTGCTCTTCGTTAAATATGAATTTTTAGTTTTATGAAGATCCAGTACGTTTTCTGTGTGATTTAATGGGCAAAGTAAAAAATAGAAAGAAGTTTATGTTTCGTAAAATAATGTAGTTTTGTACTCTGATTACAATATAAAATAGAAATAATGTAATATTTACAGACCATACAAATGCTTGTAAAATATTTTATGCATCGTCATACTCATAACCTGAATACTCTGAAAGCTCTAGGTCATATAACGTTTTCCAAGCATAGATAGATAAATCAATGTAGGTAAGTATCTAGATCAATAAAATAATGCACGCAGCCACAAACGATTGCGTGAATCAATAACAACATTGGGAATCTCGACGCTCCGTTAAAGGGGCATATCGTAACAAATAACCGTTTCATTTCACTTTACATGATTATTCTCGTGTTAGACGGCGGGGTGCGGTGGCCGGGGTCGGGGGCACATAAGTTAATAAGACATTTAGCAGGGGACGGCGGGATTGCGTCCGAATGGCTCCCGCGGGGAATCATTTTATTCGATTCCGGCGAGCGGCTTTTTTCCGCTTTACGCTCCGTTTAGCGGCTCCTCAGTGCTCTTACAATCAAGGAATAGTGCCATATCTCCGATATTTACACGGATAACCACGACGGTCATGTCTAATTTGTTGTTGTGGCTTTATGACATGGGATGGCGCATTACCGCGTGTCATACGATGTTCTGCTATGCTGAGGAAAACTGAAAGAATATTCCCTTTATTATTGTTATTGGATTTGTAGGTTACTGAGAAATTTTAACGGAATTAATCTTTTTGCTTATGATACTTATGAATAAACGTACATTGTACAGTTATCTATTGGTATTGTACTATTATTAAACAAAATAATAGTTCGAATCACCTGTACAAGCAAAAATATACTTAGGTGCAAATGTCGCTTACCATAAAATGGCGGTAAGGGCTCGACTTAATGGTTATCGCAGTCGAGTCTCATTCAAACGATGCGGATTTGAATCCTGGCCGAGAGTATACAGGGTGTCCCAGAACTCAACGTCAAGCCGAAACGGGGTGACAGGATTGATTGTAACCATCATGAGAAAAATCAGAAAAAAATCTATCCCATGCAGTTTGAAAATTATGGGCATTTAAGAAAAACCTAAAAATTTGGTCAAACTGTAACCATTTTTCGGTTATTGTGGTTAATTTTTATTATTTTTGTTCATTTAAACTTTGGAACCGTAACCCTAAATACCATTTCTAGAACCACAGTCAAAAATAATGACACAATTGCCCCAAGTTTTCTAGAATTAAGACTATTTATTAAACTACTACTACTAGTTTTGTACAGCGTGAGCAAGTATCGAAGACAATTTGATTTTCTTAAAGGTAGTAAATGTGGCTGTGTGATGAAATGTCTACTAACTTCTACCATGGAAAATATGTTAGGATATAATAGTGTTACGACCGGAACACCGACAAAAGACAAATTCACACCTGCATACCTATTGAAATGTTAGTACCTTTTCGGCATTTGGACTTCTTTTGTTTACTTTGTGTTTAAAATTTGTGATTAGAAAATAGCCCATTGTGTATTGTAATCTTTATGGTAGTCATTAGCCAGGTGTGATTCATAGAAATTCAGTCTACGGACATATTGTATTTGTACAGTATAAAGCAATGCCCCAAGGAAGGCAGTCAAGCGATAACCACTAGCGGAGCTAGACGTGTGTACTATACATTCGGTAATCTATTTAGTGACGGTTTGTACTGGTTGTGTCCAGTTTTATTTGTACCTGTGTTATACGTGTTTGTATAGTTCTAATAAATTCTATAGTAATTTCAACGGCATTTTAATTCGAGTCCTGCAACTAACAATAGGGTCTTAAATACTACTTTTTTTATTATTATTAATTTATTCATGACCATAGAATCAAAGTCTTTCAGTCGGAAACATGTTAATTAATAAGTCTTCGTATAGTAGCGCAGTTGTATTGCAGGCTACAACCGACGCCATTCAATGGAGTTCTTGTGAAAACTCGAAAGATCACATCACTGTTCACATTTCTCACAAAAACACATAATTTCTACTCAAAAACTATCAATATCCTGCAACTCTTGTTCATTTTAGAGTAATTATACACATTTTTAGAAAATAAAACTGCACAGCACAACGTCTCCTTTCAGTTCCCGCCAAAAACTCCTTAAATACTACGCAACTAGAGTGATGCCACATGAATTGTTTAAAATGTTTAAGCCTTCAATTTATATATATTTTTAGACCAAAACAGTCAAGCATTTAAAATAAACTAAGATTGTCAACTTTTGATTGATTTGGTATAAGAATAAAATTAAAATAAAACTTCCAAAAAAACATGCTGCCCATGTTTTATTAAGTAGATTTTCAGAGATACTTTTAAAAAAAGAATGAGATAGCATTATACCGGTTAATTACAGTCATAATTGTCTTCATAGATAGAACGCTTGCTGATCTACCTATATAAAGGAGCAGTGGGACCAGATTTTATTTCACGAATCTACTGCTTGTGGAGGTTAAAAACTACTGAATTCTACCAAAAGAGAACAAGAAAATACTAAATATCCATTTTTTTTGCTGTCGTGTTACAACGTAAAAACATTAATGTGTTCTTGATTAAACGATAAAATAATAAAAATAACAAAGAAATCACCATTAATTAAAGAAACCAATGTTTTCTTTAAATTAAATTTTAGAATTTAATTTAAAAAAAATGGTTTCTTTAATTATTTAGATAAAAATATAATTAAAAATGATATTACATTCCACATATTAACGTAAGTAACTTGCATACCTGAGAAATGCCGGAATATCTTTTCATATTTTTTTTAAGCTTTGATGTAGCCATGTGTTCCTTCAAAGACGCCAGTCTACTTAGTACTTCACAGTTGCATGCTTTACAATGAGCACTCGTAGTGTTTACCTTAGATTTACATAACCAACTTTTGAATGAGGGATCTTGCTCCCATTTATCGCGATATCCTTGTGTATATTTACGTTTCATTTTAAACTCGATTATAAAAATTCTCAAATTCTCAATAAAGGAAATCCCACTAATCTACCACACTCTATGCTCACGGCACGAATGGTAACGAAAAGAATGATCAATCAAAATTAAATAGTTACAATTCATTCGATGACAGAGGGAATACCCCGCATTTATCCGATATGTAGTATGCCAAAAAAGTACTAGAATAACTGAAAAGCGTGAATTCTACTAAAATATACTAAATAATTTTTACATACTAAATTCTGTTGCCAGTACCTCAAAATCTACCAAAAAAGTAAAAAATCTACTAAATCTGGTCACGCTGAAAAGGAGTCTCCGCCTACCCAATGTATAACAGATGTGACAGATAATTTTTGTATGTATATGCTATGTATGTATAATAGTGAGGTAAGCTTGACCACGTCGACTCAGGTCAGTGAGTCGATCGCTAAGTGCGTTGTGCAATTCCCTGAATTTATAGACGGCCGCGTGCCGCACTTCGAGCTTTTTTACCGGGTTCACGCGAATTCCCGCCTCGGCCCGCCATTTTAATTATTCATCCGCGTGAGTTATGGTCGAATTAAAAAACTGTTAGAGTCGGACCGGCGCCGGCGGGAGTAGTAATCGAGTTAGACGGAGTCATGGCGAATACTTAATGTTGTGCACCGAACACCGATACTGAATACTTAGTCTAGGATTGTGTAATACTAGCATATCAGCTCTATCTCAAGTTTCAAGTCTTTTTTATTGCGAAGCTGGCAAACAAACAGACGGACCACTTAATGGGAAATGGTTACCATCTCCTACAGAGATTTAGAACACAAAGGGCTTCGGGATAGAGGAGATAAGATAGGAGGGGCGGGATGAAGGGGATGGCATAAAGAAATGGAATGGGAAACACAAATAGCTACAGGCCCACCGTTTCACGCTGATATTCTGTGAGAGCGTGTGAGTTTTATCTTACTTTAGTCTTACTCTATTTTCATTGGTTAAAAAAATATTTTATTTTTATCAATATCGCTTAAGTATACCTAATAGCGACGTAAAACTTATTAATTCGTAAAAGTGACAAAGTAAAAGTGAGTAAATCTTTGAAATTTTTTTAATGCATAGTAAGTGCCCATCAATATCTATACTAATAAAATTGACGTATCTGTCTGTGATTTTAAAATAAATTCCAAAATTTAATTCAATGCTATTTTACTTATTAATGTATGACCGTTTCGAGAATTTTTATCCATCGATCTGTCAAAAGGTTTGTCTTGAAAAGGCTTTTTTTCAATAACCATCTTATAACACACATTGTAGCTTTAATTTCAAGCTGTGTCATTCCGAAGGTGCAGGCTTAGCTTGTATAAGCTATAAAAACAAGCTTCAAATACACATAAAGATACATTAAAAGATTATTAAATTACATAGGTATCAGGTAAAAAACAAAGTCATCAAAATTAATACGGCATGATAAAAATTAGAATGTACAGAAAACGTACATAAAATAATTAACAAAGACCTTATACTCATAGAACCACCCCAGATAGGTTCGTTTGCAATTTGGACTTCAAAATATATATGCACTCGAGTGCCTTTAAGATAATTATGAATAGCGGTGCCAAATATCACTGCAGTCAGTTATAATTTGTTGTATTTAATTAGATTAAGTGCGCTGTTTGAATGCAAATTTCATTTAAATGTAATTTGTATTCATTAAAAATAATTTAAAGACTTCGGATAATAATACTAAGCTTTAATTTGTAAACGTAATAAATCGTCCGTTACATTCTGTGGATCTTTGATCTCAAAAACGGAAAATTATATTTGATTGTTGATAAGGATGGGGTGTCTTCTATTTATATGCCGCTACACAATGCAGTTAGATTGCGAAGAGATAAGAATTAGAGGTACCTAACGAAACACGCATGTGATATTATGAAGTTGAAAATACTGTTACAAGTTGGGCCACCTGCATACCTGAAGACAAAGCACATTTATTACCTGCCGCGGCGTTTGAGCTAATAACATTGAAACTGTTTTATGACTATCTTCTTTTGTTTACTTCGTGTTAAAAAAATTGTAAATAGCTTATTGTGAACTGTACTCGTTTATGGCCGTTCGCAGGTATAATTACGCAGGTGTGCGGATTGAAATGAAATGAAATGAAATTTATTTGCATATGACATGGTACATAAAAATACGTTTTCTTTGGAAATTGCGTCGACGCTTGCCAGGTAGACATATGGGATCGGTGCATTATAAAGCAATGGCCCAATGCAGAGATCGTCAGTCTAGCGAGAACCACGATCAAGGCGAGACTTGTGTTCATTCGATACCCTTTATAGTGACGGACTTTGCGCGTGTTATTGAATCGCGCACTACATTTGAACTGATTGTGTTCAGTTATATTTGTACCTGTGTTATACGTGTTTGTATAGTTCTAATAAATTCTATAGTAATTCCGACGGCATTTAATTCGAGTCCCGCACTCGTAACAATACAATATAAGTATATTTATGTATCATTAAAAAGGTCTGAAAAATCAAGACAATGTTTTTTATGTTACTGTTTCATCGGGGATAATGTTATGGATATATGACCGTTTTACGAAGATGTAGCGATGGGTTTAATGCGATATTGTTATTAATTGTTAATGACGTTAAATATTAACATATAAGGTGCTTAACTTTTGAATTATGCCGTTAAAATTCCTAAGCAATTGTTTATGACGAAACTTGAAGTCTATTGAAAATTGATCAGAATGACGACCTAATACAAGCATAACTTGCTTAGCTTGGGGATAAACAAGGTGTGGGTTTGTCTGCGGATTATGAATTAGATTATTCTAGTAGTTTCCTAGATATGGGGAAGATATTTTGGTTTGCAAGTTTATTAAGATTTTGTATCCAAATGTAAAATGCGGTAAATTTTCATGACTACAAAAAGCATCACTACGTTAATTAAGAAACGATTTGCCTTATTTTAATATATTAGTGAAAATCAGACAAATTCTTGATAAATACCACTTACCTTTGTGCATTTGACTTTCGTGTTTGCGACATTTCGCTCGCCTATTCTGGAACCACACCTGAAACAAATAATAATAACCCTTATCAATCCATTGAGATGTAAGTACATAATTTATAATACATATAAGAAAAAAAAACAGGCTAATTTGCTAAGAAAAATCTATATCTACTCCCCTATATTTTGAATTGTCCAAGTTTTAGACTAGGTACATGACATACTTAATAGTTAAAATTTCAAGTAAAATAAGGTTTTAACAGTGACTTTAAAAAAAAATACAATAACACCTCGATTGCATTATGCCCATTACACGGTAATAAACAGGAAAGTGGAGAAAGAAGTGGACGGCTCGAGTTTCATTCAAATAAATTGCGTATTCCTCTTCCCAATTGTCTCTAGTTGTTGTGCAAATATATATATATATATATATATATATATATATAGATATATTGTAAATGTAATTGAGGCATAAACTTTAACATGTAATAATATAAAGTATTAAAAAATTATTCAGAATTAACATTTTCATATCGTTTGAATTTGAATCACATGAATTAGCTACATTTCTTGGTACAATAGCACATATAACCTTAACCTGAACGTAGCAGAGCTCCACTATTAATAAAACAGTCAATGTATCGTATTCATCTAGAACTGCAAAATTTGGTTTGTATGAATTACTTGTGGAACATCATAGCGAAGTAAGATTTCGTCTATCCAATTGCAATAACCAACACATAGTAGAATGTTCATACGTACAATCACAATATAGCAATGTGGTAGTACCGCAAACAGGACTGCACGGAGCACGTGGACAAATAAGGGTAACCGCATTAAGCGAAGAACACGCGCCATTGTGATTGCATGTTGCATTTCAATTTTGGGAAAATTGCTTTTAGTTAACTTAGTTTTATTATTGAAAAACAATAGTACGGATTGCCACCAGTAATAACCTTACGCATTACACACTCTTCAAATATGATTTTGTGGAAAAAAAACGTTAAAAGAAAAATAAAATTATAGTCGGAGTGAGTAAATAAAAAACACACATACACACAAAGTATCTCACACACACACACACACACACGCTCACGCGCACACGCACACGCACACGCACACGCACACGCACACGCACACGCACACGCACACGCACACGCACACGCACACACACACACACACACACACACACACACACACACACACACACACACACACATACACTCTTACTCTCGTGCACACCAACACACACGTCACAATTGACGACATCAGGCCGTCCTTGTTTTTATAAAAATCCCAATTATAAACCATCAATCAACGTCTTATTATTAATAACATATTTGTAAACTTAAATCAATCAAATATAAGTTGAAATTTTTATAATTAGCTCCTTATCAAGTTTGTAAATTTCACGAGTCCACAAGTGGGACGTTATAGGCTGTTCTTATAATTATGTTACGCTTCTACTACACCTGAGGTTATATTTGTATTAGCGACTGTGTCACGCAGATGTAGCCAAGGTTTTTATGCGGGGGCTGCACTTGCGATATGATACAAGCCGTTTCACGAAGATGTGGCGATGGGTGTAATGCGATATTGTTTTTAATTGTTAATGACATTACATTTTGACAGATAACGTACCTACCTACATGTACATATAGCGTCATTTTTAACTCTAAATAAGAGGCATTTGGCCACAGGCAATATGTTTACCACTACTATCGAAGGTGCTGCCCCAGCATTATTTATAGGTTAACGATAATATTGATAATGCTTTAATTAAGTCGCATTTACTCACAGACATTAACACTGACGGAGGTGGAGCAGAGGCATTAGAAACATCTCAACTAAAACACTTAATATTCTTAATCAAATTGATTTATATTTTGTACAAACAAAACTACAGCTGTCATGTTGGGTACTCGCGACTCCCAGTCGCAGCCTCGTCGACCAATACACTAACTAGGGGCGAATTCATTAGCTCTGATTACATAAGACAATACGAGACTAAATAACAAGCAAACATGCAAACACGTCCCCGACGTTTTATGTTAAACAATTGTTTGGGCTCATTTGATTTGACTGTATTATGCTTTCGACATTCGTTTCAATGAATTATGCTTATTGGATACAATTTCAAACAAGTGGCAGTGCGCGAGTCGGATTGTCGCCTAGAAATTTCTATATAAAATGTTCTTAAACTTCGAAATCAAATTACTCGGCCATAATTGTACCTTGTACCTACATAGTACACATAAAATCAATGCTGAAAGCGTTGGTATATTTGCTTTTTTTCTTTCTTTAGGGCCGATTTATCTATCACCAAATAAAAGTTCTATACAATAAAACACAACATGGGAAAATTAACATTGCATGCGTAAATAAAACAGTTGAATTGTTTCACTTTTTAACCGACTTCGAAAAAAGGAGGAGGTTCTCAATTCGTCGGGATCTTTTTTTTTTTTTTGCTTTTTTTTATGTATGTTCGCCGATTACTCCGTCATTTATGATCCGATTTACGTGATTCTTTTTTTGTTCGACGCGGAATAGGTTCTAATTGGTCCCCTAAAAATTTGACATAGTTTGGCCCAGTAGTTTTCATTTTACGAACATTTTTTGAATTAGTCACGTTACAATTTATTCGACTTATAACTTTATCTCATGATTGAAAAATCGCCCCTTAGTCGATTATTTTAATTGCAAACATTCATATTTCATTTATCTGTTGGCTCCTAGATAAGCAACAGCTATTTTAAGTTTATGAGTGGAAAAAAGGTAAGCATTATTAGGCACTTAGGAGCTTCTTTGTTAAGAGATGGTTAACCATTGCCACCAACCTTTTGATTCGGTTTGTTAAAATTTATATGAAGAAGAAGTAAAAAAGCTAATTGTTTATATTAAGTGCTTTAGGGTAATTTAGTAAACGAGATAAACTCAAAATTACGGTTTATTACCAAACCTATCTGTTTTTTTTTCTATGATCACATATTTTGTTAAGACACTGTTTTATATAACTACCTTACTTCACTTATACTGGACAATTTGTAATGGTTGCATCTATGTATAAAAAATATATTAGGGAGCTGATGTGCAGTTAAGCGTCTTTGATTGTTGTGTCAATTTGGTAAATTTTTTGGACAAATGCAAGCAAAATCGCGGGAAGTCACTAGTATTAGTAGTAGTAGTAGAATAAATCAGTTCAAATAAATGTATCGATAAACGGCAGGGTCAGTTGACACTAGTGGAAATCTATTCCGGGGTCAAGGCGTTTATCTATTTATTATCCCTTGTTCATCCCTCCCCTTGGAGTGGACACTGGAAGCACTTAACGCCAATCGGACAGTAATAGCGATATATTGATAATAAACCGGTACTTGTTGGGTCCTAACAGCTAATTACGTGCATTAGTAATGAGTACGGGTGCTCCGAGCGAGGAGCAAATGACGGGATCGAGGGGGTTGGGACTCGAAATGTTATTGCACATCAGTGATTAATACTCCAAGAGATTATTTGCATGATATTTGTTCGTTTAAATGACTGTATATGTGATTGTAATATTAAATGTATTAATATGATAACGAATAGAATATAATAACCCATAATTTCTGCTTCCCCTGAAGTCTTTCTCTCAAACGCCTTTCGTCGTTCGTTTTAGTCCGATCAGCCCTTCGATCAACAATAGTACTGTTGATCGAAGTATCAGCCCGAAAGACTCGACAAAATCTTAGATAGAAGAAAGAAAGAACAAAGATTTAATTAAAACTAAATTATATAACACAAACGGAATATGCAATGGAAAATATACTGAAATAAAAATAACTTTTTTTAAATGAAAGGGAACTACGAAAGACATTTGAGAGTAAGCTTTCTGCGAAGTAATCCTGTCAATAACGCCCTCATTACCCAGATGTAGCTACGATGTTAATGAGTTATTTGACATAAAACATTATTAGCGACGTTAAACATTAACCGATAATTCAGGGGGTGGCGGTGAACTACAATAAACCAGCTATTCGGTAACGCGTTACCTTTTAACTACGCATTTGAACAGAGTCAAAAACACTAATCCAGGTAGGTCAGGAGCATAAGAGTTATATTCACAGTGCCATACCACTCGTATCTACTCTACACAATCACAAGAAAAACATTTGTAAGGAATTTCCATAAATAATAGAGCATACTTAGCGTAGTAACAGTTACTGCAATCATTTGCGTTTATGTGTTTATGGGTTCAGTATCTAGACAGGACAATATTCGTGTCAATCAATACTAGCTAACAAGCTAATCTAAACCATTACTGCCTAACTTAAAACTTTATGATAGTTTTCTTTTTTTTAAATTGTATAACAAACGAGTTGTCTGGAACTGGGCGCTAAAAACTGCAACACAGTATTATAATAGCAGTTGTTTGAGAATACCAAATTGTTTCTGTACAAAATTCTTTAATTAAAAGAACGTAATTTGTAATATTTGATATCTTATACTTGATTCATAGGCAATTAGATAGAAAATTTTAACTGTATAAAAATAAATTAGTGTGTACTTCTTACTGTTTCTAAGTGACATTATAATTAAATTCATGACGTTTTTCTTTTTATTTACCTAATTTTAATTTAACTTTTTATTATTTACCGACCTTTTAAAGTTACGTAAAAAAAATACATTTCACTGATATCAATCCTGTTAGGGTAACGAATTAGTATTGTCAACCAATGTATGTACGTACAAAGTTGTAGATTACACTGGTCGGCAAAAAAATATGAAAATTCACTCCTTTATATTGTATTTTTTTTATAATTTCGACACTTATGAATATAAATATAGTATTAAAAGCTTTGTACCACGTCATTTTTTTTTGTAATTGATGTTTTAAATTAAGCGCTTTCATTGCTTTACATACAAAATGCACATTGAATTATTATGACAATAGCTCATTTAATTCCTTCGAAAACATTTAAAATCATTAAAATTATATGTCTAATTAATTAATAAACTCATTCCATTTAGTAGATTTCTCCATTTTTATGTATTCTATTGTAATTTTGTGGCGAATGAAGTAACATATAATTCTGAGCATTTACCATTCGTGTCGTTTCTCTATATATGCCAAAAGGGTAATAAAATGTGTTTCTACAGACGCAGGTGTGAATTTGTCTTTTGTCGGCATTCAGGTCGTAACAATATTATATTGCTTAAAGATTTGTGGAAAAGAAAATTAAATCTACTGACATGATAAGAAAAAAGTTTTGCACAAAAAATATTCAGTTCCGAGCAAAATATGAAAAAATATATACCTGATAGTATGAAACTAAAACCAGATCTAAATTCAGCGTGTCAAATTCTGTATATTTATCGAATTTTTATTTAAAGGAGGATTTGGCTGCCGACCAGTGTTATTATATTAGTATTAGCATGGAAGTATTCATTCTTCTATGACAGATATTACTTTTTCAACATATTTGATCAAAAATGCATTTACAAAGCCTGTATACATTGTTCGAAAGTTAAAAATTTCGCACTACACAATGGCACGTGCGGTAAACTAAGTACTGTCACCTAATCTATTTAGGTGAAAAAAAATAAGAATTCCAACAAAGAGGTTCGCATTACGAAGATAAATAAGCTATTCAGCTTAATCAAACCTCCTTGGAAGCGTTTTTGATCAATACATTAGTCTCACTTTAATACTATAGAGAAAATGAGTCAAAGATATAGTTCTAGTTTAAATGACGCGCACGTGGCGCCATTTTCATAATAAAAACATCAAAGATTGTTGGGACAGATATTTGTGGGTTTCATTACCTAGTCTCACAAATGTTGAAAAACATTATATGACACACGTGCGGTTGGTTTTTACAAATTCGTGACTGTGTTAAGGTTACATTCGTCTACTAATTTGTAAAAACAAACTTACTAACTGATATCATAAATAACTGTTGTCTGTCTGTCTCAAACTAATAACTTTTATTCATCTGAGGAATCTACTTAATAAGTAAATAAGTAATATCTATCATTGAAGAAGAATAAAATACTAAGAAAAACCATCATTCAGTAACAAACTTAGCGATAGCACGCGCTGGAAATTTTTTCTCGCCTTGTCATTCTTCTCTCGCTTTTTAAGATTATTTTAAACATATTTTTAGATCAATTTTATTTATTCAAAAACTCTGTCTCAATAAGTTTATTCTTATATTTAAATATTGTATCTGAAATAATAACTAAAACAATAATTGTCTACAGATGATATGTAACGTAAAATTACGGGAATATATCCTAAACTGAATTAGCATGGTAACAAGTTACAGTACTTTCATGTTAGTATTAAAGTATCTACCTATTTGCCGTTATGAAAATAAATAGTTTATAACATACCTGCACCCGCGCTTCACTCAAGCCAAGTCTTTGACTTAACTCTTCCCTCATGAAGGCGTCTGGGTAATGCGTCTCGTCGAATAGTCTTTCCAGCTCCCCGAGCTGTTCCAAAGTAAAGTTTGTCCGTGAGCGTCGCTGTTTACCACCGCCATTATTTCCTGGACCGTTTGGTGATTTGTCTGAGCCTTCTGTAAAACATTCCAACTATAAGGGAAAATATCGAAATAATTTCAATAAGTAAGGTATACAATCTGAAAATCTAAATAAACCAGTCATAATCATATTAATATATTTATTATAAACAATAGTAACTGTACTAAATATTTTCTTAAGTTTTCGCGACTTGTATACATAATAAAACTACGTTTTGACGGTTTTATAATTTATTTGATTTTGGTTATTCCGACGTCTCGGCCGCTTTTCAGTGGCCGTGGTCACGGATGATAAAGATGACAATTGTCGACAAGTATTGTTAAAGTTTTATTTAGCCTACAAAACCTATCTAAAAGGGGCCGAAGCGTCGGAATAACCAAAATCAAATAAATTATCGCGCTTAAAACCGTTAAAACGAAGTTTTATTATAACTTTACTAAAGTTAACCAATCTATACGTAAAAATTGTGAACGTTACTTTCAAACTTTGTTTCCATTGAAATGATTAAAATAACTTAAAGAAAGCTATTTACGCTCCATAACTACGTTCATAAAATTCGTTAATATAAAATTTTGTGAATCATTTAAAAATTAGTTAAACATGAAATAAAATTACCAGTGTAATTTATTTTCGATTATTTGAATTTTAGGCATCAGTATTTTTAATTCGTTATTTGATATCCAGTGAAAACCCTTATGCTTGCTTTTTACGGCGCGTGATATCTATCACAGGTCAGACTGCGTCGTAATCCGGCTCGGGCCGCGGCAACCTAAAGCCCGTCGGCCGACACTTTTCTTTTTTTTTGACGCGAGGGAAAATGCTTAACCGATTTACGCACAAACTGGGCCGTTGCTAGGGAACGACACGCGTCCGTTGGGGGTGATAACACTGCAGCAATAGTATGCTCTTGACAGTGCTCCGTCCGCGATCGACGTCACAGAATAGTGTGGAGACTCCGAGCATTGCTACACGAGCGAGCAACCCCAATACCCACTAAAAACCCCCTCCTCCCGTGACGACCCTGCGCTTTAGTTTGTGAAGGAAAGGCTGAGACTTAGAACATAGTTACGCCCAGCCGATCCAGCGCAATAAAGTGCCTGGAATGTGCCCTGGGAGAACACACCCCACTTCGTTGACGGGGGTCGATGGTCCCTTGCTTTCAAATTCAAATTCAAATTGCGGCGCACTCGACTAGCGTATGAACCGCCGTGTCGGGTGCGCCGCATTGGCCCACAGTCCGGAGAAGGCAAGCAGCCCACAATGTGACACAGATACTGATCGAAACAACCGTGTCCGGTCAGTATCTGCGTCATCCTGAAGGTCAGGGTTTCGCTGGTGCGGGTGACCCATCTCTCCAGCTGTGGCCTGATTGCGTCCACCGTAAAGCCGCCGGCCGCAGGGCTTTCGAGGTCTCGAGACCATTTGACGATACAGAAAGCGGTTTCCCGCTTCCTGATCGTCTCGATTTCGACCTGACAGAAGGTCAGGCCTCTAGCTAGGGCCGTCGGCCGACGCTACCTAAGGCTAGTTTTACCCGGCCCTCAATCGGAATATAGGCTAGTAGGCCTAAAGATATTATAATATACTTCGTGTTCTTTTATAATATGTTTGAGTAGGCCACGACGCGCGGCCTCGAGCTGGCGAGGAGCACTGACATATTCACACATCTTGAGAAGCCAGCATTAGGCGGTGGTCTGCTATAAGCACCGTAAGTTGCGCCTGGCTTGATGTTGAACGCGACTGACGAATGCTTATTACAAAAACGCATTATAGTGACATTTTTAGATGCCTGAACTATACCTATGCTGGAGAGATTACTGTAGAGCATTTTCATAACAAGCAGTCACCGGTCGCTTAGGTACAGCGTAACGCCCACAGAGTGCATAATAAAGAGCCGTAGAATCGCCGGCACGTACCTTGGCAAGGTTTTGGGGTAGTGGGGGAAGTTCGCGCATTTAAAAATGTATGAAATTGTACGTACGCGAACTTCCCCCACTACGAAAATCGTTGCCAACTTACGTGCCGGTAACTATAACTTCGTACGCTGGCTAGGTACGGCGTTTGTTAAAAGCTGCCTCGTGACATGCATGAATACTTGATGTGTAAAAGCTTTGTCAATCTTATTTTTTTGTTAACATAAAATTTCAATGACTTCAGTTTGTGCAAGTTAGTTTATGTGAGAGACTCATCTAATGCATTTTACCCAGAGGCCCATTTCTGCTATTAATTACTATTTAGTCAAAATCGCGGGACATTGTCGCCTCAATCGTAAGTTGGTCTGATTTCGGTATTGTGTTAATTCCAATGTCGTGGCACGCTTCTCTATCTTTATAAAAATTTATAAGTGACAACTAGCGAAATAAATATTTAGAATTTTGGTAGCTTTTCAATATTCATTTCGCCTAACAACACCCTTTCTGCTAATGGTAATACAAAAAAAAACTACTATTATTCCACCGCGACGATGTTGAGAAGATATTGCGGATTTAGTAGAATACGAGTTTTTGACACTATCGCAATGGAATCGTACTTTGAATATCTTCGCAACACCAATATATTGAAATAGCAGACTTGGGGCTTCCGGTATGCGTGATATGTATCATACAAATGTAGATATAAAATTTGACAGACTGCAAAGCTCACAACAGCATAATCTCCACACGCATTGCAAGAATAGAACATAAAGCAATGTTTACAAATAAGTTTCTTACATATTTTCAATTAAGTATAAAATTGGTTTAGTTAATGAGATAAAAACCACCATATTCGTTTATAAATTAAATTATTTCAAACGTGAAGCAAAGAGATTTAGTTCCTGCTAAGTAAAGCAATTTGTTATGAATATACAGTTGTTATTGCTAACATAGCTTTTAAATCAGCATTTCGTTTGCCGGCTTTTCCCCTTGTACCCTTGGGACAGAATTTACTAGGGTACGGAGCACTCAACTAACACTTTGATAAAAGTTAATAAAAAAATTGACTAACTTGGAAAATAATTAATAGGTATAGTCTCAATTTACGGTCCTAGGTTTTTATAGTCGAATAATTGATATTGTTACGTGCGAGCGGGGGTACGCACTTATGGATTGGAAGAAAACACCAGTTTTTAATTTAAAAGCTTTTATTGACTTACACAGCCGCACGCAGTACCTCTCTGCAGGGTTGCCCCTATACGCACGACCAACGATGCACAGTCCCGACGATAAGTTAACACACCCTCAATACCGTCGCCGATATTGCGTAGACCACCTCCGATACTATCGCGTGTAGCTCGCTTCTGGTTCCTCTCTCGAACTACGCTACACACCTCCTTCACGTATCTATCCACCAAGCTGGTCACTAAATTCACCACTTGATTCGTCTCTGTCCTCTATTAATCTTCTCTAACAACTCTTTAGTATCGCACTTGTTGCTTTACCGTCTTGGACTGAACTCAACTCTAAACTCAACTCTCAACTCTAAACTGCCCGGTAGGCGCGCCTTGCGCTGTTTATATACCCGGAAGAATTTTCTAGAACCCATCTATCTCTGTCTCTTCCTTCCCGAACCTTCTGTTCGGGAACTTTCGTTTATACATCTATCCCTTTCTAACATCTATCTATCTCTTTCTTTCGTTTATTGTCTATCTCTTTCTAACATCTATCTATCTCTTTCTTTCGTTTATCGTCCATCTCTTTCTAAATATATCCGTCCTTGTCTTTTCCTTCTAGATTGTTCTGGATGTTTCGAAAAGTTCTAAAACTAACTAGATGGTTCTACCATAATTCGCCACAATATCTAATAAGTTCACAATTTTAATTAAAAACATTAAGAAGCTGTGTATCTTAAACATGTTGGATAATAAAAAACTTTTGTATTCTACTCAGTCACAGTCGTGAATAGAGACTTGAGTTCATAATTAAGTAAAAAAGTCTATTCAAATACATGCGGCACCTGGTAATCATGTGACGATTGAATTTCACCGTATTCAGACAAGGTAATTTGTACAAATCGGCGGAGTATGTTTCACTCAAACTATAAAATTTTTATACGGGTGTACAATATCTACTATCTTTGTCATTTGACTACTCATATAAATAAATAATCGAAAGTACTCATATTTGAACAACTCAGCAGGTTTTTGTCAAATTTTCGTTGAAGGAAATTTTTGACCTCCATCACCTTTATTACTATTATTTTTTTATTGGATGACCTGCAGACAGGCAGACGGCCCACTTGATGGAAAGCGGTTACGATGGCCTGTGGACATTTGCAACACCAAAGGTGCTACAAATGCGCTGCTGCTCTCTTAAGGGAAATTGGAACCTGGTCATTAATGCCGGTATACAACTCAAGGTTGTTATGGCGACATACTTTAGACCAGGGGTGGTAGTCATCCAGTCGGGCAAATGCCCTACCACCTGGTTGTGGGTTGTTTTGTCGCCTTTTACGACAGACCGCCCGTCCGCAGGAAATTGTATTCTTTCTCCGTTCCTGCATGGATTATTATTTTGTTTATCAGCATTTTACCTCATCCGATACCTATTTCGAAAATTAGAGGGACGGGATCACGGGTGATACACTCTTACCACCTTTGACTTCAATAAAAAAGTCATTATGAAAGCCGCTATGCTTTTTTAAAGATATGTCTACCGCTTCCCCATACGCCTACATACGTACACTATAAAGGTTTTTATTCCTAAGAAGTTAGAACTTACATGTTGCCCATACGTGATATCATTACCTAATTCTGCAGAGGCATGTTGAAACACATTCTTCCTGTCAAATTGGCAGACGGACAACCAAATGACGAATGACCGACATTACATGATGATTCTGTTTATGCCAAAATCGCTAGAGAACCCTAATAAATGTTATGAGGGCAATATATATGTAGGCGACGGCCTCTGTGGTTGAGCGGACTAAGCCTTTGACGGCGTACCTCACTGCAAAGCAGAGGCTCAAGGTTCCTCTCCGTTCTTTACTATGGTCTGGGTGTCTGGGAACGGCTCCAGAATGGTTTGTTGTATATTACCCATAACACAAGCGTAACTTTCTTAATTTAGGAATATACAGTATGTGCGTTTGTCTGCTGATTATTTATTATAACACAGGTTACCAAATTAACAAAATAAGTGTTGCCCTAGAGTCTACAGTTTTTTTTATAATTTCCGGTACACAATTTGCGAATATAATCATGGAAGTACTGAATTAGCTTTGGTTCTTAAGATTTTTAGATGGTTGGATGATTGATGATGGTTAGATTGGTTTAGATGGTTTAAATTTCCTGATAATCTTGAAAATTTGAATGTGGAATAAGGCGAGCATTTCTACCAACACCTAATAGTGATGGTGGAAAGGTACCAGGGATGTCGGGACCGTTACATCACGGCAGATTACTGTTGGTCTTTACAGCGGCAATTTTCCTCAAAAATAATATAGAAGAAAATCTTATAGAAGGTGCCTCTCTGAAGTAATATCAGATATATTTCACCAGATTTTCTTTCTTTTTACGTCTATATACATAAATTAAATATTAAACAAAACGATTAGTAGTATTTCTCAATAAATATTAAGTATTAATGTATATAATTGTAATGTTTTATTTTCATACTTATTGGTTTTTAATGTTGTATAAAAATGGAAATTTGAAAAAAACTATAGCCAATATTCAAAAATAATTTAGTTTCATTAATTGTTGAGATAAAATTATTCGAAGCCATTATAATATCCAGGGCAACAAAACCAGTGTTATTTATATTTGGGATTCCTAATTTAGAAACCCCAAAACCTCAGTATGGCTAGGCCTCAACTCTTCAAAGTCAAGCTGTCAACGGAGCTTTTCGCATCTTGCTGACAAATCGCGCGCTAACATTTAAGATGTCGTTTGAAGCAATTTAGCAAATTGGCAAGCGCTCCTTTTTCTAGGGCAATTATGTAAATGGGAGATTATGTCGGGTGGGCGGTCGCCCCGGGCCACACCCGCCCCTCCCGCCAGCCCCCGGCCATCCTGGCGTTATGGGCTCCTCACACACCTAACGACCCAAGAACGGTGATTAATAGAGCACTACCCCTTTAAACACTCTGAGCATTCCTAATTTATTCGATTGAGATCTTCTGTACGGATATTCTTTAAGCTCAAAGAAGAAGGAAGGTCATTTAATTGATTAATGGTTTAAATGTAGGTATATCTAAAGTTGATTATCTATAAGGAAATTGAACATATTAAAAAGTACTAGTCGAGTAGTGCTTTCCAGGCGTCTTGGTTGGAAAAATATTTGAATCTGTATCCTGCAGAAACTATCCCCACTTATATTATCGCTATCGAATCTATATATCGAGGGCTCATGACAAATGGGCGTACAGACAAAAGTGCAGTTTTACAGAAGAGACCCTTGGATTACCCTTCTATTTAGGTACACTTACATACTGGTAAGACTTTCTAAATTATAACATGCATAGCTTTTAGTAAACGACAGAAAAAAAAACATTTTTGCGTATACGCCCATTTGTTATGAAGACCTCGATATAGAATTTCACGATAATCGGGTTCATATCCAACATAATATGCCAACAAATAAAAAATAAGACCCTAATATTAGCTATAAGTAAATACTTATATTAATAAACAAAGTTTAAATGGTAAATAGTATGTACTGACAGAAAATAGATAAATAAAAGTTAGAAAACTATAAGTATAAAAGAACATGTAATAGAGTGAATACATAATTAAATAGTTATATGTTATAATGTTAATAACTTAATAAACAGTAAAATATATACCCAATAGTGCAAGACTATGTTTACGGAAGAGCTTTTGAGGGATTTGAAAAATAAAGAGGGCAAAGAAAATAAAAAAAATCGAAATGTGTGCTGGGACACATATTAGAAGTGAAACTTCAACGGACAAGTGGAAAAACGAATCGCAACGGACAAGTGGAAAAACGAATAGCAACGGATAAGTGGCAAAACGAATCGCAACGGACAAATGGAAAAACGAATGGCAACGGATAAGTGGAAAAACGAATCGCAACGGACAAGTGGAACAAGTGGAAAAACGAATCGCAACGGACAAGTGGAAAACGAATCGCAACGGACAAGTGGAAAATCTTCAACTGACAAGTGATAAAATGAATCGCAACAAAATTTTGACTTGAAGTTTTACGGGCAGGTTTTCAAATTGGACAAGTACATTAACAATCTGCCCGTAAAACTTCAAGTTAAAATTTTGTTGCGATTCATTTTATCACTTGTCAGTTGAAGATTTTCCACTTGTCCGTTGCGATTCGTTTTTCCACTTATTCGTTGCCATTCGTTTTTCCACTTGTCCGTTGCGATTCGTTTTGCCACTTATCCGTTGCTATTCGTTTTTTCACTTGTCCGTTGCGATTCGTTTTTCCACTTGTCCGTTGAAGTTTCAATTCTAATATGTGTCCCAGCACACATTTCGATTTTTCGCAGGATTACTGCAAATTATGATTTGGTTAGGTTAAGTACATTTTAATGGTGTATGTAATACGCTACCCACGCACCGACCATTTTTTACGTCAACACTTTTGTCGTTCGTTGTCGTTCACTTTTGTTATGACTTTCGAAAAACTGAACAGTTGGCAAAGTTTTCTTGTTGTTATTTTTGTTTCCTCAACAAACTCTATTTTTTATATATTTTTTTACATATACCACAAATAGAGGGAGTGATGCCTTGTCACGTGGAGAGCAGAGCTATAGTTCGATGCAAACTTAAGTTTGCCTCAGTTAATAGCGGCTCGGAACATCGCACTTTCCGATGCGCAGAACGCAATTTTAGGTATTAGAGGGATGAGGTAGTCTGAGGACGCGGTATATCCTCGCTCGCTCTCTCGCTAGCTTTCTCGTTTACGAGACTTCCCCGGCGCTCGGCTCACCAGAGCTGCCAATTTAGCACTTTAGGAGCTAGATATAGCGCTTTTTAGGGCAATCCAGCTCCCAATTTTATTAAACAACTTCCAGCGCAAAATCTTGCGCTTTTTATAATATGCAAATATCTAATTAATTTTATAATAAATATATATGAATATCTATACTAATATTATAAAGAGAAAAGATTAAATTCTTTGTTTGCATTGAAGAGGCTCCAAAACTACTTAACCGATTTGAAAAATTCTTTCACTGTTGGCAATTTACACAATCCCCGGGTGACGTAGGCTATTTTATGTTTACAAAAAAATTAGGGATCCTTACTAAAACTCCAATAACGTAACCCAAGGTGTAAAAAATACCTAAAATCGCGAGCACTGCGAAAACTATTGATGATAGAATGAAATAATGTACTACGACTTTGCAGAACACATCATTATCTACAAAAAGTGTCGCGACAGCATATATCTAACTATTATAGTTATGCCACAATAAGTGTTCTTTTATTTTAAATTTTAATTAAAATGCCGCCGCTAGAAAAGGCTCTTTATTTGTATCTTGGTATTAATCCTTATCAAAATAAATTACTTCATATTCAAGACTACTTCAATACCTTTATATAACTTTTTGAATTATTCAATTCGGACATTCCATTCGAAAGATATCACGAGTTTAAAAATGTAAGAATTAGTGACGGTGACCACGTGACTGTGACATCTTTTCGTGAGCCAAAAATCCGTAAGACCCCCTCTATATAGAAGTTTCACTACAAAAACTAAAAAAAACACGCTTTCATAAAAAATCCAACTAAAAAAACAAAAAATAAAATTTAATATAATATAAAAAAGCGTGGGGTGTATTCAATTAATAATATAATATCTTAAAAAGCGCTTTGAATACACCCCACGCTTTTTTATATTATATTAAATTTTATTTTTTGTTTTTTTAGTTGGATTTTTTATAAAAGCGTGTTTTTTTTAGTTTTTTTAAACTATTATTTATTTTTCATTTTTTAGTTGATTTTTGTTTAAATGTTTTTAAATACAAGCTTTTGAGATCCTGCATATCATGTAGCAGCAGAGTGCTAGCCAAGACAAGTAAAACGAGCCCAAACACGACGGGTCTATCTTGTTTAGTACAGGAGTTCCTATGGCCACCTTCCGACTCCATCATCAGATCAGCTCCATGGTACCATATTATTGCATTGTCACGCGATATAAACATACGGGCCCAAACACGAAGGGTCTATCTTGTTTAGTACAGGAGTTCCTATGGCCACCTTCCGACTCCATCATCAGATCAGCTCCATGGTACCATATTATTGCATTGTCACGCGATATAAACATACGGGCCCAAACACGAAGGGTCTATCTTGTTTAGTACAGGAGTTCCTATGGCCACCTTCCGACTCCATCATCAGATCAGCTCCATGGTACCATATTATTGCATTGTCACGCGATATAAACATACGGGCCCAAACACGAAGGGTCTATCTTGTTTAGTACAGGAGTTCCTATGGCCACCTTCCGTCTCCATCATCAGATCAGCTCCATGGTACCATATTATTGCATTGTCACGCGATATAAACATACGGGCCCAAACACGAAGGGTCTATCTTGTTTAGTACAGGAGTTCCTATGGCCACCTTCCCACTCCATCATCAGATCAGCTCCATGATACTATATTATTGCATTGTCATCGACCTTTGACAGGTGTGCAAAGTATGAATTAAATCTGATCGTTCAAAGTAGGACAAAATCGAGCTCAAAGGGGTCGGTTACAGACATACTGACATACTGACATACAAGTGAAGCTAATATAAAGCGTGTAAAATGGTGATACCCAACCATTTTCCTGAGTAGTATTAAAAGAGAAAGCAATAAAATAAAAGACCTCTGCCCTAACCTAACACGAATTTATAAAAAAAAGATACCATGAAAAAATAGTTTTTTTTCCGTGATCATACTATCAAAATCATAACGCGTATAATAATTAATAATTTTTATTCTAACTCTAAAAAATAAAAACTTCGTTTAAAAAAACCGACTTCAAAAACTAAAAAACTAAAATGTATAAAATAACTTATTTCTAAAGCTATTAAATATTAATATATATTATCTAAAACATCTTAAAGTCGGTGCTTAGTAATTTTCAAAATATAGTAATTTTTATGTTTAAGTCTATTAATTTGATGCAGTTTATGAGTCCGTCAGTGTACTAAAACATACATGAATACTAAAACGCGGAAAATTGCCAGTCAAATCAACAGAATTTTTTGTTTTAGTGATTCACACCAACCCTTGTGGTGATGTGTGACTTGTAAAAGTAGTTCAACTTGTTCAAAATTCGATCAATAAGATCATCATTAGCTTACCATCATCAATAGCTTTAGCAGAGAACAGACGCGGGTGTAAAACTCCAGCACTTTTAGGACTCTATTAGAAGGAAATAATATACAGTCCGTTTCAAATAGAAGTACTTGATATTTTTCGTTCAGAAACCTAGCAAATTTTTTTTCAATGCTGGCAGCACTTTTGTAATAACACATAATTATCTATGACATAATATGTATAGGTAACATGCACATGTATCTCTGTTACTTTTATTATATACATACGATCAGCGACGAGTTGCATAATTTGTGTTGGATGTCAGTCGAAAGTATCTTCCAATCCACGACTAACTTTACTCACCATTCTTATGGTCATCATCTTCATCATGTACTGTCTCCCGTTTACAATGTTGCACTGGTAACGGCGATAGCAGCCAGTTCCTGGGCCTTTTCACGGGTGGGGCTTTTTCTTCCAGCTCTGTGATATCCACTTCCACGTCATCCGGGTCTTCGGGGTCCCCGGGTTCCGGCGGAGGCGCGGGGGCCTCGCCGCCCTCCAAAGACTTGCTGACGAAGTCCGCCAGCCGCTCCATCACCATTACTGCCGGTCCGCGGCGCCGCGCGCGGCCCTCGCTCGCTACGCTCTACACGAGACACTGCACCACACTGGACCCTTACGCCCACACTTTCATACCTTCCACCTTTATGAATAAACTGTGCCTTTATTTTTAGTGCCATAAAAGCGGTTTTGGTGTTGTTTGACGATGAGGGCGGTGTCCCAAGTCCCCGCCCAGGCTGGCGCCTGCGCCCGACCCTCATGCCGACACAAACGCAAAGCACTGAAGCTCCCGCCAGCGGATAATACACGCCTACATTATCGTTACAGTGAAAATGAATTTTTAATAGTGTTTGTAATACTATTCACAATTTCATAACTGGAGAATGGCCTTTTGTTGTATATTTATTCAGAAGAGCTTTGAAATCAGGATAGAAAATCTATGAATAATTATTATAATCATTAACTAGAATGAACAAAGTCAAGCTACGTACCTTTCTAGTTAATAATTTTAAAAAACAAAACCAACTTTAATAAGGACTGTTTATTAAATTATATATCAAGATAACAACTGATTAAAATTAAGTGTATACCTAAATAAAATCTATTCTACAAACTCCTAATAAATACAAGAAAACCTAATCAAAATTTACGAGTAAATTAATAGTAAAAGTGTATAATTTATTATATTGCTGGCGATACAACATTGATCTGTTATTCAAACGTTTTATTTAATCATCTGTGTTGATTAGGAAAGAAACTGAATTTCAGCCAAATGAAAAACAAAACAAGTATCGAGGTAAGTTGAAATAAATCTGGCTAATAATATAGAAAAAAGAATACCTACTATCTTGCATAGTAATAATTACAACTTCATATTTACCAAATATAATATATTAACAGGCTTGGTTGGTATTTAACTGTTCTCTGATTGCCCAATTTTTTTTTTTACTTTTATACCAAATGCCTTAGATAATTGCTGCAGTGATACCGAAGCCGAGCCTAAACTTATCATTAGGATGATTAAGTAGCGCCGAAATGGCACAAGCCAGCTGAGCTTTCTTCCCACCCAATGCTCTTTGAAGAGTGGCTCCGACTAAACCGTCAGAATCAGCCGATGCCCGAACAGTCCATTCTTCGGTACGCCATTCGTACGCTAGCGTTGCTACTGCACGGCGAACAGCAAATCCCACCTGAGAAAATCATAATTATACACTAATACCTACTATTTGTGTCTCAATTGTCCTTCAGATCATTATTGTGAGTGAATACAGAGTGTCTATAGCTTTTCAACTAGCTTCAATAAACTGGCTATGTAACATTATCTGATATCGTTGTGTTTAAAGAGATCTGCCCAATATATCGATTTAAAATCGGCCGTCTGATATACTGTTTTTTTAGAATTCTAAGTAAGTAATGCAGGTCGCGCAAGAGGAATCCTGGCTGCGGCAGCCAAAATTTGACCACCTAATCTTAGCAGGTAGTCTATTTCAACGTTCTGGTGATTGGCCATGAAAAATTCCCTCTCCCACAGCTAGGCTACCTGCTGGCTACTGCGCCGCCTGAATAAGGTAGGCCATAGTCTCAATCCGGTATAAGTCACAGCTAATCACAATTTGATAAAATGTTACGGCAACAAAAATGCAATAAAAATGAAGGAGAGTAAGCGCATTTCCATGCCTAAAATATCATGTTATATTGCTTGATTTTTAATATTCGTATTACATGGTATTACGTGTACTTTAATAGAAAAACTTCAAATAGAATTCCGACTCGCATAAGACCACTCTCCACTTCGCACAGTTTCCGTTTGCTTCGTGTGAGTTTTTATGCTCTTTTATTTTTTATTAACTACCCGGGATCATGGTTCGGCTTTTAATGGCCAAATATTATTAAAAAAGTAATTTTAGTTCTCGATACCTTTTTAGTGCAAGTAATCAACATATTATGCATATATTATCTAAGTACGTACATAATTTATTACACCAGTAAAGGAATTAGATTCGCCTGATATACCGATGTTTGTGACTAGGTCCGTTATTTAAGAAATAATAATTAACAGGAATTAAAATTATAATTAGCTTTGACTGGCGCCGTTATAATCAAGTTACATTATATTATCAGTCTTATCATTTATTTAATATAATGTATCAACAAAACAGCGGTAATCTGAATTTCCAGGAGCTATGTTCTACTTGTATTCAAAGAATTGTATATGATTTTTAATGGTTTTAGATTTAGATAATCGCACTTGCGAAGATTAATAGCTTGCCTTCTCAGAATTCACTTATCTTAACTGCCGCCTGGATTAAGTACTCGATTTTAATGATCTTGTGTAAGATAAAAATCCATTTCATAATGGGTTTTTAAAGTCATAAATGTTAAATAATAATAAAAATAAGCCTTTAATAAGGCAATAAAATACCCATATAGAATCACATTACAATCAAAAATTAAAAGCTATAAATTAATAAATTAAATTAAATCATCTATATACATATAATAAAATTGTAGAGGTCGAATTTCTGTACAATGAAAAAAAAATGCTAAATACCGAGTCAGGGGGATGTAAAAAGTGAAATAGAACGTATTTAGATTTTTTTCAAATTTTTTGTTTCTCTGTTTGTCTGTGTGTTTGTACCGGCTAATCTTCAAAACGACTGGATCGATTTAAATGTAATTTTGTATGGTGGTAGCTTATATCCCTGCTCAACATATAGGATACTTTTGATCCCGAAAAATTAAAGAGTTCAAGTGGGATATTTAAAAAACCGCACCATGCGGACGAAGTCGCGGGCAGAAGCTAGTATTAAAATAAATTAAAATAGGATTCATGTCAAGTGTATTATGGGTTCCGTTACGGTGCAGAATGCCAGCTCCTAAAAATAGGGTTGTCAAGGCCATGTGAAAACATGGGGAGAATCCTGTTGCCCGAAGCACGGAGGCGAGCCCAGAGCCACGCGATGCTTAACACAAAGAAATCTGCAATCCTCTGTTCGGCGAACATGCCCGAAGTGCTACAGAATCGAGGCAGTTTCATTAGGATGCGATTTACGTTATTATATTGCACCCTAATGGTTCCTAAAGCTTTCTTGGTGCATGTCACCCAGAGCTGACAAGTGTACAAACTTTGATAAAATGCTCTAAATAGTGTCACTTTAAACCTGTTTAGTCAATCGCGAAAACTTACGCGAGATCATACTGCACGTAACAGCCAGAAATCTGCGCTCACGCTCTATTTCTAAATCGTCACTGAGATACTCTGTCAGTATGTGTCCCAAATATTTAAACTGGCTCACGTATTAAAGCTCAATCCCGCTACACACTACAGGCAATGTAATCTCTGGATCCTTTCCTGCTCGGAAAACCATCTATGTCTAGCTATGTCTTAGTCTCATTGTATTTTAGACCATGCTTAGCATCAGCCTTCACAGATACTTAGCAGCTTTCTTAACGCACTGATTGAGAGACTCGAGCAGTCGAGCACCATGTCATCCGCGTAACTTATGTTGTTTAGGCATATGCCACAACAATCCTGCTGCTCCTCAGTTCCACAATCAGGTCGTTAATGTAAAGGATAAAAAAAGTCCGGAGACTTCAGGCTTCCTTGACGTACCCCGCACTTTAGTCTGTAATCATTAGAGATGGTGTCGCCCCATCTCACATGGTTGGTTTGGTTTTCGTTAAGTTATGATGAAAAATCCTGTCCTCCTTCTTTCCTCTTCCAATTCCTATTTATTTTACGTTTTTTTGATATCTCGTCAAATGGCGAACAGTATAGTCAACAACTAATAATAATATTTGATACTTTTATGAAGAATTTATATTCTTATAAGGGAATTTTGATTCCCTTGTGTTCGAGACATGGATTGACGACGATCCCCAAGGTAAAATACTTTTGTAGTACCGCTCATTGTTTTTAGGCCTTACATTCAACAAGCTCAGAAATCTACTGTACCTCAAGCATGGCAGCCACAGTCAAATACGGCTTGAGGGCCCTCGCGTAGCAAAGGTCCAAACCCCTGTTTCCCAGAGTCGCGCTCACCGAGTGATTGTCATTCGCCCATCGGCTTGCGCAGGATGCCGAACTGAGTTCAGCAGTATGCCCACGAGCAACGATTTCAGCACCCAGAGATATTTGTTCCGTGATTGCCTGAAAGTGTGTTTACAAATTTAGGCACTTATTAGGTTTCTAGTGGTTTGTGTGTCGACAGTACACGCACAGTAAGTAAGTAACAAATGTTAGGTAATCTAAAATATCCCTTATCTAATAAACTAATCAACGAATCTTATTTAAAACAATTTTCGATGTAATCAATTAAATCAAATTTCTAACTACCAGCTCGATTTTGTTTAATGAATTCTACTTTATGGGTCAAATGGGGACAGGAATTGGAAAAAACATATTTTTCACTACTTTGAAAGAAAATATTTCACAGCCCTATGTCTATAACAATCACCCTAAAACATTAGGATTTTAATATTTATTATTTCCCTTAGTTGTTACATTTTTACGCGATTCTACAACCTCTTAACACAACATTATTTTCTTAGTTTTTTAAAATATATAACTTAAACAAGGGCGGGTATATTTCCGCACCTGTAGATAATGAAGAGCAATAAACTCTCTATTTACTGCAATAATGGATGCAGTAAAACTATTGAAATACGCGTCTAAGATGCTTTCAAAACTGTAAAATTCAGCATCAGCTATTTGAGCAACAACAGTCGCGCGGGTTCCTTGCGTTGGTCCAACGCGGACTTCACAGCTCATCTGACCTCCTGGCGCAGCTTCCATTACGAAATAAGGGAGAGCAGTTGGCTTGCTCTTGTCAACATACGACAGCAAAAACTTATATCCTCCAGGTGATACCGAACTGAACGACAAAGAATGACCAAGAAGCCAATTGTTTTTCGAATTCTGCTTGACGGAAACACAGGCACCCTCAAAACACTGTGGAAGTCTGTATCGGGCGGCATTGTGTATGTAGCGAAGTAAGCCTGGATTTGCTGCTCCTGAGGGCAAGTCATCTGGGTTTTTTTCACAGACACGACCTGTCCGAGAGCCGGTTACCCCGGCGCCGGTTTTACCCCTGTCACCTGCAGTACACTTAGAACCTTCAGGTACGTTGCAAGCACACTTCCTGTGTGGGGGAGCATCCCCACCTCCAGATTTATCCATTGGTGGGGATGTAGTGGGACATGGTTCTTTTCTAGGGGAATTCGGATTACTTTTGGCGTAAATGGCTTCAAAAAGTCCGAGTTTTAAAAGATTTGATAATGATAAAGATACTGGAAAGGTCTTATAACTACTCTTGGACTCCATCATAGTACAACAAGCACTGCTAGTTTATACACCACAGGGCACATTATATCAATATAAATATAAACTTTTGCTTCTTTAAGTTGCCATAAAGCGATAAAAAATATTTGATAAACGAAACTTAAAAAACAGTAATGACAACTTCAAATCGTCTTCAAAATTAGAATAAAACGTCAGAGAGTGATGAAAATAGTAAAACAATATTTTAAAGAGGTCTAATAAGATATAAAAAGGTCTGAAATAAATTATTACATTAATATTTATTTATTTTCTAAAAATTTACATTTTTCAAAAAATATATAAAGATTTTTTTTATAAAAAAAAATAACCTTATTCTTTTATAAAAATGCATCAGAAATAAAATACATATTCAATAAAAAAAATATAAAATCTTGCGGATCACCGCCAGCGGGGCCTCAGGTCCAAACTACCGGTGGTTAGGGTCCAGAGATAGGAACCTCCTCACAATTCGTGCCGTGTCCAAGAGTGCTGCCTTCTGTATCTGGCCCTTCACCCAGCCTCCCAGCGTAAGCCTCTCTAGATGACGGTCGAGGCTTTTCGCTATAAGACTATTGACGGCGACAACTATAGGCACAATGCTCGTTGACTCCAGTCGCCCGCCACATAGCGGTAACCTCGTTAGCAAGATCTAAGTATTTACTTAGTTTTTCTTTCTTCACAAGGTTATCGTCATGCGGGATAGTGATTATTATTATTAATATGAGAACACGAAAATTAAACTGACGGACACATAAACTGCATCAAAGTTCAGGATTACTTTGAAATGATTTTTTCCAAGTCACTCAACGGGCCATGGAGCGAGCTATGTTGGGTGTTTCTCTTACGGATAAAATTAGAAATGAGGATATCTGTAAGAGAACCAAAGTAACCGACATAGCTCGCAAAATTAGCAAGTTGAAGTGGCAGTGGGCCGGTCACATCTGCCGCAGGACCGATGGCCGTTGGAGCAGACGAGTCCTGGAGTGGAGACCGCGTCTCGGTAAACGTAGTGTCGGACGCCCTCCGGCCCGATGGACCGACAACCTACGCAAGGTTGCCGGTAGGCGCTGGATGAGGAAGACAGTGGACAGGTATGAGTGGCGCCGTCTTGGGGAGGCCTACGTCCAGCAGTGGACTGTGAATGGCTGACGACGAACGATATTTTTAAATAAGTATGCAAACTTTTTAGATTACATTATATAAATATGGAGAGACTGGCTCTTAATCTCAAAAAAAAAGGAAAATTTAAAAATAGAACTGCAGTAAAACAAATGAATATAGCCGGGAAAAGAAAATTTACTCGTAGTATCAGATTTGCGTGTTATTTATAGCAAAGTTTTAAATTGACTCTCATTGATTTTTTATTCTTTTGTCAATTGAATTATTGTTACCAGCAGAACTGTTGGGTTAGTTTTTTAACTCATCGAGAGTTTTTAAACCATAATATGGATACTTCGTCCGAACAAGCGGCTCAAATTGTAGCATTGGTGCGGGAGGGCTTGGATCAACGAACGATTGGTAGAAATTTAAATTTAAACCAGTCTACGGTTTCTAGAATATACAGAAGGTTTGTGGAGACAGGTTCTTACAGAAGGAGACGTGGTACAGGCAGGACTCGAGCAACCACCGGTCGTGATTACCGATTTATTGTTACAACTTCCCTGCGAAATCGTTTCCTCACGTCTGTTAACATCAAAACAGAAGAGCAATGGACATCCGTATTGTTCTCGGTCGAGTGTAGGACATGTTTATATGGTGCAGATGGTCGCAGAAGAGTTTATCGTCGACGTGGGAAGCGATATGCTCAAAGTTGCATTGAGGAGCGTGTTCCTTTTGGAGGCGGTTCGTGTATGGTCTGGGGTGGCATATCGATGAACGGGCGAACAGGACTTGTGTTCATAGACATGGTCCGTCAAAACGGTAATAGAGGGGGTTTGACTGCACATCGCTACATAACAGAGATCTTAGAAGATCACGTGGTGCCTTACATGGGATTCATAGGCGAAAATTTTACTTTAATGCAGGATAATGCCCGGCCGCACGCTGCTGCACAAGTTCGACAATATTGCGAAGAGGTTGGGATACGTATAATGAATTGGCCAGCACGCAGCCCGGATCTTAATCCCATTGAGCATGTTTGGGACAATTTAAAAAGAGCTGTATATGCGAGAAACCCTTTGCCCACGACAGTGGCAGCACTAAGAACAGCACTTTCAGAAGAATGGGACAATATTCCGCAAGATCTTTTAATAACCCTAATAAAATCTATGCGGAACCGATTAGAATCCGTAATAAGGGCACGTGGAGGTAATACACCTTATTAAAACATAAAGAAACCCTTGCATAAAGTTTGTGTCTATCGTTAAAACCAATTTTTTAATTAAACCAATTTTCCTTAAATTTCTGTTTTTTCTTCAAAAAAAGTCTTAAGGTCCTTTCCAGTACACAAACTTAAACTTAAGGATATATATATATATATACTTATATACCCTACGCTGTTTTAAAGTTCACGAACCAATCTAGAGGTTTCAATTTAAATCTGTATAGAAAGTTTGCATACTTGGTTAAAATATTTATTTCAAAGTCGTCTATTACTTTGATGCAGTTTATGAGTCCGTCAGTGTATAATGTTACGGCTTTATTTGAGGTATAGGTTTTTCACGTAGTTGTGGCGATAGGTGTAATACGCAATTGCAGATGCGACATTGTTAGTGACGATAAATATAGTTCTACACTAATGTGGCTATGTGCTAACGACGTTATTTTTTGACGTTTTAAATAAGACGCATTCGGCCACAGCCTAAAGCTTTAACACTAACGCAGATGAAGCCCAGCATTTAAGATATTTTTACAAAAATATTGAAAACTAGTAATAAGTTAATTATTAACTAATTCAAAGTATTAGATTTAAATATTCGGCCAATCTATACACAGTGAGCTCTTTTGTAGATGTGACCCAATTTTGTTATTTGGCGACCAAATCCTGAAAGGATTTTTAAGTCATAAATAGGTGCCCGATAATCAAAAACTAACCCAATGGATCTTGCTCAAACAAATTTTACTTGAAAGTATGTATTTTTAAGTTCTATCATAATTATTTTTTCAGAATTTTCCACCTAATTCAATTATCACTAAACCTGTCCTTTTGTGTAGTAGTAAAGCGTGGCCTCTAGGTACACGAGCACAAGAGCAAAATAGCTGCTTGTAAGGGAGATGATTATGTTGCGATGGATTTGTGCAATCACGTTAAGACTGCGTTACGACCTGGGCACGACCTTGGGCTAAGCGACAGGCAACGTGAATCGCGCTTGGCTGGCACTATGTCGGCAAGGTCGTGATCGGAATGCCAAAAACTCCCGCATGCGTTACAGCCTTCATATCCAAATGGTGAAAGGACGGTCCTGAGGCCCTAACTCCTTTCCAGGTACGCACTGCCTAGGTTGGGTCGAACGGCGTCGATTCTTTGTCGTTCTCTTCCCCAGTGCAGACGACGACCCCGGTACCGGGTTGGCCTGGATGACGCCGTGAGCAAACGGTTGCGGGCGAAACCCATTGAGTTGTAACGCCCGCATTTAAGGTCGCTAATAGATGAGGGAGCGGAGTTTTTCCCCCGTTCTGTCGCCACGGGGTGATTTGTGCCCTGCGGTGACAATGGATGATGCCTTTTTCATCGGTGCCTTATTCCGGTGAAATGGCAGTAAATGGATTTTTACTCCTTAAAAAAAAACATCACATCCGTCCGTGACATAACAGACAAACTGCGTGAGAGTCACCTACGGTGATACGTCCGTTTTAAGGATATCTATTGGAAAATTATGTGCAGGCAGCAGAACTAATATCTACGCCATGCCTAGATCCAGCATGTTTAATTTAGGCATGATAGCGTACCAATGTTCGGACAGTATAAAGTAAAAATCATATAAAATGGAGAAGAAAACACAGGAAACTGGCTGCTAGGTGTTTATATATGTATTCAGGCCACGAACGCAACTGGAATGTAACGCAAGGTTGAAAGCATCCTTAGCACTGTATTTGACTAGTGACTTTAAAAATTGTTTTTATACAGAATTCTTACAATAGAGTATGAATAGTAAGGTCTTAATTTAAGACCCACATCACAGTGGAACTGCTACTAAAAGTTCGTATACAGTGATAATATATTCTGTAAACAAGTGTGTGAATCATTTTGCACTAAGCACAAACTACAATGGATGTATGTAAGTATTGTGCATTTTGGAATTCCCCAACTTCCTTAAATATAAGATTGTCAAAAATTGACATTTCACACCCAGTTGTCATTTTGTGACCGGTGATAACTAAGTTCTGATAAAAAAGTTTTCGCACTCTAGTAGTGCCATCTATCGTAAGCTATAAATAAAAATACACTGACCTCCATATATACAAGTACGCTGGACCTATGATTAGCCGAACCATAGTGAGACGTTTCCAACAGCAACAAACTATTCATTGGCGAGGAAAACTTACCCCTTATGCAACTCCCATGTGGTGAATATGTATAGTTCCCGAGATATTAATGTTTTTTTTAATCTAACCTCACTTCTGATTTTCACTAATATTTCACTTTATCATAGATCCAAAGTTGCAAAATCCAATGAAAATCGAATATTTAACATAAAAAGGTTACCAGTCGGTTCTGGCGAAATTGAGTATATTTCTAAAGTTAAATCACACTTTATTATTGTCAAAATTAACAGATAATTGTCGTGAATTTTAAATTTCCATAATTAATTGAATATGTTCATTGTCCACTCAAAACCAATTTGAGTTGTTATAAATAAGTCTTAAATATATTCCTAAACACATTCACCATTAAAATCATCCGGACATATATATAAACCCAACCCCAGTCATCAGCGAAGTGCCTTGAATAGATGTAATCATATTTCTTCGGACGCAAACTAGGCTTTTCAATGTTTTTCAGCCATAATTCTAGTCTTCTTTTGTCAGTCGGAAACCTGTGTATTATTTTAAAATTATATGTATTTGATAATAAAAATCGGTCATCGGCGATTTCCGTTCTTAAAAGTAAATAGATATTGATAGGAAAACTATCGATAAGTTTTACCGACAGGTAACTTTGACAGCACTATTAAATTTTTGGCCATTTGCAAGTTACGTCAGATTTAGTTCTCTTCCCACCCATTCAAATAGGCACAATATAGAGCTGTCATTTCATAGGGTATCATAGGTCCAGCGTACTTGTATATATGGAGGTTAATGTAAAAATATGTTAACGTCGTGTTAAATGCTACGAATAAATAATAAGTCTATTTATTCGTAGGTTACATGGATTTAAAAGGCGAGACAAATAAAATGTTAAGCTTTTTACAAACCGCTTCCTTTTATTAGTAGTTTAATTTTAATTAGCATTAAATAAAATTAAATAGTTGAATTACATTCGTATTTTTATTAAATTCGCGACTATTTTCGTTCGGGTTAGATTAGTATTTTTTTTGTCATGTGTTGTCCAAGGAGAGTAGAAAATTGCGGTGAGAGTCACTCGCTGCGCCCATCGTGTACGGACATTTGGCAAGTTTCGTTCGTTGAATTCGCGTCAAAAGAGATTTATTTCGTATTTTGTGGAAATATTCGCAACCTTCGCCATCCAGTGTGTGAGTGCTGCATCCTCGTCGCGACTGCTGTGAAAATTACTCGTGGTAGGTAAGGTTTTGAACTAAATTTGTGTCCACGAAGAAAGAGTTGGCGCCGACCATTGGACTTGACACACGCCTTTCGCAAGGTGAGTTGACTACTCGTTGTAAGATTTGTTCTCACTGGCCAGCTCACCGTTTTTCGCATAGATTCGCACAAAATTCGCAATAATACAGTCCACATTTAGCCGCAATCCCGATATTGGGGACTGCACAAACTTAATATTAGAAAAAATATCAGTCTTTGAGATTATTTCAAAATTGAATATTGTATCATTGCAAACACTAGGTTAAATGTAATCTTTATCCATTTACAGCTTACTTTTGATAATACTTTGAATTCAATTTGAAAAATGTTTTGAATCCACGTATTAGTTAACTGCATACTTGTGCTTTGTAGAAGAAAAACCATTTTTGTCAATTTTATATTTGGACATGACAGTGAAAATTATGAAACAAAACTGAAACCTACTTATTAATTGTTTAATAAATGTAGCATAGGTAGCGATATGAGGACACTGTAACATTTCAATAAAAAGATTTGTACTAATACATAAGATTTTAGCACTTTTTTAAATCAGTCTGTTGATCCAGTTGGCGTAAAAAAGGTATAAAGCACTTTAAATACTTAACAGTGTATGTTTATAGAGATTAATAAAAATTGATGTATGAAAAGTGTTTTTTTGAATCGTACGTGGAGATCCATAGTCTTTGCCTACCCCAACAGAAAATAGGCGTGATTACATGTATGTATGAACCAGTTTTAATAAAAGGTCGAGGTTAGACAGGCGTATCACCTCGCTACTCCGAGAAATTGTCATTTCACTGCGCCAAATGTGTCGTCGACTTATTTATTTTAGAACATTTCTGTGTAGCATAACACCAACGTTACAAGTTATTGTTATGGCAAAGTATCCCAGTTACTACTGCACTAAAAGCAAGGTGTTTTGGTGCAACGTGGTGCTATTTTCAGCTAACTCAAAACACTGATGCAATGGGCTGTGCTGGAATTACTGTATTACAGAATGACATTTTGTTAAGTTTCCATGTTTGTATAAAAAAGGAATGCTATATTGTAACGTCTACCGTACTAGTGCGTGAATTTGAGTAGCGCAAAATTAAATTAATAATTTTCTCTTGCATTTTAGTTTACCAAAAATATTTAGAGAGGGCGCTACGATAGATCTATCGGATTTCACCATAGTATACGTAGACAGAGAATCCTATAGACACCGCTATAGCGTGCCGCAGAAAGGGACAAAAAAGATGACGTCACTATATTTAGGGATACCTTGTGAGGAAAAATAATTGTGATAATTAGAAATTTGTATGTAAGGAAGATTTCCATCTATAGGTTGCTATGCATGCTATGCGAAGGAGAAGACATGCTGTGTAACTCAAATTAATTGCAATGAGGGCAGGAGACTAAGGATAGATGATGATGATGTAGTCCTAAATAACTGCCGTTTCTTATGTGATAGTAGGTTCTGGCTTTGTGAATAAATAATAGAACATGTTTATTTTTAATTTTTTCAAGAAGCCTTTATTGGTAGAGTCAACAGATTCCAATAAATCCCCATCTTCTTCACTTATTAATGACTTTGTTTTCAGTTCTGCAATAACATTTTCTTGTTTAGCTACCTTTTTCGCTAAACGTCTACTTTTTAAGAGCTCTTAATTTTTTCAGTCGTTCGGATGACTGTATTTTCGAGCTTTTCCATTTTTTTCGCAACGTTCGAGGGGTGTACTCTGGCGTCTTGTCCTAAAATAAAAAAACCTGTTTTTGGTTACTAAAACCATAACTTCATTGGAAACAATATTTTTTTGGACACAATATTTTTGTTTGTATTACTTCCTAGTGATGGTTTTGGAGAATATGCGAATTAATATAACGAAAGTAATTTATCTTAATACTGTACATAGCAAAAACTGTATTGATTGCGGGAAAATCATATTATTTTTATTTAATATAGTGTTCTTAGCTCTTATAGGAATGTTTAAATGATTTTCAGTTTCCATAATTGTATCTTCATTTAAACTGAAGCAGGAACATGATGGAATACAAGCCATTTTTCCTAAAAAAAAAAAAATTAATCCAAAAAATGGTGAAGAAAGTTGTTGTTTACAGAAAATAATACTTTGAAGAACGTATACAGCTGCGCCGCTTTTACTAATTTTGGCAACTCAAACGGCATTATTACTTAATTGTTGTCGTTATTGAGAGTGGGTGTAACGCTAAATAGTGTGTCATTGTGTGGAAGACAATCTAAACCAACAAAAGCCAAGTGATTTCGATTCTTAAAGGAGTTTGTCATTAAATCGAGTGACGTTACATGGAGTTCACACTGTAGTTTTAAAAACACTAAACATATAAAAATCTTAAATCTTAATATTATTAACTGAATATTTACCAGAATAGGTACAGCATTAGGGAATAGCAGTGTAGCTTTCTTCTTTTTGATTAACAATTTTTTCTTAAAATGTCTACTGCAACATTTTGATGATGGTTTGGTGTCCAATCTGTCCGTCCTGCAGCTAATATCCAATTCCGACGTAAATTATCAGGTTCAGGAAAACTACAACAAGCCATTAAATTTTTCAGATATTTCATTAATACACGATGCAGAATAAATTCCTAATTGTATTTCCTAAAATAGTGTGAAATAATAAAAAAAAAAGTTGGCCACACTAAATTTTAGGATAAAATTTGCAATTGTTATTTTTGTGCTATTTTAACAATGAATTTACGTCTAAAGTACATTATACACAATATATGAACATAATAAAATGCTACTGAATGCCTAGTTACTGATAAACAGTGGTATACTAACGAGTGAAAAGACAATCCTGGGTTTTCGTTCCGCTATCACTTTTACACCCTTTAACGCTTCACCGCACCATGTTCTTAACAAAAAGTTTGAAATAGGAAGTCTAAATTGTTGAAAACAAAACATAATATGAATTACTCAGTGTTGCCAGATGACCATGTCAATTAACCCCCAAATTTTTGTCAAAAATCCCCAAATATAAGCTTTTTGAGAAAAAACCCCCAAAACAGTTTTTACTTATTTTAAAGGAAAAATAGAAAAGCAAAACTACCGTCGTAGCGAAAACGTCACTAATGACGTCATCATTTTCGCACACACGGGGGGGGGGGGGGGGGGTGGTAACAACGACCCGTGTAAATAGGTTGGTTAAATAACCGTTCCACTTGAGTTTACGATTGTGACGCCAGCAAATAAGTGGAACGGGAAAAACCGCGGTTGTGAACGTAGTCGTTGTGAGTCTAACGGAAAGTAGCTTATAAGATACGACGCATACGAGTAGAGACGGCATAATAAATAAAATTAATGATGTAAATGAACGAACGAATGAATTGAATTATTAAAATGAACTATTCAATTGAAGTATGATTTACTAGTAGAGTATAATTCTAAGATAAAGTAATAATACCGTATTATAACTTAGATATAATAATTGTAGTGATGATAATTGTGTTTGTAGATGAATTATTAATACTTAAAATATCGCCAAAAATTTCTGACAACAAAATATTTCCCCCCGAATGTCCACCCAAAGCTCCCCCCCCGACGTCAAAAAATCCCTGAATTTGCAGGTAATCCCCCCCATCTGATAACACTGGAATTACTTCACATAAAGCACGTGAAAACTGTATTTTATAGGAAGACGATAGCTGCTGCCCTTCAGCTGTCGAACTTTTTAAGCACACCGGTGGTCTAAACCGCGGCACGCTCAGTGAAACAAAAAAATAGTATCGTTCTGTCTCATTCTTTTATACGACATCGGCATAAGTTGCTCTTTTTCTTGTGTGAATGCGACAAAAACTATCAATTTGTCTATAGGTTTCTCTGTCTACGATAGTATACTTACCAGATAGATAATAACTGACGTTGACATTTGTATCAATTTGACATGTTTTCCACATTCGAAGTTGGGCTTTATTTCAATTAAAGTTTTTATTTATATTTTATTATTATAACGAATTGTCTATAATAGTGTGATTTACTTACAGTTTATCAGATTTTCTAGATTCTTGCCATTATTATGTAACTTTACACGCTGCAAGATAAGTATATAGCGTCATCAATAATCAGGCAACATAAATATACGTGGTAACTGCTACAAACAATATCGTTGTCCAAAGCGATAAACAAGTCGAAGGTCTTTGTTGCAAGTGATTAAATTTTGCTTTGCGAAAATGTCTACCAAGCTAAACATATTGTTGGAAATGTTCAAAAACTTGAAGTCGGATGCAGTGCCGCGAGCTCCTCGACCACCTCCAAACGAGTCAAATGTAGAAGAACCAGAAAACGACGAAAATGTAGATTCTAATAATGAGCCAGGAATTACTATTGAAGAGATCGACGACGAAGACACTAAAAAGGAAGAAAAAAAGAAATTTAAAAATCCTTTTTTCAAGTCGACAAAGAAAAACGACAGTTTCAAACCAAATAAAGACAAAGCACAAAAACAGAAAGGCAGTAAAGTATACACTCAAGGTAAGTAAAACCATGAAAAATGGCCTGCAACTAACGGGAAAATTGTATGCCAATTTTTTTTTTTATATTGTTGATTATTTATTTCATAGATGTGGTATGTATGATATTAATCCATGATTAAGGTCTTCTATCACAAATTGAAAACATTATCAAACACATGTGCAATTCAATTTTATTGCTTTAACTCACATTTTCAAACCATTTCCTGATTACTGTATTAGGAGTATACCTTGGACCAAGTTCGGCATGATACTAAAACAGTTAAAATGGTCAAAGTAACTGTATGTTGAATGATTTTCAGATTGACACTAGTGTTATAGACACATGCATAAATTTCACTATAGCTGTAAACTGTTAAAATTAAAAATAATTTTCAAATTTGATTTTTGAAATTATGATCATATAAGTCGACTATATTCAATCTGCGGCCCACCAAGCTTTTGTGAGTGGAAAGCCTAGTATATTACATAGTTGTATAAAATACTGGATTGACATTGGTAACACTTCCGGTGTTACAAGTGAATGTAAAAACAGAACCACTTTCCATCAGATGGGCCTTCAGCCTGTTGCTGTGTATTCTAGTACCTAGTTAAAAATACCTAAATATAATATGTGTTGGCCAGCAGCACCTCATTTAATATGTCTATAAGGTCTAAACTCTATAAAAAAAAGGTTGAGTATGGCTGACCTCAGTTATCAAAATGATAACTAGTACTGCTACATAACAATCTGGAAGTTACTGTATTTTTAATCCTTATAAACTTTTGACTTTTATCCATCTTGTATAACCCTGGTCTGGTAAAAATACCTAATTTTATAATTACCTGGCTACAATCAAATCCATGAAGAAAGAACAAAAAATTTGAATTTTAATTTAAAGTATATATGTGTTCAAACATAACTCTGAATCAGTAGCTGGACTTTTCAATAACATAAGTTAATTTTTAAAAGTCGGCCATGAACTTGCAAACATTATGTATATATAAATGAAACTGTAAAGGTCTGGTCAAACAGTGGACGAGACGGGGCGGCGACGCGACGCAAGCGGGACAGCATCGCGGTGTGGATGTCACACTGCGAATGTGATGATCGCGCTAGCATCGAGTCGGCCGACCTGTCATGATTTCTCGAGCATTCCGAAAAGAGATGTTTCAGACCTTTAGACTTGAAACACTGCAGACAATATTATGATTCACTAGTTGTAAACACTTTGAATCATTCTAATGAACCTCCTATGTGTGATTGTGTATGTGTGTATTTACAGTATGCAAAAAAATCTTGATCCCTCCGATGATAGTCCAGGATTTTTCTGTTGAAATGAACCTAATGTGTAACTCTCTAATTGTAGCAAGCCACACATACAATGTGATAACAATTAAAATGAGTTTGTGAAAATATATAATAATATATTATAAGTTTATTAGTTTAACCAGTCATTAAATAACCATCTTTAAGCTCTCCAAGTGCAGCAAATAGTCTATTTCACATTTTACAATTATACAATAAATTTTATTCACAGCAACTGGGAATGTTATAAATATTGTAAATTCAAAAGACATTCACTGGGGTAACCAGTACTATATGGGACAAACCACTATGGGACCAAAGCCACATCAAAACCATGAAGAACAAGAGTCACAATTGCATATTAAGAAAACCAATATTATTGTTTTATTGATGGAAGCAAATGTTAAGGTATTTTTCATTTCTCATACTAGGGGCGAAAGGGGATCGACAAATTGTGACAAGGGGTGGAAGGGGTCTTAAATTTTGTGATGTTTCATTTTAAAATCTAACATATTTAAAACATGAAAACTTGAACTATTAATGAAAAAATTGTGAAATGTTTCTAACTCTTATCTGTATGAGGATATTTAAATTCATAAAAAATAATTTTAATTTCAAGAGAAGAGATGGCTGGCAAGTACACTGTAATAGTACAAGTACTGGCCACCTGTTTGGGATCCAGTATCATCTAAAATTCTAAACTACTAAGACCCATAACCAACAAAAAAACATTTGACAGGCCTCAAGACACTGAGCTCTTTCTGTGCACCTGGTGCACCGGAACACAACCTGACTTGATTTGCATTATTTTTTTACCTACCATCCATTTTATATTAATATTATATGAAATTATTAGAGCTAGGCATGTTGCTGAAGAGTTTTGCCCCATTTCTTCTCTTTAAGGCAGAACAAGTTGTGAAGCGGTGGTAAATTAGATTAGGCTAAAATTAAAAAATAAAACGAAAGAGTTGGCGGTAGCCTAAATAAAAACTTTAACATTACTCATTGACACTTGACATCTTTGCTACTGAAAAGTGGCCGAAAAGTTGGAATAAAATTGAAATTTAAAATTCCTATCACAATTAGTAAAAAGAGGTTCCTTACATTTTAAAAAAGAAATTAAACTGACGGACTCATAAACTGCATCAAAGTTCAGGATTACTTTGAAATGATTTTTTTAAATAAGTATGCAAACTTTTTAGATTAAATTATATAAATATGGAGAGACTGGCTCTTAATCTCAAAAAAAGGAAAATTTAAAAATAGAACTGCAGTAAAACAAATGAATATAGCCGGTTATAGCAAAGTTTTAAATTGATTCTCATTGATTTTTTATTCTTTTGTCAATTGAATTATTGTTACCAGCAGAATTGTTGGGTTAGTTTTTTAACTCATCGAGAGTTTTTGAACCATAATATGGATACTTCGTCCGAACAATCGGCTCAAATTGTAGCATTGGTGCGGGAGGTCTTGGATCAACGAACGATTGGTAGAAATTTAAATTTAAACCAGTCTATGGTTTCTAGAATATACAGAAGGTTTGTGGAGACAGGTTCTTACAGAAGGAGACGTGGTACAGGCAGGACTCGAGCAACCACCGGTCGTGATGACCGATTTATTGTTACAATTTCCCTGCAAAATCGTTTCCTCACGTCTGTTAACATCAAAACAGAGCTTAATGAAGTGCGTGGAGTAAACGTGAGTGCACGAACAATAAGAAGAAGGTTAAAGGAAGCGGATATCACCCCTTTTAGACCAGCAAATGGTCCAAAGTTGTCTGTAGCTCACAGACAAGCTCACTTAAGATTTGCGCGTGATCACCTGAATTGGACAGAAGAGCAATGGACCTCCGTATTGTTCACGGACGAGTGTAGGACATGTTTATATGGTGCAAATGGTCGCAGAAGAGTCTATCGTCGACGTGGGGAGCGATATGCTCAAAGTTGCATTGAGGAGCGTGTTCCTTTTGGAGGCGGTTCGTGTATGGTCTGGGGTGGCATATCGATGAACGGGCGAACAGAACTTGTGTTCATAGACATGGTCCGTCAAAACGGTAATAGAGGGGGTTTGACTGCACATCGCTACATAACAGAGATCTTAGAAGATCACGTGGTGCCTTACATGGGATTCATAGGCGAAAATTTTACTTTAATGCAGGATAATGCCCGGCCGCACGCTGCTGCACAAGTTCGACAATATTGCGAAGAGGTTGGGATATGTACAATGAATTGGCCAGCACGCAGCCCAGATCTTAATCCCATTGAGCATGTTTGGGACAATTTAAAAAAAACTGTATATGCGAGAAACCCTTTGCCCACGACAGTGGCAGCACTAAGAACAGCACTTTCAGAAGAATGGGACAATATTCCGCAAGATCTTTTAATAACCCTAATAAAATCTATGCGGAACCGATTAGAATCCGTAATAAGGGCACGTGGAGGTAATACACCTTATTAAGACATATATAAACCCTTGCATAAAGTTTGTGTCTATTGTTAAAACCAATTTTCCTTAAATTTCTGTTTTTTCTTCAAAAAAAGTCTTAAGGTCCTTTCCAGTACACAAACTTAAACTTAAGGAACGCTGTTTTAAAGTTCACGAACCAATCTAGAGGTTTCAATTTAAATCTGTATAGAAAGTTTGCATACTTGGTTAAAATATTTATTTCAAAGTCGTCTATTACTTTGATGCAGTTTATGAGTCCGTCAGTGTATATTTACATTCAAAAGTCAATGGTGAAATTCAAATCTATGTATTTTGGAAATAGATGGCGATGCAGTTGCGATGTACACAACCATCGCTGTAATTCCATAACAAAAAAATATGTTGTTATGTTGCCCACAAGTCATTCATTACATAATTAAATATAAGGTACTTCAAATCAGGTTGGCTGCAACTTTTCTTTGTTTTAATGTATTTCTACACTATACTGACTTCGTTTCTTTGTAATTGTAGTGAACGAGAAACTAAAGTATTGAAGGTTTATATATATATAATAATAATAATAATAATAATAATAATAATTCATTGCTAATGAGGAAGTTTCCAGTCTCATAAAAACAAAAAATAATTATATAAATTTAAAGACAATAAAAAAATATAACACAGTAGAAAAATTACTTGTATATCTCTAAAAATGACGAAGCTGTGAATTTTTTACTATCACCCACACGAAAATAAAAAGCCGCGCGAAGCATTCACCGTGTTACGTCACAAGTCTCGTAGGCCGCCCTGTGCGGGACGCACTAGAACGGCGGGTGATCGCAAAGAGATACGTGTTTCATGCTCGCATTACAATACTATCTCAGACGTGGTGTTTGTGTGTGGTATTGATTCGTGATATTTTGTATTATACTAGTATATAAAAAAGTGGAACCGAGAAACGAGATGGAGAAGTTACAAAGAAATATATAACACAAATCCAACTGCAAATGTTGTTTGGAGAGAAGATAAAGGGGTTGTTTTGCATTGCTCATGAGGACTTCGCCATTTTTAACAATGTAGACATTTATAAAGTGTCTTTTGAGAAGTTTTTCATTTTGGAAGAAAAGTATATTCAAGAAAGTTTTAATGCTGTAAAACAAAAATAATCTGGTTTTGAGTTAAAAATATAGTTTTATTAAAAGGCTCTGCAAGTTTACTAATCCACATGCTATTCATACGATGATATCAAAGAAAGGCATCATTTTCACGTTTACACATGCATGTGGTGCAAGCATTTTAAAATCTCGCAATCTTCGTATCGATCTTTCAACGTGGATTCGAGGCAGTCCTTTTTGTATCAATAACTTCTATATTGTCACTCTGCCTCTGTTTGAAAGAGACTGGCAGATTAACAGTGTCTGAAGTTTCTGTAATATCGCAATTAATGTCGTGCCTTGCCTTGCGTGCCTTGGAGCATTTCATTGCCTGAAGATCTAATATTCTTCTACCTGAATTTTGTTTGACATCCTTTATCTTTTTTTTGCCCATTATATGCCCTTATTTTTTGTTTTTAAATAATCATTGGCTACCAAATCCACATCAAAACAGTCTATTGGTACAAAAATACGTTTGTCAGGATCTTTAATTACTTCATCACCCTGAATACATTCAATACATTTTATGGGTTTTTGGGCAACAGAAGAAGGAACTTCCGTTGAAAGTACTTTTTCATAATACTCAGGTCGACGACGCTTAGCAACAGCAGACCGTTGTTGTGTATCTTACCTTGGTCTTTTGGCAAGAAAACTTATGAGGTAAAACGTTTTTCTTCAGAAGTAGTCTGCCACCAACAAATAGATGTTTTACAAAGTTTTGAGTGTCGTTCTCGACCTGTACAATAAAATAAAAACAACATAGCCTACTAAACTCTTGCAAGAGCTTGCAAGTAAAACTATATTTTTAATCGATTGCTAGCGTATCTATCTAGGTGGTACAGAGCTTTCATAATGATAAAGATTTTTCCCAGATATGTATGAGACGGCTAGATGAATTTTACGCGTACATAAACCTATTATTTGACCTAATATTTGATCGAAATCATTCGTCTCGACGAAGACTGATTCTTCGTAGAAGTGATACTAAACTTAAATATAAATACTCTAATGAAGTTTCACATTTACTATGCAAAACGCAGAGAGAAAAATTTCAATATTAGTTATTCTAATACTTCACGATGAAGTATCTTTACTTTACAGTATATATAATAGAGTATATAAGTACAATACAGTACAAATAAAAAATATCGATAACGTGCATCCAACACTATTCCATTTCTAACGTAGTGCAACTGAGCTACGAAATTCTTGGAAGAATTCGTTTTCATTATTATACCTATTCTGCCGAAATGTCGACGAGTGGTGCATTAATTAGTATCGTCATGTCAAATAGACATAGAAACTGGTAAGAGTTAAAGGATATGCAGAGATATGTAGGTAGATAATATAGACATCGATATTTACATCAAAATGATCTTCGAAGCAATACCGTACTGATTTTTCTGATACAGATTCTTTTCTTTTCATAATTTTGCACCACTCATATCGTATATGTTTCTGCTTTGGCACTTTTGCAGTCGTGTTTATACAGTTAGACACGATGCAGTATTTATAATGTGTTTTAGTTTTAATTTCCATGATAATACCTGATGTTGTGTTGCGCTAAAAAGTACTAACTGCGGCGAACAGTCGCCTAGTCGCTGCGTCGTCCCGAGACGGGCGAGACTTGTGACGTCAGCGCTTGGTCGGCCGGCCGCGCGTCTTACGATTTCAAAATGGGAGGGAAAAGCTTCAGAACTTCGTCATTTATGAAGATAATTGAAAACAAAAAACACTAGGATTTATTGCAGACATAGTGTGATTTTTTAAAAATAAAATTAAAAAAATGGAAACTTCTTCATTGTTGTGAGGTCTAACTATTTGTTTTTAGTTTGATGATTAATTAATTAATTGATTTTATTTGTGGTTCATACTTGTTATTTATTGTTCAGTTTTATTTATTCCTTGACAATTGTTGTTATTTGATATTAAATTTGTTAATTAAAAATGGTTCCCATGTTGAAATGTTGTTGAGGTGAGTGTTGTTGAAGTCAAAAACTTCCCAAACTAAATAGGTTTTGGTTTTAGGTTTTCGAAAATTAGTGCAATAGCAATCCGAGTAGTATTATGACTCTCGCTAAATTAGTTGCTAAATCAACCGGAATATCATTGACTTTCATCAGAAAGGTGCTATCAGAAAGCCAATGTCATACTTCAAAACAGGGACCAACAACTTAGTATTCAAAATTATGTTTAATAGTTAATAATATATCGTTATAATCGTTAATATTATTTGTTTCTTATTAGGTACCTGCCTATAGAAATATATAAAACTATTAGTTTATTTATAAATAAATAAAGTAACACATTTATTTGCTGACCATACACTACTACTACACATGCAAAAGTCTCGAAGCTAATTTACCTGTACAGACATACAGAAGTGTAATTGGGTATATGCTAGCTAAGTTAACAGAGATATGGATAGTGGTGTCATAATTCTAATAAGTTGAATAGTTTATTAATTACTGTTTGACCAATAAATTCAAATTGTTGGCGATGCAGTGGACTGTTGGTGGTTTGCTGGGTTTGGTCGCTGGTTCGGATGCCGAAATAAAACGGTGAAATATTTGCTACGGGCGGCTTCAACTGCGGCGTGGTCGGTGGGAGGGAGCTTCTTTGTTGGTTGCTTAGCGCGAACTGCTGCTTGTCACGAACTACTGCTATCACGAACTACGATAGAGGGCCTTGCAAGGCGCCTCATATTTATACACAAGCTGCCTCCGCCGACCCCCCAGTTCGTTGTAACACCCCCTTTGATTTATTTCTTTAATTTTACGTTACATAAGCCTTATTTTACCTTATCGCTATTACAATATTCACAATACCATAGATCCTAGCTTTTCCTGCGGGTTCTTACATACATATGACCCATAGTTTCGAAACGCGGGACATTGTTATGGGCACATTCTTCGCCCCCCGCTTCACGAGTATAAATATAAAGCACCGAGCGCGCGGTCGATTAAAACTCCTCCCCGGCCACCTAATTATAATATTGGTGAGCATCTTCAATTCCGCCATAACAAATTGCTCCTTCCCCGCGATTTGGAAGGAGGCAGATGTCATCGGTATTCACAAGCCTGGAAAACCGGCTAATAAACCGTCCAGCTACCGTCCGATCAGCCTACTGAGCGCACTCAGCAAGCTTTACGAGAGGGTCATCCTCTCTAGACTTAGAGATTTTGCCATCAGCAAACATCTGCTACCCGACGAGCAGTTTGGCTTTCGTGCCAGTCACTCATGCGTGCAACAGGTGCACCGCATCACGGAGCACATACTATCTCACTTTGCCCATCGCCCCCGCTCTATAGGAACAGCCGCCCTGTTTTTAGACGTAGCTAAGGCCTTCGACAAGGTCTGGCACAACGGCTTGATTTACAAGCTGTACCAGTTCGGTGTGCCAGACAGACTCGTGCTCATCTTGCGAGACTTCCTCCTAGGTCGTAGCTTCCGTTTTCGAGTGGAGGGAACGCGCTCGTCTCCTCACCCACTCACAGCCGGTGTACCACAGGGCTCGACCCTGTCCCCACTACTCTTCACGTTGTTTACCAGCGACATCCCAAAAACTCCAGATGTGGAGCTGGCTCTCTTCGCGGATGACACCGCACTCTATACATCAGATAAGAACAGACAAATGGCCTGCGTCCGGCTGCAGGTAGCTGTCACAGACCTAGGCAAATGGTTTCGTAGATGGAGGATAGAGGTGAACTCGGAGAAGAGCGCAGCAATGTTCTTTTCCCCGGGCACGCTTCGCTCCCCCAAACGCGCTTCCCTTCGCCTAAAAGCCATCTCGCTCTATGACCAAGAAATTCCCTGGGCAAAGCACACCAAATACCTGGGTGTCACCCTAGATCAGAACTTGCGCTTCAACGAGCATATCACTATAGTCCGAAATAGCGCGCGATTTGTGATGGGTCGTCTAGCACCCATGATAGATAACCGAAGCAAAATGTCCCTCACACACAAGCTTACTCTATATAAAACATGCATCCGCCCGATCATGACATATGCGAGTGTGGTATTCGGCCATGCCAAGCCTACCCATTTAAATAAACTGCAAATCTTGCAGAATAAATTCATGCGCAGAGCCGTCGGTGCTCCCCTCTATATGCGTAACGTCGACCTCCACCGCGATCTGGAGCTTACCTCCATCAAAAACTACATTACGTCGCTTTCGCGTAAGTATTTCGATCTCGCGCCGCACCATCGAAATCCGCTCGTCGTGTCCGCGTCCGATTACAAGCCTCGGCGAAAGGCTCTCGTGCGACGACCGCGTAATGTCCTTACGGACAAGGTCGACGCTATTACAAAACGGCTGGCCCGGATCAGCCCGCCCGCGGTTAGGACGGCAGGCTGGCAGGCACCGACAGACAGACATAGACGGCGGCGTCTCAGACAACGCCAATCACGATCTCTCCACGTCCTCGAGAGGGACGCCACGAGACATAGCCCCCCCCCCCCACAGGATAGACTAGGCGTGTTGCTGGGAAGTTTCTTTCGCCGTTTCTTCTTTCCCAGCCATTACACGTTGCGAAACGGCAGTAAGATAGCGTAGGCCGCCGCGAACCGCCGATCCCGTTCCGCCGGGATCCTTCTTCTCGGGCTTTTTATTACCCGACGTACCCGTTCTCAATTAGTTCATTGTGTCGCCCATTGGCGGGCATCATCAGATTCATCCCCCTCTCATGGCAACAGTCCAGCCGAGGTAAAACTCCCTAGGGAGCTCCCTCAAGCAAGTTGCCCCCGGGCTCGAGCACCTTCGCCTGGCGAAGGCGCTCGCCCCAAAGACCCCGGTAAAGTGAGGTCTTCGGACCAACAACATAAAGTCAAGTCTAATAAAAAAAGGTCGATTATCTCAATACCAAACCGGGCGCAGTCGCGCGCGGACCTCTGCTTGCACTAGCATTATGGCCAACTCGCTTACGGAGTAGGCAGTAGTGCAGGCATACCTCACGGATCCCGGGCTTCGGTTGCGTTCTGCATTCCCGAAGCCCGGTTTCCGCTACCCCTTTGGGTCCCGGATTCCAGGCGGCGTTCTGCACGCCTGTAACCCGGTTCTCTTTTTAAATTTCAGTCCCGGGCTACAGGCGGCGTTCTGCACGCCCGCAGCCCGGTCTCATTTACCAGGATCTATTTGGGTCCTTAATGAAACTCAAAACATTAAACATTTTATTTTCAGCAACTTAAGCTATTATGACAATACGCATATACTATTATAAATATTAGGCTTCTAAAATGAATTAATTAAATTATGTTAAACAAATACAAAAGAATATACGATTATACGAAATATACGACTATATGCGTCTCTGTCCGACCCGTCTCTTTTTCGCGTTTAACGGTCGTATACATGTTATATACGAGGCTTAGCAATTTACACCTATGCTCTTATCACCTGTGTAGACGGGTCGGCGAGTTTCTATCATACAATGCTTTCGTCGTCAACACAAATATTTTTTTGAAACAAGTCTGTAATGTATGTAAATCCACAGCCTTTTTATGCATATTGTTTTGGATTTTATTGTATACATGTCAAATATCCAATTGTAAGGGGTTTCTTTTTATGTGTATGTGTTTTTTTAGGTATAGAACCCTAAAAAAGTAGAATTAGAATGAATACCCTAGGAATGTCTCTGTTTATAAGCGTTACTTTGGACTAATCTCTGTTGTTTCTATTCAATGATATTATATAACTTATGTAAGTAAAGTAAATTACAAACATAGAAAACAAAGATGTAAGAGGAAACACTATCTGTGAATAACAAGCCGAAAATAATGATTAAATCCTCTCGTATCTAGACCTAAATGTAGATAACGCCAAAATTATGTCTGATAATAACTGTTTATTTACTTTCAGCCGCAACACATTTACTTGGATTACATATCAAAGAATCTTGGCATGAATTGGCGGAAATTCTTTAGAAGCCTGGGCTATAGGGATGGAAGAATTCAGACATGTGAGATTGATGCTTCACGTTACGGAGTTTCTGAGGTACGAATGAGTTTACCGATGTGTGAATCATTTAGAGTTAGAACATGGACAGTCTAAACTTATTGAATGGTATAAAGGTTGAAATTTTTTATGTGCAAGATCAGGACCCGCACTGTCGAGTATTACTAACCTTGAGTCATACTGGCTTTGGCAAGGAACATGTAACAAAGATACATAATATTGATGCCCAACTATGTCATAACAAAAGCATGATTTTTTAATATTATGTAGGAGATATTAGTACTAATTGTGTCATTCAAAACCAGATAGTTGAAACCATATGCTAAACACTTCAAGCGACATTGCGGTGGTGGGCGCTGAATATGACGCCTTGTAGCATACTTCATACATCATAATACTTTTGTGTGTCCATTAATTACGTTGTGCTTAGCTGTCGCTGATAGCCACAAGGTCGTGGCTGGGCTGTTAAAGTTGATAAAATTGTGATGGAACTTCCATCATAGTATAATTATAACAGCTTATAACGCTTGTCCTAGGTAGATGGTCAGGTTTGACACATCGGTTATCTCGATGTGCAAGTTTCATCACGATGTTTTCCTTCAGCGTTGTTAGCACTTGGTAATTATAATAATATGTACATTAGGCCAGAAAACAGCCTAAGTGGTGCATGCGTTCCGGCCAGCATTTGAACCCGCGCCCTTTGAGTTTGGGACGCGTGCGCTAGCCACGACTTCATCATCATAGTATAAAGGCTGAAATTTTTATATAACACTGGTAACTATCTAAAGATGTTTCCCGAGTACCTATGTAAAGAGTTTTGATAGCTCTAGCACCCTGCTAGACAGATTTGAAAGTCAACTGTAGATGCGAGCGCTTAGGGAAAAAATATTGAATAGATATAAAGGCTGCAAAAGCAATAGATCCGCCTCTGGTATTGCAAACGTCTGTAGGCGAAGCTAACTTCTTTCCGCGAAGTAAGCCGTCTGCGTGTTGGCCAGCTTCACAAAAAAATATCCTCAAGGGCATAACAGTCCTACAATCCATCCTACAATAAAGGATTCCGCTAGAAAAGAGGAACTTTGGCTATTGAATACTAAAAAGCACTTCACTAGACATCATAATATATATAATATACTCAATGCATCTTGTACAAAAGAATTTTCATCTATACATATAATAAAACTGTAGAGGTTGAATTTCTGTATAATGGAAAAAATGCTAAAAACCTACTCAGGGGGATGTAAGAAGTGAAATAATTTTTTTTCAATTTTATTGTTTCTCTGTTTGTCTGTTTGTACCGGCTAATCTCCGAAACGACTAGACCGATTTAAATGAATTTTTGTATGGTGGTAGCTTATATCCCTGGGCACCATATAGGACACTTTTGATGCCGAAAAATTAAAGAGTTCCCGTGGGATAGTTAAAAGAATCGCACCAAGCGGACGAAGTCGCGGGCAGAAGCTATCAAAAATATATCTTTTACATTGTTCACCCTTAAATGTTATAATATTGATTTCAGGCCCGCTACCAGTTGCTCCTAGATTGGGTGAAAAACGATGACAATGGTACCCTAGGCCACTTATCAGAACTGCTGTGGGAGGAAGGTGAAAGACAAATAGTCCACGATTTGGCACTGATGTACAAGAAGCAAAACACCCAAAAAAACGACAAGTAATGTCTTTATAAGCATTTGTTAACTGTATATGTAGTTATTGTTTTCGATATATTAGTTTAGGCATATTTTAAATGATTACACAGTGATAAGATAATTGGATTTATTATATTATGATAGGTATACAATCTATAAGTTATTCATTAAGTTGTTTAACAATTAAACATTTTACATGTTTTTAGGTTTATGTGATTATTGTTTTGTATGGAAAATGACAAGCTAAAACTTTAAATACTGATTAAATTTTTTGTTCTTAATATCAAATCACAGATCAAGGGTTCCATAGACGTGAAAGTTTAATCGTTTAATTTTTTTGTTTAAATACGGATCACTAAAAAAGATTCGAAACTACTGTCTCAAAATTATTTCTAAATTTTCGAGCTCAATTCAAAAGATAAGGACGATACTTTTCACAACTTTTAAGCAAATATCAACCCATATCTTGATTTAAATAAAATAGTCATCTAGAAACATTGTTACGTTTGTTGAAGACCTGAATAAGGATATAAACGGCTATGTATACTGAAAAAAAATCATTGCTCAATGATATATATTTAAAGCTTTATTTCCGATTTCACTACACAATGCTGCAGCGACATAAATATTATGACTCTATTTCAAATTTCAAACATCTATAAGGGCACGTAACAGAAATACAACTGACACGACAAACACACATGCATAATATATTATTGTCATTTTAATATATTTATTCATTAGTTCGTAAAAAGGAATAAACAGACTGACATTCACAAGTACATAATATAAGATGCGTAAATGGACTTAATAATTATATATTTAGTTTTATAAAGCATAGTTAATCAGGCTAAGCTTGAAACTCGTAATGCATAATTTTAATTGTTGTATGTTAAATCATGAAAGGAGAAGACTAGAGAGCTTAAACGGTCACTTTTATAAAATCATATTAAGAAATCGACACGAGTCTAGTTAGATATACTATACTAGACAGGTAGGTGCTGGATAGAGCATAAGGTTCCATGTTTTTCGACATTTGTCATATTCGTAATATGAATCTGCCAGGAATGACAATAGCCTTTTGAAAAACTTATCGTTTTAAATAAAATCAGTCAAAAATAAATAAAATAAATGTTTTAATAAATTGCTTTTTAATTTATAATTTACATCAAATCAACCTTTATTTGTTAGAAACAACATTTACTAACATACTATTTTTTTCTTAACAATAATATAATTACAATTTAATTCTAGTAATTTAACAAGAACTAATCGATTGATGTTAAGTCAAATATAGTATCATAGTTAAGACTTTAAATTACAATAAATCCATACTATCGACATTGTCATTATAGTAATCTTCGTTCATCTTTAAAATGATAGTCCTTGTTAAATGTTTTTATCTAAAAATGCGGAATCTATTTTTTATTATCTGATATTTTAGTAGATTTATTTGTTTATCGGTATACAGGGCGAATTTTTCAAGTAGACCTTCAGTGCCAAAAAGGATTTGGCACTATTTATAGCGAATATTTGGCATAGCTATTTATAGCGAAAAATACTTAAAGGAGTCTCGAGGGAGATTTCGATGAATAATAAAGTGGTGGTATCATTTGATTTTAAAAAATCAATTACCTTATCAGGTTCAATCAAACTTTTTGAGTGTCTTTCGCTATTTAGCTTAGTTTAAGTTTTGGCCCTGAAGGCCCACTTGAAAAATTTACACTGTTATAGTTAGTTAATTGTAGAAGTACAGCTAAATTAGCTTCGAGACGTTTTTGCGTTCGTAGTAGTATTTGTATATTTACAGGACTTCTAAACTTGAAATTTAGTATCAAAAATTATGTTTAACCCGCAAATGGGGACCAAAGAATATTTTTTTTTTCCAAAAGCTGGCATCAATATTGCCGCGCCAAACCAAGAGAATTATATCGTCTCTTTTATTCTAATAAAAAATCTATGTAATTAGAGGGAGAAAGCATCAGATTAACGTTCGTTTCAGTTACCTGTATTTGACCACAACGTGGTGCTTCCCAATTAACCGTGTGTGACAGTTCGGCAAAAAATTTGTGGTGGTACCGTCTTAGAGGGTTTAATACTATTAGTTTCATATTAAGTACCCTATATAAATATATAAAAAGTATCAGTTTATTTATGTACGGCTATGACACTACACTATTACAAACGCAAAAACGTCTCGAAGCTTATTAAATTGTCTGTAGTTGGTTCGCAGTAAAATCAATGACATACAAGAAATCGAATAATTTAGGGATTGGACGTCATTCATTGATTTTGTTGTGGTAATATTAAGATGGGGGTTTTCCACATGGATTTGTCCGTGTAAAGTTCAGTCCTGTATCCCGTTGGAACTCTAAAGCACCTAGGTATATACCATGCTAAGAAATTCTATATAACGGGAATGTGTAAAATGGGAGCAAATAAGTAGTTTTCATATTTATTACAATATCATAAATATATATCTGTCAGCGTATAATCAATACACATTCAAATTGTTTGACCGTGAGTTGCATTTGCTCCTCAAAATAACGAGTATTACTTCGGGATACAATAGGACTCATGACTCTGACGTAAGTAACAGTAGTCTTGAACATATTCCTGAATACAGGAATCGAGAGAACTTTTGTGTAAAAACATTGTTGAAACGAAACAGATGGTTCATTTTGAGTGAGTTTTGTTTTTGCTATATTTCTCGATCGTGTTCAATGCACGTATTATAGAATTACATTACTATAACAGTACATAATATGCAAACCGATGCTCCATGTTAAATCCCGACTTTATGTGAGAAGAGGAAGGAGGCCGAGGGGGGGGGGGGCTAAAATCATTCAAGTTATGCTTACGTAATACTCGAAAGCCCCCTTGCGTAGATATTTATTAGAACTTTAAATAATTATTTTTCTTGACAACTGGCCCACTCAAAGATCAACCAGCTTAGTTTGTTTCTTAGGCTGCTCGTGAGTTGTCGTTGGCTCGTATTCTAAAACAATAGTCAGAAGAGTAATTGTTTTTTCTTTGTGGCCGAGATGGTGGGACGCGACAACGATCATCATCGACTTTTTCGCTGGGCGCTCATGACCTTGGCTTGAGAATTGCATTTTAGAATTTAGTAAATTGAGCGGTGTGTATGTCTGTGAATTAAACCCTACTATGCAGTACGGGGTTAAAGTACTTTGCTGTCTATTATCCACGACTCTTACGAGCATCGTCTGATCTCGCCCCAAAATTGAATGTATGTGGAAGGTAATAAAGATCATCACGTATATTGTGCTATACATTTATTTTAAGTATAGTTAATATTTTTTGTAACTTTATTCCGATATAAGTACATAGTAATTATTATAAGTACTATAAAAGTAGATTAAATTTCTATATTTCTAGTAGGTGTATATCGTTGGCGCCAAACTGACATCTCCAGATTAGCTGCAGAGGGCTGCGGAATAACTATTTTTATATGAAAATCGTCTATTGTGCAGTTATTGCTAACTAGGAGCCGCAATCGCGCTTAGTCTATAAGAAATATATTACTTCAAAGTATCAATATTATACCAAATATTTGGCAATAAATCAATCGAAATTATTCTGATATTAGCTTTAAGTATAAAAGTTAGCCTATATGCTGTTATCTATCTAGTTATCTAGTCGCGTAGGTATTAACCGTGAATGAATGTAATTATTAAATGTACTACAATGTTAGGTACTATTTTTTAATCCATGTTTAAGATATTTTTACAAATATTGTTATTACAGATTTTATAAATTTGAATAAATTTTTAATAAATGCATGTTTTGTTTCTTTTAACCAGTTAGAAACCTAATTAGATTAATTTGTAAATGTTGGACTTCACTAACGCAAGTTTTTAAAAATTTATTTTGCAAAGAAAAGCCAAGTGATGAATTGGTCTTCTGATGATGTATGTATGCTTACAAATTAAGTGTATAAATGAAGAAGACGAAACAGACAGATGTTCTGAGTAAATGACAGGTAAAAATCATTTCAAACCGACACGTTCATTCAAGAACATATTAATGTAAAATAAATTCGAGAGGTCGCTATGTCGCAGCAAATAAAAATCCATTATCTACACATATTTCTAGATGGCATGGGTAAGTAAAAATTAGTTCGTCACACTATAAGTCATGATCTATAATCTATACATATAATAATACTGTAGAGGTCGAATTTCTGTACAATGAAGAAAAATGCTAAAAACCGAGTGAGGGCGATGTAAGAAGTGAAATAGAACTTCAACTTAAAATTTATATTTTTTTCAAATCTTTTGTTTGTATGTTTATACGGGCTTACAAAGAGTACATTGAATATATGGAGACGGGCTTATCTCCGAAACGACGACCGATTTGAAATTTTGTAGAGTGGTAGCTTATATCGCTGGTCAACATACAGGATACTTTTGATCTCGGAAAAATTAAAGAGTTCCCGTGGGATAGTTAAAAATTTGTATAAATTTATGATCTTATTTATATTACGGTTACACATAACCAATATTTTATAGTTTTATAAAATACTAGTTATCGTCGCGGGTCAAACCCTAGTGTGTGTCATTATTTTACTTAGATAAATACTTATTAGGTTTTATTTATTGCGAGAGAAGCCGCGGGTAACTATACAGAATAAAGAGTTCTTTAAGAAATTGTAAAATATATTCTGTAATAAAAAAATATATATGACTACTGTAAATGTGTATGTGGTGAACAGTAAAGCGTTTTCTAGAAAAGAAGTGATAATTAGGGATTAGTTATGTAAAAACTCTTTCATATAAACTGGTAAAGTAAATAGGTCATTTCTTGATCTTCCAAGAAAATAATTGGATAGCTATAATTAAAAATATCAAGACAATCCGCAAAAGTTATTACCTAGTAGGTAGGTAGTAGTTTTTGCGGAAACTAGTAGGTACCTACAATATTGAGAATATTTTTATAAACAATGTCGTTAAAATAAAAATATTTACATAAACTCCTGATTATGAGATGATAAATAGTTGCTATACGAAGTAATACTGGCAGTTGAAGTTAGCACGCGTCTGGGTACAGGCCTTTATTTAGCGAAATGCCGGCTCCGAACAGAAATGGACTTAAGATTGTAGACGTTGAAGTAAAAGATGTTCGATTCCCTACTTCTCTAGGCGGCCATGGATCCGACGCGCTGGTAAGCAAACATTTTGCATCTCCTACGGTCAATGACCGCTAAGTTACCCAGTCTTTGTTTAACCTTAACCATCATTCACTGACTATAATTAAGTAGGTACTGAATACTACAAGCTGTTTAACCAGTTCCTACAATAATTAGTAAGTAAATATATTAAAAGTTATTTGTACTAAAAGTGTTGTTTTGTATATACTCGTATAGTGCAATAATTGCATTTAACATGTTACATTATAAGGTTATGCTGTAATAATGTTTGAGGAAATGGAAATGTAATGAATTTAGAGCCTCAAAATCACCCTTAAATACAAGTCACGTTTTACCACCTATAAGATTATTTACCTTTTGAGGAAAACAAGAAACAAATTGCAAATTCGGTAGGTATATCTCGTGACGAAACGTCTCAGTTATATATGTATTTCAAAATATTTAAGAAACATAGGTACGTTATGCATAATACTATAATATAATCTCTCGGTAATCTCACCATTTAACATGATAAATGTTGTACCATACATATTTTTAGATAGCACGTTCAAGTTATAACGCTCACGCCCACCATTGTTTGTTTTTGATTATATCCAAAGTATTGCATAATCACCAGCTGTGATCGCAACTTATATTCATATCTTCTAAACCCTCCAAGATATATCGAAAAGATAAACTTCTTGATTTAGCCCCTTAAATTTTTGTTGAAATCCATTGAGCCGTTTCGGAGTCTATTCGGAACAAGCTCTCAGACTGACTGACCGACAAAAATTCTAAAAAGTTCATTTATTTTGACGTAGATACATGATACCATGCTCTCACAGAATATCGGTGTGAAACAGGTTATTAAGCTAATCTGGTTTCGGAAAATGAGTGAAAGTTCCAATGGCCCACCTCCCCCTCCCTCCTTTGTCTCTGATCCCTAAGGATCTCTATATTCCATCCTATCCCCATTATTGTATCCTATAAACTGGCAAGGCGTTGGCTTCGTCCCTGGTGTTGCAAACGTCTACAGGCGATGGTTACCATATGCCCTTAGGTGGGCTGTCTGCCTGTTTTACAGCTTCTCAATAAAAGGAATATGAATAAGCAGCGTAAAATAGCAGTTTTAATTTAAATATTACATTTAATTTGGAAATCACAGTTTAATATTATTTATCGGTATTATAGAAGACCTTGTATAGACTGTGCACTGACTGATTAATAATGTTTAATTGACTTCCTTGTTTGAGTTCGCAGGGAAGAACCTTTTTGTTCATTCATATCGCCAACAATTTGCCATAGTACAGAACACTTTTAAGAATTTTTAAATAAGTACTAACATGTCTTATCATCTATGTTAGTACTTATTTATAATTCTCTTTAATATATTATTTCCTCGGCATCGAAAGTTCATCTAAGACTGATATAGGATACGTTTCATCCCGGAAAGTGGGATAGGTTTTGTGATTTTTACTATTTAAAAGATCGACGGGGGATGGGATAGTTTGCGATATAAAATGAAGTGAATCTTCCGGGGGCAAATATATCATAAAAACTTAATACAATGTAACTTGTATTAACGCCTGCTCTTTAAACGAGAGATTGACTCGCTGCACAGCTGCGGGGTAAACTCTAGTACAAATATATTTTGTACTAGGTGCGCCAGGCATGCGTTGCATTGCAACGTAAAGTAAAAAAATATACAGTTGTTAAATATTATATTTTTTGGCACATAAACCCTCGCGGGCGTCCTCAGAGCACCCTAAAAAAGTTTCATAACAATCTGATCAATGTTCTAGGAACGCATAGAGCACAAACAAACACATAAACTTTTTTTATATAGATTGTCTGTTATTATTTACTTTTATTTATGTCATTATAGCACACAGATCCCAACTATTCCTGTGCTTACGTCACAACTACGACAGAAAATGGCAAAAAAGGATTTGGGCTAACATTCACCTGCGGACGAGGAACGGAGATCATCGTGTTGACCATCAGGTCTATGAAAAGGTTCCTCCTCGGGAAAAATGCTGCGGACATCTATAAAGATTTCGCTGGTTTCTGGAGGAGCATTACTAACGACTCACAGATGCGATGGGTATGGCGCTATATTTTTTATGGCCGGTCCCTATATCTTATTATTCATTTATTGTCTTAGTATCGGTAGAAATTTGACATTACTTGTATGAAGCTATGTTACATTTTAATCGTTCGTGAAGCAAATGAACGGTTAGTAAGATATTATACGAACCAGCCCTAAATAGACACGTATGAGAGTTCTTAGAAGTAGTCTTATTCCAAAATATGAGTCCAAATTAACATGAGGAAAGAATGTATGTACATCGTTAAGGCATTTTTTTATTTTACACTAAGATATGCCCGCGACTTCGTCCACGTTTGACGTAGAAAATTCTCGGGGAATGCCCGGGTCACAATGTATTACAACATATAAAAAAGAAATTTTTATGCACCCAAACAAATTCAAACCGCTCCCGGGAAAATAGGTACCACATATTTTATTACATAAAATTTGCTATCAACCAGTGAAAAAATCCCACTGAAATCAGATTTTTTTATCTATCTGGTCATTTAGAATAATTCCCAGAAAAAAAATACGTGGGATTTCCAGGGTAAAAATAGTGCAATTTTATTTCATTAGCTGCCGGTCAGCGAAAACCGCATCGAAATTGGCCCATTCGTTTTTACATGAATCCCGAACAAGCAGACAAGAAATCTAAAAAAAATCACATTAATCTGCATCATTCAATAGTCTATGCCAGTTATTTTTTAAAATAGTTTCTGTAGTTGTAGTGTATTAATAGTTATTGTAAAAGAGGGTAGTTTTGTATTTGCGATATACTCTCAGTTCGGATTAAAACTTTACAAGGGAAAACGTTGTTTGTCTTCTCCCAAACTCTGATCATTATAGTTTCAATGTACAGATAAGGCATGTTTAGAAATTTATAATATATATATATATATTTAGGTCATTGATTAATACATAAAAGAATTGGTATCCAAGGTTTTTTACAGAGTAAAAGTGAGCTTTATGTTTTATATTGTACTACAGTCTCTTATATAAACACTTTATTGCTCACCAAAAGAAACAGTTACAAAAATCCATAGGTACAATAGTTAATTGGGAAAACAAAAGGCGGCCTTATCGCTAAAAATGATCTATTTTTCTAGATTTCTTTGTGTTATACCTACGTGGGCGAGCTGTAAAGTGAAACTTCATACTAATTATAATAAATTAATGGTTGTGACAGATCGGTCCGGAAAAGGGCGTAGCGCACTTGGCCGTTGCTGCAATTCTAAATTCGCTCTGGGATCTCTGGGCGAGGATTGAGAACAAACCACTATGGAGGCTGTTAGCTGATATGGAGCCTGAGGTTCGGATTCTCTTAGCTAACAATTTATTAATAGGCATATTTATGCATGTTAGATTTTTATCATTTGTGCCCTTTATATATAGTTTCCAAGTGCATTCCCGTAGCCCAGGTTGATAAATTAAAGAAATATTTCCAGGAATTGGTTTCGACTATCGATTTCCGATACATAACTGATGTAGTGACCAAAGAAGACGCTATACAACTTTTGAAAGCAAAACAGGCTGGTAAACAAGAAAGAATTAAGCAATTGATAGAAAAGGGATACCCTGCTTATACTACTCAAGTTGGTGAGTATTATTTTTTCAAGAGAAATGCTTTATGCACGGAGGGCCGAAACACCACATCCCAAGCTTCCACTTGTTTAGCGAACATGCGATTTTATAGTAGATCGTTGAATATACATTTGGAAACTACAGAAATTAAAATCAATTACACGATCAGCACTCGGTCTTAACCGACTTTAAAAAAGGAGGAGGTTCTCAATTCATTCGCTTTTTTTGTATGTTCGTTACTCGATTTCACCGTAAACAGTGAACTGATTTTCAAATATGTTCTTTTAATCGAAAAGTCATACTTCCGAGGTAATCCCATGGTCAAGTCAGGATCTTTGAGTGGATTGGATCCCAGGGCTATCGAGCTAACCCTTATGAAAATCCGCTGTGCGCCTAATTTCTTGGAAAAACCACACACATTTTCTACAGGCGCTTAAATTTTCATACACAAGTTACGCGATTTTTTCGCCAATTTTGGATCGATTTTGATTTTTTATTCTTTATCCGTGAGTCTGTATACTCACGAAGCGGTTCTATGGTCACCAAGTACGGATCTGATATCAGAGAACTTGAGAGTTCCCCTTAAGAATCTGATTTGTGGATTGCAAGGAAATCGAAAGCAGCCCTTGTTGAAGTACCGAGTGAGATGGCAAATTTATACACCCGTGCCAATTGTACAATTTCTACAGATGCTTAATATATTCTTCCTAAAGCTATTCAAGTATTTGAGCAACTAAAAAGTATTTTAAAGAAAACAACCGTCCTCACACTGAAAACAAACAATAAATACCTGACTTCTTTCTACAACATCTGGAAGTAGGACAACAACAAATTTAAGAAGAGAAAGAACAGTAACAAATATAACAAAATATAGTATTTTTTATGTTTTACTTGACACCGACTTCTAGATGTTGTAGAAAGATGTCGGATAAGTATTTATTTGTTGGTTTTATGTGACTGTAATCATAAGGGGCCTAAAGTGAAAAATCATATTGAGAAAAATTTCAACTGTGATTTTGTTGAATACAAATATGTAGAGTTGTTTGAACTTTACTATATTGTATTTCTTTTAAGCTGAGATATTTCCACTAAACATGTGAAAGTAACTTTGCCCTTTACACAAGTCTGGATACAATTTTTTCTGTTGTTGTTTTAATAAAAGTTTGAATTTTAAGAGATTTATGTGTTATCTCGGGAAATGTGATAGTTATGAAAGTACTTAATGATTCAATTCAGAAGTAACTTTTATCTCATTAAAATCAATTTAAATTTTTAATTTTATAGTGCTTTTATCGTTTTACACAAGCACATTCAATTATTATTGATACTAACAAAAAATTATTGCGCAAACCAAATAATATGGTGTGATAATAATTAATAAATACTTATTAGTTGATAGTTAACAAAATTGATTTTATGGAGTAAACATTGCTATCAGTTTTTTACTGTTTGTTATCAGTTTGCGTAAACAATATATTATTATATGATTACAAATAGCGGCAGTTTGATGATGAAAAGTTATGTAATACCCTGTAATACAAAATTATATAATGGGAAAATAGATTTCTATTGATAATAAAAGTAAACAGTTTGTTACGTGTCACAATTGAAAATAGAGGCTGAAATGATGCTACTCTTGTCCAGGATTTGCAATTTTGATGAATTCTCTCTACTAAAGTTGATAATTGGTTCGGAAAGAACTAAAATTTAAATTTGAGCAATACACCTTAAAAATGTACCTATTTATTGGTCTTTTTTGTATCCGTTTATCACCTTTTACAACTAAGAAGGACGTCATAAAGCCATTCACCTATCTCAGCAGTTTTGGATAAACCGACTAAGGAACACTCACTGATTTAGCATTTATTTATATGGAGGATTGAGTTCTTTCTGTTCTATTTACTTTTAGGGTCGCAGGGAGCCAAAGCTAGTTAAGATAAAAAAAAGGCTGTCTAAGACCTAAAAAAGGGGGTTTAGTCCAGGTCTATTTGACTAAAATGTGGTTAAATAAATTGTAAACAAAATATAATTAAATTTGATTGAACCGAAGAGGACGGTTTCACCATCTATCTTGGTGTGGCCTGACGGTCGTTGGGTGGCAGGTAGTGAGGTCGTATTGTGGGCCACGAAGGTTGGCTTAGTCTCCCTGCGCCGAGCTTAAGTGCAGGCAGCGATGGCGTTTCCACAAGGGGTACCCATAAAAAAACCCCCACTTCTTAATCAAGCGGGTTTCACATGTTAAGTCCCTAAATAGTTGGACTTTATGGATTTATTGGTGTGATCTCACGAATTCATATATGGCATATGGTTAAGACTATTTAGGTGTCGTTTTCAAGGTGAGAATTCGAAATTTTAAAATGGCTGAAATGCGCGACATAAGTCAGCGGGCGAAAAATTAAAAGTGTCCACTACAGGCAATGACGAAATTTATATCTGTGTCGACAGTATACTTGGAAGGTACTCCCAGGGCCCAATTTTACCCTATGAATATTTTAGCGTTGTAAAGATATTCAGAATACGATTCCATGGCGATAGTGTTAAAAATTCGTATTCTACTAAATCTACAATATCTTCTCGATTTCGCGAATTTTAGCTTATTAATATTTACGAAGATAGATTGGAGCTTATAAATATCTACAGAGGTAAAGTAGTCTGTGTGCCTATGGCATGCCATTGGATTGACGGAATACTGAAATCAGGTAAACGTAAGACGATAGGCGTCAGGCAATTTTGACGAGATAATAATAGCAGAATTACCCCCATGGCACGAGTCGTAACCAAGTTTTGCTGCCAGCTAACAACAATCTTTTATAAGTATTTAAAAGATATTCCTTGTTTTTTTATAAAAAAAAATTACATAAAAGTAAATTCTTCTATCGTTTTCACAAACAAATGGTAATATATAGAATAAAGATATATAAATATAATAATATATAACACATAATTAGTATGTACCAAGTCTACAACAGATTCAATGCTTGATTAATGTTAATATTTTCTTAAGTTTTCGCGACTTGTACACATAATAAAACTACGTTTTAACGGTTTTAAATTACCGCGCTTAAAACCGTTAAAACGTAGTTTGATTAATGTTGTGAATAATTTATTTTTTCAGGTTGGCTGGGATACAGTGATGAGTTAGTGAAACAGCTGTGTGCTAAGTATCTTAAATTAGGCTTCACACATTTCAAAGTCAAAGTGGGACTTAATTTCGAAGATGATTATAGAAGATGTAGTGTAGTCAGAAAATGTATTGGTGACGACAAAACTTTGGTAAATATTTTTGATCTATAATTGCTATTGCGCCTGGCCGCCATTTTGGTGACGTATCCGTAGCCGAAAGTACTGTAAGCATCACTGGCCGGCGAGTACGCGTACATATCGAGTTGCGGATGATGTCACGTCAATGTTAATTTGACAAGGTTCCAGCGCATTACCAATTTGCGGGGATAATATATGTTTGGCGGCTATCTTTGATTTCACACATTGATATCTTTGGCAACTAAGTGAACTCTACTTATTTGTTAATGAACATTGGAGTAAATTTCAAGAGATATGTATTTAAAATATAATATATTTTTTGAAAATACATTAAAGAAACTAAAAGATTTTTATTACAGTAAAATATTATGAATTAATACTATTCTACCTTTAGTCCCTTACGGCTACGGGTAGAATACTGAACTGAGATCACCATTTTCTATGTAAGGTGCCCAGAAAAATGGCTATGTTACCTCGGTAGGTAGACACCACATACCGTTAATTGTAGGTAAATTCTTAAATTCTTATTTTTGAAAATATGCCTTTATATCATTAGAATAATATATTAATACACCGTTTTTTGTAGTCATCAGTTTTTTCTTTTCCTATAAAAATTTGCAGGAGTTACCTGGTTTGCCAATAAACGTATTGACATACATTTTTTATACATGTGTTCTTGCATAACCTAAACATAAAATTATGCTATTATCAACGCTTGCCTCGACAAACTGAAGTACGTACATTTTTAAAAACCTACAACCTCGCCCTAAAGTGATAAAGAAATTACGCAAAATACATTTGTGTTTTTTTTAATAGTTTAATTTTAGTTTCTAATGAGCCTTTATTACAGATGGTAGACGCAAATCAGGCGTGGAGCGTTGACGAAGCCATCGAATGGATGAAGAAACTGGCCCCGTTGAAGCCGATGTGGATTGAAGAGCCCACATCCCCTGATGATGCGTTGGGACATGCTGCCATATCTAAAGCTTTGAAGTAAATAACATTTTATCTGTCTATTAGACAAAAATGTACAGTTATTAAGTAATCTTTTTTCAACTTGACATTCATAAATATAGTTTATAATAATATAATCATAACAATAAAATTGTACTGTAAGTATATTGTACCTACTTTAAGAATAATTTTACACACCAATATGGCTAGCACACGTGAAACTATTAACATTATAATTGTATTGTAACATCTGTAGAAACCGTGTCTAATCTATATACTTGAAGCAAATACCTACACAGCAAAAACTTTGTAACCTTTTTTACGAAAATTGCGCGGACGGAGGAGTTTGAGAAATTTTGCACACTTATAGTTTATCTAGAGGAGAGCAGAATGCAAATATTTTTAAAATATTGCATAAAAATACATTAAATCAATAAAGACATTACACACACTACCATGTATTTGATATACAGAGGCATATATACTCACTCTTTTGTTTATTGTTAGTCAAATTAACAGTGTAGCCTTGGCGAAATCGGTGATTATAGAAGTACAAGTCTTTGACAACAGAACCTTAATAATGTTCAAGCTTATAATTTAAATTAATTATTATGGTCGAATTTCTACCACGGGCGACCAACAGTGCAAATAAATATGCTTTGATTTGATTTATGTCAACCTGAGATGTATAAAAAACATTTTCGCATATTTACATAGAAGAAATTCTTTGTAATAAAAAATAGAGTTCTGTAGAGATATAAAACTACTTATTGGTTCTTGTTCAGACCAACTTTGAAAGTACCTAGTTTTTAAGATCTACGATCTTGACATTTCATAATTTTCGCACGTTTTATAAGTACAAGGACATTTTAATGACTTTGAAAGAGAATATATCTCCAACTACCGACTTAATTTTTTTACTACACAGTTGCAAAATTATATGACCTCTGTCTACCCCTACCGTTGTGTGAACGTCACATCTCCTCATTCCTGCTGGCTAATTACGCATTAATTTTGTGTTCAACGTTTTTTAAAGTTGTTTGCTAATATTTACCTAGGTATTTTTAAGGGACCAGACATCAAAGGGCTTATAACTGGTTTTAAGGTGAGAAGAGCCCTGCAGTACAATATTTATAGGTACCAACATTTTTTATGTGTACACCGTTTGTTAATAGACCTTACGGCATTGGGGTGGCCACTGGCGAGATGTGCGCAAATCGCGTTATGTTCAAGCAGTTCCTGCAGAGCGGAGGCATGCAGTACTGCCAGATAGATTCGGCGCGTATTGGAGGTATCAACGAGATACTCTCCGTTTACCTCATGGCTGAGAAATTAAATGGTAAGTGTATATTATATTAAAATGAGAAAGGTCATTATTTATCTAACTACAGACAACAGTCAATATTTTGCGTCAGCATATTTGCCTTTTTAATAAAACCATTTTTATATTAGTAATAGGCAAAGCGGCAAAGATACTAAAATTATCCAATATCCACTTAATTCATAGTTATTGTAAGATTTTAATTCGCGTCAATGCAACAGCATTTCATTGACTGCTCGCGATTTTTGAGGTTTAATAGCAGAATCCATACTTCAAGTCTCCGTAAAAACAAAATGTGTCTTTATAGAGCATGACGCTGATTGTAAATATTCAGTCGGATCCTCAGACGACTTCAGTCTTTCTGTCGTAAATAACAGTGTTCGTTTTGTTTTCACCTTATCCAATAATATTTGTTTAATACATTACAGTAAAGGTGTGCCCGCACGCGGGCGGTGTGGGCCTGTGCGAGATGGTCCAACATCTCCAGCTGTGGGACTACGCCAGCCTCTCGGGCACGATGAAGGACCGCCTCATAGAGTACGTGGACCAGCAGCACGAACACTTCGTCGACCCGTGCATCGTTGAGAACGCACGGTACCTTGCTCCCAAGGTGAGTTGGTTCTACCTTTACACTGTATAATAATAATCGGCAGACAAACACACACATTCTATATCCCCAAGCTACGCAAGTTACGCTTGTGTTATGTGTGATATACAACCCAGGCCATAGTGTCCACTTCCACGGTAACTAGCAAGAAACATTTGTTTTATTGCAAAGCTGGCCAAGAGATAGCCCATCTAATGGAAAATGGTCACCTACCGACAGAGGTGGTGTAAAGCGTGGGCGACGTAGGCCTTCACCTAACGTACGGCCTTGCACCTTGAATACAGTACGTGTAAAATTATTTTTCGCGTTTAAAATGTCGAACACTTGTTTTCGTTGTAAAATAATAATCACCAAATTCTTTTTTTTATTTCGGCTAGCGATATTCGTGGTAAATATTGCGGGGAACCACCGCCAGCCAGTTAGTTTCAATTGTTTTTCAAATCCATCTTTTTTGCTTTATCATCATCCGAGCGTTAAATCCCGGTTGCTATCGGAGCGTTAGCTCCCACGCCTAGGGTCCACTTTCCTACTACTCCATTTCGCACAATCTTCAGAACCTCCTGTTTTAAAACCATTGGTACGCATGTAATCTTTCATAATGTCAAGCCAGCATTCCTCTTCGACCAGGACCAGGCGGAGGGGGCGTGGCTAGACATTTTTACCCCACATAATTAGCCGGTCTTCGCAAAACGTTGCCATACCAGCGTAAGCGACACTCTTGCAGTTTGTCACAACGTCAAAGACATAAGATTGCCACGGATGCGGGAGTTCCTGACGCGGTCTTTCCGCGTGACTCCACATAGCTGTCACAACACAATCGTCTCCGTGACACGCAGCTCTTGCCTGTGTCGCTCGCACATCGGTATAATTCGGACTAGGAGATTCCCAAAATGCCTTTTTTAGAATTTTTGTCTGTCTATCAGAGCATCACGTGAAAACTACTTAACAGACTTAAATGAAACTCGACATAGAACTAGCTTATATCTCGGCTCATAACTTAGGATACTTTTTATCCCAGTGACGTGGTTACCGTGGGATAGACGACACAAAATGGATGGCGCTGGGATCGCATCTTATATTGGAAACTATTGAACGTATATGAATGAATGTAGACTTGGTGCTGGCTTATAACCCGAATACCCAATAACTTTGGATATATTTTTCACTATCAGTTAGATTCATTTTCATTGAAGGTGATATATATAAAACACCTAATTATTTTTTTATGTACGTAACATAGAACTATTACCTAGTCAAGATGATAATTCCAGCACGACTTTACTACATTAAAAGGTTACGAGGACAGTACACAGCACGTGTATTCAATGTATGGAATAATTATGTTGCGTTTACAAAAATACTTGCGCTGCCCATTTTCCTCGCCACTTTCCTAATTGTAGCCTTGAAAATATTTTTTTTTTTTGCAGGTGCCAGGCTATAGCACAGAATTCTTGCCTGGAACTGTAGAGAAGTTCGCCTACCCGAACGGAACAGAGTGGAAACGGATGATCAAGGAAGGCATATTTCCGGTACCCGACGAAGCTGAACTCGTCAATCCTTAGAAATTAATATCTATTTGAAACAATAATGTTGAATATATCTGTTTATATTAAAAGAATTTTAATATGTAAATGGGAGAGTGAGTTTTTTTTAGATGCTTTTATATTAAAATTTTCCCTTTTGGAATCATGGAACAAGATTATGAATGACAATATCCTATTAAAAAGCGATAGGAAAGCTCTTAAATAATACGTGAATAATACAGGTAATTTTTTTAAGTGAGCCTCAATGACCACATCCTAAATATAAGCTATAGCGAAAAGTTCTTAAAGGAGTTTCAGAGCAGATTTGAAGAAAATTGAAAATGTATCGCCCTATAGCACTGCAGATTAATATAGTTAAAAGATCTTAATAAGATTCTGTTCAATAAGTTGATAGTCAAATCAACCGCGATACTTTTTATTATCTTACAAAAGACTGAAGGCGCCTAAATTTTATACGAGCGTATCAAGTTGTTACTTTAGCCTTATTATCCCCGCAAATTGCTATTGCGCCTGGCCGCCATTTTGGTGACGTAACCGTGGCCCGTATACTAGGTACTAAAGTTGGTAAGTATAAAGAATTGATCGTTTAACTTTAATCAATGAATTTATCTTAGCAGTTCTACTTACCTAAATGCCTTTTCAATAGACGATTTTGAACATATACTTTATTATTTGTTACATATGGATCCGAAAAAAGAAATAGAAGGATAGAGAAAGTAGAAAGTAGTTTGTACAAGGTTCATCATCACCCAACAAAAAATTCAACTTCATTTTTATAGATTTTGGATTAGACGTTTTGATGTACAAAAACCCTACTAGACTTATAGCAAAGTTTTCATAATTTAAAATATATTTTAGATAAATAAATATATATATATTATATATATACATTACTAGCAGTCTCGGCAGAGATCCTGTCCTGAAATAAGAAAAATCGAGGACCCGATTCTAGTGCCCCGTACCGGTTCCATTTGTGAATCTAAGCCATTCGGGGATCACCCGCTCAAATACACCCAAAAAACATCAAAATCGGTCCAGGAGATTGGGAGAATCCTAGAGCACGATCTGATAGGAGTCTGCACATGTGGAAACATCAAAATACGGGTAGTATGTAACATGAAGCGAGTGTGTAAACCACCAAGCTACCAGACTTATTATCATCATATTTTCATTTTTGAGTATTGTCTGTCATCAGGACTGAACAAACATGCAAAATAAAGCAACTGGTTCTATTTCAGCTTGCAAGATTTGACCTAAACATACTTACAAACATTGCAAGTTAAATGTAGCTTGTAATAATATTACCACAGGAGATACAAGTACTTTTTATCTCGGGGATCATGTCACATTATTAAAGAAACTATATTAAAATAATGATTATAATATGTAAACAGTCATATCAGTTTTTTTTTTCAACTTTATCGTGTTTTCTGTTTTCATTCTTATACGTATGTAAATAAAACACTATATAAACTACTGCACTATCCTACCTATTAAATAATATTGTGTAATAGTGAAGTATTGAAAAAGATAAAATGGGACATAAACGAGACGCAAATATGTGTTAAAATAATTAACAAATTTATTTGTTAAGGTTGTCTGGGATACAGTGACGAGCGATTGAGAGAACTTTGCGATGAGTATCTAAAGCTAGGCTTCACACGGGAGGTAATTTCGATGATGATTACAGAAGAGGTTGTATGGTCAGGAAATTTATTGGCAACAATAACTATTTGGTAAGTAATATTTATTATTACCACAGATACTAATGTCGCTTACGTTTTATACAACGACTATACTATAGCCACAAACAGCCACACAAAAATGTAACTTTGAAAACTCCTGAATCCTACATGTCTAGATAACGGAATAGGTTTAATACAATGACTTAACATTGTTTTATGGTAGTAATTCTAATTGGGTTTATACGACAGATAGTAGATGCAAATCAAGCATGGAGCATCGACACAGTCTTGCATGAATGTATGAAGAAACTGACCCCGCTGAAGCCGATGTGGATGATGCGTTGGATCACGCCACTACATCTAAAGCTTTGAAGTAAGGAACATTCTAATTGTTATATACGTAAATAATAAATATATATTTCTATAATAATGATGCCATGCCTGACACCTTGGACTTTTCTTTATTGGTAAGCAAGTTAACATGCTACAACCCACGCTTATTTGAAAAAAAAAAACGATAAAGCTTAGCGACTGACATAGCAACGGCCGGCGCCTGTCAGAACTTTCTGGTATTGAATGAATAAATAAATAAAATACGAATTATACTCTCATTAATTTAATACTTGTAAAACTATTTTAAATATACTTAATTTAAATTTTTCTTCATTACACTAAATATATTATTACGTTTTTTTATGGAAAGCAAATGCACTTAACTTTGACTGCTTGGGAGCATTAACCACATCACCATTAGAATCCTCTAGTTTTCTCTTTTGCCCTGTCTCCTGACTGCTTTCGTCTCTGCTTTGGACGTTCTTGAACATCTTCACACCATGTCGGGTTAACTCTGAAGGCGTCAGTTCTGGATTTTGTTCTTCTAATGTTGTCTTATTACGCGAAAACCAGTCCATGAAGGATTCACCCACTAGGGGTTTCAGAGGCTGTGAACAAATATTGTGCTCAACAACAATTGGGTTCATGATTTTTTTTGTAAGAAATGCAAAGGTCATATTATTATACATAAGGTTTATAAAAAACTATTTCTTTTTCGCTATAATTAGAAAGTAATATCTTTATCCTAAAGTAAAGACCTATGACACTACGATGAGTTATTAATTAACTATATTAATTGAGATATTACCATAATGACGTCACACACACGCTCGGGTTTGTTCGGAGTGTTTCCGGTACTCGAGTTCAAAAATTTATATTCAATCCCTATTAATGGTATAAATATGAAAGCATAGATAGTTACTGACTGTCTGTTGCTCTTTCACGGAAAAAATGTTGGTTTCACGATTTGGCTGAAACTCAGTTTATATATACATATTATACACACACACACACACACACACATATATATATATATATATATATATATATATATATATATGTCGGAGGGAAGCTTTAATTGGACGTATCGTTGACTGGATGTATAACGCACAATATCATTTGTTTATTTGTTTACATTTTAATTACTTCTAAAATTCTTAATGTAATTTAATTTGATTTGTTGAATGTTTCTATAACTTAAAGATCGTTCTAACCTAATAAAAGTTATGAATATTGTAATTTAATAAACGACCAATCACAGCAGAGCATATCGCGGAGCGGGGTCAGCGCCCTCTATACTTTGAGTAATATCTACTTGGGTAGACTGAGGAGTTTTTGGTGGCACATTTGGTTGATGGCAATAGGTCGAGTTGGACCATGGAGTATTTTAAAGAAAGTATTGTAGTTGGAAGTATGAGCGGGTGCCCTGAACCCGCTGCTCGGTCTAAACTATGTCAATGTTGATCAAATCTAAATTAAAAGTGTATAAACCGTGGCTATTGTGTTTTATGCTCGCATGTTATCCTGATGACGCCCACTAAACCTGCAATAACTAAAGATGATGTCGTGAGAACGAGGCCGTTCTGCGACATATATATATATATATATATATATATATATTTGTCTCTCTGTTGGTTATGCTTTTACGGAGAGGATTTATTGAAACTATTTGGCTGAATTTTGGTATATATGTAATTTTAATACCAAGGGTGGACCAGGGATACTTTTAAGAAAAGCCCTGTTTTATATACATATCATTTTAATGGTGTAAAATTAATAGAACCGGTGTAGTGAGAGATCTTGTAGTTTACCAGTTCGAGTTTAGTGATACCTACAGGGCAGCTAGGGCAGCTGCCCTCCCCTAGATTGTATGCTTACCTACCCACTGTTGTCAATAAAATTTGAGGTAGTCACGTTACTACTTCCTTTACAATATATTATGCGTTAACTTAAAAAAAACGTGCTGCTCGCTGGATCAAGTTTCATGCAATGCTTTATGTTTATTTATTTGACTACCTAAAAAGCAGGATGTCCCTATGTGTATTTCCCCGTAAAACAAGCGCAGGGGACACAGCTTAAGACATTTCTTAATTGCGCTATCTGTGCCAAGAGCTGGGCACGTTCATGGGACACATATTTATTATTTTATCTACTGCACACTTACATCGTTATTTTCCGTTGATTCGGCATTTGGATGTACTTCGACCAAGTTCCTTTCAGTCAAACTAAGTGGACTTTGTACATTCTTCGTAGCTTCTTGCTGCTTTCTAAAAGGGTTCCTTGCACCACTAGGCGAACATTTTATTGGCTGAAATGAAAATTAATTATATTTTTCGATTTCCTATAATATAATATAAGGATATTTATTGGGTCCATGACACATGTTATAATGAATTCTATAATTATCTTATACTAATATATAAAGCTGAAGAGTTTGTTAGTTTGCTTGAACGCACTAATCTCAGGAACTACTGTCTGATTTCAAAAAAGTCCTTTCAGTGTTAGATAGCCCATTTATCGAGGAAGGCTATAGGCTATATATCACCACATTAGAACCAATAGGAGCGGAGCACCAATGAAGAATGTTTCAAAATTTGGGGTTTTTTAAACATACATTTTTTTAAATTATTCCACGCGGACGTAGTCGCGGCAGAAGCTAGTCTTACTATAAAACAGGTGCTAAATTACCCCACTATTATATTATGAGCAAAATAAATGTATTGACTAGTTGAAACATAATTAAGGGACTACCTGAATGGAGTTTTTGCTATCTCTCGCTCATACATGATGATACATGTTTAAGATTGCAATATTTTAGTAATTTAAGTATCTAATATTTGTCTAATTTGGTTGACAAAGTTTATTTGTTATTTTAAATAAACACATGTACGCGAACGAGGTAAGTTATCTTTCTAGAGTTAATAATATGAACAAACATAGCTTTTATTCATATACTCAATTATTCAGATGCCTTACGACAACAAGCAGTCCGGTTATTCGAAATTGCACTGGTACATCTTTTGAGAAAACAGTCGTCATTTTTTTAAGATTTGCGTAATGAGGATTTGTCGAAGTAAATTCTGTTAATTTATATTTTCAAAAATGTGGACTCTGTGTGTGTGTGAATGTGGAATGTGGATGTGTGTAACACGTGAGGGAGATTGCGAACTCAATTTGAGTAGCTTCTTCATACGCTATTTGTCTCGTTTAAGTGATGATGTCATAACTTCCTATGCTCATACAATATTGAGGCTCCGTTGTTTCGTCAGTTGATAATAAGTGTCTAAATAGACTTGACTGTAAACTTCCCTAAAATCAACTTTTTAAATGCAATACCTAGCAACTGAGACTATTTAGTTTATGCATTTACCGTCTTATTAGACATTTGCTAATATATTATGCCTACCAAAAAAATGTAAAAAAAATATCAAAATATCGTTACTCACGCCATGTTTGGGTTTTTATTTTAATAAATTAATTTGTTTTATTTGGACCAAAGAACTTTAAGTTATAGAGAGAAACGTCATCTCGTTGAAACCATAAGGCTACTAATTGCTAACTTTTCCATAAAGCCTTTATTCACTGTCCTAACAGAAATCCTCCCAATAAGCTTAATAAAACCTGTGCAATGGCATATTGTTTCAGTACATCAAAATTTTTCTGCTGAGGTGTAAGATTTCTTAGAATGCACAGCTGAAATACATTTTATAATACTCATATCTACTCACCACTGGTTTGATAGGCGTCACACTTTCCACCTTCTGTTTAGCCTTCTGCGGTATAATTAAACTTGCGTTCAAATCCTCCGTATTATTGACATCATAAGTTTCTTGGGTGTCCAGTTCTTGAAAATGTGAATTCTGTGCTACGTTCAATTTGTTCGATTCCTCTTCCCATGTCTGCGCGATGTTTGTTAGTTTGTCCGCTAAATGTATTCGTCCTAGACGCGACGCGTACTTCGCCGCCAAAGGGAGTAAGCGGTCGTCTTTGAGTAACTCCATTAGTTCTAATGCCCTTTGCTCTATTTCACTTCTACATGCCAACTATAATAATAACGGTGTTCATTTATTTAACGAAAATGTTCGTACCAGCCAGTATTTTTTTGGCACTAATTGTAGTAATTATTTAGCTCAAATTAATGTAAATTAAGTAATAATTTAGTGAAAAGTAATTTATAAGTATAAGGTAACAAAATTGTTGGTATATTTATTACAATTACCGCGAAAAAAGTTGGGACATGAGTCGCATGTATTGTCTATGGTTCACATAGTTTTCCATTTTTTTGACAGCAGGGAAAATAGTTTCCCAGGGACGAAAATTACTGTTTTTATCCCTGTGACCAGGAAACTCCAAAAATACTTTCTTAATATGAGAAATGAAATTTAACTTTTTATTATATCCAGATGTTTAGTATTTGTCCCATAGTTGTCGAATTTACATTACCTATATATAATACAAGCGTAACCAACTTGGGTTGTAAAAACCTTGGGAATAAAAAGTGTGTTTGTTTGTGCATCGAATGATTTATGTAAGTACTCACGGCAAATAACTTGAGCGCCGTCTCTCTGGCGGTTTTGACGTCGACGTCAGCGGTTGTGTGCGCCCAACGAACTAACTGCTCCTCGTATTGGCTCTTCTCCGAGTCCAACTCACAAAGAGGTATCTGAAAATAATTGCACACGGAATCAAAACCAGTTTTATATCTTCAAATATTATGGCCGCTTTAATTTATTACTAGATGCTTGTGCGGTTGTAGATTTTTCAAACAAACTCAAGTGTTTTTAAAACTTTTTGCAGCTGGCCTGGAGAGCGCTTTAAAGGCGTGGACTATAACTATGCTACTACTATCTAAGACAAATCTCTAACAACTGTGATTTATGATTGAATAAACAGCTGGTGTCATTTAAATAATTTATATATTTTGTAATCAGACATTCTATTAGTATAGAATATAGATTGATAGAAATTTCGATTTAAAATACGGTTAAATACATTAATAACAGAAATTCTGATTCAGCATCAAATGATTGCAAAGGTAGTAGGAGCAAAACTTAATTTATTTTTTTCTTAAATGTTGTATTTATTAAGTACCACATGAATATTACAATCTAATCTAAAAAGACTAATAAGTAATTTGAATATAACCTAAATTGACTAAAAGTATTTAACTAAGAAAGTGTCCATTAGCACTTTTCTTATTGTCTCTATTAAGGGGAAGACACTGTGTTGATGTGTTCTAAGTTAGCACAGTACACCACACTTTAGTTTTGTTTAAAGCACTAGTTCAAACGGTTTCGTCCTTTTGAGCCTTCTCGTTATATCCGTGTTATCGAGGAGCTGGATCGCCTCCACATTCACGTGATGGTGAAGCCGATGCTCGTGGGCTTCCGCGTACTTTCTGATAATACTAGTAACAAACTCCACTTTCAGATCCCGGTGGAGGTCGCTCGATCTAATGTACCATGGCGTGTTTACAATGCCTTTTAGTACTTTGTTTTGGAATCGTTGTATTATATCTATATTGCTTGGTTTGGTACAGCCCCACAACTGTACGCCGTAAGTCCATACCGGCATCAGGACTTGTTTATAGAGGAGCAGTTTGTTAGGTACTGACAACTTGGAATATTTTCCAAGTAGCCAGTAAATATTTCTATAACGCGCTTCCAGTTCATCGCGTTTCTTCTTAACGTGAGCCTTCCAGCAAAGCAAAACTTAAATGCGTGCCTAAAGTTCATACATGTCATTGCACAGTACTCAAACTGATATAGGTATCACAGAGAGAGCCGAGAGAAGTATTGCGCTCCTACTCGGTCGCTATAGGGATTCGCATGCCATCTCTTTCGCACAACACACCGTAGCACCGTAAGGCGTAATAAATGTTAACATGTGTGACTGCCATGTAAGTTTTATGTGTACTGTACTAATTGTTTATGGTCACCTGTATATTCAATTCTGTGACAATTGGCTTCGGGGCCGTGAGCGGGAACGACGCTCCCCTGCACAATATGGCGCGCACTTTCTGCGTCAGCTCACTAATCTGTAATGAAAGTAAATAATATTAGTATGATTATTTAAAAACAACGTTCATAACCCAAATGGAGTTCGCAATCCCGGTAGCAGATAACCACATTATGGAAAAAATAAATTCTTAGATTTACTTAATAAAACTACGTTTTAACGGTTTTAAGCGCGGTAATTTATTTGATTTTGTTATTCCGACGTTTCGGCCACCCTTCAGTGGCCGTGATCACGGCAGACAAAGATCTCAAGTGTCAACGAATATTGTTAAAGTTTTATTTAGCCTACCACCAACTCGTTCATTTAGATTATTTAATTTTAAGTTTGTTTATGGTTATAATTTACTCTATGGGAGCGTGATCTAATTTAACACCGCTTCGCAACATGTTATGGCTTGATGAGAAGAATTGGCGTAAGAAACTCTTCAGCAAACATGTCTAGCTCTAATAATTTTATAATATTAAAATGGGTGGAAGGAAAAATAAAAGAAATTATCAGTCAAGTACGTTTGTGTTCTTTTGCACAAACGACAAATCTGAATTACATGAATCTCAACAGTAAAATTACGAATTATTCAATAAAATTTATTTTGATTTTATACATATTCTACTATATAATATATTTAATAAAAAATAAAACTTCGTTTAAAAAAACCGACTTCAAAAACTAAAAAACTAAAATGTATAAAATAACTTATTTCTAAAACTATTATTATTAATATATATTATCTAAAACATCTTAAAGTCGGTGCTTAGTAATTTTCAAAATATAGTAATTTTTATGTTTTACTTTGCACCGACTTCAAGATGTTTTAGATAATATATATTAATAATAATAGCTTTAGAAACAAGTTATTTTATACATTTTAGTTTTTTAGTTTTTGAAGTCGGTTTTTTTAAACGAAGTTTTATTTTTTATTTGTTACTTTTTAGTGTCTAGCTATGTATGGAGGACATACGAATGGTGCCGCGCTTCTTAAAAAATATAGGTTCCAAGAACTGGGAACAAAAAATGTACGTAAAATGAAAACTACTGGACCAAACTATGTAAAATTTTTAGGGGACCAGTTGGAAGCTATTCCGCGTCGAACAAAAAAAGAATCACGTAAATCGGATCATAAATCACGGAGTAATCGGCGAACATACATTAAAAAAAAAGCAACAAAAAAACAAAAAAGATCCCGACGAATTGAGAACCTCCTCCTTTTTTCGAAGTCGGTTAAAAAAAATTTCATGTACATAAAAATATTTTTTTTTAATATTCTAACTATGATTGTTCAACGTGTATTTCAGATTTGTTATAAGTAATTTCTGTCAATATATATCTTCAAAAACTTGGTAATGAGCGACTGGGACAGCGTAGTCCATTAACTAAACTCCTTAAATAAAAACTTTTGACTTACAGAAACTATAAACCACGAATCGGAAGCCCCCCTGGAGTGTGTGGTGGTATCGCAGATGGGCATCCAAGCTCCGCTGGCGATGTCGTACAACCTCAAGATGCCGGTGTTGTCGTAAGAGCAAGGGGAGCCCGAGTCCGTGGCGCCCAACCACGACAGCCTGGACCCCGGGGTCAGGGGGACCGACACCGACTTGCAACGGACCTGACGTCCTGCAAATAGTTTTTATATTTATTAATAAGTAATTGCGCAGGTGTTCCACCTAAAGAAAGTGATTAGAGTCGTCTGTGAATATCTACTTAAAGAAAGCTGACGAAGAGTTCTTGACGGAAACTAAAGTGATATTTTATTTTTAAAATATGTACAGTAATAAACAAATTATAAGTTCGACCAGCAGTTCTTTGCGTGTCACTTATTTGCTTGATGAGTATATATACACCTGTCACTAGTTAGTTATACAAATAATGTCAAATCATATTTTTTTTAAAGAGTCGATTATCTGCCGCATTGAATCTATACATCTGTACATATCGTTTTTGGAGACCCTTATATTGGTTTATTTGTACTAACTTTAAGAAAACCAGAACAAAAAGGAGAATCCACAACTTGCATATGGATAGTTAGAAAGAGCATGCACTATTAGTCAATATAAGTACCAATATATTGTAAAGATTTTTCATACTCATATATGATGATACATATACAGGTGAATTTCTCAAGTGGGCCTTCAGGGTCAAATCCTACACTCTGCTTAATAGCGAAAAACACTCAAAGGAGTCTTGAGGCCGATTTTGAAGAAAACTAAAGTGGTATTGTTAGATTTTTGAAAAATCAAATACCATTATCAGGAATTGAATTGGTCAATTTAAAAAAAAAACACTTTCTCTATTATTATACCAAATCATAGTGTAGTTTGTAAGGATCAATTTCTGTGAAGGAATATTAAACAGGAAACCAAGAAAAAGGGTTGTTCTCGAACAAAAGTTCTACATATTTACTACTTTAGTTCTTGTCAAAATCGGATTCGAGACTCCTTTGAATGGCTTTTGATATTTCGTAGTTTAGGGTTTCGCCTTAAAGACCCATTTGAAAAATTCAATCTGTATAAGCACTGAAGCAGATTGTGAAAACTTGGGTATATATACCATTAAGAGCTACAATGTCCATGGAGAGGTGTTGGTCGGAGACCCCCGGGTCCGATCGGTGGTACACAGCAAAAACAGTTGTGTTATAGGCAGCCAACGAAACCACAGGCCCCGATAGTGATATCACCTGAAAGTAGTTTTTAAAGTTGTAGAATGAATTATAAAGTTGTTATATACTAGGAATATCCTGCAATTATTCGGATACCTAACTTACTGGTTTCAAGATTTATCTCCTTTATGAAGTTTATGACATGCGCCAGTTTACAGAATTCAAAACACATTTTCAGCGAAAATTGTACAATAACCTCTGGATAGTTATGTTTTTGGAACGAAGTTCCTTATCGCGCGTTGCGAAAGGGGGCTAGACGGAAAAAATTAAGACCAAAAGTTGTAACGACACTTTTTGCTATAGCTGTAACCCATGCGGCGTGCGCTTGTTTCTCTGTCTGTCTGTCTCTCTCTCTCATTATTACTAAAATTCAGCCTACTGATTAAGTTTATGTTACATTATATTTGTTTAAAATAAAAAAAAGTATTGTTATAACTTTTAAAAAAAAATTACAATTCTTTCACTAATTAATCGAAAAAACTTCGTTCCATCCGGATGCCCCTTGACACCTCTCAAGTTTTTTTTAATTTAGACCACCAATACATTGTAGTAATACTTACATAGTTATGTTGTAATAAATTATATAAAATTGTATAGAAAAATTTACTAACTTGTCTTTGTGTTCCCATGCTGGTAAATAGCCTGAGAAGACGTGCGTTAGTCGCGCAAGCAACGATGCTACTTGCTGCTGTGATACACAAGATTTCTTCAGAATCTGGCATTGATATGCTCCATTCTTTGCTACTACCCACAAGCGATATGCACACAAGTTTACTGCAATATGACATTAGTTTTAGAGGTTTTGTATCTAAGTGTATTTAACTTTTGTGCTTGCTGGCGTTACAATCGCAAACCCGAGTGTAACAGCTATACGGACGTAGTTACGCAAAAAGTATCCAACCCAAAAAAATTACTTAATTAATGCGGAAATACAGCTAAAACTTTGATCTTCAATAATTCAAAAGTAACATTACAGTTGTGGTCATATAATTAAAAACGATTTGAAGTTCTAGAAGTTTTTTATTTAAATCGTGTCATACACAGAGACGTGTACCTTCTGAGAAGCAACTAGTTATGTTATAAAATAGCCACATTAATAGAGCAACGTGGCTTAGGAATAAAGAATAAAATCACTAACGCTAAAAGTTAAAAATGTATTAAATTGCTTTTTAAATTGCTCGTGCTACATATTATTGTGATGTTTTAAACGTGAATGTCATACAAAACGATTCCCGAACAGTTTGATAAATCGTTCCTAATTATTTATCCAGCTTCAGTATTATTTAAATGTGTTACTTTGGTAAAATAAATAATATGTAAAAAAAAATAGTTAGTGATTTTATTCTTTATTCCTAAGCCACGTTGCTCTATTAATGTGGCTATTTTATAACAGAACTAGTTGCTTCTCAGAAGGTACACATCTCTGTGTATGACACGATTTTAGTAAGCTAGAGCTTCAAATCGTTCTTAATTATATAACCACAACTGTATATGGGTTGGATCCTTTTTACGTAATTACGTCTTACGATACACCCCTTGACATGGGTAGTTGTGAGCGTTGTGTGATCGAAAATGATGACGTCATTAGTGACGTTTTCACCACGACCACAAAGACCGCGGTCGCCTTGTGGAACGGCTAACGGAGCATTTTGGGCGTTTTGAGCTACTAATGGAACGCCCTAAGTATATCTAGACATTTATCAATTTCGTTAACGGTTCACCAAAAAAAATTGTCATATACACTCATAAAATATAAAATTAGTATTATTATAGCTTCTTTAAACTTACCTCGGAGTTTCACAAGCCAGAGCGAGTACACTTGAAGATAAACTGGCCATGGAATGGTTCAGATAATTATTCAAGTGTATACCATGGTGCATATTGGTATCGTGAAATTCCACATCAATATTCGATTCTCCATTCTCCCCTGTATGGCAACGCACAATACCTATATCATTCCAACACATATACCTGAAAATTATAATAAGTGAAAAGACAGTGAAATTTCGCCACCCTAACTGTAATCGAAATACCCGATATCTTAAAATTTATGAATCTTGTTCTAGCAAATTTTCCTTGAAAATATACTCAGACGTAAATGAACCACACTTATGATATGTGTATAATAATCGTTATAATTTATATGTCACGAGAATACAAGACGCTTTCTGCTTTCGGGAGTACTTTTGAATTTAGATGGTTTACCATGATAAGCATAAGTGCACAAAATCTGACTGATTTCAAATGAGCCATAGATTTGGAATCTTAATAAGTTTTCTTAACCTTTTCACTGATCCTATTATCAACATGGGACAGTTCTATTTGTTTTTGTCTGCTAATTGTCAAAGTGCATGTGGGAGTCCTAGTGAACTAACAAGTTACTGCCGATCTCTGTGGTTAATTGGGCTGTTTGCTGGTCAACCTCACTACAACACAGAGGCTTGGAGTCGATTCCTAGTACGGTAAATTTCGTAAATGAACTTTCCATTATTTACTGTATGATGGGTGGCTGGGATCAGTTCCAGAGTGGTTGATCATATATTTACACATAATACAAGCATAACTTGCTTAACTTGGGGATTCACAACGTGTATGTTTTTCTGTCTATTCATTTATTCATTCTCGCTGGACATATGTGTCACTGTAAAACTAGCTTTATTAAAATCTTGTTAATTTTTCTGTATTATCATCAGAACTGAACAAGCATGCAAAATTACAAAGCATCAAAGTCAACTTGCAGGACTTGACCTAAACAAACTATCTAATAACAAACAAACAATGCAAGTCAAATAGAGGCTTGTAAAGAGAATACAGGTCACCTATGTTCGAGATGCGCAGGCGTCGACGACGGCTGGAAGGGCGGTTGCGGCGGCACACTGGCTATAGTTGGTGCCTGTGCCGTGTGCCGCGACCCAGGACGGGATTCATCCTCGTCCTTGCCCAAGCCAAGGGTCTCATTTTTGAGTTTTTGTAAGGATATTGCATTATCATCATCACTCTCGTAGTTTTCTATTATATTGTCTAATATTTCATCGTTGTCTGCAAATAATTATTCCAGTGTATGAATCTTTAAAATTCCATTTATTTTTTTAAACTACTGCTTATAAATGTTTCTATTTGCTTGTATCAGTTATTGTTATTTGTATTGACACTAAATAGAAAGAAAATATATGTTTTTGATTGAAGAAAATATTTTAAATATTACTTATTTATGTACTTCTTCAAAATTTAATTTTAAACATAAAAATGTACAAGTAACTGATCAAGACTTATTTCTTTGTCTAGTTCTCCTCAATGTTTTTCGTTTAATTGGTGTTGGTATATCACATACACCTAGTGAACAAAGAACTAACCAACTAGGCACCACATTCGTGTAGTATAATTGTGGTTCCTAAAAAACAACACTAGTGATAAATATAAATAACTTGCTTACCTTCAATTCTATCAACCATTTCCACATCTGTATCAGATTTGGAACTATCTTTGCCATAACAGTTGGTGAGCATACCCAGTTGCCCGACAACATCGCAATACACCAAAACACCATTGCCTATAATTAACAACAAAATAAATCTTAAGGGTTGCTTTTTCAATCAAAAAACATAATTCATAGTATAACCTGGACAAATTCCAAATGTCAGTTCTATGAATAAAACAGTTCAATGGTTTCACTTTTGACTTCACTCAGGTTAGAATTTATTTGACATAACTTTTATCTGTTGATTGAAAAATCGGCCCTAAATGTTTTAAAGTCAAATTTAGCTATTCAAACGAAGATATATATCTTGTTACTTTTTTAAAAGTTGTGAGTCAAAAGATTTTTTTTTAAGAAAATAAAATTTGTATTATCTATAATTATTATTAGGGATGGTAATTTAAATGTAATGTAAGGTTTAAAAAAAAGATTAAACCCTCGCTTGAGGTGAAAGTTTACTGCAGCAAAAAAAATATAAACTTATCTCGATGAATCCAAGATAACTTTAAGAAAGTGTTGTTACATTATGTATATACAATTATATAACCCGTGCGCATTAACATGGCACCTGGCTCGAAAACAACCCTCCTCTCACTGCTTTGTACTGTCACGTTTAAAGTATCGTAAAAGTAGTTTAATAAGAGAAACTATTTAGCGCAAAATAAATGATGATATTAAAAGAAATAAAATAAAATTCAATTTTTTTTTGCACTAAGTACTTTAAACGTAATTTATTTGAGCCAGGACCATGTTAATCCGCACGGGTTATACATACACACAGGAACTTGAATAGTTTACATACATTAGCAATATGACTGTATAACTTGAAAAGCTATTTTATTGTCTATGATAATGCTTGTGTGTTCTTGAGGGCTTTGGAAATTAAGTGCTTCATGAAGTTTGGTATTTTATACTTTTAATGAAGATGAACACAGAGTTCTTTATCATATGACTACAAGATACAAATTACAAGTTTCTATAAGTTGAAACAACCGATTATCATAAAATTTCAGATTAAAATTTGAATACTTTCTCTGGGAAATGCACTGCAGAAGACTTATTCAATATTACACACATCTGAAGACAAAGTAGATTCAGACTAGAAAAAACTACCTTCACTTTGTACAAGTGGGGATAGCCCAAAGATACATTGAGATAACTACCATATACCAGTCAGTACTATCAAATTGACTAAAACACAACTCTAGCATAGTTTAAGATGGTAAATTATTTGTCACCTTTCGGATTCCAAGCCAATGCAGACACATTATGTGAAGTGGGATGCTCTATAATCCCAATACAGGTTCCCGATTCTATTTCCCAAACGGCAATTTGACCCGCAACAGTGCTGCCAGCTAAATACTGACCACATGGTGAGAAAAGGCACTGTGATATTGAACATTTAATCTGAAATAATCAAAATTAAGAGTTATTCACAAGGCAGAACACTTGCAGTTTTTTCATCATTTTGTTACTGGGGAATTCCTGCTCATTCCCCAATATGCAGTTATCAAGTGTGAAATATTAAAACACTCCTTCTCGTGTCCTACTTCAAAACTTCCTATACTTGTTTTTCAGTTAACAATTTGTTTTATTTAATCTGTTTATGGAGTCGGGGATGAACCCCAAACTTAGGTATTTTATACTATAACATAAACTACCCATACAACAAGTGTAACTTGCATATCTAGGGTCCATACAATGTGTGTGTGGTTATATGGTGAATATTTTTGGGTGCTTAAGAAGTTTTACAATAATGTCAATTATGGGATCAACAGAATCATTTCAGATTATGTGTTTGGGATGTCGGAGAGTGTGTAAACAGTAAGCTTACAATATAGGGTACAACCATGTTATCACCTATATTCCTGAGTATGTCAAGATAATTCCATGCACCACTTGCAATGCATGGGCCAATAACTTTAAATATTGCCAGAAAAATTCTTCCTTATAATTTTTGTCTTACGTTTGGATATTAGTAGGAATGTCAAGGAGTCACATACTATTTATAAGATATACTCGTAATTAGTAAGTACAATGAAGTATAAGTCTTTATTAAAATTTAATTATGATTTATAATTGTTCTTTGCATTAACCATGTTTTCGAACTGCAACAGCTAATACTGCAACAGCTACTTAAAATTCAAATATACAATACTGTAACTATAAATATAACAAGTATATGTATTGTAACTTACTGAGCTATGAGTGAACACCATCCTCTGACTCCAGCTTTCGCAATCCAGCAAGATAATGTCTCTGTTGTTTGGATAAGCTAAATATTTCCCTTCTGTTGGTTCAAAGTCTATTCGACCTAGAAACATACTACAATTTACAGTAATCCTTAGACAGTTATTAATATCTACAATTAAATGAAAATGACTTATCACAAAACTTGTAGAATTAGTAGCAGTGGACGTATTGAGTCTGTCATAAGACCATCAGCCGATATGTTATACAAATTTTGGAGTACATAGTGTGGAACATCTTCGAGCCTGATGGACCAGGGGAACCTACCTATGCAAGATGACTGACTAGTAAGAGCCACAATAGTATATTTTTCATGATAATACTCATACTATGTGAGCCAATTTTTTACCCCCTCGGTGACCACTAATATGTATATGTCAAGAGCCCCTTGCACTCCCCTCTAGTTTTCAGGTATTAATTCAGAAATATGGTTTTAAATAACTTTTTGCAAACAGAAAAAAAAGGCACCATATTTCAATATAGCTCAAAAAGTGAAATATTTCCCTAGAGGATATTGAGTATGTGACAAAAACCTATGCCCTCCACCCCTCGCCTCTGTGACCAACCTGAAAACCTCCTTCCTCCTCATGTATGGGTCACATAGTATGGGTATTATGGATATGATCCCCAATTTGAAAAAATTATTACAAAACTTCTTACATAAAACTTTGGCTGCATAAAATGTATTTATTTTAGGCACACAAAAAATCTCCTTGATAATCTTCTGTGTGTCAATATCATATATCCTCAAGACTCCATCACCACATGCGCTACTTGCATACTTCATATGTGGACATATGGCTACACTTAATACTGGACCTTGATGATCCTTCATTACAAATAAGGGTGCTCCACCTTCTAAACTACATATTTTAGCTTCCATATTCTCTGATGTACAGCCAAGTGCCTGTAAATGATATAACAATAATGTCTGAAGTGGAACATTCCAAAAAGTAGAATGCAGAGTATTCTTAAACATAATTTCATGTTTGTAGAGTGTGTAAGTTATGGTAAAATAAGTTGAAATGTTATTTATAAACATTACCTCAATTTTATTTGATGATTTAATTTGTGTGACAGGTGCAGTGAATCTTGTAACAATACCATCTTTGTTAAAAGCCGGATATGTATAGGCCTGAACAGCATGATTATCATTTGCAACATAGAGCCTTTTTTCTTTGAAGCACACAGCAAGAGCACTCTCACCAACACAATGTGATGTTGGATCATCATCCTCAATATCCAACCATATTCTAACATCACCATCATTGCCACAAGTTATTATATTTCTGAAATTCATGTCATTATTACAACCTAGGAACCTACAAGAGGCTTACAATGTACAGAAAAGTTTGAAACCAAAAATAAAACTTGAAAACTACTGCAATAACATAATTTCTTGGAAACAATAGTTAAAACAATTATAACTAACTACACTGCTAACCAAACTAACTTGGCAATTGTGGCTACATTACAGAAAAACTTACTTTCCATCTTCTGTATAGCAAACATCAGTGTGTCCTTCAGCATGTGCGTATCTAAGTGGTTTACTTTGAATTTTCATGACTTTAATACACAGACATAAGTTTTGATATTAGTTTTTTGTAAAAATCAAAATTAATAAACACACCAGATCATAAAATCTAAAACATTGTTTTAGGAACGACATGGACTAAGTGCGCGAATTTAAGATATTGTATGAATGGCGGGAACGGGCATAGTAAACATTACGAAATCGCGAATGAAGTCAATCACTGTCAATCTGACTTTAGCATTAAAATTACCAAGACATTTTAATCTATGGACAATTGGGTATTTGCCTAATGGAAACCTAAGGTGTGGAAACAAGTAATGAAACCACAATAATTTAAAATGTACAATTAATAAAATTTATAAAAATGAATACAGTGTATATGTAGTGGCCGAAATAGTTGCCTAGCATGGTGTCACCATCCTAAGACTACTCCAATACCACTGCGAGCTTATATCAATTGAATTAATATGGGTTGAGGTAAAGGGTCACCCACAATGTCATCGGCAATAATAAAACTTTTAAAATGGCCTAAATAAAAAAAATGTTGTAATAGGGCTTAAAAGAGGTGACTCTGCTAACATAGGTAGATTATTTAAATCTTGCTATAAAAGTTGAAGAAGAAATTTGCTAGCTAGACCATATAATAGATAATGTAACAGATGGTTAATAAGTGTAAATACTTTGAACTTCGAATCTGAATCAGAAATAACATCTGAATCTGATTGATTTGCTTTTAAAATAGCAAATTATATCTTAATAGAGGAACAAATCAATCAGATTCTGAGGGTGTTTCTGTATATGTATACGGTTATATATTTAAATGTGTTTGTCCATCGTATTCAAGTGAACATGCAAGTCAATTACCTACTGGAAAGCATCACACGTGTCCACGCAAGATACAGTGAAACTACATGTTCTGAACATAAATACTTTGTGTGAAATTGTACCAGTGTTGAAAATGGCTAATCACAAAACAAACACCTATCCCACTTTGTGGGATAACTTTTACAAAAATCTATACCCAAATCTATCCGATAATCTGGGATAAAAAGTACCCCTTGTCTATCGTTTGTATTAAAATTACATAAATACCAAATCAGTCCAGTAAATTTTCCGTAAAAGCATAACACACAGAGAGACTATACTAATAGTAATAAGAAGTATCCTATGTTCATTCTCGGCATCAAAAAATATATATACTGAGTTTCAGACAAATCGGTCCCGTAGTTTATCCATGAAAGCGGAACAGACAGATGGACAGGCAGACAGACAGACAGAGTTACTTTCGCATTAATAGTATTAATAGAGATTACATTAGTGATTGTCTGTACTATGGAGAATAAATATAACATCGCGTTTACTTAGTGATTGTCAGTATCATACTTACGAATTATTATTTACAAATCTACTACTACTAATGAGAAAATCAAATAACGTACCAAAAAATTGTTTTCTAATAAAAAATTAATAAATCATTTAAAACCTTAAGCCGCAGCGTCTTACCAACAATTATTTGTCAACTACCCTGTTGTCATATTCAAGTAATCACAGAGTACATTCATTTAAAAAGAGAATTGTAATATGTTTCTTGATTCTAAGATAAGTATAGTGCCACCAACTTATCTGTAGAATGAAGCGATGGCGCTACGATCGAAAAGGGTTGCCACCTATTATAAAAATAATCAACTTCAGCCATTTTTAATATTTGTAAACATGCCTTTTTACTGTTCGTGATTTGCTCGGTATCACAGATAAAAGAATATATAAGTACATGAAAGATAAAGACAAAGGTCCTGACTAAACTGTAAGGGTTTTTTAGCCATTTGGCCTTGGAATCATTAAAGCAAACAAGTAATTTTTTTAATTCTTATTTTTTATTATAACATATTAAATCAAGCTTTATTTATTTTGAAAGTAGACCCGGATTTTTCGTTTCACTTCACAAGTATGTGCACTAATACCATATGTGTGGTCCAGTGGATATACTCCACTAATTTCCTCGAAATCTGAATCACTGTCACTATCTGTGTCAGAGTCACTGTCTAAATGGATTAAAAAGTCCTGGTCTAAATATACTTCTTTTCGTCTGTATTCTTCTTCAATTTTATTCACATGAGCACAATATTTTTGCCATTCCGGGCCATCAATAGAATTGAACGCTTCAGTTATTAATTTTTGCATATTTTGATTTTTGTGCTCTATGTTTATTTCTGCTACTTTCCTTTTCATTGAACTCCATACCATCTCAATGGAATTTAGATCACAATGATACGCTGGTAATCGTAAGCATTTGTGGCCATGTTGTGCTAATAAACAATCAACTTCATACACAGGGTTAGGTTTATTTCGTTTGATAATCTCCAACAACTGTGGTTTGGTTAATTCTGACGTGAAATCGAGGCGATTATCAGTTAACCATTTTTGAATTTCAGGTTTGTTTGTGTTTGTAGTTGGTGTTTTATTCACTCGAATGCTGTGATAGGGAGCGTTGTCCATTATTATCAAGGATGGTTCTTCAAGATTAGGTAGTAATTTGTCAGTTAACCACTTTTTAAAATTTGAGTTGTTCATTTCATCGTGGTAGTCCCCGCTTTTTGTATTTGACTTAAATATATGATTTGCGTTTTGGACAAACGCCATTATTCCACCTGCATGAACAATAATAAAACGTTGCCGTTTAGACACAGGTTTAGAGTTCCATCTGTTTCTTGACTTTGCCAGCATTTATTAGTGGTATGTGATGAATGTATATACGTCTCATATAAGTATACTACTGGACGAGGATTTGCTGATAATGAGTTTTGTTTTAATTCTTGTAAATATTTAGCTCTCCACGCCGAAATATCATTACGCTCCATTTCCTTGCGTTTGCTTTGTGTTTTTCGATAATGAAAGCCAATTTTTCGCAACAATTTGTGAAGTGTTTCCCTGCCACCTTTGAAATTTATTTCATCTCTCAGTACCGTAAGTAGTTTATTTATAGTAGGCAATTCCTTTTTAAACGCATAAAATTCATGCACTTTTCGCCTGATTACCCCTTGATCAAAACTGTCCACGTCAAATTTGCCACATGTCCTTCGTCTCGATTTTCCTGGGGTGGTTATTTTGGTACCCGTTTCTGCAACCGTTTCGCCTTCTTGTACAATTTTATAAATTGTTGAAAGACCAATACCTAAAAGAGAAATACAATAGTAATTAAACAAATAAAACTTCAGAAAGTCGGCGTGTAATGTTAAACGTCACTGTTTAGATTCACAAATCATATATAATAATATTTTTGACATAATTGAACCTATGGAATGTTATCCCAAAATATTAAAGTTGCTTCGGGAAAACGTTAACCGAACTTCACATGGACGAAGTAGCAGGCAATATCTAGTTATTCATTATTCAAATTAAAATGAAATTGTGATACTGTGGTTACTTAATAAATAAATAAAATATATCAATTATAGCGATTCATTAAGTAATAATCTGGTAACACTGACCTGTAGCGGCTGCAATGCGTTGGTGGACATGAACAAATGGTATTATTGGGTCTTCATGCTCCTTTTCTGCATCAAAGAATAATTTCATTTTGATAACCATTTCTCGTACGCCACTTTTGATTGCTTTCGGCATGATTTTCACACAAAATACTTGCAAATATTCAGAAAAAGAAGAACCCTCGATTGAACACCTGACTACAACGACTGACAAAACAAAATGACGTTTTCAAAATGGCGTTAGTAGTTCCTATGTTGGCCGTTCTACAGATAAGTTGGTGGCACTATAATATGGAAGCTACTTTGACATTCTGATTCCGAATTCTTTGTTCTCGACGATGAATTGAAATTATTAGTATGATTTTATTTTTTTATAATAACTATATCATTTAATGTATCTAAAATAATGGTATATAACTTTAAAAAAAAAATTGTGTAGTTTTACCACTGTATTATATACGTATAGAATCGTAGACAGAGAATCTTACTGTCTACGGATAGAATCGTAGACAGAGAATCCTACTGTCTACGGATAGAATAGTCACAGATTAGATAGAATAGTACTGCAACCACATACAGATGCCACACGCCGGGTAAACGTCTCTAGACCGTAAACCTATTGAAAAAAGCGTTTATATTGACGCGCGACGTTTGGCCCAGCTCATTAGGCATTGAAATTGTATTCCGGCCGGTTGTAAGCTTATCGTGTAAAATACAGTTGAAGCGATATAAAGGACGTGACGTGTATATAAAATTGTAAGTAATAGGTACTGCTATAATTGTGAAATGAGAGTGATAAGTTTGAACAGACATGAAAACATGCATTTAAAAAGATGATGAAATGAAGCACGTTTTTGACAGACTTCTTAACCTTGACTTTTTGATTAAATTTCAATGATGCATATGTTCAGAATTTTAATTACATATTAATTTCTGTGTTAAAACTCAATTTAAAATAGGTAATCAGAATTTGTAAATTAAATATTTAGTAGATAGTTAATAATCCAGCAATATTACATAAAATATTTCAGAAATAAATAGTTATTACTAGTTTTATTTTCAAAAGATAAAAATAAAAAATATTTTCAGATGGCTGAGAATGGATTTTTGGAACACAGACCTGGCTTTGCAACTCTCGCCATTCATGCAGGACAAGAGCCGGAAAAGTGGAAATCGGCGTCTGTTGTGCCGCCTATAGTTACATCGACAACGTTTAAGCAGCCTGCACCGGCTGAACATACTGTAACTAATTATTACTTATATAATATTAAGGCTTCAATAACAAGTTTAATGTTATTAAAAACATATTTTCCTCTTACAATGCATACTTATAATACACCATTTATCTTTCATATAATTATTTTAATTTACAATTTTACGTAGAAGATACCGTAGTCATAGACCTAAAAAAGGCATAACAATTAAGTACCTTATTATTATTAGTTGGGACAATGACACTTTCACGATTTACGTAGTACACGTGTCTTTTTTTCATTTTGATAAAATCAGAACTCTGAAATTCGTAATAAAAATTATGTTTTCACTAAGAATTTCTGGTAGATTTTTTTTACAATAATTTTTATACTTTGTTTTATAATTAAGAACATTTTTAACGGTTTCAAGCGTGGCATTTTATTTCTTTTTGATTTACATGTTTCGGCCCTTTTTCTGTAGCCGTGATTATGGTGAACTGCCGGAACGCGATCGAAACGTCGAAATAGAAATTAAATAAAACGCTTACCTTGGAGCCGTTTCAAACATACAATTTCAAATTCATATATTTAACCAAACATCCTCATTACATGAAAAAGCTATAAAAAAATATTGTGCTAAGGTATGTTATCCTGGTAGTCACATTCTGAGCGAGATATGGCTCGTAAAGAACCCTGCACTAGGTAAAACCTGTATTGAAGGGATCATTTTATACAAATATAAAATAAAACAAACATTATTTAATATATATAGTTATAATTATGGAAGGACGAGTGCTTGAGTATGTTGTGTGCGTTTGTTTGTGTGTGGGCTGTATGCGTGTATGTATTTGTATGTAACAGTTTTAATTATGCTAAAATTTAAGAAAATATTATTTTATTGTATTTTATGTTAAAGAATTTTTATGTTTGGTGGTTAAGTTTTGAGATTTTTGAAGTGATAACTTCTTATGGGAGGGTAAACCAATTCGTTACGTAACGCGTTACGGCGCCAGTCTGTCTGGCTTCCCTTTCTCTCAATATAGATTAGTTTGAGTTATCACATCTGTCAGGCGTTCCGAGACGCATCCTTTTCTTTAAATTAGCAGTGTATTTCAGGGTTTCGAATATGGCAGATCAGGAAACCCAACGAGAAATACACTAGAGGAATGTTTGGCTGCATTAGATGGCGGCAAACATGGTCTGACATTTGCGTCAGGTTTAGGTGCAACGACAACCCTAGTAGCGCTACTAAGCACAGGCGACCACATTATTTCATCTGATGATGTTTATGGTGGAACTAACAGGCTTTTAAGGTTCGCAAAAACTTTTTAATTGTAATAATCTTGAAACTTTATATGAGATCAGAATTTTTTAAAATATTAGATTTTTCAGGCAAGTGGTTTCTAGAATGGGCATAGAAACTACTTTTGTCGATTTTAATGATATTAAGAAAGTAAGCAGTGCTATTAGAGAAAATACAAGGGTGAGTAATTTTTTTTAATAGTCACAATTTTTCATTAATGTATAGTACGAACACTTATTATGACTTATTACCTGCTAAACTCTGCAATGGATTTCTGTCTGTACGATTATGTACACTTATGTCAACAAGGTTTAATCAATAGAGATTCGTTTTAGCTACGTACTTAGTAACTATAGGCTTGTTTATTTAATGCATTTAAAAAATAAAAATATATCAATTTATTCATTTTAGTGGAACGCGTAGATGACTATATGTATGATTTATACATCTTTCGCGAAACCTAACTATAAATAAGAACTCATCCTTCCTCATCCTCCTCATATTTATAATATTTCTAATTTTGATTTTAATATGAACTAGCTGTGCTCGCTACTGCTTCTGCGTGGAAGTTACCCCTTTTAAGATCAGCTATCTGTACCAGTAAAACTCCCGTGAAAATTAGTCCAGCCGTTTTAGGCATTAACCGAAACACAGACAGAGATGGACAAAAAAAATAATTGGTTTGTAAAGTACCATATACATTTTCATGTACATTTAGTAAAAAGCTGTGTTTTCGACATTAAAAACAGACATTTCAATTATTATTTATATGTATACATTAATTTGAAGTAAAACTAAATAATGCCACTAAATACGTCAATATATGCAATCCCCTAATCTCCCCCAATATTTAACTTCACTAAAATGTCCAAATTTTTGATAGAGTAAGCGGTATTACCGATAATAAGCTTAATAATTTATGACCTTATAATAGTATCGCAATTATTTTATCTTAAAAGTAGAATCGCAATAATATTATAAATATTTGATTATAAGCAGTGCGGTATCTTAGTTTCCAGCCTAACGATAGCTGACCTCTTGGTATGATGGAATACTGACATGATGTTAACTTAAAGTCTATCATAATCAATCTATATAATTATAGTAAATTTTTGCAACAACTATATGACGATCAATTAACCAGAACAAGTTTTATCAGTAATGTTTTATTTCTAATGTTAATATTACACTACGGTGTTATATATTTAAAGCAATAGCGATAACAGAGCTGCTGATAAAAAATATGAGATTACTTAAAATGCATTTATCATTATGTTTTAGTCTCCAGTGAAATATTTTTGAAATTGTTATGTAAATAACATAAAATATTTTCTTTGTAGATGATCTGGTTAGAGACACCTACGAATCCCCTACTGAAAGTGGTAGATATAGCTGCGATATCAAAAATAGCCAAAAATCGTGGAAATATAATAGTCGTAGTAGATAATACATTCCTCACACCATATTTGCAAAGGCCTTTGGATTTTGGCGCTGACATAGTTGTGTATTCTCTAACGAAATATATGAATGGACATTCAGATGTTATTATGGGGGCTGCAATTGTGAATGATGATTCCTTAGAAGCAAGATTAAGATTTTTGCAGAATGGTGAGTTTTTAAGTTGTAAACGTTGGATCGTGACCGTTTTTTATTTTCCATTGACTTGATCTACTTTGCTTACATATCGATTTTATATATATGCAGCCTAATCACGTACGACCAAATATTACACTAAAACTAGTCGCTATAGTGAGCGTTAAGTTTGTAGCCGTTCAGAAGGCTGCAATGGCTAGGTTCAAAATATAGGGATTAAAAAATACTTACAAAACAAATTCAATGAGAATGAGACCGCAAAGGGCAAAGTATTCAATATTTATTTATATTTGTAATTATTTGAATTTACACATTAAGGGAACCTTGAAATGAACATATGTAGAGTTGAGAAAATTTAATAATTAACTATTAAGCAAATCACCTGTAGGTATTTGAAAAAGCATATGGAACATTTTACTTCGTCATTAGATATGCGATACGTCACCGGTTACAGACATAAACACCCATTGCATCGTCATTGTTATATGCGTCATTCGGTTTTAACCATTGAATGGTGTTATTTATCATGCAAGTCATCGTGTCTATATATGTGATGCGTTAATTATTTTTCTCTGTCATTATTTCTATTGTTTATAACTTGAAATGACAAGACATATTGCAAGAAACGTGGAAATTGAATTGAATAAAGTTTCATTTTTTTACAAGACTTACAGGATTTAGTCATTCAAAAATTATCTCATCATAGAGCAAATGTATGACTTTGTTAAAGGGTGTGTATTTTAGTCTCCAAATATACCCATAATTATTATAATTATACTAATTAAACACTAACAAAGCACGGTAACTTGAACCAGGACTGTAATTCAATTATGCAATAATATCGCTAGCAGTTGGAATTAAATTATACTTATTGCAGTTATTAACAATTTATTCCCAAGGTATAACGGTATAGTTTCACGAATTCTTATTGTTCGATTCACAGCCATGGGAGTCGTACCGTCGCCAATGGATTGTTATTTAGTAAATAGAAGTTTGAAAACCCTAGCCTTGCGAATGGAACAGCATAAAAAATCATCACTCGTTATCGCTCGTTGGTTGGAAAAACATCCGAAGGTCACACAAGTTTTACACCCAGGTAATTTAAATTCCTTTAGTATACACGTACTTTTTAAAATGTTACGTATTACAGAAAGTTTTATTTTATTATTCTTTTAGGATTAAAATCGCATCTTCAACACGAACTTGCTAAAAATCAAACACATGGACACTCGGGCGTATTCAGTTTTTATCATACCGGTGGACTGCAAGAATCCAGAAGACTTTTAAGTGCCCTAAAAGTCTTCATATTAGCTGAAAGTTTGGGAGGCTATGAAAGTTTGGCAGAATTACCGTAAGTTCTGAACCGTGCATATTTCTGTGAATTAGTTAATACAAAGCATAAACATATTATTAATCGAATATTGCTTATATGTCAAAATTATGTGAGTATTTAAAGTTTTATGTAATGATATTCAATAACTTTACTGAAACCCATTTTCAAAACCATTTCCAAAAACTTTGATTGAAATTTAGTTGATAACGCTAAAACTATTAATTACTGTGTTATTAAATAACAAATATTATTCAATAGGTCTGTGATGACACATGCATCAGTGCCGGCAGAACAAAGAGCAGAACTGGGTATTACGGATTCATTAATACGACTATCAGTTGGGTTAGAAGATACCGAAGATTTAGTTGATGACTTAGATCAAGCCTTTAAAGTAGCCTTTTAATTTTATTAAAAAATTTAGCGTTGATGGTGATTTTATAAACTATTAAATTATGAATCTCGAATTGAAAACTGTTGGTTTGAGAAAATTTGAAATATAGGAGACATTCAATGCCAACGCTAACATGAATCGTTATAGAGAAAAAGTTTAAAATAAATTATGTTTCAAATAACGTGGCACTGTTACTTGACTAACATTCAAGTTAAACTACTGTTATATTGTACACCAATTTACTATTAAGATAAGAAAGCGGTGTCAATATTAGGATAATGCCATATTTTTTACTGTTTTTATTGCGGAATTATTTTGTTTCACGCAAATTCAATATATTTTATATGGAATATATAAAATCGTAGTAACTATTATACTATTTGCATTTAGTATAATTTCATAGGAGTTAAGCGTTCCTATTTCATTATAGAATTTGTAACAAAGCACTTTGTTAGTATTGTTATATTTATTAATAAAAATAGGTAAATTATCGTAAGTTATATCTACCGTTATAGTGATATCTAATTTTATGGTTGACATTTTATACATAAATTTATATATATGCATACATTACGATGACCATATAATGCTTTCAAAACCAATGACTGATTTGTTGTGTTTGACAACAATAACTCTCCTGTTATTTTTCTCAATTTGACTGCACTAAAAAGCAATAATCAACATAATTATTATTCATAGTCGTCGCTTATATTATGATTAAATTTTGTCTTCGATTCATTATTTTACTAGTATAAAATAATGGTTACGTTGGTTGGTTGGTGTAATGGCGTAAAATAATTAAAAGTACGAAGTTTAGAAATTTTAAAATTTGAAAAAATTACGGCTACAAATTAATTATTTCTCAGTACTAATTGCATTACATAAGGAAAATGAACTTGTTTTGAACTCCCTACCTCATTTTTAACTAGTGACGCAGTTTATTTAATTATCAATTCTATGCGTAGTGAATTTTTGTTTTATTATAAATACGATTTAATTCTTTTTTGACATGTTTTGTTGAATTCCTGCACCTTATTAAAATCACAATATTTTTGTTAGATTAACATTTCCCAAATACTAACATATTTTAGATATAAAATATATGTGGTTTTGATGACTTTATTACTATCAATTGTAAAAGAGAAAACTAAGTGTATTATGTAAGTATAGTTTCAAAAGAAGCTTTGAATTATTTGCATAACTAATATCATATTAGTATTGCTGTATAAGTTTGCATTTGATAAATAGACAGCCAAGGGCATGGTTATATCTCACAAAGAGATTAAAATATAATAACTGTGAGCTAGTTATCTAAGCATTGCTAAGATTATTTGTACTATTTTTAGCATATCTTTCTGTTCAATTTATACCTCCCATAGCACAATTAATAAGCAATTAAATATTACTTTTTGCAATTGTATTTGATTTGTTTTCTCTGCTACTTAATTTTTATATCAATATCGTGAAAGAAAATATAATCATGGCTTTTTATAAGAACAATTGCGTTTTAATTCAATAAAAATATTTATCACTTTAAAAAATGATATAATTATATTATAATTACTAGCTGGCCCGATTGATGTAGTCCTGCCCTGAAAAATCCTAAAATCAGATGTCGGTGCCACCTACTGAGCCTAATTATGAATATAGACCATCTCGGTCCCGGCATCCACTCAAACAAAACAAATCATCAAAAGTGGTCTAGCGGTTTAGGAGAAGTTCTATGATACACGTACAGAAGAATTATCCATATAATAGTATAAACATTATGGGTTTGTGACTTTGGCGGCTTCAACCACCAGAAAGACAATGTGGAACAAGAAAATTATTGTAATAAATGTAATTATTCAATCTCGTATTCAAACAACATTTATTATGTGTGTGAACTAGTAGGACTAACTGTCACTTTTTTTTGAGACAAAGGGTTGTAATTAACAAGCAAAAAATTCCGCGATTTAAAATCCTCGTATCGAAACTTTTACATACGATGATATAGTTATGTATCTCTATATATATCTAGATTTTCCATATTTCAATATATCAAGAACCTAATATACAGACTGATGAGGACCATATTGAAATACTTAGTTAATGATACGAATACATTATTCAATCGCATTTTTTGATACCCATTAATGAACTGAGATATAAAGTACCAGGAATTTAAAGTTAGGAAATGCTATCAATAATTGAAAATCGGGTGCTAAGTTCCAGTATTTTTTATGTAATTCCAAAAACTGACAAAAGTTCTTAAAAATATTATTTTGTAATGTATCTCCTATTTATAAATAATTTTATACGTATGTACCTACAAACTTTTAAATAATAAAGATTATAAGAGTAATAACAGGAATTAATAGAATTTTAAATATATAATTTTAAGTATGGTGGTGTTTTGATTACGAATGTACATACACTGTGTCCTGAAAATATTGCATTTTTCATTAAATTTTTACCACAAACACAAGAAAGCATAAAATGTACTTTTTGGAGTAAAACAAAACCGATATATCTGCCGACTTTAATATTTCAAATGATAAAAATTTAACATTGCACTTTATTGTGTTTCTCGGATAACAGTCAAAAATTAGAAATACTTGTATCAAAATTTTACTGGGAGTGAATAAAAGAACAATCCGCCTTGGCAGAACGCGGGAAATCTTTTCAATTAAATTCTAATCTGTCATAAATAAACATCAACATGTCAAATTGCCTATTGGATTATTGAAATTTCTAGGTTAGAAACATAAATACTTTGTTCAAACAAAAAGTATTTTTGAAATATTTTTATATTTAATTTGTTTCTATTGTTAAAAATAGTGAATATGATTTATGAAAAAAGATAAGCACATAAATAAAACAGTTATCAAGTGTTAAAATTTTTAATTTATAATAAAACCATTGAGGTATAACATATCTAAGAATAAAACTGTGTTTATAACTTTATATTGAATACTGATTACAGATCACAGAGTACATTTTAAAATATAATAGGAACTTATAGATTGAGTTATCTACGTAATACCGGGATAGTAAAGTAAGTAATGAGGAACTTATTTCCTACAAAATGTGAAAGAAGTATTTTTAGCCTTTTAATTAATATAGGTTCAGTAGAAAAATCTTATTCCAGTATTTTCCAATGAACAACCTTTTCAACATTTTCTATTATTTACATTATGAATTACGACTTAACAAGTATGGTGGGGAATATCAATACCGCACCCTAAGAGTATAATGTATATTATTGTTACGTGCAAGTGGGGTACGCACATAGGATTGGAAGAAAACACCAGTTTTTAATTTAACATTTTTAACTTATACAGCCGCACGTAATACCTCTCTCCAGGGTTGCCCCTATACGCACGACTAACGATGCACAGTCCCAACGATAAGGTGTCTCACTCACAATACCGTAGCCCAGCGGTTCTCAATCTTTTTTGGTGACGGAACCCTTTCGGAAAGCGATATACTTGATGGAACAATAATACAAAAGTTTTTAAAAGTATATTCTTTATTAATAAGCATAATAAAAGTACCTACCATGTAACAGTTACTTATTACTAACTTACATAACAAGTATAATAATAGAAGATATTGAAAAAGAAAAAAAAACGAACTAATGGTAGCTATCAAACTGTTTTTCATTTTTCATCAATCGGCTGATATCAGGTTTGATAGAGGACAGTTGAAGTCTCATATCAGGTTCGGCGTCCAGTCTATTGCGGTATTTTGTTTTCGTGGCTGCATAGATTGAGAATCCTGTTTCGCACAAATATGTTGTTGGGAAGGGGAGAAGAATATTCAGAGCCATTTTGGCAAGCATTGGATATTCACCACGTGCACCAAAAATCGTTGAGAGGCGTAGTTTTGAACAGTGACTCCATACTTGTGTCTGATGACATTTCTAAAACAGATTCATATATCTCGTTTGACATACTTTCGGGCTTTTGTAAGTTGGGTGAAAAAGGATTATAAATTCATGAATTCCGTTTCATCTTTGGATTCTGTTCTTCGGGAAAATACTTCTCAACGCAACGCGCAACGAAGTGAGATATTGGACCAAATTTAATTCGTTCAGTTTTTGAAAGATATCTGCCATAAAAGACAGTCGGAACAACCAAGTTTTATCATAAAAACGGTCTTTCAAATTAAAAGAATTATCTGAAAGAAACGTTTTTAACTCGGCTCTAAGCTCAAATAGCCTTGTTAAAGTTTTACCCCGAGACAGCCATCGCACTTTTGTATGGAGCAGCAGTGTTTTATGTTTGCTGTCATAATCTTTACACAATAATGAGAACAATTGTAGTGGATGTGATTTGATAAAATTAATTATTTTTACCACTTCATCCATAACTAATTTTAGATTTGACGGCATGTGCTTCATCGCAAGTGCTTGTCTATGCAGGATACAATGGCTGGAACTACAATTAGGCGCTTTATTTTTTATTCGTGACACTACTCCTGCTGTATTACCCGTCATCGCCTTGGCCCCATCTGTACAAATATCAATTCAATCGTTCCAAATGAGATTATTATCCTCAAAAAATATATTTATTTTATTAAAAATTTCTTCTTCGGTAGTCTTTGTGGGTAGAGGTGAACACATAAGCATGTCTTCTTCAAAAGAGCTTTCATGTGGATATCTCACGATAACCAGCAAGACCAGCGATATCAGTCGACTCATCTATTTGCAAGACGAATTGTGTTTTTTGTAGACGTGTAATTAGTTCTTGTTTGACGTAGCATGCTAGATCATGAATTCGCCGTGAAAAAGTCTCATTTGATAGCGGCACTGTAGAAAGATGCTTTGCAGATTTTTCATCGAACATACTTTTTGTTATGTCTAACACACATGGTTTTATTAAATTATCAGCGACAGTGTGCGCTTCCCCTGCTTTTGCAATGCGATAGCTAACTAGATATGATGCCTACGTCGCCTTTTCATTGATTGTTTGGGTTACATGCATCATAGTTTTTTGGCTTTCCAATATCTGTTTTTTTTACGTACAAAAAATTCTTTATTCTTGTCTTTAGACTCGGGGTGTACAGTTTCTAAATGTCGGCGCAACTTGGCATTCCTAATAGTGCCATGGAACTATTAGGAAGCAGTTTACTACATAACAAGCAGAGAGGTGAGCCGTTGGAATCAACAAATCCGAAACTGATATGTTTTATCATATTTCCTTTTTTCGCCTTTGACACCGTGGAACGTGACGTCATTGCACCATCGTCTGGATCGGTAACTGCTGTACACTCAGCGCGTACTGCTTTTGAACATTCGGCTTCGTTGAAAACACGTTTAACGCCTTTTTTTTGAGGCGAGGGAAAATGCTACCGATTTACGCACAGACTGGGTCGTTGCCAGGAAACGGACCAACGTCGGTCGGCGGCGGCATCACTGCAGCAATAGTAAGCTTTTAGCAGTAATCCACCCGCGATCGACTCAGCTAGTGTGGAAACACTCAAAGGAAGCTGCACGGGCAGCAACCCCCATACCCACTAAAAACCCCCTCCTCCCTGTTGACCCTGCGCTTTGTTGTGTAGGAAAGGCTGAGACTTAGAACAGAGTTACCCCCAGCTGATCCAGCGCAATAAAGTGCATGGAATGTGCCCCGGGAGAACACATCCCACTTCGTTGTACGGGGGTCGATGATCCTTTGCTCCCTAGCAAGCTAAAGGCCCCCCGCAACGGAACCTACCTCAGGGAGGCAAGAAATGCGCGTACCTGCCTCTCCGGGTGCCGTTTAACGCCTTTAAGCCAACGTTCCATTCTGTCAGGATGGTGGGGTTAAAATAATGCACGATAGTTACTGCGTAGAAGAGTACTTATCACTCCGAACGCTAATTGTCGACTGACTAGTGTCAAGGCGCGAACGCGATCGTCGAACGAAATACTCGAGTCAGCGCCTTTGATAAATAAAAATACGAAATAGAAATAAAAATTCAAAAAATGTGGTGTAAACAGTCTCGACTTTAAGTTTGGAAGTTAGAGCCAAAAGTCGCTTGTTCAGAATTATAGCGTCTAAACTCAGAGGCGGCTTTTATCCGCTCACAAGTAGGTATCGACGGCATAGTAAAATGATACGCCGCGTCATAATGGTCGACCAGAGGTTTTTGATTTTTTTTCTAAATTCTTACGGAACCGTTACAGGGGTATCGCGAAACCCTAGGGTTCCGCGGAACACACTTAGAGTATCGCTGGCCGTAGCCAATATTGCGTAGACCACCTCCCGCTACTGCAGTGCTCACCTCCGTTAGTACCGCATGTAGCTCTGTGGTTGAGTGGGCTAAGTCTTTGCCGGCCTACCTCACTGCAATGCAGAGGCTCCGGGTTCAATTCCTGGTATAGTAAATTTGGGTAACATATTTTCTGCGTTATTTACCATCGTCTGGGTGACTGGGATCGGCCCCAGAGTGGTCTGTTGTATATTACCTATAATACAAGCGTAACTTGCTTAATTTGGGGATATACAATGTGTGTGTTTGTCTGCCGATTATTGTTATATATATAAAAGAAGTTGTCTTAGTTAAACTATTTATAACTCAAGAACGGCTGGACTGATTTGGCTGAAAATTGGTGGGGAGGTTGCTTAGAACTAGGAGACGGACATAGGATACTTTGTATCCCTTTGGAACCGGTAGGTGGCGCTGAGATCGGGTTTTAGAATCCCCTAATTACCTGCACCGATTTTGGTGATTTTGTTTATGTGTGTTTGAGTGGGTCCCAAGATGGTTTAAATCCTCTATTGGAACCGGTAGGTGGCACTGGGATCGGATCCTAGATTTTTATTTTTTCAGAGCTGGACAATGTCTGCTGGGGCCATTAGTTACTTATAATTTTAACTTTATAATTTATTATGATCATATAAATTATTCTATCACTTACTCTATTTAAATATATTACATTGTTGTCCCATTCAGTGTCTAAAACAACTCCCAAGCCATTTCGTTTTCCATCTACTCAGTTAATTAGCTGTCGATCAGCGAAAACCGCATTGAAATTGGCCCAGTAGTTTTTTACGTAAATCCTGAACAAATAGACAAGAAACCAAAAAAAATGCATCGTAGTCTCCATCCTTTGTATAGTCTATTCCAGTTGTTTAAAATTTTATAATATTATAGATAACATGGCATCCCGCCGCTGTTATTCAGATGCATTTCAATGTTCACGGTCCATTGAAATTTGTAGTACATTGTAAAATTTTATCAGTTTCTATACTTTTATATGAGCGCACTAGAAGTCTCTTGACTTGAGGAATTTAATCCACTGCTATACTTTTATACATGACTAGCCCGCGACTGCTTCCCCTTGGAATAGTTAAAAAGATGTTTGGTCTTAGCGTGATGATATATAGCCTCTAGCACAAATAATTTTTCAAATCAGACCAGTAGTTCCTGAGATTAGCGCGTTCAAGCAAACAAACAAACGAACACTTCAGCTTGATATATTAGTATAAGATAAGTTTATTACGTGAGACATCACGAGATAATATACTCTGACATTGCATATGTCATGTTTGTAAATTTTTAGATATCACTTAAAAATGGAGCTCTATCACTTGAAAACAATTTATAATTAGTAAGTATAAATCTAACCTATAGGACGTATATTGCTGTGGTAAGATGACATGAGGAAATCGTGCTTCAGTAGTTGTGTTCATTTGCGTGACCCTAGCCTTCACTTGGTCCCGATAACAGGGATAGGTCTAAGAAAGACTAGCTTGAAGTTACTTTGTATGAGATGATATGTCTCCAAATGAGCTTACATATCCCGAAGACCACACAAAGTGGAGAAGAGTACGCCGTAATTCGGGCTCTGGAGCGATCTGCTGCTTCTTATGCAGAGCAGGTGGTTTCCGCAACTCGATGACATAGCACCTATTTTGCGTGCGAGGGTGGATTAGGAACTACTACCACCTAGCCTAGCTCCACCAGTAAGTCCACCGGCTTCATAATGTTGGCAAACACTTTCCGAAGGTTACCTGGAGCGTATACCGAGACCTGTATTGGGCTCCGGAGTGATGCTCTGGGTGCAAGCGGCATTTATTTGTGGTTAAGATGATTCGAATTATACATTAAGGCTTCATAGGCTGTTCATTCGTAAGGCCGTCGAGAAAGGACTTGGGATATAAATATACTCAAACTCCGTGATTTTTACACTTATATAATAGTGTTACGAGCTACAGAACTCGAATTAAAATAAATGCCGTTGGAATGACTATAGAGTTTATTAGAACTGTACAAACACGTATAAAACAGGTAGAAATAAAACTGGATGCAACCAGTTCACATTGCACGATTCTATGCAATTCAACATGCGCAAAGTCCGTCACTATATCGCTAATCGAAAGTACTACACACGTCTTACTCGTATCGTAGTCGTCGCTTGACTGCCCCACCCCTCCGTTCGGGTATTGTTTTATACTTAACTGTATAATAGAACAAAGGATCGCGTTGGCCGAGTTAATCCCGCACACCTGGCAAGCTTCGACGACCATAAAACAAGTTCAATAATAATAATAGCATGTTTTTCTAGATTACAATTTTTAAACACAAAGAAAACAAAAGAATTCCTAAATCAACGAAGGCAATAAACGGCGTTTTACGACGGGCAGGTGTGCGCATTTCTTTGTTGGTATGTAACAATAGTATAGATGTATTTGAATAAATAGTGTATTAGGTGTACATGAAATAATAATGAAGTTCTTTAACCGTCACCTTACATTCGCTCAGAGGCCAGGAGCACCACCCACGCTGTTACGTAGTCTTAAAGTGGCTTATACATTTGAATCTCTAACTTATTTTGAACTAAATTTTAGTTCATATTATTTCCTTCAACAGTTATTTTAATTAATAAAAGATTAATGGTAACAACTAGTACCACTGCTTTCCCGTCTCACTTTAGCTTTATGCCATTGGGAAGTAGTTGCATTTTCCGGGTTTGAATATATTTGTTGTTGTATCCGAGTCTAAAACTAAACCGACATTAATGAAAAGCATTTTATTTCTAAGTTCAGTCTAGTAAAACTAAAGCTTTTTCAGTCTTTTGAACTCGTATTATATTTAGAATGAAGAAGAGAGAAAGTAATGCGGTATTATATGAATAAAAATTAGGCTATATTAGCTATATAACGCGGTACCCTATTAACTTTATGACTCTCGTGTGAAATATTATCATTCCATAAACGCTTTAGTGCTGGTCTTGAGTCTTGAGTCTGCTGCAGGAGAAAGTACGGAAAAGTAAGAGAAAACTCTTTTACAAAATTGACCATACCGGGAATCGAACATGCCGGGATCACAAAAGATTAGTAAACTAGGCGGGTCAACATTCCGACTATCGGTACATTCCTGAAGAGTTATTGAGTGACGAAACCGAAATTAAATCAAAAGAAGCTACTTTAACCATACTAGGTTTCCTCGGCTATTACATATTAATTATGCTACATTCACCAGTTGAAACGTCATATTAAGATGAAAAATAAACCGTAACCATGTATACAGGGACTATTATAAATTCGCAAATCGCAGTGTGCGAATCTTAGACACAATTAGCCGTCTCATGTTTTGTCTACGTTTAGCCGGCATCACGTGGCTCCTCAGGTACTGATGTATTTATATTCAGAAGTCTGGGAATAAAAGTATCAGTACTTACTCTATTACATTTTTAGTTTAAAACTAGGATATGCCTGCGATTTCGTCCATGCTTGACTTGAAATTACCGCAGAATTCTCGGGACAGAAAGTACATCAAGAAATGTAAGCAATTGTTTTAGAGAACACTGTGTCGGAATAAGCTGATATTTATGAACCTAAACAAATACAAACCGCTCCCGGCGAAATTCCCGGGATATAAAATGTCACATATTTTTTTAAACAAATTTGCTATCGGTCAGTGAAAAAATTATATTACGAGTCTCTTTTTAAAACTAGCCATTTTAAATCATTCCCAGAAAAAATCCCGCGGGTATAAAGTAGCGCAGATTTTAAATCTACAAATTTGTTATTACTCATCGCATCGAAATCTAGTAACAGTTTTTTACGTGAATCCCGAACAAACTGACAAACCAACAAACAGACAAGAAATTGAACAAAGATACGTATTCTCCGTCGTTTATATAGTCTATCCCAGTTGTTTTTTTTAAATAGCTTCAATGTATACACACGGCATGTGTAGAATTGTATAATATCCCTATTCTATAAATCTATAATGTAATGAATCTGTAAAATTTTGCAACTCTTAGGGCCGGCTCGATCGGTGTAATATCACGCTCTCACAGATATCGGCCTGAAACGATTGGTCTTGAACTAGTAATAATATAAATGCGAAAGTAACTCTGTCTGTCTGTCTGTTCCGTTTTCACGAAAAACTACTTTTCATCCCGGATAATGCGATAAGTTTGGGGAAAGATGTAAATGTAGATGTTTATGTAAAGCAGTAAAGATTATCTCAGTAAGTAGGATAGGTTATTATTTTAATATCCTATCCTACTTTCTGGTTAATTTGGTCATTTTAGACGATGTGGTCGGTGAGTTTGTGGTTGATTTGGTCATTTTGGGGTACATATTATGTAGTTTTAATATCGAAAATTGGATAGATACTTTTAAACCGGGAGGTGGGATAGTTTGCGAAATAAAATGAAGTCAATCTTCCCGGGCAAATAGTAGTAACATAATAATTAAATACAATGTAACCTGTGTTGTAACTTCTTTAAACAAGAAGCACGCAACAGAGGTTAAACCGCGACGCAGCCGCGGGGTGACCTCTAGTATATTTATAAGATATACAGTCAGCGTCGGAAAGAAGGTAGCAAATAAGATGGTCAAATAGATAAGAACATCGAAAGTGATCATTACTATCGATACAACCAAGGTAGTCTAATAGTTCGCATCAGCCATCTTATCCAAAAACATCGGCACACCAAGAACGCCATATGTATCTAAGCAGCCAAGGTGGCCAAAACATAGTAACAGTCTAGAAAAATGAACTCTATTCTAAATGTGATTAGAGTTAAATCGAGTTGATTACATACTAAATCAAAATTAATTGTATTTCGAATTATGAATTTCAATTTGATTTACTTATTCTTAAATTGGCATTAAATGTAAAGCATCTTACTTTTCCAATCTGAAATTAACGATCAACGAAAGCATTTGAATCAAAAAACTGATCACAGCAGTGTGATTGACGAGGAGGGTGATATGAGCATAATAATATTTATTACGTTTGATATTGGGTAAGCACTGGGATTGGAAAGAAACGCCAGTTTTTTCCAATTAAGCATCATTTATTGACTAGAAGGGCAATGATTTTCCCTTTATCAGATATTTGAGTCCTCTTAATTTATTCAGATTTTTTGTACTTTTCTTTATATTATTTAATACGTGATGACACCGTATGCATCTTAAAGCTTCCGTTTTTACTGAATGCTAAGTCTTATTCATAAAGTTAGAGTAAGCTTGAAGTTTTCTCTCTATGAATAAGGCCGTCAGTTAATTCGAAGTCTTCGTGGTCTTCATTTATGCAATTCATTTATTATTAATTGAATCATCATCATGGAAACGTGAACGAAGTTTCGCGGACTGATGATAGTCTGTCTAATATATAAAATTCTGGTGTCACAGTGTTTGTAACATAATCTTCCGAAACAGCTTGAACGAATCTTATGAAGTTTTGTAGGTCTGAGAATAGGACGTAAACTATTTTTCCATAAAGTGAAAAGGGCGGTCCACCCCAATTTTTTTATTTATTGTCATAAAACATTTTTTTTATGATTTGGCATTAAACAATACAAACAACCCTAAATTTTCATTCTTCTACTACCAACCCCTATTTTTGAATAGCGATACTAGTAGTACTTTAATATTTTTTTACTCTCGGCGGTTCGATAATGGAGCTGTTACCACTGAGTACATACATACACATGAGTTATTCCTGCCAGGAATCTACCGGTGACACTTCTCACCCCGTAAACAACACGGAGTAGGGATGACAACCAAGCCTGTCTCTTGTCTTTCTCAAACAATAAGCTTTCTCTCACTCAATAAAGTTCAGAGCCTAAACCCTTTTCGGGTATTTTTATTGATTGTGCGTCGATTGCAGCAGTGACGCTTATACCATTTTACCTCCCCAGTGCAACTCTCATATATGCTCATAGGAAATGTATCATCACTTTGCAGTTTCCTATTTTATTTTCCATACATTTCGAAGATTAGACACAAAATTATTTTCTGAAAGCACTATAAATATTTATCCACATAAAATGTGACTATTATTATTAATTACTAATATATGTTTGCTGTCAAATATTGGTAAATCCGTAGTTACCTTCTTTATCATATAAACAAAAATCAATGTTTTGTATATAAGTTCTCAATGCGTTCCTAAACCATTGATCAGATGTGATAAAACTTTGGTAGTGTTCTGAGGACGCCCGAAAGGGTTTCTGGCTCAAAAAATCTATTTATCTATGAAAATAAATATCTATGTTTTTCCTCAATGTGCCCCAAAAGCGTTTGATCAGATTCTGATAAATTTTAAATTTAACTGGGTGTTCCGGGGACGCCCGCGAGGTTTTCTGGGCCAAAAATGTGTATATATATATAAAATTATTCTGTTTGTGTGAATATCACTGAAATCTTCCTAAATGATTGAAGCTATTTTGATGTTTTTTTTTGTGTGTGTTCAACCCACTTGAACCCCTCTAAACCATCCCGTGACCCATCCCAGGACCTATCCCGGCATGATTTAGATTAACAATGGTCCCGGTAGGTGGGGCTGCAAACAGGTTCCAGGATTTTAACGAAATTTTTTGTGTGTATATTTGGGTCTCTGGATTATTTAGATTCAAATTTAAAGCAGGTAAGTGGCGCTGCAATCGCTTTCCAGGATTTAGGTGAAGTTATTTTTGTGTGTGTTCAAATCTTAGACCATTATGGTCTAAGGTTCAAGTGGGTCCTGGAATAGTTTAGATTCACGATTAGATCCAGTAGATGACGCCGCTAAACTTCTCAGCGGTGAGACCAATTTTGATGAAATTATTTGTGTTATTTTAAGTGGTTTTGAGAATGATATAAATTTATATTTGGTCCCGGTCGATGCCGCTGCAATCGGCTTCTAAATTTATATTTTTTAAGGGCAGAACAATATCTGCCGGGTACAGCTAGTAATATCACAACATTGTAAATATGCCATATCTCTACATTGAAGTTATTAAAAAACAATTGGAATAGAATAGACTACATAAACAATGGATAACATGATACTATTTTTATATTTCTTGTATGTTAGTCGTTTTGTCTGTTTGTTCCACATTTACGTAAATACTACTAGGCCGATTTTAATGCGATTTTCACTGATCGAGAGCAAATTCTTCTTTTGTTTACTTTGTGTTTAGAAAAATAGCCCACACATATGCCTAATTCATTTGACACATCCGTTACAGAAACTCCTTCTTGTCTCAAATGAACAATTTTATATTTCATTTCATCAGTAAGATGATATTTATCCATGGTGGTATTTCAAGATGATGATTTATATATATTTCTAATCTTTTATTATATTAATATATTCTGTGATTTCTAAATCTGAGACAAATGAATTCATATACGTAAAACAAAAAACATCAATAATTCTTTGCTGATAAAAAAAGGTTGATCTCGAATTCTAAATTTCTTGTATATTGAAACTCTTTAGTCTTTAGATACTTCAACAAACTCACATATACATAGTGGTTTACGTCAAATTAAATGTTAAAATTATGTTAATATTGTAAAATAATCTTGTCTGTATATTGAAGCTATTAAAAAAATCCAATTGGGATCAAATTGTTTGATTGATGGAAAACGGAAACAATTTCTTTTCATAAATATATGTTAACTTTTATAAGGTTTTCATTATTCTACAGACATTTTTGACTTAAATGCTGAAAAAGCTTATATCATGGGCATTCTAGTGTAATTTTTCAGGAAAACGGATTCACTTTTTAGTGTTTTTACTCCTATACTTCAGTACCGGAAAGTTCTAAAATTTTATTGGGAATTATACGCCTAGAAATAGCATGAAAACTGGCCGTGTTATTCTTATTATAACACAGTTTGATACTTTATGTCATTTTTATACGTTACTATATTTGGACTCTAGATATTTCCCGGGATTTTGTTCCACTTCCAAACCACTAGATTAACTTTGATTCAATGTTCCCAAATCACAAAACAGTGATTTGTGCCGATGTTTTTGGATAAGAAGGATGATGCGAACTATTAGACTACCTTGGTTGTATCGATAGTAATGATCACTTTCGATGTTCTTATCTATTTGACCATCTTAACTGCTACCTTCTTTTCGACGCTGACTGTACATTTTATTAGTTAATAGTATAAGAAGAATTAGGCATAATTATTTAAGAAAAAGTAGTGCTTAATATGTTCTTAAATATAGGTAACTAGAGTTTACCCCGCGGCTGCGACGTGGGTCGACCTCTAGTTGTAGATAAGCAATACATACTTACCTACATTTTTGTATTATCGTATATAAGTATAAAAATAGGTCGCGGCTATCACGGCAGAGAGTAACAAACTGATGCTATCCGTAATTTTCGTGGTTCATACTTCGCATAGCGAAGAAGCATTGCTACCCTGCGATCTAGCAAGCCTTCTGGAGTCGCTTATCTCTAGGCAGTGATCTAGAATAGCTTATGATTAGTTTGAAAAATGTTTAAATGCAAAAAAGTTTAAATAGTAAAGTAAAAAATTGGCTTTTTGGGTTTCTTTGTCTTAAATTTACATCATGTAAATTGAAATACATATATTACTACGACATGGTTAAAATGACGGAATAGGCAAAAACGACCAAAAAGGTCAAAATGATCAAAAAGGCCAAAATGACCAAATAGGCCAAAATGACCAAATAGGCCAAATGACCAAATAGGCCAAAATGACCAAATAGGCCAAATGACCAAATAGGCCAAAATGACCAAATAGGCCAAAATGACCAAAAAGGCCAAAATGACCAAATAGGCCAAAATTACCAAATAGGCCAAAATGACTAAATAGGCCAAAATGATCAAAAAGGCCAAAATGATCAAATAGGCCAAAATGACCAAAAAGGCCAAATGACCAAAAAGGAAAAATTACCAAATAGGCCAAAATGACCAAAAAGGCCAAAATGACCAAAAAGGCCAAATTGACCAAATAGGCCAAAATTACCAAAAAGGCCAAAATGAAAATTATCCCTTGTCCATCCTCAGTATTTAATTTACATACGTACCTAATTTCATCCAAATCGGTCCAGTAGTTTTTCCGTAAAAGCATAACAAACAAACAGACAAATATCATTTTATCCCGGAAACTCCCATTTTTCGGGATAAAAAGTATCCTATGTTCATCCTCGGTATCGAAAATATATATATACTGAGTTTCAGCCAAATCGGTCCAGTAGTTTTTACGTGAAAACGAAACAGACAGACAGACAGACAGAGTTACTTTCGCATTTATAATATTAATAGGGATGTATATCTATAAAAGTTAGACCTTGTCCTAAATAATGCGAGTTTCTGCAGTCTGAGTTTGAAGATACGGGCTAGACTAAGCTTCGGGAATTATTGAATGACGGTCAAACGCGAACCTATAAAAATAATTTTACTAAGTGAAAAAATATTTATAACATATCCAAGTGTTATTACACCTCATAGACCTATTTATAATAATGATATTTTTAGATTTAATGTTTATGAACAATATTACCTAGATAAGTAACTAAGGCTGGTGTGCACCAAAATTTAACCGACGGTTAACCAAAAATAATCACTGTTTTTCCATACATTTTTGCCGATTATTTTATTTTAACCATCGGTTAAAATTCGGTGCACACCAGCCTAGGTAAATTATAAAGCAAATAATATTAGTGGAACGTAGCCAAACTAAAACAGACTCGACGAACCGTCGATAATTTATGTCTGGCTGTTGAATGACATCATTGTCGCCCCATTATTATTACTACATACCAAATTAGTAGTTATTTTACCTTATGTTCACTTCACAGAAAAATATTATATACAGTCATTCAGCCAATTGGCGATAATTATGTTTTTTTCGGATAATAATTTTATAGAAATGTAAAACTAGCATGACAGCAACCTAAATATTTTGGACCTCTTTAAATGTATTCCCACGAACATTGAAACGACCTTTGTTCTTTCCAATTAATCAGGCCAGTCTGGTCAATAAACCTTTTATTAACAAAGACTTACAGTGTGTTCAGCAACTACTTGTTAAATGCTATCCAATTAGGGCCAAATATTTTAGGACAGAAATCGCCTTTTTGGCTACGACTACGACACTCCCGTGGACTCAAATCCACCGCTTAGCCAGTTTTTATGGCCTTATGTGCATATTTATTTTGAAAATGTGCATGTGTTGGAAAATATCGTGAGGGTACTTGCTCGTCGACGTTCTGCGAAACCTATTTAAACCGCATTAGAAAAATTGACAAGAATATCGGTCTTTTAAAAGGGAAGGTTTTATAATCTGAATGATATTTTCACATTTTAGTGAATTATTCATAACGTACCTGAAGTTAACCGATGGACATTTATGAAATTTGTGTTTATCTAATAAAACTACGTTTTAACGGTTTTAAGCGCGGTAATTTATTTGATTTAGGTTTATCCGACGTTTCGGCCGCTTTTCAGTGGCCGTAGTTTTATTATGTGTACAAGTCGCGAAAACTTAAGAAAATATTTGTGTTTATCGTCTTTATCTATCCGATTTCGGTTACGGCGATAATTTCAGTTAGCGGCTGTTCATTCATGAGCTCGCAGGTGACTTGCGTAACCAACCTTATTTACGAACCCGCCCTTGCATTTGTGACACGTCAGAATACCATTCACAAAATTGTAAGTATTAACCGTTGTCGGTCGTGCACAGTTTGTGTACCATTAAATTGGGATATCATCCTACATAAGCGTCACGTTCCAATGTAGCCGGTTAGTGTCCTGGCCGGGAAACATGCAACACTTAGCAGTTTTTCTGACCTAATATAACATATTCTTCTACTACTACCGTATGCAAACGGTGATTAACGGTTTCATCCTAAGGAAACCTCCAAATCAAGAAGAGAACAACAAGAAGAGAACAAAACGCCTTTACTTGAAATGAAGAGGCCCGCTAGTGGGACGTTTATAGGGTATTATTATGTGTATATTCGGATTACGAATTTATTTTAAAATTTTTACCTAAAGAAGGATCTTTGTTTTAAAAGGTTTCTTTGCGTTTCTTCTAAAATAATGAAGCTTGGCCCAGCATTACGAAGTTTATGGAGTGACATTACGTTAAAAACCACAATGTGTAACTAGTTTTATAATGTCAATGCCCCCGTGACCTTACTTATACCTATATATAAATTGATATAATGATAATATATTCATTATATCAGTAGGTTAAAACGTTTTCTTCGTATCACCCAGAGAGCTAAGAGTGTTCTTGTAACAGGATCTTTCACAACGTTATGAAAAAGATGTATATAAATAGGTGTACACTAAAATAACTTCATTTTACTGCGTTTTAGTTCTGTACACGTGTCTAAAGGAAGCAAGAATTCTTATCAGTGGTAAGAAAAGCACAAATATTTTTCGCCGACAGCATTAATTCTCTGTCATAAAGATATTATATAATATATTTATATACTCCCTAGCTGTATAGCATGCAGTACAATATTCATACTTGTTAAAATGTCACGTATTGGATTTTGCTTAAATACATTATTATAGCATTAAAATTTCCGGTTATAACCTTATAATGATACTAGACGGATCTACCAAATTGAAGCAATTTGGTTGAAAGGAACGGTACTGAAGGGATACGACGGTATTCGATGATATTGAATGAATTAAATTTATGCTTATATGAATTACTTTGATTGATTTATGCTCGGTTCCTGCTATATTTTACCGACCGTTCATTTGCCTGACTATCGGTTAAAATTTGACGTAAGTTCCATATGATATGATACGAGATGGTTGGGCAAGTGAATGAATAGTAAGATAGAAGAACTGGGCATTAGCCAAATAGAAAGACAGAAATGATTCGTCTAATCTAAAACCAGCTTTCGCAGCTTGGATACTGATCTACATCTATCTACTAATTTAAATGTCTATGTTTTGTCCTTGACGTGTTTTCGTTGACCTTTATAAATCTGCGTACCTTCAAAACCGAAAAGAAGCATCGTTTTTCTCTCTGATTCAATTATATCGTTTTAAATATTCAGTCGGGTATTTCCCCCAAGGAATGTAAATGTAACGAATGAGTAAGTACTCCATTTTTAGCATAAAAATTGATACATCTGTAGTCAACTACAATCTTCCCGGTGAATAGGAAACAGCATCTCAAAACCATGAAATATAAAAAAGGTGACCGCTTTAGGCCCTCGATACGTAATGAACTCATACAAATTACGCTATGGGTAGTGTATGATTGACAATAGTGCGTGTAGAATGTGTAATAACTTTGTTTTTTGTTAGAAGCTTGACGATTTTAATACCACTTGAGCTCTAACCGTTATTACCTTTCACTGTGTAATTTTTCTTCGAGATGCAGTGTTGTTACCAAATAATTAATATTAGAGTGCATTCATTTTCTAGATGACTCTACGATGGGGTATTGTAACTGCAGGGAAGATAAGTCAGGACTTTGTTAATGCATTCAACACGTGTAGTAATAGAGGGGATCAGGTGATCGTAGGAGTAGCGGCGAGAAACAAGGATAAGGCGGCTGAGTTTGCCAAGCTTTACGGCATTGAGAAAGTATTTGACACTTATCAAGCATTGGCTGAGAGTAAAGATATCGGTATGTTTTAATTATTCAGTAAATGAATTTTTGTAAGTCGACCTCATTTTATTTCTGTTGGTTACAAGGTATTTTCTAAAAATAGAATAACTGTATACTTATTGGGGATTATACCCCTAAAACTTTTTTTAATTCCAGATGTCGCTTACATTGGCGCTCTTAACCCTGATCACTACCCTCTCACAAAACTGTGTCTGGAGAATGGTAAACATGTTCTCTGCGAGAAGCCACTATGTCTTAATTACAAACAGGCAGAAAGTTTGATCCAACTGGCTGAAAGCAAAAAACTATTTCTTATGGAAGCTGTTTGGTCGAGATTCTTCCCAGCTTATATTGCGTTAGAAGAACAAATAAAATCTGGAAAGTTGGGTGACTTGAAATACTTTGAAGTGAATTTCGGTGTGCCGATCGCCGGGATTGAAAGAGTCAGGTATGCATAAAAAGATATTCCATTCTTTACTTATGCATTAAATTCTCGCAGTTTTTAAAGACCATAGGGAGTTTAATAATGAATTTATAACCAAAATATTGCCTTTCAACCATGGAAAAATAGTATAATTTTGCCATGCTTTGAACCATATTTATTTTGATCATCATAAATATAAAAGTACCTACAAGTGGCAACTGTTGTTTCGATGGTTAATTAATCATATTCATTCAGAATTTTAGAAACTTAATATACAGGAGTTTTATCTTAATCTCCGTATATTGTCTATTATGATATTTTGCAGGGTTCATTATAATTCAAAAGTTCAAGTACCGCTGGAACCAAGTAAAGGCCATAGCTAGTTCTAAATAAAATCACTAAAATGAATTATACTAGTATTGCCAAAAACTGTAGCCGATGTAAACTTGATCTGCATGCATATATGTATAAAAATACTTTTTTGTTGCCTCGAGCGGGTAAACACAGACAACGCACTTGTCGAAAAATGCTTACCGTCATCTATAGACAGTGGCGGATTTGCAGTCTTGGCCGCCCTAGGCCCGATGTAGTAAGAACCAGCCACCCATTTCTCAGCACCCATCATATTGAGTACCTACATAATGAATTTACTTGAACGAAATACTTACTTCACATTACATTATCTATTTATCTGTATATATATATATATAAGTACAAAAGTTATTTATACTTTGAGTTATTTCTTGTTATCATCAGTGAATTTTTTGTCACGGTTGGCCTAATATCTGGCCGCCCTAAGCCCGGGCCTCCTGGGCCGTTGGCAACAGCAGGGATACTAAAACGTTACCAAAGTCCAGGATGAGATAGGTCAGGGGTCGGCAACCTGCGCAGCTCGCGAGCTACACCTGGCTCTTTGGTTGTAAAGCTGCGGCTCTTTAGTTATATATGCAAAAAAAGACATGGCTTTCATTGAATTTGTTTGGCCAATTGTTTATTATTGAAGCACAAGTTACTGTTGAAAGTTTAATTATCTTATGTCACATAAATATTATCGTTTTTGATGTGAAAAACACTACTTACATATAAATAAATAGATTGTTGATTTGTTTGTTGTTATCATAACACTTAATTTATGCAAGTAATATTTATTGTTGGCAATAAAAATTTGGCTCTTTAAAAACTGAAATTTCGTAAATTGTATTTTTTGACTCCTCCGACTCAAAAGGTTGCCGACCCCTGAGATGGGGAATGATATAGGAGAGATGGGATAGAAGGAATGAGAAAGTATGTCACCGCAACTCTCACTCGCCATACTAAACGATTATCTCAAGGCTCACCATTACACAGCCATATTCTGTGATTCAGCTATTAACTAGAACACAATCCATTATTATTTATGCAGGTATCAAAATAATACTGCCCATATGAAATATGATGCAGCGTCTTAAGATTAAAACGGTTGTTTATCGTATTTGCAACCCAAACAATAGCTAATGACGCCTATGTAGTGACATATCATTTTTGTTATGCACATATCGGTCAATAGCTGACTCCATTCCTGTCTGCGAATTTTAATCAATTACAAAGGCAATAGAATCTATATAGTTTTATCGGACAGGACCTATTGATTGTGTTTATCAAATGTATAGTTTATTAAAATACATTCATTAACTTTGCTGTATGACACCTATTTTCAAAATGTAATCATAGATATGAACAGCAAAGTTAGAGTAGTAAAGAAGTAGTTAGTTAGAAAACTGGTTAAAAAAGCCTACTCGAAAACTTCTCTTTTAAGCAAGGTTCGTTTTATTGGAACAGAAGCTGTGAATGGAATCGGATAATACATGTGTATGTACTATCAGTAAATTTTTTATTGGCCAGTTGTTAATTTGTTTGAAACATTATATCAAACGTAGATTAAAGTATATTAAAAACAAAAGTCAAATAAAACGCATCACATTTTATTGCGAATGTTGACAAAAAATACGTCAAACCGGTTTAACAACTACTTTTATGTTAGTTAAATAATCTACTGTTTATATCTTTTTTTCACATTTCTCGTTACTGGGACTGGAAATTTGAAGAAACATTGATTTTTCCTTAAACGTTAAGTAGCGGATTCTTAATAAATACATCCCTATCCCTATTAATATTATAAATGCGAAAGTAACTCTGTCTGTCTGTCTGTTCCGTTTTCACGTAAAAACTACTGGACCGATTTGGCTGAAACTCGGTATATATATATTTTCGATGTCGAGAATGAACATAGTGTACTTTTTATCCCGAAAAACGGGATAGTTTCGGGGATAAAAATATATTTGTCTTTCTGTTTGTTATGCTTTTACGGAAAAACGATCGGGCCGATTTAGTTGAAATTCGGTATACATGTAATTTTAATACCGAGGGTGGACAAGAGATACCTTTTATCCCGGATAATGGGATAGATTAATGTAAAGGTTATCCCAAAAAGTGGGATAGGTTTTTTTGTGATTTTCCATTTTCATCATTTTGGTCATCTTTGTCCGATTTGCCCTTATTGCCTTTTTGTCCTTTTTTGTCATTTTTCCCTTATTGTCCTGTTTGTACTTTTTGTCTTTTTTGTACTTTTCCATTTTTGTCCTTTGTCATTTTTCGTCCTTTTGCCCTTTTTGTATTTTTTGCTTTGTCTTTTTGCCCTTTTTGTTATTTTTTCCCTTTTTGCCTTTTTTGTTATTTTTGTCCTTTTTTGCCCTTTTCTTTTTGTCTCTTTTTGCCCTTTTTGTGCTTTTTATCCTTTTCGTCTTTTTTGTCCTTTTTGCCCTTTGTGTTCTTTTCGTCTCTTTTGCCCTTATTGTCCTTTTTGTATTTTTTGTCCTTTTTGCCCTTTTTTGTCATTTTTGCCCTTTTTGTACTTTTTGCTCTTTTTGTATTTTTTGTCCTTTTTGTCCTTTTTTTGTCATTTTTGTACTTTTTGTCCTTTTTATACTTATGCCATTTTTGCCCTTTGTGTCTTATTGCCCTTATTGTCATTTTTGTAATTTTTGCCCTTTTTGTATTTTTTGTCCTTTTTGCCCTTTTTGTATTTTTTGTCTCTTTTTGCCCTTTTTTCCTTTTTATCTTTTTCCTCTTTTTTGCCCTTTTTGCTCTTTGTGTTCTTTTTGTCTCTTTTTGCCCTTTTGTATTTTTTGTCCTTTTTGCCCTTTTTGTATTTTTTGTCCTTTTCGTCCTTTTTGTCCTTTTTACTCTTTTTGTCCTTTTTGCCCTTTGTGTTCTTTTTGCCCTTTTTTTCTTTTTATCTTTTTCGTCTTTTTTGTCCTTTTTGCCGTTTGTCTTCTTTTTGTATCTTTTTGCCCTTTTTATCCTTTTCGTCTTTTTTTTCCTTTTAGTCATTATTGTCATGTTTGTCTATTATGTAGTTTACATATACGGGATAAGTACAGGGTGGGCCAAGAATTCGTTAACATTTGAAAGTAACACCCCGCGCAAACACAAGCCGTGCGGGGCGCGGGGAGAGGTCTTGCCACTAGCTCGTTTCTCGGAAATTTAGTTGCAATGGATCGCTTTACGGGGCCGCAGCGCGCTTATTGTGTAAAACAATTTTATTTAAACAACAATTCGCTCATTACTGTGAGACGCTTATTTCGCGTTGAATATGATTTACACGACTTAAGTCAATGTCCGAGTGCTCCTTTAATAAAGAAATGGGTGAAGAAGTTCGAAGAGACGGGATCTACACTAAATGTGAAGCAAACCGGCGGCCCACGGACCTCTCGGAGCGAAGAGAACGTGCAGCAAGTTTCCGCTTCTGTTCGACGTGATCCAGATTTATCGACGCGCAAACGTTCGGCTGTATTAGGATTATCTCGCACATCATTTCGCCGTATTTTGAAATTAGATTTGAAGTTACATCCATATAAGATCCAAATAGTGCAAGAACTAAAACCTAATGATTTGAATTTGCGTAAATCGTATGCCGAAACAATGTTAGATCGTTTTAGTAATTTTGATAACTTCTTATTTCGTTTTTGAGGTGAGACGGCGATAAGTGCGCACGCGTTACCTCGTTGTTTCGTATTTCGATTTATTAATAACCTACCTTTCTGAACTACCCTCAAAATATTCCAATGTTGATTATTATAGAAAATGGGTGATTCAAGTGATTTCCAGAATTCAATTGATACGAGTGGAAGTGATTTTGAAGAAGAAGAAGTATTAAAAGATTGCGAGCAACAAGTTAAACTCCAAAATGATAACCAAAGTATCATCTTAGGTACAAAACAAAAAAAGAGTGAAAAAAGAGTTAGAGAGGACAGTGAGGAGGCAACAGAAGATGATAATGGCTTTGTAACAGTTAGAAGACGACATAAACGGTTTCTAAGAAGCATGTCACGAAGTAGTAGCAAAGGCGGGGAGGAAAAGATGGAGTCTGGGCAACAAGTCGGAGGAAATATATTAGTAAGTGTTACTTCATTAGAAATATTACCTAAACCTTTTGCTATGGCCAAATTGTTAAGAAATGAGAACATTAAAGAGGTCTTGAAAATCAAATATAAAAATCCCTACAAAATTTTATTAGAGTTCGAGTGTAAAGACAGTGCGGATATGTTAATTGCAAATGAAAATATTAAATCCTTGGGATATAGATGTCAATACCTTGATGAAATATGTTTGTCATATGGTGTAGTAAAACAGATTGACCTAGAAGCAAATGATAAAGATATTATGGAAAGCTTAGAATCGGAAAAGGAAATTATATCTGTACGCCGATTAAAACGCCAAACCCCTTCAGGAGAATGGGTTAATAGTGAGAGTATTCGACTTTGTTTTAAAAGTTCTACCTTACCCTCGTATATTTTAGTATACGGATCCAGGTTTAAGGTTGAACCATATACCTTTCCGGTTTCACAATGTTCAGGGTGTTGGAAGTTTGGACATCTTGTGAAGGCATGCCCTACTAAAAAGATACTGTGCCCAAAGTGTGGAGGTAATCATAATAATTGTGAGACTCAAACCTTTATGTGCTTAAATTGTAAAGGGCCTCATACAGCACTAAATAAATTATGCCCCATATTTCTAAAAGAGAAAGATATCAGAATTATAATGCGTACAGAAAATGTAACATATAGAAAAGCTTTAGCTCTGTATAATCAAACCAGAATCCAGTCACGCAAGAAGAACATTGCAGAAATTAATGAAACTGCTTTTGATACGAATAAAGAGTTCCCGGATACTCTGGGTAATAAGATAAACTTTCAAGCTGAGGTTCACAGAGAAGATATAGAATGTATGGAGGGTAATGGTATTAGAGATGTATCAGTAGTACTTATTCGCAAGCGGTCGGGAGAAAAGCAAGAAAACAACAGAATAGACAAAATAACCAAAAAGAGACATCAGGGAATGAGTGGTCATGTTTCTATGAAGGAAACATGCAAGTAGAGCAAGAACTTAGAAAAGAACAAAAAAAATCAACACGCAGTTACGATCTATTAAAGAAGCTTTTAGAGAGGATGAAGGAGATTATTTTTTCTAATAGTAGCCTTACAGATAAAATTAAGTCGTTTTGTAAATTTATTGTAAAAGAAGTATTTGATGTACTAGTAAGTTTTTTACAAGAAGGAGAGATTATTAAGAATATATTTTCCTTTTTTAATAATGGATAAGTATCCAAAAAAGTTTAATCTAAAAATTATACAGTGGAATGCACGTAGTTTATGTCCTAAAATAGAAGAGCTGAAAACATTATTGTTTCAAGAAAAAATACATATAGCTTTAATATCTGAGACTTGGCTAAAGGATGAGATGAGTCATAAAATAAACCAATATAATATCTACAGGAAGGATAGGGATGATTCTTATGGAGGATTAGCCGCAATAGTACATAACTCATTTAAAGTTCAGGAAGTACCTCTATCTATTCAAAATCATGGCATAGAGGCCTTATGTCTTAGACTTATTAATTGTAGCTTGATTCACTATATAATTTTGATATATTGTCCTAGCTCAGTTCACACATCTCAAGTTGACTGGGATAACATTTTTTCCAGATTTAAAAAAAAATGTCTCATTGTAGGAGATTTTAATGCGCACCACAAAAGTTGGTCGTATAAAAATGATTCTAGAGGGAATTATATATACGAATCAGCTCTTGAGTTTGATTTTATTTCTATTAATAATGGACAACCTACTAGAATTAGCCTAATTAATAATAGTTTTATTAATTCGTCCCCTGATATTACCTTTGCATCTAGTGATATAGCTGTTCATTTTGTGTGGAGTGTTTTGAACGAAAATCTAGGTAGTGATCATTTGATTATTAAAATTATAGCTCAATATTCTGAAAAATTATGTATTACATGCAAACGCAATTATAAGTTAGCGGACTGGAATAGTTATAAATTAGCATTATCCTATTATTTTGATGCTTATAGAGAAGTAAATAATGTTCAAGTATCTTATGATATATTTACTACTCAGGTAAATAAAGTGGCTGACGAAAATATACCATATGTTAAAATATGTCAGAACCCTAAGAGTAACTTTAAACCTAAGAGCTATTGGTGTCCTAAGATATCCCAATTAGTTGCCAAACGTAGACTCGCTTTAAAGCAATTTCGTAAAAATCCAACCCCAAATAATCTACAAATACTTCAAGAAAGAATAATTGATGCTAAGAATGCAATTAATGAAGCAAAATCTAACTCTTGGAAAAAGTTTTGTGACAGTATTGACCATTCAGTGTCAGCTTCTGCTGTGTGGGATAAACTGCGGTGGATGAAAGGTTATAACAGATCAAAATTTAATGTTTCTCAGGAAAAAAGGACAGAACTTTTGCAAAATTTAGCTCCCGATTATGTATTACCTTGTCCTCCTACCTTTTGTTCAACAAATAAAGTATTAGAGGCAGAATTTTCCTTACAAGAAATGAATCATTGTTTAAAAAAGAAAGATACTGCCCCAGGAGATGACCAAATCTCTTATTCAATGATAGCTAATTTACCCATATCAGCGAAAATGTACCTCTTGCGAATATATAATTTAATATTCACTTCTAATAACATTCCTTTACAATGGCGGAGCATCAGAATCATCCCTATTCCAAAATCCAACATATCACATGAAGTAAGACCTATATCTTTGATGTCCTGCATATGTAAGATTTTTCACTCTATGCTGAGTAAAAGGTTAGAATGGTATGTAGAAACGCATGAAATTTTGTCAATGTTTACATCAGGGTTTCGAAAAAACCAATCTACCTATGACAACTTAGTACGCCTTGTGACACAAATTCAGATAGGTTTTGCTAATAAAACCCCTACTGTAGCATGTTTTATTGACTTGGAAAATGCATATAATAATGTACAGATAGAGAAGTTAACTATTGTTCTTGATAATTTTTTGGTAGGTAAGAGTATATGTCAGTATCTGTATAGCTTTCTCAGCACTCGCTGTCTTAAAATTGCAGGCGAATGTAAAGAAGAATTTGTATACTGGAAAAGGTTTAGCTCAAGGGGACCCAATTTCACCTTTACTCTTTAACATAATTACCTTTAAACTCTGTCGCAATATTATTGAGGTATGTATATATCAATTTGCAGATGACTTTGTATTACATTCAAGATGTAAGGACATATTAGATAGCACAAATAAAATTCAAAACGCAATAGATATCTTTGTTGAGCTTCTCGACGAATTGGGGCTAACAGTATCTACAAACAAGTCAAAAATTTGTATTTTTCATAGGGATCGTAAACTGTATCATGTTGATATAAGAATTAATGAGAATAAATTAGACTGTGTGGATACATATAAATATCTCGGAGTATGGTTAGATAAGTCCTTAAGATGGAAAAAACATATTAACGAAATAACAGTAAAAGCACAAAATTATCTTAATGTACTTAAAGTCTTGGCTGGTTCATCCTGGGGTGTACACCCAATACAATTGCGCAAGATTTATTTGTCTTTAGTTAGGAGTAGGTTAGATTATGCCTGTTTTTTATTTGATAATAGTGCTAAAATGCATCTATATCAATTAGATAAAATTCAAAACTCAGCGCTTAGAATTATTGGCGGTTTTATAAGAAGTACACCTATACATGTGATGGAATGTGAGTTGTGTGTGCCTCCGTTACACTTAAGGAGAAAATGGCTGTGTACTAAATACTGTCTAAAATCTCGTTCCTGGACAAATAATATAATTAATGAACTATTGCTAAACCTCAATACTGACGTCGACAAAATTTCAAATCACAAGCAGACTTTAATTGCAGAGATTTCTAAAGAGATACAAGAAGAGACTATACGTTCTTCCCCAATTTTACGAATGTTTAGCTTAAAGACCTGGGTAACTAATTTTGACATTGAAGATAGCATTTCTCTTGATTTGATAGCCTTGAAATTCCCAAAAAACGCCTATGATCCATGTCTTATAAAGTTTGAAATTATAAAGGAATTGAATGAAAAATTTTATGACTGGTATGTTTTATACACAGATGGGTCTGACAGTTCTGAAGGTAAAGGTGCAGCTTTTTATGACGCACAAAAACCTTTAAATTGTACAAATAACCGTTTTAAAATTAATGTATGCGTATCTATTATGTCTTTGGAGCTCATTGCAATCTCAGAAGCTCTAACCTATGCGAGTGAAATCTACCACAACAAGGTTCTAATTTGTGTTGATAGCAAAAGTGCACTATTTCATATTGCTCGATGTGCCTCTGGTTGTAGCAGAAGTACTTCGATAGCATATGAAATTATCAACAAAATAGATAGCATAATTAAAAGTGGAAAAGAGCTAAAATTGCAATGGGTTCCTTCACACATAGGATTAAAGGGCAACGAGAAGGCTGACTCTCTTGCCAAAGAAAGTGCTATCAGGGGCAGGGAGTTAAAGTATGAACCTGATTTTTTTGAGTTAATACCCAAATATAGGAAGCGTATACAACATCTTTGGAAGGAGTATTTTGATAGAAAATCTTTAGACAAAAGTATTTGGTATAGAACGATAGTGAGTGAGCCTCCTCGTATACCTTGGTTTCATTCTATTAAGCTAAATAGACGTCTTTTAGTTATAGCACATAGATTAAGATCCGGGCACATTCCGCTTAATAAGTTCAAATACCTTATGCGCAGAAGTATAACGCCAAATTGTGAAGATTGCGACCTTGTCGAGGATGTGCCGCACTTATTAGCAGAATGTGTCAGGACTGAACAAATGAGGAGTAAGCTAATGAAGAGCGCTAAGTTATGCAGGTTTGACATAGGAATGTTTAATAGTATTCTAGCAGACATCAAATCGAGTACATCCAAACAAATGTTAATAGATCTAAGCGAAATAATTTGATTTTTTTAAACTATAAGGTACAATGGGACTGACATATTTTTTGTAAATGAAAGTCCCTTCAAAATAAAGAGAAAAAAAAAAAAAAAACTTCTTGTTTTCCGACGAAACAAACAAAATTGCCGGTATTGGAGCAGCGAAAATCCTCAAGCTAAACACGCGAGGCCACTTCATTCTCCTAAGGTAACTGTATGGGCTGCAATTTCAGCAAAAGGAATCATTGGACCCTACTTTTTTGAAGATTCTCGCGGCCGTTCGGTTACTGTTAATTCTGCTGAGTATGTGAAAATGTTACGGGAGTTCTTGGCACCCATGCTACTGGAATTTGCTGGCTACAACCGTAACACATGGTTTCAACAAGATGGAGCCACTTGTCACACATCCAACGAGTCCCTGCCGGTGGTCAGAGAAATGTTTCCGGAAAAGCTGATTTCCAGACGAGGCGATATCCCATGGCCACCCAGAAGCCCAGATCTGTCCCCAGCAGACTTCTTTTTATGGGGGTATTTAAAGAGTCGTGTCTACATCCATAAACCAAATACACTAAGTCAACTAAAAGAAAAAATCAGCGAAGAAATGTCGGCAATCTCGCAGTCTCTTTGCCGTCGAGTATTCGAAAATTTAGGTACTCGCTTAGAATAGTGTAAAAGTCGAAACGGTGGCCATTTAGACGATATTATTTTTAAAAAATAAATTCCAAGTAACGAGCTTTCTTGTAAATAAACAATTTTTAAAATATGTCAAATGGTGTTTTTTTTTAGATTTTTTAAATGTTAACTAATTCTTGGCCGACGTGTTATAACTAGGACGGTTTGAAATAAAGAATGAAAGTTTGGATGAGACCTCTGATGAGATTCTCAAGTTTATAGATATAATAATTCGTCGTCTATAAAAAATGCGATAGTAACTCGATATGTCTTTCCGTTAAGCTTTCACGGAAAACTACTAGGAATACTGGATCGGTTTTGCTGTAATTTTGTTTAAATGTAGTTTTAATACGGAAAATGGACATAGACACTTTTCATGCCGGAAGCTGGGATAGTTTGCGATATAAAATGAAATTAATCTTCCGAGTGCAAATAGCACTAACATGAAAATTTAGTACAATGTAACCTGTATTAACGCCTGCTCTTTAAACAAGAAGCACGCACTAGATGTTGACCCGCAGCATAGCCGCGGGTTAAACTCTAGTTATTCATATATTACAACTACTATGTAGAAGTTTGACGCTTGATTCGGTCGCGTAATTTTATTTATCTGTATCCCACTGAAACTATCCTATTTTCTAGGATCAAATTTCTAAATGTATACCTTAATCAAGTTTCAACCTGACGTATTTTTAAAACCTAAATAGGTATTATTTAAATTTACTCGTGCATCAATAGTTTTTTTAATAGTATGTTTTCTCTATTGATGTACACTTCCCTTGGTATTTTGATGTTGTCGCCTTGCCCATTGAGCATAGCCAATGTGGTGCGATTTATCGAAATATCGATAATATTATGATTTTGTCCCTTTACTCGAAACAGACAATATTTACCACAAACTTTGAAAAACACACCCAAAACACTTTACATGGGTCAAAGAACCTCTCAAGAATCATGCTACTTTTTGTTAGGATAAATTACTTCTACATAAATATTACTTTTATTAATTCCTCAGGAAAAGGGACCTCGGTGGAGGTGTTGTTCTAGACCTTGGGGTGTATGTTCTACAATTAGCTCAATACATATTCAAAGATGAGCCCAAGAAAGTTATAGCTAATGGAGAAGTCAACGAAGAAGGTGTTGATATGGTGAATACAATTGTCATGGAGTACGACAACGATAGACGCGCCGTATTGAATGTCAGTGGGAAAATCAGATTGTGGAACAAAGCTACAGTTTACGGAACTAAAGGGAAGATAACGGTAAGTCTTTGTTCCAACATTTTGATCGGAGTTTTTATCAGTGGCTTAAGTAGTTCTAGGTTGGCCCTATATTACAATTACTTGGGAGGTTTAGTTTATCTAAGAAACTATTATAAGTGTGTACGGGATGTGTGTTGGGGGTGTATATATTTTATTCTGAAACTTAAAAGCATGACACCGGGGTCTATGTCAGTGGAAACAAAAAAATTCTTGCTTTTTCTTAAAATTATTAGTTGTACTATCGGATGACATCCGTAAGAGAACGAAGGTAACCGAAAGCTCGCAAAATTAGCAAGTTGAAGTGACAGTGGGCCAATCATCCGTATAAAGAGAACTTAACAATTAAATTTAAGGCTTTAATTTACACATGGTTACCATATTTAAGTAATGTTCAATATTTGCTAAAAATTGCTTAAGTTTTTGCTAAAAATCAGTCTTAGATAAGAGAACAAAACAAGATATTCATTCGTGGTTATTGAAAGATAATTGGCCATTATCAGACTCAGTGCGACAGTTATTAACGATTTACGAGTAAGATAAGAATGTCTAAAATTTGAACTAATTACAACTAATATATCGTTTAACATTTTCAACCTGCACAAAACAATTTTGAATATTACGCGAGACTATTACTAGATCTCGCCTGATATGTACTAAATGCGTACATATCTTTATCGAGATGTTTGCCGCGCACGAAAGTTACGTATTAGACTATAAATAAACTGTAAACCATGTAAGTTATCAATATAGTAAACACTTTATGGCATATCCCATGCATTATATTAACGTCGTTCAATGAAGAAAGCGTATGCCCGGAGCCAAAAGGTTCATTCATCATAGATGACATCGTTAAACAGAGAGTCTCATCTCTTTTAAGTTAGCGAAGAGTTTTGGAGTGTTTTCTTGCTAAAATGCCATCATGAATAACGATTTGTGTATAACGAGCTTTAAAACGTTATTATGCATAAACATACTTATTGTATCGTAATCGTACTATTTTAGTTTTAATGATAAATACTTGTGTTTATGAATAATACTTTTAGATGATTTATTTTAAATAAGCCTATAAACTTCGTCCAACTCAATATGAACAAGACCGTTATAGTTTTTTTAAACTTCTTTTAACATTCTATTGTTTTTTTTTGTAAGTAATTCTTTCCATATAGCTTAGGTAATAAGTTATATGTGATTACTTAGGGTATTTTACGTTACAAAATCCTATGAACGTAATCTTTTTGTGCATTTTTCCTCAGTGCGTTTCAATATGTTCGTTACATATAAGAAATTGAAAAAATAATTCTTCCCTGGTCACATTATAAAAAAAACTAATTACAAAAATTTTGTTATCTGGCGCTGTATGTTTTGGTCATTTATCGCCATTCTAGTATGGAACTACAGATTCTTGTCGCGTTAGAGGCCGTACTCTCACAAACGCCTTTCGTCATTAGCTTTCGCCCGATCAGCCCGAAAGAGTTAATGAAATTTCAAAATAACACAGAAATAAATGAAATATACACTGGAAAATTTGTACTTAAATATGTAAAAGAACAAGAAAAAAATGTTCTAAAACGGACGTTGAAAAACGTTTGAGAGTAAACCCTCTGTTTCTAATATACGGGGCTCGTTTACCTACGTATTCAATTTTGCAGTGTTCACCGTTGCCGTTCTTATTGTGAGACCATCGGCAAGCAAATCACCACGCAAATCCAAGATTTTTAAACCTAACAGTTTTACCGCCACATAATAATATCATGGAAATCCTATATTTGTGCTATTAACGTGTTGGCGCCATGAAGTTACACTTCTCTGGCTTTTTGACATAAACATGACACTAAAATTTTGAACCAACATTTTACTAAGTGAAACATGTGTTTTAATAAAAAAAATTGTTATTACTTATATTACTCTTCTATGCTAATATAATTTACATGTTATATTTATGCCCTTATTCATAACAGTTATACAAAGTTTATAGGTAAGTACGTGAAAAAAGCATGCTGAATGAACTGAATGCGAGTATGAAGAAACACTTTTTAACGAGCTTCATAACTTCATTATTCTATCTATTGAGAGGGTAGTAATATAGATACCCAATTTACGGAATATCTAAATAGTTAAAATTTCAACCTTATAAACCCAAAACTTAAGTACTGAGTCCCATTTGTCCGTTGTTTATATGTAGTTATTATTATAATATCAGGTCAAATCTATTGTATAAGTAGGTACTACAAAAGTTAGCTTATTAAATGACAAATTTAATGCTGATCTTTAGTTTCTCAATTTGCGTAAACCAGACTAACCACATATAAATTTGAAAGCTATTGTACTTCGTTATTTTCTCTTACTACCTTACAAATGCGCCGATTTGCATAAAAATTATATACAGGCGAATATATAAGATTTTGATACCAGAAGGTACAAGACTGAGCGGGATACGGAAAATAAGTCTTCTTTGGGAAAAGCCCTATTGTACTAAGATTATTAGTCACGGGAAAAATGTGATGTGTCCATACAACAGGAAATACAAAGTCCACATCATCAGTTAGTTACAGTACATATTTCATAAAATTGCAGCTGGAAGACCCGTTCCATTGTCCAACAACTTTGGTACACGTGAATGGGGATGTTGAAAAATTCCCACTGCACAAATCGCCAATAGATTACAACTTCGAAAACAGCGCCGGATTGGTTTATCAGGCGATCGAAACGGCCAGGTGTATTAAGGAAGGTAAGTCGAGGGAATAGCGTTTCTCATGTAATAGGGCATTGATGTAGCAATAATTATTGCTACATCAATGTAATAGGGTATAAAGTCAAATGGACTGAGACAATTTTGTTTATCTTATAAAAAGTCACAGCGCACAAGTATCCTTGATTTTATACTGGCGTACTGCGTTATGACGTCAAGTCTTCAGAGTCGAATAACTTACTGGTAACATGTTTTAGTCATGAAATTGTTTCTATAATGAAATTTTTAAATTAATATGATAGCAGGGTCTATACAGATGCCTTTTCTATGTAAAATGTTGTACAATTTAATTCAAAATCATGGACGTATAAATAACAAATGTTCAAAATATGCAAATATCCAATTATAATTGTGACAGTATTTGTTTATGACTAGCTGTGCTCGTCGTTTCGTTCGAGAGGGGCTTTCCGCTTATAGGGTCGTTCACAAAGTAATTTTATCGGTCAATAAACTCTGTAAGAATAGGGAAACAATACGATCATGGACAAAGCCATTTTTGTAAATTTTTTTTCTTCCAAAATTAAACTTACTATCTGAACGATCCTCATATATATAAAAAAACTAGAGTTGTTGAGGTACGAATGTTGAACCTTGTATGCAAGGAATTTTGAGAAATTAAAATGCGTGTGGTTTGTTTAATGGTTTCTTTGCAACTGTTTAAAAATGTGAAATGACATACGCGTACATTGTCAGTAAATAGACCAACAAGCCGCGGGTCAATCTCTGGTGTGCTCCTTTACTTTAAAGAGCAAGCATTAATACAGGTTACAGTGTATTAAATTTTTATGTTGTTTTATGAAAACTGTGGCTGTCTAGCTTCATGCACCGCTTAAATACTATAAATTTCTTGAAAATACCGCCAATTAAATGCTCGCAATATAAAATGTCCAGCAACTTGTTAATACCTGTTACAAATGGCACCATAACATTCAGTAAATTTGACATTACCGTATTTACTAACTAATCCTTTATTCACTTTAACAGATCAATAAACATCTGCATTAAAATAGCTATTGTTTAGTGATACCTAACGTCATCTATTAAATTATGACATTATTATACGAGTAATTACTACAACTGTAGCTTCATAACATCTCCTATAAATAAATATATCTTAGCTGCCATAATTTTAGGTTGCTAACACCAACATGAGAAATGATTGTACTTCCATAGAAATTTTGATCCCCTATTTCAACCCGTTCTAATTTTAATTTTACGGTAAATATTAATTTCATCATTTTTGTAGTTTACAGATGATCAGGTGAATGACCATAATAACGAATTACTATAGTAGAATTATTTTCTCCGTGCAGTTTGGGTTATAAATAATCGGAGTGGTGAAGCGAGTATTTCGCTCTCTCTTCCACTCACGGGCCTTATGTGCAGGCATAGTGATACGCATTATTGTTGTCGATAAGCGTTATTGATAGTGTATTTAGTTTTGTCATTTTGTGGGTTAGTGATATAAATGAAAGAAAAAAATAGATAAAACAACCTATTTATTAAAATAAGAATAATAATGATTTAAAATAAATTATTAATTAGGTATCTATTTATTAAAAAACTATAAGTACAAAAGTTTAAAATTAACAGCAAAAAAGATAATAATGATTTTTATAAGAATGATAATCTTTCTTTGATAAGAATGAGTTTTTATCGATAATGGCGTTGCGCCCGCGCAACATGCTCACCGCCCTAGCCGGGCTGAGGCCGAGTTTGATTTATGACCCAAACTGCACGGAGAAAATAATTCTACTTATAGTTGATTAATGTATTACTTTTTGGGCAGGTCTTTTGGAGTCACCGCGGATGCCTCATAAGGAAAGCTTACTCCTAGCGAAACTCGAAGAAACAGTTAGGCAACAACTGGGCGTGCATTTTGATGTCGACGAAATGGAATTCCCATAAATACGTCCTTGTTGTGTACCTTACCGAATTATTACCTACTGTTATAGCGTCCAACCGACAACTAAGTATTCCCACTGGTTATATATCGAGGGTTTCATAACAAATGGGCGTACAGACAAAAGTGCAGTTTTACACACGGGACAAAATTGTGAATAAAACAAAACTAGTTGATTGTATAAGGTTGAAATTTGGAATACCCTTCTTTTTAGGTACAACTTGCATACTGGTAAGACTTTCTAAAGTGTAACATGCATAGTTTCTAGTAAACAGAAAAAAAGTGTGTATGTACTTATGTACACGCGTTAGAAGTTATACTTCTTTAAATTGGTTAAATAAATAAAGCCTACCGAAGCCGAGTCGATTCGACCGTGGTAGGGGCTTTATTTATTTAACCACGGTCGGTTGAAAAATATAATCAAAAACTGAGGTTAACTCTAAATAACTTAGAAAAATAAATACCACAATCAATATTAGAAAAAGCGATATAATTACTTACTTTTTTTAGAAATTCACTGGAATTAGAATTAAAATAAATCCTTTGATTTTGCTGATCACTTTAATATATATATAAAGTATAGAAATATTACAATGCTCGTCTCACAATCCAAATCCATCTATCAACAACTCGTTGCGTAGCTTAGCTTGTTGATCAACCACCATCCTACACTCGGCCATCCTGAAAAACTAAAATGTTGACTATAGCTAACTTCATGGTGTAACTTTTTCGTGTGAGCGCATCGTAAAAATTTACTCTCATCGCGCCTAAAGAAGTATAACTTCAAAAATAGCATTTTGCGTATACGCCTATATGTTATTATGTCCTCGATATGTAGAAAAATAGTTTCCCATATAAGATGGTTAAATATATTTTTATCAATGCTTTTGTCTTTTAATTAGATGAAATTATCATTAAAAATATTTTTTTATATTCAGGTTGCCTAATGTGCATATTATTAAAAGCACCATGAGCTTCATGTCGATATTTAAATGGGTTAAATCCGCCTTGTACTGGAATGGCGGGTGTAGCGTCTGTCCAGTAGTATGAAGTATATGCAGAGAATATACATGTAGTCCATTGGAGAGTATATGTTACAGGTTTTATAAGAGAAATAGTCGTGAATAATTATGCTGCGTTTAAAACCGTTATATCGTAATTTATTACGTATACTAGTCGTGAAAACTTATAAAATATAATATCATGGATGTTAATTAATATTTGTGTCACATTTTGGCTGATATTTTTATTTTCGCCTGGTGTTCTTAATATGTCAAAGAAGCAAGTGAGGTGTGTAAGAATAAGCCTGAATGGCGCTCTGTTGTTCGAGCCTACCCTGCAAGGGACCTGGCGTGAAGTTATGTATCTATGTATGTGTTCTTAATATCTTGTAAATACCTCATTACTACTTAATATTATTCTTCCGCTGTAAGACTATCGTACTTGAATTGTTGTAAAATCTGTTGATGATTGATCGTTATTATAAATATATAAATAAATTATAAATAACACATGCAAAATGCCTAACTTTGTCATTTTAGAATGCAAATCTATTTATAATTGTTTTTAAACACTGTTGGACGTTATTACTTATTATGCATGTACGATACTTGCTAAAATTAAACTGCAAGGCACTTTGCATTACCATTCATTTATTACAAAAAGTTTAAATGTAATACATAATGTAATGTATCATGTCATTACATTTCAATCTAAATACATAGTTAGTCAGCCAAATCATATTGCCCAAAATATCTCGCAACTAAACATATGAAGAGGTTTAAAGGAGCTACTGCTGATAATGCATTCTCATCTGTTGGGTTTATACGAGATCTGTGAAAGAGACAAACTTACAGTAAATTTTGAAAATTTGCAGACTAGTTTTTATTGTGTAGTATTGGATAGAATCTATTAGGAACAACCTTTTTGTATTTGTTCTGATCTGCATATTTTTCAGGCTTGTGTGCTGTATATTATACTTGATGCATAAAACAAACTTATTTTGCTTAGTTTTAAAGTGACAATGTAATGTACATCTACAGATTCTTGTTACTTAATATAACTATCAGATATTTTTTTATAATTAATATAAAAGAACTTTACTTACAAGTTAGCTAGAACTGCAAATAAAAAACTTATAGGGGGTTTTCCTACATAGAATGCTAATGATAGGTGTTTTAATGTAATCCTTTATTCAAAAAGTTCTACCAATTAATTAAATAATTTTGCTTACAATTGTGCCAAAGACCAGAGCCTGCTCTCCGACCAACTATGGTGCTGGACGAGCAATGATGTGAATTTAGTATATTAAAGAGTACTAATCTTTGTAAGCTACTGACACAGAAATATATGGCCATTGCTGTTCAGTTTTAAGTTATGGTAAAGTTCAGAGCATTTTTGATTCAAAGCGCAGGGTCCACTTTCCTACTTTTTCTTTTCCACTTCATGCGGTCTTCCATTTCTTTTTTGAGACCAGTAGTATATGTGAAAGATATTAAAACTACCATATAAAATTTAATTAAAATCAGCGAGGCTGATTTTTAAAAAATCTTGCAGTTACCTGATTTCTGCACATCTTTTTGCTAAATCTCTCAGTTGACTTATTGTTCCTGAGACCAGGGGTTGTCTTATACATGCAAGAAATGCATAAATCCATTGGCCTAAAATATTAAAATCTTGATATATAAAAATGAATGTTTGTCTGTATGTCCTTTATATAATATCGTAAACTACACATTTGATCATGTGATGATCTTTAGCAAAATTGTTGTGCATGAGCCAAAGAAGGTTTCTGAGTTGGTTCACAATTTGATCCAGTAGGTGGCGCTGCTGTTGTCATATCGCTTGAAGCTTTTCCAGGCAGTACAATGTCTGCCGGGACATCTGGTAATAAATAAATATAGATGAATGTTTCATAATGTGTATGAACAATGAAATTACCTGTCTTGTGGTCTATGGTTTTTCCAGGCTCAGTGGCTTCTATAACCAGATTTAAATATTCTATTCCATAATCTATTGCAACATGCCTTAATCCAAGCACACAGGAGAGTGTTGATTCATAGTTTGCAAAAAAATCTCTCCATTCATCATCTTCAGTGTAGTCAAGTCTTATTTTTTTCAAATTTTCAGGCCATGAACATTTCTTAGCTTGCAATCTATTTAAATACATTCTTACTTCTGAAAAATCAGCTACTTGAATATTCTGCCATTCCAATGTTGGCTTTAACTCATCTGGTACTGTCTCTTTTGGTTCCTGCAGGTTATTCAATATTAGTAAGTTTAAATTCTTATGTTATAACAGATAACTACACAATTAACACATTTTTTTACAACATTGGGATGTGCTGCCTGCTGCAGCTAATCTGTATTAAGTTAAAATTTTAGCATATCTCTAGAGTAGTAATATACACATGTACAACTTGAATTATATTGGCAATGAAGTGTCACTTCTGTCTATGGAGAGATTTGTAACATCAGGGGCATCACTGCCTTTAATTACAAACTTATAAGACATCAACCCCATGTCATAGAGTAGTGGAAAAGCTTCAGCGGTAAGTTCATTCCAGATAGTTATTGGATATGGAATAAATGTTTCACACCAGCATTTTGAATTTAAACATGAGAGGACAACAACAAAGGAAAGGTTACTGCAATCATGATAAAGAGTTGGCACTGAATCAAACACTTCCTGTTACACAAATATAGATTCCTGACTGAAGGTTAAGGCCGTGCTGAAAATTATTCAGCATGGCCTAAAATCTAAGTATTACTAGGAATGTGCCCACTCGAGTCTATGTGTGGTTGTAACTAAAGATAATGAGGAATAATGACTGACCTGTTTAAGGTAAAGCGTTTGTTTTATAGGAAGCTTAAAATAATCTTGTTTACTAATATATAATGTTGAAGTTCTCTGCCGTTCATTGATGACATTAAGTAAATATTCTTCACCATTTGTAGGTATTTCTCTCATTTGTATACTTGGGTTTATAGCTAAACATTGTGGCAGCGAGAAGTCTAATTCTTCATCATCAGAAAGCCTGGGTTTAAAAACATATTTTTTTGTTGACATATTGACGAAATGTTTGCATAAATCACGGGCAAAACTATAAAACCAGTGTCATAACAGTCAGTACAATTATTTTTTCTTAGAGATTTTTTACGTTCTATTAGTAGGTACGTATTGCAGTAGATGTCACCTTTCTTTTTTTTAAATAATTTATTCATGACCATCGAATCAATGTCTTTCAGTCGGAAACATGATAATTAATAGGTCTTCGTATAGTAGCGCAGTTGTATTGCAGGCTACAACCGACGCCATTCAATAGAGTTCTTGTGAAAACTCGATAGGCCACATCTGACTATACAGTTCACATTTCTCACAAAAACATAATTTCTACTCAAAAACTATCAATATCCTGCAACTATTGTTCATTTTAGAGTAATTATACACATTTTTAGAAAATAAAACTGCACAGCACAACGTCCCCTTTCAGTTCCCGCCAAAAAACTCTGTCACCTTTCTCAAATTCAGTGTTGCCAGATGACCATGTCAATTAACTCCCAAATTTTTGTTAAAAAATCCACAAATATAAGCTTTTTGAGAAAAAATCCCCAAAACAGTTTTTACTTATTTTAAAGGAGAAATAAAAAAGCAAAACTACCTTCGTAGCGAAAACGTCACTAACGACGTCATCATTTTCGCTCACGGGGGGGGGGGGGGTAACAACGACCCGTGTCAATAGGTGGGTTAAATAACCGTTCCACTTGAGTTTACGATTGTGACGTCAGCAAATAAGTGGAACGGGAAAACCGCGGTTGTGAACGTAGTCGTTGTGAGTCTAACGGAAAGTAGCCTATAAGATACGACGCATACGAGTAGAGACGGCATAATAAATAAAATTAATGATGTAAATGAACGAACGAATGAATTGAATTATTAAAATGAACTATTCAATTGAAGTATGATTTACTAGTACATTATAATTCTAAGATAAAGTAATAATACCGTATTATAACTTAGATATAATAATTGTAGTGATGATAATTGTATTTGTAGATGAATTATTAATACTTAAAACATCGCCAAAAATTTCTGACAACAAAATATTTACCCTCAAATCCCCCCCCGACGTAAAAAACCCCCCAAATTTGCAGGGCATCCCCCCCATCTGGTAACACTGCTCAAATTAAACACCAAATTATGAAAGAAAATAATATGTTCCGTTTACGCAGTTGTTTTAATTCTTGTTTAAGAAATATTTGATATGTTATTATGTTTTTGCAAGCCATATCAGCTAATAAATATATTTTAAAGTATGTAAATTCTATTCCTCACCTTTTTCAAATTATAAAGCTCTTTTTAACTTTAATTACTGAATTTTTGATGAATTGTTGATTTTCCACAAACTTATTTCAAAGATGTCAATTATGTCAAAACCAAAACGACATTCCGATCGATACGAGTCACACTCGTGAACGTATGTACTTTGTTTGTGTTTTGATTATTTTTCGACAACTTTGTTTGATTCCTGGACTCCTAAGACTTCGCTTATCACGTTTACTAGTGTTCTGTGATCACGTTGAACTTACGCATGTACCCTGAACACCGATTTGCCTAACGATTTGTTCTCTGGTGACTTGGATTATGGCTTCTTCTGAAAGAGGTTGTTGTGTGCCCAGATGCGGTAAAACTTGTGAGTAAATCATCCTAACGGCACCAGATTAGATGTGGATACAAATGATGTTATGAAAATGTATGCCTTTGAATATTTAAATAAAAGGAAACATAATAAATCACGCTACCGCTAAATTATTGTTTTATTTACTAAAAAAAAAACATTTTTTTGAAAAGGCTTTTGGGAATTGCAGGAGTTAAATTATTAACTCCCGCAATTTCCAAAAGTCTGATATAAAAATCAAAAAAATACTAGACGCCCTGGACGGTTTTCGCCGTTGAATAGTGTCGTATACCGATAGAGTTCGTTAGTATATATTATATTATGACTGTTGACTCTATACCAGTATAAATAAAGTACTCTGTGTATAAAACTAAAAATAAAATAAAATTATTAGGTAGTATTTTTTATTATGACATTTATGCAATTTATAATTATAATGGTTGGGTATCATACTCGCCGAGGGGTAAGGGCCTGTCCGCACAGCGATATTTCACAGCACGATTTTTATTCACGCGTATTAAATTCCGCGACCGGAATTACACCTAGTACGCACTGCGAATAAAATTTCGTACTATTTTTTTCAGTTTAATTCGGTTCTTGGCTGAGATGCACGTGTAAAATTTAAATCCGAACTAAAATTTTAATTTATCTAATGCTAAAGGCGGCGAAACAGACGTATCAAAAGATGTCATGAACATTGGATTCACCCACTTACGGCATTGAGACCCATGAAAGGATTTTTCTACATAAAATATCAAGAGTTACGAAAATACAGCAAAAAGTGTTTTGGCTATTACAGAATGACAAAAAAATCATTCGATAATTTACTACAACTTTACAACTTCACTTAAGTTTACGATTGTGACGTCGGCGAACAAGTGGAACGGGAAAAATTGTGGTTGTGAATGTGGTCGTTGTGAGTCTCTAATAGAACATAGCGCACAGGATACGACATATACAAGTAGACACGACATAATAATAAATAACGAATGAATTGAATTAATAAAAAGAACGATTGAATTGAAGTATAATATAATTCCAAGGTAAACTGCTACTACTAGTACTATATTATATCTTGGATATAATAATTGTGGTGATGAGAATTGTGGTAATGGATGAATTAATGATACTTAAAAAACTCCAAAATTTCTCTCCTCTTAATTTTTCACTCCGAAAGTTCCCCAAAGAATCTTTATCCCCGAATCTCTTTCCCAAAGTCGAAAAATTCCCGAATCAGGGTAACCCCCTTCCCCGGCAACACTGTCTTTCTGTTGTGCTGTGCAGTTTTATTTTCTAAAAATGTGTAAAATTTCTCTAAAATGAACAATGATTGTAGGATATTGATAGTTTTTGAGTAGTAATTATGTGAGAAATGTGAACTGTTTAGTCAAATGTGGCCTTTTGAGTTATCACAAGAACTCCGTTGAATGGCACTAGCTGATTACCTACAGTTCAGCTGGGCTACAGTATAGGCTTAAGAAAATGAAGAAACTATATTATAAACTAAGATCTGGCTTAAAGACCTAGCTGCCACGCCATAAACCTAAATAAAAAAAACAAAGTTATTCTATATTTATAGCTTGGCAACTAGGCCTTTAAGCCAGTTTACAAAGTTTACATCACAAACACCACAGACTTCTATAGGATCAGAGGCGCGCTGATTTCAGTCCCGCTAACAGCGCGTTACCAGCTTTTATTATTGTGGCGAACGATGGTGGAACCATCTAGTTAGTTTTAGAACTTTTGGAAACATCTAGAAAAATCTAGAACGAAAAGACAAGGACGGATATATTTAGAAAAAGATAGACGATAAACGAAAGAAAGAGATAGATAGATGTTAGAAAGGGATAGATGTATAAACGAAAGTTCCCGAACAGAAGGTTCGGGAAAGGAAAGACAGAGATAGATAGACGGGTTCTAGAAAATTCTTCCAGGTATATAAACAGCGTAAGGCGCGCCTACTGGGAGTTTTAAGTTGAGTTCAGTCCAAGACGGTGAAACGACAAGTGCGATACTAAAGAGTTATTAGAGAAGGTTAATAGAGGACAGAGACGAATTAAGTGGTGAATTTAGTGACAAGTTTGGTGGACAGATACGTGAAGGAGGTGCGTAGCGTAGTTCGAAAGAGGAACCAGAAACGAGCTACCCGCGATAATATCGGAGGTTGTCCACGCAATATCGGCGACGGTATTGAGGGTGTAAAAACTCATCATCGGGACTGTGCATCGTTGGTCGTGCGTATAGGGGCAACCCTGCAGAGAGGCACTACGTGCGGCTGAGTAAGTCAATAAAAGCATTTAAATTAAAAACTGGTGTTTTCTTTCAATCCATAAGTGCGTACCCCCGCTCGCTCGTAACATTATTATACATGTAAGCTTTTCACAGTGTTTTTCTCAAAATAGCGGTATATTAGTAGTATGTAGAATATCTTAGTTTAGTGCTCTTAGTGCCAGTTTCGGGCAGCGGTAAGTACCGCTCTTTTATGTCGCTCGTGGATTGTGTGAGCATCGGCTCTATTTTGACAGTTATATTTGTGTTTTTCTTGCGTTTATGTGCCTAAGCACGTTTTTCCTGGTTTCCTTTATATAAAAGGGCCCGTTATGTCGAGCCCTTATAGATGGGTTGCAAGCCTTGGTGAGCACTTACGCGGCTGAAATCGTCCGTGTTGCCGAGACCTCGGACAACCTCAAGGGCGGTTTTGTCCGCATCCTGAAGGAGGCGGCGGGCAAACTCGTTGACATCGTCGAGACCTTGACCACAGGATCACCTACCGACGAAGCCTGAAAGCTAAGTACGGAAAACCTCCGGCTGAGAACCGAGCTGAACTTTTAGCTGGAGAAAATCGTCTCTTACCGCAAGGAGTTCGAGGAGATGCGTAAAGCATCAATGGCTAGAGGAGAAATAGAACTGGTGAGCGCCGCCCTCACCAAATTGCTCGACAGTAAGGAGCTGAAACGCTCTATCATTGTGTCGGTTGGGGACCTCATAAACGCCCGGTTCGTTGAGATGGAGGATTGCCTGCTTTCCCCTACTGTTATTCGTCCACCTTTAGCGCTGGACAGGAAAGGGGCGGAGACGGCGACAGTGCTGACGCTGCCGTCGGCGCCTAAGCCGTCACCGCGAAGGATTAAGAGAGCAGCCGACCCCCATTGGGACCCTGAGGACTTAGTTCATCTGGACCCGAAGAAGGTGGTGCAGATCACCTCCACCTCAGAAGTGGTAGCTCTCAACCCACCACTGACCCCAAGAAGACGAAGCCTGGGGGCGCAATGTTCAATGTTAAAAATGAAGCATCGCCGTAAGCTCCACTTGGCGTGCCTCCTCTTTGGAGTTATAAAGCACAAATCTCCGGCTTACTTATATGAGAAGCTCTCATGGGCGTCCAATAGAAGGAAAATTGAAAGTCGTCAGTGTGCAATACAGCTTACAATGGAACGTCACAGAACAGCTGTTTTCAGAGGTAGTTTCCGTTATGCAGCAACAAAGTGCTGGAATAACATTCCTCCACCTATAAGAAACGCCTCATCAGTGTCACTCTTTAGGGTCACACTAAAGAAATTCCTTTGTGAACACCAAAACGCACAAAGTGACTTAAGGCATGATACAAGTGCTTTATGACCAAATTTACTAATACCTATGATAACGTTTACAATAATCTGTTTATTTTATTTACATACCTACTTGTTTTTTTGTTCACGTACCTCACTGTTTATTTATCTATGTATGATGTAAATATTTCTAATTATCTGTTTCATTTTTATAAATATTAAACTGTATTATATTATATTTGTGTTGTATCGTCCTCCGTGACTGCACCTGCTGGTCCCAGGCGGAAGAACAGCGCTGGCCTTAGCAGCTAGCATTACGCTGAGTCTGGGTCCAATTTTAGGACTTATATTGATACTGTTGTCTTCTATTTTACTCAGTGTTGTTAAAATGTTTATTTGTCCTAAATAAAATAATTCTTTCTTTCTTTCTTAATAAATAATTCTTTCAAAGAAAAGAGGGAAACCCCCGTAGAGGCCTCTTCTATTATTCGGAGGGCTCCAGGGTCCACCGCATCGGATTGTAAACCGACGCCCAGATTCGCAGCGTCGACCGTGGTAACAACCCCGGTTGTTGCGACCCCTATGGAGGATGATGCGTGGCCCACGGTCATACGGGGGAAAAAGGGGAAGGGAGCGGCGAAATACTAAAGGAACGCGTCCGACCAAAATCACTACTCTACTATCTAACCATCCGGCTAACGGTTGTTCATTAGCCGGCTAAATAACAATTTCAAGGTTGATGGGTGGATATTAACCAGAAACCGATAGCTGACGATGAAGCCGCCAACTTTCGGTTTTATTCGGCAATCATTAGCTGGCTGGTGCATTGATGGCCACGGCTGAAGCCTCAATTGTTTATTTTCATTACAAAACATTAGCCAGTATAGTTGACAACTATCACTTATTTGTCAACTATCACTTATTTGTCAGTAACAGGTACCATTAATATGGTTGCTTTTAAAATAGGTACCTGCTACCCACCTCTAATGAGTTGAGAATCATAGGCATAGAGTCCAAGCCATAAACATTAAAAAAATCAGACACAGAATATCACTGTTGCCAGATGTGGGGATCACCTGTAAATTCGGAGTTTTTTGGACGTCGGGGGGGGGGGGGGGGGGAGATTCGGGGTAAAGATTCTTGGGGGGACATTCGGGGGAAAATATTTTGTTGTGAGAAATTTTGAAGATATTTTAAGTATCAATAATTCATCTACGAACACAATTCTCATCACTATAATTATTATATCTAAGTCCGTAAACTCAAGTGGCACGGTTATTTAACCCACCTACACAGGTCGTTGTGAGCGCCCCGTGAACGAAAATGATGACGTCATTAGTGACGTTTTCGCTTCGACGGTGATTTTGCATTTTGATTTCTCCTTATAAAATAAGTAAAAACTGTTTTGGGGTCTTGTTCTCAAAAAGCTTATTTCTGGGGATTTTTGGAAAAAAATTGGGAATTAATTGATATGGTCATCTGGCAACAGTGAATATATATAGTCTGGCCATCGAAAGTTGAACCTGGAATTATTTGCAAACTTTTTACATGGCAACTCTAACACTAATGTCAACGTCAATTTTGACAAACAAGATGGCGGTTTTCGTTTGGTTGCGAGTGGATTTGCCTGTGTCGATACTTTGGCGGAGTCCCATCTTCCGGACACAGCCTTGTCAGCCGGGGCTGCTGCTACACACCAGGAGGTACTGAAATGCTGCAAATATGTATCCATTGGTAGTGGGTACGTATTTATGGCTTTTGGGTCGAAACTATGGGGCCGTGGGGCCCGAAGCTCATCATTTTGACCGTGACCTCTCAATGCGTCTAATTGAGGTTTCGCGTGATCAAACGTCCCACTGCTGGGCTTGCGTACCCCATTTTAATAGGGGAGCAAGAGACAGTATACCCTCCACACTTTTCCCAAGGCAGATTGGCAGGTCTGACACATTGGTTATATTGACGTGCAGGATTCATCTCAGTTTTCCAGCACCGTCAATATATGACATTTGTAACGATATGCACCTTAGGTCAGAAAGCTACCTAAGTGGTGCATGCTTTCCAACCAGTAATCTACTACAGCTTTGTGTGGCAATGAAAATGAAAGACATACGAAAATTTAAAGTATGGAAACAGTAACTCTTTGTTCTTGAATGTACTAATTTATAAAAACTTGTATGTACGTGTTTAATATGAATAGTATCACTATCATAATTGTTGGAGTCCACAGTAAACTCATGGGAGATGGCCTCCATCTAAATTTGATCTTCAACAGGTGGGCTAGGTGGCAAAACTCCTCCCCAGTCATTGTACTCGCTCTTTTAAAAGCCAACTCAGATTTTAAATCATTTACTATGGAACTATTGAAATCTGATTTTGATTATAGCGGATATAACTAAGTTTTTACCGAATATTGCAGTTTAGTTTTCAATACATGACTACTGATTCCCTGCCACCTACCGGAATTAAAAGTAGTTAATCTATATTCTATTGTAGGTCATTCTAGATTCGAGATATAACGATTAGTAATAAAAAGTATTCCAAATTTCATTAAAATCCGTTCAGTACTTTTAGCGTGAATGAGTAATAAAAACATCTCACAAAGTTTCGTATTTATAATATAATTATTAGAAACGAGTATAATTTATCAATTGTCACACATAAAATACACAAAACAAAAAAATTAAATAACTACCAAGTATCAAAATAAGTTAATCCAAATTTTTCATAGTAATTTTGATGTTGCCATACATATATTATTTAAATTTGCCGCTATTTTCCAGGTTCGACTTTCGTTGGCCAGACTATATCTAATTATTTAGGGAGTTTTTGGCGGGAACTGAAAGAAGACGTTGTGCTGTGCAGTTTTATTTTCTAAAAATGTGTATAATTACTCTAAAATGAACAATAGTTGCAGGATATTCATAGTTTTTGAGTAGAAATTATGTGTTTTTGTGAGAAATGTGAACTGTATAGTCAGATGTGATCTTTCGAGTTTTCACAAGAACTCCATTGAATGGCGTCGGTTGTAGCCTGCAATACAACTGCGCTACTATACGAAGACCTATTAATTAACATGTTTCCGACTGAAAGACTTTGATTCTATGGTCATGAATAAATTAAAAAAAAAAACTAATTATTTAGAGTAACGCTAAGATTTGTGAAGTTATTGGATACAAAATAAAAATTACAACACAATAAATTGCAGTTACCTACGCGCCAAGTACAATTGAAAGTTTGTCGCATTCTGTGATGTCTACTTCAAGTAATATTTCACAATCTACATACTCACCATCCGAACCTGAAACTCCACAGGCAAGAAATTTATAGATTTACTCAAAACTACGGAATTGTGATTAATTTGTGATTTTTACCCTCGAATGGTAAATTTATAGATGTTTGATACATGAATTTTAAAGTAGCGCTTTGTGGAGTGAGGTGGGAGAGAGGCGTACCTAACCTCACTATAACCCCATAACCCCTATGGTCCAGATATCTTGAAATATTATTTTTTTACTAAACCTCACTTATTTTTTCATTCTATTGCATTTATATCATAGGTCTAAAGTTGAACAATGCTTTCAAAGTCCAAAAGAAAGCCAGTAAACTACAGAATAGATCCAAAAAACAGTGTAAGTTGTCAAAAAATGAAGAAAAAACATAGCAGAGCACATTCACATACACTACAAGAGTAACCATGAAAATATTCAAAATGGTGACAAAATTATAAATCATATGTATAAAATAAATAGTAAATGGTTACCAGACAGTTCTAGCACTCGCTGACCGCTACCGTGGTATACACATTTAGCACCGATGGTATTGACAATCGCATCTTAAAACTCCTCCCCGGCCACCTAATTATAATACTGGTGAGCATCTTCAATGCCACCATAACAAACTGCTCTTTTCCCCGCGATCTGGAAGGAGGCAGATGTCATTGGTATTCACAAGCCTGGAAAACCAGCTAATAAACCATCCAGCTACTGTCCACTCAGCCTACTGAGCGCACTCAGCAAGCTTTACGAGAGGGTCATCCTCTCTAGACTTAGAGATTTTGCCATCAGCAAACATCTACAGGCTGGCGCAATAGAACGTGCATATTTAAAATATTGATTCAAAAATAAATACAAAAGGTATAGTTAAAATAAAACTGAGGTATTATTAAGAAATAACTGAAGTTTATGTTTTAAAAATAACATTGTCTAAATGATGACCCTCTCTACGACGACACTCCTCTAATTGCAAACGGAAGTTATTGAAAACTTTCTTCAGTAATGCTGGTGTAATTGCTGCCATTTCACCACGGATATTCTCCTTGAGCTGATCGATGTTTTTCGGATTATTGCTGTAGACTTTGTTCTTGAGGTATCCCCACCAAAAAAAGTCAGGAGGTGTCACGTCTGGACTACGTGGGGGCCATGGGATATCACCTCTTTTCGAAATCAGTCTGCCAGGGAACATCTGTTTCACAACCGCCATGGAGTCATTTGATGTGTGACAGGTAGCTCCGTCTTGTTGAAACCAAGTCCTAGAATTCACTATTCTTGAATTTTCAAGCTCTGGAGCCAAAAAACCTTCCAACATCGCAACATAGCGTTCGGTATTAACAGTGACGTTTTGCCCCCGCGCATTTTCAAAGAAAAACGGTCCAATTATTCCTCTACCAGAGATTGCTGCCCATACTGTCACTTTAGGACTATGCAGTGGTTTCTGGTGCTTGAGTTTGGGATTCTCACTGTTCCAGTAACGACAGTTTTGACGGTTTACGAACCCATTGATATGGAAGTGGGCCTCATCTGAGAAAAGGATATTGTCAAAATTGGAAAATCGATTAAGCATTTCATTAGCAAATGCGAGCCTTGCTCCAAAGTCAGACTCTTTCAATTCTTGTGTTAACTGCAGCTTGTAAGGATGCAGTTTAAGATCCAAGTTTAAAATTTGTTGCAAACTTCGTTGCGATAAGTGTAAGACAGACGATCTCTTGTGAGTAGACATTTGTTGATCTCCTCGTACAGACTGCATAACTCTCTCAATATTGTCGTCGGTCCTAGATGTTCTTGGACGACCTTTTGCTTGTGGTTTAAACGTTGAACCAGTCTCTACAAAACGCTGTACCCATATTTTAATTAAATTAGCACTCGGAGCTTCACTAATTTGCCATAGTCCATATTCAGAACAATATAAGCGCCTAGTAACGTTGTATGAACGATAGTTCTCGTAAAATGCGCGCACGCAAAATGCGCGACGCTTCCCGTCGAAGTGACTCATAGTGACTAAAACTCCATGAGCCCGCCTACCCAACGATGCAGGCTCCCCCCGCCCGCGCACTTTCTACCCCGCGAAAAAAGATGATGCAATATGCACGTTCTATTGCGCCACCCTGTACTACCCGACGAGCAGTTTGGCTTCCGTGCCAGACACTCATGCGTCCAACAGGTGCACCGCATCACGGAGCACATACTATCTCACTTTGCCCATCGCCCCCGCCCTATAGGCACAACGGCTTGATTTACAAGCTGTACCAGTTCGGTGTGCCAGACAGACTTGTGCTCATCTTGCGAGACTTCCTCCTAGGTCGTAGCTTGCGTTTTCCAGTGGAAACACGCTCGTCTCCTCACCCACTCACAGTCGGTGTTCCACAGGGCTCGGCCCTGTCCCCACTACTCTTCATGTTGTATACCATCGACATCCCAAAAACTCCAGATGTGGAGTTGGCCCTCTTCGCGGATGACACCGCACTCTATACATCAGATAAGAACAGACAAATAGCCTGCGTCCGGCTGCAGGTAGCTGTCACAGAGCTAGGCAAATGGTTTCATAAATGGAGAATAGACGTGAACCCGGAGAAGAGCGCAGCAATGTTCTTTTCCCCGGCACGCTTCGCTCCCCCAAACGCGCTTCCTTTCGCCTAAAAGCCATCTCGCTCTATGACCCTGGGCAAAGCACAGCAAATACCTGGGTGTCACCCTAGATCAGAACTTGCGCTTCAATGAGCATATCACTATAGTCCGAAATAGAGCGCGATTTCTATATTATATTACCCGTCGCCCGTTCTCAATTAGTTCATTGTGTCGCCCTATGGTGGGCATCATTAGATTCATCCCCCTCTCATAGCAACAGTCCAGCTGAAGTAAAACTCCCTAGGGAGCTCCCTCGAGCAAGTTGCCCCCGGGCTCGAGGGCCTTCGCCTTGCGAAGGCGCTCGCCCCGAAAACCCCGGTAAAGTTGTGAGGTCTTCGGACCAACAACATAAAGTCAAGTCAAATTTAATAAAAAAAAATTGCACACTAAATTTGTGCGCCTTATTGTCTGAAGCTAACCTAAATTATTGTTCTAGTCACTGATAGCGACCATTCACCACCCATCACAATAATATTTGTGAATAAATAGGTTAGGTTATGTTTACTGTAAATTAATATTTCAGGAACTCCAGATCATAAAGGTTGCAGAAAGGGTAAGTATACCTTCCTCTTACCTACTCCACCCACCCACTATTTGAAAGTCATGTTCCGGATTTCTGAGTAGCAGTGAATATATAAGTATTATATGTATAATATTATCCTATAATAGTCTGAATTAATTTTTTGCAGAGCAGTGCACCCAGGCTACAAAACTTTGATCAGTCCATAAACCACATTGATATTGGAATTAGCATTGAGCAGTCCTTAAAAAGTGCACAGAATGAGATGCACCAGAAAAGAATACAACTTTTAAGGAAGGAACTTGATTATTTAAAGACTACTGAATGGGAGTTTGAATATGATAAAGGATTTTTACAGTAAAATTTTACACAATGCTTTCATATTTTACTGCTCTTATAAATAAGTTGTTAGGTAGGAGTAATTTTAGTGAAGATGAAGATGATCAAGAAGAGTATTTGGCAGAACAGCTTTTAAATTTAGAAATAATTGAATCTGGAACATATGAGACAGAAACAGACTGTACTCCTGAAATACCCAGAGATGCTCATTGCTTTGAACGAACAGGTATAATATTTTTAATTTTAGTCACACTAAATTAAAATGTTACCAATCAAGAAGAAATGAATATCCATGGCCACAATAACTCAAAAGTTGATAAGTTATATCAACCGGTTTTTTTTTGTTTTGCCCAGACAAGTGTATCAAAAGTTTAAGTGTCACACAAAAACAACAGTTTGTATTTACAAAATTTTCACTTCTTTGTTTCTCTATAAATTTATAATATAGTAATAGTGTTAAATTTGTACAATGTGTTTAAGAATAAAAATCATTGCATTTATTGAATTCTGAAAATAGACATTTTAGAATATTTGTCTGACAGTTGTATCTGTTGAGCATCACATTAAAACAACTGAACTGATTTAAATGAAACTCAACACAGAGCTAGACTAGACTATCTAGGATGAATACCTAGGATACTTTTTATCCTTGTAGAAATGTAGATGATGTTGTTTCTGCATAATAGGCAGGCATAGATAGGCATATTATATAGCCCAATAAATGTATAATGGCCATATATTTTGATGATGAGTGGAAAAACGAATTGCAACGGACAAGTGGAAAAACGAATCTCAATGGACAAGTGGAAATTCTTCAACTGACAAGGGACAAAATGAATTGCAACAAAATTTTAACTTGAAGTTTTGCAATTAATTTTGTCAGTTGAAGATTTTCCATTTGTCCATTGAGATTTGTTTGTCCACTTGTACATTGGGATTCGTTTTTCAACTTCTCCCTTGAAGTTTCACTTCTAATACGTGTCCCAGCACACATTGCTTTTTTTTTGTGTACATAACATTGCAACACATATATATGATATATATATATACAGCAAACCATAGTGTGAGTTAATAATGAACAGTGTCATCTGGTTCTGGACTTTGTAACTTTTTCATTTATATTTTTACAAGGAATATTGCTCTAGAAAAATTAAGATTTCTCTTAAACCTGGTTCAAGGATTTCAATATTTTTAATGTACTATTATTTAAATTTTCTGCAAAATAAATGCAAATTTATATAAATTCCAACTCTCCTAACAAACTGAGCAATGTCCTTTAGATAATAAAATGTGTGATAGTTTATATCTTGGGAATTCTGCTCAAATTTTTACGGGATCATATTGAAGTTTGGTTATTCTGACACAGTTTCCATTAAAATGATACCTTACATTGTTTTTTAATGCTGCAGTACTTTGTGTCCCGTAATTCCGGCAGGAATTACCCCGAGTATTGTACAAATTAGTAAGATTACATAAATATTCGCTGATTTCAATATGATTTTACTACAACTATAGCCAAGTCCTTTTTCAAGCAATAAGTTTATATCCCGGGAATCCTGTGCGAAATTTCCCGGGAGTGTTTTAAAGTGGGTATTATATATAAAAATGTCACTGGTCAGTGTCACATGTCACAGGTACATTAAATTTGGCTCTACGTGTTGGCCTTCCCATGGCCCCATGTAAGCCCTCCAAAAGTTCGTGCCATATGGCCCGTGGTCTTCAAAGACATACAATAATAATAATTCATTTATTTCAGAAAATCGAGTCTTCCCTCCTGTTGTTTTATACAATTATTTCAATGTCATCAAAGTTCAAATTAGTATTAATAATATGCATACAATAACATACAATATCTGCAGTGCCATAAATAGCCTTTTATGCGCCCTATGCGAGCTTGTATAAGAGCACCCTTGTTTTTTTTTTAAAGATATTATAGGTGGGTACCTACAATATCTTAAAAAGGCTATGGTTAGCTAGTTAGAGCAATGCTATGTATAGACTTACTTTATTTCATTCAGGGTGATAAAATAACGCACAAGGACCTTGGTGTTGGTGGACCAATTATCTAATATTTTGCAAAAAATATCTTTTTATGAACTAGAACACAAATAACTCTGCATGCCAAAACATTGAGCGCGATGTTTTGTCTAAGTTAACAGTCTTTTTGTTTATACTGGAATGTATGTATGTGTCGGAATCGAGCACTGGTTTAGCTGACCAAGAGCAACTCTTTCATCCACATAAAAAGAAAATAATTTGATCAATTGATGGCCCCTGTGGTTTGCGGGCTAAGCTTTTGCCCACCTCCTTAGTCTACCTCACTGCAAAGCAGAGGCTCCAGGTTCGATTCCTTGCATGGTAAATTTCGGAAAAATTATTTTCCATTATCTACTATGGTCTGAATCGGTCCCGGAGTAGTCCGTTGTGCATTACCTGTAAAACAAATTGATGTAATTTGCTGAATTTGGGAATATAAAATATGTTTTGTGTTTGTCTGCTGGTGTTCTTATAATTATAAAATATTATTGTTTCCTTTATTTTCAGGTGTTGTTACTTACATAGACACAAATCACATACTCATAGATGGCAGGCTGTACTTTGATTTATCAATGTGTTCTTTAAGCTTAAACCTTAATGACAAAGTTACATATCTCTACTACAAAGACAAAAATGATTCTGTTATTATTGTGAGAATTTTAACAAATCATGGCACCATTTGGTGTGATGAAAGTTATGAAGAAAATACAGAAGAAAACAAATTTAAAGTTTTAGAACATGTTATTATAGGTGAAGTTGAATGTAGAGAGAAAAGGTTTGTTTTTATGAAAGACACTGATTTGAAATTCAGCTTAGATGAGGTTGAGGGGACATTTATACCTATTAAAGGTGATTGGTTAGAACTTAAATGCAAAGTGCAATGGGATGAGAATAAACCTACTGATATCTCTGCTACCCAGGTATCACTCCTTTTTCTTAATTATACATCTCTATACACTTAAGATTTTACTAAATGTTGAACAGCTTCTAGTCAGTATTCTCAACAGTGTTAATAAAAGTATTTTGAAATGAGATAATTGTCAGATGTCAAACAACTTTTATTAAAGTTAAATCCTTTTTTGTTTGATAGGCATAAGTAGTCATTTTTATAATATATATACTTTGATTTTAAATACCTGGACTAAAATGACAGCTGCAAGCAGTTGTGCGAAGTGAATCAATAAGAATTTCTACAGCATACAGAATTTCTTTACAAATTCTATAGAATTAAATTTGAATTCTATATATTCAAATATGAGTTGCTCCAAGCTTGCACCATTAAAAAAAGGTCGATCACAGCTGTCATATCATCAGTCATCAGTATAGTTACACCAGAAAATTATTGGGCAACTACATTTCAAGCCCTTAATATGCCTCAAAATGTCACATTAGCCCATATAAAACATTCAAACGTTATGTTTTAGCATGCTTAGGCATATCTTATTTTAGAAATTGTTATCTAATTTTATAATCAGCGAATTTAATTAAAAATTTAATATTTAAATCATTAATTGTAGGTGTTAACTGTAATTTCTTTCAAACCCGTGAGATCAAAAATAAAAACTACAGTTGTTACTGAGTGGTCTGGAGAAGAAGGATTATGTGATAAACAAATATATTTCAACAAGCAATGCATACAGGATGGTATTGAACCAAAAATTAGATCTAAGGTTAGTATTTTTGCTTAAAATGTGTATATATAAAAAAATTGCTTAAAGATATCAACCATTTGGTTTGAGATATCGGAACTGCATTATATAGTCTATACCTTAACATAGAACTATAGTATATGTGAAAGAACTAACAAAGGTCATACTACATAGATATGTGGTAAAACTATAACCCTTTTTTTATCAAAGCCGAAACCGGCTTCTTTCTACAACATCTAGAAGTTGGTGCCAAGTAAAACATATTAATAACTATATTCTGTAAAATTGTTGTTATTCTTTTATATTTTACTTGGCACCGAGTAATGTTGTAGAAAGAAGTCGGTTAAATATTTATTTTTGATTTTTAGTGTGGAGTTGTCTAGTTTTTGTAAAAAAGAATACTATTACCATTACATTATGTAATCCATATCTATCTCTATTAACAGGTAATTGTGGAAGCTATTGAAAGTAACCAAGGGATTTGGCCCTGGAGAGCGCTAAAATTATTAATAATAAAAAGCAACACTACAGAACAATCCGATGCTCCTATTCTTAATATAGAAGATACCAGTTTAAAAATAGAACAGGAACAAAATATTGATGTCACTTATCCCTTAAAATTTGACAAAATCGATTTTAATGATACAGCAACAATGATGATTACAATTAAAAACAATGGCGATCAGCCACATATAATTAATAAATGGATAATTCTAAGCAAAAGACGAGATTCTCAAATTAATGTAAGTCCAATCTTGACTCGACCTAAGAGATTGAATCCTAAACAAACTTTTTCATTCACTGTTACATGTCAACCAAAATTTCTCGGTAGCTCAAAAGAACACCTTATAATCATGTTAAGAGGGTTTCAAATAAATCGATTTGTTGAAATCAATGTTGTTAATAAAGACTGTGTGAATGTTAATGTAATGTCAAACGGTAGAATGAAAACATATGATAAAATAGAGAGTATGAAAGAAATTAGAAAGAATTATGTAAACCCTATAGTTCCTGGCGTGAAACTATTAAAAGCACCAGCTTTTATTCCTGTTAAATTGGGAATGTTCCCTATTCCAAATAAAGTATGGAATGCTGTACTAGGTGATTCCACTCAAACTGTTCATAGCTCTGATTTCTATACAGTTATAAATAGAATTGAAACCAGCTTACCTTGTCTGACACAGAATTTGAACATAAATAATTACACAGATAGATGGCATAATTTGTTATTCATGGAAGAAATCCAAAGAAATATTCACATGAGAGTCTATGATATGCCAAATGTATTCCTAATACGATGTCAAGAATATTTAGGAATTGAATTAAATAATTTGTCTGAAAAAAGACCCTCAATTATACAGGGAGATAGAGCTGTTGTTACAGATATTTGGAACAATAATACTCAATATGAAGGATTTGTTCATGCCATCAAGGGAGAACTAGTTTTGATGAAATTTCACCAAAGATTTCATGAATCATATTCTGGAAGTGATGTTTCAATTGAATTTCATTTTAGCAGGTCAGTATTTAGAAGAGCACACCAAGCCGTTAATTTGGCTATATCAAATTTGGGACCAGAATTATTATTCCCGACACGCGTTTTATCACGGCCTTCACAATTGTCCCATGAAAGAATAAAATCAATCAAGTGGTTCAACAAAAATTTAAATATTGAGCAAAAAGCTGCTGTGACCAATATTATTCTGGGAGAATCTCGTCCGTTGCCTTATTTAATATTTGGTCCGCCTGGTACTGGTAAAACTATCACTGTCGTCGAGACTATACTTCAGATATTGACCATGATACCTGATAGTAGAATTTTAGTGGCAACTCCATCAAATAGTGCTTCAAATTTAATAACTGAAAGACTTATGCAATTTAGGGATACTTTCTCTGATTCAATGATAAGATTGATTGCATACTATTTGATTGATTCTGGTGCTATTCCAGATGTAATAAAACCTTATTGTGCAACAATGGATATTGCAAGAGAAAGAACAGTGAAATCAAAACATATTTTGAAAGATGGTATAAACCATAATTGTTCAACATCTTACATAGGAAGACATCGAGTCACAATTGGGACTTGCATTTGCCTTGGAGTTTTAGCACAAATGGGTTTACCGAAAGGGCATTTTACACATATTATTGTTGATGAAGCTGGTCAAGCTACGGAGCCTGAAATTATGATACCAATGACTTTTACTGACAAGGACAATGGTCAGATTATTTTAGCAGGAGATCCAATGCAACTTGGCCCTGTGATTTTATCCAAGTACTGCATAGAATTCAGTATGGAGGAATCATTTTTATCACGAATTTTAACTACATTCCCATATCAAAAGGATTTCGAAGCTTTCAAAAGTGGCTTCAATAATAAATTAGTTACGAAATTAAATGACAATTATAGATCAGTACAAGAAGTTTTAACACTGCCAAGTACAATGTTCTATGATGCATCTTTGGTTGCTAAGTTTGATAGAAACCAACCTTTGGTTAATAGAATAAGTGGTGTGGTGTCAGAAATATTTAATTTACCGGATTCTAAAAGTACTGGTATTTTTGTAATTGGGATTAGAGGCTGTAACGCGAGAGCTCAAGATAGTCCGTCATGGTACAACCCACAGGAAGCTTCGATGGTGGCACTGACGGCATGTAAACTTTATAAACGCAATATCACTCCTAACGAAATTGGAATAATCACGCCATATATTGCACAGGTATACCTAATTAATGTTATACATTTATGTATGGGTGAATTTTTCAAATGGACCTTCAGGGCCAACTCCTAAACTAAATAGTGAAAAACACTCAAAGGTGTCTCGAGGCCGATTTTGATGAAAACTAAAGTGGCGTCATTAGATTTTTGAAAAATCCTTGCCAGGAATTGAATCAGCTAATTAAAAAAAATACACATGTATTATTGTACCAAATAATAATGCAGCTTGTTAGAATCAATTTCTGTGAAGGAATGTCAAACGGCAAATCAAGGAAATGGGTTGTTTTTTAACAAAATGTACTATTTTCCATACATTAATAAAACATCAAATTGCCCCAGTCGTTTAATCGCACTTCATTTGAACGCAATCAATCGACTGATTTGATTGATTCGGGCAAAATAACGTGCGTTCGAATATTAATTTATAGATGTTCATTTCATTTCTAAATTGGACTAGGCCAGGGGTCGGCAACCTTTCGAGTCGGAAGTGTCAAAAATACAATTACGAAATTTGAAAGTTTTCAAAGAGCCACGATTTTGTTCTTGCCAACAATAAATATTACTTGCATAAATTAAGTGTTTGATAATTACAAACAAATCTATTTATTCATATATAAGTAGTGTTTTTCACAAAAAAAGATAATATTTATGTGACATTATTAGATAATTACTTATTATTAAATATAAAAATGAAAACAATTAACTTATTAACTTACAAGATTAACTTGTGCTTCAAAAACAAACATTGAGCAAACAAACTCAATGGAAACCATGTCTTTTTTTACATATCGAGAGCTTCATAACATATAGGGGCACACGCAAAAATGCCATTTTTTGTTGTTTACAAAAAATATGTATGTTACAATTTAGAAAATCGTACCAGTATGCAAGTGTACCTAAGAAGAAGAGTATTCCGGATTTCAGCCTTATACGATCAACTAGTTTTGATTTATTCACAATTTTGTGCATTGTGTAATACTGCACTTTTGTCTGTACGCCCATTTGGTATGAAACCCTCGATGTATAACTAAAGAGCCGCAGCTCTACATCCAAAGAGCCACATGTGGCTCGCGAGCCGCAGGTTGCCGACCCCTGGACTAGGCTATGCGACGACTTCATCCTTGACTTCAAAAAGTACCGCAACATTAAAAAAGAATACAAGCTATCGTTTTACTGCAAACTTTCTCGGAATAAGCTAATTTTTATGAACCTGAATAACTATACCACTCCTGGAAATGTTCCCGCGGGATTCCGGGAGTAAAAAATATCACACATTTTATTACATAAAATTTGCTATCAATCGGCGAAAAATTTACATTGGAATTAGATTTTTTTTAATCTCGCCATTTTAAATTATTCATCATTCAATCATAAAAAGTAGCGCAGATTTTAAGTCTAAGAATTAGCTGTCGACCAGCGAAAACCGCATCAAAATCGGCCCAGTAGTGTTTATGTGAAACTCAAAGAAACAGTTAAGAAATCTAAAAAATCGCATCGTGTTCTCCATCGTTTCGTTTCGTTTAGGATTTTGTTCCTAGGACACCTTTCTCGTTTAACGTCAGTATAAGCCCTACACTACAATTTTAGACAAAACTATCCGGACTTCATTCGTTCGTTGTAACAAATTGAAAAACAACATCAATCATTTGTCATTTTTTTCAGATCAAACACCTAAAGCTGCTATTCGATGCGATGGGCTTAGCCCAACCAAAGATAGGGACCGTCGAAGAATTCCAGGGCCAGGAGAAACCACTCATTATAATATCCACTGTGAGATCTTCTGAAGCATACTTATTAGAAGATCAAAGAAATGTATTAGGATTTGTGAAGTGTCCAAAGAGGATGAATGTAGCATTGACAAGGGCTCAAGTCGCTGTATTCCTGTTTTGTGATCCGCATCTATTATCAACTGATCCATTATGGACAAAAGTCATAAAAACTGCAGTCGAAGAAGAAAAATATATGGGCTGTGATCTCCCACTAGACTTTTAATTTTTATGTAATAAAATTAAGTAAGACGACATTAGTTTTTTTTTAATATGAAACGTGATTTTTTTTTAGTATGACACCCGTAGGACACCGAGGTAGGCAGCTCACGTCCTTCGCAGGACCGACGGCCTGTGCAGCAGTTACCCTTAATTTTTAATAATTTCACGATTCATTCGTCATCATATCTAAAGAACAATTTTCTCAAGTTTGAATAATGTTGCCGAGATCCGTACTAAAATAGGATTCATTAGCCTGTGTTGTTTATTGAAACCATATAACAATGTAGCTTTATCCTGTCTCAGGTGAAGACATTACGTAGACAGAGTCCCGAGCTTTCATAGTGAAGCCGGCTAAAGGAAGCCGATTGCATAGTAGCCGTACTGCGCTACAAGAATGATCAAATTATTACATTGAAGCTCTATATAAAAACTGGAATACCTACACTATTCCAGTTTTTTTTCATAGCAAATAAGCCACAGTATAATATTAAACTTTTTTATTTAATAACAGTTTGTACTGTGGTAAGCTTTGTAAATGTACTGGCAAATGTCAAATCACAGAGTACATTGAATATATGGAGATGTCAAATCATCAAATGTCAAATTGAGTATACCTTTACCACAGAATAGTTTTTTTGTATATATATCTCTATTTTGTGATAATATTCGTGTCTTTCGCTTAAAAATTATGCCTTTTCCCTAATAAGACTATTAACTTATTATATTGTTATATAAACTACGCTGTGACTTGTTTGATTTTCCAAGAATGGAATCAAATGGTGTTGTGTTGTGTGGCAGTCTTATCAAGTGGTTACAGACTCTTGATCTTAAGGCTAAACATGGGACGCCATCAGGTGAGGTGTTTTGTTGATACCTAGTTTGTTATTTATTACATCCTGTCCTTAGTGTTCATGTATAATTGCCGGATCTCGCCCACATCCGTAGTGTCGGCGGCGGCTCACTGGATAATTTCGTCATCTATTCTTGTTTTTTATTTGGTTGAGACATCAGTACACCTTTCTTTAAACCACTACATTGCTTAATCCCAAGGATTTTGAAATTGCTCTCAACAGATTATGCATGGGAAATAAGTTGAAACTGATTAATCTTCATGATTATTGTTTATTTTTAAGACTGTGGAATTATGTAAAACTATAGCTTTTATGGTTCATGTCTAAGTTAGTGTTGTGTAGATGCCCAATAAACTTTTCTGAGTGGTTGATCACTGCAGTATATATGAAGTACAAAGATTTGAATATCTTATATACTATATGGGTCTGAATTTCTTATAAGCATATAATTATTTTCTATTTAACATATTTCAGAGCTCTCTGATGGTGTGGCGATAGCAGAAGCATTAACACAGATAGCTCCAGAATATTTTACACACACTTGGAGTTCAAAAATTAAGACAGACGTTGGTCACAATTGGAGATTAAAAGTGAGCAACTTGAAAAAGATATTGGAAGGTGTTGTAGGTATGTTTTTAGTCTACTCTTATTGTTGCAGACCCATAGCTATATACATAATTTACTGTGTATTATACAAAGCTTATTAGTACTAGCTGACACATGTCCACTTTGCTGGGCATCAGAAAAAAAATAAAAAATATTATTAATCACAATCAAATATACCCTATGTCACTCAGGAAGAATGTAGCTTTCCACTGGTGAAAGAATTTTCAAAATCGATTTAGTAGATCCAGAGATTAACCCCTCCCCCGTCTTTATATTTTGTTGAGTTTAATTACCTACTAAGTTGATTCAAAATATTTCCACTCCCATACTGCCTGTACCCCAGTGACTCCTGCTTCGCATAAGCTTGTCTAGCCAATTAGGGTGCACGATGACCACACAACTTTTTTCTAATACATACATTTTTAAACCTGTGATATCTTTCGAATGGAATGTCTTAATTTAATCATTCAAAAACTTATATAAAGGTATTGAAGTAGTCTTGAATGTGAAGTAATTTGTTTTGATAAGGATGAATAGCAAAATACAAATAAAGAGCCTTTCCTAGCGGCGGCATTTTAATTAAATTTGTGCCATAACTAAAATAGTTAGACATATGCTGTTGTGACACTTTTTGTAAATAATTATGTGTTCTGCAAAGTCATCGTACATTATTTTATTCCGTCAATCAATCATTTTCACAGCGCACGCAATTTTAGGTAATTTTTTACACCCTGGGAATTTCACACTATTGGAGTGTTAGTAAGGATCCCTAATTTTTTGAAGATATAATATAACTATGTCAACCGGGGATAGTTTAGCTTGCCAAAAGTGAAAGAATTTTTTAAATTGGTTCAGTAGTTTTGGAGATTACCCCCTACAATGTCACAAACTCACAAACTTTACCTCTTTATAATATTAGTACAGATTACCATGTAATTATTAATCATTAATATTTTCATATATACATATTTATTTGAGGAGTAATTAAAAATTACTTAAATATAAGTTTCAAATAAATTATAATAAATTTTAATAACCTTATATTGTATCTTGTCTGTAAGTTCAGGCAAATTACCTCTATGTTTCTGATTACTAATTATTTCTATTGGAAAACCAATTTAGAAAGAACAAAAAACATTTATTTCTAAAAGCTACACACACAAGACAAATAGTGACTTAATAAAATTTTGTAACAATGTTTTATAAGAGTGCTTATATTTATTCCAGTTTAGTAAATCAAGTTTCCTTTGTTAGTTTGTGTATAAACAGGAAATAAAAAATAAGTTTTTAAAATAGATTATTTGTTGGTCTAACATGAATATGCTCAGTTTCTTTAATACACATTACTGTAAATCTCAATTGGAGATTTGACTTGTAAACTAATATTAATTTTGGTTTCAAATAAACTACAGGTAGTTGTGGCCTTGACTCATTGTCACTGGTGAATGGTGACAATCACTGGTTTATTATAATATTGTGTATTATATTAGGTGTTTAAATATAAAGCCAAAGATATTACTATAATTAATAAAAAACTTGCTTATAAAAAAATAATGTTTTGATTGTAAAGCTAATTGAACATTCAAGTAGCTTTGACTTCACAAAGGTGGTCTTTAATAACTATTTGAATTGAGTCAATAGGTGGCAAGATACTCATTTCTTAAGTCATGAATAATACAGAGATAGACAACACTTGCTCACCAAATAAATAATTACAACAAACAATGTACAATTACAACATTGTCATGGTAAAGACAATAGACGGCCTTATTGCTTAAAGCAATTTCTTCTAGGCAACCTAACTTTGCAGAAATTTAAACTAATCTGGCGATGTAGTTGGTGCGGGGAATTAGATAGAACATAATACTTATACTATTTTATAAGTTAAATACACATACTTAAACTACTTTATAATTAAATACATACAAACATATTTTTTAGATATATATTTTGATACTTAAGAGTATAAAAAAGAATTAGACATAATTATTTCAGGAAAAGTAATGTTTTCTGAGTGGGTTCTTAAATAAAGGCAGTGTTTTGCCCGCACTGACAGTAAGGGGCAGCACATTCCAAAGTGAAAAATAATAAAAAGATCAAAGTACACTTTCAAATATTGCCAACAATAATGATGTTTATACGAGACCCATCAAATAGTTGTTGAGGTTTTTTATGCTGGTGTACAGCAGACAAGCTGACGTGTACCTGATGAAAAATGTTTATTGTTGCCTATTGACATACTAAAGGTGCTGCTGGCTACACTAGTAATACTCCTAGTGCCGGAACACAATTCAAGAGGTTATTTGGTATATATACTGTAGACCAGAGATAGTAGCTTTCCAGATGGGCAAATGTACTACCTCCTGGCTGGATGGTGTTTTGTCGCCTCTTACAATAAGCCTCCCCCTCCCGGCGGCAGGAATCATGGTCATTAAAATAAATGCTATAAATCTTACAATTTGATAAAATAAATATTGTGTATAAGTATATTGTAAATTGTGTTTTTTTATATGGTCTTTTAATTAGTCTATAAAGCAATTTTGATATTTTGATAATTAATGTTTACTTGTCTATAAAATGTTTATATAACAGTTGTGTTGAGTAGAGGAAAAAAGCAAAAGGATTTAATTATAAATGAAGACCTTTCGATACAATAATCCTGTATTTGTTTGTAGATTACCATCAAGATATATTAAACTTAAGCCTCCAAGAATTCAATAGGCCAGATGTGATGAATATTGCTGAGACAGCAGATCAAAATGATTTGGGGAGATTGCTTCAACTTGTTTTAAGTAAGTAAAATAACTTTTTTGTTGTATGGTCATTATCAATAAAGCTTAGTACCATGCGATTGGTTATTGGATGCCTTGTACGATTATAACATGTGGTGCCTCTGGTCTTATTATAAGGGAATTTTGAATATTTTAGGAAGTGAAGATAAAAAGGTAGGAAAGCCCTAAGGTCCAAAGCCATTGTTAATAGATATAGCTGGGATTCAATGCTAGGATATTGATGTAAATAATTACAATAATGTATTGTAACAACTCTTGGAGTAATCAATATAATTTTTTTACTATAAAAAGTAACCTTTTGATTTATGTTAACATCAAATAATAGAAGCAATGGTTTTTTTTTGTAAAATATTCGAGAGTTAATACTTTAGATTCTATTTTATATCTCCCTTTTATATCTCATGTTGATATTAGTTTATTCCCGTGCAAATTTCCCAGTTAAGATACAAACCCACATCATTGGCTTGCGATGTAAATGCATTAAACATTATTCGTCCATAAAGTATGTTCGCTGATGAAGGACAGCTATGCCATAATGTGACAAGAGGGGATTTCATAACAAGTTTGGAGTTCGAATTAGTGAAAAGAATCAAGAAAAGGGGGTGTGGTGTTCGTTTTTCCTTGACGTGGCATTTTAGGCTTATCTCATAAAGTGTGACACAGCTTGACGAGGGAGAGCCATCATCATCATCATCATCCGAGCGTTAAATCCCGGTTGCGTTCGGAGCGATCACTTCGACGTGCAGGGTCCGCTTTCCAACTTTTCCTTCTCCACTTCGCGCGATCTTCGGCATCCCTTGTTGTTGAACTAAACACCGGAGGGAGAGTGGAGTAAAAAAAAGGCAAAATATAACATGACTTACTTACTTTATGGCCAACACCTAAGCTATCAAACCACTGGTATATAGTATTGTCGTCAGCCAGTTGACCTTACACATCGTCAGTCCATCGGGCAGAAGGACGTCCAACACTATGTTCGCCGAAACGCGCTCTCCACTCCAGGACGCGTCTGTCGATCGGCCATTGGTCTTGCAACATACATGATCGACCCATTGCCACTACAACTTGTTAATTTTTCGAGCTATGTCGGTTATTTTGGTCCTCTTATGAATTTTCTAATCCTAACCATAAGAGATAACCTAACATAGTGCGCTCCGTGGTCCGTTGACTGACTTGGAATTTGTGCACCAATCCTGTGCCGTCAATGACCATGTCTCGACCCCATAGGTGAGGTTGGGGAGGACATGCTGCTTGAAAACTCGTATAAAAGCGTTGCTCGACGAGAACACTTGAAGCTTTGGACAGTATTCGGTAAGCTTAACTGAATACTCCTATTGGCTTCTCCCACAGAACTGTGCCTGCCTACCTTTATTTTCTGTCCAAGGTAGACATATTCCTGCACACCTTCAAGAGGAGCACAGTCGACGTTTACCGGTCTCGGCATGACGTGTTTATTCAACACGACATTCGTCGTGTTCAAATTCATGCCGAGACCGACCCCTCGGGAATATTCAGTTAAGCTGCCCAGCATCTGGGTAAGTGCCTTCAAGGTCTTTGCAAGCACAACGACATTGTCGGCGAAACCGAGGAGAGAGATGTGCTAGCCATTGACATTGATGTCCCGTCCACTCCAGTCCAGAGTTTTGAAGACGTGGTCCATCGCGATGGTGAGCAGTTTCGAGGATATCACAACCTCCAGTCTCCTGACTCCGACATAGAGGTTTCGCTCTCCAGTCCTGGATCTTGTTGCGGCGTCATATACACATTTCAACACCTCAATTTATCGCCGATCGATACGGCATCTTTGCAAAGACTCCAGAACGGCCCAAGTTTCGTTGGAGTTGAAGGCTTTTTCGTACTCCACGAATGCCATACACTACGTCTTATTATTCTCTTCAGTCTTTGGTTGGTTGATGTTTTTGTACTAGTTAAACATGTAATATGACACCAATAGTTTGTCATCTGATTATTTTGATATATTAGATCTCTATAACATGGGATCGAAATGTATGATAATTGCTACTTTGCTATCACTTTAAAGAAAGAGTAATTAATAAAAGGCAGGAAGGATTTTTTTTACCTTTATATAAACCAAAGTTATGTTGGGTACAGTCTGATATTGAAAAGTTAAAACATATTTTTTACAACACGGCTAATATTACCATATGGACTGAAAGGGGATCTAATCCTTCATAAGTGGACTTGATATAATACCTTTGACACTGTAAGGTTAGACTTAGCCATGATAATTTTTACATTATAATCTGGAAAACAGTATATTATATTTACGGGGTTCATTATCTGTGGGATACTATCAATGTGTTAGATCGTTATTATAAATTATGTTATTCTATACAGGCTGTGCAGTTAATTGTATAAAGAAAGAGGAGTACATTACACTCATTATGGAAATGGAGATTTCCTGTCAACGGTCTATAATGCAAGCAATACAGGTATGGTCAATGCTCATTAATATTCATAAATTCTTATTCCTCGAGGAGGGCCTAGATAGTGTTATTGATATAATATGTATATCATGGACTAAATTAACTAGATTATACTTATAGTCTTTATTTTAGATTAGTCTTATAAATAAGTCTCAATCACTGTATTTATTATGAAATACAATACTTATACTAATAGAGTGCTTCTTGCATATTGCTCCTTCTGGGTTATTCAAGTGTATGTCATCTGAAGCTGTCATTATCCAGTATGGCGATGCTGTGATTCTTTTTCTTCTTGCCATTTGTTTGTTTCATTTCTAGGACAACCTGAAAGATAATTAATTTTACTAATACTTTTTTTTGCCTTTTGAAGCAACTGGCTTATCTTTCTCCATATTATTAGGACCGCTTGCATAACAATCGTTTTTAAATAAATTAGTTAATCATATTAAAGTGCCTAAATACGTTTTGACAGTACGTATTGACAGTTCTTTAAACATATTTAGCGGCAAATTTTGCGTTATGCAAGACGCTAATTGTATTTAAGGGTGTTAAATACGTTTTGTTTCTTAAATAAATTTAAGCAACCTTACGCAAGCGGCCCTTAGTGTATCTATTTCTATAAATATATTTGTAAATATTGTTTGTTCCCATATTTGGCTGCAGGTTATTATTTATTTTTAATGTTAAGTACACTTCATTCGAAGTGTACATAATAGCCAGAAATAATGATTTAAATTCGACTATTTTTTATTAAAATCAAATCATGACTATATCTTGTAAGCTGATTAAAAGTACTGTTGATTCGATTACATTTATTGTAATTAGATTAATATTTATAAGAATAAATACATTAAAGTTTGCTCTAAATTAAGGCTTTAACATGGACCAAGGTGTCGGTAAGAGTAAATTTTATATTAAATTATGTAAAAGTAGATTTATGCTATAAATTGCATTTAAGCAGTGGCAGAGGGCTATTGTCATACATGTAAAAATATTATTACAATAGCTAAATTTAATATACACCTTTTATACAGGGAACATAATTAAAAAAATATAGTATATTAAACCTGAGATCATACATAGACCGAATCATACAGAATTTAGGCCCCCTATTCTAGAACAATTCTTACAATAAATTCTTCGGAATTGTAACCAATGTTTTAATTGCCCAATTCTTTTTTTGTCGTCAATTATTGTTAAATTTCATGTTGTATCTGAGTATTGTTCTAAAATATCTAGAATATACATACGCATTAAATTGAAGTTCTTTTTTATAAAATTCGGCATTCGCTTTACTTGGGGTTATATTTAAAAACCGTTTTCATACTCATAATTATGAATAAAGTGCTTAGGGAATAGAGTCTTAGAGAGAATTTTACGTTTACTGGGACGGGAAATCAAACTTAATCATAAAGATTAAGTTTGATTTCAAACTGGATATAGGTCTTGAGTGATGACCTTAGTTTGCAAATATTTAAATACATAGTTTATCATTGTTAGCTCGAAATCTGTAGTTCTATTAAAAATGTAGTACTTTCAAAAATCTAGCAGTGGACTGTGATCAACTGATGGATTAAACATATCTAATTATACATAAGTTACATTAAAAAAAAAACTGTTTTTCATCAAAGATATACTCACTCCCACTAGATGGAGTTACTTGAATTAAGTAACATTTTATACTTAACCAACGGAAAGTATTTATTAATGCTCATATGTTATTGCTAATGCGACCTTGTAGTTTTGTACTCATTACGCGCCGTGCAACATGTGTAAATAGACGAAAGTGATGATTTTTTATCAACTGCTGGCCGGTTGCTTTCGCTATCAAGGGGTGTGTGTGCTGTGCATTTCGTTCAACGGTTTTCTTCTCTGTAAACAAAAGAAAGTGGAATTTTTATACAATGTTCTCATTTCTCCATAGTATAATTGCCATCTCTTAATCTAATATAGTAACAGTGTGTTTTTGTATTCACCTCATCACAGTCGCGTACATTAATCTCATGCAGTCATTCGCGCTCCTATCCGGCCGTACATAACCAATTAGTCTCACTTTTTCTTATGTAATGTGTAATTTAGTTTACTCGACCGCGTTTTTACATGCAACGTATTGGAACTATGTGTATAATAAAATCGAGCCACAAACAATTTTGATGTACGTAAAAAAATATTTGGCATACCTAAACGTTGCTCAACGTCGCTTTCGAAGTCGTCATTTATCTGCTGCGGGTAAAGAAATTGAACGCTTTTGTTACGCTCACATTTATATCCTTGGAACACGACAGTATGTTCTGGTGTCGTTTACTGTGCATCGCGCGTGTCTTACGTTGATGCACTAATGTGTTGACAAGTGCACATAGGTAGTAGAATAGTGGTAGTGATTTGGTGTATTGTTTTGTTTGTAAGGAGCTGGAGACGTTGACTTTGGGTGTGAACCGTGCGAGTTTGCACCAAGAAGCAGCCGCTGCCCAACACACCGATGTTGATATGAAAGAAGTCCTCGCACAGAGATGCCATGAACTCGATACACAGGTTTGTTTGTAATTAGACCAAAATACATTGTTTAATTTCACTACACGATGTAGAACATTTTACAATAGACGGTATGGCGCGGGCGCAGGGTCTATACTGCCGAGAAAGATAACTCCGACAAACATGTATGTTTAAATTAACTTAGAAATTGAATTTAATAAGTTTCTTACGAGCCCGAATGTGTAAGTAGCAATTTAATTAACATGCGGATGAGTTGGATTTATTTATATTTAACTCTGAACAAAAACTGGATTGCGCGCGGATACATCCGACTTGTAAACCGTAAAAAAATAACAATAGAATTGTTTATTATTTTTGTGCCGGTTATTCAAGACGTGGAGTTGATTATAATTTGTGTTTTAACACGGTAATTATGTTCTTATTTTATGTGTGAACAGTTTTTAATTCAATCAGACTATTTTCATTCTTAGTTAGTATATGCAATTAGAATTTTGTAATTCCCTCGCGAACGAATTCAGGGCCAAATATTAATTTTACGTTGAAAGTAGGTATGTATTTATTTTATTTTAAGGTCGTCTAAATGCACGTTTCAATACTGTTATACTAAACACTAATAATAAACAAGATAGTTGAATGTATGTATTTGGATAGTAGATATTTTTATTTTTTTCAAAATTTAAGACATTATTTTTGATGTTTTAATGCTAATGGCTATAGCTTAGGTTTATTGTCTTCGTAATACCCACTCGATTGTATTTTCTAAATTTAGATGAATTAATACTGTCTGTGCTGATCACGATTTGTTTGTGATGGATAACTTCTAATTAAGATTCCGCTGATTTTATCTAACGCTAAATTTGGCATACATAAAGAAGTCTCGTAATCTCAAATTGTGGTGTTATTTTTATATTGAAAATGTGGAATGTGGAAGTTAAGCAATCAAGTTAAATCGGGTTCAAAGGGCATAATTATTTCAAAAATATTACTTAAAAAAACAATCGATATATGAATACAATGAAAATGCGCACAGTGACCGATCCTTCTTGAGTCGAAAGTTTGACAGGCAAAGATATAAATAAATCAGCAGTGTTCCTAATTGATCCGTGTTCCGTTGTATCTATATTTTGAACGAAAAATGAAATGATTTTCCAAATATTAATTTTAAAGATAACTGCATAAATGTAATTAACGTTCACACCGTTGTATGTATAAGATATTTATATATTTTATACAAAATTTTGAACTAATGTAGTCATTTACAAAATTTAGACAATATAGGTAAATAAAACTTAAAATATATTGGTAAGTAATTTGAATTTGATTTGAAAAAAGTGCTCTACGGACCAAGTGTCATGGGGCTGTGCCCTCACAGCGGGCGGCGACTATTCTAGTCGGGAAATCACGGGTACTTAATTTTTTAAGTTTATTCAAAAAAGTTGGGCTTAATAAAATTTCATATTCATAATGTATTCATTTATAAGGAACTTTGTATCAGGGCTTGAAACATGGTAAAAAATTCGAAGCGATTACAACCTAAATAATTATGTACATAAGAATTTTTCTTTTTGGTTTAGTTCTAACTTTAACCGCAATCAAACAGTTTTTGGTAAGTATAGTTCGTTAAATAAGTTTTGTTTAATAAATCGTTTTCTAACGTTATTTGCCGCACACCTTCAAAGGGCAGCCATGTGGTCCAACAAGTTTTCAGTCCCACACAAACACAATGCACCCTTAGAACTATAGAGACCTAATTAGAAATATCAAGTTCTTCAATTTTAGGGCTTATTTTTATGTACTAGATATTAAAATACAATTACTGAAAATTCTGATTTAGGTCTGTAAAGTAATGTTAAGCGTGCGACATATTGGAAGAATTAGAATGAGAAAGAAATTCTCCCGAATCAAAGCGGTTAATGCAGCTTAACATAACACTCTTTTTGAGGTTTACACTCCGAACGAAATAGTTGACAATGAACCGCTTAATTTGAAATCGGTTCCAAGCCTTGCCTGGCAATCGTAAACAGATCTCACACACGATTCATTTTTTTAATGTTTCCAGGAGTTCCTTGAGACAACATTAACAGATTCTGAATAATTTAGTCACTATTAATGATAACTTTATTTATTATTATCGTTTTACTTACGTAATCAATAGAAAAGTTGCATAATTGAATTGATAAGAGTGTGGAGTCCATTTTAGTCACGAATCGGTAAACTCTTTTTGGTCGTGAGCAAAGGTTGATACTAAAACTTGTGACATTTGATGAATTACAAAATTCATAAGGGGCTATTCATAAATTACGTCACACGTTAAGGGGAAGAGGGGGTCGACAGGTGTGACAGTCCTAAATTTCGTGACGACACATTTCAAATATATTTAAGATGAAAAACAGGAAGTTTCAACTATTAACGAAAAACTTAGAAATATTTTCAAAACGATATCTGTATGAGCAGTGTATAATTATTAAAAAATAATTGTAGTGGAAATAAAACTAATTACGAAACAGCTGTTTTATATTAATAAATTTGTGATGATGTAAAATAGCAAAATATGTGATGTCACACTAGGGAGGTGTCTCACGAATTTTACAATGTGACTAGCTATGACACGAACGGGGGTGGGTTCAAAAAATCATGAAATTCATGTGACAAATTTGTGGTTGGCCCCTTAAGAAGTATCACTTTAAATTAAATTAACTTAAAGTAATACAATTAAAATACTAAAAATAAACTATGATATAAATAATTTTTTATAGGATATGTAACAAATCGCTGCCAGGGGGAAGCGTGTCCAGAAGGCTGGCTGCGTTCTACGCTATATGCCATGCTATTTCGATAATTCGCTGGGCGAAAAACAAACGAGCCTTCTCGTCACGTGTGGCATCAAAGAGTTCCATCCAATAATTTCATATTGTATTACAGATTTGTGCTTTTTAAAATTGTATTTTAAAAAAATACTCGTGTCTTAAATCAACGCTTGAGATGACTATCGGTTTAAATTAAAAACTATGTTCGAATAAAGGAGGCGCTAGAAAACCGCATTCATTTCAATTTTATACAGATACTATATATGAGTTTTTATTAATTTCTGATCCTAAGCAATCAGCATACAGTATGGACTTGACTTTGTAACTTGATGAAAAGTTAAATTCAGCAGACTGTTATCAAAGTGGTTTAAAATATTTAATTTAGATTTCTTTGTCAACATATTTGTATACGATTTCATTATTTGTGCAATACCTTCGCTATTATTTCAATTTCATAAGTTAGTGGTCTTTAATAGATAGTTATAAGCGATAACATCGCCATTTGTACCAAGAAATGGTTGTAACAATAGACAACATTTAACAATAAGTATTTTTATATTTACTTGTGCATAACTGTGTTTTTTTACAAAGAAAATTTCTGTTGTTTACTATTCATATCTAACTGAGAGTTGAATATCTGATTTAAATATAGGTACATATAATTAAAGTCATCCTTGGATATACGGAAAACATTATTTTAGTGTTTTAGTGCATAGGTAATGATTCCTGTTACGGCATTTAGTTACAAAAGACAACAAATTGTAAGTATGCTTGGCATAAGTATGGGAAATGATGAGTAACTTAAAACTTAAAAGCTTCTAATTCAATATGAGTCGATGGCGCTACATGCCAGCGACAGAATGTAGAACATGTTCTACATTCTATCGCTTTCTGACTTTTTATTATCTATAATATTATAAAATTCTAAACATGCCGTGTCTGTACATTAAAGCTATTTAAAAAAAAACAACGAATAGACGAATATAAACGATAGGGAAGACGTTACAATTTTCTTGTCTGTTCTTTCAAGTCAAGCGTGGACGAAGTCGCCGGCATCTCGTAGTATATTAGCAAAGGTCATTTTAAAATTATATTACAATAATAAATTAAATTGTTTATCTTTCATTTATGTGATGCGAGACAGGGATGTGTGTATGTCGAAGGACGGACGATGCGTAGGATTGCGCAGTAGTGTACCCATGGGTTTTGAAGTAGGTCGTTTCTTTTCTGTCTTTATCTGATTGACCGCTAGCTTCTCAGTCATTGAACTAACGCAAACACTGGTAGGCGACGTATAAGGCAAGAGAGGCGGGATTCGGCAGGCGCTACTTGTCCCGTTTATATTTAAAAAAAACATTTATTCTTAGCCATAAGAATGACAAAAACGATTAGTTCTGAACTAGGATTAACCTGTCAATTGCATTTGACTTTGGCAACTTTCGGTCGCAGAAGAATATAAAATACAATAAAGGCTAAAGAAAAAATTGAGAAATGTTTACAGGTCTGAGAATCCTATACTAGATAGCTGTAGTAATAGGGTTCAGATAAACATTAATACCTGTACATATGTAATTCGTACGGTAATAATTGATTTGGTAGGTAAAAATCCTGCAAGAGGAGAAAATGACGTTGCTGGGTGAGGTAGCCCGGCTGACGGCGGCGCGGGACGCCGTCGCTCCCAGCGGCGAGGAGGCCGACATAGACGACACGGGGGCGTCCATGGGGCCGGCGCACGCGGGCACGCTGCGCTACAGCCACATGAGGGCGCAGCTCGACGCCCTCAAGGACGAACTCGACAAGGTCGAACTGCAGAGGGACGACCAGAGGGCGAGGGCTGACGCGCTCGAGAGGGAACTTGCTATCACCAAGTTGAGAAACGAGGAATTGCAGGTAATTTACATTCAGTTAGTATTCCTGTACACATTTCTTCCTTAGAAAATTCATTAGCTGCACAGAAGCCCCAAAATAATGCTATTTCAATATCTTGGTGTTACGAAGATTGAGATATTGTCAAAAATTCGGAACTAAATTCACAATATCTTCTCTATATCGTTGCGGCAGAATAATATTAAAATAAAATTGGCATTACCATTAGCAGAAATTATGTTAGCCAAAATGAATATGATAAGAAACACACATTTATTTTGCGAGTTTTCGCTTATGAATATTTATCAAGATAGAGTGAGGTGCCAGGGCACGCTATTGGAGTTAACAGAATACCGAAGACGGACAAACTGACGGTTGAGAGATAATAGTTTGCGGCGATTTAGTCGAGGTAGTAATAGCAGAATCGGGCCCCAGGCTGTTCGTCTGTGGTACACCCCCCTCCCTTTAGCAATCACTTAAGTTACAGCAGGTTCTATGTGTGGCGAATGCAAACTTACACTTGCGTCAAAAGACACTTTCAAAAGTTAAATACTGCACTCGAACTTCCTTCTGCATCTATCCCATCTCCGTATTCCTTTCCTCTATCCCAGATCCCTTTTCCTTTCCTTTATCCCATCTCCCTATTCCTTTCTTCTATCCCATCTTCCAATTCCTTACCTCTATCATCCCCTCTATCTCAATTTTCCTGTCTCATCTCTCTATTTCATCTCTTAACGCATACCTCCTACTGCATCCTCTTATTCATCCATTTATCCCGTTTTACCCCATTACCTCTATAGTCTGTCGTGAGAGCTGGCAACGGGTTAGTTTCGCTCCTAGTGTCGCCTAGACGTTAACAACGTCTAGGCGACGGCAGGCACCGTTCATTAGGTGGGCCATCGGCCTGTTGGCCAGCTTTGTAATACAAAAAGAACTACAATAAAACTAAACATAAGCCCGGCCATACAGCAGTAGTATTTTCCTCGCGTTATAGTCTCTAAGGCTAAGCAAACACTACGATCTATATAAATATATCGCACCCATTTGTGGAACGGCTCCGGTATTGATAAGCGCAGTGCGCGTTTAGGCTTGAGGGCGCGCAATGCTTACACATAGGGTTACTTAGAAGAGACCACTACGTATGATAAGGCCGCTAATGGTTCAAATGTATGTGTATCAGTAGTAATAATCTATATGGTTAGGGCGACGAAAAAAATTATTTATAATTATGCATGAATACATTACAAGAGTCCGTGTTTCCCGAGTGTCTTCAAGTCTCGTGTGAATAATGGTGCTTTCTAGGTAAGCATGCTCCATCTTCGACCGCATCATCTGACATTAGGTGTGATTGTGGTCAAAAGGAAATCTATGTTTAAAAAAACGGAAGTTTTTTGCACACTCATAGACTGAACAGACGCATAGACACAGACACATAGACAGTAGTTTTTAAAAACTGTCGAATCATCGGTTCTGATGAGTTTTTGTCAACGAGCTCTCATTCTGGGAATAATGCGATCGCTTCGAAATGCAAAGTTATACACAAAAATACTTGTTAACATTGTATTACTGGTAAAACGAAACTTTTAACAGGAAAACGTAAATTGTTGAGAAACATGTTGCTGGGGAGTTAATTACGCCACTTCTTCTCCTTGAATAACAATTAAAATTGTTTCAGTGTAATTACAGACCAGTAACTAGACCACAGAGAGCGACCTAATGAAAGTTTTATAACTAAGCATTTATTAACGTAGCATTGGGCCGCAGAGGGCCCACATACAATTCCCAATAGTAAATTCGAAACCTAACTTTCATATATTTAATGTGGTATGGGTGTTTGGGACGGTGCCATAGTTGTGCATTATAAATTTATTACTCAAACCATAACTGAATTTTTTTATTTTGGAAGTATACATTGAGTATTTTATTATAGTTTACCTTAGCAGATTAAAAAAAATTGTCATTATACCCTTTGACTTGAGTTTTATTGATTTTGGCTCCAATGCCTTTGGCATTGATTTTGCCAATGTCGCCGTAAATATGAAAAATAGACGAAAAATTACAGGTGAAATAATATTAATTATTAAGACATATACAAATTAAGCTCTATAAAAGAAATTTTGACCGGTACATTGTACAGTAAGGGTGTCTGTATACCTGTAAACAGAACAAAACACATATAGGTTAGACTAACTACACTATAGATAAATGTTCTTAACTGATATAAATTTACATAAAGTGTCCAAGCATTTATATTACTTTTGACAGCGCGATGACAGCTGAATTAATAATGTACTAATGCGTTACCGACTCGATTTGTTATAAAAATCAACTTCAAGTAGAAATAAGTTTTAATCATTTATTTTTCTTTAAAGTGGAATATTTATTAATTTCAAATCGATTACTTTCGATTTATTTACGTCTGTATTCTGTCTAGTCTGTGCTTTACTCACATAACATCACTATTACGTTATTCACAACAATAAAGTAAATAATTATTTCATTTGTTTCACGTGGGCTTTACTATCAAGAAATACGTAACTTGGTAGATGTGCAAACAGTAAACAAACGCGTGGAAACAGTATAGTATAGGTTTATCATTATTTGTTATCTGTAGGATTTAAATTTGGGATTTTCTATCATTATATTATGGTAGGTATTTTGAATCTAAGAAGTTATATTTTAACTTGACTTTGACTGACAAATATAGTAAATAAATTCCATATCATACCTATAGCGATAGTCTTCAAACGCACGTAGGCACCTACTCATTGTCTGCTGCTCCATATTGAAAAACTAAATTAAACTATCTAGTAAGTACTAATAAGTAAGTAGAATATACTAAAAATAACAAAGTACAAGAACAATGAATAAACCAGGTCTAAAATTTTGCTAGTTTTTACACGCTTTATATTAGCTTCACTTGTATGTCAGTCAGTATGTCTGTAACCGACCCCTAAATTTGACCGACTTCCCGTTTTCCGATTGAGCTGAAATTTTGCACGTATGTGTATATCGCGTGACAATGCAATAATATGGTACCATGGAGCTGATCTGATGATGGAGTCGGAAGGTGGCCATAGGAACTCCTGTACTAAACAAGATAGACCCTTCGTGTTTGGGCCCGTATGTTTATATCGCGTGACAATGCAATAATATGGTACCATGGAGCTGATCTGATGATGGAGTCGGAAGGTGGCCATAGGAACTCCTGTACTAAACAAGATAGACCCTTCGTGTTTGGGCTCGTATGTTTATATCGCGTGACAATGCAATAATATGGTACCATGGAGCTGATCTGATGATGGAGTCGGAAGGTGGCCATAGGAACTCCTGTACTAAACAAGATAGACCCGTCGTGTTTGGGCTCGTTTTACTTGTCTTGGCTAGCACTCTGCTGCTACATGATATGCAGGATCTCAAAAGCTTGTATTTAAAAACATTTAAACAAAAATCAACTAAAAAATGAAAAATAAATAATAGTTTAAAAAAACTAAAAAAAACACGCTTTTATAAAAAATCCAACTAAAAAAACAAAAAATAAAATTTAATATAATATAAAAAAGCGTGGGGTGTATTCAATTAATAATATAATATCTTAAAAAGCGCTTTGAATACACCCCACGCTTTTTTATATTATATTAAATTTTATTTTTTGTTTTTTTAGTTGGATTTTTTATAAAAGCGTGTTTTTTTTAGTTTTTTTAAACTATTATTTATTTAAATAAGAGCTTACCCCGCGGCAGCCGCGGGTTAACCTCGAGTGCGTGTCTCTTGTTTATAGAGCAAGTGCTACAGGTTATATTATATTACATTTTTATGTATTTGCCCACGGAAGATTCACTTCATTTTATATCGCTAATTATACCATCCCCCGTCTATCTGTCAACAAAATAAATTACAAAACTTGACCAAAATGGTCTAAATTTCTAAATGACCAAAAGACCTCAGTGACCGACATGGCCAAAATGACGGAATAGGCAAAAACGACCAAAAAGGTCAAAATAATCAAAATGGTCAAAATGACCATAGAGACCATAATGACCGAATAGGCCAAAATGACCAAATAGGCCAAAATGACCAAATGGGCCAAAATGACCAAAAAGGTCAAAATGATCAAAATGACCAAAATGACCAAATAGGCCAAAATGACCAAAAAGGTCAAAATGATCAAAATGACCAAATAGGCCAAAATGACCAAATAGGCCAAAATGACCAAAAAGGTCAAAATGATCAAAATGACCAAAATGACCAAATAGGCCAAAATGACCAAAAAGGTCAAAATGATCAAAATGACCAAATAGGCCAAAATGACCAAATAGGCCAAAATTACCAAAAAGGTCAAAATGATCAAAAAGGCCAAAATGATCAAATAGGCCAAAATGACCAAATAGGCCAAAATGACCAAAAAGGCCAAAATGACCAAAAAGGAAAAATGACCAAAAAGGCCAAAATGACAGTATTTAATTTACATACGTACCGAATTTCATCCAAATCGGTCCAGTAGTTTTTCCGTAAAAGCATAACAAACAAACAGACAAATATCATTTTATCCCGGAAACTATCCCATTTTTCGGGATAAAAAGTATCCTATGTTCATCCTCGAAAATATGTATATACTGAGTTTCAGCCAAATCGGTCCAGTAGTTTTTACGTGAAAACGGAACAGACAGACAGACAGACAGAGTTACTTTCGCATTTATAATATTAATAGGGATAAGATTTGTTCATATACATATAGGTTTTAGTCGCGTTGCTATTTAAATTAAAAATAGACAATTAACAAGTAATTGATTCATAGTACGTAATTACTCAACAAGCATCTTATATAATAACTTTGATTTTATTTAGTCTCTTTTCGTATAATATTCACATATTTCGTCTTTCAGAGATTAATTAACAACTATGCAATTCTCAAAGCAACTGCATAACATTTCAGAACTGCCTTTCTAGGTTATTAAACAGTTAAAAAACTGTAACTTAATTAGCAATTCCTAAATTCGAAAATGATGAGAATACTTTAAAACGTTTCACCTTAGGTTTAAGTGGTTGTAGCACTCTGGTAGTTTGTAATGTAGACCTAAACAATTTAATTTGCATGTCGCTCGGGGGCAATCGACGAGATATGTTAAACTATAATTAATTTGAAGATCTTTTTAAACTACATACATCTTGTAACTAATAAATTTCATTTCATAGAGTTATTGAACAAATTCGACTTAAATTATTTACTTTTAGGTTAATCGATCAAAAATAATGACAAATCTTCGTCTTCTTATCTTCTTCTTTTTCTTCTCATATATAAAAATGAATGTTTGTCTGTATGTCCTTTATAGAATCGTAAACTATACATTTGATCATGTGATGATGTTTAGCAAAGTTGTTGTGCATGAGCCAAAGAAGGTTTCTAAGTTGGTTCACAATTGGACCCGGTAGGTGGCGCTGCTGTCGGCATTTCGATTGAAACTTTTCCGGGTAGGTCGACGTCTGCTGGGACAGCTAGTATGTAATAAAATTCGAACGTTATATTTGATTGTATGAATTGGCGATGATATGAATTAGGATAAATAATAATTTGATCCTGACATAATTTGGGTACATGTATCAATAAATGAGTTTACAGAAAGAAAGAAAAAAAATAATATTGTAGAAAATGCACATGAAAGTGAAAGGTTGCTTAATTAACATGATATATTATGCTCGTAAAATATCAAGACATGTTTTATAAAAATATACAAACTGGTTAGAAATATATACATTACTCGGCAATGAAGCCTCGTGTTAGTAATTATGATTACGATTAACCTCATACCCATGAGCTACAACCATGTCATCTAGTTAAGACGATGCCACTCGAATCTCTTTTCACTATTGTATTTATTCGCAATAAGTGATTGATACTTTTATCATCAGTCCGCCGCTGCGGAGAATGTAGCACTGAAAGACGAAGTGGACGCGTTGCGCGAGACTGCGGCCAAGGTGGTCACCCTCGAAGCCACCGTTGCCTCATACAAGAAACGTATGGAAGAACATGTTGATCTCAGGAGGCAGGTGTGTACACTAATATATTTATTATTAGGATATTGCCCACGACTTCGTCACGCTGGATTTGAAATTCCCTCGGGATTACCGGGATAAAAAATCAGTAAAATAAATATTGGAATTCGATTTTTTTTAATCTGGCCCTTTTAAATCATTCCCGAAAAAAACCCGTGGGATTCGCAGGATAAAAAGATGCGCAGATTTTGAGTCTAGGAATTTGCTGTCGATCACCGAAAACCGCATCGAAATCGGCCCAGTAATTTTTACGTGAATCCTGAACAAACAGACAAGAAATAGAAAAAAAATGCACCGTGTTCTCCATCTTTTATATGGTGTATTCCAGTTGTTTTTTTAAGTAGCTTCATACATATTATTAGCTTCATACACACATACACGTCATTATAGATTATTTTATTTTTGTTGCATGATTTCAGAAGACAAACAGACGTGGCTACCATCGCCTATTGAAATATAATGAAATTAATTGTGTCTAGTATAATATCTTTGACACATTTAATCTATTTCTTCCTGCCTCAGGTTGCTTGGAAGAGATAGCATCGATCTTATTTATTATAAGAATAGATCGGTTTAGTCAAAAGTACCTACTGACTATTTTTTGTGTGATTTCAGGTGAAGCTGCTGGAGCGGGCGAACACGGAGCACGTGCAGCGCGCCATCGAGCACGAGCAGGCCGCGCTGCGGGCGAACGCCATTCGCTCACAACTCGATATTTATAAGAAACAGGTATTTATATATGTTTTTAAGTCCATAATTTTCTAAGAATTTTAGGAATGACAATCACAATACTGTTAGAAACAACAAAAACGATTAATATATGCGTTTGTATAAAAAAAATCAGGTGCTGAGACGTGTCTTCTGTATGTATAATATATATAGATAGAAAGTATAATTTGTACTGTATGTAATTGTAATATAATAGAATAATAGTATTTTCTTAAGTTTTCGCTACTGGTATTTTCTTCAAGCCACAAAATATTGCAATGCGGTGATAAATTAAATTAGGTTCCCATAGAGTAAAAAACAGACATAAAAAAGTAACATTAAATAATTAACATAAACAAGTTGGGAATCAAGAAAATAATTTCACCATGGCTGTCTTCCACATCAACGTCATTTACACCAACATATAGTTTTACAAAACTAACGATTCCACCCAATGTACCTGTGCAGTAGACAACTTAAAGTAGTGTGGGACAGTGTACGAATCCTGTAAGCGGAAAAGAGCTAAGAAGGCATAGCAAGCAACACTGCTATTTCCGTTTGCGAATAAAGTTAAATATAGGTTATTTCAGAAATCGGTTTGCTCTTTTCTACGCGAACGAAAACTGCCGATCGGAATTATAGATTGTGTAAAATTGTATATGAATATAGAATCAACTTTTTTCCAGGTGACAGATTTAAACGAAAAATTAGACGCGGAAATAACGAAGGCGGACAAGTTGGAGATTGACAATAAGAAGATTAGCAGCAAGTTGGCTGCACTGCAGCGGGAGAGGGAATCCGTCCTTCAGGAGAGGGATAAACTGCGGGACACCGTCGACGAGCTCAGGTGCTCTACTATCACTACTGGTGTGTATTTATTTATTTTATATCCATGTGGTGGTAGGTGACATATTTCACAATAAATTCTAAAACTACATGTAAAATTTTTCGGTTCGTGTGTACGTCACTGAACTCCTAAACGGACGGACTGATTGTTATAAAAAAATTGTGTCGGTTGAAGTAGATTCGAGGACTTAGACTCGTAAATGGACTTGTAAGGTGGCACTAGAATAGGGTTCCAGGATTTGGACGATTTTTTTTGTGTTTGAGTGAGTCCCTTGGTGGTTTAAATCCATAATTGGACCCAGCAGATGTAATTGGGTACTAGATTTTTATTTTTCAGAGCAAGAAAACGTTTGCCGGTCTCACTAGTGTTCATACATAAAAGCGGCTTTTAATAATAGATTGTTAGACGAGAGGTTAAAATGACATATTTAGGCACATGATGGTTTGGCTAATAATTCGAGTGCCTAAATATGCCTTTCAAACGAGGTTAACTCTCTTCTTTTTGTTTCGAATTTGAGGAAAATAAATAAAACTGTTTACTTAAACAAACAACTACTCTAGTAAAATCAGACGTTAAATTCATATCTAAATCTGATGAAACGTCATCACGTATGTCACATAAGAAACGTCAAGTGATTTTTTTTGTCTGTGGCATTCTACTAGCCAGTATTTTCCTTGTCACTGATGATAATAAATATTTAGCTCCAATTTATGTTAATTAAATAATAATTTAGTGAAAAGTAATTTATAAGTATAAGATAATGTTACAAAAATGTGGATTCTTATTACAATTTATACCGCGATTTAACAGTGGCTGTAAAAAAAGTTAGGATATGAGTCGTATCTATCATTATCTATGGTTCGCATAGTTTTCTAATTTTCTTGAATGCAGAGAGAGAGTTGTTTACCAGAAGTTAAAAATGTTGTTTTCATCCCTGTGATTAGGCAACTCCAAGCGTACTTTCCAAATATGAGAAATGACATTTTATTTATTATCATCATACTGTTATAATATGTGTCATTGTCACCATAATGGGTGACAGTTGTAATCTGTCAAATGCAATGTAATACCTACTCTGTGCCGAATAAACTCTCTGCTGCGTTGATCTCGTACCAAGTCGTTTCATTAACATTTGAATCCTAATTAATCCTAAAACAGGTTATGGGCCCAGGCACATAACTTTGTTGCAGGATATAGGATTGTTCTCAGAGTACTGCCAGATATTTAGTTTTGAAAAATAAAGTATATTTCGAAGATAAAAGTTAAATACGGCGCGACCGTGTGCGGCCATATTTTTTGTCAAGCAATACTTGTTCGGAGTATTCGTACAAATAGAACAAGGAAGGATAACAAATACAAAGGCAGGAAGGTATCGTAAGCAATACGATGGATTCAAATCAGACAACAATAAAGTTGGAAGGTGCGAGAAATTGGAACATTTGGAAATTTCAAATAATGGTTATATTGCGAGGACAAAACCTCATGGGTATCGTCGATGGTACTTTTACAAAACCAGAGAAGGTGGACGAACAAGCTTCATGGCAACTGAAGGATGCAAAGGCTCAAACACAAATAGTCACAAGAATGACTGAGGAAGTGATGCTTCACATAATCACGTGCAATACATCAGCCGAAATGTGGCACAAATTAAGCAGCGTTTATGAGCAGAAGACTGAAACAAGTATACATATTGTTCAACAAAAGTTTTTTCAGTATAAATATGTAAAAGACATTGAAATGTCGGTATTTTTATCTAAAATTCAAGAGTTGAGAAACCAACTTAAACAGATGGGAGAGGATGTATCAGAAAAATTTGTTATAACAAAAGTATTGATGTCTCTACCCGATGACTACAGGCATTTTATATCTGCGTGGGAGTCAGCTCCAGAAAACAAGCAAACATATGACAATCTTGTCGCTCGTTTGTTGATTGAAGAAGAACGATTGAAAGAGAAACAAGATACTCCATCAACATCATCTGCTTTTATTGTGAAAAGCAATGCACAGAAAAAGAAGTACATGAAATGCTTTAAATGTAATAAACTAGGACATTATGCATCGGAATGCAGGAACAAACATAATATTGCAAACATAAACACAGACAAAAGATGTTTTTATTGTAACAAGCCAGGTCATTTCAAAAATGAATGTCGGTTCAGGAAGAACAAAGATAGTAATGCATTCATAGTACAACAGCATAATAATGAATATCTACAGAAATATAAGTGGCTCGTAGATACTGGTGCAAGTGCACATATGTGTTGTGAACGGAATCTGTATACAACATTTTCACCGACAACACAGTCAGTAATTATTGGCAATGGAGAGACCATTAAAGTATTGGGATGTGGACAGATAAAATTAGAAGTATTCAATGGAAAAGACTGGATTGATACAACTATAGATAATGTTTTGTTTGTACCAGAATTAAAAACAAACTTATTTTCTGTCAACTGTGCAATGGATAAAGGTTATATAATGAAGACAGATGGTAACAAATGCAAGTTTTACAAAGGAAAGGCATTACGGGCTATTGCAAATCGAGTTGGGAACATGTATATGATGAATGTTCGCTACAAAAGTGTATATGCAAATGTAACTCAAGTTAAGTCTACATTAGATGAATGGCATCAAAAGATGGCTCATCAGAACATACAGTATGTGAAAACTGTGCTACAAAACAACAATATTGAAGTCAGCGAATATGTTAATAGCAACACTGATATTACTTGTCATGGATGTTTAAAGGGAAAGATACATCGCTTACCTTTTAAAAGCAGTAAATCGAATACAACAAGGATATGTGAAGTTATCCATGCTGATCTTTGTGGACCCATGGAAGACAATTCAATTGGGGGATCCAGATACTTCATGATACTGAAAGATGACTTTTCTAGTTATAGAACTGTGTACTTTTTGAAGAGCAAAGAAGAAACATGCAAGTATATACAACAATTTATAAATATGGTTGAAAATAGTACAGGAGATAAGATATTAACTTTTAGAAGTGATAATGGCCTCGAATTTGTGAATAAAAGGGTGCAAGAAATGTTTATAAGACATGGCATAGTACACCAAACTTCAGTAACATACACACCAGAACAAAATGGAAAGGCTGAAAGAGAAAATCGAACCTTAGTTGAGTCAGCGAGAGCAATGTTATATGCAAACAATTTACCGAAGAAATTGTGGGCTGAAGCTGTGAATACAGCGGCATATGTGTTGAATAGAACTGGAAGAACAAAAGAAAATGGTATCACACCATATGAAATATGGACAGGAAAGAAATATGACATTAATAATTTGAAAATTTTTGGTACATCTGTATATGTACACATACCAAAAGAAAAGAGAAGAAAGTGGGACTCAAAAGCCAAAAAAGGCATTTTTGTGGGCTATGGAGAGAATGTAAAAGGATACAGGATATGGTTTCCTGTTGAAAATACAGTTGAAAACAAACGAGATATTGTATTCCTTGACAAAGAGAGCAATATACAATCAACCAACCAAGATTCAAATGCCCCTAAGATAGATATTGAGGAACCAATTATACACACAAAAATGAGTAAGCAGTCAATATTGAAAGATAATAACAACACTGTTTATTCAGAAGATGAAGGCAGCATTTATGAACCGTGTACAGATAGTGAAGTGAGTGAAAGTGAAGTGAATCCACAACATTGTCAAAAGTCTAAGAGGGTGAGAAAACCACCGTCTTTCTATAAGTGTCAACTTGCTTTAGCAGAATGTAATAATATAGAACCTAAAACATACAAGGAGGCTATGGAAAGCAATAATGCTGAGAAATGGACAAAGGCTATAAACTGTGAGTTAAATACATTAATTAATAATAACAAGTCTTTGTATGGTTTAAAAAAAAAAAAACACCTAAATACTGGAATGAAAAGTTCAATTCTGTAATTTTAAATGCAGGTTTCAAAAGATCTGAAAGTGACTCATGTTTATATACTAAATGCAACAATAGTAAACAAATCTATGTTTTATTGTATGTAGATGACTTGTTAATATTTGGTTCTTGTGATAAAATGGTCAATGACCTTAAATTGACCTTACATAAAGAGTTTAATATGAAAGATTTAGGATTTGCCTCAGAATTTCTTGGTATAAATATAAAACAAAACTTGGAAACTAATGTAACTGAATTGTGTCAGAAAAATTATCTTTTAAATGTTTTGAAAAGATTTAATATGGAAGATTGCAAGCCAATGTCTACTCCAATGGATCAGAACTTTAATGTTTCTTTACTTGAATGCAATGATATACCTATAGATAAGGTTATAGAAAATAAATGTCGACAAATCCTAGGGTGTTTAATGTATGCAGCATCCTGCACTAGACCTGATCTCTGTGCAACTATTTCTATACTTAGTAGATATCAAAATTGTGCATCTCATGTTTTATTAACTGCTCTTAAAAGAGTTTTAAGGTATATTAAATATACAATTGATTATAAGTTAATTTATACATATGATAAGGATGTATTACAAGGTTATTGTGATGCAAACTGGGGAGGTGATCTAGTGGATAGAAAATCTACCACAGGCTATTGTTTCTTTTTATCAAATTGTCTTATAACTTGGTGCTCTAAAAGGCAAAGTAGTGTTAGCTTGTCTTCAACAGAAGCTGAATATGTAGCTGCCAGTATGGCTGTCAGCGAGGCATGCTGGCTTATCAATTTATTAAAAGATTTTCAGATATGTAAAACAACACCTGTTTTGATATATTGTGACAATCAATCAGCAATTAAAGTAGCAAATACAAATATAGTAAAAAGATTAAAACACATTGATATTCGCTATCATTTTATTAGGGAAAAGATTCAGAATGGTACAATATGTTTACAGTATTTAAAAACTGAAGATCAAATAGCTGATATGTTTACAAAATGGTTAAGAAAAGATATGTTAAAGAAATTTTGTAAAATGTGTAGTCTCATGAGTTAATTATTGTTAAGTATAAAATTTTATTTGTGTTTGTTTAGTTACACAAAGTAATTAAAGTATGTAGTATATAAGTGATAGCAGTACCTATAGGCTTTTTGTAATTAACAAAGAGAAGTGAATGTTAATTTTAATTTTTTGTTTTGTTAAACATGTTTATAAAGAGGTTTCATATATTGTGTTTCTTTTGTTGTTGAATACAGTATTGTATAAGAGTAAATTAAGATTGTTTTTGTAATGTAAGTTTTTATATATATAGTTGTTTTTGGAAATTTATATGTGTATTACATTGAGGGGGGGTGTTATAATATGTGTCATTGTCACCATAATGGGTGACAGTTGTAATCTGTCAAATGCAATGTAATACCTACTCTGTGCCGAATAAACTCTCTGCTGCGTTGATCTCGTACCAAGTCGTTTCATTAACATTTGAATCCTAATTAATCCTAAAACACATACTCTTATAATGTCATGTTAAGAACAGTTTTAATTACTGCTTAAAAATATAATTAGTGCATTGACTGGTTAAAAATTTGTAGGTGCGAGCGAAGATAATGTATCCAGAGAACTAATACCAAATGATATGAAGGAAAGGTTAATACGTCTCGAACACGAAAATAAACTATTAAGAGAAAATCAAGGTGCACAAACCGATGGAGCGTCTTTACAGGTGAACACAATGTAGAGCGGTAAAAGGCTAATTTGTTTCAAGTGACGTTTTGACAATGTGTCGAAAGAAAATATTTAGTTTCAAATGACCCAAAAAAATGCATGTCAATTTTTTTACTCTGAAACAGGTAGACAGACAGGCTCCCCTGATGGAAAGTGCTTACCGTAGTCTATGTGCATTTGCAACACAGGTGCTATATATATGTTGGGGGCCTCGAAGTGGGAGCGAACCACTAACATCGTAACTCTAGGTTATGGCGGCATACCCTGGACCGGGGAAGGTAGCTATCCCGATGGGCAAATATTATAATACCTGTCATTTTTATTTGAAAAAGGAGATCTTTTTATTTTCTTTAAATTGAAGTATTAGAATTAAAAATCCATCATATTATTAAATCTGTCACGAAATGTCACTTGAAACAAGTAGCCATCACACAAAATCGATGTTATCCGTGCAGGAACGGAGAAAGAATACAATTTCCTGCGGCCGGGCGGCCTGTCGTAAGAGGCGACAAAACAACCCACAGCCAGGTGGTAGGCTATTTGCCCGACTGGATGGCTACCGCCCTGGTCTAAAGTATGTCGCCATTACAACCTTGAGTTGTGTTCCGGCATTAGTGACCAGGTTCCAGTCTCCCTTAAGAGAGCAGCAGCACATTTGTAGCACCCGTGGTGTTGCAAATGTCCATAGGCGATGGTAACCAGTTTCTATCAAGTGGGCCGTCTGCCTGTCTGCTGAACTCCTGCAAAACAAAAAAATCATTATTACCAATAATTTTTCATTTTTATATATTGTTAGAATAAAATGATAGTGATGGTGGTTTAATGGGCATACAACAAATAATTAATATTTGTTTACATATTATTGTATTGTTCGTCTGATTTTGATAGACTACTACATATGCACATTTAATGCAAGTTCCAAACGAACGAGAGACGGGCACAGCTAGTGTCGGAATACAAATAGTTGTATTTCATGTAAATTTTAATGATAGTGAACTGTGGCTGAAACTCACGTTGTTGACATCCATAGGTTTTGTGTTCGTTTTTAGGCATTATTAGAAGACTACATGGTGCGGTTGCAAGAACAACGCGACATAAATCGCCAAGCGAACCAGAAGATTATGGCGCTGGAGGCCTCTCTGGAGGAGCCCAACCCGAAACTCGCCTCCACCATGGAGGACAATCAGCGAAAATGTAAGCAACTTATTTCAAACGCTTATGTTTATAGAAATACTTACTAGATGTTGTGATTTATCTATTTTATATGTAGTCAATGCTAGATGGTTCGTTTCTGTCTTTGATAAAATATAGTATAAAAAATGATAAAAATATATATGCCTAGATTGTGTGAAGGGTGATAATAATATGATGATTTGTGGTGTGACAGAGGATTTATGTCAGAATAGAGGAGTGTTAACGCAATAGACATATCTTGCCGACCCCAAATAATTGGGAGAATGTGAAATGAAACAGAGAGAGAGAGAGAGAGAGAGAGAGATTAAAAATTCAATAAACTTATCATTTTTATCTAATAAAATATAATAATGGCTCTTTAAACTGTTTGAGTTCACTTCAGAACACCCACCATCATACCAAACACAATTAGCTCAAGGAAAACCGTTTCACGTTGATATTCTGTGACAGCCACCCATTTGTCCATCAGTCTATGATATCAATATATTAATTAATACGCGAAGCAAAAACTTTTTACGAAAATTGCGCGGACGGAGGAGTATGAAATTTCGCACACTTATAGTTTATATAGAGGAGTGCAGAATGCTAATATTTAAAAAAAAAATGCATAAAAAATACATTAAATCAAGAAAAAAAACAATACAGACACTACCATGTATTTCACACACACACGCATATATACTATATCCATTAGCGAAAACCGCATCATAATCGGCCCAGTAGTTTTTACGTGAATCCCAAACAAAAATTGTATCGTGTTCTCCATCGTTTACATATGTGTATTCTAATTGATTTTTTTTTAATAACTTCAATGTACAGACGCGGCATATTTCAAAGTTTATAATTTCTAGATGAAAGATGATGCGTTATAACAAAATTCAACACAAATTGGAAGAGATAGAGATAGAGTAATTTTTGAGATTTGGGGAATTTGCGATTATTTTTTAGGGTTATAATGGTAACCAACTACCACCTGTGTAGGAACGGAGAAAGAATACAATGTCCTGCGGCCGGGCGGCTTGTCGTAAGAGGCGACAAAACAACCCACAGCCAGGTGTTATAACAGCCTTGTGTTGTGTTCCGGCATTAGTGACCCGGTTCCAGTCTCCCTTAAGAGAGCCGCAGCGCATTTGTAGCACCTTTGGTGTTGCAAATGTCTATAGGCGATGGCAACCGCTTTCCAGAAAGTGGGCAGCCTGCTTGTCTGCTGAACTCCTGCAATAAAAAAAAACAATTGATCGTCTTAGGAAAGCCTTACTTGAAATATTTAAATAATTTGCACTAAAGTTATTTGGTCATTCGTTCCTTCACGGTGGTTGACGAGCACTTGGCTGTTCTTAGAAATGTTCCTTTCCTCGTAGCCTTGCAAGTCGAAGAGTTACAAGCGACGTTGGCCGAAGAGAGGCGCCGCTCGGCCAAGCTGCAGGAGTCGCTGTCGGCGCGGGAAGCGGAGCTGCTCGCCACCGAGGACAAGTACAAGCGGTGCGTCGAAAAGGCCAAGGAAGTCATCAAGACCCTCGATCCGCGAACTACCGGTAATCTATTTATTGGTTTGGATAGCTCTTAGAGCCGGTTCGATCGGTGCGATACCACGCTCTCACAGTATCCCGGCGTTAAACGGTTAGCCTTGAGCTAAAGTCAAAGTAATTTATTCTGTGTATGCAGGTTTCAATATGATGTCCATAATTATAACAATTTAGGTATCACTGTATTCTGCCACATATGTAGCTGACAAAATGATTGCATTTAAAACTACACTGACGGACTCATAAACTGCATCAAAGTAATAGACGACTTTGAAATAAATATTTTAACCAAGTATGCAAACTTTCTATACAGATTTAAATTGAAACCTCTAGATTGGTTCGTGAACTTTAAAACAGCGTAGGGTCAAATCCTTAAGTTTAAGTTTGTGTACTGGAAAGGACCTTAAGACTTTTTTTGAAGAAAAAAACAGAAATTTAAGGAAAATTCTGTTTTCATTATATGATATATAGCACATAACTAATGCGAATATAGTTCAGTATAGATTGTTTACATCTTGGAAACCGGTCTGCATTTTTCAATTGAATAATGCCACCTTTTACTAATGTTTTCCCCTCTTTTGAACAGAGGTTTTTCATAAGTGTTATGGTATATAAGAAAGATTCATAACATTTTATATATTACAGGTCAACAGTCGCTGTCAGACATAACACTTGGCTATTCTCGAGCGCAGGCGCCGAACGCTGCCAGATCTGAAGCGACCCCTACCAACAATAACAGGCATGAGTGAGTGTAGTATTCATCATGTTATAAAGTGTTATAGGCCAATAGCAAAATTTCAACTATATTCGAAAAGCTACATTAAAAATATTTTTGAAATATGCAAATCGAACTTTTTTTTAAATTATATATCATTAAATGAAATTGTTCAACTATTAAATGATTTCGTCAATTGGGCTCCTTTTTCAGTGATAAACAAATACCTATCTTTACCCGATGAGCTTGTTTCCTGGTCGTTGTAGAGTTGTTGCAGTAATTAGTGTCTGCCTTAGTGCCTGAGCGTCTTTAGTTGAAGAGGAGAATTCCCTACAGCCACCGTGAAATACGTGTGCATTTGCATGCGTTCGATATGCATCGAACAGGCTGTTTGTTTATTGACGCATTTGTAATCTTATCTTTATTATAAAATTTTAAAAATGCCTTGTGTGTACATTGAAGCTATTAAAAAAAAACAACTAATACTAATAAGCGATGGAGAAAACGATGCATTTTTTTAGATTTCTTGTCTGTTCGGTATTCACGTAAAACTACTGGGCCGATTTTGATTCTTAGACTTAAAATCTGCGCTACCTTTTATTATGGGAATTTCAAGTCAAGCGTGAACAAAGTAACGGGCATATACGGGTACGACCTCTAAGCCAGATCTTAGATTACAATATATTTTATTCATTTTCTTAAGCCTATGTATAGCTCAGCTACACTGTAGGTTGTCAACTGAAGCCATTCAACGGAGTTCTTGTGACAACTCGAAAGGCCATATTTGACTACACAGTTCTCACAAAAACACATAATTACTACTAAAAAAATATCAATATCCTACAACTGTTGTTCATTTTAGAGGAATACAACATACATATTATCACGCCTGCTTCCCATGGGGGTAGGCAGAGACTATGGATCTCCACTTGCGACGATCCTGACAAACAACTTTCGCTTCACCTACTTTCATTAACCTCTTCATACATGCGCGTTTATTTGAAATGCTTTTTACCTGACCTCTCTTTAACAATTCTGATATTTGTTCATGGTATGTTCGTCTCGGTCTACCGACTATTACGAATATTACACATTTTTAGAAAGTAAAACTGCACAGCACAACATCTCCTTTCAGTTGCCGCTAAAAAATCCCTAGTTAGTTAAAATTTCTCCGCTCCGCTTCAATGGACAGGTAGCTTTGAAAGTGCATCTTTCCGTAGATGGAGCGGAAGCGCGAACGGCGGCGACGAGAGCGCGCGCGCCAGCGCCAGCGAGCAGCGGCTGCTGGCCTCCGCCTGGTACCAGCTGAGCGCGCGCTGCCACCGGGACGCGGTCGACGCCCGCTTCGCGCTGCTGTCGTCGGGGCACTCGTTCCTCGCGAGGCAGAGGCGCGCGCAGCCGCGGCCGCGCCCCCACCCCCACCCCGCGCCGGCGCCCGCGCAATGACCCCCCCGCCCGCTGCTCGTCCGCTACTCGCACGGCAGGACGACGATTATCACCGAGTGAGCGGCAAAGGCCACTCGGTCGGCGATTACGTCATCCTGTAGTCAACGAATGTTCGGGGTTCCTCAGCGCGTGTGAACGGTGTTGCCAACTTAGCCGACTTTTCACTAGATTAGTAAGCCATATGTAACTCCCTAACGGCCCGTGTAGTTCGCGCCGTGTAAAAAGAACGCTGGCTCGGAACCTGCGCAGTGAGCGTTTTATCGATCAAATTGGTGGTATGAAGGGGGCGAGACGGGGTGACACTTTAGGATACGACTATACACCTGCGCAGACACATACCGCTCAGCGTTCTTTTTACGAGGCGGGACCTATACCTATATTTTAGCAATCGTTCATTTGCCCTATCGATTAAAATTTAACATAGCTTCATAAAAGTAATGTCAAAATTCAAGCGATGGTAAGGCAAGTGAACGTATAGTAAGATACAGGAACTGGCCATAAAAAATTGTTTCCAGTTGTCTCCAGAAAATAACACATGCCGCGAACTGGGATCTAAATACTAATCTAGACTATGCGAAACTTATGAGAGAGTAGACTAGCATATTTATAGATCCGTATCGATACTGATTCTTGTTTGGTTTGTACGTATGGGACAAACCATCGTTTTTCAGAGGAAAAAGTGCAATAAAACTACTTTTTCATCCTATAGAATAAAATATTGATTTATTGGAGTTTAGTTACAAATGAAAAAGTTAGTCATTTTATGAAAAAATAGTTTTATTTACTTTTCTAAAAAATTATAGCTTAACTATTATAACATTGTCAAAGTGTAGTCTTTTTTAAAAATTGTGTTTATATGTTTGTGCGGGATTCACGAAAAAACTACTGGGCCGATTTCGATGCGGTTTTCGCTGATCGATATACCACACTTAAAATCTGCGATACTTTATATCCCGCGGGATTCCAGGAGTGGTTTCAAATTATTAGGACACGTATAAATTGGCGTGTTCCGTCCAACGTGGACGAAGTCGCGAGCGAATGGTGTAACAAATAATATTATATATTATACAAGTATCGATATTATAATAACTAGTCTCGTGAAAAGCCCTTACATTGGCGACAGTGTCCATGAATGCAAAATGTATAGACAAAATATTGAAATGCGTTTTTTATAAATATGTATCACCTGCATACATATTTATAAAAATTTCGTTCATAAACACTAAGGAATACCTATCATGATACCGTTCCTAATATGGTAAAAAGTGTTTGGTAGTCATCGAAATAACGTTATACCTAAACGTCCCAAGGAATGTGTGAGCTTTAAACTTTAAGTAGCAACAAGTCCTGTGAACGATATAGGAGCACCTTATATAAAGTATGGTGAGTGATATTTTCTTATATTCATTATGTCGAACTAACTTTTATGTAATAGTCTTCCTCCTTGTACCAGATTTCCTTAACACTGAAGGTTTTGATCTTTTTGTACTACCTTATAAAGCTACTATAACACCCTTGAAATTTATGTGATTTCATTGGAAAGTGATTAAGAAGTTCTTAAACACTTTACAGTGGTGTATAGGAGGTGCACTCACTGCGATTCTGAACGTTATCCTGTGGTACATTCATAACTAAAGGTTAGGTCAGAATTAACAAAACACATTTCGCATTGGAAGTATAATATACTTTTTATTGATTTTTATATTTTCTAAGACTAAAACCAGACTAAAACAGGTCCGTGCCGTGTAAGCGACTTATTTAATATTCGCCATGTACTACTACTAGCTTCTTCTTTTTATGAGGAAAATAATTAAGAAATATTTCACTTTGATTTTTCAATATTAAAAAATTAATAAGTGATACCTATATATGTTGTAAAGTATAGTTGAATTATTTTGTCCGTGCAGTTTGGGTCATATAATAATCGGAGCGGTGAAGCGAGTATTTCGCTCTCTCTTCCAAACACGGACCATATGGGCGGGCATAGTGATGCGCATTATTTTTGTCGATAAGCGTTATCTATAGTGCATTTAGTTTTGTCATTTTGTGGGTTAGTGATAAAAATGAAAGAAAAAAAAGATAAAACAACGTATTTATTAAAATATGAATAATAATAAATTAATATTTTATTTTATTATTATTATTTATTAATGACTCATAACATAACAATGTCTCACCATCCTTTGTATACCGCCCCGCCGCCGTGTACCTGCCTTCGATGACTCATTTGTTTTTATCGATAATGGCGTTGCGCCCGCCCAACATGCTCACCGCCCTAGCCGGGCTGAGGCCGAGCTATGATTTATGACCTAAACTGCACGGACAAAATAATTCTACTATAGATATTGTATTTATTAAAAGAGATTGATTAAAAGTGATTAAAGTTTGCTTAAGTGGAGCTCTGACATAATTTCTCTCTCTTTTGTATACACAAAATTACCTATGTAGAGTCTGGCCAGCGAGTCGTATCACAGGCGTGCATGTGAGAGCCTATTTAGATTCTTCCTATGGCAACACTCATATATGATATATGTCAAACGAATGGTCAGAAACATTTCTTCGTGTTTTGTTTTGTGGAATTTAATTTTTTTGATAAGCAATGGCGAAACCGAATTGAATTAGTTACATTAATATAAAAACAAAATCGCGTTTTTCATGTTATCTAAATATTACAAAATTCTAAACATGCTGTGTCTGTACATTGAAGCTGTTTAAAAAAAAACCCAAATGGAATGCACTATATAAATGATGAAGAACACGATGCAATTTTTTAGATTTCTTGTCCCTTTGTCGGTTTGTCTGTTTGTTCGAGATTCACGTAAAAACTACTGGGTCTATTTCGATGTGGTTTTCGCTAATCGACTGCAATTTTTTAGACTAAATCTGCGCTATTTTTTATCCTGGGGGTCCTGCGGGATTTTTTCTGGAAATGATTTAAAATTGACACATTAAAAAGATCGAATTCTAATGTAATGTCACTGATTGATAGCAAAATTTATGTAATAAACTGTGTGATACATTTTATCGCAGGACTCCCGCGAGAATTTTCATGTGAGCAGTTTGTAGTTGTTTCGATGTATAAAAATTAGTTTATTCCGAGACCCTTTTCACTAAAATGGTAGTTTACATTCTTTTTTAATGCTGTGGTATTTGAGTCCCGGGAATCGCAAATTTCAAGTCAAGCATAGACGTAGTCGCAGATATATCCTAGTATTTAATATTGCTAGTTGAAGATATTTTGAATTTGCCGCCATTTAGTTGTGCGATGACTCGCTGCCCTACTCTCATCACTCTACATTTCAGTTTTGTGATGAACCTTTGCTACTTAGTTTTTCGTCTACAATCTTTAGATCATTTTTTTTATCACGATGTTTAGTTTTCTAGAACTATTTCTTTACTCTCTTTCAGATCTTATAGTTAATTTAATAAAATATATTTTATTAATAGGAAATTGAGTTATTAAAGCGCAGAATTAACTCATTAAAAGACTTAAGATTAATTTGTGCGAAAGACATTATTGTCGTGATTTTTTTTATGGTGCAACTTATTCGATGCTCAATTGCCTCACAATTATTTTAAGGACTTAAAAAAACTTTGATTCACTTGAATGTAGAATGAACTAATGACCCAAAGACAAACGAAACTTTTTCAATACCTTGACAAAATGTTACGCTGACGTTCGAGATTGAAATTGAATTGTTAGATTGGGTTAATTAAGCTGATTACTTAGATACGTCATAATATTTTCTTAAGTTTTCGCGACTTGTATACACAATAAAACTCTGTTTTATAATTCTAAGCGCGGTCATTTGTTTGATTTTTGTTATTCCGACTTTTCAGACACTTTTTAGTGGCCGTGATCACGAAAGACAAAGATGTCAAGATACTTACGTCATCTTAGTAACAGGCGCAGGTCACAGCGTTGAGTTAACTCAAATTGCACCATAGCGCAGTAAAATAGCACGCGCTGTATGTGTCATAAAGCATGCTTTAGCCCAGAAGAGCAGGCAATACGCTTTAGTGCAAAATTAATGCATAAGTTATGAGATAAGCTGCGCGGAAGTGTATTAGGTGCCTTTTTTTTAAAATCTATTTTGGCATCAGTCACAATCATATTACATACCGAAAACACTTATCATTTATATTATGAGTATTTTCGGTTTTATATGTCGTTGACAGTCGTTGTCACTATGACAGTGACACATCCAGCGCAGTGAAATGAGTTAGTGCAATTGTGCAGCATAGCGCAGTGTTACCTATACACGTCGTTGTAATACCTACCTATCGTATCTAAATAATTATAATTCTCCTTAAATTTCATCGTTGCTCTTAGTTAGCAAAATACGGATGGTCTTAAAATATTGCATAGGTTTTTCGGTGTACTTTTCGCAATTAGTAGATTCCTAACGTGATTCTTCGTGTGTTTATTACCCGATAAATCTATTTTGTCGTCTAACGTCAGCGTAACAATTGATTTTCCTAAACTGGGTTGGGTTTAAATATTTTGTGCTTTCTTGTAAATGGATCATCGTTTTTAAAACCGAATTTGTTTATAGCGTTACGTTGAACAAATGGAACAAGTTAAAGCTATAAGTTTATTTTTAAGTTATCATTCGTTAACACCGGTTTTTCAGTATTTATGTATCATAACCGTTACTAGTTTAAGTTTAACATTGTAATATTCAAATTATATTGTTAGTTAGTTTTAAGATATTTTTTGGTAACCCTTGATTATTATATTATAATCCGATCATAATGTTTATTATAACACAGTGGTAATAAATTTATGTTGAAACTATGGAAGACCAGGGCTATCCTAGTAGTTTAGTGTGGTTTACCTTATTGATTAGTTGTGTCTTGTACGATTAATCGATTTTAGTGACATCTATTACTCGATTTATTCTAATTTATTTACATGACATTTGTTTGAACTTTTGACTTACAAGAAGAGGGCGCCCACTCGTCGCTCAACTTTACAGCATATGCAGGGCTTGTCTAGAAATAAAAGTACCCGAAGTGGAAACTCCAGAAAATGCGTCTCTACAATGTTATCTCGACAAGTGTAAACCATTGAATGTAAACGAATAATCTTGAATTTTTATCGACAAGGTCTTTTCGTATAGGCTTTAATTACAATCCATTGCTGAAAAGTCAGCAAGTCCACCTTTTGCGTATGAATAAATAAAATAAATTATTTATCGCTTCGTTTAATTACGACCTGAGTATTATAAGTTGTAGTATCGAAACAACGCCAACCGCCGCTTCAGAATAATTCTAACACAAATGGCCAGAGCCGCAACAATGGCTCTATTTGCCAAACACTTGGTCATCTGGAGTTCCCACCTTGGGTACCCCCTCCTTGTTAGTTCAAATTAGTAATAAACTTATTAAGTCTTTTTAATTTTGACTAATTTGGGCTAAGAAATATGTTTCTTGAAAATATTAAGAAAATAGTGGACTGACACTCTTCGGTAAACAGTGGAAATGATGATCTGGAGGATTATACAAATGTAGAGGTTTTTTCAAAGTTACCGGGTAATTATAATTCCTAGTATTTTTATTCTATGGTTGAAACTATCGTGATTCAGTTGTAAGGTCCGTATTCTATAACATAACTCACGTGAAAAGATGTTGATGAAATCAATCATTGTTATTATAGATTGTTACTTGAAATTTTAAACTTAGCACTATCTACATAATCAGATCTAAAGTTGGCAAATAGCCCTGGATAGTCAAAATATTTTGTGTTGATAATAATTAACACATAATTATTGAATTTTATTTCATTTATTTTATTTGTTTTATTTATCGGCTGTATAAGGTTAATGTTCCCTAGAATGTCACTACTCATTATTAGTGCAAGTTTAATAGATTACGTTTGCTAATGAAGTTTTATTTTCTAAAATTGGTCGTATAATACAAATCTCGTTAACGACAAAGTAAATATTGTTTTGTAAAAAACTTTGTTTAATACTTAGTGAAATGTGCCTTTCGAGTCGCCACAAGAAATCCGTTGTTTGGCTACATTCAAAAAGTAGTAATTTGGCCGAGATTAGAATAATAAGGCTAGACGCAAACGGGCCACCGACCAGAGCCACTGGTACGGTGGCCAGCGACAAGCAGTTCCTACATTTTTTCATATATTTTGTAGGGATTCTCCGTATATGTGTGGCAGTGGACGCCATCGCACTTTTTTGTTCCTGGCTGACCCATTTGCGCGCAGCCTAAATGTAGGTGCATATTAAAAAAGACTTGGGTCAGTCAGAAAAAACAATACAATAAATATGAAAATAAATTGAAACTTTTTACGAGTGTAAAAATAGATGTCATAGGAAGGAATTGTCATACAGCCAACAATGTATAAAGTCCGACTGGGTGGCTGTCATCCCTGGTCTAGAGTATGCCGCCAGAACAGCCTTGAGTTGTGTTCCGGCATCAGTGACCAGATTCCAGTCTCCCTTAAGAGAGCTGCAGCGTATTTGTAGCACCTTTAGTGTTGCAAATGTTCATAGGCGATGGTAACCGCTTTCCATCAAGTAGGCCGTGTCTGCCTGTCTGCTGTACTCTTGCAATAAAAACAGTCACAAAATTACGAATAGAAGTTCATATTTAAATATTAGTCAATGATTTGAGGATTATTCGATACTATAATTATATTTATTATGTTGTCAAAATTGCCGTTGTAAGTACTCGTAGGGTCCGGAAATGCGAACTATCGGTAACACTTACACCAATGACACAAAGCTGTCTGGGACCGGCTTAATCAGATATCCAGTCGATAAGTATCGGAATTGCCTTCCACGAGATGCTATCCTATCTAAATACGAGTCGATGTTATCTAATGCCTATGCCCCTATTCTGTGTTACAGGGGTGTATTTAATAAGTAGTTAAACAATTATTTTAATTAAAACTACGTTGCACTTACAGAACGTAATTCATTTTCTAGAGAGTTGACAGTTTTTATATTAATCGATTTATTCGACTCTGTTAAGAGTCTCTCTGTTATGAGGATTACTGTTGGAATATTCACTTTTTTGTTGAATGTTTTATAAATAAACAAGTTATTTCTTATTCCCCTTATAAATTGAATAGAAGCCCATAAAACTCCCACTGCTGGGTTTTTATCGCCCGTGGTCTGTAGAGACATAAATATAATATCAATGTTAATTGTTTCAAGATAATTTACTAAGTTTGCTGAGTGTGGTTGTTAGGTTTATAATTATATAAACTGCCTATTGGTTATTATGCATTTTGTTACCTGCTTTGTCGTAATAACAAACGTCCAATAGAACTCAAAGCGGGGCTTGAATAGCCTATTTAAAACTTATGAAGAACTAAAACACAATGTGGTTCCTGCAGGTTGTAGAGAGCGTTGACACCATAAATAACACTTTCTTGAAGCTACACCCTCTTATTTGTAAAGATTTGGAATCCTATTTGTCGGCACAGCTAGTTTGAGAGTTTTTAGATAATTTCGCAAAAATTATAAGTGACTATGAACAAGTTATTTAATTACTTATTTTTATTGTCATTAATTTTAACCCTCAATTTAATATTTAAATGCTTGTTGTAATGAGTCTATTGGGTATTAGAGCGGCTATTGGTTAATCTTTTATTTATTTGCAATTCCGATAATCTTATAATTTACTACGGACCGGCTAGACAACTGGCCGTACGGTTCCTAGTAAATCCCAATACTAAAGGTGAAAAGGACCATTGCAGATTAGATTTAAGGTAGACGCACACAAAAACACGCTCAAGGCGCTACACTTTCTCGAATTCTTTCAATAAAAAATGAGTTTATTTTTATTTAACTCAAACGATAACTGCTGTTCTCTTATTTCGTCACTATAATATACTCGCATATTTACAAACATAAAAGTTTGACTTTTTAAAATCTTGGATTCAAACTAACATACGTAGATAATATAATGCGTGTAAATAAAAATAGTAGTAAGGTATTCGTTCCCCTCCAAAAATCATTCTTATTGAGAAAGGAAGACAAACATATAATTAATTAATGAACCTTGCGTACCTATGTCAAATCTTTGAAGGTGTAGTAATACTATGAATTCTGTGTCAAAGACGCGTGAAGTTGCGTTACGTATTGATTGATGGTAATTTTGTAAAACGTAAGTAAAAACAAGTTCATGCAGTCGTGATTCTAAAACCTAGCGGCCGACTTTAAAATGAGTGTTTGTGTTCTTATTATCTTCCTAGCTTGTGTCGATGCTAATCAAAACATGTAAATCTATCCCACAACATTGTATCTCTCTAATGGCCGGTCTATGTTACCGACCGTTCATTTGCCGTACTATTAGTTAAAATTTGATATAAGCTACATACATGTAATGTGTGAATGATCAGTAACACATAGGAACCGGCCATAATAAATTATCTAAAATACATCAATAGATTGGCCATGTCGTTAAAGCTCGTCATATATTTTTACTCTGATGTGTTTGTTCTTTGCGAATCGCTTGCTACATTTTGAATGTTGATAGTTGATTTCTACCTGCAGCAATAACGTTCAACTTGGGGTAGAAACCCTTTGTTCTGTTTAGATATTGACTGCAATTATTCGATCTCTGAACTTTACCTAAGAGGTTGGCGATGGGCCTTAAATCCTTAATATAGCCTCGTATTTTGTAAAAAGTATATATAAGAGTATTTTGACTATTCGATGTAACTACTACTGACACGAAGCATAAGTTACAGAATTATAAATTTATTCGGAAATGATTAAAGTGTCAATGCAGATTTTTACGCTAAACCGCGCTGACTTAATTATTAAAATAGATTATTTCTAAACAGAAATTCTTATTAAATTCCTTCTTTTGTGTTCCCATAATATATTAAAAAATATTTTATTAAATTTTTTATGACTATTAAAAATTAGATTCTCCGCTTATTGATTTGATAAAATACAATTTTAAAAAGATTATGGCTTTAGTAATGTGTATTCTTTTTAGTAATTAAGTCGATGCGATTTTGTAAGAAAATATAAGATCAATATAAATTGCAAAAAAAGTAAATTTTACAATTGGGTTTACTTTTGCAAACATAATTGTTTATGTTAATACCATATGTTGAAGAAAAAAAGTGCAATTAATGCAAATGGTTATTTATTATGTTATACTAACTTTAAGTTGATTAAAATGTGATTCATTGTTGATAATGACAATATATTTAGTATACTTAGAATATAAATAATATATGGATTTTCATACACAGCTTTTTTTGGTTTTTTCATTTACCTGTTTATTCGTACCGCAACTATTGTCGTCTCCCATCATCCGCCAGGTCGTGACCTACATACACCTTGTCATAGTAGAAGCGGTAGGTAAAAAAAACTAGTTTAATGTGACAAATCAAAGAAAATTGAGAATCAGATTTAACTTGGTAGGGTAGTTTTGTAGAAATTAACGATTTGGGGAGGTGTTTTTAAGTTTGATTGGGCGACTATCATCACTATAATATTTTTTCATGAAGGACTGTCATCTATCACCAATGGTTATAAATAATAGGTGGAAGTTCGTGAACTATGTACATATCTTTTCTCAAAACCACCGGCCGTAGTCTTTTTATGAATATGCCTTTTTACTTTTAATTTAAATTGAGAGATAACTTTAAAAAATGAAAATGAAACATCATAAAGTGATTTCATAATTTATTTAAATAATAATTGAGATCACATAACACTTACAATTTAATTCGTATCACATCAAAATAAACGAAACAAAACGACCATAAGGTCGATCGCTGTCCTAAAGAAATTTGCACACGTCACCGAATAAAATATGTACACCGTAAAAATAAAAACAAAATCCTTATATAAACTCATAAAAAATTAATAATAATGTGTACAATATAAAAAATACGAATTCTCATATTATTAATTGTTTAAAAAATAATTATATACATTTTCAATTTTGTTTGAGATATGCGTGAGTTTAGTACAAAATATCGTTACCAAGAATATCTCACAGTACTACGTTCAAAGTACGTTTAAAGGGTTATGGTATTTTTATAAGGCTGGCCGCACAGTATTAGTTACACACACTGCACATAAATAGAGAATCGCATCACACACCCACCCTAAAACTTACATATTGCTCTTTTTTATACTTATCCGGTCTTATGCCGATGTTTGTGTGTTTTAACTGATTATTTCGGGAACTACACTTGGTAATACTGGTATGAAATGTGACATTGGACACGCTGATAGAAAGTCTTGTTCTGTAAGTAAATATTTGTTAACAAAAAATGTAAAAAATATTAATAATAAATTAATGAGAAGAGTTTCAAGTAAACTGTATTATTTTAATTGTTTGTTAGTGATGGCACAATAGTCGTGACGCAGACCTATGTTCAGTGTGTGGCTTTCCTAACAATCAAATATGAGAAGTCGCGAACTCTTATAATACTTGTAAACGCGCTTTCTTGGCGGATATCTCGCAGAATTTACACTTCGGTCCTCGAATAGTTCAAAACTGCTAATTTTATATATGAATACGACGCATTGATACATGGGCAAAAGATCTGCGATTATATCAGCCTTCACAGTATGTGGCTATAAATTATCAATTCCATTTTTTCCTTTTCGAACCGCACTGACTTGAAATTATTACGGATTATTACGATTGGGTAGATTTATTTTTATACTTTCAAGAGCTTTTTGTATTGATATCTAATTAGACTTTTAGCACTTTTCTTTACCGAAATTACCTAATAGTGACTAGTCAAAATCTTCATCGGAATCGGTCTTTAGTACGCTGTCGGATCCCGAGCCCGCTTCGCTGTCAACCGCTATCTCACTGCACATAAAACGATAAAATGTTATAGATTATATTTTCTATATAGATGGAGAGCATAATACAGAATCTGGCCAGCAAGTCGTGCACCAATTATATTGCGGCAAATTCAAATTATCTTCAACTGACAACATTAAATATAACATGAAAAAACCCGATTTGGTATCTACTTTTGTGTTTTTATATTAATGGAACTACTTCGTTTCAATTTCGCAATTGCTTATCGAAAATTTTCCACATAAATAACACGCGAACAGACGAAGAACGAGAACGAGAACTTTGTGACTATTCTATACTATTGGAAGTACTAAATGTATTTTTGTAAATAACTCGTGACAAGACTCTCTGGCCAGATTCTAGGATTACCGAGACGTGGCATTTTAAATAAAATTGATTAGTATTAATTTTGATTACATGTTTTGTTTATAATAATGATAAGTATGTACCTAGGCATTTTTATTTGATAAAGTAAGAATAACTATGCTGTTTGGTCACACATGCATACATACACAGACTTACCACACATGCACGCACGCACAGCGATTTTTTTCACTGAATAATAGAGGCAAATACCCATTCTATAATTATTTAATGTTAAAGTAAAATCCTCAAACGTACACAATACGTAAAAGTAGATAAATGTTTAGTTTATAACTTTTATATGATCTCTATAGCAAATAAAATAAATTTAGCGCTGGTGAAATAATAGTAAACTCAACTCGATAAAATCGTACGTGAGCATAGAGACACAGAAATTTAGTAACAGTATGAAAATGATAAGACTTTCGTTACAATGATTTTGTATTTTTTTTTTAGGATTTAGAGTTAAAACATAAGTTTTAATCGAAAGTTTAAACGTAAGAAATCAAAGACATTCCATTAATTAATTAAAACATTGTTCCACACCACTTCGTAAAGACTTGCCTGTTTTCGCCACAACCGATTAATTTTATTTCAATTATATTTCTGTCGACAAAAAAAATATGAATAAATATAATTAATATAAGATCAAAACTGCGTCTAAGCAATTTTAAAATCCACAGGTTTAAAGGTTCTCTAAATACGATGATGTTTTATTTAAAAACATTTATGTACTTGTATTTTTAGAATGCAATTAATACCTAATCAACAGCGGCGGCCTTACCCATTGCCAGGCTCCGGGCGGCAGATCTTTGCGAGGCCCTTTTTCCTACGGAAAAGTACTAATGTCATGCGAAAGCAGGTCTGGTTGTTTGGTAGGTATTCATTATGTTTGACGAGAAATGCTAAAGTTATACAAATAAATAAAATTTGTGTTTTAAAATATTTTACTTATATTGAAAGATTTACAAAATTAACAAATACAGAGATGATTAACGAAATGAAACAAGGGAATTCCTCTAGCGACGGGGATTCCCCGAGCGATAGACGAGCAGAACATTATGTCCCGACTCCCGAGTCACAGACTTTATAAGACTATACTAGTCCCGAGTGCTATGCGTTTAAAAAACCGATCTTCAAGTGTTTCGAGGCGCGATATTCAAGTACTACAAAATACATTTATCAATTATGATTTGAATGAATGAATTAGTTAACTTTATTTTAATTTACCGTTATGTTATAACCTTAATAAATAATTAAGAATCAAAATCAAGTTTTAAATTAAAAAAAATATTTTTTTAAAATTTGCTTGACGCGAGGCCCCTGCAAGAGCGAGGCCCCGGGCGACTGCCCTGTTTGCCACCCCCTAAGGCCGCCCCTGCTCATCAAGTACTTAATAGAAAGAACGAAACATTCATTCTTTCTGTTGTTAGAACTCTCCCCGTGACAAGGTGATCAAAAAAAGAAAACAATACACTAGCGGCAGATGCAGTACGTCCAGTAAGAAACTTTGACGATATATCATGTCTTAATTACTACACCGCAGAAATGACAACGAAACTGTTTTATATACAATTATAGTAGGTACTAATCAATTACAAGCAGATTTTGTCTTTCAAAAATGTTATCACCTCAATTATGTTTTACTTTTGTAGGTAAGCAAACTGATAGACCCGATAGTAAGTGGTTACCGCCGCTCAAAGACATCTGTAACACCTAAGAAGCCGTTGCGTTTCCTAACTGGTTGTGGACTATTGTATCTATCGGTGAGGTAGTGTAGGTGAACTCTCAAATATATTTCTTCAGAATACATACAGATGGTAGAAAAAAAGCCGAAATCTTTTCTAGGGGTTAAAGTCTCTTAACAGTCTGTCGCTTTTACAAAGTAATATTAATGTACGAGTACCTATGCAGTGTTGTAATATAAGCAATGATAAACACCGTGTATGCACGTATATTTATCATCGCGATTGCATGTGTTATCCAGGTATAGTGTCTAAACAATGTATAATATAAAGTGTATTCCTATACATACCCGTTGATATCTTTCGTGAGTTGTATGTCCACGTTGGTCGCGTTATCATTAACGCCGTTGAGAGCCTCGCAAAAATCACTGCCCACGCTTTGCAAATGTTGAGTGTTCAGGTGAAAGCCCTGTGAAACATTCTTGATTATAATATATGTAAAGGTAACTTGAGTTTGGTACTAGAATCCGAGCTGGTGTAATTCAATCGGAGAACACTCGTATGTTTCTATGGGCCGTATATAAATAAAATACAACATCTTTCCTATCTTTTGTATAAATCAACTAGCACGATATCGTCTTAAATAATGACTATATGCTGTTAATGACACACTTTAACGGCTGTCGTGAGTTAACCATTCAACGTCACAATGAAAGGGCAAATTAAGGTAGACTTTAAGTAAGCCCTCAGGATATAACGGCTCGATTTGATGGCGTGTCTGTCTCAATCGACAGGAAATACCTCACAGCTCGTATCTTTGAGTATCAATTGAACACTTTAATAGCAGAGAACATTCGCGAGCTTTTTATTGTACGGTAGATGGGCTGTTATTAAACTATCTTGCTAAGTATAAGCAAGTCCAATATCCACTCGACCGCGGCAGCAATTTGTTGCTTATATTAAATGTAAACGCTAGTAATTTATGTACATAGAACTATTCTCACGAAGTTCCATTGAAATATGTGAGAAATATTTAATATTATAGGATGTCTGGGGGTGTCTCGATATGATTACATAATGGCACACTCAAAGTATAATGTTCACATATCAAAGAGGATCGCTTGACAGTCACGCTAGGCCCTTGCCACACGGATGACTCATTAATAAAACAACACGCAACTCGATGTCTTCCCATATAAAGGTTATTACAGATTTGTAACTGGTGCCAGTTCTTATCGGGTAAATCAAGTTACGGGCGCGGTCTGAACACCGCTAGATGTACAGGCCCACATGCAAACTTAAGGTATTGCTATCATCTGTCATTCGATATAATGTGATTTCTAAGTGGACATGAGCCAGGATGCTGATCATTATAACATGACATTAAATAATTATAAGCGATAACATTGTACCAGGGAAGTGTTAGAGAACGCTGCATGAGAACCGCGAATTATTTTATATCTCCACTAAAGGGAGGCCCACGTATTGAGTACACTCCTATATTTCAGGACATTACTCATACTTAAACGACCATAACACCATACTTAATACGGTCAAATGATATAGTTGGCATATTCGGTTGACAAGGATGCAGAGATATTATGTTCGACTTCTGGTAGAATAAATTACTAAATTATTGGGAACTATTTTAAAAGTCAGCTAATTAGCGGTTGTTGACGAAATAGCTACGGCTAAGTTGCCAACTACTTCGCCAACTGGGTAATTATTGTCCTTTTAAACCGTAAACTGACAACTGATAAGTTGACGGTTAAGCCGTCAGCCAACGACTGACGGTATGCAAGTCATTCACACATTAACCTAAAAGCCGTTAGCTGATTTTTTCCCGGTTAACGAACAACCATTAGCCGGATGGCCAATTTTTTCCAATTTTGTATGGTTGCCTACTGGTATTTAATACTGAGATGGGCCCCAGATAATCTTTGTATACTGCGTATAACACAAGCATAATTTGTAAAGGCCTTTCCTACCATAAGCGCGTGGCACATGGGAGGAGGGTGGTTTTAGTGGGTATTAATCATTGGCCGTCCAATGATTCGAGTCTCCACACAAGCTGATCAATTACGTTTGGAGTGCCTTTAATGGAATGCCTCCATATGCGATAACGGTCTAATCCCTTGCAAAGGACCCAGTATTGTGCGTAAATAGCATTTCTCCCGCCTTAAAAAAAAGCATAATTTGTAAAGTTAAACTGATTATCATCTTTTTTCGATATTCACATGAGTGGTGTTCTAAATCAGACCTAAATTCTAATTCTCGTAATAAATGTAAAACAATCTCTTCTTTTATCTATTTGTACTAGCAAATTAGCAGATCCTTTTGCTCTAAAAACACATGTTCTAAAACAAAACTGGTTTAAACAACATCATTCCTGAGCCCGCCGCTAAAAAAATGTTAGTTGCACCTTTTATTTAAATAATTTATGTAATAATCGCTGCCCGTACAGACATGTTATCTGTGCTAGTAAAAAAGTTAAGACAAATTTACGACCTCTTTGAATTTCTTTTATTCAACCGCTCGTTACTTACTTTTATTTTTAAGCTTTAAATATCTACCATAGATATTTTCTTTTAATACAACCATCTCCATAATAAAACGCATATATCTTAACTTTGACATTTTTATAGACGCTACTTCTACAGGCGTTTTAAAAACCTTTATTTATGTACTAACCTATTTAAATCTTTAAAAGGTGCAATAAAAAAAAAAAAGTTGTTTATTCACAAACAATTAGGTATGTACCCTTATGCGTTTTTGGAAAAACAATAGAAAAGTTAAAAGCAAATCAATGATCTATACATATTAAAAAAAAGAAAAGGTAGGTACCTAAAGAATCTTATTTTTTTGTTTCATGTACTCTATTCATTTTTTACTTTTCAGCCAAGCGCAACGTATTTTTTTCTTTTAATCTACATATTCTTAATATGTAGAAACCATAGTTATGAAATTACTGTATTGTTATCTTACAACTCGAATCTGGATGGTGCAAATTGTGTTAAGGGTTACGTTACATTAACAAATCAAGTTGATAAAAGCATAAATATTAATGACAAACTTACTTGATTGAGTTAAATATTTTTAACTGCCTGTAAAATTAACTTCATGTTCATCGATGTTACTATTAAGGTGGACTACTAATTTATAAAAATCAACTTATTAAATCACTTCAATGGGTCAATTAATATTTAAGTGCTTACTTTGAATGGTCCTCGGTCGAAGCCGCAGAATGACGCTTCCATGGTGTAAGATCTTGTAATGCCAAAGTGGCGCCACACCGTGACCCGCGCAGTGCTCTCTCGTTCTCTTTCCACTCGGAACGAACACGATCCGAGAGCAAAAGCCGGCGATATCCTATGCATCAACGCCGGCAGCATCTTCAAAAGGAATTAATAAGCATTTTAGAATACAATAAAATATTGCTGTAATGCGTGTGCAATACAACAAGTATTACAAAATGAATCAGAAATTACAATTACAAATGTTTTGACAAGTACAAAGGACAGTCTTATCGCTGGGATTTATTTATTTTCAAAAAAGTTACAAGATTGTACAAACAATTACTTTGCCAACTTGCAACGCAGTTTGTCGGCAGTGCTCTCGTGGATCATATTAAATTATCCCTTGTAACTTCTGATTTAAGTATACACTTTTTTGTGTTAATTATTGTATAAATTAACTTAAATGATTGGTTTACCCAATTTTTGTATTAAGCCTTACATTATTTATTATCGATATCTAAAGTAATATAATATATACCAAATCACTTGAAAATTTGTTCAATACCTTTCCATCATATATGGAATGATTTTTTCTGGCCCTGAAGGCCGGCCCACACCCTAAACTATGCTAAATAGCGAAAAACCCTCAAACGAGTCTCGAGGTCGATTTTGTCGAAAACCAAAGTGGTATCATTAGATTTTTGAATAATCAATTATCCAATTGTCGAATGTCGGGAATCTAATCGGCTGATTTTGAAAAATAAACACACCTGTATTATTATTATACCAAATCATAGTGTGGTTTCTAGGCATTGATGTAGAAATAATTATTGCTATTATTTGTAGGGATCAATTTCTGTGAAGAAAAGTCAGACGGCAAACCAAGGGAAAAGGTTGTTTTTAACGAAACGTTCTATTTTCCTTTTCTTTGAGTATCTCATTATATGTCTTATAGGACATACCCATCTTCTGGTCCGTAGCCCGTAATAATTATTTACGTTAGGTAGTTCATATTTACGTTTATTACTACCAGACAACCTGTACTTTTTTATTACTTCTAGTTTGTTTATTACTACCAGACAACCTATGGATGAGCATTTTATTTCTAAACGAGTGAAGTCTTATGTTCTGGTGTAAACTGTAGATTAGAAAGAGTAAGTGGGATTATTTTAAATACATAATAAATAATTGTGATATAGAGAGGGATGTAAGGAATAGAATAAAAGTGGCATGGCTAAAACGGAGACAGGTAACCTGTGTGACGTGCGACAAATGAATGCCACTGAAACTAAAAAGTCTAATATATAAATCTGTCATACGACCAGTCGTATAGCATACGGGCCGGAATGTTGGGCCACTAAAGTGATAGTCTCCACTCAGCTGAGATAAGAATGTTGAGATGGATGTGTGGTGTTACAAGAATGGATAAGGTGAGAAATGAGTACCTACATAAGGAGATCTCTGAAAGTTGCACCCGTGACTGAAAAATTGAGAGGAAGAAGATTAAGTTTGTATGGGCATATCATTATATGCCCATACAGACTTAGAGGAGGGATGAAAGTCACGTGACCAAAAGAATGTTAAACTACAAGATGGATGAGTACAAATGTAAAGGCGGACCAAAAAAAGATGGATGGATCCTGTGAAGGATGATATGTGGTGTGACAGAAGATGTACCTATGTCAGAATTGAGGAGTGTGGAAGAAAAAGACATATTATGCCGACCACAAGTAATTGGGATATGGTGAAAGAAAAGAGAGAGAGAAAATAAATAATTGACTGTAAAGAGATTTGAATAGCCTTTATTAGTATAATTTGAACATTTACAGAAAACGATGTAAGTTGCAATGTGAAATAGCTTAGGTAATTTCCAAGTTATGTACCTATTACCTAAGTAAACTTAAGTATCTATAGATGCTATCCATCTTTATCCGAGTTATATGTTTATTGCTCTAATAGTAACTTTCGGCATCAAAGCCATGGATCGGTTTCCAAAAAAATTAAAGTGATTTCTTTACATTTATTCTATATAAAAAACAATACCGGGCATAGTGGGTCCCGAAGGATTGTAACTGGGTCCATTTGGTCAACTTGGTTCACTGGTTCCAGTGGGTCCACTGGGTCCACTGAGTCCACTGAGTCCACTTGGTCCATGTTATCTATTTTGTCAAGTTTTGTCATTTATGTAGTTTACAGATAGACGAGGGATGATATAGTTTGCGATATAATGGAGTGTATCTTCCCGGGACAAATACATAAAAAAATAATATAAATATAACTTGTTCTGTCTGCTCTTTAAACAAGAGACACGCACTAGAGGTTAACCCACGGCTCGGCCGCGGGGTAAACTCTTGTTTCTTATAAATATACTTGCAACTGACTCATATTTCACTTACAAGATACTTCACAGGTTCGTCTTGAACCAGACGATCGTTACTGCACCAACTCTCAGCACCAGCGCAGCCGTAAAAGAACACGTTTTTCTTCCGGGAATGGCCGTGATAGTCGCAGTAGACCAGCGGAGGTTTCTTCCATACTCGTACCAAATATTCTATCAGCCCCTGAGTATCATTATAATTTTGTTTATATATAATATTGTTATAATATTTTATATATAATATTGTTATATTTATCTATCTAATAATCTACACACACACGCACACGCATATTTCAGTGTGAAAGTCTAAAAATAATTTAATTTACATGTTACGTGTGTGTGACGGGACATATATGACTCGTAATGCATATATGCACAACTGTTTTATAAGTAAGATTGTTTTGGTTAAAATATTTACACATCACTAAAACGCGTCAGTCCTTTCCTTTTAGTATAGTTAACCTAAAAAGAAGTCACATTGTATAAATGTTGTTTATTGCATAGTTTAGGATTAAAGTTCAAATAAACCGAAATAAATTATTAGTCCCAGGACCGATTTATCAAACATCAGATAAAAGTTATCAGTCGAATAAATTATGACCTGAATGAATTAAAAAGTGAGACCATTCACCTGTTATATTCGTGCAACTGACATTTTTAATTTTTCCATGTTGTACTCTATTCTATCAATAACTTTTATCTGGTGATTGAAAAATCAGCCCTTATTATACTAAAAAAACTATTTTCGGTGTCGTCAGTATCAACAATACACGTCATTTTAAAAAAATTGTGCAATGTTAGCTTAGAAATATGAATTACCTTAGTGTGATAAATAGATGGATGCAAAACAGGACTGGGCTTGCACCACCTCCGATTCAAATCTTCATTAGTCAAGCCGCATCGGTGGCTGTAACAAGATGTGACAACTTGCAGATCAACTCAACCTTAAGTACTCAAATGGAACGACTTAGCGCCAACGCAAATTGCCGCGACTTATCTAGACATATTCAACATATCGTAAATTAATATTGGGTAAGTATTTTGCATTAAAACAGCCTTATTTGAAAGTCTAGTTATTACTGTATTCCTTCCAGCCCAAATGTATTTTTTTGAAACTTAAAATTCATGCATATTGCTATTAATAACAAAGTGTTATTTAAATATCATAATTATTGTACATAATTAGACTTTAAAAAATTATATTTCTAAGGATTTAAAAAAAGTTAAATAACGCGGGTTCGAATCCTGGCCGAAAAAGCATGTACGAGTATATACACCTCAATTACAAGTATTTCAAATACTGCCCAACCCTGCCTGCCCATCGAGATCTTTGAAGAAGATAGTATTTTTCTTTTCCATGATCGAGATAACATATGTGTCAAACCCGCCAAGCCGCCTCGGAGCGTCGTGGGTATAAAGTCCATTCTCTAACAAGTGGGAGGCCCAGCTGTAGGACGTTTATGGGCTGTTATTATATACTAGCTTGTGCCCACGACTTCGTCCGTAAGTTAAAACCCACCCCCCGATTTTGAAACATTCTTCATTGGTGCTCCGCTCCTATTAGTCTTAGCGTGATATATTTTGCCTATACCCTTCCGCGCTATCTAACACTGAAATAACTTTTCAAATCAGACTAGAAGTTCCTGAGATTAGCGCGTTCAAGCAAACAAACAAACAAACAAACTCTTCAGCTTTATATATTAGTAAAAGATTATCATAGCTTCGAAGAAGAATACTAGGATTGCCATGCCCTAAGGTTGCCATGATTTTCTTTCAGGAAAATATAGTATTTTTGTTTTTTAACCGCAAAAATATAGTACCAGAGTAAAGTATAACACATTGAAACCTTACCCGTATCTGCGTAATAAAAATTGAATATGGAATAATGTGTGATCTGTGATCACAAAAGCGTTCTGGGAGGGAATCGCTCGATGCCGGAGGGCGAATCACGTGCGTGAGAGTGGACCGGAGCACGCGCCTCTACGCTCGAATAAAACTAACAATTGTGATGTTGTCTCGCCACTTCCAATGAATTTGTATGTAAAATTTGTATTCTGAACATATTTGTGTTTATGTATTTTTTGTGACGTATTATTAATAAAACATGGGCATATTGTAGACATTAGGCGCTTCTTCCGGGATGACGAGTTTATAAAATTATCCACTTAATGTTACTACTTACTTCCTGATGTAATGCATATAATTATTCATGTAGTGACAATTGCTAAGTTTCCGCTTAAAGTCAGAGTAGATATTATTATAAATATAATACCAGTCCATAATTTTCAGGGATACTACTGGACACCCGACTCTAGAAAACGGACGATAATGGTGGGTTTTCTGATGATGTTTCCTCAAGTACCAATGATTAATGAACACTTTGTAACTAAAGTTTTGACTTTGAAAAGCCAATAAAAGGGACAAAATAATATTCAGTCGTATTACAGCTACTAGCATAAATTAAAGTTTGAAACAAACAATGCTCTCATTCGTGTCATTATTTACAGCTAGCTAAACTTTGAGCGTCTGCAATCTACGACAATTCTCTTCGGCCCCTCATGCTATTAAAGGGCAATTCTTAAGGTGTACGTGCTTCCGACATAATCACATCCAGCGAAATACGCAACGGACAAAGAGAACGTTGATCACGGATAACTGTATACTTATAACAGATTATTATATCATTAGCTCCCTGTGTCTCCGTTGCTGTCATTATTGTTGTACTTGCTGAGAAATCAACATAATGTGTACGACAAAATGACAAGGAGTGAAAGATTTTGCGTGAATAAATTAACCTCTAGACTCTTTCCTGGTGCGGATTTATTTCCAATAATGTTACTGATATAGGCCGTTTCAAGCAGATGTGGCGATGGGTTTAATATGTTATTTGAGAACCGATATTGTTAATGACATCAAATATTAACAGATAACGTATATGTATGTATATACACTTATGTGACTATTCTTTAACGCTTTAAATAAGACGCATTCGGCCAAAGTCTAAATCTTTAACATTATCGCAGATGAAGCTGCACCATCCAGGAGAAATGATATCGATATTTGTCTTGCGAGATGCTTTAAATTGCGCTGTCTCAAATTTAAGTTCTTTCTCTACAATGCAATAATGTAAAGTTGCAATTGTGGCTGCTCTCAATTCTTCGGATTGTCATTGTGTACATTTTTTCCCCGGTGGCGTGCTCGAGTGGGCCGTCCAATTAGGCGAGTGGTTCAGCGGAGGCGCATCATTAGTTGGTGGCGCTGGCGAGCGGCGCGAGCGCGGCGGGTCCTCGACTCCTCGGCCGTCCCTGGCCGCGGCCTTCGTCCGGCGACCGGTTGCGCATCTTTTACTCTAATCAGGGGGAAAAAAATAAACGCTGGCTGCATGCGCGAACGAAAGCGAATAAGCGAGAAACTACACCTCGCCTGCCGTGTTTTATGGCGGATTGTTGCGGTACCGGAGCATTGATTAGGGTTGACTATTTTTAATTTATCTTATTGGCCTCAGCATTTTTATCATAAGACACATGGACCATTAATAATAATATATTACATACATTTATTTAATAGTAAAAATTACGTATTGGCGCTACTTTTCAAATAATTAATAGTGGCTAATGACAATTTAAGTGATCTCAAATCTATATTAGATTTTATATTACTTTTAAATCGATGAGTTAGTACAGGAAGTACATTACTTTGTACACTATTTTTTAATATGAATGTTTTTAGTGTAAGCCCTTTGAGAGCTGTAGTGACGACCGCGGCTGGTTCAAGGGTCCGCCTGGCTGTCTATTTATAGCCCGCGCCGCGTTGTGATGCTATCAGCCTCCGTCCATACTTCGGCGTCGCTCGATCCCGACAATCTGCTCTGTATGCGTCCTCCGCATATCGCTCAGAGAGTAAAATGGACCAAAAAAACTATTTTTGTATTTATATCAATTATACTTATTACTTATATTACATCAAACTTATACTTTCTATCCAGGCGGAAATTTATAACCTATAGGTTCAGACCGTTCATAGTTGGGTATTACTCTTGGTTAACACACGCCTGTCGTATTGGAAATAAATGAATACTACTCAGGGTGGCAATAATTCATTATAGATGTACCTCGATAAAGGTATACAAAAGTCGTCGCTATGGCACATGTCACACTCATCCTTATTCCGATCGCGGAGGCTGCTTCCTGCGAATCGCATCAAGAGCTTGATCAACTACGGGTTCTCGATGTTTTAATGACGAATTATTAGCTTCTCTAATCGGTCGGTCTCGTACATATCGCGATTAGGAAAGTGAGATCGAAGGAACGGTGTTAAGGGACACGAGAGGGTTAGAGTCAGGATTTGCCAACCGCCGTCGGCGGCAACTCTGTATTCGTAGTCGCCACCGGACATGGGACAGGTTATTTACGACAGTCGCGAGACAATCGCCCGGTCGCCAAGCTTATCCGGTGCACCGTGACAATAACATGACGTGGCTATCTTTTTTAAATAGTCATCCTTTGAAATTAATACACGTGCAAACATGGTATTTATGTTGATGATTAATTTGCATAATATTGCAGAATAATGCTTTAAGAAATTCTAGATCCCGACTCTGTAACTTAAATTGGCAATCGACTTGGGTTGAATCGTAACTTTTGACGGTTTTGATAGCCTGTAGATCATCTCGACTCAATATTGAATCAATCTTGATTTGACCGAGACGGATTTAATGTGAACTTTCGAGAATACGGAAATATTCGTATAACCAATAACCATCTGTCAGTGAAATGAATCCTGACTCGCAGTGGCATGGTTTTATCTGAAAGTTACAGTCTTAGAGGCCGGCTGTTTTGCATTGGCATTCGAGTGGGGGAGTATTTTAAACTTCATGTTCATGTAACTTTAAGTTTCATGTGAAACTTTCTCTAGATTAGCTGTAAAAGACTGCACAGTAACTCATTTTATATGAAATACCGTCTATTGTGCAGATAAGTTTTCTAAGAACGCCCATAAAGCGTAGCGCGGTGCGGGTTAGAGAAACAGTGACGTCATAAACGTCACTATATTTCAATAGGTGTTATGAGAAATATATATTTTTGATAAAGTCTTGTTCAGTGTTCTCGTAACTGTTATTGCTTTTGTCTTTGAAATAGGTTTAACATAAAAATGTTTTATTATCACACTTGTAGAGAGTATTGGGTGTAAGTTGTTACGGGAATGCCGAGATCGCGCCGGTCGTTCTAAGTGAACAGTATGTGTTTAAGGCGACTAACGGTGTACTTCGCTAATTGATTTTATTTACCGGCTGTTGGTCGAAGCGGAGCAATTCGCCAATGGTGGGTTCAACGACACCGCTGTTTTCTCCGACGACAGTCCTCACAGCAGGAATGCAGTCACCATTAGCTAAGCACTTTCTTATGATGTGCTATTTTATGCCATCAACACTTGTCTTTTACTTTTTAATTCTATTTTGGACGAGTCTTTAAATACATATTATAAAAGAACATATTAACAAATCTACTTCGCCTTGTATTTTTTTGTCGTACGTATTTACAATGACTAATTTTCTCTGTATATTTATAACAATAAAACGATCTACATTTAAAAGTAAATTGATTTTTCATGCAAAAGACATAATATTATCATTACATTAATAGGTGAAGCAAAAACTTTGTAGGTACCCCTTTTTACGAAAATTGCGCGATCGGAGGAGTATGAAATTTCGCACACTTATAGTTATATAGAGGAGTGCAGAATGCTAATATTTTTTTAAATTATTATGCATATAAATGACATTAAATTAATAAAAAAAACATTACACACACTACGATGTACTTGACACACACACGCATATATACTCTTTTGTTTATTGTTAAAGCCAAATTAATAGTGTAGCCTTGGCGAAATCTGTGATTACAGAAGTATTGTCTTTGACAAGAGAACTTTAATAACATTCAAACTTATAATATAAATTTATTATGGTCGAATTTCAACCACTGGCAACCACTAGTTTTATTAAATAGGTCCCAGAGGTTTCCCTTTAGTTACGCCGCGGGTCAAGCCCTGGGCAGAGTAGCTCTAGTTTACTTACGTAAAAACTAAATTAGGTTTTTTATATATATTAAATCCTCAGTGAATAATTATTATCGTCGCAGTGACGTACACGATGATAATGAGTTTCTTCCCGTTCTATACCTAGCTGTTCTAATGTGAAATTTAAACCATTTCTCAAGTTGAAGACACATTTACTAACAAAGTTATACACGTATAAAGCTAAAAGGTCTCGACAATATCACTGTATATAGTCGGTTTCACGATTGAGAAATATCCTTATTATATTTTATATTAGAAGGTCTTTATATCCGATCGTGTCGATGTCTGGTCGTGGCGACGGTAATGATGAACTTGTGAGGGCCCACACAAAGGCCCGCACATTTCCGCGTTCATATCTTGCCATTGATTTAGTACAATTATTGCCAAGTTTAAATGATATTACCATCACACATGGTGAATTAATTTTAAAATTATTATTATCCTTTTAGGCATAGTATCCTACCTAATATTATAAATGTGAAGGTGACTTTGATAGTCACGAAATTTTGCATAAATGTTGTCAGGGATATAGAATAGACTGAGGACATCTTGCATCCAGATAATGGTACTGATCCCGAGAGACAAATGAATAAGGCCGAAGAGATGGTGCTTCAATTGAGTTCTATTGGCGCCTCCGTTGCAATTCACTAACAAATACATCTCCATGGTAACGAAAATGACAGCAATAATTTTGATGTGTTGCTGTCATAGTTAGTTCCTTATTCGCTAGGTGGCGTTGCGATTATTCATGGTTAGGGTACTTTGAATTAAAAATAAAGGTTGGTACATTTCTAAGGCAAAAGTTAGTCTAACTATATATAAGTAAAAATAAATTATTTAATATTTATTTTCTATGCATTCCTAAACCATTGATCAGATTGTGCTGAAACTTTAGCTGTTCTGAGGACGCGCGCGAGGTTTTCTGGCCCAAAAAACAGATTATACAAACAAGCATTGTTTTTACGTGGCTTTGCCGGATGCAGCTAGTAATTTTATATAATTCAGTTGAAATAAATCTGACTTAAACTTGGATCTTTTAATACTAGTTAATTTTATGACAAACATTACTGTAATCATATTACAAAATTCTTTAACAAACTACAAAAAAAATGTTGTTGTGGGTAAAGAGGGTAACCATTTAAATAGTTTGCGAATACCAAGGAGGGCACACTGCGAAATATGAACATTATTTACATAATAGCAAGGACTGGACGGCCTCGCTATATAGTCTCCTTGAATTAAATTACACGTTCCACTTATACATGTTATGCTGGGTTATGTGCGTTGTATTTGGTTGCACGATGAAAATATTTATTTGTGACGGTCAGCACAACACCAAGCAGCAGGAAGGCTGTTCAAGTTCAACGGCGACGGCGATGACTCGCCGACGGATGTCGTTGACTCCGGGGCATCCGTCTATTACAATGATGCAAGAGGCAGAGCGTGAACTATTCGCACGAGATCGGCTTCTTTGTTAGACTTAGCAGGGCTTTCGTTGAACACGGGGCCGCAATGCGTTGATGCAACTGCGGTCGCATGCGTTAGCATACTATATGTACTCGTATTAAGTACACATCGCTCGTGAACGCGATTCGACTGCGGCATTTAGCGCCCGGTCTCTTCTGAGATCTGGGGACCAATTCTGCTATTTCTATATCTTTGCGTTGCGAAGATATTCGAAGTACGATTGCATTGCGATAGTGTCAAAAATTCGTAGTCTATTTACTAAATGCAGGATGTCTTCTCGATATCGTTGGAGCACAATAATAGTAGAAAAAAAATGTATCACGAGTAGCAGAAGTGGCGGTAACCGAAATGAATACTGAAAACTACCAAAATTATAACCATTTGTTTCGTGACTTTTCAGTTATAAATATTTATAAAAATTTCAATGGCGTGTCCGTGGCGCGCCATTGGAGTTAACAGAATACCAAGATCAGGCAAAACTACGATTGAGACGTTAGTGTTCGGCGATTTTGACGAGATAGAAATAGCAGAATTGGACCCTTGCATTGAAGCCGTGTGATCATAACTCATTATTAGACTGCAAGTGTCCCATTATTTATTACCTTTTAGCTGTTGCCTGAATCAGCTTGGCACATGCATTCAAGTCCATCCGCCGTTGATGACAAAACCACCAAAGAATAAGAACGCCATTTGAATAAAATAAACCAGGGTCAATATTTTCATCATACAATGTTTCTTTCACTCGTCTTTCTTATATGCATATTATGCCTTGTATCTTGATGATTTATTACTTGGCAAGTATTTACGAGCTAAGAAATTAGAATATGGTCTCGAGGATTTCAGCATGTTATAGCGAAGTATATTTAACTGGGGGATATTCGTAGTTTTATTAATATGGCGCAAATTGTAGCACCTACTTAAGTAACTACAATTTTTTTATAATTATGAATCGCACCTAGTTATTATTACTTTAATTAAACCATATGCACTGCATAAAACTTCGGTAAAAATATGCAAATGTAATTAATAATGATACTTGTCATTTTGCTTATTCAAATTCAAAATCAAAAGATGTTTTTCTAAATAAATTCAGTCCACTGGCGAACACTTTTTGAATGACATAGATATACCAAAGATAAAATTTAAATTGACATCCTATTCTATGTAATGTACACCACTTCGCAACGTATTCTATATAGTAAATTATATTGGATATTAAAAAGATGGAGAATCTGAAAAGTATCAAAGTTTTTCTGTAGAAATGGATGAAGCGATACATCGGTCGTTAAAAATTCATTAGGTATATATCAATTCATAAAGAAACAGTTAAGTTTTATTGCTTTAATTATATATAGGATATCGTTTTATGAGGTGTCATACGCAACGGCGTGTTACTGCATAAGTTGCAGAATGTTTTCAAGATTAAACCTTTCAGTTTATTGCTTGTGTCTTGTGAATACTTGTGATAATGTTCAGTTTATCCTGAAATACTATACTGAAAGTGCATAGATAATAAACTAGTAAGCGCGTGCGAGTCGTATTGATAGAGTTTACAAATGAAATCCAATTTTCAAAAAAGAAGAGATATCTATTTGCATTAAAAAGTATTTACTTTTTTATATTTAATCAGTACAGTAATCGATTACAATACTCGTTTGCTGTTGTCTTGGTGTGTCTATTGACACTGATAATAAGGCTGTGCAGCGTTTCGGAAAACATTAAAATTTTGTGCTTTTTGTGCAAATTTCATAAATTAATTTTCAACAAAAACTTATTACACTCGTGAAAACATGAATATAACATATGTTATATCCATGTTCCAAATAGCAACGTAGGCATTTTTTGTCTTTACATAATTACAAAGACGATGAAAGAAACATAAAATACATCTTATCCAAGATAATCGAGTAAGTTTTCGCTGGATGTGGATTCTAATTCGGTAAAATGCTCTAATTTTGAAAAGAATCTATGTTTGATATATTTCTTTCCAGGAAATTAATTTTTTTTAAACACATTTATCATGAAATAAAACGGGAAAAAAAATTAACGCAAAAATAATAGATTAATAACGAGATAAGCTAAACTTAATATTAACCCTGTCAAAAGAGATAACAAAGAACTAGTTGCTGAACACGAACCGCAAACAAAACACTTAAGTTATTAGAATATACAAAAGGGATTTTTTTGAGATATCGTTTCGACGAGCGAATGTATACTATAGTGCTCAGGAAATAGAGGTGATAACTGTGCATCCAGAAACATATCAAATTTCGTGAGAAAGCTATTGTCGGAGCCGGAGATGAAACAGTCAGATTGAATTTACGATAATTCCAAATCACGTTTATAACCTTGAACCTTTGGGAAGAAAATCGCACCTGAAAAATGCATACGTATAACGATCAAGATTTCCTCGACTACCGCACTCAGAGAACTGCAGAAATGGTAGCTCAAATATAATTTAATCGAGATTATAATATGTTAGAAGGTTTAACACTTTGGTAATCTCTATAGGTAGAGCGATTAACTATATTTTCTTACGCTGTTAGCACGTACGTGACTATTATTTAGATACACCGGGCAGAATAACTGCATAAATATAGTTATAATAATAATTCAAAAATAAGTAATTTTATAAACATATTTTTCTATCTATTCTCTTTTTTATCTATTATCGAGGAAACGGAAGAACTAGGCCACTATTTGTGTACCTATTCTGTCGTCTGTTCTATTAACGTATATTTAATTAACGATTTTAACTAACAAACGGATGTATCATATTTATTGAATAAATTATTATTAAATTGAATAAATCTTTATCTGACACTACAAGTGCGGTAGTTAGTAATAAATTATTTTAAGAACCTTACGCAGTGTCCACACTCTCACAAGGCGATTCTAACCTTAACAAAAAATAACGAAGTATGATTATAAAAATTAAATAAGAAAGAGCACTGAGAAGATTCAGTTCACCGAGTACAATAAACCTCGGTGCATATTTTTAGCCCACAATTAAGTTGTCCACCGCGGCCAGTCGCGCCAATGGCCTTTAAACTTAATTAACGAGACAACGTAATAACAATAAAACGTAACATTAGTAAGAATACCATGAACGACAAAATAGTTAATTAAACTTAAAAAAATCATTAGTACGTATTTTTTGTTATTATTATGAAATTATATTTATATTTCCCCGCGGTTTCGCTGCTGGTCAAACCCTAGTAAGTAGCTCTGCATGCATTATTTGTGTCGAAAAAATATTTTCTTTCATTAGAATTTTTCAATTTATTCTTTGAACAACGTATAAGTAAAGAGAGCGTTTTTAAAGAATCGCTTATGGTCGGTTCCTACATCTCACTATTCAGTCATTGCCTGCAACCGGATGAATTTTGACATTAAGTACTTGTATGGAGTTTATATCAAGTTTTAAAATGCAAATAAACGGTCGGCAAGATACAGGACCCAGCCATTAGTGAAATTGACACGTGTCTAGATTTTGGTAGATGTAAGAAACAGCATAAAGTTCCTCTTTATTTTGATACTTGTCACATTCGTAATACGTCTCTACGAAAGCGGCCGATTAAGGTCCTCAGAACTTACTATGGGCGCGTTCCATTTGAAGCTCACAACGACCACGCTCGAGATCGCTAATTTTCCTGTTCCACTTGCTTGCGAGCATTACAATTATAAACTCAAGTGGAATGAATTATGGAGCGTCGATGTACACATAATATGACATTGGTTAATGTATGGTTGAATTGAAAATCGCGCCTTGGTTAATGTCTCTATTGAAAGAATTAATGTTCTGTGGTCAACGACCACTTTGACCTACCTCTCGAGATGGATCGTTGTGAGCGCTGTGTATGCGGAAATTATGAGATAATTAGTGACGTTTTCGTGGCGACCATATCGACCATGGTCGCTACGTGGAACGGCTGAAGGAGTATTTTGAGCGTTGTGTGCCACAAGTGGCCTAAATAGCACCCTACAAATGTGACGTACGTAATATGAAGGAAAATCGATATCGGCGACGTTTAGAATGTAACGATGAAAACAACCCTCTAAATTTCAAGTAATCTTAGACGTTGAAAAACGGAAAAAAATTACGACAAGATTCAGACTAATGAGCCTTTAAGTTCCCATCCAAAGTCGTCCTACCATAGTGTTTTAACACTGTTTACAGTCAAAAGAAATATGGCTTGTAGTTTTTTTTTGTTTAACAACTTTACGGACTCGAGGTCCGTACCCTTTTTTACAACTTAATTTCTAGATTTAATTTTTAGAATTTAAACACGCTTATTGGTTATTTTGTTTCTTGTGTGTGAAATTAATTTAGTGATTATTGTGTTGTATTATATTGTGTTGAGTACCTTACGAATGACTTTTTATATTAATTTATTCTAATGTTAATACTAAACTTATACTAATGTAGAGTGTATCTGTTACATGCTGGTGTTGTGAGGAAGTGCATGTGCATTGTGTGCCTTATGTCTATATCTATATATGTATTATCCTAACTAGTGCCATGTGTGTTGTTTTTTCCGTTTCTCCGTTTCTGGCTTATAGATTAGATAGCCATAGCCTTATGTATTGTTTCATTAAACCCACACGTACAAGGGTTGTCTGAGATTGCAACGAACAAATTACAAGCAAAACTCAAGGCGGTCCCTCTTCGTCCGCCGTTCATCTTACCCATTCGACACCTTGAACAGCTATCCTACCTCATGTATCTATATACCTCGCGAATTATAACGTTAAACAAACTAACCATCATCTGAACCGATGTTACAGCTTCAATTTACTGAGGGTAATTGTTTTAAAGACATAACTGCTGATGGCATAGCACAGCGTGGAGTGGTGAATTGTTTACATAAGTCTATTTGCTATATTGATTTTTTTTATGATCTTTAACAATAGTTTATTAGAAGTAGTTGTGGCTGAAATGGTAACAAAACTTGCTGATTGAGTCTACCTTTGTGTGATGTCCGTCGTCATAATCCTTGCTTTAAATCTTGATTGAGTTCAGAACGTCCGCTTCGGAGCATGAGGTTTGCTATTTTACTTTTTCTTTTCCAACTCATCTTTTTTTATTAGGTCACTGGTACGACTATCATAGCACACACGCATAACATTTGCTGGACTTATTTCTTCGAGCGAGACATGGCGGAGACGGCATTACTGCCTGATTATCTAAAAATAATAGCAGTCCATAAACGCCCCATTGCTGGGCTCCGGCCTGCTATGTTTATAGGGGAACAAATAGTATATCCACCACGCTTGTCCAAGGTGTATTGGTGGCTTTGATACTTTCGGTTATCTCGATGTACAGGTATCATCATGAGGTGTTCTGTCACCTTTAGTAGGTGGTAGTTATACATAACAATATGCACATGACGTCAGAAAACTACTTAAGTAGTGCATGCTTTCTGTCCCAGATGCCCTTAAACTTGGAACGTGTGCGTAACTATTACGCTACCACAGCTTATTTTATTACTCATATGCTAATTACTGCCTATTCATACATAATCATACAGAATTCCATTACAATCGGTTAATCATTTACGCTTGTATACATTTGAAATCCCGTAGAAACAATACCGTTTTCTAAAATAAAAAATAGGTATCCTATGTTCATCACCGATACTATGCACAAATACATGTATTCCAAATTTCAAGACAACCACTCTCTTTCCGTTCACTTCATGGATTAGAAATATCAATCAACCAAAGATCGAAATAGAGACACTTTTACAATATGTCAAACGATATGCACAACGATGGTAAGATATTTCTGTCGACTTTAGAATGGTTATTTATAGGAGAACAGTTAAAATAATAATCGGTCCTCGTAAGATACGGTAAGATGGAACCAAGCATAAACTCGTGTACCGTGTGTAAGTGTACATAATGACTGTAAAAATGGTAACTAGCTACGGTAATGGCAACGCAATTTAGACACTCTTATGGGGAATTATAATATTCAGATCTCTGCTACATTACTACGTAAATCTAAAAGGCATTAGAGTAGATTAAATAAATAAATAACACTGAATTATGTTTTCCTTTGGCTATTAATAGTAAAGACAAATTAAAGTAAGTCTATAAAATTATAACCAACTGCCACATTCATAATATTTAATATAGCGCTAAATTATAAAACAAATTCGTTACTATAATAGTCGAGAAGGTTCAGCTAAAGTTTCCGTCGCTTAAGTTACTACTACGCTACTACTAATAGTAATTAAAGATTAGTGACTTTTTCACAAGACTAATTACATGTGTATCTACTTAAATTTTCGCTACTTTTCTAAAATGCATAAAGAGTATTAAGAAATAAATATATTTCAGACTAAGTAGTATAAGAATTTTAATAAATATAAACACTCACTAATTGACAATAATGGAGTAAAAGTACAAAAAAAGGTGGACAGAGCCACGTTTACACTTATAGTCTGCTATAAATTGTGAACTTGAAACATAGCGTTATTGGTAACCTCGTACAAATGTATCTCGGTTACGAATGTGTTGATTTACCTAACAGTCACGAAGCCCGAGAAGGGTAATTTGTTTACGTTGCAGGAAGAATTGCGACCGCAATTATTAACCGCTCGATTTGCTCGACTTAAAACGTGACCGCTCCATCGGATGTAAGGGTTCATTTGACGGTGCCATATAGGCCATGTAGCTTTGAGACGCTTCATGACATTATGAAAGAAATGTTTGGAATTTGAATATATTTTATCTATGTAAGGGCCAATTTTTCAATAGTCATATAAAAGTTACTTATGAAATAAAAAGAAAGTTGAATAAATTAAAAAATATTTGCGTAAAAAGAAATATGAGCTGTTTTACTTTTACATTCAGTTAGGTAATTTATTCAATAGACAATTTTTATCTGGTGATTCAAAAATTGGCCTTAAATTTAATATTATAAGTATCAAACATAAAGTGACAAATCGTCGATACCGCGAATATGCATTTTCTTAACTTTACAGGGCGAACAAAAATCGATATAATTTTATAAAAAATAAATAAAAACCAGTTCTTTATTCAGCCATCATTTAATTTTGTGATTGGTATAATCTCAAATAGTAACAAAGAACTGTTTTAAATAAAAATATGTCGTTTTGTTCGTCCTGTAAAGTTAGGAAAATGCATATTCGCGGTTTTGTAATTGAAACGACGAAATTTGTACATTGAAGTGCCAAGAATAAGAAATGATAAACCAAGTACGTGATAGTTTATAAACAGTGAAGTGTTTCGTAGAGGTCGCAAATTTCTACTGCCTTTATTTCTGGAACCTTAAAAAATATGTAATAGAAAAATGCCATACCTGAAAAATCTCTTAATAAATGACATGTATGGTAATGGCCTCTCTTAATTGTTTTTATTACAATTTCACTACGCTATAAGTATTTTGTAGCAGTGTATATTGTGCACCTTCCTAATTCAATTAATATAGATGACCGGTCTTAACCTTAAAATATATTGGGGTATTCATTGGAACCTGGACGTTAGTAAATATATCTATGGAGTTTTGTCTGTGTGCCTCTGAGGAATTTAGGTACGCGAAAGCTAATTAGCTGATTTTAGTGACACTTAATATAAGGATATATTTCGAGCTAGGGTTCATTTTATTCCGAAATGTGACATATGTATTATAATAAGGTTTCATTGGGATAGTAGTGTAAACTTACGGAATGATCCGGCACAACTAGTTTCTAACAAAAAATATCACCTACTGCAGGTTGGTTGTTCAAATGCACAAACAAAGATATAACTTACCATAGGCATAAAATTCTTAGGACACGGTACGACCTGTAACTAACATGATGTTCAAGGAATGTTTTCTCTCAGGCTTGTATCTTTCTACATGTAGAATGTGCTCCAAATAAAATATAAAGTTTAGCTATTCCAATACTCGGTGTTCATGATCATGAGTCATCAAGGACGTTAAACTTTGCAAGCGAAGATTCAGCGGGCGCCGCATAATATAATAGTAATAGTGTAGGCTCTCTATGTAAATGCCAAACTGCTCGCTACGTGCATCCTGTATAATGGGAGAGTAATATGCCGAATGTTATTCAGAAACGCCAAGAAAAGGCTTTGTACATGCAATACTTTATTTTTAGTGTCAATACCTGTCGTTGTTCGCCTTCTAGGTACTTTCAAAGACGGTGACAAACCTGTGTCAAAACCATGAACCATAAATATTTTATCGAAATTGTGATAAACTCAGTACATTACACGTTTTATAGATGAAGTTGTCAAGCACCGTAACGTGTCTAATATTTTGTTTAAATATACTAAGACATTACTATTACGACATTAACTGCACTTCAAAAATATGATTTAAGGATTCATTTTCATTAGTCTGTAGGGCCTGCATGCGGAATGGGGGATATTTCTATTTACTATACTGTAGGCTCCATATGCAGAACACGTTCTCATTAGTCGATGGAGCCCGCATGCGGGGTACTACTACTAGGAATCTTTCACGACACGTTATGGCGAGAACTTCGATAGAGTGGCACTAAACAAACTTACGAGAGTCTTCGTGTCCGCGTGCTTAACACCAACTAATGAATAGCATGGGTCGTTACACCGCAGTGAATACCAGTAGGCGGAGCAATTAGTTCTTTATCAAATTATGATTTTTTATAATTATGCTCTTACCTGCACCGGGGAGTTCTCGCATATCGTTCGTGTTATCGACAAATTAAAATGAACCCTAAAGTGTATATAAGCAATTCTGATGGAACAACTAGTTAATTCACCGATATTGATCAGTACTTATTGAATTGAAGCAGCGAGCTGAGGAACGTGCAGCACTTACGGATCGGCGCTTTAATACTTTTGTTTGGGACCATGTGCGGTCCTATCATTGCTATTATTCAAAAACATCGGAGTCATCCACCCATTCAATTAAATACACCCCGAAGCGGAGCGACCGACGGACGTCCTTACATAAAAAAATCATTGTATCGCTTCAATATGACTCTTCTCCTTTTGCAGCTATTAAATCTATACACAATTTTTTAAATCAAAATAATGGGTTGAATTTTATTTTATCGTTCGATATCGCCTTCGAACGTAACTTATCCGATGTAAAACAATACTGATAGATATCGGGTATACGCGATTAAAAAGAGACTTTAAAGTGTTCCTCCAGGCTCTAGTGCAATTCGACTTTTTGCATATTTCATTTTAAGTGCGATATCTTGTATTGTACTGAGTGTTTATAAAAAATATTTGTTCGTCTACGCCTTCCAAGTGTTTTATTTTATCGTGTTGTAATATGCGCGTATTTAGTGTGTACATGCAGTATGTGAGATTACAATATAATGTGTTTAAGGGCATACCCAAGGCAGGCCGGCAAAGCAAATAACGTCCCATCAATTAACGTGGTTTTCAAAGCAATATATTTGAAGTGCTGAAGCAGCGGCGGCACCTTTTAAGTGACCCGTCGACTACCCACCTGTGTTGCTTTTATTTCAGCAGACCCAATATTAAGCTACGTACTACACTTTATATTGGGTAAGAATTGAACTAAATTTAGAATGGGTTTTGGTAATTAAGTTACTATTAATACTTTCGAGAAGCATAAGTTTGCCTGTTATGCCTAACTGCCTAGGAAAGGAATCCTTGTTATTTATTATTATGAATACCTTGAAACGCTTCAGTATAATTACAATAACATAATATAGGTAATTTTTATTCAATTAAAAAGATGGGAATGAATGTTTATAATAGTCGCTTCATTCAAGTGGCGACTATCATGAATATTTTATTTATTTATATTTATATTAATTCATTAACAAAAAACATTTATGGCTGAAATATAATATGTAGTCGTAATTACAATCATAAAAAATTCTCATTTACAATAAACATTATTAATTTAATAGGATACTTCTTATAGTAAATAATTCGATAGCTTATTAGGGATATGGTCATAACATTAACGAGAGCGAATCCGTTTTTTCTTGATTTAGTAATACTATATCTATTGAAATTGTCCACTCAAGTACTAAAGCATTATTTTGTTAATCAATCATAACACACGCAAAGCGGAATGCCGAATTCGTATATACGGTTATTCATAAGCAAGCAAAAACTAGGCAGCCCTTTGGACATTCACATCGACCGCAACAAAAACAAATTGACCGCGAACTATTGTGCAGTATGATTTGCCAAGATAACTTCTGAGTAGCGATGCGCGGGCGCAGCCGCCGTCGTGGCCGGACCGAGCGACCGTCCGAGTCCGCCCGGACATCCGCGGTTTTAAGACTCGCCACCAGCGCCCGCTCGATCTCGTGAATTATGATCGCTTACATTTCCGCTTAGCTTCCCTCTTTCGCGGTGTAAGTTATAGAAAACGGCATTGTATTCGACGCTAGCGTGTGACGTCGAATTAGCGGTTCCAGGTGGTAGTGCGCGCGGGACGCGTCTCAGTTATAAGGAGGGGTCCCGGGTGGCGGGCATTCAGTGTGTCCGAGTATCCCGTGTTGCGTGAGCGCACTCCTGTGCCCGCATATATTAGCTATCAACCCGTAGACCTCACTCGGTCAAATATATCAACATGCAGCTAGTTTTGGCCACCTGTCTCCTGCTATTTGCAGTCACCCTTAGTCCAGTCACAGGTATGCCATTTTTAAATAATATGATTAAATAATTAATATTTACTATATTATTAAAGTAAACATGGACATTTTCGAAATAACAAATATGTAAAAATATGAATACTTAATGAGCATCTTTTCCGGAAATTTTTAAATTTTCACTTACACCTTCAGTTGACGAGAATATTTTTGTATCAAAATATTCGTAGAATTTTGCGATTCCTAATTATTTTAACGTAGATTTTAGTAATATAAGTTAGTTTATTTACCAACAAGAACTATTTACGGTGACGGGTGGGGTATAGTATAGCTCTAGGGCACATTTATTTATTATGAAATATTACGAACAAATACGAACTTTTTAAATATAGGTAGTTTTTTTAAACCACCCAAAATTCACTTTATATTTTAAATAATAAATAAATTTGCCCTATAACTATACCGCACCCACGGTGACTAACAAATAATATTAAAAAAGAAATGTACTTTTGTGTCGACCAAGTTGCAAAATTGGGGAAAAGCGGAAAACATAACCTTATTTTCGCTTAAAATATTTGGCAAATCGAAATCGATCTTGTCGATCTTGTATCAGGGGTTGCCATACAGTTAAATCATAGTTGAAATAGTAAAATGGCAGTTGTGACCTAAGGGTCTTCGACCTTCATTGTATGAGTTTCATTAAAGTACAATGCTCGGCGCGCCATAAGTGTTCTTTCGTAATTCTTAGTGTTAATGCTATTATTAAATATTGGTGCTTTGAATATAAAATGGCGTTTAATTTCTCATTTATTTCAGTCTGTATTTCGATTTAGTATAGATTTAGTTAAGACAAAATAATCATTTCAAAATATAAGAGTGACAAGTTTCTGTTACAAGATTGATAATGAATTTGATATACCATTTAACATTGACTCCCCTTAAGGTCTCTCTCTAAGTGTGGCAATTAGTACAAGTTTAGGTAATTCCGATTCAAGTGCTACAAATGTTAATTGAAAAATGAACGACATCTTAAATGTTTCTTGTAAAGCGCAGGTACTTAGCTGACGCAGATAAAATTGTCGACTTCGATTGGAATCGTTTTATAAGTTCGCTACACGCAATAAAACGTACATAAAAGCTCAGAAATTGCGTAATACCAACAAGGGTTACGAGAAGCGGTCGGCTATTAAAACTGATGGTTGATTACAATACTACTGTTGAATGCATGTTGACTCAAGTGCAGGGCCAAAGACGCTTATGAAGTTATTTGGAGCAATAAAAGACGAGTCCCATGTTATGCATATTAATGGCATCACATCATGTATTGCTGTCTTAGTACTTTCTGTGTCTTAAGTGCAAAGCAATATTTTTGTAAATATGTTCGTAACTAAACTGCAAAAAAATAATTATAGTCATTAAGAGAGAACTTAGCACTTTACATACTTATATTTCTAGAAAACAACCAGCTTTGTAAACCTAGTACAAATAAAATTACCAAATGTTAGTATTTAATTTAATAAAATGGGGACGGATCTGTCTGAATGAATGTATGGGTATGAAATATGAATATACGGGAATATGTAGTCCCAAAGATATAATGTGAATTGAGTTTATTTGGGTGGTTGTATGTTTTTTGTTGTATTCATATTTGGCATATGAATTGATTCTGATGAAAATTGGAATATTTGGCCATAGATAGCGAAGCAAAGGACAATTGCTTTTATTAGGCCGTAGTACGAAAAATAAAGATTTAAAATACTGAGAATACAACATCTTATTAAAGATAAAAGAACAGGACATGTTACTTAATTTGAAACATTTAAAGCTTCATTTCTAGAAACTTGCAAATATCAATAAAATGACATTTCTCTGACATCAACATAGAGTCTGTTCCATAATCATCAGCCAAATATGATAATATGTGTCTTATACGAGTATATAGTTTACTGACGGTAGGTAGAATAACTTTTCGGAAAAAAATAGTGCACATTCGTTTTAACACTTTCCCACTGTTTTGAACTCAGGTCCAACACGAATCCACAACAGTCAAAATAGGCAGAGTATTATACTTTTAGGAGTTTGAATAAAAACTGGGTTAAAATGTTCACCACATTTAGTACTCTGCTTGACTTACTATATTTTACGGTGATATAAAATAACACCACATGTGACAAATAGCCGTTCAATTACACGACACACATGATATATTGATTGATGGACTGGATATAATAGTTAACAGCCAATAATTCACTTGTTCAGCTTAAGAAAATTTATCATTACGTAGTTCATGCAGGCGATTCCGCTAATGATCCGTGTCCGTAGTTATCAGACAGGTTATTGACAGTGAGGAAAAAACTATTCAACGGAAGTCAGAGCTGAGAAAAAATAGTAAGGGGGTGTGGAGGGAGCGACAGGTGCAGAGGTTCATCGGCCCAAGACTAGTCGCCGCGTGTTCAGGATATCTAGGGACTGGATTCTTTTGAATAAAATTATAGATGTACAAGAATTCACAACTCGGATATTTTGTAAATTGCAACATTGGTAACGTTACGTTAGACTTACGAGTGTTATGTTATTAATATCTCTGTATAAAGAATATTCATTTAAGACCATGTTATTACGCATGTATTATTACTATCGATTGTAATGCATCCAAATTATTATAATAGTTGGCCATTAATCTGAGATGAGATTACATTACACAATTCATCTACCACATTTGATACCGTTGGAAAAACACATTCAAAACTATAACGTTCCTTTTTTCAAGTTAGCATTACGAATTTCGATTACACCTTACCTTTATCTTACCCTTGACATTCTTATAGCTATGTTATCAGATAACTGTTAAAATATAAATAATTTATTGAAGATCAAATACGTCACAATGATTACCCTTGGTCCGATGCGAATTAAAATGATCAAAGATGCCTAAAGATTTTGGTCACGAAACTAGGTAATTACGAGTATACCTTAGTTGTAAATGTTATGCATGCTTTAAATTTGATCCAGCTATAAATTATTGAGCATCATCTTCTGAGCCCTTCAAATTATAATTTGAAATTTAAATATAGGCATGTTTAAGTATTTGAAAGGGCGGGGTAAGCATTAGAGCAATTTATTTCTCTGATACCAGGCGCCGAAAGCGGGTAAATTTATTTATAGTGCTCCAGACGTTTTAACTTTTTTGCCGCTTTTATTGAATCGTAATATAGACAGAGTTGTGGGTGGCATGATTGTATCGAATTACCATCTTCCTAATCTTAACGCATTACATTAATGGAAAATGATTTCTATAATATTTCATGTTGGATGAACAATAACTTAGACAAGAAAAAACTTGCAATTAACATACACCACAAGAACCAATAAAAATTTGGTTATTTTTCAGGCTGATTAAGAAAAATCATTAAGAAAATATCTATTACTATAACCATACATACAGGTGTCACAGTCATATTTCGAATTCTTGTATAATTATTTATCTGAACAGCATCTTCAGTTAAGCAGGATCGGGTTGATTACTAAAAATAGTTCGGTGCATTCCTTTGTGCCGGTGAGGGTGTAAACGCCTGGTGTCCTTGAATGTTGTAATAACTATATTCGCCATTATTTCATTATTATCTATTTTTACGTCTCGGTCGAATTCCAATCGTGAGAAAAAAATATAATCACCGATATTGTTCTCTTTATACTAGTTTAATTTCTATAATTTCATGATTCAGTTGTGGTTTTTGAGATTATTTGAGTCATCACAATCATGATTGCCTTTTCTGATTGAAATAAAGGTCATTGGCTTCATTGTGATTATGTTCTGAACAAAGCAAAACAAGTTGTCGAAGTTTTTGTGAATACACTCTAAATCAATTTCAGAATTGAAAAACGTGCTGGACTTTTCGAAGTTTGGGTTATAAAGTAAAGGATTTATGCATTGTTTGACACCGAACTTTAAAAGCTAATACGGTCTTAAAATAATTTATATGTTGCCGTGTCGGTACGACTTACGACTGGGCAGGGCACTATACAGCGTGCACTGCGCTCAAGGCGGGTGCTCCTTGCATCTCCAACTGGTTCGCGTGTTATGCAATGCATTGCAATGCGATGCACATACGCGCAAGTACTCTTTCCTTTTCTGCGCCGCTGGCGCCAACGGTCTGCGGTTACAAGATCGTAAAGCTTTTAATCGAGTTCTGGCTTTTAATCTATTCATTAACAAAGATTTTACTGTTCATTGACCTGAATGACTGCGTCTTATGTACTGAATATTAAATCTTTTCATGGTTACCAAAACTATTTTTGTAAATTTTTAGTTACAATAAGATTAGAAATGTGCACAAAACATATTTAATCAAGGCAATGTTTAATGTATAATTTTGGTGTGGGCGAAATAAACACGATATTTGTCTATGGATTTGAGGTGTATAGATAGAAGCCGCAGTCAACAAGGTTCAATTACATCTTGCTCGCTCATCTTAAATTAAAAATAAAACCAGCTGAGTTATTAGGATCTCTTAAATTATATAGTATCTATCTATATATAAATAATTGTATAGTGTAGTAGCTATTATTAACTTGCTTTGTGTAATAGCAAATTGACAATTTCAATCAAACTTTTATTGAACTCATTAACAGAACCGCAGTGTTTTATTATGATCACGTCTTATTGTAAAGTCATGTCTACCCTATCCAGATGTGATTACAAATGAAGCGACTATATATTTTTTATTTGTGTCGTAAAACCGTGTCACATGATACTTTACATCACGGTATGAAGAAACTCTTACCTGAACCACCGAAGGGCTTTCTACACCTGTTTAGACGACACATGGAACATATTTATTAATTTACTGTATGTCTAGAACTTATTCTTAAATCGATGTAAATAAACAAATAAATGTTTGTTGCAAGCATGATTTATTGGTTAGAATTTGGAATTTATATCTAAAATTATAGTAATAAATCTTGAACTAAAAAGCTATCCCATGCATTCGGAAAATAATCTGAAAATGATTTTTTCTCCGGGTTTTTTTTATAAACTCAAGATAATAAATCCAGATTCGAAAAATCTTTTTTAGATTTCACAAATTAATAATAATATCACAAACAAATGTACTCTAATTTAGACCCGACAACGTTTGTAGGATCAGCTTGTCTATTTTACGATTTTTCATTAAAGTAATTAGGGAGTGGGATGTAACAGTCTTAAATCGTACAAAGGATCCACCATTTCTATTTTTTAACTATGGAGTGTTTTGTTGCACTTACAAAAACCAGTATAAGTTATTATTGTTCATTAGCATTGAAAACATAAAAGTAGACCTAAGTATAATAATACCAGTGTGTAATGTGAACTAAACTTCAAAATTCTCTACATAATAACATACAATAATAGCTGTTACTGAAATTACAATATACTGGTCTTAGATCATATAAACATCTATCTCAATGATACTGGTATTCATTACGATACTACATACAAATCTTATCTTCAAACATTCATTAGGGATTTCAATGGTTTGAAAATTGTAATTACCTAAACATTAAAGACTTCATGTTACAACATACATTCATAGACAGGTAATTTAACTAAATCTGTTTTTATATATTCGTCTACTCTGTTTCTCTGCTCTGTAGCTTCGTCGTCAGCCAACCTTTTTCTACTGTTGGATATAGGCCTCTACAAGTTTGCATCACCTATCCCGGTCCTCCGCTGTTCTCATTCAGCCTCCACCGGAGACCTTACGCAGATCGTCAGTCATTACAGTACATACAGTACATTACCTTTGCCAAGTCTAGCTCTTCACTCAAAGACTTGTCTGCTCCATCGGACATCAGTCCTGCGACTAACGCGGTCGACCCACTACCACTTCAGCTTGCTAATTTTGCGAAGTATGTTGGTAAACTTGGTTCTTTTACGGATAATCTCATTTTTGATTTTATCCATAAGAGATACTCCCAATATAGCTCGCTCCATAGCCCACTGACCACTCTTCAATTTGTGAATCAAACCTACTGCCAGTGTCCACGTCTCGGCACCATACGTCATGACGGGTAGGACGCAGTGCTCAAAGACTTTCGTCTTCAAGCATTGCGGAATGGTCAATGTAAAGACCTAACGGAGTTTTCCGGATGCCGCACAACCTACTTGAATCTTATTGTCCATCTCGAAGTTGTGTTTAGCTGTGGCTTGGTGGACTGATAATGTCGCCTCTAGATGCGGGATCAGGAAAGTGTGGAACCGAAATGTGGCGCCAATTTTGGGAGGCCAAGTTGACCACACAAGTGGAGTTTACCTCTAGTAGTGTACACAAATTAGCTGATGTCGTCATTAATCAATCAATATCTGTCATTAAAACTGTTTCTTTGGGCAGAGATATCATTCAATAGCTTATATTTTTCTATTAGATTTTATTGTGTTCGGAGTATCACATTACCATAAGACGTATTTAACATATTTTTGGTAAACTTATTTGATTTATATTAAAGTTATTTCTATCTTTCCAACTATTGCTTAATATATTGGCTTACTTATTTATTTATTTTTGCCTAGCGTAACTATGATTGATTGCTATTGTTGTCTTTTACCACTACTTATTTACAAATACCCATCAAATGCGAATTATCTATATTATATCTCAGAGCCCAAATCGGTTGTTTTCTCAGATTCGTATTACGAATACACATCTCAATTTTCTGTGCTAGTAAGATTATTTTGACAAACACTTTTGATGATGAAATCACTTGTAAAACGTAAAATATTATTAAGTGAAATAATGCTATTGAGGACAATAACAAACCTATGTTTAGAATACATCTAACATAGCCAACATTGAATGAAAGGAAGTTGTTATTATTACGATATACGTGAGATTCCTCCGTAAGATTGCTTATAAACGAATTCAAATGAGACAAAATGTTCGTCGTTATGTGGTCTCCTCTAATAATGTATGAGAATGTTTGTGTATTCGATTCACGAGCGCGTGCGCCTACATCTGCTCATCACTTCCGACTGCTGACGGTTGGTATCTGATTGACTAATGGTATTCGACATCCGACAAATGTGACCTCCGCTTACAAGATTTCTGTAGTAGTTATATTCTTGTTTAATATCATTTAATTCTTAATTTAATTAATTTTAATTGAATCTATTGATTCCATTGTTCGGTCTGGTAGGTACTAACAGATCGTCTTTATTATCGGAAATTAAAGCTTTTAGGCATACTCGTTGTGTTCATTCTTTTAATATGTATAATACTTTCTAGTTAAAAAAAAGTAATATAGATTCTATCGGATTAAATCCCTCCTATCTTAGTTATAGTTTAAGAGCCAGTGATCGGCTACCTGTATGTATTTGACCAGACCTGAGGTTTTGTACATTGAAGCACCTATACCTACCATGCATGGTACGGGGACTCACTAAGCTCTAAGTGGTGGACGCGACGAGCGCTGAGGTAAGACAGTAACGATTTTTGACGAATTTTAAATCCATTTTCTGTAATTTGATCTGTCCATTTGATGTAAAACAGCGAACGGAAAACATATACATCTGACTGGGTAGTAGCTAAGATTTTATTATTTATTGATGTGTATACGCAAAGTAGACGTCTGCCGCGATCAATATACGTTTTTAAGACTATAATAAACAAAATATATCAATGGCAGATCTGGTCAATTACTTTCAATTTTTTTTTAGTATATTCAAAATTGTCTGCCATAGGTAAATCCTCGCGATAATGGTCTGCCATTCTTATTTTCCGATAATAATAAGTCTATATTTTCAAATATCAACACGGCAGCCCTGGTCAAATGGATTTAAAATTCGTCAAAAATCGATACTGTCTTACCTCAGCGCTCGTCGCGTCCACCACTTAGAGCTTAGTGAGTCCCCGTACCATGCATGGTAGGTAAAGGTGCTTCAATATACAAAACCTCAGGTCTGGTCAAATACATACAGGTAGCCGATCACTGGCTCCTAAGCTATTATGAATTTAATATTATATTAAATATTTGCCATATTTACATACATCCGAGGAAATGTATTGATGAAAAAACTAATATTATATATATATAAAAAATATTATCTTTCTGACATAAATACTTATTACTTCTTGGTAGGAACATTCTATACTAAACTTTTTGATCACTCCAAATTAGTTGAAGTATGTTCTATGGTAATTGTTTGCGAACGGAATATTATCGGTTGTGCAGTTATTTCGTGCTAATTAAGGTTCCATTCTCCAAAGGTTAAAGCCGACTGTAGGCCTCTTATTTTTAATATAATATCTGAAGGTCTAAGTATTGTATAAAATATGCAAATCGCAGTGATTCATCCATTGTGATTAATGCCAGGTGATTGATTGCGCAACACGGCGGCGTCGGACAGGTGCGTGATGCGTCACTTTCGCAAACTTCCATCATGATTTGGGTAGGTGTCCGTTATTGCTAGAACTATTTCCGGTTGACCGGCCGGATATCCAAGATAAGAATTACAATTAATCTAAAACTTTATAAATCTCTACAGTCTCTTCAACTAACCCCCACCTTAAATGTCATCCAACGTATACTATTATAATCTCCGAAAAACAAACGCTTTGATATTTAATTCGTACACAGATATCTTATTCCAAAAACAAGACAACTTATCCAAAACAGGTGTGAATTTCTTAAAATGGTTATCTACCATTTCACGGATGTTTTTTGTTCGGTGATCATTCGTCAAAACTTGATACTTTTCTGAGAACAATCTGATACCAAAGTTTACACAGTCCGATTTCTCACATTATCAACTAATGCGGCAATATGATATGGAGGTTCGACATTGGCGTCCCCGTTCTTGGTTCCTGCAGGTACGTGGTCGTGAACACGGAGTGGCCTGGTGTCGATGCTCTTCTTTAGTATGCGGCGTGCGCGCATGGCCCACGCGACGTGACCCGCCTCCCCGACGCTCATTGTCTCTGCGTGTAAACCGTCTCAGTGACAGACAGTACTTTTGAAACGCCCTTAGCGATTTCCTTTTATGATCAAGAACTGCTTCGTAATCTCATGTTTTCTAAACAATGCTTTGTAAGGATTTTGATTTATATGTGGAGACCGTTAATACATCGTTATGATTATTAATCCTTTTAAAAGTCAATAGGGTTTCTACACTGTTACATTACAGCAATTACCTGTTTTAGACTCTGTACTACTCTAATTATAAATTGCATGCATATTATATTAAATAGTTTAATATATAAATATAAATGATTAAAATATATTTAATTCTTTATATTAGACTATAATCATTCTCTTACGCAATTCATATCTTATAATAATATTTCATTTAGATCAAACTTGCTTCCATTACGTGTGTCAGTATCTTAGATCATATTATAACTTTATGGTTAATATACAAGAAACTTAGCACCTAATTGTTATTAGTATAGGAAAATAATCCGGCATCACTGGGATGCGTTTACGCATCAAAGTCATGTATGAGTTCTTCAATAACCTAATCAGCATCCTAAACGCTTTATATTAGAGGCGTAAGACGCTGCATGCCCTCTAATTAGAGTCAACTTACAAACTGAAGGTGCAAAGTCTGGCAATACGCACCAAATAAAGTTTTATTTGTACGATGTATATTTTTATTTGAGTTACAATTGGATATAATTTACTTTTAAGAACGAAAAAAACCAACCATAATCGCGGTTTACTATAGTTTTTAATGTCATTACCAATGAGGGTACCGGCTACGTTTGCCTTGTCGAAAGCACAGCTGAATGCACGTCAGCATTAAAAAATAAAACGCAGGCATTCAAGATCATACAATACGAACAATGTAAAATTCATCAAGCGAATATTCGAATAAAAGAAAAGCGCTATATGAATCCATTCGCAGGCTCCGGACAGCGAACAAAAATGTTTTATAAAATCTCATTACAATTTATTATTTTGAGGGTTTGGCATAATGACAGAATTCATTTTCATCATTTTTATATTGAAAAGGGAATCCGGACGAGACAGTAAAAATGTATTAAAAAAGCTCTATTAGAAAATATGAAAGTATTTTTTGATCCTTTTAAAAGTTTTATTAATATATTTTTCGTAATATAATTCAAAAAGTCAAAAAGAGTAATGTAATGTGTTAAAATTATCATTATCCGAATTATTAGCTAAAAATAGGCATGTTAGAATACATTATGGAAAAAAGGAGTATAAATGTGAAAAACCTTTATAGTCCTACAAGGTATTTATATGTACAGTCCTGGTATGAACATTGTCGCCAGTTTTCAAATTCATTCATTTAACGTTCCGCGAGCACATGTTACCTTTTCAAACTAAGACTGTCCCACAGAAAATTATGTTTAACTATTTGACAATAAAGTTTAAAATTAGTACTTAGATCAAAGATATTTCATTTTCTATCTTGTCTAAGAAAATAGCTTAGATATGTAATACCTTTGTTAACTGACTTCGAAAAAAGGAGGAGGTTCTCAATTCGTCGGGATCTTTTTTTTGTTGCTTTTTTTATGTATGTTCGCCGATTACTCTGAGATTTATGATTCGATTTACGTGATTCTTTTTTTGTTCGACGCGGAATAGCTGCGATGTGGTCCCCTAAAAAATTGTCATAGTTTGGCCGAGTAGTTTTCATTTTACGAACATTTTTTTGTTCCCGTTTCTTGGGACCTATATTTTTTAAAAAGCGCGGCACCATTCGTAGGTCCATACACATACATAGCTAGACACTAAAAAGTAACAAATAAAAAATAAAAACTTCGTTTAAAAAAACCGACTTCAAAAACTAAAATGTATAAAATAACTTATTTCTAAAGCTATTATTATTAATATATATTATCTAAAAATAAGTTATTTTATACATTTTAGTTTTTGAAGTCGGTTTTTTTAAACGAAGTTTTTATTTTTTATAAACGTAGCGTCTATTAAAATGTTTGAAAAATTGTTTTTGTACTCTTGCAAACAAAGGTCGACTTTAAGGTGACGATAATTTTCATTCCGCGACTGTACATTAAATTATTAATAATAGCCGTATTTTAATATTTTTTAAATGTTTTATACGAATTTAAAATCATTTTATTGAATTGAGAAATTGCGTGAAGCCAAGCACGGCGTATTACTCGCGCTTCCAGTCGCATCCCAGTGCAACAAAGCCGGCGAGTGTTTTAATCATAAATACTTTATTCATTTTCAATGACATATTGAATAAGACTTCATGTCCGTATTATATTTGCAGAGGTTTACCCTCCATGCTCGACTCCGACTCACGTATGGCTACTTGTTTGATAATGCCTACCAATCAAATATTCTTTTTTGATATTTTATTGTTGGTAAATAATATTTCTATTTTATTATCTAAAGTTTGTAGTAATGTTAGACACAACTACAATATTATACAGAGAAACCTGTGCCAAGATATAATGAAAATGTGTGGGTTGTTTCCTTAGATTGCTATTTCCCAGTCCGTGATGAATCGCTTAGATATTATGGCGTTAGATAAAGGGACTTAATTTAACATGTAGGATAGCGTCTTCATTAGAGAAGATGCATTCGCCTCATTATAGCCAATCAAGTTGTTCATTTCAATTACTCCTATGCAAATTATATATACTTATTCGATACATTTTCTCAGAGCTATATTTGGTCAGATGTTTAATTATTTAGCAAGTTTAAATTTCTTTGGTCAAATGCAATATTAAAAAGTGTCTTAAGAACTTTTTGCCTCTAACCAGTTTTTAATTTTCCAAACACCGAGTTTTCAGAAATTATAGCGGAGAGTAAATACATTTTCTTAGAAAAAGGATGAAAAACATATATATTTATCTATTTTATATGTTGTTGAGACTTTGGTACTTGATATTGCTGAAGCGGTCGAAGCATTCATTGTCCGGTTTTTAAGTAGGAGATGCAATGTTTTTCGTGCTCGAATAAGCGTGCGATTCGCGTTACTTCTTTCAATGGATGACACTGCAGATTCATTATTATCTCGGTGTATCGACCGCGGTCTACGGAGCGCCGCAGTCGTACTTCCAGTTAAACAACTAAGCCCGCTTTTTATTTCATTTATGGCGCCGGTCCAAAAGATTAATAAAACGACGATTATTGTATTAACGATTTTTTACCGCTGACTTAACCAAATAATATTCTTTCGAAATATAAACATAATTGCATTCTCGGAATGTACGTCGATATTACTTGTCGCGTCGTTAATTTAACTGTTCAGTTAATAATGTGACAAGAGCAATTTGGTAGTGACATGTCCGACGGTGCACTTGCGATTCATAACCAAAAGCGTATGAGCAATAAAACTTGCGGTTGACCGCAAAGCGTTGTGGATGTTGAATTTAATTAGGTCTCTCATCAAAACCAATCAATGTGGGCTGACCGCAAAACACAGGGCGGTATGTGCTTCACGTCCATCCATTCTGTTGCAGTTTCTGATAGACGTGAGAAACTGCATTTTTTATAACAATGAATGGGCAACGGGCACAGATGTACTGCGAATAATAAAATTGAGAACGTCTTAAAAATATGAAATGCTTTGTATGACAATTAAAGTAAGCTTAATAAATACTTGTACTATTATATGGGCGTTCTAAAATGAATTACTACTATTAATCCTCAATAATACATAATATCAACAATTGGCAAAAGAAACGGTTTCAAAATAATGAATTAGTAACACTCAACTTTGAGGGTCAAATTAATTTAGGCGTGAACATTAATTGAATAATGGTATATATGCTACGTAAGTGTTATGGGAGTGACAAATTTCTAACTAAGTGGTGTAGGTACCGGGTAATTATGTGGTTTTTTTTTACACGTAGAGGTAATAAGGAACTATTATCAGCGTTACTCCGTTATCTGCTTTGTGTGTGCTTTGTACAGCTGATTCACTCAGGAATTAATAACGCCTTAGTTATGAGTCCGACAAACATACACGACTATTTTTTTTATTATAAAGAAATATACATTTAGTTCTGATAAGCAAAAAGGTATCTTTCGAAGGATCAAAGTATCTTCGTGATTGTTTCAGCTCAAAGGATAACAACAATTCAGCTGGATGGCGTACAATATTTCATCTCACGGATGAATCCTTACAGTCCCGAACTGAACTACTTTTTGGCATATCAGTATTGCAGGTATGGAAATCTTTATTTAAAAAATAATACTAAAAACCATCTTGAAATCCACGGTCGACTTTGACTTAAAAGGAATGAACACGCAAGATATCCTTACGGTCATGACCTGTTTGCGTCTTTGGAAGTCGCCGGCGTTAGATGCAACTTTTTTCAAGCGTTTTTAGCAGTGTCAGTGCTGATAATGATCTGGCACAGGTTTGGTTCTACGTCCCGACCAGGAAGTGTAGAGACATTTGCATTACCGTTAGGGGTTCTGGGAAAACTCGAGAACAATATCGTTGGCTTGGTTAGCCACTTCCGCAAGCCATTCCCATAGTTAACCACGCCACAATAGGGCTGCTAGTATTATAAAACAAAATCTATTAATAATTGTTTAAGAATTCGTTGTTACATCTTTTGTTGTCTCTTAAATGCAATTTGAATTTTCGGTTGAATAAAAAATAGTATCCCTATTACGCTTTAATAGGGATACTATTTGGCTGATATAACGTGATCAATGATCCTGAAATTGATCTCACTTATAGTCATTTGAATAATTTATTAGTTATCATCGATGATGGCTTGGCAGCCCTATTTGCTATCAGACATAAAAGCGTTGTGTAAATATTATTGCTTAATAATAATGACCAAGGTAATAAATTTACTGAAGATGAAAAATTCGTTATAGATACAAACGTAATTCACGGTAAATTAACATGTTGTAAGTGGCAGCAATAAGTACAATTTAATGTGCAAGATATAAAAGTCATGCAAAGTACCGTTATTTCAGCAAATTAAAGATAAGATAAATACTTGTAAAGTGGACGAATAAAAATCTCATTTTAGCACCAAGGTGTAGTTCAGGTAGCAAGTCGTTCGGAACAGCAAGACATGTGCTCGTAAATATTACGACAAAAGGTCACTAGCCCCAGTGTTTGGTCATGATGTCCTTATACTGTGCCGGAGTCACGACCTATTTACAGTTCCAATTGTCAGGCACCGACGGCAACGAGATTGTCCCCCTCCCAAGACTCCTATAGATACATATTTCATAAGGAAAATCATAACACAAAAAAGTTGATTATGCTCTTGTTGGGTTTGATATAATATGTGATGGGTATCGACATTCGGTGTCGTGTCGCAGCCGTGACGAGTCATTATATTACCGTATGCCTCCTGATGACAAGCTGTCATGCTCATGTGCGTCGGTCGCAACGACACCGTACCCGTAGATAATTCACAACCTGCTACGCGTCACGTCACGGTTTGATTGCGCTGACAAAAAGGAACTAACGGTACTCATGTGACAAGAATGCATAGTGATCATTCGCGAATATTTCATTACGTTGTCGCATTTTATGCTTAAAAAAGTTAATTGGTAAAACTACACTGAAAATTTTAATGGGTACTAGAACCGGAATGAGCGTACCTAATGACTTTTCGTATAAAATACACTTGAGTTTATTATGTAGTATTTAATTTTATTTAAGTCTTATGATTGCAATGTCTCGATCTTAATATGATATTCATAAAAATGTGTGAATTCCTACCCATAATTTTTATAATAAATTAACATAATTACATTGCCTGGCCCTTTCTTGTTTCTTATGTATATAAATGATATACCTGTATTGGTAAAAAATAAATATGACATTGTGTTATTTTTGCTAATGATACGTCTTTAATAAAATTAAAAATTATGCGACAGAAAACAAACTATGACCGCGTAAAAACGCGCTTTCAATTATAGCACACTAGTTTGATATGAATAATTTACTTATAAGAAAAAAACCAAAATTTATTAAATTCTCCATACCAAATGTTAAGCCTGTAAAAACTGATGTCCCTTAAATGGAGAAACCCTAGATGTTGCGGATAAGTTCTATAAAATTTACAATAGTTTCGTGGGGCAAAATATAATGCTCTTCAACAAAATCCCAGAAAACATTCAACAGCTTTCAGTAAACAAATGTAAAATATCAGTAAAGCAACGTTTATGCGAGAAGGTTTATTATACGATGAAAGGTTTTTTAGATGACCGCACCGAACGGATATAACGCGATTGCCACCAAGCTTTTTCAGTAATCTTTCACATAAATTGCTTTGTTAAACCGTGTATTAGTATAAACTACATTAAAAAAAGACGATTAATAATAATTATTATAAAGTAAAGATATGCTGCTGGGGAGTTTGTTGTGCCGCTTCTTCTTCTTTTACAGTAACTAAAATTGCTTTGGAAGCGGTGGTAGCTCATGACTTTCAATAAGTAAGCCGTAAGATTACGTTTCAATACAATTACGGGTCGGGTCCGCTTGTTTGCAGTGCATTGTAAATGGTTGATCATAACACGATACTAGCTAATTATTTAATTTGTAGGATACTCAAAAGTAATTTATAAAACGCGTGTAATTTTAAATGATTGATTTCTTTACAGCAGCATATTAAAATAGATTATAGATTGTAAATAACATGTTCACTTATCTTGGTAATAGCGTTGAGATGTCTCGGGTGAAGTGAACTTGTCAACGGGTCGTCTCAACTGTGTGATGGAATGCAGTACAACGATGGATGAACTGGTCTTTGCGAATAAATTGTTCATCTTTAAACAAGGTTGGCCTTATATGTACTAAGTGCATATGGATGTTAACTACTGAGTATTTTTAACTGGAATCGATTGTAGATAAAGCACAGCTCTTTAACAAGTCGGTGAACGATGTGTATTTTTTAAATCTTTATTTTGCTTTTCAGATCCTTGGGATTACAATTAGCTTCGTTTGAAACAAAGGAAAAAGCAGATTCAATAACAACATATCTAACTAACGCAGGTAAATTTGCAACTAGGTATGACGTACGTAAAGCATTTTTCGTTTTAAAAATCAATTCAAGAAATAATGTTTCTAATGTTGAATAGCTTAGTTATTATAGTAAACATCGTATCAGCAATCTATTGCAATCGATTTTTGATATTGTAAATTTAGCAAAGCATTTCGGGATGTCGAAGATATTTTAACGAATAGTGTATGTACAAAGTTGTACATATTAAGTTCTGTTCTGTTTCCAGGCTATAATAAGTATGATTTCTGGACATCTGGAAATAACCTAGGTACGGATATGTACTTATGGATGAGTACGGGACTACCATTCAATGCCACTTTCAACTACATGAGGCGACTCGCCGTTGACGCACCTGCACAACACGCAGACGACAGTATCGACCCTCTCGACGTGCCCCAGGGTAGCACAGCACCCCAGCGCACTGCTAGACACGGGTACGTATCTCATGTTTCATATGTTCAACTAGCAATGACACGTACATAATTACAAGTATTTATTTATTTTATTTTAGGAAGGCTTACAGTCATACAAAATATAGTCAAATTTTCTAAAATGTTGATAACCCTAACAAGCCTTCTCATGTACATGAAATAGCTGATTTTATTAAGAGTGTTATCGCTAAAAATATTTATTGATAATTTCTAATTAAACATTATTATATTAACTGATACTATAATCATTCATTATTCCTGAATCATTCCTGTCAATTTTGGGAACTCGAAGGGTGGATCATGTTTTATTGTGAAGTTTTATTTCAAAAAAATTGGTTTAAAAATTAACGGTAGTTGAGGCATATTGATTGTCTTTAAACAATAACTGTATGTTTGTGTTGAAATTTTCAATGCCCGCATTTGGCGTCTGTCAGTCTTAAAATTTGGCTGAATCCATTACATAGGTCCGGTTTTCGCAGCCTATTGGTTCAAAGGTTATTTATAAATATAAATTCATGAATATTTTGATACTGGCTGGAGACATTAATATAACAGAACCAATTTTAATAAACAGGAGAAAGATTGAATTTTGTTAAATTAATTATATCAAAGATTTTCCGATTAGGGCTATTGTTTCTAGGTATTATAATTAAGCTTTTCCATGCGAATGTTATAATTTGCATAATGCATAAAAACTAGTCGGTATTCCAGGACGGAGCATGTGATGACCAACGGATGCGTGTCATTGAAGGCGCCCACTTTCCACTGGGAACCTCAGCACTGCGGTGAAATCAAGGACTTCATCTGCGAACAAACGCGCTGCTACTACTACAACTACGGTTCCATCCCGGTGTCATCAGCGCAGGGGTAATGCCAGGTGAGATGCCAGCCGTCTCCGGAGGTCTGTTCCCCGACTAGCCGCGCGCAATTCATCTATATACTATGTTGTTTGTGGTATTATATATGTTGTTTTTTTATTGGGTTTTATGTATTTCTCAATAGCGTGTAAACGGTTAATTAGATTTATAAATCAGTTTCATAAGTAGTTGTCAGTGTGCTAACATTACCACGATTTTGAACCCAAGTGTCAACCTTGGTGTGAATTGTTATCGTACACAGCGCGTAGGCACGCGGGATTAGGCCTCTGCGCCAACCCAACCACCAAACAAGAGCCCTACACCCAGCATAATATCTCTTTGGCTGTAGTAGATATTTCAATTTATTTTCTACTTATTAACATAAATTTATCTAACAATCAAAATTGTTATAAATTATTTGGTGGGTGGGTGAAGGGGGCTTTGCTTGGTATCTCTTAAGGATACTTTGTGTCCATATAACAATAGTTTAAGATGTTTCAAATTAACAATATAAATGTCTTTTTAATCATAACTAACAAAAATTGAAAATTTAAATTGTAGCAATATAGAAAATATTGTTTTGTTGAACGACTCTCTAACACGAGGGTCGGTGTGTTTTATTCGACAGGAAACCGCTATCCATGACAACAACGACGACCGCCCACCCGCTGACGTCGTCGTCGCCACCGCCGCCGCGTTCCGAGCACCTGCCCACCCATTTTAATCTCAACGACCTCCTCGGCAAGTTTAGACCCTCATCTCTCGACGGTCTCCAGTCTCCTCATCTTAAGACTAGCGGCCTGCTCAAGTCTCCGCCCCAGATCGATTCCCACTACTCTCGTGCATCAGATGCCAATTCGCATGATTACGAGCAGGAGCAAAAGGAGCAGCCAACACAGGGTCCTTATGAGGAAGACGAGGGCATGGTGGGAGATGACCCAGCTACGTATTTGACCCACGAGGCCAATGACGCGCCTGCTGCTGATGACGCGGCGTCTACTGCCGAGCCGGATGCCACTGAACATTCCGTCCATGCCAGCGGTATGCTGGCACCTCCCGCCTATTAGGCACCGACTCGACGGTGGAAAGAAATAAACCTATCTGTATCAATTAGATTATGAGTCTACCAAAAGTATTATTTTCTTAATTTTAGACATTTTAAATCGAAATCATAGGATTATTCTTAGGTGCTTCTTGTTAAGGGTTCTTTACGTGTCGGCCTGTCGATTTTCAACGATGTCAATGAGATTTCTAATAACATAAATACGTGTGTCAAGTTTGTTGTGACTTGAAAAATATCGGGGATTACGATGGTTTTATAGGGTTATAGTATGATATCCTTTGAAGGTGCTGGCGACTCGCAAACCGTGACTTGCCTCCGTCTTCGAATATTATGTATTTAATATTGAGTGTAACAGAATGAGTATTTCACGAATATAGGTACCTAAAAACTTCGCTAGTTTAATTAAGTAGTAGCGGCTCAGATCTCTGGTGTTAATGTATTAACCGCAAAATGTATTAATTCATTTAAGAAAATTCAGTGGATAATATTTATCTGGAAAAATCACAATAAATAGTGGCCTAAGATAGTGTTTATATACGTGACGTACCTAGTTAAGTATATTAAGTTGAAACTCAAGAATTTAAAATAGTGATGTAACGAAGTTAATAAAGTTTAAACTTTATACGATATTTTGGTTTTATTTAGTGTTTGGAACTAGAACATCATAAATCAGAGTCCATAGTAATAATCAATTTATAATATGAGTGTAATTTTTTTTTCGACCAACTTTCACGAGTTTACAAATGTACGATTATAATAAGTACTTGTGCAGTTTTCCCAGAATGCCACAGTATTTTGTAAACCAATAGAACATTTAAAGTCTCGATGAGATAAGTAGGCTTCCTTAATGTTGAAGATGGCTATGGGCGACTGTAATCACTTTAAAAAGTTACAAAAATATAATATAGTACTTACCACCCGTTGATAACACCCTCCACGTTGAGCATGGGCACTATTTTGAAGACGTATTTGGCTCGAAGCGCTCCTGCTGCCGTGGAACCGCTCAGAAGGCAGCCAAGTGTTCCGTCCATGACCCAAGAAGCGTTGCTCTCGCCAGGATGGACTCGTGCCGTTAAGAATATTATTTCACGATCCTTTGGCAAAAAGATAATCTGTTTATTTTATCAATGATATCCATCAAATATGCGACGTAGTTATAATCTGATCTGATATTTGAAAATCTTAGTCTGTGGCTTAGCCTACCCATACACATATAAACATAACAATGTGTCTTTATTTGATTTTTAGCTATCCCTAAAACTTTTATGTTTCATTATTTGGCAATAAACAAGTATTGTATGAATGAAAATCTTCTAAAGTACCTGTCGTTTCCAAAATGAAGAATATTAAAGTTGTAGTACTGATTAGCATCAGGTTAGTTCAGGTTCTTTTTTGATCTATAGAGATTACGCTGGTTTTAAATTTGATAAAAAAAATATAGTTAAATTGACAGCCTCCTCCATTTTGAACTCGGTAAAAAAATGGTAAAACGGAGTAGCAGACAGGAGATAGGTCAAAACATTCAAAACCTTTTCTAAGTTATTTATTAGTATATTACTAAGATATGTGATAAACCTACCACGATTGGATTGGCTGGTGTATCTTCGGCTGATATAGTCAGCAATGGTATCTCGTTATTATTCAGAGAATAGCAGAGGGGCTCCGCGCGAAGATAACATCCAGCCGGCATTTGATGACTCCACTGCCATATCCGCGTCTAATAAATAAATGTGTTATGATTCGCATTAATATATTTAATTGAACATGGTCTAATTGGAAAAAAATGGTTTACACGTTCGTTAATATATTGAAAGAGAAATATTTGACGTTCATTTCAAACTAGTTTCATACATCATTCAAATAATTTTCTGTAATCCCAAACCATTCGCATCGAAATCCGCTTTCCTGCAAATTATTTCCCACTTCGCACGGTTTTTATCATGCCTCAGTGTGAGATCATTGGCATTCATTAATTCACGACGTTTAACCAGAATTAGTTTGGCTATCGTCTGTTACTGTACTGGACCCTAGTGAAGGTTGAATAGCTAGATAGATAGACAACAATTTATTATGCACTAAAACATAGATAAACATAAATAAAAAAATGCAAGATTTAGTACAACGGGCGGCCTCATCGCTAAAAAGCGATCTCTTTCAGGCAATCCTTGGCAGGGATTAATGGCTAGTTACATTTATTTAGTTCTGCGCGCAACTGTTTTCCGCAAAAAATAATTGTACAAGCATTGGCATAGAATATTAGTAATTAGCTAAAATAATATTAGAAAAAGCATTATATGTAAATTGTTTTGGAGTTATTCCTTTGAACTGCATTGCTTCGGATTAATAATAGATTTGTTGAGCTTTATACAGTGCTGCTAGTAGTAATATTAATATCTTACCATCATCATGGAATACGTGAAGGGGAAATGGTACGCGAGGTAGCACACGTCATTTGTATGAGGAAACTCGATGTTGAACGTCACAGTTAGGTAACATTTGTTATTGTTCTTCTCATTTGCATAATGGTAACTGTTGCGGTAGTAGCAGATGTCAGAACCAGCTCTTATCCAACCTAAATGAAAAAAGTAATTCACATTATTCTTTTTTTTAGGTAAAATAGGATTGTATAGGTACCATTATGTATTTAAATTAGGTTCAAATCTAATTATTTAAAAATCAAACGAATTAAAATCCGTTTACCTAAATCAACGATTATATAAGGTTTTGTAAGACGATTAAGAAGGTATCAGTTAATTTGATTGTTAAGTAGTATATTAATTTAAAATACTGAAATTGTATTGTAAAATGTAAGGATTTACAGAAAATAATGAGCAGTAGGTATTTGTCGTTTAATCCTGATTCAACAGATATTTTTACACATTACATGCAGTTAAAGAAAAGCAGGTATACAAATTGAGAAATGAGAAGCAGCAAAGTGTTGATTGTTAATGAGCCAACTAATAAACAACATTGTTACAGCAGACGAGGATAATCATTTCGAGAGAGTTTTCAATTGAACGTTTTAATATTACGCAATACAACTTTAAAAGCTCAAACAACAACAATGTCGTGTTCTCAAAACGAATAGAAAATTAATGGTTCCCAAGAAGTTTCTCTATCGCCAAGAATTGTTAAATTTACCTGGTCGGCCCGAAACGGCTTCCTTCACGGAATACATGACTGGCTTCATGCCAAAATTGAATTGGCTGTCAGATTTCTCGCAGTTGACGATGTTGAATATGTAAGGGCGGCCCTGCTGCATATTACGCACCTCGAAGTAGAACCACTGGTGACGCTTCGTCGAGTTCACATCAGGCATCAGAATTAATTCGTATTCTCTTGGACCTACCTAAAATCATTCTAGTCGTGGAGTTATTTACAATCAATATATTATAGTTTCAATGTTTTTGTTCGATTAATTAAACACTGGTGTCGGAGAACCGCTTAATTCATTACAAGTTTTTGATACCAAATTAGATTAGGCTATTTTAAAATTAATCTCATAAAGAATGATGTTTAGGAAATTCAAAACGTTCTAGGATTCTGTGAGAAGTAAAATTCACCACAACAATGGATATATAAATACTAAAATTGGCCCTGAATCAGTTTATATTTTATTACATTTAAATGGCAATTTTTAACCAACCTAAAAAAAGGAGGTTCTCAATTTATTAGGTTTTTTAAATTTTTACATAATAAAAATATTGTTGTGTGATGTCATCGTACACACAGATGAATTTTTCAAGCGGGCCTCCATAGCCAAATCTGAAACTATAAAATATAGTACAAAATACACGAAGCAGTCTGGAGTCCGATTTTGAAGAGCACTGAAACGCTATCATTAGATTTCTGAAAAAACATTTAATCTGGTCAGGAATCGAATCAGCTTATTTTGAAAAAAAAAACACTGCTGTTAATATTATACCTGATAGCTGAACAGGTAGTTATATTACTATTATACGGAAATAAAGCTTTCAAACAAAAATATAGATCATCAAATCAGTGGCGTGTACCTGAATAGCTTTACGAAGGTTGCCTGATTCAAATCGAGACTCAAAATTCAAACGGGACGAGAAAGTGTTCACTTTAGTTATTTCTTGCTCGTCGTTGTTTGTCAGGAACATACTGTCTGCGCTGAAAGTAGGAACAAACCATTTTAAATCACTCGTTAAACAGATACGATGGTAAAAGTTTATTTTCTCTATAAACAAATATGTAAATCTTTTTACATTTACCTTTTCTGTGTAGAAGTATCTGTGGCAACACTCGTACTGCATAGCTGATCAAGATCGTAAACAACTTCATTCATGTACGCCTCTGGATTTATAGCTCTGTCTACACATGATAATAATTTTGTTCTGAAATGTATGAAGTCATTGAATGAAGTAATGGCTATTGTAGACCGCATGTGATATATGAAAACATTTCTTTCACATGCAATCTTCAACTTAAATAGCCATCATAAGTTTTATATGATTGACATAAAACCACTATAAGTGTCAACGTCATGTATTATTTTTATGCTAGAATTTAAAATATAAATTTTTGAAACTTATCTTATAAAACCTATTCTGGTTCACGTCCATTAACAAATATACATAATAATTAATTATACCAGTAACATCTACTTTATGATTATTTATCAGTTTAACCGTTGAAGCTTGCTTAAACTTTTAATCCGTATCGGAAGGTACGTATCCATTATCCAGAAAAAAACCGTTATCGAAATTTCATGATAATGAAATAATTCCCAAGGCTTTCAAGAAGAAACAATTAATGTTATATCCAAACTACGCCACTTTTACACTTATGTATTAGTTTGGATTAAACCGTAGTAGCTTAGTGGGTAATATTCTCGAGTCTCAAACTCGCGTTTCAAAAGAGATGTGAGTTCGAATCCTGGCTGGGAAACAGGCATCACTTCGGTAGTTTTTTGACCCAATATACATATTGGGTCAATATTATCATCATTTGCGGACGATGACGGAAATCACCGTGATGAAACCTGCAGGACATTAAAATAGCGGATATGCCAAACCCGACCATTTCTTTTGGGTATAAGTAGCGGGTACACTGTCGTTCACCCCTAAAATGGGAAGGCCTGTGTCCAGCAATGAAACATTATGTGTTGTTATCATTGAAACATCTGATTTTTTTGGAGTATTACTTTCTACTAAAAAAAATATCATTATACAACCTGCATGCAATCCTCTCCATTTTATTAAGTGGTTCCGGTTGAATAAAGCTTTGGCCACCCATCATATCTGGGTGCGCTACTTTTATAAATGGAACGACACTCCTCACTCTTGAAGATATAGTGCAATATATAGTTGCAAATGAACCGTACTTAGAAATATCTTTGTGGATTTTCAATGACGAACAAGAAGTTGTAGCTGGAATTAAATATGTACAGGTTGAATTTCGTGATCGGGATTTATTAAATAATTCCAAAAGATGGTTCTAATACTAATTATAATGTAAACATACTAAAAAGATCAGTTTGTTTGTTTCTTCGCCAAACGGATCAACGAGCATATAAATATTGCTGATAAGATTTCACAGACGTGCATAGATAAAATATTTAAAAAACACTTCTCTCTTATTCTTCTTTGTGCATGAACGGAAAAAATAGTAAATCCTGTGGCCGGGCGGCTTGTCCTAAGAGGCGACAAAACAACCCACAGCCAGGTGATAGGGAATTTGCCTGTCTGGATGGCTACCACCCCTGATCTAGAGTATGCCGCCATAACAACTTTAAGTATGTTCCGGCATCAGAAGCCAGGTTCCACTTTCTCCTTCAAGGCCGGCAGCATATTGGCAGAACCTCTGATATTGCTAATGTCAATAGGCAACAGTAACCACTTTCCATCACAGTTGGACCGTCAGCCAGACTGCTGAGCGTCAGCAATAAAAACCTAGCAATAAGGAGTGTAATGGCCGTACTTAAATGTCTTGAAGAACAATAGTTGAAATAAATCAAATAATTTTCATTAATTATAATGGTTGAAAGTAAAGATAACAATAAAAAAAAATGTTGACTGCAAATTGAGGAAAAATGAAAATTGTAACTATACAACACATAGATACAATTTAAATGGCTAGTATTATTAAATCAGTATTAATTATACGTACAAGTGCTTTCGTGTAACTTATATCCTTGCAAAAATGAAGGAGACGGCGATGGTCCCAAAACACTCTCATAGTCCGTATTACCTAAAACTGCACTTAGCGATAGATTTAAAGTAGATGGTATATTTCTATTTCCGCCTGTTTGAGATAGAATAAAATCTTCTAATATAGAACCTCGAGAGTTAGAACGGCTTTTAACTAATCTAATTTGTTTATTGTAAGAACCAAATTCTTTAAAATAGATAAAGTATCTGAAAAAGAAACATTACATATATTAATATTATTGGTAACAGGTAAGCTAGCGTAAAGGAGAAGTCACATTGAACGTGTTAGTCTCTGCGTAAGTCGACTAATATCACACAAATTACCTACGAAAATATTTACATTATGCCAAGCTGGGGCTGCCACTTTCTTTTGAAGAAAATATATTATTTTTGTTTATGAGCTGTAGAAATATACAACTTTTGGGAAAATTTAGGGGTTAAAAAGAGTACACATTTAGTTTTTAGTATTTATTAAGTAAATATTTTATTTATTTCATTACTAACTGACCCGGCGAACTTCGTACCGCCATATTTTCTGAATTCCTAAAAGACTTTGTTTCATGACACAAAAACAAAATCACCATAATCAGTCCAGGTGATTAAGAGGATTCTAGAACCCGATCTCAGCCCAACCTACGGGTTCTAATTGAGAATCTAAACCATCCGGGAACCCACCCACTCAAACACACAAAAACAAAATCATCAAAATCGCTCCCGGTGATTAGGAGGATTCTAGAACCCGATCTCAGCGCTACCTACCGGTTCTAATTGAGGATCTAAACCATCCGGGAACCCACTCAACACACAAAAACAAAATCACCAAAATCGCTCCCGGTGATTAGGAGGATTCTAGAACCCGATCTCAGCGCTACCTACCGGTTCTAATTGAGAATCTAAACCATCCGGTAACCCACTCAACACACAAAAACAAAATCACCAAAATCACTCCCGGTGATTAGGAGGATTCTAGAATACGAACTCAGCGCCACCTACCGGTTCTAATTGCCAATCTAAACCATCCGGGAACCCACTCAAACACACAAAAACAAAATCACCAAAACGCTCCCGGTGATTAGGAGGATTCTAGACCCCGATCTCAGCGCCACCTACCGGCTCCAATTGTGGATTTAAACCATCCCGGGACCCACTCAAACACACACACACACACACACAAAAATTCATCAAAATCGGTAAAGTCGTTCTCAAGTTATGCGCTTACCAACACATTTTGCGATTGATTTTTATATATAAGATTGAACCTTCCATGTGTTTATTATTTTTTGCTTTGGCCAACAAACTATCTATTATTTTAAATAATAATAATAATTTGAACAAGAAGCGCCACAACTGAATTAGCGTTGAAAATATAGTATATCAAATAACTTGGTAACCTTATACCAAGCGTAGTGTAAACAGTCTCATATAGTAAGGTTCAAAGTGAGTGCTTTAAGGCTAAAACTAATTCTTGAATGCAGGTGGTACGTTATATTCGTTATTTTAACATTTATTCATATTTGTATCCAAGCTTACAACTACATAATGTATCACCGTTATTTGACAACAGTACATACTTTTTTAAGTCTTCTATATCTCTCTCATTAGGATTTATCCATAGTGAACTTTGCAAGCTGTCTCCACTTTTGGCGTTGACTTTGTTTTCATTGTCTTCATTGACTTCATTCCTCAGATCCGTTTCATCGAAATCAATATCTGGGAATTCATCGATACCTTCAATGTCTGTATCGGGTCCATCATCATCGAGATCGGAGTTCACTGTTTTTGAATCTGAATTCGCTCCTTCCTCATCATCTTCGTGGCAAGGCCATAATGTATTCGTACCTGTAGATTATGAAAGTTCGTCTTAATAGTAAAATAAGATTACGCGACAAAATTCAAAGTTACATAAACATCTTTACTCTGTCTAAAGCCAGCCAAATCATCAGCGATTTGGCTGGTACGATAAATCTGAGGCATCCGAAGTACGATTCAATATAGGAAAATGCTTAGTTTATTGAGTCCTAAACATGTCTAAATTTGGAAATGTTAATTATAGTTATTACACTTAATATAGTCTAGTGTTGCTATGATGCAAAAGTGTATGAATAAATGATGATCATATTACCTTTCAGTATAGGATTTAAATTGAAAGAAGCTGGACTAGACGAGGGTACAGGTAGTGCTTGGTGCTTCAAACACAACGTTATTACAGAACATACTCGTGCCAAAAGTCCATCAAACTCCGGTTCATCAGGACATTGTGAGCAAAACCTGTGTAAAGTTTGTACATGTTTCTTCGTACATAGAGCGCGGCGACCAGCCTCTGAAACGCACGTACATAATACTATTTTAGTAAATAGTATACAATTATATTATATGATAGTATATTTAATTTATCTTCCAAATATATATACGTAATTGTTGCGATTAAAAAACTGTAACTCCTTCAAGCGATGCAAGTCATGAGTATTAACGGTCGTAAAAAAACAATAATTGAACGGTAAAAATTGCATGCCTTTAATAACAACATTCTTGTAATTTTCCAGAATTTGCTTCGTGTAACTTGTTCATTATCTTAACAGTCTAAACGAATACATACTTATATTGCAAAGATGCTGCAGTGTCTGCAGTATGTGCGCACATATCTTGAGCCTCATGCGCCCCTCGTAGCGGTCCCACCGGTCGAACACCCTGATGAGCACGCTAACGAGGCCTGTCTTCACGATCTGCATGCAGCACGCCTCTGTGTGAGTTACGCACGTGTGACTTAACTGCATACACATTTCACATGCAAATATATATCATCTAAAATAATGTCGTCTATCGAGCATAACATTCACAGTGTTCTTTCATCAGCGTTATTAATTGGTTTTATGCTTGGCTATATAGATGACTGATATGGTGCTTGTAATTCATAACAATATTTTTCTAATGATATTACTTTTGTAATCCGTTTTAAACGTTGATAATTATTTATTAACGTTACCTGCTTTAAGTTAAATTGTATAAATATGGATCACGATTTTTTATTGTCTTTAGCTATGTTTTACTTAACTGTTCTTGCTAAAGTAGTCGATGGCATCCAAACATAATCTGAGCCTTGCTGTGGGAATAAATCCAAGGCTTACAAGAATTCTTTCGTATGTAGCAATCACTCCGTCTCGTATTAGTATGGATGCTGTAACGGCTGAAATAAAAACGATTACAAAATACATTTTAGTTGATATAATTTAACCTATTAGATAAACTGTCTGAAATACAAACCATTCTTTGCTAATTGTTTCATTATGACCAATAAAGGGAATATTAATTTATTGTCTGTAAAATGTCCTTTAAGTATCAGATGCATAGTTCTAACGCAACCGAGAATTCTTACTTTCATTGCAAACTTCGGATCTGAAAACAGTAGGAATTGGTTTCAAAGAAGGGTAAATAAATAATTATTATTTAAATAATAATTTGTTAAAAATGTGTTTGTGTAGTTAATATTGAATGTAACCTCTAGAACCTAGCGGCGCCAATATCCAGATGAGGTCTTGTAAAATTAATTCTGTCCCAGCAAGGCGATCTCTCTTGTCATGCATTGTCGCGATCACTTTACGAATGATAGCCTGTGTACCTTTTATGGATACAAAATCTTGTGCGCACTGGTGCCTCACAAGGTTGTTTGCTGAAATGATAAATAAAATGAATATTCGTACCTCTAGGTGCTAGTGAGGCGAGGACCCACACGAGATCCTGCAGCATCAATTCGGTGCTAACGCTGCTATCCCTTTTGCTGTGCGTTGCGATCATCGTGCGGATCACCACTTGAGTACCGTTTAGCAATATTAAGTGCTGTGTGCACTGTTGTCGCGCAACGTTGTTCACTGAAATTAGTGACATTGACAGTTTTAGATATTGTCTTAGTCATCACATATTTAAGTTTTTAATTAATAGTAAGTGTTATAGGTAGTTAATGGAAAATAACATCTATAATTACAAGGGTTATTATTAATATGCACATAACCGTAACTGTATTTTATATTTTTGATATTAATGAGTATTACTACATTTTTATTAAATGACCGCCAGATAATCACACATATGATATAACCCCAAATTAAGCAAGCTACGCTTGTGTTATGGGTAGTATACAACGGAGTATTCTAGGGCCGATTCCAGATATCCAGATCATAGTAAATAAACGGAGAAAATTCCGAAATTTACCATACCAGGAATGGAATCCGGAGGTGCAGCGAGGTAAGACGTCAAAGGCTGAGCCCGCTCGACCACAGAGGCCGTCATTGTACTATTGTATTGTAGTATATTGTGTATCTATTAGACAGCTACATCGTTATTAGAATCAGTTCAATGTCGAATTACTTGTTATCTATCTGATTGAGCTTATTTAAATGCCACTGGTTGACTACCGATTAGAAAGGGTATTTGGCCAAGCCATCTTTGAAATGTCAGCATTTCCTAACAGTAGTGTGCCGTCACGGTAGCCTTAATTCCAGCGCATAATAAATCTAAAGTACGTGATGCGGTAGTGAGTCCTAGAGACCTTGACACATAACACGGATTTTCGGTCAGCTTTTCCGCTTTTCATTGACTTTTAACTTTTCATTGGAAATTACATCCCACGGCAAGCTTTTTTATTATTAGTTTAAATATTTCAAAATTAATAGTAATCCAGGGTCAGCATAATATATTTAAATTGATGTAAGTAATGTTATTATATACAGAACAAGTTAAAAAAATCAACACATTAATTTTTTTATATCACCACTTATTAAAAAGTAAATCCAAAGCGATTCGTACAAAAGCTTCACACTTTCGACATACCCTTTTTAACAACAGGTGGTATATTCTCTTTACCCATCTTTTTGATTTCCTTCTTCTTCGTTCCGGATGTTTCATTTGGAACTAATTTACCAAAAAAATAAATAGAGATAAATCAGCTATAAATTGTTTTCTTTGGTTAATACTACAATTTCCTGTATATCTTTTACATTTATTTCAAACTTCTAAACCAATTACGAATGTTCGAAATTGTTTTGGAAGATATTGTATTACAATGGATAGTGTTCAAAACAAATTTCAACGAATTCATAAAAAAAATTATAGCATACAAAAAGTATAATATGTATTTACCAGAGCATTTCTTCCCTTTTCCTTGTTTTAAACATAACACTTCTCTCAATATTGATGTAATATACGTAGACGTAGCTGTGTCTCGCGAATTCTGAAACAAAATCAATCAATCAATTCTTACATTGTTTTTCTTTTTCTTTATGTCTTTCTAACGCGCTCGCGTTTAGTCTTAGATTTCAAACTACGAGTATGCGAATTCTGACCAAGAAGCACGGTAAAGAACATGTATAATTGGCTCTTATCATAACTATATATAATATGCGACTATGTAAAAGCATTATTGGAAAAGGTTGAAGTTGGACACACTTGCCTCTAATATTGATAAAAGCATCTGTATCGCTCCCGATTGTTTGTTCCACAATTTATCCAGAGTGCTTTGACGAACATGTTTGTCTGAAAATTAAATTTATATTGATATTCATGCATACATATTCAACTTTTGCTGTCTTTCTACTAAATACATGAAATTGTGATAGTTTAGTGGCTGTTGCAGCAGTATTTCAATTCATTGACGTGGGTTTAAATTCTGGAGATGCACAACTGGTAAGTTTTTCTGATCTAATATGCATATTGTTACAATATTAGATGCTTAAATTATAAATATTTTCAGGTGAATAAATCTATGACCTTGAAAAATACAAAAACAGGAATTCATTAATTTATACCTACTTATTTTTGGAAATATTGTAATTCCAACGTATAGCAGAACAATATGTTCCAGATGAACTAAATATAGACTGGCATTACAATGCTGATGGTCTCAATTTAATGACTAATGAATAAGAAGGATCTTGACATTTAAAAAAGTCCTGGGTGGAGAACGTATATCCATATATACCGTGATACGTGAACCGTATAGATAACGTGAATCCATACTGTTATTAAACTTATTGTTTTATTTTACCACAACAAAGTTGGGTAAAACTGTTATAAGAACAATATTTTTAAGCCTACATTCATAATCAAAATAAATAATTTCTTTTACATCATTCTGATGATGAAGGTATACAAAAATGCTTTTTGAAATCCTATTGAGGATTATCTTGGACATCTTGCCTTACCATGTCCAGGCTGTCAAACTTTGGAATATGCTGCCTCTTACTGTCAGAGAGGCCAAATCCTTACCAACATTTAGAAATGTACTCAGAAAACAATGTTTGTCCATAAATACCTATGTCTGATTAACACAATATAATCATGCTAATACATTTATTATCATAACTTATGTATTTTGAAACATATTATTGTATACGTGTATATTTGTTAAATTAGTTCGAGTATTTATGTATCTATCGCCTTTTTCCTGCACCATCTACATCGCCTGATTCAAATTTGGTTTTTGATCGAGGTTGCCTGGAAGAGATCACTCTGAGGGATAAGACCGCCTATTGTATTGCTTAGTTTGTAAATTATCAATTGTAAATTGTCTATTTTGGTGTGCGATAAAGTGTGTTTTCTTTCTCTCTTTCTCTCTCATCTCGTCAGGAATCGAACCTGAATCCTAGCATGGGTAAATCTGATGAAATGGGTAAATTTGGCAAGGTTTGCTTTATTTACCATGGTTTGGGTGTCTGGGAGAGTGATCCGCTAGAGTGGTCCGTTGTATATTACCCACATCACAAGCGTAACTTGCTTAGCATGGGAATACACAATGTGTGTTTTTCTGCCGATTATATATCTTAGATATCTTGAACTTTATAATATTAATAACAGAAATTACTTATACTTCGGTAAACTAACATGTATGTATAATAAACCCACTGCAAATGTGCAGCTGACGGAAATAGCTATATTTCTAGAGCTATTGAGTATAGACATTCTAGACCATGGGTTTCAAAGCTCATACATTTTATTGGATGATGGGTAGAAGCCTCCCACGATCAAGTCTGCTAAATTTTTTATACTCGGCAAAAAATAAGCATTCATCCAGGCAATGCGGACAGTCTTTTGGAAGCATTCAATCTATCCGGAGCTAGTTTTATAGCTTTAATATTATTTGTATATAGTTTATTTTCCAATCAGGAGTGAGGATATCCGTAAGAGAATCAAGGTAACCGACATTGATCACAATATTAGTAAGTAAGTAGCAGTGGACCGGTCACATTTGACCGGTCGCAGGACGGACGGCCGATGGAGTTGAGAGGCCCGCAATGGCGACCACATTTTAGCAAACCCGTAGTACAATACGAACAACCTGGTGCAAGGTTGCCGATGGCTAACTTGGTGAAAAAAGTGGATGACTGGCGTATACAGCGCAAACGTGGGGAGGGCTACGTCAATGGCGGACAATGGTTAGCTGACGATAGTTCTTTAGTGTTTTGCTTTAATTATTATAAAAAATATATTGTAGGTATACAATATTAAAAGATTGTACTAATATAGAGATTTATAGTTTTATTGTTGTATACCGGCTCTATTGTAATAATGATGTCAGTCGCACTACCGTTTGTAATTTAAAAACAATCAATAACAAGAACTTGAACACTTGTCCTGAGGTCGTTTAGTGACATTTAAATAAATATAGGTACTCCATATACTTGCTTGTCAAGCACTACGTTTATATTGGTCAAGAAATTATTACCAGTTTTGAAAAGAAAGTAATTGTTCCGGCTCAAAAGATTAGGTAGTTATAACGTCACTGCGTATTCGAAGGTTTTGTACTTTGTATCAAAATAGGAAATTTAGAAGTCATTTGTTGACCATAGATTTAACGTTCTGTCGCAATCGACATGTAGCAATTCGGCCATACCAAGACTGTTTGTTTTAAGAAAAGCTCATTGGAATTCTGTATAGTTCAAGTGCGGATGACATTTGTACGGAAGTGTCTATCAAAGTCAAGTACGATGTTCTCGGGTGCACTCGAATAATGCAGTAAATGGCCTAGTGCGGCAATAGTAGCAATGACAGCCCCAAATGTTTGTTGTTTGGCGTTGGTCCAGCGGGACACGCGCGTGTCGTAGACGTCATAACAGCGGTTAATCGGCTAGTAGATACACAGCGTGCACTGATCTACGTTGTCAGCCAGACCGGTCAGCGTCTAAATACGAAGTATTCTAGAAAACGATAACGCCATGGCAACAGTTTGCTTCGGTCGACTTAGCCGTAATAAATAACTATCTACTACCGTAATATATGTATAGCTTTTACGCTTGTTTATGACAGCCATTTCCTGTAGTTCTCCGTATGCAAAATTTATAATCTTGGGGAGCTTTATTTATGTTTATGAGAAGTTTTTATAAAGTTCTTCTGTAAAAAGTATATCCATTACATTTATTATCTTATCAGTCTGATCCTGTTCTTAAATCCTGGTTGCGTTTAAAGCACTTGGTTTGGAGCCCAGGTCCGCTTTTTAATTATTCTTCTCAACTTCACTTGTATACCAACTGTGAGACGATTAACACACACATTCCCTCTAAATGTTAATGTCTTACGTCTACATTTTTTTATCTAATAGCACTAAAGACTCTAATAGGTCATATAGGTATGTATCATTAGTTATTATGAAAATTGATTCATTTTATTTTATTTTATTTATTAAGGACAATAAACAGATATACACTAAAGTTACATAATTAAAAAAAGGTATATAGTAAAGGTATATAAAAAGGTATATATATAGTACAAAGTATCAGTGTATATGTGTGTATATATAACAAAATGAAAATCGTGATTTAACAAAAAGATTCAATTAAACGTCCCCTATTTTCTAATTACAGTTGATTAAACGGGTCAACAGTTTTACTAAGATGAACAATCTTATTTTCAATAAAAAAAAACGAATTTTTCAATTATTCATTTTTATCAAATTCACCTACCTTAAAACAAAGTTTTTGTGCTTCATTGCGTTTGTAATTAGTTTGCATAATATAAATTCAAAGTATGTATTGCTCGAATGATCATCAGTCATTTACTACATGTCTACTACTCGTAAAATGTTGCGGTGGTTGCCAACAGCTAAACTGTAAACATGTCCCTGTCTTCTAGCGGACAAATAAATAATTGAGAGAGTGATATTTGACATGTCTTAATAAAAATCATTTAGAATTATTTACATTTTAAGTGAACAAGCCACATTGAGGACTTGAAGTATCGTAAATGTGACTGATGGAACAAAAGATTTTTTTTGTATATCGGCAATTACACATTATGTATACTGTGAAACTAAGCGAGTTTCGTTTCTGTTATGTATAACATAATTATAATAAAGTCTTGGGGCCGATGCCAGATACCCCATAATGTCATTTTCGTTTACTTGTAAGAAACGAATCAAGATCTGCCTCCCAATGAATGAGACGTGCTAACGTTTACATTTCAAACCACAGAGGCGTTTATACTTCGATACATTTAATTTATAATAATTTAAATTAAGCCATCTCACTGCCAAAGATTTAACGCATCATGCCACTAACTGGACACATTCAGTGACTTTAGGCCTCAATTCAAAAAATTAAGCATTTTTTAAAATGCTAGTGTAATCAACTGTCTAAGTGCTTCCTCCACTAGTAAAATTTTCATTTGATCAATAGCTAGAGTTTCTTATAAATATCTCAATAACTGTTAGTACGTATTTATTATACAGGGGGCAAAATGAATGCGGCTTATTCTGAACAATCTATCGTGAAAAACGTATCAGTCCTAAATCCGACGAGAATAATAAACAGTGGAAATCGCGTTTAAGTCAAAATCAAGAAGGAAGATATATCCTGATAGCTAAAAACAGTAACACGCCGTGTTCCCGCTTTTCTCAAGTAGCTTTTACCAGTGTTATTTCGCAGATCTTGAATCCACTGACCAGAGGCCCAATTCTATTATTAGTATCTCATTAATATCGCCGGACACTGTCGTCTCAATCGTATGCTTGTCTCTGATTTGGGTATTTTGCTAATTCAAATGGCGTGCCCATGATACGCCACTCTGCCCTTATAAATATGTATAAGTGAAAATTCGCGAAATAAAAGATAAATTTTTGTTAGCTTTTCAATATTTCGGCTAACGCTATTTCTGCTAAGGGTAATACTAATTATTTTCTACTATGATTCCGCTGCGACGATATTGACAAGATATTCTGGATTTAGTAGAATACGAATTTTAACACTATCGCAATGGAATCTTACATTGAATATCTTCGCAACGCCAATATATTGAAATAGTAGAATTGTGCTCCTGTAGGGTGTCCTACACTTATTTAGCCGCGATGCAACCTGTCTTCAGGGTAGTAGTAGTTATATGATATGGAGGAAAAGAATCACTCACGTCTGATGAGGTTAATTTAGTAGACAAGTAAACAACAGGCGTCGGGAGTGCCGTCCGTCTAACCAATGTCAAGGCGAAACTTGATTTATATAGCGATAACCGAAATAGATTGCTTGCGTAAATAGTACTGTGATTGTTTCAGCAGCTATATACTACTACATTAAATCAATTTGATTTCCATCTAATTGTAATTTTCAGAGTATATCAATTTAAGACATAATTCTTAAATACTATGCAAAAATATAAATGTTAAAATGACTTCTTGGTCCACCAACATTAAATACAGCGATCTCATTTCTAGTTTTGTTAAGTTATGGACGTAAGTTATGGTCGTATTAAATTAATAAAATGGCAATTTTTATAGACGTTGTAACGATAAAATAATATTAATATGTTGCTCCTTAATTAAATCTTTCTTAAGTACCTCCTCTGAGTGCGGTATATAAATAAAAAAAATAAAAAATACCTTTTTATTTTTTAACTAACTGAGAACCTCTAAAATATGACTGAACTTTGAAGACGTTTTTAAAATTACTATAATTCGCCCGCGACCTTGTCCACGTCGGATGATATAAGCTAATTTTTATGCGTCGTAAACAACTTGAAACCGCCCCCCAGAAAAATCCCGCGAGATTTCTGGGATATAAAGTATTACAGATTTGATGACAGAGAATTGGCAGTGAAACTATTGAGCATCGGAATCCGATTTTTTGTCCACCGGGACAATTTAAACCGCTGCCACAAAAATTCTTGTGCGATTCCCGAGATACAAAGTGCCGCACATTTTACGCCTGAGAATTTGTTGTTGATCAATGAAAACCGCATTGAAATCGGCCTACTAGCTTTATATTAATCCCAAACAAACCTACAACAACAAAAAACCTAAAAAAAAGACTACACTTTTACAATTCTATAATATTACAGCTAGATTAATATTAAAAGCTTGATCAAGTTTTACAAGCTGTTTAAATTATGGTGGCAAATAATAGGTCTTGGTACCTATTTCACCAGATATTCTAAAATGATATGTTGTTTATACAAAAAACCTTAATGGTAACACTTGGTGAAGCCGGCACGAGGAGGGTCGTGGCGTTTTGGCCGAGGGCCCATGCACAAAATTAATGTATGGCCGACAAGCACGCGATACTGCTGCATTGATCAAGATTTCGTACGCTTAATCCCATACTGACACTATCCAAAAAAGTGAACTTTACTGGAGCGCCAAAAAACGTTATTTTAAGCATTAACATCAGTATGATTACATGCATTATTACAATGCCTTCCTAGTGAATATTTCTGTTACTTTTATACCAAAATTAACTATATACGTATTTCCATGTTTTACGATAGATGACTTTAAAAGGTCGATTTGGCAAAATTTTATTCTTTATTGTACACAAAATAGTTACAAATAAAACTATAAAATAATGGTGATGTACAAAGGCGAGCTTAACCCTATAAAGTTTTCTTCCTGCAAACCTATAGGTCTTGCGAGAGTGGGAAGACAAGAAGCAGGGTTGTGTACATGAAAGATATTACATAAAAGTACTTATTGAAAATAAATATTACATTATAAACTACATACATATATAATATATATAATATTATATATATATATATATATATATACATATATATATACATAAACTTACATACACGTATATCGATAAACACCTAGTATATACATATATCAAATACATCTACGTATATATCAGTTAATTAGGATAGAAAGTGTTCATTAGCTCTTCTTTTGAAAATGGTTTCCGATGGACTATCTCGTATCACATGAGGGAGGGAGGGCGTTTCATGGTTTGACTGCATGAGCGGAAAACGAACCTCTTTTACATGCCGATGAATGTATAGGAGCTTAAAGAAGAAGAGATTTTGTAGTGTCTGTATGGAATTAAGCGTGGGATTTCTTCCACTTCGAAGACGATACAGTAATACATTAACAGATTTATGACCACCGAGATTTCAGGTATAATACCTCTATATCTAGTCATACAAAGATATGTTTATGATTTCGTCCGTTTGAATAAAGCTTATTGGTTAACACAAATAGGTAATTCACTTAATAGTGTTGTTACGCATATCCCTATAGGATTCGGAAAATTTTGATGGCTCTACGCCCAAGGCATTGCACTGTTGCATTGACGTGAAGTCGAGACTTGGTAAGAAACATATACCGTTTATGCAGTTTTTGTACACATTAGGTCATGTATACATTGACTTAAATACTATTTGCTTATGTTAGCTTGTAAGCAAACTATTAAACGGTCTGCCTGCTCGCGAGGAAACTTGCATATCAAGTCTACCGATGTAAGCATCTCGCCTACGTTACCACAATCATGGTTGGTATAGCTTAAGTTACGAGCCCGGTGTGACAAGAGACAATAATATGTACATTGTAGATATTCAACTGAATTTAACGTTGGGATATAAAATAATATATGACGTCAGCCTATAAATGTCCCACTGCTGGGCTCGGGCCGCCCATGGGAATGGACAGTATACCCACCACGCTTGTCCAAGGCGGCTTGGCAGGTTTGACACATCGGTTATCTCGATGTGCAGGTTGTATCACGATGTTTTCCTTCACCGTTGTTAGCACGTGGTAATTGTAACAATATGCACATTAGGTCAGAAAACTCCCTAAGCGGTACATGCGTTCCGGTCAGGATCGAACCCGCGCCCTTTGAGTTAGGGACGCGTGCGCTAACCATTACGCTACCACGACTATAACTATAATGTTGGGATGATAAATAGTAATTATAATTTTGTGAAAATGTCTAATTATATAACCTAGACCAAATCATAGTACTTCCTATCAAAAATAAGAATTTACTATGATATGTGTTTACAATATTATAGTTACACTAAACTATTTTGCCCACACTACACTTGGCTACATTATTTTACTTATGACTTGAATCTTGGCTTGTACAGAATAGACGAAACCATAATGTTACAAATGAGATTTAAGGTTTACGACTAATTTGATGAGGACAGTTAAACCGAGCTCAACATTTTACCGTATTCGGGCGCAGCTTAACAATTATTGGATTTCACAGTGTTGTTTTGCGTCCAAGGGCAAGTAGTGTTTTTATTTTGTTTTATTATAATTTTATAAATATACTGAGCAGCCATTTCTGCATTCCAATAGGTAAACTAGTTCCAGGGATTGCTCTAGACCAGGCTTGAGGACTCGATATGTTATTACAATAAGTTAGTACATAAAATGATAAAGTTCATCTGTGGTTAATATTGTTACTACCAACAAATGCAAATTCACACCGGCAGCTGATGAAACACATGTTATTACCTTTCGGCATTTGGACTTTTTTTGTTCACCTTGTGTTTAAAATTTGTGAAAAAGCCCATATACAATAAACATTGTAATCTTTTACGGCCTATCGTTGTATTGTGATCACCGCCAGGTGTCTCGGATTTAAAAGTACAAACTGATTTTAGGAAAACCGGTCCACGCGGGCGGGCAGACGTATTGCATCTGTGCAGTATAAAGCAATGCCTCAATTGAGAGATCAGAGTATAACGATAACCACGAGCGAAGCAAGACTTGTGTACATTCGGTAATCTATTTAGTGACGGACTTTGACTTTATTGAATCGGGAATTACGTACGTAACGTTACGTAATTCCCGATTATATCCCCGTTATATTTGTACCTGTGTTATATAGATTTTTTTATAGTTCTAATAAACTCTATAGTAATTCTAACGGCATTTTAATTCGAGTCCAGCAACTCGTAACAATATTTACAACAATTATCAACAATAAGGCTCAGCACATCACAAGTAGTGCTAGCATTTAGGAGAAGCTTAACAGATTTTGGATTATTTATAGGGCTATGCTAGTTTATTAAATAATGATCTTCACCAATACCAATACCGACCAAATCTCATAAACTATTCTATAAATATTCATGAAAAATATCAAAGATATAAAAAAATGAAGATATAAACGTCACAAGTGCCAACGCTTGATGTCGCGGGTATAATTGCTATTTCATTACGTTGTCGCTGTCAGAATCGTTGATATTTCAAAGCTTAATATGAAAAATATTTTATAAAAAATCAGGAATATAACAGATTTATTGGAGCTACACTAATTTTTATGTCAAACCTAGACGTCATCAGATGTACGCAAATGTTTAATTAAATTAATGAACGCTATACCTATCAGAAGTGTGTTGACGTGCGGAAGTAGTTTCTTATTATTTATACCAGAGTTATGTACAATAATTAACACACATACATATAATAATGTGGGTACGATATTTTCATTTCATTTTGTGGATTGTTTTTTTTTAAATAGGTATCACTCGCACTGTTGCCAACACAGTGCATTACAACACTAAAATACTTGAATGTTCCAGAATTGTCACTAGTCTAAGCTAGAATAAAATCTTACTTAAGCAGTATACAAAAAATTTAGTTGGGTAGCGAATTCTGGTAACATTAAAAATGTGTCTATTGTACACAGCTGTTTATCTAATATTTTAAAATTGTTTAGCGTCCTAAAATGTACTGTTTTTGAGAATATCTACAAAATTCTAAAATTCAAAAATGCTGTGTCTGCACAATGAAGCTATTAAAAAAACATCTGGATTACATTACATAAAGGATAATACGATGAGGAGGATACGATGCAATTTTTTTAGTTTTCTTGTCTGTTTGTTCGTGATTTCGTAAAACTATTAGGCCGATTTCGATGCGGTTTTCGCCGATCGACAGAAAATTCTTAGACTTAAAATCTGCGCTACTTTTTATCCTGAGAATCGCGCGGTAATTTTTCTAGGAATTATTTGAAATAGTTGTTTTTTTCACTGATCGATAGCATAATTTATGTAATAAAATATATGATAGTTTTCATCCTGGGAATCCCGCGGGAATTTCCCCTGGGAGCGGTTGTATTGTTCGGGTGCATAAAAATTAACTTATTCCGATACAGTTGTAACTTAAACGACAGTTTACTTTCTTTTTGAAATGCTGCGGTACTTTGTGTCTAGGGAATACCGCGAGAATTTTAAGCCAAACGTGGACAAAGTCGCCGATGTATCCTAGTTAATTAATATAATTCACCAAAGTAATATTTTACTAGACCGACCAACATGAACCTACGCGATCATTATAATCATTTCAATATACCTAAACCAATTGGTTTAATACATCATTGTATACACCTTCAAATTTTGTGTAATAAAGCAAACAATGTGTCGTGTGAAAACACAATAACATTCATTGATTACAGAGGATATGATGATGAAAAACCGGTGCCAGTTACAAAATGTTCTTTCCGAAAGTACAATGAAAAAAAAAATAGGCCAACCTAAATGCTTGTAACACAATACATCAAAGAACTTTAATAAAGCAATTCAATGAGCCAAATCTAAATGAAACAAAGTTTTGAGGATATCGTGTTAGATAAAGCTTTATTAACTTTCAACAGACATGCGAATTTTACGCAGAGTTAAAAACTTTCAGACTTCAACTGCTTAACAACACTATTAAGTGTAGTTATTACCGTCGATTCCTGCCAACCATTATTCATTGAATGTATTTTTTAGGTTCTACTACATTAATTTTATTTAAAAACTAGGATATGCTTGCGACTCGTTCACGCTTGACTTGAAATTCTCACGGAATTCACGGGACAAAAAGTATCGCAGCATTTAAAAAAGTAAGTAAATTATCGTTATACTGGAAACTGAGTCGGCATAAGCTAATTTTATACACCCGAACAACTGAAAACCGTTCCCGGGAAAATTTCCGGGATGAAAAGTATCACACACTTTTAATCGACTTCAAAAAAGAAGGAGTTTCTCAATTCGTCGGAATCTTTTTTTTATTTTTATTTTTATGTATGTTCATCGATTACTCCGTGAATTATGATCCGATTTACGTCATTCTTTTTTTGTTCGACGCAAAATAGCTGCCATTTAGTCCCCTAAAAATTTGACATAGTTTGGCTCAGTAGTTTTCATTTTATGATCATTTTTTATGAAAAAAATTCCATTCCGTTCCATATGTACACCGATTACTCTGAGATTTATGATCCGATTTACGTGATTCTTCTTTAGTTTGATGCAGAATAGTTGCTATTTGGTCCCCTAAAAATTTAACATACTTTGGCCAAGTATTTTTCATTTTACGATCATTTTTTTATTCCCGTTTCTTGGGACCTATATTTTTCAAGGAGCGCGACACCTTTCGTAGGTCTACCCATACATAGCTAGACACTAAAAAGTATAAAATAACTTATTTCTAAAGCTATTATTATTATTAATATATATTATCTAAAACATCTTGAAGTCGGTGCAAAGTAAAACATAAAAATTACTATATTTTGAAAATTACTAAGCACCGACTTTAAGATGTTTAAGATAATATATGTTAATAATAATAGCTTTAAAAATAAGTTATTGTGTACTTTTTAGTTTTTTACTATATAAGATTTGCTGTCGATCACTCATAAAATCAAATTGCTACGCAACGAAAATTATTAATAAAAAAATGAAAAATAAACATTTCCTAATTTTTCCAACGTCGTTCTATTCTAAAGCCTTTCAAGAATTGCTCCAAGAAAGGAAAATAAAATCTTAAATTTATAGTTTAACAATTATCACACTTGCAATGTTCATGTTCAAGCAAAAAAGATATATTAATTAACTATTGAATAACTAAATGAAAAATCGTTATAAAAAAAATTTTCAAGCAGATTATTGTTCATTCATCTATTCAGTTAGTGCCTGAATTTTTTCAATTTTTTTATTGTCATATTTAGTATGTTTAAATAATATTTATTCATTAAAGGGCCGATGTGGGTGTGGCTTGCGTAAGCCAGAGTACCCGTTTTCGGCCGTATATTCATCCCTCTGGGAAAATTATAAATATTGATCTTACAGTTTCGGGAGTCAAGACTTCTTTTAGGAAATTTCCTCCTGTTTTTGCAAATTTGAAAAATCTTTATTACTTTTTGAGATATTTTCAAAAAACTAAACCCCCTTTTTTTAGTTAATTGTTAATAACTTTTACAATTTTTGCAAGCGGAACTTCATTTTTTCAAAAATCATCTAGATGCCATTCCGAATCGAATGACACCTCATTTATAATTTTCGGAGACTGCTGAAAAAAGTTGGTCCAAAAGGCACTTGTTTACTAGTCTAGTAGTTTTTACGTGAACCCTGACCAAACCTACAAGATATCTAAAAATAATAGTCTATTCATTTTCTTTCTTAAAAAACGTCAATGTACAGACACGGCATTTTAAAATTGTTATAATATTATATATTTCTACCTCATAATTCAAAATTTAGAGACGGAGAAACTTTTTATGACTTTGGAACCGAATAAGCTTCCTACCTAGTGTAGAAAATTTCTAAAAGTCAGTAAAGAACATCATAAACCTTTTTTTTTTGACCTGCCACTCGATACCCCATACGGTTAGTCTATTTAAAAATATCTCAATGGTCACCATTAATTTTTAGTTTCTTACCCTATTGCGCTACAAAGTTATTTAACGACATAATATAGTGTACTTACACCCCCACATTTCATCTATTTACATACATACATAGACGGAGAAACAGACGGTCGGACACGACAATTTTATGTTTTCATTTTTGTGTAAGTAACTACGGAATCCTGAAAAGACACAAAATAAGTTGTAACGAAAAATTTACGAAAATCTTAATACTACTGTCGCACGAAATTGGCACCTGCGGAACGTTAAGGTGTTGCGAAAAAGAAATATCCGCATTTACAAAGCCATTTACCGAACATCTTCAATTATCACTTTTACGTGATCCCTTTCTGGTTATATTGACGGACGCCGTTTATAGCTTTGGGGCAGTTTGCCAAAATTTTAATACGATATATACCTTTATACATTATATATGTTAATTTGCAGTATAATGTTGAACGGCCGAAGTTTTATTACCGTGGGCTTTATTGAGAAACAACTTTTGTTAGAAACGCCTTTGACTTTAGAATTATATATATATATCCAACTAAATTTTTTCTGCGACTTCGTCCACGTGGGGCACAACAAAGGTCGCAGTTATTTTACCAATATTTAAAATCAAAGGTTATTTCCAGCAGGGCAGTGGATTTTTTAGTACGAAAAGGTACATGAATACCGGGAGTTCCTAAGTCATGTTACTAAAGACACACTACTACAACTGTTATACTAAAGATGTCTTATGATTAAGGAAACTGTCACACAAATCAAGCAAGTCTTAAAATTACTACGTGACGAAATTAGAGAAAATTCCGGGAAATATAGAAAATACTTGAATAGTTAGATTTGAAAATTTTTGTGTAGTACCTAACTAAGCCATAATAAGAGTAACGCGGCCAATTTTCATGTTAATCAGCAATGTGATCGATTCTTAGAAAATAATCTGAGATTCCCTGGATATAATGTATCCGAGCATTTAAAAAAGAACGTAATTTAAATTCGTATCGTAGAAATGAATTTTTATGCATACTAACTTTATACTTATGCACGCAGTCGTTTAAGACTTCCAGGAAAATTTCCGCGGGATTCCCGGGTACATATTTAAAATTTATGTGAGCCAATTGAAACATGATATCATACATTACAGTACATACTCAGTTACATTTTACTTTCAAAATTATTATCGGCGTATATCAGAATCCTTGTACAAAACCTGTCATACATAATAAAACATTCTCTAAATACGTATCTGCTTGCAAAAACAAAGTCTATTTTGTACAGATTGTCGCCTTTATGTCATATTCGCAAAAATAAATTGCGAAACTAAAATTATGCAAGCTTGGAAATATTTCCTTAAATAGTGTTCAATGTAAGAGAAACTGCCTTTTGAAGAAAACAATGCTTAAATATTTAATTGTTGTGACATTTTATAATTGTGACTGAAATAGATTTAGAGTAATGATAAGGGTTTCACATATTTGGTTAGTATTTTTTATGTAGAAAAAGTACAAGTTTGTATGTTTACTGAAATGTTGTTTTTGAAATACAATATATTTTTATAATATTTCATACATTTTCATGTTTTATAAATTTTATTATTATTACTGTTACGAGTTACGCAGGGTTCAAATTAAAATGCCGTTGGAATTACTATAGATTATATTAGAACTATACACACAAGTATAACATAATTACGATTATAACTAGACGCCACTAGTACAAACTGCACGATTCAATAACACGCGCAAAGTCCGTCACTATATCGCTCATTGAATCTAAATCTTGCTCGTCTCGTAATCCTCGCTTGACTGTCCACCCCTCCGTTCGGGCATTGTTTTATACTTAAACTGCATAATACAACAAAGGACCGCGTTCACTGAGTTAATCCGCACACCTGGTTAATTATCCTGCAAACAGCCAACAAAGCCGAAAACAATAACAATAGGTTATTGTCTAATTGCACACACAAAGTAAACAAAAGAATTCCAAATGCGGGAAGGGTAATTAACCAGGTGCGCATTTCTTTGTCGGTATGTAACATTATAAACAGTAATGTAATATGTACCATTTATAATACTCAAAATGATTTGATATGAAATTTAAAACTTCGGATCGGTGATATGTAAAAAACAACTACTTTCTTGCGAAAAAAAACATCTTATCATTACCCTGTTAAAAACTGACGAGGGATCAATCGAACATACATCTATATTAAGTCAATTTTACTTTTACATATTGGTGTGGACGTTTATGAAGCTGTTTTCATAAATGGTAAACTTTATTTAAAAGTCTATTAAGTAATTGTATTATTTTGCGAAAAAGAAAAATGTGCTTGAATCAACAAGCTCATAACTTTATGCGTGGGTGATAACATCGAAAGTACTCCTACGTGGATTATAATAATGTTGAGTACAACACCTTCAGACATGCAAATGTGAATATGATAAACCATAAGACTTATCATATAGCAATAAAGGCATATCGTTTTTTAGGACCAAGATCCCAATTTCAGATGACTACATCATATAAATATTTTTATATTTTTTCAATTTCCAGATATTAGTTAATATTATATTACTAATTATATTGATTGTTAATATACATATTGTTACGAGCTGCAGGACTCGAATTAAAATGCCGTTAGAATTACTATAGAATTTATTAGAACTATACAAACATGTATAACAGAGGTACAAATATAATAACACGCGCAAAGTTCGTCACTGAATAGATTACCGAATGTAGTACACACGTCTTGCTTCGCTTGTGCTTATCACTCGACTCCTCACCCCTCCGTTGGGGCATTGCTTTATACTGTACAAATTCAATATGTCTGCTCAACCGCGTGGACTGAATTTATAAGAATCACACCTGGCTAATGACTACCATAAAGATTACAATACACAATTGGCTGTTTTTCCTATCACAAATTTTAAACAAGTAAACATAAGAAGACCTTCATAAAAGCGTTTCAATGTTATTAGCTCAAACACCGACAGGTAATAAATGTGCTTTGTTTAAAGATATGCATGTGGCCCAAATTGTAACAATATTATCTGTATGCATATATGCATACAGATAATATTGTTACAATTACATTACATGCATACAGTTATGCAAAAAATCACGAATACAAGGCATAATAAATAATAATAACAAAATAGTTTATTAAGTACTAACATTGTTATAAGAGTAACAGAAATTACAATTTAAAAAATTACGACTAATTAATTAATAATTAGGGAAAATACAAAAAAATTAGTAAAAACCTTAGATCATGTAGCATATTATACCTTTATGGTTAAAACTAAGACCTAAACTAGGCAATGCCTGTACTATATATAGTTCCTTTCTATATCAGAAATCAGAAATGCTAGTTGTGTGTTTCGTTTTTCTTCACGTGGTTAAAAATGTTACTTTGTGAAGTAAAATACCTATTGTCATATAAACTTGTATAAACAATAACATTTCGTGTTGTTTTAAAAATGAATCGGAACTTTTCAAATTTATTTGTATTTCGAGTTTGTTCATAGACAATGAAAGAGGTCGAACTAAGGATATGATGAACTTTTGACCTCTAAAATGGTCCGAGGTTTAAACACTGTCTGGGTGGGAATTCAGACGACCTAGCCGTGGGCGGTGGTTCCCCTTTTATTGACCATTACGATTATTATTTTCTTTTGCACTGCAAACGCTATCAGACATTTTGTTCTGAATAACAAATAAAACGTGCAATGAAAAATGCAAACATATTGTTTTGAATCCGTTATAAAATTCGAGTATGTTCGTCACGTACTAATGTGGGCCAGTAAGGAATTTTCGACATTGGTTCTTTCCGTATGGCGTAAATACGAAGTTGAGGCAACTTGATTACAATGAATACTTGATAATACAAGTTGATTATAACGAATACCTCCAACATTTGGGTTCGAATCTTGGCCGGGAATTATACACCGTTTGGCAGTTTTTGTGACAAAAATTGCATATTCTTATGATTGCCACATGCGATTGTGATGGAAAAAATCAAGATGAAAACTGCATATCGAGATAATTTATATGTGAAAACTGACAATGAGGCTGGAACAAGTATGGCAGTGTCCTCCTAAATTTGGGGACGCTAATGCCTAGCAGTGGGACGTTGGCTGATATTGAATAGCATAGAATAGCATAGATCATACATACCATGTGAGGTTAGCCGAGAATTGATGCGTGCAGTAATAGCCCTAGCAACCTCGGTGGAATCGGGAGCTCGCTGCTGATGTAGCCGCAGCCGCTCAAAGAGGCAATCCGCCGCCGCCTCGTCTGCCATACGGTACGCTGTGGACACTTATCTACTAATTATTATTGTACTTAATTTTTATTGTCGATACTTAATAGTAAATAAAATTAATTCTTAGATTTCGAATTATATGACATCATTGTTGCATTACTACTCAATACTACTTAATCATATATAAACATTTATTGAATTTTTGTCTGTATGTCGGTCACAAGTTTGATTCGATTAGACTACGAAAATGCTCAACGTCTTTCAATAGGGAAAGGCCGCCGTACTTAGTAATTCATTATTTTCTTAACCCTGCAAGTTATCCAAATAAAATATAAACGATCATTTAAAACAACATTTGCGTTTTCATCCCTATCATTTAATATCTATCTATAATATCCGTATATAACATATATTAATAAATTTGTATTAAATATAAGATTTCAATTAATTGGAGAGTTAAAATGATAACAAATAAGTCCAAATACCGCGACCTTACTTTTCAATTGATAAAATTGCTAAACAATCAGTCCATAACAAGATCTTTTGATAATTCATTTTCATACATTGTCGTTTATGATGAATGGAACAAAGTACTTTTGTATATAGTACGGATGGTCCCATGAGTGTCATGGGAGTCCAAGCAACATTCAAAATACACATCCTTAAATACTTAGTAAGTATCATCTGATATATAGTAGTATTGGGATTTCAATTGCGTACAAATTGCATCGAAACTAATATGATTATGCACACAATGATGCAGTACATCTTGATACCTTAAGAATTAGAACATAAATGTGCTATTTGATTTATCAGTAATAATATTATAATAAAAAAATGAATTTGTATAGAAAAAAAGATTACAAGGCAATGTATTTACTAATCTTGTAATAGATGCACGTGTCAGATTTATCTTTTACGACGACAGAATGGATTTAGAGTGAACTAAATAAATGTTCAATGTTTTCAACGAAATGTTTTAATTGATCAAAGTTGTGTTCCAAAAGATTTAAAAGTTTAATGTCTTTTGTTTTGCCGTTGAACAAATGTATTCTATTGTTGTTCAGTGAACATTAGTTATTCATGGAATGTTAGTATAACCTATTCATAGATATAGATGTTGTTGCCGTTCTAATTGTAAGAACGAGAGATACATTACATATCTCATTTTTGAATAGGTAGGATATGAAACATACATCTGTACGTATATATTTGCAAATGTAGGTTCAGATGAAATTTTGTTATCAATAAGTATGTATGTAGGTGTAAGGGTTAAATTGACTTTGTAAGCTGTTTATTTTTTAATTCTTCTCGTCCTTGAGAATAAACCTATTTTGAAATATCTGTAATATATAATCATCCTGCAGAATAGGAACGTTTTTAAATCACTCAGATGTGAATTTTACGCAAGTTGAGCGGTGAAATACTAGCTTTTTATAATTTGTGGATAACAATCCTGTTACATGTGATGTAATCTGTAATTTTAATGATCTGTATCACTCATAAAAACAAATTAAACAATTATTAATAAACAAATAAAAATGTTTTAGCGTTTGAAGTGTGCCTAACAAGCTTGTAATGAATGTAGGCCGAAGCATGACAATGTATTTGCATTGACACCGTGATGCCTGAACAGCATTGCGAGGATCACTACTCTTTTGTATTAAAAGTGGAGCGATGTTGTTACACAAATTATTATAGAACGTACGTGAATGCTTTGTGTTGTTCTCCTCTCGACAAATGTGGCGATGTAATAGTAAATAAACAGTGTGTGTGTTGTTCCTGCGATACGCTCACAAGCTTTACGCCACGCGGCGGCTGCCGGACGACTGGCGCGCCAAGCGGCTCGGAAAAGTGCGTCAATGCGCGGGGCGGGCGGGAAATGCCGTGGAAATGTTTAACTGTATGATCCATTTAATAATGACACTAAACCGATTAAGTTTCTAGCTTCAATTAACAAGACTAGTGGATTTTATGGGTATTGTGAATTGTTACGCCAAAATTACACGGCGTCACTTTACTTTTTATTTTGAACAGAAATGGGGCTAAATTATCAAAAAAAAAAATTAAAGAAACTCAGTCGTTACATTATTTTTTATAAGTGACATTTTTAACTGTTTATTTGCATTTAAAATTTGCAATTAAAAAAAAGCTATTTTAAGTGGTTATAAACGCTACTAATAAAAGCAGTTGTAATGTTTCAATTCGTTTATGGCTTTCTGGATTTCTTTTACTCGATAATCCAAATTGAAAGACATAAAGAACCGTATAATTTCTGCTTTACCCTAATCAGAATCGTAACATCCTTTATAAACATCAAAATAAATATGATCTACCTCGTAATGCCAATTCAATATATTATATTTTATGAGTAATTGAAAATTTATAACAGCAGATGTACTGTGTATCGGTAAATTTAAACGTTATGTAATGTTTGTAGCAAGACTATGAAATTGTTTAGTCAACATAAGTTGCCAAACTCTGAATGAAATGATAAGAATGCTCGCAAATTACAATAACGAGTGTACGCACGCTTTTTCTTTGGCTTTTCAATTTCTTGGGTTTGCGCGGATGAGTCTGTCACTGTAAATAAACGATAATTACAGTATACAATTTTAAAATATTCTCACAGTATTATCTCGTGGTTGTTCTTTGAAGATATCGGAACGGTTTTTTTAATCATCAGAAGATAAAAAAATTAATTACAACGACAGTTACAATTAATCTATCGTTTTAGTGAAAAGTGTGTCGGAATAAACTAGTTTTTATGCACCCGAACAACTAGAATCCGGGGAAAATTATTATCCCCGGGATAAAAAATATCACACATTTTATTACATACAATTTGCTATCGATTAGTAAAGAAATCACATTGGAATTCGATTTTTTTATCTGGGCATTTCAAATCATTCCCAGGAAATTCCCGCAGGATTCACAGAATAAAAAGTAGGTACTGCAGATATAAGTCCAAAATTTGCTATCGATATGCCAAAATCGTCCCGAAATCGGGCCAGTACTTTTTACGTGAATCCCGAAGAAACAGACAAATCGAAAAACAGATAAGAAATCTAAAATTCGCCATCGTTTATATAGTCTATCCTAGTTGGTTTTTTATGCGCTTCAATGTACATACATGACATTTTTATAATATTACTAGCTGTCCCGGCAGACATCGTCCTGCCCGGTAAAAAAAATAGGGGTTTATCGTAGAGGGTTGAAAATTTAGGGTTTTATGTATTTTTAATGTTGTATCATAAAAAAAATATCTAAAAATTAAAAAAAATAGGGGTGGACAACCCTTATCACTTAGGGGTATGAAAAAATAGATAGTAGCCGATTCTCATACCTACCCAATATGCACACAAAATTTCATGAGAATCGATCAAGCCGTTTCGGAGAAGTAGGTATGGTAACTAACATTGTGACACGAGAATTTTATATATAAGATAGATTTATGTCTTTGGGACCAGCACAAAATGTCTTATCATTTCACATTCCTCTATTTTGGCAAATGATCTCTGTCTGACCATAAATCTTCATTACATCCTTCACACAATTTATCCATCTTCATTTGGGCATTTCTTCAGAACAATAATTAAAGCTAAGTTTTTGTTTTTAGGGCCTTAGTTTTTAGATATTTCCATAAAACTCCCCGTTTAAAATAACGCCCTTGTTGACACTATTATCATCCTGCCTCTTTCATTGTTTACTTCTAAGTACAAATATGATCATGAACCCTTTTTGAACCTACATTTAAAGTTAAGTTATTCTTTGCTTGTAATTTCTATAACCTACGGTTGTACTATGGATTATCACAACGAATATCGTTTTATAAGGTATATCTACAAGTATTCAGCGGCAGTCTTTCTCCAAGCATTGAAATAAATAGATTTGTTTCCAATGTTTATAAATTTTACAAGCTTACCGGACATTACTCATTAATTATGAAACTAATTCAGTCCATTGAAAAAGTTCTTGTCACTTATATATTGCTTTTCATTGCCAATTTTATTTAAATAATTATCATTAAATAGTTTTTAATGCAAATTTTTGACAGTTTACTTATAACCTCTAAAAAAGTCAGTATGTTTTTTTAATTTTATCCTATTTCAGCCAGTTTTTATTCGTGTCATGAACCAAAGAGGTTTTCAGTAATGTACGAAGTTAATTTTACTTAGACATTTGTGGCAAGAAATTTTAATGGTAGGTATCTATTTCTAGATATAATTTTAAACCGATACTAGACAGATCAATTTGGTCGATTTGGACGAATCAACCGAAGTTCAGACAAATTAGCTTCGAGACGTTTTTGCGTTTGTAGTAGTGTACGGTCAGGACATAGATAAATATAATAATGCTTTTCATATATTTTTGTAATTTTTATAGGCATTTACTTAATATGAAACTAATAATATTAAACGATATTAATATAACATAACATAATTTTTAATACTAAATTTCTTCAACTTCAAGCATTTTGTACTCATCCTCAGACTTACTTTCATCCGATGAATCATTTGTGTTATAAGTCGTGCGCAGAAGGTTTGTCTATGGTAACGCTTCCTATAACCGCGACTATTTAGTAGACTATTTAGACGAGCCCCTGTCCCAGTCGTAAGAAACGGTATCATCGGGGTGATCATCGGCAAATCTTCTGCGCACGACTTATAATTCTAATTCGTTCTGCATTTTTACATACCTCTACAGTTACGCTATTAAATTTTTCCTCAGGTTGGCAACACCTTTGGTGTTACGAATGTTCATATGCGGCCTACCTGTCTGCTGAACTCATGCTATAATTTTTTTTTAAGTATTGTCGTTCCTCTATTGGTATTTTAGTTAGTGGTTTGCTTTATGTTATTCTTACTTATTTTGCCAATCAGTGGTTACTCACATTGTTTAATATTTTTGCAAATTGTATCCAGTTGTTTTGCTCTAGCGTATACATTTTGTTTATTTCAACAATAAAATGTATTTGCAAACACACACCGATTGGTCAGAGTTTAGAAGTATTAGTTCTATTCATGATTTGCTTCCCCGCAGACATTAAAATTATTATGGCGTACTATTATGTAATAATTTTGATTTTCGTTATATTTTGTACACATTTAGAAACAGGTTATAGTGCTTTAGGAAATTTTACTCATCGTGCTAAGGTGAGAACTGAACTTTACGCATATTATTAATAATTTAATATTTTGAGACGTTTTGTAAATGACTCAGTAGGGTATTACGATGAGTATCTATTAATTACTCTTGAGTTAAGAAAAAAGGTTTGGATGTAATGAAACAGGATAAACTCATGTAACACTAAATTGGTTAAATGTTTATTAGTCCGCGACTAATGTCGGGTTCCGTAAAGATGGTAAACGTCTCATTCAATGAAAATACTCCAAAGTGCAATAACTACTAAACGATTTTTTTTTCAAAATAGTATTCAGGGATGATATATTTTTGTATTACCCGAGTACAGCAGACAGGCAGACGGAAAGGATGGAAAGCGGAGACTGTCACCTATGGAGATTTGGAACATCTATGGTGCTACCAATTTGCTGTCCGCTTAAAAGAGGGGACTGTAACCCGGCCGTTGATCCCGGTACACAACTCAATACTCTAGTCCAGGTGTGGTGGCTATTAATCCACAATTAATTAATATTATATTTATAGTCTTGAGGGATTATTAGGTAGTATACAATATGAGTTATCTTTATTGTACTTAAATAATAAATTGATATTATGATTATAATTTCAGATTTTGCATCAAAACATCAGTGGAACGTTTCAAAATAATTATACTTTACCGAGTTTGCTTGTGAATCCCATGGCAGGGAAATTAAGAACCAAACGAGCTTCAGGCGAAGGTGTTTTAATCACTGCACTCAGAGTCTGATAATCATTTGTTAACCTTAATTAGTGATAAATGAAATTCTTCTTTTATTCATTTATATTTCAATCCGCGTTAGTCAGCAGGAAAGTAAATATTAGGTTGCATCACATTTAATTCATATATCATTTAGATTTCATACCAGTGATACCTTCCAATATTTTCGTCATATAGCTACGAAACCATTAAAGTAGCTTTGAAACGAAAATAACTTAAATCTTAATAACTACGCAACGGATCTTGTTAAAACTAATTTTCATTGAAAGGATTTATAAGTTCTACCACTATGATTATTTTCAGAATGTTCCATCAGTGGCTTAGTTCCAGTACTTCCTTAGAGGCTGGCAGCATATCGGCAGCTACCCCTGGTGTTGCAAATATCCTTAGCTGATGGTAACCACGGCCCACCTGAAGGAAAGCGGTTACCATCGCCTATGGACATTTCAAACACCAAAGGTGCTACTAATGTGCTCCCGGTCTAAAAAAGGTGACTGAAACCTAGCCACTAATGCCGGAACACAACTCTAGACCGGGGGTCGTAGCCATCCAGACTGGCAAACACTCTACCACCTGGCTGTGGGTTCTTTTGTCGCCTCTTACGAAAAAGATTCCCGGACCACAAAGTACCGCAGCAATTAAAAAATAATGTATGCTATCGTTTTAGTGAAAACTGTGTTGGAATAAACAATAACAAAGCAACAAAAACATCGAAATTGGCCTAGTAGTTAGTCCCGAACAAACAGACAAACCGATAAACTGACAAGAAATCTAAATAAAATTGCATCGTGTTCTTCGTCATTTATATAGTGTTATTCTAGTTGTTTTTTTAATAGCTTGAATGTACAGACTTGTAGAGACACGGAATTTTTAGAATTTTATAATATTATAGAAATAAAATTTAATAAAATTGAAATATTATTGACGTTATGATAGAAAATTAAATTAAATTAGAGTATTGTTTTGTCATTTTGTATTTTCACTCTACGGGCGGCGATTTGTTCTTTAATAAATATATAATTATCTTTTAACAGGTAAGTATGCAGAAACCGCAAGTACAGGACAAATGAAGTTGCTTCGTGTATGGTTGCAATTGTTTAAAAATATGATATCCGCTTCAGATGTCGGGGGTATGCACCCGTTGCATCCAAGTGTACCCAAAGTATTTTTGGGCTTAATCAAAGAAAAAGTTGTCACTATGTTTGTACCTGAAGTAGGAAAAGAAAAGAAAGCATAAGTCACACGAATAAAAGTGATCGATGAAATATGTTTTATTACTTAACGCAGATTCTACTGTTTAATGTATATTACGATACTACAAACAAAACAAAAAAGTTTTCTAGCAAAATAGAAACTGATTTATTATTTTATGTTTTACTTCAAGATGTAGTACAAAATATTTATTTTATGCTTTTTAGGCTGATTTGCATAGATATTTAACTAACGGTTGAAAGAAAATAATCGCTGTTTAGCCATATAGTTTAATTTTATTTTAACAATCGTCTAAATGCCTATACATACCAGCCTAAGTTACTTTTGAAATGGTATTTTCCGGCTATAATTTATTATTTTTCACTTTTGAGTTTCGTACATACATCCATATATGGTATCCAATAACAATGAAATATGTGCATACGAAACTTAAAACTGAATTGAATCCAAAACAAAAAGAATGGTCAAAAGCTGTTGAGTAATAAAGAGTTATGGCCGATTATAAAATAAATAAATATAAGACTAATTGAGTAACCTCCTCCTTTTTTGAAATCGGTTAAAAACTTCTTGAAACTGATAATTCTAATAAAATTATAAGTTTAATTCCCGTTTCTCCTATACTAATTATGTCAAATGCAAATAAATGAACACTGTAATCTTCCGTTTTAAAATTATGAAGTCAGTAAATAATGCAGTCGGTGGCGATATTAATTGTATAGGGTAGCTGGGAGGAGATCGCCTTTGGCGACAAGACCGCCCATTGCACTTTAATATATGTGCAATTAAGTTATTCATTCATTCATTCTAAAGAATTTACGACATGGGTGTCTTCTTCTTCTATGAAAATAGGTTTACACAGTGGTGGATTTACAGTCTTGGCCGCCCTAGGCCCCAGGCCATGCAGGAAGTACCAGCCACCCCTTTCTCAGCACCCATCGTATTGAGTACATAATGTATTTACTTTCTTGCCAACTTTTATCGAAATCGATTCAGAAACTTAGTTAACTATAATATCTGCTAGTTTGTAAAAAAAAACCGAGGTTTCAGGGATAATTGCAGTGCAGCCCACCATATTGTGAGCAAGCCTTTAGAATATTTACGTACTTTGAGTTATTTCTTGTTATCATCAGTGAATTTTTTGTTACGATTGGCCACCCCTAATACTGGCCGCCCTAGGCCTGGGCCTCCTGGGCCTTAGGGCAAATCCGCCACTGGGTTTAGAGTAGTTTAGACCATAGTTTCGGTTTAAGTTAGGTGATGTCATGATCACACCTGTACCACAATACTTAATTATATTTTTTTAAATTATATTTCATTGGTTTAGCTTCAGTTTTGAAACCGTAATAAACAAATGAAACAGTTTGCTTAAAATTTTGTTTTTTCCCGTTTTACTACGTAGGGAACCAGTGAATAAATATATAATATTTTATTGCGATTGTAATTTGGTATATCTACATTTCTACAGAAACAAACGTAAAATCCTACCTATTACCTCGTAAAAACAAATAAAATTTCGCGGGATAAAGATGCGAAAATTTTAGAAGGAAAGCCTCGAGAAAAGCTATATTCATGTTATATAGTTATTATAGTTATAAATTTACCCTTATTATTTATATCTTCTATATTGCTACAGATTCTACAGATGTGTGATGTTTCATTAATGCAAGTCAATAAACCGGACTTACCTTAACCTTTAGGGATTGTAGACAATTTATTTTTAAATTCTTTGTAAAAATACCGCTGTGGAATTTACAATCACAAATTCATATGAATTGATATCTACAACGAAATTATAAAATTCTCTAAAGATACTCGGGGATCGCTCTCTTCGAGTACTTTTCTAGGTCTGATGTATTCCACAATATAACACCATTGGGAACCATTCTTAACGAAGTCGAGCAAACGTTTCTGGGATCGAAACAAAAGAAATGCATTTGCAAATAAAGACACATTTCTTAAAAATTTAGAACTTATGAAACGACCTACTTTAGGCTAGGAACTAACATAGCTTATTAAATTAGTATGTAGTTGTAGAATACCGATTACGTCTGTTTCAAAATAAATAGCAGATGGAAGAAGAACGAGGAGAGGCCACGTCTTGGTAACCATAGGACACCTTTTACGATGGACTAACAACCTACGCAAAATCTTCTTTAGGGGTTGAATGAGGACAGTAGAGGATCGACCAGAATATAGAATAAACTTAGGAAGGCCTACATCCAGCAGTGGACATCAAGTAGCTGAAAACGAATGAGATTCGATATTTATTGATATATTTGATTGAGTGATTGATAGCATGTTATGCAAATAATTTTAAGAATTTATTAAAAAAGACAAGTTGATTAGTCGAGTCACTGTTTTTGCACAATTAACGTGATTCAATATTATGAATCACATAAACTATCGACTAGACAAACGTTTTTAAGCTCGGTTTCCATTTGGGCAATTATCTATAGAGTAATTACGACAATATATGGAGCAAGTAATGTCAAGTTTGTAAAACCGGTTTAAAGTTTACTGGAAGCGCTTAAAATATAATGATTTTTGCTTTAATACATTATTTTTTTAACTAGCTGTGCCAGCAAATTATCGTACTCATTGCACTAATGATGATTATTTCTTAGTGAATGGCCATACAGAAGAAGCACCAATTTTTTTGGCTATTCTTATTACTATTTAGACCTAAAACATTACTGTTTCGTGTTATATAAATTCACTACTATAACAAAGAAATTAAGTCCATAAATAGTCTACAGCTATCCTGATTTGAAGTAATATAATGAATATGTTATGACTACGTGATTTGAAAAACCGTGATTGTAGCGCCATTTATTTTTGCTAATACGTCTATTCCAGGTGAACGACGTCTTTTATCGGGATAAAACGTATCCTAAGTGTTGATTCAGGATTTAAACCTACATAATGATGAGCTTCATTTTTATACGTTCAGTAGTGTACAAAAAAGATGCGATTACAGCGCCATATTTTTCGGTAATTTCGTCTATCCCACAGAAACCTATGTTTTTGATACCATATCAAGGGATTATCTTCATTAGATACTATATACCATAAGTATTATTGCTGTTTTTAATTTAAGATAGCAATAATTTAAATATGCATATTTTTCAAGAAGGGATGCACGAATATGCAATATAAATGCAATATAATATATAAAAACGTTCGTTTACTATATCAGATATCATGCGGGTTCAAGACGGCACTTTGATACACGGAATGATACAGTGATGCAATTAGACCATTTTGCATGCAAAAATTAAGACACATCTAGTGACTTTCATTCTTCGTTTGGGGGCGGGGTGCCATTTAGTATAAAAGAGTCGCCGTAGGATCTACAAGCGTACTACGAATATCTACCTTATAGTGCCTCGGAGATGAAGGTACGATTCATTACTGTTACATTATCATATACTTATATGTTTAAGTATTATTCTTAAACTCGTATGATACACTATTTGTTATAACACGGTTCTTTACAATTGCATGAGAACTTAAAATAAAATAGGTTCTATATAAATAATATTGGCTCCATTCTCAATAACATTATTTATATTGTTGAATTATAATATATTTACATAATGTTTCTCTAAGAATCTAGATGAAAACAATTTCAATATACCTGTTAAAACTATAATTACGCTGATCTTGTCCGTCTTAATATTTTAGACCTATTGTTAATAAGGTAGTAATCTTATAACTTGCAAAAGTATATTTTGTGAAAAATGTCTAAAATAAATTTTTAAAAAGTAAATATCTGTATGTTCATTTCACAACAGATTATTAGATACATTTACGTCATCTACTTTCATTATCATCATGAATGTTAGCTATATGGCAATATTAATTATGTTGATTTTGTTGTTGTAAATTTATAGATTTTCGTAATATCGCTGGTGTGTGCTTTGGTGGGAGGAACGGCTGGTAGCGTTCAAGCATGGGGTGCGCCTCTGTTGTACCCGGGCGCAGTAGTGAGAGCTGAACCACAAATTAAAGGATTCGCATACTCCACTTCGCAATACATTAATTCGGTAAAGATATCACATAATCCTTTATTCGTTTGTTTAACACATAAGTATATTGCACATTCATTACTTGTAGTGTAATTAAGATTTAAAACTGAAAATTAAAAAAGTTGTATAACTTATTAAATATGATAAGTTATTACATAAGTACTCCTATTTTTGCACCTTTTACATGTATTGTTTCTGTCACTACCAGTCTCCGCAAAGCATAATATATATGTTGGTAATGCATCTCGACTAAAGTTAAAATCTTTATAAAGTTCTTGAATTTTTTATAATTAAAGAATGTGTAATTTATGTTTCATTTAATTATTGAAGGATTAAGTGCAAACTTATAATATGACTTGTTCAAATTTGACAGGTACCATCAGCAGCATACTCTCTTGGACTTCAACCACAATTTGGTTATCAAGTGCCATCGTTTAGTGGATTAGCACCAGTGCCGTCGGCTTATTATCCAATTGCGAGCCCCTCAATTTATCCAACAAATATATACCTAACAACAGTACCGGGTTTTGCGCCTGCTTTACCGGCTGCACCGGGTGCTGGTGCTCCTCCAGCATCGCAAGTTCCATCTCAAACGAACACAAGTGATGATGATACAACAGTCATTGAGTCCGCTGACCAAACAAAGTCTCAATCTACAGCTGCCCCACCACAATCTGGACAGCCTTCCCCACCTGCCAGTACATTCCCTAATTTCCCGTCTGTCCCACAGATACCTCAACTGCAAGAATCACCACAGGGTTCACAATCTAATATCCCGCAATCCCCCCAAGAGTCTTCTGATGACGAATATTCAGAAGGCCCTGGATCTGCTCCGCCCTCATTTTTAGCAGGGATTGCCGGCAATAAAGGTTTTAATGATGAAGATACTGTGTCCGTCGAGTCTGCCTAATACTTTATTGCCTAGTTAAAATCTTATTCGATACACAGATACATTTCGTCAATCATGTGACTGTTTAACATTATACAGCATTTCGGAGTCCTTCCATTACATATGTGTTGAAACGAGTTTCAAATAGGTACTGTATATTCTGTATTGTCATTATTAAAAAACAGGTTTGAATGTAAGTTGTATTAAATAAAAGTAAAAAAATTAAAGGTATTTATTAAAGTTATTCAAAGCCAGGTGTACGTTCCCAGATCCATTTATGCAGATTTCTGGTAGTTGTGTTCTTTCCCGACAGTCCTAATCCAAAATAAAATGTATTTGGGAACCACTCTGAGTTGAACTCAACGCTAATATTGTATCTTCCTACACCTCTTATAGTGGGTGTTACAAGTCGATTGGGCATGGAAAGCCGAGCACAAACTATGGTAGTGGCTACTCCAGCTGATATCTGCAAACATATCGAAGATTATATATAAATGGATGTTCGTGTGGGAATACAAATATTTATATCCATATCTTATGAATCCTGCAAAAAATCTAAATGGAATAGCGAATTGAAAACACACTATTCTAGCCCTATCTATTTTTGCTAATCCATCTATTCCAGGTAAATGACGTCTTTCATCGGGGTTACACGTACCCAAGTGTTGATTCGAGATACAAGTCATTCGGGTCTCGTTCATATAAGTTCGGTAGCTTTTAAAAAGAAAGCAATAGCAGCGTCATTTTTTTCGATATATTAGTCTATCCCGCAGAGATGACGTCATTTATCGGGATAAAAAGTATTCTAAGTTACGCCCGGGGATATAAGCTTACTTTGTGTCGAGTTTCATATAAATCCGTTAAGTAGTTTGCCCGTGATATTCTTACAGACAGCCAGACAAAAATTCTACAAATTGCATTTTCGTTATTTCCTGGTCCGAATTATCCCTCCTAAGTTTTTTCACATTATTAAACGCTTTGTACAAACTCGAACCACTTACAGATTTATTATAGGATAGATATACTTAATTGTCTTACCAACATTACTCATAAATCTGTGAATATTCATATTATGTATAAAAAATCTCCTAAAATATTTATTCAAAATCTAACACCATTTTTAAAATACCCAGACAATACAGATTAGCCCAGTCACGGTGTTATGTTGTTTTTATTAAATGTTTTAATGTAAATGGTACATTATAATATTATTTACTAATAATTTTAAATCGGAATCTTTCTAAAATCATTTAACCTTTCTAACATTCCGTTACACGAACGTAGCGCCCCGTCTACAGGACTTTGTGAGGCAGAGTGTAAGCTACCACGGTTTTATTGTTTTTTTTAAATATCATAAACGAACAAATTTATTATGTACCAATTAAAAGTATCCAAACGGATCTATTAGTTGTTGAATCATCAGACTATTTAAATGGATGATATTTAACATGAGACGCATAATAAATAACGTGCAAGGTGACCTCCATTCAAAAGGTGACGTTTTAATAATTTCCTTTACAGTATTTTATTAAAAACTGCCTGTGGCTGCCACTTTGTCCGCATGCCATTTATCTTATACTAATATATAACGCTGAAGAGTTTGTTTGTTTGCTTGAATGCGCTAATCTTAGGAATTACTGGTCTGATTTGAATTGTTTCAGTGTTTGATAGCCCATTTATCGAGGAAGGCTATAGGCTATAAATCATCACGCTGAGACCAATAGGAGCGGAGCACCAATGAAGAATAATTCAAAATCGGGGTTCTTTTCCTTTTGAGAGCTTCCGCTACGTGCGTTTTACCTTCTACGTAAACAAAGTCACGGGTTAAAGTTAGTGTTAGCTCAAAGTAACTATTCCACGCGAACGAAGTCGCGGGCAGAAGTTAGTACTTTATATTTATATTATATTATAGTCTTCTGAATCCTGCAAGATATCGTAATGGAACATACTTTTTTTAAATAAAACATAACTGCTTTAATCCCTAAACCATGACTGACAAACATGAATATCTTCACATGTTCTTCACGGCTTAGATACGCTTGGCCTTAGGAGAGACTTTGTTTCTCTCTGCGTATTCGACCGACTATATAACGAGGAGTGTTCCGAAGAACTGTTTAGAATGGTGCTTTCTACCATCGCACCGCTCGCCATCGGTTGGGAGTTCACCCCCACTTCCTTGCGCCACTTCGCTTATGTTCGCAACGGTTCTGTAGAACGTTTCTCTTGCGCACCGTGGGGATTTGGAATGAGCTCCCGGCCGAGGTTTTCCCGCAGCGCTACGATATGGAGTTTTTAAAAAAGGGTGTCATAAAATTTCTTCGAGGCTGGCAGCACGTTGGTGACATCTCTCTCTGATGTTGCAAACGTCCACAGGCGACGGTAAAAACTTTCCACCAGGTGGGCCGTCAGCCTGTTTGCTGTACTCCAGCTGTCTATTAAAATATGTCTATTTCACTAAGCAATTCTCCTAAAGCGGCCGTATCCTAGCCTAGACGAGATTTACTTTAATAATACGTACTTTTATAAGAATATTCAGTTTAGCAGGTGGGTCAGCGTTCACTTCAAACCTCTCTGTATAGAAAAAAGCAGCGAGTGACTGTTTTTTAATTGACTTATAGCAATAATCACCAGACACGTAAATACGGGCTCGCCATCCTGACCTCTGTTCCTTATGTTGCCTTAAATAACCTCTAGTGATAGACATACCTGAAAGAGAACAGTATTGTGTTGTCTATTCATTTTTACTACCATGCCCGTTCAAGCTCAAAAGTTTCTGTTACATCAAAGTTTTGATAAGAATTTCTTTTCTATAGGTAAGTTATAAATAAAGTCTAATTACATCAGAAGGAGGCGTTAGTATGCTTAGTTGCGATTTTTTAAGTAGTTTTACAATTCAATATGATTACATAATTGCGTAGAAAAAAGAAAACATAGGTAGAATTACAATAAAATTAGAACATTGGGAAGCTTACAACGAAACACACATTGCAACAAAAATGAATTAAATTTTTTACAATGTCCGAAATAGGATTGAATTCTAGACAAGATTGTATATGTATAGGAGTTTTAGAAGCATGAAGAATTACTAAAAAAAGATACATTTATCAAATCTAGCGACAAGCAGGTAATTTGTCAACGTTAAGGGAGAATGAACAAATATTGCAGGAGTGAAACTTACTCTGTCCACCTTCCATTAGCATGAAGTTATTTGGATATGGCTTTGGCAGCTTATGTGCAGTCATAACATTAATAATCCATGTTACGTAGGGGAAAATATCGATGTAGAGTGGTGGTTCATTAATCAGACGGCGTCGCATAGCGCGGCGGGTGCACGGTGCGCCCCCAGCCGCGATGCCTATGAGCTCGAAGCTGCCGTCGATATTCTGGCTGATGATAGGAGCACCAGGCCTTACTCCACAGCCAGAGGTGCACAATACGTGTGTAACGCCTTCACTGCCGAGCCTCTAATGACATAATCAATCTAGTCGTTTACGCACAGTTGAGTATTCCGTGGAGGTGACGAATGTTGATTGTTTTAGTGATTTGGCTTCAAAAGCTAAAACGATTATACCAAAAACTACTTAACGGATCTTGTTTGAACAAATTTTCCTTGAAAGTATTTAAAGCTCTACCTTCTGTCATGTTAAAATTATTTATAGCCTATATTTCAAAAGAAATCGAGGGACACACTCGATAAAAAATTCGACTCGTTACGCCACATGCCTATTTGTTATACCAAAAAAAGGATAAATTCATTTGTTAACTTGTAAAGGGCCACTTCTAATTTTAGGATTCCAACAATTTTTTGGTTTTCGCGGCTTCTTTGCGTTATTGTTTATCAGCATATAGATATACCTACCCAATACACCTTGCTAAATATCATTGATTATATAAGAGTTCCTTCCAATCTTACCAAGGTGGTAAGTTTTATAATGAAAGAAAATAAGTCTCTTTACTATGAAAAAACATAATAACCGATTTCATTCGATGTCTTCTGCATTCTTTATGAGTATACATTTTTAAAGTCTTTTTTCCCATTCTTTCAGCATCGAAATCTCTTGGAACATCTGGAAAGGAAAGAGGCTTAGTTATCAAAGAAAAGGTAATTAATCACTTGTGTATGGAAGAAAAAACATACTGCTGATGTAGTCTACCATAAATACAGCCTTATTCTTTCTCTTCCTAAATCTCTCTCCTAGTGAAGGTAAACAAGCTGGTATCATGTAATCTGAAAATGTATAGAATAGTAATGTTAGAAAATAATGATGTATGTACATTCCAAATAAAATTGCTCCTTAAATGTAATCTGGGCAATCAAGGAGGCATATTTTTATTCACGATTACACCCGGTAGGTGGCTCCGCTAAAGTCCTTCTAAAAGGTGGGGCCGATTTTAATGAGATTTTATTTTTGTTCAAGTGGATTCGACAAAAGTTTAGATTAATATTTGGTCTCGGCAGTCAGTTTCTATATTTTTATTTTTCAAGGCAGGACAACGACTACCGGGTATAGCTACTGTTTGACAGCTAGTTTTTATGTGAAAAGAAAAGTGTTGTTTTTACTATTGTCCACGCAATTCTTATAATTTTATTAAAAGTTTCCGTGTGTCTTAAGGAACATAGGAAAAAAATAGCCGAATAGGTTGAGCAGTTCTCGAGTTTGGCGCTTAGCAACATTCATTTTTATTTATATAGGATTTCGAAGATACTTACTAGACTTCATAGGGCGAAGTAATTTGACAAGTGCAAGACTATTGCCGACGCCAAATCTGTAACATAATTTACAAAGACTTCTAATAAAAACATGCATTGTATGCTATTCAGGTCGCAATAATGGCAGACAAAAGACCTTAGTCTATACAGCTTAGTCAAATGTATTATTATTAATATCGGGTCAATGGATGTGTTGGTGTGGCAAGTCGAACATTTTACTAATAGTTCAAATTTGACACTGTTAGTGTGATCTTCTTATTTCTTGTTTGAAAACAGCTAATATCTAAAATAACTTGTATGTATTATCTGTATCAATATTGTTAAATATTTAAGCGAAACAAAATACAAAATCACTCATTAAGTCTCGCACAAAATGTCCAGTATTTATTTATCTAAACGATAATGGTGGTGGGACGATGTCGAAAATCAATTTATTTGTATATAAGTTTTATTGTTTATTACTTTGACTGTTCGTCACATTTAAATTACCCAATTACTCGAAATTTCGTAAGTATATTGTTTAAAAAAAAGTACGAAACATTATTTGGTATTGCGTCTTCAAGATGCTTAATGCAATAGATTTGTTATATTATGAGAGATATAGAGACATAGACATAGACAACACTTTATTGTTCACCATAACAAACATTACGAAAAAATGCACAAGACAATAGTTATTTGGTAAAACAAAAGGCGGCCTTATCGCTAAAAGCGATCTCTTCCAGGCAACCTGACTTAAAAGGGAATCTTAAATTATCTATAATTATAATTTAATACAATAAAAGATTTTTTTTTAAATAAAAATGACATACATGGACAACAGATTACAGTCAAAAGTATAATAAACTATAGCACATACATTATTGTGTAAGACTTACATAATGATTCCAAAGTAAATTTTTAAATATGGAAAAAGACTTGGCCTTTCTGACGTCAGTGGGCAAAGAGTTCCAAAGGAAGACAGCCTGCATAGCGAAGGAGTTGGAATAAAATGTTGAAGAGTGTGCAGGTGCCATTAACAGGAGATTATTAGTGGAGCGCAAACTGAGTGTATGTGACGTATGAAGGAAGTTGAAACATTCCTTAAGATAAGGAGGGGTGTAAGGTATAAACAATATACGATATAGTAACTTGAGAAGATGAGCATTCCGGCGAAGTGAGATAGGCAACCACTCAAGCTTTTTGCGATATTCAGAAACGTGGTCATATTTTTTTAAACCAAATATGAACCTTATGCAAACATTTTGAAGACGCTCGAGCTTAATAAGTTGCTCTTGAGTGAGATTAAGATAGCAAGCATCAGCATAGTCGAGGATGGGTAGTAGTATTGATTGAGCAAGCGAAATCCTAGTGGCAGTCGGAAGGAAATTTTTCAGTCTCCTAAGGGATGCATAGGATGCAAAAATCTTGCGGCTTAGTTCAGTAATGTGGGGTTGCCAACAGAATTCCTTGTCCATTATTACGCCAAGATTCTTTACTTGATCGCTTATAGGAATAGGCGTATCATGAAAGATCACATCGGGAAGCAGTGGAAAATCTATTTTTGCTATGGCTCGCGAGCTACCAATGATGATGGCCTGAGTTTTATTGGGATTGACTCTAAGTCCATGGGAAGTACTCCAGTTGTATATGCGGTTCAGATCATCATTAATAAGCTTAATAGCGTTATGTAAGTTGTCTTTAGGCGCCTGAGTATAAATCTGCAAATCGTCTGCATAGAGATGGTAGGAAGAAGATAAGTTTTTCGAGATAGAATTTATAAAAATAGAAAATAGAAGAGGAGATAAAACGCCGCTCTGAGGAACCCCGGCAGAGAGATTTTGCCACGATGACAACATATCATCGATACGAACACGTTGCCGGCGTTCAATCAGGTAACTATGAAACCAATCAATTGCGGATGGAGATATGTTGAGAGAGCGGAGAATTTCCGTAAGTATATCAAAGTCTACGTGATTGAATGCACTGCTAAAGTCTAGCAGTGACAGAATAGTCACCAAACCTCGGTCCATGCCTTGGCGTATATCGTCAGTGATTTTAATCAGTGCGGTGGTTGTACTGTGGCCCGGGCGAAACCCAGATTGATGAGGATTCATAAGGGATTGTGTGTTGAGGTATATGCTAAGTTGTTCGTGTACAAGACGTTCTAAGACTTTAGAGAGAAAGGGAAGGATAGATATGGGACGGAACTCAGAAAAGGTTGAGGGATTAGGTTTCTTAGGTAAAGGAATAACCTAGGCTTCTTTCCACACAGTAGGAAATATACCAGTTGATATGGAGCTGTTGACTACGTTAGAAATGGTAGGACTGACGATATCAATTATGGGGAGTATCATGTTTCGACTAATTCCGTCACTGCCGACTGCATTAGAAGTTATTGACTTTATAGCTTTCTCAACATCACAAACCGAAAATTGATTTAGACAAAAGGGAGAACACTGCGGAGTGGGAAGAGAAGATATCGAATTCAGTGTTTTTGACTTAACTGTCAAATTGAAATCTGATGTGGCAGCGAAATGCTGATTCAGAAGATCCATGTTTAAGTTATAAGAATTTGAAACAGACGTGGTTTTAGCGACTCCCAGTGATTTAAGAAACTTCCAAACTTTTCTAGGATTGTTATCATCTAGTGACTTGTGAATATAACGGCGTTGTGCATCCCTACATGCTCTATTGCAGCGATTGCGTGCTTGTATAAAAGCTTCTTTATTAATGTCAGTTGGACGACGTTTATATTTAGACTTAGCTTTACATTTCTGGGACATAAGGCATTTAATTTCATCAGTGAGCCAAGGTGCTGGAAGATGTTTGAGCTTTATTTGGCGTTTGGGCGCATGTAAATCATACAATCGCAATACGTTCGCATTGAATACATGCACCTTCTCATGAACAGTAGTCGCATTGACAACTCCAGACCAGTCCAACTCACTCGCATCCCTGCGTAACTCTTCCAGGTTCATGCCACTAAAATTCCGCTGCACAATCAACTTCGATTTTGGTTTCGGAGGACGCACATTGTAAGATAAATAGATCATGTCATGGTAGGAGAAAGCGTTCGCCGAATGTTGACCGTGTTTTATAACATGAGAGGGGGAGGATACTAACATTAAGTCTAACAGAGAAGCTGTCGTGTTAGGTAGCTTGTGAGTGGCACTAAGGGGAAGAATTGACATATTAATAGATTGAATTAAAGTTTCAAAAATTGCACATCTGTGGTCGCGTTTGAGCAAACATGTATTAAAATCCCCCATAATAATAGAATGACTATATAAAGGTATGAATGTTTCCATTAGTTTTTCAAAAGATGAAAAATAGTTTACTCTCAAAGACGGGCTATAATATACGCCAAGCAATACTTTAGTATACCCCAGAGAGATATCTATTAAAATATGTTCACCCGCATCCGGGTCTGGTGGCTGCGAGGACATACTAACAACAGTGAACGGTATGCTGGATCTAAGGTAAATAGCCACTCCTCCACCAGTGGCACCGGTATGATCATTACGAATAAGTGTAAAGCCTGGTAGCGTATATGATACAGTTGGGAGACATGGCTTAAACCAGGTCTCAGAAACTAATAAGGCATGTATATTTCCATGACTAAATGATGCCAGCAAATCCGGGAAATGGGCTGGAATGCTCTGCGCATTAATATGTACCACATTGAAATTAGAATGAAGATTGGAAAACTCAGAAACTATAAAGTCAGAAAGGTTATAATTGCTGTCTTCAGAATCATGACTGTCTGACGAGCATGAAAAATATTCTGTATCACTATCGGTGTCTAAATTGTATGCCATAAAAAAATGGTTAAGAGTAAACAATCGTTTACAGTCACCTGCCATTTAAATAGTGCGTAATTAACATGAATAGATAGTACAATGAAGTTAAAATATATATATATATATATATATATATATATTTAAACAAACACAATTAAATTTAAAACATCCAACTATCCAATTTGTTATTATTATTATTATAAGTTTCTGCAATAAACATATAAGTTGAAAGCTTTTAAAACCGTTCTAAAAAAATACATTCAGAGATATACAATAATTGTTGGTAACAAGATAGTTAGGTGTAATGGACAAAGAGTAAATATATTAAGTACAAACGTACCCCTGTTTACAAAGAAAAAATAAAGGTAATTTAACAATAACTATACATAGCAACTATAGCATAACATTGATCTAACAAAAGAATTAAAATATAATTTGTAAACAAAAAAAATGTCGTCTTAATCAAAAACACAGGAAAAAGACGGTGGATTGAAAAAAACCAACATGATTGTAAGTCAGTGAGTGATAACGGCGCATAGACGAATGTTTATTATTGAAAGTGTATATTATTTTTTTGGTGCAATACGACGTGTTTTTGGTATTGTGATAGCTGGTTCTTTCTCAACAGTTGTCGCAGCCCGAAGATATAGGTATTCAACTAATTCTCACTCTTGCAAAATTTAGTTTTTGATTTTATATCAGACTTATGCTGGTGTGCACCGACTTTTAATCAACAGTTAAAATAAAATAATCGCTGTTTATGCATACAATTTCATCGATTATTTTATTTAAACCACCGGTTAACCAAAAATAATCACTGTTTTTCCATACATTTTTGGCGATTATTTTATTTTAACCATCGGTTAAAAGTTGGTGCACACCAGCCTGAGGCTGGTGTTCACCGACATTTAACCAGTGGTTAAAATAAAATAATCGACCAAACTGTATGTATAAACATCGATTATTTTATTTTAACCGTCGGTTAAATGTCGGTGCACACCAGCATTATTACGTTAACCGCTGATATCAATCTTAATATGTTAATTTAAGGTTGTTTCTGTTATCTTTTATTGTTTGACATTGATTCTATTATCGCACCTGGAATATTCCGGATGCGGGGTGATATCCACGACTGGCATTTCTAGATAAGCACGTGGACATGTGGCGCCCATTTTCACCTCAACTCGGTTAAGCCCACAATCCTCCTCGTCTCTTTCGTATTCGCCAAATATTATATTGCCACTGTAAAGCAACGTTACTTTATAACAAAGAATTGTTAAAAAGTCTTTTTTACTGACAATAAAACCTACTTCAAACTAAAAAGCAAAAAATAAATAAAATATCTTGAAGTCGGTGCCAAGTAAAACATAAAAAAACGTATTTGCGAAATATAGTAACTTTTATGTTTTACTTCGCACCGAATTAAAGGTGTTGTAGAAAGAAGGCCGTTTTATTTTTTACATTTTAATTGCGCAAATACTTGAAAAGTTTTAGAAATAATATATTAGCCGCCTGTAGAAATTATAGTACTGGCACGCGCATACAAGGTTGCTATCTCAATCTTCGATGTAGAGCCTCGTCAACAAGGGTTACTCTCGATTTTCCAGAAATCCACTGACCAGATCCTGACTTGGTGACCTGGCACCACCTCGGGAGTATAATAGAGTATAAGGAAAAATTTTGAAAATCGGTTCACAATTGACGGAAATCGAGTAACGAACAAACAAAAAAAAAACATACAGACGAATTGACAACCTCCTCCTTTTTGAAGTCGGTTAAACAGAGAACAGTAGATATCTTATGGTAAGTGGCTGTCAATATTTCGTAATATTTATTTTGTTGTCTACTGCAACAAAAAAACAATAAATTGACCAAGTGCGTATTGGATCGCGCACATACAACATGGATTCTAATCCTGGCCGGAAAAGCATGTGTTAGAATCGTATTTATTATTGTAAAGTAACCATATGACGGAAGTAGTCAATAACCGGGTAGAGTATTCATTAATGTAGTAATCGGAAGTCGTATAACCGGATGTCAACGAAGAAGCATTTATTATCAAGTAGTTGGAAGTTATACGGATGGCGGAAGTTGGTGTTACGACGGAAGTGAAGTGGCGCGAAAGTATTACAGGGTGGTGTCACTGCAGACGCACTACGAGGATATTATAAATACTCGGTGTTCGGGCAGAGGGGGGCGAGTATTAAACCGATAGTCAACAAGTCTACACCTAGTCTTCAAACAGTCTACAAACGACAGTCAGTTAGTCTACAACGAGAATCTACGTTCAGCGGTTGAACAGAGCGAAAGCTCTGTTGGGCAAGAGGCCCATAGTATTTTGATTGTAGTCGATAATAACTGTTCGATAATGGCAGTATTCTTTAAGAGGAAATTGATGCTCGACACCTGACAAGCGTGGAGACAACTCTTCGAGTTGTCTTAATATTTCTGTGTATTATTGTTCTGTATTTAATATTATAATTGTAATAAACTAAGCGGCACGGAATGTGGCCCAAGCGCGTTATGTGGATTATTATCAAAATTAAACGGAACTTTAATGCAAATGTTTAATTAACAAAAAGCGAGTTAAATTTGTTAAAATTTGTGAAAATTACAAAAAGGTCATTACAGCTCTGTTTTTTTATTTTTATATATTAGATTGTGTTACTTAAAATTAATAACGGGTATTTCCACCTCTGGCCCTGATAACCGCCTGCATACGATCAGACATGCTATGGATAATGTTTTTAATGTCCACCTGGGGTATTTCTTCCCAGGCGGCCACCAAGGCGGTTTTCAATTGACTGATGGTCTCTGGAGGGTTGGGACTGGATCGAATTCGCCTTTTAAGCATATCCCAGACATGTTCTATGGGATTCATATCTGGACTTCGTGCTGGCCACACCAATTTTCTAATGCTCACCTCCGACAGGTAATCATCGACGCAACGTGCTATGTGAGGTCGGGCATTATCTTGCATGAGGATGAAGTCTTCGCCGCCGATGAATCCCACGAATGGTAAAACATGTTCCTGGAGGATCTCTTCAATGTATCGCACTGCTGTTAGACGACCTTCAACAACTACCAACTCTGTGCGTGCGTCTGAACAGATACCTCCCCATACCATAACGGACCCACCGTGGAAACTGACGGTTTGCCTGGTAGTGATTGGCAGAAACCTCTCCCCATGCCTTCTCCACACACGTTCGCGTCCGTCTGGAGCTCTTAAGGCTACTCGGCATTCGTCAGTCCACAGAACTTTACTCCACTGCTCGTGAGTCCAATTTGAGTGTTCGCGAGCGAACCGTAGTCGAGCTACGCGATGGTGTCGGAGCAATTCTGGACCACGTGCTGGTCTTCGAGCACGCAGATTTCGTTCCTCCATTCTTCTTCTTACTGTTCGCTCACTTACGTTGATTCCTCTTGCAATTTGTAGCCGCTGCCGAATTTCTACCGCAGTAAGGAACCGATTTCGCAAAATTGCGAGAGTGATAAATCGGTCATCTCGCACTGATGTACACCTAATACCGCCACTACCTGGTCTCCTTGTGTATAGACCGGTCTGGTCGTACCTTGTTAAGGCGTACCTGAGAGTTGTACGCGGTACATTTAAAGTTTCAGCAATTTCTCGCTGCGTTCGCCCCTGACTTCGAAGTAACACAGCCTGAGCAACTTGAGCAGGTGTTAGGGTCATTGTTTTCCAATTCTGGAAGCGTAAATTACTACCGATTAATAAAAAAAATAAACATAAAAGATTAAATGCACGACTATTGGAATATCTAATTTTAACTCACCCGTCTTTTGTGCGTTTCACTGACGAACTAACGTTAAATGTCACAGAAATTAAACAAATAAACATTTTTGAGTGCTTACCCTCTTAAATTAACAAAAAAAATGGTTCTGACAAACTGCCACTCGAAATTCTCATACGCGGTACAAAAATCGCCTGTTATCGGTCTGTTTATGTTTGGGCCATATTCCGTGCCGCTGACTGTAGCTACAGTGTAATAAACTTTTGATTAATATTTTTCAGATTTCATTATTATTTATTTTTGCTATCATGTTAAAACATAAAAAAACAAGTTGTCTCCACGCTTGACAGGTGTCGAGCATCAATTTGCTCTTAAAGAATACTGCCATTTATCGAACAGTAATTATCGACCACAATCAAAATACTATGGGCCTCTTGCCCAACAGAGCTTTCGCTCTGTTCAACCGCTGAACGTAGATTCTCGTTGTAGACTAACTGACTGTCGTTTGTAGACTGTTTGAAGACTAGGTGTAGACTTGTTGACTATCGGTTTAATACTCGCCCCCCTCTGCCCGAACACCGAGTATTTATAATATCCTCGTAGTGCGTCTGCAGTGACACCACCCTGTAATACTTTCGCGCCACTTCACTTCCGTCGTAACACCAACTTCCGCCATCCGTATAACTTCCAACTACTTGATAATAAATGCTTCTTCGTTGACATCCGGTTATACGACTTCCGATTACTACATTAATGAATACTCTACCCGGTTATTGACTACTTCCGTCATATGGTTACTTTACAATAATAATACGATTCTAACACATGCAATTCTTAGGCATCTTTCTGATATGCATATTCATAAAATTAACACGTGCTGATGATGAAGGAAAACATCGTGATGACATCTGTACATCAAGTTTGACACATGGTTAATGTGTCAAACCCGCCAAGCCGTGTTAAGCATGACGGGTATACCGTTTGTTTTCCTTAAATTTGGGAGGCCCGAGCTCGGCTCTTGCAGCATGGTCTTATTATAAGTACACAAGTTGTAACCGTAAGGTATATTATCCGTAGGAACAATAAAATAATAGGAGATATACTTACAGCTTGTAATTCTTTGGCAAATGCAACATGTCGGTAGCAGTGGCGACTACAAATTGCTTGTGTATAAGAACAACCCGAGGTGCTTTGCTGTGGTGAGGAAGGCCCGTTGTCACTATAATACAATACATTAAAGACTTCACTATCTACCTTCTATCTTAATTCTAGAGTATATAGCACAATACCACAGAGCAAAATAAAATCGCCGCAAGCTCACGAAATTCTTTGCTCAGTACCTGCTATTAACACATTTTCTTTAAAGATTTCCGTCAAATGTAGATCGATTTACTCCTGGGTGGTTTCATTGTTACCGAGTCAGTATCTGTCAGGTAAATCTAGAGCAACCCATATTGTAGAGCGCCGAGCGCCTACACTATTCCTAAAAGGCTAAAATTTTATATGCGTGCCAGTAGTACACAGGTGCTTAAATTGTTATTTCCTAAACTATTCATGCAACTAAAAAGTAGATCTTATTCTAATATATAAAGCTGAAGAATTTGTTTGTTTGTTTGATTGGACGCGCTAATCTCAGAAACTACTGGTCTGATTTGAAAAATTCTTTCAGTGTTAGATAGCCCATTTATTGAGGAAGGCTATTATATATCATCACGCGAAGACCAATAGGAGCGGAGTACCAATCAAGAATGTTTCAAAATCGGGGGGTTTGAAAACAATTTCCACACGGACGACGTTGCGGCCAGAGCTATTTTTTAAATAAAAACAGAACCAATTTCAATTCACTGACTGCAGTTTTGTTGTTTTTTGTGTTTTACTTGGCACCGTCTTCAATATGTTGTACAAAATATTGATTTCTTGCGTTTTAGTCTGTAGCCGGTTTTGGTAAAAAAATTAACATGAGAAATCAAACTCACCGTGTATATATTGAACAAAGCCCAGCCATGTGAATGTATGTACTTTCAGTAGACCATCAGGTGGTTTCAAATAGAAATTTTCGTGACAATCCGTAAGTTCTCGAATCGTGCATATGCACTGTCGAATGCAAACTGAACATAATAGTTTATTATTTTGCACACCTTAATAATACTTTGACAATCATAACAAATTAATAATATTCCACAAAAGATCTAACTATACAAATAAATTATAAATACTGTATAATTAAGTGTTATAACACTACATTAACGCAGGCCGGACCCTATATATTACTATTCATACACTTGCCTTACCATCGGTTGAATTTTGATTTTAATTACATGGAGCTTCTGTTGTAATTTTCAAACATACATATTTAATCAACGTCCAAAAACCATTAAAGAAGCAAAATGCATATTTTTTTTAAATGCCGAAAAAAACTTGTGTTACAAAAGATCTTAAATTAATAAAGTTAAATATAAATTTGTCGCAATACAAAGAATATATACAGTTAGATAAATATGTTTATGTTGGTATATAGTAAATTCAAAATATCCTACTGATACTTATAAATATAGAAATATAATAGACAGAGTAATAAAGATTAATTAATTTTAAATAAAACAAACGCATCTGTATTATTTATCTAAATATTTATATATTAATAAGTAAGAAAATAAACAAACAAAATCAATCAAAACTCCCTGCAACTTTAGTCTTTGAGCTTCTTTCTATCTTGTTATAAATCACAAATTATAGGAAAATGGACAGGACGAGTATTGTTAAAATAATTTACCTCTACATACAGGGGCTGGCCATTTCTCTGACTACTAACTGTTTTCTGCCGTGAAAGTGGGCCTAATGTGATTGTAAATCTCCTGAGCACATCATTGTCTGCAACCAAGTAAGTCGTGTTAGATCATTCACTTTGGCTATATCATTACTGATTAATGATCATTGTTGTTATTAGCAAGGCTCTTCAAGCAAAGAAACTCTTAAAAAGATTTAACAAACGTGGTTGGGGACAATGACGCGTCAGGTGATCCACCAACGAGCATTAATTTTTTTTTTACTCTAAGAGATATACCTACCCATTGTGACAAATATGACTAAGTTTCGTACGTTCATCTTGATACTTGGACATAATACTGATAAATATTTCATTGATTTGTCCACACTGTTTGCTAAATCAAGACTGTTTGTTGTTTACACATAGAATCATTGGAATGTTGCTTCTCTTAACATAAGACAATTGGTGTACATTCTTCTTTTTTGTTTAATAAATAGGAAATGATACAAACTACAGAATACAAAATTATGGGCAACAGAAAGCGGTATTTACTTAGATTGTCATGCAAATTCTTGGTTAATGAGATACAGTGGCTTGATTTTAAGGTCTGCGTAGTAATTTTGACAAATTGCATCTCTCAATTGTCACGTTTGTCTGTCGTTCTGGGTTTATATGAATGAAATTTGAGAGGAAAGTTTATTCTAAATATTTTTATTTGTTTAAAAATTAGTCTACATAATTAATCCGTCTGTTGTTCGTGCCTACCCCGCAAGGGACCTGGCGTGAAGTTTTGTTATGTTGTTATGTTATGATTAATTAATATCAAAAAATTGCCGCCATATATGTAACATATTTTCATTATGCACAGTCGTGTGTATCGTCAGATCTTGAAAAACATATATTAAATTAATTAATTAATTAATAAAAGAAGGTCTGAAAGAAAGTGTCGGGGTGAAGGTAAGGAAAGGAATGCTCCGGTGGTTCGGGCATGTGGCAAGAATGTATAATGAAAGAATGACTAAACAGATATACAATGCAAAAGTGGATGGATGCAGAAGTCGCGGAAGGCCACGACCTTAGACCATTAAATCTAAGGCCACGACACACCTTCCATGATCAAATTGATCGTGTATTAGCAGAAGGTGATGTCAGGAGCCTTAAGAATAGACGAGCGTGCATGACAAGAGCTATGAATGTCAAAGAAGCAAGTGAGGTGTGTAAGAATAAGCCTGTATGGCGCTCTGTTGTTCGTGCCTACCCCGCAAGGGACCTGGCGTGAAGTTATGTATTTATGTATGTAATTAATAAAAAAATGTGAATTCAATAGATGTTGGAGATATTACCTCCTAAAGTCATGAAAATTGTGTTGCCCCTCCTATATGTAACTTTAAAGTTTAAAGGGGATTGTTATAAAATTAAAATACCTTGGACAAGCTTAACGAATATAGCCTAAAAATAGAAGGACCGAGCCCAGCAATGTGAGTTTTGAAAACTAATGTAGTTAGTTCCCTATAAATCATCATCACCGGGAAAGTATTTTCCCCTGTATTCATAATAAGGATATGAGATTTCTAGACTGAAATAAGTAAACAAAAGTATTAACTTTACTTTTGTAGTTAGAAAGAAATTCGAGTTCTGTATAAAATAAAACAAATAGGGTATATTACATAGTTTTACTGTTACATAAGAACAGATACAGATTAGATTACATTAAAATAATGGATATGACTTCTAAATAATACAAAGTACTGGTAGCGAATTCCGTAAGCCTAGCAGCCTACTGTGAGACAATAGATCATGTATTTTTATTTATAACTAGACATTAGACCGGAACCTCTATATAAATAGAATTATTTCTATTTCTAAGACTGCAGTTCCTTATTAATTACAAGGGAAATAAATTCTGATAACAACTAGTTATTCTCCATAACACACATTCCACTTTATTTATAGGAACTTATACGAAATATCTATCTATTTACTCCTGTAGAAGGGTATACAGAAAGATATATAAAAGCTTAGTCTAGTACTAGCGTTGTCGCGGAGGTAGGTAGTTGTAAAATAGGTTGCGTTTGACCACAAAGTCACTTGATATCACCCGAAGATATAGTCAAAGCTGGATCACGTCTACAGAGAATGTAAACTATAAGTAAGGTGGATGGTAGAATTCGAATAATATAGTCGCCGGTAAATTCAAGGTGCGATGAAAATAAAACTCATGGATTTCAATTCTCACGATGGTGTTCATAACTAACAACCAAATGATGCCCTGGCAGTAGTACATTGGTAGTCGACTTCTGCGAAACAAGAACTTCGCTGGAACGTATATTTTCATAGCTAGACATTGCAGTGCAATTCGTTGTGAATGTTTATCCATTATTAACTGTGGAAAGAAAAAAATATTTTTGATGCCAAATTATAATAGATAGATATATAATACTTTAAGACGGTGTGAAATAAACATTTACAAAAACATTTTCTTGGTAAACCTAAAACTTTCGCTTTTCATTAAAAGCGAAATCTTTCCCTTGATCTAACTTAAAAGATATTCTTAGCGTAAAAATAAGATAGATCCTAAAATTATTGAAAATATGCTTAAAATAATTTATGAATTCAATAACTTATGATTTTTTTTTATGTAAAAATATCGATCCATAAACGTTCCCTGACTGGGTTCAGGAATACCCATTTTACGGAAGCCGAAAGTATTCCCCTCATTAATGGTTCACTTATCCTTACTCTGTATGTTCAGGTTCCCTTACGATACTATATTTTCCGTTCACCGTTTTTAGCACGTGGTAATCGTAACAGTGTGCATATTTGACTAGTACTACAAGTAAAACTGCTTTAGTGTTTGCTTTGGGATTTGAGCCTACATCATGGGAAGGAGGCGTCCGGGTGTGAGCCAACAAGTTACACAAACATAGGCCATATTTAACGTTAAATATTGGCAAAATGCAAGAGCTTGTGAGGTTCACAAATTAAAAGCGACATTCTTTTTATTTATTTAACAAACGCACAATTATTCCTACAGAAAAAACCAATAATATATCATAATAATTAGGTATACGTTTAAAGTACATATCTATTACAAACAGTTAACATACGTAAAGATAGTTGCACTGGGCGTTCTGCCATGTTTTTATCGTCATATTGACGGCAGTGCGTAGGAATACTTTCTGCATTGCGTGTGGTTCACAATATCCAAATTTGAATATACTATGCAGACGATCTGAAATAAAAAAAGAAATAATGTATTTATCAAGATATTCGTCCACGGAAAATAATTTACATTCATCATTTCGGAAAGAACTTTATTTTCAAAAGAATGTTACGTACATACAATATGCGAATCATATTCTAATATAATATTAGATCCTATAATCTAAAACCGGGTAAATAAACTTTAATTAAGAATAAAAATAAACTAAAATAAAGAACAAGAATATTACAAAATACATATCGTTCTAAGAATCAATTTCTCTTTTTGGAAAATGTATTTGGCTATGTATTTTTTAACCGACTTCGAAAAAAGGAGGAGGTTCTCAATTCGTCGGTTTTTTTTTTTTGCTTTTTTTATGTATGTTCGCCGATAATTCCGTAATTTATGATCCGATTTACGTGATTCTTTTTTTGTTCGACGCGGAATAGCTTCCAATTGGTCTCCTAAAAATTTTACATAGTTTGGCCCAGTAGTTTTAATTTTATGAACATTTTTCATGGAAATAATTTTCACTCCGTTCCATATGTTCGCCGATAACTCCGTGATTTATGATCCGATTTACGTGATTCTTTTTTTGTTCGATGCGGAATAGCTGTCATGTGGTCCCCTAAAAATTTGACATAGTTTGGCCCAGTAGTTTTCATTTTACGAACATTTTTTTGTTCCCGCTTCTTGGGACCTATATTTTTTAAGAAGCGCGGCACCATTCGTGGGTCCACTCATACATAGCTAGACACTAAAAAGTAACAAATAAAATTTAAAAACTTCGTTTAAAAAACCGACTTCAAAAACTAAAATGTATAAAATAACTTATTTCTTAAGCTATTATTATTAATATATATTATCTAAAACATCTTGAAGTCGGTGCAAAGGAAAACATAAAAATTACTATATTTTGAAAATTACTAAGCACCGACTTTAAGATGTTTCAGATAATATATATTAATAATAATAGCTTAAGAAATAAGTTATTTTATACATTTTAGTTTTTAAATCAGCAGATAAATATACATTAATTGTATTCTTGAGTACTAGACTTCTGCAATCAAGTGAAGGCCGGCCAACAATTCACACGATCACATAAGCCAAAGAATATTTGTTTTAAGCTTCAGATACTTGCCACGTACTCCCAATTCAGCATCGTCTTCTTCAGCTATTTCAGTCAAACCAGCGATGCCGCTTCGTCTTGCGAACATTGCTTGGTTTGCTGGTATCGCACGCCAAGCCATACAGCTTACCACTAACGATGGAGTTATAATCATTTCATAAAATAAATTATTAATCACAAATCTCTATAACTTAAAAAAATCTCTTCTATAATAGGTCTCAGTCGAATTTGTGCTTTTGAGATAGTAGGTACTGAATACCTGAATTTACCAGGAGGTATCATGATGCTTATATTATTTACTTACGTTTTAAACAAGTTTAGTTTTATATAATTTATACTTAATTAATATAAATTAGTAATTAATATATGTAACCTTAAACTAGGGACACAAATCATAAGCAAAGGAGAAAAAATCAGATTTTTTTAAAGCTGTGGTGATCAAAATTAAATCAATACTCGCCAAACATGCATTCTATTGTAATTTTTAGCAGGTACCAATAAAAACATATGTTTAAAATTATACTTAATACACACCAAGTGTAATTATTAATATTGCTAAGTAGTTAATAGACTTTCTTGTACTATTCCTCATGGTTTGTAACCGATTTAGCGAAACGTCTGCTCTATCACTAGCCTGACTGAATAGTTATTTCCGAAAAAGGTACAACGAAGTTGTGATTGTTTTCAAATAACAATTTACCACTTTGTCGTTTTCGTTTGATTTTCGCGAATATTGTTTATAAACAATATTTGTACAAATTTTAAAAATTTCATCTACTAATAGAACTAAAATTTAAGTACATAACTCAAGTAGGTAACTTTTTTTTTATACATATACATTTAATTAGTGCTTGAGCTGCTTATACTGTTGCGTGATGAATTTCTTCGTAGTTGGGGTTTCATTAAGGTAACCCATAAATTTCTTGTGGACGGGTCACAAATAACAAAGTATATAAACAATACAAAGCCTTGCAGAGTTGATGTTAAGCAAAAAAGGTAAGACCATAACAAATTGTTTGAAAATGAAAATATACCAAAAATCCAGGTTAAGCCGAGCAAAAAGATTAAAAATATAGACAACCTCAATTGAGCTCCGACTAAATCTATATCCGTGATTTTCATGTGTCCCTTGGGCCCACGGGAAATTGCATGTAGAACTAACAGAAATAAAGTTATATTGATGATCAAAATTATGCATATTGGTACCAGAGCACCCAAAATCATAGACAAACCTTGCGGATAGCAAATTGTTCTATTGTACGTCGTATTCGGTATGTAGTTTTCAGCATTTATAGCTAACACAATTGTGACCGGTATGATAGGTATGCCCCAACCGACAACAGTAAACTTAACCATGAATCTAGAAGGTCTACTTACTCCTAAAACTTGTACGTATCTTATAAACTGTAGAATAGCAGTTATTAACATCCACATAAAACTAGACAAGATCGAATAATGTAATAACGCACCTAATACGATACATATAATTTTCTTATCATCAGCAATTGTATGTTTATCCATATATTCGACAAAAATGCTAGTTTTTAAATTAAATACCAGTATTAATATTAGTGGCAAAGCAATAGCGCTTGATAATTGCAATAAAACTTTGGTGCCGGCTTTTCTACGCCAGTTGGCGAATACTAAGGCTGTTATCCAAATGCCAATAATACCTACTAATGATAAAAAGCTGCCAACTAAAGTGATAGTATTTAAAGCTTTTACATGATGAATTTCTATAGGTTCGTTATTAAAATCGTTACCTGGCATTTTTAATAGATGGCCAAAATGAGTTAAATGGTAACATTCGCAAACGGTTATGTTATTAATAGTTTTAATAATAAAACAACCGTTACTTCGCCATGATCCCGTTACATAATCTTTGGTATTAGATTGATAATCCCAATAGCCACAAAAAGATTCATTTTGATTATTCTTAAAACTTCTGAATACGATAGGTACTGGATATTCTAAGTTTGAAATAAAACCCGGTATAGCTAAACCTAATATACGACTATTGACAGAATGTTTGTTTGTGAACATTTCTTGAAAAACGGCATTGTTATAAAATATACTTATCGTAATATGAACGTCTTCTGTTTCTATTTCAGTATCCTTACTTTCATTGCCATATATTTTTAAGGTTTTTAATAATTTATTAGGAATCCATGTAGCAATTTCTAAGTTTTTTATTGCAAGAACTTTATCTAGAGTTGTATTTTTATATAACGGATCTATTTTCATCGCATCGAATGTATCATTTTCACTTGTTCTAGAAATAGCTATCCCTGTTATATTATTATAACGTGGGTACGATATTTGTACAACAAATTGAGGTTTGACAGCTAATTCATATGATACGTTTTCTGCGTTTTCTGGGTAAAAAACTGTGTTTTCTCGTACTATTAATTCAATAATATCACTGACAGAACTTAGAATTATGTTCGTAGAATTTAGTGACTGTGCTAATCTCAAGTAATCACAGTCTAGAGTCATCACTCTATCCATTACCCAAGCAATATTGTCTAAATCGCCCATATCAATATGCGTATAATTTTTTTGTGCCATATTCAGTATTTGTTCAAGAGACATTGAAAGGTAGTAAATATCTGCAGGAATAATAATCATAACATCACTAAGAACAAACTCTAAACCAGCGGTTAAAAATCGCGTGGTATAGTTACTTGAAACGTTTCCTTTTATGAAATTATATAAAAATGTAGTGGTCTCTGAAGGTTTGTAAACAGAATCGCAACTTCCACGTACTTGCCCCCAACGACTACCTAGATGATATGAACCATGGCAGCGTCTCTTCACAGGTAATCCATTAGCTTGTAAGCAAAATTGTTTCGGTGCAGAAATATGTCCAATAGGAGTCAAATCCCAATCAAGAATTACTGAATTAGTAATTGTTGTAGTTGGTAAACAATAAACAGAACTGGAAATATCTACTAAAGTACTATTAAATCTGTGAAGTGCTTTTTTTGTGTTTTGTTTGAGCTTGATTAATGTATTACGAATGTTAAGACCATGGTCTTCGTAAATTTTATCCACAGTTACATGAACATGTAGTAACATTAGCATACTATCGACAGAATATTCAAAAATATCCATTAGTAATATTTTTTTAGCATTCAACACTTCAGTTAGATTCGAAAGAAGGTCTGTCATCAAAGGATTTTCACCTATATCATAGGACAGATAATGATTGATCACGACTGAAAATACATGAACTTCATAACCATTAGGATTTACTATTATTTTGTCGGTAGATATTAATGAAAAATTCGTAGTGTGAGCTTCACACCAATACTGTGCAGATCTATCAGTTACAATATCGATACTGTATACAATTTTTTCAACATAAATAAAGCCTTTACTTCCATCATCTTTTCTAACCTTACTTGTATTAATAAAAGGATAATCATTGATGTCAATTACACGTACAAAGCCTTCATCGTCAGAGAAACATTGAACACCTTTATCAGCCTCACTGTATTTCCATAAATAAGATGGATAATATATGGTTATATAAATCTTATGCTCCGCTTCATTATATTCAAACATCATTTCTGGTTCAATATACTTAACATCAGTTTCACAAGCCATACACGTTAATAGATCTGATGGTTTTTGTAAGCCTAGTGATCCTACATTGTTTACCGCACCTTTATATGCCGAGAACGATATTTCCGTTACAACTAATACTGTTTCATTATTATAGTTTGAAGCATCAGTAGTCATGCTACTCGCAAATGAAGTGTTGAACCAACACCAACTATTTTGGGGTAAATTATTCAATTGGGCAATTTTTTTAAAAAGAAATCTACTAAGTGAGTCGTATTTATAATCACTCATAGGCTTTTTACAATATGATTTCAAAAAGTCACCATATGTTAAGCCTGAATTTGAATGTTCGATACCATAGCATGTTCCAGTATCGGATGTAAATCTTAAAGCACTATATCCTTTAGGACATTTTGAAGGATTATTCAGATCATTTACATAAAGACATAAACTGGGATAGATTTTAGTACATGTTTCTGTAACAATTTTTCTTTTCTTTATATCTAACAATGCACAATCTTTCAAGAAATAGGTTTTCAATTTAAAGTTTTTGGTAACAGTTACGTGTCGTCCCCAATTAGGGCCAGGAATGTACCAGACAACAGGATTGAAATGCTTTTGTCTTTGAGCTGGTAACCAGAAGTAAGACGATATATTAGCTACAGTTAGAGATCTTATCAAAGAATCGAATTGTTTTTTAGTTAGGTCACTTATAATTGTTGCTCCACCATTGGCAAAGCACGGATAATTCCATTGAGATAAATCTTCAATTTGATAACAATATTCATTAATATTTTCCGCAATTTTGTTATATCCTGGAGGACAGGAGGACAGGTCGAAATGTTTAACTACTTTCAGACAAGGCTTCAGGTTAGTAATTGGAGGTTGCCAGGTAGAGTTCGTGCAGTTTCTGGTGATGATATTTTCATGACCATAACATGTAGGGTCAGACTTCACGTTGATAGCTTCCGCACTTCTAGGCCATGTAACATTAATTCCAGTATAAGAAACTTCTTCCATACAGTCCTGAAAAATTTCAATAACATTAAACCATTTTCTTTACAAATATTACCAAGATATTATAAAATAAGGTTTGTTATATAGCATTAAATACCATTCAGCAGAGTTTTGAACACATGTAAAAGACAGAAACAATAACATTTTCTTCTTTTTCCAAGAAAGAGGGGAACCGATTTATAGGTATATAAAAAAATTGCAATCAACTAGATTTATAAAACACTTCATCATGTCAGCGGTATTGATCTAGGTGAGTACAGTAAAAATACTTTAAGTAAATATTATCCTACTAGATTCTGCGCGCGACTTCGTACGCGTGGAATAGTTTAAAAAAAGTAAGTTAAATACCCCCCGATTTTGAAACATTCTTCATTACTGCTCCGGTCCTATTGGTCTTAGCGTGATGATATATAGCCTCTATAAGCCTATATAGCCTTTCTCGATAAATGGGCTATCTAACACAAAAATATTTTTTCAAATCAGACCAATAATTCCTGAGATTAGCGCGTTCAAGTAAACAAACCATCTCTTCGGGTTTATATATTATTATAAGATTATTAGGATATCCTCGCGACTTCGTCCACGCCTTGTATTGTATTGTTATGTATAACATTCCCTCGTGATTCCCGGGACATAAAGTACCAAAGCATTTAACAAAGAATATAAACTATCGTTTTAGTGAAAAGTGTGCCGGAATAAGCTAATTTTTATGCACCCGAACAACAGCAAACCGTTTCCGGTAAAATTCCCGTAGGATTCCCGGGATAAATAGTAGCGCAGATACTAAGTCTGGGAATTTTTTGTCGATCAGTGAAAACCGCATCGAAATCAACCCAGTAGCTTTTACGTGAATCCTGAACAAACAGACAAGAAATCTATAAAAATTGCATCGTGTTCTCTATCGTTTATGTGTGTGTCTATTGCAATTGTTTTTTTTTCAAATAGCTTCAATGTGCACTGCGTGCTAAGAATTTTATAATATTATAGACAAATATCATGCATTACACTGAAAGTATAAACTACATGACAAAATTAATTTTTGAGGTAATTTAAAAAAAACGAAATTTGTACAAACAATATTAAGAATATACTTAAATATGCTATTTCAGCAAAAATGTTGATATAATATTAATAATATAAAATACCTGAAGAGTAGGATGGCAAATCTTTAAGAAAACTGTGAGCTGAAGTAATAAACTGTAAACGCCGTTATGGTAAAAAAATTGGGCCATTTTCTTGTGTTTTTTTTGTTCTCTATCACATCACTACTCTAACCGTGACATGCCAACATTCAACTGAGATTTCAAATATCCTTATCGCCAAAGACTGGTGAAATATATTTAAATCTATACAGCATGATGTTTAGCATTGTACTAATTAAATACTTATAATAATACATATTAGTATTTTTTAACTATACTATATAACTAAGACAAGGCAGAAGTGAACCTCTGTAATTTTGGCGTACCCAAAAAATACAATACAATACAATACTCTTTATTGTACACCAACATTATATAGAAAAAAAACTTGAGAGGTGTCAAGGGACACCCGGATGGAACGAAGTTCCTTTCGATTAATTAGTGAAGGAATGCGACCAAATGCACCAACATGACAAAAATGGCAAATCACAAAAAAGTGTCGTGACAACTTTTCGTAAGAATTTTTTCCGTCTAGCCCCCATTCGTACCGCGCGATAAGGAACTACGTTCCAAAAATAACCAAAAAAACTTACTTACCAAAAAGTAATATAATGGGCGGCCTTATTGCTAAAAGCAATCTCTTCCAGGCAACCTTTAAAATATTCAATGATTTTGTAAGTAAACATTTTATTCACATAATATTGATGTTAATAAAATGTTTACTCTCTCTCTCTCTCCCTATAGTTTTAACAGATGTCGTTATTAGTAACAGTCTATAATAACATAATAACAGCCCATAACTGTTCCACTGCTGGGCTCGGGCCTCCCAGTGTAGGAGAATGGACAGTATACCCGCCACGCTTGTCCAAGGCGGCTTGGCAGGATTGACACATCGGTTATCTCGATGTGCAGGTTGCGTCACGATGTTTTCCTTCACCGTTGTTAGCACGTGGTAATTGTAACAATATGCACATTAGGTCAGAAAACAGCTTAAGTGGTGCATGCGTTCCGGCCAGGATCGAACCCGCGAACTTTGCGTTTAGGACGCGTGCGGTAGCCATTACGCTACCACGACTTCAGTCACAGTCTAGTTGGAAAATATTCTACACTGTCTTGTTGATCATTGATAATCCATCTAGTAATGGAATTTAAGTTACCTACTATGTAAAATTCCAAATTTAGAGGTCTGATAGTTTTGCGTTAATTGTATCACAGATATATACAAGTTGTGGGATACTCATACATTTCGGTTCATTTGCCCTATTACTAGGGCATTTTATTTAATAATATTAATTAGGGCCCTTTATTACTAAAGTTCTTCTGTTTCAAAACTACATCCACGTCCATCCCGATTTGCTATATAAACGACTAGCTGCGCCCCGCGGTCTCACACGCGTGGTGATGGAAAATCCTTATATTTTGGATAATTCACACTATATCTTTACAAATTATAGCTTATGTGCCGTTATTCTGATGTGCAAGCTATATTATTGTAAAGTTTCATCAAAATCCATTCAGTAGTTTTTGAGTGAAAAAGTAACAAATATACAGCTATACAACCATATGGTCCATCTATACATTCTTACAAACTTTCGCCTCTTAGGGCTAATAGGATATCCAAATGGTTATAATCATGCCAGTTACATACTGAAAAATATATTAGTGTTTTTATTATAACTGGCGATATTTAGGTTTACAATGATTTTGTTACGATAAGTCAAGTTTTTATTTATCGTACGTATTTATAAACATCTGTCATGAAATTTAAAATGGGCTGTTTCTTAAAGCATTATCGTTTGGTCACCTATCCTGTGATATGAAAGTTGTTAATTTTAAGACTGTGTTTAATATTAAATTTAGATACGATTCTATACTATAAAACGAGTTACACGTAATGTCAACATTTAGTTATTGTTTATTTTCACTTTTAGGTACTTGCGTTACTGCATGGCGGTTTCACGCATCAATGTCAGAATTTGACATATATACTGCTCCTCCGGAATTAGGCAAGTATCATACTTGCGCATATCTATCACACATTGACTAGAATAATGGAGAAAAACTAGTTTTGAAAAGGAAACTCTCATTTAAATATTTTATTAGAGCAGCAAACGTAAATAATAAATGATATATTTTGTATGGTCTGTTAATAACGAAATGAACATTAATTAAGAAGAATTTTATGAGATAAAATTCGACATTAGCATTTTTATTTCATTCTTGTTTTTTTGTTTTGTTTTCTAACTCTTGTTACCTATGTTTGACATAATACGACTATTAGAATTTTAATAGTAGCACTAATACAGAAATGTAAAGAGTTTTAAACACGCTATCATTGCTTATACTTGACATAGATTTTTGATATTAACGAAGTATTCCTACTGTCTTTTAGAAAATGTTCACAGTGAATATTATTTCGGCGATTGTAATGCAGAAAATAAAATACTTTATGCAAGAGATTATCAAAACTATACTAGTGTTGCAGGAAAGCTGATAGAGTAAGTGATGTTCAACTTGCTTGATTAATTATTTCTAAAGATGATGATTTACTTTTTGCCATAAGGACTATGAGTAATATTAATAATAAATTAATATGAAATTAAATTATCTTTATTTTATTATATTAGAATTACTTTATAGTAATTTACATAAATCATCATCTTAAATTACCTTTTGAATGATTTTACGACTACTTGATATAGGGAACTAAAAGAGTAATTAACCTGCGATTTCTAACGTCCGAAGATTCATAGCTTGCAGGAACTGGATATGTATGGTATGCCTAGATATGAATTTCTAGGGGGTGATGACGAATACCAGGTCTTTATATACTAAGCCTAAATTCCTCAGGTACTAAAAGCTAAGAGCCGACCAGGATTCGCATTAGAAGTTAATATTATGATGTTAATTTATATATAGCTATACTTATTATCTAAAAATTCCGTATCAAAGTGTTTGACCGCGATGAACTCCGAAACTACTCAACCGATTTTTATGTTATGTTTGCTGGATTTGTTCCAACTTAGGACATGTTTCATTTTATTAATATTTTTTTATATAGATTTTTTTCAAACCGAGACGTCGGTATGTATGTGTTCTGCTGTCATCTAAGTTACATAAGCAACAAATAGATGGCTCCATACTTTAAGGCATCAAAGAAAGAGTGGGAACCCTTTGTTTGATGCCAGTATTTATTTCATATCACACGTCTTTTTGTAGTTTTCAAACGAACAATATAACCGTGGGTTTTTTAAAGTATATAAGTCTTCTATACTTGTTTATGTGACTGAACTCCTCCTAAACGGCTGGCCCTATTTTGATGTAATTTTTATATGTGTTCAAGTGGTATCGTATGTGGTAAAAAACAGCTTATTATTTTTTTATTGTATGAGCTCAGCAGACAGGCAGACGGTCCACATGATGCAAAGCGTTTACAATCGCCTATGGACATTTGCAACACCAAAAGGGTTAGAAATGCGCTGCTGCTCTCTTAAGGTAGACTGAAATCTGACCTAATGGCCGGAACACAACTCAAGGGTGTTATGGCGACATACTCTAGAACAGGGGTGGTAGCCATCCAGACGGGCAAACACCATACCAACTACCTGTGGGGTGTTTTGTCTTTTCTTAAGACAGGTCCCCGGGTGCAGGAAATTTTTTCTTTCTCCATTCCTCCACGGAGAAAATAGAATAAAATAAATTAATAAAATATCTGCATTTAAATTATAACAAATTGCATATATTCCAGAACTGGATTGATGTAAAGGAACCACCGACGTGTATCATAATTCGAGGGACACCTAATGAAGATCATATACTTCAGGCAACTGCATATAACTTTCAAATATGTGTACCAAGAGTTACATTCTGCCATTCACTAATAAGATACCAGTATTATTATTATGAATGGTACGTTACTTCACGTCTACTTGATGGTATGAACTGGGTCCTTTACTTCTATGGAGCTAAAGGCTAATGGATTAAATTTCTATTGAGTATATAATTTACATCAGTATATGAACTTAATGTGTACCAAAGATCAATGTTTTATTTGTAAGTCTATTTGAAACACCAACCGGCCCTGAAAATGAAATAACCTTATGTATTTACCTATTAATAATTTAATCCATTGATAGGTGTGTGTGAAATTTAGTAAAATAATAATGATAACATTATTTTTATTACCCATCTCCCCCTAAAGAGGCGTGCAGTTTTTATGGAACAAGAGAGTAAGGCTTTCAATGGATAGCATTGAGTACCTACTCCTATAACCGCACAAGCTATGAACTAATTGCCAGGTTGCAACTGATTATGAATAAAATATGTTTTACACTGGTATTGAACTGCTGTAGAACCTTTTACTATACCTATATATACTTATTATTTATTACCTATAGGACATTTCAAGTTTCCGTGATTTCTTATGGTAATGTTTAAAGTGAAAGTAAGCGAAATAATGATTACATAATTGTGGGATATAAGAACAAACAAAGAGTAAAAGAGGATGATGGTTTGTGTAAAAATGACAATGATATATGAAGAAGACAGAGGACACTAGGCATATGAAAGAAAACGACACTATTTGCAATTTCCAAATAATGAAGTAAAGGTGTAAGGAAAGTTAGAAAGTTTTATCCGTGCAGGAATGGAGAAAGAATACATTTTCCTGCGGTAGGGCAACCTGTCGTAAGAGGCGACAAAACAGCCCACAGCCAGGTGATAGGGCATTTGCCGGACCGGATGGCTACCACCCCTGGTCTAAAGTATGACGCCATAACAATCTTGAGTTGTGTTCCGGCATTAGTGACCAGGTTCCAGTCTCCCTTAAGAGAGCAGCAGCGCATTTGTAGCACCTTTGGTGTTGCTAATGTCCATAGGCGATGGTAATCGCTTTCCATCAAGTGGGTCATCTGCCTGTATGCCGAACACCTACAATAAAAAATAAAAAAAAGTTAGGGAGTAATTGACACCATTACATTTTAAATGGCTCTTATGTCAGTGATAAAGTGGATTCTTAATTATACTTTCAAGAAAACATACGCGCCTGGCCAATATTATGAGCAACCATGTTTTGAATTTTTAGTCAGAAGAATTGTGATCATAATAGTCTCCTATTATTAAACACTGATATGTTATAAAAAACTTGTTTGTTAGTTTTATATTTCCCGTTTTTTTTCTAATAACATACTGTATGTAAAAATAAATTAACATTAGTGTTATCCGTTGTTTGTTAGCCCTTGATACGTTATCGCTTTAGGCATGCATATCCGCGGATTTACACCGTACTTATTACAATGACCGAGGGCCGAAAAAAGGACTTTTTCAAGTATTATTACATAAGCTCACTATCCTCAGCCTTTTATCCGTGCAGGAACAGAGAAGAAAAACAATTTCCTGCGGCTGGGCAGCCTGTCGTTCTTACGACGTTAAGAGGCGACAAAACCATCTTTAGTTGTGTCCAAGCATTAGCGGCCAGGTTCGAGTATCCCTGTAGAGAGCGGCAATAAATTGGTAGCACCTTTGGTATAACAAATGACCATAGGCGATGGTAACCGCTTTCCATCAATGTCCTGCAAGAGATACAAATCAAATAAATAAGAAATGTTAAGATAAAACTCCTGTTTTAATTCCTCGTTTTACATTGAAATCACAGACTCAATGACTGACTCATTTAAATTTTAATAACTCAGCAACATGATTGTAATGTTTCCTTTCAGCAATAGTTATGTTTCTAATTTATCGTTTGTTATTTATAAACAGTGCGTATACCGCTAGCGTATTATAAATATCTTAGTTATAGTTGATTAAGAGTTCCGGAGAGGAAGACTTTCTTTACAATGGAAAATCGTTTTGTTTTAAATTCAGTCGTATTAATAGATCTTGGTAAATATGTACTAAAAAGTTTGATATTTAAGTGTCTGAATAGTTTTTTGTCATCTTAATTTTAGCAGATTGTACAATTAAATATTAAAAGATACATTTTCTACAAAAACACATCTACAAACAAACTTGGCTTTGGTGATTTTGAAATATAATTAAAATTAGGCCTAAGACACTTGAAGGAGAAACTGGAACCTGGGAACTGAAACCGGAACACAGTTGTTATATGCCATACTCTAGATGATCTAGACCAGGAGTGGTTGCCATCCAGTCGGGCAAATACCCTACCTTGGCTTTGGGTTATTTTGTCGAGAAGCTAGTTGACAAGGCGGTATGCAAGCCGTCTAGTCGATCAGGGGAGTAAAGTAACACCTTCCGCTGTCAGTACTTGGATGGGTGTAAAAATTCATTCTAGGAAATCTGCCGGTGTTTGGGAACAGGGCGTCCATTTGTGGCGTGTCGCAACCCATGATGAATAGCGTACCCCGGGGAAGCTTGGACCCGGCCACTGTCTGCCAGGAGCTGAAGCCTCGTTGGGCGTGGTGCGAACGTGGTGGATAAATTGAGCTAACCTGGGTTGTTTTGTCGCCTTGTACGAAAGGCCGCCTGGCCGTACTAATTTGTATTCTTTTTCCGTTCCTGCATGGAGAAAATGGTTCAAACTAATTCTCATTTACAGCATTTTTAAACTCATCACATTGATTGTGTCTGAAATTTTCTACGACATAGTTTAAAACTTAGAAGGAGGAACATAATTTTCACAGTTTTGGAAGCTTAGTGTCTCGATAAATATTTTTAGTTATTATGGAACATTGCTAAGTCTTTATGTTCAGGCTAAAAATACACAACATTTCTGTTCCATTGTACGTATTGAAAAAATCACCTCCTATTTACTTAGGGTCTTTCTTTCCTTCACATTATAGGAGCTATTCAGAGTCTTTTATTTTTATTAAATGAATGATAGATTTATCCTCGGACTAACAATATCTTAACTAAATTATCTTTCATTTTAGTAATTATGACCAGTGGATGGCAGTTTTTTACGTCATTATCAGACTTCAAGCTTTATACTGCTACACCAGCAGCAGGTAATTATATACATTACCATAAAGTATATTTCTTCATTATATACGCGTTGTACGAAACCTATCTGTTGAAAGTCTTAATTATTATTATACGTTATAATTGTGACATCTATACTTAGATTAATGGTCTAATCATCTATAGAATAAAATAATATAATAAAAAAATATAAACATGCCGTGTCTGTACATTGAAGCTATTAAAAAACAGCAACTGAAATAGACTACATAAACAACGTGGAGTACACGATGCATTTTTTTTACATTTCTTGTCTGTTTGCTCGGGATTCACGAAAAAACTACTGGGCCGATTTCTTTGCAGTTTTCGCTGATCAACAGCACATTCTTCTTTATATTGGGAATTCATGGGAAATTCTCTGGGAATTATTTATAACGACCAGATACAAAAAACACCGATGTCAATGTGATTTTTAACTAAGATACCATATTTTTTGTAACAAAATGTGTGATTTTTTCATCGCGGGAATCCCGTGTGAATTTTCTCGGGAGTGGTTTGTAGTTGTTTATGTGCATAAAAAATTTAAAAACTTCGTTTAAAAAAACCGACTTCAAAAACTAAAAAACTAAAATGTATAAAATAACTTATTTCTAAAGCTATTATTATTAATATATATTATCTAAAACATCTTAAAGTCGGTGCTTAGTAATTTTCAAAATATAGTAATTTTTATGTTTTGCTTTGCACCGACTTCAAGATGTGTTAGATAATATATATTAATAATAATAGCTTTAGAAATAAGTTATTTTATACATTTTAGTTTTTTAGTTTTTGAAGTCGGTTTTTTTAAACGAAGTTTTTAAATTTTATTTGTTACTTTTTAGTGTCTAGCTATGTATGGGTGGACCTACAAATGGTGCCGCGCTTCTTAAAAAATATAGGTCCCAAGAACCCGGAACAAAAATTTTTTCGTAAAATGAAAACTACTGGGCCAAACTATGTCAAATTTTTAGGGGACCACATGGCAGCTATTCCGCGTCGAACAAAAAAAGAATCACGTAAATCGAATCATAAATCTCAGAGTAATTGGTGTACATATGGAACGGAGTGAAAATTATTTTCATGAAAAATGTTCATAAAATGAAAACTACTAGGCCAAACTATGTCAAATTTTTAGGGGATCACATGGCAGCTATTCTGCGTCGAACAAAAAAAGAATCACGTAAATCGGATCATAAATGACGGAGTAATCGGCGAACATATGGAACGGAGTGAAAATTATTTCCATGAAAAATGTCCATAAAATGAAAACTACTGGGCCAAACTATGTAAAATTTTTAGGGGACCAATTGGAAGCTATTCCGCGTCGAACAAAAAAAGAATCACGTAAATCGGATCATAAATGACGGAGTAATCGGCAAACATACATAAAAAAAAAGCAAAAAAAAAAAAAAAAGGTTCCGACGAATTGAGAACCTCCTCCTTTTTTCGAAGTCGGTTAAAAATTAGCTTATTCCGGCATAGTTATCACTAAAACGATATCTTGAATTTACTTTTAAATGTTGTGATACTTTATGTTCTGGGACTTCCGCGGGAATTTCAATTCGAGCGTGGACGAAGTCGCGGGCATCTCATAGTTATAAAATAAATTTACTAGCGGTATCTGTGAGTAACTAATGACCTAGTTTCGACGATTATTGAAATCGGGTAATCGTAAATACTTGCATTTATTCTTTAATAATAAGTTAGGCTGAAAAAGACTAGTGTAGATATTATAATAATATGGTATTATTATTATATTGCTATAAATAAATAAACGAATAATTTTGATTTATTGTTATAGGTAGGTACTTAATTTGTAACTAACAATATTAAACGATATTAAAATAATAAATGTTGATATTAAACATAATTTTTAATACTAAAGTTTCGGTCTCTGTTTTGAAGAATGACATTTTCTTTTTGATATTCCGGTTGCACGTTTCAAAATCGGAATCATTTATAATTAACAAATTGAATATATATAAAAACAATTAGCAACAAATTAAAGCAATTCAATTCATTCATTAATTATCAAACTAAAACCAAATAGTCAAACCTCACAACGATTAGCAATGTAAATAATTATTATTTGACTGTCATCATTGGTTTTTAGTTGTAAATATATTTCCTTCCTCAAAATGTAACAAACCTTTTTTTGCTGACTGCACAAAGTATTTTAAATTTCAAGTTTAGGATTCCTGTAAGTATTATCCCCGCAAATTGGTAATGCGTCTGGCCGCCATTTTGGTGACGTAACCGTAGCCGAACACTCAGTACCGTAATAATTACTGGCCGGCGAATACGCGTACATATCGAGTTCCTGGTGACGTCCCATGAATGTTAATTTGACAAGGTTCCAGCGCAATAGCAATTTGTAGGGATAATATACAAATACTTAGTACAAACGCAAAAACTTTCCGAAGCTAATTTACCTATACAAGTTGTGTTTTTCTATAACTTTCACATAATTTTTACTTTTGTTTCTTATAGAACATTTACACAGTGAATATTTCTTCGGCGAGTGCAGGAGAAAAGATAAGAAGTTTTTGACGCATGTATATTTGGATCACATTGACATTTTAGGAAAGTTAATAGTAAGGGTGAGTACTTTCGTATTATTATTCTTGTAGGTCTTTAAGTATTAGGAATTAGCTTCCAGCTGAAGACTTTTTAAAGAAATTACTACGGCGCCTTTTTATTATCTATGTTTACATAATTATCTATTAAACAGGTTACCTTGTACAGATCCATGTAAGCGCTTAAGCGGTTTTATCAACATACTACATATTTTAACTATGAATTTTTGTAATTGATAATATATATTAAATATTGTTATCTGTCTATCTAGTAGACATGTTTCAATATAATATTTAAGTAAGTACAATTTCTAAAATATATTTTTTTAAATTTATAAATGTACATACATGATATGATGATGATACATATTTTTAAATAATTGTTAATCTTTATTACCCCTCCTTTCTCTCCACTAATATTTTTATTATTATATATTAGTAATAGTACTATAATATACATATATACCACCATCACTGTAGTCAACTTATTCTAAAGGTTGTTTTGAAAAAATCACAGGTTAACTCAAACAACTACAAACCTCTCCCGGAAAAATTCACGCCGCCCGGGATAAAAAAAACACACATTTTATTACATGAAATTTCTTTCGATTGCTTTCGATCAATAAAAAAATCACATTGGAATTCGATTTTTTTTTATGTGGCCATTTTAATTTTAATTTATTCCCAGAAAAACTGCCCCGAGATTCCCAGGATAAAAAGTAACGCAGATTTAAAGTCTGAGAATTAGCTGTCGATCAACGAAAACCGCATCGAAATCGGCCCAGTAGTTTTTACGTGACTCCCGAACAAACAGACAGACAAGAAATCTAAAACAAATGCATCGTGTTCTTGTTCTCAATCGTTTAAATAGTCCAGTTTTTTTTTTTTTTTTAAATAGCTTTGATGTATAGACAATGCATGTTTAGAATGTTGTAATATTATAGATTAACTTCTTATATTCTTCTTTGAATTTGTTTCAGGGTTGGATTGACGTACCAAGAATACCAACGTGTATGATACTTCGAGGCACCACGTATCAGGAGCATCTGTTTCGAGCGACTGCCTATAATTTCCAACTGTGTGTGCCAAGAATAACATACTGCCACACGGGACATCGGTTCCGATATTACTATTACGAATGGTACATTCCTGTCGACATGGAAGGTGGTATGAACTGGGATATATTCTTCTACGGGTCAACAGAATTATCTTGGCAGTAATTTATTCCTTTTTTAGCGATGTATACATAGAAACATATTGATTTACATCTATATATATGAGATTTTTTAATTTAAAATAAAAATATAAGTTCAAACAAAAGGAAAGATCCTTCTATTATTTGTTGGTTATCATTAATATCACCTTGAAAAACATAGCCTAATTAATAAATTCTAATGAGATATTGGTAGTGAAAATATATGTTCTTGTTTGCAGAGCTCTCAGTTAGAACTAATCTAAAAAAGCGGCAGAATATAATACAGAATGGGCTTGTTTAATTAACCGATTGTATTTTAAATTAGAAATAACAAACCCAATATTATGATGTATTTGTCTTTGTGGTTAATTCCACTTTCCTCTCTATACGTCACTTAATATTGATTTGTATATTTTTTAAAGTTGACATTGTTTGTTCCCATAAAAAAATATTTACAATGGTTTTATTTTAACAAATTAATTAAATTAAACTTAGTTATATTGTTTTCTACCCATAAGGTGGAATATTGAGCCTAGGACACCGTCTTTTATGGGTAATGTGCTAAGAGGGCTGGCTACGTTTCCTCGCTGAATCGCCATACTGATTCGTTATCAGAGGTATTCTAATCACCTTAAGGGTCAATGACTGGTTTCAATAAAAGTTTTAATTTTTAAAATAAGAAATTTAAAAAACGAGACAAATCTAGATAATATAATTATTATAAATCATAATTTAAAATACTTAGCAGTGTTTGCATACATCAAAAAGGAAGAGAATGATGGCTGTGGTGCCGTCTGGTCAGAGTAGAAATACAGGATTTAGTTTACTGAGCGATTTTATAACATATTTTTTCAATAGTTTGACGTTTTGTACGAAACCAGAATACGCGAACGAAGCCGCGATAGCACACTTGGTATGAATATAAATTTACATCGACATTATCCATGTTTTGTTATCTTTTGATATGTTATCATTAAAAGCACATTGATTGATTTTTATCCATATACCCTTACATACATAGCACATAACGTAACAATATTTGAAAGCCGAACATATAGGTGTATCTATTAGGGATGTTAATATTTTTTATATATATATTTGTGCAAGAATACAAACCATCGATTTGTAATAATTTAAACAACTATGTGAATAACTTTATCTTTGATTTTCCACGAAATATTATTTTTATTGTAATAAGTACGACAAGACACCTGCTATGAGTTATGTACTATTATATATGTCAACTATAGCGCCATCTATTAAAAGTGACATTGTGTCTCAAATTGAATAGACAGAAAGTTTCAGTTTACGCAGCCATGTGAAATATTGTTATTCAAATCTAAAAAAGAAACCTACTTTCTCGCGACGAATTTTTCTTAATAATTCTTGAAGAAGTTATTATGAATTATAAAAATTCCCCCTTCCCTCTAACATTCTGAAAAGTGTAACATTCTGAAAACAATCTGGACAATAGAGCTTAATAAATACTTTCATATAAAATTATTTTAAACAATATCTGTGAAGAATATCAGTAGTTTTGAGATATGGGGTATTTTCAATCAGGTGGTTTTTCTATGATTGCGTAAAAAAATAACAAAAATAGAGGATGTTTGTTACTTTTACGAAACCCTTCGTTGTGCGGACTGCCTAGCATTTACCCAATTTATTTAAAGAGCGAGTTACACTATGGTACTTAGTTATTTTATGACGATGACAACATTTTGAGTGGTTGGTAATGTGATTCCGTTGTGTAGATGACCTGACAGGAGTCTAAAGACGTAATACTAAACTACTTTGATGCTCTGCAAAGTCATTTTCAATCATGTTTTCATAATCATTATCATCATTATATTGATGAGATGGTATACTAAAGTGAATATGAAATTGATAACTCCCTTGAAATAAAAGAAGACGATCTTTAATTTTAGAAATCTCTAAAAACGTTTATATATTCATAAACAATATAATAAACAGGCCAAATGCCTAGGACCATTGTAGTGTTTCCAGCTACGTGCAAGGAACGTACTAACAAACCCAAGTTTTTGTGTGGATCGTTTATTATATTCACCATGATGGACTTACACATCTATTTTAAAAGACTATTCGGCTTTATCAGATTTAAGACCACCTTGTGGCAATGGAGGAGGCGGTACGTCTGGTATGGCAGGGTCTTTTGATGAATAGTTTAAAACATTTAAATCGCTTGGTTCGGGCGGAGGCGTTTGTGCTGATCCAGGTGCCTCGGTAGACGTTACTGCAGGGCCATTACTTACAAGTGCTAGTTTTCCAGGAAAAGTAGATATACCTTGACCCAAAAAGTTAGGTACATGACGAATTAAAGGCAGATTAGAATAGGGACTCAAACTGAATGGATCAAAAGGATCGTAGAATCTGAAGTTAGGATAGGAGTACGTAAACGGCCCTACTTGTGTAAAACCGTTGTAAGCGGAGTCGAGACCGTTAAGAGGCAATACTTGTGGAGGTAATCCAAACTGATTTAGAGGTATTGGTGACTGTATATTTGGTGGTAGAGGTGGGGTTGGGGTCGGATTGTTTGGTCCTGCGCTACTTGGTTCGGGTGCAAGTGTAGAATTCGGTGGTGCTTCCGTTGACGATGGTGATGCCTCTGTTTGGGGTTCTGGTGTTGACGATGGTGCGGGCTGAGGAGCCTGGGCATCTTTTGGATCTGCAGCCGCTGCGGGGAACAGTCCCTGAAAAAGTAATAATATAAAATTCTAAACATGCCGTGTCTGTACATTGAACCTATTAAATAAAAACAGCTATAATAGACTATATAAACGATGGAGAATACGATTTCTTTTGTAGATTTCTTGTCCCTTTATCTGTTTAGTATTCACGTAAAAACTACTGGGCCTATTTCGGTGCGGTTTTCGCTGATCGACGGCCAATTCCTAGAATTAAATTATGCGCTACTTTTTATCCTGGGAATCGCCTGGGAATGATTTAAAATGGCCATATTAATAAAAAACGATTACCGATGTGATTTTTTTACTAATCGATAACAAATTTAATGCCATAAAATGTGTGATATTTTTTCATCCCAGGAATTCCGCCGGAATTTTCTCGGGAGCGGTTTGAAGTTCGGATGCATAAAAATTAGCTTAATCCGAAACAGTTTCCACTTAATCGATAGCTTAAATTATTTGTTTAAATGCTGCGATATGTCCCGGGAATCCCATGGGAGTTCCAAGTAAAGCATGGACAAAGTCGTAGGCATATCCCAGTTAGTTATAAAACATTTAAACAAAATCACTTTAACATTTATTTGCACTATTATTTATATATATGTGTACTTGCTTTTTTAACCGACTTCGAAAAAGGAGGAGGTTGTCAATTCGTCGGGATCTTTTTTTTTTTTTCCTTTTTTTTATATATGTTCGCCGATTACTCCGTCATTTATGATCCGATTTACGTGATTCTTTTTTTGTTCGACGCGGAATAGCTTCCAATTGGTCCCTTAAAAATTTTACATAGTTTGGCCCAGTAGTTTTCATTTTATGAACATTTTTCATGAATATAATTTTCACTCCGTTCCATATGTACACCGATTACTCTGAGATTTATGATTCGATTTACGTGATTCTTTTTTTGTTCGACGCGGAATAGCTGCCATGTGGTCCCCTAAAAATTTGACATAGTTTGGCCCAGTAGTTTTCATTTTACGAACATTTTTTTGTTCCCGGTTCTTAGGACCTATATTTTTTAAGAAGCGCGGCACCATTCGTTGGTCCACCCATACATAGCTAGACACTAAAAAGTAACAAATAAAAAATAAAAACTTCGTTTAAAAAAACCGACTTCAAAAACTTAAAAACTAAAATGTATAAAATAACTTATTTCTAAAGCTATTATTATTAATATATATTATCTAAAACATCTTAAAGTCGGTGCAAAGCAAAACATAAAAATTACTATATTTTGAAAATTACTAAGGACCGAATAGACTATATATAGAATGGACCTAATAGCTTTAGAAATAAGTTATTTTATACATTTTAGTTTTTTAGTTTTTGAAGTCGGTTTTTAAATTGTAATAATAACTTACATTGTTTATTCCAAATTCAGATCCATAAAATACAGCTGGCTGGAAAGGGAATGCGAAGGCTTCCTGGATTACTGGCTGGTAAACTGGATATGCCTTGCTCGGTTCCAGGTTCTGGTTTGATGTGATAAGTGCATTGTAGACTTTTGGGATCCGCCCTGGTTGCGGATCACCGAAAGCGCCGATAAATACGACGCTCAGGAACTGAAATCAATATTGTCAACGGTGTTAACATGGCTTGTAACAGCCCTAATTGGGTGAGGTAATCATCAAGATCACTAATCTTGAGAGTTTATAAAGGGCTTTAAAAGGTTTTGTATTCTTCTAAACAGCAGAAACACTGGTTCACTATCTGGTGCTTCCTCAGTTAATTATTGAATAAAAATCCTGATGTTTAGACATTAAAATAATCGAACTGTAAAAGCCACTAATCCGGCTTAGACTAGTGTGGTGGGTATACCGTTCATACTCTTATAAAAACTAGAATTAGTGGGTATATACTTATAATAATTATATAATCATTTTACCAGCCAGCATTTTGACGAAATATTATATGTATTTGCAGTGAATGGTGTACTAAGTTTAAATTCATACACAATTTTTATACACAAATTTAAAAGATTTATACTCTCCAAGTAATTGGTTATTATAACTTTTTTAGACATTCGAGTATTTTCAAGTGGAATGGTTTTAAATTCCATAACTGCTACTGCCTAAATGGACAATGGAAAATTATGGACCAGTTTTGATATGTCTAGGGTCCCAGAGGTCAGACTGCAGTTTCTTAACATAAAACCAGACTATGCCAATACCGTTTACATAAGCGGAAACGAGTCCGATACACAGTTTCGCGGAACTCACATACTTGTGTAGTGACAATGTCTTTCGAATACATGTTAATTATAGAATGTGACTTTTTACTGGAAATACAAAAGTCAGCCAACTAAACGTTAGTCCATGCACTGGAAGGGCACAAAGATCATAAACTTTCGCGGTTTTTATCATTTGACCATGGAACCCTAAAAAGTATTTCATCGGAAATACCTTGTATATCAAAAAATTACTTAACTGGCCTTCTGCAAACTAAATTTGTTGGCAAATTGGCTCTATACATGACTTACACTTTTTCATAAATTTCTATCTCGTAGTTCAGAAGAGAAAGGGTGATGTAACCTTTGGATAATAATATCTCACAAGCGATAAAAAGAAACAAAGAATAATCGTTATGATTTTCAACAAGACTATTAATGACACTGTCAAATTGTTTTAGTCTCACATATATATATATTTATAATGGAAGAAATTTCTAATGTTTTTGCGATTTTGCTTCTTAAATATGTAGCGCTATAATGATTAGATACGTCTCTAACAGATGTCATGTGTGTAACTAAAAAATATTATTAAATACATGGGGTGTCTCGTGATATGTTGCAATTCTTAAGTTCCGGCTTGAGTCCGAGTGTTTTTGTAGTTGGAGTATAGAAAAAAAGTCGACGGTCCACCTGATGTACCGTCCCTTATGGATATGTGCAACACCAGATGTGTTACCAATATACTGCCGATCTCGAAGGGCGGACTGGATTCCAAATCATCCAGGAATCCACTCAAACAGACACAAAAATTGCTTGGAAACCGCCAACTCGAGAGATCGTCATCCAAGAAGTACTACTGCAAGAAAAAAACCTTGAAATTACAAGGTTTATTTCTTCGCCCTAATACAAGAAAGTACCAGCATTCCAACCACTACTGCCAACTACTAATGCAAGTGTACAAACTGTATATATGTACATTATACGAACTATATTTAAAATATCCAAGATTTCAAAGTCCCAGGATGCAGGTAAGTACCTAATAAATAGCCTTACATATATTTTTCCGTTACAAATTAAAAGCGGTTATATTGCAATAAGTGCAGATTGTAGACACAGCAATTAGAACTTACCTTGAATGTTACATTAGTTATTCATATTAAGAGGTTAATACCTACATTAAACCGAAGCAAACTTATTGCCCGTATCAAGTTTATTCCTGTACCTAAAAGCTCAACTACATTCATGACATACAAAGCTATTCAATTATTTTTTTGTAAGATATTACCTAACAGCCACACCTGTAATTATGAAATCTCAGATCGAATTTCCAGAACAGTTTTTATACAAATATAATTTGGTTTTTCGGTAGTAGTGTGACGGTAGTATGGGTAAAATTGTATCATTAAATTGTAACAACATTTTATTAAAGGTAATAAATATTATCCAGGTTACATAAAAGGTACTTAATAAAATAAATAAGAACTATTTAAATAATGAAAAGTCGCGGTAGCGTAATGGCTAGCGCACGCGTCCCGAACTCAAAGGGTGCGGGTTCGACCCTGGTCGGAACGCATGCACCACTTAGTCAGTTTTCTGATCTAATGTGCATATTGATTAAGATCCTGCTTAGTTGCACACCAGTGAAACAGCTTAATGTACTGAAACATGTATTTCTAGGAATAACACCTGTATACAAACTACATTTACGCAAGAATAAATATTTCATTTAATTAAATAGTTTGTAAAGCGTCAATATATTGCAAATGTCGGTATGTCTGTCTGTCTGTCTACAGTACTCAATATCAATTAAAACAAATTATGACTAAGTGTCGTTTTAAAATAAGCTAATTAGTTCATGAGTATCTAGGTCCAGCAGAAGGGGTAGGCTCACAATAAAGGATATCGACTGACGTTCAAAGTGAAAAAGAAAATAATTAAGCACCTCAGCTTCGATGTGGAAGCGCAGGACGCAGCCGTGAATAGCTATATAAACTATCGTCCATCTTTACCTTAGCTTTAATCGAGATTAATCATTGATCGACATCAGAGTTAGATACATGTAGGAACATTGTAAAATAAAGCTTTGTCATATGTTTGAAATAATTAAATTTATAGTTTTAATAACACCTTACAAAATACTTTTGTATAAACATTCCTAATCTAATTATGTGTATCAATGAATAAATTATTCATGTATCTCACATCCGAATATTAATAGAGCATAAATTAACTTTATAATAAGTTGAAATAAATTAACATTAACTCTATCGAATTGTATTCGAATAGATGATTTGATACAAAGTGTACACGGGTATTTATTTTAATTTTGAAGTAATAAAGTATTTTATTGTTGGGTTTTATACAAAAAATATTTATTTCATTTAGTAATTAAATATTACATAAGTATAATTAGTTTTGTTAATTGTAATTATTTGTTTTAATTTTTTTAAATATATAAAGATGTTTTTATAAAAAAATAGATCACATTATTCTTTTATAAAAATAGATCAAAAATAAAATACATATTCAATAAAATAATTTTTTTTGTAAAATAATAATATAATAAATTGTAAAATAATAATTATTATTTTACAAAACTGGGTCGATTTGGTCTTACGCCAAAAGGAAGGTTTGCACTGAAAATCAGCGTTGTGTCGGATATAATTCCTGCATAGCAATATGCTGAGTGCAAACCTTGTTTGCTGAAAATGCGGCGTACAAATTATAAAATATGCTCTATATATTATTATAAGTAAAGAAATGTAACTACATCGCTATTTATTAAATACCTAAAATATTTTCTTTCTTATTTACGTACTTTTCATATCTTAACAAGGTAATCTAATTTGTTTAGCTATACTAGAATATTTCAGAATGTTTACATAATATTCCGAATACAACGATACGCTGAAAAATTACATAAATAAACAATAAAAGTATAAATTACTCAAACTAGTTCTCTGTTATTATCTATCAAGCTTCTTGCATCGCAATGTCATAAACAAAGTTATAATAGTTACGATTTATTTGTTTCCTTTATTAACGGATCGACTAAATTGAATCAATTAAGTGGAAATGCTTAGATCAAACGACGATCACGAGGGTATTCAATGGCATTGAATGATTCAACTTTGCGTTTATGTGGCTGTCTTTGTCTCATTCAATTCAAAAGACAAATAATCCGTCCAATATCGGCTCAATACTTATTTTCAATTAAACTTTTTAATATTTTTGCAAATTATATATAATCCATTGTTATTGAAAATTATTCCTGTAACTGTGTATGTATTACGTATACTTATAATATAAATATAATTCTCATCTCTTCTCATTATGTGCCCGTACCACGTTAAGCTGCTTTCTCCCAATTTGTCAAACACGACTTCAACTTAGAAAGATTCTGTACATTACATAGTATGTGTCTTCTATCTAAAAATGTTCTTAATGTTCGTTAACAACAGATAATGAAATGTAATCTTTTTTAAATAGAATATCAAGTACGAATGAACTAAATGCGTTCTAGTTTTAAGCCTAATATGGCAGGTAGTATATATAACATTTAATATAGTTTTGTCTCGTAAAGTTTGAATAGTCTCAGCACAGGTGTGTCCGAGTGTCCATAATGTGTTTCGCATGAACACATGTCCCTTTCGAAATATGTTTAACAAAGCGCTAGGTCAGGGCGTGCCCGACAGCTAGACAAAATCATGGTAATATAACATGAAAAGAAACATATAATTTTATTTAACCTTACTTTTACATAAATATGAAAGGAAGTTGATCGAATGTCTGTGGCCTAGTTAATTTTTTTTTTCTCAACAAAGTCGATACAACAAATGATCTTTAAAAACATCGAGCCTGTTAGAGAAGAACATCGTAAGGGTAAGAAACATTATAAAATTTCACAGGAGAGCTGCTATCCAAATTATTGTTTAGCATGTTCCTCATAGATCTTCCACTTGTGTTCATAATATTTTAATACATTAAATTAGCGGTATGTCTAATTTAAAATTTTTAATTAGTTTTTTTATATATTTTTTTTATTGCAGGAGTTCAGCAGACAGGCAGACGGCCCACTTGATAGAAAGCGGTTACCACCGCCTATGGACATTTGCAACACCAAAGGTGTTACAATTGCGCTGCTGCTCTCTTAAAGGAGACTGGAACCTGGTCACCTGGTCCAGTTAAGTCCAACTTCTTTAGACATAAAATATTATCCGCATGTATACAAATGTATAATATTATAAATAAATAAAAACAAAGACGTTGAATCTAAAATAGTGGTATGTTACAATAAAATAAAATAAATGAAATACTTAATTTCTGTCCCTTACGATGTTTTTTAATTACACACTAGATGTTATTACAAGTTTTGTTTAGACACTAATTGTAGGATGGATATGTCTGTTTTTGTGCAAAATTTGTGTTTTTGTTTCAATTATTAATTAAAGTGCATGTAGGAGGAATGCGGAAATATGACTTTTCGAGTTGCTCCAACAACTAAGTGGGGTGTTATAACTAAGTGTTGATGAATCAGCGTTTTATCTGGTACTTATTAGTTTGAAGATTATTTAAAAAAATTATAAATAGGTACTTGACAATCTATAGACCTATGCAAATCAGTGGCAAAGCCTTATTAAGAAGAAAATAGAACAGGATAACGAGTCAAATAGCTTATTGATTAAAGTATTTTATTATTCATTATAGTCATTAAAAGTATTTTACATGATATTTTAATAAGTATCATAGGATAGTATAATAGGAATGTAATTAAAATATACCTCTTTAAAAACTAACTGTCTGAAATTTATTATGAATCTTGATCTTCATATAGTGATATAAAATGTGTCATATACCAAATTAATGACGTTCCTATTAATATTCTTCATTCATTAATTTACAACACACTAGAAAGCAAGTCATTTTGATAAACCAAACTGTTTTTCATATTAATTACATATAACGAAGAATTTGTTAAGAACATTTAAATTGTGTGAAAATCGTCAAAGCCTAAAACAATACTTATGTTCTTTTGTTTGTTCTCGAATAATGCTTGTTGTGTCCGGTTGCGATCCGGAAGTGCGGCCATAATACCGTGTCTGGCGCCTTGACCACACCCACACCGCACCCAAGGTCTAAGAAATGTTACATTAAAATAAGTAGCACCCACTTTGAGGTCGCCGTATTTGCTAAGTGATATAATTATTTAAATGTTGCAATTGTCTTCCGCACTAATAATAGTTTGTATGTATTAATCTTAGTAAAACATTGATTGATATGAAATTACTAATGTTATTTGTACAGAAATTCATAATTAGTGGCTTTAATGTGAGTAAAATGACTTTTTAGTTGGGACGGCATAGGAACATTTCCGATAAGTGACCGTGGTTTAGATAATATTTATATTATTATAAATTTATAGTCTTCAGTTTTTTAGGCTTGTCTGTTTGTTCGGGATTCCTGCAAAAACTACGGGGCCGATTTCCATGCGATTTTCGTTGATCAATAGCAAATTTCCTGAATTAAAACCTGCTTTGTGTTTAAAATCCGCGGGAATTTTCTTGGGAGCAGTTTCTTTGAATCGCTCCTAAGTAACTCACCGCCACTTATGCCCTGAAGAATAAAAATATAGAACCCGATTCCAGCGCCACCTATCGGATCTAATTGTGAATTTAACCATCCCGAGACCCACTCAACACTATTTTTTTACATCTCGGGTTACATTATTGAAGTTTTAGTAGGGATCCCTAATTTTTCTAGTAATAAATATAACTTATATTAATCTGGGATAATGTAGCATTATAATGTTTGAAGAAGTTTTTAAATGGATCCAGTACTTTTTGAGTTTATTCGTTACAAACATACAAAATTCATTTTTTTTCCTCTTTATTATATTAGTATAGATTATGTGTACTTTAAGTTATGGGGGTAGTATTATCCCGAAATTTGGAACAGTCATTATTTCGATAAATTTCAAATGTTAATAGATAGACAAAACTCTTTTTTTATTCATTATTCCAAGAGTTCAGCAGATAGGAAAAAGGCCCGCTTGATGGAATGCGGTTACACCAAAGGTACTACAAATGCGCTGCTGCTCTCTTAAGGGAGACTGGAACCTGGCCACTAATGTCGTAATACCAGTCAAGGTTGTTATGGTGACATACTTTAGACTAGGGGTGGTAGGCATCCAGTCAGGCAAATGCCCTACCGCCTGGCTATGGGTTGTTTTGTCGCCCGACCGCAGGAAATTGTATTCTCTCCGTTCCTGCACGGATAAATTCTTTGTTTTTCGTCACACACACTTAAAGTATAAATAATTTACAACCATTTCCTATAGAGGCAGGAATATAGGGACTGTATCTCTTTAGATCTCTTCCAGACATCCTGGGCTGTAGATTTTATATAAGAAACTGAAAGCGTATAACAGTGGTGTGCAAATTAAATATATGTAAATAAAATATATAAATATTACACAAAATTTAAAAATGTTAGCAATTTAGTTGTATCTGAATTATTCGATTACACTTTGTCTACATTCTATTGTATATATAATCAGTTACACGGCCTGACTTAGTTTCGTGAATATTTACATTTTAACTGATCGAAAACCGAAGAGAAACGAAAGTAAAGACCAGGTAAACCACTGCGAAGAGCATCGCTGTGCATTCTCATAGGCTGTCTGGAGGTCAATACCCCCATGTCGGCGACGACGAGTATAGGGCTGCATCTAAAACCTAAAACCCTATAGGCTATAAATATCTCCACGTAGGACACAGCTTTGTATCCAAATTAATGGACTGTGCGGAATAGGTAATGTGCGGTGTTGCTTTGACGTCCGCGGTTTATCTTTCTACATGCGAACGTGAAATGAAATTGCTAATTACATTAACAACACTTTCCCTTCAATTCGACGCTCTTATTTATCTATCCCTCTATTACATATATCGTTTGAGGGTGTCGAATTAGTAAATTGCATTTAAAAATCAGGGGGCTTATTCGGATCAGCACATTTCGAAAATAAGACTTAGAATTTTTGTCTGTCTGTTTGTTTTGTCTGTTAACTACTTAACACGGACGAATATTAAGTTACATTTTTAACTCAACACAGAAATAACTTATATCCAGGGTAAAACCTTTGGAATTTTTTTGCCCTGCCAATTATATCAAATTCAAAAGTTTTTATTCAAAATAAGTTCCACTGGAGAACACTTTTTGAAGGTGAATATAGGTTAAAATTTAAATTTACTTCTTATTTTATGTACACCTGTTCGCAACGTGTTATTGCTGTTAGGGAGAAGAAGCGGCAAGAAACTCGTCAGCAACACGTCTAGCAAAACATTGTTTTGCTTTATATTTCTTATTCAATTTATCATTTCCAAGTTGTAGAGTCTACACCTTGGAAATGATAAATTGATTTTCTTCCAATATTAGTCTACACTGTAGACTGATATAGCTATAAAGATGGCGCTGCGGTCGCGGTTTTTTGGTGTCGCCGTTGCAATTCACAAACAAAAATGTTTCGACATGGCAACACAGAAGAAGTTGCACTGGCACATGCTTTTAAAAATAAGTTGTTCATGTTAAAAATATTTTATCAGACCTATCTAAAAATAATTAGGAAACCAACAAATATGATTTCGAATTATCTTTTAACAACAACAAGTATACAATATTAAAAAAAAACAAATATGAAACTACTATATACATATTTACAAATAAAAATGGACTCCATTTCACTGTCGGTGCGAATAGATATTAGAATGAAATTGAACCTGACAGTTTTATAACCTAAAAAAGGACGACCCCAAATTATGATCAAAATTAATTCTTGTAATCCATTTTCTTATAAATTTCTTTTATAATTAGTTAAGCTTGCCACACCATTCGCTGAAACTTTGATTTTATATTCATAATTATGTTTCGAATCCTGCAAGTTATATAAATAAAATACATGAAAAAAAAAATACGGTTTTAAACCCTAAAATGTTCATTAAAATTCATTCAGCCGCCTGAGTAGAGAAATTTTGAATTCAAAGACTGGCACTTATTCTCTGAATTTGATTAGTTGTTTATATTTACATTTAAAATTGAAAACTTGTATGAAGCTATTAAGAAGCTGAAAAGGTCAAATGTTAAAATGCAACCACGACCGTGATCGTTAAATCAAGTCAAAATATATTTCTAAATTGCTATGCAATTAATGCACAAGTGGCGTTTTAATCAGTAATACTACCTACTGTAAGTAATTTAGATTTAAAAATGCCCTATTCACTCTTCAAGTTCTTAGAGGGCGGAAAAGCTGATGATGAGCCTATCTCGAACAAAGGATTATGATCCAGCGAGATACAGTAGTATTCTGAGCGCCTTATCCCCTAGCTAACGATATACTTATACGTGGCGCCTCACAAAGACGCGGAGAGACGCTGGTAGGTTTAGTGAGTAGTCTGGTGGCTGGCATCCCACAACTCATTCCTGATGTGTGTGCAGAGGCGACCCCTGGAAGACTCATATACCCCTCGTAGATCACCCCCGATTGTCCGAAGAAATGCGCAAATGCTTTCTCCCAGCGATTTAAAAAAATGACAATATTCAACTTAAGTATTCGATGATACGTAAAATGCAATACAAATAAGTAAAATTAGTGTTATTTAAAGTAAAGCTTTTTTCTTTGTATATTGTATAATAACATAAATTTAAATAAAATTAAAGTTAGTGTAAAATTTTCTATGACACCTGAGAAATCACTTTAAGGTCTACCTTGATGTTTGAGAATTAAACAATGTATTAATTCAATGTCAGATTATTGTCACTGTTACATAGACTTTATAACTTAGTGTATATATACCAATACGAAGTTTACTTCGTATATGTTTGTTACGTTATTTTTTATTATAGTTTACATTATGTAGCAACTATTGTTCGTCTTTTATCCGTTGATTTGTGACTAGAAATTATTATGACTTCCATAATTATCTGAATATGTTTTTTAGTTTGGTAAGCTACGGAACCGTAAGTGAACGTCATAATACGACACATCTTTTGAAATTCCGGTCAGTCATCCAAGATATACACCGGAGGACGATGGAAGAAGACTTATTTGAACTTCATGCTTATATCATAGCAGTTCATAAAGATCCCAATGCTGGGCTCGGGCTCCCAATTTTAATAGAATCTGTGGTACATCTGAGAAGCATGTTCAAAGTGAGGTGTCGGGTTTCACACATCTGTTATCTTGAAATACAATTTCCTAACATTGAGTTTCGCCACCGTCAGAATATAGGAAGTAGTTGTCATAATATGCATATTCGATCAGAAAATTAAATTATGCCTGGCTAAGGAGCAAATAGCCTAATTTGACTTTTTGATAATATAGTAGAACAGAGTACAATATACTTTATTATACAATAAAATTTATGAAACAATACACAAAAGCAACTTAGAATTAAGTACAAACAGCGGCCTTATCGCTGGCAGCGATCTCATCAAGGAAACCTTGGGATGAGAGAGAAAATGGCACAGGCGCCAGGGCAGGGTATAAAAATAATAATAAATATAAATAAATAAATTTAAATTTTTAATATTCGTTAACTAACTACAAACTCTACGAGACATAATAATATAAAAAAGACGTGTTCTCGTCTTTAAGGTAAAACATAATTATATGGGTTTGCTAGGCCAACAGATTGAGAGAAGCAGACTTCGCACTTCGAAGTGTTCGAAGTAGACGCTTCGAACGCAATCGAATGATAATGATGATGCAGAGTCAACAGACTTGTACCGGTTATTATATCAATTTATTTGCCTTATCATTGATAGAAAATTGACATCTAGTCATGCCGTGTCTGTACATTAAAGTTAAAAAAAAAACTGGCATAGACTATAAAAACGATGGAGAATACATTATTTTTTTAGATTTCTTGTCCGTTTATTCAGGATTCACGTAAAAACTACTGAGCGGATTTCGATACGGTTTTCACTGATCGACAGCAAATTCTTAGACCTAAAATTTTCGATACTTTTTATCCTGGGAATCCCGTGAGAATTTTTCTGGGAAAGAATGGTCAGATAAAAAAAATCGAATTCCAATGGGATTTTTTTTACTGATCAATAGTAAGTTTAATGTAATAAAATGTGTAATATTTCTTATTCCGGGAATCCTGCGCGAATTTTGCGGTTTGTAGCTGTTCGGGTGCGTAAAAATTAGCTTACACCGACATAGTTTTTACTAAAGCGATCGCTTACATTCTTTTTTAAATGCCGTAGTACTTTGTGTCCCGGGAATCCCGCGGGAATTTCAAGTCAAGCGTAGACGAAGTTGCGGGCATATCCTAGTTATTATATTCCCATATATTATGTTTAAGTCAAATTTTTACCAGTAGTATGGCCAGTAAGATATACAAAGAGATTTGGCATTAGTACCAATCTCCAGAAACGAAGTGCTCTACGGAATACATAGATACCTACGTATATCATACATAGAAATGATAAGATTTGTTAACAAGCCATCGGACAGTTAAATCAACTGAAATACTTACTTTTATAATCTTAGAAAACATCGCAGCTTCATACATTTTATACCAGCGTACAAACTTATGACGTCAGAAATTTGTATAAATAAAAGGAGCCAAATTTTCATCGTGATATTTTAACAGTAAAATATTACATGTTATTTTAAAATCTATTTTTTATATGTCAATTACAATTATTGTCACCAGCGTCCGCATCCCTATTTTAAATGTATGCGCTTTTGAGGCAAGAAGGACTTCCTGTATTATTTTTGTTATGGCAATGCACTATTTCTTATTATTACTTTAAGTTAGTCTGAAACCTTCGCGTATTTTTATTATAGTTGTAATTAATTCAAAAAAGTGAATGGTACTCATTTTACTTGTACAGATAACAGTCATTAAACTATGAATAATATACAATGATTCATCCGCTACATGCTAACCATTGCTCCATTTAAAAGCAATATGACATTATGATAGGTCGTTAAAATGTTTGTAATGCAAAAACATGGACAAAAGAATTAAAATTACATTAATTTATAGAGCATAAAGACCTGTATTGAAAGAAAGAATTTGAATAATGCATGATACTACGCTCTAATCAATTTCGACCAATACACATCGATTTCGACGGATAGATTTTATTTTGATTAATTAAGCCGAAATGGGACGGACGGGTTCATTTCTGTCTTTCAATTTATATAGAACTAACTGTTGATAGCGTCTTCGCGGCTTAGTTTGAGCAAACTTTTATCCCCTTTTTCACCCCCTTAGGGATTGAATTTCTAAAAACTCTGATACAGTGCACATTTATTTCTAATTAGAAGCAGGTACGTAAAATATTGTGCTTCTTTCTTTGAAAATGGATTTCCATACAAACTTCCAGCCTCCTTTTCACCCTGTTAAGGGCTGAATTTTCAAACACGCCGTTACACGTGTACTTTTTTGTAATCAGAAGTAGGTATATAAGATTTTGTGCTTCTTATTTTAAATATGACGGATTTTTATTCAAACTTTGATCCCCTTATTCAAACCCTTCTGGGTTGCATTTTTAAAAGTATTTCTTATTGCGTACTTACAGTATAGAATAAGCCAGTATCAAATTTGTGTGGTCCTAGCCCCAGTAGTTTGGGCTGTGTGTTGATATGTCAGTGAAATCAGTCAGTCAGTATATGTATACATTGAGACAAAAAAAGAAATGAAATGATATACATTATTAAAAAAGCTTCACATGTGACTTTTTAACTGTTTTTTAATTTGTTGTATAAAGTTGTCATTTCGGTATTTGTATATCTATTAGTTATTTATACACAACAATATTTTATAGTTTAAACACAAAATTGACCTTGAAAATACTCCATAATATCAGAAACACCATTAAATACTTCGTTCGTGTTGCGATGAGGATGACGTATTTGTTAGTCTAAGAACACATAATTTTACCTTTATGTTAGTGAATTGTTACGGTGACAACAAAAAAATTTACCGTTACAATTCACGCTTTTTGTCTATGTTCGTCTATTCTATGAAAACATGGTCATTTATCTGGTTAAAAAGTATTCTAAGTGTCAAACAGGGATATAATTCTATAGTTCTATAGTTTTCATGTGCTGCTCTAAGAGACAGACTTACAAAAATTACTAAATATTGCATTTTAGAAATCTGCTGGTCCGAACGAATTACTCACAAATTTTTTTGGGATTTAAATTTATTGTTACCTCGACACATCCTATACATATATTATATATTACTACATATATACTATAGTTCCTATAGATAGATAGACTTAGCTTTGCTAGCTAGCTAACTCGTCCTTGCAGGAATTCAACTTGTATGTGCATATCTTAAACAGGGCATAGACAAAAATTTAAGACAAAACAACAATTTAAATCAGAACTCCTGTTTTAACCACTCATTAAAATTTAATAATTTCTTGAATAACTACGCTCCGTACTAGAGACCAACTTTATAAAGACAAGATAGACTAAAATTCTAAAATTAAATAGTAGTTTTCATTTTCATTTATATTTGGTACTGATTTTTTAGTCATGGTGTAGAATATAGTCGTGTTTATGATTTTTTTTTATTAAATGTAATATAAAAAGATTGAAAATATAGCAAAAGTAAATATGGGTAATATTGAATTAAACTAAAAAACATGCTAATTTGCACTTTGCAAAAATATTTTTTTCTTAGAATGTTTCGTTGCATATTATTAATAAATAATTTGGTTATCTAATAAAACTATTTATAATACTTTAAATAATTTTGTTGCTTAGAAAGAATTGGACCAGTGTCATTGATCTCGCAACATAATATTAACGCGATGGTGTAATCGACAGATGATTAGTTATATAATCTTTTTGAGGTAGACGACATATTTTGTTTTCGATTGACTTGCCGGTGGAAATACCTGTTAAGTTTTAAACACCATTTTGATATAAAAAAGTGCTTTTGAAGGAAAAATGTGCAACGGAAGTTAGTAAAAAAACTTTAAATTCAGCCTTCAAAATATCTAATATTAATAAGTTTTAACATAGTCCGTATTTTAGCCACCTTACCTATAGAAAACAGTGAGCTAGACTCGGTATTCTACTTATAGTTTTGACGGACTATGGATAGAATACAATATAACTAAGTCAAGTTTTCTTTAATTGTAATTAATTTATAAAGTAATAGTAATTAAATGTCATTAGAATAGTTTAAAAAAAATGTATATCTACCCACATATAAATAATCTTACACGATATAATTTATTTTGCTATTTAAATAAATGCCATTATTGTTAAGGTATTCAGCTTCCAATTTATTTTTATGTGTTAAGTTATAAAAATCATTTTAGTATAGACAAAATGTTATTTAAGGCAAAATTTGCAACGAAAGCAATTTTAAACAAACTTAAAATGTATTCCTCGAAATATTGCACATTAATAAATTTATATCCACCCTTACAAGTAACATTAGTGTTAAATTAGGTAATTATTAAGGTTAATGTCACATTGTTGCTATATTGTATTGTGTTTATCTTTGTTGTGCCTTGCATTTTAGGTCGCTTTGAATCATAATGTGGGTAAAATATTGTAAACAAATGGTAAACAAGCCGTAGTTATATAACTAACTTATGAGGTGTTAATGAAATACAAATATGAATAATTAATGAGACTCACGCGTAGAGTAAGAAGTTGGTTCGCCATGCTGCGCGCACTCCGGCGATTGGTGGTCGAGTGGCTGTGCGGTGGTTGCGCTTGCGCACCTCCACTGCTATCCACCTCAGAGCACTCTCTAGATATGACATACTATTTTTAAATAATTCATGTAATCATACATCAAATCCTTAATTCATTTGTCACTGACCTAATTATTTCTGGTATTGATTTATAAGTCCATTCCAGCACTTTATCTAGTTGCGGTCTTATTCATATTGACTAGAGTAAGTTTTAAGGCTTCTTTAAGAATCATAAAGAAGTATTCAAACATACTCTAACACAATATGGATAAGACCGTCATTCTTTATGCTTATAATTTTAAGAGTAATAATACCTAAAATCGAATTATTAAAACCGTATCATACCTAAATAGGTCATTTTCACCTCTCGTTCTACTATTGTTCGTGTATATGTTATTGAATTCCTCCTCAACCCTTGGGCCGATTTTGATGTCATTTTTTGTATCTTTGAATGGATCCCCGGATACTATAGATTCACAATTGAAACTGATAGGTGGAGCTAGAATTGGGTTCCAGGATTTTGATGATATTTTTATTTGTGTTTGAGTGGGTCCCAGGGTGGTTTAGATTTACAATTGTATCCGATACACGGCACATGAAATCATGTTTTAGATTTTTATTTTTTCGGCCTAAGACTGCCAGGCATGTTAGTATCTAAATAAGTTTAACTACTGATAACTGAGCAAGTCATAATCAAATGAGTAACGTTCTTTGTTGTATTAAAAATGACAGTCCATATACAATATTATTAAGTTTATTAATATTGAACTTCTCATATACTTTCTTTTAGGTCTATACGAATTTATCAGAGTCAATAACCAAAGAGCCTTACTTGAGGCAATAGAAATACGTAAGAAGTCTCATGCAATATTAAGAATGACTATTTTTTTAATAATTTTATGGATATTCTGGCCTAGTAATAAAGACCTTTAAGCCAAGTCTTGAAGTTTTTGTTGTTATTGTTAAATGCTTTTCGTTAACTGAATCTAATTTGCATGAAGATGCTATTTTATTAGTAATTCAAAATGTTTATTTTAATATAATAAATAACAGAGTTTACTCTATTATTTTCAAGACTACTTTTTGGGGAAATAGTATTAGAGTGTAGACTAGAATAAAAAGTAAGGGAAAATACTATAATTTACATAATTATTATGTTGCTATGATTAACAAATTGCTCAGTTTTAATAATGCTTCTTTTGCTTTGTCATTAGCGAGCAAATGTGTATTAACTACTAAATAATAATAAAAACTAGTTACAATGACTGGTTCCATTCAAACATCACAACATACAAACTTTTTAATGCTAATTACTTGCATTCTGTGGAAACGTATCCTACGAAAAGTAGATCATTTCGTGTTCGAAAATATAGATAAGTACTTTGTATTAATTCTATATATGACTACAGATGAATCAGTGGTTTATGCAATATTGATTGTACACTTACGAAAACAAGTTGACCGTGACCGATTTAACAATACTTCATGTAATTTCTGTACAAATTATGTATTACGACTGCATGCCATGGTTAAGGTGACTTTTCCAGTGATTTTATCTCTTTGTTTGCGTCCTTGCTGGCGAATGTAACGACAGTGTGCTTTGTCCTAATAAACTGATAAGCTCTGTGGATAATTAACTTCTTTTAGAGAAGTAATCTAGTGATTGTAGATAGGTTTGAGCTGTCAAAGTCAATAGGTACTTAACTTGAGAGCGTGTCGTTTAATATGAGTATTTTTATTTTTATTTTTATAAAGTAGTGTTAGGTACAGCATGTATTATAGCGATCAAAAACTTACGCCAATATTTTATAGAGGGAATCACAAGTTGTTTTAAATTTTTGAAAAATCTGTTTTTTTTTCAGGAATAATTTCAGAAGTAAAGCTTTCTGGAGAAACCCAAGAAAGAGCAACGCCTTATATCTTCAAAATATTAGGGATTCCTGCGCCATTATTAATAGAATATGAATTGCTGTTTTTAGGGAAAACCCTTAATGGTTTCACGAAGATGTTGCATTTGTATGTGATATCGTGGGCAGGAAGTGCAGGAATGCATACATGATCATAAGTCTCTATGTATATGCGCCAAAAGTTTAAAAATATTTTAAGGGGGAACCGAAAGAGAAAGTTGAAATTTATTATTATTTTATTTTTCAAGCAGCTAAAATCAAAATCGTGCAAACAATAATATAAATCACTTGAGTGAATAGATAAAGTTTGTATAGTATGCTTACTAAAGCCGATATTATTATAATACTAGGATTTGTCCGCGACTTCGTCCACGCTTGAATTGAAATTCCCGCGGGTATCCCGTAACGCAAAGTACAAGTAAAATGTACGAGTAATCTATCGTTATAGTGGAAACTATGTCGAAATAAACTATTTTTTATGCATCTGAAAAACTTCAAACCGCTCCCGGAAAATTCCCACTGGATTCACAAGAAAACATTTCGCATGATTTATTACATAAAATTTGTTATCGACCAGTGAAATCAAATTGGAATTCGATTCTTTGTAATCAGGTCTTTTTAAATAATTCCCAGAAAAAATTCTGTAGGGTTCTCAGGATAAAATGCAGCGCAGATTCTAAGTCCAAGAATTTGCTATTGATCGGCGAACACTGCATCGAAATCGGCCTTGTAGTTTTTACGTGAATCCGGACCAAACTGACAAACAATCAGACAGATAAACAGACAAGAAATAAAAAAATAATGTATCGTCTTCTCCATCTTTTATGTATAGTAATATATATCCACAGTCATTCCAGTTGTTTTTTAAATAGATTTAATGTACAGACACGGCGTGTCGCACGAATTTTATAATATTATAGATTAGACGACTCAACCAAATTGAATCAATTTGATTGAAAGGCACTCAATGAAACTGCGTGATTCAAGTTTAGGTTCATATGGATTACTTCGGTTAGTTCATCTTAATTGAAAAACAGAATTGAACTGTCTAAATCAGCTTTAGACGGTTCATTATTGTCTTTCCATTCGGATGAAGCAACCACAGTGATTCATGTAAAAATAAAGTTGCGGCATTTACCGTCATTGAATAACGCCGCATCCTTCAGTTCTGTGCCTTTCAAGCTAATTGATGCAATTTGGTTGAACCGTTACTATCAAGTGGAAATTCTCCATTTTAATTTTGAAAAAACACATTATTCAATGAAAAAAAAATTGGTCGAAGTGGATCAATACTTTAATTGAAACGCCAATGCAATAGTAAAATGTTTCACACGAGAACTAGAACACATTATAATGAAGATGGTACTCTCAACACAATAGGTGATTATTTACTTACCTTCTGTGTGAATAGGTACCTGCTAGAGAGTAAGCGTGTTCCTTCTTAGACCATATCTATGCCTAGTATCGGGCAATATCATGATCAAAGGCGAACTTATACTACAATAAAAAAAGAAATTTTAAGGTCATATCCGGCATTTATATTTAAATGAGTACATGTATTATGCCGTGGTAGCTTAGGGGTTAGGGCTCTTGGGTCCTATCCGGCATTTTTATCCGTGCAGGAACGGAGAAAGAATACAATTTCCTGCGGCCGGGCGGCCTGTCGTAAGAGGCGACAAAACAACCCACAGCCAGGTGGTAGGGCATTTGCCCATCTGGATGGCTACCACCCCTGGTCTAAAGTATGTCGCCATAACAACCTTGAGTTGTGTTCCGGGATTAGTGACCAGGTTCCAGTCTCGCTTAAGAGAGCAGCAGCGCATTTTTAGCACCTTTGGTGCTGCAAATGTCCATAGGCGATGGTAACCGCTTTCCATCAAGTGGGCCGTCTGCCTGTCTGCTGAACTCCTGCAATAAAAAAAAACTGAAAGGGCGTGGAATCCTGGCTGGAAAGTATGCACCGCTATGGCAGTTTTCTGACTTATTTTGCATGTTGTTACAATTAGCGTGATAAAAGAAACATTTTGATGAAACCTATACACATCGAGATAACCGAGGTATTTTCCGATATCGCATTAATGAAAAAATTAAAATAACAAAAGGACTTTAGACCTTCATCTATTATTATTTTTCCGTTAAGATAATCGTTCCATTAAACATCTTGAGTTATATTATTTATGGTCTCTGCGCAAACATTTATGGGAGTCATATAATGTTATGTCCTATTGACTTAAAAACAAGTGAGTGAGTGGTATGAATCACTACGCATAGATATCACTGCAGAACTGGGCCTAAGGCGGCCGCTTTTGCAGATTTGTATTGCGAAAATGGCAAGTCTAGTATCAAAATAAAGTGGAACTTTATGCTATGGCTTACACCTACCGGTATGCCTAAACGTGTCGATTTTACAAAGCGATTTTCTAAAAGCAGCCGCCTTAAAACCCCGTGTTTTAGATATATTGAGTGCAGAAGTATATATATACCTAATCATTGCTTTTAATTAAAACATACTTTTTAGACCGTCTCAGTAAAATAATTACTTAAAGCCTTAAAATAAGTTTTTTATTCATATATATTTAAATTAAGTTTTAATTATAAGTTTTAAGTAAAAAATGTCAGTCGTAGGACTGCACGTTAGAAGTAAATACTCTGAGCGTGTCAGTCACGCGAGTTCAGTGCTTTTCCCTTTCCCAAAACTGCCCAACGTGCCAACGAAATTTTCACTTCAAAAATAAAATATTGTTTAAAATTCTACTGGTATTTTTATATTTCAGATAGCAACAGAAGAATGACTGTGGTGCCCTCTAGAAATATAGGATTAAAAAGTATTTTTATATTTTTTATTCGGGGATTGTCATTTGTCATCGCTAGTATTTTTCTTTCTTGGCTACATAACTGGTAAGAATTTATATTACACCGACGTGATACGAGTTATGTATTCAGAACGCCATCTTATATCAATAGTGTGAAGCAGAGACTTTATTAGATCTCTGAATAGTCAAAATCTGTGTGCGCCACCTTGCGAAATACCTTTCTAGATATTATGGTTAAGAGATGGCGTAATAATCGCGAATTGTATAAAGTTAACAAAAAAATAAAAATAGCTTTTTAAAGCATTCAATGGCCGAAAATACTAAGAATCATCAAGTAAATAACTCAATTCTGAAAATAATAATACTTCAAAAAGCGAGACCATGTACCACCTATTTATGCAGTAGATACTTTGGAGCAGTGTTACGCTTTTACTGGCTTATTTTACTTTTTTTATACTTGGTATTCATTTCTTATACTCGAATTGTACATTTTGTGCAGCAATAGCTCTACTGACTATTATAAGCAAAAACTTAGTCCTTGAACAATGTTTTGCGCTCAAGAGATGGCGTAATAATTACGAATATAATAATTATATTTTTACACAGATTTCAAGATGTAAATTTCATTATTATTTTATGAATTGGAAAAATCATTCTAATTGTAATTTTGTAATATGCATTAACACTATAATATATTTATCCACAGGGGGGCTTTGAGGCGAAACTTTAGGTGAGTAGCGAAACCTCGTACCCGACTCCGGGGGCTAATGTAAGGGCCTTCGCCTGGGTCCTTGCCTTAGCCAGCCGGCACGGAGTGGAGATCGCTAAAGGTAAGCTCAAGCCCCAGAGGTGGAAGTTAAAAAAGGCTAAGGTAATGTTAGAATTACCTTCGGTGAACCCGCAGTCCACCTCTTCACATACATTAGGCGCTCACAACCATGTTGCCCTTAGCCAATCTTGTATGACATTTTTTTGGTTCCCATGCAGGAAGTGGCGAGTCACCTTCTGTCCATTTTCCATGTTCTCCTAACATTGCGACGGGCAAACACCATAGACCCCATAGTCCCAAACCAGTAGGAGTTTCCACTAGCAGTTCATTCCAATAGCCCAGAAAGTTTTGTTCTAATAGTTCTACACTGACCAGGGCTTGTCCTTGGATGCATTTTTATATGATGTAGACAGAGATAATCGCCGATCAGTGTCACGCCATATTTACATTAAAGTCAAGGGGTTTCTACGTGTTGGCGTTCCCATAGCCCCATGAAAGCCCTCCAAAATTCCGGGCCATTATTATGGCCCGTGGTCTTGAGAGACATACGTGTATATGTTTATATTGTTGTATAGATAGTTATGTTATTATTTTAGGCAACAAATAATTTACATTTGCATTTTCCGTATGCACTATGCAGAGTATCCGCGTTGCTAGACTTGTGTATACTTATATTGTAATATTCATGTTTATGATGTTATTATAATTATGATCATATTTTTCCTCGTGTTTTAGCAATTCCTTTAATCCTTTCCGAGTTTAAGTAAATTTAAATAACAAAATAGACTATTTTACGTCACTATTATAGAATAAGAGATACATTTACACTTACATGTTTATTTTACATACATACGTTTACATGCTTCAATAATGTTAAATCATGAAACTTGAGTTCTTGGATTTTTTATCTTTTACAAAATAATTGTAGCGAAATGAATATAATTTTTTATCTGATAGTCTACAATTTATTTTAAAAGATACCACGTAGTTCGTTTCGATACAATTATTTTTTGAAAATAATTCTAGATTTAAATTTTATGATGTAGATGTAAGTAATCGTACAATAATTATGTATACCACCATCGCCACTTCTAATTGGAATATTCTTGCCACGGGTTGTCTGGAAGAGATCGCTTTTTAGCGATAAGACCGCCCTTTGTACCCTACTATAATAATACTAGTTCGTAAGTTTTTCTGTAATGGTGTACAATAAAGTGTTATCTATCTATTTATCTATTTTCTAGACAACACATTATTGAAGCAAAGAGACGACACGTACCTACATTCTTATTTATTGTTACTTTTGCGTTCCATTCAACACAAATTGTTTTGTGCAATATAAATCTTGAGTAGTTTTTGAGACATGAGATATTGTTTTATGGTTCCGTAGTCGAATACAGCCCCACCCTGTTTTTGTCGCCACGTTCCCATGTTTGTCACCTCTACGAAACCCTTCGTGCTGCTTGACAACTTCAAGAAGCCTTGAATGTGCGTGGCCAAGTGGACGATTAATCAAGGAATCAAAGGAATGTTACCGTCATCAATGATAATTTCAATCTGCCTTTATTTACTACTAACACATATAGAAACCAAGCAACAATAACAACCTCACACGTTTCTATGACTTTATAATCAACATGTTTATTTATAGACTTTTGCAATGAATGTAAACACATAGGAGATGTGCTTGAAATAAATATAGGTACATACATTTAAATCGAAATAAAACTAGAATGTTCTGGCATGAAATAAATAAAACAATAGAGGTGTTGTGTTTGATGTGTTTGAAATAAAGACAATAATAATATGCCATGAGAAGCAAGGCATCTTTCGAATATTTTTATGAATTAAGTTTGTTTCGATTCCACGTTAATTGTATACTACTTGATATTTTATTCAGAACTAAAAGTGTTTATACCTCAAGAACTTTGATGTAGGTACATACTGATGCATTTTGCTTGCTATAATAGAATGAGTTACGTGTTCTTTATTTCAAAAACATAGCGGAGAGACCACAGTGCAGTACTGACTTACACATTTGTATGTATACACGAAAAGAAAAAACATTTTGCATATATACGTTTATTAGTAGAAAAACTATTTACAATTTATACAAAACTTAAAACGAATACATTTAGCCATTATTAAAGTACTTCATAGCAAACGCGTTGGTTTAAATATATTCAAATGGTATATGGCAAGCCCTCCTGACGACCAAGAGGGGTAACTGCGGAAGGCAAACCACGAAGAACACCGCGAAAGGGCTAAATAGCACGCAGGCACCCAACCAGGCCATCAGGAACCAACTGGGCGCGAACGCAACTTGCTCGAACATCATCTTGTCACACTAGTTGTAACACACGTTTCCTTGAATTCATAATTATAGTGCAAGAAATATGTAATCATATACGACGTAATTAAAATTGGCCGTGAATCGTCCACTGACGACCTCACATTGCTCAAGCTGTCGATGATCATGCGCTTACGAACGCCACCTGGAACAAACGAGAATCCATTATCAATACGCAATTAAATATTATACCTATCGTTACCTATTATCAACGTAAGATGATTAGTAAGAAGTATTGTATCTACCATGGTAATACAAATAATAAAGCTGGAAGCATACTTTTATACTCGTATGTAACTTTACACTTTCTTTGTCAAGACATTTTGTCAAAAGTAATATAATATCTAATATAAATCCAACATATTATAAAACATGAAAAAACATTTTTTTAAACATATTTATTGTATATAATATAGGAAATGGAAAGAAATTTTAATAATTAATTAATTTCCATATAATAGTTTGATGAATTCATTGTATGGCTACAAAATAAAAAAGTATATATAGGTAATGATTTCATTAATGTTTTGAATAAATTAATGGGATGCTAAAAATTGAGGGGGGTTTATGGTATAGTTTACCCTTCAATGGTATAGTTTTATATTACTCTATGTTGGCATTTCACCCTAATAATTCCTACAGGTATTTTTAAAATACTTCTGGGTAGATACACCGTTCAGTAGTCTAACCAACTTTCATTTTGTTAAAATAATATTTTCCTATAAACGTCTCACTGCAGGGGTTGTTTCCTTGTTTCAGGGAAACTGACAGTAGGTATATCAGCATGCTTATCCAAGGTGGATTTAGTAAAAGGTTCATCTGGATTTGTAAACGTCTTCACACACACCTTAGTTTACCTAGTTCGAGGTAAAAGTAACAATTATTTGTTGACAACTTTAAAATCAAAATGCTTTTATACTAGGAATAAAATAATGCGGGAATATTCGACCCGCTTCCACGGCTTTTTCTGTAAATATTTATTTTTTACATAATTAAAATCCAAGGGTAATCGTATACACTACCTCAGTTCATAAGCTCCTAGTAATATTTGGAAAATGCAAATTCAAATCCAAAACATTGTTATGTATGTCGCTCCTTTACCGCCATTTTATAGTAAGTAGTAAGCGACATTTGAACCTAAATATATTTTTGGTAGTAAGTAGTATTTTAAACTATTATTTTATTTTCAAATTAGTGGAGACTTATCTAAATAAAACAATATAATAGTTTAAAATACCTTTTGCAACAAAAAATATACTGCAAATGCTACTTACAATAACACGACGATAAAGGCTCGATTTGCTGGTTTCAAAATTATGTTTTCGATAACCTAATTAGCCAATTCTTTTAAGATAAATATAATCTAGAATTCCCACACTGTTTAATACATGGACCTTAAGCATTATTACTTGAAGATAAATACGATTAATCAGTATTTTAAATTGTTTATCACGTGTAGGTCATGACATCGATTACTTATTATTAATTTTTTTGCAAAAACATTGCATTCGTGTGTGCGCTAATGTTACAGAATCATTATTATTTATGATTATTTGATATAATGATTTTTTTATTAAATCATTGTAACTGGCCACCGACCACAGCCACTGGTCTGGCCAGCGACAACCGATTGGCAGTCACACGCCACCACCACTTTAGTTGGCGTGGTGGCACGTCGCTGCTACCGATGGCTGAAGTCGGTGGCACGTTTGCGTGCTTCTCTGAAGAATGTGAATACATATAGTGCGGAGGTGATTCCGCGGTGTACCGGTTTTTATGGTGTTTCCTAGGTTACAGATTCAGCGGGGAAAAAATCTCATCGAAATATTCGTGGTGTGCATTACAAAAAAAAACACATAAATTATGAAAACACATGCGTTTTCATAATTTATGTGTTTTTTTTTGTATAAAGAAAAAGTACCAGATTACGTATTCAACAACAATAATAAAGAACAAATTATTGTTTGAATATTTTGAAACAATCTGAGTATATAACTAATAAATCTGTACAGCTCTCGAGTTTGTACAATGAAAATCAAGAAGAAGTTCTGTTTGTCTGCCTTCGCGAAAAGTCGTGGAAGGATTTAAATGGAAATTTACAGCGACCCAGCCCATATCCGACGTTAGAACGTATCTTTATTTTTATGTCAATAAATAATATCGTTTCTGTGGGATAGAAGAATTACGCCAGTCGCAGTCACGTTTTTTGGTCTATGGTGAAATATAGTGAGGTTGACTATTAAGAATTCTGCATTTGCACGCCATTCTGACAAAACGTCTATAGCCTGTAATTCATAGTTACCTCTTTATAATCTATATAAATGTTTTATAGAAATATATTATTATGAATTTAATCTTTAACTGTTTATTATTTGTTAAACGATCAACATTATCATTCCAACATATCGTATGGAAATGATAATTATCAAATTAATTTTGCTATCGTTAGTTGCTAGGTTCTTTAAGATAAGTAGTAATAATTAATTTCTAATTGTTTATTTTCAATTGATATGAAAGAAACTGTTTAATTTATTATTGTTTGTTTCTTAATGGCCATAAGAACGAGCTGTCGACTCTTTTCCTATCGGTTTATTTTTATGTTATGATATCATATAGCATAGAAGAGACACGAACGGTCAATAATAGTAATGCGCATAGGGTATTATGCAATTACTACTTATTATTCGAGAACACTTGTTGCCTACCAGATTAAACAATTTCAATTAGGTAGCATATTCACGAATAAAATAAAAGGCGGCATTATTGTTAAAGTGATTGTTTTCTTATAGGAAATCTAATTCAAAGGAAGTTTATAACTAATCTGGCGAAGGACTTTTGTTATTGCTGAAGTACAGCAGACAGGCTGACGGCCCAACTGTGATAGAAAGTGGTAACCGTCGCCTGATGACATTAGCAATACAAGAGGTGTTGCCAATGTCCTGCCGGCTTCGAATGAGAAGCTGGGACCTCGCCGCGGGTGCTGGAACACCATTAAAGGTTGCTATGGCGGCATACTCTAGACTTGGGGTGTTAGTCATCTAGTCGGGCAAATGCCCTACCACCTGTGGGTTGTTTTGTGGCCTCTTACGACAGGCTGTCCAGCCGCAGGTATTCCGTGAAACAAACATGAACGCGTTAAGTGAAGTAGAAAACCAAATAAGACTTGACAATTTAAATACACATGGATTTATAAATTCAATATATACTAATACATAGTATACATATATATAAAATCATATTATATACAATTAATAATTATAATACTTTAAAATAAAAAGTAGCAATAATTACAAATTTGCTTGTCTCTATATCGTAATAACGAAAACACGTTATGTTGCCAGTCGTATTTAACAAATGAAGTTTTGTAAATAAAAGCAATTTTTGTTTTACAGTGGTTAAAGTTAGGAAAAGAGGTTAATTTTAAAATTATTTCGACAGCTTGCATTGTTAAGCCAAGTAATTATATGAATATTTAAACATGAAAGTTTGGCAGTTAAAAGAATTTTAACACTTCATTCAACATAAAAAAACATAGTTCTGGAGACAAATTTATATTTGACTATTTAATGAACTCGGTACGTTTTAAAATATTTTTTTGTAATTTTCTTGAGTTATCTTTACATATAAAAAAATTGTGGAGGTCAAATTTCTGTACAATGAAAAAAAATATGCTAAAAACCGAGTCAGGGGGATGTAAGAAGTGAAATAGAACTAATTTAGATATTTCAAACTTTTTCTTTCTCTGTTTGTCTGTCTGTTTGTACCGGCTAATCTCCGAACGACTGGACCGATTTACATGAAATGTTGTATAGTCATAGCTTATATCCCTGGTCAACATATAGGATACTTTTGAATCCGAAAAATTAAAGAGTTCCCGTGGGATAGTTAAAACAGCTTTAATTACTTAAACAGCTTATAACAGACTGAAAGTAATTTCTCTGCACCGTAACATAATAGAAGCGGAGATTTTGACAGGGTATGGCGTCGGTGAGAGAGTTTTATCTTATATATATATATATATATATATATATATATATATATATATATATATATATATATAAAGTTGATAAGTTTGTTTCTTTGTTTGTTTAGTGTTAGATAGCGATTTATCGAGAATAGTTATAGGCTAAATACCATCACGCTCAAAGCTATAGGAGCGGAGCACCAATGAAGAATGTTTCAAAATCGCGGGGTATTTTTTACTTACTTTTTTTTAAACTATTCCACGCGAACGAAGTCGCGGTCAGAAGCTTATCTACCTATATAATTTTAAAAAAGCTTCTATACTTCTTAGTACGACATTACACCCACTTTTTCCTTAACTTTATTTATGTAGGTATGCAGGCTATGGCCTTCTTCCCTCACCTTGCTTTCATTTTGCCTTCGATTAATGTGGTAATAGAATGAGGTAATAGAATAAAAATATATGGATATTTATATAAAATTAAATACCTAGCAATATACAAAGTCGTAGAGTGTAACTTCCATTTACCGCAAGCAAGAATTAGTGAAATAAGTAAACTAGGGATATTATTTAATACGACGAAATAAGAGATTTTGGCAGTATTGTGGATTAAGAGTAGAAATTGCTTGAACGTTCTGTCGCATACTCAAAAGGAATTGAATTTTTGGCAACGGCGAGCTATCACTCATATAGTACCTAGTTACACGAGGAATGGACTGAAGCCAAAATAATTCTGATAAATTTACACCTTACCCAATAATGCTATACACAATAATAAACAACTTTAATAATATAATTTGATAAGTTTGATCTATCCTGGAATGGGACTTACTTATTTATGTAAAATATAAAATCTAAGGATTTTAATCTAAGGACAAAATCACAAAACTTATCCTACTTTCCGGGATAGCCTTTACATAAATCTATCCTATTATGCGGGGTAAAAAGTACCTTGGCGTGGTTTCGGTATTAAAATTACATATGTACCGAAATTCAGCCAAACCGGCCCAATAGTCTATCCATAAAAGCATAACAAACAGAGAGACAAATATATATATATATATATATATATATATATATATATATATATATATATATATATATATATATAATCATTTAACTGATGCTTGTAACTGCAAAATGTCCACGCAATACAATTTTATAAAGAGATAAAAATATCTAAAGTATTTACAGAAATTGCGTTTTTGAAATCATCCATTATTGCCTCATTCCGCCCTATATTATCCCCGCAAATTGCTACTGCACCTGGCCGCCATTTTGGTGACTTAACCGTAGCCGAACACTCAGTAGTGTTAGCATCACTGGCCGGAGAGTACGCGTACATATCGAGTTGCGGATGACGTCACGTGAATGTTAATTTGACAAGGTTCCAGCGCATTAGCAAATAGCGGGGATAATACTTTACTGTTTAGCTCTGAGTAGATCAAGCGCTTCCACCTCGCAAAATAAAAAAGAGATAGGTTAATTTCCAATATCAAGCTAGCTATGTTTATGTTATGGTAACATACGATAATGTGGTCTTGATTCCATTAACATCCAAGAGAGAATAAGTAACGGAAAGGTCAATTTCCGAGACTTCTAAGAAAGAGACATAAAGTAAATACGGTCTTTTAGCAAAAAACGACGTGGAAATGTCCTATATATGTGGTAAATAAAATTATGTACGTCTTTTTGTGTGTTAAGAACATTTCGTATGAGTACATATCTCAATCTAATTTATTTGTATTAAGATCATGAATTAATCTGGAATGTTAGTTTTGGATAATGAAAGTAAACATGGAATCTCAATATTATCGCGTACCGTGACTAAGGTAACAGTGTGTGATCAACAAAACATCGTGTGTGGAATAATTTGATCAACAAAACATCGTGTGTGGAATAATTAACATGTCTTATAAATGATATAAATTAATATCTAATAGAAACAAAAGCTAGTAGTTAATTAGTTATAAAATTAGAGGAGCACACATTTTACATTATCTAAAAATGAATATGCCTTCAAATATTGGAAAATTAGATAAGTTATTGAGAAAATAATTTCCGTAAGATTTGCCAGAACCCCGTCTGACAATATTTCACGCATATGATATTTGTGTGTAGGATGGTGGTTGCGTAGCAACTAATTGTTGATAGATGGATTGTTAGACGAGGATTGTAATATTTCTTTATTTGATTGTATTTTAATTAATATACGGATTTATAAATTATTTATTTAGTATCCTACATGTTTACATCGAAAAAGATTTAATACTATACAGTGTCTTTATAAATAAGTGTAAGCATCTATATTTAAATTGTACAGTCCTATCTTTTTTCTGCCCTATCTACATCGCCAGATTAGTTAAAATTTCTTTTAAGCTAGGTTACCTGGCAGAGATCGCTTTTAGTGATAAAGCCGCCTGTTGTTTTGCCAAGAAGTATTGTAATCATGCATTTTGTTTATGTAATTGTATTGTATATTTTGATGAGCAATGAAGTGATATCTACCACGGTTATCTTTCTGTGTTATCTATCATGTCACAACGGGTTTTAGTTTTTAGGCAATTTTTTTTACATCATCGCTTTCGGGGCTTTATAATAATGTCTTGCTAAATGCCGTGTTTATTGACCAAAAAGTTTTTGTTTGAAAATAGCTTTTACATCCATAGAAAGTGGATAAACGGACAGATATTAGAATTCCTTTTTTGCCAAAATATTTACGAAAGTCTAAGGGCCGCTTGCATAACGATCACCTTTAAATAAAATTAGTTATTCATATTAAACTGCCTAAATACGTTTTACACAAAACGTATTAACACTTCTTTAAACATATTTAGCGGCAAATTTTGCGTTGTGCAAGACGCTAATTGTATTTAAGGGTGTTTTAAATACGTTTTATGTTTCTTAAATGAATTTAAGCAACCTTATGCAAGCGGCCCTAAGAGTCTACATATGATATTGATATTGAATGATAGCCTGTCAGGTTCAGTTGTATTAATAATTTAAGGATACACTACTTTTTGACATAACATTAATATTAGCACTGTTCAATTATTAAAATTTAACCCTTTATTATTTCTCTACTCTTAAAAATATATATAATAATAATATTTATTTAAATAATCTTGACAGAATGTCAATATATGTCAGGAGATAATTAATATTTAAGGAAAATAGTTGTGATTTCTTTGCACGTCTTTAGAAGGAAACAGTAATCTGGGTTCATATTGATGTTTTTTCCCATTAGTATATAGATAATACATTTATTGTGCGAACTCCCAAATGTTATGTCATTAATAATAAGGGCATTGATATATCGGTAGTAAATATATCTTTTACTTTGTTAGGTTAGTTAGGTACTTTATTTATATTTTTGGAAACATAAGGATCACCGGTTTCTTTGCATCTTGTAGGGATTAATATTTAATTTATACAAAATTTGGAAATATAAAAAATCCATCTATATTATGCAGGGATTGAAATCCAAATAAAAATGGCTGTTTTTATCGTGTATATTATTCTACTTCTACAAACCAATCAACATTTTATTTGTAACAGAAAAACTTCACGTTGTCCAGCTTTTTAAATAGATATTAAGGGTTTTTAAATAGCTACTAAGCTGCATAAAGTTTGTTCTTTGTTCAAATAGTCTTTTTCTTTTCTTTCAATAATAAAATTTTAAGGCGCCGTATAAGCTTAAATTGGTTTAAGCTTATACGACGCATTTAAATTTTATAATAATATTAATATCGGTATTAGAGAGTTCCTTTCTGTCTTTCAATTTCATTGAATACCATTCTTTCCTTCAGCCTTTCAACCAAATTGTTGGGATTTGATTTATTCGTTTAGTACGCAATTCTTGATTAATTTCTTTTAGTAACAGTTCATCTGTACAAGTTTGATTCGCGTCATTTCATTATTTTACGAAGTAACCTACAGAAGTTCCACAAATCACCCTAATAATTGTTTAATATTTGTATTTTGAAAATAATACTTTCGTGTTGAAACTGCGATGCAACACAAGCACTTAAACATACATTATGGTTATAGAACACCAAAAGAATTATTGTCTTTCAAAAGAAGTTTTGTAAAGTGTTATTATTACGTCAAATCTAGTGGTACAATCAAAAGAACACTGATTTTTATCGTGAGGTTGTGACGCTTGGAATCCCAGGTAAATCTACCTGATATTCACCCGAGTTTAGAATGCTATTCTTGATTTTTGGGAGTGTTCTTAGCATATATAAATTAATAATGAATAATGAATTTCCTTCTTTTGAAATAAGCTACATTTTATTTAATTAAAAAATGTTCAGATGGAAATCTCTTGAGATTTTTCTCGCTGTCTCTCTCTCTTTCTTATGGAAATAATTAGAAAAAAGAGAATCAAAGTACCCAACATAGCTTGTAAAGTATGTGGATATGTTGATGGTGAGAATGCGTCTCGGTAAGCTTAGTGGAAGGCGCTCTATCCTCCAGTACAGTGGACTGATAACCTGCGCAAGGTCGCTAGTAGAAACAGGATGAGCAGAACTTGCGATGTCATTTGAAGAAGATGAATATGAAGAAAATGAAAATCTGCATTAAATCACATGTTATCTATATAGATATGCATATGCAACAACCCATAAATGGTACAGATACTTTTGGACTTAAGTCACTTCTTTTTAAGGAAAGTAAAGGCACGTACTCGAGGCACGACTAAGGTGAACTGACAAGTTTCACACAGGTAATCTGGACGATCACGTATCATTTTGGTATCCCGATCCTTCAAGCGAGATTACTAAGCGAGAAATATTGTTAGATAGATTGTATTTCTTTTGGTATTCATATTCGATACTTTAATACTACTAAAAGATCAGATATATACATCTGTCATACGACTGGTGACATGTTATACGGGTCCGAATGTTGAGCCACTAAAGTGATAGCTCCTCTTAGCTGAGATGATAATATTAAGATGGATGTGTGGTGTTACAAGAATGGATGAGTACATAAGGGTATATTTGAAAGTTGCACCCGTGACTGAAAAATTGAGAGGAAAAAGATGAAGGTGGTATGGGCATGTAATGTTGGAAAGATGAAAGTCACGTGAAAAAAAGAACGTTAAACTGTAAGATTGAAGGGAACAAATGTAAAAGTAGACGAAAAAAGGGATGGATTATGTGAAGGATGATTTGTGGTGTCACAGAGGACGTTTGTCAGAATAGAGGAGTATGAAAAGAAAAGACATATTTTGCCGACCCCAAATAATTGGGAGAAGATGAAAGAAACGAGAGATTAGATTACTTTAATAACTTGTATTTGCTCTTTGAAATTTGGTGGGGATGAATACGGTTTTGCCTTATTCAAGCTGTTAATATAAAGCCGCTTTTCATGTTTACGGAAAAAATACCTTATTATGGAAGAAATAATTTTAAACGGAATATAATAGAGGAAAGCTTCAGAGATACCTATATTTGCCTGTAATTAAATTTGATCTTGATTATTGTTATCGAGATTAAATTATATGATGAATAAAATCAAATCAAGGATTTTCTTAGGATCAAATCAAGTATAAACTAGAGATGAAAGATTATAAATGGTGAATGAAAACGGTTCTATAAAATCTTTTGTTTTATTAAAGTGAAAGAAAATAGTTATAGTTTTACGGTGTAATTTCTGGAAGTTTATCATAAATGTTTCTATAGAATGGTGTAGTGATACTAAGAGAAAGTTAAAGACTAGGAGTGGCTGGAAATGTTATGTATAAATGGACGTAGTTGTAGGTATGTTGTATCTTTAGTCAAATCTTAAAAATCATGACGATGTTCTTTACTGGCTTCATCATTTAAGTCCATTCCTCAGGGATATTAGCTTCAATAGTCATAAAAAAATATCTCGCTCTTGCACCTATGAGGTTGTAGAATTACATAAATTCAACAAATATTAGTTTGACAAGATCCATTATGGAGTATTTTCGCTGAAACACTTTTTATACTTTCATAGGCAAATGAATAAAACAGCGGAGGTTTATCAAATCTAAAAACATTCATGGTGCGTGGACTGAGACACACTTGTCAATTTTCAATCTTAACTTAATCTTAATAAGTTTATTCCACATCCGTGGTTTCATTACAGTTTTTGTAGCTATTTGAAAAAGCTCTTTGCGGGACCCATTCATCACATGAATACCTTTAAGAGGTTTAAGTTATATACTTGGTTCAAAGAAGAAACAGGATCTCGATGTCTGTATTGACATAAATAACTGACTGTGTATCGTCGGTCTAGATGAATAGGGTATTAACTAAAATGAAACCAGTATCTTGGTTGTCCACGCATAATGAATCATTCCATACACGTAACTTCGATTGCTTTCGTCATTAGCCAAATAATGAAAATAATCAGTTTGTCACAGAAAAAACTCAAAGGCTATTTTTATTTATTTGATTTTATGATTATTTTTGTTCCAAAAAGTTTTCAATGGAAGTGTTTGTTTGAGCTATACCATTTGGATATTTTTCAGAATGTTTTTGTTTCAAAGTTAAAGGACAGACACACATACAATGTTTACAACTTTAGGAGCCAATACCTCGCAACCACTTGATTAAAGAAGTCATTAGGAACATCAATATGTTTTGTCAAGATCTGACTACCACCATTTTGTCAAAAATCCATGTAGACCCAGTAATTTCCGAAAAAAACTACTCTGATATACACATGCAGCAGACAAGTAAAAAAGTTAATAAATAGGTAATTTATTTTTGCAAAAATGCATAAGGGACCCTAAAAAGGAAATATACCTAACATTTTTGTGTATGTTTTATTTCTATACGGAGTTCAAAGTACATAAATATAAAATACAAGCCAGCAGGCAAAGATAAGTTATTATTTATTTAAATATAACATATATTTATATTATAAACACAATATGGAAATCAAGAGACGTATAAAAAATAAATTAAAGCAAACGATGAACTGAACTGAACCAAACAAAGGATAAATTAAATTAATCATCAATAGTTTTATTCCAAGCCAATAATTATGCTTGATGTTTAGATCTAAATACAAGTAAATACCCTACGGCATTCCAGATCACAACAGCCTTGACAATAAAAGATAATATTCATAGAAATTAAAATACACAGACGTTCCCTTTGTCATGACTAGACATTTATGTAAATGAAAATAATAGTATAATTTCAAAGACCCTCAATTAATGACGTACCTAAATGACGCCATGAAGTGAAGTGTCAAAGACACGAACGTAAAATAATTAATAACACCTTGAAATTCAAACTTGCACAATACTTCTCATGTGAGATAAAAACGTGACTAGATCATTAGTAGACAAATAAAAAATTCTCACATAAATAAAATATATCCAACTTACAAATTATTTCTACAATCACTACTTCAACTGGTTAATATAATTGTATTATGTATTAATACAATACACTATAAAATATATTATTTTTGTAACTTGCGAAACACACAAAGAACGAGTATATTTCTCAAAATGTAGAATAATAATGACGCATAATAATAAGACATGTTTGGTTACGTCACTAAGATGGTAGGTTTAAACGGGTTTCGATGACATTGAAGTTTTGTAACTGAGTAAACAAGCGTCGTGAAAAAAAGTCGTGGTAGCGTAATGGCTAGCGCACGCGTCCTAAACTCAAAAGGCGCGTGTTCGATCCTGGCCGGAACGCATGCACCACTTAGTCAGTTTTCTAATCTAATGTGCATATTGCTACAATTAGCATATGCTAACAAAGGTGAAGGAAATCATTGTGATGCAACCTGCACATCGAGATAACTGATGTGTCAAACCTGCCAAGCCGCCTGGGACAAGCGTGGTGAGTATACTGTCCGTTCCCCCCTATAATGATAGGCCCGAGAACAGCAGTGGGACATTTATGGGCTGATATTATAATTATATAAACAAGCATCTGCTGTTAAAACTATAGGTTTTAAAAGTTCTTTATCATAAAAAGGGATATTTTTTTATCACCAAGCATCTTTATCTTTTTCTTCGGATTTTGTACGTTTTTGTAGTTTGTGGTACCCATTTTTCAAGTTCCGGATCTATTTTGGTAAAAACGGAATCCTTATACAATTCTTCTTTCTGTTTGTATGTTTATATTATGACATAGTCATTTTTTTCAAAAACGACTACGAAACAACGGGTATGTATGGATGAAATCAGTATAAAGGTGTAGGTACTATATCATGAAAAATGTAAAAATTGGGGGTAGCCGCCATAGAACGTGTATAGGACGATTTTTTTCATTTTTAATAATTAGATATTTTAATTATACGCTAAATAAAATTCAGACGCACTATAAAGAATGAGAAAGGGCCGAGATAAAGAACTGTAGATTCACAAGATTATTGAAGTGAAAACTTCTTTAGGCAAGTTGGCCACCTTTGGGGTGGGGAAAAAGCACTAAACTCGCATGACGGTCATGCTCAGATACAAATCACTTCTGGCGTGCAGTTCTACAACTGACGGTTTTTTTAAAGTTATGAATTAATAACAAGACCTTTGAGACAAAGTTCTACCCAAACAATTTTAATTATTTATGTAGTCAAAAATCCCACATAATCCCTCCCAGTCACACCAGTTTGTATACTTTTTCTTAATTTTCGTATTCGGGTCGTAGGTGCTGGATATGTATGTTGCGCTTTCCATACTACAAACACGACCCGGCTTTCTTTAATACAACGAAAAGTGAACAAATTATGACCGTGGATTAGGGAAGTATAGGAAATGTGCCAGTTACGTTGCTTAAGTTTACTTGTAAAATACGCAATATGTGGCGCCCTATCCGCCTTCACCGGAATACGCATTTCCTGTCTCTATTATACAATGTATTGTTTAGTCCTAAGTCTCCTCCTTATCTTAAGGAACGTTTCCAATTTTTCAATCAGGAGAAATTCCTCAGGTCATCAGTTAATATGAGACTAGATACACCGCTCAATACAACCAGATTTTAGGCTTAACTTTACAATAATGGACACTGAATTTTACAAAAATCAAATTTAGGGGTATACATACGCCTTATATATAGACACTAGACCTCTTATTTGGGCTAGGAAACAAGTTTTTAGGGTCCACCAACAAGTTTTGAATGAATAATGGGAAAAACAAAAATACGTTTGATAAACAAGGTTATGTCACTTTTGTTGAAAAAATCTTTGATTTGTCTTTAGGAATACACTTACACATGATATATAAACACTAAAACCGTTTTTTAGTTTAGTAAACAAGTTCTGAATTAGTTATTATAATTTTAAAGTACATAATAATAAATCACAGTACTGTCACTTTTTTTCACTTTACGACGATAAATAAATGTTACCAAATTAGTATGTCAATAATATCGATTTTTTTATTCGAATATCATTCGATATTCCAATAATATCCATTTTGAAATACGAAAATTATTGTTATTGCTTATATATTACGAGTTTGAATGAGTAGTATTTGTAATCGATTTATTTTTATTACAAACATCGATGCATTAGGCGGCACTATGAATATTTTGCCGCATTTTTATTTTTTAATAATGAGCGACTACGAACTGGTGCAAGGACAGTGTTTCTCGCGACCAGTAACTTAAACGGTGAGTTGGTTGGGTTGGGTTAGTGTTTAGACCAAAGCGCACGAGCCGAGCGAGCGATGCGAGCGTGCCGCGGCAGCGGCCGGCGAGTGCCAGAACCAACTGTAACCATTTATTTATTGATAACTATTTAAATGGTGGTTACAAATCGGTTGTGACATTTGTTGACCGCTGTCATGGCACACTTGCTTTGCTTGCTAGGCTTGTGGGCTTTAGTCCGCGTTTTTAGACTGTATTAAATCTTTTTTACATTGACCACTAACTTTTCTTCTGCATTTCTCGTCTTTAGACACAAGAAATAAGTACACCATTTTGAAAAAAATTAGTAAAGTTATGTTTACAAAAAAAAAAACATATCTCAAAAACTACATGTCTCCTAGACATGGGGGTTGCAGTAGGGAGAAGTACTCTTCCCCCCCATCCCCCTGCCCCCCTCCACTACTTAAAATTTAGTGTCCATTATTGTAAAGTTGAACCTGTAATGCTTATATATATATGTAATATTACTATGCTTTATGTATTTAATCATGTGTATCTAAACCTATATGTATAATAATAATATTAATATATACAATATGTAACACTTTTAAAATATTGTGCAGCAAACCCTACCCTAGCTTTGTGCCATATTTCTCTCTCCATCCCAAGGTTGTCTGGAAGAGATCGCTGTCAGCGATAAGACCGCCATTACTACCTAATTCTAAGCTGTTCTTGTGTATTATTTCATAAATTTTATTGTACAATAAGTATATTCTATTCTATTCTAATATTTATTATCATGATTATTATCTGAAATGGATGTAAATTAGCAGTATAAAAGGGTATAAGAAAGTGAGGTCAATTTAAGCGAGTATTCTTATATACTATACTTTATTCAATTTTGGCCAATGAATTCATATTGACCAAAGCTAACTTTTGGTCTTAAGACGATGTACAGTCGGTATAATACTTTATTTTATATAAATTGTATAAATGTGCTTCCTCACCGCGAGCATTCGCCTGTAATGTAACATTTATGTTTCGGTTTTGAGCATTTGGTTGATTCCGCAGAGTCAGACACAGTGGTCGTTGTGTTACAAGTTGTATCAAAACATTAAACATTATATCGTAACAGGTTCCGCGCTATAATGCTCGACTCTCCTTCTTCACTGATATAATGCTCGGATCTATAACGTTTTATTAGAGGCGAATGCTCTGGTAAGCTTAAGGTGAACAAATAAATGTATTTAGTCGAGCACTAAATAAAATAACTCAATTTTTTTTCTATTGTCCGTAGATACATGATTAAAAAATTGAATATTTGCAAATTCATCATCTTCAAATATGTTTTTGCCAGTTGGTAGTGTTTAGCTGACTTGAAAATAATAAATTTGTATTGTATTGCATTGTGTAATTAATACCTTCACTAGATATTTGATTGCAAATGAAGGTCGTTCGATTAACCGGACAAAACACATAAACACGTTGAGAATATATGTGTATTGAGTGTATCACTAGCAGTTCAATATCTGTATTAAAACGGTAAATAAAAAGCTGCAAAGGTCTTGTGGGTTAAATGGCCATTTTTACAGATTCGTGTTACAAATTGGCAAGTATTAAAATAATATGTAACTTTCTGTCGTATCTTGCGCCTACAAGCCGTCTCCAAAAGCGATCGTTTTAGTGCCCTCGATATGGCAATAGACGATGAAAATGAAACTTAATTTTAAATCTCGTCTCTTTAAGGTCATTTCTATAAATTTTTTGAAACTTTTACTCTATTGCATGCATTTGTATTAGACTACTTAATCTTAATAGCGGTTAGAATTTATAGGCCTTTTACTTCATCGTCTTAACCAAGCGATAGTTTTCACTGGCGGCAGTGAATACTTCAGATACCCTATTCATGTGTATATATAAAAAAAATCAGCATGGGTTGTCTTGAAATAACAATCTCTGGTGTCAGGTTTTCAGTGTCAAGAAGTAAAAATAAAAATAAAATATTTACAATGTTTAATAACCTATTTATTTATTAATAGCCTAGTTCTAGGAATAAACGGGACAATTCAGAGAGCATAAAAAGCCACATTAATAAGTGTTTTTTTTTATTTTTGCTTGTAGGCAAACGAGCAGACAGACCAACTGATTGTAAGTGGCTACAGTCAATTATAGACAGCTGTCATACTAAAGGAACCGATGTGTTGCCGACCTCGTGGATACTTTAAATACTTCTTTTGCTGGAGAATAACGGATATCTGATGGAAAGTGGTTTTAGTGTAATTAAGTCAATATTTGTACACCAGAGGTCCTCAATATGCTGCTGACATCGAGGAGGTGACTGGAACTTACCCACTAATACATGGTACAAAGTACCACTCAAGTTTGTTATGGCGGCGTATTCTAGACTACGGTCGCAGCCATCCTGGCGGGTAAGTACCCTGCCACCTATGAGTTGTTTTTTGTCGTATTTTATGACAGTTCGCAGAAGTTAGTAGGAATTCTTTCTCCGTAATAGCACGACTATATTATTTACATCCTTATTGAAACATATTTTTGTTTACGCCCTTTTTCAAAGTCCAATATTGAAACGCTCTACGAAATAGTTTAATTGAAATATAATATTGACTAAAAATTAATTATTGAAGTAAAATCCTATATTTACCTATTAGAATAATTTATGCTTTTAATAGAAACCAAGAAGACTAAGAAAATAAATGGTTGATGAAATACCTCAAAATATCGGATATAATAGTATATGTTAAATTCGGTAGCACTGGTAAATAAATTAAAACGCACCGAGCTCGAGTTAGTCTTTTCATAAATCACGCATTATCCGAGGGCTGTCAAACACGGCACGTGCTCTGTTTTGTATATCACTGTCACTTTCAATGCAGAACACTGGGTTTGTTGGTACGTGGTATGGTTCAACTGCGTGTTCGCGCGGCGCGGCTCCGCGGCCGTGGCGGCGTTGGGCATGCAACCAAAGGTTTCGACATCGAAGAGAGGCGATGCCGGTGGCGTGGTCAGGTTGTCCCCTTCACGCGTACAGGGCCCGCGGTGCATAGCTGAGACCGCTGCTGCATCAACTGCAGTAACTACGAGCGACAAGCGGTCGACCTTCTACACCTACCATTATTGCTAATAAACGCGTCTTTCGCAATGTTACCGTTTGGATTTCCTCCTTGAGCTATTTAAGGTTTTCTTACATATTTTGGTTTGCGTCCCACGCACCGTCACATCCGTATTATTCGTTTTCTTACCTCGCGAAACTATCTACTATAGCATAACACATGTTTCTTTTCTGTATGAAAGTGTTATTATTTAATAAAAATAAAAACTTCGTTAAAAAAAACCAACTTCAAAAACTAAAAACTACAATGTATAAAATAACTTACTTCTAAAGCTATTATTATTAATATATATTATCTAAAACATCTTATATAATTGAAACGCATCATAATGCTGCTTTAGAACTCGAATCAATACTTAGGATACGTTTCATCCCGTTAAAGACGTTGTTTACTTGTAATAGACGGATTAGCAGAATAGATAGCGCTGCAATTGCGACGTAGATAACCATCGCTGTAATTCAATAACAAATACGTTGCAAGATTGCCCACATGTCCATTCAATACATGTTAGGAACTTCAAATCAGTTTGGCTGCGACTTTTATTTAGGTTTCGCTTTCCAGTCGTCTAGACTATAGTGACTTAGTTTCTTTGTAGTGAATTCAACAAGAAACATTAGTATTGAATGTTCATATATATAAAACAACTAAGTAATTTGAATTAAATTAATGTATGTATTGTTGGAGTGTATATATATTTATAATATCATCATATATCTAATTATATATGTATATATGATTATTTATATTATATATATATATATATATATATTATAGAATAGAATAAATATAATAAATAGAATAAATAAAATACTTAATTGTACAAAAATGCTACATAAAATCAAGAACATTAAATACAAGTACAATCGGCGGTCTTATCGTCTTATGGCGATTTCTTCCAGACAACCTTTGGATGGAGTATAGGACAACAAAAGTCGGTAGTTGTAAAACCAGCACTCGTACAATACTTCGTTTATTAATTAATAAATAAATAGTAATATATGATAATATACATACAAAAGTAAACAATAACACTATAGCTTGAAGTAGTAGTAATCTTTAACTAATCTGTTAAAAGTAGGTAATGATCGTGTCTACTTGTTGTTTAGTGGTAATGCATTCCAGAGTTGAATGGCCTGGATGTTAAAAGACTTGTTGTAAACGCTTGTACGTTTTCAGTTTCAAATTCTCTGTCAATCTAAGGAATCTTGAATCACTGTAATTAAGGAACTGAAAGAGTTCCTTGAGATAAGCTGGGGACTTGGGATTAAACAAAATGTTGTGAAGAAGAGATAGGATATACGCATTCCGGCGAAGGCGGATGGGAAGCAACTTGAGTTTAATGCGAAATCAGATATATGATCAAATATGAAACGTTTGCAAAAGTATATATATATATATATATATATATATATATATATATATATATATATATATATATATATATATGTGTGTCGGAGGGAAGCTATGACTATGACGATGTATTGTTGACTGAATGTATACCGCACAATATCATTTGTTTACATTTTAATTACTTCTAAAATTCTTAATTTAATTTAATTTGATTTGTTAAACGTTTCTATAACTTAAAGATCGTTCTAACCTAATAAAAGTTATGAATATTGTAATTTAATAAACGACCAATCAGAGCAGAGCTTATGGCGGAGCGGGGTCAGACGCCCTCTATACTTTGAGTAATATCTACTTGGGTAGACTGAGGAGTTTTTGTGACACATTTGGTCGGTGGATACAGGTCGAGTTGGACCTTTGAGAGTTTTAAAGAAAGTATTGAAGTTGAAAGTATGAGCGGGTGCCCTGAACCCGCTGCTCGGTCTAAACTATGTCATAATGTTGATCAAATCTAAATTAAAAGTGTATAAACCGTGGCTATTGTGTTTTATGCTCGCATTTTATCCTGATGACGCCCACTAAACCTGCAATAACTAAAGATGATGTCGTGAGAACGAGGCCGTTCTGCGACATATATATATATATATATATATATATATATATATATATATATATATATATATATATATATATATCTGTATATATAAGTATATAGTACTTTATTTATATTTTATTTTTTATAATACACAACCAAAAATCTTATATTTAAATTTCGTTTAAAATCTCCTTAGACACCGGATTGCCTGGAAGAGATCGCTACAAGCGATAAGGCCGCCCAATGTTCTAATACAAATATATCCATATCAATTGTCTAGATTTAAGTTTATGGTGAACAATAAACAGTTTTCATTAATTCATTCATAATTTTGTATGTACGTAATATAGAGCTATGCAAAGTAGGGTTTTATGACGCAGCGTAACCGCGGGGAAAATTCTAGTAATAATTAAAGTTACAAAGGTGACTTTAATCTGAACACAAAAGTAAATAATTTCATGATTATGTATAATCTAGAATCAATATCTGTAAAGTTACTATCAGCCACAAGTAGTTGTCATAATAAATAACATAATTATCAGTTCTTAATTGCATGTTGATAAAATAAATTGAGCGAAGGTATATATCGAATTATCTCTTAAGTATTAATAAAGAAAATAACCGTAAATAATAATAATAGAATAATTAAGAGTGGATGTTAAATTTAAAATAACATTCTCTTTTTAAATAAGTGTATGTAAATGCTACGAAAATCCATAAAACGTCAGATGTCGCTATTTTTGCAAATAAAGTTTTTTCTTTCTTCTTTCTTTCTTTCTTTTCTTTAAGTATGATGATAAATCAAATTACATGCGCGTTGCGTTATCACGCACTGTATATTACGTGACCATTTTTTATAGTATCTCTGATACAAAGATGTCATTATGTTGTGTGTTGTATGATGTTGTTATCAATATGAAAATATATTAGCTGCCAGGAATTCAAATAAAATCAAATCATTTATTTGCTTAAAAATATGATTAGTAAAAACATTCGATAACAATATGTTATTTTATGTTTCACATGTTTTAACCCTTTCAGGCATACAAATAGTTAAGTTGAAAATCAACTAATTATCAAAAACATTCTGTAATCCACTGAATCCACAGACATTATTTTTACTTTTTTTTCTAGAATTATACAGTAATTATAGATAATATGTCAAGTGCAGAGTTATTCCATATATAATACAATTTCAAAAATGTAAATAATGAATTAAAGAGGAAGCACTTAGAAAAGACAAGATTGCAAACATCAAAGAGAAGCAAGTAATTGAGTTTGAAGGCAGGAGGTGAAGAAAAATAATATGTTAATGCTCTAACCTATAATGTTTGTGGTCGCATTTTTGCTTATCTTCCTATACAATGTATTCTGTGGTATTTTTGGTCAAAATACACTAGCTTATTTATATAGTTCATTTTACCCTATAATCAGCTCGGAACTCAGAGCTCTAACATAAAGTATGTGTTGATAGCGGTTATTGTAAACAAATCTGTTTAAAAAAATATTAATATTATTTCTTTTTCTATTGGTGGTTTGACAATGTGCAATACGAAGTAAAGAAAAAAGTAAGGAAGGGGAGAGGTACCTCAGGCTCTAAATATAACCGAGATTGAATATTAAGACCATGTGATGGTGAGATAATGACAAGTATTTTTTTTATTAAACTTAGTACTGGTGTATCCTAGAGACCGAAGATAAACACGTTACTGTGTATCCCTGCGTTAAAAAGTTTTTTAATTGATATGAGCCTGAAGTCTTGATACATGGGAGCAATCGCCGTAAAAGCATAATTTATGAAGAAATAGAGTCCTAAATAAATCGATACACAACCCCCTATAAAATCTGCTCTATTCATTTTCTTTTCTTTTATTATATTAGCGTGCAACAAAGCATTGCACTATTTATTACTCAGCAAAATAAACAAACACAAGAATATAATTACAATTACAATTACAATAATGTTATTTCACAACACTGTAGCCTGCATTGCAAAAAAATGATCATAAACAAGTGAAGTGTGTGCAGGTGTCAGGTTTAAAATATTTATCTATGCATAATATTATGCACGCATATTGTAGGGAAGCGGGAGATGAAAAAATCAATGCGATTTTTATGGTAACAAAGGAGACACAAACAAATTTCTTATTAATTAATGAAGCAAAACAATTCTATAGTTGCATGGCACAATTGGACAAAGAGGTTGGCACTCAGTATATTGCTGTGCCCAAAGTTAATCCGATACAGCACTGATTTTCAATGCCTACTTCTTGTTACTCTATACATATTTTATTGAGAGCCATAGAATAAGAATGAATAGTATGTTATTAAATATAAATTGACTGGTTGAATTGCTCGCTGTATAGCAATAGTTTTTTGCTGAGCGAAATATGAGTCAGCCTTTGGATCACCGATGTTTTCCAAGAGTTTCTTACAGATGTATTTAAAGAAACTCTGCCGATGGATCCCACAAACGACACATATATGTACCCTTTTCCTAAGGCTCCATATTTGCGCTATTTGACATCTTCCCTTGATTCGGTCATTGGAAGACGTGACGGGGTCAAGGGTATCTTACACACTAGCTTGTCCTGACTTTATATCTTTTTGTAACTTGTTTTAAGTTTAGGTATATGTAACAAGATAACAGGCATCAGTGTGCACTTGGTAGCAATAGGCAAAAACTTTTTAATCTAAAGGATCTTAAAGATAAGATTATTCTCCGAGTCAATTGTTTTCGGTTTTCTATTTAATTTTTTCCTGGACCGTACTGTTATCGTGGGATTATAAATGCAGATACACTTATTGATAAAGTTATTAATAAATATGGCTGTAAAATATTATCAAACAGAATACTCGTAATGAAAGTAATTTGGCGTCAATGTTACTAATATATATATATATATATACGGAGTCGGCACAATATGTCTTTTCCTTCCACATACATCTTCTGTTACATCACAAATCATCAATTCATCCTTCACGCAGTCCATCCATCTTTTTTTGGTCTACCTTTACATCTGTACCCATTCATCTTGTAGTTTAACATTCTATTTGTCACGTGACAATATCTCCTTCGAAATATAGACATAAAATAAACGCGACTAAAACCGCATAAAAAACAGCAGTGTATTATAAGTTTTAATTATAATTGGTCACAAAAAAAACCGACTTCAAAAACTAAAAAACTAAAATGTATAAAATAACTTATTTCTAAAGCTATTATTATTAATATACATTATCTAAAACATCTTCAAGTCGGTGCTTAGTAATTTTCAAAATATAGTAATTTTTATGTTTTACTTTGCACCGACTTCAAGATGTTTTAGATAATATATATTAATAATAATAGCTTTAGAAATAAGTTATTTATACATTTTAGTTTTTTAGTTTTTGAAGTCGGTTTTTTTAAACGAAGTTTTTATATTTATTTGTTACTTTTTAGTGTCTAGCTATATATGGGTGGACCTATGAATGGTGGCGCGCTTCTTAAAAAATATAGGTCCTAAGAAACGGAAATGTTCGTAAAATGAAAACTACTGGGCCAAACTATGTCAAATTTTTAGGGGACCACATGGCAGTTATTCCGCGTCGAACAAAAAAAGAATCACGTAAATCTAATCATAAATCTCAGAGTAATCGGTGTACATATGGAACAAAAAGGAAATTTTCTTCATAAAAATTAATCATAAAATGAAAACTACTGGGCCAAACTATGTCAAATTTTTAGAGGACCAATTAGAAGCTATTCCGCGTCGAACAAAAAAAGAATCACGTAAATCGGATCATAAATGACGGAGTAATCGGCGAACATACATAAAAAAAGCAAAAAAAAAAAAAAAAAAAGATCCCGACGAATTGAGAACCTCCTCCTTTTTTCGAAGTCGGTTAAAAAGAGCACTCTGAGAGCGGCGTAAGAGTACACTTCTAGAAGAGCCTAAAACCGAATACTAAATAGACCTATGAATTAAAGCATGCATTGCAAATTTGCAACTCCATTTTGAGAGGATTGATATTAATATTCAAACTGATTAAATGTGCCAATTAATTATGAGATCGTATTAAATTACTGAAACACGACTGTCATTTGCAGATTATAAATTGGCATTTGGTTGATAATTTTTGAACACAATATATGATTTAGATACTTTAACACAAAATGTTTGGCAGTCAAGAGTTACCTTCAGTATTTTTAGTTATTTAGAACATTGTGTATTACTCGAATTTCAGTTTGAAATTACTCAACAGAACCCTTAAATAAAAAGAGAATAACATGAATGAAAATAATATTAGGAATAATAGCTCATTTGAATGAAAAATTTAATACTACAAAGTTCCTAAACCCTAAATGACCAGATGGAACCACAAGTAGTTTTATATCGCGTTTCAACGTTTTATTATTTAAGATACAGACAAAACGAATTTTAGAAAATCTCCAGATTTTAAAAAAGTTTAAAAACATGTTAAAAAACGAGATTAGATAGACTTGTGGCATCATTTTTTCATGGAGAATTTGGGAGTTTACAGTATAATGCATACTAGACGATAGTATACTATACGATCATCATTTATAGTAGGTATACGTGTTCTATTTGATTCGTGGTAATAGAATATAAGTAGCGCGCAGAAGATTTGCTGATAATCACCCCTCCCGCTTTCTACGATGGCGACAGGCGCTCTTCTAATTAGTCTATGGGCGTTTAATAATTTAATCTAAAAAAGAATACTTAATTTAAGTAAATGTAATAAATATGGCTTTAATATATATTAGAGTATATTACGAGACAGATAAGTAAAACAAATTTGGTGCCAGACACAGACTTATATAATTACAAATAAATACTTATAATACTGGAGTCAAAATGCTAAAACATTAACGATCAGCGTACTGATCCGTTGTCTATGGTTTTCATCACCCTTCTGATTACTAGAAGAACCAATCAAGCCCTTTAGATGCTTTACGCTATCCAAGGATCTAAACACGTATACCGAGTGTGGCATATTTACACCTCTTGAATGACATGCTGTTCACTATAGTTTGAATCTATACTGAATCTGTAGAAATATCATTAAAATTATCATTTACTCACATCATCCACAAATATTCTTCATTTTTGCTCGTCTGTCTCTGAAGTCCTCCAAATTGTGATCCTATAAATAAAAGACAAAAAATCTTAATAATTTGACACTCGTATAACTACAGAAATGTTGCGTACACCATAGACTTCACACCAAACCAACATGTCTATAACAAAGAAATTAAAAATAACATCGAGACTATGATGATCTATCTGCCTGTTTAAGTCTTTGAGTACTTCAGATACATAGCCAGAAAATAGGGACACAATCTGGAAAAACTAATGGCCACTGGTAAAATAGAAGGAAAAAGATCTTGCGGCCGCAGTTCAATGTGTAGGTACGTCCGACACACAGTCCGACCAGATTCGGACCCCACTCAACCATTCCGTTTAGAACGCACTGCTAATTACCGCTGATCATTACCGATGACGAAAAATAGTGCAAGTAAAAGTAGTGCGGAAAGGTATCGACTCACAGGTATGAGAATTACGACTCAAAGAGGAAGATAACTCGATATAATATGAGTACCAACTCACACGATTCCACTAAAAGCATACGTAGTAAATAAAAATATCAAGAATTTAAAGGTCAGATGTTTACTTTGAAATCGAGGATAGTCGATATTCAAGTTATTTTTTCCCTATTGTAAAATAATCTTATCCTCGTACGAATAAAAATATATTCGTAGCTGTTGTTATGGATAACTCTATCAGTTTCGTTTTTCATCCCTAACATATCAATATCAAAATTTATAATGATTTAAGGCAAAAGGTTTTTCCATATGTAGTGTAAATTAAAACAGATGAAGGAGCAGGAAGTAACACTGCAACAAATTGTTTAGCAAGTACCTAATCATTTTGTTATCTGCGGTTTTTTTGTATGTCATGTATTAAAGATATAGTCCAAGATTATTTATTAAAAAATGTTTATTACTTTTGATATTTAGGTCATAACTCTTTGTATGAAAAAAACCGACTTCAAAAACTAAAAAACTAAAATGTATAAAATAACTTATTTCTAAAGCTATTAAATATTAATATATATTATCTAAAACATCTTAAAGTCGGTGCTTAGTAATTTTCAAAATATAGTAATTTTTATGTTTTGCTTTGCACCGACTTCAAGATGTTTTAGATAATATATATTAATATTTAATTGCTTTAAAAATAAGTTATTTTATACATTTTAGTTTTTGAAGTCGGTTTTTTAAACGAAGTTTTTATTTTTTATTTGTTACTTTTTAGTGTCTAGCTATGTATGGGTGGACATACGAATGGTGCCGCGCTTCTTAAAAAATATAGGTCCCAAGAACCGGGAACAAAAAAATGATCGTAAAATGAAAACTACTCAGCCAAACTATGTCAAATTTTTAGGGAACCACATGGCAGCTATTCCGCGTCGAACAAAAAAAGAATCACGTAAATCAAATCATAAATCTCAGAGTAATCGGTGTACATATGGAACGGAGTGAAAATTATTTTCATGAAAAATGTTCATAAAATGAAAACTAATGGTCCAAACTATGTCAAATTTTTAGGGGACCACATGGCAGTTATTCCGCGTCGAACAAAAAAAGAATCACGTAAATCGAATCATAAATCTCAGAGTAATCGGTGTACATATGGAACGGAGTGAAAATTATTTTCATGAAAAATGTTCATAAAATGAAAACTACTGGGCCAAACTATGTAAAACTTTTAGGGGACCAATTGGAAGCTATTCCGCGTCGAACAAAAAAAGAATCACGTTAATCGGATCATAAATGACGGAGTAATCGGTGAACATACATAAAAAAAAGCAAAACAAAAAAAAGATCCCGACTAATTGAGAACCTCCTCCTTTTTTTGAAGTCGGTTAAAAATAGAGACTTAGCCTTATATTAATAAATCGTAGTTATATTAATAAATCGTAGTTTTATTATGTATACAAGTCGCGAAAACTTAAGAAAATATTACTTAGCCTTATTGTTTATAAATAATGTTGCTGACATAATGTCATTTTGTCTATGAGTCTGATATTTAGGCAAGTAAGTTTGTTTCATGGTACGGGTTTGTTGCTCTCTCAAATGCCGGTGTGTCAACTGTTGAGTCGTCACATGTCGCGACACGACTGTTTTGCCCTAGTAAAATCCCGAATTTTCCTGTGAAATATAATGAAGAATTCAACTGAAAAGTTTTTTATTAAATATATTTTTATAGTATACCTTATTTTCCAAAAAATCTGCATATAATGGGTTAATATAGATATAAATTCTAAAGTCATTTGAAGGTTTGTAACAACCCAATAATCATACACATTACATTATCGGTCATAAAGCATAGAATTTTAATAGTTATAAGAGAAGACACGACATACCTCTGGATGCGTGTATAAAATGTGGCATAAAACACAAAAAAATGTTGCTATAGTATAGTGCTTATAAACCCTACAAATGATCTACGAATGGAGATGTTATGACATTTATAAATTTGTGAACGTAGGGTTATATTATAGGGTATATTAGCTACTTTAAATTCGTATTATTCAAGACTAAGATAACAGCAGAAGCTGTTGTTTACCATACTAGTATTTCAGGAGAATAAAACCAGACATTTAATAATTTTACATTTAACTTTATTCTTCAAATAGTAATTATCTTACGTTTGTTGTAGTATCCAAGTTCTTCTATTATTAAAACGCGTACATAAATTATGTTGGTCATAATTTAATTAAAACAAAATTACTTTTTTTTTAAACTAGATTGTACAGGTATTCGTCATTACTTAACTTGAAACCATAAAGACCATATTAAAATGTAGGAATTTAAATGTTCGTTCTGTATTTTGTTTTGTGTTTGAAAATATATAAAATTATATTGTAGAAAAAATAATATAGTATTTTCTTCAAAACAATGGGTGAAATCAAGTTGTGGTATGACCTCCCTTTTGCGGTTTTCCCACAACTTCAAAATTCCCAGCAAAGGTAAAGGGAAGATGCAATTGCCGTCCTTGAACTTGAAGATATTCATGGGCGGCAGTAGTCACTTATAGTCTGTTTGCCAGCGCTCAATTACTGGTTAATCTAAAAGAATATTGCTTTTTCCTATTCTATTTTTATATGTATTGTTTATATGTAGAATTTCGTCGTAAAGATTTTAAATAATAATTCGACAGTTCTCGTCTAAAGATTTCTTGCTAATCACATAAAATATGCACGCACTATTTTAGGTCGCGTCCCTCACGATTTCTTTTACTTTCTCGAGGCTTTCAGAATATAACATATTGAGTGTACCTGTTATATACTCGTTAAATTATTGTAAATACATTACATGTGGTACATGGACTGTATACATGGCTATTTATCAAAAAGAAAGATTCCTGTTTGAATGTATTGTAGACAAACTTGCAGACCTACACACAGGCAGAAATTCGAATAGAAATATAAATATATAAAAAACAGTTTTCACTTAGGTAAACAAATGTTTAACGAGTATAGTCTTATCTGTAGATACTCACAATTATCTTCAGTAAACTAATTAACACAAACAGTACTTAATAAATTATGAAATTAGCACGATCGAACTACATTGTGTAATTTGCGTGTGATAATTTAAATTATACAGTTAGGCAACTGTAACAGAAGGTTGTAGGGAGGCTGCATTGTTAATTAACGTAATTAGAAGGCGTTTCCATTTTGAAAAATTATAAGTTCAAAGTCTATGTGACTATAATATCTTTATTTAAATTTAAGTTCAAATTCAAAAGTTTTTATTCAAAATAAGTTCCACTGGAGAACACTTTTCGAAGGTCATACATATAGGATACAATGTAATTTTACTTCCTAGTCTATGCACACCGCTTCGCAACGTGTTATTGCTGTTAAGGAGAAGTAGCGGCAAGAAACTCCCCAGCAACACGTCTAGCTACAAAATGTTTTTCTTTATATTTCTCTTATTCTATTTATATCTCAAGTTCTTTTTTTATTAGTTTTATACAGACGTATGTTACAGAATGACTTTTGAAGATTAATGGAGTTGTAGCAAACCTTAGACCAATGGTCTAAGTAACAAACAGTGCATATTCAATATGACAGAGACACAATAAAAGTAAAGAAAAATATTACTATAGTTATAATAAAGACATGACGTACTACAGTTTTTTGCTGCAACATATCTGCATTTAATTTTGAGCAACACTTCTTTATTGGTATATAATATTATTGTACTTATAAGGAATAAGTAATCTTTATAACTGTACAAGCACAGGAGAAGTTACGTGCTAATTTATTACTAACCAGATATCAGCGAAGATGGATGGTGTCAGTGACAAAGATTTTTATTTTTTTATTGCAGGAGTTCAGCTGACAGGCAGATCGCCCACTTGATGGAAAGCGGTTACCATCACCTATGGACATTTGTAATACATAAGGTGCTACAAATGCGCTGCTGCTCTCTTAAGGGAGACTGGAACCTGGTCACTAATGCCGTAACACAACTCAAGGTATATAGCGACACACTTTAGACCGGGGTGGTAGCCATCCAGTTGGGCAAATGTCCTACCATCTGGCTGTGGGTTGTTTTGTCGCCTCTTACGACAGGCCACCCGGCCGCAGGAAATTGTTTTAAAATGTAGAAAAGATGTTATGCCTACATATATTGTATATTTTAACAGTTTTTCTTGTTAACGTTATATTATTATTACTATACTACTACTAATAACGTTATATTGTTATTATTATTAATGAGATATTTTGGAATAATTGGGTTTAGTTGTCTACTATGTAAGAATAAGTACTATAAAAATATCAATTTTTTCAATGTTATAGTTTGTATAACATTGACAAAATTGATATTTTTACTGGGGTCTCTCTTATTTCTTATTCGGTACTTCTTCATTTGTTATCCAAACAGCAAAAACGATATACATATAATGTTATTATATCAGTTTGTTATACATTATTGTTTTGTTTGTTATTGTTATACATGAATACGTGAAGCAACTTTCAACTCCTTTTTACGAAAATTGCTCGGACGGAGGAATATGAAATTTCGCACTCTATAGTTTATGTAAAGAAGCGACGAATGCTAATATTTTTTTTATTATGCATAAAAAATACATTAAATCAATAAAAAAACATTATATACACTATTCCATGTATTTGATACACACACGCATATAAATCGTGAAAATATCTTTTGTTTATTGTTGCCTTGGCGAAATCTGTGATTATAGAAGTATAGTCTTTGACAACATCTTATTATGGTCGAATTTCGACCACGTGCGACCACTACTATTAATAATAGCGTATCTGTTCAATGTTACTCGAAGAGTGAGTAGTTGTCGCAGTGCACGCTGGTTAAGCTCGTGAATATTCGACTAAATGTGAAGGACATTCGCCTGACTGATGAGCAGTGCTGGTTATTTGATCACTTTCAAAAACAAATACAATTCTGTTAAAAGTATCTATAATATTATAAAATTCTAAAAAGGTGTGTCTGTACATTGAAGCTATCAAAAAAACAAGTGGAATAAACTATATTATAAATGATGGAGAACACGATTTTTTTTTAACCGACTTCGAAAAAAGGAGGAGGTTCTCAATTCATCGGGATCTTTGTTTTTTTTTTTTTTTTTTTTTTTTGCTTTTTTTTATGATGTTCGCCGATTACTCCGTGATTTATGATCCGATTTACGTGATTCTTTTTTTGTTCGACGCGGAATAGCTGCCATGTGGTCCCCTAAAAATTTGACATAGTTTGTCCCAGTAGTTTTCATTTTACGAACTTTTTTTTGTTTCCGGTTCGTGGGACCTATATTTTTTAAGAAGCACGGCACCATTCGTAGGTCCACCCATACATAGCTAGACACTAAAAAGTAACAAATAAAAATTAAAAACTTCGTTTAAAAAAACCGATTTTGAAAATTACTAAGCACCGACTTTAAGATGTTTTAGATAATATATATTAATAATAATAGCTTTCGAAATATGTTATTTTATACATTTTAGTTTTTTAGTTTTTGAAGTCGGTTTTTTTAAACGAAGTTTTTATTTTTTTCGATTTCTTGTCTGTTTCTCGGTTTGATGGTTTTGTTTGATCAAGATACACGTAAAAACTACTGGGCCGACTTGGATTCGGTTTTCGATTATCGACAGAAAATTCTTAGACTTAAATTTGCGCTACTTTTTATCCTGGGAATCTCGCGGGAATGTTCCCGAGATCGACAGATAGATTAATTTTGGGGGTATAATTAGATCTTTTTCAAACACAAGCATTAACTTATCTATGACCAAAAGGGTGGCCTATACATATATATATATCCCTATTAATATTATAAATGCGAAAGTAACTGTCTGTCTGTCTGTCTGTTCCGTTTTCACGTAAAAACTACTGGACCGATTTGGCTGAAACTCAGTATATATATGTTTTCGATGCCGAGAATGAACATAGGATACTTTTTATCCCGAAAAATGGGTTAGTTTCCGGGATAAAAATATATTTGTCTTTCTGTTTGATATGCTTTTACGGAAGAACTAATGGGCCGATTTGGCTGAAATTCGGTACGTATGTAAATTAAATACTGAGGGTGGACAAGGGATACTTTTCATTTTGGCCTTTTTGGTCATTTTGACGATTTTGGCCTTTTTGGTCATTTCGGTCATTGTTGCCTTTTTGGTTATTTTGGCCTTTTTGGTCATTTTGGCCTTTTTGGTCTTTTTGACCATGTCGGTCACTGTGGCCTTTTTGGTCATTGTGGCCATGTCGGTCATTTTGGCCTTTTTGGTAATTTTGGCCTTTTAGGTCGTCTTTGCCTATTCCGTCATTTTGGCCATGTCGGTCACTGTGGCCTTTTTGGTCATTTTGGCCATGTCGGTCATTTTGGCCTTTTTGGTCATTTTGACCATTTTGATTATTTTGGCCTTTTTGGCCTTTTTGGTAGTTTTTGCCTATTCCGTCATTTTGGCCACATCGGTCACTGTGGCCTTTTTGGCCATTTTGGCCTTTTTGGTCATTTTGACCATTTTGATTATTTTGGCCTTTTTGGTCGTTTTTGCCTATTCCGTCATTTTGGCCATGTCGGTCTCTGTGGCTTTTTGGTTATTTTGGCCATGTCGGTCATTCCGGTCTTTTTGGTCATTTTGACCATTTTGGCCTTTTTGGTCAAGTTTTGTAATTTATGTTGTTTACAGATAGACGGGGGATGGTATAACTAGCGATATAAAATGAAGTGAATCTTCCGTGGGCAAATACATAAAAAATTAATACAATATAACCTGTAGCGCTTGCTCTATAAACAAGAGACACGCACTAGAGGTTAACCCGCGGCGCAGCCGCGGGGTAAACTCTAGTATGTATATACGTGGGGCAAGTCTTTGACGTTGCCATCAAGCGCGGGAATGCGGCCAGCGAAATTGGGGAATTATCTACAATATAATAAAATTCAAAACATGCCCTGTTTGTACATTGAAGCTATTTAAAACACAACAACTGAAAAAATCACTTTGGAATTCGAATTTTAAATCTGGCCTTTTTAAATCGTTCTCAGAAAAATCTCCCGGGATTCCAGGATAAAAAGTAGCGCAGATTTTAAGGCTAATGTGCTGTTAATCAGCGAAAACCGCATCGAAATAGGCTCAGTACTTTTTACGTGAATGCCGAACAAACAGACAAGAAATCTGATAAACTTGCATCATTTTCTCCTTTGTTTATATTGTCTATTCCAATTGTCTTTTTTTATACCTCCCATGTACGATATGTCCGATATATTGGACACGGCATTTTAGAATTTTATAATAAAGATTGATTTGTTATTTTTTAATTAGGAAATTGTACATAATTTAACCTTTACTTATGTTACAAAATAAAAATATGATTTATCTACAATATTAAATATCTGTATTGAATTCAAGTCTCTATCATCAAAAGAGTAAAATTTCATAAATTGGTAATAAGGAATTATTTTATTTATTAAAGTTCGTTCGTTTAGAAAAGCATTTACCTTAGATTATATAAACAATTTACATACATCATCTATTTGTATATTTAAAGCAACTATTATTGATCTTAAGCTGATAAATAAAATAAAATTATAATCAATTTGAGACATCTAACCTTGTTCTTTTATAATCTTGCTAATAAGAATCCGGAAGGCCAACTTGAAAAATTCTAATCATACTACGCGTAATTCAGTACAAGCATGACATTGATATAATATTATTACAAAAACTTGACTCTAATAGTTTCAAAGTTAAAAAACATGATTAAAAACACTAATACTGTGTATAGTGGTACCCAAATATTTATATAGGTATTATTAAAAATAAACTAAAATTATTTTAAAAATTAAACTAAACTATAAAAAAGAAACCTAAAATTAAACACTAAAACTAAATAAAAAAGGGAGAGCATAATTATAGATAAAATATTGGTCCCAACCCACTGTCACTTACCGGGGACGTTCCCAAAAGGCTGGCGGCGTTACCACGCTGAATAGCATGCTTACCCTTTGAGCATTATTTTAAATTCAAATGTTCTGCAAGCTATACATGCAGTACGATGCAGAGCAACTATAATTTTGTATATATTGTAACCCGTATACATAGGCTAAATTACTTTCACTTTGAGTTTACTCCACGAACACTATCTAAACTATATTTCAACTAAATTGAATCGATCTGGTTGTGTGGCAGTTAATTGAAAAGAGACGACGTTATCCAACCTCATTGAATGATTCATGTTTGTATTTATATGCATTAATTTGGTTGATTTATGGATATTGAAAGATAGAACTGAACCGTCTAATATCTGCTCAATACTTCAAACTACACTAAAATTTATGGATTTTAATACGAGACAAAATGAAGGATTTGTATAGTCAACGCCAGACATTATGCCTATTACAGATTAGTTGTCGAAGCCTGAGCAATGCCGAATTGGAAAGAGAAATCACTTAGAGCGCAGCTATCTGCTACTAAAAGTGGGCCTACGATTTTGATCAGTCTAGTCAAAATTCAAATACTGTTTAATCAATGCTAATAATTATCTTATCACATAAAATTTCAATTTTCAAAACGTGATGCCGGAAGTATTTTAAAACTATAAACCATATTAATAGGAATTATAGTTCTACTCACAAACCAGATAATTCGATATTATAATCTACGTGACTCAAGTCATATTGCCACCAAAACTGCTCAACCAATGGCGGGTGCGGTACACATGGTGTTTGCTGACGTCTTTGTTTACGGACATCAGATTATGGTATTTTGAACCTTCGGATATAAACAACGTGGCATCTTTTTCTGTTTTATAAAGATCATAACAATGAAATGTAAATACATGTACTTATATTTATGCTCTTTTAAAATATTCTTTTATTATAATAGTCATTGTATTTTGTTTACTAGTGCTGCATGGGTTCGTGATGAATTAACTTGGTTAAAAAGCAAATTCTTTGCTGTTTATATCTAAAAAATAGTCCAAAAGGAAATGTTAGTTAAATATTTCTTAAGATTCTTACCTGTTTGACAATTTTGTAAGTTAGAATTGACACTATTTTCACTTTCGGTGCGTGTTCTTGGGCTGAATAACAAATTCCATGGATTGTAGCTTGTATTTTGTGTATTATTTCTACCTTTAGGAACAGTTTTGTTAGACGTATCCATTCTGATTTATTTATTAACAGAGTTAAATAATATTAGAACGTTTTAAATAAATTAAAAGTCTCCAGAAATAAACTTTCGCGTACGCCGGTCGATAATACAATATGATATGACACAGAATTAAGTGTTAACTAAACAGTCACCACGCAGTGCTGCGCCAGCGCACCGGGTCAGTGTTGTTTTGATCCGACCGTGCCCGAAGCTTTGCGGAAACACCCGAACTTATATTTATGTTATGGTGTAGCGGACTTCGTACAATAAATTTAATGATACGAACTGTTATTACGCGCTGTCGCTACTTATTTAATGCGGTCATTTACAAGTATAAAATAATCAACATAATGTACTCAGCATGAACAAAGAATCCTCTCCACAGACAAAGACATTTCTGAATATTCCAAATTATAAACGCATTTCGTATGAGCTCTATGCAACTACCTAATTGCTAAAGTTATTATCATAATTGTAAATATAATTTATATTTAATTATTATACTTCATTGACACAGTCCTACATTTATAATGAGGTTTTTAAATTGACAATTATTAAGATTGCCTAATAGTTTTAGCTTAAAAACTTTTTATGTCACAATATTGATTAATTTTTATATGTTAAATATTACGTCAAAATATAAACTAACGGCTTCGATTTAAATCCATTTAAAACATCTTTGGAAATAAATATCTACCATAACAATGAAGATACCGTATATTGTATCCATAAATACAAGGAAAGCATATGCTACTTCAGACATTATGAAAACATCTGTTGGTGAAGCTTCTCGTAGAATAATTGCTGAAGACTTTGAATGGGATGATGATTTCACACCGGCTCCCCTCACTTACTTCGCCGCATTAGCTTTATCAAGGGTATTTCAAAGAATTAACCCACTTCATAAAATACTCCAGAAAGATGTCGACATGCTTATGGATTTATATCCTGCAGACATTCCTTTGAAATACAGTGTTCCTTTTATAAAGGTAATTTCGTTTTGTCAAAGAAACGTGTTAAAACGTGTGATAGACAAACATTATGTAACAAGGATAGGAATTTTTGTTTGGGAAATATAGCACAATATTTTTTCATTCATTACAGGATGAACAATATTGGAAAAGGTCTTTTTCTACCAAATTTCCTTCGAGAAAGGAATTAGGAGTAACGTGTTGGAAAAGAAAGTTTTTGTCTGCGTGTCTTCAAGACTATTTGGAGTTCGCTAATCCTGATGTTTTTATTGAAGAAGATGCCGTTGAACTTGCTATACTGGTAATTATTATAGTAATTTCTTTTATATATAAATAATCAAACCTTAAATCCATATCCTGTGAAAATTATCATAAGCTTAATAATAATAATAATAATACGTCTTGCTAACTTCGAGTACTTGTACAGGCACAACCTAGTAGCCAGGATCATCCACCAGCAAGTTTCTTTTCGATACGCTCTGATAGCGACTGATATACCTTATTATAAATATACCCCTGAGCCAGTTCTCAAAAATGGTCATAGCACACTCTTCAGGGATGTCTCAACCGACATCTAGAGGGGCTGCAATGCCAGATACAGAAGGCATTTGTGCTGAGCACGGCACGTATTGTGAGGAAGTTACTATCTCTGGAGTCCAAACCACCGGTAGCCTGGACCCTAGGCCCCGCTGCCAACGGACGTCATCTTTTAAACCTTTTTATATATATGTGTATTGTGTATATTAAAAAGGCATACGAGAGGACAAATAAACATAGATGTGAATAATGAATAAGTGATTAAATATGATTTGATCTTTCTCATATTCTAGGTCAGTCCTTATATCTACGAATTAGGTCTCAGTCAGCTGCAAATGGTTTATCAACCAACTCCACCGGTTCCCTCCGATATCGTAGTAGAAGATAATTGTGTCTTCAGCGTTCCGAAAGTGTACGATCACATATCTTTGGAACCTGTGCTGGTAAAATTGTATAATCTGCAAGAAATCTCCTTAGTATTCGGAAAAAATAATCTTGCAGACCGTTACAACACGAGATATTTTGAATTCTCCATGAGCGACTGTGAATCTCTTTGTAGAGGTTTAGAAGACTTGAAACATCTAAGATTATTCCGTATTAACCGAAGTAACCTAGATTGTTCAAAAGTGAAATTAATACTACAAAATCTTGTGAAAAAAGAAAGTATAGAGGAGTTGGATTTCAATCATTGTAAGATTGGTGATTATGGAATGAAAGCACTTGGTGGCTTTATTTATATCCATAAAAATGTAAAGGTAGTGCGAATCGCCAACAACCGATTTAAAGAAGTTGGTGTTCAAGGAATAGCGTATGCTTTGCAGATGAATCCAGCAGCACCTATAGAGCTTTTAGGTACGATTGAGTAGAGGTAGAAAGTTTGTGGAATTCGTATTTTTTACTTGATAGTTGAATGACGTTCTAATTTAGATTTCAGTCTAAATCCGATGTCCTTAGAATGTGCCACCACTTTCGCAGCAGCATTTGTTCGTTGCAAAGAGAAACCACAAACATTGATTGTGAACTCCTGTGGCTTTAGAGGGGCATCGGCCGAAAAGGTAATTTGTTACTATGATAACCTAAAATAAATTAAAACTACATATCATTCTAGAAATTTAAGCATTAATGATATAATTATATTTATTGTATCGTTATCAGCTTAATCTCGTTTAATAATGTCATAATGATATGCTAAGTCATATACGACGTTGCTTACGTGATACAATATATCCACAGTTTTGAGAACTTCTTTATCAATAAGTAAAGGATATTTTTGACTATTTTATATACCAAACAGGAAACAATTTTTTAACGTTACACAAAACAAGATTATTGTATTTTATTGACTCATGAAAATAAGCAATGATGATTTAGATTTACTGCTGCGTCACCTGTGTTAATTTATGGTATTTTAGATGGCTGGCCTTCTCAGCTTGAACAGAGGTCTTACCAGGCTGGACATGGCAGCGAATGATTTATCTGGCGATGCTGAAAAAACGCTAGTTCGAGCTCTAGAACAAAACAGAAATGTCCTAAGAGTAGATTTACGCAGGACATGTACGTTTGCATAATATTTTTCAGTTGAATAAAATTCATATTTTTAGTATTGTTAGCCTCAATAATTATTAATTATGTCCATTTATGTTTTGGAATCATTATAGTTATTCTTTAAATAATTTACATTCTAATTTAACGTGTAATTATTTGTAATATGTTACGTCAAATCGTAAATGACAAAAATAGAACGCCTATAATGTCGTTACGTCCGTTTATGTATCTGTGTACATATCACAGCCATTGTTCTTCGAGATTATTCATTCTATATCGAATGAATTTAGATGGAGTCGGAGTCAATAGCAATTTGCGGGGATCATGTAGATATGTAACTGAAGGATATCGTTAGGCGGGTCCTGAGAAATCATAACGATGTTTCTTGGTGATATTTTTTATTTCAAAAGGTGGCATTATATGTGCTTTCAAAGCTGGCAAAATGTGTTATAACTTTTAAAGTGTAAGATGGAAGTTTTGGAAGATTATGGTGATAAAAATCGAAAAAAACTTCAATGAAAATGGGTTTTAACATTGTAACATTAAGAAGTTTCCGACATTAAGTACTATTTTCGTAGATGGTAATAAAACAAAGTCATTTTACATTGAAATGTGCATTGGGCGTGATGCTATATTAAATAATACTTTTAAAAGTTTAACATTTAGTCAATACATTTTTATTCATATATAAGTAATAGTTTTTTTCCACGCTGACCCTTTATTATTTGCGATAACCCGTAGATATCTCGGACGAGACTCAAGCTAGGGTAGACGAGTTGTTGGAGCGAAATAAGAATTTGTTGGGACAAGAGAGGGAGCCGAGCGACGAGATCCCGCCTTTGTTCCTGAACGAGCCTGAGTACTTGATATGGGAGTATAATCCGAATAATCCCGACTATATTCCAGGAAGATATCCGGAGCGTGTTCCAGAAGTTTAATTAACATTCCTTTCATTTTTTATGTTTAAAAATATACTACATTAGTTTATTACTCTGGTCAAACTGATCTGTGTTTAAAAATACTCAGTGACACTTACTTAATTTATCTATTTATAAATTCTTTTCTTATTGTAAAACTTCCGCATATTTGCTGCTATTCATACGTTTTGATACAAGGTTTTAATAATAGATATTTACCTAGAGTCTAGACGCACTTAGTATGGCTGTCTATTACCTTGAGGTGACAGCGATTCAATTTCTCGATTAACTATGCTATTTAAAGGCTTTTATAAATGCAATATTTTATTTCGTAGTCGACATAACTTTTTATAATATAATAGAAATCATGTCAACTTCTACAAATAAATTAAAGTTGCTCTTTAAGTTAATCATTGATCTCTGAGTGCAGCAGATAGGGTTTAAAAATTGTTTTTAAATAAGTCTTAAAAAATTTCAGTGTTAATTAGTATTAGACTAAGTAAAATTGTATCAAGTCAGAAAGAGATAATGCTAAATGCAAGCATAGCCCTATAAATTACATCAAGATATTGAATCTTAATACCTTTAATTAATTGAAGAAATAAATCCTAAGAAAATCCGTACATCCAAGCTACTGATGTAAATAAAAACCAATAATAATAATTCAACTTGTAAATCGAAAAGCCTGAGTTCAGTTATGGTGCATTGATAGGAATCTATCACCTGATATCCGTGCAGGAATGGAGAAAGAATAAAATTTCCTGCGGCCGGGCGGCCTGACGTAAGAGGCGACAATACAACCCAGAGCCAGGTGTTAGGGCATTTACCCGACTGGATGGCTACCACCCCTGGTCTAAATTATGTCACCATAACAACCTTGAGTTGTGTTCCGGCATTAGTGGCCAGGTTCCAGTGTCCCTTAAGAGAGCAGCAGCGCATTTGTAGCACCTTTGGGGGTTGCAAATGTCCATAGGCGATGGTAACCGCTTGCCATCAAGTGGGCCGTCTGCCTGTCTGCTGAACTCCTGCAATAAAAAAAGACAAGTATAGATTTTAGTTACACCCCTGTTAACGAATATTATGTTATTATCCAACAGCCTGAGTTATTATTACTAAGTTTGTGTGATTTTTTCCGTATTTTTTATTTATTTAAATAAGTACGTACCTGTGCCACGCGATTGTTTTATAATAACAAGCATATCTTGACACCGGCTGACCTTACTAAGTCCACGCTTTTAATGACTTCATTCCAAGGTTCAATTTAACTGATTAAATTGTTTTGGGTAGAATAATAATTAGTTAGAAGTATTATTGTTACTAAAATATTTGTTATGACAAACTAATTCCTCAATATTTACTTAAATGAAAAATGTTAATTTTAATAATCGAGAGATACACAAGTTAAAATTCCAAAATAATAAATTAAGTTTCTTTTTATTTATACACATCGGACAAATCTGGGGCTTACAGATACCCAGACTGGAGCAAATAACAGAAAGATCTTTTACGAAACTGGGCACAACATTTTCCTGAGAGAATCTAATGTCATTTAGATTAAAAAAGCACCAATTATGACTAAGCTATTGTCTATTAATCTTTTGTCCAATTTTACAATTCGAGAAATCTAAACAAATAATTAAATTAAATCTCAAAATTATATTTGTTCCAGAGTTAGTAGCTTTCTCCTCTGAAGCTCCACAAAGTAAATTTTCCAATTTTACACCATCCTTATCAAATTAATATATTTAGATACTCATTGTTTTTAAATTAAAAACTCGCTAACAGCTTTTATAACATTTTCTATATTAGGAATGCTCGCCATCTTGACATTAAAGAGAAATGTTAAAAATTTTCCTCTATTTAGTTTAATTTGATTAATTGGGACCGGCCCTAGAGTTGTTCGTTTATACTATCTATAATTCAAGTGTGTGTTTGTCTTGACGTTTACAAAATAAATACAAATTCTAAGTAATTGATGTTCATTTAATCTGTAGTAGTGGGCTGTCTGTTGTCATAATTGACAAACTCGTGTCACGTCCGTTAAGAAAATATAAATTCTAATAACAACACTTATTTCATTGAACAAACCCTTTAAAGTCAGCAAAGAATATTAGACTTAAATACAATCAAAGTTACATTGTTTTGACAAATCCACTAATATTTTAAACATTGTCAGAAACCTCTTGTACGTGGTAGAGCCATGCTGGAATCATTTTACCTATCTTGATAACAGTTCTTATAGCCAGTTCGAACGGTGTGATATCATGCTCTGACAGAATATCGGAGTCACACGGTTAGCCGTGAGCTAATTGTGTTTTGTATGACAAATGAGACTTCCGATAGCTGACTTCTACCTCGCCCTATCTCATTGCCCCGTTCCGTTATTGCATTCCTCCTGTTTGATACATCTATCACATCTCCTTCATCCTGTTTTTTAATCCTGGGGAAATCCGATTGAGGATCAAAAACCGCGACAAGTGTATGAGCTTGGGAAGAAGCCGCGGCCCATGTGTGAGATTCGCCAGATTTGTGTGGCACTAGGACACCTAGATAGAACTAAAGATTTTACCACTCCACAGTAAGAAATACCCACTAAAACCACTGGCTGTTATGTTCTTTAACTTATGTCAGGGAGGCGGTGGCCCTCATTCACTGCCGGAAGACTGCTTTTATCCCCTGGCCTCTTCAAACTCCTTGCACGTAGCAGTTTGTAACCTGCCCCACGGGAGGAGAGGAGAGCGGGCACGGCACACGTCGTGCTACCATCTGGATGGCATAACGGGTGAGAACCCTTTGCCGCAAGGGACCCGCGCCACCCACTCACAGCAGTCGAAGGTCCAGACTGGCCCTCCGGCGCTGACGCGTCCTCCATTGGCATCCCCTTTATCCTATCCCATCCTATCCCTAACCTAAAGGCTGGCAACGCGTTGGTTTAGCCCCTGATATTGAAAACTTCTACAGGCGACGGTTACCTCTTTCCATTAGTTGGGCCGCCTGCATGTTTGCTAGCTTCGCAATTTAAAAAATCCGCATTGGAATAAAATATGACCTCAAAAACAAATTTCAAAACTTGTTCTCGAGACCTTTGGAACAAAAGATAAGCAGTTCATTTATAAGTTTAAATAGATACAAAGCGGACAATAAACGCTTTGTTAATTGTCGGAATTGGTTTTGATTGAGGGATATTCCATTGCAACGTGGAATTTATTTCAACAGTTTTAGCCGATTATAGGTTTGAAACACATTGGATACAGTCAGCCATTATAAGTATATTTTTAATTTATCTATTGTATACACCTATACACATGTATATATAGTATACGATACTTTATTAGCTAGATCAAGACTAATCAGGATATCGTAGTTTGTTTTGCCAAAAACAAAATCTTTATATAATCATCTTGTGCGTCCGTCCATCTATTTATGTATGCCAGAACCATTGTTCTCAAACCCTGCTTGCTCTGTATGAATGAGAGGAAGAAAGGTGTAATGTTATGCGTTAACGTCGTTATTTTTAAGACTTTAAATAAGACACATTCGGCCACAGCCTAAATCTTTAACACTAACATTAACGAGCATTACTAAAATTTGTTTTTATTATACATACATACATACACACATAACTTCACGCCAGGTCCCTTGCGGGGTAGGCACGAACAACAGAGCGCCATTCAGGCTTATTCTTACACACCTCACTTGCTTCTTTGACATTCATAGCTCTTGTCATGCACGCTCGTCTGTTCTTAAGGTCCCTGACATCACCTTCTGCTAATACATGATCAATTTGATCATGGAAGGTGTGTCGTGGCCTTCCGCGACTTCTGCATCCATCCACTTTTGCATTGTATATCTGTTTAGTCATTCTTTCATCATACATTCTTTCCACATGCCCGAACCACCGGAGCATTCCTTTACCTTCACCCGCCCACCCATGTTTTTATTATGATATGGTTAATTATAATATTTTGTATATGCGTATTATTTATTCTTGTTTATATTTAATTATTTTAAAATTAAAATGTTCAAACTTACTTTAAAGAGTAAGCTAAAAGTATTTCAAATCTGCAGCTACTATTTAATCTATGTATAACTTTTATTATATTACAAAATCGCACATAAGTTTTCTCACAAATATAACCAGCTGACTTGGCCAGCGTGGCCATTGTTCTATTATAAGTTAGATATAAAAAAGCGGTGAGCTGACACGATACGACGTCATCAAGTGTCGTCTTGAGCCGTCCTTTGTGGCTGCGATGTGAGTGGTTACGGCCTAATGTGTAATCCACCCGAGGCGTGCATGTAGCCATGCTCCAAGCCTTAATGGGTTTCTGGTCTCGTCTTTTCCTGGAAATTGTATCATACTTAAACCATGGCTGTGTTATTGTATTATAACATAAGATAAATAATATATAAACGTGAATACAGTTTTTCTTAGAAATCCATTGAAATGGTTTAAAGGGCTTACTCTTAAACGTATTTCATCGTTCGTTTTTGTTTTTTTTAAAAGTACTTATGTAAGTAAAAGTAAAAAATTACCTTGTTACGGGATAGTATTCACTAAAACGATAGCTTACATTCTTTTTTAAATGCTGTGGTATTTTGTGTCCCAGTAATCCCGCGGGAATTTCAAGTCAAGCCTGGATGAATTCGCGGACATATCGTAGTATAGACTGTGTTATTATTCTTTAAAAGTAATATTTGTTCTTTCTTTCTTCTATTTAAAATTTCATTGACTTTTTCGGGCTGATTGGGTGAAAATTAACAACGAAAAACATTTGAGAATCAGTGCCTATTTGAGACAAATTTCCAGACGGACCGCTAAAATTCGTAGGTATATATAAGTTGGCAGAATTTATTTTGAAATCAGAGTCAAAAACTTTTTTATACTAATTTAATTCAGATGAAAAATATGCTTAATAAAAAGTAATAGAGTTATTGAACATCTTATGACTAAATAAAATACAAAATCTCTTACTACCGCGAATTAATACAAAAACGTTAGCAGAATTGAAATAAATTTCTTGTCTATTTTCAAATCTATGTAGCCAAAACTTGGCTTATGAAGTACTACCACTTCATATTTGATATACAATCTACGCCTGCGGCTTTATCCGAGCAATGTCGGGAAACAGCGATTGAATTCTCTCGGGGATAATCGCCTCCGATTGCCGGAATATGACAATCGATTTTCAAGATGAAATCTATGAACAATGGAGTTGCCTATTTCTGATCGCTATGTTTGTTTTCTTTTAATATTAAACTGCTTTTTACCTTTTGCTTAAACTTTACTTTTATTATTAATATTTGCCTCTAAAGCTTTTTAGGCGTTATAATCAAGAAGTGATTAATGGCGGGTTGCTATATTTTACAAACTATTCATTTGCCTATATGGTAAAATTTGACATTCAAGAAATGTCACAGTCGTGGTATCGTAATGGATTGCGCAAAAGGCGCAGGTTTGAATTTTAGCCGGATCCCATGCTCTCGCCCTTCCTCGGACATTGGAACTTTTAACGAGTCTGGGAGGATGCTTGGCCCGTCAGATTTTTCTGGCGGGTTTGGTAAATATTTTAAAATAATATATTTGATAATATATATAAAATTCAGCCTTCCTAAAATGACGTAAGTTCAACTTTTCGATTATTTGGCTAAAAAGCTTAAAAAACATAATTATGATTTAAATAATAGTAAGTATACCAAAAAGCAATATAGATACTGTATGTGATTAGTAATAAACTTCAAGTATGATTCAAAACTTATAGTATAATTAGTTCACATACTTCATATACAAAATGTTCAATTTTAGATTAAATTCTAACTTAATATTGGTGGTTTTAATTGGTTGAGGAAAACATAGTTGATGATTAATACCGAAGTTTCTAGTATGTTATATTGTTCAATAATTCTTATCGATAACGAAGTCAACTAAACAAAAATAATTTGTAGAAACTAATACACGATTTAACGATATCATGATAGGTCAAATTAATAAACAAAGTAAAACCATTCCAAAGAGTAGGAAACAGGTGGCCACGTCAAATGATCTTGAAACGTGGCTATGATACGTATACATATTAAAAATTCGTCATATCGAAGAGAGATTATTGCTTAGAGAAGCATTTCAGATACACCCAATAAAGACGAAAATTCTAAAACTCTATTTAAACTTTTAAAATCATTGATTTTTTTATACAAAATAAGATTGTTGATGCCTCCCCGTAAGGCATAAGGCATAAGTTAAAATTCCATGCGCGAAGCAAAGCACATATAAACAAGATTTCTAATTCAAGACAACAATAGAAGATTTTTTTTAACGTAAAGAATATAAGTATCATTATCATTTGGAGTTTAAACTTATACTTCATGTATGAAGAAATATTTGTCTATTTTATTTTGTAAGACAGAAGACGTATTAGACCCTATAAAGCAAATCTCTCACTGGCTAGTTAGTGGGCATATAACAATACATTTACGAGACGTCAGAGGCCGAAAGCTGAAATGTGAGGGTGTTATCATTCAAACGCAGATAAAGGAGCACAATATCGTGTTATGAATGATTAAATAGATTTCTACGAGCAAAGACCGCTGAGATATTTCATCAACTTTTGCCAGGTAATAAACGGGAGGGAATTCCTATGTCATTCCCTGCTAAATAAATGATATTTTTATCGCCAAACATCTACACTATTTTTTTAAGTATTTTATCAAATATTAATTTCAGTTTTTTTCAGTTTAAAAGTGAAATATTTGTTACCAAAGTTTTTTTATATTGTTTAGGCATAGAAGAATAAGCGAAGGGCCAGTATCTTTCCTGGCCTTTAATTATTTGGGGCACAATATGTCTTTTCATTTCATACTCCTCTATTCTGACATAGGTACGTTGTCTGTTACACCACAAACTCTAATGGTATCCACCACCAAAGAGATCTGTGGTGGGGCAGTGGATATCGATTGGCTAAAGAAGATAGATGAAGAATACCAGGCAAAACGTGACTGTGACAAACTCCTAACTTACCAATAACCGGTCCCTATATCTTTCTATTCATTCACACGCCTTATCATTGGTTGAATTTCGACATTACTTGTATGGAGCATATGTCAAATTTTAACGCTCGGTGAGATATAGGAACCGGCCTTAAATGAAGTCACAAGTTTATTTTTTCTACACTAAAACAATTAAAAAATTGAGTTTCTTTTAAATTCTTTGCGGAAGCATTAAACGACCATAACTGTTGTCTCACAATACTTAACAGAGCTTGTTCTTAGTCTATTCTCGTTGAAACAGTTTTACGACTTTGGAATTCGAAAGTGAATTACGTCCCGTCACCTATATACTCCATTGGAAAAAAAGGGGTGAAAACACTTTTTTCGCGATATCTCGGAAACTATGCGTCTTACAAAAAATATTGATTGAAATAACATAAATAGGTAGAAAAAAATTAAATGGAAAAAGGTCTTCATGGTTCCGTTGTTGTCAAAATGTTGACAAATTTATAAATAATTCTAGTTGATAGGAAACTATAATTCCTAGTCATCGGATCTCTTTTTTCCATGCATGGTTAAGGCAGTGTATGTGTACGTGATTGAAATGGACTTAGATTAAAACTTAGCCAAGCATGAATGCGATATGCTCTTTATTACTTCAGTAATTTATAAGAGAGAGCGGATTCATTCTTACTGAAAAGTTATTTAATTTCACCAAAAATATTTTCCTACTTACAGTTAATCTAAAATTGTTCATTATTAAAATATTACCCTAATTTTATAGTTCATTCCTAATTCGGTACAGTTTTTTCTGAGATTTTAAAAATGAATATTCGTTTTAGATTGCTCCTTCTATACGATCGTATAGCGTAAAACCGATATTATTCGGTTCATTTCTGTCTTTTAACTTATATAAATAAATAAAAAACCACATAAACGTAAGTTTTAATCATTTAATCTCATTGAATACCATCGTGTCTCTTCAGTTCTGTACTTTTCAAGCAAATAGATTCAACTTGTTTGATCCTTTTAATATCAGCATTTGATGCTTGATAGGCATTTGTTATACATAATTTATTAGAAGTTATTTATAAATGTATAAACATATATAAACGAGCACTAATTTTACATTAAAAAATATTTTTGTGTTTCTCCCTTTACTTGTTTCTTTTTATTTCACAGCACCATTAAACTGTGTTGTTGTTTTAAACTTTCGTACTGTAAGTTTATTCGTCCAAAAACATAGTAATAACAAGACTTTTTGAGAACTTTGTCTGAAAATTGAAGCCAGAACTTAGCCAGCACTCTAAGCGAGTTCTACCGTCTGTACAATGGGGGAGTGTTCTGAGAAGCTGTTTGGTTTGGTACCTACGTCACCATTTGACCACCGCACTGCCCGCCGGCGACTGGGAGTTCAACTACACTTCCTCGACACTTGGAAGTTATCCAGTGTACGTAGCGCTCGCTCCTTTATGCCATACGTGAGCAACCTGTGGATGAGGATGTGGAACCCGCGGTTTTCCCAGAGCGCTACAATATGGGGCTCTTCAAAATGATTTTTAAAGTCTCGACGGGCTAGGCAACGCATCGGCTCCCTTAGTGTTGGAGATTTCCATGGGCGACGGTAGCCACTTACCATCAATTGGACCCGTCTGTCAGTTTGCCTATAGCAAACATAGAAAAAAAAACTTGTTCAATTTATGGTTTTATACACGTGGTACTGCAAAGCCTGATTTATACTCCCTGTACCAATCCCTTAATGCCCGTGTAGGCTGCAATAAAGTAGTGACACTATTTGCACCGATCCTAGACGTCGAAACACGAACGTCACGTTACTTAGTTGCGTTATTTTTATTGCATCATGGAAGTCTCTTTGTGGCTATCGCTTTACGGTTAGCTAAATATTTCAGTTACACCCTACCAATGATCGCAATAAAGATAGCCCGTTGAAGTTGTTCATTACATTTGAGTCTTATTTATTACTTTCAATATTTTGTGCTTAGTTATGTTACGGGAGCGGAGAAAGAAGGGGAGTATGGAATCACTGCGACCAAGCGGCCTGTCGCAAGAAACGACACAACAATCCATAGCCAGGTGGTAGGGCAATGGCCCGTCTGGATGGCTACTACTCCTAGTTTAGAGCATGCCGTCATAACCAACCACCTTGAATTGTATTCGCATTAGCGGACAGGTTCCAGTCCTACCTACGAGTCCGGTAGCACATTGGATGTAATTCAGTGTTCCAAATGTTCATTAGGAGACTGTTATTTCCAATGGCGTGCCTTTGACACGACACTCTTATCTTATTTTTTGACATTATCGTAATGGAATCGGACTTTGATACAAGATATTAAAATAGCATGGACCTCTGGCCTTTTTTAAATTGTATGTATTTCAGACGAAAATTAAGTTCTCTCAATATAAATGTAAGCAATAAGCTTGTTTTTGCGTTAAAAGGAGATGTTTTGATTTAACTCTAAGAATATGTACGAAAATATTTTGTGGTGATGTTTCCTTGTAGAAATGTGAATATGGACCACGACCCGGTAGGCCTGACTATAATGGCCTTTGGAATCGAAGTAGAATGTTTCAATCGTACAGTAATATTACAGCGAGATTGTAACTATACAACCTCGCTGTAATACTACTCGATCGAGTATGGTCTTGATACAACAGTAATTTCAAGTACCTAACAAAATCAAAATATTAGGGTACGATAAACCAACCATCAAATAATCGGCATAAAGATTGACAATTATTATATATTTATAATATTTTTGTCTAAGGATATTGAACGATTGTAACATACTTTACATATCATCATATAATATGATACCCAAAGAAGACAATTCTCTTATAGACAACTTATAATGAATTAGAAATTTTTTTAAGCAATAATAATATTATTGTAAGCCGACTTTTCAAGCATCAGAAAAAAGTTATCAGTCGAATAAATTATAACCTGATTAAATTCAAAAGTGAAACAATACACAACTATACAACTGTTTTATTTAGGCAACTGTCATTTTTAATTTTCCCCTGTTGTGTTTTGTTCTATAGAATAAATTTGATCTGTTGATTGAGACATCGGTCCTAAATATAATAAGACTTGCTTAGCTTGGGGATATAAAATGTGTGTGTGTATGTCTGCCGATTATTATTATCAATATCAGCCCATAAACGTCTCATTGCTGGGCTCGGGCCTCGCTGTATATAGGGGAACTATATATACACGTAGATACGCAGGTTTCATCAAGATATTTTTTTTCACCGTTAGCATAATACAATATGCAAATAGGTCAGAAAATTGCCTAAATGATGCATGTTTTCCGGCCAGGATTCGCATCTTTTGACTTTTGTCCGCAAGTGCGCTAATAATCACTAACGGCTTTACACAATATTTTATACTGGTAATAATTAATATACAAAAGCCACATAGTAATTACGTTTTTGCTTGAATTATTTCTTAGAAAAGTAGATATAATTCAGACATTTTTCTATAGCTATTAATTTCACCTCGAATCGAATACCTCTATGACTGGAAGTTACTAAAGAAATTATTAGTTTTAACTTTCAGAAAATTTTAAACCTTTTTAACCGACTTCGAAAAAAGGAGGAGGTTCTCAATTCGTCGGAATCTTTTTTTTTTTTTTTTTTTGTTCCTTTTTTTTTATGTATGTTCGCCGATTACTCCGTCATTTATGATCCGATTTACGTGATTCTTTTTTTGTTCGACGCGGAATAGCTTCCAATTGGTCCCCTAAAAATTTTACATAGTTTGGCCCAGTAGTTTTCATTTTATGGACATTTTTCATGGAAATAATTTTCACTCCGTTCCATATGTTCGCCGATTACTCCGTCATTTATGATCCGATTTACGTGATTCTTTTTTTGTTCGACGCAGAATAGCTGCCATGTGGTCCCCTAAAAATTTGACATAGTTTGGCCCAGTAGTTTTCATTTTACGAAAAAATTTTTGTTCCGGGTTCTTAGGACCTATATTTTTTAAGAAGCGCGGCACCATTTGTAGGTCCACCCATACATACATAGCCAGACACTAAAAAGTAACAAATAAAATTTAAAAACTTCGTTTAAAAAAACCGACTTCAAAAACTAAAAAACTAAAATGTATAAAATAACTTATTTCTAAAGCTATTATTATTAATATATATTATCTAACACATCTTGAAGTCGGTGCAAAGCAAAACATAAAAATTACTATATTTTGAAAATTACTAAGCACCGACTTTAAGATGTTTTAGATAATATATATTAATAATAATAGCTTTAGAAATAAGTTATTTTATACATTTTAGTTTTTTAGTTTTTGAAGTCGGTTTTTTTAAACGAAGTTTTTAAATTTTATGTTATTCAGAGTAGATACTTCTTTTGAAATTAGAATAAGAATTTTAATAAATTAAGAAAACGCTTTTTAAATGCGATTATCAAAAAGCTTTATTTTAACGAGCCTATAAAACTCATAAAAAATTATTGTTATGAATAAGGAGTTCATTTTTGTAAAAATGCGACGGAACTGTTTATTAATATTTTAATTAGTCTAGTTATGTGAGATGGCTGTCGGAGGAATTTTTAAAAACTAAACTTAGTTGTTATACTTATTTCAATCATTAAATCAAGTAATTTAAGTATGTGTATTTAGTTTATAAAATATGTAGTTAAAGTATGTTTATTTATGATATACCTAATGATCCGCACCACCTACATCGACAGATGAGGTTAAGCTTTTCCTTAGGTTGCCTGGAAGAGATTGCTTTAAGCGATAAGGCCGCCTATTGTTTCTACCATGACAATATTGTACTTGTATATTTTTGAAATTGTATATTTGGTGAGCAATAAAGTGTTATCTATCTACCTATCTATCTAAATCAATGATTACAATAATTACTTAAAATGCCGCAATTGGAGCCAGTCTGTCCCGTCCACCGGTCGGCAGCGAGGCTCCGAGGCTTCCCAGGAGTCAGAAGTCTTCACTCAGCACTTTCTCACGCGCAAGCATGAGTCACCCACAGGTGGCTTGAATTAGTATTTTCTTTGAACTTTGTAAAGAAGTATGAGAAGTAACAGGGCTGTGTCGTATGTGAGGAAAACATTGTTTTGTGTTATTTAATATTTGTTTTTTATCATTAAGTATATTATTATTCATAACATAAAAAAATCATACATGATATTTATTTATTGAAACTTAAAAGTAAATATTGCATGGTCTGGTAATATTAGGTGCACGTTTGATTTGTAGAAATGAGGTTCTTTATTCTGTGATTTGTAGCAAATGACTCTATAGGATCATGTACGCATTAACAAGAAATCACAGCATCTACAAATAATATTTCCCTCGTGGAATTTACAAAAGCGGTAAAAAAGCTGCCACCGCTGTAGATTTGAATAAGTAGGCAGTCTTTACTGAAATATTATTAGGAAAAAAGTATTTTATTCCACACAGACTTTAGCGACGATTGATATGGAAATGGGAGATGGAGTGGTTTATTGTCGAAGGAAGAAATATCAAACTTGAACATTTTATTATTACTTCTAATATGGTAAAGACGTACTCGCACGAGAATTTATTTTGTTCAATTGAAGATTTTGCTAGCTTTTGTTAGGAATATATTTACGATAAATCTGATTGATAGTTTTATTCTGTTTAAATATTTTGCTGGAATTAACCCTCAGATTAAGTTAAAGGACTAAGTTGTATTTATTGCGAAGCTAGAGACAGAGAGAAGGCTCACTAAATGGAAAGCGGTTACCGTTGCAACACCAGGAGCGAAGTCAACACCTTGCTAGCCTTTAGAATGAATAGGATAAAGGAGATAAGATAGGAGGGATAAGATCGAGAGATCAGACACCAGGATTGGGATAGCGGAGATGGAATTGGGGAATGGGTTAGGGAAGACGGGTGGGGAAATTAGGCCATCAGAACTCTCACTCATCGTACGAAACACCATTATCTCAGAGCTAACCGTTTCACGTCGATATTCTGTAAGAGCGTGGAATCACACCAATCGAATCCATGTGATTTTGAACCGATGATTCAAGCATGGCTCTACTACTTCAAAAAGTGTAATTATTGGTTAGGAGCCGTGTATAATAATATTTTCACATTTTTTATTAATAAAATTGCATTTCTTTGCCCGTTTAATGCATAAATTTAACATCCTATATTTCCATCAATGTTTAAAAATAACGATTATCAGATGATATTATATAAGAATTTATTTTAATATACAATGCAATACAATAATTGTACACCAATATGACATAGAAAATACACAAAAAACTTACTCACTAAAGGGTAGTACAATGGGCAGCCGTATTGCTAAAAGCAATCTCTTCCAGGCAACCATAACAATATATGTTAATATATTTTAATACTTTATATGTTAGAGAAGACTTCAAACATTCACATAAAACCTATATGCTTTTATCGCCTGCAAAATTCACTTAATAACTTTTAAGTGTTGGTAAGGAAAATATTAATTTTCCCCTTGTTTGGCTTCCTCTTGCATATATCCTCTCCAGAATAGTGATGCTGTTTAATATCTCTGCAGTAGCGTGAATCCGTAGACTACATGTTTTTATGGATACAAGTTGAGGTGTTTACTACTTTATTACTTTTACTTTAGAAGCATTTGATGATAATTCCAATGAAAATTGGAAAAGTTTTCCAACTTCGCATTTGCAATTTCGATTACTAATGTAAAGTTTGTAAAAAAGTAAGATTACGGATTCTAAACTTCTGTGAGAATTTCGACAAACTTATCAGAATACTTGTATACATTTTCGCTAATATCCTAACCAATATCCTAACTTAATCGCTTTCGTGTTCTCCTAAAGTTTAATTTAGTTATACCTTTAAAATATTTTTTTATTTCTCATACTCTGAAGTTACCTGGTAAGAAGGTTGAAAACAATAATTTTCGTCCCTGGGAAACGATGTTACCTGCTGTCAAAAAAATAAATTAATTAATGTGAGCCATAGACAATATACATACTCATGTCCCAACTTTTTTACAGCCACTGTTAAAGTACGACATAACTTGTAATAAAAAATATCAACAAGTTTTTAACACGATTTTATGCTTATAAATTACGTTTCACTAAATTATTATTTAATTTACATAAACTTATATATTTACTATCATCAGTGATAGAAAAATACTGACTGGTAGAATGCCACGGAAAGAAATTTACTTGACGTTTTAAATTAGTTCATCAATTTAGATAAGGATTTAATGCCCGATTTCATTAGAAAAGTAGTTGTTTGTTTAATTTATCAGTTTTCATTTACTTTCCTCATATTCAAAAGGAAAAACAGAGTGTTGACCTGGGGTGAAAGGCCTATTTATGCACTCAAAGTATTAGCACTCTCGCTATGCTCATGCGCCTAACCGTCTCATGCCTCGGTCACTTTTACCTCTCGTAAAACAATCTACTATTTATAGCTGGAGTCGGCATAGCAGACAGGCCTAGAAGACACATCTAATGGAAAGGGACGGGGAAATGAGCAATCACAACACTCACTTGTCGTAGGAAGCGAACTGTTTTACGCTGATATTCTGTGAGAGCGTGGTATCATACTGATCGAGCCGGCTCTAAAATCTGTAATCAAGATAGTGGAATCCAGCATGGCCCTACCAAGTTTACAACGTATAACATACTGATTAATAACTATAATATGTTATTGAATTTTATAATTAATGTCTTCTTCTATCTCAATCTGCTGCTGGACTATCTAAAGTTTATTTGTTCTGTTACTTTGTATATAGGCATATATGGTATAGACCTATAGAAGATAACAGGGATAATATAGAATACTTGTAATCCCGGAGAAATAGTGACTCTTGAATAACAAGAACTTGTAGTTAATATACAATTCACGGTGGTAACAGAAACGTAAGATATTTTTACGAGCTACAGGACTTGAATTAGAAAAAAATGCCGTTGGAATTACTATAGAGTTTATTAGAACTGTACAAACACGTATAAAACAAGTACAAAATGAAGCTGGATGCAACCAGTTCACACTGCACGATTCAGTGCAATTTAACACGCGCAAAGTCCGTCACTATGTCGCTAATCGAAAGTGCTACACGTCTTAATCGTATCGTAGTCGTCGAATGACTGCCCGACCCTTTTTTTTTGGAGCTGGACCCAGCTGAATAGCCGCAGATGGCTGTTTCAGCGATACCGGACTTTGGGGGCTTCCCGACTCCGTGGGAGTGGAGGCGTTCAACCCGGAAGCAGCGCGCTCGAGGAGGCTCCTCCTGTGAGGTTCGCTCGGCTCGACCGTTGCGGGGGATTGACTCTATACTGAGATTTGGCCGTAAAAGGCTGAATACGCTAAACCAACAGGCTGAAGTGATTATTTTGGGACTCGTCATCGACTCCGCCGGCGGAGCCGATCCTAGTCTATCATTACTACCGCTTTGCAACGTGTTATAGCTGGAGGAGAAGAAGCGGCGGAAGAAACTCTCCAGCAACATGCCTAAGCTAATCTACTACCCGACCTGTCCGTTCGGGTATTGTTTTACACTAACTATACAGTACAAAAAAAATCGCGTGCCAGTGTACCGCTCAGCACTCGAAAACACCAGTGAATTTCCGAGAAATAGTAATTTGTACACGTGGCTGATTATTCCTGCGAACGGCCAACAAAGTCGAAAACAATAACTATAGGCTATGGTCTAATTGCAGATTTTAATTACGACGACCCTAAAAGAACTCCGAATGCGGGGAGGGGCAATAAACCCGGTGCGCGGCATTTCTTTACCGGTATATAACAATAGGTGCCGGTGGCCCAGTTTCTAACAATATTATAGTATGCCTGAAAATGTTATAAAATTTCGAGTAACAGTATAAAATACCACATTAATATTACCATCTAATCTAAAAAGACTAATAAGTAATTTAAATGTAAACTAAATTAACTAAAGGTATTCTAACTAAGAAAGTGTCCATTAGCACTTTTCACTCTATTAAGAGGAAGACACTTTGTTCATGTGTTTTTAATAAGTTTACACAGTACACTATGCTTTAGTTTTGTTTATAGCATTAGTTCAAACGGTTCGAGGAATAAGGATAAAAAAATTACTTGAGCGACATGTTACTCAATAACTCTAAGAAAATAGAAAATTTAAAAAGGTTTTAAACAAAATATAATATATGTTTACGTAATAAACCCTTTTCTATTCATCAAATGAATAAAGAAAATTGCATTTTCTTGCAATGGTATCTGATAGAAAGAAAATTGCTACATGTTAAATTACTTCAACTACAAAACAATACAATGACGCGCAGAATATAGACCACGTTCTGCATTTACGCCACGTAGAATACGTTGTATACTGTAGCCAATTGTAAAGCTGGAAAACTACAGCACTGCGATTCCTCGAACATTAGCCGGAGAAACTACCCGTATATTACCAACGAAACAATTGAATCATGCATGCGGCAACTTGCAGGCACTAAATGGCATGAAATGATGCCGTTGTGGGAAGCTTCTTTTGGTCATGTAATGTAATACAATGGTGTACTTTTTTGCTCTTGAATCGAATATCACTTTTGAATATTCTTTATTCTAATTATATTTTTAACTCACATGTGCCGGCGAAACATTGTTGTTTTTGCCAAAAAGATGACATATTTGTTCTTGTAAGCTTGTATTTTTCTATAAAACTGACATTATGGATACAATAGTAACGACGTGTACTCTCATGCGGCTGCCCGCCTTCGATTACGCACTAGGCGATGACGCATTTTTTCGCGGCACGCCGCTAATAACCCTCACTCTATGTTGCCAGTCATCACGACATGACTTATAACGATGACGTTTCTACTAGACACTTATTAAATTTTGGCCAAATTAAAAATATAATTATTCACTTATTTACTGTACTTAATTAGAATCTATAATACGAATAAAGAACCACAAACAATTTAGTTTCATATTCTACATTAGTCTTCAACACTATATATTATCATATAATAATTATATAATACTACGCCCTAGGTCACCATTTGTGTTTTCAAAAATAGTCACAAATAAATATAATCACTCTAAAATTATACAAACGGTATAATGTAAACTAAATAAAAGGATATTTTAATAAGTAAATAACATAAGTTATGTAGTATCTGCTTATGGCAGAAATAATGATCGATATTCGGGAACTAAATTAGACAGTTTGTTGGCAGATACTCAATTTTGTATAATTTGTTATTCAGTCTTTCGTGAATAGAAACATTAATCAATTGTTGAAATAACTTCTAGATATTAAATTGGCAGATATGCTTAGTTATATGCTGCCTAAAAGCGAGTCTATATCCTTGCACTTAGCATAGCCAACCTTGGGGAATCGTAGCGATATACATATTATGACAAACATTTCCATATGCAGATAAATTTGATAAATTGTGTATATTTGTCTGTGGTGGAAAATGGTTACTGTCGTATATGTAGTACATATGTAACATCAGGAAAGATGCCACGCGTTGTTAAATGTGCTACTTATATCATGTTCATCACTTTTTTGCTCGATTAGACGTACAGAGCTTTATTCAGATTAAGAAATAGTAGTGTTACGAGCTACAGGACTCGAATTAAAATGCCGTTGGAATGACTGTAGAATTTATTAGAACTGTACAAATAAGTATACGTATAACACAGGTACAAATATAACTGGCCACGCGCAAGGTCCGTCACTATATCGCTTATCGAATGTACTACACACGTCTTGCTAGTATCGTAATCGTCGCTAGACTGCCTCACCCCTCCGTTCGGGCATTGTTTTATACTAACCTATACCATGCAACAATCGACCGCGTGGACTGAAATACTAATAAAACATAATCTGCACACCTGCTTCCATGAACGAGTACAATAAAAATAGGATGTTTTTTCTTAATTACAAATTTAAAACACAAAGTAAACAAAAGAAGTCTATATGCGGGAACGGCAATAAACCAGGTGTGCATTTACTTTGTCGGCGTGTAACAGTACAAATTAAAATATACATTCCTCAAGTTAAAACTAACAAACTACAAAATGTTGAGTTGGCATAGACATGGGTATCTAATAAAGTATTCCCTATACTCCTTAAATTCTCACATATTCGGACCATGTCGGAATTTCAGGGGAGTAGCAAACATTTCTGCACATACCCATGTCTAATCTATCGGAAAAAGCGCTGAGTTGGCAATATTGGGCATAAGTACGTACTACTGTACAGTTTTTGTGTTGTTGATATTATTTACAACTGTTTACTTTTCGGTCCACGAACGGAGGAATAATGCTATTTCTGCTTGCCGTAAGAGGCGACAAAAACAAGTCACAGCCAGGTGGTAGCTGTTTGCCCGTCTGGATGGCTACCACCCTGGTCTAGAGTACGCCGTCATAACAACTTTGAGTGGTGTTCCGGCATTAGTTGCCAAGTTCCAGTCTCGCTTAAGAGCAGCGCATTTGTAGCACCATTGGTATTGCAAATCCACACAGGCGATGGTACCCGTTTTCCATCAGGTGAGCCGTCTGCCTATCTGCTGAACTCTTGCTATAAAAAAAATATCAATTTTCATCACCTACAACAAATGTTTATTTGTTGTAAGCGATGAAAACATCTGATTGGCGAAATATACAACTTTCAGTGAGAGTTACTTGTTTGTATCGTTGCTGTTAAATCACTTGCACCCTTGGATTATAAGGCCGTGAGCATTTAAATCCCATAATTAACTTTTCAAATGTTCAGAGAATTAGTGGATACCTTCAAGGGATCAAGATGGCCATCCAGCGAATTCGTAACGTAATCGGTGTTCTGGGCAAGCTACCCATAAATAACAAAGACGTAAACTCAGTATTCTACTTATAACTTATAGTTGTAAGGGATTATAATTAGAATAGAATATAACTAATATTAATTAATTAGGTTAAGTGTTCATGATTACATTAAATTATAATTTTAAAACAAGTTGAATAAAAAATGTTGTATTCGAATTTCAAACACTCTTTTCGAGCTACCGAAATTTCTCCGTCGTTTTGTGTCACTCAAAACCCTACGATACGATATAGCTTTACTTGCGGAAAAATGTATAAAATTGTTTCTAAAGAATGCCCAGGTTTTACCTATCATTCATTTGTTAGTAGTTCTATAGTATAGGTACATTACAATAGATTTACGCCGGTTGAAATGACAACCTCCTTTGTTGAAAATGCGGCGTATAAATTTCTAAAACCTTTTTTATGATCCATAAAAATACTTGCTCTTTTCATTCAAATAGTCTTATTTATTCCTTACAAATAAACCTTTATAATATTAATGTTTATATATGTAGTTTAATATTACATTCTGTAATATTCTCTCTTCCCGACACAGTTCAAGGTCCTTAAGTTTTGACACCCTTTTCAGTTTCAAGAGCTTCGAATTGGGTCGACGCTGTCGACAGCCCTTGGCCGTGAAAACTGAGACAATCGTTCATTATATTTAAATAGAATTTTGTACTTCAATAAACGTGTTTCTGAGTCGAGTGATAGAACTGAATAGATTAATTTAAAAATTCGCGTAAAGCTTGTTTTGTACTTTGGTCCTCGATTTTTGAATTTGCAAGCATTGTTTGATTTTGTTTAATTATTACGGCTGCATAGGATACGTAGGTTATATAGAACAGTAACTTATTTGACAACAGTTATTCATGCGGTTTAAAATTAAAATCCGTATTGGGAGAAAATTACCCGATTTCTGAAGATACAAAGTGTCCTATGTTCATCTTCTTGTCAAAGATATATCCTAATAAATACTTATTCATAATAATACATGAGGTTTAATGACTCGTTAAAAAACGTGTCATTTATAATCTTATTGTTTATCCGATTATACCTTTATATATGGTTAATTTTCAAAACCCATCAGAGAGCAGAGAATTCAAAATATTTTGACATGAATACATTTATACCTTGTTTTTTGATAAAAGATAAAATTTTAGTGTAATTGTATGTTTAGATGATTAATATATAACAGTTTATACTGTAATATCTTACTTTAGATGGGGCTAAAGTTGTCTAGAAATTTAAACATCATTAAATAATGTAATTAATTGCAAGTTCCTATTTGTATTGTACGAACAAGATTTTCTAAGGAAAAACAATGTATACCTTGTATGGAATGGGACCTCTATGTTACAATGAATTTATGGGCCCAAGGCTTAGGTATACCACTAGACAATAGAGAAAGTCAATTTTACATTATATCTTAGTATAGATTTAATTTTAAAATTATGTATTCGATTATGCCTTCTTTTAACAGATTAATTAGTTACAGATTAGCACCTCAAGCTATAGTGTTACTGTTTACTTTTGCATATATATAATACTAGCTTATGCCCGCGACTTCGTCCACGTGGAAAGTTTTTAACTATCCCACAGGAACTTTAATTTTTCGGGATCAAAAGTATCATATATGTTGACCAGGGATATAAGCTACCACCATACAAAATTTCATTTAAATCGGTCCAGTCTTTTTGGAGATTAGCCCGTACAAACAGAGAAATAAAAAAAAATAAAAAAATCTAAATTAGTTCTATGTCACTTCTTACATCCCCCTGACTAGGTTTTTAGCATTTTTTCATTGTGCAGAAATTCGATCTCTACAATTTTATTATATGTATAGATATATGTGTATTGTAGTAGGTACATAATTATATATTATTGTTTATAATAATTAAATTAATTTATATATTACTATTTATTTATTAATAAACTAAATTATGTATTAGTGCTGGTTTAGCAACTACCGACTTTAGTTGTCCTTCTTATACTCCATCCAAAGGTGCCTGGAAAAAATCGCCATGGGCGATAAGACCTCCGATTGTACTTGTATATCGATGTTCCTGATTTTATGTAGATTTAATTATATTCTTGCTAGATAGTATTTTTCACAAGTGTAACAGGTGTTGAATCTTAAATAACTGAAGCATTTATCTTAGATTGCTTATAATTTACTTACCTTTCGCACAGAAGCCCGGGCGGCCTTACCCCGACGTCCTTATGAAATTCACCCATGTATAAGGATATGAACTGAACTTCGATGCTTATTTATAGGATTGTATTTCCACTCGTCAATCGCCTTTTTATATAAGGTAATTTAATCTATACACACTTCAGAAAATTATAATTTTAAGGGCTAAAGTAAAACGACTGTCACATGAAAGTTGACATTTTCATTCATTGATAAAATTGACATTAAAAACAATTTTATTAAATTTAAAGATAATAAATCATTTAAAAACCAAACTTAGCTTAACGGGTTGGTTTGTCGATAATAAATAAAACAGTAAATATATCTTCGTTTTTTATTTTGTTGTACAATGGAATATTGACCTAAATTAGCTTAAAATTTAACAACATCATCAAATCTATTTTTAACATCGTTATAATCACTATATTTACAATGTTATATTCTCCATGTATTTGGCAACAACCTTGAGCATATTCTAATTATTTTTATTTATATATATCTTTATTGAATATGTAAACTTCTACGGCTGGTAAACCCTTAATGTGGACCCCATTCTACTGATTAACATGTAAAACATACATTATATAAAGAATCAAATCATTAGATCAGGTGTAAAATACATATTTGCATTATGTGGCTAGCAACATCAAAAATATTATCTATGTGTTGCTCTGGCTTCGATGATAATTATTATGGAGAGGCCATCTCAGTATATTAAAAAGTGTCCACTGAAGGCCAGCCAATTAAGATGGCGCCATAATAGCAAGTGGAAAGTATTTAAAAATAGCGCCACAAATAATTAGAGTAGGATACTAGATTAAAGAAGGAAAGAAAGACTTCCTCTTTGTCACCGCGCATTTTACGAAAACGTAACTATTGCATGTCTTCTCATGGTGGAATTTAATTAGCGAAATACGTTTCAAAAATTCAATTGGTCAAAAATTTATATACATACATCTCAATACGAGAAAGTCTCGATACTTTTCCAAACTATAATTTTTAAATTTTTCAACCCAGCACAATTCACTTCGTTTATAACTGCTAAATTCATATCATTTCCTTTTCCTACACTAGCGGTATTTTGACGAGTTTTCATAACATAATTTGCTGTTTACAGGTGGACACTTTTTCAACTGATCCCCCATACTAGATGGTCCTCCTTACCTCTACCCTCCATGGATGATATTCTATGGCATATTAAAAAAAACATACACATATGAATCACATACACAAATGCCGATTTTCCCCCAAATTAGAATTTTTATTAAAAATCATTTTGTAACTCGAATTAATATGATATTACTTGGTTACTATTAGGGATAATTCATATCACGCCGTGCGTTTTTACTACGCAAACAACAAGCCAGGGCACAAGACCAACACATACATTTATTGATGACTTGTTGTAAAAATTCTATAATGCACGATCTTATGGCATAAAATAAAAAATACAGACGATCTCCCCGAAATTTAGAATACTGGTCGAAACAGATAAGTGTCTAGTTGATACTAGCGTTCATCCAAATATAATAGAGCAATTAAAATTAAATAATGATGACTTGTTATTCTAGCAACCTAAATCTTAATTAAAGACATTAAATAATTGACAAAGAGATTGAAATAATAATACAAAAAAACCAGAAATGTATATAATTAATAAAGGTAATTAATATTATTAATAAATAAATAAATGTAATATATAATAAATACGACTCAAGTTGGATAAAAGGTACTTAATAAAATAAATATCAAATAACTGATTAAATAATGACGATTAAGATCCTGCTTACTTGCACACTAGTGAAACTGGTAAAATGTACTGAACCATATATTTCTAGAAATAACATCTGTATATAACTACATTTATGCAAGAATAAATATTTCACTTCATTTCAAAAGTTTGTCTTATAACTGCGCCGTACTACCGACTTCAATCAATTGTGTAGTGTGAATAGTTTTATTGAAAATGTTAGTATTCTTATTTTAACAGTCCGACCTGATGTGGATTACCCCTTACAACATGAAATTGTAGGCATCACAATTATTCACTGAAAAAATTCTAAAATAGGAAGGCTTACTAAGAATTTAGATAATTATAAAGACTGTTATAAATATGAAATGTAATCTTAGTAATATTTTATGAAGAATATGTTATGTGAGATTATGATTTGTTCTCGGAAACTGGAATAACATGTTACTATTAAATTGTAAATATTCTTAATTGACTGTATATATATTTGGCAAAAACATTTTGGCCATTTCAATAATACTCTTTATAATCTACTTTAACATTAAATATGACATCTTCATATAGGGTTTTAACCCGAAAATAATTACACTTCTTTTTGCTAGCTTTAATCTTTTTTCTTACTAATTTAAGAATTTTCATTGGATCTCGCTTTTAAGCTTCGTAACTTTGTAAAATGCCTGTATAGCAGCATTTGGCATATGTATTTTTTTTCAATAATTTACTTCTTTCCACTGTGTCACATACTAATTTTCTTATAAACTAAAGCCACTAAAATTGTAAGATAAAATTGACTACTTTCATATTACATCGTCAATCGTGTTATAAAAATATCTGCTATTTTTAACGTATTACTTGAAAGAAATTTGATTATTTGGCCGTTTTAAAAAGTAAGATTTCCTTTTCACAGTCGTTACAATATAAAAATCGTGTTATTACAATTAATACACTTATTTCTCAGTGTGAAGTTTCAATTTATAATTACTAATCTCCTCCAAAAATGATACATAATTGTACATCTTTCTTAATAGGATATAGTTATTAAACATGAAACATGAACATGGTCGAAATGTTGATTCGGAATTATTATTTGTGATTTGGAAATTAAATATCCATTCTCTAGAGTAAACACTCGATATGGCACGTATTGTGAATACAAAAAGAAATTCGTTGGTTTTGTTCCATATAATAATTCAGAGGATTGTTCTAAATTGGTGGCTTCAGGGGTGTATTGCCGACGTGCAGGTTGTTCAGTTGTGGAAGCAGGATGGCTGCAGTAGATATCGTTGTGACAAGTACGAACACTGCTAGTAGTGCACGATCTGCTACGACTGCCACCTAGATTGTTTAATAATTTAGTATTTTAGTAACATATTAGTTTATACATCCCCTACGTCACATAGCTAAGGTAACTGAGAATAACCTCAAAGTTAGTTTGGCTGAAGAACAAAAAATAGGAAAGGTGACCCGAACTACGTAACAAACGCTCCAAAGGCACGGGTGATGACGATGATTAGTTTGGCTGGAGAAGACAGCTTTCAATGGTTGCTTTAAAGTGTGGTTTTTGTGACCTATGATGTGCCACATGATACATCGCCTATGATGTCCCACAGTAAAGAGTTCCGTAATGGGAAAGAACTTTGATTGATTTTGACATTTTTAATAATAAAAATTGCATGAGTTCAACAGATAGGCAGATGGCCTACCTGCTGGAAAGCGGTTATCATCGCCTATGGGTATTTGTAACACCAAAGGTGTTGCCGTTCTAATGTGCTGCCGTTCTCTAAATGGAGACTGGAACCTGCCCACTAATGCGGGACCACAACTCAAGCTTGTTATGGCGATATGCTGTAGACCAGAGGTTGTAAACATCCAGACGAGCAAATGCCTTACCAGCTGGGTATTTGGTTGCAGTATTCTAAAATATATCTATATAAATATGACGTAAAAAGTATACAATCATAAACAATGCGTTCTGTACATTTGGCTAAACAAGTCTTATAAATATGATAAAGTTTAGTTTTTCCAACAAAAGAGATCATAAGATGTCCCGAAATGTGACAGCGGAGAAGGCGTAAATAAACAACCCTTCACAATCATAAATAAGATCTTATCAGAAGTTTTATGTTGACATGTGTTACGCGATGTCCATCACAGCAGTCATAGAGTATATTAATATCACATAGACAATCGTCATAGATAATAATATGATCCTGGCAACACTATGATGTAATTGCTATTTTTAGCAATGTTGTAATATTATTATTTTGTAGGGTAGTTTCGTAGTATTTTCGTATAAAAAGGCGGTGTGGCGTGTAGACGGGGTTCATTGCTTACTGTGCGGTGTGAATAGTCACACCAAAGGCTGAACAATAAAGGGGAAACCCTGCCCGAATAGTTAATATTTGGTATATATGGTACTTTCTTAGCCAAATCTCTGCAAGGCTGTTTACACATGAGTTCTGTCAAAAAGTAATCTGACAATTTATTAAAAATGTTACATGGCTGTAAAAAATATTTAATTTCTACAAATAAATGCTGCTAAATGTATTCTAAGGCAGAATACGCGTAATATCTATTGCCAATTAATATTATAAATAGCTAACGTTACAAAACAATGAAATCTGAGGAAAGGGAAAATTAATCAGAGTTTTAAGTATCATCTAACAGACGACCTTAATTATTGCCATATTTCCTTTAACGATACAAAATATCTGCGTACAAAATTTATTCTACAGGGCTGTGAAATTATTCTAAAGTGTATATATAGCATACCTTTTGGGGTCGAGACCTTTAGAACTTATGAGCCTGCAACTCAAAAGTCAACTAGAACGATTCACGTGAGACATATATTTCACGTGACTTTAGGCTGGTCTATACCTGGAGCGTTGCCATCCAATCAAGCATCGCGATCAAGCAAACGAAGCAAGTAAGCCGTCTGCCCGTTTGCCTGTCTTTTCATCGGAAAATTAGAACTTTTAAAATGGATTCGTTCAATCCATACTCCAATTACTATCCCATTCTTTGGGGCTATATGTCTATGTCTAATCCTTTATCAAAATTATACATAAATATAACAAATTTCATGGAAAACTGTTAATTACCAAAATCATACAGAAAGAATAAACAAACGACACTTTCATATTTATAAATATTAGTAGTGTTCGTAACAAAAAATAATGTCTAGTTGAGAATATTAAAATACGGCGCGCTGTATCTAGAAATAGGTAATACATGCTTTACGTAGATTAAAGAATATACATGTAGTAAAGTAAGAGTAGGCAGAACGAGCGTCTATTGTCGGCGGTGGATATTAAAAATATTTCTCGTAAGCGGAATCTGTACGGTAATATAATTATGTTTGTAAATTATCCCTATAAAATGAAACATGGGTAAAAAGGCTTTTCTTATTTATTCAATACCTACATGCTTTTATGTCTCTCAATTTGCATCTTATCTAATCTAAGGGAGTTAAATCTTTACGGTAGCTTAGTGGCGAAGGTTTCGACATCTCAATCCAAATCAAGTATACACCGTTTAGACACCTTTTGCCTAAAAACCGTATTGTGAGATTAAAGGGTAGGTACGTATGCTTTGATTAGATTGATTCGCTGTTTTCCCTTCGATAGCTTGACACTCTCACATCTTCTTTTATCGATTTTTTTAAAGTTTTACACACTACTTAATTTTTTAGGCTTGATAACTTGCGTAGCAGATGAGTTGAGTCACGGAAACAGGGTATAGTAGGGCGGAAATATTTTGACTAAGGAATGGGTAAGAGCGAAAGAATGGAATGAATGGCGTTTACAGATATTAATGCAATTACTGATGACTTTAAAAGAAAGCATCGTGAGGTAACCTACCAAGTTATCAAACCTGCTCTATTCCTTAGATATGAAGACAGTGATATGATTTGGCGAAATTGAAAAGCTTGAGCCGAATAATGTGATATTTATAAGCTGTACATATTTTTATTTATATAGCTTATTAAAGACAATATCTTGAGTAGGTATATACACATATATACATATATATTAATATAATGAAGGTATTTAAAACTGTAGCCTATTCGAAATATAACAGACTCCATAACTATGATAATACGTTTTGTTTTCTCCCGGAAACTACGAATTTATTATACAAAGATTTATTTAAGTGAAATAAAATAACGGGAAATCTTCAGAAATGCCCTCCAAATCCAACTCGGATTAAATGAAATACCCTCTGAGGGTGAGAACAAAACAAAGAAACAAACTAAAGATAGCTTTATCCAAAAGAACCTAAAGAAACTTTATACAAATATATTGTACATAGAATGGAGTATGAATAATCTGTTTGAGCCGTGAAATAGTGTTTACTGTTTATCATATTATGATGATAAATGGACCTTCTTTTCTTCCGAAATTGTTAGTTTTTTGGATTATATAAGTGGTACTTTCTTAAGTTTTTGCGACTAGTACACAAAATACAACGTTTTAACGGTTTTAAGCGCAAAATTTATTTGATATTTTTTCGACGTTACTGCCACTTTTCAGCAGCCGTGATAGCGAAAAACAAATATCACAAATGTCGATGAGGGATATTAAATTAATTGTTTAGCTTACCCCCACATTCTTAGTTTTAATCATTTAATTTTAATTTTTGTTTATGTTCCTCATTTACTATATGGAAGCCTAATCTGACTCATAGTAACTATTTCTATAACCTGTTATAGTTTTTCATCTTCGTGTTCTTACAAGTGTTCCACCATAGCTACACAACTTGCAATTAAGTTGTTTCTGGGCTCTGCCTCCCCATTTCTTCTACTCCACTTTCACACAATCTTCATCGTCCTCAATTGTAAGATAAAAAGAGTTCTTTGTCGGCAGATCCCAATAGTCTAAATGAATCATTGTATGTTGTGGCTTGTATCCGAATTCTAATGATTTCAAGGGTAATAATAGTTTTAAGAATTTATGACAAATAAAAAAGTTACAACGATTATATACGAAAAAGTTTTATTTACTATTCTAATAAATTAAGCTCGATCTGTTATATATTTATATACAAGAAGAAAACAATTACAAATAATATATTTCTATTGTAAATGTGGTGTGGTAATTTGGTTCCAAATTACCACGCTGGATAGCAACGTTAATGAGTTGCCACAAATACAGGTTAGCCCCTTGAGACTAATATCAAACCATAAAAGATATACCAATGTTACAGGTCTCGATAAGGTTGGTGGGCTTTGGACCCCGTAACCCTAGAGTTTCGGCACCAAAAGCCACAAATATGTATCCGCTGCTAACGAATGCATACTTGAGGCATTTGGGTCCTCCTGCGGTAGAGCTGCGCCAGCTACCACAGTCGTGTCTGGAAAATAGGACGCTGCCAAAGTGTCAACGCATGTGGCGTCCCACACTTATGGTGGTCTAAGCTCGCGTAAACCTTATTATTTCAAATTCCGAGTCAAGTATTGATAAATCGTAGTAAGCGCTTAGCCTTAGAGGCTTACGTAAGCAGTAGTTGCAGATGTAGGCCAGGGTATGTTTTGCCTCTTATGGCAATTAAAATTACAGATAGGTATTGATATTGTGGCGAATGATGGTGGAACCATCTAGTTAGTTTTAGAACTTTGGAAAAATCTAGAACAACCTTGAACGAAAAGACAAGGACGGATATATTTAGAAAAGGATAGACTATAAACGAAAGAAAGAGATAGATAGATGTTCGAAAGAGATAGACGACGAAAGAGAGAAAGAGATAGATAGATGTATAAACGAAAGTTCCCGAACAGAAGGTTCGGGAAAGAAAAAACAGCGATAGATAGATGGGTTCTAGAAAATTCTTCCGGGTATATAAACAGCGTAAGGCGCGCCTACCGGGTAGTTTAGAGTTGAGTTCAGTCCAAGACGGTGAAGTGACAAGTGCGATACTAAAAAGTTGGAAGAGAAGGTTAATAGAAGACAGAGACGAATTAACTGGTGAATTTAGTGACAAGTTTGGTGGAAAAATACGTGAAGGAGGTGTGTAGCGTAGTTCGAAAGAGGAACCAGAAGCGAGCTATCCACGATAATATCGGAGGTGGTCCACGCAATATCGGCGAAGGTATTGAGGGTGTGACAACTTATCATCGGGACTGTGCATCGTTGGTCGTGCGTAGATGTAAAATGTAAAGAGCGTAGAGACATTATGTCCCTTTCTGTTGAACGGACTGTGGAGGTTTCTTGTATTGAGCTTGAGCGCTATGTAATTGTCTGCGTCTACCGACCCCCCACAGGAGATTATAATGTATTTGAAAGCACAATGGAGGACTTATTAAGAAAATTAAATAAAACTAATAAATTGCCTATAGTTTGTGGGGATTTTAATGTTAATTTGTTGGAAACGTCATCAACTCGTTCCAAGATCATTAATCTTTTCAAATCGTTCAATCTTATACATGTCTTTAATGAACCTACGCGTATAACTGCTAATTCAGCAACCTGTTTGGACAATATATTTTGTAGTTGCGAAATAATCGACAAATCAGTCTTAGATGTACTACGGTCGGATCACTGTGGCCAGTTTATATCAATACCTTTTGATAGTATTAAAATCAATTCCAAATTAACCTGTAGGCCAGTAAATAATTATCGCTTAAGAACCTTTAAAGATAATTTATCCAAAACAATTCCTACTTTGGATCTCAGCAGCGAAGATCCAAACAACTTGTATAGTAATTTCTTCGACATTATACAAGCTGAATTTGAAAACACATTTAAAACCAAAATAATCAACAAAAGTAATAAACTTAAGTTTAGTGATTGGGCTACGAAAGGTATATATAAAAGTCGAATGAAACTGTATGAATTATACAGTGAAAAACAATTTAATCAAAATCCAGACTTCCTTCAATATATTAAAAAGTACTCTAAGACCTTTAAAAGAGTGTGCATCGCTGCCAAATCTCTATATTATAGTAACAGAATTAAAAAATCATCAAATATCATTAAGACAACTTGGAGTGTTATAAATGATGCTTCCGGCAAGAGTTCACGTCGAGATGATGCAATTAAACTTGTAATCAACAATAACACCATTAGTAATAACTTTGAAATTGCACAAACATTTAATGAATACTTTAGGGATATACCAACTTTAATAACTAGCTCTTTGTCATCATCACCACTGGAAGCTGAGCTGCTGATGACACAGTGCGTTGATCGATGTAATATCACATTCAAATTTAATCATATAGATACAGATGATATTGTAAAAACGTTTAAATCGTTAAATATTAAAAACACAGCTGACTTTTGGGGTATATCCTTAAAAGTATTAAGTGACTTAATATGCACTATTGCGCTACCACTAGTACAAATATTTAATCGATGTGTAGATAAAGGAGTATTTCCTGACTTAATGAAAGTTAGCAAAGTTATTCCTATATTTAAAAGTGGAAACAAAAACGACCCCTCCAACTTTAGGCCAATTTCTATTTTACCAACCTTAAGCAAGGTTTTCGAAAAAATAATTTTAAATCAACTGCTCTCACATTTTAATATTAATAAATTAATTCATACTAAACAGTTCGGGTTCACCAAAGGTCGTTCCACTACCGATGCAGGTGTTGAGCTCTAAAACACATTTATGGTGCTTGGGAAGGGTCACAGAATGCCATTGGTGTATTCTGTGACCTGTCCAAGGCATTCGATTGCGTTGAACACGTGACCCCCCTGAAAAAGCTCAATTATTACGGTATTTATGGCGATTCTCTCAATCTTCTGTCGTCTTACTTAAACAATAGATCCCAAAGCGTTGAAATTAACAATATCAAATCTCGTGAGACTGGCATATCTATGGGTGTGCCCCAGGGCTCTATTCTAGGTCCCTTCTTGTTTTTGATATATATTAATGATTTGCCATATTTTATTAATGATATGTGTGAGGTAGTGTTGTTTGCTGATGACACGTCACTTATATTTAAAGTAGACAGAAATAAACAGAACTTTGACGACGTAAACAACGCCTTAACCCAAATATCTAAGTGGTTTACCGTAAATAACTTATCACTCAATCCGAATAAAACTAAATGTGTTAAGTTTGTTATGCCCAATGTAAAAGAATACGATGTTAATATTTCCCTTAACGACACTAGACTTAACCTAGTAGATTCAACTGTATTCTTAGGCATTAACCTAGATCAGAAACTCCAGTGGGGCGCTCATATATCTAGTCTCTCAGGAAAGCTTAGTTCTGCTGCATATGCGGTCAGAAGAGTTAGGCAGTTCACTGACGAAGAGACTGCTAGACTAGTTTATTTTAGTTATTTTCATAGTGTCATGTCCTATGGTATTTTACTTTGGGGCAACGCTGCTGACTTGGAGACTATATTTGTTTTACAAAAAAGAGCCGTAAGGTCAATTTACAACCTCGGCCCTCGGGTGTCTCTTAGGGAACGCTTTAAGGAAATCGGTATTATGACGGTCGCCTGCCAATATATTTTCAATAATATAATTTATATTCGTAATAACTTGAGTGCCTACAAGCGGCATAAGGATGTTCACGATTTCAACACCAGGCATTGTAATAAACTGATATTGCCATCTTTTAGATTACAAAAAGTATTGTCTTCTTTCTTGGGGGTTGGTATACGCTTCTTCAATAAGATTCCGAGTGAAATGTTAGATCTGCCCTTCACTAAATTCAAATTTAAAATAAAAAGTATCTTGCTTAAAAAGGGATACTACACTATTGAAGAATATTTAAATGACAAAACTTCATTTACATAACAGATCGCTCCAACCTCTTATACTGTGTTTTGTACGAGTATAACGTTTTTATCTTGCCGTACTTGTAAGGAATATATGGAGATATGTTGCAAAAAAAAAAAACGTTACGTCTTTATATTTATAACTATAATTATTTTCTATCCTTTTATTGCGCTTTTGTCTTATTGAATATGCACTGTTTGCTACAACTCCATTAATTCTTCAAAAGTTATTCTGTAACATAATTCTGTATAAAATCTTTTTAAAAAAAGTACTTAAATATAAAAAATAGAACAACAAATATAAAGAAAAATTTTTTTTAGCTACACGTGTTGCTGGGGAGTTTCTTGCCGCTTCTTCTCCTTAACAGCAATAACACGTTGCGAAGCGGTGTACATAGACTAGGAAGTAAAATTAAATTTTAACCTATATGTATGACCTTCAAAAAGTGTTCTCCAGTGGAACTTATTTTGAATAAAAACTTTTGAATTTTGAATTTGAATTTTTTTTTATAGGGGCAACCCTGCAGAGAGGTACTACGTGCGGCTGTGTAAGTCAATAAAAGCTTTTAAATTAAAAACTGGTGTTTTTTTCCAATCCATAAGTGCGTACTCCCGCTTGCACGTAACAATATATTCACCTGTTTCCATTCGAGGTTAGCGCGTTCCAACCGTTCATTTGCTGCCACTCGCTGCTCGTGTCGTGCAGCCGCCTCCCGTAGCGTGCACCCGCAACAGACGCAGCGGGAACATGCGCCCGCGCATGTAGTTTCGTTGCCTGACACAACGCCTACACCCGTACCTGCACTTACTCCACCGCCGCCACCACCACCTACTGAAAAGTAAATACTTAAATGAAATAAAAAATAAAAACTTCGTTTAAAAAAACTGACTTCAAAAACTAAAATGTATAAAATAACTTATTTCTAAAGCTATTATTATTCATATATATTATCTAAAACATCTTGAAGTCGCTGCAAAGTAAAACATAAAAATTACTATATATTGAAAATTACTAAACAGTTTTTGAAGTCTGTTTTTTTAAACGAAGTTTTTATTTTTTATTTGCTACTTTTTAGTGTCTAGCTATGTATGGGTGGACCTACGAAAGGTGCCGCGCTTCTTAAAAAATATAGGTCCCAAGAAACGGGAACAAAAAAATGATCGTAAAATGAAAACTACTGGGCTTTGGCCCATGTCAAATTTTTAGGGGAATACATGGTAGCTATTCCGCGTCAAACAAAAAAAGAATCACGTAAATTGAATCATAAATCTCAGAGTAATAGGTGTACATATGGAACGAAAAGGAATTTTTTTTCATAAAATGAAAACTACTGGGCCAAACTATGTCAAATTTTTATGGGACCAATTGGAAGCTATTCCGCGTCGAACAAAAAAAGAATCACGTAAATCGGATCATAAATCACGGAGAAATCGGTGAACAACATAAAAAAAGCAAAAAAAAAAAGATCCCGACGAATTGAGAACCTCCTCCTTTTTTCGAAGTCGGTTAATAAAATAGATCGCTAAGGCCGCATATGAGATTCGTGCAGGAATGAAATCTTCAACAAAATTTGGTACAAACAATATCTTTTAAGCGATACTTTTTCTGTGGTTGATTTTGGTAGATGGTGAAAACAATTAATGTGTCTTACCTAGAGGTAAGAAAAACTCATTGTTTCAGGAAACTATAATTTGTGAACTAACATGCCCTTGTCAGGTATATTTTCAATCACCTTCGGATATTTAAATCATATAACATCTACATAAAAAAATCGTTTTAGTTAGTCTATTGTCGTAGTATACAGTGGCCCGCCCATCCTGTCGGGTGTTTTAAGCGGATTAATGATACGACTGTTTGCAAAGAGAACAACTTTATTACTGGCTTGAGGGGGGGAGGGCGGCCACGTACACTAACGCCGCTACCCCTAAAAACACCTCAATAGTATAGTATATGGCGAAAAAGAAAAATATTTGTCAAGGATACGGGAAACTGTAAATGTCCTTTAAAAGATAGTGACTCATGGCCAGTATCTGCCATCATCGTAAACGTCATACCAGAAAAGACTGATTTATTTCAAAATTGATTCCCTGGAGACACGTAGAATTACGTTAGATGCCATGTTTGCTTATAAGTTATTTCATAATAACATTGATTGCCCTCAATTGTTAAGCCAATTTCGCTTTAGAGTCCCTTCGAAGCCCCCTCGACAACCTATAACCCTCCTCTTTCCCCCATTAAGAACTACAGTACTAGGTGCTAACTCCCCTATCTCTAGAATGTGTAGAATTCTCAACAGCAGCAGTGATCTTACTGACATTCACTTTGACTCCAGAAATTCATTTTATAAAAAGATTCGTTTAGCCCAGCAGGACACTCATTAGACAGACTGACGGACAGACCTACACATTTTTGTTACATTTTTTATTATTATTATAAGAATCTAAGTAAATAACAGTGAAGAAACTATACTGAAGTTGTGTTCACCTATAATTAGTTTTTACATTGCATTGTAAACCTTAGTCATAAGTCTAGTATCTGATTAAATGTAAAAAACTGTTGGTGATCCTTATTAAAATAAAAATAAAAAATCTGTATCTTAGTAATCATACACATACATTCAATTTTGACATTATCTGTATGGAGCTTATGTAAAATGCTGACCGATAATAAAGCAAATGAACAATCGGGAAGAATATATGTAAAATCGAATTTACTTATTAACCTCTATAGGCTAGATTGTAATTATATAGTAAAACCATTGATAACAAATTACTGTTATACATTAAAAATATTTAATTATATAACCTTCGGGACTTTGGCTCCGGTGTAATTAAGCTTATTAAGTTCAGTTAATACATTGATTCATATTTGACCTACGCAAATTCGATATAGATTATATCTTATTTGTTCGAATACTGCGTCAAGGCATTATACAGCTTAAGAACGCGTTGCCTGTTAATTATCAGACAAACAAAATCGCTACCGATATTTAAAACAATGGTCGTTGAAATATAATGACATTTAAACGTCAAACGTCACGTTAATATTATACATATATATATATATATTTGTAGGTATGTATATTAAGTATTTACTATTTAACATAGAAAACATCTATATCATTTATATATTTATTACTAAAATGTAAATATTCTCATCACGCCACTATCGTCATGACAATTTCAATTCATTCCTGGACTTGTTTGGAAGAAATCGGTTTTCAGCGACATGACCGCCCGTTGGACAATTACATATAGTTTTGGTCTGTAAGTTTTATTTTGGTGTATAATAAAAAGTTATCTATCAATGTATCTGTTTAAAACAAAGATATTATAATATACATCGTACATATAGAACAATGGACCGAGATTCGAGAAATGTCAACAAAATAAAGATTCCATCTCCGATTGTACCCGGCTGTCTTATTAACGATTCTAAACTAACAGAGGGATGGCACGAACACCTTGCGGAAATAACCTCTTGTTATTTATGATTTCGGTAAAGCGACAAAATTCACAGCCTTTATCTATCAGAAGAAATGATTCAGTGACCCGATAAGAAACACAACAAAAATTAGTTTGAACAAAAGCCGTTGAGTATTGTTTGATATAGGATCTTTTGTTTAATGCTATTGTGGCGACTGAGGGTAGAACTTTCTGGCAGCATAAGCCAGTCTCAAGATTTTTAGAAAAAGTTATAAGATTCTGGAAGGAAAAGACAACGACGAATACATTTTAGAAAGGGATAGACGATGAATGAAAGTTCTAGAATAGATAGTTCGGGAAGAAAAAGACAGAGATAGATATATGTTAGAAAGGGATAGATGATAAACGAAAGTTCTGGAATAGAAGGTTCGGGAAGAAAAAAAACAGAGAAAGATAGATGCTTAGAAAGGGACAGATAGTAAATAAAAGAGTAACGAAAAGAAGTTCGAAACAATGGGTCCTAGGAGATTCTTCCGGGTACATAAGCAGCGTAAAAGGCGCCTACTGGGAAGCTTGCAGCTTGAGTTCGGTTCAAGACATCGAAGTGACAAGTGCGATACGAAAGAGTTGGAAGAGAAGTTTAAAAGAAGACACTGACGAGCTTAGTGAAAATTTTAGTGGCAGTTAAGTGAAGGAGGAGTCTAGCAAAGTTTAAAACGCGGTCTAGAAGCGAGCGACGCGCGGTAAATTCGGAGGTGAACACCGCAGCAACTAGAAGTGTTCTACGCAATACCGGCGACGGTATTACGAGTGAGAAATCTTATCGTCGGAACAGTGCGTCGTTAGTTGTACATGTAGGGGCAACCCTGTGGAGAAGACTCACGTACGGCTGTGTAAGTCAATAAAACTTTTAGTTAAAAACTGTTGTTTTCTTCTAATTCTAAGTGCGTAATCCCCGCTCACGTATAACACTATCTTAGGGTTCCAAAACTGAATAACAAAAGTTGTAGACGTTCGCCATTTCCAATTCCTTTCCAATTTTCCTTTTTACACACGAGTTTATCATACAGTTTCTCTCGCGTTAATTTAGATGTCACATGGCGGTAAAATATTAAAAAGCAATTATTGTCTAAACCATAACACAACGATTTTGAATTTATGGTACGGCTGGTGTGTTGTAAAGGCTTGTTTTTGAGTCCTTGTCAGCTTCACTGAGTAATGGATCTAATTTACTATTCCAATTCAAAAGTAAAAGCTACAAGCGCATCCACAATTTCTAGCTTCATCTAATTAAATTTTGCTCGACCCTCGTTAATGGATTATTTCTGTTGACATTTCTCCGATATTGAAATTAACAATATTTGTTATAGATTTTATAAAGGAATGTGAAAGTCTATTTAAAGCTTTTATTCCACTCCTGTAAAAAAGGTAAATATTTAAATATAAATTCTATTACAATTCTACATATTGTGCTCCTTCTTATACTACTGTAATTATAATATAGTACAATGACTTATTGACATTGAAGAAAATATCATTTTTTTAAACATTAATTTACTTTGTTCAAAAATATATTTATAACTTATATGGGAATAACTTATTATATATTTTATTGAGAGTTAGGGTCCAAGTAGGAATAAGACTTATTGTTTCCCTGTAACTTGACTATTTAACTTACTTTTAACACAAAATCGGCCAAGTGCGTGTCAGTCCACACACAGGGAAATGTTCTGTAGAGGTGAAAAATATCCACTTGTTTGTCTTTTGGCTACGTAATTTCAAAAAAACAATAAATGGTTATGTTAAAGGAAGAATCTACCGGACATTTCTATTTAATTGCTAGACTATTCCAGTCTGGCTGACGGCCTGACTAATGGAAAGTGTTTACTATCAGCTATGGACTTTTGCAGCAATAAAGGTCCAATGTGCTACTGGTCTCGAAGCGGGGCCTGGAACTTGGGCACTGATAGCGGAATACAAATATACTAATTTTACTAATACACAGCTTGGTCTTTCCATTCCACATCTAGTCATAGAAAAAAGCATTTAACAATCATTATCAAATATTTACAAACTTGATATGCTTAATAGTTATACTAAGATCGTAAGGTTCTGGCAATTAATAACTATAAGACAAGGAAAGACTTACCAAGATGATTGTTGTGGTGACGAGCAAACCTTGGTGAACCAGGAGTAAGGGGTGCTCCATCGCATCTCACTTCTGTCTTTAATCGCGAGCCAGTTCGCGGGTTCACCTGCACGCCAGTCGTTGTCACAACCCCGCTGTCACCCTGTCAAGTGACGACGTGAGCGTATGAAGGGGCCATGATAAAATCATAAAATTCAATCCCAATAAATTTTTGAGAATGCGGCCTTAACGAGAAAGTGTTTTGGGCAAAAAAGCAAAGATCAATTAGAAAAGGGTCGTATAACCCTTCGAAACTCACGAAACGAAGTAATCGCCTGTTCAAATATTGTACTCCTTTGAAAGTAAATCGATCCTTCTTTATACAGTATTCATAAATTGAATTATGTTCCTTCAATTTTGCTCATTCATGTTTAGCAAAGATGGAGAATGCCAAACCATTGGCATGCGCCTTTAGTAACAAAGCCCATTATTATGCGGGTATCGTAACATCCATCGTCACTTCCGTAAATGATTTATAGTACGTCTTTGTGTTACATGCGGTTCAGAAAAAGTACGTTAAACTTTTTCTTTAGATTAGTGTTGGCAACACCAATATTAGATGATTAAAAGAATAATATATTTATATTTCATAATGGGTTCACAGAGTACATTAATCGAATGAATTCAAGTTGAAGACTAATACCGACAATGTCATAAAATTAGCGCAAAATATAGTATATAAATCTATTGCACCAGTAATCAATCACCATTATTTACCAGAGTTATTTTTATCGATGTGGCGCTTATTGTGCACTATATATCATTACCTTTATGCTTCGAAACAATCATAATATGGTTTATATGAAACCCATTAAAACCATTCAATATTATCTACTTTTTCGCCGTAAATCCGGCTGCCACACAATTCAGTGTTTTGCTATACAGCTAGGCAAAAAATGCCCCGGTGTCCTTTCTCTCGCTGTATTTTAGGTTCGGGATAAGAAAGTCATTGCTACTGTAACAAAGAACCTACTTATGTTAACTGGTGTTTATATTAATATTGGTGGTAAAACTGTATTTGTTTCATTCATCATCAGTTCATTGAATAGATTGACATAGAGAAAAAGTTTTTACGCCACTCTAAATACATTAGATATAAAAGGATAAAAACCAATTGCAATATTATGTATTATGATAAAGTCAGACGATGATATTTGTACACAGATTGAACAGAAATATTGTTTGTTAAGATTTTAATCCAATTTAGATCAAGCTTTTAGACGCTTCAATAAACTTATAATGGTCACTAAAACCAATTTTACGAATCCTATTTCTATCGTATACTGAACTGATTTCTGCAGCTGATTCTGAAATGTTAAACATTTAACTTTATTTTTACTTAATTTATTCTACGCAGTTTTGCTTACGTTACATATTTGATGATTTTTTTTTTGTTATAAAATTGTAATATATCTAGAGACAATCACTCAGTATAAAACATAACTCCGTAACTTAAATATTCAAAATTTTAAAACAAATTAAATAATTAATTAACAACTAAGTGTTTTAATTTTAAAATATATTTACAGAAAAGTTAAAAAAAATTACCCGAAGTGCCATCTACTTATGTATGGTCGTTTATTATGAATGGTAAGGTTTTTTAACGGGTGATTATTATTTCAAGTATTTTCGTTTCATTTGTTTCATCCTGACTTTAGAATAATAAACAACTAATAAATTATGTGTACTTCTAATATTTACATGTGACAAACAAAAATATAGGTTTAAATATTACTAATATATGCATAAAAGACCCAGAAAGAAACAGGTTCGTTTAACAGTTTATTGAATGGATAAATGAAATCATAAATATCTATGTGACTTTTGTGAAATCCCATAGATACTATTTAGTTGCAGAGAAATTGTGCGATAAAATATCTTATGTGAGATACTACATTTACTTCGTCCCTATGGATTATATTTTCCTCAGCAATAATTTTTATTTTATGTTGGCTTCCTTCTATTCCTTTGATATAATATAATTTGTGTATTATATATATGTAGTGCGGAAGTACTATGACAAGTATCTACGGGCTACGACCGCCCCAGGCATGCATGGGATTATTGAGCTATAATGTATCACTTTTATATTTACAGTCGGGATAACATCGGTAGTATTAATGCTAGGGCTTGAAATACTGATAAAAATATAGTATCGTTATATACGCTTATTTCATATACAAACAAATGAATATCGTTATAAAATGTAACTTTATTTCTAGGCCATTTAATCGATAAGTGAATAATATAACGTTAATACTAATTGTATTGATAATTTTACCGTTATGCGTTGTAACTATGACTTGTTACCATCTCGATCGTCGTTCTCGTTCCCTTACAAAGATCGTTAAACTTGATGCTAAGAGCGGGCTTATCCACGGGATTAATTTTATTTTATTAAGCTACTAGCTGTACCCGGCAGACGTTGTCCTGCCTTTAAAAGATAAAAATCTAGATCCCGATTCCAGTGTCATCTACCGGGACCAAATGTTAATCTAAACTATTCTCAAATCCACTTGAACAAACAAAAAATTTCATCAAAATCAGACCCAGCGTTTAGGAGGAGTATCGCGGCGCCACCTACTGGGTCCAATCGTTTATTTAAACCATTCCGGGACAAACTTCAACACATACAACAACAAAAAGAACACCTAAATTCTGGTACCCGATTGCAGCGCCATCTACCTGGTTCAAATTAAAATCTAAATCATCCCAGTAGAAAATTATAAAAATACAATATCGCTATTAAAAAATAGGGGTTGACCGTAGAGGGTTGAAAATTTAAGGTTGTATCTATTTTTTAATACTGTATCATAAAAAAATAAAAAATTATATCTAAAAATTAAAAAAAAATTAGGGTTGGACTACCCTTAACATTTAAGGGGATGAAAAATAGATGGTGTCCGATTCTCAGACTTACCCAATACGCACACAAAATTTTATGAGAATCGTTCAAATTAAAATCTAAATCATCCCAGTAGAAAATTATAAAAATACTAATATTATAACCTTCCTCGATAAATGGGCTATCTAATACTGAAAAAAAATTCAAATCAGACCAGTAGTTCCTGAGCTGTAGTAGTAGCTCGTTCAAGCAAACAAACAAAGAAACAAACTTATTAGCTTTATATATTATATATACTATATAAGATAAAACTCTCTCACCAACACCACACCCTGTCAAAATCTCCGCTTCTATTATGTTACGTTGCAGAGAAATTACATTCAGTGTGTTATAAGCTGTTTAAGTAATTAAAGGTTTTTAACTATCCCACGGGAACTCTTTAATTTTTCGGGATCAAAAGTATCCTATATGTTGACCAGGGATATAAGCTATCACCATACAAAATTTCATATAAATCGGTCCAGTCGTTTTGGAGATTAACCGGTACAAACAGACAGACAAACAGACAAACAGAAACAAAAAATTTGAAAAAAAAATCTAAATTAGTTCTATTTCACTTCTTACACCCTGACTCGGTTTTTAGCTTTTTTTTTCATTGTACAGAAATTTGACCTCTACAATTTGATTATATGTATAGATTCTAATTTTTTTGTTTTAAATGACGTATTTAAGAAGAAGTATCAAAAAGAGATATAAAATGTATTTGTATATTTATTTCTTAAATTAGTTTTAGTGTTTATGTATCTATTGTCTTTTTCCTGCACCACATACATCACCGGATTCTTTTTTAAATTTAGGTTGCTTGGAAAGGATTGCTTTGAGCGATAAGGCCGCCTATTGCATTGCCTAAAAAATATTGTAAATATGTTTTTTTTTGTGGTTGTACATTTTGGTGTGCAATAAAGTTTTATCTTTTTCTCTCAAATCTAATCTAAAAAGACTAATAGGTAATGTAAATATATCTTAAATTAACTAAAATTGTTCAAACTAAGAAAATGTCCATCCACACTTTTCTTATTGTCTCTATTAAGGTGAAGACACTGTTCATGTGGTCTCGGAATCTAATAAATACCGGTAAGTATAAATAATAATAAAGTTCTAACAAAACGTTATATTTAACGTTAAAATTATAAACGTTACCTAACTAACGGTACAAAACCGTATTTATCGGTTCGGTAGTATCTTTTTCGAAAATACAGGTAATTAATTATAATTTTAAAGTGAATTGAGAACGTTTTGAAGCCCTGATTAATGCTTATGCACAATGAACCTCTCAAAAACTTTATTACTAACATTAGTTAGTCAAAACGGTTGAAATTACGCAAAGACTCAACTTTGAAATCTGTCGCGTGAAGCTAATTGTTACTGACTGTTCAAAATTGGATACAAAGTTAAGCTTGTAAGCTGGAAGAAGATTGCTGATGAAATAATAAAAATATTGAAATAATAATTATACTGTACCTTGGGTGCGTCAGTGTCGAAGTTGATGAAGAGGAATCGCGCGAGCCGCTGCAACACGAGCTCTCGCAGCACCGGTGGTACCGGTTGCCCTCTCACTCCTCTACGAGCAACACCACATATTCACACAATACATTGTAATACAAAATTGACTGTTGATTGATTATGACGGGAAAAAACAATTGTTGAATTGAAACATATTACTCTCCCGGCATGCTACAGTTAGCTACAGTTTTAGTGAATATATAATAAGCTAATTGTTATGCACCCGAACAACTGCACACCACTTCCGGGAAAATTCCCGGGATAAAAAACTATTAAACTACACATTTTATTTATATAAAATTTGCCATCGATTAGTAAAAAAATCACATTGTAATTCGCTTTTTATTTTAATCTGGCAATTTTAAATAATTCCCAGAAAAAAATCTAAGTCTTCTATTTTAAGTCTAAAAATTTGCTGTCAGTCAGCGTAAAATAGCATTAAAATCGGCCCAATAGTTTTTACGTGAATCCCAAACAAATAGACAAACTGACAAGAAATCTAAAACAAATGCATCGTGTGTTCCCCATCATTTATATAGTCTATTTTATGTATAATTTTATAAAATTATAGAACCTTGAAGATTTACATACTATACTTTATACTGCTATTTACATAAATTAATACATACATATATACCTACACACATAAACTTACAATTGTAAGTAATTAGTGTAATTGACAACAATAATTTTACGCACAGAGTTGTTACTAATTAAGAAAAAGGTCCTCATTACATAAATTAACTTATTTTCTTTACCCAATAAATGATTTTAATATATTATCATACAAATCATTAATAATTATCATACAATCAAACATTGGCCAAATCTGGCACCACTCGGTACCGTTCATTGTGCGTGGTTGCCAAGCACTTGGTCGATTTTACTTGTAGCTGAAAATTTGAAAATAATTGCCGAGCAATATTTTTCTGAAACGACGGTTCAAAACACGCGTATATTGCCGTTCAACTCTTTAATTTTGGGAGCACTTATAATTAAAATACTTGTATTGTTTCGTATCTGGTTAAACAAATGGGTCTGTTTACGTTTCGCGGATCATTTTGTTTTAATTGTTATTTTGGGTATTTATTATGACATTTTCGGTTAAAAATAAATAATAGCTTCTTCACATATCGTACATTGCGTGTAATGAGTGTCTCAAGTGTTTTAATGATGCATCAGACATACTGCTGAAGGCCTACCTAGTGGAAAATGATAAGTGCCGCCTTTTTACAACGTCAGACGTTATTACTAAACTTCTTCGAGGTGCAATTATAGTTCTCGGCACGGATCTTGAACAGTCAGCGGAATAGTAGAAATATCACTGTGCGTAAACTAAGGTGACCGCTTAAGAATGGTGCAGGGCACTATATCTACTTTTGTTGTTTGACAATAGAATACTTTGCAAATCATGGAACGTCGGGCAGCTCAAGCCTCGTTAATGGAAGTAGTAATATTAGTAAATAAAATAATTAAAAATTTTAAACACCACTCAAAGATACGTTCCAAATTTATATAATTATCTATAATATTATAAATAAACCCATCTAATTGCAACTACGCTCTGAATCGACCATCGTCACATTATTTAAAATATTAAATGAACAAATTAAATAGTCAAAATCTGGCACGGTCGTTCATTTTAACAAATTAAAGTAAACATAATAGTAGGTACATTGAATGCGATGTATGCTACAAGTTAGCATATCGACGGTAAATAATTATCTGAATACATTAATATAATTACCAAAACCAGATGCAATATTTAATAACTGTAAATCGTTTTAGAGTACAAGCCGTAAGGTAACGTATTTTTGCTTGGAACGACTAACGCAGAAGTTTCGTCAAGAAGTTAATCAAATGTATGTTTTGCCATTAGCCAACACCATTACATTAGCTAACGATTATCACTGAATGCACTATAGAAATGCACCCCAGGATAATCCCTTTCAGTGTGAGACTATGTGTATTTTTTAATTGTTATATTAACTTATCTAGAAGGTGCTACGGCAATTTAGAATAACAAATGCTAGATAGGTGGTATTAGTCAATGATAAAAGTAATTTTAATATATTATAATATGATCACTTTATTGAGTCTTTTCATGTTTTTTAAAACCACGCAAATATGTTACATACGTATACACACGTATTGCAGTTAAATTTATTTTCATATTCATGTATTAAAAATGATTTTAAAAGAAAACAACATACATAAACCCTCTAAAAACGTATGACTAATAAATCGACAAAAATTAAAGCTTTGTTTAACAACTGAGACCAACGCACATAGAGGGTTCCTCTATAAAAATGCGGCAAGAGTTTTATTCATTCCTAGTTTAAAAACAAATAATTAGTATTGATAATTACATTTCTTACAAATTGTTTTCTCCACTCACTGCCTGTTGTATCATCAGACACAGACATCGAAGTGAGAATACAAGCATGCCTTTTTATCATTACGCAGCTAGTAAGAAAACTATAAACTAAATCTTGGTATAAACTTTTAAATTAACGTTCATAACTTGCAATTAATAATTCAATAACATATAAAAATTACAAATATCAAATTAAAACTCGCCTGTAAGATATATTTAGGGTTACCACAGAAAGAGATGCTGAAAATGAAACTAAACACGTGCTGACTCCATAATACAAACCTGAAACAAAACAGTCTATTATATTTAATTTACAAACTTCTCCAAGTCACAAGAACCATTGACCATTGGTCAACAAAAAGTCCTAAGGGAACCCTACTAACACAAATATCTATTGCTTTTCGAATTAGCTGATCGTTTGATACAAATATTGGAAGTACTTTCCTCTTAGAACATTCTAATTGACCAGTATTATTCTGATTTAAATCAGTAGAAAATAATTTTCAAGAACATGTTTAGACTATTGTTTATATTATTGTTGAAAATTTTGATTAATATACAATTAATTCTCGTTGCATAACTTATTGCATGCATTAATTTGCTGCCGCACGAATGTTAAAAAGCAATTTTTCTTGTCAAAACAGAACAACCAAAATTACGAACTTCAGAGACAACCGTGTTATTTAATATCTACTTAAATGCATACTTACTGATAAGTGGAGTTTTTTCTGTAGGAGGTAATGTATCTCTTATAGTCATAAGGAATACAGTCATTGATAGCAATGCACTTATGCCCAAAGTAACTTTCTCTCCAGACTCGGATGGAACGTAAAAAACCAGAAGAGCTAAAAATGTATCAAAATATGTTTAAATAGAAGAAATTATTTATTTAGACATATATAAATCTCGAAAACGAATAGTCCATTTTTAATTGTAGTTTGAATGTGCGGGAGTGGTCGCAGTGTTTCCATAATACAAGCGAACTTCTGAGCTTGACAATGTACAATGCTTTTATTGTCGGTTTATTTTATTGGTCATTTAACACATAAATGAAGGTAGAAGTTGCATTATTACTATTAAATTTATGCTGAACAAAGAATCATCTGAAAACTATACAAGTATAATCTTAGAAACACCCAGAACATTGAATGCAGGTAGTTCTTTAAATCTTCACTGAGAAATGCAGCTTCGTAGCTTAAACACGCTTCGTTCAATCTAAAGAGGACTTGAGGAAATTCGAATGGTTCTTATTTTTCTGAAATTGCGTGCACTCGTTAAATTGATAGTAGAAAGCTCAGGTCTTTGTTGCTACAAAGATTGTTATAAATTGTAAGAATCAGTTCATTGGTACACTATTTATACGCATATGCTCATTACATATATAATATCAATAATATGTTGGTAACAATTAAACATAAACATTTTCCATCAGGTAGGCCGCTAAGTATTTTATTTGTTGTACTGTATCTAAAAAAACAAGTGTATATTTTATACTTTAAGAATATAATTTAAGCCAAATCATCATACACATAGATGGTCTAAATAGATTTATCTTCGCGAGACTTCGCGTCTCTGCGTTTTCAAACGTTTTTAGGGAGTGTTACGGAGCAGTTTTCGGGTTGGTGCCTTTGTCTTGTTCTACTGTACCGCCTTGCACCTCCATTCCCGTGAGCCTACACTGTTGTGTGCAAAGATCCTTAAGAACGTTTATCTTTCGCACCTTCAGGATTTGCAATGAGTTCCTTAGCTAATACTTTCCTATAGCACTGTGGAATCTTTAAAAAAGTTCGAGTAAAATTCCATCGAGGCCAAAAGTGTAGGTAACAAAATCTCTGGTGTTTCAAAAGGCAACGCAAAAAGCAAAAACAATCACTTTGCGCCGTGTGATTTAATAGCCCGTTTGTTGTACTCCAGTAATAAAAATAAAACTATCAAATAACCTTTAAATCTTAAAACTTTTAAGTCTGCTACCAGTACTAGATATTATATTCTGTAAATACTAGTCGTACTAGTGAAATATAATTTTAAGTTTTAATTGGATCTATCTACCCAAGTAATGTGTCTACATATACGAGTATATATGTACAGTGTACACATCGCAAATTGAACTTTTAAGTGCATATACGACGTTGACGAGGATATTGCGCGAGAAACGAGTTTCTTGTGACAACTAATTAACAGTAGTCAAGCTTGCAATATTTTTCTGAAGCGGATATTGGCATTTAGCTAAATTACGTCATTTCATAATATTGCTTCTATACTTACTCAAATATCACACAGAATATATAAAATGTTATTTTAAAAATAAAGCCATGTGTATAAAGTCTTTTCAGACTTGTTTTTTGAATAGATGTTTAATTTCATTGCACATATAATTAAACAACTCTGTTAATGACGACAATGATGTGTGAAACACGCCGACCCATTAAGGCTAACGATAAGAACTTTCGTATAATTTACTAAGTTTTGTAGATACAATAAATGCGACCATTGGGCATGTAAAAGGAACATTGTTTGATTGAGTCGGCTATAGTTTATGAATTATTATTTTAAATTGATTTTATTTATGTTGAGTTTAAGATTCAATTGTAATATCATTAAGTTGCTAGGCAATAAATGTTACAATGTTTGTCTTTCATTAAAAGTAGGATCTCAGTAGATCCCGGTAAACGAGATCTGGCTGAATGCAGGTAGAACGCAGCCCGGGACTCAATGGTAATGGTACCGGGTTATAGGTATGCCGAATGCAACCTGGAACCCGGGAATCAAAAGGGTAGCGGGAACCGGATTACAAGGATGCAGAACACAACCTGAAGCGTGGGACCCGTGAGGTAATGCCTGCACTTCTGCCTACTCTCTTAGTGAGTAGGCCGTGTTATAAGTGCAGGCAAAAGTCCACCTGCGACGGCGTGTAGTTTGGTAATAAAATAAACAGCTGAATATCTGCAGATTTCTGTTTCAGCAATACCGAGCTTGGTGGGCTTCCCGACTCCGTGGGAGCAGAAGCGTTAAGTCCGGAAGCAGCGCACGCGAGGAGGCAACTACTTTGAGGTTCGACCTCGACTCGACCGCTGGGGGATGACTCTATCGGATTAAGCCGTGAAAAGCTGAATAAGGCAAGCTAAGCTGAAGTGATGCAAATGGGGCCGAGTTGCCGACTCCGCCGGCAGAGCCGATCCTAGTCTATCTTTACTATCGCTTCTCAGCGTGTTATAACTGGTAGAGAAAAAGCGGCGGAAGAAACTCTCCGGACTTATACATTTATAGTAGTAAGTGGGAGGTGGGGAATTTTCCCATTAATACGACTCACATGTCTAAGCCATGGGTCGTAGCAATGCAAGAAGCTGGATAGGCCAAGATCTATGGTATTCTGAAATAAGTTATAAGGATGAGATAGAATAGCATAAGGCTTGCATCAGAGACAATCTACTTCCCGATGAGCAGTTTCGCTTCCGCGTCAGATACTCGTGCGTCCAACAGGTGCACTGCATCACGAAGCACATACTATCACACTTAGCCTATTGCCCCGCCCTATAGGAACAGCCACACTGTTGCTAGATGTAGCTAAGGCTTTCGACATGTTCGGTGTCCAGGGATTGACATGAAACCATTTTACTCTTTCAATTTTTTTACAAAACAGGATAAAGAATATCTACATCTTTAATTTTTTATTGTTTTTTTAAATACTACTTTATTTTATTCACAATATTATAATAATTATTTATTTATTTCAGACACAAAGATCCATAAAAAACAACATATTTTACAATTTCAAATTACATTATTATAAATTAAATTAAGAACTTAAAAATATAGATACAAATTAACAAAATTAAAATTAAAATTGAAAAATGTCAGCTGTCAGTCGGTCAGTCCCTCACTACTAATAACTAATAACATGTCATTTACAAAAATATTTTACATAAAAATTAATTCTTTGTCTATGCAGCAATCTGCAACCAGTCCCAATACATTTTGGATTGATGTAACCTGCTAGCAATAGCCGCAATTATACTGATTCTACACCCTTCAACCTTGGCCAAGAAATTTGCAATGCGACTTCTCCGAATAGCACAAAACGTGATAATAAAATATAATAATAATGCATCTGAAAAATGACCACGTCTATGGAATCGAGAAATCAGTACCGAAAAATCCTCAAGGATGTTAGCCGCGCTACTAGCGGTAATGGACTGATTATAAGAAAAGTAAAATATTCTTACCTATTCCATTAATAAGTAGACAAGGCAAGATGAGATTAAACACATAGAACATTGGCCTTCTTCTTAACTTTATAACATAGGTGATATCTGGATAAGGTTCCACGCAGCAGGAATAATATTGGTTGTGTCTTATCGCGTCAAAACTTACTAAATCGAATTCCCCATTTGTTTGATAGTTCGTTGTATCACCTTCATCAAACTGCTTCTTGAGATCCAACTAAAAATTTAATAAGCACTATAATTTAATTACACTTATCCGTGCAAGAACGGAGAAAGAATACAATTTCAGAGGCGCCAAAAACACCCCACAGCGAGATGGTTCTTTGCCCGCTTGGATGGCGACCACCCATGTTATAGAGTTTGCCACCATAACAACCTTGAGTTATGGTCCGGCATTAGTGGCCAAGTTCTAGTCTCCCTTTATCGAGCGGCAGCACATTAGTAGAACCTTTGGTGTTACAAATGTCCATAGGCGATTATAACCGCTTTCCATCAAGGTCGTCTGCCTATCTGCTGAACTCATGTAATAAAAAAATAATAAAAATACAATCTGTGTAAATCTATTTTCGTTGCAGAGACACTTATATTACTGTAGTGTGAACGTTGAGTTCTAATGTCCGAGTAGGATGTATGCTTGCATGGAGCTTGTATAACCTATATTTTTAACGAGGGGAATCAGATTTGAGGACTTACCACCCCGGGGGAAAAGCGTGTGGGATTGACCTCGTTTGGGTGGCACTAAGAACCCAGAAGAAGCACTATTTCCATTCGAGTCGGAGAAACCCACTAAGCTCCTCGGTGTTCCATCCTTTACCTTTATGTCAGAGCCACGGGTTTTTAGGTTAGCGACTCTACAATATCTGGTTATATAAGCTACCTACTTACTTGAGCCAGAAGTTACATACTTAGATCATATAAACGTCTAGATCACGCATCAATTGCACAAAAACGGCCCAAAAGAAGTGCACCAAATTTGGTGCACTCGCTCCTCACGCCTGTTAGTGTCGTTTCGACTACTTTACTGGTTAGAGCTCTCACAAAAAAAAACATTATGCCGTCCTACGCTATTAAAATGTGTCGGAACTAGTTTAAAACAGGAAAGGATAAGGATGAGATTATTACGATTTTTTTTTTATAAAATGAGAATAATTTGAAAAATCTATAGAAAACAGACATGTAATTGTGTGTCCGTCTGATTTTCTTAAAACAGTTTATATTACGTTTTAAATTTCCTACGAATCCAATTGTAGCAAATAGTTGGATAAAAGAAATCTGGGAATCGCAAGATGACCAGCACTGGAATCCAAACAAAAGGTCGCTTGTGTTTTCAAATTATTTTGAAGAAAAAGAAATTTGTGTATCGGAAAAAGGTTTTAGAAGAATTAAAAAAGGAGCTGTGTCAAGCAAGGTGTATTGAAATGGCATTATAAATTCAATTATAATATTAATAGTAATCATGATTCATACACTTCAATAATATTTTCTTATTGGTTTTGGAAATGAACCGATCACCATGAATTTCGACAATACAAACTTATTTTAATACTGCCATATGTATATACTTGCGGTAACGGAAATAAACATAATATACTTTTTAAAACAGAAAACACGGAATATTTGAAGTATCATGCAAGCAAAGTTTAAATAATCAATTATAATGCAGTAGTGCTTATTTTTGATGGATAGAAAATTTACAACAAATGAACAAAGAGTAAGTTTTCGATGCTATAAAATTTTAATTAATTTTTACTGTACAGTTTTACTGTTTACTTTCTTCTAATGCAATTTTAGTTATCGCTAAAGAGAAGAAGTAGTGAGAGAGAGAAGAATTTCAATGTAGCTTTATATTATGTTACCTAAAAACATGTTATGAATTTATAGACTAGTAAACAAGTGCCTTTTGGACCAAATTTTTTCAGCAGTCTCCGAAAATTATAAATGAGGTGTCATTCGATTCGGAATGGCATCTCGACGATTTTTGAAAAAAATGAAGTTCCGCTTGCAAAAATTGCGGGGGTTTAGTTTCTTGCAAATATCTCAAAAAGTAATAAAGATTTTGCAAATTTGAAAAATGATTCGAAAAGAGAAGAAAATTTCCTAAAAAAAGTCTTGACTCCCGAAACGGTAAGATCAATATTTATAATTTTCCCAGAGGGATGAAAATACGGCCGAAAACGGGTACTCTGGCTTACGCAAGCCACACCCATATCGGCCCTTTAATGAATAAATATTATTTAAACATACTAAATATGAAAAAAAAAATGAAAAAATTCAGACGCTAACTGAATAGATGAATGAACAATAATCTGCTTGAAAATATTTATTATAACAATTTTTCATTTAGTTATTCAATAGTTAATTAATATATTTTTTTGCTTGAACATGAACATTGCAAGTGTAATAATTGTTAAACTATAAATTTAAGATTTTTTTCCTTTCTTGGAGCAATTCTTGAAAGGCTTTTAGAATAGAACCCCGTTGGAAAAATTAGAAAATATTTATTATTCATTTTTTTATTAATAATTTTCGTTGTTACAAAATATTTAAGTGTGATAATTGTTAAACTATAAATTTAAGATATTTTTCCTTTCTTGGAGCAATTCTTGAAAGGCTTTTAGAATAGAACCCCGTTGGAAAAATTAGAAAATATTTATTATTCATTTTTTTATTAATAATTTTCGTTGTTACAAAATATTTAAGTGTGATAATTGTTAAACTATAAATTTAAGATTTTTTTCCTTTCTTGGAGCAATTCTTGAAAGGCTTTTAGAATAGAACCCCGTTGGAAAAATTAGAAAATATTTATTATTCATTTTTTTATTAATAATTTTCGTTGTTACAAAATATTTAAGTGTGATAATTGTTAAACTATAAATTTAAGATTTTTTCCTTTCTTGGAGCAATTCTTGAAAGGCTTTTAGAATAGAACCCCGTTGGAAAAATTAGAAAATATTTATTATTCATTTTTTTATTAATAATTTTCGTTGTTACAAAATATTTAAGTGTGATAATTGTTAAACTATAAATTTAAGATTTTTTTTCTTTCTTGGAGCAATTCTTGAAAGGCTTTAGAATAGAACCCCGTTGTAAAAATTAGGAAATGGTGGTTGGTGACCAGGTTCCAGTCTCCCTTAAGAGAACAGCAGCGCATTTGTAGCACCTTTGGTGTTGCAAATGTCCATAGGCGATGGTAACCGCTTTCCATCAAGTGGGCCGTCTGCCTGTCTGCTGAACTCCTGCAATAAAAAAATAAAAAAAAAATTGTACTCAACTGTGTGCACATTTGTTATTTCAAGTCAGGAATTTGAATCTCGGTAAGCCCTGCACTACGTAAATAAGACGTTCGCGCTGAATAAACTGAGCATGCTGAGATCTTTTACATATTGGGATTTTGAAAACGGAACGATAGGTATATCGCCTCTTTGCTTCCTGTGTTATCTTGAAAATTTAAATTTTAGTTGGGAGTTTTTTAAGTGTCAAGAAATAATTGTATCGAAACGAATACCGTGATATCTTTTAAAATACATTGTAGATTGTCAGAAAATATATTATTCGTTTCGATATATTTATTTTTTGAAGGTTAAAAAATCTGGTTCTAGAATTTAATTTTTCAAGACAACACGTTATTGAATCAAAGAGAATATATAGGTCATTGATAACATGTCTAGAGAGAGCATTGCTAACAAACAACACCACCAAAAAGGGCATCAAAAACGCGAAGCGTTGTTATATTCACTCTCAAAACACTATCCATGCGGGCGTGTTTTCGGGATATCAGCTAAAAAAAATACCCCATTTTTTAATATCAAATATTTTTTTGATTTAAATGGAAAGTTTAAATGATCGTTATGATTTAATCGCTTTAAGTATTACAATTTAATAGAGGATTTAGTTTTTTTATAATTAAAGTATTAGCAACAAAACATACATTTTTATAAGTCTGTTAATTGCCAATACAAATGTGATAATTATAATCAAACTATTCATAATGGCAAATTATTTATGTGTTACACGACATATTCACGAAGGTTATTAGACGACTAGTTAGGCCCCATAGATTATCCTGCGCTAAAATCAGTGAAATCATTTATAATAGTGAACTTGGAACGATTCGATGACTTCATAATAGGTGTGTTATTTGTAATCCAAATTTATATCAGTAGTAGGAACTACAGGGTATGTACACGGAATAGTTTAGTGCAGGGACTTAAGAGCAACTAAACCACATAAAAAAGGGCTACCATTAAAATAAAACAATTCATATCCAAAAGTTTTTATTCCAACTAGTTCGGTTTGATTATTTTATAAACTAAAATTTGTTTTTTAACATATTAATATATTAAATGATTACTTTATTAGAAATTAATGGAGATGCAGTTAACAGAATATAGACAACATTAATATCTTAATTATGACAATAATCTACTAAAAAATTTCAATACACCATATCTCCATAAATTCATTACATGTTTTTAGGTAACATAAAATGAAGCTATACAAAAAAAATCGGTTGTCTGTAAAGTCGGTTTACTTACGATAGTTGAACGTGACGTCATAAGAAAATACTGATGGAATGGTTTCATTTTTCAAAAGAATATTTTAATTTTATTTGTTTGATAGATATTTTGTATGGATATAGAGAAGGAGGTAAATGGAAATCACAATTGAATTGATCAAGTTACATTTATTTGTACGCATAAATACAATTATGTCAATTACACTGCCGAACGCGGAGGCCGATTGTGCCTCTTTGTCGCTCGTTCTGCGCTCTCGCTTGCACTTCAAGCCTTAAATGGAACGCCTCAGAGCGAGGTAACGCCGCATGAGTCATGTTTTTTCGTTTGTGCAGCCGGCTCCATCGAATTATAAGACGTTGTCACGTCAATAAGTGTCGAAATTCTTCTCTCTAACTACTTCTTATCTTTAGCGATAACTAAAATTGCATTAGAAGAAACTAAATAGTAAAAATTAATTAAAATGTTATAGCATCGAAAATTTACTCTTTGTTCATTTGTTGTAAATTTTCTATCTAGCAAAAACAAGCACTACTGCAACAATATATAATTGGTTATTTCAACTTTGCTTGCATGATACTTCAAATATCCCGTGTTTTCTGTTTTAAAAAGTATATTATGTTTAAAAGTATATTTCCGTTACCGCAAGTATATACATATGGCAGTATTAAAATAAGTTTATATTGTTGAGGTTCATGGTGATCGGTTCATTTCCAAAACCAATAAAAAGAAAATATTATTGAAGTGTGTGAATCATGATTACTATTAATCTTATAATTGAATTAGTAATGCTATTCCAATAGACCTTGCTTGACACAGCTCCTTTTTTAATTCTTCTAAAACCTTTTACCGATATACAAATTTATTATTCCTCAAAATAATTGAAAAACACAAACATTTTGTTTGGATTCCAGTGGTGGTCATCTTGCGATTCCCAGATTTCTTTTATCCAACGATTTGCTACAATTAGATTCGTAGGAAATTTAAAACGTAATATAAACTGGTTTAAGAAAACCGGACGGACCCACAAACATTACATGTCTGTTTTCTATAGATTTTTCAAATTATTCATATTTTATAAAAAAAACCGTAAACAACTCCCCAACTCCCCGTAACAAACTCCCCAAATTTTGGAAAATAGGTACCACTTCTCACCTAACAACATTAGTAAATTCGATAACCTTGGAAATATCGAAATAAAATTTCATGTTTTTACTAAGAAATCATGACAAAAGTATTAAGTTTTTCATTGAAATAATATCTTATCCTTATCCTTTCCTCTTTTAAAATAGTTCCGACACATTTTAATAGCGCAGGACGGCATAATGATTTTTTTCGTGAGAGCTCTAGCCAGTAAAGTATTCAAAACGACACTAACAGGGGTGAGGAGCGAGTGCACTTTTTTGGGCCGTTTTTGTGCAATTGATGCGGTATCTAGACTTTTATATGATCTAAGGTATAGGTATTATAAAATAGCAAATTTTAATATAAATTATGTTTTAATTACTTTAAAATGCTAATAATTTGTTTAGAATGCGGTAGAATTTAGATATTTATTGTTTTCTCAAAGCTGGAAGTGTTTTTTTGCAATTCACATAAATTGTTTCCTTACAAATGATGAAATAATTTGGAAATGGTTACGCCATTTCATAAACAAATTATTAATTTACGGAACTTAAAAAACAATATTGGTTATTTTAGAGTTCCGTAGTTAAATGGCAAAACGGAACGGAGATATTTTTTTTAAATGACGTATGTCATTCATCATACGTGACATTAGAATTCCTACTAGAAGCAGCAAGAAACTTCGCAACCACAAGTCTAGAATCATCCTTAATATAAAAATCAATCTCTTATTTTTCCAGATGCAAAGGAAAATAAATATGTATAGGTCAAATATAACAAATGTTTTTACTTAAAACATAATGCGAGTAATCCTAATCTGTTAAAGTACTTCTAAAAATATTACAAATACCAAGGAGTGAATTCAGAAGCGTTAAAACAATTATGAAACATATGACGGTGTGCCCCTTTTAATTTCGGCTCTCAGACGCAATGCTCCCTTATTTTATTCTTAATTAAGTCCCGACATTAAACAACCTCTATATTTCAGGTGACTCCATCAAATCTAAAATATGAAAATACATCGTGCACAAACCTTAGCTATAAATTAATCACTTTTAATGAAAAGCTTTAAAGATATAATTAGATTAAACTACACAGCCACTAAAAAAAAAATCAATAAATAAATTATGTCCCTGAATATACTAAATACATGTTTATAATTTTTGTTTTAAACTAAATTTGTATGCTAAACAGGTACAATCACATGGAACCTTGTTCATATACCATGATGTTTTGCAAGCTAATATATTGATCGATGATAAGTTTTCTACAAACAATAATGTCTAAATTGCTTATATAAAACTTATAACCTTGTAGCTCGAAACTAAATGAAAAAACTAGGGTATTTGTAGTACAAAAAGTGCGTACCACTAAAGTATAGGAACAATAGAACCGGTATAATTACGCTCTGCGAGGAGGGTTTACACGAGTTTAGTATTAATGAGAGCTCACAAGCTCTCAGAAATAAGTAAGCTAACATAAAACATTTGATGAGCGAGCAGCAAATAAAATTTAACCTTCTTGTTTATTTTTTTCAATTAACTTACTACCTAATTACTTGTACACACGGCCCACCTCATGGAAAGTGGTTACCGTTGCCTATAAACGTCTGCACAAATGGCGATGTCAACGCGTTGGGATGAAATAGAAGGATCAGACAGGAGGTATGAGACAGAAGAGATGGGATATGGAATCGGAACAGAGGGATGGGATAGGGATGACTAGATAGTGGGAGGGGGGAGGAGTGAATCATCGGAACTCTCACTCATCGCACGATTAGTTCAAGGCTAATAAATAGAGAAGAATTAATAATAGTAAATAAAAGTACGAAAGACGACTTTTTTACTGCGAATGTGACAAACAGGTATCCGGCTCCTCTAATGGAAAGGAGTTATTGTTCCCTATAAACGTTAGCAAGACCAGGACCGAAGCCAATCGATATTCAGCGAGAGCATGGTATCAAGCCAATCGAGAGCTGTTATCAAGATGATGATTCCAGGATGACGTGACCTACTTATACCACTTTGTTCGGGCTAATTCTAATTTAATAGAAGCAGAAGGGAAAGTCAACAATGGGTCACTTATTGACACAGATTAACGCCGAGTTACCGGCCTAGTTGTGGTGAAAGTGATGTACAGACAAACACTCACATTTTACATACCCAAACTAAGCAAGTTACGCTTATATTGGTAACATACAACAGACTGCACTTGAGCCGATTCCAGACAGCAAAATAATAGTATGTGACGGATAGCTTGTTGACGAAATTTACCATATTAGGAATCAAACCTGGAACGTCTGCGTCACAGTGAAGCAGACTAGAAATTTGGCAGCAGCTTAGCCCAATGATCCACCGGCCGTCTTTTTATATAATAATTTTATAATCAGTTTATTTTCATTTTTATAAGGGTATTTTATTTTTTCTTTACTTCTTGTTTCTATTTCAATAAGTCCTCGTTAAACTTTATCATCGTTCCTAGTAATTCTTTAAATATTCTTTAGTTAGCTATTGATGTCGATACAATAGATAGCTTTTACGTCTATTCTTACATACACAGTATTATTTCTATACTCTTGTATTCTAGCATATATACTTTGTTACACCACAAATATTCATGTCACCCTCATCCGTCTTTTTTTGGCCTAAATTTGCTACATATCCATTAATCTTCCAAATACTCCGAGCACTTGGATGTTGTATATTTATTCTCATAAAATAACAGGAAACTGAAACTATTTTCTAAGAACTCATCATCCCTAAGCAAAATCAGAAATTAGGTTCAAATATTTCAGACATGAAATGTTTTTTTGTAACATTTTTTTTAACATTAACATATAAAGCCAAGTCAAAGGAGGGAATTAATTAATCATATGAATTTTGGAATATTATGCCAATCATAACGCCGTCCATTTTGGTTAGGACTAGTCTCATATATACCTAAAGTCGATAGTTAAGTTAATACTTAAAGTGCAGAGTACCTATATAAAAGGTGGACCACTGGGTTGAGTTAAAAATACCTCTAAGAGATTTATATGTACTACATAAGCCTACACGACCACACATGTATTAATTTATTAGTCGCTCCAATCATAGCAGCATATCGTTTATTTATAAATAAACGAAAATATTAGAGAAGATAATTTTTCATCTAAATTAGCGATTCGGATTCAAATCAATCGTCCAAAATAATTTACTTAAACATAAATATATACACCAGTCACAATAAAATTCGGAAAAGAGGCGACGTTATCGTTTAAGCATAGAGGCAACTCCTTTTTTTATACAGAGGGAATCCGTTGAAAGACGAAAGGAAAGGTTGAAAAGTCGCAACCCGTGTGTGGGATTTGCCAGGTCGGGGTGGCACTAGCACCTAGAACACGTGAGGACGTGTGAAAGCTATTGCCACGCCGCAGTTAATCCTCTTTTCCGGGCTGTAGGTTCGCTCGTGCATTCACCTCCAGCTCGGACGGACGACGGCCGGCCCCTTTACAGGCTAGCCCCACCATTTGCTACCCGTAGATCTAGGTCTCTCCAGCTACTTCAGATAAAAGCAACCCCGTAGAATTGTAATAAAAATAGAGGTCATTAATAAATAGGTGATGTAGGAAATAAAAATAGGTATAAGTCGTGCGCAGGTTTGCCGATGTCAACCCCTTCCACCACCAACAACCGTGACCCGTGGTCGTCTAGTTCTTAGTACTACTTGGACAAGCCCCGGTCCTAGTCGTAGGAAGCGGGAGAGGCGACCATCGGCAAAACTTCCGCACCGCACGATTTATAAACAAATTAATTCTAAAAAAATATAATTGTGAAAACCGACGATGCTTGAGATTGTAATCTAACCCCCAGCCCTATATTTTTTCGTGCTGTGATACTGATATCAAAACATTCTAGTTTCAAATCCTGATAGATTTGCCATATAATATTGTTACCAATATGACACAATTAATACGAGTGTCGCTTATAAATGGCGCTGTTACCTAATTAAGCCCACAAACACATAAACTGCACCACAAGATGGCTTCTAAAAATGTAAGATTTAATGCAAGTGATAAGTGCGTGTCACTTCACACAAGGTAGAATTCTGGAATAAAGAATTTGTTTGATATTCAGGTCAACATATTTCATGAAAATACTTACTTGCATGTCAACCCGTATCATGATGCAGATTTTGTGACCGTCAGCGTATCTTACAGTAGGTTTACACACATTGCAAAGCTATCCAAAAATGCTTTTTAAATATATTATCAGTTTGCGCATTAATATTGTGCTAGAATATAGGAGCCTTGGTGAAGAATAGTCATAATACATCTCGGGGAGCACAATGAGCTACAATTACTCATTACGCTTCACCGCAAAGGATGTACGGTGGTAGACAGCCTACTTTATAATTAAAATGAGATGTAGTAGATTAGACTTTAAAAACTAACTTAAACTAAACTAAGGTCTCGATGCTTGGTAGTATTTTGTTTTCAGAAAATTAACTTTTGTCTCTAAATTAATATTAATTAATCGTACTGAGAACAAAGGAAGCTGTTTCAAACTACTACCTTTGTTGTGTTGTTTATAAGTATAAGATTTCTCTAGAAATCATAAAGTAAAATCAAAATTATAAAAGTCCTGGCAGCTCGGTAGATAAGGCAATCGCCTTTCATATCAATGATAAAGAAATCGAATCTTTACATGTCATATGTATTGCTTCTGAGTTGCTGAGATAATAATACCGCAGAGTTTTTAACCTAATATGCAGATTCTGCAAACCCAGATTACCGATATATGAATCTCTCTAATCCGCTTTAACAAACAACGGATAAACTATCAATCCGCTTAAAACGGTAAGACTCGAGACTAGCAAGACCGGACTTTACTAAACTAAACTACGTTCATTGAGATAATAATATGGTCTCCAATTCAAGTCCGGTTTGATTCATACACCATGAATCCTACAACTGACATGACTCTCGCTTCAACTAATTTTGGGAGCTTTATACGTTACCTTGCTTATCTGTAGGACTGAAATATATTAAAACAATATTATTCTAAGTAATCAGAGGGCTGGTGCCAACTTCGGTCAAAGGATCAGTATGGCGATCCAGCCAGATAACGTAGTCAACATTTAGGGCAACTTACATAGATTAGGATGACCTAGACTCAATCTTATAGTCTTACGAGCTTAACAATATAATTATGTCTCTACCGTCTTTCGCCATCTCCCAATTATTTGGGATCAGTATATTCTTCTATTCTAGCATACGTTTTCTGCCACACCCCAAATCATCATTAACAATATAGCAAGGTACCTAATACTCGCTAATTAGGTATAGTCAAGGTTAAATTTTCTTCTTTGTATAATTTATATTTCCATCTACATCATCAACACCATCTATAATGATGTTATTATCTTTACTTATAATCATTTTACAGTTATAGACAATGTACAATTCAGCTCTGAAATGTATACATGATATGATACTATAGCTATATATACCGTCTTTAGTAGCGCGGCGAGCTATATTCACAGGCAGTAAGCCAATATGTAATATGCATGATGTATTCAGAGGAGTCTTTGATATGAATTTTCAAATTGGTGCACGCAAAAGAGCAATTTGATATCGTAGTTTTCACTTTGAACGTAAATATTTACTTTACAAAAACGTTTTTTTCATATTCATCGTTCAAATAAAAATATTTTAACGCAGTTTCTTAAATATTTATGATAAAATGTTAAATATTATACATTACAAACGATACAGTTTCTAAAATATTCATAACATTTCAAGCTTCTAAAGGGTAATTTTAGTTAGAATGCTTAATTTTTCATCACATAATTTTAAAGTTCTTGTCTAATACCTATGTAGTAGTGGTCGCCTGTGGTCGAAATTCGTCCATAATAATTTATATCAAAGACTATACTTCTATAATCACAGATTTCGCCAAGGGTACACTGTTAATTTGACTTGAACTTATAGTGAGTGTATTTTGTATGTTTTTTTTATTTAATGTATTTTTTATGCATCGTTTTAAAAATTAGCTTTAGCATTCGTCGCTTCTTATCTATATAAGTGTGCGAAGTTTTATACTCCTCCGCCTGCGCAATTTTCCTAAAAGGGGGTAATAACGTTTTTGCTTCACATATTAGATGTAAACATAAGAGTAAGTGTCACGTACTTTCGATAAAGACTACAGTAAGATAGCTACGTTTTATATCTGAAAATAGATAACTACTAGAGATGGCACAAATATGGTTTTACCGGATACTGAATACCGAATATTCGGCTACGCTCTCAGCTGAAGCGCCGAATATTCGGCATAAGATATGTGTAGTTAGCGCGTAGCAGTTCAGTATTGAAACAACAATTTTGGAGGTATTATTATCCTACGTTCTCACCATTGATAGGTACACATAATAAATCTATATTTAAACGGTTTTAAGCGCGATTTTAAATGATTTTTTATTTGATTCAGATATTTTAAAACTTGTCGAAAGTTAATATTAAAAAAATATATTAAAATCGCATTTAATAGTGTTAAAACATTGCTTAGCTATACATTTTTTTATTGAAATATATACACACTTTTGAGCAATATGTGCAGTTCTTTTTCAGGATTTGATATTCGTTATTCATCCGAATAGTACGCAGTATTCGACCGAATACTGAATAGTTAAAAAAGTGGCAGAATATCGAATTGTAGCCGAATATTCGTAACATCTCCAATAATTACCACACACTACCACTTTTCTTTGTATCTTATAGTTTCATACCCTTCAAGTTTTTGTGAGTTGACCATTTCTGTACTAACACTAATGTTATGAGGTAGTCGTCCTTATGAATTATTATTACTTCTTGAAAATACAGTAAAATAGCTTATTAGCGACGTAATTAAAAGTACAAGTTTTTTCTTTTTGAAACCAAAATTAATTCTAAAAAAACATTGTGTTAGAAATCAACCCTTTCCCTTAGTTTTACGTTTGACATTCCTTCACAGCAGTTTATCCTCTTAAGCTACAGTATGATTTCGAATAATAATAATAATAATAAAGGTGTCTCTTTTTTTCATAGAGGCATATTTCAAAATCATAGTTTCATTAATTGTTGGCATACAATTAATCGATGAGTTCCAATGGCCCACTTCCCTACCCCATCGCCTAAACCATTTTCCCTATTCTATTCTATTCCAATCACATAGCCAGTCCCTTCTATTGTACTTCTCTTGTCTGATCCCTCTTTATCCCATTCTAAAGGCTGGCAACACGTTGGTTTCGCCTCGAGTGTAGCAAACGTCTATAGACAACGGACGACAGTAACCACTTTCCATGACCTGGGCAGTCTGCATGTTTAACAGCTCCGCAAAAAAAAAACTTCGCAAAAAAAGCACTTTATTAACAAGGGCAACAAACCATTGTTGACCAGTTTAATCTTCGAGAAAAATGACTGCGACTTAAATACTGAGTTGGATGAACTGCAAAACAAAATTTTAAGAATTTCAATTTTACTGACTCCAGAATGCATAAAAATAAGACTATTTACTAAAGTAATAATGGATTCATAAAGTTTAATTCAAGCCATAACAGTAATGTAAATATTTATATGTTCGTAAAATTTTCTCAGTGGAATGCGCCTTGTTAAACCAAGTGTCGCAGAAAACCTCGCCGTTTTTGTTTCTGTTTATTTCTGCTGTTTCTGTTTTATATTGTGGCGAAACAAAATTCATCTGAGCTTTTATTCCAGTCTCCATTTAAGTAATGAGGTGGTTTTCAGCTATTGTAAAATAAAAATGTACATAATTTCAAAGAGTTTTTGTTATCGAATATGCTCATTATTTCTTTTGTACTATTTACTGAACAATATACCATAATCATTTAGGTCCGTTTTGTTAGAGAAAGCTGGATTAAATCGTTGAACGTTTTAATATAAGACTTTTCAATACCTACATGAATATTGTTGTTATTTTGTACATTGTGCTAATTAAATTAGGTTTCGCGTTCTAACTCTTAAACATAAATTTAAATCGATTTTAAGTCGTTTGCAAAAATCACACGTTTATTTTGAACAGCATGATGTAAAATAAATACGATGACGACGATGTAATTCAACATCACAACATGATCAGCGTTTTGTAAACGTATCCTTATGCGATAATGGAGGTTGAGATTCATTTTTTCTTTATATAATTTATATTGTACGTATTGTTTTTCTTTAGTTTTGTCTAAGCCATGCCACACAGTTTCGGCAGCATAAATTTTGAGTAATTTTCTGCAGAAGTTGTTCCATTTTTGTTTAATGAAATTACTATGCTCTATATGCTATATACCTATTACTATGTTCATCCCCTTTATCAAAAGTAAACATACCATACTAAATGATATTATAATAATATAATATTTATAATTATTCCGTAGTACGAGTAACTTTCGTAATTTCCTATGTAATTCCTTCCTATGTATTCCTAAATAAGTATTTCTAATTTATCATGTTAAACTGATAAACTGAAAACACTGAGACTAGATTGATCGAACTTTAAACCGAATAAAATAAATGCAAATGTAATGTGCCCACCTGAAAACCGTCATAGGTCCACGACGCCCACTTCATGGTACATAGCTGGACATCAAAGGGAAACTGTTCGACATTGATGTCACACACCGACACATATATGCCGTGGCTGAGCCACGTCACCTCGCCCGTGTGCTTCACAATCACATTAGTGTTAATTACCGCCGAACGATAGTTTGGATCTGCACTGTAACAAAATTAACAATTGTAATTTAAGGTGTAATTAGTTTTAACTTTTAACGCTTACGTTGATAAACAAAAAAACCAATTGAAAAATATTTAAATAAAGAAAGAAAACTTTATTTGAAGAAATAGCGACGTAATTACATTCCTTATCCATTTTCATGCACAGAGCATATTTTGAGAATTTGTTCGCCGCATTTATAGCAAACAAGGTTTAGGTTTATAACTTGTATTCAGATGAGTCAAGAATCTCCAAAAATTATAAAAACGATAGTTATATTTAAATAAAAAACAAACATGTATTACGTAGCACATACTTGTAATTGCTTATTTTTTTTAAGGTTTTATGTATGTCGTGGCATACTTTGCCGATAACCACGATCGACGAATAACTTCTAATTAAAAATATGTTTAAAATGTTTCATTATTTAATTGTTTTTAATGTTGCGTCTGCCACCACGTACAATACCAATTTAAGGGTGAAGGTATTTAGAATAAATTCGGTTCAATGTGTAGCAGTTCGCGAACTATAAAGGCTTCCGTAGACGTGATCAACGGCCATTTTATTTGCCATTTCACTACAGACTACTAAAAACATAATGGATTTTAAAAAAGCCCCATATTTATTTCATAATCCACTAAATGTAATGTTGTTGAAACTAATTTCTTAGAATAAAATTTGGTACTATTAAAAATAATTACTCATTTTTTCAAATTTTCTACTAAATGACACAAAGCTTATGTAGGGGACAAAACTGAAGTATAAGAAAGGGTTGCTTAGTGACGATAAATGTCCATTACTTTCGTCATTTGTGTAGGAAGTGTAAAAACGCATTAAATAGAAAATTTTCATATTTCAGAAATAACTCAAGGCAACAAAGTTAATGTTAATCAAACAAATTTTTATTAAAAGTATTTTTGAAGCTCTACGAATTTGGAGATTTTTATAAAATAATTGAATACCTACATGCTTTAAAAGTTAGTGGGGACGAAGTTAAAAGTTGATACTCGCAAATTGATTTCATTAAAATTTTGTTTTTCAAGTTGATTAAGGATACTGGATCATATTCAAATTCTAATATTTCACATGGATATCCCTTGTGTACTAATCTTTCCTTTGTTAACGCACGACTGTGCATATTTTTTTAAATTTTCAGTTACAGATTAAAATATTCGTTATCGGAAGTTAGTACAATTACATTTGTCTGTTCTTAGAGGCTGTAATTAAGAAATGTGTCATTCCTATAGGCCTCGTCCAATCCTTTATCCCTTGCTTTAACCCAATTCCCGATGCTGGCTCTCAGTCCAACGTTATTCGAGCGATTATCCGAATTATACGAACGACTGCCGTTTGACCACGCAGCTTGCACGAGGTAGTTAATCGTTGTTTGAAACCAACCGCTGTTTGCTTAAACCAAACGTAGTTTCGCTGATCCACGGGTATATAATTAAATGCGCTGTGTACCAGCGTATTTTTAATTAATCCAGTATAAGTTCATGAAAATTACATCAGTTTTGAACTTCTTATGTTTATCTTCGTTGTCGAAATTATACATACAGCTATCAAATTTTGGGATACTATGTTTATTTTTAGAGTCGTGAAGGAGGAGCGAAAAGTGATCAAATGAAGTCCCTCTGAGCTCCGGGTATTAATGTTATAAAACTACCCCGTTTTGGGATAAAAAGTATTTTAAAACACTTAATAAATATAAAAAAAGTATTACTGTGTTCCCTTTATCGCATACAATTTCCAATTTACATATCAATCAGTTCCTTACAAAAGTCTTGACGAAGCAACAAACTAATCACTACACCACACTTTACATCTATTTATTACTATGAATGGAATAAATGACTTCACCTTGAATTATAATTATGGTTGGCAACCTATATTCATGGCAGCTTATATATATTTGTAGTAGCGGTAATGAAGCTACAGTTGTAGTAATTACTCATATAATAATGTCATAATTTATTAGATTATGTTATTTCATGAAACAATAGCTATTTTAAAGCAGATGTCTAGTGATCTGTTGCAGCGAATAACAAGGTTATTTAATAAGTACGACACCGTCATATTAATAGACGGTATTTACAAGTAATTTATAGTCTTTAAGTGGTGCGTGCGATGCGCTCTTCGGCAAACTGAGTAAGTTAAATATTTATTTATGGAAATTTCCTGGAGAACTTCAAATAGATGTCTCACGTGACCAAAACGCTGGTACCTGTATTTCGGGCTTATGCGTTGCCATAGAACGTAGTAACGCGGCCAGCGCTTTGGGAACGTTCCCAACTAACGGTGATTTAGGGCCCATTTAATATTTGCATTTTTTATCTTTTTTTAAATTAAGCTGTTTATAGATAATATTAGTATAAGTATATTTTAGTTTTAATTTGTTTTTCGCAATGATTGTACATTATAGTTGTAAGATTACATACTAAATAAACTAAGCGGCAGGGAATGTGGCCCAAGCGCGTTATGTGGATTATTATCAAAATTAAACGCGACAAGACAAGGACAAGGTTCTTTTTTTGTGGCAAAAATTAAATCTTTATTCGGAACTTAAATGCAAATGTTTAGTTAACAAAAAGCGAGTTAAATTTGTGAAAATTACAAAAAGGTCATTACAGCTCTATGTTTAAAAAATCTTTTTGTTTTTTTTACAAAATTAGATAGATAGATAGATAGATAACACTTTATTGCACACCAAAACATAGAATTACAGAAACAGACCATATTTACAATATTTTCAAGGCAATACAACAGGCGGCCTTATCGCTCAAAGCGATCTCTTCCAGGCAACCTAAATGAGAAAAAATTTGAATCAGGCGAAATAGGTGGTGCAGAAAAATGGCAATAGAAACATAAATATACATAACTAATATAATACATACACACACACACATATATATATATATATATATATATATATATATACACACGAATACATACATATATACACAATTATATATACAATAATACACAAGTTATTATTATAAAAGTATTAGCATGATTATATTCTGTTAATCAGACATAGCTATTTGTGGACAAATAGTGTTTTCTGAGCAAATTTCTAAATATTGGTAAAGATTTGGCCTCTCGGACAGTAAGAGGCAGCATATTCCAAAGTTTGACAGCCTGCACCGTAAAAGAATTATCATAATAGGATGAAGTGTGTGCAGGCGTCATAAGTTTTCGGTACGTATCATGGCGCAAATTGTGGGCAGTGGAAAGGCGAAGGAATCTAAAACGTTCCTTAAGGTACTTAAGGTACAAAATTAGTTTGTGTTACTTAAAATAATAACGGGTATTTCCACCTCTGGCCCTGATAACCGCCTGCATACGATCAGACATGCTATGGATAATGTTTTTAATGTCCACCTGGGGTATTTCTTCCCAGGCGGCCACCAAGGCGGTTTTCAATTGACTGATGGTCTCTGGAGGGTTGGGACTGGATCGAATTCGCCTTTTAAGCATATCCCAGACATGTTCTATGGGATTCATATCTGGACTTCGTGCTGGCCACACCAATTGTCTAATGCTCACCTCCGACAGGTAATCATCGACGCAACGTGCTATGTTGGTCGGGCATTATCTTGCATGAGGATGAAGTCTTCGCCGCCGATGAATCCCACGAATGGTAAAACATGTTCCTGGAGGATTTCTTCAATGTATCGCACTGCTGTTAGACGACCTTCAACAACTACCAACTCTGTGTGTGCGTCTGAACAGATACCTCCCCATACCATAACGGACCCACCGTGGAAACTGACGGTTTGCCTGGTAGTGATTGGCAGAAACCTCTCCCCATGCCTTCGCCACACACGTTCACGTCCGTCTGGAGCTCTTAAGGCACTTGGCATTCGTCAGTCCACAGAACTTTACTCCACTGCTCGTGAGTCCAATTTGCGTGTTCGCGAGCGAACCGTAGTCGAGCTACGCGATGGTGTCGGAGCAATTCTGGACCACGTGCTGGTCTTCGAGCACGCAGATTTCGTTCCTCCATTCTTCTTCTTACTGTTCGCTCACTTACGTTGATTCCTTTTGCAATTTGTAGCCGCTGCCGAATTTCGACCGCAGTAAGGAACCGATTTCGCAAAATTGCGAGAGTGATAAATCGGTCATCTCGCACTGATGTACACCTAATACCGCCACTACCTGGTCTCCTTGTGTATAGACCGGTCTGGTCGTACCTTGTTAAGGCGTACCTGAGAGTTGTACGCGGTACATTTAAAGTTTCAGCAATTTCTCGCTGCATTCGCCCCTGACTTCGAAGTAACCCAGCCTGAGCAACTTGAGCAGGTGTTAGGGTCATTGTTTTCCAATTCTGGAAGCGTAAATTACTACCGATTAATAAAAAAAATAAACATAAAAGATTAAATGCACGACTATTGGAATATCTCATTTTAACTCACCCGTCTTTTATGCGTTTCACTAACGAACTAAGTATCATATATCGGAATCTTTATCCTTGTTGCTTTTGGTTCGAAGGAACTTGTAACTTGCATGTACAAAAAATAAATCAAAACTACCTGCAATTTTAGTATTTGTGCTTTCTATCTCGAAACAAATTACAACTTATTTTTAACAACTTATATTGTAAATGTTCTCATAGTTTAAGTGAATTGTAAAATTCTTTTATGAGAAATAAAGTTCTTTAACCCGAACTAACGTTAAATGTCACAGAAATTAAACAAATGAACATTTTTGAGTGCTTACCCTCTTAAATTAACAAAAAAAATGGTTCTGACAAACTGCCACGCGAAATTCTCATACGCGGTACAAAAATCGCCTGTTATCGGTCTGTTTATGGTTGGGCCATATTCCGTGCGCTGACTGTAATTATAATGTAAGTTAAGTATACAACAGATTTGTCACATAAAGCGATATCTTTCAGGGAAAAATGTTTGTACGAGTATGTTCTTTCTTTCTAACCTTCTAAGAGTCAGCGCAGGCAGAGAGGAATAATCCCTGCGCGGTCTCGGGCATTTACTTTACGGATTGCGTATGCTCGCGCTTGCGAGCGACCTCGCGAAACTGCGCGAGTAAACCGTTCTGGGTTACCGCGAGTAAACCGTTACCACTCTACAGTAAACATGGTAGTTTGTCGCGAAAGTTCGTCAACGATGGTGGACTGGGATATGATTATAATTGTGATTTTGGCGGAAGAAGAAGAAATGGAAGAACATGTTAATAAAATAAGGCGTCAGAAAGTTAGACGAAGAACATGGGTCGAGGAATATTGGCAAGAAAGGTATCGTTTTGGTGACTTTATTACACTGTGTACGACTTTACCATCCAAAGGAGTTTTGTTTTATGATTACTATAAAATGGATTATGAAAAATTTCGAATGCTTGTGGATATGTTACGTAGGTACATCGGATTAAAAATCTAAAAAAATGACGTCCTCCCTCTTTAAACTCGGTGATAACACTGAAAGTACGCGTACGACGCGGACGCCGACTCGATGCCGCGCGGGGATTCCCGCGTATCTTCGAGGACGCGCTTGTCAGGTTCAAGCATTTATGCACTTTATTGTAATAATTTTAAAATTTATTTTCAAGTGCGTTAATAAAATCCTCTCCGCTGCGCTCCGTTCTGTCTGCGCTGACCCTAAGCCAACTCTAATGAATTTTGACATAATACATTTGAAATTAAAACTTCAAGACTATACAAATATTCTAACTGTATACAAAGGGCGGTCTTAGCACTGAATAGCGATGTCGTCCAGAAAATCCGTGGCAGGAATAAAAGGTGGTGCCAATTGTCGTATACATAATTATTGTAGAAAATATAACCCAAGTAGAAATAAATTAAGTCTTTAATTAAATTGAAAACAGGATTTTTTATTCCATGAGTTTAGCAGACAGGCAGACGGCCCACCCGGTGGAAAGCGATTATCATAGCCTATGGACCGTTGTAACACCAAAGGCGCTACCAATAAGCTGCCGTTCTTTAACGGTAGACTGGAACCTGGCCACTAATGTTGGAACACAATTCATACTTTTTATGGCGGCAACCTAGTCCAGAGGTGGTAGCCATCCGGACAGTCAATTACCCTATCACCTGCTGTGGTTTGTTTTGTCGCCTCTTGTCGACAAGTCGCCCAGCTGAAGTATTTATTACCTTATTGCAGAAAATACGATACTATCCACGGGACAAAGATCCATTATTTACATGAATGAAGCTGTGCGCAACTCTCTACACAGATTAAATCGAAGACTTCATTACAAATGGGCGTACAGACGAAAGTGCAGTTTTACACGAGGGACAAAATTGTGAATAAAACAAAACTAGTTGATTATAGAAGGCTGAAATTTGGAATAGCCTTCTTTTTAGGTACACTTGCATACTGGTAAGACTTTCTTAATTGGAACGTGCATACTTTTTAGTAAACAACAAAATAAATTGCATTTTTGCGTATACGCCTATATGTTATGAAGCCCTCGAAATAATGAAACAGCCATTCAAAATGATAGGCTTACACATTCCCATTGCTTAACATTCAAATCGTTAATATTAATATTACATTTTCAGATATCATTTGTTCACATAAGTGTTGTAACCAGATGAAACGCCGTAGGCATAACAAGTACATTAGATGTTTCAATTTTAATTTATGTTGCCATTTGATATTGTTACTTAAATTATTGTAAGTCATCAATGAATAAACTCCTCAATGGATCGTATCAAATAACAGCTTTAAGTTTTTATATTTTTAATGAAAAATTCTAGTATATTGTCGTTAGCTTCTATGAATAATAATACCCTATGGACTTATGCATAACGAGGGATAAACACATTTATCATATGCTATTATGCAAAAACTATATTTTGGTTGTTTCATATAGGAATAAATAATTAATCATCTACTGTCTACATCTTATTCGGGCAATGATATATCAAAATGCAAATACAGTACGTTTTATTTAATAATATTTTAAACTAAATGAAGAATAATTAATAATTTAAGCTTAATAGACTAAAAGAACAAAAATAAAAATTGTATGTATAAATAAAAATATTAAAGTTAAACTAGGCACAGACCACTGTCAAAAGGTTAATATTTTTCATATTATATTGACTGAGGTAGGCTAGTCTTTTGGAATCGAAACTAAACCGAATCAATATCTAAATACACAATAAAACTGTAGGCTCTTCAGGCCATAAGCCTATATAATTTTTTTAACGACTTATTGGCTCTTTAGGAGATTAGAAGACTGGTGCCTTGGTATCTTGGAGAAAGGATCCGTATGGCGATCCAGCACTTTACCCATAGAAGATGGTGACCTAGACTACATATAATCCTAAATAATTATGGGTAGAATACAATATATCTAAGTTAAGTTTTCTTTTATTGAATTAGTGTATATAACTTTTAAAATTGGTTATTTTAATTACCACGAACGAAATTTAAAACAAAATAATTATTGTATTTTATGTGTAACAGTTTTTTAATTTTATATTTTTCATATCTAATCGTTAACATCATCTGAGTGTTCAATCTCCGGTTAGTAAAATTTTTCAACCAGACAATTATTATTAAATGTTGAAAGAAAGTAATTAGGCATGTAATAAGTTAAATGTTTCAGTTGCTCTAAAAGAGACGAAAATGCTTTAGTGATTAACGCATATCTCACTCCAACTGTTTTACTGTAGCTTGAAGTTAAAGGCTTTTAGACCTTAAAACGCTGGCGAGGCACGATGAAAAAAGTGCGTTGTTAAAATAGATTACTCAGTTACTTCAGTTATCTCTGGAAAAATGGGAACGTTTTACGAGTTGACGCAGTCTACTATAATCCTAGAACACTTTTAAACGTCAACGAATGTCGAAGGTCTAGAAAGATAGCATGGATTTTTTTTTAAAGTAATCCCGAATATATACAAAAAGTTAGAATTCACCAAAAAGTTTAAGTTTTATGGAACGAAAAGCTTAATAAGTTCTTCTATTTAAGGTATTTTTCTACTATAATTTTTATTTTAATAAACAAATTTTAAAAAATCTTACGTAATTTCACACTACGCTCCTTTAAATTAACACTTATTGCGTACATGCGTGCTTGTGTAAACGTGTGTATGTGTGTGTGTGTGTGTGTGAGAGAGAGAGAGAGAGTGTTTGTGTTTGCGTGCGTTTAAAACATTATTGTATGTTTTATTATCTATGTATATATAAATATATATATATATATATATATATATATATATATATATATATATTAATATCTACTTTATGTTTTTTACTTTATGTATTTAATTCTTATATCTTATCTAATAAAGGACTTTAGAACTTTAGATTAATTCAAATTATCTCCACTCTCAAAGTTACCTTATTGACTAGGGTTTAATTAATTTATTAATTGGCATACTAAACAAGTTCGGTTACTTAAGGTACAAATTGTGACTATTGATGAAAAATTAACAGATTCAAGAATACAAATTACATTTTAAAAAGGGTATTTATTTACGTTAAAAAAAAAGATTCGGATATTAAAAATTATCGGAAGGAACAACTTAAGAAACGGAGTTTTAAAAATAGCCCTTTGTCTGTAATTTTATAAACCTGAGAACAAAATTAATACTCCACGATAGAAAGTATTTTAGGTATTAGCGTCAATTTCTAACGGTGTTAAGAGCGATTTTCATTTGATTCTTAGCTTTGTTAAATAAAAAGAACAAAAGATTTTGAGATCAGAAATAAGAATACCATTTTCAATAGACCCACTGTGTTTATTCTCAAGTTATGCATGTAATAGTCGTGTTATGGGTATTATATAACAGATAACCCTTGGGCCAATCTTGGACACCCACACCATAGTAAATAACTGGGATTTTTTTACGAAATTCACCATAGCAGGAATGCAACCGACTGGATATAGTAAAGTTAGATAGATAGGTAACACTTTATTGCTCATTAAAATAAACAATAACAAAAAAATGCTTAAATTGTGGGGTGGCGCAAAAAAACCGAAATTTTTTGAGTCTCGAGTGAAAAAATATTAGTTTTTATGTTTTAAGAACTCCCTCCAAAGGACAGCTCAAAAAAAAAATTTAGAGGTTGCTCCAAATTTCTTAAGATTTCAAAAACCGCCAAAAACTAGATAGATAGGTAACACTTTATTGCTCATCAAAATAAACAATAACAAAAAAAATGCATAAATAGTGGGGTGGCGAAAAAAAAACGAATATTTTTGAGTCTCGAGTGAAATGATGTTAGTTTTTGATGATTTAAGAACTCCTTCCAAAGGACAGCTCAAATTAATTAAAGAGGTTACTCCAAATTTCTTAAGAATTCAAAATCCGCCAAAAACTGTAATAATCTAAAGCAATGCACTAGTAAATTATAAAAAATTATGAGCGACCTTATAAAAATCAAATTTTAAACCGAAACTTTTAGAAAATTTTAATTTTTTGGTCTATAAAATTATACAGTCACGAGAAAAAAATGGAATAAAAAAGAAACAGTTTTTGGCGAATTTTGAAATCTTAAAATATTTGAAGCTTTATTTATTTTTTTAAGCTGTCCTTTAAAGTGGTTAAAATATCAAAAACTAACAATTTTTCACTCGAGACTCAAAAAAAGAAGTCGGTTTGATTGCGCCACGTTAATAAATAGCTAAAACACTTCTTGACAAAACAACAGGCGGCCATATCGCTAAAAGCGAGCTCTCCCAGGCAACTTTAGGATGGTACAGTTAAAATATATAAATGCCTATGATACTTACACTAATTCGGTTATTAAAGGCAATATCATGAAACAAATAATAAAGTAAACTCACTATAAGGGCACTTACTTATTATAGAGTATGATGTCAGGTTTCCAAACTCTCTCGTAAGGTATTCTGATAACACTTATGCCATTAAACTCGCTGGTGTTCCATCTTAAATGATAATCCATCCAAATTTGAGTGATCCAGCAGTTTGTCGTTAGCAGCTGGTCTTTTTCCTCCTAAAGAGACAATTATGTAATTTTTAGATTATTCGGGTACATGAAATATGTTATAAAGAATTATAAAAACATTTTCAAATAAAATTGTGAGCACTAATATTCTATAGGAATATCTTAAATAAAATAAAAATATTTTTGATAATTCTCTCTTTGATCTTCTCCCAACTGTTTGGGGTCGACACAAGATGTATTATTATATGTGATTTTCCTTCCATACTAACGCTACTACCAATTTACGTTCTCTATGACAGCAAAACATGAATGTCATCTTTCACACTACTTTTCAACCTTTATATTAGTATCAGTCTATCATCCAGTTTAACGTTTTTTTTGTCACGTGACTTTCATTCCTTCTCATTACATGCCCATAGCACCTTAATCTTCTTCTCTCTCTTTCTTCCTGTCTTTTTCAGTCATCGGTGCAATTTTCAAGATCCCTTATGTAGTCATTTTAATCGTTGTTTAAGATTTAATTCAGAAATACGCTTAACTCCTAGCTATACGATTATATTTGTCTTATAGCTCCTTTATATATTTGACCAACAGCCTTGCCTTACTATCGTTTAAAATTTGATATAAGCTCCATATAAATAGTGTCAAAATTCAACTGATGGTAAGCCAAGTAAATGAACAGTAAGATATAGGAACCGGCCATTAAGTGACTTGATGGTTGACAAAGCTGTTGTTTGAAATCAATATCTCAAAAAATCTGACTAAAATACTAGATATTTTTTATTATCGCAAAGAAATATACTAGGAAGGACAATCATCCAATCAAAAACATTACTTTTAAAAGATTCTAAACTTACGACTACATAACGCTGTGAATCATTTTACAAGCTTTTATTTAATTTGCAATGGATGTACTTATGTATGTATGTAAGTATGTATGCATGTATGTATGTATATAAGGATGTATGTAAGTATGTATATAAGTTCGGGTAGAATCTTGCAAGTTAAATTTGACCAAATTCCCGATTTCCGATTGAGCTGAAATTTTGCAATGCAATATAATAATAATAATCATATGGTACCATGGAGCTGATCTGATGATGGAGTCGGAAGGTGGATATAGGAACTCCTGTACTAAACAAGATAGACCCGTCGTGTTTGGGCTCGCTATACATGACTTGGCTAGCACTATGCTGCTACATGATATACAGGCTGTTAAAAGCTTGTATATAAAAACCTTTTTAAAAAAGCTTTTTTTCTCTCACGCTTTGACGTCCTATAATTTAAAACCTATTTTTAGGTCAAATTACTTAAAAAAGTATTACCCCTTTGAGGGTACAAAGTCAATATTATTTTTGTCCAAAATTGCCGAACCAAAACCAAGAGAATTATATCGTCTCTTTTATTCTAATACAAATGCTATGTAGTTAGAGGGAGAAAGCATCAGTTCAAGGTTCATATTCAATTATCTGTATTTGACCACAAATTTGTGGTGCTTCCGTCTTAAAAGCTTAAGATGCTCATCACACACTTAGGTCAGAAAAACTGCCTTAGCGGAGCATACACTGGACAATATTCAAAGTCATCTTCTTTGAAAGTAAGCGAATGTGTTAATCACAAACCTATTCATGTATATTGTACTAATATCTTAGCTAAAATTTATACTCTTTTACACTACAACAATCTTAAAAATGGTAATAATGCTATATATATAAATTAGATAATTAAACGACAAAGATAAAGTATCCCTTTGTTATTAAAATAATGACCTTTTTATTTTAATTTATACCCAAACGATTCGAAACAGGTACACATAAAACACTGTAATATTAATAAAATAACAGATGAACCAGTTAAGCGGAATCCCTTTTAGGTTTCAGATGGTTAAAGGGTTACGTTGGGTGGAACATATTTAATTAAAAAACAATATAGAAGAAAACAACATACTGTCTGTGGATACCTCATGGAGTTCGAAAAAGATTAGAGGAAGAAAAAAAATTCCAACAAGTTTATAATGATTTAAAAGTTATATTTCAATCTAACTATATAAATAAAAATACGCGCATAACTTGAGAAAGACTTTACCGGTTTAAATGATTTTTTTGTGTGATTCACAATTGGAACCGGTAAGAGGCGCTAGAATCGGGACCTAGATTTTTATTTTTTCAGGGTAGGACAAGGTCTGCCGGACCGCTAGTAACATTTAAAACTTTAAAAGTCGTGGTAGCTTAGTAGGTAACGCCGTAACGCTCTTTGATTCTTAGAACTTATAATAGAATAAAAAAACTCAAGTCATCGTCATCGGTAGCTCACGGATGCTTAATAAGGTCGACTGGAGTACCATACCTAGTGTGATGTTTGACGGGGCAATCATTCCTTTTAGTGATAAGGTAAAAAACCTTGGCGTTATATTTGACAGTGAGCTGTCTTGGCGACCTCATATCACCGAATTAAGTCGGCGGCTTTATCTCTCATCCAAATCCCTCAGAAGGTTGAGGAATTTCTTACCCACTACCACCAAAATTAAGCTAGCAGAGTCCTTATTACTTCCTATCCTTGATTATGCTGACGCCAGCTATCTAAATTTAACCCAAGAACAACTCAATAAACTTGAGCGCCTCCAAAATTTTTGCATAAGGTTCATATTTGGACTACGCAAATATGACCATGTCTCTGAATTCCGAAAAAAACTCAAGTGGTTGCCAATCCGATTTCGCCGGAATACTCACATCCTTGCTCTTCTCTATAGTATTTTATTTGTCCCTAGTACTCCTGATTACCTTAAACAAAGTTTTGAATTTCTTTCGTGCTCTCATAATTTACGCCCTTCTACTAAACTTAAATTGAACACTCCTGCGCATAACTCAACTTTTTATAACAATTCTTTTACTGTTAAGGCTATACAGCTCTGGAACGCGCTTCCTGTTACAATCAGACAAGCAAAATCGCTAGCGATATTTAAAACTATGATCAAAAAATACTACCTGTCGTTGGAATATGATATTTAAATTCACTTATAAACATTTATATATTTTGTAGATATGTATTTGTATGGTATGTATATTAAGTATATATCTATGTAATATATAAAATTTATCCATATATTTATATATATATAATTTATGTATTTATTATTAAAATGTAAGTAGTTTGTACTATATGTTACGTATACCACCATCGCCATTATCATCTAAATTTATTTCTGGGGTTGTCTGGAAGAGATCGCTTTTTAGCGATAAGACCGCCCTTTGTACATAACTAGATATAATTTTAGTCTTAAGTTCATGTTTGTATTGGTGTACAATAAAGAGTTATCTATCTATCTAGAATAATATAACTAACTGGGAATCATTCAGTATTTAAGTAGTTTTCTGCCGATACGCGCTGATGGTAAATGAAAACATAGAGTTGCAAACGACATGTCAAGTAAAACGATCTTTCAAACGTAAAATTAATTTTAGTATTTAAGTTATTTTGTATCACTACTATTTAGTAGAATGGACTGTGCATCTACAATTGTGTAACATCTGTATTAAAAAAACATTCTTGCAAATATAAATATTGATTGATTGATCGAATAAAGTTTATGGTATTTCGAGGTACTTCTTTTCCACACATTTTTTATTAGTTTCAAAGAAGGTTGTTGCATGAGTTCAGCAGAGGGTTTCCATCAGGTGGGAGATCATCCCACCTGATGGAAAGCGGTTACCATCGTCTATGCATATACATTTGCAACATCAAAAGTGCTACAAATGCGCTGCTGCAGTCGTGAGGGAGACTGGAATCTGGCCACTAATACCGGAACACAACTCACAGTTGTTATGGTGGCATACTCCAGGCCAGGCGTGGTAGCCACCCAGACGAGCAGATGCCCTACAACCTTGCTGTGGGTTGTTTTGTCGCCTCTTACGACAGGCTGCCCGGCTGTAGGAAATTTTATTGTTTCCCCGTTCCTGCACGGATAAAGTTCTATAGTCAACATGTCAGGATCTAATGGTTGGATCCCAGGGAAACGGAGAGCAGGCCTTGAAAATTGTTCTTTGTTACACGATATCTCCATCAATTGTGGACCGATTTTCATTTTCTTTATTTATTCGTAAGTGTGAACTCGCCAGGTGGTCCAATGGTCAACAAGTCGTTATCTGATGAGTTAATAGTAGGGAAATTGAGAGCAACTTTTGTTGATAAGCGTCTACTCTAAAAGTGAGTGAGATAGCTACCTTGTATGGTGCCAGTAGTTCAATTTTTACAGTCACTTAATATATTATATCTCAAGCTAATTCAAGTAGTTGCGCAACTAAAAAAAAAAATGATTTTTTTAACAAAAATAAAATCGTCTTTTTCTATACTAAAATTATTATTTTTTCTTTTTAGCTTGAAATCGATTTTGTTTTTGTTAAAAAAGTTGTTTCAATGTTTATGATTCCTGTACATATCAGATGTTCCCTAATATATCTTTGTGTAGTTTTTTTATTAACAAAGAAAACAAAACTGAGGCTGTCCTTTGAATATTTTTGTCAACGAAGTTTTGGGCACATGCCTCAGGGTAACAAACTAAGCTTAGTTTTTATGAATAAGAAAGCTTTTAGAATGAAAATCATTTATTTTACTCTTGTGAAAAAATTCGAGACAATTTTATGTTTCAGTAATTGAATTGCGATAATTGTTGTGCTTTATAAACAAAAAGTGTTTTAGTAGGCATCATATTTCATTCAGCTTTGATCTCCGAAAGGTCACGATATCAAACATAAATTTTAATGAAGTGCCTAACATCAGGTGTGTAATTACATTGGGCTTACAGAATCGAATTATTGCTAATTATTATTTATTAAGTAAGGTTTACCCGCGACTTCGTCCACGCTTGATTTGAAATTCCCGCGGGATTCCCGGGACGTAAACTACCGCAGCATTTTAAAACGAATGTAAGCTATCATTTTAATCGTGTCGAATAAGCTAATTTTTATGCACCCGAACTGCTGCAAGCCGCTCCTGGGAAAATTTCCGCCAGATTCCCGAGATAAAAAATATCACACATTATTCTAACCAAATTTTTTTTATAAAAACAAACCCGACTTCACACTAAAAGCCAAGAAATCAATATTTAACCGACTTCTTTCTACAACATCTTGAAGTCGGTGCCAAGTAAAACAAAAGAACAACAACAAATTCACAAAATATAGCAATTTTTATGTTTTACTTGATACCGACTTAAAGATGTAGCTGAAAAAAGTCGGTTAAATATTTATTTTATGGTTTTTAGTGTGAAGTTGGTTTTGTCTTTGTTTAAAAAAATATTATTATTTTTTGGTTACGCAAATTCTTCAATAGCTTTAGAGATAATATATTAAGCGCCTGTATAAATTTTACAACTGGCACGTGTATACAAATTTGCCATCTCACTCTTCGGTGTATCTGCTCTACAACAAGGGTTGCTTTCGATTTCTGTGGAATCCACTCATTAGATCCTGACTTGGTGACCACGGATTGTCTCGAGAGTATATCTGATCCACAATTGACGGCGAAATTGCGTAACATGGATATAAAATATTTAGCGCCTGTAGAAAAACTAATAGCTACACGCCTATACAAGAATTTAGGAGCACGGCGTTCTTTAGTAATGGATACTCTCAATTTCCCTGGAATCCAGTCACCAGATCCTGACTTGGTGAGTGTATTCCATGGCTTATAGACTTCCAGTAAAGCAATAAAAGTTGAAAATTGATTTAGAATTGAGAGAAATATCGTGTTACGAAGAAGTCTGTTATCAATTTTCGTGAGTTTTTCTAATTGTTTGGAATTCATTCATCAGATCCTGACATGGTGACATTGGGATCAATTTGGGAGTATAATATTTCGATTAAAAGAAAAATTGTGAAAATTGATGTTCAATTGACGGAGAAATCGAGTAACGAACATACAAAATAAAACATAAAGACGAATTGAGAACCTCCTCTTTTTAAGGTAAAATTTGATATCAATGATTTTTTTTTTAATCTGGCAAATTTTAAATAATTCCCAGAGAAACTCCCGGGACATTCCCAGGATAAAAAGTAGCGCAGATTTTAAGTCCAAGAATTTGCTGTCCAGTCCAGTAGTTTTTACGTGAATTTAAAACAAACATACAAACCGAAAAACAGACAGTCAAAAAATCTAAAATTGTATTGTGTTCGCCGTCGTTTATTCCAGTTGTTTTTTCTTACGTACCTTCAATATACAGAGAGGGCATGTTTAGAATTTTATATTATATATCTATTCTTCTCTGCTAAAAGTAAATTGAAAACTTACTCACGTCTTAGTAGACTTACTAGACTAGACTAGGCAGAATACACTAAGAAAGTTCTCGGATTTACTGGTAATCACTTAATGTCAATACTAGTTAGATTGTTTTACAAAGTATTACGTCAACACTCAGGGTAGGCATTTAGTTCGTTACCGTACTAATGGCTTTCTTTGCTTAAAAGTTCGCATACTCCTTGTTACAGACGGGTAAAAAACATCCCCGAGCTGCAAGCTTGTAAAGCAAGACTTTTTAAAAAGTTTAAGGAACACGGACGTTTTGTAACTGTGGAAAAATTAGAGCTAAATTTAAAATTAAGATAACCATCGTATGAAAAGGAGAAACATAATATTAAAACTGCTCCAACCATACCAAAAGCGAAAACTCAAGTGAGTGTAACGCAAAGGCTCATCTCCAAGCGTGACATAGCAATATTAAAACACCGACATGAGCAGGAAATAGCACATTTAGAAGAAAGGCACAATTTAGGCGTGAGTTTGTTCCACTCGAGATGTCGTGTCTAGGTACTCAAAATTGTATATACTGGGAACGCGGGATGAATAAAAAATAGGTTTGTCTAGATTTCACCACGCAACATTTTTATTACATTATGTCTCTCAAGAGCACACGCCATAGAAATGGAGAGTTGGACTCTTGGAGTCCAAGACTTTTGAAGAGTTTGTGTGTATAGAGACCTCTTGACAAATTTAATGTAAATGTGGCGTAACAATGACCGACGATTATCCCTGTCTACACCATATAAAAATGCAGGAACAAGCCCCAGTCAGTGTAGGAATATTGTAGGAAATGAGAACAAAATTAGCGGGCTAAAAAATGAACTGCTAGTGGAACTAATGGTCTGGACTATGGAGACTATGACGGCTGCCCGTCGCAACGTTCGGGAAACATGGAAAAAATGGGCAGACGGTGACTCGCCACTTCCTGCATGGGTCCCAAAAAATGTCGTACAAGATTGGCGAGAGGCAACATGGGTATGAGTGGCTAAGGGGTGTCTAGAGGTGGATTTTGGGTTTCATATAATCATCATTAATATCATCATCCTAGCGTTAATATATCCCTTTAATAATGCCTGCGCTACCATTAATTAAGATACGTACTAATTATGATTTAATATTGACTCAAGCTTGTCTAGTAGAGAATTTATTTAAAAAATTCAGAATTTGTTGACCGCCTTTTTAACCGCATCTCAAAAGGAGGAAGTTCTCAATTCGTCTGTATGTTTTTTCTTTGTATGTTTGTTACTCGATTCTCCTATAATTGTGGACCACTCATTTTTAACCGACTTTAAAAAAGGAGGCGGTTCTCAATTCGTCGGAATCTTTTTTTTATGTATGTTCACCGATTACTCCGAGATTTATGATCCGATTACGTGATTCTTTTTTTGTTCGACGCGGAATAGCTGCCATTTGGTCCCCTAAAAATTTGACATAGTTTGGCTCAGTAGTTTTCATTATATGAACATTTTTTATGAAAAATATTCTATTCCGCGCGGCACCTTTCGTAGGCGTACATAGCTAGAAACTTAAAAAAAACCGACTTCAAAAACGAAAAAACTAAAATGTATAAAATAACTTATTTCTTAAGCTATTATTATTAATATATATTATGTAAAACATCTTAAAGTCGGTGCTTAGTAATTTTCAAAATATAGTAATTTTTATGTTTTACTTTGCACCGACTTCAAGATGTTTTAGATAATATATATTAATAATAATAGCTTAAGAAATAAGTTATTTTATACATTTTAGTTTTTTCGTTTTTGAAGTCGGTTTTTTTAAACGAAGTTTTTAAATTTTATTTGTTACTTTTTAGTGTCTAGCTATGTATGGGTGGACCTATGAATGGTGCCGCGCTTCTTAAAAAATATAGGTCCCAAGAACCGGGAACAAAAAAATGTTCGTAAAATGAAAACTACTGGGCCAAACTATGTCAAATTTTTAGGGGACCACATGGCAGCTATTCCGCGTCGAACAAAAAAATAATCACGTAAATCGAAACATAAATCACGGAGTAATCGGTGTACATATGGAACGGAGTGAAAATTATTTCCATGAAAAATGTTCATAAAATGAAAACTACTGGGCCAAACTATGTAAAATTTTTAGGGGACCAATTGGAAGCTATTCCGCGTCGAAAAAAAAAGAATCACGTAAATCGGATCATAAATCACGGAGTTATCGGCGAACATACATAAAAAAAAGCAACAAAAAAAAAAGATCCCGACGAATTGAGAACCTCCTCCTTTTTTCGAAGTCGGTTAAAAAGTAACAAATAAATAATAAAAACTTCGTTTAAAAAAACCGACTTCAAAAACTAAAAAGCATAAAATAACTTATTTCTAAAACTATTATTATTAATACATATTATCTAAAACATCTTGAAGTCGGTGCAAAGTAAAACATAAAAATTACTATATTTTGAAAATTACTAAGCACTGACTTTAAGATGCTTAAGATAATAATATATATTAATAATAATAGCTTTAGAAATAAGTTATTTTACACTTTTTAGTATTTGAAGACGGTTTTTAAAACGAAGTTTTTTTTCTTATCAAAATATCTCCTGCATTGGTCCCATAGTCACCATGTCAAGATCTGATGAGTGAATCCCAGGGAAATGGAGAAAAACCTTCGAAATATGTTTGTTACGCGATTTCTCCGTCAATTGTGAATCGATTCTTTTTTATTCGAAAGGTATACCCTTGAAGTAGTCCCATGGTCACTATGACAGGATCTAATGAGTGGATACTAGGAAAATTTATGGAACTTCTTGAAAGTTATGTTTGCTACGCGGTTTTTTCGTCAATTGTGGACCGATTGTTTTTAATTTGAAAGTGCATACTCCCATGATGGTCCCATCGTCGTCAAGTCAGGATCTAGCGATTAGATGCCAGGAAAATCGCAAGAAACCCTTGAAATTATAACGTCACGCGGTTTCTCCGTCAATTGTGGCCCGATTATTTATTTCAAAGGGTGTACTTCTGAGGTGGTCCCATGGTCACCAAATCAGGATCTAATTGACTGGATCGAAATTTTTATACGCGTGCCATTAGTACCTACAATTTCTACTAAACTAACTAAATAAAAAAGTAAAAAAGAATATAACAAAACAAGACCGACTTCAAACCAAAAAGCAAAAAATAAATATGATAACATGTTATAGAAAGAAGTCGGTTAAATATATATATTTCTTGATTTTTAGCTTGAAGTTTATTTTGTTTTTTTTTAATCAAATAAATTATTAGGAAGATGTCAGAAACTATCATTTAAATGCAGAACTATCATTAGAATGTACAGATAAGATACTATAATGCGAGCAATTTAGTGAAAGGCCAAATGAATGCATCCAGACGAATGTATTCATACTATTGTTGCATTCACATATCTTGGCTATTGTATTCAAATAAATTTATAATGAGGGCCATTGAAGGAATAGTCAGCATTTATGAATTTCACATTTTTTTAATTTAGTTCGAGTGAAAAATAATTAGTTTTTGATAGATAGATGATTAAGAACTCCCTCCAGAGGGCAGCCCAAAAAAAAACTAAGAGGTTGCTCCAAATATTTTAAGATTTCAAAAGTCGCCAAAAACTGTTTTTTATATTCACATTGTTTATCTCGTTACGGTATCATTTTATTGTTACTAGTTTTTGAAAATTTCAGTTCATAATTTGAATTTTAAAAAGTCGCTCTTTATTTTTTTTAAATTTCCTAGTGCCTTACTCGCTCGAAAAACCTAAAGGAATGCACTAGTACATTACGCTACTTTTTATCTCGGGAATTTTCCCGAGAGCGGTTTGAAGTTGTTCGCGTGTGTAAAAATTAGCTTATGACGACACTATTATCGCATAATTTTGTTTCCCGGGAATACCGAAAGAATTTCAAGTCAAGCGTTGACGACACACACACAGGCATATTATCCTAGTTGATAATAAAATCATTCTATTTAAAAATAATAGATAATAGATGAAAGTTACGTCAACCTACCTACTTTTTATCATCTTACGAAAAAAATTGTAGTCGCAGCCATATAGATTTTGTACAAAATTACGATGTCATCGATACAAAACTACGAAGTATTGTAAAACATTAACTAAATTTTAATAATAATATTTCAATAGTGAATTACTAAGATGGGTTTTATTTAACACGTTTATTTTAATGTGTAAACAATGTTGGTATTTGTTGTAGCACGTGTCATCTATTCAACTGGATTCAATAATACGACGACCGCTATATGTGTCCATCCTAATATATAAGTCTGAAACCAATAAAATTTTAGGAAACGTGTGATGGCAGAAAATTAATACCAGCTTCGCTTTGTTAGAAGGTTTCGGCATTCCCGTGTTTCTAGCGTCTCAAAGCGTTGTAATAGAGGCGGATGAAAGCTACCATCGTAGTAATTACTTTACAAATTGAATCGGTAGCTTTTATCACATAATACGTTAAAATAAAACAAGGCGTCGTCGAAATTTCTTAGCTTCTTCATAATTTGTTTCATATTTTTTTAACATTTTCAGAGGCACGCCGCGTAAGTTAATTGAATTTGATTTTTCTTTCAAATTAAAAGCCCTTGTCATTTAAAGATTAAATTGTATTTTATATTCATTATCTTAAAGTGAATTCTGAACTTTGAAAGGCCTATAAATATTTATGATAGACTACGATATTTCCTTTCTTACAGTAGTTGCTTAGGTTTTCAAAACTATGGTATGTAAGTAAATAGACTTTAGTAATGTAAGAGGTTCCTAGTCAACAGTTACTTAGCATCGTATCTAGCGTTTATTTATAATATATATAAAACAAAAAACAACACGCACAATATTAGTTTTTATTCTTGAATGAATGAATGAAGGAAAACTCTTTAATGATCACGATAAAGTTAAAACTAGACAATTAATATGAATACATTTGTATTGGTACAATGAGCGGCCTTATCACTCAGCGATCACTTCTAGGCAACTCTTTGTTGTTTGAAATTATTATTAACAAAATCTAAAAAAACTTGCATCGCGTTCTCCATGGTTCACATAGTTTATCCATTTTTTTTTAAATAGCTTCAATGTCCAAACTGGTATTTTACAATTTTGTTATACACTCATTTGCAAAAAAAACGGGCACCTAAGCAATGAACCATTTCAAATGTTAATATTTCTTTGTTTGATAATTATAGGTAGTTTTATCCACACAATTTGCTAAATTAATAAGAAAATAATCGTTTTCATCAGTATTTCATAAAATTTAGATACAATTTATGGGAAATAATGCTAAACCTCGCTAGTAGTGTATATTCGCTAGTAGTGCATATGCTCATGAAGTAAAAATAAAAAAGATTTTTGTTTGTTTTTCTTTAATAAAGTAAAAGCAGATAAATGTTTAGTATCGAGTGTGACCCCCTCTAGCTAAAATCACAGCTTGAATTCGTCTGGGCATGCTATCGAGTATATCCCGGATACTTGCTTGCGGAATACGTTCCCACTCCGCAGTAATCACATTCTTCAGCTCTCTGATGGTCTGCGGAGCCGGGTGTACTGATCTCACACGCCGTTTCAGAACGTCCCAGACATGCTCTATGGGATTGAGGTCGGGACTTCGAGCTGGCCAATCCAAACGACGAATGCCGACCTCTTGCACATACGCATTAACATCGCGGGATCGGTGGGCGCGAGCATTGTCGTCCATAAAAATCGAGTCTTCACCTAGAGCGGCCAATGCGGGTTGTGCATGAGAAATTAGAACTTCCGTTATGTATCGATGCCCAGTCAGTGAGCCGTTTTCAATGAAGACTAACTCTGTACGATCCATTGAATTTATTCCTGCCCAAAACATAACAGAGCCCCCACCATAAGGTGTGATTTCTTCGAAACATGCCTCTGCAAAGCGTTCTCCTTGTCTTCTTAGCACTCGCCGACGTCGATCTTCACCGAACAGAGATATCCTGGCTTCATCAGAGAACAAAACCCTATTCCAATCGTCTTGAGTCCATGATTCACAATTTCTAGCGAACCTAAGCCTGTGAACTCTGTGCTCACGGAGTAATTTGGGGCCGCGGGCCGGGCGGTGACTGCGTATATTGGCAGCGAGAAGCCTCCTCCTGACCGTCCATAGACTAATATGCACATTTCTTACTTCTTGGAGGTTGTTCTTAAGATCCACATACGAAGATTTGCGATTTCTCAATGCGCGACTCACAAGAAAACGATCATCCCGTGGTTGGGTACATGGTTTTCTTCCAGAACCAGGCCTTCTCTCGACGGAACCAGTCTCCTGATATCGCTGCCAGGTCCTTTGGACTGTCGAGCGACTAACATTTAGCCTCCTAGCCACGAAACATTGGCTGCAACCCTCTTCAAGCAGCGCGATAATTTTGGTAGCTTTTACCACTTTATCTACCATTTTTGATACAGCCAAACAGCATTAAATAAAGCTTTGACAGTCAAGGATATGAAATTAATCGATAAAAATTGAATAAAAGTTATGAAAGTCGATGTTAACTTCTGGAACTTCGCGCCAAAAATGTAGGATAAAAAGGGGTTTTCTGTAAAAATGAACATCAAATGAAAAATTGAATTTAGAACGTACTTTTTTAAATACCACAGCATTTTTAAAACCGGCCAGTAACGTGTACAAACGATTGAAACCTTTTTGGTATTGTATCTTTTTAAATATGAATGAAAATCAAAACCGCCCGTTTTTTTTGCAAATGAGTTTATTATAAATAATGGAAGTAGAAGAACTTTTATATTTTCATTTTTGATATATATTTGAAATGAATATGTCATCAGTCTCTTTTCTTGTGTCAAAGAAAAATATGTCGTATAATAATGCGTAGGCCTCGAAATAATTCAAAGTTATCGCCGAAATTTTATGAAAAGTCCTACCTAGCTTGGAAAGTTTATACTACTTTAATTAAATACAAAAAAAATATTATCAAGAAATACGGGATTTGTTTAATCCCGTATTTCTCAATGCAATGCAAATTATAAAAGTCAATTAGCAAAACTGCATCCTTCATGATTGTAATAGGAGAGAAACTGCAGGAGAGTCCCTTACGCATATACCACCCCGTCTAACGGAAAGCGCCTAATTATGCTGGCAAAAAATGTCTAACCATGTATTCGCCAGGTCCCGGTAGAAGCGCGAAGAATTGCTGGCCAGAGTCAAAATGGTTGACATGCATGCCAATGATATCACATAAGGAATGCTGACGACTGCGAAAAGTGAATAAAAAGAGTAGGAAAGAGCATCCTGGACTTGAAGTGAACGCTCCGATAGTAACCGGAATTTAACACTAAAATGAATTAGCATTAACGTTTATATTTATGTGGAACTAGATCTCTCCGTACAAAAGGTTTTTCAGGGACACTTAAATTTTAGCAGTGCATAGCGGCCAGTTCAGTAAAGTGATACCTGTCAAATTTGGCTGGAATACATATTATTAGTTGTGACATTTTTAATGAAACGTTATACGTTTCAACAACGCGTACAAATTGTTAAAATCCATTATCAAAATCAGTTCTCTGTGGGCATAACGTTCCGTGCGTACAGTCATCTTCAGCGATGAGGCTCATTTCTAGTTCAGTGGCTTTGTAAATGAACAAATTGCCAGAATTGGAGCAACGAAATTCCAAGGGAGATTCACCAGGTAGGTGCCTTAAAACTCCAAAACAAGTCACTGTTTGGTGTAGATTTTGGTCCGGCGGTATCAGTGAACCTTTTTCTTTCGAACATGTCATACATAGGATACAAAACCTACAGCGGAGTCGCGGCGGCCATGTGGCTGGAACTAGAATAGTATACTATTCTCCTATTACATTAATGTACTCTAGGTATACCATTCATAACGTCATCGAATGTCCTTTAAAATACAAATATCATAAAAATTAAAATTGTGACAATATCACTTAACAGGTTGTTTTATTGCGTTTCAAAGTTCGAGTGCTGTTAGTGAAAACCCCTATACATAGGGTTAAACTACACCATTATAGGCACTTTGCACCCAGTCTATTTGTACAAGATATGGTAAAAGTGCAAAAATACGGAACCTGAAAATTACGCGTTTTTTTGTATTGAAAGACTTTACATATGGCCTGATATGGTATAATAAGGACACTAAAATTATCGGAAACCCGTAATTTAGGTAAAAAATTAATAAACAATACAATAATAATTACGTTAAAAACCTGCGTCATATCAATAAAAATAATGTTCAATTTTAACGTCACGACTCACCTAGTTGTGATAAAAACAGAATTACTTATTTAATTTTGGGATTAGTCTGCAAATGTAACATATAATTATGACTGACCAAAATAATTAATAATTATAAAATCAACTATTACAGCATTGCTAAAAAACCACCATATTTATTTATTTTGCAGAACCGACTGGTTTCAATTTATTCGTTGATAATTTAAACAAAATTAATGGTAACAGTCTGCAGCTAACCTAACCTAACCCACTGTCCTTCTCTGTGGTTGCAACCTTCGACCGGCCCTCACAACCTATTCTTTGTTTTCCTAACATTGATATTGCATGTTGTCGTTAACTATATATAAAAACTACAAAAATATAATAATTATCTTATTCACAATAACATGAAAAAACTGAAATTCCGTATTTTCATGTCATATAAATATTTGATTTTGAAACTTCAGTTTGATTTAATAATATTGATATTCTATGATGTGTGCATTAGTTTCTTTGCCTAATATTTATCAAAGTGAAGTAAAAACTTTGTCCATTAATATTATTAATCTGAGTTTACTTACAAAATACAAAATGTAGTGGTTTTTAGCAATGCCGTTTTATTCGATTTTATAATTATTTTGATCATGTCATATGTGTTATATATGTAGACTAAACTTAAAATTAAAGTAATTGTGTTTTTATTATGATTAGTAGGTAAGTCCTTACACTAAAACTGAACATTATTTCTAATAATACGACGCACGACACGTAATTAATTGTATTGTTTCTTAATTTTTTGTCTAAATGATGGATTTCCGATAATTTTAGTGTTGTTGTTATACCATAGCAAACCATATTTAAAGTCTTTGAATACAAAAAATGCGTAATTTTTAGGTTCCGGCTTTATGCACCTTTACCCAATAATAATAATTATTATTCTCATTGGATAGCTGGTTATGATCCTGCCCCGGGCTGCGTCGTCATGGTGAGAAACTGAATGCTGACGCTGCCCGTCCCCGGTCGAACGTATTTTTATCTAGAGCCCCTACAGGTGGCCGGGGATCGAATGCTGTCACCAGTTAGCAGTGTACATTAGGCCTATGCGACTCATTATTAACAATCTTCGAATATCATTAGTCATAAATCGGGTTTTAAATCATTAAAATTTAATAATAAAGTTCATAAGTAAATTAATCTTTTTATTAATATCGCTCCCCCGATCTTGACTAGCTACAAAATAAAAATTTAAGACTTCTTAATATTTTGAATATAATAAAAAAGTGTCAATCATTACACTGAAAATGCTAAGCTAACCCCATGTTTCATTCAGATAAAGTAAAAACACAACTGTATTTTAGCAACTTTATTATGCTACGACTAGAAAGTACTGGGAGCTATGTTCTGAAAGATTACAGTTGATTGCCAGTAGGTTAAAAAAGGATACATACCTGTTTCGTTAAAAAATCAGAAGCAAATAAACTCTTAACCACTTCACTTTGTCGACTGCTTATTGAAATTCCATTTACTACAGATGGCATTTCTTACTGTATTCAATAGACTCGGCATAGTAAATAAACTGGGGAAAGCTTTTGACCAAACTATACGATTTGTTCGTGTAAGACTTACGATTTATAGCACAATGTATGTGATAAATCATTTGGTTTTACGTAATGCAAAAAATGGGAGTCACTAATTGATTTATTATATATTTCCTGCATATTTGCTTGTTATTATTTTTGTTGAGTATAAATAACATGGGATAATCTTTCGTAACATGTAAATAATTTCACATAATTGTTTAATATTATAATCTTGCTTTCAAAAATTCATAACTGATATATTTTTTATTCGCGCTGCATTTTATGGTTTCTGCATTGAAAGTAAAATGAATAATTCGAATAACATTCACTTCTTTATCATTTCAAATTAGATAGTATAGCATCGTCATGGGTTTTATTCAAATAAATTTTGGTTAAAGCATTTTCCACCTAGATTTTTTCAGAATTTTCAATTCATAGTCCGTTCATTGAGGGCGCAATTTTTAATAGGTTTAAAAGTAAACATCTCGTCTTCATTAAGGGCGTTCCATTAGTAGTGGGTAAAAACGCCTAAAATGCTCAGTTAGCCGTTTCACAAAGCGACCGCGGTCGTTGTGGTCGGGTCGTGGCAAAAACGTCATGATCACACAACGCTCACAACGACCCATGTCAAGAGGTGGGTCGAGTAGACGTTCCACTTGGGTTTACGATTGTAACGCCGGCAAGCAAATGGGACAGGATAAATCGCGGTCGTGAACGTGGTCGTTGTGAGTCCCTAATGGAACGTAGCCTTTGACTTAAATAGAAAAGTCATTAAGGAACACCATCATGATTTTGCAAAATTCGAACAACACCCTATGGGAAAACGTCACTGAATTTTTTTTATCATCAGTTACAGGTACGAGGGCTAGCCTTAATTGTTTTTTTTTTGCGATTTAACTACAAAGTTCTGTAGTGGACTTATTATGATTTTTATTGCCTGAGTAGAGCAGACGGGCAGAGGTAAACCTGATAAGCCGGTCACCATCACCTATACACATTTGCAACAGTGAGGAAGGGAGTGTTCCCGGGAACTGTTTAATCTGGTGCCAATGCCACGCTTTTAAAACCCCACCGCTCGCCAGCAACGGGATATTCACCCCCATTTCCTTGAGCTCCAACGCACAACTACGCAAGGATAGAACATTTATTCCGCGTACAAGAGTGATCTGGAGGGAACTTCCCGCCGCTGTTTCCCTTCGCGCTATGACATGAGATTCTTTAAGAAGGGCGTTGTAAAATTTCTTAGAAGTCGGCAACTTGTTGGTTACACCCCTGATATTGCAACATCCATAAGCGACAGCAGCCATTTTCCATCAGGTGGGCCTGCCTGTTTGCCTGTTTCAGACAATAATAAAATACCAAAATTGCTACCAACGTGCTGCCTGCAGAGGGGGACTGGAACAATGATTTAAAAAATGATTAAAAATATTAATTCATTTACAAATAAACTTCGAGGTCTACTGATCTAAAAAGCATATTACTCAGTAGACGAATATATGTAACATGATATATTGTAAAAATTACATATAAAAGCCAATACATAAATAAATTATTATTATTGACATAAAACATTTCTATAGGCAAAAATAAGTATTGTATTGATTATATAATTTTAAATTGATATGTATAATTTTCAAGTAGTTTTAAGCATAATGTACAATTTGCATGCCTGACCGGCAAAAACATGTGAAAACCTAAAGGTAACATAATAATATGATCCATGTATACACCATGTTTTTGAGCAAATAAATGATTGATTGATTGATTGAACCCGGTCACCAATAACGGAACACAACTGAAGGTTGTAATAGTGGCACATTCTAGATTAGAGGTAGTAGCCGTCCGGGCGGGAAAATGGCCCTACTACCTGGCTATGAGCTATGTTGTATTTTTTTCTCCGTACCGGTGCGTTACCTAACATGTAGACCTAGTGGTTTCCAAAAAAATTACTGTAGGATACTTAGACAGATGACTTCATAAGAGTTCCATTTCTGCGGAAGAAGAACTACGGAAGCCTTAAAAGTACGAGGAAATATTATAGTAATTGACATTCAAATTACACACATAATATGTACACTGTACTCGTACATATACTCGCACTTCAGTGAATTGTAAACGGGAATTATCCGTTAAACTATGTTTACATTGCGATAACAAACTGCTGATTTAATTTCGAATGTATTTACCTATGATATTGAATAAAATCTCGTGGCGGAAATTTGTCACTTCCTTAGTCTACTAGCATTTATACGTAATATCGAACAGAAATACAACACATTAAATCTATAATTCCTATTATATTAATGTACTTTGTGTTTATAATATTTATATTCTATTGTTATAGTAAATTGAAATTTGACTAATAACAAATAATCAAAAAATACTGATTTAAATTATATATAAAAAAATATTTACAGTCTTTAGAAAACTTGCTTTTTAAATTGTTGCGGACAGAGAGCACCCCCCTGACCCGCCCGCCGGAGCACACCTACTCTCCGCGCCCCGCATACCGCCGGCGCCCTCAGAGGGCACGATTAGCACTTAGGCGTCGGGCGGGATGCGGGACTTAAGGAGCGACCCTGGCAGGCGAAATTCTCTCTGCTACTCTACACTTCACCTCTCAGCATCGCTCTTATGTATCTTGTAAATAATTACGCTCTGTACTACTTTATGTATTCTTTTAATTCAACAATAATTATACAGTCCAATAAAATCGAGTTTGATTTCCAAATTAATAAAGAAGCAACTACCACCAATAGTTTTTTGGTCCTTCGAGCCGGATAGAAGAATCGCAAAGAAGAAACGAGCAGTGTCTTTTGCTCCATCGAAACCTCAAGAAAGAAGAAAGACCAACTCTATACGGTCTCGTAGCGGTACCCTAAAGAAGAAAGAAGATCAATATAGAAGATCATCGTGGGCAGCCCGGACTACGTACCAGGAGACCAAGAGTTCCTGCCGGACTACGTACCAGGAGACCAAGAGTTCCTGCCGGACTACGTACCAGGAGACCAAGAGTTCCTGCCGGACCACGTGCCAGGAGACCAAGAGTTCCTGCCCCGGACGCCGAGGCTAAGCGTCTGCAGGATCAAGACCGGAAGAAAGAATAACGTTACTTCGTACCGTGACCAAGTGACTGTCCACCTAACGGTGCCAAATGGTCAGTTCACAAGGTCGTAGACGGTGCGTTGTTTCCAGTTAGGTCGGTCTAAGGTCTCAGTGTTTAGTGTAGTGAATTAGGATCGGTTATACACACACACATATACACACACAGGTCAGGGTAATCGGTCATACGTGTTAGGCTAAGGCAAGGACCGAAGATGTCGAACACTAGGAGCAAGACCGCCGAAGACAGAGTGCAGAGAGCGTATCAAGAGCCCCCCGCGTCGCCGTCCGTGCATATATCCGCGTCCGCGTCCGCGCCGAACGTATCGCGACCCGCGTCGCCCGGAGTGCAACAGACTACGACCGCGCAAATACACGCCGCGACTCGTACAGGACGCCGATCGCGATCGCCGTCCGTCCGATCACACCGCTCGCAGCTAAGCGCCGCCACTTTGGTGAGGCAAGTGGAACTGGAAGCAGAAGAACAAATCGCCGCTATCCGACGAGAAGAGCTCCAGTTACAAGTGGCACTGATCAAGAAGAGGGTCGCTGCGAATATAGCCGCCCTCAAGGAGCAGACAGAGGGAAACAGCGTGTGCGAAGACGATGGGGTGGAAACAGATAGAAATATCACAGAGTGGTTGAAGAACACCCGCATACGGGGGGAGTCGCCGAGCGCAGGTGACGGGGCCGAGCTTGGAACGAGAGAAGCCGGACCGCGACCACCGTTAAACGTTGCGGGAAGAGCGAGGGAAGTGTATCCAATGGGGCGCGACCGGTCTGCGGAAACGAACGACCAGACCGCTCGCGTGACGTTCAGAACGCCGCGCAACGCAAGATCACCGACGCCGACCAGATCCAGGGATCGTGGAATCGACCGCCTAGCCGACGTGTTGGAACGCATGACTCGCAACAGGCCGACACCGCGACAGTGCCAGGAGCTGCCTACCTTTAGCGGGGCCCCGGGAGAGTGGCTGCCGTTTAAAGCTGCCATGCGGGAGTCGACGAGCGTACACGGATTCTCACCTGCGGAGAACTTAGGCCGCCTACGCACTTGCCTTAAAGGTGAAGCAAGAGAGTGCGTGACAGCCCTGCTGTATACCGCCGTGGATCCTGCGATCATCATGAAGACACTGGAGCGCTGCTACGGACGTCCAGAGATCATAATCAGTCGTGCATTGGAAGATATCAAGAAGTTGCCACGATCGGGTTCGTCTGCCAGCGAACTCAACAGCCTAGCCACCAAGTTGCAGAATATAGTGACGGTTATCTCGTGCGTCGACAACAAGGGGTATCTACTTAACCCTATGTTGACACGACAGGTCGTCGAGAAGCTCAGCCCGCATCTACGGTGCGACTTTGCAGATGAATTCTCGAGCCGAGACGAGCCGGAGATTATGACACTATCGAAGTTTCTAACGGGCGAAGCAGACAGAGCAATGAAGTATTCTTTCATGACGTCATCACTGCCTACGACGAGTGTAAACGTCACGAAAGAAAATAAAGTGAAGCCGCCGCGGATGAACGAGCGTCGTCGCGTGTATACTACAACGGAAGCCAAGATCGTGTGCTACTGTTGTGGAGCTGACCACCAGACAACGCAGTGCGGCAAGCTGGCTTCGATGTCGTTGCCAGCCAGATGGGAGTGGGCCAAGGAAACGAGAATATGTTTTTTGTGCCTACTAAGTAAACACAGACGGTTCCGTTGCAAGGCGAGAAAGTGCGGTGTGAACGAATGCCGCGAGCCGCATCACGCACTTCTACACCAGCGGAGGGAAACCGAAGCCGTCAGTGGACCGATCGACTGAGTGGAGTCGGTCAATCAACCGGCCGACAGAGAGGAGTCGGTCATGACGGCGTCGGCGCACAATTCTAACACCGAGAGCAGAGTGTTATTGAAAGTGTGTCCGATTACCGTCAAGGGGCTTAACGGAGAGGAAGTGAGTACATACGCGCTGCTGGATGAGGGGTCCACGATCACGCTCATCGACGAGGAGATAGCCGGGATGCTGGGGGCAGATGGCCCGAGGCGGCCACTGAACATCCACGGTATCACGTCGAGCCAGCGGGAAGCAGAGAGTAGGGTGGTGAGCGTCGCGGTGCGCGGAAGAGCGCAACCGCACTACCATCCTATCAAGGCGCGCACTGTGAAGAAACTCGCACTGGGAACTCACTCCGTTAAGTCTGAAGTGGTACGACAGTTACGTCATTTGAAGACGCTCCATGTAGACGACGTGTGTTTTACGAACGCCAAGCCACGCGTACTAATTGGAGCTGACAACTGGCATCTGATCGTCACTAGAAAACTGTTGGCAGGAAAGAAGAGCCAACCAGCCGCTTCCCTGACCCTCTTGGGGTGGACCATACACGGGAGCGCACCCCGAGGCCTAGTAACGCAGGGGAACGACACCGTATTACACGTTCGAACGTGGCAAGATAAAGAGCCGCGGGAAAAGGACGAATTGTTCGAAATAGTGAAGTCTCATTTCGATATCGACGCACTCGGCATATCAAACAGAGTGAAACCTGTAGCTGAAGAACAACGGGCGCTGAAGATATTTTCAGAAACCGTTAAGAAAATCAACGGCCGTTTCGAAGTCGGACTGCCCTGGCGAAACGATGACGTCACCATGCCACCGAGCTATGACATGGCGGTGCGTCGCCTGCGCGGGATCGAGCGCAAAATGGACAAATCGCCGCAGTTTAAACAAGCTTACACAGCCCAGGTCGACAGGCTATTAGCAAAAGGATACGCCGAGCCTTGCGAACGAAGCCACGAAGGAAACCAACGCATGTGGTACATGCCTCACTTCGCCGTTACGAACCCGAATAAGCCTGACAAAGTGAGACTGGTATTCGACGCCGCCGCCCGTTCAAACGGGGTGTGCATGAACGATGCGTTACTGGATGGGCCAGACTTGCTACGGGCCTTATACGGAATCCTGTTCAGATTCCGAGAGGGGAAGATCGCCGTGACAGCTGACATACGTGACATGTTTCTACAAGTGAAGATAAGGAAAGAAGACAGAGCGGCGCAGCACTTTTTATGGCGCGGTGACGACCGCCATAACCCGCCTCGGCGCTACGTTATGACGTCTATGATATTCGGAGCACGAAGCTCGCCATTCCTCGCACATAGCGTAAGAGACAGGAATGCGAGTGATCATAAGGAAACCCACCCACGGGCGTATCACTCGATCACGGAAAACCACTACATGGACGACTGGGTACAAAGCTTCGAAACGGAAACGGAAGCGGCCGAGGCGATAGCGGAAGTGCGAGAAGTGCACAGGAAGGCCAGCTTCGAGCTCGCGGGATGGGATACGAATCGCGAGCGCCTTATGGAAGACATCCCGGATGAAGAGAGAGCCAGACAGCCCAAAGAGCTGGGTGCTAGCGCGCATCCCTACGGGAAGACATTGGGTGTGTTATGGATGCCGGAAGCGGATGAACTCGCGTTTAACACCGCCATGCCAAGAGTTCCAGAAAGCATAAAACAAGGCACGCAAACACCCACGAAAAGGGAGGCCCTGGGCATGGTCATGTCACTTTTCGACCCACTCGGCCTGCTCAGTCCGTACACTATAAGGGCGAAAATCGTGCTACAAAAGCTCTGGAGGCTTAAGCTGGGCTGGGATGACCCCTTGCCAACGGAAGAGGCAAGGGAATTTGAAGAATGGATCCGTGACTTGAACTCTATAAAAGAGTTAAGATTACCACGGTGCTATGGATGGGATAAAGACGTCGTAAACATACAATTACACGTCTTCACGGACGCCAGCGAGCAGGCCTACGCAGCAGCGGCTTACTGGCGCTTTGAGTGGCGTAACGGGAGCGTCGGCGTCATTTTAATCGCAGGAAAAGCGAAAGTGGCCCCTATGAAGGCGCAGAGCATCCCACGAATGGAGCTACAGGCCGCGCTAATAGGAGCCAGGTTAGCGGCGGAAATAAAAAAGGAACATAGTTTCAAGCCGTATGACGTCATCTTTTGGAGCGACTCGAAGACCGTTCTCCACTGGATAAGAAACGACTCGGCGCGATATACCCTATACGTTGCGCACAGACTGAGCGAAATCGGCGAAATAACCGAGTCTGAGCAATGGCGGTGGGTGCCGACAAGTTACAACGTCGCCGACGACGCAACCAGGATTAACGTCTCGAGTATGAAAACGGACGACCGCTGGTTTAAAGGCCCGGAATTTCTTCGTGGGCCCCCGACGAAATGGCCGAAGGAAGAGCCGACGGAAACCGAAGATGACGAAGTCGTGGTGAATTACACGACAAATGAAAAGCCACTTGTTGACGTCACAAGATTTTCGTCATACGGAAAATTATTACGAGCGACCGCCTACGCACTCGCCTTTATCGACAAGTGCCGACGGAGGACTCGCACTATGGAAACGCGACACATAGAGCAAGCTGAACGCTTACTCATTCGTCAAGCGCAACAGGAAAGCTTCCCGAAGGATTACGAGCGTTTGAAGAAGGGAGAACGCGTGTCACGTGACAGCCGGCTTTATAAGCTCGACCCCGAATACGGGGGGGACGGGGTAATAAGGTTAAACGGCAGGATCAATGCGGCCACCCTGCGCGAGCTTACTGGAAACCCACCGATCTTAGACGGGTCGCATCACCTCACCCGGCTGATCATCAGGGGCGAACATGAACAGCATCATCATATAGGAAGAGAACACGTCGTAAACAACGTGCGGCAAAAGTACTGGGTGTTACGAGTGCGGCCTACTGTGCGAAACATCTTGCGGCAGTGTACAATCTGTCGGTTGAAGAAAACCGCGCCGACCGTACCGGTGAAAGGAAACCTGCCAAAGGATCGTCTAGCTGCCTACGCACGGCCCTTTACAAATTGCGGAATCGACTGTTTTGGCCCGATGTGGGTGACCATTGGACGCCGGAGAGAAAAACGATGGGGAATGCTGTTTACATGTATGGTGACTCGTGCCATCCATATGGAACTTATAGCGAGCCTTAGCACAGACTCGGCTATCATGGCCCTAAGAAGGATGGGAGCACGACGCGGCTGGCCACAAGTGATATGGTCTGATAATGCAACGAATTTCCATGGAGCGGATGCAGAATTACTAACGGCGTACGCAAAGTGGAAGAAAGAGATGCCAGATCACGTGAGAGGGAGACAACTAGCGTGGCGTTTCATCGATCCCGGCGCACCAAACCAGGGGGGAGCTTGGGAGCGGTTAATTCGGTCGGTGAAGACGGCACTCCACGCAACGTTGGCGGAACAAGCTCCCCGGGAAGAAACACTTACGACTGTCATCACAGAAATAGAACACACTATAAACTCGCGCCCGCTGACTCACGTGTCGGTGAGCCCTGAAGACGACGACGCGCTTACCCCGAACCACTTCCTAATCGGGTCGGCGGTAGGCTTGCCAATCACGGGAACGAACGAGCTAGCAAACAAGAAGACATGGATCGCAACCCAAGCTTTAGCGGACATGTTCTGGTCTCGTTGGCTACGCGAGTATTTACCGACATTGACACCGAGGGACGACGTACGACGATGTGATGAAGAAAACATACGCGTTGGAGACGTCGTTATCATCGCGGACGGTCTGTTGCCACGTAACGTATGGCCCCGGGGTCAAATCGAGCGCACTTATCGCGGTCAGGACAACGTAATACGGAGCGCGGACGTGCGAACGCGGGGAGGCATTTTCAGGAGACCAGTAAGGAGGCTCATCGTCCTGACGAGAAGAGATGGCTCCGAGGATCTGCGCCGGGGGGAGGATGTTGCGGACAGAGAGCACCCCCCTGACCCGCCCGCCGGAGCACACCTACTCTCCGCGCCCCGCATACCGCCGGCGCCCTCAGAGGGCACGATTAGCACTTAGGCGTCGGGCGGGATGCGGGACTTAAGGAGCGACCCTGGCAGGCGAAATTCTCTCTGCTACTCTACACTTCACCTCTCAGCATCGCTCTTATGTATCTTGTAAATAATTACGCTCTGTACTACTTTATGTATTCTTTTAATTCAACAATAATTATACAGTCCAATAAAATCGAGTTTGATTTCCAAATTAATAAAGAAGCAACTACCACCAATATAAATAATATTTACAATAATTATAATTTGAAATAGTTTTATAAAATTAATAATTGAAAAATGGATATTTCGGTTTAAGTGAGTGTGTCCACATTAAATTAACTGAAATCTTCCATAGGCCATATCATATTTTGGATTTAAAGCATGTATGTATCTCACAAATGCGTTATACCTCCTGCGCCAAGAACAACAAAGATGAAGGTAGACAAAATTCTAAAAATCTCATAGTTTTTTGTACTCACTTGCAAAAAGTCCCTCAACGTGTATTTTACTAGTTATATATTAATTCAATTTATTCCGCCTTGATTTATTATAATAGCCTTTGTCGCCGCACGATTAACCAAGGGTGATACACACTGATGCAATTAGACATGAAAACAATACGCACGCGCCGGTGTGTACGCGCAATATTAACCTTTTACTATGAAAACGCTCATTGTCTACGGCCAACCGCCAATATTCGAAAATCAAGTACGGAACGACGTCGATTTATTGTACGCGCAAGAAAAATTATTTGTAAATCGCAAAATATTTAAATATACGTATATTTCGAGCAAAAGGTGCTTCATTGAAGACTTCCGACGCTTCACCCTTCTTCGCGGATTTGTTAGTATAATATGCAATCTATATCTTATAATAATAATGTCATACCAGAGATAAAATATAATAATCTTTGGTTACATCTGTCACCCAGTTTACTCATCCTTTTTAATGTGTCATTTTGTAAATTTTATTATTATAATAAATAATAATAATCGGCAGTCAAACACACATATTGTACATCCTCAAATTAAGCAAGTTACACTTGTGTTATGGTTAATATACAACGGACTACTCTGGGGCCGATCCCAGACAACCAGACCATAGTAAATAACGGAGAAAACTCGTTTCCGAAATTTATCATACCAGGAACCGAACCTGGTACCTCTGCGTTGCATTGAGCTAGGCCGGCAAACACGTAGCCTGCTCAACCACAGAGGCCGTATTTGTTTCATCTACCATTAGTCTTTTCGGTATTGCCATTGTCATGTTTTGTAATATCACATATTTTGTTTTTATATTTTTTCATCTTATCTTTTTTACGCTGGCCTGTATTTTGGCCAACGCATGAGCGCTGCCATTCGATGTAGTAACGTGACCAGCGTTTTGGAAACGTTCCCCCGCAGACGGTGATTTAGGGCCTATTTATTATTTATATATTTTAAGTATAAGTTTTTTATTTAAATGTGAATTACATTAAGATTGTGATCTCACAGTTGAATAAATAAATATTAATTATATTATTTTACACTATTTTTATTTTATTATTATTTTATACAGAGTATGTCCGTATGTTATGGTGAACTAACACATACCACATCAATAATATGATGAAGCGAAACACCAAAAGTGACCAAAAGGGGATGTGATGAATTCTCAACAGGCCGAACTGATGCATCGTACTTCTCCATCAAATGACGAACCAGACGGTATTCTTCGTCGCAGCACACTGTTTCTGTAACAAAATATAATATATAAGTTAAATATACCGCCTATTAGAAAAGTTATTTCATTTTATAATAAAAATACAATAAAACAGAATGACGAGACTAACTAAGACTTGGAAGCTCGATGAGGAAAGCCACTCGTATCTCATTTAAACAAAGTGAGTTTTAAATGTGGCCGTAAAACAAGTACCGATTAATACAATTTTCACAACGTTATTAATATAGTCCACATGCTGATAACAAGGCAAATATAATGGGGAAGCCTACACCTCGATATTACCGATGTATGAAACCAATCGGACCGTTTGGTATACATTTGGTTGTTATACCGTCCTTTTACCTTAAATAGAAATCCCGTAGCCTAGTATTAATGGACTGATGTTACCATAGGTACTCAATTTCACAAATAAAATACGTGGAAAAATTACGAAATACATTTTTGTGTTTAGCCAAATATCGCAAAAATCAAGGTAACTGAGCTAATAAAAGTTTCGAGAAGCTACCCTCATGAAAGTTAGGCGGCTACAACTCTGTTTGCGAACTCATTTTATATTCTTTTGAAGTTATACATATACAGTCCGCCAATCGCGTTATGTCAAACATTTTGAAGGTGTAATTTACATAGCAAACACCTTGACTTTCAAAACACAGTAACTTGTAAAGGTAACGTGCCGGGTTTACATTTCTAAATATGGGTCCCAACTTGTTCCAGACAACTTAGCTTTACCCCAATTTACAGTTGACAGTAATAAGCTCTACGTGTAATATTGAAAGTTTGTTTAAGGAGCTTTAATTTATAGCACAGGTTTAGCCAATAAAATTACTTCGTATTTCTTTTTGTACGTAGTAAATTTATATGCTGGAATCTTTACCTGATCACAGCTCTTAGGGCCAGCTTGTTCGGTGAGATACCACGCTCTCACTGAATATATGATCGATAGAATACCTTAAGGGCTCAGCGGCAGATGAGCGCCGATTTTAACAGACTAGCATTATGATGAGACTAGTACCCCTTTTGAGACAAGTTTGTTAATTTTTGATTCAATTTATTGTAACAATTAGTTTAATGTAATTTGTTCTAAATAAAATTATTTTCTATCTTTTTTTTTTCTTTCAATCAGCGGGAATCGGTTAGTCTTGAGTAAGAGTTCTAATGGCACATTTCCTCCACTCCTGTTGAATGAAATGTTTTCTATCCCTCCTACTTAATATCCTCATCCCCTTAATGAAAATAATAATAAAACTCCACGGGAGCTTTGTGAAGAAGCCTTAGATGAGTAGTGGTACCTCAGACCTGACTCCGAGGGCCAAGGCAAGGCTCCCCGCCTCCGTGCTTGCCTAAGCCAGCCGGCTCGGAGTGGAGATTGCTAGAGCTAAGACTCAAGCTCCAGGGGTGGAAGTGATAAATGGCATAACGTCAGAAGTAGCTTCGGTGAACCTGAAGCCTACCTCTCTACACCCCTTAGCCACTCACACCCATGTTTCCCCTGTTTTCTATGGTATTTTGGGGCCCATGTAGGGAGTGGTCAGTCCCCACATTCCCAGACCTCTACTACCACTAGCAGTTCATCCCAATACCCGGTACTTTTTGTCTTAATTTCCCACAATAGTCCTACACTGGCGGAGGCTTACTTGGGTGCATTATTATATGGTGTAGACACCGGTCAGTGTCACACCAAATTTATATTAAATTTGTCAAGGGGCCTCTACGTGTTGGCTTTCCTATGGCCCCGGGCAAGCCCTCCAAAAGTCCGAGAGATTTTTTGGTCCGTGGTCTTCAAAGACGTATACCTGTACAATATAAATAGACGAATATCTAATAGTTATTAAGGGAAACATCCAAACAGCCACTTTCACATTAAGGTGCTTACATAATGGTAAAAACAAAACCAAACATTGTCAATATACTTAATCAATTTAATCGACACAAAAATTTCCGGCAATCTTTCAAGCTGTGGAAGGTCCATTTGTAAAGAAACTTTGCAGGAAGTTATGGGCCAGTAGCTTTCTCGTTTTATTAATGTATTTAAGTTTGAGTTTTAACGTTCAAGTACCCATAAAGAGATCCGTGCAGTTGTTTTGAAAGTTTTGATAGACTGCTTACTTATAGAGAACATCCAATCAGTTAGTAATTTAAATGTTTTAACAAGTTATTAGGGGAGCCTAAGATACTAAATGTGGAGTTACTCGAGCATCGCGGGGACGTTTGGGATTGTGAAAATTAGATGATAAAAAGAAAAAAAAGGTTATATGATGTATGCCCTTCATTGATGGGGAAGCGTAGAAAGGCTAAAAAAAGAATAACAGATATACTCAAGCCAGATATTTAAATAGGATGTTAATTAAGCCCTAAAGGAACTCCGATTCAAATTCAAATGATTTGGACGTGACCAAAAGTCATGGGCGATTTATGAAAAAGCAAAAAAAACGTAACATTGAAATACTCGAGCGCGTCAGATTAATATACAGACGGTTTAGCTTGACGTGCTGACCCATAATCTGACAATTACGTGGAGGAATTTCCTTAATCAGACGGTTTGAAAAAAATTGAAGAATAAAAAATACCCCCAGCCTTTATGAAGGGTTCATATATGGTGGGGGTACATAAAGGGAGCAAGGCTTCTCCTCTCATGTTATTCTGCCATTCTCGAGTAAATCTCAAAATCCGCTCTTGGCCTCGCCTACAAAGTAACTTGCGTTCAGCAGGACAGCAACAACAACAACAACAATGACAAGCCCCAGGACAATGTAATATTTTGTTCTAATGCTGTTTCAGCTCTTTGATTATCCGTCCTATTATACATACTCGTAGGTACGTATATCATTTCAAGCGCTCGTATAAGAAGAATTATGGAAAATATTTCTGGAACTTTCGCTAGACACAGAACTTTATAGTTGTATAATATACTTTTACAACGATCCATTAATAAATAACCTTTATAAATGTAGATACACCATAGCCAGGGTTTGCCCCGCGGCTATACCGAAAATCACATGCTTAGGAGTACCTAGCTCTATTATACTTATACAAAAATGTAATTATGTTCTTTTACTTATTATGTAGCTATCTTAGATCATATAAACGTCTAGATCACGCATCAATTGCACAAAAACGGCCCAAAAACAGTGCACCAAATTTGGTGCACTCGCTCCTCACGCGGCTCACGCCTGTTAGTGTCATTTCGACTACTTTACTGGTTAGAGCTCTCGTAATTATGCCGTCCTACGCTATTAAAATGTGTCGGAACTAGTTTAAAAGAGGAAAGGATAAGGATAAGATGTCATTTCATCGAAAAACTTAACACTTTTGTCATGATTTCTTAATAAAAACATGAAATTTAATTTCGATATTTCCAAGGTTATCGAATTGGCTAATGTTGTCAGGTGAGAAGTGGAAATTATTTTCAAAAATTTGGGTAGTTTTTACGATTTTTTTATAAAATACGAATGATTTGAAAAATATATAGAAAACAGACATGTAATGTTTGTGTGTTCGTCCGATTTTCTTAAACCAGTTTATATTACGTTTTAAATTTCCTACGAATCCAATTGTAGCAAATCGTTGGATAAAAGGTTTTAGAAGAATTAAAAAAGGAGTTGTGTCAAGCAAGGTGTATTGAAATAGCATTATTAAATCAATTATAAGATTAATAGTAATCATGATTCATACACTTCAATAATATTTTCTTCTTATTGGTTTTGGAAATGACCCGATCACCATGAATCTCGACAATACAAACTTATTTTAATACTGCCATATGTATATACTTGCGGTAACGGAAATAAACATAATATACTTTTTAAAACAGAAAACACTGGATATTTGAAGTAGCAAGCAAAGTTGAAATAACCAATTATATATTATTGTTGTAGTGTTTTTATGGACAGAAAATTTACAATAAATGAACAAAGAGTAAGTTTTCGGTGCTATAAAATTTTAATTAATTTTTACTGTTTAGTTTCTTCTAATGCAATTTTAGTTATCGCAAAAGAGAAGAAGCAGTGAGAGAGAGAGAGAAGAATTTCAAAACTTATTTTTTGTGTAGCTTTATTTTATGTTACCTAAAAACATGTTATGAATTTATGGAGATATGGTGTATTGACATTTTTAGTAGATTATTGTCATAATTAAGATATTAATTTTGTCTATATTCTGTTACCTGCTTCTCCATTAATTACTAATAAAGTAATAATTTAATATATTGATATGTTAAAAAACAAATTTTAGTTTATAAAATAATCAAACCGAACTAGTTTGAATAAAAACTTTTGGAAATGAATATTTTTATTTTAATAATAGCCCTTTTTTAGTGGTTTAGTTGCTCTTAAGTCCCTGCACTAAACTTCTCCGTGTACATACCCCTTAGTTCCTACTACTACAGACTTATAAAAGTGTACTAATATCTGTACGGACATTTTATTGCGAATTAAAATTACTACATATACTAAAATGTGTTATGATTGATGAATTCATTTGTGCATGTATTTTTTATGGTTCGTTCCAAAACACAACTTTTATTGCTAATACTTTAATTATTTAAAAAATACTAAAACCTCTGAGTAATATTAAATTATAACACATAAAGCAATTAAATCATAACGTCCATTCAAAATTTTCACTTAAATAAAAAAATATTTCATTATAAAAAATGGGGTAATATTTTTTTGCTGATATCCCGAAATCACGCACACATTGATAGTTTTTCGAGAGTGAATATATAGCAACGCTTCGCGTTTTTGATGCCGTTTTTGGCGGTGTTGTTTGTTAGCAATGCTCTCTCTAGACATGTTATAACTCAATGGTAGCTATATAAACCGTCAGTGAAAAATCTAACTACTGGTGAAAACTACTTAAAAATATGTTGCGTGGTTTAGAAGAAGTTAGCGTATATACAGACAATGCGGAAGCGACTTGTATTACGTAAATATACTTTAGGGTCGTTAGTCAAGTAAATAATAATTATAAACAAAATTAAAAATAAATAATTAAAATGAACAAGTTGGCGGTAGGCGAAATAAAACTTTAACAATACTCGTTGACACTTGACATCCGTGTCTTCCGTGAACACAGCCACTGAAAAATGGCCGAAACGTCGGAAAAACAAAAATCAAACAAATTACCGCGCTTAAACCCGTCAAAACATAGTTTTGTTATACAAAATAATTAATACAATAACCGCCCAAACTGTCCCACAGCTGGACTCGGGCCTCCCACTGTAGGGGAATATTATACGAAGTTTTAATTAGAAACGTAACATTCGTTCAAGCTAGTTCACTGTTAATTTGTAAATTATACTTGATATTTTACGAATAATAGATCGAAGCACTACAACTGCTGTTGCATAATTCCTATTACATCAACTAATTTTCAGGGCTGGCTTGTCTGAATGATATCTATTGGCAGACCGTCATCAGAGAAAGTGTTTAATGTCTTTGACGGTTTACGTTCGAACTTAAAGTAACGCTTGTGGCTTTTATACAAGTTTTCGCTTAGAACAACGTTGGTAAAATCTATTTAATACTTTTCTTGCGGCTTTGACTTTATATCGCTTTGCTTCTGAAACGAAACAATTTATCCCCGTTGTCGACAGTACACATAAAACAAAGTTTATGATAATCAGTCCATTCAACTTCACTCAAGTAAACTCTATATCCGTATCCCGCGAATCCCATATTCACAAATAAAGAGTATTCTATATTCCTATCCACTATCAAATGTTGAATATATACATGTAAATAAATTCATTTTTGCCAAATTTCATGATAATCGGTTTACTTTCAAAAGTGTAAAGAATCCAAAGAAAGTTACTTGTGGCGCCATCATATTTATGATTCAGGAGCTTGTTAGGGTTACATCTTTTACTGGGCGATTGTTATTCCTAGTATTCTTTTGTTCAAGGGTTAAATTGGTCGGGAACAGGAGGAAGACTCAATAAAAGAAGATGCCATCACTTGTCACGTAAAAATACATAAGTTTTGTACGTGGTAGACCTGTGCTGAATCGATGTGATACCTCGCTCTCACAGAAAGGCGTACCAGGGGGGATGCAGCTGCCCCCCACCCCTGGATTGTATGTCTTTAATACCTGCTGTTTTCGATAAAAGTTATGGTAGAGCCACGTTACGACTTCCTTCACAGCATATTATACGTTAGTCTTAAAAAAACCGCGTTGTGCGCTCGGTATAAGTGCATTCATGCAATGCATTATGTTTATTTATTTGACTACCTATTAAGCAGGTTCTCTTGCGGGTGTTTCCCCTATACTACATATGTCTAATGCTTTGTGTAGGTAGGTAGGTGTTTCATGTTGTGTGTAGGGCAAAACAAGCGCGGGGGATGTGGTTTAAGAAACTTGTCAATTGCTCTCCGCTGGGCCAAAAGCTGGGTACGCCCGTGCTTTTACAGCATATCAGCTTGAAACGGTTAGCTTTAAGCTAATCGTGTTTTGTGCGATGAGTCAGAGTTCTGATGGCCTGCTTCTCCCTCTCTTATCCCATTCCCTTATTCCAATCCTATTTCCCAACCCCTCTATCCCGTTCTTCCTGTCTGATCCCTTTATCTCATTAAGCTATCCCATTCTAAAGGCTGGCGACTGCTTGTTTTCGCCATTGGTGTTGCAAGCGTCCATTGACGACGGCAACTAATTTCTATTAGCTGAACCGTCAGCTCTTTTGCCAGCTTCGCAATAAAAAAGTATTTGAAATTAGATAATAATATCTTATCCATGCAGGAACGGAGAAAGAATAAAATTTCCTGTGGCCGAGCGGCCTCTCGTAAGAGGCGACAAAACAACCCACAGCCAGGTGGTAAGGCATTTGCCCGACTGGATGGCTACCACCCCTGATCTAAAGTATGCCGCCACAACAACCTTGAGTTGTGTTCCGGCATTAGTGACCAAGTTGCAGTCCCCCTTGAGAGAGCAACAGCGCATTTTTAGCACCGTTGGTGTTGTAAATGTCCATAGACGATAGTAACCGCTTTCCATCAAGCGGGCCGTCCCTCTGTCTGCTGAACTCCTGCAATTAAAGAAACGGACAAGTGGAAAAACGAATGGCAACGGATAAGTGGAAAAATGAATCGCAACGTACAAGTGGAAAAACTTCAACTGACAAGTGACAAAATGAATCGCAACAAAATTTTAACTCGAAGTTTTACTTACGGGTAGATTGTTAATGTACTTGTCCAATTTGAATACCTGCCCGTAAAACTTCAAATTAAAATTTTGTTGCGGTTCATTTTGTCACTTGTCAGTTGAAGTTTTTCCACTTGTACGTTGCGATTCGTTTTTTCACTTGTCCGTTGCGATTCATTTTTCCACTTATCCGTTGCCATTCGTTTTTCCACTTGTCCGTTGCGATTCATTTTTCAACTTGTCCGTTGAAGTTTCACTTCTAATATGTGTCCCAGCACACATTTCGATTTTTCGCATGTTTACTGCAAATAATGATTTGGTTAGGTTAGATACATTTTAATGAATGCATTTTTTATTAAAACATATTTTATTTTATCAAATAAAAAATTGAATTCGATCCGGAACCAAAAAAACATTCATAATCTACTCTAAACTTACACACATACAACGGAACATTAATAAATGCGCTACTAAACTACTGAACCGATTTGAAAAATTCTTTCACTGTTGGCAAGCTACACTATTCCCGGGTGACATAGGGTATATTATATTTACAAATAAATTAGGGATCCTTACTAAAACTCCAATAATGTAACCCAAGGTATAAAAAATACCTAAAATCGCGTGCGCTGCGAAAACTATTGATGATAGAATAAATAATGTACTACGACTTTGCAGAACACATCATTATTTACAAAAAGTGTCGCGACACTATATATCTGACTATTATAGTTATGCCACAATAAGTGTTCTTTTATTTTAAAATTTTAATTAAAATGCCGCCGCTAGAAAAAGCTCTTTATTTGTATCTTGGTATTAATCCTTATCAAAATAAATTACTTTTTATTCAAGAGTGCTTCAATACCTTTATATAACTTTTTGAATTATTCAATTTGGACATTCCATTCGAAAGATATCACAAGTTTAAAAATGAAACAATTAGAACACGCGGCCGTGACGCTTTTTCGTTACAGAAAAATCGTAAGACCCCGTCTATATAGAAGTTTCACTTCAAAAATGTAAGAAAATAATACTTATATAACAAAAACATTTTAAAGGAATGATAATCTCCTGAATGAAATGTATAATAGTGACCCATGTAATAAATATTGGTAAATGTGATGAAGGTTAACCATTCATGTTCTCATTGTGACCTAATATGATGCGAATGATAAAAGATGTTACTAACAATAGTTGACAGTGTTTCCTTGCTTCAAAACTTCTATAAAAGTCGTAAGGTTTGATTAACTTCTTTTCGATACTATCGAATTACATATTTCGGAGATTGTATGTGTACAGAAGTCAATTTATCCTCTTTATCCAATTTCTTTTGATAGCTCTAAGCTTTATAATAGTTAATGTATAAGATTAGACTCTAAGGTTGATTTTATAATCGTCAGATAAAAGTTATCACTACAATAAATTTAAGCTGACTGAATTCAAAAGTGAAACATTTCAATTTCCATTTGAAAAATAGCATCTAAGAAATTTAAAAGTCCTATTTAGACGGTTAACAAATTTGAACAATTTTATGGTATTGGTGATCATGGTATGGAATTTGAATAATAAAATAAAATATACTACTTCAAAGGCTACGTTCCATTAGAGACTCAAAACGACCACGTTCAGAACCACGTTTTTTCCCCTTTCCACTTGCTTGCCGGCGTCACAGTCGTAAACTCAAGTGGAACGGTAATTCGCCCCACCTCTTGACGTGGGTCATTGTGAGCGTTGTGTGATCGAAAATGATGATGTCCTTAGTGACGTTTTCGCCACGCCCACAACGACCGCGGTCGCCTTTTGGGACGGTTAACTGAGCATTTTGGCCTTTGAGCTACTAGTGGAACGCGCTGATTATTATTAGCGCGTTCCATTAGTAACTAAATGTGTAATCAATGTAATACTCAATATGTTATTCATACTGTAAATTTTATTTGTAATGCAGAAAATTTAATTATTTATATAAATTTAATTATTAAGTCACTGGAAGCAACTAACCCCTAAGGATACAGGCTTGGCCTAGTAGGTGTTAGTATCCAGTCTTAATTTTAAGGCGAAATTTGTTATATTTTTGGTGACAATAAAATTCTTTTATAATCTAAAAATTAAATCGATGTTATGTGTCAATGTCAATATTAAATAAAAATATTTGTTAGTATTATTTGGCGTTTTACCTTTAATATTTGAATTAATTTCTTGTTATCAACTGCCCTCTAGCCCGGCTCAAGTATTTTGACATGTATAATAATAAAATTAATTAATGTATATTAATTCAAATCCCTCCCTCACAAAACAAACAGTCCGAAACAAAAATAACTCCTTTTGATAAACCAATTACAAAGCAAATAAAAATAAAGAAATATATAAAATGTTAAGTTAGATTTCATTAAATTATAGAGCTGAAATAGACACAGTTAAATCTTTATATTATATTAAATAGAAGCAAAATGAATAATTATTTAGTCTTACAATTATCTTAAATATTGCTATAATAAAATTCAAATTTTAAAGTTATCAGCCAACTCGTAACAACCCTCATTAACAATAAAGGGATATAATAATATATTGCTATTATTTTCGAAAACACCCTCATTATTAATAATTCAGGCCCATTACATATTTTGATTGCTTTAACAAAAATATCTATAACATTTTCTTAAGGTTTCGACTATTATATATAATCAAACTATGTCTTAACGATTTCAGGCGCATTATTGCGCCTAAAACCGATTTAATTTTTATAATTCCGACGTTTCAGCCACTTTTCAGTAGCCGTAATCACGAAAGACAAAGATGTCAAGTGTCAACGAGTATTGTTAAAGTTTTATTTAGCCTACCGCCAACTTTATCATTTTAATTATTTACTTATTATTTTGTTTATGGTTGTTATTTACTCTATGGGAACCTAATCTAATTCACCACCGCTTCGCAACATGCGGCTTGAAGAGAGGAAGCGGTGTCAGAAACTCTTCGGCAAACATGTCTAACTCTTACAATTTTATATAATACTAGAGTTTACCCCGCGGCTGCGCCGCGGGTTAACCTCTAGTGCGTGTCTCTTGTTTATAGAGCAAGTGCTACAGGTTATATTATATTACATTTTTATGTATTTGCGCACAGAAGATTCACTTCATTTTATATCGCTAATTATACCATCCCCCGTCTATCTGTCAACAAAATAAATTACAAAACTTGACCAAAAAGGCCAAAATGGTCTAAATGACCAAAAGACCACAGTGACCGGCATTGCTAAAATGATTGAATAGGCAAAAACGACCAAAAAGGCCAAAATGACCAAAAAGGAAAAATGACCAAAAAGGCCAAAATGACCAAAAAGGCCAAAATGACCAAATAGGCCAAAATGACCAAAAAGGCCAAAATGACCAAATAGGCCAAAATGACCAAATAGGCCAAAATGACCAAATAGGCCAAAATGACCAAATAGGCCAAAATGACCAAAAAGGCCAAAATGACCAAATAGGCCAAAATGACCAAATAGGCCAAAATGACCAAATAGGCCAAAATGACCAAATAGGCCAAAATGACCAAATAGGCCAAAATGACCAAAAAGGAAAAATTAGCAAATAGGCCAAAATTACCAAAAAGGCCAAAATGATCAAAAAGGCCAAATGACCAAAAAGGCCAAAATGACCAAATAGGCCAAAAAGGCCAAAATGAAAATTATCCCTTGGCCATCCTCAGTATTTAATTTACATACGTACCGAATTTCAGCCAAATCGGTCCAGTAGTTTTTCTGTAAAAGCATAACAAACAAACAGACAAATATCATGTTATCCCGGAAACTATCCCATTTTTCGGGATAAAAAGTATCCTATTTTCATCCTCGGTATCGAAAATATATATATACTGAGTTTCAGCCAAATCGGTCCAGTAGTTTTCCGTGAAAACGGAACAGACAGACAGACAGACAGAGTTACTTTCGCATTTATAATATTAATAGGGATTATAGTGGGAGGGGGGGGGGGGTTAAAAATAAATAGTAAAAAATAAAAATACAGATAATAAAGAGCTTACCTTCCATACCCATAGTAATATTATATACAATTATTAGAGCTAGGCATGGTTGCTGAAAAGCTTCTTGCGCTGCTTCTTCTCTTCAGGTTTTTGCTGTCTATCACTTTAATGGCCCAACATTCGGACCCGTATAACATGACCGGTCGTATGATACATATCTGACCTTTTAGTTTCAGTGGCATTATTTGTCGCATGTCACACCGGTTACCTGTCTCCACTTTAGCTGTTCTTCGTTTATTCTCACTGTGTGAAATAGTTCTTACCATCATGGAAAACACCGGAGCCGCCTAGATTTTGTACGGTTTCAATAACGTGTCAAATAGCGTATAAATTACACGGGTCAACATGAAATTTGACTTTGATTGCAAAGCATTAAATTTCGGTAGTTTAGGTCGTAATAAGACGGAAAAAAAATATATGGCATGAAAAACTTTGCTTTTGTGCTTAGAAGACTGATTGAACGAAATTTTTAAAAATCTCGGATTTTAATTTTTGATTGAAAATAAAACTATTGAAATAAAAATGTTTATTATTTTTATTAAGTTTTACTATCAAATTAGCTTACAGAAAAGTGGAAAATAACTTAAAAGTGCACACTTCTACTTTTTCTTTTATTTTCATAGCTACTTTCTCTCAATAAACCCCAAATATAGTCGCCCATCATGTTTTCATTGTATTGGCCTTGATAGCGTTGTTCAAAATTCATGATATCCTGATGGAAACGTTCTCCTTGCTCTTCGGAATAGGCTCCCATATTGTTTTTAAATTTATCCAAATGAGCATGCAGCATATGTACTTTTAATGACATCCTGCAGCCCATGGCCTTAAAATTTGTAAGCATATCCTCAACCAACTTTTCGTAGTTTTCAGCTTTATTATTTCCTAAAAATCCAGAAACTACTGCTTTAAAACTGTTCCAACTTGCTTTTTGAGTACGATTCAGCAACGTTGGAAATTTTTCATCGGCGAAAATCTGTCTTATTTGCGGACCAACAAAAACCCCAGCTTTAACCTTTGCTTCCGATAACTTCGGAAAATTTTTTATGAAAAAATTGAAAAATGAGTATTATTATTATAACTATAACAAAAGCAAACTTTATACCGAAAAAAGGTATTTTCTTTTCGTTTTTGTGCATAACTAACTGGAAAATAATAGTATAAACTTTAGGACAAAGAACGAAAATTTTTTTGTAGAGTTGTGTTATTATTTAATCGGTCGTCGTCAGCCAAACATTGTCCACTGCTGGACGTAATCCTCCTAAAGTTTGTGCCTCTCGATCTGCTGGTCTATCCCGGTCATCCACCGTCCCCATCTAAATCATTTTTATCTTGATACTTTAAAGATGTGATGAACACGGTATTTGAACGCCCATTCTTTTATATGAACATTGTTTCAGAATATATTGTGTAATGTGTCAACTACCCCATTTTTTCAGTCAATCAATTTTTCGACCAACATACAAAAGTTATCCATAGAATAATTGACGTGATTCAATGTAAAAGCTCAACTGTTTTATTCACACAACGCTAATTTTAAATTAAGGGTAAATTTTTCAATAACCAGATAAAAGTTATTCATAGAATAAAGTATCACATGGAAGAGTTAAAAATGTCAGTCGCATGAATAAAACAATTGAATCGTTTCACTTTTGAATTCACTCAGGTTAAAATTTATTCAGCTGATCACTTTCATCTGATGATTGGAAAATCGGCCCGTAGTCGTGTTGAATTTTATATTTCGATGAATAACTAATAATAAATTTTATTTGTCAGTTGAAAAATCAGCCCTAAACAAAACAGATAACTCGCAGTCCTAACCCAGTGACCAAGGCATGCCTGTCTTTGTTTCAATTACGTGGATTCGACTATTAGCGAAGAGTATGGTCTGCTTAGGCAGTTTTTTGTTTTATTTTTCATTTTCTTATTGTTACAAATATCGCTTGCTGTCAATAAGAAAAGGTGATGAAACCGATTGAAATTACCGATATGATAAACTTAACAATTCACCTTGGGAAACTGTCCATGCCCCTAAAATAGGCAGAAGTAAGCCCAACTGTGGGATTATTTGGACTTATATAATAATACGACGATACCGCCAGGCTACCAAGTTAAAAGTGAATTACGCTACACTAGAAATAGAATGGCGAGAACATTATTACATTTTTCTTTGTCCGCTCCCTCCTACCTTGAGCACAGGATATATTAAAATCCAACGCAAATATCGTGTAAGATGAAAATGTATTGTCACATTTCAGTACGACGTCGATGCGAAGAAATGACTGCACGAATATGAACTCATATATTTACGAAAAGCCTTAGTCGTTTTTTTGAAGTGAAACTTCTATATAGACGGGGTCTTACGATTTTTCTGTAACGAAAAAGCGTCACGGCCGCGTGTTCTAATACTTACATTTTTAAACTCGTGATATCTTTCGAATGGAATGTCCAAATTGAATAATTCAAAAAATTATATAAAGGTATTGAAGCAGTCTTGAATATGAAGTAATTTATGACAAGTATGAATAAAAAGATACAAATAATGAGGATTTTCTAGCGGCGGCATTTTAATTAAATTTTAAAATAAAAGAACACATTGTGGCGTAATGTAACTTTAATAGTTAGACATATGCTGTCGCGACACTTTTTGTAAATAATGATGTGTTCTGCAAAGTCGTGGTAGATATATATTTAATGCTTTTGAATACAGGGAAAATTATACAATAATTTTTCGACATATAATTTATTCATAATATTAAGAAATCTTAATTTATTTTATTATGCATAATTAAAATAATAATGTGAGTGTCAAACCACATCCCCTTAGGTGCCAACAATGGTATATTCGTAGTTTCCCCTAGAAAGGTAAGGCTGATGCCTAGCTTCGCATAACCTTAAAAATGACTAACGAATACTATCTACTCTATGTAACGTTAAAAATATTTTTTTCTATTCCTTTTACAATATAAAGAAAGAGTTAATGTTGTTAATACAATTATTATTTTATGGATAAATGCGTGTGTGTGTCTGTGTATGCGTGCGTATTTGTATATGTAATAATCTTTTACAATACACACCTATATATCAGTTGATTTCCAAGTGCACGAAGAAGAAACAAACATATGACATTAAATCCAAGGCACTTTCTATTCGTATCTATTGGGTTATGCTGACTATTGTTTAACAATAATTAATATTAAACGATTAATTCTTAGCACTGTCCGCGTGAAAGCTTTCACAATGAATTATTAGTAGTCTAAGAGTTCCTTCAATCATTATTATTATAGGGACGATAAGTAATCTGTCGCACAGATGATTAATTGTTTTACTGGTGTTGAATAGCATCCAATGGGGTGCTTGTTAATTTGAATTCCTTTGAAGTTTTGATGTCGATTCAAGCGCATATAGCGAATATAGGTTTACACCATATCGCAGTCTTCCATTATTGTTAAAATACTAAAGGCGAATTTCCACTGATATAGCTACTGACTTGGATAGCGCTGTACTGACTTCAAATCGATTTACACGATGCTAGTATGTAGTCAGTACTGGGTTCCTCTGAATTTGGAATCATTAGCTGGATGAGAATGTAAATCAGCTTTTATACTGGAGCGAGCTATGTTGGGAGGATCTCTTATGAATAAAATAAGAAATGAGGATATGCGTAAGAGACCTAAGGTTACCGACAGAGAACTGATGGCCGATGGTGCAGATGAGTGGAGACCGCGTTTCAGTAAACGTAGTGTACGTACGCCATCCAGCCCAATGGGTCAATTATGTACGCAACGTTGTCTATGGGGCTGGATGAGAACAGCGGAGAACCAGGATAGGTGGCGCAAACTTGGGGAAGTATACGCCTAGCAGTAGACACCGGTTGACTGACGCGCCCTACGGGAGGAGATATGAGCGTGCGCGGAACACTCGCGCTCTTATCTCAAGAGTATTTGCAGGTGAGTGAGAACCCCTATGCCCCAAGGGGCTGCCCGCTTACGGTGGCCGAAGGTCGATACCCGCCCTCCAGCGCGAACACGTCTTCCATTGGCAGGAGCGGACCAAGGAAGTCCACTCACGCTCCCGCTCCGCCTCCTCCTTCACCAAAATAACGTGCTCGCAGAGAGAGGACATGGCGTCACATTCGGGTATACATTCTAATCAAAACCAACCTAGTCAACAAAATCCAACTTTCTCAAATTTGATGTACATAATTTAGACAGTATGTAGTATAAAAAATTGTTTTAGCCTAGCAAGTAAGTGTTTTATTATTTAATAAAAAATTGTTATGTGACCTATTCATTAGGAACCATGAGTGCTGACATAATTTAAAAAACTTCAATAGGCGACGGTACTCACTTTCCACGAGCTAGGCTGTTTGCCTGTTTGTCGGTTTCGCAATAAAAAAATCTCTAAACAACTAATATTATTTTCTACTAATGGTATATCAGGGATGGGTAGTAAGATCATATAAGTTGATTTTGCATTTGTTATAAAAAATATGCACATTCTGAATTACAACTGCCTTACCCGTGCTTGCTAGATAGTCAAGATTATAGGATAACATACGACATTGGAAAGCGGATTCGAATACTGCGAGTTTAGCCACGGTATTTTCGGATTTAAACTTATAGTACATCTAAAATGTGCCATGAATTTAATATATGTATGAACTGAATGAATTTCAGTTCAACTAATTATAAATTCCCGACATTGATTTACAAAAATACGTATTTATAAATAATATACGTACCTCTAATGACAAATGTAGCAATCATCCAGACTAGTTGCCTACTAAATGACTTGTTGAACATACTTGTAACTTTACAAATTCTCTTGTTTAGATAAAATTAATAAACATCTACATGCTTAATTTATTTTTAAAAATCCTATTTATTTACCAACATTTTATTTAAACTTTCAACATTTTATTGTCTAACCATTTTGAGATCAATAAAATTAAAAATTCTTTTATGTATTAAATACTTTTACAACGTAGTTAAAATCAGATTAATGACGCGGCTGAAAGTTTCGTTTGTGTGGCCTGTGCTCTGGCATCGCGTAGCGGTGGCAGGCGCGGCGGCGATTGTTGAACTGAAACTCTCGGCTACGGGCTACGCGAGCCACTACAACACTACGCGGCGGGGAGTCGGGCGGCTCTATTCCAAAGCTCTAGGATAGGATCAGAGTGGGCGAACATTCAAATAATTTTTTTGACTATTGAGATTCATTTTATGTTATGTGTTTTGCCTTAGATCAGAAAATAACGAAATAACGATCCTCCATTGAGCATGAAACGAAAAGCTCTTAAATAGCTATCATATTTTATTAGAGTGTTCATCGAGTTTTATTAATAAAACATCGAATTTTTATCCCACGAAGACTATAGCATTTTTGGGACTACATTATACTCATTCTCTTTTTGACGACCGATTATAATTATTCGTCCAACTTCTCTCAGTAATTTTCGGATACAAACTGATACATTTTACGGGAGAAACATCCTATGTTCATTCTTCCAAAAACTATAATAGTTACTAAATTTCGTTTCATAATATTCGAATTTATATTATGCCCAAAGCTATGAAGATATAAAAAAGATACATTTAAACCAAGTTACCTTTACATATATCTGTTTGGGTTTAGACGATAATTACGTTATTAATTACTATACAGGTGTAATCTCTATTTGAAGTGCAGTCAAATTTTATAAAGATTTCTTACCTTTATGATATAGTCATAAATACAATGAGCTAGTTCCTACCTCGGATAACAAATCAGTATGGCTATCCAGCGAGCTAACTTAGCCAGCATTCTAGGAACCTTACCCATTGACTTCGATGACCTACGCTCAGCATTCTGCTTAAAGTCTTATGGCATTATAGGTAAAAAACAATATAAGTTCCCTTCACTGTACTAGTTGGTTAGTTCAATTTTAATTTTACTAATATTTTCCAATAAAGAAATATATATATACAAACAACGATTTAAATAGTACTTTTGAACGATTTGTAACGAAACTAAACTATGCAATCAATACGACATATTGAAAGTTACACAAAAGGCTTAGGGTTCACAATTTATACAGTGAGTGGAAAGACAAAATTCTCCGTCTGTTTAGATAACAGTATTCCATTACAAAAAATAATATTGAATTCCGGAGTAGATTCGAAAACATTTACGAAGGCCACTACAACAAAAGACGAAAAGGTTGAATTGGGAATATTAAATATCCATTGAAACTGGGTAGGCAGACCCCTTCTAAGTTTGATGCGAGGCAATGTATACGAATGTTAAGAATATTATTAACCAGTATGAGTGTGTATATAATAAGGTTCTTGAGATTATACTCAGTCGTAAACAGACGTTTAATTTGATATGATACAATTTTTTATAAATATTTGTCAATAACAGAAGTGTTAAAACGATGTCAAGTAAAAAGCATCTCAAAGAGAGTATGAAGAGGTTAATGAAAGTAGATGAAGCGATAGTTGTTTGTCAGGATCGTCACAAATGGAGATCTATAGACTGTGCCTACCCCCATGGGAAACAGACGTGATAATACGTATGTATGTATTTGTCAATATTTCCCATGTTGTTGTTCCGAAATGAATAAGAAAATATAAATTGCGGTAGTTCATTTGGAAACATTTTTTACTTGGATTGGAGAGTTTCGTAGAGGTGACGAATGACCACTGTTTTAGTCGTGTTCCTACGAAATAATAAACACTCCCGTAGCACAAAAAATACTCACCGAATCATGTGTTCCTTAAAATTATTTTTTAAGCTCTACTCCCTCTATATTACTTGGATTTTTCCAAAATTAATATTGTTTAGACAAATATTAAAATTATTTTTGTCGTTTTAGTTTAAAATCAAGGCAATATTAATCTTAACTCTAGCTTTTATAAATTAAAATAATGTAAAAAATTATTGTAAAATAATTATATCACTACTGCATTTGTGTAGCAAATAATATTATTAAACCTAATAGTAGTTTTTGAAAAAAACTTTGACATGACGATTTTATAGGCGTTTCGTAACCATTTCAGCAAATACGGAACGTCTTATAGAATGATGTCTGTCCGTCCCTTGTAATGCATTTAAGTTACTGTTTTCTCAACAAAATAAAGGTAAGCAAGAACACATATATTTACATATGTAATACGAGCCCAAAACTTCTACGCGTGTCAAAATCAGGTTGAGTGTTCATTACGAGCATAAAAGAAAATTCGTTATTTGAAAGTTTTGTAGCAGCCAGAAATGTTGTGCCTATAATTTATAATATTATGAAATTTTAAACACCTGTGTCTGGGTTGACGCTATTAAGAAAAACAACAGGAATACACTATATAAACGATGGAGAACACGATATAATATTTTTTAGGTTTCTTGTCTGTTTATTTGGCATTCACGTAAAAGTATATAGGGCTGATTTCGATGCTGTTTTGACTGGTCGACAGTAAATTCGTAGACTTTCTAATCTGTGCTACATTTTAACCCGGGAATCTCCAGGGAATTTTTCGGGAAATGATTTTAAAGGGCCAGATTGAATAGTAATCGAATACCAATGCGATTTTTTCATTGATCGATAGCAAATTTTATGTAATAAAATGTGTGATACTTATTATCTCGGTAATTCCGTGGGAATTTCACCCGAGAGCGGTATAAAATTGTTTGGGCGCATAAAAGTTAGTAGACAAGTTTTAGTTTCTTTTCAAATGATGCCGTACTTTGTGTCCCGGGAATTCCGCGAGAATTTCAAGTCGAGCTTGGACGAGGTCGTGGGAATATCCTAGTAGCTAACATAGGAACTTTTACTAAAAGTCATTTAAACTTAGTTCTTTGATTCATGTAAGCCGATATTAGACGGATCAATTCTATCAATCAATTTAGATGAATCAACCAAAGTGATCCATGTAAACAAACGTGAACCTTTGAATGTCATTGAAGATAGTCGTATCCATTCAGTTCTCTGCCTTACAATCAAATTGATTAAATTTCAATGAATCACTCAATCATTATAACGTTTTTAATCAATGGTTGCACATGTGCATTTATTACAAACATTAGGTAACTGATAGGCTCTCGCACTACAAAGGGCTCTGAAAGGGTGATATACATCGTATTTGGCTGTGGAGCCAAAAAAATAAACATTTAATCGATAACACCCCACATCTCAAAAACTACTCAACGAATGTTATTGAAATCAATTTTCTTTAAATTGGTGTGTTCAGTACACTCTTTATACCGGTGTTGAATTACAATTCACAATACAAGTTCTCGTGGTTTAGGTTCTATATCCCGTCTCCCATTCTATTTGATACAAAAATGGCCTATGTTCCCACGCATGTAAAGACATATTATTTCAAATTTAATACAAAAACACCGTGAAGAGAAATGAAAGCAACTATTCAATTTTGTTGAATATTTTAGTACATAATAAATTATAAAGCCTAGCCTATTGTCGTCACTTTTGGTTTTTTCAAAATATTGACGTAACAGTTTAAAGCAGCTACCAGCAGATACGTATTACTAGCAGATACCTAATATATCAATGTTGTACTGCCTATCAAAATAACCGCCAAGATCCCACTCCTGGGCTAGCACATCCCCATTTTAGGGTTAGAGGCTTAGTAGGTTTCACACATCCATAAACTCCATGCGCGCGTAGTGCTTGTTACATAAACATACACATAATGTTAGAAAATTTCCTAAGCGGTACGTGCTAACGCCAGGTTTCATACATACATACATAACTTCACGCCAGGTCCCTTGCGGGGTAGGCACGAACAACAGAGCGCCATTCAGGCTTATTCTTACACACCTCACTTACTTCTTTGACATTCATAGCTCTTGTCATGCACGCTCGTCTGTTCTAAACGCCAGGTTTCAAAACCACTTAATTAAAGTGAGACGAACCTTCTAACCCTTACCTACCAATGTAAGTCAGAATATCCAAAACATTTTATATATTAACTAGTCTGGCCATAAATACTGTTACATAAAAACTTTTATTTTTTTCAACTAGCGAAATATCCTCTTTACCGATGAAAACATTTTCACGATTAAAGAACATTACAATAAGCAAAATGATAAAGTGTACGCTCACAGTTCTAAAGATGCTACTCAAGTGGTCGGAAAGGTACAACGTGGTCATCATCCCGCGTCAGTGATGGTTCGGTGGGGCGTGTCTTATCAAGGAGTCACAAAACTATATTTTTGTGAAAAAGGAGCGAAAACTTCAGCCGAAGTGTATCGAGATACAGTCTTGGATCATGATGTGAAACCTCTCAGCAATACACTTTTTAAAAATATACCGTGGACTTTCCAGCAGGACTCGGCACCTGGTCACAAGGTACGAACTACCCAAGCCTAGCTTGAAACCAACGTTTCGGACTTTATAAGAGCTGAAGACTGGCCCTCATCTAGCCCAGACCTCAACCCTTTAGACTTCAAATTATCGTCAGTTTAAAGGACGTGGCCTGCTCTAAACGACACGGCGACATTGAGTCTCTTAAAAAATCTTTGGAGCAAGCAGTGGCGAAATTTCCCTTGGAAACCCTTCCCTTCCCTTTTAAGTTTTCCCTTGGAAACAGTGCGTAAGTCCATAGATTCCTGTCCAAACATGTATAAAAGCCAAAGGTGGCTATTTCGAATAGAATATTTTTTTTTTTTGCTGCGACTTTAATAAATATGTAGATATAAATTTTAATAATATTACATTACTTCATTTAAATAAAATGCATTTTCATTTATAACAGAACTTATGGCTGGACTAGATATAATTCGCAGACAAGTTAGTACACATAGTAATATTGTAAGTAATACTAACACAATACGTACTATACAGTAATATATGCATAATAATTCATCAGTATAGAGAGATACGATAATAACGTATAATATAGCGTACGCCAGTAACCAATCCAAGTGTGAAAACTGAATCTAATCAATTAGTACAACGCGCTCGTACCTACCCGTAACTCTTTTTATATTAAATATTTCTGTTTTCTTCAGTACAAATTAAAAACGAGATGGGAAAACGTCTACGGTTTCTTATTCTCATAAAAATCCAGCATCATTAATTGGCAGGTCGTTGCTTTGTAAAAAGAAACAATCTGAAATGAACAAAAAGGTTTGATAAAAATTACGAACAATGTCAAAAGCCCCAGCGAGATGGTGGGTTGGTTTTTAAATTTTAATTCAGGATATTAAACATTCAACAGCTTTTACAAATTCTATGATGAAGTTTTAAATGTTGTATTAATAATGCCAATTCCTATACGATGCATTCACTTTCACTATTATATCCCCTTTTAGGAATCCGTAGGTATTTCACAGGAATTCAAACTTAATAAAATCCTCACGTCCGTCTTTGTTTGTAACAGACATTTCTTTTAGGAAATACTGAGTCTATATGTATAGGTATGGTAGAGACCCATAGTCTCTATCCACTCCAATGGGAAACAGATGTGATAATATTATGTATGTATGTTAATTAGGGTGATTCAATAAACAAAACAAAATATATCTTTCAGAAGCATGCTTAAAAGTTTCTGTTAGGTTCCAAAATGGACCTTGTAAAATATGACTAACTAACTAACTAACTCCGTTTGCTCAATGACCCAAAGTGAGTCCTGGCCTCCGAAACCAGAGCACACCATTTCCCTCTGTCCTGCGCAGTGTCCTGCCAATTGTGGGCTTGCAGTGCGGTCAGGTTGTAAAATATGAGGCCTTAATATAATATTAATTGTCCGCATCGCACTTTTCGATTTTATAAATTATTAAATGAAATTTTAGTTTATATTCAACGCCGTAAATTAAAAAATCTAGGATTTCTTTGAGAAAACAGCTTATTTGATGGTGAATTTGACTTTGACCTCAAATAACTTTGGAACCGGTTGACTTATCAAAAAATAACTTATTGAAGAGCGGTCAATTCACCACAAAAATATTTCAAGATCTTGCGATGACTATTAAGAGTGTACGAGGCGGACACTCTTAATATTACTATTACGGGTTCGCATTTCATAAATAGGGGATAAAAATGGCGGTGGTTCTCTTACATGTGAACTATTTATCTCGAAGTCTCGGTAGACACTTTCCAAAAACGTAATGATTTTATTACTGCTAAATAAATAAAAAAAGCTGAACGTTCATATTTTCAACGGAACCCTACAAAGTGATTGGATTAGTATGGGCTTGTCAATTTTTTATGTTAAACTACATTTGAAAAAGCTAACCAAAACATGACATACTACAAAACATGATACTAAAATAATTGGAAGTATTTAATAACTGCATAGCTCCTGCTATGTCAAGTGGAAATTTTAATTAATCTGTCAAAGCCAATACGAAGTAAACATGTTTTCCTATATAAATATATTTTCACTCTTCTTTCTTTAAAGGTTCCTATACATACTTTATTGATAAAGCAAAGATGATGGTTTAAATTACGGGAAGTGCTTATCCTTCTATAGATACTAGTAAGATACTGCAGGTATTTAAATTATTTTTCGCACTTTTTGAAATATCCACATTATAATCAGTAGCAAATTAAGAGGCAATAAAGTAGGTATTAACTTCAAGCTGGCCACATGCGGCGTGTTATTTTTAAAGATACTGAATATTTAATCGCTACACAATCTTCGAATGATAAATCTGTTTTAGATACAAAGTATTTTTCAAGCAACCAGTATCGAGCAATCCAATAAATACCATGAAGAAAAAACCTATTTCTTGATATGAAATTTCTTTAGAATCATGTTATTTGAAACTCGGTGAATCCAAAAATGGACAGTAAACAGAGATATACACATAAATCTATATAGGACTAAGCGAGAGAATGAAATAGAAAACATAATACACAACATTTAATAATTTAAACCCTATGCTCAAACAGACAGATTTAGAAAGGATTTGAAGTTTTTTGTTGATACTTAAAATTTCGTATTTTAAAGCTTACATATATTATAAAATTATACAATGTACTTAATATTGGAGTTGTCTGGAAGAGATCGCTTTTTAGCAATAAGACCGCCCTTTGTACATATTGAGACATAGTTTTAGTCTGTAAGTTCTTTTTTTGTATTGGTGCTCAGCGAGAAATGATCGTATCAAGTGTTAAGACTGGATTGGATTGGACTGAACTTATTCGATAATTTAGTTGTTTGGTCTAAACAAAAATCCAAGTCCATGAACCAAAAACAGAACAAAAAATATTCTAAATGTCTTTCCTCACGGTGTTCATTAATATTGTGCGATATTAGTTACTTGAACATTTGTTTTGTTCCAAGACTTTGAAACTAGATACTTCAATTTTTAAATTGGTCGTTTTATGATTCCGACACGGCCACTTTTATTAAGCAAAGATGCCATTTGAAAACAATTATGGTCCTTTAATATTTTCCACTACTGTAATAAAAACCATACAATTTTTTTGAATAAGATAGAAAGATAATAAAATAAAAGACCAAAAATATAAAAAAGGAATAGAATTTGAAAAAAAAGTTACACAAGGCTGGATTATCTTGTACGTCTGCTGGAAGGAATTTAAAAAATACTTATAAAATAATATATAAATTCTCAACAATGCAATGCATAAAACGCTAGACTTTCACGAATTCATTGTATTACAAGGACAATCTATTTTATTTTATATCTGAAAGTCAAATGAATAGGTGATACATTGGATCCATTAGTAACCTAACCTCTCCTCGAATGCTTGCCCCGATAGGACGCGATTGGCAGTTAGTTATACCCACGGTTTGTAATGTAATTTGGCACTTAAGAATAGCAGGCAGAGATAGAATTAAGCTATTAATATGATTCGGAAAAGGCGTTTTTATTTAGGATGGAAGCTAAAGCAATCTTAGTTTGGCGTATTGCTGAGAAGTTTGGTACCGCTTCTTCTGTTCAAAACACCAATAACACGTTGCAATTTCGAACTTATATAGATATTATATAATATGATTATCAAAAAATCTTTTTCAGTGCAATCGATTTGAATAAAAACATTTGATGTAAAATTTTAAGCCAATTAAAATAATCTTAAACTAGAGTTAATTAACAACGGACTCATCACGACCTACTAAATTCATTAATTTGGATGAAATTCGCTAATTTTACATGATGCTCCTGGGAATCTACACAAGCTTAATTTATATCCCGGAAAATGTAACGCTCCGGTGGGATATAGAAACAAATCTCTTTAATCTCTCATTATCTCGCAAGTTGTAGGAATTTAAATTATTCTTGTAATAATTTGTTCATATTACAAGTTTAATATGGACAAATTTATTCTATATGCAGCTACAGAATATAGTGACATCACATTCCCAATCGAAAAAATAATAATTAATGGTAGCCATTATATATACATACATGCATTACCTAAAGAAAAATAATTCAGTATATCATCATACAACCGTTCATCCTACATCCCCTCATATGTTGTAGGGTAGCGTTAGATATCTCTTTTAAGTCTTTTAGAAAGCATAATGAACAAGATATATTCTCTTATTCCCTTGTAAAAAGTTCGTAAATGTCTCCCTTTTATAGAATCAACTTATGGTATGGTAAAAGCAAGATACTTGGTATAAATAAGACCCGTTGAGTATGTAGTTTTTGAAATATACTCCATATTTTCGGAAAAATACTTAAGTATCCGTAGCAAAATGACAAAAGCAAATGACCGTCTTCTACATTCCATCATGTGTACTTCGCAGATATATTATTAATTTTTAAAGTAAATTTTCTAAACAAGACAATATTGGTGTATAGGGGATTACTATGCCGCATATACTTTTTAAAAATAATTTTACGTATCATATAGCTTACTTCCTTTGCTGAGGCTTGCTTAGTCGTTAAAGTAGTGTAATCCACAAGTACACAAGAGGCGTAAAGTTTGTGGCGTAGATGTATTGGACACATGACACATCTATTAAGTGAAAGAGCTAAACTTCGGTCTTGGTAGTCCAAGGACAGGCTTAGTCTTGACATTGGCATTGTTAAAGTGTGTCGGTCAAATTACAGTGAAATACAGATAGTATTTAACTAGTAACTGGCCTATTAATAACTCTACTTATTAACAGTTATGGGTTTGTGGTACTTATATATTTGAACCTATAAGATCTATAACTTATACGCTAAATAGGCGAAAAATATATTGTTTCCTACACTATGACTGGTCTGTTTTGCGACCATGATGTACCTCTAAGAGATCTACTATTTATAGCAGGCATTTATTAAATCAAAGTTTGAGTTGTTTTTGGTTTCAGAATTTCACTCTTTATCAGCGATAGGACATCACTATGAATTCGGCACTCTCAAACACATTGAAATAACAAATTGTGATGAGTTCAGGGATTTGGGATTGCTCTTTCGGGACGGCGGAAACATGATTGCATGATATTGGTCACATGTTGTTCCGTATTAGTTCCGTCCGCGAGACTATAACAGTTTTCTTACAAAATATATTCCGCAATATATGTAAATAAAGCGGAAGCAATACAACAGTGCGATTTAAATTATCATCTTGTAAATTCCTTCGAATAAAACCAAGTAGCCAAGATACAGGGTGACCTAGTTAGGGAACTAAACCACTTAAATAATATAAATTATAATATTGTTGGAAAATAATACAGAGCCATTTTGTGCTAACTACTATTTTTACACACATCATATTTACAAGACAATTTCTCAAAATTGTAATGTTACATAAACTTAGAAAAATCACAAATTAATTATCGCCACAATCGATTTCTTTTTTTACGGGTAAAAGAGAGTCTCCGGAGTGAAATTAAGAAAAGTAACGAATTTTTCACTGTTGGTATAAATTGCAATTTTTTACTCTTCACCCCCTTGTCATCAATCACTCTGAATAAGTTAAAATGAAGTTATTTTCATTTCAGCTCGTCAGGCTTTCAATATCGGCCTTAGATTTATACCGATATTCTATCAGACACTATGTGACATACAAAGTACCTTTTTTGTTGACGCGGAATGCTGTGCTTTAAATATATCGCAATGGAGTTAAGGGAGGTTATTCTGGACTAATGGCGACCGAAGAGGATGAGCGAGCGGGCTCCCGACGCAGACGACGAACAGGCGCCGCTACGGTTATCTGTTCTCATTGATGTAGTGCTTAGTCCGGCGGCTAGCATGTCAATATTCCTCCCTCCGTGAAGGTATGTGCAGAACCTACTCCCAGAAGTAGCGTACGTAGACCTCCCCCGGGGTCCGAGAGGATGCGTTAATGCATTCCCTCAGCCAAATAAAAAAGGACTTGTGGCTTCTATTGGATATTCAGTACCACCAAACAACCGAGCCGGTGTCGCTAGATTACGGTCTAAATAACGGCGTGATTCTAGAAGCCGTTGGGCGTTGGCACACCTACAAATACCTGAAACATCCATAAGAGACATAACATTATTCAAAATAAGTCAGAAAACTACCTAAGCAGTGCATACTTTCCAACCAAGATTCGAATCCGCGTCATTTGAGACGCGAGAGCATTAACAATTAAACTATCACGTCTAGACTATTGTTTGTATTAATACATATATAAAATATATACCATCGGATTGCTATTTATTTAATTCACAATGAAAAGAGAACTCATAGGCACAATAGAGATAAATGTACAAAATACAGAAGTCACCGAAGTACTTTGAAGAATAGTCGTAACATTGAACAAAACATGACATGGGTTGACAGGAGATAGCATGTTAGGATGTTACGGGAAGCAACGTTAGAATGTAAGGGTCATGCGTGGGAAACTAATTCAGTATAATTATGTGTAAATAATATCGATTGAGTAAAAGAATAATCACAGTTACGTTTATGGAGAAGAACGCCTTAGAGAAATCTTTCAGTTTCATTAGAATGAAGTCGATGATCAAATTGCAGCATTTCTTTTTGTAAAAAGATTGGTAAAAAAACACTTCAAATAAACGTGTACATAATAGGAGAGATAATGAAAGCAGACGAAGCGAAAAGTATTTGTCAAGATTGTAGCACGTAGAATTCCATCGTTTCTCAATACCTCAATAGGGAAACCGGTGTGACAATATGTCTGTGTATGTGTGTAGTCTGGAGAAGATTGCCTGTGAGAAGCCCACCCATTGTACTATTAAGTGCAACAAAGTTTTTCATTTATCCATTCATTCATGTATGAAACACACGAAATTGTTTTCATCGAATCGGTTACCTATATAGTAGTATATAAATTGACGCATAATTTTTCCGGTTCCGCTGCTATTGTGGCTAAAATGGTACCCGTATAAAATGATCACGGCCGTCAATCCGTCGACTTATCTGTCTATGTATGTTGTATGCTTAGATTATACCTCAATGGTTGTATGTCACCGTTACCAAGCTTAGTTTTTGGAAAAAATATTAGACACGATCATGATTTGCCATGTTGATGTTCAAAATACATATAGATACATTGATAAATAATATGAATTAATAATCATAACTTCAATCATGGCTGTCATTCTCGAAATAATAAAACTTATTAATAAGTAGTAGTTAGCTAAAGTAAATCTGGACTGATATCTCTGAATACTTTTCTTAAGAAATTCTACGGATTAAGTACATACTTCACCTCTAAAACATCTAACTCAGACTTACTTAATCCTTCAGCAAATTGCAGACAATTTGGCATGAAATGAATGAAATTACTTAGTTACGGAACTCCTTACTCAGTTTCAATCGTCTATCGTTGTAGGTACTAAAACTTGATTTGTTTTTTTATTGTTCCGTGACCATTTTGTCAAGAATAGAACCATACGCCAATTTATTTCTTTATTTATATATGTCACAGCCAATGTTCTCGAAGACCACTGACTGAAATATAATCATGCCACGCTCTCACAGAATATCGAAGTGAAACTGTTAGCATTATGCTAATCACTTTTCGTGTTGAAAATTCCGATAGATTCCGATAGATATCTCACTTCCCTTCCATTATCACGTCTTTCTTACCCCTTTATCTTTATTTCACTACTCTTATACTATCCCCTCTATCCCCCCCCCCCCTAAAGGTTAGCAAAGGCTTGGCTTCGCCGCTAATGTTGCAAAGACATATATATACGTATATAGTCACGTGACTAAAGTACGTTCTACATATTAGGTAGGCCGTTTGCCTGTTTGCTAGATCGCAATTAAAAATATGTTAAATTACGTAATTATTTAGTGAAAGCAGGAAAAACTTAGAATTAGGGGTTAGCTGCCATATTTTAATACCTAATTAAAGAGTTCACTAAAATTTATAATAATATTTCTTAGTGATTTTTTTAGACTAAGATGATAATATGGCAAGATATTCGCTTTCAAAGATGCCCCAGACTCCATACACAAATATGCTGATAATACTGGTAAAATTCTACAAAAACCAAATTCGATAGAGCTCAATAAACTCTTTGAATTTACTTTGAACAATATCTATCGAGTAGGTTTTTACATATGTATTATTTTAGAGCTTCGTAGCTAAGTAACAAAAGCGTTCGTCATCTTTACAAAACTCTTCCAAAATTATATGTGACTGACAGCTTTGCCAATTTTAAAAGTATTTTAAAACATTATCTATATTCTTACAATTAATGCTGGAATAAAAAGCGAAATCACGTTTCCATTTTTTATTATTCAACAATGTTACTTGTAATTTCCCAAGACCTTTACCGTTTCAATACAGGACGTTCCAATATAGAATGACGTTGAAATATGTACTACATTTGCACCAATACGTTTAGGACAGCAAAGATAAAACGCGCCCCAGGTCAAAGACATGCGATAAACCCCTGGTCAAATGTGATACGTGTACCAATGCCGCCCCTTGACGGTATCTCGGAATAGGATCGTCACCAATTTTATAAATACTTTAAAAGGTTGAGACATGAGTTTTACAATCCCTCTCAATGTTACTAAACAAAAACCGAATTCAAAAATTAAAAAGTAGAAAATAACTTATTTCTAAAGCTATTATTAATTATAATATCTTATTTTTAATATATTTAAACATCTTAAAGTCAGTGCTTAGTAATTTTCAAAATATAGTAATTTTTATGTTTTATTTTGTACCGACTTCAAGATATTTTAAATAATATATACCTATTAAAAATTATTATAACTAATAATAGCTTTAGAAATAAGTTATTTTATACTTTTTAGTTTTTGAAGTCGGTTTTTTTAAACGAAGTTTTTATTTATTTATTTGTTACTTTTTAGTATCTAGCTATGGGTACGCCTACGAAAGGTGCCGCACGCCTTAAAAAATATAAGTCCCAAGAAACGGGAACAAAAAAGTTCGTAAAATGAATACTACTGGGCCAAACTATATTAAATTTTTAGGGGACCAAATGGCAACTATTCCGCTAAAAACTAAAGAAGAATCACGTAAATCGGATCATAAATCTGAAAGAAATCGGTGTATATATGGAACGAAATGAAATTTTTTTTCATAAAAAAAGTTCATAAAATGAAAACTACGGGTACCAAAGTATGTTTAATTTTTAGGGGACCAAATGGCAACTATTCCGCGTCGAACTAAAAAAGAATCACGTAAAACGGATCATAAATCTCGGAGTAATCGGTGAACATACATAAAAATAAAACCGACGAACTGAGAACCCCCTCCTTTTTTTGAAATCGGTTAAAATGCTCATAAAATTGTTGTTATTAGGGTAAAAATGTTAATTTTGAAATCAGTCCCTTTTTTCCTACAAAACTTTTATATTAAGACAATAGCTAGAGCCGTAAATGTAAGCCATGATAGCTTAGTGGTTAACGTAAGCGTCCAAACTCAAAGGGCGTTTGATTGGGCAAAGGGGTTTGAATCCTGTCCCTAAAGCATGCTTAAGCCTTTGCTAACCTTTAGGGGGGGATAGAGGGGATAGTATAGGAGTGGTGAAATAAAGATAATGGGGTTGAAGAGGCGTGATAATGGAAGGGAAGTGATATATAAGAAGTGAGGTATATCTATCGGAATTTACAACACGAGAAATGACTTAGAGAATTTTGTGACCCAATGTTTATATTGTTACAATTAGCACACGTAAGGAAAACATCGTGATGAAACCTGCACATCGAGATAACCAATGTGTCAAACCTGCCAAGCCATCTTGGACAAGCGTGGTGGGTATATTGTCCGTTCTCCTATAATAGGAGCCCCGAAAGTAGCAGTGGGACGTTTATGGGTTGTTATTATAGGCAAAGCTATAATTATCGTTTAATACCATTGCCAAGAATCAAACCTTTGCGTTCCAGTAAACAAGACGCTTAGTTAACTAGACCACAGAAGCTGAAATTATTAAACGGTCAGTACATACCTAGTTAACCTCTTTTTAACAGCTTCATTAATTATAACATACGCTTTTGTGTAAAATTCTGTATTTATGTGTTTAAACAAAGGGCGGTAAAACGTTTTTAGCATGAGAACATTTGACCTAAATTTAAACAAAACTTTTTAGGCACAATAATTTATCTTTTTATGATGAGTAGCTTTTTCATTTTCTTAGACCAATTCAGTCAACTATTTTAATCTTTAATTATTTGTAGTTTGGGTTAAGTGTGGCTTATTTAGTCTAAACAAAGGTATGGTTTAAATAATAAAACATCAACAACCAAAAGAACATGACCCATAGCAGCGTCTAGTTACGCAGGATTTATAAGTTTCATATTAAAAGCAAGTTACGTTTTTTAATGGGTGATTGTTTTACTAGTATTCGTCTTTCATTCATGAAACGTAAATTATTTTCTAGCAGAATGTTCGGTCTCCTATTATATTAATGTACTCTGTGATGTTCGGCTAAGTACGCTCCCAGTGTTTATTAAGTCTTTATATATTCAATGTACTCTTTGTTTATTAAGTAGCCTATGACACATCAGCGGAAATTACGCCATGTTCGGAGAAGCGCCGATTCTTCAGCCTCCGAACTTTCCGCTCGGTACGTTCCGCAGGCGTGTCATGCGTATTATGACAAGCAAATACCATGTAAATTAATATTTGTTTTTGTTAAAAAGGATTATATGGAGTGTTAAAAATAAAAATAAACTAGACATCGCTCTTGGTGACGTTAAAAATATATAAGTAGCTGTCACATTTCATCAAAATTATCAGATTATGTTGAAATAATATATTTCATTTTATATTGTCATGAACAAATAAACCTTTAAAGCTTATCCATAACCCTCTAATGTTTTTAAGTTCCTTTTTACAATTGATATTAATAGAGAAAAATTAGCAGTATGAACGACTATGCAAGCTTTGAGAAAACTATAGTGCGCGAATTATCGTGTCGTTTATGCCTGTGCACAGATGTGGTGAAATTAAAGCCCCTCGGTGCAGAAGTGAAACGGAAAATTAAGAAACTCTTTGACATTGTTGTAAGTATACCATTCTCGAATTTTGCCCACTGGATGATCAATTACAAGAAATCATTTTAGGACTTTTTTATTATTCAATTTGTTAATGTGAAATATTTACGCTTCTAGGATTTTATGTTTACACAAATTACCTTTTTTTAATTTTACAAAATCAACAGTAGCTATCGTTCTGAACAGATACTTTCAACCACTTTAATTTGCTAAAGTAACATATCTAGTTCAGTGATTAGGACTTACCATCAGGTGTGATTTTTTTCTACATTGTTGATAGCTACTGAATGTGAAATAAAGGTATACAAAGTGTTTATATATACACATATCTATGTTTGATACTTTTAATAGGTGCGTACAGACGACAATCTTCCGAAAGCAATATGCCATGAATGTCTTCAACAAGTAGCGGCCTTACACTTATACACTTTAAAGGTACAGAAAACACAAAAGTTTCTCGATTTCCACAAAGCAAAGACATGCAACGATAAAAGGGAACAACCTGAACAAAAAATGCATCCCATAATAGGCACACTCTCTGCACAAAATATTACAGAGGCAAACAAAAAACATTGCAACGCAAATAAATTGAAAACACCGCCATCAGATCTCCAGCAAGGCGATGCAAAACCTACAAAACACAAACAAGTACCTAAGAAAAAATCGCCTTCAGACCTTAAATTTATGGAAGCAATGACGCTAGAAGAATTCGCCAAAGTAGAAAGAGTTGACAAAGCTCTTCTAAGCACAACATCAGATAACAAGTCAATATCACAAATTGTAGAAAAGAAGGAAACGAGTAAGAAAGATAAGCCAGAACTTGATTTCTCAAACGAAAGTTTAGATCCTATAGTACTAATAGACGGAAGACCGGCGAGGCAAGGTGCTGCTTTAGATAAACAGATCAGTTTGTTTTATAAAATGGAATGTTGTATTTGCCACGAAAAAGGTTTCCATTTCAGATCCCTAATGAGGCATTATAAAGATAGACACGGAGTTCCTGGATATGTGACTTGCTGCGAAAAGAAATTTCACTACTTCTATCCAAAGAGAATTATAGAACACATGGCATATCATCTACAGCCTAACATTTTTATGTGAGTATCTACTGGTTAAAGATGTTTCTTTTTTTTGTTCGAGTAAAGCCTAATATCCTTTATATGATCTATATTTAAATTGACTTTGTGATAAATCAAATTACAAACGAATTAAATAAACTTTGAAACCTTAAGAAATTCGGTACTAAATTGAAATTAATTTCAAAGTTATATTATGGTATGATTCTATTGTTTGTGTAGGTGTGCTAGCTGCCACCAAAATTTTCAAACATCACAAGAACTAATCGAACATCATACCAACGGAGGTCGATCGGAAGGCAAGATTATCTGCCCTAGATGTTCAGAGCGATATCCCACATACCACGAATTGGGTGGGCACATCATCACTCATAGAAGCGATAAACTTCAATGTGATTATTGCGGCAAAATGTAAGTAATTCTTTGTGAGACACACTAACATGGCTTCATTATTTTTAAGTCGGCACAATATTGAGGAAATATTTGTTTTGAATTCTCTCTAAAAAGTATTGCTACAGGGCTCGAATTAAAATAAATGCCGTTGGAATTACTATAGAGTTTATTAGAACTGTACAAACACGTATAAAACAGATTCAAATAAAACTGGATGCTAATTGAGAGTACTACAAACGTCTTACTCGTATCGTAGCCGTCGCCTAACTGCCCCACCCCTCCGTTCGGGCATTGTTTTATACTAAACTGTATAATACCGACTAAAGGGCCCCCGTTCACGCACATCTGGCAAGCTTCGACGCAGTGCAATAAAAACAAGGATTAATTCGTTCGACACTAATTACAGCCATAAAATAAGTACGATAACAATTGACGTTTTTAAAGTTTAAATACGAAGTAAATAAAATAATTCGTTATTACAACATGCAGGTATGCGATCTTAGTCGGTATGTAACAGTATTAAGCGCAGCTTTACTGAATTGTCACTCTTTACTCCACGTTGTATGTACGACTTTAAATCCTCAATAATTAGTCTATTGCCTCGCTTTTATAGAAAATCTCAAAAAGTTCAATTAACTCTTTATTGTATAAACGTTATTTAAGAAACTTAAATTGGTCAAAACTGAACATCCTAATTAGCTTCTTCTTTTCAATTTCATGTCTTTCATTAAATTTACGTTTTTACTGTGCCATTGTGATGCTTTAGTATTCTTCTTCTTTGGTTATACAATAACTTAATTATGCCGAAAAAATAATAAGTCAAAGTACGTAACATATCTCTTGCAAAAACCTCAACCTATCAACCGAGAACATACACCATCATACACTTGCGAATTCCCCCCTCATAAATTTCATAGCCTGGGTTGTCTGGAAAAGATCACTGTAAAGCGATAAGGCCGCTCATTGCTCTTACTTTTACTGTTTAATGTGACTACTGTTACATTGTTTATTTGATGTGGTGAACAATAAAGTGTTTTCTATTATATTCTATTCTACATATGATGGATCAATTTCTTGTAAAATTTAAGATTGAAGCACCACCATCGTAAGAAAACAGTAAACCGCATGGAAGACGTCATACTGTGTTCACAATGTTTACGATCGCTAAGAAATGTAGAAAAACAAGAAAAAGAAATCGTAAGTTATTTTTGTTTAAATAGTATCGATAGTACATCTGCCAGTTGAACAGCGCCATCTCTTATCAATTTGCTGTTGCTACATAGCCGGTTTTAGTCGACGTGTTTCGTTCGGAGTATCAATATTAAAGTGTTGTTTAGGTAAACCAATATTAATCAGTTTATTCTGCGAAAATTACTTATTCATTCTGTCTGTATCAACCTGTGTTTGTGTGAGACTAGAAACTTGCTATACTACATGATTGCGCTCTCAAGGTGTGTGGTAACAACCGGTTGTTGTGTCAACCGGTTTATTCAACAAAACCTATTTAACGAATTTTTGGTTGGTACTTAAAACAGTTTAATTGAGGTTAAAGTTAGAACAAAACCGGTAAAATTCCAATGTACTTTGGCTATAATCAGATTGACTTTTTTTACCCGTTTACAAGCCCTGATGTTATTAATTATTGTTGTCTACAGAAAGAAAAAGTAAAAGTCAAGAACAACGACACAATAACACTACTAAAGTATCAGAAGTTCAGACAAGCAATGGGTCTATCTGGCGACGAGGATGCATCAACAGACTGACTTCAGACATCAAACATTCAAAAAAATAGCAATAGTGTAAATTTTCGATAAGCAAATCATGTGTTCAGTGAAAATGTTTAGAATAAAATACTTGATTGTTGAACACGAGTCATTTATTAAAATCTTTTTTAAACTTAATCTAGTCTTCGCTTCTTGACCAGTGATCCCAACAGATCTGAGATGGCAGGTAAATTGTTAGTCTGGTCATTCGCCCCTGTGTTCAAATTAGACAAAGGTATGTTCAATTGATTTGAGGAACTCTTCTGCTGGCCTTTCATATTCCTATGCTGCGGAAAACTTGGCATAAGTTTTGGATCACATGCTGTGAACAAACAAATTTAATATTTTAGTATCGGTTAACCATAGAATTAATTTATTAGTTAAGAAACTTTATAATTAAAAATTAAAACTTAGAATGACAATACAAGCATAAATCTATATGACTTAGTAGGAATGTAAGTGCTTGGCGATCTGCACACAAGAGAGGGTTTCGTAGAATTAACAAATATCCAAGGCTTTTTTTTTTCCAAGGCTTTTATTATTTGACTATAGGACTATAAAAAATAATATTATTCAAACCAGTTTTTTTCAATATTTTTAAAACTACACAGCTCTACTTGAATATTTTTCAGACATTTCCGTTATATTATTTAAATATTGTTTGGGGAGAATTTTCTCCCAAATTTAGACACAAGACTTTAATTTTATTTATTGGAATAGATTCATGTATAATTTGGTGAGACATTATTAATTTATTATGTAATATTAACCTACATTTAAAGCTATAATATCTTAGCTGTACTAAAAGTTGCGACTCATACCGGGTAGCATAGCACCATTTTGTTAGTTTATCTATATAATAATATATCTAAGATTCGCCTGCGACTTCATCCATATTGGACGAAATAACTTTTATGTATCTTAAAAACTTGAAACCACTCCTAGAAAAATCCCATGGAATTCCCGCGATATAATGTACCGAAAATTTTAAGTCCGTGAATTTACTATAGATCAGTGAAATCCGCATCAAAATCGGCCAACTAGTTTTTACGTGAATCCTGAACAAACACACAAACCCCAAAAATCTAAAAACTAACTAACTGAAAAGCCTACACTTTTAAAATTGTATAATATTATAGATATATAATAGCCAAGCGTCCAAATGCTGGGTTTCGGCCTCCTATTTTTATATGGGAACAAACCATTCACCCAGCCACGCTTGTACAAGGAGGATCGGCAAGTTTGGCATATTGGTTATCTTGATGTTCAGGTTTCATCGCAGTGTTTTTCTTCACCGTTAACATGTGGTAATTACACTTATATGTAAATTAGGTCAGAAAACTATGTAAGTGATGCATGGTTACTGGCGAGGATTCTAATCCATGCCCTTTGAGTTTGGGACGGGTGCACTAACCATTATGCTACCATGCCTTATCTGAAAAGTTTATATAACATAATGTAATAGATGCGTTTGAAGCATCAGTTATCTCGATATACAGGTTAAATCACAATATTCCTTACAATTATCATCAAGCAATTGAGACAATAATTATGAGGATTAGGTCAGAAAACTGCCTAAGTAAGATATTGTCTACGGCTAGAATACAAATCTGTTTCTATAGAAACACATATCTTGAATTTAAGTAAAACTTACGCAACGGTTGCTCCTTGAAGTAAGAGCTTTGCAAGCACTCCTCGGCGGTCGCACGCTTGTTGGGGTCATACATGAAGAGGAAGTTGAGGAGACGCAGCCCAGCTGCCGACAGCCACGGGAACCGCTGTTTCAGATTGTTGTATGGCTGTTGTTTCAGGGTAAAGTTCTGGAGTGCCGGTAGTGAGCTGAACTCTGGCCATATTGCGTCCGATGGAGTACCTGGAAATTATATATGGTTTATATTTTATTAATCTCTCCCTCTCTATGTCTCATATTAATAAAAGGAATCAAACGTAAAGACATTATCAAATGATTTATTTGTCTCTCAATCTGATTTATAGTTCATTTAAATCTTACAATTTAAGGACTGAATATTGCATTTTTTAGAGGATGCAATTTTATTCTTGGGACATGTGTGGGGGGTCAATAGAAGTCCTATGGAGTCTACCTCGTAGGTGGCGGGGAAAACGGGGACCTTTTCTACCTGCTTAACATTCGATAAGTTAAATTTGGTAAGTTCTATGGTAAAGAAAAGAGTTAGGAATGAATAAAAAATTCTCACTTTTTTGCTTATAACTTCTTTAATTTTTAATTTAGGGCAAAAAGTTATATAAACATATTTGTAGGCAAAACAACTTGCTACGAATTATGACTTAACAATTTTTTTGTAAGACGCATAGTTTCCGAGATATCGCGAAAAAGTGTTTTCACCCCATTTTCCAAGATGGCGGCCGGGGGACAAGGGTGGCGACCCCACAAACTTGAGGTTAAGCTTCTATTGACCCCCAACACATGTTCCAAAAATAAAATTGCGTCCTCTAACAAATGCAAAGCTCATGTAAAATTTCAATGAACTATTAAAGGTATCTCCCAAAGTGATCTATATACATAAGCTGATCAATTAGGCTGATCTATGTAATATAAGCATAATGGAGAATTTTACACAATTTGGTTTTTAAAATAAAATAATAAAAGTTCGTGATATTTTAGTATAATAAGAAAAACTAGAGTGATACATGATTTATCTACTTCTTAGCAATTCTCTTACATTGTAATAAAATAACCAGGCGATATTACTAGCATTGGTTTTGAATCTCTATATTGGGGAAACTAATCAATTGTTCGGGCCTCGGGGTGATGAGTCACGTTATGTTCATGCCCATAATTAAATGTGCTGTATGTATTTCATGATAATTCAGTTTTTCAACCCCAATCATCTAAACATAGAATTTACATTCTGCAAATGGAGAAAGGTATCCCAATTTTTATGATAAAAACGTAAAATTATGTATACAGGGTGACCCCTAGGGTTTTATGTTCTTAAGTTGTTCCCTCACTACTAAGAGTCGTGACTTTGATGGCAGTGAATAAATGGTAGACAACTTTGATGAAAGGTGTGAATAACTTTAAGTATGAAATCATTTTTATGTCATCTAAAAGGATCTAATACGCAGATATATATATATATATATATATATATATATATATATATATATGTCGGAGGGAAGCTATGACTATGACGATATGACGTATTGTTGACTGGATGTATAACGCACGATATCATTTGTTTACATTATAATCACTTCTAAAATTCTTAATGTAATTTAATTAGATTTGTTATGTTTCTATAACTTCAAGATCGTTCTAACCTAATAAAAGTTATGAATATTGTAATTTAATAAACGACCAATGAGAGCAGAGCATGTCTAGAGCGGGGTCAGCGCCCTCTATACTTTGAGTAATATCTACTTTGGTAGACTGAGGACTTTTTGTGACACATTTGGTTGGTGGCTACAGGTCGAGTTGGACCTTTGAGAGTTTTAAAGAAAGTATTGAAGCTGGAAGTATGAGCGGGTGCCCTGAACCCGCTGCTCGGTCTAAACTATGTCTAAATATCGTTTAAATCTAAATTAGAAGTGTATAAACCGTAGCTATTGTGTTTTATGCTCGCATTTTATCCTGATGACGCCCACTAAACCTGCAATAACTAAAGATGTCGTGAGAACGAGGCCGTTCTGCGACATCAGAAGTGGGATCTCAGCCTGTGCCCACAATGAAAGCAATGACTGCGAAGCCTTGCCAGTATAAGAAGGCGTGCTGATGGATTGAAGGATGCCCACAGTGGAAGCAAAAGCATTTGAGGACGACTGACATGTCGGGGCCCTCGGCGGAAATAGCGGCGACGTAGTGGTGACGTCCTGAATGTGCCTGTGGAGCGGCGGTGCGTCGGCTTATGCATGGTTTGGTCACCGTTGGGCCTACTGTGTGCCAGCAATGGTTCAAATTCACGTTAGTACAGCGAGTAGAAAAGCAATTTTATGGATCGTGAAGTCTAATCTAAGGTAAAAATTACGTGCCTATTCTACTTGGCACAGGAGGTATGGTAATTTTTAATTATTATTTTAGTGCGAATTCTGAAAATGAAGAAAGCGAGATTTAAAAGAAATTATAGTTCATCGTTTGTGGTAGACAATTTTACTACCCTCATAAGTGATATTTTTCGTGTACGAAAAATTACGATATGGTTGCCAAAAAATGGAAAACAAACAAATTACGTAGGTAGTTTACTTTTTCATCATTATTTTTGGGAGTTGGTTACTTGCAAGAAAATTTGTGTTTGTTGTAAACTATATGCGTGTATTCATTGTCTTTTCAAGTCTACCTTCCAAGAGTTTTTATAATGTGAAAATCGGGTCTAGTTTTTTAAATTATTTTACTTGGATTATGTATGGTAGACAGTTGCCTTTGACATATTATTCCTATGCGACGTTTTCCTTGGTTTTCTGATTAAGGTAAGAAAACTTGTGTTCGTTATAAACGATGTGCGTGTATCATTGTCTTTTCAAGTCTACCTTCCAAGAGTTTTTATAATGTGAAAATCGGGTCTAGTTTTTAAATTATTTTACTTGGATTATGTATGGTAGACAGTTGCCTTTGACATATTATTCCTATGCGACGTTTTCCTTGGTTTTCTAATTAAGGTAAGAAAACTTGTGTTCGTTATAAACGATGTGCGTGTATCATTGTCTTTTCAAGTCTACCTTCCAAGAGTTTTTATAATGTGAAAATCGGGTCTAGTTTTTAAATTATTTTACTTGGATTATGTATGGTAGACAGTTGCCTTTGACATATTATTCCTATGCGACGTTTTCCTTGGTTTTCTGATTAAGATAAGAAAACTACTGTATGTTATAAACGATGTGCATGAAATTCATTGTCTTTTCAAGTTTACCTTCCAATAATTTTTATGTGATAATCGGATCTAGTTTTTGAGTTTTTTTTACTTAGATAACGTATAGTGGAAAGTGGTTATGACACATTATTGCTACGCTATGTTATCTTTCTTGTAAGAGTAAGTTTACAGGCATTATATGAAAGACATTTTAGATTCAGATGATTAGAATTTTGCCGTGAAGAAAGTGTGGCTATGAAGAAGTTTGAAAGTCACTATAAGGTACACAGGGGGTATTTACGTTAGTAGACACTTTGGTAAGTTGATTTTTTATTTAAGATTATTTTTGTGATAGTTTCAAATTCGAATTAGGGTGAATACCCTAGTTATTGAACGCATTGTTAATCGGAAAATTATTTTGAGTTTGTTTGTTCCTCTATTATTATGAATTTTCATAAGTTGTCGACCCTGGAGCCCGTAGTGACAACCTTGTTTGCTCTGATTGTCTATTTTGGTCAAAAAGTGTCATCCGAGCCACGCCCAGCGGGGGTTGGTTGAGAGTACATCACTCATTTAGATGTATTGGTTTGATTGACTGATTGAGAAGTGTTGTTAGCGGATTGGATGACTGATGCGTTCACACGGTTTTTGTTTGAAGTTAAAATAATGGAATTTCAATAATTATTAAACTTGGTAAATGCAGTTGACTATTATAATGGGTAGTTTTTAAATTTAGAGGTACATATAGAGTGAAAGATTTGTCTGATAGTTAAAATGATGAAGGTTTACAATGTTCGTGTTTCTTGAGTCTCTGGGTTTATTTAACCTTTGTAACAGGCGCGGTGGCCAGTGAAATAGAGGCAAGGTGGCCAGTGAAATAGAGGCGAGGTGGCCAGTGAAATAGAGGCGAGGTGGTCAGTGAAATAGAGGCGAGGTGGCCAGTGAAATAAAAAGCGGGGTGGCCATTGAAAAGTAAAATCAGTGGAACGAGGCGAGGTAGCGATTGAAAAGTGGTATCGATAGAATGAGAAGCTGGGTATTATTTGGAGATATTTTTGTTTGATGTTTTGATTTATGTTTTGATATTTGACCCAAAATGCGTAGCTCGATGGGCGACGAGGTGGCAGTTTCGATACTGCTAACTTGATTTGGTGTGTAGTCTGGAGTCTGTTAGGACTCGGATCTCAGAAAAAAATCTAGAATGAAGTTGTTGCGCAGAAGATAAAATGTACACGATGTCCTTGGTCAGGAGTGGCCGAACTATAATATCTCTTTCTTTTTGCAGATAATCCATAATGGGCGGCCTATTACACGAGGGCGTGTAATACGTCAGGAAGGCCGTGTCGGAGGGAAGCTATGACTATGACGATATGATGTATTGTTGACTGGATGTACAACGCACAATATCATTTGCTTACATTATAATCACTTCTAAAATTCTTAATGTAATTTAATTAGATTTTTTAATGTTTCTATAACTTCAAGATCGTTCTAACCTAATAAAAGTTATGAATATTGTAATTTAATAAACGACCAATGAGAGCAGAGCATGTCTAGAGCGGGGTCAGCGCCCTCTATACTTTGAGTAATATCTACTTTGGTAGACTGAGGAGTTTTTGTGACACATTTGGTTGGTGGCTACAGGTCGAGTTGGACCTTTGAGAGTTTTAAAGAAAGTATTGAAGCTGGAAGTATGAGCGGGTGCCCTGAACCCGCTGCTCGGTCTAAACTATGTCTAAATATCGTTTAAATCTAAATTAGAAGTGTATAAACCGTAGCTATTGTGTTTTATGCTCGCATTTTATCCTGATGACGCCCACTAAACCTGCAATAACTAAAGATGTCGTGAGAACGAGGCCGTTCTGCGACATATATATATATATATATATATATATATATATATATATATTTATATATATATATTATATATATATTATATATATATATAATATATATATTATATATATATATATATAATATATATATATATATATATAATATATAGATAGATAGATAGATAGATAACTCTTTATTGTACACCAATACAAACATGAACTTAAGACTAAAATTATATCTAGTTATGTACAAAGGGCGGTCTTATCGCTAAAAAGCGATCTCTTCCAGACAACCCCAGAAATAAATTTAGATGATAATGGCGATGGTGGTATACGTAACATATAGTACAAACTACTTACATTTTAATAATAAATACATAAATTATATATATGTAAATATATGGATAAATTTTATATATTACATAGATATATACTTAATATACATACCATACAAATACATATCTACAAAATATATAAATGTTTATAAGTGAATTTAAATATCATATTCCAACGACAGGTAGTATTTTTTGATCATAGTTTTAAATATCGCTAGCGATTTTGCTTGTCTGATTGTAACAGGAAGCGCGTTCCAGAGCTGTATAGCCTTAACAGTAAAAGAATTGTTATAAAAAGTTGAGTTATGCGCAGGAGTGTTCAATTTAAGTTTAGTAGAAGGGCGTAAATTATGAGAGCACGAAAGAAATTCAAAACTTTGTTTAAGGTAATCAGGAGTACTAGGGACAAATAAAATACTATAGAGAAGAGCAAGGATGTGAGTATTCCGGCGAAATCGGATTGGCAACCACTTGAGTTTTTTTCGGAATTCAGAGACATGGTCATATTTGCGTAGTCCAAATATGAACCTTATGCAAAAATTTTGGAGGCGCTCAAGTTTATTGAGTTGTTCTTGGGTTAAATTTAGATAGCTGGCGTCAGCATAATCAAGGATAGGAAGTAATAAGGACTCTGCTAGCTTAATTTTGGTGGTAGTGGGTAAGAAATTCCTCAACCTTCTGAGGGATTTGGATGAGAGATAAAGCCGCCGACTTAATTCGGTGATATGAGGTCGCCAAGACAGCTCACTGTCAAATATAACGCCAAGGTTTTTTACCTTATCACTAAAAGGAATGATTGCCCCGTCAAACATCACACTAGGTATGGTACTCCAGTCGACCTTATTAAGCATCCGTGAGCTACCGATGACGATGACTTGAGTTTTTTCAGGGTTGACATGAAGCCCAAAAGACTTGCCCCACTGCAGAATGCGTTCAAAATCAATGTTTATGATTGAAACTGCTTTGTCTAAGGTGGCGACAGGTGATTGTGTATAAATTTGTAAATCGTCTGCATAGAGGTGATAGGTTGAAGTGAGTTGATTAGAGATGGAGTTAATAAAAACAGCGAACAATAAGGGAGAAAGCACGCCGCCCTGAGGAACACCAGCAGTGAGTTCACACCATGATGAATAATCATCCTCGACGCGAACCCGCTGCCGGCGGCCATACAGGTAACTGTGAAACCAGTCGATTACTGTAGGAGATATGTTAAGAGAGCTTAGAATACCAAGTAATATTTCAAAGTTAACATTGTTAAAAGCACTGCTGAAGTCCAGCAGCGATAGCACAGTCAATAAACCATTATCCATACCATAACGGATGTCATCGGTGATTTTCACGAGGGCAGTAGTTGTGCTGTGGCCAGGACGGAAACCAGATTGATAGGGATTAAGGAGAGAATGCCGATTAAGGAAAACACTTAATTGTTGGTGGACTAGGCGTTCCAGGACTTTAGAAAGGAATGGCAGAATAGATATGGGACGGAATTGAGAGAAAGAAACAGGATTGGGTTTTTTAGGAAGAGGAATAATCTGGGCTTCCTTCCAGGAGACAGGAAAGGTACCAGTAACTATAGAGGCATTGAATATATGGGTGAGGAGAGGATTAATGACATCCAGTATGGGCAGAATCATGTTGCGACTAATACCATCGCTGCCGACAGCGTTCGATGTAATGGATTTTACAGCGCTCTTAACATCACTATCAGTAAATCGACTTAATAAAAACGTAGGATAATTGGGTGTTGGCAGGGCGGAAAGAGTATTTAAAGTATTAGACTTAGATACAATGTCAAAGTCAGAAGTAGCAGAGAAATGTCGATTTAAATCGTCAATGTTGAGTTCTTTAGGAATTGCACTATTTGTTTGCTTGCCAACTCCCAGGGATCGTAGAAATTTCCAGACTTTAGCTGGGCTTTCACTTTCAACTGACTCGTGAATGTAGCGGCGTTGAGCGTCCCTACACATATACTATCTCATATATATATATATATATATATATATATATATATATATATATATATATGAGATAGTCTACAAAATACTCATTATACCTTACCCAGCAAATCAACAATCAATTCGAGCTGTTCGATTTCAGTTCTCCCTGGTAAAAGGGGTTTATTTGCCAACAGTTCCCCAAGGATGCAACCTGCCGCCCACATGTCCAAGGCTGGGGTTTGCTTAGGCGACTGCAAGAGTAATTCAGGTGCTCTGTACCAGAGGGTCACCACTCGGGGGGTAGCACAACGGGCCGGAGCACCTAGCCAACGTGCTAAGCCAAAATCAGCTGAAAATTAACATACATATTGTTACATACCGACAAAGAAATTCGCACCTGGTTTATTACCCTTCCCGCAAGTGGACTTTTTTGTTCACTTTGTGTTTAAAATTTCTAAGTAGACAATAGGCTATTGTTATTGTTTTCGCTTGTGGCCGTTCGCAGGAATAATTAACCAGGTGTGCAGATTACGTTTTCTTGGAAAACTCAGTCCACGCAGTTGATTGTTGTATTGTAAAGTTTAGTATAAAACAATGCCCGAACGGAGGGGTGAGGCAGTCAAACGAGGAATACGATACGAGCAAAACGTACTTTCGACGAGCGATAGTGACGGAATTTGCGCGTATTATTGAATCGTGCAGTTTGTACTAGTGGTGTCTAGTTATATTTGTACCTATGTTTACCTATTTGTATAGTTCCAATAAATTCATAGTAATTCCAACGGCATTTTAATTCGAGTCATGTAGCTCGTAACAATATAATAAATGAATTGACAAACACACATATTGTTTATGTAAACAAGCATTAATTACTTAGCTTGGAAATATGCAATATACATTATTCATGGCTGTGGTAGTGGATAGCATACTCACATCTTGAATAGCGGATGATCTAATCCCGGCCGGAAAGCATTAATCACTTAGAAATTTTCTAATTTAATGTGCACATTGTTAGGAATACCATGTGCTAATAATGAAGGGAAATATTGTGATGAAACCTGCACATTGAGATAGGTAATTTGCCTGTGTCAGGTACATTTACCCTTCTTCTATAAGTGGGTAACAGAAATAACAGTGAAACTATCAGTGGGATATTTATTTTCCGCAATTTTATTTATGAAATGGCCACTAATGCCAGAACACAACTCATGGTTGTTATGGCGGCACACTCTAGACCAGGTCTAGTAGCCATCCAGATGGGTAAAGCACCCTACCAATTGAAGTTGATTGAACTATTGAAAATAAGATGATAAACAGATATTTTGATGTTTACTGTTTTATATGTATACTATTTTAGAATTTATTGTAATATGTATCAAATACCAAATTTCAAGCAGATGTGGCAATGAATGGGTTTCATGAAATAGTTTAGATGCGACATTTATAAAGACATTAAATATTGATGTATTAAATATATATACATTTAATATAACAAATAATATAATAATGTTCACTAATGTATTAACTGTGTGATTTTTTACCACCATAAGACTCATTCAGCCACAGTCCAAATCCTTAACACTGACGCAGATGAAGCCCTAACATAACAATGATTTTTAATTTATCTTACAACTTACCGATCTTGACACATCCCTTGTCTGTCAATAGGAGGTTTGATACTTTTAGATCTCTGTGTACAATGAAATTGGAATGCAAATATTTAAGACCTTTCAGTACTTGCAACATAAGACATTTGACTTGTGATTCTGTGAATGGAGAAGACATGTTGTCCAGTAGAGATGCAAGGTCTTGTTCACAATACTCCATTGACAGAAAAATACTGGAAAAGAAGTACACCCTCTTATTGATTTACAATATTACAGGTTTTAAACCAATGAATTTAACTTGTGGAGATTCACTAATCTAGATCTCAGTTATAGAGATTCACAATTATTTATATGTCATGTCATGTTTTGAGATTGCAATTATGTAATTTAAGAAAATATGTAGATACCTTCATGTGTATGAAAGTATATGTGTAATCTCTTAATAAACATATTATGTACGATCGGCACAACTGATTTGTGACCCACTTTGCTAATAATTCCTTTAAAACCGTCAAAATAGTAAGGTTTATTTGTGTGTTGCACTTAGGACGTTATAAACATTAATAAAAATGCGTCACTAGCCTCAGATAACTACGCAATTTTAAACTTTGTTATCATTGTACTAGATATGTTTTAGATAAAACAGTAATAATTTGAAATTATTTGAATCTCGAACTGAAATCTGCCTTATAATTCTAACTTTTTCATTATAGAAAAAGTATTATAATATTATAATTTTAAAAATAAAATGTCATTCTGAAAGTATATCAGAAGTCAAATAAAGTCAATGAGAAAAAAATTAGAACTCAATATCTAAGAATTAAATATTTATTTAAATTGTATAATGGCTAGTCTCGCAGAACAAAGAGCTCGGATTGTAGTGCTCAGTGAGGAAGGCTATGGCATTCGAGAAATATCACGAGTGTTAAATATAAGTCGGAACACAGTGAGGACATGGATCAGACGGCACGCTGAAGAGGGCATTCTTGAAGATAGACGAAAACATAATCATGGCGTTCGTCGAATAACAAACCAACAAAGTACAGATATGGACTATATTCATAATGGTGCTGCCATTATGAAGAACATCCTTTTTCTTGTACCCATTATTTCGCGGCACGTTACGACGTTTGTTTACAGACCATAATAAATCATTTACACCGTATTGGACTGCATTACCGGCACTATGCTAAGAAAGTACACTTCACGAATGCACACAAAACTGCAAGATTAAATTTTGCACGTAATCATTTAGACTTTGACTGGACTAATACCATATTTTCAGATGAAAAATCATTTAGATCTTCTTAACATGGTCGCTTAACTTTGTGGCGTTATAACAATACGCGATACACAGAGGATCACGTAGTACCCAATCAATTATCAGGTCGAATCTCAGCTAATGTGTGGGCCTGGATGGGTGCCGGAGGTATAGGTGAACTTGTCCAAATTTCTCCTCGTCAAAACGCATTAAACTATGTCGATTTGTTGGGAGAATCAATGTTAACGACAGTGCGAATAGTGTACCCACTTGAAGAAGTCCCTGTATTCTCCTACGTTCACGACATTTGTCGAGTACATACCGCCAGAATTGTCTCGAACTGGTTTACCCAGCATGAAGATTAAATTACTCTAATTGCATGGCCGTCTAGGTCACCAGACGTCAACCCAATAGAAAATTTATGGGGTTTGATGGTTCAAATGTGGGATAACAGAAACGAAAGGACAAAGGAAGCAATTAAGCAGTACTGTAATGAAATTTGGAATTACATGAGGGGTACCGACATCTGCAATCGTCTAATCGGATCGATGCGTAATCGACTATAAGACGTCATTGAAAACAATGGTGCTTATACCCGCTTTTAGGTTTAAGTAGAGTAAAATTAGTGCCATTTCTAACTTTGAAATAAAACCAATTAACAAAAAATATTTGTTTTATATTCTTCCACATTAATGTTCTTAATGTTTTATTTTCTTGTGTATTTCTGCTACCTAACGTATAACGATAACCCTAATATTTAATGTTGCATATACGAAAGGTTTGGCCTGTGTCACCTTTGGCTTGTCGATTTATTACCGGTTTCGATATCTCACTATTCACTCCACTTCACTTCCCCTGATTTACCGTAGGTTGAATTTTGACATTGCTTGTATAGAGATTACTTCAAAATTTTATTCGTTATTAAGGCAATTAAACGGTCGGTAAGATATAGGGACCGGGCCTTAATCCAACATACTTAATGACAGATAGTAATAGCACGTAATAGCATTTGTCAGATGTTACACGAGTATAGATGAGTCTCTCCGATCTGTTTAATACAACGTAGTCTAATAACATGATAACATGTTCGTTACCAAGGAAATGTATGTTCAGGCGAATTTCAACCTAATTGTATTTCACAACTGTAAGAAAATGACCTTATGGTGGGTCATGTTTCAATTTGTTTGATTGTACATACATATTTTGGTTGACAAGTTCTTTTTTTGTTATTTTGAATAAATATGTGTTCAGGGAAAGGGTAAATTATATTTTTAGAGGTAATAATATGTAAAAAAACACTTCTCTTCATATTTTAAATTAGCTGAATTTTAGATTTTCTAAATGCCTTACAATCAGTCTACTGTATCTTGAAGATATCTCAAGGCATAAAAGGTTGTCTGGAATAGATTATTATTAACAATAAGCCACTCAATGTATGTAATATTTTAGTTCTTAAGGTTATTTGTGTATTAAACGGTGACAGGCAAATTACATCTTTATTCTAAATTGTCTTTATTAAAACCTTGTAAAGGCAATATACAGGGTTATAAGCTTGCCTTATACTAAGTGAAAATCACCATATAGTGTGAATAATGACCATTCTGCACTGAAAGCTTCACTTACCAAAAAAAAATTATTTGGTGTTCATACAAAAATTAAAGTGACTATCCATTTTTGAAACATACACCCCTAGCACAATGCGCACACACAAGAACCAATACAGTTTATGCACATGCCAGTAAGTGCCTAATAGTGTGTGTGCATTTTTCTTTTTAAATCACTGTTCAACTACAATTATTTCAGAACATTTGTTTATCATGAAAACAGAAACAAACCTTTCAAGTGACCTTCCCACCAACACTTCTTTGAGTTGGACAACATTCTCGTGTTTACAAGACATCAATACCTGGATCTCCCTCAGTCCACTCAAAGGAAGTCCATCTTTCTCCACATCCATCCTCACTTTCTTTAGTGCAACTATATTACCATTAAGCTTATCTTTTGCTCTGTCTGTTATAAAAAAAAAATATAAGATTATTACACCAAATAAGTGTGGGAAAATTTCAATATAAATTTGTGTAATTGTTTCATTTCTATGTTTCGATGAAAATATGTTTTAAATAACATATTAGTTGAAAATATTGTGGCAATTTTATATATTACATGTGAAAAGAATAACTTAAGATGTCTTCTAAAAATCTAGGGATTAGAAATCTTTTTAGATTGAAATGAAATTAATTTTTTTATCAATCAATCATTTATTGTCATTTTTGCACTCTTGTATTACAATCTCAGATGCTAAAAGTTATGCAGAACACTAGAGAAAAGCAAATGGAATTTAATTTTAGTATTATGATGACTGATTTTAAAGCATAAATGTTCACTCACAGACTATACCATAAGTGCCTTCTCCAATACGATTTATCTTCTCAAATTCACCCACAAATCTGCATCTTCCAAGCTGAAAATTTCAGTCATGTTATTTTTTACACTATACCAACAAGACTAGACAAACACATGGAATATGGCTTTTCCGCCGCCTTAGACTTTGCTCCCTTATCCTACTTTCACTCATCATCATCATCCGAGCGTTAAATCCTAGTTGCCATCGGAGCGTTCACTCTGACGCCCAGGGTCCGCTTTCCTACTTTTTCTACTCCACTTCGCACGGTCTTCAGCATCACCCGTGTGTTTGTTCCCCACATAATTAGCCGGTCTGAGAAAACGTGGCCGTACCAGCGTAAGCAACACTCTTGCAGTTTGTCTGCTATGTCACGGACATGAAGACTGCCGCGGGTGTGGGAGTTCCTGACCCGATCTTTCTGTGTCACTTCACACATCCATCACAGCATATTCATCTCCGTGACATGCAGTTCTTGCTTGTGTCTCTCAAGTACTGGCCACGCTTCACTGCCATACAAAAGGACAGGTCTAATGATGGATTTATAGGACCTTTAATTTGACCGGCATTTTGGGGTCACAAATGACACCTGTCAGCTCACGCCACTTGGCCCAAGCTGCTGTGATACGGGCCTTGACGTCGAGGTCGATATCCCCGGACGCACTAAGGACAGATCCTAAGTACTTAAACTGATCTGATCACTGCAAATATTTTCATTTCAAAAAGAAAATGTTGAAATATTACAAAAACCAGTTATCGACTCATAAATTATTAGTATTAGTAGTGTAAAAAAATGTTTTTTTATTTATTTTAATGACCATAATCATGTAGGTATTTATAGATTTTTTGGAACCGATGTTCGACACGGTCGGCTACAAATCTGGCATTCGTCTAATTGAGTTGGTCGGATTGTTCTCGTGAGTAGTTTTCATATATAAATAGGTTATGTTTATTTACAATATCTTTCTCTGGTATTTCCATTGTCTTTCCAGTCCTAAAAGATATAAGTACTCCTTTCCTTGATGCTGGTCCTGTAGGGTCTGCTGCATCTTGACTCGACGGTGGTTTTTCTGAATCTATAAATAAACAAATAAGCCTGGTACAGAAATTACAGGTTACTAGGTAAAGGCAATTAGAAAATACAAAATGAACTTACTTTGGGACATAATGAAAAGGCTTCTTTTAATTTCAGATTATTAAATTAAATCAAAACAACACAACAATTATACAATTTAAAGCCATAAAACTACACAATTCAATCAATGTTTCAATGTTTGATTGTTTGTATACCATAGATAATATATTGTTTGTACAACCAGTGTTGCCAGATGACCATGTCAATAAATCCCCAAATTTTTGTCAAAAATCCCCAAATATAAGCTTTTTGAGAAAAGAACCCCCAAAACAGTTTTTACTTATTTTAGAGGAGAAATAAAAAAGCAAAACTACCATCGTAGCGAAAACGTCACTAATGACGTCATCATTTTCGCTCACGGAGGGGGGGGGGGTAACAACGACCCGTGTCAATAGGTGGGTTAAATAACCGTTCCACTTGAGTTTAGGATTGTGACGCCAGCAAATAAGTGGAACGGGAAAAACCGCGGTTGTGAACGTAGTCGTTACGAGTACGAGTAGAGACGGCATAATAAATAAAATTAATGATGTAAATGAACGAACGAATGAATTGAATTATTAAAATGAACTATTCAATTGAAGTATGATTTACTAGTAGAGTATAATTCTAAGATAAAGTAATAATACCGTATTATAACTTAGATATAATAATTGTAGTGATGATAATTGTGTTTGTAGATGAATTATTAATACTTAAAATATCGCTAAAAATTTCTGACAACAAAATATTTCCCCCGAATGTCCCCCCAAAGAATCTTTACCCCCAAATCTCCCCCCAGACGTCAAAAAACTCCCCGAATTTGTAGGGGTTCCCCCCCATCTGGTAACACTGTGTACAACAGTCAATTTATTTATTATTTATTTAGGTTTATGGCTTGGCAACTAGGCCTTTAAGCCAGATCTTGGTTTACAAAATAGTTTCTTAATTTTCTTAAGCCTGTATGTAGCACAGCTGAACTGTATGTAATCAACTAGTGCCATTCAACGGAATTCTTGTGACAACTCAAAAGGCCACATTTGACTATACAGTTCACATTTCTCACAAAACACATAAATTACTACTCAAAAACTATAAATATCCTACAACTATTGTTCATTTTAGAGTCATTTTACACATTTTTAGAAAATAAAACTGCACAGCACAACATCTTCTTTCAGTTCCCGCCAAAAACTCCTGTACAACAGTCAATTAATTTATTCATGACCATAGAATCAAAGTCTTTCAGTCGGAAACATGTTAATTAATAAGTCTTCGTATAGTAGCGCAGTTGTATTGCAGTCTACAACCGACGCCATTCAATGGAGTTCTTATGAAAACTCGAAAGATCACATCTGACTATACAGTTCACATTTCTCACAAAAACACATAATTTCTACTCAAAAACTATCAATATCCTGCAACTATTGTTCATTTTAGAGTAAGTAAACACATTTTTAGAAAATAAAACTGCACAGCACAACGTCTCCTTTCAGTTCCCGCCAAAAACTCCTACAACAGTCAATAACAACCAGTGTTGCCAGATGACCATGTCATTAAGCCCCAATTTTTTTTCAAAATCACCAAGACAGTTTTTATTTATTTTAAAGAGCGAAATTAAAAAGCAAAAACACCGTCGTAGTGAAAACGTCACTAATGACGTCATCTGTTTGCTCACGGGACGCTTACGATGATCCGTGTCAATTGGTGGGTCGAATAACCGTAAGTAATAATACTGTATTATAACTTAGATATAATAATTGTAGTGATGAGAATTGTGTTTGTAGATGAATTACTGGTACTTAAAAAATCTCCATAATTTCTCTCAACAAAATTTTCCCCCGAATCTCCCCCAACGTCGAAAAAAACCCCGAATTTGCAGGGATCCTCCATCTGGCAACACTGATAACAACATGAATCAGAATGACAAAATATAACCGTTCAATATTTTAATATCGATACTGAATTAGATATAGATAATATCGGTAATTAAGCGGTAGCTTGTAATAAGGAGCCCATCCACAAAATGAAGAAACAATATGGTAATTTGAGATCTGGCTGGCTTAAAGGCTTAGCTGCTAAGCCATAAACCTAAATAATAAATCAAAAGTTGAGTTTTGTCATTGTCCCATGGTAATGTTTTGGTTTAGGTCCATATAGGAGTTTTTGGCGGGAACTGAAAGGTGATGTTGTGCTGTGCAGTTTTATTTTCTAAAAATGTGTAAAATTATTCTAAAATTAACAATAGTTGTAGGATATTGATAGTTTTTGAGTAGTGATTGTGTTTTGTGAGAAATGTGAATTGTATAGTCTAATGTGGCCTTTTGAGTTGTCACAAGAACTCCGTTGAATGGCACTAGGTGATTACTTACAGTTCAGCTGTGCTACACATAGGCTTAAGAAAATGAAGAAACTAAATCTATATTATAAACTAAGATCTGGCTTAAAGGCCTAGTTGCCAAGCCATAAATATAATAAAATAATAGGTCCATATATTCAATATACTCTATGGTTGGTTTAGGTTCTCCATCAGTGTGACCATATGTGGCAGGTTCCTGCCATTTTGGCAGGATTCACCTCTTATTTTAGATTCCGGCATGATCGGCAGACGTTTTATAAAACCTGGCAGTTTTAGGCAGTATTGAGGTACAGAAAAATTCCTTTTGGCAACTCACCAAAATGTCGAAAATGACAACCCTGAAGATATTTCACGAGCATATAGGGGATTTCCCTATACTTCTCGTGTTATGTTTGTATTCATTCAATTAACAACTTTAAATCTTCGCATAGAAATTTGTTAATCATGAAACAAGTATTCATAAACACGAGTTCATGACTGATATTTTAATTCAATCAGTCATAGAACAAAGAACATATTCCCCTCTTATTATTATATAGTCATAGAAACATACTTTTGATTCCAATTAAATTTTCTTAAAGTGCTAATATCTTGTTAGTGTATTTTCTTGGGCGATATGATAAGTTTAATAAATAAGACCATGTATAGAGTTAAAGGAAATGAAGAATATGATGCTAATTATAATGTTTAATTTTAATTTAATAAAAATATAGCTTATTGTATGTGTATTTTTATTTTTTTGGTTAATTACAAGGGTAAATAATGTTGGCAAGATTTAGGCATTTTTTACTACAGACTTTGGCAGGATTTGGCAGGTTTTTAACCAAAGTAAGGCAGGATCTGTAGTTAAGAGATGGTCACACTGTTCTCCATGTATTAGCGATTTTCATTCAATATACACTTTGGTTTAGGTTTTAGGTTATATTTAGTAGGACATTAAAAATTATGTACATTTTATAATGGAAATGGAAAGATTATATCATAAAGTATTTGCTGTTGTTAAAAAATTTTGGAGGACGAGAATGTATGTTGAATGTTCGGCTATTTTATAATTTTTATTTACTTTCGTGCTGGTCATATTCTTTAGTGTTCTACTCCATCCATATGCAATCAATACATAACCAGTTCCCCATTGGTATTTGCTAATTTTTAATTATCTTTGTGTAGTGCCTGAGCAGTAATTGGGAGGAAATTCAACCATATTCTTAATAATTACTTTCCTCGAAATGAGAATACCCAAAGCTCTCAGTCCAAAGATACAAAAGCAGTTAATGTAAGTTTCATATTTATCATACTCCAAGTATTGTAAATTGTAATATAATTATAATTGAATACTGCTTCAAACCATAACCTCCAGTGAATCCCTAAAAGAAATATGTTATAGTAGGTATTTAATGTGTTTTTTTTTTTAATAGTATAAAAAAACTGAAGTTTCCATCAATTTTAGATTGAAATTTGGTATATATGAGAAGGTATATCCTGTTGAGACGACACCAAGTCGAAAAGTTCCAGATCATATTGCAAGACCAAATTATGTGCTGAATAAAGAAAATTATAGAATCCCTACTGTACCTGAAATCAAAGATACTGAACAGATAGAGGGTATGAGAAGAAGTTGTCAACTGGCTTTAAGTATTTTGGCTCAGGTGGCGAAATTTGTCAAAGTGAGTTTTTTCTGTACTTTGCTTGCTTCTTATTATTCACATAAAATAAGTTGCCATATTCAATGCAAGTACTTCATTTTTTACCCACTTCAAATTTCATATATTATCTGTATACAAGATATTGTGAAAATTGGTTTGCATTATAATTGAGAAGGCAGAACATAAAAATTCAAACTTACATTTACATATTATTTCTTAGTGGTTTGTATGCCAGTAAATAGCAAAACATGTTCTCGCCTTTATATGAGTGCTTGTTATCCATATTTCTATTAAAGAAAGGATTTATTTGATTTACCTTTCTATTACATCTTTTTGTGTTTGAAGTTTACACAAAAGATGTCATGTTCTGTATACCACAAGATCTCTTAAACCTTTTGCATTAAAAGCCTTATGGTAAATTTTAATTTCTAAAAAGTAAGTTTCTGTGCGATTTTTATGGAAAGAAGTATGATATAATCATATTGTTATGAGTATGGGACTCGAAATAAAAATGCTGTTGGAATTACTATAGAATTTATTAGAACTACACAAACACAGGTACGAACATAATTGAACACAGTCAGTTCAAACGTAATGCGCGATTCAATAACACACAAAGTCCATCACTATACAGGTTATCAAATGTACACAAGTCTCGCCTTGATCACGGTTTTCGCTAGACACATTTTGCTTGTATTATCATCGTCACTTGACTGTCTCACCCCTCCGTTCGGGCATTGTTTTGTACTAAACTATACAACATGTCTTGACACAATGCTCGACCACAAATAGTTTCTAAAAATCTCACCTGTTTAATGACTATCATAAAAAATTACAATACACAATAGGATGTTTTTCTAATAACATATTTTAAACACAAAGTAAACAAAAGAAGTCCAAATGCTGATAGGTAAATTTCCTTTTGTCGGCATGTAACACTATAATAAACTTTGGTGTGTTAGAACATGTATTAAAAATTCTGTAATGGTGTACAATAAAGTGTTATCTATCTAAAAATTATCCTTTATTATGAGAGCTCCACTCTTGTACATTCTATTTTCTAAAACAAAATAATAAACAGTGAGGCTCCATAAAAAGATATAGTAGATTCATACCAAATGCAGTAAAGAAGAAACCAACAAATATTCAATCAAACTCCTTTTCAAAATTACACATTTAATTATTTACCTGTATATTAATAAAAAATTAATATGAGATTTTTTTTCTCAGCCAGGTGTTACAACAGATGACATAGATGAGTTTGTACACAATTTAACCATTAAGGCCGGAGCTTACCCGTCACCTTTGAATTACAAAGGCTTCCCCAAAAGTGTGTGCACATCAGTAAATAATGTTGCTGTACATGGAATACCAGATCTTTGGCCCTTAAAAGATGGAGATACACTTAATGTGGACATAACAGTATGTGTCATTATTGTATTGCCCATAATACAAGTGTGACTTGCTTAATTTGGGAATATATGATGTGTGTTTGTCTGCTGATAATAATTATCTTTATTTAGTGTAAAACAAAGCCACTACCACATCGCTCTGTCTGTCTGTATACCAACTCTTCCTACACCATGCAACAGATTTTTAAGCAGTTTTCACCACCGGTTAGTTTATTTTTTAGTTAATTTAAAGATTCCATTAAGTGTGATTCTGATGTCACATAAGTAGTTTTTAGACCTAATGTGTAATATAAGGCACACATGTTTACAATTATTATGTACTTAATATTATGATGGTGAAGGAAAATGTGATGAAACTTGCAAAATGCTATAGTGGTTATCATAGTTGCTTTAGACAAGCATTGCTATGATATACTATCTGTTCCAAATAAAAAATTTAGGAAAACCAAGCCCAATAGTGGAATTTATAAGGGCTGTTATTTTTATGTATATTTTTTAACCATTCTCCTCTGCTGAATGTACACCTCTCTAGATCAATCTGCTCTGCATATCTCGGTTCTTTGCTCCTCAACTAGCCCATATCAGCAACACTACATTGGTTGTCATTCCCCTGAACAGTATAGATAGAGCTGAAACACAGTATCTAATTCTGTATGACTATATTATGTAATGCATCAAATTTAATTAATTCTTTACTTTATTCTCTACAGCTATACTGTGTAATCTTTACTATCATTACCAAACACTAATGTTTAGTTATGTAACCAAATATTAGCCAATTATAAAATAGTTTTAACAAATTAAACTGACGGACTCATAAACTGCATCAAAGTTCAGGATTACTTTGAAATGATTTTTTTAAATAAGTATGCAAACTTTTTAGATTAAATTATATAAATATGGAGAGACTGGCTCTTAAACTCAAAAAAAAGGAAAATTTAAAAATAGAACTGCAGTAAAACAAATGAATATAGCCGGGAAAAGAAAATTTACTCATTTACTCGTAGTATCAGATTTGCGTGTTATTTATAGCAAAGTTTTAAATTGATTCTCATTGATTTTTTATTCTTTTGTCAATTGAATTATTGTTACCAGCAGAATTGTTGGGTTAGTTTTTTAACTCATCGAGAGTTTTTGAACCATAATATGGATACTTCGTCCGAACAAGCGGCTCAAATTGTAGCATTGGTGCGGGAGGGCTTGGATCAACGAACGATTGGTAGAAATTAAAATTTAAACCAGTCTACGGTTTCTAGAATATACAGAAGTCTGTGGAGACTGGTTCTTACAGAAGGAGACGTGGTACAGGCAGGACTCGAGCAACCACCGGTCGTGATGACCGATTTATTGTTACAACTTCCCTACGAAATCGTTTCCTCGCGTCTGTTAACATCAAAACAGAGCTTAATGAAGTGCGTGGAGTAAACGTGAGTGCACGAATAATAAGAAGAAGGTTAAAGGAAGCGGATATCACAAAAAGTTGTCTGTGTAGTCCAGAGTTGTCTGTAGCTCACAGACAAGCTCGCTTAAGATTTGCGCGTGATCACCTGAATTGGACAGAAGAGCAATCGACCTCCGTATTGTCCACGGACGAGGGTAGGACATGTTTATATGGTGCAGATGGTCGCAGAAGAGTCTATCGTCGACGCGGGGAGCGATATGCTCAAAGTTGCATTGAGGAGCGTGTTCCTTTTGGAGGCGGTTCGTGTATGGTCTGGGGTGGCATATCGATGAACGGGCGAACAGAACTTGTGTTCATAGACATGGTCCGTCAAAACGGTAATAGAGGGGGTTTGACTGCAGATCGCTACATAACAGAGATCTTAGATCACGTGGTGCCTTACATGGGATTCATAGGCGAAAATTTTACTTTAAAACATAAATAAACCCTTGCATAAAGTTTGTGTCTATTGTTAAAACCAATTTTTTAATTAAACCAATTTTCCTTAAATTTCTGTTTTTTCTTCAAAAAAAGTCTTAAGGTCCTTTCCAGTACACAAATTTAAACCCTACGCTGTTTTAAAGTTCACGAACCAATCTAGAGGTTTCAATTTAAATCTGTATAGAAAGTTTGCATACTTGGTTAAAATATTTATTTCAAAGTCGTCTATTACTTTGATGCAGTTTATGAGTCCGTCAGTGTATTATTTTGTATAATTTTTGAAGTGATTTATGCAGGTTTTTTACGAAGGCTTTCATGGAGACTGTTCGAAAATGTTCACAACTGGTAATGTGGATGATAGAGGACTGCAACTGATCGAAGTTACTGAAGAATGTTTACATAAGGTTGGCTTTTAACTAATACCTATTGTAAAATTATAACTGATAGCTATTGTAAAATTATATCTTGTTTGTTACCTATTTTAAATAATTAATGAATATGTTATAGTTAATTTTAAAGCTAAAGTTGTTTTAATCATTGGTGCACATGGGAGAGACGTGTGTTGTATTATTCATCGATAACCATATAATTTCATAGTGTTAATATCGACACTACACTGGTGCACCCATTAGGCCTGCAAGTCTGATAAAGAGAATTAGGTGCTGTCCTATTACGACATTTTATTGCTAATGGGAAATAACTGTTTAACACAACTGTAATGAAGTTATTATAGTTATAGTACCATGGAAGAAAAACAACAATAGCAATACATTTTCCCGATTTTCACTAAAAACTATCTCTTGCAGGCAACCCTAGGGTAGGATTGCTGGATGCTGGTGAAATGTATAAATAATAATTACCTTATCTTCAGGCAATAAACCTCTGTGGACCGGATGTCCCATTTTGTGAAATCGGTGCTGAAATACAGAGATACGCGAAACTTAATGGTCTCACAGTGTTACCGGCGTTTATTGGACATGGGATTGGAGAATACTTTCATGGACCACCCGATATCTACCATTGCCGTGAGTTCCTCGAGTAATTTTTGACAAAAATATGCTTATTGTTCAATAAGCATTTTGCACACCTATGATTTGTTTCCATACGTTACATGTCGATATTTTTCGGTGATAAAGTATCCATTCTAAAATATTCCATTAAAATCTGTGTTCAACATTTTATTTCAAGTTTTCTTTTGCAAGCAGGTAATCGATATCCCGGTCTAATGAAACCAGGAATGACTTTCACGATAGAACCAGTACTGTCTCACGGAAGTGTGGACACAGTTATCCTCGAAGACGGTTGGACTGTCGTAACAGAAGATGGCTCAAGAACAGCCCAAATTGAGCATACTGTTTTAGTAACAGATAATGGCGTTGAAATACTGACGAAATGATATTAAAGATAATTTATTTGATTTACTGTAGTTTATTTATTTAAACAATCATTTTCGGGATAAATCGTATCCTATATTTGCCATGATTGGTATATTTATATCGTAGTTAATAAATCATTCAGATTCACTCGCGTAAACTTTGAATCCGTAAACTGCAGAAACCATCGTATGTTTTTGCGACTAGTACACATTATTACATATATTAGTACTAACGTAAATAGCTTTTTAAATCAAATAACGTCATTAGGCCAGTTGAAGTATCATTATCGTACTTGGGTAATAATTTATTTGAAATATAAGAAAACTAGCTGTGACATACATAGCTAAACAGACGGAGGCCTGTCAATTTTATTAGGGATCCGTTTTGGTGGCCCACAGAATCAGCTTGAAGTTTACTATAAAATTAAATAGTTTTAGTTAATTTGTGCATTTAAATAATGTAAACAACTTTTATTTTATATCTATCTTTGTATTGTTTGTGTTCTTTAACTAGATAAAGACGTTTAAACATCATCAAATAGTGTAATGTATTGCAAAAATCATGTGTGTACTAGGTAGTGTTCAAAATGATCTTCGAGGAAAAACAATGTATAAAAGGGTGAATATGATTCGTTTACTTGAAAATTATTTTATCTATACAGGGTGTTTGGCGCATGGACCGACAAAAATTTTTGGGGGATTGGGTGGATCAAGAGCTATCTTTAACCCATAGATACCTATGTCCCAAGTGTCACTGTAATCGAGATACGATTTTTTTTGTTTGTTTTCAAAAATTACCTGGTTCATCGTCTTTAAAACGACATATTTTTCTAGTTTGTTTTTGTAATTGAACCAAATAACTTCCATCGTAGTCTTTAATGTATGATTATTCTAAATTAAACATTAATTCTTAGCATTAGACAACAAAACGTTCTTGACGAGCTTTCAAACTCTTAAAAATGAATTAATCTATGAAAAAGGTCAAATTCAAAATTAATTATAAAAAAAACTAAAAGGTATTAAGAATTTCATTTGATTGAAACAAAATCTGTACTTAATATCCTTTCCAACGATATACCACATGGCCTTGAAATTATTCCTTATGTGACCAAATTATCAAAATCAAAGTAGGGACGAACACGCACTCTAACACCAAACCCGTTTTTTAGAACAATAGTACGCAGGTAAACACTGTCTCTTTCTTGCACATGAAAATATCCCTTGTCTTTGTCTGTCATTGGATCGTAATTTGTGTCGTGGTCTTTGTTTAGTATTAGTTGAGATTTTACTATCATTGCTATCGGTATTGTCGCGATTCACATCTGCATTGTTGGAGTATTTTTGTGTTTAACTTTGTTTTTGTTACGTTCTGTTTTTGTTAAGTTTTCTTTGGTTGAACTATTCTGTTAAACTGTTGGTGTGTTTGTCTTCACTGTTCTCGTTACAATGTCTAACTACAGTAACGAAGAGTATGCTGATATGTTGTTGGCGTATGGCAGCGCCAATTGTAACGCTCGTGAAGCGCGTAGAATTTACCAGGAGCGATATCCTAATCGGCGTGTACCACACCACGAGACGTTTTCTACGACCTATCGGCGTCTGAGGGAGACTGGAAGCATAAATATTCTAGAGCCTCGAGTCAATGTGAGGCAACATAATGTTGCAGTGGATGAGAGTATTTTACAAGCTTTTGATGAGAATCCAACGACAAGTATTCGAGCTGTAGCTAAAAGACTTAACTTGTCGGTTTGGAAAGTCTGGTCAGTTCTTCGGCAAGATGGAAGGCATGCATTCCACTACACTCCTGTTCAAGGTATGTTTTTTAAACAATTCAAAACTCATTGCATGTGTTTTTACAACTTAATTTCAAGTACAACAATTTAACAAGTAAATTCTTACTCTAATAGTTAAAACAAATGTGTTTGTTTTTGTTCAAAAAAATAATTTATTCATTGTGGCCTTTGGGTCAGCTCACAGATGAAATAAATCGCGTCCGTACAATTCTCACGGATTTAATCGATTGTTCTAGGTCTCATAGACGATGATCATAGGAGGCGGCTGAAATTTTGCAGGTTTATGATGCATACAGACGTAGAAGATACAATTTTTTTTAAAAGAATTTTGTGAACCGATGAATCCAATTTCAATCATGAGGGGATTGTGAATCTCCACAACCTCCATCATTGGGGGATAAAAGGACAAAATCCCCGCAATAAAAGGCAAAGTTCATTTCAAAGTAAGTTTAGTGTGAACGTTTGGGCTGGGGTTATTGGAAGACACCTGATCGGTCCACATTTCTTACCGGAGCGCCTAACCGGAGAAAGTTATTTTTCTTTTTTAATGAATGACTTACCTGAATTGGTATTACCAATAGTAGAAGAAGAAGATTTTATTTTCCAAAATGATGGTTGCCCAGCACATTACCAACGAGACGTTCGAGAACATTTGGACAATTGTTTTCCCAATTCGTGGATCGGAAGAGGCGGTCCGATTCCTTGGCCTGCACGGTCACCAGACCTAACACCTCTGGATTTTTATGTTTGGGGGCGCGCAAAAGAAATTGTTTATGCGACAGAAGTACGGACAAGGGAAATTTTAATAGAAAAAATAAATAGCGCCTTTAGCATAATGAAAGAAGAAATGCGATTAAAAACGACGACTGTGGAAATAAGAAAAAGATGTCGTGCATGCATTCACAATGGAGGCCGTCATTTTGAACCCAATCTGTGAATAAAATTTAATTAAAACGTCGTAAAATACAAACAAGGTGTTTTCTTTATTCTGACACTGGTTGAGTAATACCTTGTTTTGTGATCACATGAATAATTTCAAGGCCATGTGGTATATCGTTGGAAAGGATATTAAGTACAGATTTTGTTTCAATCAAATGAAATTCTTAATACCTTTTAGTTTTTTTTATAATTAATTTTGAATTTGACCTTTTTCATAGATTAATTCATTTTTAAGAGTTTGAAAGCTCGTCAAGAACGTTTTGTTGTCTAATGCTAAGAATTGATGTTTAATTTAGAATAATCATACATTAAAGACTGCGATAGAAGTTATTTGGTTCAATTACAACAACAAACTAGAAAAATATGTCGTTTTAAAGACGATGAACCAGGTAATTTTCAAAAACAAACAAAAAAAATCGTATCTCGATTACAGTGACACTTGGGACGTAGGTATCTATGGGTTAAAGATAGCTCTTGATCCACCCAATCCCCCAAAAATTTTTGTCGGTCCATGCGCCAAACACCCTGTATATGGTAGTTCTTACAACTATATTCATGTACTAGTATATGCCCGCGACTTCGTCCACGCATGAATTGAAATTCCCGCAGAATTTCCGAAAAAGCTATCGTTTTAGTGAAAACTGTGTCGCTAATATATAATAAGCTAATTTTTATGCATCCGAACTTCTACAAACCGCTTCTGTGAAAATTCCCAGGATAAAAAATATAACAAATTTTTTCACATAAAAGCCATCGATCAGTGATAAAATCGCATTGAAATTAGATTTTTTTTCAATCTGGCCATTTTAAATTAACCCCAGAATCCCGTGGGAATTTTCGGGATATAAAATAGCGCAGATTTTAGGTCTAAGAATTTGCTGTTGATCAGTGAAACCGAATGAAAGTTGCCCTCTACTTTTTACGTGAATCCCAAACAAACAGAAAAGAAAAAAAAATTGCACCGTGTTCTCCTTGGTTTAGATTATGTATTCCAGTTGTTTTATGTAGCTTAAATATACAGACACGACATGTTTAGAATTTTATAATTTCATACATATAATAGCTATGAAAGCCTGCAATATCCAGCATGTCAACCATCACGTGTTAAACATAGTTTCTAAGTATTCAAGTATAGCTCGTAAAACACTGTTATAATGATCGCGTGGACAAACTTCATTACAATTTCTGTACTCATTAGTAGGTACTACTTCGTTGGGAATATTAAAAAATACAGAAAGGTGTGTAATTTTTTATTTCCTTGCTTGTATAATTGTAAATTAAAATATCGTCTACTGGAGTGCTAACCCGATAACTGTTATTTCAATAGAAACATATTATATACTAAAGCCCTTATTTTAGAAAGGCAATTCATTAATAAAACAATTATATAAAAGACGTATGTCGTGGAGCCGTATGATGCGTCGTGTATTAAAAGGTGCGTTTTAATTTGGACGGATTATCATCTCAATTATAGAAGATGCTCTTATTGGTAATGATCCAGAAATTGGCTTTGAGGACTTACTCGTACACGCGTTTTGTCTACGGTTAGTTTTCTGGTCGGATTGGACGAAATTAAACGACGAGACGAGTTTCAGAATAAGCCCTCAGGCTCGTATCTCGTATTAGGACAGCGCTCGGTTGTGGGGATGTTTTGATTTTTATATTCCGAATAACATACGAAGTTTTTCGAATACACACGAGGCACTTGCCGGCTACATTTAAATTTTATTTTTACTCAAAACAATTCAACACTTTGGAATAAGCTTTTTGTTCAGAGTAGATATTGTTCGGGGAGAGTGAAAAACCAGACTTATTAAAATATTTGAAAATATAAATAATAGTTATCGAGTTAATTTCCATACAGACGAAACATGTTACATTTAAAGCCCAAGCACAATTATATATCACTCATAATCGTCAGTCAATAGCTAAATTTAAGAGCCGTAGAAGGAAGGTACTTCATTGAAATTTATTTTAACAGGGTTACCTTTAGCGAAACTTGCCAAGGTTTTACTCTACATAGAAATAAGTAAGGTCAATTATTTAATTTATGAGACAGTAGTTTAATTGGAGCGCACTAAAAAAAAACATGAAAATAATTGCGATCATGTTTAAGAATGGAAACTGTGGAATCTCGTCAAAATTAACCGATTTTTACTAATATGAGTCAGTTTCAGCAGGAATTTTCTATTAACAATATTGCAACCCCTAGATGTGAATCATGCTTGATCCACAAACAAAAGCATCGAGTCACAGCTGGAAACGTTGCAATGAGTGGGTAAAGTCACACGAAAGGACCGCGATAAGGGCTTCCGCGTATGTTGCAGCATTTATTCCTATGACATAGAAGAATATGAAACTGTGTAAAATTCACTTACGTTGGTATAACGGATACGGACCGCTTTCCGTAAACTGTAGTCGTATCGGTGTATCCTAGATAACTACCTAGTTTCGTATGTAAATGTCTAGCCAAGCCGCTTCCGTCAGTACCTCGTAAGGGATGCGAGCCAATGGTTTAACAATAAGAGATGACAAAGATCATGCGAAGTGGAGATAATAACTCTTAACCCTGGTAAGTTTCGCGTACTAAAGTATTTGAAGATACTTTATTTTGGTATTATCCATTCCATGGATGACTTCATCTCCGTGCATATTTTTATTATAACAGAAAGCATGAGCATCTTCAAACCCTTTTCTGTGTAACCCTGACTTACAAAGGCGCAACCAATGGGACGTACACACTCCCAGTAATTCAAAAATTCCATTACACTCTGGGTTTTGTATCCATTTCTAATAGTTGGTCCCACTAACAAACGTAGCCACGCCTCGAATGACACGCGAGTGTATGAAAATGATAAATATAAGACATTTTAGCAATTTAAGTATATACTTTAGTTTCGTAACTAAAAGTATAAGAGTAAAGGTATCGTGAAATATTCCTAACGAATTAAATATTGCAAAATAATCATATTACTTACCACTTTCATACACTCAAATTATTAATTACACTAAAGTTTTCAAATTAACAATCAAGAAGTCAGCGTAATGACTAGATATTAAGATTATCCTTTTCATCCAACAGCAATAATATTATTATATTTGAAGCAAAATTCAATAAAATAGTACATCTTACATCTCTAAAAATAGGTAATGACTAGTAAAATTATTAAAGTAAGAAACAGTGTTTAGTATACTATAGGTGGAATAAATTTTACATATGGGATTTGAGCTGTTATGCTAGATTATATAGCAAAAAATAATTAGACATTGCGCCGTAATAGAAGTCCCACGGAAAATAAAGGAATTAAAAGTGCCAGTTCCGCCATTTTTTAGGCTTTTGTAGCTAAGAAATACATTTTTATAGCGTTAATTGTGAATAGTTTACTTTTTTTATCCAGTAATGGTACAATGGTTTACGGATAAACAGCTCATCTGGCAGAATTATGTACCGCGATTGTGCCAACAGGTCTGAGGGACCTTTTTTGTGGCGACAAGTATGCATTAAGAAATTATACTATTTTATTTGACTATTGATATAAATTGACGTTACTTGTATGGAATTTATATCAAATATCCAATAGTAAGGCATAAAAATGGTGAGATGGAAATAAGGCAAGAGCCAATATATTATTATCGCCAAACCAGGCCTCAAAAGAAATTTAAACCATCAATTGTAAGCGGCGAGCGATGTATTTATTTTTTAAGTCAATATTGTGTGTATACCTACTGTCGAATACTGTACTATTGAATGTACTTCATATTATTATGGACACTCAGTGTAGCGGTAATCGTGCAATTAGGTCGAGGTCTGGCTCAGGCCAAAGAGGGTGCAAATTGTCTTCGCGCCTTGTCTATTAATCGATTAGGAACTCTGTACAGGCTTAACAATTAATGATAATTTATGTGATATAAGTTTATCATCGAATGGTTGAAAGTTTACTCATTGTCATTAGAAAGTGGCTATATCTATGTATGCCATTAATATGCTGCCTGCCTCAAAGGAATTTTATGACACTTTAAAAAAACATACTAACTAAGGGCTGCCAAGTGGTTTAAAGAAAATAACGTATCAATTTTTTTAGTTGTAGTAGTAGGTCACTGTCACTTCACACAGGTGACTTATCTATCTATCACTTTGACAATGACATCTAACGTTTCGTTCAATGCTTATATATATTTTTTTAATTTTATTTTAATCGTACACGATTGTATTCTGTTTAAACTTGAAGTATAGTTAATAGTTTACAATATTTATCTGTGTTTAATTCTATGCATCACACTAAAGATAAGACATAATGTATTTTCACATACTTTTATTTGATGCAAAAGTATAATTGCCAAAAATAAAGAACGATGGTTATCACAAAGTATGGTTGGCAACCCTAACAGAATTTTTAAGACAACGTTGCTGTCCTACTTCGTTACATAGATTTAGTCTGCGCAAACCAAGACAGTTAATTTTTGATGTGATTAATCGCAAGATAAGTTCAGTTCAGACCCAGTTCAATGCTAAATAGTACAACAATCAATAAATTGGAATAATCCCGCATTTCACCCTGATTGAGATATGCGAAACACATTTTACTTTTGCCCGCAGTTATTAATTTGCTGTTTCTAGTGTGCTGAAAGGATATAATACTTCGAGTAAAGTATTAATTTAAAATCGATCTATGTCGTAAAAAATGAACAACAATCTTAATAAAAACTTAAACTTATTTAACCTATGTAAATGTATGTATATATCTAATTGCATAGCCTAAAATAGTGTAAAACTCTCACATGTAAATAACGTTGAAATAGATTTTGTAGAGTTGAAATATTTATAGATAATAAATTTCAAAAGACAAACAATAAATATGCTTAAATGCAATAAATATTGATACCAACTACGAAGATTCTAAAACAACCGACGCACAATCCACTCATATAATTCATGTCCTTAAATATAATATAATATAACTTTACACGCTAAAGGTGCTAAGGAAGAATAAAAATAGTGTATAAAAGTTGTTACAAAATTATTAAATAGATATAACAACATACAAAAGCTACTCCGACCATTTACACTACGGTAAAAATTACTTAAATGTTAATATATCACTCAAGATAACAATATTGAAATAAAGATTACCTCAGTCAAAATGAGAATAAATATTCATTTATTATAAACATTTAAAAACGATAAATTATTATCATTAATAAAGAACACCAAAATCGTTAAACGTTTACGTTCCATTTTTAAAATTGAAATAGTAGCACTAGCTTTATGATGCTTATAATTTAATTAGTATATAGATGCTTTAGCATAAGAATATCTGTAGGGAATAGAGTAGCGAGGCGCGATTATAAAATGATCAACACGATTATTCAAACATCTCGATGACACTTGACGATTTCCACTCGTAGTCGGGCAATTCTACTTGTTGGCGGGCGATTGTCCAACGCGCATCATTGGTCGCAACCGATATTATTTTTTAACTGGTGCTAGATCATTCATGTTTGATTAGCACTCATTATTGTTATCAATAAAACAGTTGAAACGGAAAGTCTTAAAAGCTATAAATTTTAAAGAATAATCCTAGTCGCGGCCAATACTGCGGTAGTTGGGCGCGGGAGAATCACCCAGTCGATAGTTTCGAGTTTGACTCCGATATCGTAAATAACAGACGCGCTGCTAAATTGACGCGACTTACGAGTCACGACTAGTATAATGCTATACAAGATAGAGCAAGTTAAAAAAGTGTCTAGCAGTATGCTGAAAATAGAGGTAGCGGCGCTAGCGAACGAAAAGCTACGATTTGAATTGAAAGTTGAGAAGTGCCATAAAATGAATAAATATAGTACAGAAAACTTTAAATACTTAATGTCAGAAAACGTGTACGTGTGATATTTTTTTTTTTTTATTTAATTTATACTAATAATATATAAACAAACCGGAAATCTTTCGGTCTTTGTTTATTTTTCTTTCTCACTCTAATTTTTTTGCGCCTACTTTACAAGTTATTGTTTGCTATCGCAGCGCCACCTTCATTATCAACGTTTTGACGGACACTTTTTCGAGAGATGCTACTCCTTAATTCTAAGGCCATAATATCGAGTCAGTAGACACAAATCAATCGGAAAATATATCGATTGTTCAGTCGGAGTGATTCGATTGTTGACTCGACTCCAATACTTTCGATTCATTAACCATCTCAGAATCGCTCATCGCTAATTTAAAGTGCCTTTTATAATTACTCTCATATATAATTAACATGCCTTAATTAAGTAAAATTATTTTAAAACACATTGAACACATCCATGTAGGTTTAGACAACAAAAAATAATTGTTAATATAATCTCAATCTATTACTTGTAAGTTTCAATTAAGAAAATATAATTTCAAAATGCCTACATAAAACATGTTCAACGAAGCTTAGTGATTTAATCGGTACAAGTATATTTTATATTTTGTGCAAAAACACATCGATGTGACTTGTGGTTTGAATTTGTGCTTAGAAATTTGAAGTTTAGAAAGATTTATCATTATTTAATATGGTCATGCAAGAAAAATACTAAAAATGACAATAGCCTATCAAAGAATTAAATACTAATGAGATCGTAAATCTTAAGCTATTAGAAACCACCAAAGGTCTATGTTATTTCGATTTTATTACAAAAATTAAAATACATTAAGAGTTTCAATTTTCGATTGACCTGATCAGTCTGATCTGATCTGATCCATAACAACCTTGAGTTGTGTTCTAGTTTACCTTTAGAGAACGGCAGTACTTTGGTGTTACAAATGCGTATGGATGGTAGTTGCTTACCATCAGGTTGGCCGCCTGCCTGTCTGTTGAACTTATGCAATAAATTAAAAGAATCTAGTAGTAGGAATTACGGCGTTTTTAAGTTAGGTTTTTATTGTCGATTGTCATTCGTAGTATTCTTCTTTTTCCAAAATAGGGTTAAGTTAAATAAGTTGATCAAGTTCATTAACTTTAATAAGAAATCTACTAATCGAAATAATCTTTCACAATTCTGAATCGTAAGGGCTATACAGTGTGGTATCATATGCCACATTAGAGATCCCGTTATTTTATCACTACCGTTTAAATTTATTCGAGATAAAAATATGCTAATGAAACCATAAATAACTACGTGTACGACACTTGACCATATTTCAGTCGTTGGAATTAAACCTATTGAAACAGTAAAATTAGTTAAATGTTGGATAGTAGTTTTTAATCACAACATTCAGTTAAAGTTTGAAATGGCATCGAGATCACAGATGAAGTCTTAGTAAAGAGATGAAAAAATAATAACTATTAATGAAAATCACCCAGTAAAATATGATGTTCTAAAAAGCTCCTAAATGCAATAGTTCGCAACAGGTCGTCACTACAATAGCCACCCACTTTAATGCTACAAGAGTTCGCATCAACCGCGTCTATCGATTAACTCACGTTTTGCTTGTATAAATAATACTTGTGTATTGAATATAACGTCGACTGCCTGTTTACCACGAGTTCAACTAAAAAAACCGTTCTAGAAGAACTAATCCGGAAAGTATTATAATTTTTTTTAAATTGAGCATGTTATAAATATTATAAACATTTTGTCAATCGTTCCCTGTACAGGGCTGTGGTTGAAAATATTACATGAAATAAAAAGGTGGTAATAATTTTACACTGTTGTGTACGAAATCATCGAGAATGATTACCTGATATCACACTATATGTGATGTCACATCACTATAAAATTACCACGTCGACATGGCAACAAATATATATACATTAGGGACCGTCCAGAAAGTATGTCACGTGTCAAATTTTGCATTTATATTTCTACGACCCCACCCAAAAATATCACGTCACAGAAATTAGAATTCTCGCATTTTTTTTTAAATATTGACACGAGCTGCTAACGTCATTAGACACCCATCACAATTAGTGACACCAAGCGATAGTCGTACATATCCTCCCCTAGTATCCGAACATAATTTATGGATAGCCCCGAACTAGCTATCTCCACAGACCAGCTTACCTTCAATTTCTCAAATTGCATTACTTTAAAAAACTTTAAATCAATTCAAAACCATGAACATGTCCAAACAATATTTAAACTTAAATATTTTGCTGGGCGATTATCATGAGTGGGTATTCTTTCTTTATGATAAATAAAAGATAGAAGCATTAACAAAATAAATCAACATGTCTAAAACAATAACAACTTAATCTTGTTGCATTATTATAATATTAACGTATAAACAAAATTTCACTATCTAACTGATTCTTCTTTATACTACTTATTCATTTTATAGAATCGTTGAACAAATTCTGTTAAGTTTAAAACCTGACCTGGTCCTAAGCCGTTATCCATATTGATGAATTCATCTAGGTTGTTAGTTGAAGCTGAAATAAAAAATATCACTTTAACTAAATAACTCTTTTAGGATCCCCAGTTATTTTGGAAAAAATGGAATCTTTATGCAATCGTCATTTCACAATCATTTTTTTCGGAAACTAGTTGGTCTATAAACTCTATAATGTGGATAAAACTAGAAATGTGTAATCCACACGACGTTACACAATGCGGTAGTATAATGGAAAAGAGATATTATTAAGGTTGACCGCTACATATAACTAAGGGTTGTAATAGGATGTCTTATTAGCGTTTCAATTATTATTATTATTTTAATATTTTGAAACAGAAGCCAAAAAAGTGGACGTTGGTCGCCTCTAGGGAACTCTTCAATTGCTAAGCACCTTGGCCGATTTTTTTATTAAAGTTACTTGAACTTTAATTAAGTCATGGTAACCTACTGGCTAACGCACTCTCTTCTCAGTCCAATAACCAAGTAATTTCGTTCGTCAATATTCAATCTTCATATTTAAATCCTGACCGGCATGTACCGCTTCGGCAATTTTTCTGATTCTAGATGCATATTGTTACTATGCAATTACCACGTAAATCCAGTATATCGAGATTAATGATGTCAAAAACTTGCGAATGTACATGCCCTGAAATGGGGTGATCTGGGCCTAGCAATGCGACGTGACGTGAAATTGACTTGTAACATTATTATTAATAAAATTTTCTGATTTCTTAAAATCTACAAAAAGTGTATGATATACAAACTCTTCACGTATCTGTACGTATTATTCAAACGAATTGCAAAATTACTATTAGACATGCAATTAATTTCACACTTGCAACGTTAATGGGCGAGAAATTTCGATCAATACCAGCTAGTTTATATTTATAAAATCGCTTTTGTGCTAAATACTAAAATTCAAAGCCAATATAAATTTCTCAAAACTGACTAATAACTGTTTCTTGTGATGTTGTACAGAATTATGCATTCAAGTATGACTTATTGGATTCACGAGGTATAGTGCCAGAAATTTGGCTGATGTAAAACTTATCCTACTGAGTGGGAGTACGATTCTGGTTTTCTTCTAGTGCCTATTTACTTAAAGATAATTAACACTAATTAAACCCATAATGATTCAAATGGAGAGGCGAATGTAAATGGACCTGGTGGAACATTCTTTTTGTCTGGCAATATATTTGAAAATAACGTTGCGGCTGTTTCACTTTTAACTAAGTAGGCCATACTGCGGCGTACTTTTAACAGTCGGAAGAATGTCTCATTATTGTCAAATCTCAACAGCATTCCAAACGAAAATATTACAAAGCATAAGTATATATCGATCTAACACTCATGCTAATTAAATATAATGAATCAATAGATTATTACTTTTACGATAACCTATTTAATTATCAGTTCCCGTGGCAACGTTTGCAATAACAGTACACGATTCACCTTTCTTTTATAATCCTAAATAACATAATTAATGCAAGATAAGGCTATACCTACAATGTCGTTTCCTATCATTAACTTATTGATCTTTTTAAATGTATACTCATATAACTGTGCATTAGATGGATGTTTATACTACTTAATGTTTAAAACTTCTCTTGTATTCTTCGCTACTGAAAACAATTATATTACTATATAGATATATAACTGTTACCTACAGAAATGGAAATTTAAAAACTATACTGTAAGAAAGTTTTAAACGTCATTCCTTGTTTAACCAGCACCTAAAATTGCTTTGGAACCCTGCATAAATATAACATTCTATATGAAACATGTAAAATTAGAATAGTAAAGAGCTTTGATTTCCAAAGTGACATATAACCCGCCTACCAATTGCCATAACCTGTAATTAACATGGTGGTATTTTGCTTTATTCGAATTAAGTTCCTACATTACTAGCCAAAATACAATATAAACTATATTCTTATCGCCTTCTCAAACGATAGGCTCAAAAATCAGAACTCTGAGTACATAGCAATAAGTAAAATTTAAGTTTATGTTAATTCCATGGTAATTTTTTTAGTAATAACTGCTATTTACCCGACACCTAATCGTACTTGTCTGTTGGTCTATCTGAAATTTTGTCTCGAATAAACTCAACGGATTTTAAGAAGTATTAAGGATCTATTCAGGAATTTGACACTAAATTTTCCTGACATAAAATATCATATATTTTGCAGGACTCAGAATAATGAATATAAAGTTGGGTTTCGCGCAAACAAAGTGGCAACTACAACTAATTTCAAAGGGACTTTTCTAAAGCCTCCTAACCTAATACCGCACGCAGCCACAAAAAGATTTCTGGATAGCCGCATTCAAAAGCTACAAGTTAATTGTTATATCGTGCGAGTAGAAAACACGCAATATAGCGTGTGCACACAAAAATGAACACAGTCTGTAGAAGCTCGTAAAACTGATTTCACAATTGCTTTAGTAAATTGAGTAATTATTACGTTATATTATAATCAGAAATAATGTCTAAACCTACGCCCAATACAATTAAAGTGTAGTCTGTGAATTGCAAATACATGCCATAATTTAAGTAAAAACTTATAACATAAATATTATTTACACGATGCTTAATCTTAATTTCAAAATGACTGTTTTGGAATTTTAGGCCCGCTTGCACAACGATCGTCTTTAAATAAAATTAGTTAATTTTATTTAACTCTCTAAAGGCGTTTAATAGTAAATGCATTTATGTTGTCTTGCATGACGCACTCTCCCATGTCATTTAGTAAAATGTATTTATGCCATCGGTAAAACAGCCAGATGTGTTTCGTTTCGCGTGGCGATATACTTTATCGAACAAACACACGATATTTAACTTTAATGTTATTTCTTGCGTAAAAAGGATTTTAGTTGGCCAATCTCAAATTGACATTTGAAATTTTGTTCGTTTGGTTAAGTTTACTTCGGAATTTTTGGCGGCAACCTGAAGAATGATCTTTTGCTGTGCGGTTTTATTTTCGATTTTATGGGTGTTTAGCATTGAGATAAATAAAGCAAATAAAATACGAGTGACAATCTGTAATTGACTTTTTAATAACTTACAATTTCATAAAGAATAATAAATATTAATTTATAAAAAGATTTGTTGAAATGTTCTTTAATGCAGAAGATATATGCTTTTCCCATCTCACGTTCAGGGTCCTTTTTATAATCAAATAATTGTAGACAAAGATCATAAGTTTGTCTTCGCTGCCTCCATTATATAGGCGTTCTAGCTCATCCCACACTTCTTAAGCGCTTTTAAATCGCATAACTTGTTTTAGAATCTCATCCGTCATGTTTGTCGTCATCAGAGTTGAAACGGCACAGTCAATTTTTAGAAATTGTTGTATATTTATTTCATATTTGGCTTTAGCATCTGCACCATCAGATGCTGGAGGCTCATCGGGCTTTTGAAGTGTTCCTTGCAAAATTTCTTCAGCGCCGGGAATACCCGGCGCTGAAGAAATTGAATTTTGAATGAGACAGCGTGCAGGGCAATAGCCCTGCACGCTGTCTCAATACGATACCGCCAAGACTTATAATTTTTTCCATCTAGGTGCATTATTTTTACCTTGAAGCCTCTGCGATCGCCTTATCCATTGTGAACGTCAGGCCGAGTACAATGCTAGAATATTGTATTTATTCTTTCCTAGTTAAAATATCTTTACTGGATCCAATTCCTTAACTTTATTACTCTGCTACCATGTTAGTTTGGACTAATAATGGGTATTTAGAATTGAGATAAATAATTAAAGCAAATAATATACGATTGACAATCTGTAATTGACTATTTATAAGTGACAATTCATAAAGACACACGAGTGACAATGTTTAAACGCGTTTAAGGAGTTAAATAGCCATTTTTGGATGATTAACTTTGACAGTTCTGTAAACGTATTTACCAGTAAATTTAGCGTTGTGCAAGACGCTTATCATATTTAAGGGCGGTAAATGCGTTTAGTGTTTCTTAAATAAAATTAAGGAGCGTCATGCAAGCCGCCCTTAATATATAAAGTGTTTGACAGTTTTGTTTCTTATAAGATCGGAAACGGCTCGATCGCTTTCATTGAAAATATTAAGAAACGAAAAAAATAGTATGTCTCATCTCGATATCTTGTAGGATAAAAATATGACCATAAAAGTGACTATAAAGACTATAACCGAAGGGCACAGCTAGATGATAAATTTTATTCATATTAGTGGTGGTAGCGTAATGGCTAGCGTACGCGTCCCAAACTCAAAGGGCGCGGGTTCAATCCTGGCCGGAACGCATGCACCGCTTAGGCAATTTTCTGATCTAATGTGCATGTTGTTACAATTCGGTAGTTGACAATTTTTGAGAAACAGGCTTATTTTGAGCCTTATGGTCTATTTTAGATAAAATATTAGTATTTCAGCAAAAAAACAACATGAACATATTTAATTTAGCAATTTTATAAATATTTTGACATTTCGTCACAAAAACGCGTCAAGCTGTCATGGCGTCTCGCATGACGCCACAGCGTGCAAAACAAGCATCTGTTTCATTGAAGTGTTATCTGAGAAATCATTGTTAGCTTGTTGTGTTTTGCACGCTATGACGTCACGCGCTCTGATCGGCGTTCATTGTCACGTGGCTAATGGCTGAGATATAACAATTTTATTTCTCAAAAATATCAATTAATATTTTAGTTAAAACAATTATTTTTTGTCATATTTAGATCGTAATCTACGATATATATTAAAATCAGCCTTTATTTTTCATACTGTCATGTACCGTATTACCACGTGCTAATAACGGTGAAGGAAAACGTCGTGATGGAAGCTGCACATTGAGATAACCGATGTGTCAAACCTGCCAAGTTGCCTTGGACAAGCGTGGCGGGTATATTCTCCGTTCCCCCCCCCCCCCCCTATAGTGGGAGGCCAGAGCCCCAGCAGTGGGACATTTATGGGCTGTTATTATTATTCATATCGGTTATTCAATTATTAGAATGATTGATTGCAGACCTTTATAACGATTTTACTCAAAAAGGACTTTAGACTTTGTACTACTTTTAGATGAGATTTAACACTTTGCATTATGTTAATTACCAAACGTACAAGTCAGAAATTGCGATTCATGAATAAATAAGTAGTAAAATGAGCAAAATAACAAAAAGCTTTTTTCTTTATTCAAAACAGTTGGCAAAGGTCCATTTGTAAGTAAACATTTTATTACATATGAAAAGCCAATCATTATTTGGATTCTACTAGACACAATATAATGCGTTATATGAATCAAGGATATGTCTATTCCGCACTGCGACACATTTATCATAGAAAAGAACAGAGTATATATAAACATGCTAACCGTTTTTTTAATTTAACGCAACTATATTACTAAAACATGTTTTTTCTCACTAAAAGTATTTTGGGAGATTCCTCCGCGCCAACCAGGCAGATCATAGACCGCAACCAGACTTTCATCAACAATATTACAGCTTTTTAAGAATCTTTCCGTTTTAACTGCTTTATTCACAACAATATTCAGCGCCTAATCAATTAATTGTAATCAAACACGAAAGATCTAGCACCAGTTAAAAAAAAATACTGGTTGCAGCCAATGATGTATTGGACAATCGCCCTTTAGCAAGGAGAACTGCCCTTAAATAACTTTCGTGTTCATTACTCGAGGAAATATATTTAGCCATACAAATTTTCATTATCTACTTCACCCACATCAAAATTTACTTAAAATAGGGAAAATAAAAAATACGGGTTTATAAAAGCAGTATTCGATCAGTTCTATATCACAATGGGTGTTGTTGATTAATCCTAGCCGAACTAACTCTCCGATTGGAGATCGATAGACTGGTTCTTTATCGATTATTAACTTTTCGTTTTTAGGATATAAAGTTTTTTTTTATTGTCAATCTACTCAAAACTTTTATTTTCTATTATAGTAGATCATATCATATCATATCATCACATCATATAGAGATACATTTCTGTTTTTTGCGCTTTACTCCTACTGTATAATTTTTCATACGTTTTTACTTTTTACCTTATTGTATCTATCTAGTATAATATACACTTTAAAATACAAATCAAAATTTCGTTATTTTCATTTTGTTTTATTTCAGTCAATTAATGACTTTACTAATTAACTTAGGAACATATTTTAAGGACAACTCAATGTTGGTTTTGTCCATCAAAGAGCTTTATGTTATGAAAAAGAAGGTGCCGACGTTCAAGAAACCGGTGGCTAGAGGACGTTATAGATTTTTCACAGGTGGTATGACAATTGAGGTCGTTGAAAATCGTGGCGTAAGATGAGTAGAAATACATATCCTACTAAACGCAGGAAAAATATTTGCCGAGAGAAAGAAAAAGAGAGAGCAGAGCGTTAAAGAATAAAGAAATTAAAAATCATGTGTTTAGAGAAGAATATATAAATACTTACTAGAAGTGCTGATGGCAGGGTACGGAGGCGGTGGTTTAATCCATGATCCATCAGGTCTTTTCATGTGACGCCTATCCGACGCAAAATTCTGCAGAAAGTACTTGGCTGGCACCACACGAAAGAATCTAATAATGAAAATATATTATAAAAACTTCACTTATCATTAGATACAGCTTTTTCGGAGACGTTTTGTTTTTGATTAATTATAGCTCTCAACTGCCACGGAACGACTCTGTTGTAAAACCTTGTTATACAATGTGACAGATAAAATATTCGACGTAAAAATGGCGAACTAGGGCCACAACTTACTATCATGGATCATATGCTGTTTTATATTTTACATGTAATTGAAAAAATAAAAGTATCAAAGTTTACATATGGAAACGCATTAATTAATACAGCTTTTATAATTTGGATTGCGCAATATATAATCGGTATCGTGCTTAAAATATGCTACTCATCGGGATGAAAACTATCTTTTTTATTCTTTTGAAAATACAGGTGGTCTCCAAAAGCGCAAACGAAACGTTCCCTTATATCTAATTCTGTGGAACGCCCTAGTACACGCCACAGTCACCACAGTACATATTTCCCAAAAAGACATTCTAGTTAATGTCTTAAGACGAGTGTGTATAGATATTTTTAGGTTAACGTGCTAATTTCTCTGCCGTATCTTCCCTGAATATAAATCGTAATTGTGATCGAACGCAAACTCAATAGTAATAAAAAAGCACATATACCATATTTTATAACCAAACCACTTCTATTGGTTGGAGCCTAACGGAAGCGGCATGGCAGGAATTTTGATCCTCACATAACTAGACGGTTTCCCTAAAACATGGCTGTACCAGCGTAGGCGATTCTCTTGTAGTTTGTTTACTATATTAGATACATCTAAGTCCTACTTGTGTCGCTCATGCATATCATGCTTCACTGTTGTACAAGAGAACATGTCTAATGATTGATTTATAAACCTGTCTTTCTTATCAGCTTAACCAGCATTAGTCACCTGCTGCTGTGTAGTGGGATATATAGTACAATTAAATCCTAATTTCAATATGAATGATTACAATGATATATCGAATTTGCTGTCGTATCACAAAGTCAGCCATCAAATCAGTTATATTAGAGTTGTACAGATTTATTGGGGGCGATAAAAGTTATCTTTATTAAAATCAAAAACGTCATTGCGTGATATATACATACTAATATATAAAAGAGAAACTGAATTGGCTTGGAAGCCTGTTTGTTCCCTTTTAATGGCTTAGATGTATACAAACTACTAATTTTTAGAAATCCGTAGCGAACAAAAACACTGTCTTTAATTATTTATACTAGTCCGGCTTAGTGGTTAGCAGCTGACTACCCCTCTGACTTTTAACAACCGCGACCCGCGCTCGTCTAATGGCCTGTTCGTATATTTCACTAACGGTCCATTTGCATTTTCTCTTTTCTTCTTTATTAAACATGTGTATTTTTTCGACATATACATCCATCTGATTCCGTCTATGTATGTCATAACCAAATTCTTTCAAAAACGACGGAAATTTTGTAGCAAAATATAAGAAAACATTTCAAGCCTTTACCACCAGTTTATCGTAAGTCGCTTACGATTTACGCTGTACTTGTACACTTTCATATGATGTTTTTAAATATAATTTTTTATGGCAATCAATTTTTGATTCGGTATGGTCTAATCTGAATAAAATTGAAATTCTTAAAACAAAATTATTAGTCAAAATCGTTTTGCAACAAAAAATATATTTGGGTACAAATGTCGCTTACGACAGATTTATTGTTAACAAAAACTACTATTCGCCTCAAAAAATAAAAGAAATGTCATAGGATATCGAACGTATATGCGACAGAAGCCGCATGGAAGTCTCTAGTGTTTAATTATTATTCAGTATCATCGTCTCTATTATGGTAAAATTTATGGTAATGTTGAGTCATACATAAGTAATAAGACTGATTATCATATTTTGATTGAGCGCAACCATGCTTAGCATAAATACTCCATAAGCCGTATAATTTACTTTGTCTCTTCTAAGAGTGTTAACCTATTTTATACTACTCACGTAGATTTTTTTTCGTGTTGTTGAAGGTGATATTTTTATACAATTTTGCTTTCAAACCATTTATAGTTCGAAATGGATATTAATTCTTTAACAGAGATTGTTCAGAAAATCTAAATAATGTTTAGCGAAATGCAACAATTCCAGCTGCCATAAAAACTCTGCTGTAGAGCTCAGTAAAAGGCCTCAATTTAGTTGATACTAGGTTTTGATAAGTAAACTAAAGAATATCAAAGACTTGGCTTATGCTATAATACAAAATAGTAATCATCAAACAATCACACTCAAAAACTAACCAAAGACTGCTCAGTCTTTGAAGGACCTGGTTGGAACAAGATTTGGAAGACCACCAAAGAAATCGTATAGTAATAAGGGCAATTACAAGACCTTATCATTTTAAAACATCATATGTTACATTGATGGACATTATTTTATTTTCGGTCTTATTTCATTGATTTATTAAAGTTCGAAATTGTACAATAATAAATAGCGGTCTGCATTTTTGGTTACAGTTACACCTGTTTTTGTCCAGCTCCCATTTGCCGAATAACATGCGATAAAGACCTTATTTCCAAAACTATTAGTATTTAGAAAATCATTCCATTTTGCATCAAATATAGACTTAGGAGAAATACTTTTTTCAAAAATATCAGTCGACAAACTTTGAAGGTCAATTGCTCCATTATATAAAAGGGCCATTTTTTTGATAACTGCTTTTATGATATCGCACTTGTTTTATATTTCAACTTTTGTGAATATTTTTGATAACAGGTATAACCATTAGATATTTTCATACTAATGAAGACAAGCTTTTTTACTGAACACGAATTCCAAGTTGACATAAGCTCAGCTGAATGACTTATTTGCCATGGAATTTAACAATGTGTTTATATAAAAAATATGAATGCATAGTTTACATATCGCACCATTCGTAGAAAAAGGACGCAAGTTAAAAACATGAACTTTACAGGAACGTAAAAAAACGGTTTTGTGGAGAAATGGTAAATCATAGATAAATGTGTTTTTAGGAGACTTCATAGACAAAATTAATCTGCAGATACCTGTCTATTTGATTTAAAATAATATTGAGTAGTTTTCGAGATAATTTAAAATTAATGCGTTACGTCTGTAATCCCCGTCTTGGTATTATGGCTTTTAAGAATAAGTAAAGTAACCAATTTGTTGCTACGGTATTCACACGGATCATAGCATCGTAATTTTACTCACGTATTCTTGCCGACCAGATTAATTAATTAAGTAAACACATAATTGTGTTAACGTTGTGTGAAACGTATATTTCAATTATATGGCGTATAAGTAAGTAAGTAATAATATGCTTTTATTGACAGCGAAAATTTCATAAATGACCTAGTATAAACAAAACTTACGTAATTTATAGTGAATATTAAAAAAAAATCTTAGCATTTCGCTAAATTTGCGATATCTCCGTCATTTATTGGGATATTTTTTTCATACTTGTTGAGCATATGTGTCATAATGTCCTTTATCGACAAGTGAAATAATAAAAAATGGAAGTAATTTCACTTGCGACTTTCTTCTACCAACGGTGCGATATGTAGTGTTAAAATCTTTATTTTAATAATAGGGAATTACTCACTACATATATCACTTTTAATTTACACAAGCAAATATGCATAGAAAGCTCCAGTATACTTCATAATTTTGATACTTACCTGTGGAAGTCAGATTTGAGTACTTGGTCAGTGCGAAATGTTTCTGTCACATATTTATGGAAAAATGTTGGAAATGGCAGTTCGGAGTCCAAATCATATACAAGGCAAGTTTTACAGTCCCATGAATATAAGAATACCACATGGTAGTCCTGAAAGAAAAATAATTAGAACTACAGTACAATCAGCTTGGAGATGTTTTTTAGGTTTATAGTAATACATAATATTATGAAATAATTCTAAACATGCCTTGTTACATTAAAGCTATTTAAAGAAAAACCAACTGGAATAGACTATGTAACTGACTTGTTTATTAGTTGGTTTGTCTGTTTGTTCGGGATTCAAGCAAACTACTGAGCCCTGATTTCAATGCAGTTTTCACTGATCAACAGCAATTTAAATTATAAATCAGCACTACGTTTTAACCCGGGAATCCCGCGGTAATATTTCTGGGAATGGTTTTAAATTGTTTGGGTGCATAAAAATTAGCTTATTCTGGCACAGTTTTTACATAGCTTACATTCTTTTTTAAATATTTAGGTTTTTTGTGTTCCAGAAAACACACGGGAATTTTAAGTCAAGCACCACTATTTACAAGGAACTGATATGAGAGTATAAGGCACATGGTAGCCAGCCCAAACTGCTTTATATCACTGTGTGTATTACACTACTACACACCCAAAAACATCAACAACAAAGCTGTGTAAAAAATTGTCAGATTGGAAAAACCAATTGAAATCTTTGGTAGTTCAATGACTACCTACTTATTATTTTAATTATCTGGCTTTGTATTTACTGAAAGAATAAAAACCACATAGAGTTCACTGGTCTAATATCAATTGTTACTGTAATAATAAACCTCTATGATCTTACGGGTGTGATTTACATATATGTCCCCGGAATCATAAGTAATGAAGGGGGAGGGGGGGGGGGAGAGGAAAACTTACCCCTTGTGCAACTCCTACGTGGCGGAAATGTATAGTTCCTGAGTTATTAATGTTTTTGTCAATCTATCCTCACTTCCGTTTTTCACTAATATTTCACTTATATCATAGGTCCAAAGTTGCAAAATCCAATGAAAATCGAATATTTAACATAAAAGGATTCACAATAGTCCGAAAACACAACATAAAATTGTTAAAAATGAAATAAAACAACAAAAGCAGTTGTGGTAGTTTTGGTTGTTTATGTAGTTTACACCTAACCTAACCGACTATTTGTGTATATAAGATAAATAGTGAATGGTTACAGTCGATTCTGGCACTCGCCGGCCGCTGCCGCGGCACGCTCGCTTCGCTCGCTTGGCTCGTGCGCCTTGTTCTACACAAAACCTGACCTAACCGACTATTCGTGTGTATATAAGATAAATAGTGAATGGTTACCAGTTGGTTCTGTACACAAAACCTAACCTAACCGACTGTTTGTGTGTATATAAGATAAATAGTAAATGGTTACTCTTTGTCTATGACAGTGACATCTCCATATAGAGTTATCGAAACATAAAGAAAAAAAAACGCAACTGCATCTCATTATGGTATTTTTTATAGTGGCTTCATTATTAAAAGTTAAAATATATATTTTTAGACTTAAAATCAGTTTAAGTGATTATTTGATGTTTAAAAACAGTTTAAGTAGTGTCATACCATACGTGAGTATATTTCTAAAGTCAATATACACTTTATTATTGTCTAAATTACCAGATCATTGTTGTGAATTTTCAACTTCGATAATTAATTGAATATGTATTTTTTCCACTCAAAACCAATTTCAGTTGTTATAAATAAGTCTTAAATATATTCCTAAACACATTAACCATTAAAATAAACCAGGAAATCATCTGTGGATATATATGTAAACCCAACCCAGTATAACAATGAAGAGATTACATTTTAATAAATCCAGTTCCCAATTAAAATAGTTTACAAAATGAGAAAATATTTCTTACTACACCACCACTTACACTACTCTACTAAAAGGTTGCAAAATTGCAGACATCTTTTTCTACTTTGCATCTGTATTATGTTATCAAATTATAACAACTGCTACATGCTGATGGTAAAATAAAATATTATGGTGGGATATTGAAACACATATGGACAGTGAGATATTTTTAAAGCTACCAATTCATATCAAACATTAGATTGTTACCCTGAAATGGGAGAGCTGGACCCAGTAGTGTAACATTTATAGGCTAAATATTATAATCAAAATTGAAAAAACAGAAATGAATTTTTGGTTGTTTTTTTTGTTGATTACTTTTTTGCTAATTTGTTTTACTAAAATATTTTTACAGCATTTCACAATACTTATCTGCAATTTCTCTCTCTACTTTATAATACATATTTTTTTAAATATGTTCTTTAATTAAACAAAAACAAAATTAATAAAAGTATTGAAAACATTTATAAGTATAATTATGCTGTGTTTAAAAAAAAATTTAAACATCTTGTGATCTGTTTTTGCAAATTTTCAAGATTCTAATTAATCATAAATTACAGGGCTAATGGGGCTGGGGCTGGAAAAGCACTATAAGGGGTGGCGCCCAAGGCTATTCACCGTAATACTACATTGTCCACTGTATACTTATAGGACAATACAATTTTGTACACACCCATATGACGAGTCGATCTTCCTCACGCCCAGCCCTTTGTTTCCATAGAGGCACAGTACGGCAAGGATTAGAAATAAACACCACAAAACACCTGTCCAATTCCTCTGGGACCCTCAACGACACATCTTGACACAGTTTCCAGACGTTTTCTTCACTGTAAAATTAAATAAAACAAAGACTGCCAACTACAAATATATTTCTATATAAATCGCGAGTAATAAATTATAAGAATATATATACCAATAACAAGACACATGTGAGCACTCATCACGTTTGGGAAATAAAGGTTTTAAAGATTTATCGCTCTTTTTATTATTTTCATTACTATTTAACTGAACTTGTGCATTAACCGACATTTTGACAGTTTGATTTGCTATGCTTTACAGAATGCAGCTCCTCTAGACCTCTACTATTATAGACTACTATCTTCTTCTTTGTTCAATAATGGCTAGGCACGGTTTGTGCATTCAGCCAAGACTACTATCAGTCTATTAACCGAAGTTTGACATTTGGCAATTGACAAATTGTAGACAGGGTTATATTGACTAGAACAGTTATACTGGTATTAGGAATATTCGGTAACATATTCCTACTTTTCCAGATTAAGTATAACAGACGACGGTAGGCTGGTGGGTAAGTGTCTAATTTTGAAAGTATTGAAGTGATATCTTCTTATGGGAGGGTAAAGCGCTTCGTTACGTAACGCGTTATGGCACCAGTCTGTCTGGCTGCTTTCTCTCACGCAAGTTATCATTTCAGTCGGGCGTCCCGAGACGCACACGTTTGTTTATGGTTTGGTTCCATGCGATGCAATACAAGGTTCGATAACAAATGGTATTAATATGAACAACAAAAATGTAAAATAATATGGCCCAAATGCAGCCAGTATTATCCCCGCAAATTGCTAATGCGCTGGAACCTAGTCAAATTAACATTTACGTGACATCATCCGCAACTCGATATGTACGCGTACTCGCCAGCCAGTGATGTCTCGCCAGGTGTAATAGCAATTTGCGGGGATAATACCTTTAATGTTATGTAGATAACCTTATATCATACATACAATTTTTTGTGTGTTTGAGTGGGTCCCCGGGTGGTTTAGATTTTTAGATCCACAAATGGGACCGGTAGGTGTTACTAGATTTGAATTATAGGTTTTAATTTTTTCAGGGGCACGTCTGCCCGAAATGTAGTTTAAATACAAAATCAGATCAAAATCGTTTAGCCTTTTCCGAGGTACACGATATAAATATATTTATATATTTACAAAATTGTTTACAAAGTTCTAAAAGTTAAGACGCAAGATTAAAAATAACAATTTCATCTTATATATTTATAGCAAATTGCATATTAAGAAATTTTAGTGCTTAACAAGAAACATACTTCAAAAAATTACAGAGTTAAAATAATAATACTTGTAATTAATTGGTTTGGTAGTTAATATCTACCCACCCTATTCTTATTACAATATATTTTCATTTTCACATATATCTTTTGATATAGTGGTTATCACTATATTATTTCTTAGAGGAAATACAGATTTGAAAAAGTTAGCAATTTTTTTGACGAGATAGCTCCTATATATTTTATACTTATCTTTATTTTAGTCTATGAATTTTTTTTCTCCCTATCTCATTGAAGTACAAGTGGAGTATCGAATAATCAGACGTATTGTCGTCGTAAGGCATTCGGAATCAAAAATCCACGTATGTACATTGTACATGTTATCAACTGCAGAGAGCGTAGGCAGAGAGATATTTTACCTCCTCCACATACACTTATAAATAAAAAAGTGTGTGTCTCGGGACGCCCGACAGAAGTGATGACTTATCTGAGTTGAACTATTTAATTCTGAAATTGTTTAAATTGAGAAAAGCTTATGTTTTTACTTAAATATTATGTATATTAATATGATAAAGTGAGGAAAGGGTTATTTATTAAAAAATATTTTATTGATTATAAAATATATTTTATTGTTAGTTACAATTCTTTAATATGTACATTAGAATTTTGTGTGTGTACAAATTATTAGTATCATTATTTGATCTAATTACCGAAATACGGCTAGCGCTGTGGGTTAAAGTGAGAGAAGAGGAGCCGGCCTACCATTGCCATATGCGTGACAGAAAGGGAAGCCACATAGACTGTCGCCGTGACGCGTTATGTAACGAAGTGGTTTAGCCTTATCCCGATAATTGAAAACTTCCTTCTGTAATAAAATTATTAAAAAAAACAACAATCAATTGTATAAGTATCAAGATATTCGTACCGAATGTCTCGACATATTTTCATAAATTACTAAAATATTGCAATCTTAATCATGAAATCATTGGAAATCCACCAAGGCTAATAATGCAACCAAACTCTTGACAATTCCTATACCCGCTGCCCTTTGGAACTGATTAATGACTACTTATTTAACATCATTATTATTACATACATACATACATACATACATAACTTCACGCCAGGTCCCTTGCGGGGTAGGCACGAACAACAGAGCGCCATACAGGCTTATTCTTACACACCTCACTTGCTTCTTTGACATTCATAGCTCTTGTCATGCACGCTCGTCTGTTCTTAAGGCTCCTGACATCACCTTCTGCTAATACACGATCAATTTGATCGTGGAAGGTGTGTCGTGGCCTTCCGCGACTTCTGCATCCATCCACTTTTGCATTGTATATCTGTTTAGTCATTCTTTCATCATACATTCTTTCCACATGCCCGAACCACCGGAGCATTCCTTTCCTTACCTTCACCCCGACACTCTCTTTCAGACCAACTCTCTTTCTTACTTCGGTATTACGAACGCGGTCCGCAAGCGTCACTCCGCAGATTTTGCGCAGTGCTCGCATCTCGACCGCGTTTACTCTACTTTCATGCTCTCTGTTCCATACCCAACTCTCGCTTCCATACGTGAGCGTAGGTACCAGCACCGCGTTGTGTATGGCAAGCTGGGCTTTCTGGCTGAGGTTCTTAGCGCCTAGAAGTTTACCTAACGCTCCATTCACACTATTCCCCAAATTTACTCTTCTTTCTATGTCAGCGGTGTACCTTCCATCCCTGCTAAAAGCACATCCAAGATATACAAACTCATTCACTTGTTCCAGCATAACATCATCGACCATTATCCTTGCATTCGTTCTGGTTTCTTCTCTTTCAAACACCATAACCTTTGTTTTCTTCGAATTCAAATGTAAGCCTCTCGCCTGACAGTCATCTTTCATCGTCGTGACTAGTGTTTGCAGTTCTGATGGCGATTCGGCTAAAAGCACGGCATCATCCGCATAAAGCAAAGTGCTAACAACTAGATCACCCATCCGCACCCCAACATCCATCAATCTTAATCTCTGGAGACAGTTGTCCAGATATAGGATGAACAGCAAAGCCGACAGCACGCAGCCCTGCCGGACGCCAATATTGACGTCAAACCAGGGCGACAGGCTGCCGTCCACCCGCACGCATGCCATACAGTCCTCGTAAGTGGACTGCACAGCACGCAGCAATTGGCCATTGATCCCATATCCGGGCAATATGTCCCAGAGGTCCTTCCGCACAACCCTGTCAAATGCTTTCTCTAGATCCACAAAACCGCAGAAAACCTTCCGGCCCATAGCCAGCTGCTTCTCCACGATATTGCGGAGCGAGAAAACTTGATCCATACATCCCCTTTCATTTCTGAAGCCCCCTTGTGCGTCCCACAGTAATCCATCGGATACCACTCTCATTATTATTACAAAATACTTTAAAATACTTTTTTACCTTAAACTCGTTCTTGTGACGTTTAAAGTTACAAATTAAAAGAATTTTATGAATTTTGGTATGCCTAATACTCTAATTTAATATTACTGAAGCTCATTGGTCATATTTGAGGAACAAATTAATCGAATTCATTTTCGGCACAATTACAATTAATAATCGACTTTGCAGTTTGCACGACATGACAACTTAGACCATTAAGACAATCATGACATCACTATACGTATTTTTGTTTGTGGCAGTGTTACCAACCCTACTGTTTTAACTTTTAACAGTAGATTTGCTGTTTTCACATTGATGTCCCTGTTTTCTGTTTCATTCTTAATTTTTACTGTTTTTCAATTAGCGTTCAGTGCCACCTATTACACTATGCAAAAAAGAAAACGAGTATGAAAATACTGAAGATGAGGCAATTGAGAATGAAAGTGGAAAATAATTTTACTTTGACTTGCTTTTTTTTTAATACATATTATTATGTTGTGATAATTAATATAACAACGTACGTGAGTCCTAGTAACTAAGAAGGCGGTTATTGTTAGTAATATTGGATATTGCGTTAATTTTATATGACGAAAGTATGAAATCTGCCTTTTTTTACTTTACCTACTGTTTTCTCCTGTTTTTTTATTGCCGAACTGCTGTTTTTTAGTTTATTAGGGTTGGCAACACTGGTTTGTGGTTTTCTAGCCAGCTGGCTGGAGCTTTCTTTGGAGCCAGTTCTTCTCAATTAGTTATTTTCAAAGATTTTATTATTGGTGAAAAGGAGGGCGGTGCGTTGTCCTAGGTTTCGGCCGGACTAGCGTATCGTCCGGGCTTCTTCGGATATAGCTTTTACCTCTAATTAGGTAACTGCGACTTGGGACAAATCTATCTTGTTTGCTTTGTGAAATTAGCCACCCAGTATGACTCGTAAGTGGATACTAAATGTATTATTAGGTCGCCGAAATGTGTTCGCTTGTTTTTAACTTTTTACGCTATTTCATCTTACAATGTAACACATCATTGCAATTATTATATTCAGTAGAACATTCTAGAACTTTAGACGCATGCATTATTTACAGCTGACACTGACACGAATGACTCCTTGATTTTAAATTATTTAGCCGCTTGCGTAAACCGTATTTTCTATAATCCTTGCACTCATTATTTTACAATTGAAATGCTAAAAGATATTTAAAAATCACCATTTGTTTACTTTTTTTAATAAACCTTTATGTTATGTTACTTACAGGTGGAAACCAGAGAGATTTGGCCCGTGCCAAAAACCAAAAAAAGCAAATGGAAATGCAAAAGAAAAAGAATGCTAGTGAGAAGACTGGCATGTCATTACAAGAGAGAAAGCATAGGTATGTTGTATGTGGTGCTCAGTATATTTAGGCTATGCGCCATTAGGGACTCACAATAACCACAATCATGACTGCAAATTACCCTGTTCCACTTGCTTGTTGGTGTTACAGTCATAAACCCAAATGGATCACCTATTCAACCCACCTCTCGACATGGGTCGCTGTGAGCATTGTGTGATCAAAATGATAATGTCATTAGTGACCTTTTAGCCCTGCCCACAACGACTGGTTACCTTGTGGAACCGCAAATGGAGCATTTTGGGTGTTGTGAGCTATTAGTAGAACACGCTTAAGTTGTATTTTAATTACACAGAATAAAATGACATATATTATTATATATAAATAAATAATAATCATAGCAATAATGACACCTTACAAATGTCAAATTTATAATTAAATTAATATTGACTTGTTGATTTTAGCTCCAATGCCTTTGGCATTGATTTTGCCAACTTAGAATTAATTTGTCATTTTCAATAGGGGAGTTAACACATGTTACAATAAATTCTAATATTTTAATGCATAAAAGAACAATTAAAATAATCTCTTTATCATCTAGCTTTGAAACTATCATGATAAAAATTGTTTTAATTATTTATCAACAATAATTAATGCAATTTTTGATGCCTTTTGTACCTTTCCTCCATGGATAATGTACTTGAGTATGAAGCCCAGGTGTTTTCTTTTTTACAATTCTGTGAACCGTTAGCCTTTGGCAGCAATAGTCATCATTTTATGAGTTTCTATTATATTATTAACTATAAAATAAGTTAAAAAAATAAAACATCAACAACATTAAATTCAAATTGTTCAATTTTAGAGATTCGGGTCAATACTGACCTGTTGACAAAATGATCCGGATCTTGCGACCCGTTCAATCGAACGATTGGTTCACTAAAGGATTCGGCACTCAATTGTCGTCTCAGTACACAAACTAGCTCACAAACCAAGCCGCTTGGTTCATTGGTTCGTGAGCAAGTTGCGTACCTTCCAAATTGTCAAAATTGTACATACAACCAAGCTGGTCGTATTTATATATATATATTAGGATGATCCAAAAAAATATTATTTTTTATTTTTTTCCAAACAGGCTCAAAAGTTTCTTTTGGGTGTAAAAAAAAAATCTGTGAAAAGATGAGCCTTTAATATTAAGATTGTCCTCATCGCATTTTTTTAATTCCCATAAGAATAACACAGGAAAAAAAATTTTTGCTTCTGATTTTTGTACCGTTCAAACGACTGGTTGACTGACAAATCGCTGTTCCAATCTTTATAGAGAATTGAACGCTCTACAAAAAAGGTCTGATAACATTATATATATATATTAGGGTGGTCGTTAAAAATTAAATTCTTTCAGACGCCCAAAAAAATCCTTCCTTTTGACGAAAAACTACGGGAAAAATTTTGCTTTTTGATTTTTAACAAAAATAACACGTGCCGGCGGCCAATTTAAGTTCATTTTTCGATAAAATTATAGTTTTTTGGAATATTTGTTAATATCGAATATAACTTGGTAGTCATTAACTTAATCTCTATAAATGAATAATTGTATATAAAATTTACTAAATTGTTCATATTTCAAGAAAAATAAAGTTTTTAGTGCTAAAATAAATGATTTAATAAAGTTAATAAGTTTACCAATGAGATTATCTCGATGGATATGAACTTCATCTAAAAACAAAAGAAACCCTTTTGTAGAGAATTTGATTTCCTATAAGCATATTTTCATGATTTTTTATCAAAATTTAAATAATGTAACAAATATTCTAAAAAACTACAATTTTATCGAAAAATGAACTTAAATTGGCCGCCGGCACGTGTTATTTTTGTTAAAAATCAAAAAGCAAAATTTTTCCCGTAGTTTTTCGTCAAAAGGAAGGATTTTTTTGGGCGTCTGAAAGAATTTAATTTTTAACGACCACCCTAATATATATATATATATATATATATATATATATATATATATTATGCGGGTAATACAAAAAAACATCACAAAAAAGTTGAAACTTGTATTAATAAAAGTTCCTAGAAAAGTTAAAAGATAATTATTTTAAATTATTATTATATTATTTGAAATCAAAACATTTAAAATGCGTCATGGGACAACGAACGACTAACCGAGACGCGGCAATTCGAAATGACCCGATTCACTGTCGTATGGTTCTTTTCTTCTGATTCGTAGGTTTTGTTAAACGAATCGATGTAGTGAACGACTCATATTTTTCGAAGTGACCCTATCGTTCGCGCGGATCTTGAGACCCGGGTCGTTTGATTCGTTCGTTCGCGAACGACACATATGTAATGAGAATGAATCAGTAATTTGAAAAAAGCTCCAGATTGTTTGCAGGTGAAATATATATATTTTAAACACTCATTATTTCTACAGAATTTGCATAGTGTAAATGACTATAATAAATAAAAAGAACTTCATAAAGTTAACAAAATATCAGTTTATTTTGAAATTATTTAATCTTGTATAATTTCATGTAAATCAGACCATTTCCAAGCATAGAGAACAAACAAAATCATGTACTTACATTTTCATAATATTAGTATTGATGCCCTGGAACATATATACCTATTTTGATAGAGGACAACAGAATCAGATTCATTTGAATAAACTATCTAATTTTCTATTTGTTTCAGAGATGCCGAATTAATGAGAGAAAAACAACGAAAAAAAGAGGAACAAACAGATAATTGTAAAAAACAAACAGCAAATTAACAATTATATGAATTATGAATAACTCAATAATATGTGTAGTCACATAACATTTGAGCTTGTTGACGGGAGCTGAAATTGTTAAAGTGATAAAAGCAATCCTATTACTTAGAATAACATTAATATTTTCAGTTTGAATAAAGCCTAATTTATTCACAAAATGTGGAGAATTTTTCTTTGGTGGTATTATCAGTTTAAGGATGTTAAAAGTCTGTGAACATGCAGTCGTGATCTGATTATTTGCAATGTTGAGTGTTAATTGAGTATGAATTGGATGTGTCACAATGTTTTAGCATTTATGAAGAATATTAATTTGACTGAATAGTTTGTATGTGTACTATTCATCTACCCAATTTTTGTACAATAAAATCTTAAAAGTACAAACTGAGTTTATCATTGTTTGAAAATTAAATTATATTAATATTTGATATATACAGTAAGGACAGTAACAACGTTGAAATCTATAATACTTAAATGCGTGAAATATGAAAAACTGCACAGTAAAGTAGGGACTTACCTCGGCCCCAATTGTGTACAATATTGTCGGAATAGTTTACTACTGGCGTCAGGATGGTGGTTTTTGTATGATAAAAACAGAGTCCAGAAAGGTGACCTACCTACTGTGCTGTATTATTGTTTCTAGGTTTAATTTTAATTGAATTGTTATTCAATGCCCGGTTTCTGAGACAACATTCTGCTTGCTAATTATTATCAAGTTATAATATAAAGTACCTAGGTACCAACAAGAATAAAGCAGCCCTAGAACGCCTAACTAATAGTAAAATTGAATTTTGCGAATCGACACCTTGCATTCCAAATATGTTATTATATAATGGCATTGTATATTTATATTGAGGCCAGCTTTTTAATATTTTTATGTACCGTCATATGCAAATAAATTTCAATTCTATTTTCAATGCTTCTAATTATGGAACCAAAGTGGTTTCAAATTAAAATAAGCAGGCCCATGTATTTCAAATATTGCTTAAATAGTTCCTTATCCAAATATTGTATATGGCTATATTTTAAAAATTGAGTGGTAATGTTCATACAATTATGATGAATTTTTATAGCCTTGGACAGGTACTGCTAATAAAACAAACATGAATCCTATAACTGAACAGGATGGTGTATCAATTCATATGAAATATAAGAATCGGTTTAAATTAATTAGCAATAAAAAATAAAGACTTCGTTTAAAAAAAGCAACTTCAAAAACTAAAATGTATAAAATAACTTATTTCTAAAGCTATTATTATTAATATATATTATCTAAAACATCTTAAAGTCGGTGCTTAGTAATTTTCAAAATATAGAAATTTTTATGTTTTACTTTGCACCGACTTCAAGATGTTTTAGATAATATATATTAATAATAATAGCTTTAGAGATAAATTATTTTATACATTTTTGTTTTTGAAGTCGGTTTTTTTAAACGAAGTTTTTATTTTTTAATTGTTACTTTTTAGTGTCTAGCTATGTATGGGTAGACCTACGAATGGTGCCGCGCTTCTTAAAAACTATAGGTCCCAAGAACCGGGAACAAAAAAATGATCGTAAAATGAAAACTACTGGGCCAAACTATGTCAAATTTTTAGGGGACCACATGGCAGCTATTCCGCGTCGAAAAAATTATCACGTAAAACGAATCTTAAATCTCAGACTAATTGGTGTACATATGGATCGAAAAGGATTTTTTTGATAAAAAATGTTCATAAAATGAAAACTACTGGGCCAAACTATGTAAAATTTTTAGGGGACCAATTGGAAGCTATTCCGCGTCGAACAAAAAGAGAATCACGTAAATCGGATCATAAATCACGGAGTAATCGGCGAACATACATAAAAAATATTATTATATTGTCTTTCACAGGGCCTCGATGGAATTTACTCAACTTCCAATTTCAGGTTGGTATTTACTAAAACCATCTCATTTTCCGGGATAAAATGTATCCTGTGTTGATTGTTATTTAAAGTATATAAATACATATACACCAAATTTCATGTTAATCCATTCACTTATGCTGTGAGGATAGAACAAACAGCGCCTCACATTTGTTCATTAGTCATTATCAGGTAAAGATATATTCGATTCACAATTTCGAGATCGAAAACCTGCCAAAGATGGTCTTCAAATAAAAATACATGTACAAAAGAAACATTATAATTTGTTATATAATAAACATAAACAATTCGTTTATATTAAAAAAAATCTTCATTGTATAATAACACTGCATGTTTTTTGCGATATATATAAAACACATGCCATGTAACTAACTTTTTCATATAAAAACTTAAGAAAATAATGCATAAAAGTATTGATAAGACTTTCTGAGTAAGTTATTCATTATGCAGTTATTTTAATTTGCCTTTAGTTAATTATCTATCTTTTCGTGGAGGCAATCCGTTGGCCTTGCCTTCAATAAATTACTGGGCTAACAAATATATGAATAATTTTGTTCAAGGTACTACATAAAATAATAATATTGTTCAATTTCGAAGTAAGTAATTTTCCTATGATGTAAACATTTACTGTATTTTTATTCTTAGTGTAAAAAATAAATTCAATTGAAAATAATAAAAAAGCGTGACTGTATATAACTGTAACGTTTTCAACTAATTATAATGTTATTAAAAAATAATAATAAAAGAATAAGTACCATTATTTATATTCTAGGAAAATTACGTAAGAATAAGGCATACTTATGTATCAAATTTTTTGTAAGAGGAACGAAATTAAAAATTACGTGTCTGGTACACGTAAATTTCGTTGGCTTATTAGCTGACATGATAAGGCATGAAAACTTACTGCCAAGCATTTCATTAAAATATTTTCAAATTGAATCAAAATTCAAACAAAACACAAATCAAATAGTTTGCTGTATCGAACATATAGCAGAACAGAGCATTAGTGCCACATTACAAGAACAGTGATTATATTAATAATAATAACTGTCCAAACAATGAAATAATGACATTCAAACGACTAACTACTACATTATGCATATTATTATAAAACTAATTTGTTTCAAAAACACATTAAACATAAATTGCACTTTCTGTCTCACTTCTAATAAGATGATATCAATCAATATTATATGAGCACGCGATTAATTATTAGATAGAAAAAAAAACATTGCCTTAAATGTTATGCACTACATATATTTTTTTTTTCTAAAATAATGAGAAATCACAAATTGACTTAAGCTTATATTTTCTTGCCTCCATTAAGAATAATTATTTTTATCCTATGTTTAAATTTGTAGCAGACTAGGCCCCAAGAATCAATTACAATTTTCAGCTCTACATAATCAACAATTGTTGGTTATTTTAATATTTCATTGAAGTATTTCAAACAATTTTTCGTAATTGAAGGTGACTTATAAATATTTAAACTGATGCCCATTTTTAGACACATTGAAATATCCAACTGACCAGGCATACAATTGTTAATAACATTTGGTTAATGTGATTAAAAAAGGTTATATGATTGAATTGGTATGACAATAATTGGTGTTTGTTGTATATTAATATGCATGGCAATTGATGTCACGATTATTTCACTTTTCAGTTAGTCAATAAAGTATTGTTAATTGAAATTGTTTCTAGCTCTAGCCTTATTCATATTGAGTTAGAGTAAGTTGGTAGGCTTCTTTAAGAATACCATAAGTATACAAATTATCTACTGAATACTTCTTTTCAGGCATGTTTTAAATGTAATGTACGTACATCAACAAGTATGCAGACATGGGCCAGCCAGCCACCATGGACTTTTTAGTAAAAAAACAGTTTACAAGTTCTCAATGTGTCCAACCATATATATTTGGCTAATCTAGTTCTTTTTAAATAAACTATAATACCTCCTAGCTATGCTAGGCACAGGGGGCATTTGAAATACCCAAATTAATAAGTAAATAATAAAATTAATACAACAACAGGAACTTACATTTCTTACTAAATTAAACATGGCCATTTACTAGGAACTTCTTTTCAAACTCCTCTCTTTGGGAGTAAAGCTCCTTCACCAGATCTTGGATGAATGGATGGTTAAATTTCCCCTCAGTTGCTGTGAAGAATTCTTGCAATTTTCTTGGTGCATTTTCACGCTTTTCATATTCAAATGCTTGAAGTATCATGTCATACCGGTCAAGATCTTTCGTGAATTTTGCTTCTGGTGATGTTTGGTTTTCATATTCCTGAAAAACAAAGTTATTCCCCTTTTAACTGTTGCTTTAGCAATTATTTTTTAAAGAAACAATATTGGAATAATATTATCATGAAAAATTAATGTTACTACAATTTAAGGGATATCAAAATAAATGTTATTCATTAGCACAAAATAATATAAAACACTTCTAATATTATTGAAGAATAGATTTAAATATGTATATATAAATTTATTCTTCAATATTGTTTTTCCTGAGGAGATCATTTCATACAATACAAACAGGATTTTTGCAATGAACTACATTAATAATGATGTTTAAATGTCTTAGACAACTTAAGCCACATCTAAAGTTAGATATTACAGTAGAAAATGTTATATATTAATCATGGAATGACAATTTAACTAAAACTTTTCCAAAAATATGTTATAAAAATAAAAAAGATCTATTATATTGAGGGCTTCATAACATATAGGTATATATGCAAAATGCCATTTTTTTGTTGTTTACTAAAAACTATGCATGTTACAATTTAGAAAGTCTTACCAGTATGCAACTGTACCTAGAAAGAAGGGTATTTTTTTTATTGTTGTAGTGCAGCAGACAGGCAAACGGCCCACTTGATTAAGCGGTTACCATCGCCTATGGACATTTGCAACACCAAAAGTGCTACAAATGCGCTGCTGCACTCTTAAGGGAGACTGGAACCTGGTCACTTATGCCGGAACACAACTCAAGGTTGTTATGGCGACATACTCTAGACCAGGGGTGGTAGCCATCCAGTCGGACAAATGCCCTACCACCTGGCTGTGGGTTGTTTTTGTGGCCTCTTACGACAGGCCGTCCGGCCGCAGAAAATTGTATTCTTTCTCCGTTCCTGCACAGATAAAGATATTCCAAATTTCAGCCTTATACAATCAACTAGTTTTGTTATTTACAATTTTGTCCCTTGAGTAAAACTGCTTTTATCTGTATGCCCTCAATATCATTTCAATAATATGGGTATTGTTATAATACATAAGTAATTTGCCTGGGGGTAATTTTGTTACTATAAATATATATTTATCTTAGCAGGATATTTAGTGATTATTGGTGTACACACTAATAATCAATGTGTATGTACACTGTTATGATTAATCCACATTGATTGGCAGGCATTACAATGTGTGCCAATCGACATGGATAAAATAGTAGGTACATATCTATTTCCCAAAAAAGAGGAAGTCTAAGGCCATTACTTATAGTGGGATGAATCCTAGATCTCTCTTCCTCTCTCAGAGATTTATCCTAGGTTACAAAATATAGAATATAAAATGATGTGCTCATATTTGTTACATTCAGGTCTTCATGGTGTTTGCAGAACATATCAAAAAATATAAATTGTACTATTGCTCACTAAAATAAAACAATTCCAAAAAAATGCATAATTACAATACTTCTCAGAAAAACCACAGGTGGCCTTATTTCTAAAAGTAACCTCTTCCAGGCAACTTAGCATAAAAGAAAATCCGTTAATAAAGCACTTACTTTATAGAGCTCATACATTTTATCTCCAGCTATACCAGTGAGCTCAGCAATCTGCTTCATAGCCTCATCTTCCCTTCTGTGTTTTTCCTCTGGAGTCACACCACAGTGAGGAGTGAGGTCTCCTACAATGCATTCAGCTAAATCATGGACTAAAGCTGAAAATATTACACATATTATATCACAAATATGTAATCATTGTGATAGTTTCCCATAACCTATTCTGACTGACTATCAAACTTGATAATATCAAATTATACACAGAAACAGTAAATAAAAATTGAAATGTGTGCTGGGACACATTAAAAGTGAAACTTAAATGGACAAGTGGAAAAACGAATCACAACGGACAAGTGGAAAAACAAATGGCAACGGATAAGTGGGAAAACGAATCGCAACGGACAAGTGGAAAAACGGTTCGCAACAGACAAGTGGAAAATCTTCAACTGGTAAGTGGCAAAATGAATCGCGTTTTGGGTTGGGTTTACATATATGTCCCCGGATGATTTTAATGGTTAATGTGTTTAGGAATATATTTAAGACTTATTTATAACAACTGAAATTGGTTTTGAGTGGAAAAAATACATATTCAATTAATTATCGAAGTTTGAAATTCACAACAATGATCTGGTAATTTTGTCGCCGAGACGTTTTTTTACGTTTTCTGACGGGATTTATCGAAATAGGAGACTGTATGTATCCGAAAATTTAAATATGTGGAGTTTTGAACAGTTGGTTAGGTTAGGTTTTGTGTAGACCAAAGCGCCAGAACCGACTGGTAACCATTCACTATTTATTTTATATATTAGTGAAAAACAGAAATGAGGTTAGATTGACAAAAACATTAATAACTCAGGAACTATACATTTCCGCCACATGGGAGTTGCAGAAGGGGTAAGTTTTCCTACCTCCCCCCTTCCCCCTCATTACTTATGATTCCGGGGACATATATGTAAACCACACCCCGCGTTTTTCCACTTGTCCGTTGAAGTTTCACTTCTAATATGTGTCCCAGCACACATTTCAATTTTTCGCAGGTTTACTGCAAATTATGATTTGGTTAGGTTAGGTACATTTTAATGGTGTAATACGCTACACACGCACCAACTAATTTTTTTACGTCAACAGTTGTCGTTCACTTTTGTTATGACTTTCGAAAAACTGAACCGTTGGCAAAGTTTTCTTGTTGTTAATTTGTTTCCTTAACAAACTCTCTATTTTTTATTTTTTTATTTTTTTTACATTGACCACAAATAGTGGCAGTGATACCCAGTCACGTGGAGAGCAGAGGTATAGATAATAAAACTATGTTTTAACAGTTTTAAGCGCGGTAATAAATGTAGTTGTATTATGTATATGAGTACAAGGCGCATGGATTTCCCCCGGCACTCAGCTCCCTAGGGCTTCAATAGCGCATTCGGAGATAGATAAAGCGCTTTTTAGGGCAACCCAGCTCCCAATTCTATTAAACAACTTCTAGAGTAAAATCTTATGCTTTTTGTAATATGCACATATCAAATTAATTTTAAAGTAAATATATGAATATCTGGACTAATATTATTAAGAGGAAAGATTAGATTGTTTGTTTGCATTGAAGAAGCTCTGAAACTACTGAACCGATTTGAAAAATTCTTTCACTGTTGGCAAGCTACACTATCCCCGGGTGACAAAGGCTATATATTATATTAACAAAAAAATTAGGGATCCTTACTAAAACTCCAATTATGTAACGCAAGGTGTAAAAAATACCTAAAATCATGTGCATTGCGAAAACTATTGATGATAGAATGAAATAATGTATTACGACTTTGCAGAACACATCATTATCTACAAAGTGTCGTGACAGCATATGTCTAACTATTATAGTTATGCCACAATAAGTGTTATTTTATTTTAAAAATTTAATTAAAATGCTGCCGCTAGAAAAGGCTCTTTATTTGTATTTTGGTATTAATCCTTATCAAAATAAATTACTTCATATTCGAGACTGCTTCAATACCTTTATATAACTTATTGAATTATTCAATTCAGACATTCCATTCGAAAGATATCACGAGTTTAAAAATGTAAGTATTAGACCACGTGACTGTGACACCTTTTCGTGAGCGAAAAATCGTAAGACCCCCTGTCTATATAGAAGTTTCACTTCAAAAATATTTTTACTAAGTAAAGATTCCTGTTGTGTAGTGGCCGAAATATCAGAATAAAAATCACACATAAACCTCTTAAAAAAAACTTTTATTCCTGTATTGTTTAATAATTAGTACACACTTAAAACAGTGTTCATAAAAAAAGGTTTAATGATTCTAAGACATACCAATTTGCAGACATTTAAAACGGTCCAGTTGGGTGGGGTTGTTTTCTTCAGTTAGAAGGAATGTCATGAGTCCCATGCGGTACATGTGGCCAGCAATAGACTCGCATTCATCTATGTCGCACAAAACCCAACCTGTTCTTTTTACGTGCTGCGAAAATTCAAATTAAATGTTACTTACAACATGTTAGGTAAATGGCAAGAATTTATTTAAAACCACATGCAAGTAAAGGCTTAAATTAAAAAATTAACAAAAGTTAATATTTAGTAGCATTTTTACCTTCAGGCGACCAACTAACTCCAAAAATTCAAGAATTTTTGCATTCTGAGGAACCAAAGCCATTGTAAGTACACTTCCGTGAATACTTTACAAGGATATAAAGGAATTATTGAGTATTCGTTAAAAATGTTATTAGTACAAAGATATTAAGCCCACGATATTGTAATAAGATGATCACACTTTTACGAAATTTAATTTTTAAAATTAATACAAAAGCAATCCAATAATTACACACTTCAAACAAAGACTGACAACTTTTAAGTGAACTGCAGGGTTGGATTTGGGCAGTGTTGCCAGATGACCATGTCAATTAAACCACAAATTTTTGTCAAAATCCCCAAATATAAGCTTTTTAAGAAAAAAACCCCAAAACAGTTTTTAATTATTTTAAAGGAGAAATAAAAAAGCAAAACTACCGCCGTAGCGAAAACGTCACTAATGACGTCATCATTTTCGCTCACGGGGGGGGGGGGGTGCTAACAACGACCCGTGTCAATAGGTGGGTTAAATAACCGTTCCACTTGAGTTTACGATTGTGACGCCAGCAAATAAGTGGAACGGGAAAAACCGCGGTTGTGAACGAGTCGTTGTGAGTTTAACGGAAAGTAGCCTATAAGATACGACGCATACGAGTAGAGACGGCATAATAAATAAAATTAATGATGTAAATGAACGAACGAATTATTAAAATGAACTATTCAATTGAAGTATGATTTACTAGTAGAGTATAATTCTAAGATAAAGTAATAATACCGTATTATAACTTAGATATAATAATTGTAGTGATGATAATTGTGTTTGTAGATGAATTATTAATACTTAAAATATCGCCAAAAATTTCTGACAACAAAATATTTACCCCCGAATGTCCCCCCAAAGAATCTTTACCCCCAAATCTCCCCCCCGACGTCAAAAAATACCCCGAATTTGCAGGGAATCCCCCCATCTGGTAACACTGGATTTGGGTATGCTGAAAGTTATAGCATAAAAAATTTAAAAAGATAGTATTTGTAAAAAATTATCGTACATTTTATTATTTTGAACTAAAAATACCTAAACATTAAATAATAGCAAATAAAAGTAATAATAAAGACGTACTATTAGACGCCTATGAACTCTATTGCCTACTTCATAGAGAGCCATATGCAAACTTACTGTTCGAACAATCAAAATGTCAGAAGAAAAAGTATAACACAACTCTACAAAAAAAATTTCGTTCTTTGTCCTAAAGTTTACACTATTATTTTCCAGTTAGTTATGCACAAAAACGAAAAGAAAATACCTTTTTTCGGTATAAAGTTTGCTTTTGTTATAGTTATAATAATAATACTCATTTTTCAATTTTTTCATAAATTTTAATTGATTTTAATATTTTTAAAAAGACCGCGCGGTGAGAGTGGGGTATTAACGTTTACACTGTGCCGCTAGATGGCACCCGAGTGATAAACAACCATCAGGTGTTATTTACAAGCCCAGAATAACTTAAAATGTCGTCACGAAAGTGCAAATACGATGCTGATGCATTTTGTTTAAGGCCATGGGCTGCAGGATGTCATTAAAAGTACATATGCTGCATGCTCATTTGGATAAATTTAAAAACAATATGGGAGCCTATTCCGAAGAGCAAGGAGAACGTTTCCATCAGGATATCATGAATTTTGAACAACGCTATCAAGGCCAATACAATGAAAACATGATGGGCGACTATATTTGGGGTTTATTGAGAGAAAGTAGCTATGAAAATAAAAGAAAAAGTAGAAGTGTGCACTTTTAAGTTATTTTCCACTTTTCTGTAAGCTAATTTGATAGTAAAACTTAATAAAAATAATAAACATTTTTATTTCAATAGTTTTATTTTCAATCAAAAATTAAAATCCGAGATTTTTAAAAATTTCGTTCAATCAGTCTTCTAAGCACAAAAGCAAAGTTTTTCATGCCATATATTTTTTTTCCGTCTTATTACGACCTAAACTACCGAAATTTAATGCTTTGCAATCAAAGTCAAATTTCATGTTGACCCGTGTAATTCACGGAAACTCTTAGTAAATAGTTCATGGATAACGATTTATAATCTGTATTCTTCGACTACAGATTCCACAACGTGATTACATCTCAATGAACTTTTTTAAATGTTGGGTTAGCACCGAATGGTATTTAAAAATTACTTAATTACACTTAATTAGTCATATAGGCAAGGTATTGAAATTATAGTATTTTTTCGTACTTTATTTTATGGATAGTATATAATACGAAGCATGAAATTATAGTACAAAATACAAATACTTTAATTATAGTACGAAATCCAACCCTGAAGTGAAGTGACAATTGGAATCAGTGTGACCAGATTATATTTGACGAATCTACTGCTTGTGGAGGTTAAAAACTACTGAATTTTACCAAAAGAGACCAAGAAAATACTAAAAATCTACTAGATTTTTTTGCTGTCGTGTTACAACGTAAAACATGAATGTTTTCTTGATTAAACGATAAAATAATAAAAATAATGCTTAGTAATTTTCAAAATATAGTAATTTTAATGTTTTGCTTTGCACTGACTTCAAGATGTTTTAGATAATATATATTAATAATAATAGTTTTAGAAATAAGTTATTTTATACATTTTAGTTTTTTAGTTTTTGAAGTCGGTTTTTTTAAACGAAGTTTTTATTTTTTATGTGTTACTTTTTAGTGTCTAGCTATGTATGGGTGGACCAACGAATGGTGCCGCGCTTCTTAAAAATATAGGTACCAAGAAACGAGAACAAAAAAATGTTCGTAAAATGAAAACTACTGAGCCAAACTATGTCAAATTTTTAGGGGACCACATGGCAGCTATTCCGCGTCGAACAAAAAAAGAATTACGTGAATCGAATCATAAATCTCAGAGTAATCGGTGTACATATGGAACGGAGTGAAAATTATTTTCATGAAAAATTTTCATAAAATGAAAACTACTGGGCTAAACTATGTCAAATTTTTAGGGGACCAAATGGCAGCTATTCCGCGTCGAACAAAAAAAGAATCACGTAAATCGAATCATAAATCTCAGGGTAATCGGTGTACATATGGAACGGAGTGAAAATTATTTTCATGAAAAATTTTCATAAAATGAAAACTACTGGGCCAAACTATGTAAAATTTTTAGGGGACCAATTAGAAGCTATTCCGCGTCGAAAAAAAAAGAATCACGTAAATCGGATCATAAATCACGGAGTAATCGGCGAACATACATAAAAAAAGCAAAATAAAAACAAAGATCCCGACGAATTGAGAACCTCCTCCTTTTTCGAAGTCGGTTAAAAATTACTATATTTTGAAAATTACTAAGCACCGACTTTAAGATGTTTTAGATAATATATATTAATAATAATAGCTTTAGAAATAAGTTATTTTATACATTTTAGTTTTTTAGTTTTTGAAGTCGGTTTTTTTAAACGAAGTTTTTATGTAGAGCAAACTCAACGGTGATTATTTTGAAATAGATTCTTATTTTGGCGAGAAGCTCAAGGGTGACGTTTTACCCAACTACTTAACGGAGATTGTTATAAACAATTTTCGTTAAAAGCATTTTTTCAAGCTGAACCATATTTTTCAATGTTTTAACGAGCAAAACCTAGTATGACTGCTACGAATAAGAGTACTATCAAGACTTAAAGGTTACAGTGGTTAAATTAACACAGAGAGATCCAATTTTTTTGTTTTAGTTGAATTATAAAGAATTAAAATAGTTTGAAAAAATTAAAGTCTTGTTTAATTTGTTGTTTTGTGTTTTCGAGAACTTAAGGAAGATGTTTTATTGTGCAGTTTTATTTTCAAAAAATAGTTCAAAAAAAAGAGTGCGTGTAACGTTCACACGCGATTGAAGTAAAACTTTTATACTAATTGTTTTTTTTTTGATTGATTTGTTTATAAACTATCTATTGACAAAAAAAAAGAGTGCGTGTAACGTTCACACGCGATTGAAGTAAAACTACAGATGACGATGTAAAATGTTCTTGAGATTCAGACATTTTCATTCAATAAAGAATCACTTATTATTTTTATAATATGATTTTTTTCAAATTCCTTTTTATCACTTGCACTTTTAGAAAATATTCTCTTATAAAACACGTGGACGTACAGATGCTATAAAATTAAGGTTATATTGGGTCAGCTGCATTCTGAGACGTAGGGAGTATCCATAGCTAGAGTACCAAAATAGCTTACTTCGGTTATTCCCGACTTAAACATCGGAATATACTTAACATCGACTGTACAAGCTAGTATACTGAAAAGATCTTAGTTACTTGTATGTATAATTAAATATTTATACATAATTAATTCTATTGTATAATTTTTATTATTATTATCTGTATGTCTTTCAAGACCACGGGCCATAAAAATGGCCCGGACTTTTGGAGGGCTTGCGTGGGGCCATGGGGAGGCCAACACGTAGAGGCCCCTTGACAAATTTAATGTAAATATGTGGCGTGACACTGACCGGTGATTATCCCTGTCTACACCATATAATAATGCACCCAAGGACAAGCCCCGGCCAGTGTAGGACTATTGTGGGAAATGAGGACAAAAAGTACCGGGCTATTGGGGTGAACTGTTAGTGGTACTAGCGGTCTGGGAATATGGGGACTATGGCGTTTGCCCGTCGCAATGTTCAGGGAACATGAAAAAATGGGCAGACGGTGACTAGCCACTCCCTGCATGGGCCCCTAAAAATGCCATAAAAGACAGGGGCAACATGGGTGTGAGTGGCTAAGGGGTGTAAAGAGGTGGGCTGCAGGTTCACCGAAGCTACTTCTGACGTGATGCCATTTATCACTTCCACCCCTGGAGCTTGAGTCTTAGCTCTAGCGATCTCCACTCTGTGCCGGCTGGTTAAGGCAAGCACGGAGGCGGGGGCCTTGCCTTGGCCCCCGGAGTCAGGTACGAGGTGTCGCCACTCACCTAAGGCTTCGCCACAAAACCCCCCTGCGGGAGGGGGGTAATAGTATAATTAAATATATAATTAATAATAATAATTATTATTATTATTCAATTTAATCTTTTCAATTTAATATTTTTACTAATTATTTTTTTTCAAAATTTTTTGATTGATTTGTTTATAACTATCTATTGACAAAATCAAAAATATTTGAAAACCGGATGGTACAGAAACGTGACGCCATATTGCCGCAACGGACTTCCGTTGCATTGTCGTCCAGTTACCTCCTAGTCGCGCCTAAAGAAGTTTTTCTTCAAAAAATATTTGAAAACCGGATGGTACAGAAACGTGACGCCATATTGCGACGCCATATTGCCGTAACGGACTTCAGTTGCATTGTCGTCCAGTTACCTCCTAGTCGCGCCTAAAGAAGTTTTACTTCAATTACTTTATACAACAGTTGTAGGAAACTATTTAGCGAAAAGTGCTTTTTCGAGTCGCCACAAGAATAATTTGGCTGTATAATTTTATCTTTCATATTTCTTTCTTTTTTATTTTGTTTTTCGTGTACGAAGAGCGAAAATGCTTATATTTTACCTGTTGTAAAGTATTTCTTAATGTCTGGTAGAACGTTGAGATTTTCCATTAATAGCCGGTTCCTTTATCTTACTTTACATTTAGTTACCCTACTATCGACATACAACGCGTTCCAAAAGGAGCTCACAACGCCCGAAATGCTCCGTTATCCGTTCCACCAGGCGAGCGCGGTTGTTGGGGTTGTCGCAAAAATGTTACCAATGACGTCATCATTTTCATATAACGCTCACAACGACCCATGTCAAGAGGTGGGTCGAATAACCATTGCACTTGAGTTTACGATTGTAACGCCCGCAAGCAAGGGGAACGGGTAAAATCGCGGTCGTGAATGTGGTCGTCGTGAGTCTCTAATGGAACGTAGCCATAAGCTCACATGTAGGCTAACTGATACAAATTGTGAGTTCTGTCTCAATCCACTTTGTGACGTTGAACACTTGTTATTTTCATGTCCTGCGTTTTCTCTGCAACGTTTAATTCTTGCAACTGTAAGTCAGTGTGAATTGGACATAAATTGTGCCCCCGCCACTTGTGTGATTTATTAAAATACAAAGTGTGATATTACCCCCTATACAAATATATTAAATAAATTCTGAAAAACCTGTGAAGTGCCAAAATCTAAAACAGACTTGGCTTAAAGGTCTAGAAACCAGGCCATAAAAAAATAGCCTAACGGAGCATTTTGGCCGTTATGAACCACTTGTGGAACGTGCTGGTACTGGTCCACACAAGTAATGTCAGAGTTTTTGGCGGGAACTGAAAGGAGATGTTGTGCTGTGCAGTTTTAATTTCTGAAAATGTTAAAATTACTCTAAAATGAACAATAGTTGTAGGATATTGATAGTTTTGAGTAGTGGTTATGTGTTTTGTGAGAAATGTGCACTGTATAGTCAAATGTGGCCTTTTGAGTTGTCACAAGAACTCCGTTGAATGGCACTAGCTGATTACCTACAGTTCAGCTGTGCTACACATAAGCTTAAGAAAATGAAGAAACTATATTGTAAACTAAGATCTGGCTTAAAGGCCTGGCTGACAAGCCATAAGCCTTAATAAAGAACAAGTAATGTCAAAATTAATTGATTTTCATATTAGGAATTTAGGAGTTTTTGGCGGGAACTGAAAGGAGACGTTCCGTAGTAGTTTTATTTTCTAAAAATATGTAAAATTACTCTAAAATGAACAATAGTTGTAGGATATTGTTTTTGAGTAGCAATATTATGTTTTTGTGTGAAATGTGAACTGTATAGTCAGATGTGGTCTTTCGAGTTTTCACAAGAACTCCATTGAATTGCATCGGTTGTAGCCTGCAATACAACTGCGCTACTATACGAAGACCTATTAAACATCAGAATGGGGATTGTTCACAAAAAAATTACCCTCTGATTTTATATTTTTATTACGTAAAATAGGGTATTTTAAGATACTAATTTGAATATTTTTGTATTTTAAGCGTTATTTTTTTTATAATTCGATTTTAAAGTTATTTCTCCGATGACGTCATAAGGCACAAGTTTACATTGATTTCTTTGCCTAGAAAACAAAAATAATAAAAGCAAGTTTTATCTATATCTAATCATAGTAATCTGTGCTACTTATTTAAATATTACTATCATTACTCATTACGTATCGTGATCATTTTAGTGTATTTTGTCGCTAGGCTTATAATTTTTCGTGTTCAACCATTATTATTTTCTATAGTTATCGTTAAATTTTTTAAAGTGGTCTTTAGGGAAAATCCATGTTACATAACTTAAATCAAATAATGTACAGCTAGAATTTTTTTACACCTGAAGCAGGCAAACAGGCAGACGTCCCACCTGATTGGATTTAGTAAGGTCAAATAAAGGTCAAACACATTTCTTACAAAATACAAGAAGATCGTACGTTTTTTGGAATTTTAACTAGACAGAAATTATTAGGGACACTATTCCTCGAAATGGTTTTTGAAATAGCTAAATTGAAAAAAGTGAACAATCTCCATTGGCTGTATGGACTAAGATTCAGTGTTGTCAGATGACCATGTCAATTAATGCCCAATTTTTTTTCAAAAATTCCCACAAGTAAGCTTTTTGAGAAAAAAATGCCCAAAGCAGTTTTTACTTATTTTAAAGGAGAAATAAAAAAGCAAAACCACTGTTGTAGCGAAAACGTCACTAATGACGTCAACATTTTCGGTCACGGGGCGCTCACAACGACCCGTGTTAATAGGTGGGTTAAATAATCGTTCCACTTGAGTTTACGATTGTGACGCCAGCAAATACGTGGAACGGAAAAAACCGAGGTTGTGAATGTGGTCGTTGTGAGTCTCTAACAGAAAGTAGCCTATGAGATACGACGCATACGAGTAGAGACGGCATAATAAATTAATAACGTAAATGAATGAACGAATGAATTGAATTATTAAAATGAACTATTGAATTGAAGTATGATTCACTAGTAGAGTATAATTCTAAAATAAAGTAATAATACCATATTATGACTTAGGATGAGAATTGTGTTTCTTGATACTTAAAATATCTCCAAAGAATCTTAACCCCGAATCTCCCCCCAACGTCCAAAAAAGCCCCGAATTTACAGGGAATCCCCCACCTGGTAACAGTGCTAAGATTCCATTGCCTGCCTTTATGGCGAATAAATAAACTAAACTAACTCACTGACATTACTTGTATGGAGCATATGTCAAATTTTATCTGATATTATGGCAAATGAACGGTCGGTAAGATATTGGAATCGGCTCTTTGACTACATCTTTGGCTAACTATTAACCGAATTTAACACTTTTTTAAAATAAACTACCGGAAAAATATAATCTTTCAAGTTCCTGAGAAAGGCTCGCAAACTCAAGAAATATTTGTCCTAGTGCATGTACATACATATGTAGGATGAAACTTACAAGAATACCTACTACTTACGTAGTATCTACGTAATACAGTAATTTAATAATTTTGAATTATTGTTATCTATAATCTTCAGAATTTATTTAATATTTTCATACAAAAAAATCCGTTGCCCTTGTAAATACCTTTTGATTTTGAAAACCGGCGAAATAACTGTAATCTACGTTACCTGTCAATTCAAACATGGACAAAGTTGCGGGTAAATCCTATTATGTTTCTTACAAAAGACTTATCCTATATTTTAATAATAATTATTATCATATCTATACTAATAGTATAAAGAGGTAAAGTTTGCGAGTTTGTGACGTTGTAGGGGTTAATCTCTGGATCTACCACACCGATTTTGAAAATTCTTTCACCAGTAGAAAGCTACATTATTCCTGAGTGACATAGGATATATTTAATTGTGATTAATAATAAGTATTTTTTTTATTTTTTCTGATACCCAGCGAAATGGGCACGGGTCAGCTTGTATTTTATTTATATATTTTTTTCACTTATTATATTATGCATATCACATTTTGAAAAAACTATCGAACAAATGCGACCACTCTGTAAGAATATGTAACCATGTCTTTGGAATTAATCGCAGATGCCTTAGCTGCAGAGTTGCCGCAACGTACATTCTTAATTAAAATACAATAAATTATACATTCAAAATTTCTTTTCCATCGATAGTCTATGTTCGGACGCATGCCAGCTCTCCAGTCACCGTTTTCAGGACATGTCTGCTTCACGTAACCCAGGCAAAGCGTAGAGTCCTGTTTGATATGATCGATGAGCATGCGGACAGGTCGTTCTATGAATAGCAATGATCCCCATATACCGCTACGTAAATTTATATTCAATTCTGCTTTATGCGATCAGTGAAAATGTGGGAGTCCTCGCAGACGGTCCTCCGATTAGATTCAGCTCCAAAATGAGCATCGTAACCCGTTTGAAGTTTAACAAAGCTTCGTTCGATGTGCGGAAATCCAGTTTTGCTAACAGTATGTCTAGTATTCTCTAACAGCAGACGTTGCTGGCATGGTTCTTTGGCTGTTTGCGTTTATTACAGGTACTTATACTAACACTAAAAGTATTTTCTTTAATTTTTGTAATTTATAATGTAAAAAATCATAGTCCATGGAAGCTTATTAGTGCCTCATGTAGAGTTGCCACCTTTTTTTGAACAAAATATATATAATAAGTATTTTGTTGTTTTACCATTAAAAATTTAGTATTTTTGGGAAAGTTAGGACAAAAAATAAATTTACTTTTCATTAATTATTTTATATTATATTTATTTCATTATTGAATTTTTCGTTTGTATTTACTATTACTTTTTGCTTTTTGTTCAGATTCTTATAATTATTTTAAAAATAATAGAAGTTTTTTGGCTATAGTTTTTTTTAATAATTATAAGAATCTGAACAAAAAGCGCCACAATTGAATTAGCGATAAAAATACAGTACACTTCGTTCTATATTACTTTTCTATAATATATAGTACAGTTGAAAAAAATATAGTAAGATACTATATATTATAGTACAGTTGGGAACCCAAGCCTCATTCCTTATTATCTTTGTAATTTAGAAAAGGAAGCGACAGTTGAAATAAATAAAATTTTTGTTTGTCTAGGTTACGTTTCTTGGATTACCTGTACGTTATAAAAAAATCACCCATTATTATGCATAACTATATATTAACATCATAAAAAGTATGTTCCCCATTATATAAACTATTTATATATATATATATATATATATATATATATATATATATATATTATGTACCATCAAATTTCATGACTACGTCTTCAATTCCTCATGAAGGACAGACAAACACGCTTATACGTTTATTATTAAATCATCATCAAATCAGTTATGACGATAATTTTATACAATAAACCTAGAATAATGGTTTCTTATCATGTTTTTTTTTGTAGGTATTAATCAACGAGTCCATACAGCATGGCCATTTACGGTTTATGAAGTAACTACCCAAACATAGACACCAACAAAGTAGACATTTCCTTTAAATTAGCTAGGCTATATGCGTATTAAACACCGCATGAATGTCAAGATAACAATCTATATCCGTTCTCCCTTAAAAGGTTGATGGCCGACTTTTCTTATAGAATAACATGAACCGCCTTCAGAAATGTTAATTAGGTTTTTTAAATGGTCCGAAAAAGAAAGCAGTTTAACAATCATGTCACTTTTTGGTGAATCCTTCTCGTCATGTCCATTGTTATCGACAATGCTAACTAAATAAGGCACTTACTATTCGACATTCGTCTTATAAGTTGCTGGGGTCGTCGAAGCAAGCGTAGTGAAATGTAGTTAAATAAGCAAATTCAGCATTTATCATGCAAGATTTAAAAAAAATATTTTGTCTATAGTACAGGCGTAGGTGTTAAGTTAATTTTGTAACTGACTGCATACTTCTGGCTCAATTTCCTATAATTTTTCACATTCGTTGTGCAAATCCAATTGTTATTCACTTTTGGATCATAGGTTAGATCCCAAGCTTAGGTCCCAAATACCGTTCTCCGTTTTATAATCCATGCAGCTCTTACAGAGTGTTCCGTTGAGCGTCGGTACACCGAATGCAATGCATCCCACACTACGATATTTATCCTAAGAGACGGTCTAGACCACGTATCTGTTCCTGGTCAATTAGTCATTGATCTTGAGACAGTCGTGCCCGTTCTACTGCTACTTCTTCTTAATCATTTTGCCTACTGTAACAAAAAGTTGTGTAGTTTCTTTTGATATTATGTAACGTAATATTACATATACTTTAAAAATAATTAATAAAATAATAAACACAAGCATCGCCGAGTGTTTCGCTAACATAGCGTGGTCTGAGAAACCGGTCGCGGCGGCTCGCAGAGCGCGCGTTTGCAGCACATCGATGCTCGTCGATTCGGTGTCATAATTTCAAACCACCAACACTAGATAAAATTAACATTATTAATACTATCATATTATAGTATCTTTTCCTAATAATTTGACATATTATTAGTGTTTATAACCCACGTTTTGGGTTCTTTTTCTTCTCTTTGGAGACCCAGGCGACTCGTTCACCAGTGCGCCTGTGAGGTCGTCCCCGGCTGTCCGGCATACCAAGCGCAGTACCGTCGGCACCACTCCTGGACCAGCAGACACTTCAGGGCGGTACCGCCACATAAAAAGCAAAACGTCTGCCAAGGCAATAAGACTCACCCCGCTCTCTCGTTTTTTTAAAAATTTGTATTCATTTAATACATGTATGCGGTATGATAATAGTCTTTTACTATTTTACCCGCTACAATTATTGACAGTAGAAAAGCTTTACATAAGTCGGCTGATTGACTTCTAGTTTCTTGATCAATTGCAACATCAATGTAAATGAATCAACATTGTATCCTATGAGCTATAACAGATTACACAAAATGTTCTGTGAGATAGTCTGTTTCATAAGTGGATGAAAGTATCGAAAATTCTACCCAATCCTTTTACTCTATCCATTCCCGTTTCTATAAACTTATCCATAAACCCAACCGCATCACTTCTCATTTCCCTCCAAGCCTTAATCCATGGTCATTGGACATTTAATACTGAGTGTCTCCCAATTAATGTAATTTAAATTAATTCGTTTCATTGTCTACCGTGTGCACCTAACTGTGCCTTTTAATTAAAGCGTCATTGTCTAGTTTAAGAAAGTTTGAGAACATTTAGTGTAATTAATATATTTAATTAAAATTCATTTCAGCAAATTCAAGTTTAAAATAAAATTAAACGCTAAAAATAACTAATTATCTATAATATATAGTATTATCAGTATTCGATTTGTACTACACTTGCGGCATTCATAAGGATGATGATTGAACAATGCAATAATTTGTTTTTTTTATCTGGAGGACACGGTAGTTCCGTGTCCTCTAGATTCTCTACTGCGATGGAAACCTCGGATAACTATCCGGTGGATGCGAGTAGCAGGACTGCATGTCATTCATAATCGCGCATTGCAAATACTATTGTAGTGTTAGGCTAAGATCCCGCTATACAACGACCTTCACCGAGTGCTAATTTGATGAAACCTATTTTATATATAATTAAAGGTGTCAATAAATATTTTGCATATGGGTTGCCTAAAAAAATTCAGTCCAGTATATGATTAATTAATAATTAAAATAAACAACGGACAAGTGGAAAAACGAATCGCAATGGACAAGTGGAAAAACGAATGGCAACGACAAGATGAAAAATGAATCATAACGGACAAGTGGAAAAACGAATCGCAACGTACAAGTGGAAAAACTTCAACTAACAAGTGACAAAATGAATCGCAACAAAAGTTTAACTTGAAGTTTTACGGGCAGGTTTTCAAATTGGACAAGTACATTAACAATCTGCCCGTAACACTTGAAGTTAAAATTTACTAACATTAATTAATTTATTAAAACATCATTATTTACAAAAAATGTCGCGACAGCATATGTCTAACTATTATAGTTATGCCACAATAAGTGTTCTTTTATTTTAGAAATTAATTAATATGCCGCCGCTAGAAAAGGCTCTTTATTTGTATCTTGGTATTAATCCTTATCAAAATAAATTACTTCATATTCAAGACTGCTTCAATACCTTTATATAACTTTTTGAATTATTCCATTCGGACTTGCCATTCGAAAGATATCACGAGTTTAAAAATGTGAGAATTAGACCACGTGACTGTGACGCTTTTTCGTGAGCGAAAAATCGTAAGACCCCCTCTATATAGAAGTTTCACTTCAAAATTTTTTTTTTAACATTTCACCGGTTTGTTTATTAAACAAATTCTATACCAATCGAAAGTATGAAGCCCATAGAACATGCAAATGTTAGGTTGCCTATTCTTTTCCGGTCACAACTCTCGGGTAGCCAGGTATAAACAGGTAAATCGATACTAGCATTTTGTACCGGTCTGATTATTGAATTAAAATTAAATGAGAATAAAGATTATTTCATTATGAACACGGTGGTATAGGGTTGCCTGCGAAAAATCAGTCCCGAGTTCCGGTTGTCGAATTTTGAAAAGTGAAATATTGCTGCGAGAGAATATGTGTGGCTGGGAGGTCCCAACCAACCATATCCCATGCGATAGAAGAGGACACAGCATAGCAGCTGTTTGAAGTCCGTCCATTTAAAGAAAGAGAGTGCGCATGCTATTTGATCTTGAACATGAAAAGGATTATACCTGGCTACCCAAGAGTTGTGACCGGAAAAGAATAGGCAACCTAACATTTGCATATTCTATGGGCTACATACTTTCGATTGGTATAGAATTTGTTCATTAAACAAACCGGTGAAATGTTAAAAGTTTTTTAAAAATTATTAATTAATCATATACTGGACTGAAATTTTTTAGGCAACCCATATGCAATATATTTATTGACACATTAATTTAAATATAATATAGGTTCCATCAAATAAGCATCTCGGTGAAGGTCGTTGTATAGCGGGATCCTATACTATGTATACACTCTATACTTATTACAATCTTATTCATTGGCAATGCCATAGTCAAAACTATAAGTAGTCTAAGCAAAATTTGAATATTGCCACCTGCAAAACATCGTAAAAAAAATAAACTTTCATGGGAAGAAAAAATATCTACCAGTACACCACTTGATTATTAATGTTGCGCCCTGACAGACATCTCCGCGGCTAGCCCCTAGTTACTACTTTATATGTCGAATAGGGAATATGAGGAAGTTTCGTGCGCTCTTTGACATGTCTTTCAATAGTTTCAATGTCCGTTGTCCCGGTAATCAAGAATTTCTGATAATCTAATTAAGTGAAGATACCATTGATTGGTCTTTCTCCGTGCAGGAACGGAAAAGAACACTAATTCCTGCGGCCGGGCAGTCTGTCGTAAAAGGCGACAAAATCATCTACAGCCAGGTGGTAGGGCATTTGCCCGACTGGATGGCTACCATCCCCGGGTCTAGAATATGCCGCCATAATTACTTTGAGTTGTATACCGTCATCAGAGGCTAGGTTCCAGTAATTCCTTCAAGGCCGGCAGCACATTGACAGCACCTTTGGTATTCCTGATGTATATGGGTTACGGTAATCACTATCACAGTTGGGCCGTCAGCCTTTCTGCTGTTCTTCAGAAATAAAAAAACTGGTTGTAATTATATAATTATACCTGAATAAACGAATCTTGCGAAAGAATAAAATAATAATCATATTTATGTGTTGACAGTTGTATCGGCGGCGGTGCACTGGAATGCGCCGGCGCCGTACGATCCTGTATGGCTGGCAAGTGTCCAAACATATGCGCCGGTGGGCCAGCTTAATGAAACGAGGTTTTGGTGGGGTTGGGTGAATGAGCAGGATGTACAATTCAGGTTATTTACCAGGTACGTTTATTGCACATAAATAATTATTTAAAAAAAAATAGATACCTAACACGCTTTGTTAAATGCAGTCAGATGAAAGTCTCAGAATAGTAACTGGTAAATAGTAAACTTCTCTTGTCTATGTAGTCTATCTTTACTAACGGAATTATCAATCTGTAACTTTAGAATAAAACCAACGGAAAACTCTCGTTTAGACCCCGAAACGGATCAACGGATTTTAAAGACAACTAACGGTTAAAACAGAAATATTATCTTAAATTATCGTGTTGGTATGTTTCATTTCGATATATTGCAAGGTTCAAAACTAAAAAGTATAAAATAACTTATTTCTTTAAGTATTTAGTTAAGTTATTTCCATTGTTTTAACATTATTTGATTTGTCTGTTTTTTAGTACATATCTAATTAATAAACTACACTTATTTCTAAAGCTATTATTATTAATATATATTATCTAAAACATCTTAAAGTCGGTGCTTAGTAATTTTCAAAATACAGTAATTTTTATATTTTTTTACTTTGCACCGACTTCAAGATGTTTTAGATAATATATATTAATAATAATAGCTTTAGAAATCAGTTATTTTATACATTTTAGTTTTTGAAGTCGGTTTTTTTAAACGAAGTTTTTTTTATTTATTTGTTACTTTTTAGTGTCTAGCTATGGGTAGGTACGCTTACGAAAGGTGCCGCGCGAAATGGATTTTTTTTCATAAAAAATGTTCATAAAATGAAAACTACGGGGCCAAACTATGTCAAATTTTTTGGGGTGTAAATGGCAGCTATTTCGCGTCAAACAAAAGAAGAATTACGAAAATCAGATCATAAATCTCGGAGTAATCGATGAACATACATAAAAAAAAGACCGACGAATTGAGAACCACCTCGTTTTTGAAGTCGGTTAAAAAGATACATATAAGTTTACAAAAGACAATTAAAGTTATGTGTATAGATAAAAGTTTTCTACGTGATTTTACTGCCGATACTGTCAAATAAATTTCTGGAAAGAATAATTGAAGACATGAGTGGATGAAGGTGATAAGTCGCATAATTCCAATTCTGAGTAAATCGAGATAAAAGTTTTACTTTTATTTGAAACTGAACTTAACACGTTTAGCAACTTTTTATTTTTTAAATATGCCTTATATCTATGGTCTAAGTCTAGTCATTTGGTATCGACTTATAACATTCATCTACGCAAAAAAGCAAAAAACCGAATATGCAACGTATCACCTTCATCCACTCACGTCTTCAAATATATTATAATAGTATGTGAGTTCTCACAATATAAAAAAGTACGTACCTAATGTCAGTGGTCGGTTAAATCAATTTCACTACCTAATAACTCAATACCACACTCATAATTTCATTCATCACTCGTTCCAAAAGAACATACACGTATAAGAAATTTCATGATAATAGGTTTGATTACAAAAAAATGAAGAACGAAGAAACAAACAGCAAACTGCAAATTCACACATTTCTATAGTATTATGCGAGTTATTATAAATATATGAAGGCGAATTTAATCTTCTATACAAAAACGAGGACGTCTTATTCTGTAGTCATAAATGACTACAGAATAATCTATTTTATTCTATTACTTATAGATCCCTTATGTTAAAAGGTATAATTCTCTTACATTTGAATAATAAAAATTCTGCTTCCCCATTGTGTTTTTTGGACAGAACTTCACTCAAATCGAATCCGAATGTTTGCTGTTAAAATTACAGCAAACATTCGGTTTGTCAACCCCGAAATAACAAAAATATGTCCCTAAAACAATTTCCATAATATTATTACTGCTAACCGTACCAAATGTTACGATACAGCTTTGCGTTGTATGACATACAATTTCGATAGTCTATTAGTTTGTTTTTGTAACGATAATGTGAGCTACGCTACGTGACATGTTATTGTTTCGTAGTTTCTTTAAGGGTATGATTATGCTTCTGGTATTTTAACAGAACCTAATGTTGCGTATTATTATATTATAGTTCGGAGACATATCTAAAATGTATTGATTATTTATGTTAAGTATGCCTAGTTTCATTAATATATAGATATGGGAAGCAGCTCTTGCTAATAGGTTAGGCCTAGCAGGCGAAAATTGTAGCAGTTAAGATTTTAAAATGTGGAAATAATTCCGTGGCCCGCCCGTTTCTATTAGTTGCAAGTTAAGATTCCGAGTTCTATAGTTCAAGTTTTATTCCGGTGCGGGATTAATACCGTAGTCAGCAGGTTTCCATGGAGTTTCAGATATGATTATGCGCGCTAAGTTTTTAGGTTTGAGACTCCTTATCAAACAAAAATTAAAAGAGCATGGTGCCGAACGTGACGTAATAACTCAATCTTTGTCTATAACCTAGAATGGCTTAGATTCACAATTAGAACTGGTAGGTGGCGCTGAGATCGGGTTCTAGAATCCTCCTAATCACCTGGACCGATTTTGGTGATTTTGTTTTTGTTTCATGAAACAAAGTCTTTTAGGAATTCAGAAAATATGGCGGTACGAAGTTGGCCGGGTCAGCTAGTCCCTATTAATTTTATAAATGCGAAAGTAACTCTGTCTGTCTGTCTGTCTGTCCGTTCCGTTTTCACGTAAAAACTATTGGACCGATTTGGTTGAAACTCAGTATGTTTTCGATGCCGAGGATGAACATAGGATACTTTTTATCCCGAAAAACGGGATAGTTTCCGGGATAAAAATATATTTGACTTTCTGTTTGTTATGCTTTTACGGAAGAACTAATGGGCCGATTTGGCTGAAATTCGGTACGTATGGAAATTAAATACTGAGGGTGTACAAGGGATACTTTCATTTTGGCCTTTTTGGTAATTTTGGCCATGTCGGTCATTTTGGCCTTTTTGGTAATTTTGGCCTTTTTGATCATTTTGACCATGTCGGTCACTGTGGCCTTTTTGGTCATTTTGGCCATGTCGGTCATTTTGGCCTTATTGGTCATTTTGGCCTTTTTGGTCATTTTGACCATGTCGGTCACTGTGGCCTTTTTGGTCATTTTGCCCATATCGGTCATTTTGGCCTTTTTGGTAATTTTGGCCTTTTTGGTCGTTTTGACCATTTTGATTATTTTGGCCTTTTTGACCTTTTTGGTAGTTTTTGCCTAATCCGTCATTTTGGCCATGTCGGTCACTATGGCCTTTTTGGTCATTTTGGCCATGTCGGTCATTCCGGCCTTTTTGGTCATTTTGACCATTTTGGTCAAGTATTGTAATTTATGTTGTTTACAGATAGACGGGGGATGGTATAATTAGATATAAAATGAAGTGAATCTTCCGTGGGCTAATACAGTAAAATTAATATAATATAACCTGTAGCGCTTGCTCTATAAACAAGAGACAGAGAGAGGTTAACCCGCGGCGCAGCCGCGGGGTAAACTCTAGTAACCTATAATCAACGATGAGCTGTCCAAAATGTGATCTCACATTTTTGGCTAAAATAAACCTTATAGGTACCTACATCCATATCGGAGCTTAGCTCTTTAGCATTTTGAGTCTTATAAGGCTCCAATACAACACGGTCGTTGTAAGCGAAATCAGCTTCACATGTATTAAAACAGAAATGTTTCTTAAACTATAAACAAGACTAAACAAGTATCAATATTGTATACAGGTACTAGATAAACGTTACATGTTCAGAAAATTTAATATCCTACGAGGAATATTGCTTATATTTGGTAATTAATAATTATGATTTTAATTACAGGAGAAATCCGTATGAGTATCAAGTAATTAAAATCAATGACTCAGAGAGTCTTCATAAATCAAATTTTGATTTTAATAAAAAGGTCAAAGTGCTAGCTCATGGTTGGCTCAATCATGGCGACGGCCCCATGCCCGAGTCAATAAAAGAAGGTAAGTTGAAATTGAGTTTTTTTTTATGACCACTATGGGTTTTGTTTAAGTTTTTCATTGACATAAGAAGTCGTGGTAGCTAAGTATCTGCTTGGCTATGGCAACTGCGTCTCAATCAAAACTCGTGGTTTAGAAATTTGGTCGGCAAGCATGCACCCTGAGGAATTTTATGTTCTAAAGTCGAAATGGAAGCAAACATAGAGCTGTATATTTATATTAATAGAGATGTATGTAACTACAATTGTCAATCAATTTACTCGACCCTTTCATGGTTTCATGACGATGTTTTTCTTCAATGTCGGCACGTGTAACAATGTGGTTAATAGATCAGATAACTGTTTAAGTGGCGCTTACTTCCCAGCAAGGACACGAATCCACATCATTTGAAACATGAGCCAGAGTCGTGAGTGCTTTATATACTGAGCTACCACGGCTTGCATTTAATATTATTTATTGCTAAAGTTGGTGCGGATCATACTAAACTAGTATTTTTTGTTTCAGCATACCTCAATATAAGTGACCTAAATATAATAGTCCTAGAATGGGGCGACGCAGCTAATGTGAACTACATAACTGCCAGCTATAATGTCGCGCCAGTAGGTCGGATGTTGACAGAGTTCCTCAACTTTTTGATCGGTGAAGGCGTCTCTATGGATGACGTTCATCTCATTGGACACAGTCTGGGCGCCCATGTGGTCGGGATAGCGGGCGCTTATGTTAGAAAAGGACCTATTGATACGATCACAGGCGAGGAATTTGCATTTTCATTAAACTTACCTCTTGTGTTAGATCAATATTCTCCAATCTAGTTTTAATATAACGAAAACGAAAAGTTTTGCTGCATCTGTTGGCTGGTTGATTATTTTTAAAACAGGAAATAAACAAATATTCAAAAGAACTTCAACTTAATGATATTTACCCGAGTACTTAAACCTCCCAAAGTTTGCGCCATATCACCGATAATAATGAGAAATTTGATTTAAAATCATTCACCAAAAAGTGAATATTTAACCGTTTTCTTTCTACAACATCTAGACAACAAATCTACAACTACAAAAAAATTAAGTGCATGCAGAATTTGTAATATACAAGCTTTTAATGGAAAACAATAGTCTTTCGGTGCTTTTGAATTAGGGTAACTCTCGATTTCTCTGGGATCCACTCATCAGATGCTGATTTGGTGACCATGAAATCGGCTCGGGAGTATATACTTACGAATAAACAAAAATTACAAAATGAATCCACAATTAATGGAGAAATTATGTAACATGGATATAAAAAAACTAAGCGCCTGTATAAAATGTAATACCTACACGCTTATCTAAGATTTTTTTCAAGAATTTAGGCGCATGGCGTTCTTTAATAAGGGTTATGCCTTCAGTTCCGATTCGCTCATCAGATCCTGACTTGGTGACTACTTTAAGAATATAAACTTTCGATTAAAAGAAAAAAAATAGGAAAGACATACAGACGAATTGAGAACCTTCCTTCCTTGAAGACGTTTAAAAATGATGATTTATTTTGCTCTGTAATTTTTTATTTTCAAGAACTGTATATTTTATGTTTAAAGTGAACAGTTGTTGTTGGATATTGATTTTATATGAAAAAATTGTTATATGTACAAAACCTCATCCATTAAACTAAACTGAATTGTGATTTGCCAGTTGTCACAAGTGTTTGGTGGTTTACTTTAATTTAAAAACTTACGTTCTTATATATATATATATATATATATATATATATATATATATATATATATTGAGTTAGAGTAAATTTATTTGTTGTTGGCTTCTTTAAGAACCTTAAAGAAACCTACAAACTTGCCTTAACTTAATATGACTAAGACCGTTATAATTTAGCTCAGGTTGGTTTGGGGATTTATATGGGTTCGACTTACACCGTGCCGTTTTGGTTGAAACTTAGTTTAAAACTTGAATATTCATGAACACTTGATTCTGAATAAACACACAAACCGTGTGAGGCCAATGGCGAGTTAGAATGTAGAAGCAGAATCAGATCTCTTTGGGGCTACACTGAAGTTATGCTTATCATACATCAATATATAAACCATGTGAAATGTGATGCTATGTTTAAAAATTAGAAAAATAATTAGAATTTAACACTCCATTCAAATGAAAATCAACCTACGAGTACTACGACTATTCTACGTAAGAAGTAAAAAAAAACTGTTGAATAACAAAAGAAAATTGGCAGTCGATTATTAAAGGAGACTTGCAAAAACAAATATTTCCAAGACAGATTAGTTCAATTTGTAATCGGAGAGTGAATTCTGAACGTTTCTCGTTCGGAATAACAAAGAGAATTTCACATTTTTATTATGAAAATGAAACAATATACAATGAATAAACAAAGTCTTGGTAGTTCAATAGATTTTAATTCAATAAAATTTAAAAACTTCGTTTAAAAAAACCGACTTCAAAAACTAAAAAACTAAAATGTATAAAATAACTTATTTCTAAAGCTATATTATTAATATATATTATCTAAAACATCTTAAAGTCGGTGCTTAGTAATTTTCAAAATATAGTAATTTTTATGTTTTGCTTTGCACCGACTTCAAGATGTTTTAGATAATATATATTAATAATATAGCTTTAGAAATAAGTTATTTTATACATTTTAGTTTTTTAGTTTTTGAAGTCGGTTTTTTTAAACGAAGTTTTTAAATTTTATTTGTTACTTTTTAGTGTCTAGCTATGTATGGGTGGACCTACGAATGGTGCCGCGCTTCTTAAAAAATATAGGTCCCAAGAACCGGGAACAAAAAAATGTTCGTAAAATGAAAACTACTGGGCCAAACTATGTCAAATTTTTAGGGGACCACAGGGCAGCTATTCCGCGTCGAACAAAAAAAGAATCACGTAAATCGGATCATAAATAACGGAGTAATCGGCGAACATATGGAACGGAGTGAAAATTATTTCCATGAAAAATGTCCATAAAATGAAAACTACTGGGCCAAACTATGTAAAATTTTTAGGGGACCAATTGGAAGCTATTCCGCGTCGAACAAAAAAAGAATCACGTAAATCGGATCATAAATGACGGAGTAATCGGCGAATATATGGAACGGAGTGAAAATTATTTCCATGAAAAATGTCCATAAAATGAAAACTACTGGGCCAAACTATGTAAAATTTTTAGGGGACCAATTGGAAGCTATTCCGCGTCGAACAAAAAAAGAATCACGTAAATCGGATCATAAATAACGGAGTAATCGGCGAACATATGGAACGGAGTGAAAATTATTTCCATGAAAAATGTCCATAAAATGAAAACTACTGGGCCAAACTATGTAAAATTTTTAGGAGACCAATTGGAAGCTATTCCGCGTCGAACAAAAAAAGAATCACGTAAATCGGATCATAAATGACGGAGTAATCGGCGAACATACATAAAAAAAAGGAACAAAAAAAAAAAAAAAGATTCAGACGAATTGAGAACCTCCTCCTTTTTTCGAAGTCGGTTAATAAAGTGAGTTAGAATTTTGACCGAAGAGCAAGCACCGCTTAGCGAAATTTCTGAACTAGGGTGCATATTGTAACAAGTGGATACTACGTGCTAAAAAATGTATGCATGTAAAGTCCTTGTCAAGGTGAGGGTTCAATATCCACACCACCAATAGAAAGTTTATAGCACATTCTCTGAATTTCGTCTAAAGTTACCATACACCACATATAAGTTAAATATAGAAAAGACAATCTTAAATAGGTAGGTTTTATTCGTGCAGGAACGGAGAAAGAATACAATTTCCTGCGGCCGGGCGGCCTGTCGTAAGAGACGACAAAACAACCCCAGCCGCTATAACAACCTTCAGTTGTGTTCCGGCATTAGTGGCCAGGTTCCAGTCTCCCCTAAGAGAGCAGTAGCACCTTTGAATCATCTTTGGTGCTGCAAATGTCCATAGGCGATGGTAACCGCTTTCCATGAGGTGGGCCGTCTGCATGTCTGCTACACCCAAGCAATAAAAAATGCTCTTAGAATTTTTGGTAACAAACAATCAGAAAAATGATCAAATTAGATATTCCATCGGTGTGAGTTGATTCGTATGAAATGTAATTAGATCTTGCGCTGTTTTTGCTGAATAGTAATATATTATACTAATTAGTTTGATGTCAATAAATCATTTATAGATATGTAATTAGTGGGTTGATTTATTTTGGGCATAACGAAGTTCAATTTTAGATCAATACTGGTGTAAGGGATGGAGATTTTAAGGAGACTATTAATTTTATCGTGTTGTTTCCGGCATTTATAACGTTTTAACCGGAAGTGAAAGTGTAATTATATTCAACCTACATCGTTTCAGGCCTTGACCCAGCCCTTCCCCTTTTCTCTTTGGGCAACAAAGATGCTCGCCTAGACAAGCACGACGCGCGGCACGTAGAGGTGATTCACACATGTGGCGGTTACCTGGGATTCCACTCGCCGCTGGGACACATTGACTTTTATCCTAATGGAGGCACCGCTCAACCAGGCTGTGGATTTGATTACAGAGGTGAGTGTAAAAGTGTATTGTTTATTCATTTATTATCTTCTCATGTAACATTTTAGGACGACCTCTAGAAATTCACAAAATAAATAAAGAACATTTACTGAATTTTAGGGTTCATATATCTAAAGTTAAAAAGGAACCCTTCGCACGCTTATGTATGACACTACCACCGTGGCGTCGCCGCCGAACTGTCTTCAACAAGCGCGATTGCGACCCCACCACTCCGCTGCTGCACTTTCGGTGTCAAGTGAGCGTCAGCGGTAGGGCAGCGGTATAGATGGGCAAACAATTCACATATACACAGAACAACAGAACATAAAATAGCAGCGCGGTCTACGGTTTTTCATATGTACAGAAATATCAAAATAAAAGTCTTGGGTACAAGTGTGTGTATGTATCTACCAGTCGAACTTTTTTTTACAAAATCAGGAGACTTCCTTTAAAAGTAATCCAAATCACTGCTTTTTAAAGTTATAATCAATTTCTCTTGAACTTGCAACTGATTTCTTCTAAAAAATTTAGTCGCATTTTAGTCGATATAAATATTATAAATGTCAAAGTTTAGAAGGATGTTTGTTGCTTAATCACGCCAGAAAGGCTTAACGGATCTGGATGAAATTTGGCACAGAGATAGATACAGCCAGCAGTAGCACATCAGCTACTTTTTATCACCGAAAAATGTACGGTCCCGGATAATATAAACGCGAGTAATTCTGCGGGCAGGCAGTTATGTAATTATGTAAGTTAGTAAGTTTATTTTGAACTTTAACTGATTTCGTCTAAAAAATAAGTTACAAATAAATAATAAAACATCAAAAAGCGAGATAGTGACTTATGGCGGCGCCATCTAGTCATGTAGGGTTTAGTACATTTTCAGACTCGTTTTTACTGGGCAATTATTATTGCCCTGTTGTGACATACAAAGGTACGCAACTTGCACTACTTGCAGTATGTCGTTCGATAGCTTATATGAGCCAGGCACCAGTATTACACTCCCACATCTTCTAATTTAATTATTATAAATTTATACACTATACACACGTTGCGGCCTTAGACCATTAAACCAATGGACAAGCCTCGTATGAGCATACCCCTCCGCCAAGGTACAAGATTATAAAATCTAACGCGTTTATAAAAACTAGTTCAATAATCGATTTCTAACAGTCTTAGTATTGTTATGGCTGTGTGAGGAGCTCCTCAAAAATGCCAACCTGTGCTGTTAACGTGTGCGATAAAAAGTCAAATACGTCAAATCTAGAAAAAGATGGTGTAACATTTCATATGTAAGTATTTTCGTGTCTAATAATTGCTTATTTTTAATAAAATAACATAGTTGTTTATTAAACTTGATGTTTAAAATATCGATTCTATAATCGAATTAATGAAACATCTCGCATCGACTTCCGACGAATCTCTGTTTTACTTTGAACTGTTATTGCGAAGAAATTGAGTCTATATTTGTATAACAATGCCCAAATAACAAAATATTCAAAGTCTTGCCCACTTCACACACACACACACACACACACACGAGTCTAATGCGAAATTCTTCAAGAAATTATAGCCCTTATTGCGTTGGAGACTAATTTGAAATTTGAATATCGAAGTTTGTTTTTTTGGCTACACGAGTCTGCCTAAAGTGACGTATAATCTGTACATATAACTCGTGTCGATATCGATAAAACTACCTTTGATACTGTTAGTCGAAAATATGTTATACTAATAACGACCCACTTTTAGGGTTCTATTGTAAAATAAGGAACCCTTATGATTTCGTCGTGTCCGTCTGTCCGTCTATTTTCCGAGATTAGGTCTACACTGCTGAAATTTGGTACACTTAACTGTAACCTATACTAGGAAAAATATTCAAATGTGAGAGTTTTTTTAAGTATTGCTCCCACAACATGAAAAGTTACGATGGTAAAAAGTACTGCTTTTACCCCATCGAATTTAGATTATTCATATATTTGTATATATTTATATAAACTTTTATAACACTACAATGTCATAAACATTACACTATACAACAATCATGCGACGTGTTTGGGAAAGCTTGACGGACTTTAATAAATTTAAAGTTTATTAGGTTTTACAAATTTTTTAATGATTTAAATACTTTCTTGTTTAAGAAGGTTTGCCTTCGGCATTTGGCATGGTTTAGTGCAATAGAGTTGTTTATTTTAACTTTAATTTTGCTAATCAGATATACTATATCAAATTATATTTATTTGGACAAATTTGAAAATCCTGACTGAATTAGACAGGGTTATTAATAAGAAATTATATATGAGCAGTATTACTGATGTTGACACCCTTGATGAAGAGTACCACCATTTCATGACTATTTCAATTTAAACCTTTCCATTTTACCTTTATCTTTACTTCATATTCACGGAGGAACATCCTGAAACTCTTACACTAATAACTTAATGGGAATTTCATGAGATGTAGAGGGTGTCACTGCTTAATCTTTATTTAAAATTTATCTTTACTTCATTGTGATACTCTTCTTATCTTGTATCTGGGGAGGTCGCTGAGGTATTATTCCTCATATTTACTATTTTATTTGATATTTTGGAAGAGTGACTTTGATGTGATACGTTTACTCAAGTCTTATGGTTTTCCCAATTCATTATACACTTAAGGCACTCCAAATGTGTTTTCTAAAATGTTAGGACGTACTGCTGGAGAGTTTCTTGTCGGTTCTTCTCGCCAGCTATAGTACGTTGTGAACCGACGTAGCTTTAGATAATATTTATAGTTGTTTCAACAAATTATAATTAAAAGTTTGGAGGTTCTTCCTTAGTCTTGATGTGAGCTCGTTTACTGATAGCTAATGATGTGGCATAGCATCAGCCGGGTGGATAAGGAGGGGTGCCTTACACAAAATTATATAATTTGTTATGAAATGTTCATAGAAATACTTTTGGCTTAAAGGCAAGGCGTACTCAGGTGATGAGCTTCTGTCATGAGTTGATATATTTGTCATTGTTCATAAAAACAATAATATTTTACACTTACAATATAATATTACTACAAATGATTATATATATTATACACCGATCTTTGAGAGTCTACCTGTTTCTAGATCAGCGCTTCTATATAACCTACTTTGTGAACATAGGGTTAACGGTATTGCAGCGAAGGGTTCTTACTACTAGATGATATTATTTTTTATTTATTTATTGATATTATGTTTTATTCATTTAATAAATTTTATTAATATTCACTATATCAATTCTTTTATTTCATATCAATGCTTCGGCTTGAGTATGTTTCACATTCCTAGACATCACAGCTTCCAGCCATGGTTACCCGGGAAAAGGGTTCTCGCCCGCCGTTATGCCGTCGAGATGGGGGCGCGGCGTGTTCCGCGCGCGCTCACTTCTCCCGCGAGGCGCGTTACAAACCGCCCCACGCTCGGATTAATAATTTTTTAAACCTTACTAATTGATATGTAGCCTCGAGTTAAACCGTGATCACAGCTGCTATAAAGTAGCCGAAACGTTGGCAAAATATCTAAAATATATCGCGCTTAAAACCGTAAATAACTTAGTTTAATTTATGTGTAACAGTCGCGAATATCTAAGAAGAATACTATAAAATAAATGAATTAAACTTATACTTTAGTTTAATTCCACTGTCATCATATCTATAGTATTCAAAATTATTTTTCCTAGTTAAAATATCGACATTAAAGTATCGATATTTACTATCCCTATGAAATCCCCAGTTTTGTAGTAGTGATACCAGCATTCTCTCAAAATAAAGGGCATTTAAATTACGTTGCAAGTAAATATTTGAATTATATGTACATAATTATTTATTATGTTCATGGATTTTTTTAGCGATTAGGATTAACATAAAATTGTGAAAGTGTTAATATCACACATCACAATTTTCATCACACAATAACTATGATCTTATTTCAACTAGTGCTAGTTTAATAAATCATCTATGTGGTACTGTTTAATTATTACAATATTAAAGTTTATTTCATAATCCAATATTATAATAAAAAATAATAATGAATATTTAGTCTATTATGATTAAATTACGAGGCAAATTGAATAATGATATGGCAATTTCTTGTATTTTGAAATGTGTGAGTCGTCTTTGTGTGCTGCGTAACGAGTATAAATATACGCTGTCTCTACACTAATTTGAAGATTTGTACATGTTTGCGTTTATGACAACACAAATAATATTTGGGTGTGTGCGATTGTTTCAATGTGTGCTTTACTCTGCCCCCCGCAGCAAATGGCTGAATTTTTTGTTAGCTAAATTAGACGCGAGGCTCGTCCATGGTTTAATGGTCTAAGGTTGCGGCGCGGTGGACTAATTTAAAGATTTTGAGTAGTACTTTTTGGGTTCGTATGCGTGCGTAGCGGGTGAGTATTGCAGCGTCTCTTTTTGAGTACAGAACAGGAAGGAGTGAAAGAATGGAATAAATGGCGCTTACAATTGTTTCTAGTATCCTTTTTTTATACGAATGATATGAAAAAACCATAACACTTTGTTCTCCATATTCTTTTAGGTCTTTGCGCTCACAACCGCGCTCACATGTACTTCTCGGAGTCAATAATATCACCCGTCCCTTTCACCGCAGTAAGGTGTGAAAGTTACGACGAACTCTACTACCAAGGTTACTGTAAGGGAACTGGAGAGAAGCTCATTATGGGAGGATTCGACATACATTATGGGTAAGGGATTATAAGATTACAATCCTTTACCTTTAAGCCCGTTGTAATTAGACAGAAAATCGTTTTCATACGTGTCGCTTATGAAATTTTAGAATAGAATGGAACATATCTACTTTAGGTACTTGATTTATTTACTGTTTCGCTTGTGTTAATTTCACATTTATATCGCGAAGAGACTACACTATTATTCTGGATAAGCTCTATTAAAGTAAAGATAACGATTAAAGTACACATACACCAAATATCATATTATTACGTTAAAAGCTTCACTGGATTTTAACCGATGGGTTGTTCACTCCCCATTTCCTTGAGCTCCCAAGCTCATAATATTTTCTTAAGTTTTTTCGACTTGTATACATAATAAAACTACGTTTTAAACGGTTCTGAGCGCGGTAATTTATTTGATTTTGGTTATTCCGACGCTTCTAAACTATTAAGACCAAAACCCAGCAAAAACCAACTGCCAGACCTTAAGACACTGTGAGCTCTTTTTGCGTGCAACGGAACACAAACCAACCAACTTGACTGATAATTTCTTTTATTTTTTTTCCACCCATTTTAATATTGTATAAATTTTTTAGAGCTAGGCATGTTTGCTGAAGAGTTTCTTGCGCCGCTTTAACTCTACAAGGCATAACATGTTGTGAAGCGGTGGTAAATTAGATTAGGCTCCCATAGAGTAAATAATAACTAGAAACAAAATTAAAACTTAATAATTAAAATGAACAAGTTGGCGGTAGGCTAAATAAAACTTTAACAATACTCGTTGACATTTGTCACCTTTGTCTCCCAAACTCAACTACGCAACGTTTCTCTGGAACGTTTATTCCTCGTGCAACATTGATCGGGAGGGAACTTTCTGCCGTCTAGTATTCTCTCTACACTACCACATGGAGTTGTTTCAGAAGGGCGTTATAAAATTTCTTAGAAGCCGGCAACGCATTAGCAAGACTCTGGTGTTCCATAACTTAACATTATAAATTCTAAAATAATTATATTAGAAGACTTGTCAAGAGTAAAGTTGCAGCGAATGACGCCTTTCAAATATCGTCAAAGTAAATAACTCGACCAGACAAATGCTTACAACCGGACACTGTTCCCTCTAGTTAAAAGCATGTTAGTTTTAGCGCACAAATAAATTTTGCCACTTTATTTTACCGTTAATTTAGTAAATTTTCTTCTCAAATTACTTCCACAAATAAGCACAGTGTGAGTTAAATAATAAAACCTTTTGACTGTTGATGCTAAACTGTAGATTCGTATGTAATTTTTGTATTGCTCATTATTATTTTAAATGTACACACATGCTGTTTTGATACCTATTGATGGTTTTGGGTAAATTAATACTCAAAAGTTTATGTGTATGCAAAGAAAGTCTCTATAGTATCTTTATGTATATCTATCATAATAATATCTGTCTATAAAAGTTCCTTTCTGCAACTGGTAGTATAGCCGCTATGGTTCCTAATTTTCTCGCGTTTTTTTTTTTACATATGAACTATATTATCGTAAAAAATTGGCATATACAAACATACAGAATATAATACACACATTAGTTTTTATCTACACAAATGAAAGCTATTGCTGCGTGTTAGCAATAGAGAAGCGTGCTTAGGTAGGTGTTGATCTTTCAAGTCATAAAAGTATCTCTACTGTTTATAATATGATAAAAGAGAAAACATTAATATAGAAATGTCATTATCACAAAGAAGTAGGAACAAAGCCACTCAGCGCTCGTTATTTACTTAGTTCTATTTTACTGTACAGTTTCTATAGGACAGAATAATAATTAGCTATTAATACTCTTCATAATGTTTTCACTAAACGAGCCTACAACAAAAGCCACGAAGTATTCATGGATACAGTTCACTTTCGTCGGCCGATGTTTAATTAAACAAAGAACATTCGTTCGCTACCCTGCATCAGTGTTAGTTTAATCTTGGAGATCAAGCTCATTGTTTCGTTACAGGAAGGATGGAATTTACTACCTCAGGACAAACGCAGAGAAACCCTACGCCCTAGGGGACCCGGACCCGACATGAATTACGATCAAATATTAATACTTTGCTTTGCCAACTTCGCCTATAAATTAATTTTTCAAAGAAAATATTATGGACTGGCTCCTTTTTATTCGGGGCACGTGACGTGGCCGGGCAACTTTAATTATTCGTTACGAATTCCCGTTCACCGGTTTCAAATGGAAAACTTTTCACATTTTTAGGGTCCCGTAGTTATTTTGGCATCGACGGCATACGGCATACGTCATGTCCGTTTGTCCCTCTGTGAGATGACTGTGATTTACATAGATAGGATCAGATTAATATATCGAGGGCTTCATAACATATAGGCGTATAAGCAAAAATACCTTTTTTTGTTGTTTACTGAAAACTATGCATGTCACAATTTAGAAAGTCTTACCCGTATGCAAGTGGACCTAAAAAGAAGGGTATCCCAAATTTCAGCCTTATACTATCAACTGGTTCTGTTTTATTCACAATTTTGTCCCTTGTGTAAAACTGCACTTTTGTCTATACGCCCATTTGTTATGAAGCCCTCGATATGTATGTTATAGTCGATTTCCTTAAAAACTGCTAGGAATTTTATGAATAGTTTTTGTCATGGTGTATTCTATTCTACATGCCGCTAAACATAATTATGGCGAAATCGCGAAAAAAATTTACAAATCGCAGCCATAAATGCAACAGAGGGATGAAAGTATGTAGAAATATGCGATGTTTTCAATTTAATACTTTTTAGGGTTCTTTATCAGAATGACAGTCACTGTAGACATTCGACCGATATTACTAAAATTAAGAAAATGCCATTGCCTGAAATAAATTACTTCTGAAAATTGCATTGCTGGAGCAATTAGTTGTAATTTTAAATTTTACGCAATACCTATTAATTAAGATTAAAGTACTAAATTAGTGGTTTTTTTTATAACCGTATTAAATGTTTTGGTAGTTTGTAAAAATGTTATTATTTATACTGGTGAATAAAAAGCAAGGGTTTTGTTACTTTTTGAAATAAAAATTAAAATACTGCGTATTATTAATATCCTAGTGTTAAATCCCGCTCACCTATATAGCGTTATAAGTACGACCTCATTGTTTTTTGAAGTGAAACTTCTATATAGAGGGGGTCTTATGGAGTTTTGACTCACGAAAAGATGTCACAGTCACGTGATCACCGTCACTAATTCTTACATTTTTAAACTCGTGATATCTTTCGAATGGAATGTCCGAATTGAATAATTCAAAAAGTTATATAAAGGTATTGAAGCAGTCTTGAATATGAAGTAATTTATTTTGATAAGGATTAATATCAAGATACAAATAAAAAGCCTTTTCTAGCGGCGGCATTTTAATTAATTTTTTATAATAAAAAAACGCTTATTGTGGCATAACTATAATAGTTAGATATATGTTGTCGCGATACTTTTTGTAAATAATTATGTGTTCTACAAAGTCGTAGTACATTATTTTATTTTATCATCAATAGTTTTCGCAGCGCACGCGATTTTAGGTATTTTTTTTATACCTTGGATTAAATTTTTGGAGTTTTAGTAATGATCCCTAATTTTTTTGTAAATATAATATAGCCTATGTCACCCGGGGATAGCGTAGCTTGCCAACAGAGAAAGAATTTTTCAAATCGGTTCAGTAATTTATTTTATTTGTTATTTTATCATCAATAGTTTTCGCAGCGCACGCGATTTTAGGTATTTTTTTATACCTTGGACTACATTATTGGAGTTTTAGTAATGATCCCTAATTTTTTTGTAAATATAATATACCCTATGTCACCCGGGGATAGCGTAGCTTGCCAACAGTGAAAGAATTTTTCAAATCGGTTCAGTAATTTCGGAGCCTCTTCATGCAAGCAAAAACCAATCTTATCTTTCCTCTTTATAATATTAGTCTAGATATTCATAAATATATTTATTATAAAATTAATTAGATATTTGCATATTATAAAAAGCTCAAGATTTTGCGCTGGAAGTTGCTTAATAAAATTGGGAGCTGGGTTGCCCTAAAAAGCGCTATATCTAGCTTCGAAAGCGCTAAAGTGGCAGACTTGGTGAGCCGAGCCGAGCGCCGGGGAAGTCCCGCAAACGAGAAAGCGAGCGAGAGAGCGAGCGAGGATATACCTCGTTCTCCGACGACCTCGTCCCTCTAATACCTAAAATCCCATTCTGCGCATCGGAAAGTGGGATGTTCCAATAAGAAAACAAATTAACAACTAGAAAACTTTGCCAACGGTTCAGTTTTTCGAAAGTCACAACGAGGTGAACGACAAGTGTTGACAGAAAAAAATTGTCGGTGCGTGTGTAGTGTATTACACTATACAGACAAAATATATATTATAGGAGTTACATCTGCTCTGTTGGTATTCTCCGCGGTGTGTAAGTATATTTGAAATATTTTTTTAAATACTTTTTTTCTGTCAATATAAATCATCAAAGCCGCGTGTTCTAATACTTTTTAAACTCGTGATATCTTTCGAATGGAATGTCCGAATTGAATAATTCAAAAAGTTATATAAAGGTATTGAAGCAGTCTTGAATATGAAGTAATTTATTTTGATAAGGATTAATATCAAGATACAAATAAAGTGCCTGTTCTAGCGGCGGCATTTTAATTAATTTATTGAAATAAAAGGACACTTATTGTGGCATAACTATAATAGTTAGACATATGCTGTCGCGACACTTTTTGTAGATAATGATGTGTTCTGCAAAGTCGTAGTACATTATTTCATTCTATCATCAATAGTTTTTAAACTGGTTTTCTATGGGTAAAACTTTACAATGTTTAAAGAGACCTTTTTCATTGTTACAATATTGTAACTTATCATAGTCTTTATAAGAATTTGTGAAAACGATATCTTTAGGTCCTCTAGGCCGTCTTTATCCGGGGGTGCAAGGAATGTGTTGCACTCAGGTGGAAAAGGAAGGGCGCGCCATTATAAAATCGAAATGTGTGCTGGGACACATATTAGAAGTGAAACTTCAACGGACAAGTGGAAAAACGAATCGCAACGGACAAGTGGAAAAACGAATAGCAACGGACAAGTGGCAAAACGAATCGCAACGGACAAGTGGAAAAACGAATGGCAACGGATAAGTGGAAAAACGAATCGCAACGGACAAATGGAAAAACGAATCGCAACGTACAAGTGGAAAACGAATCGCAACGGACAAGTGGAAAATCTTCAACTGACAAGTGATAAAATGAATCGCAACAAAATTTTGACTTGAAGTTTTACGGGCAGGTTTTCAAATTGGACAAGTACATTAACAATCTGCCCGTAAAACTTCAAGTTAAAATTTTGTTGCGATTCATTTTATCACTTGTCAGTTGAAGATTTTCCACTTGTCCGTTGCGATTCGTTTTCCACTTGTACGTTGCGATTCGTTTTTCCATTTGTCCGTTGCGATTCGTTTTTCCACTTATCCGTTGCCATTCGTTTTTCCACTTGTCCGTTGCGATTCGTTTTGCCACTTGTCCGTTGCTATTCGTTTTTCCACTTGTCCGTTGCGATTCGTTTTTCCACTTGTCCGTTGAAGTTTCACTTCTAATATGTGTCCCAGCACACATTTCGATTTTTTTATTGCAGGAGTTCAGCGATAGGCAGACGGCTCACTTGATAAACGGTCACCATCGCCTATGGACATTTGCAACACCAAGGGTGCTACAAAACGCTGCTGCTCTCTTAATGGAGATTGGAACCTGGACACTAATGCCGGAACACAACGCAAGGTTGTTATTTCGACATAATGTAGACCAGGGGTGGTAGCCACCCAGTCGGACAAATGCCATACCATCTGGCTGTGGGTTGTTTTGTCGCCTCTTACGAGAGGCCGCCCGGCAGTAGGAAATTGTATTTTTTTCCGTTCCTGCACGTATAATAAATATATAAAAAAGAAGTTCTAAAACAAAAGATATTTGAGAAAATGTCCACTATTGTGTGTCGCGGTCTTCTTTGCGTGGGTATCTCAAAGTCTATCTTAAAGGTAGATAATGTAGAACACATTGAAAGTTTAGTGTTATAAATTCAACTTTATGGCCCACATTATTTAGAGCAAAAATAAACATGAAATAATAAGATTTCTAAATGGAGTTATCTTACTAGTCAAACAACATTGAAAATGTCCCTAAAAAGGTTAGAGTTGGGAATGCGGTCGACTGTAAAAACGAGATGTTGCCAAAACCCCATATGAACACAAGTAATCCAATTTTATCGACCCCCAACGGCCATTGACATAGGCTGAGTAATATAATTTATCTTTCTTTTCAGTAAAATTTACAATATTGTTTGAATTGTATTGGTTTTAAATGTATGGAAATCTTCGTCTTGTTTCTGTTTCTTATAGATTTGTAAAGATCGTTTACACTGCAATGAATAGTTGTATATTATAGTGACTACGCATTGAGGTATAACATCTGAGTGTCTACGTTTAGTGAAAGAAAATTTACCCAAGCACACTTTATTCAGACGTAAACGCTTAGTTGCTGTCTCATGGTGTCAAAAGACCTTATAATGTAAATAACGTTGCCATTCAACGAGGCAACGCGGCCAGTACTGGGGACATTCGCACCTGATATTATCTGGGATATTTTTTATATTTATTTAATTTATATAGTCACTTTCCCCGCAACTTTACTCGTGTGAGGCTACAAACACAATACACAAAAATGTAAAATAATATTCCTGTTTTGATCCCGAAAAGTTTCATTCACATACGTTGTGTAGTTTTGGAGCCTATTTGAGAAAAAATTTCAGACAGATAAATACATAAAACATATAAAAAATTTATTTGTTATCACAATGAAGCCTCATATAAATAGCTATTACTTAAGTTATGTCATTTTTTAACATCATCGATACACATTTAAATTTTATTTATTGAATAATTATAGTCCGTTTATGTTTTAGAGTATCAACAGTATAGTTTAATGGATATAACTTTGTTAATAAAGAGTTTTGAGTATAAAACAAATAAGATAAACAGAAATATTATAAAATTCTACACATGCCATGTCTGTACATTGAAGCTATTAAAAAAAAACAACTGGGATAGACTATATAAACGATGGAGAACACGATGCATTTTTTTTAGATTTCTTGTCTGTTTGTGTTTGTCTCGGGAATCCCGCGGGTATTAAAAATCAAGCATGGACGAAGTCGGGCATATCCTAGTCTAGTTAAAGAAAACATTGGTATTGTTGTGTCTTATAGGGATCACCTACGCATTAAATTTTTTATTATTTTATCTCTTAGGTATTCTTTTAGTTATACATTGAGACGTTTGCCAAGTGTTTTATAGTTAGTCTAGAATTTGTATTCCCTGTGAGATTGTTCGCCGAACTCCGACAGAATATTAACCGCTACCCACGAGAAATAATGTAGCATAAACCGCCGCAGTGGGACGTGCATGAAGCGTGCATGCATCGCCTTTATGCACCCCTAGTAAGAGGAATTCTGGAGACGGGTCACTCGCTTGCGACATATGTCTATAACGTGCCTTAACATTTTAAAGTACTCACCAATAAGGAGATACATACATTCTTTCGTTTCTTCTCGTTTATCCTAAGTCAGTTTTCCTTCTTATCATCTATAGTTTTGCATTTCCCCATATTGTACCGGATAAAAAAAGATTTATGTTGTGTTAAGTACTAATGATACTAATATACTTGCAGTGACAAACTGAAAACTAGGTATTAAAAATTGTTGAGAAACAACTATCTGGCCCATTAAATAAATTGCTCTTCTCCTGAGAGCTCTATACAAAAGCATAATAGCGCAACATGTTTTCACGGACGTGAAGTTATGAAGCGAGAGAAAATTCTGACGTTTCACCTATCCGAGACACGACTCCGGATGATGATTATTTTATAAGAGAAAGAAAATGTTAGGCTTCACTTGTCTTTATCATTAAGTACTATTGTCGCTGAACTAATATTCACAGATTAATGAATTCTAAGCTTAGATTATTTTAGCCGATCTTAAAATATAAATCTGATATAAAAATAGATTAGTCTACCTCGTACAAAGGAACTGTATGGCGATTCAGTAAGGGAACGTAGCCAGCTTTCTGGGCACCTAAGGCATAAATGGCGATTATCTTGACTTTTTTTAAAAACTAAGTTTCACTCGCGACTTCGTCCACGTTAGATGAGTAGCAAAGATCAAGGTTATTTTACACAGAGAATTTGATCAGTGAAAATATTGCATCAAAATTAGCATTTTTTCTACCTGGCCACCTTAAACCGGTTCCAAGAAAATTTCCATTCCCGAGATTAAAGTTATAGCAGATTTTAAGTCCGGGAAGTTGCTGTTGGCTAACGAAAAACGTAACGAAATCGGCCCAGAGCTAATTTATACGTGTTCTAATAACTTAAAACCACTCCCGGCAAATTTTCCACGAGATTCGAAATCGGCCCCATAGTTAGGTATTACGTGAATCCCGAACAAACAGACAAACTTAAAAATCTAAAACAAAATACTACATTTTTAGAATCTTATAATATTATATACATATACATACATATTATAGGCATAAATAATAATGTTTTATTTAGCGAGTTTTCGTTGGAATTTGAATGGTGACTGAAGTTTTTGAACTTTCTACGATTCCAATATCTTATGACAAAGATATAAATATATTTTGATATTTCTTTTGACTTATGTTTTTCTTACAACAGTTTAATAAACTAGTTCATATCAAAAGATGTTACGAAGATTTATGATGAGACAGAGGAGAATTTTGAATCTCAAAAGTAAAGATAATCCGATTTGATTTTAAGTCTAATGGGGTAATGGGGCTAATGTGGGCCGTCGGAGCTCTCACTCATATCTCGAATTAGCATTAAATTTTATCAAAGAAATTATCCAAATCAGGCTTTTTGTTCGCAATAAGTATGATACGAAGGAGTGAGTTTACATCAAAGTTTGACACGAGCGACAACCGCAGTTTGCTGAACGCTTGAACATGTTAAAAGCCACTAACTTTATATTACCTTTTCTCTTCGGATAATTACTTGTGGTTTTACTCTCGTATGTGTTCTACCTGCTGCTCCTAAATATAAAGTTTTCGAATTGTGTTTAGTAGGTATCTCCGATTTTGCTATTGTCAAGTTTAGGTGCGGTGGTACTACGGTTTGCTCCGTTTACATCTGAATCGTGTGTATTAATTATTTTACATGAGTCAGCTATAGGTTAAGGATAATGCTTGAATTGTCGCTTTAGGTACTGTTGACATTGTAATTGAATAAATAAATGAACGTTTTTCGTCAATGCGTGTAGCACGATCGAGCTAATTTGGACAAAACTAACCTTGTACACTTTTTTAAGCCAAATACGGCCGAAAAACAGCTGAACCACCAAAGCGGCGTAAATATTTGACCCTCAGTGAGAGTCATTTATTTGTGCGGGTTTGGTGTCGATACCTTTGGACCGTGGGGTCCTGAAGCCATGAGGTCTTTACAAAGAGCTATCAAAACGACTCCTCAACTCTTCAGGTGACTGTAGGCTTCCTCGGACAACAGATCAGAAAGGCAATGTAACTAAGAACCATAGCCAGTCTTATGAGTACCTTACCCATAGAAGACGGTGACTTAGGCTTAGTATTGACTCACTTTATTCATTTGTTCAGTACTTATAGACTTGGGAGATTATAATTATAATAAACTAGTCATTATTGTATTATACTTAATACAATAATGACTAGTTTAATAAAATATTGTTACGAGCTACAGGACTCAAATTAACAATGCCGTTGGAACTACTATAGAATTTATTAGAACTGTACACGTATAAAACAGGTACAAATATAACTGGACACAGCCAGTACAAAACTGCAAGATTCAATGACACGCGCAAAGTCCGTCACTATATCGCTTGTCGAATGTACGTCTTACTCGTGTCGTAATCCTCGCTTGACTGCCCCACCCCTCCGTTCGGGCATTGTTTTATAGTAAACTGTACAATACACAATCGATTGCGTGGGCTGAGTTCTTCCAAGAAAATGTAATTTGCACACCTGAGAATGGCCAACAAAGTCGAAAACAATCACAATAAGGATTAGTTCGACACTAATGGCGGCCATAAAACAAGTAGACAAACAATAGCATGTTTTTCTTAATTACAGATTCTAAACACAAAGTAAACAAAACAATTCCTAAAACTGGGAAGGCAATAAACTGTGCTTTACGAGAGGCAGCTGTGCGTTTATCTTTGACGGCATGTAAGAATATGTATATTTGTTTCAATGATAGGTACATGTAGACATGAATTTAAATCACTATGGGCAATTCTAAATCTAAATCTGAGAGTTGGCGTAAAGTACCACAAATATGTACATGTGGAGAGATAATAATAGAGATATCTTCGCTCATCTGTTTATATGATCGCCTCTGCTTGTTTATATATATGCTCGCCTATTTCTATGCTTAACAGCATATTACTTAAGTAGAAACTCATCTTGAAAATGTTGGTTACTGCAAACATTGCAGCGCGTTATTATATTCGGGTTGTAAAAAAGGTAATATTCGGAAGGTGACTGAGCACGCTCGTAAAAAATATCGTGAAAATAGGCAGGTGGGCGTGTGGACGGAACAACGAATAAACGGCTGTACCTACTCAACTTACAGAAGTGTGTTTCATATTTTTAATAACCTGAGTAGTCACTTCATTTTGTTTTATTATGAATTGTTTGCTTATCCTTTGGATTTGCTGAGAGTTTTTTTGTAACATTCATCGTTTTGAGGTCGAAACACGTTAAAAATTAAATTCTTACAACATAGTGTTACGAGTTTAGCGGGCCTCGAATTAATATGCCGTTGGAATTATTATACAGCTTATTAGAACTATACAAACACGTTATAACAAAAGTACAAATATAACCGAACGCCATGCCTTGATCGTAGTTGTCGCTGAAGTGCCCTCTCTCTCAATCAGGTCGTCGTTTTATACCTCAAAAATACATAGGTGCCCGTATCCTAGTCGACGTAATCCGCAACACCTGGCCAATGATGCTAATGAGCGAATACAATAGGACAATTGGCTATTCTCCACAATAATTAGTATGCGCATGCCAATAAATAAGTGAACAAAAGAAGACGATAATAAAAGGATTACGATTAGTTCAAATGTCGACAGGCAATAAATGTGCTTCTGCAGATCTGTACGTGGAATTTGTCTTTGTCGGCGCCTAGGTTGTAACTACAGTATTGCCTACTGCATCGAGAGTCTCTGTGGTTGAGTGGACTCGCCTTTGCCGGCCTACCTTACTGCAACGCAGAGGCTCCGGGTTCAATTCCTGGCATGGTAAGTTTTGGAAAATAATTTTCTTCGTTACTTACTATGATCTGTGTGTCTAGGATCGACCCCAGAGTAGTCCCCAGAGTAGTCCGTTGTATATTAACCGTAACACAAGCGTAACTTGATTAATTTATAATTTGCTTAATTATAGGGATATACAATATGTCTGCCGATTATTTATTATTTATTTATTTTAAAGTACCTATTAAATTTTTATCAGACGTTTGATACTTTTCAGTATTGTTACTTCTAGGTATGATGAAAGAATGTTACATTATTAGACAATAAAAACTTGCAAGTGTGATTTTTTCTCTATAGGTAATGTGCTGCTTAACTTTTAGTCGCCTTCAGGTTTTTCGTCAATCTCATCTATTTCCTTTGTTTTTGTGTGATTCTGGGTTAAGAAATAGTTTGTAAAAACTTTAAGAATTTACAATTTGTAAATTACAAAAACCGGCAAGTGCATGTTATATGTATATCGGTTATAGAATCAATTAAAAAAATTACAAAGAAACATCATTATATTATAACGATATAAGTCTCACACACCTAATTATTATGAATAAACTAAATCATCCATAATACATAATATGTATGGGGGCTATTTTTTATATTTATTACCAACAAATTTCATGTCAATGTAGCATTCAGTAGTTGTTAACATTGACGACCGGCGGCCTCAACGTCTACGAAGATAAAACTTACACAAAAAAGTAGATTTTGACTTTTAATTTAGTACCATATTTTATGAACCTCGCTAGCTGGAGAAAAATAACTTCGAATGTTTTATAAATCGAAACTCGCTTACCATATAATTAAATTCAAAAGCATTAATTTTATTTATTTTATATATAATTTTAATTTAATTTACATATTAAATTACATTATTCAGATTAAAATTAATACACAATTTAAAAAGTTACACATACACACATATTCACATTCACACTTATTCACATATATATATCACAAGTTACACTTTGGCTATACTATTATGCATAGCGCAGCAGTGCCTTTTTTTTTTTTTTTTTTTTGAGGCGAGGAAAAATGCTGACCGATTTACGCACTCTCAGGGCCGTCACTAGGAAACGGCGCGCATCCATCGGGGGCGATAACGCTAGCAATAGTATGCTTTTTTGCGCTTCGTCCGCGATGGCTTGACACTGAGGAGTGTGGAAGACTCAGAGCGATGCCGCACGGGCGAGCAACCTCAATACCCACTAAAAAACCTCTCCTCCCGTCGACCCTGCGCTTTGTTGTGAAGGAAAGACTGAGATATAGAACATAGTTACGCAACAGTCGATCCAGCGCAATAAAGTGCCTGGAGTGTGCCCTGGGAGAACACACCCCACTTCGAAACGGGGGCTGAATCCCTTGCGTTGCCTAGTAGCAAGGGGCCCCTCGTACCGGAACCTAACTCAGGGAGGGAAGTAATGCGCGTACCTGCCTCTCCGGGTGCTAGCTGAAGGCCGGCGACCTCGGGTGGAGACATTAGCACGCGCTGCAGGACTTCGCTCCCTATCCCTTTCTGCGGCCTCTTTTAGAGACATTACCGCCTCACAGAAAGAGACCGCAGACTCCCAGCGGTCGTCGCTGTGCAACATGGCCGTTACCAAGTCGCCAAGCGATCGGACGGCTCCTACGTGTGTCTCGAGCTCGAAACGCTGAGGCGTCCATGCAGCGCACTCAACAAGCGTGTGTAACGCCGTATCGGGTGCGCCGCATTGGCGGCAGTCCGGGGAAGGCAAGCAGCCCACAATGCGAAACAGATACTGGTCGAAACAACCGTGTCCGGTCAGTATCTGAGTCGTCCTGAAGGTCAGGGTTCCGCTGGTGCGGGTCACCCATCTCTCCAGCTGCGGCCTGATTGCATCCACCGTATAGCCGCCGGCCACAGGGTGTTCGAGGTCACGAGACCAGGCGACGAGGCAGGAGGCGGTTTCCCGCTTCCTGACCGTCTCTAATTCGACTTGACAGAAGGTCAGTCCTCTAGCTAGGGCATCCTGCTGGGTGCGACGAACTCTGGACAGGACGTCTGCCTGGAGAGGCCAGGGCAGCTCGCCTGCCAAGAGAGTCGCCGCCGACCACGACACTGTGCGGTACCCCCGTATGGTCCTCACGGCCAGAACCCGCTGCGCGCGGTGCAGCAGGGTTCGGTTGTGGCGGTGAAGCGCATCGGACCAGACGGGCGCACCGTAGAGTGCCATACTCCTCAGGATGCCGGAATAAAGCTTCCGCGTCGCACCCCCCGGCCCCCCCACGTTAGGAAGAAGCCTGGAGAGTGCGCCCGCGGAATTCAGAAGTTTGGGAACTAGCTGCTCAAAGTGCGCTTTGAACAGCCATTTCCCGTCAAGGACTAGCCCAAAATATTTCACCGTGGGCCCTACTCTAATCGCCACCCCCTGAACTGTAACGGACAAGTCCGGGGGAGGATTCCGGAATTTCCTATGGAACATGACGGCCTCCGTTTTCGCGGGGGAGACCTTCAAGCCCAGCCTAGCTATTCGATCTACGACGATCGCCAACCCGTCGTTGGCGACGTCCACGGATTCCGCAAAAGACGCGGCGCGTGCCGTGAGTAGGGTGTCGTCCGCAAAGCAGATCAGCCCTACTCCGGGCCGGACCGTCACCCGAAGGATCCAGTCATAGCCTACGTTCCAAAGGATAGGCCCGAGGACCGATCCCTGTGGAACGCCGCACGCGACACGTCGCCGACCTAACACGTGGTTGGCGGACTCACCGCCCTCCCAAAGGATGTGCCGATCTCGCAGGTACTCGCCCAACAGCCTCGTGAGGTACGGGGGGACTCCGTGCGCGCGGAGCCCCTCCCTGATCGTCTCATGAGGGAGGCTGTTAAAGGCGTTCGCTATGTCTAGCGACACTGCAAGAACGACGTCCTTCGCTTGGACGGCTTCGTCCGTCAACGTTCGCAGCGTCTCGAAGGCGTCCATCGTGGAGCGCCTCCGCCGAAACCCGAACTGCGTATCTGATAGCCCAGGCTCCACAGCGTCTAGATGCTTCACAAGCCGCTCCGCCAAGATCTTCTCGAAGACCTTGGCGACCTCGTTCAGCATGGGCCTGTAGGCGGACGGATCGTTGGGAGGCCGACCTCCCTTGGGAATTAGGCACAAACGCCCCTCTTTCCATTGCGACGGGAACCTACCTGCGCGAATACAGGCTTCGAAGAGGTCCCGCAGCTGGCTGCGTAGGTGTTTTGCAGCCAGGAAGAGGAGTCGACCTGGAACCCCGTCGGGTCCCGGTGCCGTCTTCCTGCCCCGGAGCCGGTCCAGGGCGACGTCTAGCTCCCCCTCGGAGATGGAGTGAGGCTCCTCGTCCGTGGGGGTGTCGGGAATGGGTGGACCCATACTGGGGGGAGTGAAGATCCCCGGTTCCGGGAAGAGCCCATCGATAACCGACCGGAGCACCTCGGGTTCGAGCGTTTCCATGACCGTGGATGTGCAAGGCCGCAACTTGTTGCGGGCTCCACGGTACGGGCGCCCCCAAGGGTCCCGATCGAGCGTCTCGAGGAGCTCGGCCCGAGCCCGGGCTTTTGATTGCAATATTGCAATCGAAAGGGCCTTTCTGGCCTCTCTAAACTCGCCCACGAGTCCATTTTCCGCGACGAAGTCCGGAGGACGGCGCGCCCTGCAGCGTTTGAGACTGTGGCTGATGATGCGAACTGCCTTTCGCATCTCGCCCAGCTCCTCGGTCCACCAGTGGACCGATTGCTTGCACGGAGGCTGCCGCTTGGAGACGCGTGGCATCGCAGCGTCGCAAACCCTCGTCAGGGTCTTGCGCATGTGCTCTGCCTGCGTATCCAGATTCGCGAAGTCGGCTGGGTAGGCCCAGCTTTCCGAGAGTGCCCGCTCCTCGGCCTGCTCCGGATCGAGCTTGGTAAGGGCCCAACGCGGGAGGAGAGGGGGGCGACGGTGAACAGGGCTCGGACCGGAGGAGGGGGTCGTGAGCTCAAATCTGATGTACCGATGATCAGAGAGCGACTCCACCTCCTCCAGCACCCTCCATCCGGTCACTCTGCGGGCGGCCGCATGAGTGGCGAATGACAGGTCGATGATCGATCCACCCCGCGCGCGCACGCAGGTCTGGACCGACCCCTGGTTCAGTATGGTCAGGCCGGCTTGAAGAGCCCAATCCTCGACCGCCCGACCCCTAGGGTCCGTGAGTACGTTTCCCCAGGAGAGGTGCTTTGCATTAAAGTCGCCCATCACGAAGATCGTTTTGGGCGACAGTCTGCGTACGGCAGCCCCGACGGCGTCCAAGTGAAGCTCGAACTCCGCCAGGGGGCGGTTGCGCGAAAAGTAAACGCCTATGACGACGATACTCCCGCTCTCCGCCACAGCATAGCCCTTTCCTCTTTCGAGACATGTAAGCGGTGTGCCGGACCCGGCTCTGGCCACCACCGCTACCATGTCATCGAGATCGCCCACCCAGTTCCCAGAAGGAGGGACGTAATAAGGTTCACTTATTACGGCTAAATTCGCTTGCCACTCCGCCATCGCCTGCAGGCACAAGTCCTGAGCGGTGGGGGAGTGGTTTACGTTAGCTTGGAAGAACGTTGTTACGGGCGTACTAGGCATTGGAGGTGTCCATTGTCTGTACTCCCGATTTACCGGTACGTGGTTTCGCCCGCGAGTGGACGAATTGGCCCCTCACGTAGGGAGGTTGGCAGAACCTCGCCAACGTGGGGTGGGCCGCGTTCAGTCCCCCCGCCGCGCACGCCGCGCAGTGGGGTTTCCGTGCCGTGCAGTCCGGCATCTTGTGTCCGCTTTTACCGCAGCGGAGGCACAAGTTAGTCCGATCCGGGCACGTGTCCGGACAGGTTTGGGTGCCATGACCGACGTTGAAACATCTGTAACAACGTATCGGTCTGGCTTCCAGTGCCTCGACCTTCGCCGAGGTGAAGCCAACCAGAAGGTAGCCCAACCCGACGATGGTCTTGGCAGCAGCGACGGGGCACAGCACGTATGATGCGCCCAATCCGCCCGGTCCTGCACCGATGTGCTTCGTGAGCACGTCGTCGCGCCGGCAGTTGCCTGCGCGCGCGATCGCGTCACGAAGCCCATCGACCGTGACTGAGTCGTCCAGCCCTGAGACGTAAAGCTCCCCACGCTTTACGGGGCGGACGACCTCAGCCATCCCTTCTAGGGCCCCGCGCAGGGCTTCGGCGACGCGGTCCGCCTTGGCCGCGCTCTCGGGTCCCGGCTGGAACTCGAGGAGACGCGTGTCCCTGGCGGTCCGCACCACCTTCAGCCCCTCGCGGAGGCCCATGGCGGTGATGTCGACCACCGTCGAGGCCTTTGCGAAGACCTCGCTATAGCCGACACCCTTCGCGGCCGCTGCCGGCAGCAGTCTAATGATGACTGCGGCCGACTTCGGTTCGCGGAGAACGACGGCAGGCCTCGCGGCCTGCTTCCGCGGTTGCTGCCTCCACCCCGTCGGTGGGGCAGCAGCTTGCGCCTGGGGGGGGGGGGGAGGGGGCTCGTTTGCCCTCGCCCCCTTACCCTTTTTCCGCCCTACGACCGTGGACCACGCCCCCCCCTCGGGAACGGGGGCGGGGGCGGGGGCCACGGGCGCCGGCGGCGGCGCGACGTACGGGGCGACGTGACGGGCGCGCGCCACGGGCGCCGGCGACGGTGCCACACACGGGGTGGCACGACGGGCGCGCGGGACGGGCGCCACTGATGGCGCGGACGCGGGGGCCATTTGTCGCCCAGAGGCCGAAACTATTGGGGCGGGCGCCGAAGCGAAGGCCGCCGAGGTAGCGGCGGCGGCGCGGGCCGCCTTTCTCCGCTTTCGGAGCGTTCGCTTCACGCCCCCCCTGTGTTTTTTCCTCGCGGGGGGGGGGGGTCGGTGGCAGTGGGGAGTCTGCCACCACTTCCATCGGGACCGGGGTACTTGCTTCCCCCAGACCCCGACGGACTGCAGCGGCAGCCGAGGCCGGTTTAGGCCCTCCGGTGGCCTTCGGCAAGGACGCACGAGGAGTCGGTCTGGGTGCCGGCACCTTGCCTCGGTCGGCCGCAAGCGGTGGACGGAGGATCGGCGCGGGTCCCAGCCTGTCCTCTATGGCGGCGAACCTTGCGTCTAAGAGTGGCGCGACGGCATCGAGGCCTTAGACGCAAGAGCAAGAGAGAGACGCACGAGCGCATCGTACTCAGCGCTGCCGCGCCCGAGTGGGACGGACGGCGGCGCCGCGCCTTCGGCGGGCGCCGCGGCCGGCTCCGCCCCGCTGGCGGGAACCGGTTCCGACCCCGCCACCGCGGCGGGGGTCGGACGCGATTTTTTAGTCGCGACGGGCGCGGCGGGCGATTCCGAAATCGCCGCCACCTCCATCGCGACCGCCCGTGCCTTCCGCTTGATGGGCACGGGGGGCGGCGCCGCCACGACGGCGGGCGCCGGCTCCACGGCCGGAGCAGAGGCCTTAAGGGCCTTGCGCATTTCTTCAAACTCTTTGCGGTAGGAGAGATTTTCCTCCCGCAAAGAGTTTACTTCCATGCGCAAACGCGCATTCTCGTTGCCGAGCTTCCATGCCTCGGCATCCGGATCCCGCGTGACCAGAGTGTCGACAATGTCCGACACTCTGTTCGCGGCATCCTTCAGCCGACGCACGTAGCCCCCCTTCAGATTGCCCGACGTCTGGGCGATCTGGAGGATTTCGGCCACCTGGGCGCTCGCCGCGAGGCGCAGCTCCCCGGGGCCGAGGGCAGTGATGTCCCCTACGAGGGCGGCGCACTGGCTAGCCGCGACCAATTTGGCGTTGGTTGCCCTGCGCGCCTTGCGCCCCTTTTCCCCCCCCTCTGTGCGGAGGAAGGCCTCCGCACCCGCGAGGACCGACGCGGCCGATTCGGTTGCGCCCCACGTGGGGCGCAAAGGCGAGCGCGCGCGCGCTGGGGTGGACGCACCCGACGTGGGGGCCGAATCAGCGCCGCTGCTCTGGGACCGGTCCCAGAACCGTGACCTCGATCCGGCCGCAAATACCGGAGCACACGAAACAGGGGGCACAAATGTCCCCGAAGACGTAGCCCGCGTCGCCGAGCCCGCCGCAGAAGACGACGAACCTGTGGACGCGGACGCGTACGAAGTTGTTGCCGCCGCCGAAGACGAAGACGTGGACGTGGACGCCGCCGCCGTCGCCGCCACTGCCGCAGCCGCTGAACACGCAGGCGCCGACGCCGCGACAGCGACTCCCATCCCAGTAGGGAAGGAAGACGAAGGGGTCGCCGCTGTCGCGCCTACAAATTCCCTATCTACGAGCCCGGTCGATAGCGCAAGTGAAGCTCGCGCGACAACCGGGGTCGTGGAACGGCCGTCCCCGACGTTGCGCACCGTTAGGTCGCAAGCCAGTGGCATGGGCGCAGGTGAGGCCTGCGCGCTGCTTGCCACCGTCGTCGTGGGGCGACCGCCCCCAGCCGCCGCTGTTCCGGCCGCCGTGTAGACGATTTGTCCACAGGCAGGCGAAGCAGAGCGGGAATAGTCAAATGCGCGAACGACACCGTCAAGCGCACTATCCAGAGACTCTGGAATGCTACCTGACAGCGGCGTACGAAAGCCATCTTCGTATCCGTCGCTCCCCTGCACAGGTGAGGCCCATGCAGAGGTCGACGGCGTCCCGAAGGAACCTACGTCTATGCTGCTCGCGTCGCTCACGGCCAGGCAAATAGCCGAGTGCGACCCGAGCAGCGTGCTCCTAGCTATATCCAGGTGTGCGGCCTTACTTGCCGCACGGCTGGATGGGGGCCTACGCGTCACGGGACCTTCCGGTGGCCCCATAACGTTGGTCCTACAAACGGGGGCATCCGCAGTGAGGTCCACCACGGACGCCGCCCTGCCTATCGAGACAGGCGCCTCAGGTGCCGCCGTGATAACGGCAGCAGCCGGGCAGCCTGGACGTGTCCCGGCAGCAGATTTGCTGCGCCGGGCGATGGACACTGACGGGACCTTCTTCCTTCGCGTCTCGCCGATTTCCGCAGCCTGCCAGCCGTCCTTGGCCTCTAGGTGGCCTCTCTTACAAGGCGCACCCGAAAGCCCAGGGGGTGGTTTTGGGTCCTGGGCATCCATTACTGGATGCCCGTTCCCTGCGCGAAACCAGCGACGCGCGTCGGTGTACTTAATGTACAAGAAAAAATTTAAGGGTCTAAGATGTCTCTGTCACATTGTAATTATGAGTGTAGGTTGCCGGGCTGGCGGCTCCTAAGAAACCCACCAGTCTTCTTTAACTATTTATTAATATGTTGACCCCAATAATTAACCCTAGAAATATTTGTATCGATGGATATCAAATAAAGTATTCTGACGAATCATTGCCATTTGTTGATGAACATGAACCATGAACATAATGTTACGAGTTACGGGACTCGAATTAAAATGCCGTTGGTATTACTATAGAATTAATTAGAACTACACAAACACGTATAACACAGGTACAGATATAACTGAACACAACCAGTGCAAACGTAATTCACGATTCAATAACACGCGCAAAGTCCGTCATTAACGTCTTGCCTCGCTTGTGACTATCGCTAGACTGCCCTTCTCTGTATTTGGGCATTGCTTTATACCGCACAATTACAATATGTCTCAGGGCCCTGCAGACTGAATTGCTAAGTATCACACCTGGCTAATGACTTCCATAAAAGATTACAATAGACAATGGGATGTTTTTCTAATTACAAATTTTAAACACAAAGTAAACACAAGGACACAGACGGTCATAAAAGCGCTTCAATGTCATTAGCTCAAATGACGACGGCGGGTAATAAATGTGCTTTGTTTGCAGCTGGCCCAAATTGTATCAATAATATAGACATACTGATTCTAAGTGTGACTGTCTTGTAGTTAAATAGTCTCAGGTGTATCACATTTGAATATATTAGATATTCAAAATTGAAGGGTGATATCCGCGTCGATAACTACATATACAGGATTTAATTAATTTCGGTTACTTGTGTGGGATATAGGCGGTATACATAATATATGAGGCAAACAATCGATCGAATCAAACCGTGGCTCAGCGTAACTTTGATTCATTTAGGCCTAATCCATCGGCCGCCCGCTCTCCGCCCAACTATCTCATTAACCGGCCAATTTGTTCTTGGATCTCGCACACGCTTTAATCTCGCGGCTCACTCTTGGTCATTAAGACGGGATAAGGATTCTAAACTTTTACTCGGTTCTAGGAAAGTCTGCCACTTCGTTCGCGCCGTTCTTGTACTTTATATTCAGGACCTTGCAAGATCAGAGGACCAGAGGAATTGCTTAGTGAAATTGACCTGTCTATATATACTGGTAATAAGACATAACATAAAGTACCACTTTATGTAGATATTTTTTTATTTTTTTATTTATTTATTTATCAAAACAACAAAATGATTACAGCTCTTTGATTTTATACATAGCATTGAAAACCTCTGGGGTTTATATTAATACTATGAGTGTCTACATCCGTAGCATTTAACAATTATAACATTACGTGTCATTTAAATAGTGCGTTTTAAGTTTATATTTAATATTTATTGATGTAATGCTTTCCCTAAACTCGACAGGTAAGTCATTTAACAAGCGCGGAACTATATATTCAGTTGTGCGCTTGCCGTACATGTTGTTTTCCCGACTCGTGACGAACCGGTTTTGGGCTATGGCTCGCGTATATACAGAGTGTTTTATTAGTGTTTGTAGGTCTTGGTTAAAAAATTGCTCTTTGAGCATCATTTTTTTAAACTGGTTTTCTATGGGTAAAACTTTACAATGTTTAAAGAGACCTTTTTCATTGTTACAATATTGTAACTTATCATAGTCTTTATAAGAATTTGTGAAAACGATATCTTTAGGTCCTCTAGGCCGTCTTTATCCGGGGGTGCAAGGAATGTGTTGCACTCAGGTGGAAAAGGAAGGGCGCGCCATTATAATAAACACCTTCATGCGTAATCCGGTGGTTTAGAAAATTATTTCACTTAACTATACACACAACAACAAGTACCTACCTATTCCTATTTTGCAAATATATCAGTTTAAGGGCATTGGACAGAGACTAAAAAAATAATACACTATTTCAACGTAGAACAAAATTTAACATATGAAAAAATCCGATATTGATGGGGAAGATTCTTTTCAAATTCTAAATTACTACCGTTTATTATTGTTGGCAAGAAGGACAGGCTGATTTACGCACCCTGGCGCTCAATATGGTTAAGACCTGTGCAAGATATTGAAATAAAAGACGGTCACACGAAAATATAACTAATATTCGTACGGGTATGGAGAAAGAGTACCAATTTCAGCAGCTGAACAGCTTGTCTTATTAGTGGCCAGACGTGTTTATTTATTAAAAACGACAACCACGCACCTAGTAGCAAAATAAATAACGAAACTTATTAAATGAATGAGTAGTTTAAAGCTTCCTATACACTATACCGGCGGCTGTGCAGCCGGCGGGTTTTTGCCACGTGGGTATGCCACCGGCATAATTAGGCTGACTGCACTTGCCGCTGGCCGTCACAGAGCATCTTTTCGGTTGTGACAGCTGGGTAGAACGATAGAAGGCACTTTATGGTCTAGTTCACTTTTGTAAATGCCAAATAGACTGTCAATTATGTTGAGCGCGTCCATCCATTTATTTTTGTTCTTGTAATCTACATTTCTGGGATTCCATAAAATATCACTTTCGGGAAATTGTTCAATTACAAGCAACCCACCTTTGTTATCTCAATTAAATGACATTTTAATATGTTTTATATAGAACACATTGCACAACAGTATCACTCGAATACCAGGAACGAACTAAAGCCGGCTGCCTGCTCAACCCGCCGGCACCCCCCGGCGGCCATGCCAGCGGCTCGTTTGTGCGGCAAGCCGCGACGGTCCCAATACCCGCCCGGAATGTCCCTGGGCTTGTTGGCGGCATACCCGCCGGCCGGGCCACCGGTACAGTGTGTAGGAGCCTTTATATGTAACTATAGAATGAAGAGTAGAGTTATGTCTAGTAGGTAGTAGGAGGCAGGAGTGAAGCCACCACAAGTCAAGTAGCTACTAAAGAGTGAGGGAGGCATAAAAGTGTACTACAAAAGAAACACAAACAATGTATAACCGCCTAGTTCTACTGAACTACCCCAAGCGTAGGCAGTTTTATGTACCACTTACTTTACAAACAAAATATATATTAAAAAAAATCCTAGCCAAAAAGAAACATTTTCTACAATATCTTGCACTTTTTATTTTATTTTCTAAATTTGTTCTTGTTTAAATAGATGTTTTACTTGGCACCGACTTCAAGATGTTGCAGACAATGTTTATTTTATGCATTTTAGTTACTCTAGAAGTCAATTTTTTATTTTTATCTTTTAAGTTATTTATATGGTATCATATAACAACGAAATTTATATGAACCTATTATGAAGCTTTACTGCGTCCAATGCAAAAAGAATGATTGAAATTGATTAATAAACAAAAGTTATGGCTGAAAAACCCACAAAATTTCACATTTTCTGTCCGATTTTAGTAATTTTTCCGATCTTAATAGAACCCGAAGTCTAATAGCAATAGAATTAGTATATTTTCAAGCTTTACTGAATCCAACGCAAAGTAAGTTCAAACAATCAATTGAGAAACAAAAAGTTGGCTGAACACATAAAAAACATTTACACGCCGAACTTCTTCCTTTTTTAGTCGGTTAATTAGTAATCAAACATAAACAGAAAACAATTGTTTTTATTTATAAACACTGTACATATATACGACGAAACAGCGTTATTGGTTTCGGTAAGTGAGATAGATCAATTGAGTGGTGGCTGTAATTTGCATGGTAAAGCTTCGGAGGCTTTGAGAGTTTTCCAGCGCTGCGGCAGCGGTCGGTAGACAAGCGGACGTCGCAGGCATTAATTAAAACTGCAATTTATCTCACTTAGCCCCTGCTCCACGTTACTTGCTCTCGAAACACTTATTAATAGCATGTCCCAATGACAGAAACACCGCCCTGCTAATGACAGTGGTCTCGAAACAGTTAATACATTTAATTTATTAGGCGAAAAAGATTTCATTATTCAAATTGTTACCGAGGTCTCGGCTTCGTAAGATATTTGGGTAAATGCATATATTGTGACACTAGAATTAAGAAAAAGAATAGATATATTAAATCATTTTGTAGAAAGTATTCGTCGGTCGAGTATAGTGTCGAGACGAGACATATTGTATAGCTTAGTATAAAGGAATGCTCGTACGGAGGGGTGAGGCAGTCAAAGCGATAACACAAGCGAGGCAAAACGTGTGTACGTTTAGTCACAGACTTTGCGTGTGTTACTGAATTGTGCATTACGTATGGACTATTGCGTCCGTTTACATAAGTACCTGTGTTATACGTGTTTGTGTAGTTCTAAAAAATCTGTAGTAATTCCAACGGCATTTTAATGCGAGTCCCGTAACTCGTAACAATATATACATGTATTGTCGAGATGACATAAAACTTAGGCTCAATAGGGGTGGCATGAAGGGACATTTCTGTTATGGAAGCTCTAGTAATTAAGTAAGAAAATATTTCAACAAGTTTATAGATAAGTATGAAGCTTTTATTCATAGACTACTGAAATAAATTGCAATAATAAACATTTCTTCATCCTTAGTTCTCTATTGCCAGTATTAAAAAAAATGTAAATATTGTCCCTTGCATAAATTGGTAGTATTGAATGGGACGTGTTAATTTATTAAAGGGACACAGAGCTTTATATCAAGGAACATCATCGCATATATTACTGCTACACAAACAAAATAGAAAAATATTGATAGATTGAATACTTAGGTTTTGATATATCACAAGTTTATTAGGTGGTAATTGGCATAGTTATTACAAAAAATTATACAAATTATAACAAAAATTAAAGTTTTATATTTTTTATCCAAAGCAGCACGGTAATTATTAGGTATTTTTTTAAAAATGAGAATTGTTGAAATACACTCCAGTTTGTGGCTCATTCAAAGTAGAACGTCTATGTGGTGGCTCATTCAGAGTACATAGACTTGGTCGAGTTTCATATAAAACAGATAATATCTACTGGTTCATTTAAAACATATTCAGGCAATACATAATTAATTCTAATGATTTTATTACTTGATACTGTAAAAAAATATACATTATGGTTGTACAAGCAACATAGGATACAAGGCTATGTAAGGACAAGTTATGAAACCGATGTCCATTTCATAGCCATTTTAAGTGTTGCTTTCATAAATATCATACAAAAATTAAAAACAACCACAAAATCCACAATTATAACAAAAGCTTCCCTGATGATTGCTTCTTATATATGTATTTCTAACCAATACTATAAGAAAGTATACACATCAATAATCAACGCAAATGATTTGAGAAAACTATTTTTAGGAAAAAGCGAATATTTAGTTTATAGTGCAATTATGAACATACACTCGCCATCACCATCTTTTAAATTGTAGAACCTTTAACTCCCAGAATACAGACATTTCAAAATCGATAATCTAGAAAATGCAGTACAGATCGGTACTGAAATTAAAATGTATCTTACTGGAGGCTATAATAAGTAAATGCTAAGTGAAACCGCGATTAGAGATAAAAACTTGATAGAAAAAAAATCCGAACTTGCTTCTGAAAATTTCAAATTTACCTGGATATCCTACACGACAATGTATTTCCATATGATGTTTCGCATATGTATTACTCAAGCGGTAATAAAAGACTTGGTCTAGCTCATTTTTACAATTGGGATTTTATTTACACGTAATCACGATTGTACTAAATTGTACTTATTTACTTCGGAGCACCATCAACATTATGTCGCCATCTTTTTACTAGTTGCATGGGTGTTTGGCGTCGCATTCATTCAACTGGTGATACTCTATATACGGCTGAATTAGCAGCAGCATTCGACGTAGATGGACCAATATTGTTTTGACATTATCAAAATAATATTGGTCCATTTGAGTCAACTTAGCAAGGTTAAAAGGCTTGACAAATGGGTGCCACGCGAACTCACTGATCGCCAGCGAGAAGTACGCGTCGACACGTGCCTTGCACTGCTCAATAGGTACACAAAAGATGCAACTTTGAACCCATTGTGACTTGCGACGATTAATGGATTCTGTTTGACAATTGAAAGCGCTCAGCGAGTTGGTTGACTGCTGGTTCAGCACCTAAACAATGCCCTAAACGAAAACTTACCCCTAGAAAAGTAATGGTCTTACCAAACGGGATGAGCATTACTGCAGATGTGTACTGTGGAGAACTGATGAATGATGGAGAAGCTCGCATGTTTCCAACCAGGTTTGGTCAATCATTCTTCTGCACCGTTCCTTGACAAAAACGCGCGACCTCATACTGCAGAGTAGACGCTCTCCAAGTTACAAAAGCTCTCCGTCATCCGCCGTACTCACCAAACCTTGTGCCTACTTTTTTCAGAATTTGAATAACTGCTTGACGGGAAAAAAATTCAATACCTGAGAGGCAGTACAAAACGCCTTTGAAGAATTTGTTACCTCCCGTCTAGCTGATTTCTTCAAGAAGACCATCAATAAACTGCCACTGCCTTGGTAAAGATGAAATCATAGGAGGTATCAATCTCATACAATTTTTACTCTTAATGAATATACGTAAGTATATATCTAAGGCCTTTTTTACTCTAAAAACCAATCATGTTGCAGTTACACGCCTCAGAAATTTCTTGTTCGGGTCATTAAACGTTATGGCACAGCCTCCGGATTTTATAAATTAACCCGAGCCATGAAATCGACCTTCGAACATAAAAGTAGCATAGTTTTTGACAATACATTTCTTTAGCAAAAAAAACATTATGGCAGAAAGTTTTTGCAATAATTTACACACAAAAACAAAGTCTGTTTTCATGTTATGTTATTACTTCTTGTGTTCCGGCTCCAAATGGCTCAGTTTCGTTACAACCATGCTTCTTACAAATAGAAAAGTTTTAATTCGTTGTGGCAAGATGGTACGGATATGTACGTACATGTATGTATCGATATTACTCAACGTGTAGTAAACGTACTTATAAATGAATATGTTGATAGCGTAAAGACGCGCTCAGAAACTTTAAACATTGATTTACTTAAATTGTTATTTTTATAATTGTTAATTTAAAAAAAATATTATTTCAATTAGCGTGTAAGTAAATAGGTGTATGGTTCACTTGATGGTAAGTGTAGTAAGTTATTGGCTATGTATTATGGACCACCAAGCATTTGTGGAGACGCCACTGCCAACTCGCTGCTATTCTGCGCATATGTGAACGTTGTCTGCCCTCCCATACCATCACTGCGCTGCTGACACTCGCTTGACACAAGTGCAGCAGCGGTGTCGTTCATACGCGCGCTAAGGGAGTTGTGGTTGGTTGTTTATCTCAGGATGGGACGCCGTCTCCTCCTTCTGCGAGCGCGTTATGGTTGCGAAGGAGGAGGCGGAACGGGAGCGTGAGTACACATTGTGACGGTACGCATCATCATGTATTTATTATTTTCTCACCTATTAATTTTTATTTATTTATAAAGGAATGGCTGTTCTCCATATAATGTATTCCCTCCTTTATTTCGCATAATATATGTATTTAATACTAATCTCTTTGTATGATATAATCGAATTTTTCTTTGTTTGAAAATTTGACAAAGAAAAGAAAGGACTTGAATCTCCATATATTCAATGTACTCTGTGGACTTGAATATTCGTGTTTGACAGAAGAAGACAATGAAAAAATTATTCTCGGAAAAATTTGTGTTTTATATTATTACAGATGGAGAAAAACTATTTGTGGACAAAATGATCAATGCTAACAATAAGTAACTATATCTTCGATATGTACGCTACAACCTTCGGTGCTATGGATTTCACCAAAGGGCTAGTCCACGACTTCAAGTCATCAATTAATATATTAATAATTTTACTAATCATGTAGATTTGTCTAATATCTTGCTTGCTGTGTTTATCTATGTTTTCAGATGTTCTCCTGGACTGTTGTAATATATTACTACTAATAACTATATACTAATAATCTACTAACATTGATCTATTCTGTGTTTGTTGCTTTTATTTCTGTTTTTAGATGATGCAGAGGCTGTTTTATGTTTGATTGTTACTAATGATATATCTAATTATGTGTTTTAAACTAATCTGTTTGTTGAATATGTATTTTATAACTAATTTTCTGTGTTTATTGTTGAAATTTTCCTTGTGCACTAATTACATTATTTTGCAGGCAATTCTAATGTCCTCTCTTTACAGAGATGTTACTAATAATATTGTGTTAATAATTTAAATTTCAGAATTTATGAAATATTTGCATTTAATGAGTGTCTGTATGTATAAACCTGGAATTATCCTTAAAACTTAGCTAATAATCTGTAGCTAACTACAGCAGCTTATATTAATTAGTTAGTATTGAGTATGGTATATCTTGTTGTTAGTCTTTAGACATATTGGGACTCATGGGTTCATCTCTTCGGACTTTTAATTCAATAGGAACGTTCCTTTGACTTATATGAGCATATATGCTAACTTATATAAGTATTTATTGTGAAGACTTACACAACTATATGTAATGATAGACAGACTTGTTTACTAGCTATTACTGACCTTCCTGTTTTAGTACTTAACGAATTACTGTCCTTAATTTGTATATTATATGGAGAATGAGCTATATAAAATTAAATTAATTTGATGTTAGTCTTGATTGACTTGTGCGTTATTAAGAGATAAGAATTGTTTGTACATTGTTATAGTTTCATAGTTAATTATATTATTAAGGGTTAATTGTAAAGTCTGAGTGTGTTAATATAATACTTAGGAGGTATGACACATAGTCTCTTGCGGATGAAAATACTAATTTATTTAATTTGATTTAAGGGGTTCTGAAATATAACCTTGGTTTTAGAAACTTAATGAAATAACATGACTACTTCATGGTCGGGAGCTACTAAGGGTTTATGATGATTCTTTTAGGCGACATAATTATTTATTAATTTGTTAAGGGAGATTAATTACATGTCAATGGGATTTACTTGTAGGAGTTCTTGTCTTGTTGTTGCATACATGTTGTTGTACCTGACTGCGGTCTCTTGCCTGAAGGGGTGTTGTTTGTTAATGTCTATCTGCTCTTGTCGCAGTGAACTTAAAGTCAGACGTCGTATCGAGTCTTGATTGTTTTGAACATAGGCAGGGTTATTATTGACCTAGGTCTGTGATATCATAGTCTTGGTTTATTATCTATTATTTAGTCTATTCATATATGTGTATATATTTAGATATATCTTATAACACTACATTATTACATTACACTATACAACAATCATGCATTCTATATGGGAAGGCTAATTGACTTTAGAAAATTTAAAGTTTGATTTTTAGTGTTACTGATTTTAATGATTTAAATACTTTCCTGTTGAGAGAGTTTACTTCGGCATTTGGCATGGTTTAGTGCAATAGAGTGGATCATTTTAATTTTAATTATATTAATGGAGTTTACTTTTGAAATTATTTCTTTGGACAAATTTGCAATTAAGTTACTTATTTTTAATTTAATGTTTTCCAATATTTTATTTCTTTGATATATATATACATACAAGCAAGTGACTCTGTTGACACTGAATATATGCTAAATAGTAGTATAACTGTAATGAAACAACAACTAGATAGATGTGAAAGCACATATTGAACGTTTCCATGTTAGTTTTGACTAGGATCCGGGTTTATGGTCTTTGTAACTCTGGGTAAGGAGATTCACGACCTTCTTACTTACCGGGACAGATTACCCTTGGATAGTTTCGACAATTATCCAGGATTATCACGCGCACAGCTTTTAAGCAAATTTAGTTTGTTTTTATAATATGTGTATTCACGAGACTAAAATGGTTTCACATATTAGGTTTGACTGATTTGGTAACTGAAGGTTTGGAACCAGTTAAGCCGCGGATCAGCCTGGAGGCGAAGTGGGCGCCACGGTGTCAAGCTGCTGGTCTTGCAGGAGGATCATTCGTATCAAAATTTATTTTCTTTCACGATATGTGACTTCATGAGAGTCTTAGATGTAGTTAGGCCAGGCAAACTTGACTGGATTGGAAAGGATGATTAATAAGTATCTACATTTGGGCAGTGTTACTAATGATGACATCTTTGATGTAGAGTATCACCATTTTATGTTAAATTCAACTTTAAACTTTACTTTTACGGTGCTATGCTCTCATCTCTTGGGTGTTAGGGTCATTAGATGGATGTAGGGTTTTGCCAATTCACTTTAACTTAAAATTTCATTTTAACTTTCACGGCAAACCTGAAACCTGTTTTTGACAAGGTAATGCATAATATGAGTGAAGATGTCTTTCGCCTAATTTTAACTTAAAATTTATTTACAATTCATAGAGAGGCATTCTGAAACTCTTACTCTAACAATTTAAGAATGGGAATTTTATGAGATGTAGAGAGTATCACAATTTAAACTTCAATTAATCTTTATCTCTAATTTACTGTGATATTCTTATTACTGCATCAGGGGAGGTCTCTGAGGTGACGTTCCTCATAATGACAATCTTATTTGATATTTTGGAAGGGTGACTTTGAGATGAAATGTTCACTCAAGTCTTTTGGCTTTTCCAACTCATTTTACACACAAGGCACTCCAAATGTGTGGTTTTTAAATGGATAGATCGTACTGCTGGGAGTTTCTTGTCGGCTCTTCTCGCCAGCGATAGTACGTTGTGAACCGACGCTAGTTTTAGATAATGTTTATAATTGAATCAATAAATTCTAATTAGAAAATTGGAGGTTCTTCCTTTATCTTGATATGAGCTCTTTTACTGATAGCTAATGCGGTGGCATAATATCAGAGAGGTGGTTAGGAGGGGTGCCTTACACAAAATTATATTATTTGTTATGAATCTACATTAAAATATCTTTTGGCTAAATAAAGGCACGGGCGTACTCAGGTGATGAGTTTATATCATGAGCGATACATTTGTCATAATTCATAAAATGCATATCTTTTACACTTACAATATATTTCTACAAAATAATTATTACTATTATATATATATATATATATATATATATATATATATATATATATATATATAATATATATATATATATATATATATATAATATATATATATATATAATACATCAACCTTTGAGAGTCTTCCTGTCCTTTGATCAACACTCTTATATAACCTACCTTGTGAACATAGGGTTAACGGTCTTGCAATGAAGGGTTCCTATTACTAGATGATCACGATTTATGGCCAATATTATAATTATTTATTTACTTAATAAATGCTATTAATTTTCACTTTATAAATTCTTTTATTTCTCACTCTATGCTTCGGCTTGAGTATGTCATTCCATAGTCACTAGACTCAAAACCCCCCTTTGTGTTTGTTCGTTACAACATCACTGCTCCCCTCCCGCCAAAAGAGGACGCGTCAGCGCCGGAGGGCCTACCTGGACCTTCAGCCACCGTAAGCGGGCGGAGCGGGTGGGGTATAGGGGTTCTCAATCACCTGCACATGCCGTCGAGATGGGGATGCGGCGTGTTCCACGCGCGCTCACCTCTCCTTCCGTGTGGCGAGTTACAAACCGCCTCGAGGAAATAGCATGGCACCAGTTCTGACTGGGCATGCTAGTGCCACCCCCGATCTGGCGAATCCCACACTAGGTCGCGAATTATCCCCCCAAGGTTCTGCCCTTGTCCCGGCTTAGTCCTCAATCGGATTTCCCCTGGTTAAAAATAAAAAAAATGGTTGTTTATCTCGTTAAAACTAAATATATACTCGTAATGTAAAATAGTTTTAAAAATGTATCTCCTCTTTTATGAAATTACTTATGTGAGAAAATAAATATATTTAATACAGACGTAGGTAAACTAAGCATATGTATTGCCAGCTATGGTTTTAGAGCTCGTTAAAATCAGTTTGAGCCATTCTAGAATTTTAATTGTAAAGTTTTAATTAAATAAGTCAGTACCAAGTTACGAGTAGTAGGCTTTGGTTTATTAATACTCTTGATGTGTTAATCCTGTAAAGGTAAAAGCAAAGTTGGACTTAAGTGAAAATACGGGTGTATTAAGTATATGTTTAACATTTAATAATATATTATTACCAGGATATGCCCGCGATTCGTTAACACATGACTTGAAATTCCTACGAGATTCCCGGGACACATAATTCCGCAGGATTTTAAAAAGAATTAAAGCTATGATTTCAGTGGAAACTGTCAGAATAAGCTACTTTTTTCATCTGTGCAGGAACGGAGAAAGAATATAATTTCCTGCGGCCGGGCGGCCTGTCGTAAGAGGCGACAACACAATCCACAGCCAGGTGGTAAGGCATTTGCCCGACTGGATGGGTACCACCCCTGGTCTAAAGTATGTCGCCATACCAACCTTATGTTGTGTTCCGGTATTAGTGACCAGGTTCCAGTCTCCCTCAAGAGAGCAGCAGCGCATTTGTAGCACCTTTGGTGTTGCAAATGTCCATAGGCGATGGTAACCGCTTTCCATCAAGTGGGCCGTCTGCCTATCGCTGAACTCCTGCAATTAAATTTTTATGCACCCGTACCACTACAAATCACTGCCGGAAAAACTCCCGTAGATAATCCTGGGATAAAATATATCGCACATATTATACAATCGATCAGTGAAAAAATCACATTGGAATTCGGTTTCTAGTTAATCTGGCTATTTTAAATCGTTCCCAGAAAAATTACCGCGGGGTTCGTGGGATAAAAAGTAGCGCAGTTATTAAGTTTAAGAATTTGATTTCGTTCAGCGAAAGCCGCATCGAAATCAGCCCAGTAGTTTTTACGTGAATTCCGAACAAATTCGAGTTTTTTTGTAGCTTTAATGTACAGACGCAACATTTTTAGAATTTTATTATTTAATATAATTCATTTTTAGTTATATTTACGGAATACTTTAATTTATAAAATCCCTATTAATATTATAAATGCGAAAGTAACTCTGTCTGTCTGTCTGTCTGTTCCGTTTTCACGTAAAAACTACTGGACCGATTTGGCTGAAACTCAGTATATATATATATTTTCGGTACCGAGGATGAACATAGGATACTTTTTATCCCGAAAAATGGGATAGTTTCCGGGATAACATGATATTTGTCTGCTTGTTTGTTATGCTTTTACGGAAAAACTACTGGACCGATTTGGCTGAAATTCGGTACGTATGTAAATTAAATACTGAGGATGGACAAGAGATAATTTTCATTATGGCCTTTTTGGTAATTTTGGCCTATTTGGTCATTTTGGCCTATTTGGTAATTTTTCCTTTTTGGTCATTTTGGCCTATTTGGTCATTTTTCCTTTTTGGTCATTTTGGCCTATTTGGTCATTTTGGCCTTTTTGATCATTTTGACCTTTTTGGTCATTTTGGCCTATTTAGTCATTTTGGCCTTTTTGGTCATTTTGGCCTCTTTGGTCATTTTGACCATTTTGATTATTTTGGCCTTTTTGGTCGTTTTTGCCTATTCCGTCATTTTAGCCATGTCGGTCACTGTGGTCTTTTGGTCATTTAGACCATTTTGGCCTTTTTGGTCAAGTTTTGTAATTTATTTTGTTGACAGATAGACGGGGGATGGTATAATTAGCGATATAAAATGAAGTGAATCTTCTGTGCGCAAATACATAAAAATGTAATATAATATAACCTGTAGCACTTGCTCTATAAACAAGAGACACGCACTAGAGGTTAACCCGCGGCGCAGCCGCGGGGTAAACTCTAGTGTTATTATAAGTATATTCATTAAAATATTAGAGAAACTTGACAATTATAGATGATAGCTTCTGCCCGCGACATCGTCCACGTGGAATAGTTACTTTGGGCTAACGCTAACTTAGCGTGATGATATATATCTAACACTGAAAGAATTTTCATATCAAACCAGTATAGTTCCTGAAATTAACGCGTTCAAGCAAACAAGCTCTTCAGGTTTACATATTAGTATAGATTTTAGAACTCGGCTTTGTATAGAATTTCAAATATATTCATGAAGTTATGAATTTCTCAACAAAGGTAGTCATGCTCGAATTGTCAATTGTGTAGTTTACAGATATAGACGGGGGGAGATAAATAAAACTAGAACGGGTCGAAATAGGGGATGAGAGTTTGTATGGGAGACTAATCATCTCTCAAATTTATAGATATAAAAAACCATCATCTAATAAAGAAATGCGACGGTATCTCGATGCGTCTGTTAAGCTTTGACGGAAAACCAATAAGGAGTGCCGGATCGGTTTAGTAGTAATTTTGTTTGAATTTAGTTTTAATATCGAAAATGGACATATATATATATATACTTTTCATGCCCGGAGATGAGACAGTTTTGCGATATAAAATTAAGTGAATCTTCCGGAGGCAAATACATAGAAATGTAACACAATGTAACCTGTAACGCCTGCTCTTTAAACAAGAGGTACGCACTAAAAACGCACTAGTAAACTCTAGTTTAATATAAAAGAGAATATGTATTGGAATTTTGTGAAATAATTTAACCGCGAGCCTAAAATAAACAGATGTTCCCAAGTTTCTTGTGTTCCAAAAGCAAACCGCCACACATTTAGTTTTAGAGGTATTCAGTAACACTACGTTGAATAGCCTTAAGAAAACATTGTTTCAAGATCGCCTGGTGTATCGCGGCGAGGTGGGTCTCGTTCAAGCTAGCGTAGAGTCGAAGCGCATCTAATTATTCACTATTAAAGCGAAGTTGCAGAAATGCGCGCGAATTCTGTAATTTTTCGCGCAATCGCACGTTTTTACGTTTGCTAGTGATAGACATTCCCCGTTGACTGGGACTACGTTCTAGAAGGCACAACGACCATTGTCACGACCGCGATTTTTCCTTTCCACTTGCTTGGGGCCGTTACAATAGTAAACTCAAGTGGAACGGATTATTCGATCCACCTCTTGACATGGCTTGTTGTGAGAGCGGCGTGAGCGAAACTTATGACGTTATCGTGGCGACCATATTATATTATTATCTACGTAGACCACGGTCGTTAAGCCGTGGTCGCTATGTTGAATGGCTGACGGAGCATTTTGGACGTCGTAAGCTATAAGAGGAACGCGCCCTGGATGTGATGCAAGTCGTATAAAATGGTGGTCATTTTCCGACTGACGACGTGCGCATTTGTTCCCGTAGTACGCGCGCGCACCAAGTGGCGTTGGTTGCGAATTCGCAAGAATTTTATTTATCTCTGTGGAAATAGGTGTATTACGTTGTGAAGATAAGTGTGAATTTACAATGTCAACTTTTAGATTGAGGCTACGATGCGCCTCGACTCTGCGCTAGCTTGTACGGACTCTTACGCCATCACCGAAGGACAGAGCGTTCGTAATTAAGTTTTCGAAGTTTAACGAAACAAACACTGAGAAAGTACCTGCCCAATCATGAGTCTCCATATTGCTTGACAGATCCCTGATTGAGTATGCGAACGTTGTTCTTCGAATATAATATAATATCCGTTAATAATTTTTTGTTGCGACTAGGCATTCCTATTTTTGGGCAGTGGATGTTATACCACGGTTGTCCAAGGCAAAATCGTAGGCTACAATCGATTAATCAGTAATTTGTGTGTAAGTTTTCTTGCGATGTTTTCTTTTACCTTTTTTTTTGGCGAGTGGTAGTTGTTACGAAACGAAGATACATGGATTGATTTGTTAAGGCATAATTAACAAGGCCAATATTTTGACAGAACCTTCGGAGATGAATCTACAAACATGCTCTTTTTTTATTGCTGAAGCACAGCAGACAGGCTGATGGCCCAACTGTGATGGAAAGTGGTTATCGTCGCCTATAGGCATTTGCAATACCAAAGGTCCTGCCAATGTGCTGTCGGCATTCAAGGAGAAACTGGAACCTGACTACTAATGCCGGAATATAACTCAAAGTTATTATGGTGGCATACTCTAGACCAGGGGTGATTGCCATCCACCGCCAGCCACCTGGCTTTGGGTTGTTTCTTCGCTTCTTACAACAGGCCACCCGGCCGCAGGAATTAGTATTCTTTTTCCGTTCCTGCACGGAGAGAATCCTCCTATAACCTATGTCCTGAACAGGATATAAGTTTCACACATTGAGCTAGTTATCATATCTCTATAAAGAAACCTCACAGTAGTCATATCTCAGCACGTTACTATATTACCAGAAAAACAAGTTGTGGGTAAAGAATACAATCCCGAGTATCTACGGGACTTTTGATGCGTAATCCCGGGATCCATGGGCTATCCCGGGATTAGACTATGTGATTTCTAATTGGAAAAAAGCTTGAGTAAATTCTTTGAAAACTGTTTTCAATGTTGTTGCACAGACAGCACAGATCACAAATCACAATATATTAAAAAAAGACAAAACAAAAAAAACACATTTTTAAGACTAACTAACTTTAACTAACCATTCCACCTCACAATAACCACTATGGCAAAAATACTACACACTACATCATACCCAAATTAATAAATCAATTGCCCACTTCACTTAAACAATGACGAAAATGTAAAGTATAAATTAAAAAACTACTATTTAGAAAAATAAAATTGCAGTGAAGCCTATTAATTATTATTGTATGAACGTTTGTGAGTGTAAGTGGTGCCTTATTTGTATTTATAATGTAAATTTTTAGTATAGATAAAAAAAAAATTTCGGGGTCAGAAAACGGCCGGGATCCCGGGATTGTATTCTCTAGTTGTAGGGTGTATGTATCGCTTACATTCTGACCATGATTCGAGCCCATGCCATTAGTAAATAATTCAGTTGGTAGGAAGCTGCTTGTTTTTTAAATCAAATAATATTTATTAAATTCTTGAACCGGAGCGTGGGGTCCTGAGGCCATGAGCCTCTACCAAAATTTATCAAAACGACTTATTGACTCTTCAGGTGATCAGAAGGCTGGTGCTTACCTCGGGCAACGGATCAGTATAGGGATCTAGCGAGGAAACGTAGTCTTACCGTCTTTACCCATAGAAGACGATGATCTAGGCTCAGTATTCTACTTATAGTCTTGAGGGACTATGGGTAGAATACAATACAAATAAGTAAAGTTTTCTTTGATTGAATTCTTGAATACTGAATATTTTCCAGATAACGTCAAATGACCATCGTCCGCCAGTTCATAAATCGTCATCATTCTAAAATACCTAGAAATATCGCACTTTTATTTTACTACTTTACTAGTAAAATAAAAGTGCGATATTTCTAGGTAGAGCATTTATCCGTTCGCTTGAGTATTACAGGGCATAAAAGGATCGTTGAAGGCACTCGCCTCGTGCGATCAGTGAGTTTACGCCCCATACACTTGGAACTGTCGGGCTAACAGCAAATGGAGTACAAGGGGGCCACTTAGACATGCCATCTTGACATCCAACTGAGAGGCTTCTTTTACAAATATTCACTGTTCACGTACCTGGTCCCGCATATCTCGTCTATAGAAAAAATAAATGGCCATGTGCGAGTCGCATCCGCGTATGGCGGATTTCTGTGAGATAGGTACACATAATAATAATAATACGTATGATGAAAAGCAAATTTTTAATTTAAAAAACCCGTCACCCTCGTCTAAGGCGGTTTCATCGCGACGTTTTCCTTCATCGTTAGCACGCGGTAATTGTAACAATGTACACAGTAATGGCCGGTTCCTGTCTAACTATTCATTCACTTGCCTTCTATCGGTTGTATTTGGACATTAATTGTATGGAGCTTCTGTCAAATTTTAACTGATAGTAAGGTAAATGAATGGTCAGTAAGATATAAGAACCGGGCCATCGTCAGAAAACTGCTTATGTGGTTCATACTTTTCGACCAGGATTCAAAGCGGCACCCTTTCGGTTTGGTACGCCAGTACCCTAATCACTAAGCTATCACGGCTTTGCAAGTTTCAGTTACCGCAAATAGTAATAAATAAAAGGTACTACATTCTAAATACTATTGGTTCACAAATAGCTATGTCTGATTAATATATGTATGTATTTGTAAATTTAATTACTTTATTTATGTATCTATTGCCTTTTTTCGCTTATTGCCGCACCACTTACATCGCCAGATTAGCTAACAAATTACTTTAATTTAGGATGCCTGGAAGAGATCGCTTTCAGTGATAAGGCCGCCTATTGTATTACCTAGAAAATATTGTAAAAGTGGTTTGTTTTTGTAATTGTATATATGGGTGTGCAATTAAATGTTATCTCTCTCTCTCTCTCTCTCTCAAAAAATTTCAAATATACAAAAAGAGGCTTTCCATTTAATATACTACTTGATGATAATGTTCAACTTTTTAAATTTTGGTTCCGTCCATTTTGAAATTTAAAAATAATCTACGAGATATACAAACACTGAAATGAGACAAGAATTTCTGTTTTACCTTATATCATAGCCGTAATATAATACAATTTTCGTTATCACCGAATTCACTACTATCGAAATAGTTTATCTAGTGTATTGTCTCTATAATAAAGTTTGCCGAGGAGTCGTAACATTTTGTTTAACGTTGTGCGTCGGTAAGGTTAGCTTCCTAAAATTTGAGTTATGTTATCAGGCGATATAGGTGGTGCAGGAAAAAAGGAAAAATCAATAGATACATGAATACTCAAACTAATTTAAGAAATGAATGTAAAAATAAATACATATATATGTACGACTATATATATATATAGTCGTACACACACACACACACACACACACACACACACATATATATATATATATATATATATATATATATATATATATATATATACATACATATACACACACACAGTAATACATTTCAGAATATATAAGTTATTATAATTAATGTATTAGCATGATTATATTGTGTTAATCATACAGTTGTTTGCGGACAAATAGTGTTTTCTGACCAAATTTTGTACCTGATACTTGACCTAAATGTTGGTAAGGATTTGGCCTCTCTGACAGTAAGAGACAGCATATTTCAAAGTTGGACAGCTTGCACTGTAAAATAATAGTTTCTTACTAAGACCATTTTTGTGTAGCTGCAAAGGTAACCGCCCCCCCCCCCCCTCTTAATGGCCTGCTGAAAGTTTTTGTTCTGTATAGTTCGTAAATGTTAATGTTTTTATTTTTAGGGCTCCATAGTTACATTTGGCAATAACGGAACGGAACGTAATAGGACCACCGTTTTCTATAATATCATTTTTAAATCTAATCGAGTTGCCTGGCTTGCGCCGGGCAAGGATGCGCCCACGCCTGGTCCAGATGAACTGCCAGTTATTCTTGCGCCCCACTTTCATTTATATATAACGATACCCCGGTTTTTTAAGTTTGCGCCTTATGCCGCTGCAACTGCGATGACTAATTGTGTGGGGTTTTCATCCCTCTCCTCGGGAATGTTCCTTATCTCCACATCATTACCTTCTATGTCTTAGTCGCGATCATTTAAGTGTGACCTAAGCTGAGACATTACTGTACTAATCTCAGTAAGTGACTCATTTTGAATAAAGACACGTTTCTCCAAAGCTTCCAACCGAGCTTCAAATCCATCAACGCTATCGAAGCAAGTGCGTATTTTGATTTTCATATCAGATATATCGTGTTGTAAATTAAACATATCGCGGCGCATAGCCTGTACCTATCTTCCATAATTTCCTTATTAGTACAATCCGGTCCCATATTTTAGAGCTGCAGAGTAGGCGTGAGATTGTTGACAGACAAGCTAGTGTCAGACGTATCTTTGTTTATCATTAGAGGTCTGTTCTGCACTGGAGTATCGTCCCGGTTATCCCTTGACTCCCCTTCTACAATCAAGGCACTTCCAGGTAGTAGCTTCATTGTCTTTGGCCGGGATCGTAACACAGCTCCTCTGCTGTGATAAATTACATTTGGGACATCTAATGCCTTCTAGTGGGGAAATAAATTTGCGGCAATTACCACATCTCTTGCATGACATTTTTTCGTAGACCAAATGTAATATAACAACAGATGCAAAAAAATCACATGAAGTTATCTTAAATTTCACTGTTTTTGATTGCAGGAGTATAGGCTTGTATGTACTTATTGTAGTTGTTCTTGTATGTAGTGCTTTTCATGGAATCCGATATTTAATCAGAGTTTAAAACACTAGATTACACTGTATGTACTGTATATAAGATTAATATCACTTTTTACAACAAAATACTATTTTCTTATTAAATCTTTAAATAATTAAAAATACGTGTGAGTGTCACTGTTGCAAACTACTTTCTATTCATTTAAAATTAAGACCACAAGCAAAATTGTAAAATCGCTGAAGTCTAATAAAACGATAAGCGTTTCACTTTTTTAGACGACCTACCTGTTGGAAAGTGTGTGGTGAGCATTGTCTATAGACATTTGTAACACTGTGTGTTGCCGCTCTCTAAATTGTGACTGAAACCGGGCCATTAATGCCGGAACACACCTCAAGGTTGTTATGGCGACATACTCTAAACCAGGGGTGGTAGCCATCCAGTCGGGCAAATGCCCCACCACCTGGCTTAATTAATATAGGCTTAGCAAAGAAAGACAAAGAATACAATTATAATATCTTTATTAAACCAATATACATACATAATAAATATGTATTAAACTTCAGAAAAATACGTAATATTTCCTTTCCTTTCCTTTCATTCCTTAGTAACAAGTTATTACAGAAAGTAGAATCTCATTTTATAAATATGTTCTTTAATAAATTACCTGTTGATAGCAAAAAAATATGTATTAATATACCACACGCTGCCCGAATAAGTTAAATTTGGAGATATTCCGAACTTCAAAGCGTGTAGGATGTGAGGCCTCCTATCCTATTACTCATAAACTCTTTGATGTACAAATGACGTGAGTTCAGAGCGGTATAAAAAGTATTAAGAAACCCCAGAATCGATACGGGATATATTATATTACTCCACAACAGTTTAATAGGTATCTGATAAATATAAAACCCTATTAATAACTAAGCCCTGAAATTTTGCACGTATGTGTATTATGCAATAATATGGTATCATGGAGCTGATCTGATGATGGAGTCGGAAGGTGGCCATAGGAACTCCTGTACAAAACAAGATAGACCCGTCGTGTTTGGGCTCGTTTTACTTGTCTCGGCTAGCACTCTGCTGCTACATGACTTGCAGGATCTCAAAAGCTTGTATTTAAAAACCTTTTTAAAAAGCTTATTTTATATAACGTTCCATTTTATCCTAAGAGTGTATTTAATTCTTTTTTCAAAGTTTCCACGGAGAAGGGAATGAAATCACTAAATAATCACTAAAAAATGAAAAATAAATAATAGTTTAAAAAAACTAAAAAATACGCTTTTATAGAAAATTAAACTAAAAAATGAAAAATCAATATTAGTTAAAAAAACTAAAAATACGCTTTTATAGAAAATCCAACTAAAAAATAGAAAATAAATTTTAATAAATTTGAATTAAAAATAGTGTGAGAAAAAATGATTTTATTGTAAAAAAGCGTGGGGTATGTACCCCAAGGGTATGTATCCAGTAGTTATAAATATTTTATGAACAGATATGAGTAGAAGGGTTATTTTGTTAATATCCTGAAAAGCACCCCACGCTTTTTTACAATAAAATCATTTTTTCTCACACTATTTTTAATTCAAATTTATTAAAATTTATTTTCTATTTTTTAGTTGGATTTTCCATAAAAGTGTATTTTTTAGTTTTTTTAAACTATTATTTATTGGTTATTCTTCCCATGGGATGCGATCCACTCATCAGGTCCTGACTTGGGAATCATGGGACTACCTCAAGAGTATATTATACGATTGGAGGAGATATTGTGTTACGAAGAAGTTCTTTAACAATTTTCGTGAGTTTCTCTAATTCTTTGTAATCAACTCATCAGATCCTGACATTTCCTGGCCAATTCGGGAGTATATCCTTTCAATTAAAAGTTTTTTTTTGAAAATCGGTTCAGAATTGACGGAGAATTCGAGAAACGAACGTACAAAAAACAACATACAGAAGAATGGAGAACCTCCTCCTTTTTAAAGTCGGTTAAAAATAATAGGATGCCAATCATTGTACAGGGGTGACAATAATTCATAGTATAGTTTCAACTATATATACCTACAGGGTCAGAGTAAGAACTAAATACAATACAGCATAGCTGTACAATTTCAAAACTTAGGAAGAGTTTTTAAGTCGGACAACATTACTACGCAAATGCCTAGTAAGACAATGCCTACACAAACACTTATTTAAAAAACAATGTTGTTTGCTAGATTTAAAAAATTGCACAGCTTAGCATATAAAACCAGAAATCACTTTATAAGTTACTGGCTGTTGTTCGCGGCTACCCGCGTAGATTGAAAATAGTCATAGTCTGAGCAAGCAAACCCATTTTTCATCCCATTAGGGGTTGAATTTTCAAAAACGCCGATACACGTGTACATTCATGTCTAATCAGAACAAGTTACTTTCAAAATGACGGACGTTCGTACAAACTACTATTCACTTTTTCACCCCTTTAGGGGTTGAATTTTCAAAAATCCTTTTTTAAAGTGCACCTTCATTATAGAAAGAACGCGCATGCAAATTTTCATGGTTTTAGCCCCAGTAGTTTTAGCTGTGCGTTGATATGTCAGTCAGTCAGTAAGGCCAAGTAATTATATATGTATAGATTGGTAGACATTATCGATAAATGTAATAAATATACCATTGCTGAGTTCGGACGTCCTTGTTTCGACAGGAATGGATGGTGTACCTGTCACACTAATCTAGCGTGCCGGGTACACCACCCATTTCTCTATACCTTACAATAAGGCGGATTCGCAAGTTTTACTGACATGTAAGTTTTATTTGAATGCTGGTTCTATATGTATATGCCAAGTTCATATTTCCAGCTTTAGTAATTCCTGAGATAATCAGTTCTGACATACCTACAGAGTACTACAGATTGTTGGCAACACCAACTAAAGTCAATATTTTTCACATTTTTTTTGTATTTACTAAAATAGTGTGTAAGTTTAACTAAATTATTAAGTATCTCAAATGATGCAATTTACAGCCTTACTTACAAGTTTCGGCCTATGTCCGATCACAGACAGTCCAACAGATATACCGAAGTGAGACTACAAGGGTTACTTTCTTACCTTTAGGTGTCAGAAGAAGAATCTTAAAAGTATACATCTGAAGCTGGATTTAGGAAAAGATAAAAACGACAAAGTCAATCTAAGGTCCACTATGGATAATAAGAGTAAAAATTCATTGGCTTTTTAAATTTTATAGGTTTTGTTAGACCGACATTGCACCTGATATCAGATGGAAACACAGTCTATGATGGAGCACCCTCACTTATAAGATAGCCTACTTGAGACAGAGGAGGTGATTCAATTAAAAAAAATACCTGAAAAATACCTATTCAAGCGAGACTTGAATACACCTAAATTGTATTGTGGCGACATTAGTGCCAACATAGAAACAAGTACGGAAAGGCGAAACCAATATTAATCTGTGGCAAGTAAAACAGCGCGCCGTTTTATGACACCGCGCGCACAACTTTCGCGCCGATTCTCTTGGCGCGTCACAGTTGAGACATTTTGGCTACAGTCCGACTCACGCCTTCAACGCGGGCGCACGACATCCGTGCTCGTGTAAAAATGTTAGTTTTCGCGCTTGCTGCTTGTCTTCACCAAAAATCCTTCTTAAATGTAGTATAAAACATGAGAGTGTGTGATTAAAAGTGTACAACGCAAGTTATCTTTTCTTGACTCGTACACCGCTCAACGGCCGCAACCAACAATCATACATCATCAGACATCCCCTCAGTTTGTTGTATTGTAGGAAAAGCAGACGGTGATAAGGACTTCCACTCTTTAGCGGTTGAAAGCTCACTGAAATTGATTTTGTAAAAGTCGTAGTAGGGTGTAATCGTTATAACAAACGTATTAAGTCAACTTTAATCAATTCAGTAAATTGCTTGAATGAGAGAATTCAATTATTCCTTAAATGGGTTCCAAGTGCCGATGCTTGTAAGGCTTGCAGAATAAAATTATATTGTAATTAACAGAGTCCATTAAATCAATTTCGTTTGGATGACAAAGGAGCTTTCTGAACCCCTTCGTGTATATGGATACCCCGCTAAAACAGACATAGATCCGTATAGAAGGGAATATAATGACTGGTTAACTGACTTTAACTAGTATTGATGTTATTAATGTAAGTAATGTTTCGAAACTAATTCTTATTACTTAAAATATGTTGGTTAAGTCTGATTTAAATTTGTATAAGTACTAGGATATACCCGGGATTTTTATGCACCCGGACAACTACGAATTGCTCCTGGGAAAATTCCCGCTGATTTTACGGGATAAAAAATTTCACAAATACATAAAAAATATCACATTGGAATTCAACTTTTTATTAATCTGGCCATTTTAAATCATTCCCAGAAAAAATCCCGGCGGAGTTTCGAAAATAAAAAGTAGTGTAGATTTTATTTCAAAGAATTATCTTTCGATCAGCGAGAACCGCATTAAAATCGGTCTAGTAGTTTTTACGTGAATCCCGAACAAACAACAAGAAATAAAAAAAATGCATCTTGTTTTCCATCTTTTATATAGTCTATTCCAGTTTTTTTTAATATCTTCATTGTACAGACATGGCATGTTTATAATATTATATGTAGATATAATATTATTAAATGTGTCTTTTATACTGTTACTTTTACATATTTTTACTGAATAAAATTATTCTTATTCTTTTTATAATAATTAAGTAGCAAAACTGGCGAGTTAAGTTCTTATCATCATTTGGACAGTCAATTTTTTTTAAATTGCGTTTTATATTTAAATTTTATTGGCAAACAGGCAGACGGTCGAGCTCATGGAAAATGTTTGTAGTTACATATAGGCGTTTGTGACACCAATAACAAAGCAAACCATAATGTACAATAAAAAAAAAATTTGAAAATATCTTCACCGAATGTACCCCCCTAAAATACAAGCTTTGTCCTAGTTTGGGGGCCATCTGCCAATTTATAAAAACTATCAACTCATATTAGTGTTAGATTGAAAATGCATTGCCAGCTTTTAGGGTGCGGTTGCGGGGTGAGATAGTGGAGTCCGACAGCAGGAATGAGATAGAAGTGATGGAATTTGGGAAGGCTGGATAGGGAGAGGATAATGGGCTATCGGATCTCTCACTCATCGCAGGAAATACGATTAGCTCAAGTGAGAGCGTGGCAGTACCATTTGTCCATAAAAAATTAAAGACTTATTCGCAAGTTAACGAATGTAGAGTAGACTATGCTAGAGTGCTAAATCATAAAAAAATTAGCGTCCGCCTTATGTTTCTCCCATCTAGCTACAATCACAGGCTTAGAATAGAATACAGTGGAATATATTTTATTGTACAATGATGAAACGATACACAAAAATATAAAATTAAGCACAAATGGGGACCTATTCGCGGCAACGATCTCCAGACAACCTTGGGATAGAGAGACAAAAATGGCACAAAAACTCGATCAGGGATTTATTGTACAATATTCTAAAAAATATGACAAAATACATATTAATATTATTATATCCATACATCAATGCGTAAAGCATAGTAATATAACATAAATATACCTTCATTACATACTATAAGTTTTTTTTTAAATAGAACGAATTCTTATGTTCCATACCTTTTATTTAGAATTTTAATTTGTAATATCTTACAAAATGGATTACAGCAGACAGGCCGACGGCCCACCGGATGGAAAGGGGTTACCGTCGCCTATGGACGTGTGCAACACAAGAGGTATCACTAACGCGCTGCAGGCCTCGAAGAAATTTTATGACACCCTTTTAAAAAAATCCCATATAGTAGCGCTGCGGAAAAACCACAGCTGGGAGCTCACTCCAAATCGCCACGGTGCGCAAGCGAAACGTTCTAGAGAGCCGTTGCATACAAGAGCGAAGCGGCTCAAGGAAGTGGGGATGAACGCCCAGCCGATGGCGTATGGTGCGGTGGTAAAAAGAAGACAAAAACACCATTCTGAACAGAAGTCGAAGAAGTATTTAAGCCGTCTGTGAGTATGGGATTATGCGAACGGCTCGATGTTGAATACTGTCCAGGGGATTTAGCTGGTAGGCGGGTACCCCGGCCCACAACTGTCAGCAGTAGTCCATATGTGGCCTCACCTGGGCTTAGTAAAGCAGAAGGCGTTGCCGCGGAGTAAAATACTGTTTGGACCGGTTTAGCAGTCCCAGCTTCTTGGATGCAAGTTTTGCTTTGCCCTCAAGGTGGCCCTGAACTGTACATCGTTTGAAATGTTGACACCAATGATCCCAATACTCTTAGTGGTGGTGTAACGGTCCCGTTTGATCAATTATTCATGTTAAATTTTTTGCTTGAAACTAGTAATTTTATCGTTATTTCGAGCCTTATAGCGACATCTGTTATTTGGCGATAATGTTTTTAGTAATAGTGCAATCGTCATTAATTTGATTGAACCAGTATATTGGTATCTTGACAATAAGAATATAGTTTGGTTTAGACGTGTTTGGATAGATGGCGTTGGTTCGCTTTGGAATAATATTTTTGTATGTCTGTCTATAGCCAGTCCTTTTTTTGAAACACTGGTTGAATATTAAAAGTAAATTCTGTTAGATTTTTGTGTGTAGAATTTGGATATTTTTGAATTGAGAACAATCCGAGGCTTGTTGAAAAGGGCTGCTGAGGAAGCGAGAGAGTCGGGTCGACGTCGTTAACGTGTCCGCTTTGGTCAGCGGAAGTCCGTGAAAATAAAAGAATTTTAATAAATTCTAGTGTGTTAAGATAGAAGAGTTGGAGATGAGAAGCTTGGATGCAGTGATTTAAAATGATTTATTGCCCGCTCGCGTAAAAATATATTAAACCGAAAATAATGATTTAAAGGTCTAAAGGTTTCCTCTAAAGAGTGCTAGCCTTCAGAGTTTGAAACCTCGCGTGTGCAGTGTCGTGAAGTGATAAATGTGAGTGTAGTGTGAAATTATTGAAGATGGTGCTGGGAGCTGAAATTTGAATTCCCGCGCTTGAGGCGGCGTGTTTCGTCGGCAGTCCTGTTTGTTCCTGTTGTCTTCGAAAGCTAAGTGGAATTTACTTTAATTAACTTGCAATGTACATTTTAGTAATTTATAAAAATTACTAAGAAATTATTTACGAAATTTTAAAACAATTCATAAACTTTTTCTCTAAGGCAAATATTTCAATTCTGTGGAAGCCGCCATGTTGGTTGATTCTTAATTGTCAGTCTGAAGTGTGGTTATATTTAAAAATTGTTAAAGATGTTTTGATGTATTATATTGCAAGTTAATACTATTAATATATGGATGGCTTTCTATTTTTATGATAATAAACATTTAACACAGGTATGTGAAATATTGAAACTTATAATCACAAGGTTCCCAGACCTTGGTAGGTTACTTTGCTCGTTGGATTGATACTACAATATGGCTTTCAATGTTTAGGATATTAAACATTTAACATAAGTATGTGAAATGTTGAGACTTATAATCACAAGGTTCCCAGATCTTGGTAGGTTACTTTACCTGTTGGATTGATGCTATAATATGGCCTTGAATATGATTAGATCTTTGCTATGTGAATGTGTATTTTAATACTTTTATTTCAGCTAATAAATCTCTTTCTTTCAGATGGTTAGTTGGATTTTGTCTTTGTGTGTCTGTTCTTTAATATTCTTATTTAATTTTTGCTTGCAAATATTAACTTGAAAACCATCCATAGGTTAATTTATTTTTTATCTGTATAAATTTTGTGTTGTTCTTATAATAATTGATACAGCCGTTTTCTAGTGTGAACTAATAACTTATTAATATTTAACCAAAATCTTTATTTTCGAATAAGTACTTATACCTCAGAGCTGAGAGTTCTAAAACCATTTAAACTAATCTAAACCTATACATAAATCTATGAATATAGACATTATATCATTATAAATTAACTACTAGAACTTGATAGTGAAATACATGAAGAATTATAACCTTAGCGGAGATAAAAAAATAGTTTTCTTTTACACGAATCAATCCTTCTAGGATTGTAAAAATAGTATTAAATGTTCAATATTTATGTGTATGTATATATATATATATTTATCTGGATATTTATATGTTAACATGTCTGTTTGTTTGAAAGGTAAATAGTTTGAGATTAGACTGTTTACATAGGATGAGCTTTATAAGAACTCTATTCAATTATTTGTCTTATGTATTCATATAAATTTTACACATAGTAAGAAATAACTTATATACACACACTTCTAATCAAATGTGAGGTGACAGAGGTGTAAGAATTCCAATTTCAATCAATGAATTTTAGAACAACTGTTTAAGTATTTACATATATTTATGTATGTATTTGATAATTATTGTTTTCTTATTAATGTATTTCAACGTTGTCTAATTACATAAAAGATATTAGACTTGTTAGGTGGTTGTTACCTTTTATTAAAGATTTTAAACTTATAAACATTTAATTTAATTAACTGAATTTCATAATTTATTTTGAACTTTTAATAGTCCAATGGACTTTACTGAGTTGATTTAATGCAACTTGTTTTCTATTTTTGATTACTTTATTATACTTTCCTCATTGATATTCATAACAGATCTTCATGTTATATCTTGAATGTATATAAAGGTTTTTAGTGAGTTTTGAACAATTAAGGATTTCATCAGACATTCTTTTAACTAAGATGTGGTTTAAAGGACTGATTAAATAATATTCACTTAATAAAATTTCTGAATTTCAACTGTGACTGACGCGCTATATTTTAAAAAAAAATTGAATTTCTAATTTTTTGTGGATAACATGTCAGTTTAACTGGAGTTATTATTTTACCAATGCAACTTATAGGGTCTATTCATTGGGGTTTCAATTTGTTTATGATCGTTTAAATATTATATATTAAATTTATTAATACAAGTTTATTTGTAGCGGAAGTGGATTATGATTTCATTATAATTTTCTATTAAAGCCATTATTTGTAGGTTTAGTGTAGAAGCTTGTGGGACCTTAAGGAGCAGTTGTATTTCAGGAGCTGGAACAATAAACTTTATTTCTTTTAGGGTGAATTATGGATTCTTTTGTCAAATCTTATAAATGGAGACTTAAGGGAACTGTAAGCTGAATAATTGAATTCTAGGGTGGTTTACTGCAACACTTTAGTGATTTTATGAGTAGAAAGGGGGTGTGTTTGTTTAAGTTTGTTCGATATCTAACTAGATTGATAATTATTTGAGTTTCAGCTGGAGTCTGGAGTATATTAGTTCATATTTGAAGTTTGCTTTTGGGGTTATACTATATCTTTTATTTAAGTATTTATGTATTTATCCTATGGAATTACATGATAACATTACACTATACAACAATCATGCACTCTATATGGGAGGGCTAATTGACTTTAGAAAAATTAAAGTTTATTTAATTTTATAGGTTTTTAATATTTTAAATACTTTCTTGTTGAGAGAGTCTACTTTGGCACTTGGCTTTGTTTGGTGCAAAAGAGTTGTTGATTACAATTTAATTTTTTATTAGAGGTTTCTTTTGATTAGTTATATTTTCTTAAACTAGCAGTTCTACTGTTATCAAGTGTGTATAAAATAGACATTTAAATATGATTACAAAATGAAGTGACGAGATGTTGTTGATTACAATTTAAATTTTATTAAAGGTTTCTGTTGATTAATTACACTTTCTTAAACAAACAGCTCTACTGTTACCAAATGTGTATAAAATAGGCATTTAAATATTATTACAAAATGAAGTGATGAGGGTGAAAGCACATATTGAAGGTTTCTATGAAGATTCAGATTAGGACCGGGTTTTATGAGCTCTGCAACCTTGGACTAATGGATTCACGACCCATTCGTTTATTGTGGCAACGTTCCCTTGGATAATTTCGTCAATTATCAAGGATTATCGCGCGTACAGCTTTTAAGCAAATTTAGTTTGTTTTTATAATATGTGTATTCACGAGACTAAAAATGGTTTCACATATTAAGATTAACTGAATTGGTAACTGAAGGTCTGGAGCCAGTTAAGCCGCGGATCAGCCTAGAGGCGCGTGGGCACTTGCTTTTAGGGATAAGCTACCGTGTTGTAGGAGGATCAATCGTATCAAAATTTGTTTTCTTTTACGATATGTGACTTCATGAGAGTCTTAGATGTAGTTAGGCCAAGTGGACTTGACTGAATTAGAAAGGATGATTAAAGATATCTACATTTGAGCATTGTTACCAATGAAGACATCTTTGATGCAGAGTATCACCATTTTATGTTAAATATAACTCTAAACTTTACTTTTACGGTGCTATGCTCTCATCTTCTGGGTGCTAGGGTCATTAGACGGATGTAAGGATTTGCCAAATTCACTTTAACTTTCAATTTCATTTTAACCTTCACGGCGAACCTGAAACCTGTCTTTGACAAGGGAATCTCAATAAAAAACTTACTTTTACGGGGCTATACTCTCATCTCTTGGGCGCTAGGGTCGTTAGACAGATGTAAGGTTTCGCTAATTTACTTTAATTTAAACTTCATTTTAACCTTCACGGCGAACCTGAAACCTGTCTTCGACAAGGGAATCTATTATATGAGTGAAGTTGTCTCTCGCCAAACTTTAATTTAAAATTTACTTATAATTCATAGAGAGACATTCTGAAACTCTTACTCTGACAATTTAGGGATGGGAATTTTATGAGATGTAGAGAGTATCACTATTTAAACTTCAATTAACTCTTATTACTGCATCAGGGGAGGTCTTTGAGGTGACGTTCCTCATAATGACAATTTTATATGATATTTTGGAAAGGTGACTTTAAGATGAAATGTTCACTTAAGTCTTTTGGCTTTTCCAACTCATTTTACACACAAGGCACTCCAAATGAGTTTCTTTTAAATGGATAGATCGTACTGCTGTGAGTTTCTTGTCGGCTCTTCTCACCAGCAATAGTACGTTGTGAACCGACGCTAGTTTTAGATAATGTTTATAATTGATTCAATAAGTATTAATTAAAAAATTGGAGGTTCTTCGTTTATCTCGATATGAGCTCTTTTACTGACAGCTAACGCGGTGGCATAATAATAATAAGAGAGGTGGTTAGGTGGGGTGCCTACACAAAATTATATAATTTGTTATGAATCTACATTAAAATATCTTTTGGCAAAATAAAGGCACGGGCGTACTCAGGCGATGAGCTTATGTCATGAGTAATACATTTATCATAATTCATAAAATGCATAGCATTTTACACTTACAACATATTACTACAATATTATATATATATATTTTACATCAACCTCTGAGAGTCTTCCTGTCATCTGTCCAACACTCTTATATAACCTACCTTGTGAACATAGGGTTAACGGTATTACGACGAGGGTTCCTGCTACTAGATGATTACGATTTATGGCCAATATTACAAGATTTATTCTATGAATAAATTTTATTAATTTCTACTTTATAAATATTTTATTTCTCACTCTATGCTTCGGCTTGAGTATGTCATCCCATAGTCTTTAGACCCAAAAAGGGGGGTTCGTTACAATTTGGTGCCGTGACCAGGATTTCAGGACCTGGTCTTCTGGGCGTGATGTAGAGTGATTCTAGGACAGTAGAATCGAATCCTGGAACGTTACGATTCGCTGCGTGTTCCCAAGATTCCAGCATGATGTGTCTTATTTAGTACATTTCGTTCAGGTTCGAAGGGAGCAATTGGGGTTTGCATCCAAGGTGTCTGGTTTGATGATGGTGAACAAGTCCTGCTGTTTTGGGCTGAGTTATCTTATTCTTGTGTATCTGAAAGATACACAATTTGTTGCTTGTGAGGCGGAGCAAGGTTTCAAAGGTTATAGAGGGGCTGTAGTTTATTTCGGGGATGACAGGGGGTGATCGGTGGTTGGTGTAATAATTAACAGTCTGATTTTATAGGTAAATGATTTTAAGATTGTGAAAGAAAATTTTAACTTTCATGTTCAGATTAGTCCACAGGTTTACCGTTGGGGGGCGCCACTGTGGTGTTGCGAATTTCAATTATGTGTCTAATTTAGTTTGTCAGTTTTCCGTTACGGGGCGCCACAGGGACGATTCAGTTTAAAATATTTAACTTAAATTAGTTCAATTTCTTGCCGTCAGGGAGCGCTGCAGTGAATTCCGAATTAGTTCGTCATCTTGCCGTTAGGGAGCGCTGCGGTGGTTTTGGAAATTTAAATTTCGTATTAATACGTCATCTTGCCGTTGGAGGGCGCCATGGTGATGTTGGTATTTTTTTTTGTACTTGCGTTCAAATTAGTTTGTCACCTTGTCACTATGGGCGCTGCAGTGACTTTGAATTTCAACTCTAGCGTTGCAATTAATTTATCCTCTTGCCACTACGGGTGTTGCAAGTGACTTTGAAAATTTTATTTTTCACATTCGAATTAGTTCAACACTTTACCATTGGGGGCGCCACAATGACTTTGTTGATATTCTTGGTCTTGTTGATTATTTATATAGCGAGACATATTTAATTTTATGGGGTGCATATTTTCAATTAAATGAAATGTTAATCATTAATATTTTTTTTTTTTGAAACTTTATTGAGGACTTTATTAAATTTTATTTTCATAATAGAGTTGAGGAAGTTAATTGATTGTTAGTCAGCCTTCTATCATAGATGGGAGTTAGGTTAATAATTATTCACTATGGTGAAGTCAGATGTTGTTATGAGGCACGAACTTAGGAATAAAATTTAATATTTTAATTATTTAAATTATATTATATACATAATTTATATAGTTTATGATTACTTATAGCTTGCTAGCGCTGTGTAATTATTTGAATGAAATAATTGAAAAATGGAATTCTAATATTTCAGGATGAACCAAGAGATGTAACAGTGCTAGTTCACTGCTAATTATAATAAATCAAGAGATATTATATAATTGCTACAAAAGCAAAAGAGCAGAAGCGCTCTCATATAAGCAAAGGAGCTATTCTATTAATATTAATTGAAGATTAGTGCATATCATTTGATGCTGAAGAGTTATTAATATCTTGCTGCCATTATATTTGGAGAATAAATATTGAATAATTTGCAGAAGTTTATTAAGTAAAGAAAAAATGCCAAAGGAAGTTCAGAAACCTGGAATGACTACAAGAAGAGAAAAGAGGAGTGCTGCGAGGGGTGCGGAGAGTACCAGGCCTATGACTACTACTCAAGGAGAAAACCCGAGATTTTTAAGGATTATGAAGAGGATGTTGGATCAGACATTGAACCCTTTGCTTACAAGGATTAATCAATTAGAAAACAGTTTGACATCAAATAATGGGGAGGCCGGTTCGCAGAGGCCTGTGGCCTTGAGATTAGATCAAATGGATAGTGATATGACATTGGCTTCTGGGAGAGTCAACTCTCGGGGAGTTGTGGAGAATTTTGAGCCTGTGGCTGGCGGATCAACGGGGTTTAGACCAGTTGAGACCAACATTACACAATCAAATACTATGAAGACATGCTGTTCACAAACAGATACTGTTGAAAGACATATGCCAATGGCGTATTATCCTACTATGCCAATTAATAATTTGGAGAAGCCGAAATTTCCATCACAAAAACAACATCCAGTTACCTTCATAGAAGATTTATGTGCCTATTTGAAGAGAATGCCAGCGGGATTTAACAATGAGATTGATCTCATTATAGAATGTTTGGATGGTGGTTCCAGGAGTTGGGCTCGTGTATACCGAGAACGCTGGACCAATTTTGAGGATTTTAAACGAGATTTCCTAGAAACATACTGGGGTGAAGCTGAGCAAGGAGAGCTTCGTAAGAAAATAGTGCATGGCACATGGAATCGATCTGGAACTAGTATGCTGAATTATTTTATTACTTTATGTGGACAAGCGAAGATGCTCACTTACCCGATCCAAGAGACACAACTCATAAATGATATCATACATCATTTCCCTAAAGATGTACAATATGCATGGACCACGAGTCAGAACAAAACTATTATTGAAGCGTCGGAATTCCTAAGGAAGCTAGATAATGTTAACAGGGGTGAAGTGCTGAATACTACACTGCGGATACCTTCATCATCACATGAACAAAATAATAACAGTAATAACAAGGCGAAGACCAGTTGGCAATTCAAGAAACAAGCTTTGAAGCCAGTTCAAGTACCTCCAGTGGACAGTGCTAATGTTAATATCATAGAAGACTTAACTATACCTCATGAAGATTATGACTATAATTTAAACTAAGTGATGTTGGTGGGAGTGTGCCCGACCCATCAACTATAGGAGGGACTGATAAGTTGTTAATTGGGTTAAGAATTATGATGTCGAATGGGTGGAAACCTGGTCAGTCTTTAGGCAATTGTAATGCTGGTATACTTACACCTATTATAGCCAAGGGTCAGTCCTCATTAGATAAGTCAGGGCTAGGTTATATTAATGAAGCTTTGGGGGGAACATTTACTAATATTTTAAAATTACATTTGCAGGATGTAAATTCTAATTCAGTTATAACAAGCGGGTGTGTATCTTCCTTGTTTGAGGAAGAAGATGCTTATTTACCAGATAAATTTGAACTAGTGAAATCTATAATTACTGTTAAAATCTTTGGGAAGGAAGTGAATTGTTTGGTAGACACGGGAAGTGACATTACATGCATTTCCAGCACCTTTTGGGAGTTAATATCGAAAGAATGTAGTAAAATTGATTTATTGCCCATCAGGCCAATCCAAATTAGGGGTCCAGTAGGTCAGAAAAGTACTAAGATTCAACAAATGGTATTGTTACCAGTTCACTTGGGAGATAGCATTATTGATATTAGCTTTTTAATTGTACCAAATTTATTGCAATCTGTGATTCTAGGCTTTGATTGGTTATCATTGGTTCAAGCCACAATTAAATTACAAGGTTCTGAAATGGGGTTATGTTTAAAGGTTAATGAACATGATGTAGTTTTGCCTTTTAGGAAGATAATCCTTGAGAGTGGAATATCAGAGATATCTACTCGAGATGTTGATGATTCAGACTTCCAAGAAAAGCTAAAGGAAATTAAAACGGGGATAGAGCTATCGGACGTACACTTAGGTCAATTAAAACAAGTTTTGGGAAGGTTTCGAAGTATATTTTCTAATGTTTTGGGTCGTGCAAATTGTTATGAACATGAGATTAAGATGTCAGATAGTACACCATTTATAAGAAGGTCATATCCTGTACCTTATGCTTACCGTCAAAAAATGGAGGAGAAATTAGCAGAGATGGTTGAAATGGGCATTATTTCACGGGGTTCCACTCCATATAGTAGTCCATTAACGTTTGCAATTAAACCCGACGGGTCTTTACGTGTATTGTTAGATGCGCGGGAGATAAATAAGTTCATGGTAGCGGAGTCTGAAGCACCACCTATGCAAATAGATGTACTAAATGCCTTTCATGGGGTGTCATATATTAGTGTGGTTGATTTGAATAATGCCTATTTTCAAATACCTATTTCTAAAGAAAGTAGGAAATATACTGGGTTTACCTTTAATGGAAAGTCATACATGTATAATGTACTTCCACAAGGTTTAAAGACTTCAGTGGGCAGTTTCAGTCGGGCTATGGATATTCTATTGGGCTCAGAGGTTAGACAGTTTTGTGTAAATTATTTAGACGATTTAGCAATTTTAACTTGTGGTACCTTGACTAATCATTTAGAACATTTGAGTATAATATTAAAGAAATTGCAAGATGCTGGTCTTACTTGTAACATTAAGAAATGTAAATTCATATGTAAAGAAGTTAAAATGTTAGGTCATATTATTTCCACTTCTGGTATTAGGACTGATCCGGAGAAAATAGAGTCTATACAGAAATTCCCTGTACCTAAGAAGATAAAGCATTTGAGAGCTTTTCTTGGTTTATGTAATTATTATCGTCGGTTTATACCAGGATACGCTGACGTGATTGAGCCCTTATGTAAGTTGTTAAGTAAGAGTCGTAGATGGTCATGGGAATCAGAGGCACAGAAAGCGTTTGAGGAGTTGAAGCAGAGATTTATTAATACAATTATGCTTCATCACCCTGATATGTCGAAACCATTTTATTTACAAACAGATAGTTCAGGGATTGGTGTCGCTGGAGTTTTATTTCAATTAGATGATGAAGGGGAAATGTTAATTTTGGGATTTTATAGTAGGCCTCTTAGGGGAGCAGAATTACGTTGGACTACTACTGAAACTGAATTCTGGGCCGTGATTTGTTGTTTACGGAAATTTGAGACATATTTGAGGGGAGCTAGAGTAATAATTAGGACTGATCATAAGGCCCTGATGTTTGTAAAAACTTGGAAGTTATATAATAATCGTTTAACTCGTTGGATTTTATATTTAGAACAGTTTAATTACCAAGTTGAACATGTTTATGGCAGAGACAATGTAGCTGTGGATGTATTGTCTAGATTTCCACCCAATACGACTGTTGTCCAGGAAAATAAAATTTATTGCCCTGAAATTCATTATATGGAAACATCTAAAAATAAGATTTTAATGCAGAAATTATCAAATATTGTTCACTGGCAGTCGAATGATGGTGAAATCCAGGAGATTTTATCATTATTGGATCCAGTTAAGGGTAATAATATTCAGAGTAGACTAAATGGAATTGCAAAACGTTGTATTGTGAAAGATAGTATATTGTATTTTGAATCTAGGCCTGGTATTTATGTAATTTATGCACCACTTGCTTTGAGGGAAGAAATAATTTTACAAGTACATGAGGAAATGGGACACCAGGGGGTGTTTAAGACGTTGAAATATTTAAAAGACAGATTTTATTGGTTAAAAATGAATAGGAATGTTAAATTAGTTTTGAGGCGGTGTCACATTTGCCAAGTTTCGAAAAGTAATAATTTTAAATATGTGGGAAGGTGTCAGTCTATTGTTACTAATCAAATTGGGGATCTTGTTATGTGTGATCTTTTTGGACCATTACCTAGAGGGCAGTTGGGGGTGACATTTATTTTAGTGTTTCAAGATTCGTTTAGTAAATTCATACAATTATATAGTCTGGTCAGGGCATCTTCTCGTGCTGTGGTTGCAAAGTTAAAGCATTTCGTTAAAATTATTAAACCAAAAATTATTATGACTGATAATGGAAGTCAATTTGCTTGTAATGGTTGGAAGAAGACTTTACAAGACATGGGTATTAGGCCATTATATACCACGGTTAGAAACCCACGTCCAAATACTACAGAAAGGGTGAATAAAGAGTTGGGTAGGTTATTTAGAACTTATTGTAATTCAGATCATAAAAGATGGTCAATGCTAGTGGGAAAGCTTGAAACACTTTACAATAATACTTTTCATGAAAGTACTGGTTTTACTCCCAATGAAATTTTATATGGTATCAAGACTTCACTGTCGTTTGATACTTGTTTATCTAATCAGACCGTAACGTTGGATGTGGTTAAAGTAAGGGAGTTAGCTCGGGAAAATTTAAAGAAAAATAGTTTGAAACGTCAGGTTAAATTTGACAAGACCCATAAGTTAATTACTTATCAGATTGGTGACCTTGTTAAAGTTAGGAAGTGTAATAAATCTATTGCTTTAAAGAAAATAACAAAGAAGTTTGAATTGCTATATGAAGGGCCGTATATAGTGGCGGCTGTTCCGTTTCCAAATGTCTATACTTTGTATGATGAGGGCAAGGGTATAATTAAAGGAAATTACAATACTATTCATTTAAGTAAATATTATAGATAATATTATGTATGCTATGACTTGGTTAAATAGCTATATTTAGGTAGCTTTTATAATGAACATTGTGTTGTACTTGCCATATGATTCTTTTCATGATTTATTAATGGTAAATATGTTGTCTGTATGTGACATATTTTAAATGTTATTTACAGTTTAAAAAAAAAAAAAAAAAAAAAAAAAAAAAAAAAAAAAAAAAAAATTTTAAAGATCGTTACTTTTATTGTTTAGTTAGTTGAATATTTAAGTGTTTAAAAGAAAACACAATGTTTAAGATAAGACATTTCCTTGGTTTTGTTCATTAAGTTGTTGATTGTGTGTTTAATAAAAATAAATGACAAAATGTTGTTTATGGGCTAGGGAAGTGGCTCAACCATATATATAGATGAACTGTGAGTTCAGAGTTCAAGTTTAAAGTTCATTGACCTTACAATGAAATTTAATTGAATTAAATTTTGTTTTGTTCTCCAGCGGGGTGAATCGTTGTGTGTTTAAACTTCTATGATTTGTTATTTTAATGAGGTTCGATATTTAGTTGGCGAGGAGGACCGTTGCGCGTTTAGACCCTATCTTTTGTTATTTTATTTACACGAGTTTGAATACATATATATGGTTGGTGGGGTGAAGGGAGGCCGCTTTTAAAAAAAAAAAAAAAATACATGTATGTGTATAATTATAATTTTGAATTGTGAATAAAGAATGGTTAATTGATCAGACCGTGAGTTAGAATTTTATTTATCCGTAAACTCCAAATAAATTTCGGGGTGGTGTAACGGTCCCGTTTGATCAATTATTCATGTTAAATTTTTTGCTTGAAACTAGTAATTTTATCGTTATTTCGAGCCTTATAGCGACATCTGTTATTTGGCGATAATGTTTTTAGTAATAGTGCAATCGTCATTAATTTGATTGAACCAGTATATTGGTATCTTGACAATAAGAATATAGTTTGGTTTAGACGTGTTTGGATAGATGGCGTTGGTTCGCTTTGGAATAATATTTTTGTATGTCTGTCTATAGCCAGTCCTTTTTTTGAAACACTGGTTGAATATTAAAAGTAAATTCTGTTAGATTTTTGTGTGTAGAATTTGGATATTTTTGAATTGAGAACAATCCGAGGCTTGTTGAAAAGGGCTGCTGAGGAAGCGAGAGAGTCGGGTCGACGTCGTTAACGTGTCCGCTTTGGTCAGCGGAAGTCCGTGAAAATAAAAGAATTTTAATAAATTCTAGTGTGTTAAGATAGAAGAGTTGGAGATGAGAAGCTTGGATGCAGTGATTTAAAATGATTTATTGCCCGCTCGCGTAAAAATATATTAAACCGAAAATAATGATTTAAAGGTCTAAAGGTTTCCTCTAAAGAGTGCTAGCCTTCAGAGTTTGAAACCTCGCGTGTGCAGTGTCGTGAAGTGATAAATGTGAGTGTAGTGTGAAATTATTGAAGATGGTGCTGGGAGCTGAAATTTGAATTCCCGCGCTTGAGGCGGCGTGTTTCGTCGGCAGTCCTGTTTGTTCCTGTTGTCTTCGAAAGCTAAGTGGAATTTACTTTAATTAACTTGCAATGTACATTTTAGTAATTTATAAAAATTACTAAGAAATTATTTACGAAATTTTAAAACAATTCATAAACTTTTTCTCTAAGGCAAATATTTCAATTCTGTGGAAGCCGCCATGTTGGTTGATTCTTAATTGTCAGTCTGAAGTGTGGTTATATTTAAAAATTGTTAAAGATGTTTTGATGTATTATATTGCAAGTTAATACTATTAATATATGGATGGCTTTCTATTTTTATGATAATAAACATTTAACACAGGTATGTGAAATATTGAAACTTATAATCACAAGGTTCCCAGACCTTGGTAGGTTGCTTTGCTCGTTGGATTGATACTACAATATGGCTTTCAATGTTTAGGATATTAAACATTTAACATAAGTATGTGAAATGTTGAGACTTATAATCACAAGGTTCCCAGATCTTGGTAGGTTACTTTACCTGTTGGATTGATGCTATAATATGGCCTTGAATATGATTAGATCTTTGCTATGTGAATGTGTATTTTAATACTTTTATTTCAGCTAATAAATCTCTTTCTTTCAGATGGTTAGTTGGATTTTGTCTTTGTGTGTCTGTTCTTTAATATTCTTATTTAATTTTTGCTTGCAAATATTAACTTGAAAACCATCCATAGGTTAATTTATTTTTTATCTGTATAAATTTTGTGTTGTTCTTATAATAATTGATACAGCCGTTTTCTAGTGTGAACTAATAACTTATTAATATTTAACCAAAATCTTTATTTTCGAATAAGTACTTATACCTCAGAGCTGAGAGTTCTAAAACCATTTAAACTAATCTAAACCTATACATAAATCTATGAATATAGACATTATATCATTATAAATTAACTACTAGAACTTGATAGTGAAATACATGAAGAATTATAACCTTAGCGGAGATAAAAAAATAGTTTTCTTTTACACGAATCAATCCTTCTAGGATTGTAAAAATAGTATTAAATGTTCAATATTTATGTGTATGTATATATATATATATTTATCTGGATATTTATATGTTAACATGTCTGTTTGTTTGAAAGGTAAATAGTTTGAGATTAGACTGTTTACATAGGATGAGCTTTATAAGAACTCTATTCAATTATTTGTCTTATGTATTCATATAAATTTTACACATAGTAAGAAATAACTTATATACACACACTTCTAATCAAATGTGAGGTGACAGAGGTGTAAGAATTCCAATTTCAATCAATGAATTTTAGAACAACTGTTTAAGTATTTACATATATTTATGTATGTATTTGATAATTATTGTTTTCTTATTAATGTATTTCAACGTTGTCTAATTACATAAAAGATATTAGACTTGTTAGGTGGTTGTTACCTTTTATTAAAGATTTTAAACTTATAAACATTTAATTTAATTAACTGAATTTCATAATTTATTTTGAACTTTTAATAGTCCAATGGACTTTACTGAGTTGATTTAATGCAACTTGTTTTCTATTTTTGATTACTTTATTATACTTTCCTCATTGATATTCATAACAGATCTTCATGTTATATCTTGAATGTATATAAAGGTTTTTAGTGAGTTTTGAACAATTAAGGATTTCATCAGACATTCTTTTAACTAAGATGTGGTTTAAAGGACTGATTAAATAATATTCACTTAATAAAATTTCTGAATTTCAACTGTGACTGACGCGCTATATTTTAAAAAAAAATTGAATTTCTAATTTTTTGTGGATAACATGTCAGTTTAACTGGAGTTATTATTTTACCAATGCAACTTATAGGGTCTATTCATTGGGGTTTCAATTTGTTTATGATCGTTTAAATATTATATATTAAATTTATTAATACAAGTTTATTTGTAGCGGAAGTGGATTATGATTTCATTATAATTTTCTATTAAAGCCATTATTTGTAGGTTTAGTGTAGAAGCTTGTGGGACCTTAAGGAGCAGTTGTATTTCAGGAGCTGGAACAATAAACTTTATTTCTTTTAGGGTGAATTATGGATTCTTTTGTCAAATCTTATAAATGGAGACTTAAGGGAACTGTAAGCTGAATAATTGAATTCTAGGGTGGTTTACTGCAACACTTTAGTGATTTTATGAGTAGAAAGGGGGTGTGTTTGTTTAAGTTTGTTCGATATCTAACTAGATTGATAATTATTTGAGTTTCAGCTGGAGTCTGGAGTATATTAGTTCATATTTGAAGTTTGCTTTTGGGGTTATACTATATCTTTTATTTAAGTATTTATGTATTTATCCTATGGAATTACATGATAACATTACACTATACAACAATCATGCACTCTATATGGGAGGGCTAATTGACTTTAGAAAAATTAAAGTTTATTTAATTTTATAGGTTTTTAATATTTTAAATACTTTCTTGTTGAGAGAGTCTACTTTGGCACTTGGCTTTGTTTGGTGCAAAAGAGTTGTTGATTACAATTTAATTTTTTATTAGAGGTTTCTTTTGATTAGTTATATTTTCTTAAACTAGCAGTTCTACTGTTATCAAGTGTGTATAAAATAGACATTTAAATATGATTACAAAATGAAGTGACGAGATGTTGTTGATTACAATTTAAATTTTATTAAAGGTTTCTGTTGATTAATTACACTTTCTTAAACAAACAGCTCTACTGTTACCAAATGTGTATAAAATAGGCATTTAAATATTATTACAAAATGAAGTGATGAGGGTGAAAGCACATATTGAAGGTTTCTATGAAGATTCAGATTAGGACCGGGTTTTATGAGCTCTGCAACCTTGGACTAATGGATTCACGACCCATTCGTTTATTGTGGCAACGTTCCCTTGGATAATTTCGTCAATTATCAAGGATTATCGCGCGTACAGCTTTTAAGCAAATTTAGTTTGTTTTTATAATATGTGTATTCACGAGACTAAAAATGGTTTCACATATTAAGATTAACTGAATTGGTAACTGAAGGTCTGGAGCCAGTTAAGCCGCGGATCAGCCTAGAGGCGCGTGGGCACTTGCTTTTAGGGATAAGCTACCGTGTTGTAGGAGGATCAATCGTATCAAAATTTGTTTTCTTTTACGATATGTGACTTCATGAGAGTCTTAGATGTAGTTAGGCCAAGTGGACTTGACTGAATTAGAAAGGATGATTAAAGATATCTACATTTGAGCATTGTTACCAATGAAGACATCTTTGATGCAGAGTATCACCATTTTATGTTAAATATAACTCTAAACTTTACTTTTACGGTGCTATGCTCTCATCTTCTGGGTGCTAGGGTCATTAGACGGATGTAAGGATTTGCCAAATTCACTTTAACTTTCAATTTCATTTTAACCTTTACGGCGAACCTGAAACCTGTCTTTGACAAGGGAATCTCAATAAAAAACTTACTTTTACGGGGCTATACTCTCATCTCTTGGGCGCTAGGGTCGTTAGACAGATGTAAGGTTTCGCTAATTTACTTTAATTTAAACTTCATTTTAACCTTCACGGCGAACCTGAAACCTGTCTTCGACAAGGGAATCTATTATATGAGTGAAGTTGTCTCTCGCCAAACTTTAATTTAAAATTTACTTATAATTCATAGAGAGACATTCTGAAACTCTTACTCTGACAATTTAGGGATGGGAATTTTATGAGATGTAGAGAGTATCACTATTTAAACTTCAATTAACTCTTATTACTGCATCAGGGGAGGTCTTTGAGGTGACGTTCCTCATAATGACAATTTTATATGATATTTTGGAAAGGTGACTTTAAGATGAAATGTTCACTTAAGTCTTTTGGCTTTTCCAACTCATTTTACACACAAGGCACTCCAAATGAGTTTCTTTTAAATGGATAGATCGTACTGCTGTGAGTTTCTTGTCGGCTCTTCTCACCAGCAATAGTACGTTGTGAACCGACGCTAGTTTTAGATAATGTTTATAATTGATTCAATAAGTATTAATTAAAAAATTGGAGGTTCTTCGTTTATCTCGATATGAGCTCTTTTACTGACAGCTAACGCGGTGGCATAATAATAATAAGAGAGGTGGTTAGGTGGGGTGCCTACACAAAATTATATAATTTGTTATGAATCTACATTAAAATATCTTTTGGCAAAATAAAGGCACGGGCGTACTCAGGCGATGAGCTTATGTCATGAGTAATACATTTATCATAATTCATAAAATGCATAGCATTTTACACTTACAACATATTACTACAATATTATATATATATATTTTACATCAACCTCTGAGAGTCTTCCTGTCATCTGTCCAACACTCTTATATAACCTACCTTGTGAACATAGGGTTAACGGTATTACGACGAGGGTTCCTGCTACTAGATGATTACGATTTATGGCCAATATTACAAGATTTATTCTATGAATAAATTTTATTAATTTCTACTTTATAAATATTTTATTTCTCACTCTATGCTTCGGCTTGAGTATGTCATCCCATAGTCTTTAGACCCAAAAAGGGGGGTTCGTTACAGTGGTAAGGGGTATTCCTTGGAACTGAAGCGCATATACGAATGGGGTTTTCTTGGCAGAGAATACGCAGACCTGTGTCTTTGTGGGATTGAATTGGACAAGGTTTTGTCTCCCCTATTCAGAGACTCTCTCTAAGGAGTTCTCTACCTTAGATACAAGTTTAACCCGACTTTCCTCCACAAATGATCGAGGCACGTTTGCACGTCCAGAGTATTGCGCATCGCCAGTGCTGTCATCCGCATAACAATGAATGTTGTCAATGGACAACATATCACTGATATGCGAAATGAACAGCGTCAGCGACACACACAACAACCCTGGGGTACACCAGCATTGACGGGCTTAATGCCAGAGCAGCAACTATCGACAAGGACTTGTATGCTGCGCTCATCAAGAAAGCTAGATAGCTACGTGTAAAGTCCCTCGGGTATCCCGTAAGATGGTAGCTACGACAGAAGAGCCCTGTGCCAGACCCGATCGAAGGCCTTAGCAATATCTAGGCTGACAGCCAGAGCTTTTGTGTGTGACAATTTATTGTGTGCTCCTTATGTATTGAAGTGTACATTAAAATTTATTATCCTATTTTTTAATCGTTGAATTCTATTATTATAATACTAATCCAAATGTGAAGTGTTACTATTAAAGTGGTGTGATGAGGATAGTATGCACTATATACTTTTAGGTTGTAATCGTTAACAAGTCAACAAGTTTACAAAAAATAAAGTTAACAAGTATTGAAGGTTTACTCGATGACAAGTTTTGTAGGATTAAGCTCGTCTTTGTATATTATCATAATATAGAACTAAAAAACACGGGTATCTGATAGTCTTATTTAAATTAAATATTTTGTGTTATAATAAAGAACAATTATTATGTAATAGAAAATGGATTATCCTAATAGGGTAGTCGACAGTCAAATGAACTGAGATACTTTTTACGATCTGGCAACACGAAGAGGATACGTAGATTTTGTACAAGCGTAACAAGTTATAACATACTTTATATAAGTATATAAGTGCTTGAAACTGCGGATTTATTTTAGTTCAATTATTTTAACAGTTGATAAGATAAATATAACAACCCACATAAAACTGTAGTGGCTACCATTTCACCAAATCATCCTTTCTTAATAATAAATGAGAATAACGTTGTAAATTTGACGCATTTTGCTACCTCATTCATTACACCAACCTACTTGAGCCAATACTTAGGTGTTATGAAAAAAAATTCGAAATTTTTGAAACAACGAGGAGAAAACACAGGTTACAAATAAAATGTAAAATATCTACCAAAGTTTTTATGATAGTAATCTAGGCAAATCCGTAGTCAGTTCAATCGAACAACATCAGTTGTACCTATAACAGCCTCTGCCCGTTCCTTCTGTTAAGGCTCCTGTTGCCACAGAAGGTCGAAAGTGGGGTGCAAACAAATAAAATTTTCATTGGGATTTACTGGGACGTAACTTGGTTTTTTCATATTTTTTTTATTGTTATTTTAAGTTAAGAAAAATAATCGCCAAATCATCTCCAAATTATTGACATGAAACTGTTTTACTCCTTTTTTTAATCAAAACGGGGTAAAATATACCTACATCATTATAAAAGAGAGATAAACAAGTTTGTTTTATTATTTAACAAAAATCTAGTTCATTTCATTGACAATAAAATAATAATGCATCTAAACAACGAACACGTCTATGGAATCCAAGATATCGTCCAAAAAACCAGTACCGAAAAATCCTCAAGGACGTTGGCATTGCTGCAAGCCTTAAGATAGTGGCTACGTGGAGTTCTTATATAAGGAAACTCTTTTATGTATAGCTAAAGGTTGGCTAAATAACAAAAACGTTGGCAAATCTGCTCTTTCTAAAATTAATTACAATAAATTTTTATATAAATGTAGTAAAATTTATTACACAAAGAAATGCGAATTAATGTAATATGTAGATAGTTTCATAGCAGTTTCGAGTGCCCCAATGTATTTAAAATATTATTATTCTCATCAAATAAAAGGTTTCATATTAGAACCTCATTACCATATTTACTCAAAAATAAAGTCTAAATATAAAGCTGTATTAAGTCGATTGCGATCCACCCCTAAATGTCCTAAAACGAAGAGTACCTACGCGTACGGGAGGGTGTCCTTAGCTCGACGTACCTATGCCTGGCTCATGTTGATAAAGGCTTACAACGTATTAAATACGGCTTATTGAGTATTTTACCAACAATTTACATAAGTCAACAAATAATGAAACCCCCGTCTCAAGTGAAATGAGATTTGAAATTGATCTTTTTAGTGAATAGATTTTATGTTTTGGGCTTTAGGTTGCGGATTACCTTATGAAAAATAAATTGAAGTAAAGTTGTATTAATTCAAAGAGATCAAAGTTTATTATTGTTAAAATCAGAATATCTTTGAAAGTCAAGATAATCATCATCTGGCTTATATTGATTGATTGATAATATTTTTTCTTAATTGCAATCAAATATATTTGGACTTTTTTTGCTGGTTGGCATACACTATATTATAATGTTTTTTTTAGTCTAAATATTATTTCAGTGTACATAATATATATATAAAAGAAAGTCGTGTTAGATACATTATTTATAACTCGAGAACGGCTGTACCGATTTGGCTGAAAATTGGTGGGGAGGTAGCTTGAATCAGGAGACGGACATAGGATACTTTTTATCCCGTTGGAACCGGTAGGTGGCGCTGAGATCGGGTTCTAGAATCCTCCTAATCACCTGGAGCGATTTTGGTGATTTTGTTTTTGTGTGGCCCAGATGGTTTAAATCCACAATTGAAAGCAGTAGGTGCCGCTGGGATAGGGTCCTAGATTTTATTTTTTTCAGAGCAGGACGTCTGCCCTGGCCGCTAGTATGAAATAGCATTAATTTAAATTTCGTAGCAGAATAAGCTTGATACCATAGACGTATTGCATTTATATATTCATTGAAATTTTTTAATATGCTAATATTGTTTATAAAAATATTAAAATTTATTTTGTGGCATAGGCCCATAAACATTAGGTATATTCTTTAATGAACTATTATTAATTTAGACTAAGAAGATTCGATACAATAGCTATGATGTAATAACTACTCTATGTAAATAAATAAGGCGAATTTTTAGTCACGTTGACAACATTTGCCACATAGGGACATGGATAAGCGGAGGAGTCATTCCCCTGTTGAGGAAGTGAGTTTGCACTGTTTCCCGGAGCATTCTCAAACACTGCAATACTGATGCGCTAGGATCAGCGTGGTCGTAACTACATTCTAAGTAAGTCTAGTCTACGTAAGTCTTCCTACCATAAGCGCGGGGCACATGGGAGGAGGGTGGTTTTATTGGAGTATTGCCTATGGGTTACGTCTCCACATAGAGGGAGATACCTTGCCGAGTCTCCACACATGCCGGCGATTGACTCTGGTGGCTGCGCTATCTTCAGTGGCTTCACCACTCATCGCTTTGGTCCAATCCCAGGCAAACGACACGTTATTGTGCGAAATGCTTTTCCCCCACCTCAAAAACAAAACATTGGGACATGGATAGTAGTACACACTATAAGCACAGAGTGACATTCTAAATTTGAAATAGATAGACATATGCGAATTTGAATATTTAACTCAACATAAAAATCAAAACAAAACTGCAATATAAGTCCGGGAAGATCACCAGAAATCGTAAATTTAAGATTGGCCAAATACCCAAAGAGACCGACTTGCTTCGATGAAGGCAAAGGCTCTAGCAATTCCAGACCCAGTTATCGTAAGGATTCCGCTGAGTTAATACTAGGATAAACATGCGTGCATAAAGGCTTCAATTTCCTTTAGACCTCTAAAGATATATACTAGTTTGATACATGAAAACTAAGCAACTGCGGCTGTTTTCTACTAAATACAAATATTCTACCAGATAATAAATTCAGCTTTATATGCGTGACTACACTTGAAACCAACAAACAGTAAACGCGAACCTTGCCGTCGATTCCCATTGGTGTCCGGCTTAATTAACATTGCTCAGATGCATTACATTCACCAATATCACAAATACTTGCCGTGATACTACAATGCCACCTTGTTAGGCATGTGCGTGTTTCACGACCGTAATTGCAAATGTATGTATGCCAAATACAAGGATTCAATGGATTCAACAACTTTGAAAATTACTTATGTTTGTTTTGAATAAATTATACTCGTAGGAATCGTACTGATGTGATATTCAATTATTATTTTAATCAGTTCACTGTGTGTGTAATTAAGTTAGTACTAACATTCAAAATGTTAGTCTTCAGAATAAAATCAACAAAAACACTAATTTATAAGTTTTTAATTTATAAGTTTTATGTATTATAGAATGACATATTCCTTTTCTTATTCTGAGTTAGGTCTTGGTTTGATTCGTGAACGTTAAAGGATGATGGGCACGAATGTATGGAACCTGGTATCGGCACCAATTGAAATGCATGATATATCATGGGAAAGGTATTTTTGTGTAGAATAAAGATAACCGTGGCGCTCATCCCGGCTCAGTGTCCTGATTAATCCTACCTTGAAAGTTATATATTTTTGATGTGTTTTTTTTCACTTTCTATTAAATTCAGTAGTATTTCATTCAGTCTGTGGCGTTTTTCTCAATTTTGGAATACTTTTATACTAGTATTATTATTTATTATTATATATACTTTTGCCGACGGCTACGCTCGCTTTAATGTATATTTTGTCATAACAGTTTTTTTCTATGCCTCGGGCACAGTATTTTTTCCAATGAAAGGGGTATCCTATGCCACCATGAACAAACAAGTCTTAGACTTCGTGGCGACTTCATTATATTACTCAAATTTTTGAAATTATGCAATTAAAAAAAAAAAACTACCGCATATTTCCAAGTCAATTTCTACTTATATGTCAACTATGAATGAATGAATGAGTCAACTATATTCTTCATCAAGCAAAATTCGTGCAGGAAAAACCTTTATTCTGTTTTGAACATCTTACTTGACAACTTTTTCGTTTTTCACTTTCGAGTAATTGACATTCGATCACGTTGTTTACAAAAAGACTTGTTGATACAAAATCTAAGTACAAAAACACCATTATCGTCTGAAGAAAAACAAGTCGACATTTTCGGGAAAAACAAAAGGAGATTGCGATCGATTGTCAAGTACCTTTATTTGTTGTTTTCAATTTAGTCGGAAATCGAAGTGTTTGGCGGGTAATTGAAGGGCGATAATTTACTGTGCATTTTTACTTTAAAAACATTATATAATTTTAAATAGAATTGAATTTTAGCTACAAGAATTTTTTTGATTGTTTTAAAAGTGATAATTATCGGTGTGACACATGACTTTTGTTATATACAGTATGCTTTTCCTTGACGTCAGTCACAGATCTATAATTTCGCTACGGTTGTTTGTGGAGAAGTAACGTAGGTCTGATTTTCCCCTGATTTTTGTTTGTTCGAGAATTATTATTTTTATATTGCATAGGTTCGCGTTTAACCGACATTGTATCTAGTTTAGGGCGAAGATGCTCTCTAAGATACCTGTTTACACGAGTCTGCAAGACATCTAAATTATTCGTTTCAAGAAAAACAGATGACGGTAAGGAGTTCTACTCCGCAAAGATTTATATTATAAAAATGGAAGCAAAGCAGTTCGTCTGCTTAGTTAGTATTTACAGCATATATTAATCGGTGACATGAGCCCGTACATCTACTTACCCGGTGGTAAATAGTTGTTTATAATTATTATTAAAATTGAGAGAGAGAGAGAGAGAGAGAGAGAGAGAGAGATAGCACTTTATTCTACACCATTATAGGATATAGAAAAACTTATAGCCTAAAAATGAATCATTATGAATAAATGACACTGACTAAATCCACCGTGTAAATATACATATTTAAAATAGAGATGTTTAACGTATATGTTGCAATAATTTATCTCACTTTGAGTTACAAAGGCCTCTTGCTCGTTGAAAACTGCGCACCAAGCATTTCGCTCTCTCGCCTTTGAAACGCCCTCACACGAACGAATTTAGCTGTCAAGTGATGACAATCAAATCCGTTCTCCATCGGACCGTAGCAGATAATGGCCCGTGGGCATATGTGGCACACCCTGGCTTATATTAAAACAAAGGACGTCTTTCATATTCTTATTATAATTCTTATTATACGATAGTTGCCCGGGTGTATAAAAATTAGCTTATTCTGACACATTTTTCAATAGAAAGATTCGATTCGAAGTGTTTTGTGATCCGGGAGTCCCGCAAGAATTTCAAGTAAATCATGGACAAAGTCGCGGTCATATCTTAGTACTAAATAAGAACTTAGTGTAAAGTATTGTAATAAAATGACATGACACTACACAACGCAATGCAGCTTAACATAAGATTTTTTTTGGTCAGGGGAAATCTGTTAGAGGACTAAGCCGCGACAGACACAGAAGCCTGGGGGATAATTGCGACCCGAGTGTGGGATTCGCCAGATCGGGGGTGGCACTAGCTCGCCCAGTCAAAACTGGTGTCACGCTATTGCCACTCCCCAGTTAGGGATACCGACTAAAACCCCTGGGTGTTCCGTCCTGCGCCTTATGTCAGGGCTACGGGTAATTGGGATTCCCGGCTCCGCGTGCCCTAACAAAGCTTTTTTTTATACAGGGGAAATCCGTTTGAGGAACATAGGCCGCGCGAGGTGGAAAGGTCGCGGCCCGTGTGTGGGATTCGCCAGGTCGAGGTGGCACTAGCACCCCACGTTGAGATGTGAATAACTATTGCCACGCCGCGGTTAGGGATACCCACTAAAACCCCTGTCCGATCCCGAGCGTTCTTTGTCCGGGCTGTGGGCTCGCTTGCGCATTTACCACCAGCCCGGATGGACGGCGGCCGGCCCCTTTGCGGGCTGGCCTCACCATTTGGTAGCCGGAGATCTGGGTCCCTCCGGCTACTACCTCACCGCGAGGTGAGAGGGGGCGCGCGGCCCTCCTCTCCGGCCTTCATGTGCAGGCGGGTCCGGTTTTCCCGCCGGTCGCCCGCACGGCCGTAGCCTACGGTGGCTGGAGGTCGTCCTGGATGACCCTCCGACGCTGCCGCTCGCTGGCTCTGGCGGGAGGGGAGCGTGGCGGATTGCTCCCTCTCCCGCTCCTCCGCCTCCTTTGCGGACATTACGGTCTCGCAGAAGGAGGCGGCGTCCTAGCAAAGCCTAACATAATGTAACGCAACATAAAGTAACGCTATGCCACCCAATAAAACGCGTTACAAAACAATTTATTGTATAATAACATGATAGAAAGATAGACATTAAAATCTTAAATACTGTAAGGTAGTACAATGGACGGCCTTATCGCTTAAAACAGTTCCAGGAAAACATACAACAACATTCATATAAACCCAAACAGACAACAATTTTCGTATTGTTACGAGTAGCGGGACTCGAATTAAAATGCCGTTAGAATGATTATAGAATTTATTAGAACTATACAAACACGTATAACACAGGTACAAATATAACCGAACGCAACAAATCTAAACATAATGCAGAAGTTCGTTATTCAATAAAACGCGCAAAGTCCGTCACTATTAGATTCCCGAATGTACAGACGTCACGCCTTGATCGAGGTTCTCGCTCAACTGCCCCCTCTCTCAATAAGGCCGTCGTTTTATACTTCACCAATACAACTGTGCCCACCCGGCATCCTAGAATTTGCTTGAAATTTGTAACCCGCATCACCTGGCAATTGATACAGCCTGCAAGCGGCCGTAAACGAGTACAATAGAACAATAGGCTGTTCTCCACAATAATTAGAAACGTATGCCAATAAATAAGTGAACAAAAGCAGACGATCATAAAAGGATTACAATTAGTTCAAATGCCGACAGGTAATGTGCTTTTACAGATTAGGAGTGGAATTTCTTTTTGGTCGGAACCTAAGTTGTAACAGTATAAAACGTCACAGCAGGAGTTACAAACCGGTAAACAAGATATCTTAGTGAACGGTTTAATAATTTATTTAGACCAATGTTTTATTCAACGAGCGTCCCGCGCAAGCTGGTGAATGAAACATCGTTTTCAAGCCTATTTTCCACTGTAAAGTCTTCAGTTAAGAAAACGTCAGAACGCCGCACGTGACGAACATAGATCTGAGCCAAATAACATTATTAAATAGAGTCAACTAACTTTTGGTAATCGTTAAATTAGAATAACAAATCTTTTGGATACTTTTGTTTACTTTCATCATATTTGTTTTTAAACGTAAACAATTAATAAATATATTGTTACATACCGACAAAGTACGCAAACATGCATGTCGTAAAAAAGCCGTTTATTGCCTTTCCTGCATTCGGAGTTATTTTGTTTACTTCGTGTTTACACTTTTAAAATATCTATTGTTATCGTACTTATTTTATGGCTGTAATTAGAGTCGAACTAATCCTTTTATTTTTATTGCATTGCGTCGAAGTTTGCCAGATGCCGGATTAACTCATAACGTGGTCCCTTTGTTCGGTTTATACAGTTTAGTATAAAACAATGCCCGAACGGAGGGATGAGACAGTGAAGCGACGACTGCGATACGAGTAAGACGTGTGTAGTACTTTCGATTAGCGATATAGTGACGGAATTTTCGCGTGTAATTGAATCGTGCAGTGCAGTGTGCATATTTGTGCCTGTTTTATATACAGTTCGAATAAACTCTATAGTAATTCCAACGGCATTTTAATTCGAGTCCTGTGTAGCTCGTAACAATAAGAATAGCCGCATAAAACGCTGTTGTACAAATATTGTAAATAACTTTACCAAATATATTAAAAGTTGGACTGTTATTATTGAAGTGCCTAGAGTGTTATTTTGTTTAAGTTATGATTCGCATCAACAAAACGAACGTCGTTCCCAACATATTGCAGACTCACTGTTTGCCCGAAACAAACATTCGTGGGCTTGGTTCCATCCTAACACAAAGGCACTCCATTTGCTTTAACCAAGTCATTTTCATTGTTTTTATTCAAAAATTAATTTTAGCGTTTAAGCAATGTTACATACGTCGTTAAGTTGTTTGAAAACTATATTAGACGAAATTATTAAAAACGTTTTCAGTCAATGTTTATTAATTATATGAATTACCTATAATGTAGTGTTTATGCTATGCTTAGCTTTGATACTATACGTTCAGAATTTGACGGATATATCCTGTAATATAGACTTTTTTGTGTTCCAACACTTTATCAAAAATGGAACCTATCCATAATCGTCATAGATGGCCGTCTATCTGTTGCTGTAGCTTCCAGGGCTTACAGTAGAAATTATAGGTGTTACATGCCGACAAAGTGAATGCACACCTGGTTTACTACCTTTCCCCGCATTTTGACTTCTTTTGTTTACTTTGTGTTTAAAATTGCAATTAGACAATAGCCTATTGTTATTGTACTTGTTTATGGCAGCAGGTGTGCAGATTACGGTTTCTGAAACTTCAGTCCACGCAGTCGATAGTTGTATTGTACAGTTCAGTATAAAACGATGCCCGAATGGGAGTTGGGTCAGTCAAGCGACGATTATTACGATACGATCAAGACGTGTACATTTGATAAAATATATGTAGTGACGGACGTTGCGTGTGTTACGGAATCGTGTAGTTTGTACTGGTTGTGTCCAGTTATATTTGTACCTGTGTTATAAGTGTTTGTATAGTTCTAATAAATTCTATAGTAATTCCAACGGCATTTTAATTCGAGTCCCGTACTCGTAACAATATTATATTAAAAATCATTAGGTAATATTTACCAAATTATAATCTTATGTCCCTTGTGTTTAATTGTATTATTATCATTGACCAAAGCATTAATTGTATAATAACATTTGTAAAATATCCAATTGTAAAATGTAGTCTTGAATAAATGTATTGATAAATCTTTTTGTCTCAAGAAGGTTATTATATATTTATGGGTCCATATAATGTGATTTTTTTGCATAGAGGTATTACCACTCTATTGTTTGTTTGATCACGCAATATCCTCTCACGTTGGTCTTGTTTTATTTCAAATGATATGCTCACGTACACGCAATACTATGTTCACGTTTAAATAAGGTCACAAAGAAAATAAAGCAGTTTAGTATCGATTTTGACCGGCGCCTAGGTGAAACACGTGTGTGCCTATAAAAAGAGAGCAGGCGAAATGTCGCCAGTTTAGAAAATGAAAACTTATGCACAAATGCTATGTCCTCGTTGTATTTGTATCAAACGTGAACTACAGAATAGTTAATTGGCTAACTAAAACTAACTAACTCTGTTGGCTCAGCGACCTAAAATGTGTCTTGGCCTCCGAAACGAGAACACGTTTTCGGTTTCGTAACAGTTTGTTTTTCCGTGAGTGGGGTGTTAACCTTCTGCACCATCCCCACATTGCTGGAGGACCACACCCGTCGTTGGTCAGCGAGTTCATCGGATTTAGCCGGAAGTGTAGCTAGGCTGTACTACCGACCACTCCCCCATCCGCCACCCGGGGGACGCTCCTCTACGCCGTGAGGGACAGCGCGACGTCAGTTAATTGGATATTTGTTTATTTGAGAACGATAACTAATAGCTTTACTCATTGTTTCTAATATCAGAAATTTATTTCATTTTTCATAAATGTTTAAAAAATGTCAATACGATTATTTAAAAATCTAATGGTAGGGCCTCATCTGGGATAATGCTATAGGTATCGACTGTAGCTAAATAAATAAACAAAATAAAATAACTTCACGTCAATGTTTTTATCCCTGATGGAACGAAGAAAGAATACAATTTCCTGCGGCCGGCCGGCCTGTCGTAAGAGGCGACAAAACAACCCACAGCCAGGTGGTAGGGAATTTGTCCGACTGGATGGCTACCACCCCTGGTCAAGAGTTTGCCGTCATAACAACCTTGTGTGTTTCCGGTATTAGTGGCCAGGTTCAGTCTCTCTTAAGAGACCAGGAGCGCATTTGTAGCACCTTTGGTGTTGCAAATGTCCATAGGCGATGGTAACCGCTTTCCATCAAGGGAGCTGTCTGCCTGTCTGTTGAACTCCTGGAACCTGGTCACTAATGCCGGAACACAACACAAGGTTGTTATGGCGGCATACTCTAGACCAGGGGTACTTACCATGCGGTATCGGGTTTTTAGCCCACATTAAAGATTTTAAAGTTAGAATGTGTTCAAATGATTGCGTAGCCAGCTACACTTGCGCAGTCACATCCTATCGCGCTTTTTAGTACGTTGTGGTAGATTTTGCTCATGTAATAAATAATTACAAGCAATTAAATAATAAAGACACACCGCGTCTGTACAATCTTTGTCTATCTTATTTGTCATCTAACTGCTCGCGGCTTCGCCCGTGTAGATTACAAATACTCATAGTTTGAGCAAACTTTCTACTCCTTTCTAACGCCTTGGGGGTTAAATTTTCAAAAGCACCAATATACGTGTATCTATATTTACTTTTAACCAGAAAGAGATATATAAAATTTTTTGCTTGTTACTTTGAAAATGACGGTTTCCATAAGTCGCGGTAGCGTCATGGCTAATGGTTCGATCCTGGCCGGAACACATGCACCACTTTATCAGTTTTCTGGTCAAATGTGCATATTGTTACAATTACCACATGTTAAAAACGGGGAAGGAAAACATCGTGATGCAACCTGCATATCGATATAACCGATGTGTCAAACCTGCCAAGCCGCCTTGGACAAGCGTGGCTATACTGTCCGTTCCCCCTACAATGGAGGCCCGAGCCCAGCAGTGCGGCCATTTATGGGCTGACATTATTATATATATAGTCTAATCATCATTGAAAAAAAACGAGCTAATGGGCATTGCTAGTAGTATCAGTAGTGTCTATACTAATATTATAAAGAGGTAAAGTTTGTGAGTTGTTTGTAGGAAGTAAACTTTTGAACTACTGAACCGATTTCGAAAATTCTTTCAGCAGTAAACATTACTCTTATTGACACATTATCCCTTAGTGACATATAGTAAGCTAATATTTGATTGGGTTTAATATTTTTTTGACGCCCAATGAAGTATACACTGGTCAGCTAATTTGCTATAAACAGATTGAAATCAGAAAGGGCATACAATATGATATAGTACTACATGTAATAGTAAATTACTGGTGCGTGTATCATTCGAGCAAGCTAGTTGCGCAAGTTGTGCCGTATTAGTTAAACTTTATACGATTTCCGGCAGCTAGGAAACCCAATTAGCAATATCATCCGGCCTGAGAGTGTAACGAGGCTGGAGTAGCAATAAGCGTCGCTGGTACAATTAACGTACTGCAAATTGCTGTTAAATTTACTTAAACTCCATTGTTATGTCCCAGATAGAAGATAGGCGTTGATTCGACTCATTGTTTATATCTATGCCTCTTTCAATCGCGTGTTGGCATCTGTTTCTGCTAACTATCTATATTAAATTCATTTCTTCGTGTGTATCCTCATACACACGCAATTGATAAATTATGACAACGTTAAGGGGGAGATGGGGTCAACGAAGTGTGACTTTGTGAGACAAGAGACGGGAAGGGTCCTTAATGACGATTGAGGGAGGAATTTCACAAATATGACCAGCTGTGATAAAAGCGGGGGAGGGGTAAAAAAATGAAATTCGTGTGACGTAATTTGTGGATGGACCCTATGTCACTGAACTCCTAAGCCCCTGGATTAATCTAGATAAAAATGTGTGTGGGTTCCCGGATGGTTTAGATTCAAAATTGAAACTGGTAGGCGGCATTGAAATCGTGTTCCAGGATTTGGATGAAATATTTATGGGATGGTTTAGATCCATAATTAGACCCGATAGGTAGCGCTGGAATTGGATCCTTCCTCCCATGTGTGACATAAATATTTTGCAACAGTGCATCAAGCAATTATTACGTCACGACAGAAATCAAGGACCCCTCCAGGGATAGGAGGTCACACTTCGTCGACATACCCCCCCCCCCCCCACCCTCTAATGTGAGATGAAATTTATGAATGGCCCCAAAGGGCATAGGCATAGGGCACCTTCCAGCCATAAAAATAAGTACTATCCCGAGAGATCGACGAATATAGCCGAGAAGGTGGTGTTTCAATCGCATTTTATTGGTGCTACCGTGGCTTCTAACACATACATCGTTATGGCAACGACAGCACCAACGTGATTTTAATGTATTGTGTTGCTGTCATATTAGTTCCACCTTCGGTAGGTGGCGTTGCGGATGTTTTGAGTAATAGTAGTAGAATTCACGGAGGCAAGGAAATCTTAGTTCATACAACCAATTCCGATGATACAACTGATGCTTCAATGGAGTAGAAACCGCATAATTCACTACTCTAAAAACTATCAAAATTTCACAACTAATTTTAGAATAAATTTACACATTTTTAGAAAATAAAACTGCAACGCACGTCCCTTTTCATTCAGTTCCCGTTATATACTATGTTTATTTTGTTAAAATAGTAGAACAAAGTTATTCCTTTTTCTATTTTGTTTTCCAACGAGTTAGCACTGAGTGATAGAATAGTACAAATAAAACAAAACTCACATTTCTGTAAAATAATTAGGTAACACACAGAAAAGTCAATGTTAGGCATAAAGAGCATACTAATTTTATTTTATTTGCATCGATGTTTGGCGTTTCAAAAACAATTATTTAATGACAGCTCGATATTGGTCATTTTCACAAATATATACGTATATTGACTGACGTAAAGATGTCCAAAAATAACTGCATGTCCGAAATGTATGGACACGTTGGTGAATACCAATAAAGGTGCGAAAGAAAATATATTCCTTATTCCGTAATGTATTCTTGACAAGAGCTGTCATCTTGACGTCCATGTTTACTAGTAGGGCGCTTATGAGCTGACTTTATTTTTACACTACTTGTGTCCACGTGAGACTTTGATTTTATATTCATAATAGGTATAAACCCTGAAATATAATATTCCTTTCTCAGTACGCATAGATACTAAAATGCAAAGGATAGTATTGAAGTGGATTCTTTATCACATTTAAGCTGAGAAGTAGTAGCATCTCCAGCTCAATTCTTTGAGATAGAGGCTTTTAGTTATTTTCAACGACGTTTGAGAAATAATTGAACAATGGAATAACGTGTAGCAGAAGGAACTATGTACGTTCACTATATTCGAATACAGGGATATAATTATATAATACTACAGTATATTCAATACTAATCTATTTTGTACAAATATTCTAGTGTTTTCGCGAATAAAGAAACACGTCGTTTATGTAAAAAATGGCCTGGTGATTACGTTTTTTCTTTGCGATTATTTTTTATTGTATGTTGTACTAGAACAGTTTTTTTTCGGAAGTAGCAATAGAAAATGATAGCAAATTGTATGTTTACTAGTCCTTCATAAAAAAAAACTTAAGATATATATGAATTAAAATTCGTAAGCTTGCATTTTCGTCATTAATAACGAATACGTAATAAAATCGTATAATCGAAGGATATTAATAATGTTACGAGTTAGGGGACTCGAATTAAAATGCCGTTAGAATTATTATAGAGTTTATTAGAACTATAAAAACACGTATAACACAGGTACAAATATAACCGAACACAACAAATGCAAACGTAATGCAGAAGGTCGTAATTCATAAAACGCGCAAAGTCCGTCACTATTAGATTCCCGAATATGTCGTATCGTAGGCGTAGCTCAATTGCCCCCTCTCTCCATCGGGCCGTCGTTTTATACTTCTCAAATGCAAATGTGCCCGCCCGGCAACGTCGACACAATCAGCTTGTAATCGTTATCCGCCACACGTGGCTAATGATGCAGCCGCAAGCGGCCGTAAACGTGTACAATACAACAATAGGCTGTTCTATACAATAACTAGAAATGTATGACAATAAATAAGAGAACAAAAGAAGACGATCATAAAAGGATTACAATTAGTTCAAATGCCAGCTGGTAATAAAATGTGCTTTTGCAGATCTGTACGTGGAATTTGTCTTTGTCGGGGCCTAGGTTGTAACAATAAATTAAGATTTTCGTTTTTATATGAAAAAGAAATATTAAGAGTGTTTGAAAAAGGTATGAGCGTAGATCAATCTGATGCTGGGGCCGCTCCTGCGATAATGTTAAAGATATTGACTGTGGCCAAATACGTCTTATTTAAAAAGTTAAACATAACGCCGTTATCAGTCTGTCGATATGTAACGTCATTAACAATTAAAAATAACATCGCATCACAAATAACACGTTACACCCATCGCCACAACTGGGTGAAACGGCGTATACCTGTAGCATTATCCCAGATGAGGCCCACCTTTAGGGAGGTTTGAAAATCTATGAACGTGGATTAATCATAAGAATACTGACGAAAACAATCATTGGAATCTTGAATTTAACGAGCAAACGCTCCGATTGGTTCAAATAAAAAAGAACAGCGACAAACCAACAGAATTTCGATAATTATCGTCGATCGTAAATCAAGCACAAATGGCACCATTTTCATGTGTACGGCAACACTGAAAGGACTTGGGTTGCCCGCAGTTCTTGCTAAATGAAGATTTGTTACCGGTAATAAAATACTTTGTGCTCTTTTGTTATATTGCACTATTTGTAATACTAACACAAAGATGTACTTATTTTGATGTGCGGCTGCCAATCGCAAAATTTTCAATGTATGTGTAGTGTTCTAGTTTAGTTGATATCATATAATTTTCATTACTTTCAGCTACTTTGTATATGTGTTGATATTGGTTCAGCGAATCGAATTTTTATATATCAGAAGCGTGGGACTAAGCGGAAATAAACTATAACGAACTTTCGTATATAGAAGTTGTACAGTCACGGTATGAAAAGGTTCGTCACCTCAAAGTCGACTTTTGCTTGCACGAGTACAAGAAACAGTACCGTAATTTTTTTATAAATATTACGTTTTGTTACGTTTATAAAATTTAGGTAAGATTTAATTCTCATATTGGTTTATTGGTAAAGTGAGTTTATTCAGTGCCTATTTCGCTTTTTAACAACAAAGAATCCTTGGGTTGCTGGTGTAAACTTAGTGCCATTTGGTTTAAATTGTCTCGAGAATAAGTTGAATTTTTTAATCATAAAGTTACATAAGTACGATTCCTTTTTTCAAATGAGTTTTTAAGCGTTTATCATTTTATCAGCAAATAAACTTCGTTTATTTTACTTGAATATAAATCCTTACATATTTACCTAAAGTTGAATACCATTCAACAACTTGAAATAATTTTGATTTATAATTTATTAACTTACAAAGAACGACTCGTAACAGGCTAAAATTTTGAAAGCTCATTCCCTAAAAACGGAATCTTCAGATATTTCTTTGTTTTATTAAGCGTGCGATTTGTGTTCTTAACATAATAAAGAAGATATTAAAAAGAAAAAGTAAAAGATATTTAAGTTCTATAATCAGTTTTTTATTGAAAGAAAAATGAACTCACGATTTCAGGAAAAGGAGCGCATGGATTTGTTATCTAACGATGTTGATTTAACATTACCCAGATCCATTTATTAGGAGAAAGCGACTTAACTTAGGGGTTTCAGTATAATGGTGACCTTTTGACTACTTTAAATTGAGATTTATTCAACAGATCCAGTTAATTTATTTATAAATTGTTTAAAATTGGCATAATTTTTATTTCATCCGAAAACGCTTGGATATTTGTTTGACCTTAATATGATAAGAGGCTTTGGGTTTGAATCAGCCGGTATGCTAGTTAAATAATTTTTTTTTTCGGGAAAATAAAGATATTATAATTACAAATTTTGTTTCAGTTTGTAACTTTCACCTGTGAAGTGGAAAAATGTTTTGAATATGATCCATTTTGAGTTTGAGAATATTTGTGTCGTCTTCTTCCTTTGTATTCGAATTGAATTGACGAGGTTGGGGACTTGAGATTTTAATTTGATGGACAGCTACCCATCAATGACTAGATTTGGAGCTGCTGGAGCCTTCTTCGCATGTGATGGTTTCTCAACGGCTAAGGAAGATTTACGATTTATGGCTTGTATGTGGTTCCTTTGTTAAATGACGGTAACAGTAGACTTGTGTTGCCTTTAAGGAACCCTTTGGAACGCACTATGCGCGCATTGCGAAGCACTTACCCAATTTTTAATGAAAAAACAACTTGATGGATGGTTGGAATTTAAAAAACAGTTTGCATAAAGCACACGTTTCATATACAATACGACAGTTTTCATTACCCCTGTCCTGAACAACAATGCACTGCGAATTGCTACTGTGATTGTATTTAAGCCTGAAACATTGCAGAACATAAACGACTCGTCGACAATCAAAAGCTGATATCACTGTTTCAGCCAACAAGGAGGCATGTACGCCGCGGAAGCACACCTCTCATAGATTTATTGAGGCAGGTACTATTTATTCACCGCTGCAACCGCGCGTACGGGATCAAATCTCAATACTCGTATATGCACAAAGTACACGTCGTTCGTCTTTATTGAATACTAGATTTTACCCACAATTTCGTCTGCATTTATTTTGCTGCACAATACTTAAGAAGTTGAAATGAAAAACGTCTCATGTACTGATGTCATCATGTGGTTTTTCCTTAATTTTTATGAAATTGATAATAGTGATTGCCACTATTATTTTAATTATACTTATATGAAAAAAATGTACATACACAATGGACATCATCGCTTTGTAGTCCTTTGAAACAATAACACTTAGTACCTATTGTTTATACACAAGGCAATAAGTGATAAGATATATACTTCCAAAGTCTTAAAAAGTGTCAAATATCCTTATGTTGTGTAAATTAGAAGAAAAGGAAAGAAGGAAATAGAACATAAAAACGAAATAGTAAGCAATCAAGTTTGTATTTACATACGTATATATTGTCACGCCCGTTTCTCATAAGGGTAGGTAGACGATAGAGTTCCACTTGCTACCTCTTTCCTTCTTTCCTTCTTTGCATCTCAGAGTAATATCGCATCGACGACCAGAGGTTGTAGGCCTCATTTTGCCCTTGGCCCTATTATTATTATGCGTCCGCCCTTTCCATCTTATGTTTATTAACCTTATTATATTTTTAACACATACTATATTCCTTATAACTAGCTCTACAACAACACATAGTCTTTTAGCCTATCTCTAATACTTACTGAGTAATCTTAAATTTAATGGCATTTTTATCTCCTAAACGCATTTTTATTATAATTGACACATAATAATTAAATAACCTTACCATATATAATTTTTACTTTATTTTTCCCTAAATCTATGTATTTAACCCTATCTATTTAAATAAAACGTGCACATAAAATTTGAACTTAATTTTATAATAAAATTCACCTATTCTAAATTTGGTTTTGAGGCGCGTTTTCAACATATTAACATCTCTAAAAGTTTATATTTAATAGAACAACATCTGAAATAATGTGTTACCTATACAAAACAAAAAACCTTCGGAGATGCATCTACGAACGTGTTTAGGTTTTACATATTTTTACATGGCAGTTGAGATTTTGGCACGTACACTTGACTACTCAGTTAAAACCTTGCTAATTATGTAGCAATACATTATTCCATGTACGTGACGTAACTTTTTCTTAATAAATAAAATTCATTATTTTGCGTTTAAACTTGTATAAGCTAGTGAGTGATCTCGTGTATTGTTTTCTTAGTCCCCGAATCATTAAGCTCAGCCGGACAACGGTGGCTGGTTAATCCGGGTGTCCGTAGCAAGAATATCCTCCCTTCTTTGCACGTGTTGAAAATAAAACGTAAAAGCAACCATTCCGTCTCAAGTTTTAATTGTCCATTTAGCTGTTATCTCTTCGTATAAAAATAATCACTCTGTAATTTCTTATTGTTTTGCTAATAAGTTTTGACGTTCTTTTACGTGCCTGTACTGTAGATAGCTTTGATTTATTTATTTAAGCTAGCTGTATTTTCGGATTTTCGTTGCCGATAATTTCTGTCCAACTTTTTTGAACGAATGCTTTTTCATACTAAAAAATTGGACAGTGTATTAAGTGAATATATTGTTTATACACTTTAAAATTCTTCAACAATCGGTTTGTCTATTAAGACATCATCATCATCGTCATGATGTAATTTGTCTTATTGCAAACGCTTTTTAACTTGTAGTGAAGGATTCTAAAACTTTATGCATAAAGTTTAAGAACTCTTTGAGTTTAGATACCCACTAAAACCCCTGGGTGTTCCGTCCTTCGCCAAGGCTACGGGTATATGACCTAGCCTGTCCGTAGCCCTAGCAGGTGTGGCTCTCGCAAGGCCTCTTCCACCGCCGGGGAACTACTTTTATCTTTAAGCTAAAGGGCGTGGGGCAATTTGTAACTCGCCCTGTAGGAGAATGAGCGCGCGCGGAACACGCCGCGCCCCCATCTCGACGGCATGTACAGGTGAGTGAGGTGGGGCCCCACCCGTACCGCCCGATTACGGTGGCCGAAGGTCCAGGTTGGCCCTCTGGCGCCGACGTGTCTTCCTTTGGTGGGAGCGAAGCAATGATGTGCCCTCACGCTCCCGTTCCGCCTCCTCCTTTGCAAGCATAACGCGCTGGCAGAAGGAGGAGTCTGCGTCCCATCCTGGAGGGCTACCGAACATGGCACGCACTACGGCCGGGAGCGAGTGAGGCATTCTTCTGATCTAACCTGCTGTTAGTGTCACGCGTTGACAGTGAAGGAAAACAGCGAGTAAACCTACACACTGAGATTACAGAGGCGTCAATCTCGTTACCCTGCACTGAACAAGAGAGTTAGTTAAGCAAGAGAGCAGTAGGACATTGGGCTGATATTAGATATGTATTTGCTAGAATATGAGTTTAGTCTGTACAAAAAAAAGACAAAACACTGAAACAAAGACGTATAGATTCGATTAAACTTTCTTATAAAACTCAATGATAATGTTAGTATTTATAAAATATTTCCCATTTAAAGTAAATTTGAATTGAAGCAGGCTATATTTTAATCAATCAATTATTCCAAAAAGAGAGCATTAAACAAAGTTAGAATATTTTTAGTCAAAATGAGACCATTAGGAGACATGAATTTGTTCCGCCAGCCATCTCAGTAAATTCGTTTTATTCCTCCTTTTCGCGGGCCTATTGAATCGAGGTGGTTGAAGCTCGGTTGGGAGTTTTAATTGAGTTACAGATTCATTTAATCGGAATGGTTACAGTATAATTATTTTGCTTGGAGTCAATAAACAAAGCTGTGATGGCCTATAAAACTTTGTTCGTATAATGTGACTCGAGTGGAGGATAATTGGATCGAAACCACTCAAGACTTGCTTCCTAAAACAATTATGAACCGCATCTACTGACATTGTTACATGCTTTGTAGAGTCCTGATGCATCCAATGTAGGTGCCTGTTAGGCGTTTCTGTTAAAGAAGCGGCATGTAGGTGAATTAATTTGCACTTAACAACTACCCACTGAACGCGGCTTTGTTCTACGTTTTCTATAAGGCCAGGTTAATTTACATACCCGAGCTCTTGCTTCCAACGCAAGGAGGTCAAGTGTTATTATTTTATGCGGATAAAAAGTCTGATGGAACTTTTATTTTGTAGTCCGTGAAAGACAAAAAACAATTTAGGAAACAGTGGAATCGAGTCACTGGTGGTCTTGAATATCACTGGAAGGATAGAATGGAAGCGGACTTGGGTGAATTTTAAGCCTGCAATGCCCAAGAATGTGTGCGGAACAGAGAAAAGCGATATGCTCTCGTTTCAAAGACCAAGGACTTACCTTTGTTAGCATAATTCGTATTTATAAACGTAATATCATTTTATATGATCCCTTTTCACGTTACTAACATAAAAATTATCATAAAATTCCGTAAATATACTTTTTAATCTTAAAATTAATTTTCCTTTGTATCCCTAAAAAGAGAAACCTTCTGTAAGCTTTCGTATCATAAATTCTTTTCGTTCTTAGTTCCTACACAATTACATACAATGTTGTTTAATAATAAAATGTATATGTTTATTAGACATTACACTAATATACTTTAGTTAAGTATATTTTATGACGATCATATTTCAATTTTTTATCGCAATCAGTACTAAAGTAGCAATAGAGATGGATTCATAACAATCTCTTAAAAAATACCGACCAATTAGCTTTCATTTTCAAAACTTTAGAAAATAAATGTAGTTTATGCTAGAAAATGATGATGTTGTGGATTAGTGACATCGCTGTGTTAACCGTTAAATTAGGTGCGAGTATATCAGTATACATGTACCAAACATAACTATAACAAAAAAAATAACAATCTCAATACAATACAAACTACCGACGGTTGCTTTATAATATTAGAATCAAGCACTAACGTCAATGTATATATAGGCCGTATTTAGCTTCATAGGTAGAATATCTATTATTTCTTTCTTACAACCAAGAATATCTTAAAATTGCAGCACTATCCATGAACCAATTATGGTCCAATAACAAAGGGGAAACATAACAAGGATACCCACGATTCTGAGAGAAGAAACAAGTTGTATGGACCTCATTTATGACAAAGATGAAAGACATTAATTAGGGATAATTTGATAGGTGTTCATTAGATGGGAAGTTCAACGAGCAATAAATATACGGAAACAAGAAAAGTAATGAAAATATTATGTTTTCAATAATATGTTTATATTGATAATGTGAATGTTTTCTCATAATAATGTTATGAGTCTAAGGGCCGCTTGCATACGATCACCTTTAAACAAAATTAGTTAATCATATTTAACTGCCTAAATACGTTTTACACAAAGTGTATTGACATTTCTTTAAAAATATTTAGCGGCAAATTTTGGATTGTGCAAGACGCTAATTGTATTTAAGGGTGTTAAATACGTTTTGTTTTTCTTAAATAAATTTAAGCAACCTTATGCAAGCGGCCCTAAGATTGTTTGCTAACAACTAGGAAATCCACACTACCCCGCGAAATATAATCCAAGTATCCTAATTCATTTATAATTTGTCATAATCGGTTGATTTCTAAGGCCATGAAGATGAAACAAACAAACATACAAGCACAGGTAATTTTGTATTTATTTGTATTGAATTATTGTATTGTACTGTTTCTTCAAAGAGATTTGCAAGAAACTCTTTGATGCCACCCGTGATCAGAAGGCTGGCTCACATTTCGCCCAATAAATAAGCATCGTCATACAGCGCGGCAATGCAGCCAGCCTTCTGGGCACGCTCCCATCTGGCAGCGATTTGTTACACAGTCTATAATAGCTTGTAGTATTTATAACTTAGTTTATTTTTAGTTTATTGAATATATTCGGCACTGATTCAGGTAGATTCTGATTAGTTTAGTAGTTAATATAAAAAATCAACGAAAGAGATAAACTTGTGGAAAATTTTCTTTGATCAATCTTCTAGGCATTGTTGCTGGATGGACGGAGTTAAAAGAAATTAATATTTTTCTTTGTAAACATAATTGAACTGTCGTAAACATTAATCGTTGAATTTCATGGCAGCTACCTCGTAAGATTATTTTTTTAATTAAATCAATTTCCTAGCTTACACGTATTTGAACGATATTATAAAACTTTTATGTGTAAACCATCTTTGGATCACATAATGGAGATCAAATGAGTTCGCGAACATTAGAGGAAGGAAGTTAAAAGTCTTTAAAAGTTTCTTCTCGAAATTAACTTTGCTGTGTACAACACAATGTTTGTTCCTTAATGATGTATATTTTACGAGTACGTTCCCGGTTATTTTACGATGGTGTGGTTGGAATACCTACGTGACGCTTGTGAATGGCATGAGGGTCATCTAACTTTGCTCATAAACAAACTCGCGATTGGTCGTGCTCACGATTGTGCTGCAGTATAAATTAACATTGTTCAAGAGTTTTACGGCTTCAATTCAAAATTTAATCAAAAATGAACTTTTAATTGATCTCTTAAATGGAATATGAATATGACTATGATATGAAAATGTAAAAAGTAATTATTTGATTAAAAAATAAAGATATTCGTGGTGGAGCTAGAGTTGGCGTATTGTACTTTTTTCGAACGAGAATCCTGTTGTAAGAAGCGACAGAACAGCCCACAGCCAAGTGCTAGGACATTTGTCCGTCTGGATAGCCACCATTTCTGATATAGAGTATGCTGCCATAACAATCTTGTGTTGTGTTTTGACTTTCATACCCAGGTTCGAGCTCTCCTTTCGAGACCGGTAACACATTTGTAGCATCTTTAATGTTGTAAATGCCCATAGACGACGGTAACCGTTTTTCATCAGGTGGGCAAGCTTATCTACTTTATATACTCCAGCAATAAAAAGGAGCTTCCGACAATTGTGTCTGAATTACATTTAAGGAAACATCGTTAAATTATTTAATAATTTCGAGCCCTTGGATGTCTGACATAAGTATTACTTTTACTGTTGCTCAAATTGTGTTTACAGAATTGCGTAGTTCTGATGTCTAATTTGTAATATATATTATATCCTTCAAATATTGTATGAATGAAAAGTAAAATAATATGCAGATCTTAATAGCATTATTCCAAGACGGCCTCTGTAATAAACTTTCTGTTCTATCGTCTCCGGCTACACCCCATTCAAACTGGGCGAATAACACTTGACATAATTATAAATTCATTGAATTTCTGTCGAATGGTTGCTGAGCAAGCTGTAAGTAGGACAGTTTTATCCAGCCTGTTCGTTAGCTACTGAGGACCCTTCTACACTAGTCGAGAGCTAACCCTTTGATGTTTGCTGTTGAGAGTCAACCAAGCGCCCCGCCCTTGGCCTCATTATGGTGTTGACAACTCGCATTGATTCAATTGTGAATATTAATTATGAGGGTAATGTTATCCTTGATCAGCCGTACTTAGTCGGTCTTTGTTATCGAGCTTGCTCTTATGTAAATCATTCATATTTGATTAATAGTCACTTTACAGTAGCTACAGTAACAATGAAGATATGTAATTAATATCGCTTCTATGTTATAATTAAACATGTTTTAACAACATTTTTAGAAATGCACAGGTCGCTAGATGTTACCACAAATAATATTAATGTCTAAAAGTGAAATTGTTTTCCTACATCACCTCGAAAATGAACTGTTTGTTATAAATTTAAGCGAATATATACTTTCGATAACAATGATGAATAAATTTTTCTTCATAATAATATGTAATGAAATATGATACTAATTACGAAGGTATCAGCGTTAATGATGTTTTTGTTATTCAGTATATGCATATACTTATATATATGTATATACGATGTTGTCTATAATTATTAAAAGATACTTTTGATTTCAGTTGCTTTGTAAGTAATTAATATAATTTTATAAATTATTAATCTGCTTATTTATTCGAAAACAACTTTACAAAACATTTAGAGAGTTCCTACTATAATAAATCAACATACCTTCTACAAATGTCAATACAGTAGACAAGTTACTTGTAATACAAAGCTATTGTAATAACGCAAGTTCCGTTATAACAACAAAAGTTAAATTGGATATGAAGTAAGTTAACATAAGTTTTTTATTGATATAAATAAACAGACAGGGAGAGAAAACTTGAAACTCGGCCCGCGCCCCCTAATCAATATTTGAACGTGTAAATTAACCGACGACTGGTGCCCGCTGCGACCGTTTCGAAATAACTTTCCCAGACAAACAATATAATTTACTTTCTCAGGATTTATTGGTCAAACTGTTGCCACGTTGTCAGGGACTGGCTCCGTTACTAGATCATAAATTTCATTCATTTACACTTCCATATAATATTTATAAAAATTCCTTTGGGCTCAACAAAAAGAGAATTTGGTAGCTGGAGGATCTGAACCAACTCCAAGATAAAAAAAACCTCATAGTCGAGCCCAACATGATAGAAGAAAGAAAGAAGAAATAAAGACTCACCGTCTCGGCTGACTAGGTTACGTACAACGAATAGAGGAGGATCGGAATATGAAAAAAGGATATTTGGGATGACGACTTCTTGGTCGGCGATCAGTTGGCCGTCCTAAGTATCACTAGGAATATAGCATGAAAGTTGACGAGACTGGCGTGTTCTCGTTTCGGAGGCTACGACCCACTTTAGGTCGCTGAGCCAACGGAATTGTTCGAAAATTCACTGTGTCTTGAGGTAAAGTTTCAGGAAATTTTTCGCTCTAACGCCATGCAAACATTATTTACATATTTTTGGAAGTATGTACAGTAGTTCCTAGTACTAATATTGATTAAATTAAAGTAGGTATGCAGTTTTGATAATCGATGTCGGTGATGAAGTATTATTCTTCCTTTACATCATCACCAACAAGGATTATCAAAACTGTATGTGCAACATTGTTTTTTTTTATTTAAATGTCAAATTATCACCTCTACAGAGCCAGGACAGAGTAGAATTCAGGAATGGCAAGTCTGAGATGAGCAGATAAAATTGCCGTTATTCTGTATAAGGAGGCTTGTAAATAATCTTCGGTGTTTAGGTTTCGAAATTAATTTAAACAATGTAACTGTTGAGAATAAAAATAAACTGAAATAATATTAAGTCTCACTGATAACTTTATTGGGCTCAATACTTTATGGCATTCCCTTAAACTCATAAACTGCCTTAGAGCATTGAAAATTCAATGTTTAAAAAAAATAATTCTATTACTGTACGCGAGATTTTTTGTGTTTTTGCAAAGTGACGACTTTTATGAGAATTTTCTTAGCAATTTTATCATACCTAGCCTATTACTTATTGTCTATACAATAAACATATATGTATTTCTTTTTTTCTTCATTCTGGACCATGTAGAATTCGGTTCTCTTTTTTGTAAAACAACAATAGCAAATATTACAACCGTATAAACAAGTGTTTTAGAAAATAATAGTTAAGATTCATATTATAGAACAATACTTATGCACATATTGACATGTCACGTGAGGTCATAACCCGTCTAAATTAAAAAGTTTTAGAGAATGCACAAGTCGTCTTGTCTTAACCCTTTCCTATTGACGCTATACTATAGATCAAAGTATGCACTGCAGTGTCATTCTACAATCAATATTATAAAATAAAATAAAAAATACACGACGAATTGAGAACCTCCTCCTATTTTTAAGTCACTTAAAAATACTGTTTGTAAATTGAAGATATTTATTATTGGTAGAATTGAAGATTGAAAAAAACCCAACTGGAATACACTATATAAACGATGAAAAACACGATAGATTTTTTTAGATTACTTATTTGTCTGTTTGTTTGGAATTCACGTAAAAACTACTAGACCGATTTAAAACCTGCGCAACTTTTTTATTGAAAGAATTCTACTGGATTTTTTCTGAGAATGATTTAAATGGCCAAAGTAAAAAAAAATATATAATTCCAATGTTACTTTTTTAACTGTACAATAGTCAATTTTATTTAATAGAATATGTGATATTTTTTAACCCGAGAATCTCGCGGGAATTTTCCTGGGAGCAGTTTATAGTTGTTCGGGTGCATAAAAATGAGCTTATTACAACACAGCCTAAAACGATAGCTTGCATTCTTTTTTAAATGCTGCGCTTCTTTGTGTCCTGGGTCTCCCGCGGGAATATCAAGTCAAGCGTGGCCAAACTCGCAGATATATCCGAGTTAAAGTACAATATATTATGCTCTCATGCTTTGGTATTCTAAAACGATTTTATTACAGGTAAGTGCAAGCAGCTGGTTAGTGTTTACTGATTTTATTTTAGTAGGTCGTAGAAACGACTTGCACTGGAGGATATTGCAGATGCTTCTCATTTCCGCCGGTTCACCTCGTAGCATGTATTTTGATCCACGGGGCTATTACCTGCTGCCTGCGTTAAATAAATAAACTGCACATAGACTTGGATTATTTTCTTCTCTGTAACTCAATATCAGGTGAGATAGTGATCAAACGCGAACCTGTACCATCATAAAATCAATATAGGTTATATTTGCTACTGTACCTACGTATTTACATATTTTCACACTTATGATTTCCAATTCTTTTTATTGTCTAATAAAAGAAAGTAATAGATACTTCTTGTGATCGTGTTATGATATCCAAAATCTTACTCTCATGAAGAGAACAGTGGAATGTATTCTACATAAAATACGATTCTGAGAAATGTATGAATCAAAGTCACATACATACAATATATTTATTTTTAAACAAGGAAAAATTAAAATTTCAAGTTATATTCCATTCATTTAATTTTTTTATTTTTGGTAATTCTATTTAACCAATAGTGTGGATGAAGTTATATTTACTTACAGTATACTCTTTACCTTTGTAAGTTACGTGAAGGTGCACTTTGTCATATTGCCGTTGATGTGAGGTCTCATAAGTGGCAAAGGTTCAACGCCCTACGGCCCTTGTTATGTTACAAGTCTTGTACTAAAGTAGGTATGTATATGCTTTTCAAACATGAGATACGTGTAAGATGAATAAGAGATATTACTATTACATTACAATCAGCTCATATGTAAAGATAATAGGGTGGGTTATAGTTATAGGGCGCATATATTTATTATGAACGGATCTTAACTTTTTTAATATTTTTTTAGTCACTTCGTTTATCAAATAATAAATAAATGCGCTCTATTACTAGACCGCATAATACCGACCGCATAATAATAGTATTAGAGCGGTACAAAATTTTCGGCCGTTGGTGGAATTATTGTAAAGAAAAAAAATGGAAAAAGGGTACTAGACAGTTAAATCAATTAAGATACTTTTTATCGTAATACAAGACTGCATTTTCCTTTAATTTGTACAAGTTTACCGCGTTATTATTTGAAGAGTAATTTAAGTTATTTCTATGATGAAATTAGAAAATTTAAGACATTTGAACGCACGGACTTTATTACATAAATTACTACAGAACTTAAAAAAAACTCGCCTTCAATCTAAATGGCACTGATTTTGCCAATGTTTAAGTAAGAGGCATGGAGAATAGAGGTAAAGAGAACCATCTCAGTATATTAAAAATTGTCCACTGAAGGGCAACAAATTAAGATGGCGCCACAATAGCAAGTAGTAAGTATTTAAAAAAACGGACAAATGGAAAACGAATCGCAACGGACAAGTCGAAAATCTTCAACTGAATAGTGACAAAATGAATCGCAACAAAATTTCAACTTGAAGTGTTACGGGCAGATTGTTAATGTACTTGTCCAATTTAAAAACCTGCCCGTAAAACTTCAAGTACATACATACAAGGCGCAAAAATTAAGAAAATATTAGCAGAGCATACTTCGATACAAACTTAAGTTTGTCTCCATTAAGGTCGGCTCGGAACATCGCACATTCCGATGCGCTGAACGCGATTTTAGGTATTAGAGGGACGAGGTATATCCTCGCTCGTTCTCTCGCTCGCTTTACGGGATTTGCCCGGCGCTCGGCTCACTGGGGCTTCAATAGCGCTTTCGGAGATAGATAAAGCGCTTTTTAGGGCAACCCAGCTCCGAATTCTATTAAACAACTTCTGGCGCAAAATCTTACGCTTTTTGTAATATGCACATATCGAATTAATTTTAAAGTAAATATATGAATATCTGGACTAATATTATTAAGAGGAAAGATTAGATTGTTTGTATGCATTGAAGAAGCTCTGAAACTACTGAACCGATTTTAAAAATTCTTTCACTGTTGGCAAGCTACACTATTCCTGGGTGACAAAGGCTATATTATATTTACAAAAAAATTAGGGATCCTTACTAAAACTCCAATAATGTAACACAAGGTGTAAAAAATACCTAAAATCTCGTGCACTGCGAAAACTATTGATGATAGAATAAAATAATGTACTACGACTTTGTAGAACACATCATTATTTACAAAAAGTGTCGCGACAGCATGTGTCTAACTATTATAGTTATGCCACAATAAGTGTCCTTTTATTTCAAAAATTTAATTAAAATGCCGCCGCTAGAAAAGGCAATTTAATTGGTATCTTGATATTCATCCTTATCAAAATAAATTACTTCATATTCAAGACTGCTTCAATACCTTTATATAACTTTTTGAATGATCCAATTTGGACATTACATTCGAAAGATATCACGAGTTTAAAAATGTAAGAATTAGTGACGGTGATCACGTGACTGTGACATCTTTTCGTGAGCCAAAACTCCGTAAGACCCCCTCTATATAGAAGTTTCACTTCAAAAATACCTAAAATCGCGTGCGCTGCGAAAACTATTGATGATAAAATAACAAATAAAATAAATTACTGAACCGATTTGAAAAATTCTTTCACTGTTGGCAAGCTACGCTATCCCCGGGTGACATAGGCTATATTATATTTACAAAAAAATTAGGGATCATTACTAAAACTCCAAAAATTTAATCCAAGGTATAAAAAAAATACCTAAAATCGCGTGCGCTGCGAAAACTATTGATGATAAAATAAAATAATGTACTACGACTTTGTAGAACACATCATTATTTACAAAAAGTATCGCGACAACATATATCTAACTATTATAGTTATGCCACAATAAGCGTTTTTTTATTATAAAAAATTAATTAAAATGCCGCCGCTAGAAAAGGCTTTTTATTTGTATCTTGATATTAATCCTTATCAAAATAAATTACTTCATATTCAAGACTGCTTCAATACCTTTATATAACTTTTTGAATTATTCAATTCGGACATTCCATTCGAAAGATATCACGAGTTTAAAAATGTAAGAATTAGTGACGGTGATCACGTGACTGTGACATCTTTTCGTGAGTCAAAACTCCATAAGACCCCCTCTATATAGAAGTTTCACTTCAATAGTGCCACAAATAATTAGAGTAGGATACTAGATTAAAGAAGGAAAGAAAGACTTCCTCATTGTCACCGCGCATGCGTTTTTCAAAACCCAGCACACTTCACTTCGTTTATAACTGCTAAATTCATATCATTTCCTTTTGCTACACTAGCGCTATTTTGACGAGTTTTCGAACCATAATTTGCTGTTTACAGGTGGATACTTTTTCAACTGATCCCCCATACTAGATGGTCCTCCTTACCTCTATCCTCCATGGTAAGAGGCAAGTAGAAAAGAAAAAAAAACTATTAATCGGCCAGTAATTTATACATGTTTTTTGCAAACCTGAAGTATCGTTCAATGTGTCAAATATGCAATTTCAAAGTCGCAGTTTGTGCTTATTTCAAATTTTAAAAACAGTTCAGATTGACAGATTAGAAAAAAGATCACAGAGTATACAATAAACCAAAGAGGTCATTTTTTTATGTTTGCGTATAGGCAAACGGGCAGACGGGTCCACTTGATGGCTAATGGCTACCGTCGCCCATGGACATCTGCAACACTAAGGGAGCCGATGCGTTGCCTACCTCGTTGAGAGTAGGAACGTAGAGAAATTGCAGTGGTTTTATCAAATTCAATTCAGGATTAGATACCACACATAACACAAAGTGCTTTTATAGTTTTGTATTGTGTAAAGATTACGACGACCATACTATAATTTACTATAAATGATTTTGTACACCTAATGCCTGAAATATAAATACGCTGCTTTCAGATAATCATACATTTATATTTGTATGGAGTTATGGATTCTGAACCAATTTACATAAATCATTACACAAAAGAGCGGGCGGGCGTTTAATACCTTGTTAAAGCCTTACCGCTGATATTTGATGATATATTAATGACAAAAACAATAAATAAGGTAGGTGCTAATCTGCTAAAAATTAGCAGATTGTAAAATTCTTATTTTTTTTTGGTAAAAAGTACTATCTACCCCATCTAATGTGTTTGTACCTTTAGGATGATTGCTATTGTATTCTAATCTGATGATTAGAAAACAATCTGTATTCATTCCCTGGATTTATTCCCTTCCATCGCTGTTTCCGAATTAATACGAATTAAGTTTTTATTCGTAGATTTATAAATGAGAGTGAATTTAAATTTCAGCCTCTGATAATGGAGAAGAAAATAATTTAATCTATTTCTGTCAACGATCTCAATTATGGAGTCGGAGTAGCAGTTACGAGTTAATGGCTTCCCAGTACTGTTATATTTAAATCCTATGATTAAAATTATGTTGACTTTTATTTATTGTATGTTTGTTGTGTGCGCGGATCCGAAGTTAAAAAACCCTGGATATTCCGTATACACGAAACCACTGCAGACAATAGTATAATTTTCTTGCCTTCAGTTGTTGGGTAGTGTTCTTTAAATTATAATAAACTAGCTCTCCCGGCAGACGTCGTCCTGCCCGGAAAAGCTTCAATCGATATGCAGAGAGAAGCGCCACCTAGCGGGTCCAATTGTGAACCAACTAGGAAACCTTCTCTGACTCATGAACAACAACTTTTCTAAAGATCATCAAATGGTGAAATGTATAGTTTACGATTCTATAAAGGACATACAGACAAACATTCTTTTTTATATATAAAGAAGAAGATAAATACAATAGAATAGACTATTATATAGACTCGTCCAAAACTCCGTTGACTAAGAACATCTACCTGGGCTTCATAAGTATATAAATCTTGCACATAATTATAACATATAGAATATAACATGATTTATAAAATATATATATTATATCTGTTTGTTTTTCTTATAAATAATTGAAAAAACAAACTTGAAAACCGCTCAAGCAATAATTCAAACAATAAAAATCAGTGTTGAGGGCTGCCATTTAGTTTGTTTCAGTCACTGCACTTGTCAAAAAAATACTATTTCTTAAATTTTAAAGTCTGTCTATTCAACACCGCACACGAATTCGACGACACAATGACGGCATCTTTGTGAACAAGAAGAAAGAGAAGGAGAAGGAAATAGGAAATATGCATGCATCAAGAATATGTACTGAAGTATGAACAAGTGATAGTGTTACCATGACTCAAAAACCACCATTAAATAATAAACATTTGTTTTATCTATTTGCAGTTTTGAATGCGTAGTGTTTTAATTTTTCCGTCTTCTTTGTCTCCACGGACAACGCTCTTTATTAGCTTAAGGGCCGATTTTTCATTCATTAGATAATCTAGACAAATTATGAGTCGTATAAATTATAAGCTGAGTGAATTCAAAAGTTAGACCATTCAACTGTTTTACTGATGCAACTCACAATTTCAATTTTTTCATGTTATGCTTTAGTCTTTATTCTAAGAAAAACTTTTATCTGGTGATTGGAAAATCGGCCCTTATTTATTTATTATTAATCCACATTTTATTCCTTTTGAGTATTATTATAATTAAATTCTGTGTAGTTTTTAATTAAATGTCTACTAAATTCAATATGTTCCATTTATTTATTTTACTCCTGTTACAAGGTTTATTTATACTACTTTACCTTATTTTTACCCATTTTTTATGCGTGCGTTTCTTAAGTCCTTTTATCGCATATCTTTATGTGCTACTTATGTAATCCGTTCATAAATGCGTTGTATTATTAAGTTTTTGTTTATTCTGTAGCATAGCTCTAGTTATATAAAAAACATTCAAATATGTTCTATATACAACCCCGGATACCGACCCTCCTCCGCCGCGTAAAATATGTTTTACTTATGTATTATGATAAAAGGTTTAATTAGCTACGTTCTATTAAGATGGGGCTCCGTGGATTCTTTGAAGAAAATACTTTTTCATACTTAAAGGTTTTAGAAAATGAAAATGCATCCGAAAGTCATAGCTTAGTGGTTAAACCACGTGAGTTTTGTTTATCAAAACTGTAAGAAACGTCCAGTAAGGCATATACTACTAATAATTGGTTAATTATTCTAATGTAACAAACTGGCTTTGCAAGATTGCAGCAATGCTATATGTCTGTAACGTTATACAATAATATATATATATATATATATATATATATGTCGCAGAACGGCCTCGTTCTCACGACATCATCTTTAGTTATTGCAGGTTTAGTGGGCGTCATCAGGATAAAATGCGAGCATAAAACACAATAGCCACGGTTTATACACTTTTAATTTAGATTTGATCAACATTATGACATAGTTTAGACCGAGCAGCGGGTTCAGGGCACCCGCTCATACTTTCAACTTCAATACTTTCTTTAAAACTCTCCATGGTCCAACTCTACCTGTTGTCACCAACCAAATGTGTCACAAAAACTCCTCAGTCTACCCAAGTAGATATTACTCAAAGTATAGAGGGCGCTGACCCCGCTCCGCCATATGCTCTGCTCTGATTGGTCGTTTATTAAATTACAATATTCATAACTTTTATTAGGTTAGAACGATCTTGAAGTTATAGAAACATTAACAAATCTAATTAAATTACATTAAGAATTTTAGAAGTGATTATAATGTAAACAAATGATATTGTGCGTTATACATCCAGTCAACAATACATAGTCATATCGTCATAGTCATAGCTTCCCTCCGACACGGCCTTCCTGACGTATTACACGCCCTCGTGTAATAGGCCGCCCATTATGGATTATCTGCAAAAAGAAAGAGATATTATAGTTCGGCCACTCCTGACCAAGGACATTGTGTACATTTTATCTTCTGCGCAACAACTTCATTCTGTATTTTTTTTTCTGAGATCCGAGTCCTAACAGACTCCAGACTACACACCAAATCAAGTCAGCAGTATCGAAACTGCCACCTCGTCGCCATCGAGCTACGTATTTTGAGTCAAATGTCAAAACACAAATCAAAACATCAAACAAAAATATCTCCAAATAATACCCAGCTTCTCATTCTATCGATACCACTTTTCAATCGCTACCTCGCCTCTCGTTCCACTGATTTTACTTTTCAATGGCCACCCCGCTTTTTATTCCACTGATTCTATTTTGCAACGGCCACGGCACCCATTAAAAACCTAAAACAACCCAGATGGCCACCTCGCATTTTATTTCACTGGCCACTTCGCCTCTATTTCACTGGCCACCTCGCCTCTATTTCACTTTGTAATGGCCACCTCGCCTCTGTTTCACTGGCCACCTCGCCTCCGTTTCACTGGCCACCTCGCCTCCGTTTCACTGGCCACCTCGCCTGATACAAAGCTTAAATAAACCCAAACAAGCACTCTCTGCAACTCCTGACCTTCATACTTCAACATTCAAGTCAAAATAAACTTTCAAAATATAAAAAACATTAAAAAAACGTTTAGCATTTTAACTATCAGACTAAAATCGCTCACTCTATATGAACCTCTAAATTTAAAAACTACCCATTATAATAGTCAACTGCTTTTACCACGTTTAATAATAATTGAAATTCCATTATTTTAACTTCAAACAAAAACCGTGTGAACGCATCAGTCATCCAATCCGCTAACAACACTTCTCAATCAGTCAATCAAACCAATACATCTAAATGAGTGATGTACTCTCAACCAACCCCCGCTGAGCGTGGCTCGGATGCCATTCCTTGTGACCAGAGTAGGTAATCAGAGCAAGCAAGGTTGTCACTCTACGGGCTCCAGGGTCGACAACTTATGAAAACTCATAATAGAGGAACAAACAAACTCAAAATAATTTTCCAATTTACAATGCGTTCAATAACTAGGGTATTCACCCTAATTCGAATTTGAAACTATCACAAAAATAATCTTAAATAAAAAATCAACTTACCAAAGTGTCTACTAACGTAAATACCCCCTGTGTACCTTATAGTGACTTTCAAACTTCTTCATAGCCACACTTTCTTCACGGTAAAATTCTAATCATCTGAATCTAAAATGTCTTCATATAATGCCTGTAAACTTACTTTTACAAGAAAGATAACATAGCGTAGGAATAATGTGTCATAACCACTTTCCACTATACGTTATCTAAGTAAAAAAAACTCAAAAACTAGATCCGATTTTCACATAAAAATTATTGGAAGGTAAACTTGAAAAGACAATTAATTTCATGCACATCGTTTATAACATACAGTAGTTTTCTTATCTTAATCAGAAAACCAAGGAAAACGTCGCATAGGAATAATATGTCAAAGGCAACTGTCTACCATACATAATCCAAGTAAAATAATTTAAAAAACTAGACCCGATTTTCACATTATAAAAACTCTTGGAAGGTAGACTTGAAAAGACAATGAATACACGCATATCGTTTACAACAAACACAAATTTTCTTGCAAGTAACCAACTCCCAAAAATAATGATGAACAAGTAAACTACCTACGTAATTTGTTTGTTTTCCATTTTTTGGCAACCATATCGTAATTTTTCGTACACGAAAAATATCACTTATGAGGGTAGTAAAATTGTCTACCACAAACGATGAACTATAATTTCTTTTAAATCTCGCTTTCTTCATTTTCAGAATTCGCACTAAAATAATAATTAAAAATTACCATACCTCCTGTGCCAAGTAGAATAGGCACGTAATTTTTACCTTAGATTACACTTCACGATCCATAAAACTGCCTTTCTACTCGCTGTACTAACGTGAATTTGAACCATTGCTGGCACACAGTAGGCCCAACGGTGACCAAACCATGCATAGGCCGACACACCGCCGCTCCACAGGCACATTCAGGACGTCACCACTACGTCGCCGCTATTGCCGCCGATGGCCCCTCAAATGCTTTTGCTTCCACTGTGGTCATCCTTCAATCCATCAGCACGCCTTCTTATACTGGCAAGGCTTCGCAGTCATTGCTTTCATTGTGGGCAGAGGCTGAGATCCCACTTCTGATGTCGCAGAACGGCCTCGTTCTCACGACATCATCTTTAGTTATTGCACGTTTAGTGGGCGTCATCAGGATAAAAAGCGAGCATAAAACACAATAGCCACGGTTTATACACTTTTAATTTAGATTTGATCAACATTATGACATAGTTTAGACCGAGCAGCGGGTTCAGGGCACCCGCTCATACTTTCAACTTCAATACTTTCTTTAAAACTCTCCATGGTCCAACTCGACCTGTTGCCACCAACCAAATGTGTCACAAAAACTCCTCAGTCTACCCAAGTAGATATTACTCAAAGTATAGAGGGCGCTGACCCCGCTCCGCCATATGCTCTGCTCTGATTGGTCGTTTATTAAATTACAATATTCATAACTTTTATTAGGTTAGAACGATCTTGAAGTTATAGAAACATTAACAAATCTAATTAAATTACATTAAGAATTTTAGAAGTGATTATAATGTAAACAAATGATATTGTGCGTTATACATCCAGTCAACAATACATAGTCATATCGTCATAGTCATAGCTTCCCTCCGACACACATATATATATATATATATATATATATATATATATATATATATATATATATAGTAGTTGAAGCCATGTCGTAATGTATTCATTTGTGAATAGAACTGCTTATAGCCATGAATACACACGCTCACACACTAGACATAGTCTGTTACTGTTTTGTATTTATTAGAGTATAAAACTATAATTGTGCAAGGGCTGATTTACGAAACACGGGCTTTAATGCCTCGCTCGGGAAATTAAGGGCTTCAACATAACATACTGTATCTGAGTTTTCATCTATAAAACTATATAATTATAATATAAACAAGTGGAAGTTTAATTTCTACGCCCTGATACACACCAAAAACGAATGAAGGATTATGGTACATTCTGGCATTTCTTGAATGGATGTAGTTATTCACCAAGGATGGGTGTTTGCCGGGTGTAGGAAACATTTTGTTACGCGTCATTAGCCTGGGTAGAAATCTGCTTAGAGCTTAGCTATCCGACCTCTTTACAATGTTTATGTTGTCTATTTATTATTCAAAATACCTACGCAAACCTACGTGTAAATAGACATGGAAAATATAAAATTGTTATAGAAATTCAATGATTTAGACTTTTTTTAAAGACGTCTTCCTACGCACAGTATTAGTATACGGTATGATGGGTCTTAGTTAACAGTACATAGTTTTGTTTTAGCAACTCTACGGACTCGAGTTCCGTACCCTTTTTTACAATTTAATTCCTAGATTTAATTTTTAGAGTTTTGTTCGGTCCTTGCCTAGTGAAGTAGGTAGAATACCGCTCCATGAATTTTGCTGTCTACCCTCTTTCTGTGTAAGGTGACGGCCAATGCACAGCAGGGTAGGGGCAGCCATTTTGGATCACTTCGAGTCAACGTTTGACGAGAACAACATCGCGCCTTGCGCTGATACTTTTCAAAACTGCAACTTGTGACCATACTGGCCGTGCCAAGAACTTTTGCTATCCCTAAGGCTTTGGACAAGTGTTAGCTATAAAGTGGAATATAGTGCCGTGTGCTGTTCCTGTGTGAAACCTGAACCGAGCCAGGAGGGGGCGGATCTCAAGGTTGGTGGAGCTTCTGCTTTTCTAGTGCAAGGATCTAGGGCATATCTTCGCTATACAGTCCATAGAAATCGAACCAGCATTTTATCCGTGGGCTTTACAAGTTTATATACAGGCTTATTGGTTATTTTGGTTCTTGTGTGTGAAATTAAATTAGTGATTTTTGTGTTGTGGTGTAGGTATAACTTATTATATTAATTTATTTTTATATTAATTAATTTTAATACTAAACTTATACTAATGTGGAGTGTATCTGTTACATGCTGGTGTTGTGAGGAAGTGCATGTGCAGTGTGTGCCATATAACAATACATAGTGACGCAATAGACGTTTTTCATACCAAACAATATAATGCGCAGCCTTTTATACCTAATTTGGGCGGTAATAAAGTTCAGGGCAAACTGTAAAATAAGATTTTCAAAGGGGAATTAACATTATCAGAGTAAATTATGAGAAACTTGACATAATCAATAACAACAATCTTAAACAAGCAATCTTTAGCGTTTCCTTCAAAATTGACCCTTTTCTATTGTGTCACCCTAATTTAATGCCTTTTGATGGGCGTCTTTTTATGCACAGAGCCCGTCCTACTTACCCTTCATACCTAAACGCTATAATTACTAATAAAGGAAATATTCCACGATCACTAACTTTAATTCATATCCAATTATTTCCCAAAAGAAAATGGTTACTAAGGAAAATGTTACCGCATTGAAATTCTACCTAATTTTTAAGTACGAAAATTATTAACCTAATTACGCGAATAATAATTACATAACGGCATTTATAAGATAATTAAACCTCGGTTGAATTATGTTATAATTGAGGACGAAGTCTGTGGAGAATTTGCCATGATTTTACGTTCCTAAACTGTCTTTGTAGGCGTTTATCGTGACCCATCGGAAATTCAATTATGAACCTTCCTTGTGGCTCTTGTGCCCGCCCTTTTGACTTTTGTGGGCAAACATGTCACTCTGTCTTTTCGCTTATGACCTTAATATGAATTCAGGTCAATGTTATTTTTAACCGACTGTTAAAAAGGTGGAAGTTCTCAACTCGTCGTGTAACTATTTTTTTAAATGAATTAGTTCAAGTTGTGAATATGTGTAGTGAATTAGTAGACATACGTTAAGAGGCCACATGCGTGGTTTTGTCCGGGTTTTTTTCACTTTCTTCTTGCGAAGCTGGCAAGCAGGCAGACGGGACTTTTAAAGGAGAGTAATTACCGCCACCTTTAGACATTTGCAATACTAAGAGCATAGCCAACTAGTCTTTAGGATGGGATAGTGAAAATTAGATAGGAGGGATGGGATAGAGGAATGGAATAGGTTGTTGGTATGGGGAAGATGGGGCAAGGAGAGGAGGAAGTGGGCGTTCAGAATTCTCACTCATTGTACGAAAAATGATTAGCTCAAGGCTAACCATTTTACACCGATAATTTGTGTAGTAGTCTAATATTAATAATAATACTAATATAATAATAACAATGCTGTAGACTGGGATAATGGCCGGTCAGTGTCACGACCCATATACATTAAATTTGTCAAGGGGCATCTACGTGTTGGCCTTCCCATGGCCCCACGCAAGCTCTCCAAAGGTCCGGGACATGTTTATGGCCCGTGTTCGTGAAAGACATGCAAATCTAATAATATAATAAAACTAATAATGATAATCCGATACTAGACCGATCAAGCCAGCAGTAAGAACTGTAACCAAGCTAATGATTTCAGCTCGACTCTAACACGTAGAATCTAACGAAATGTAGGTAAATAAATAAATATGCTAATGCGCAAGCGAGTGGTAGATGCATTACCACAGTTTTAAGATATAAACTGACTGAATGTCCAAACAAACAACAAACCTGATTAGTGTGAATCTCAACCGTTTATTATTATTTATTGTAAGTGTATGAGGGGTTGAAACACTGGGGCCTGGTGAGGGCTTGGAGCTTATTAACCCTATCGAGATCTCTCAATGCGTCTAATTGTGGTCTCGCGTGACCAAAAGACTGGCTTGCGCCCTGGGTGCAACGCATCAACGTTGCCATCCAACGTGGAAATGCGACCAGCATTTTGGTGACGCTCCCTGCAGAGAGCGATCTGGAGACTATATTTTACTTACAGATTATGTTATTTTGTAAGTATATTTGTACTTATAGTATAGTTTAATTTTAGTTGATATTAATTTATTAGGAACTTAAGTTTATTTTTAATATTTATTATAAGTGTGCCTTAGTTTATCGACGAGGACCAATACCCACATAACTTTCATTCCGACGCAAGTCACTTTTTATTTATTCTCTCTACACACCTAAACCACCGTGAAACTCATTAAACTAAACACGACTTCGCAAAAACCTTTCAAAGATTAAAGTTATTTGCAAATGAAATGGAAAGTTGCCAAGCAATAAAAGTTGTACTAAACTGTTGTTCTTAGCTTTATGTTGTGTTTCAACAAATCAAAAGTTTTCTATTTTGATGAAGGAAACTCAAGCTCAAGTCATTTGTGTAAGTACAAACGATAAGTATAGATGAGAATTGAGAATAACAAGTTACTATTAATTTTAGACAACTCCGAACAATGTTATTTACATATCCTTTGATTTCATTTCGAGAAGTATGTGCTAATTACTTTTGTTTTACTTTTAGAATTATATTGAATTCTTAAGAATAAAACGAATTTACTTAGAAATAATAATATTATAATATTCTAAATATGCCGTGTCTGTACATTGAAGTTAAAAACAAAACAACTGAAATAGATTACATAAACGATGGAGGACACTATTATATATATATTTTTTCTTACATTTCTTGTCTGTTTGTCGTGTCATGTCTTTTTTTTGCATGAGTTCAGCAGACAGGCAGACGGCCACCCTCTGGGAAGCGGTTACCATCGCCTATGGACACTTGCATTACCAAAGGTGGAACAGTTGCGCTGCTGCTCTCTAAAGGAAGACTGGAACCTGACCACTAATGCCGGAACACAACTCAAGGTAATTATGGCATACTCTAGACCAGGGGTGGTAGCTATCCAGAAGGGCAAATACCATATCACCTACTTGTGGGTTGATTTGTCGCCTCTTACGACAAGCCGCCTGGCCGCAAAAAATTGTATTCTTTCTCCGTTCTTGCACGGATTGTCTGTTTGTTCGGGATTCACGTAAAAACTACTGGGCCGATTTCGATTCAGTTTTCGGTGATCGACAGCTAATTCTTAGACTTAACTTATCCCTACATTCTATCTTGGTAATCCCGCAGGATTTTTTCTGGGAATGAATTACAATGGCTAGATTTAAAAAACTTGAGAGGTGTCAAGGGAGGGGAAGGATGGAACGAAGTTCCTTTCGATTAATTAGTGAAGAACTGTATTTTTTTTAAAGTTATAATATTTTTTTTTATTATTATTAACAAATATAATGTAATATAAACTTAATCAAGGCTCAATTTTAGTAAAACATGCGCACGCCGCACGGCTTACAACTATAGCAAAAAGTGTCGTTACAACTTTTGGTCTTAAATTTGTCCGTTTAGCCCCCTTTCGCAACGCGCGATAAGGAACTTCGTTCCAAAAATCCGAATTCCAGTGTGATGTCTTTACTGCTCAATAGGAAATTTACTGTTATAAAATATGTGATATTGTATATACCAGGAATCCCGCGGAAATTTACCCGGAACGGTTTGTAGTTAGTGGTTCGGGTGCGTAAAAATTAGCATTTTCCGACAGTTTCCACTAAATCGATGGCTTACTTTTTTTTTAATGCTGCGGTATTCTGTGTCTCCGTAATCCCTCGGGAATTTCAATTCAAACGTCGACAAAGTCACGGGCATATCTTAGTCAGTAATAAAAGGTGGTAACACTCGTGAAACTACCTAAATCGAGACACTAGATTAAACGTAAAGGAGGGCCTAAAGATGTCATTTTCGCAGATTCTTATGATGAACAAGTATCAACAACTACAAGTACATGGAGACAGGATACAAACCGAGAGGTATGTGGGGTTCTCAAGGGCCGTCTCTACACACACCTTCACTAAAGAATAGGTTGTGAGACTATTCAAACAATCTTTTCGATTGTGATTATTTTATGTAAGTCCTACCGTATTAACATTTTTATTTTAAGACGCTATTAATTAATACCAGGTAAAGTGATGTATGGGAATTTGCCATTGTTCTTTCAAAATAAATATTTAGACTGTCATAAAGACAAAATTAAAAAAAAAAATATCTATGATCAGGCACGTCTCTAAATAGAAATTTGCACTAAAATGTCTTTTTTTTTAAATCAAGGACAGACATTTAAATTTTTTGTTAATAAAAATATTATTTTTAACGTTTAAAAAAACAGTCTCTATTTTGATTTGTTTTGAAGGCTTCTTTTTTACATAATTCCTGATAAATTTTCGGTTAGTTGCTCGTATATTTTATTACCAGCCTTAAATTGACAACACAATTGAATGCAAATATGTATTCAAGTTGTGTTGTCAATTTAAGGCTGGTAGGTCAAATTAATACTATTCTGGCAGATCCATCTTCGAATGCCGCCCGCATTCTATATAAACTTGTAGATAAAAGAAATCAATGTTTTGTTATATTACATAATTATACTTACCAGGGCAGCATGGTCGCTTAAGCAACAAAGCCCTTTAATTGTGAATAAAAAAGTGAATAAACAAACTATGTATTCCACTCATAGGGTAAATAATATTCATTCGTGCAAATACGTTCAATTTCTCCGGAGTGGTCCGAGATTTATGTTACCACTATCTTAGTACAACTCGGTCACGACACGACGTCATTTTGGGGGAATAAAACAAATAATTCAAATGTTGCCTAAATACCTAGATTATCCTAAATAAACATACAGGCCTATCAAGGTCCACTTGAAAATAAAGCGCCCTAACATATCAACATAGTCTATAACGCGGCTTAGCAGCAGAAAGGAGACGACGACTTTTGGGCCAAAGAAATATAAGTTGAGATATAGCTTAAAAAAGCGTTATATTTTTTATTACAAAATGGAAAACGAGAGCCCTATATTCTATCGGGAAAACGAGAAATCTTAAAATAAGTTAACCAAAAAAAACGTACAGGCAAATTGAGAACCTCCTCCTTTTGGAAGTCGGTTGATAAGATAAGTCATCGAGTACCATAATCGACTTATATGAATGAATTTTGACAATTAATAATATGAAAACATTTACACCACACGATTAATTCAATCAAAATAGCTAAACCCACTACAATCATAAAAGGTATCATAATAAAAAGAAATATAAAATCACTCTCATGTTTTTAGAATCTAGAATCTAGATGGACCCAAGGATGTATGAAAGCGTCCTCACATATCAATCCGGTCTCCTTTACTTTGTTAGCTATAATTAAAATTATTACTTATACAAGGCATTACTTTGACATTAATATTATTTACATTTACTTAGTTTCGCGAGTAGTGTCTGTAGAGGAGTGTTGTACCAATTATGTGGCAATTAGTTTGAGCTTAAATCTATTCTTATTGAGAATAATAAATTAAATAACAATTGCTAAAGTCTCCCTATTCGTTGCCTTATCTTTATAATAAATGCCTTTAAATTGATAATCAACTTTACTATAGATCTTTAGAGACCAACGATGATCCAAATTACTTCTTAAATGATCTCTGGGAACGGGGCTTATAGTTAATGCTAGTAAAGCTGCGGCAAATACGTTAGTAGAACAAAATGTTAAAATATTAAAAACTAACGGCCGCCTGACTACGAGCACGATGCGACTACAGTAGACGACGGCCTGGACTTTCTCTGAGTTCATCCTAAACTCTTAATATAGACACAACTTTCAACGACGTTGGCTCTCATACGTCTGCCCGCCATGGAATCGCGTATTCGGCAATAACTCGTGTTTGTCATCTCGCCTTGCATACCGCCCCGCATTGCGTTGGCTGCTAAACACCATACAATGCTTATAGCGGTAGCGTTTCTGCTTGAAATTTACATCGTTATATTTTAACCGATCTAAACAATATTTAAATAAATTATAGTTTATTTATGTGTTATTCTCACATATAAGCTGTATAACTGTAAAGTTTCATCAAACTTCATTCAGTAGTTATTGCCTGAAAGTCGATTTTTTTAAATCACTAGTTAAAAAAATAACGATTAAAAATAGTTTTGTTTACTTTTTTATTCAGTTGGGTCATAATTATTTGACAAATAACTTCAATCTTATGAGCGGACAATCGGATTTTCTTCGTTGTCTTGATCATCAGTGCTGGGTGGCATAAACAGAACGATGGTACCGTTCCGGACAGCTCCTTGAAATATACTCTCCATTAATAAAAAATGCTTACGATAGGTTCCTATATCTTAGTATTCATTCACTTGGCTTGCCATCACCTAACTTTTAATATTACTCGTATGGTGCTTATGTCACAATAAACCGATAGTGAGAACCGGCTATAAGATATACGAAGTACCGCCCAAGTCCAAGCATAATTATCTAGACCGTCTGTTAGTATAAAATCGTGACAGCGGAAACTCTGCGAGATTGAACCGAGTCTAGGAAAATAAATTAATTTAAGACACTCATCACTCGTGTTCAGAATACACAAGTTGTTTGTGATTCAAGAGGTTAGCCATATCACCATTAATTCTAAAAAAGTCCACCTTACTGTGTAATTTATCTATATTTCATGGAACATTTTCATAAAATGGTAGATCGACGTAAGCCATGGCATGCAACAAATGTTTAATCTGTATATATAAATAAAACAGAGTACACACGTACATTTTACACGGAAATAATGAAGCTAATGAAGATTGGTAGCTAGGTGAAGGCCGTACTTCCCAGAGTGGTTATTTCTCGTGGAAAACTTAATTAAAATGAATCTTTCTGGGACAAAGCTTTTTTGGACCCAAAAAGTTAAAAAAAGGGAAAAGCTTTTAAGAAGACGTGCTGTCTACATACCTAATCAACTTTCCGTAATATTCCAGCAATATTAAACATAAAATTTGAAGAGTAATTTTTATTAAGACGCAGTTCTTTTGATTGTTGGTTTTGTGAAAAAAGATACTTCTTTATATTTATATATATTTAATGTTTATTTTTAATTAAAGCGATCAATCTTACAACCTTCAGACAACTGCTGGATAAGAACTGTGATTTTAGTATCTATCTAGGTAGAATTTTTCTAAATCAGTAATATTATGAAAATCCAATCTTGCCAGGAGATTCCGAAAATGCAATTTTTAGAATTTTTATCTGTCTGTTAGAGCATCACGTCAAAACTACTGAACGGATTTAAATGAAAATCGTTACAGAACTATCATATATTCCGGGTTGTAAATTAGGATCTTTGATCTAGAGGTTATATAACCTCTAGATTTGGCGTCGCTCTATAATTCTTATTATAAAAATTGGCCAGCAAATACATGCTTGTGTGCGTGACAGCTTTGTCTTACACTCGCGCTCCGCCATTTTATTTGTCTCTGTGAGTGTATATAGAGATGACAGTTAAAACAAACTTACAAAATTTATGGCACGGAGGATAGAGGTAAGGAGGACCATATAGTATGGGGGATCAGTTGAAAAATTGTCCACCTGTAAACAGCAAATTATCGTTCGAAAACTCGCCGAAATAGCGCTAATGTAGCAAAAGGAAATGATATGTTAGCAATTATAAACGAAGTGAAGTGTGCTGGGTTGAAAAATTATAATTTGGAAAAGTGTTGAGACTTTCTCGTATTGAGGTGTATGTATATAAATTTTTGACCAATTGAATTTTTGAAATTTATTTCACTAATTAAGATAACTAACTAAATTATCTGAAAATTCCACCCTGAGGAGACATGCAATAGTTACATTTTCGTAAAATGCGCGGTGACCATGAGAAAGTGTTTCTTTCATTCTTTAATCTAGTATCCTACTATAATTATTTGTGGCGCTATTTTTAAATACTTTCCATTTGCTATTATGGCGCCATCTTAATTTGCTGCCATTCAGTAGACACTTTTTAATATACTGAGATGAGAACCATTGCAGTATATTAAATCTTACCTCTATCCTCCATGATTTATGGGAAAAACTGAGGTTATACAATTAAAGCTTAGGATACTATTTCTCCCGATAAATGACGTCGCTGCGATGTTGTCGCGTCGCTGCGATGTTGTCGCGTCGCTGCGATGTTGTCGCGTCGCTGCGGTGTTGTCGCGTCGTTGCGACCGCATCTTTTTTTTTGATACTACTGAACGTATATGAATAAAACTCGACATAGTGCTAGCTTATAACCCGAGTCAACACTGAGGATACTTTTTATCCCGATAAATAATGTCGTATCCATAAAATAAATGGATTATCAAAATAGATGGCGCTGCAATCGCGTTTTTTCAATTCAATAACAAATACCTACGTTATCATAAACGACATCTCATTAATTGTATTACTTCGAATCAGGTTCGCTTCGACTCATCTGTATGTTTCGCTGGGATGTAGACTATGGACTTAGTTAATTTGTTATTATTATATGTAAAAAATAGAATTAAGTTTTTGGTGTAAGTAATAGAAAGTTGCTGCCTATGGTTTGACATGCGACGTTGCTGCGGTGCAAACTTTAATGTATGTGTCAGCTGACAAGATCAAAGAAATAGGTAGTATAAACAAAGCCCGATGCAGTAAATATACGAGAAAGTTTCCCATTGGTTTTTATTGAGGTAATAGGTATATTTAATATATATCTATCATATAAATGAACATTTTCTCTCTTAAGACTCTACTAAAGGAACGAGTATCATAGTGATTCCCTAAATAAGAGTTACTCAAAATTGATGTAGGAAAAATGATAAATACCCTATTAGATAAACCGTAACAGAGAAACAACAGATATTGTATCAATACGTTTACGTTACGTTGGGAACAAATATTGGATGTGATCTTCCGCTGTTTACTTGACAATAATAATTTATTTATTTCAGAAAATTGAGTATTTCTATATTAGACAATTTTATATTATACTAGGATAGGCCCGCGACTTTGTCCACGGTTGATTAGAAATTCCCTCGGGTTTTCCGGGACACAGGTTTTAAAAACGAATGTAAGCTATCATTTTATTGAAAACTATGCCGGAATAAGCTAATTTTTATGCGCCCCAACAACTTCGAACCGCTCCCAGGAAAATTCTCGCGGCACTGCCGGGATAAAAGTATCACACATTTTAATTACATAAAATTTGCTATCGAGCAGTGAAAAATCGCACTAGAATACGGTTTTTTTTCAATCGAACCATTTTAAACCATTCAAAGAAAAATTCCCGCGGGATTCCCACCGGAGATTTACCCGGGATTTTAAGTCTAAGAAATTGCTGTTGATCAGCGAAAAGTGCATTGAAATCGGCTCAGTAGTTTTTACTTGAATCCCGAATAACAGACAAGAAATAAAAATATATCCTGTTCTCCTTCGTTTATATAGTATATTCCAGTTGTTGTTTTTTAAATAGCTTAATTATAATAATATAAACAAGTCTTTCCATTTTAGCAAAGTTCAAATAATAAACGCGGCACAACAATTAATTAATAATACAAATACTAGGGCATTATACCCGCGTCACTATAATTAATCAATATTCTACTCCATGACGTGAAAAGGACATGTATACCAAAATCACTTCAAGTATGGACTCTGCCACCGGGCCCCAAGGCTGCAGAAAACAGATAAACTCATGCAATTAACTGGTTGTGCAGTTGCAACCATTTATACAAAATTGCAATGTTGCGAATGTACTGTACAGAGCGAATTTTCAAGTTCTTAAATCTGAAACTATAAGAGGTAGTAAAAATACTCAAAGGAGTCTTAGGGCTGGTTTTGATCATAATTAAAGCTACTACTAACTAAAGCTAGATTTTTGAAAAACCAATTACCTTAGTCAAGATTCAAATTGGTTAATTTTGAAAAAAAAACACGATCTGTACCTATTATTAATTATATATCAATATTCATTCCTGGGGTTGTCTGAAAGAGATCGCTTTTTAGCGATAAGACCGCCCTTTGTACATAACTAGATATAATGTTATTATTTAAGTTCATATTTGTATTGATGTACAATAAAGTGTTATCTATCTATCTATCTATATATTAAACCAAAAGTGTAGATTCATCAAAATCTGGAACATCAAAATAAGGGAAAAGATCAACCCGTTCCTTTACAAAATATTCTTAGGATCAATGTCGGTACAGAAAAATAAAATGTAAGGAAAAGGGCTGATTTATATTTTTAACCGACTTCCAAAAGGAGCAGGTTCTCAACTTGGCCGGTATGTTTTTTAAATTTTTTTTATGTAAGATTTATGATCAGATTTACGTGATTCTTCTTTAGTTTGATGCGGAATACTTGCCATTTGGTCCCCTAAAAATATAACATAGTTTGGGCCAGTAGTATTCATTTTACGATTATTTTTTTGTTCCCGTTTCTTGCGACCTATATTTTTAAGGCGCGCGGCACCTTTCGTAGGCCTACCCATATCTAGACACTAAAAAGTAACAAATTAAAAAAAACGTCGTTTAAAAAACAGACTTCAAAAACGAAAAAGTAGAAAATAACTTATTTCTGAAGCTATTTTTAATTATAATATTTTATTTTTAATATATATTATCTAAAATATCTTGAAGTTGGTGCAAAGTAAAACATAAAAATTACTAAGCACCGACTTTAAGATGTTTAAGATACTAAAAATAAGATATTATCATAAAAATAGCTTTCGAAATAAGTTATTTTATACTTTTTAGTTTTTTAAGTCGGTTTCTTAAACGAAGTTTTTTTTTAATAAGGAACAGATTCATAAAATAACTATGCATAATCTGTACCTTAACTTATGAAATCACTCAAAGCAATGCTCGGTTTGTTAACACAGTTTTTTTAATACACTTAACAAATTAATTCGTATACTCGGTAGCATTATATCCGTTTTACTCTATCTATAGTCTTGATTGAATCTGTATTCATTAATAGACTATGTCAAATACAGATTAGACCAAAACCAGAAAATTTAACATGTTTGCCCACTTTGCATTGAAACTCGGACTAAGTAACAACTTTTTTGATGATATAATTATCATCTAAACGACAAACCTTCAAATATTTGGTTGAAAAGTAATTTTGTATGTAATATGTACACTGGCTGTATGTGTAACGGCCATGTACGCTGTTTTAATAATTGAAAGTACTTATTAGTTTTGATTAAAATGGCCGTTGCCAGTGAACAATTTCTCGGATCAATGTCTATACCTTTAGGCTTTAGTTCTGTTCTAAGAACCACTCTATAACACGATTTACTCAGAATCAAATGTATGAATTGGATTCACGCACAGACCAGCCCTATACTATCCGCTTAATTTTCTTCAACTTTATTTTCACGAAGAATCCATTTGATATATCTTGAGCAAATATTTTATTGATAAATATGGTTTTCAGAGCGACCAATAAAGATCCGGTGATGCATTAAAAGAAATTCTTCTATCGACACAATATCCTGCCGCTTGATTGGTTTTCGAGATTTTTCAATTTCAGACATTTCAATTTATGATTTTATCTTCGTGAGCTAGGCTGACATAGATAGCCGTAATAAGTATCGTGTGAAGAATACAAATATCTATATAAGGACAATTTCTATATCTAAAATTCTACTTTCCAACTTATCGCTATCAAGAAAAGGATTCACTACACTTCTAAATTTGCAAAGATATAAAACAATTGTGGAAGTTTCGGTGGGTACTTAAAACTGGAAAAATGGTTACTTAAAATTAACTCTACAATCTACATACTTACCCAGTTGTAGTACGTAGACTTTTCTTAAGCAATAATTATCTGATGTGCTGTTCGCACTGCCACGAAAAATCCTTTCAGAGTCAAAGATCTAAAATTTGGTCGAGGGTTTGGTTACATACGGTCTCGGTGATCTTTTTTTAGTTTAGCTATAAAAGACAACGAGGGAGTTGGGACCTCGCGGAAAACTTTTTTGCCCCGGCTTCAACTGGGTGGGCAACTATACGCCTATGGCAGGTTTAGGACCCGTTGGAGCCTTTTCGCATATTCGTGGTCTCTCAACGAGTCTTGTTGGCCAGTCTGCAGCGTCCGGTGGCCTTCGCGGGATTTGCGTTATTTCATATGTATATGGATTCTCAGGTTTTGTTTGATGCCTACTTGCTTTTAACGAAAATTAATTCAAGAGAACATTTGTCCAGTATTTCTGATTAACTGCGTTTTAGGGCTTGTTCATAATCAAGGACGATTTTTAATGTTAGTATTTTTATTTTGTTTTCCTAGATCCCTTGATATTAATAATTTCCTGATAAAATTTATTTATTATTAAAGATCGGCATATTAAAGATGTTACGACTTAATATCACATCGAGCTCTAAAACTGTTTTAATATAAACTCTACAATGTTTTATATCTTCCCTTATGGAATGACGTCGACGCAAGTAGTCGTCACATAGTATTTCCAGGACGGATGTAGGCTGTATGTCGTAATGACCACCTCCTCCGGCGGATTTATGGGGCGGGGCGGGCCGTAAAACCGTCATACTTATTCATGTTCATGTTTATGTTCATTGATATGGGCCCGTATAAATGAATACGGCTTTGAACGCCATATAAAACGTGTCTACAGCTCACCAGACCCAGATATTTTACATTTTTCATTTGATTGGTTATGTTAATTGACTTCCGTCTTTTACAGTACTATTTTTTGATAATTTTTTAAGCATCAATATTATTGTATCTCTGATGAAAAGGGTGGGTACTGGGTTTTAAATAGTGCGTTTTGGCGGCATAAAACAACCAGAAATAAAATGCGGTTACTTGATCAAAACCAAATTCATATCTTTAACAATTCTCAGCACATACATACATATATACATAACTTCACGCCAGGTCCCTTGCGGGGTAGGCACGAACAACAGAGTGTCACTTAGGCTTATTCTTACACACCTCACTTGCTTCTTTGACATTCATAGCTCTTGTCATGCACGCTCGTCTGTTCTTAAGGCTCCTGGCTCTCAGCAGGCTATTGAATTTGCTTTTACTATTTTTATGGTTAGCTATTTTGTCAAAAATTGAACTCTATGAAATCATCATACCTATTCGTTCCGATTTCCTTTTGAGACTTCTCACTATGTCCCTGTTGTCAAAATTCCACCGGCATGGTAATCAACTAAATTGGTTTTAGTTCTGTTTGTATCTTGCGCTTTTGAAAAACATTACATTGAACCTTTTTCGCCATGTCTTACATTTCCATCGACATTATTAACAACACTACATAGCCCATGTTTATTAAGCGCTTGGATTTTTTCCTTCACCGTGATTATAGACAAAGTACTTTGCGACGCTTATTGACTTTTATAAATGTTTTCATGTAAAAAACTGTTTGGAGAACATTCTTTAAATCCAGTGACACGAACATAAGACGTTAAATGTAAATTCTCTAAAGTATTTAATAATAGATGACTCGCTGTTCCATCGCAGCAAGGCGCGGTAAGCATGTTCCGACCGCCGCGCAACGCTGCCAGTTCTCGTACTACCGAGAAATAACAAATTGCCGTCCACGCTTAGGTTCTCCGGCAGTAATATTTCCAACTAATAGCCCTAAAAGAAAACTTGAGATGCCCGCAGTCGTCAAACTTTGCTTGCTAGAATTCTAGTATATTTTTTTAAAACGCCATCTATTGCGATTAACGATTTTTTACTGCAATTTACTAGTTAGTCTTTTAAAGAGCTAGAAAGTTTTGGAGCAGTCTCGGTTTGTTGATTCTTTATATTCATATTAATCTGAAAGTGAGTTATTAATTTGAATGTATTGTTACGAGTTGCGGGACTCGAATTAAAATGCCGTCAGAATTATTACAGAGTTTATTAGAACTATACAAACACGTATAACACAGGTACAAATATAGCCGAACACAACAAATCCAAACGTAATGCAGAAGGTCGTAATTCAATAAAATGCGCAAAGTCCGTCACTATGGTTCCCGATTGTACGCACGTCACTCCTTGATCGTAGTTATCGCTGAATTCGTAACAACTGGTGTCAGAAGTGGGATTTGTCTCTGTCGGCGCCTAGGTTGTAACATTATTTCCCTCTTAGTTATGCTCGTCTCGAGCATCAGAATGTTTGTTAGTTTTCTATTCACAGTTTTGGAAATCAATTATAATAATTAAGCACTTAATTTATATTTAAATTTCACATGAATCTTAGAGAACTTAGGTACATGATTTCCGCAGGAAATAAACTTGAATTGTATGGGAGTAAATCCCTGTGGGAAACCCTAGTGAGTACAACAAAATTCTCCATTTGGGTTTTTCATTTTATTTAAGCCCGAAGAACCCGCGTATATGTAAACGAAAAAGGTTACGCGATTAAACAAGTAGACTTTGTTTTAAATATGTGAAACTCAAACAGAGTGGCAATTCGTAGATTCGAAACAACAATAAGCAATCTGAAACTTCGTTTAGAGCACTGTGAAAACAACTACGTTATTTAGTTTGTTTTGTGAGCCCGGAGTAAAGTTCTATCGAAAGGATAGGGAGGGTTGTACCGCGATTTTAAGACAAAGGAGTCACGAAACTTTCAATCATTGCTCTGGGATAAAGAATAAAGGTTCAACATCTACTTATTTTTGTACGATATAAGATGTATGGTATATTGTTATATATCTAAAACCTGGATTCATCGGCATAATACTTTTATATATCCCGAGGAGTCTATACTATTTTTTGTGATATGGACATGGTAGACTTAAGCTCGCGTTTAAGAACGATCTCACCTGATATATTTAAAACTTGGAAACCGTATTTCTTGTAAAATATCCCATTTTCCGGTATACAAATAATTCCACCTTCTTTTGTTAGCTAAAATACAAATATAACAAATTTCCTGACAATTAGTTTATTCATTAAGTAGGAAAAAGAAACAAATAACACCTATTATTATTTACAATCATCCATAGTGACTTTCGCAATATAATACAACTACAGGATGAACTATTCTAAAATTTTGCGATTTATTATGAGATGTAAGAAACAAAATACCATACTTATATGCGTTACATATATTATTTTAGTTCTTGCAAATACAATAAATATTTAATATGTTATTAAAGGATCATTTTTATTTAGTCGTTTAACAACTAAGCTTTCAGGACATCCTCCCTCCAACCAAGTATCAAGTGATAACGAAGGCAAAGAAAAGCTACTAACAATAGAATATAGTCTTTGAATAGACGATAGGAATTTTGAATATTAATATGTTGGTCTTATACTGCAAAATTTATAATCATAGTAATTTTACATATACATATACGCCGTAGGCCCATAGCCTAGATCCCTAGGTCCATCAGCAGCTTATCCCAACAGTCTTGTGTTATAATTGGCCACAATAAGACTATTGTGGGCACTGACCGGGGCTTGTCCTTGGGTGCATTTTTATATGGTCAGGGATAATCGCCGGTCCGTGTCACGTCATATTTACATTAAATTTGTCAAGGGCCTACGTGTTGGCCTTTCCATGGCCCACGCAAGCACTCCAAAAGTCCGCGGCATGGCCCGTCTTTAGATATATATACGACACCAATGGTAGCACTTTTAGTTTTATGATTTATGATAATTGAATACCTATCCATAAAATCGCTTAGTTTATACCCATCTCTCAGAAATAGTCTAATATACTGTTACAACTTAGACCCCGACAAAGACAAATTCCACGAAGCACATTTTATTACCTGTCGGCATTTGAACTAGTTGTAATTATTTTATGATCGTCTTCTTTTCTTTACTTATTTATTGGCATACGTTTCTAGAGAACAGCCCATTGTTTTATAGTGCTTGTTTGCGGCCGGATTAGCCACGTGTTACGGATTACGTCGACTACGATACGGGCACATTGAATTTGTGCAGTATAAAACGATGACCTGATTGAGGGAGGGGGCAGTTCAGCGACAAATACGTTCAAGGCGTGACTCGTGTACAATCGGAGATCTAATAGTAACGGACTTTGCGCGTTTTATTGAATTACGACCTTCTGCATTACGTTTGGTTTTGTTGTGTTCGGTTATGTTTGTACCTGTGTATAGTTCTAATGAACTCTATAATAATTACAACGGCATTTCAATTCGAGTCTCTCAACTAGTAACAATACTATATGTTTTATTTCATTTGATCTTATCAATTACAACGGCACCATCTTTTTTAGTCATTGTTAAGATTAAATACGTTTCACTGTCTGATGTTCAACGAAAAAATATTTCACATGCAGACTCGACATTCTTGTTAAAGCTCCAGGCTTGGAGAAAAATGTTGCGGAAATATTTTTGTAACAATACAAACATGTTAAAGAATTTGCATTACAGAGTTTATTTTTACAAATGATCTAAGTAAACCTAAATATAATAATGTAATTATCAAATACGCACCGGAATTTATGTTGTCCTGTCATGTTATAACCGATTTTGATACAAAGTGCCTTTTTATTAAATCTGTACTATTGAGTTCATACAATTCATTTGAAAATAAGAAAAAATAATAAGAAGAAGAAAGAAAGAGAAAGATTTATCCACTTGAAAAAACGACGCTTTACATAAATAGGAAAAATAATTTAAAAAACAAACGTGTGCGTCTCGGGACGCCCGACAGAAGTGATAACATGTGTGAGCGAAAGGGAAGCCAGACAGACTGGTGCCGTAACGCGTTACGCAACGAAGCGGTTTACTCTCCCATAAGAAGCTATCACTTCAAAAAACACATAATATTCACAATAAATTTAACACCAAAAAATCACAAAAGACAAAACCATACGTAATAAATAAGGCTTGTACGGCGAGTTTTTTTAGTCAAGAAGGTTGGCAATTCAACATTGCGCTGCATCAGAATTTAAATTAAGGGCTAATTCAAATCAGCAGAATCGGAAAATGCAGCTTTTATAATTTTTGTATGTGTGTTGCTTGATTCTTGTTCGAGAATCACGTTAAAATTACTGAACGAATGTTAATGAAATTCGCGACACAGAGCTCGTGTCCCGAGTCAAAATTTGGGATAGTTAGGCTGGTGTGCATACAGATTTAACCGACGGTTAAAATAAAGTAATCGCTAAAATGATATTGCCTAAACAGCATATTGCCAGGTAGGGTATCTGCCCGTCTGGATGGCTACTACCCCTGGTTTAGAGTATGCCGCCATAACTGCCTTGAGTTGTGTTTCGGCATTAGTGGCCAGGTTCCACACTCAATAGAGTAGCGCTATTGGTGTTGTAAATGTCCACAGGCGATGGTAACCGCCCATTAGGTGGGCTGTCTGCCTGTCTGCTGAACAATAGCGATTATTTTATTTTAACCGTCAGTTAAATGTCTATGCACACCAGTCATATTATACTGAGAAATTACGTCATTTCGTCGAACATGGTTCCACGATGGCCGCGTTGTTTTATTGGTGCCACCACTGCAATTCTCTAATATATAGGTCGTTCACAGGGCAACGACGCGAATAAAGTTGCACTAACACAAATAGTTTAGACACACGTAATGTGTATTTTGGCGTCGTCACCCATTCGCAGTCCACTGCTAGACGTAGGCCTCCCCAAGACGGCGCCACTCATTCCTAACCTCCGATTTTCTCATTCAGCGCCTACCGGCGACCTTGCACAGGTCGTCGGTCCATCGGGCTGGAGGGCGTCCGACACTACGTTTACCGAGGTGCGGTCTCCACTCCAGGACGCGTCGGCTCCATCGCCAGTGACCGGCCCTCTGCCAATTCAACTTGCTAATTTTAGAGTGTAAAATTATAATATAAAAATATTATAATTATAATATAAAAATATTATAATTTTAGACTCGAATATTTGTGTATTTATACGTTTAGAATCCATCTTCATGTATAAGCTATCATATTATGACAAATAATCAAAATAATATAAATGCAGATATCCCCGGTGCGGTACTTTTGACCGCAGTGACACGGCTCCGCCAATACGACAATCGTAACGCGTTGGATTCTGTCGCCTCGATGCCTGAGAAGCTCCCCGGGGAGCATTCAATCTGTTACTACGGCAAATAATACGCGAGACACCGATCTGGAAAAGCAATTTTATTTCAAATCGAGTTATATCCAGTTATTGATTCTGAACTAAAGTTGATCAACAATTTATAGAATTATAATTAGAAACTCTGTGCAATTATCCAAAATAATACCGAGATGTCTTGGTTGAAAATATAAATATAAAATTACTTACAATAGAAAGCATCTTTTACGGAAAGAATGTCTTTCCGGTTCCTATATCTTACCGACAGTTAATTTTCTTTACTATCGATTATAATTTGATATAAGCTACATACAAGTGGTGTTAAAAGTCAACCGATGGTAAGGCAAGTGTATGAATAGTAAGATGTAAGATTAATAAGAACCGGCCACTAGTGAACTGAAGTTACCTGCCTATTTTTATATATAGATACCGTTTTATATTGAATTAATATTGTACGCGTAAAATACCTCCTTCGCGTGAAAGACGTTCTGAATTTTAAGGAATCTTTTATATTTTCAATCAAGAAATCTCGGCATTATTTTCTGCAAACGCAAATATGTAAAACAGAGAGGGGAAAAAATTAATTAAAAAATCCCTGTCAAGGAAGGATTCTCGCGCTGGAATTGGTGGCAGGCTTGTTCAGCTCTGAATTACATTACTGATCTTATATTTTGTGCGAACGTAGCAAGGATATTGAAAGAAGCACTGCAATTTCCTCAAAGGCAAATAGAATACTCAGAAACCTCTATTAGGCACTTTATTTCCTTTAAATGAACATATATAATATGCGTATGTTTCCTTATAAGCGTTTCCTTTAGTTACAAAAGTAAAATGAGAACTCGAGAATATTTATACATATAATACCTTGGGCTCAATTCACAGCACGATTCTATTGCGATAGTGTCATGGAAATAAGTATTCTACTAAATCCACAATAGCTTCTCGATATCGTCGGACAGAATAATAGTGTAAGAAATTTGTATTATGCACGAATGGCGTTACTGAATAAAGGTAGAGTAGCGTGCTATGGGCATTGGGCACGCTACTGAAATTACTAGTAGGTATACCGAAATCAGGCAAACCTACGTTTAGGAGTTTAGTTTAGGTTTAGGATTTAGTTTAGTGTTCGGGTATTTTGAGGAGATGGTAATAGCAAAATTAAGCCCCTATTTCCGCGACCTTGTACGCGTAAAATTTAAGTCATAATTATTTTTCTCTTTCAGGAATTAATTTATAAAGACCCTGAAACACGCGTTTTTTTAATACCTACTGTAAAGTATTGGAACGTAGTTCCTTATCGCGCGGTACGAATGGGGGCTAGACGGAAAAAATTCTTACGAAAAAGTTGTCACCGACACTTTTTGAACTCGCCAAGATAAAATGCAGCTTTATGCCCACGCAGTTAGAGTTTAATTTGGAGTACATTATTTTTCGAAAAAATTCTTACGAAAAAGTTGTCACCGACACTTTTTGAACTTACCAAGATAAAATGCAGCTTTATGCCCACGCAGTTAGAGTTTAATTTGGAGTACATTATTTTTAAATGTCATGGGTTGCTGACGTACAGATAGCATTTGCGGACATATAGAGTCTTAATGTCATTAAAATAAGGAGCAATATCGCGAATCTGGTTTAAAGTTAAATTTGTTTCAAGAGTCGAATTGCAGGATGTGATTCGATTTTTAAATTGTTTCTTATATTGAAGTAAATAGGATTCAAACTTACTCATTTACTATTACACTTCGCATTGAACAGTGTGGTGTCGCGACGATTATTTTTGTTGAGTGTATACAGGTTTTTTGTAAATAATCGAAAGGAACTTCGTTCCATCCGGGTGTCCCTTGACACCTCTCAAGTTTTTTATATTTAATAAACCTAGCACGCTTACTGACTCGGTGGTCGGTGGTGGGAAGTGCGGGGAGGGAGTCGCTAGTCGTTCACTCCAGCGCAGGCACTGTGCAACCACCGAGCGGATGAGTGCGTTACAAGCTATGTAGTTGGCGTTTTATTTGTGTACATACAAACCGAACCTCTACACCTACTTACTAAAAGCTTACATGTGAATTTCCATATACCTTGAGGTACCTATTCAGGAACCCCATTTTCCATCCCCTGTATGAAGATATACACACACAAGTACGCACGCACACGCACACGCGCGCGCGCACGCACACACAAACACACAGAGATAAATAAAAATTGCATGGGTTTTCAAAACCATACAACAGAACAAGCATCCAAGTAACACACAAACACAACGAAACTGCATGATTTAATTATAAAGTGTGGTAATTAAAAATATTTTCCATAAAAATTTAGTTAATTATTTCCTGGAATAAACATAAATATAATACAATTAATTATATTTATGTTTATTGCATATGCGCGGTATTTGGTTTTGTATGAAAAAGCAAATATTGCACAGCTATCTCTTGCTTAGAGTGGTCACATAGATAGGCTCATACGATTAGAATAAGATGGGGCTGACATGGTGGCATCATCACTACAAGCCCCTAAATTAATTAGATAATAACAAAATAAATTTTTTTTTGGAGCTGGCTTAGCTGAATAGCCGCAGATGGCTGTTTCAGCGATACCGGGCTTTGGGGGCTTCCCGCCTCCGTGGGAGCGGAGGCGTTCAGCCCGGAAGCAGCACGTTCCAGGAGGCACCTTCTGTGAGGTTCGACCTCGGCTCGACCGCTGCGGGGGATTGACTCTATATTGGGAACAAGCCGTAGAAGGCTGAATGAGCTAAGCCAACAGGCTGAAGTGATTATTTGGGGACTCGTTATCGACTCCGCCGTCACAAAATAATAGATAAGCTCGGACTCTATATATATACACACACAAATAACCACCCACCCACACACACATATTTACAAAGTACACCTCATTTAATATTATCACGCATCAATTAATATGTTATTAAACCGAGGTCCCCCAGTAAGGGTTATAATGTCAAGTTAAGACATTTTAAGACTGTAATAACGGCATATCTTAAGTTCCTACAAGAGCATATTATCTCCTTTATTTATACCGTAAAGGCTTAATAACAGCTTGTTTATAAATAAGGTCGGATTGTTGTGAGCCATTAAGGTCACACCAATTTATTCGCTTTATATGTAGGATATTATCAGAAGATAACATTTCGACGTGCTTTGTATAGTAATGGAAAAAGAATAGTGTAGCTGACAATCAAATCAACTAAGACACATTTTGTGATCTTGAAAAACGACGATACCGCCTGGATTTTGTATGAGCGTAGGAAACTATGAAGCCATATCTTTAACGAGTCTGATGGCATATTAATCATAGTTGCATAAACAGTAAATGAAATTATTTCTAAGACGATATTTTAAAAGTATGATAATGGGAGGTAATAAAGATAGAATCTTTAATTTACGTAATTATTATGTGTTATCCAATTTAGGATGATAATGTTGGCAGGTTTTCAAATTGGACAAGTATATTAACAATCTGCCCGTAAAACTTCAAGTTAAAATTTTGTTGCGATTCATTTTATCACTTATCAGTTGAAGATTTTCCACTTGTCCGTTGCGATTCGTTTTACACTTGTACGTTGCGATTCGTTTTTCCACTTGTCCGTTGCGATTCGTTTTTCCACTTATCCGTTGCCATTTGTTTTTCCACTTGTCCGTTGCGATTCGTTTTGCCACTTATCCGTTGCTATTCGTTTTTCCACTTGTCCGTTGCGATTCGTTTTTCCAATTGTCCGTTGAAGTTTCACTTCTAATATGTGTCCCAGCACACATTTTTTGGTAAAAGTTACAGAGTTAGGGGCCTGCGATAATGTTACAGTTATAGACCGTTTAACGCAGATGTGGCTAAAGGTGTAATGCATTATTTGTGATGCAATATTGTTTTAATTATTAAGGGTAAATATTGACAGATAACGTCATTCAGACGCACTTGGTCAAAGTCAATAACTGTAACATTATCGCAGATGTGGCCTCAGCATAAAGCTGATTGGCAGGCATCTTAGGAGCCGCCAGCCCGGTCACCTAGGCATGATTACAATGTGTCTAGGTAGTTTATATCATTAGAAACCCATGTGTGATTTTCATTTTCTACAAGAACTTGGCTGGAAATAGAATTTGGCCATAAATTTTTGACGATGACATAATCTCCATTATGATAATATTAGATTTTTGCCGGAAACTTGAAACGTAATGTTTTACTGTGGATTTTTTTAATTATATTATTGATTTCAACGAAAAGGTTATGCATTTTTGTATTATTCGTCACAATGGCAGGCAAAGGAACTGAGTCCATCCAGATTTGTCTGACGTGTGACACTTGACAATAACATAGTAGACGCTTAAATGTTTGATATTGCCATTTAAAAATATATAAAATAACATACGTCAATTATAAATAAATAATCGATTAACCAACTAATAAAATGAAGAATTATTAAGCAACAGAATATTACCTACGTATATCGATATTTTGACCCCTAATATATCTAGACTCTTATTAATGTAATGGTTTAAAAAATTAGACAACAATGCTTTTGAATTTACTTATATGGTATAACGATTCTTAAAATATTCAACCTTATTTGTCTCTGGTTAGCGAGGTTCTTAAAATATGGTACTACTTAAAAATATAATTGTCGCACGATTTGCCTGGAAAGGTACACACTGGTCCAGCATGGATGGAATCATTACCTCGCGCCGGTGTGTAATATTTACTTGCGTGTATTGTGTGCGCGTAATATTTATATAAGTCTATGAGAAACACTCGTAGTCTACGGCAAAGCGCCAATATACAAAATATATTTAAAAAACGAAAAACGAACCTTTGTACGTGCAACTAAGATTTTGACAAAAATTATAAATTATTATAATCTACGCAATATATAGAGAAAAGTTGCTTCATTGAAGACTTCCTACGCTTCAATAATAAATAAATATCTAGTTTTTTAGTATAAATTTTGTCTCTCTCTCTCTTTCAGTCTTGTCTTGTCTTTTTATTTTTGAGGCCGAAAACGCCAGTCGCCTTTGCGGACAGAAATGCATAGAAGATTTCAAATATAATTATGTAGCCACTTGATTAACAAGGTAGGTAACTTACATAGTCATATTTTGTATAAAACCGAAACATAATTTAGAAATTTATAGCAGAGGCATAGGTATACAATTCTGTAAAATACCAAAAATGAAATGGTTACACAGAAACCGTTTGATAATGATGTTTGTTTAGCATTTAGGTGGGATTTTGTGCAAACGGCGGGCGCACGGGACGTGTGTTTCACGTGAATGGCGAATCAGAAGTGGATTGGACAGAACTCCTCGCGAAAACACCGCAGCGAGACCAGAATATCAATTGCTATCCAGGCCAATTTTCCTGTAAATTGCTACGGAATATTGTACCGTGGAATAGCTAATATTTGCATAACGCCATAGGCATGTTGAAAAAAAGTAAAGTGAAAGTATACCCTGTAACAGGTGTCATTGATTTGGCTAGCTTATAGTTTTTATTTACAAATTTTTGCGGTTTATTCTCCAACGAAATTGGTAATCTTGGTAGAATATTCAGTAAAAACATACATATGTATGCAGAAACGACGCCAAAGGGCCGTGATGAAGGCCGACTGCCTTCAGACGTTAGAATTGCGTGGGTATAATTAAGTACAGCTATTTTGTGAGGGTTGACAGTGAAATGAACTAGAACATTAAGCTCGTTGCAGCAGCGGGCAGAAAATTCCCGAGTGTTAATTGTAGTTCCGTCCTAGAACCGCCGTGACCCGGTCTTTATGTGTCAAATAAGCACTTGGTTTTACCTTTTCCAACGTAAATGAGTGTTTCAGATTATAATATGCCGTTAGGTACGGGCTTTATATTACAGAGCACGTTGAGTTAAGATTATCTATTTATCTGTAATATTATACAATTCTAAACATGCCGTGTATGTACGTTAAAGATAAAAAAAACAACAACTGGAATAGACTTTATAAATTGTGGAGAACACGATGCATTTTTTTTAGATTCCTTATGTTTGTTTGGGATTTACTTAAAAACTACTGGGACCATTTCAATGTGGTTTTCACTGATCGACATCGAAGTCTTAGAATTAAACTTTGCGCTACTTTTTCTCCCGGGAATCCCGCGGGTATTTTTCTGGGAATGATTTAAATTGGCCAGAATAAAAAAAATCTAATTCCAGTGTGTGTTTTTACTGATCGATAGCAAATTTAATGTAATATAGAATGTGTGATATTTTTATGCCCGATCCCGCGGGAATCTTCCCGGGACCAGTTTGTAGTTGTTCGGGCGTACACATTTGCTGATTAATTTGGCACAGTTATCAACTAAAACGATAACTTACATTATTTTTTAAATGCTGTGGTACTTTGTGTCCCGGGAATCTCCAAGAATTTCCACTCTATTACAATAATAGTATGGCCGTGCGGCAATTTTTCCCTACAGCAGCAGGCGCTTACCGCTATGATTTTATTCTTATATTAGGTATTTACGTATGAGACTGGCGTTTTGTAAAGGAGGAACATAAAGTCGTTTTTTGTAAAATATAATATATTTATTTAATTAAAGTATGTACCATTGCTATCTATGCACTTCTGCCATCTCATAGGTAGTTCATTGATCCCTTTACTAAAAAAACCATTTGGACATTTGGTTCGGACGGTTGTGCAGTGTGTGGTCTAGCGTTGTCCTGAAGCAGCAGTGGCCTAGAGCGATTGACCAGCCTCGTTTGCTTAGCAGCTAGCTTTTCCATCATGGTTTTTAGTTGCTGACAATAGACATCCGCCATAATCGTCTGGCCAGATTTAAGAAAGCTGTATGTAGTGAACGACACAGGCACTAGTCCACCAAACGCTCACAAGTTTTTTTTTAGTCAATTTTTGCTTGGGGTAGGATTTGGCTAGTTCGCCAGGGTTCAGCCATTGCGATGAGCGTTTCCAATTATCGTACAGGATCCAATTTTCATCACAGGTAATGATTCGATTTAAAATCCCTTCATTATTGTGCCGGTAGAGTAATGTAACGGAGCAGTCGACGCGCGGTTTGCTGCACTCAATTCATAAGGTACCCACCTTTCAAGCCTTTTCACCTTCCCAATTTGCTTCAAGTGGATAAAAACAGTTTTATCACTAACACCGCAGCCTGCAGCTGTCTCGGACGTGGTTTGTGATGGATCCGCTTCCACAACAGCCTTCAATTCTGCATTATCAACTTTGGTCTCCGGCCGTCCACGGGGCTTGTTCTGCAGGTCGAAATTTCCAGAACGAAAACGTTGGAACCAAAAACGCACTGTGTTTTCTTTTGCGACACCGCCGCCATACACATCATTAATCCTTCGAGCCGTTTCAGCAGCACTGGTGCCACAATGGAACTCGTACTCGTAAATAATGCGATATTCCAAGTTTTCCATTTTGTAAACTGAGGCCCGCTTGCACAACGATCGCCTTTAAATGAAATTAGTTAATTTTATTTTACTCTCTAAACGCGTTTAATAGTAAATGCATTTATGTTGTCTTGCACGACGCACTCTCCCATGTCATTTAGTAAAATGTATTTACGCCATCGGTAAAACAGCCAGATGTGATTCTTTTCACGTGGCGGTACATTTTATCGAACAAACACACAAAATTTAGCTTTACTGTTAGTTATTTCCTGCGTAAAAAGGATTTTAGTTGGCCGGAACAAAATCTCAAATTGACATTTGAAATTTTGTTCCTTTGGTTAAGTTTACTTCGGAATTTTTGGCGGCAACCTGAAGAATGATCTTTTGCTGTGCAATTTTATTTTCGATTTTATGGGTATTTAGCATTGAGATAAATAAAGCAAATAAAACACGAGTGATGATCTGTAATTGACTTTTTAATAACTTACAATTTCATAAAGAATAATAAATATTAATTTACGAAAAGATTTGTTGAAATGTTCTTTAATGCAGAAGATATATGCTTTCCCATCTCACGTTCAGGGTCCTTTTTATAATCAAAGCATTGTAGACAAAGATCATAAGTTTGTCTTCGCTGCTTCCATTATATAGGCGTTCTAGCTCATCCCATACTTCTTTAGCGCTTTTATATCGCATAACTTGTTTTAGAATCTCATCCGTCATGTTTGTCGTCATCAGAGTTGAAACGGCACAGTCAATTTTTAGAAATTGTTGTAAATTTATGTCATATTTGGCTTTAGCATCTGCACCATCAGATGCTGCAGGCTCATCGGGCTTTTGAAGTTTTCCTTGCAAAATTTCTTCAGCGGCCGGGTATTGCCCTACACGCTGTCTCAATACGATACGATATAATTTTTACCATCTCAGGTGCATTATTTTTACCTTGAAGCCTCTGCGATCGCCTTATTCATTGTGAACATCAGGTCGAGTACAATGCTAGAATATTGTATTTATTCTTTCCTAGTTAAAATACCTTTACTGGATCCAATCCCTAACTTTTTTACTCTGCTACCATGTTAGTTTGGACGAATAATGGGTATTTAGAATTGAGATAAATAATTAAAGCAAATAATGTACGATTGACAATCTGTAATTGACTTTTTATAAGTGACAATTTCATAAAGACATACGAGTGACAATGTTTAAACGCGTTTAAGGAGTTAAATAGCCATTTTTGGATGATTAACTTTGACAGTTCTGTAAACGTATTTACCAGTAAATTTAGCGTTGTGCAAGACGCTTATCGTATTTAAGGGCGGTAAATGCGTTTAGTGTTTCTTAAATAAAATTAAGGAACGTCATGCAAGCCGCCCTGAGTGACGAAAAGAAAAAACCAAAAGAGGAAAAAACAAATGAACCACGGTTTTCAAAACACAAAAGCATAAGTCAATAGCTGTATAAATTTGAAATTGGAATTCCTAACCAAAGAGGAGATATTTGAGACCAAAGTGGCCAGTACGAAAAAACGCCAACTTTATATGTAAGGACCTAATAATTTTAATTTTAATCATAAATTACATTTGTAATATTTGCGTTTTTAAAAGCTGGTGAAATCTATGAAAATATGAATCTGAATATGTAAAAACATACATCAAATTCTTTTATTTATATCAGTCGAAACCTCAAATAAATTAGAAAGTGTATTTGGAAAATTATTTTAGTTCTCGTGTATAGATTAAGTGGGAATATTTTTGAATTCAAATTTATACATTTTTCCACATGCTACGTATATAAATGAAACGTAGAGTCGTCTCTAGTGATATCTATCGAAAATACTAAAACTAACAACAATTAAAGTACTGAAGTACCTTCATAGTCGTAATTATACTTTAAACGAACATAGTGAATTTGTTTAAGGCAGGTATTGTTGGCCTCCTAAAATATATGACAATATATGTTTTAGGAGATGCCATGAAAGTATAGTTGTAGTAATCACTCATATAATAATGCCATAGTTTAATACATGATATGAAACTATGTAAGTAATTGTATACGATGTATAACTTTGACAGTTGTGAAAATAATGGCGGCTTGCATGACGTTCCTTAATTTTATTTAAGAAACACTAAACGCATTTAACACCCTTAAATACGATAAGCGTCTTGCACAACGCTAAATTTACCGGTAAATACGTTTACAGAACTGTCAAAGTTAATCATCCAAAAATGGGTATTTAACTGCCTTAAACGCGTTTAAACATTGTCACTCGTATTTCTTTATGAAATTGTCACTTATAAAAAGTCAATTACAAATTGTCACTCGTATATTATTTGCTTTAATTATTTATCTCAATTCTAAATACCCATTATTCGTACAAACTAACATGGTAGCAGAGTAATAAAGTTAAGGAATTGGATCCAGTAAAGATATTTTAACTAGGAAAGAATAAATACAATATTCTAGCATTGTACTCGACCTGACGTTCACAATGGATAAGGCGATCGCAGAGGCTTCAAGGTAAAAATAATGCACCTAGATGGTAAAAATTATAAGCCTTGGCGGTATCGTATTGAGACAGCATGCAGGGCCATACCCGGCGCTGAAGAAATTTAAGTTATTAAAAATTCTATTACAGATTTTCACTCGTATATTATATTGCTTTAATTATTTATCTCAATGCTAAATACCCATAAAATCGAAAATAAAACAGCACAGCAAAGACCATTCTTCAGGTTGCTGCCAAAAATTCCGAAGTAAACTTAACCAAACGAACAAAATTTCAAATGTCAATTTGAGATTGGCCAACTAAAATCCTTTTTTCGCAGGAAATAACTAACATTAAACCTAAATTTCGTGTTTTTGTTCGATAAAATGGATCGCCACCTGTAACGGAACACATCTGGCTGTTTTACCGATGGCATAAATACATTTTACTAAATGACATGGGAGAGTGCCTCATGCAAGACAACATAAATGCATTTACTATTAAACGCGTTTAGAGAGTAAAATAGAATTAACTAATTTTATTTAAAGACGATCGTTATGCAAGCGGGCCTAAGTAGTTGTATTGTTACGAAAACCTGGCTCTCGCAAATATTCGCTGTTTGAAAATGGCGCTACTTGAGATACCGACTGTTTACGGAAATCGGTGGAGTTTAGCGCAAAATTATAAAAACGGCTAGTGCTTGTTGGAAACGCTTATTCAACCGTGATTTGTGTACCTGTAAAGGTTAATACGAAGTATAAAGTTGATGATTCAGATTGTGTTTATATGTGGAAAGGGAAATAGTGTTGAGAAGATGCATTCTATGTTTCGGAAGTTCAGTGTCCAGTATAAAGAAAAATAACATGTAGGTATAGTTACATACTTGGATTATTATATGTTCAAATAAAACACTTGTGCGTTTCCTAGAGCAATTATGTATAATGCCTTTAATCTCATTTAGATACAGAGATATTCGCACCAAGTTGTGAGGTGAAACCCCATTCCAAGGCAACGTCTCGTTGCGTATAACGTGAGTATACTCGTAGTTGTTAATTGCTATTTGTCGACGAAATACACTTAATATTTCCAGCGATTGAGGAAGATGGAACACGGCACTATATTTAAATAAATCTGTTTGTGCTCGATTTCTTTTGTAACCTATTTAATTTGTTGTAACCTTTTTTGTTGGTTTCTTTATATTGATTCTATGTTTTTCTATTCCAATACGTAGGAAATCCTGAAAAGGGTAATCCACTGATGTATATTCCGCTACAGGGGTCCTCCAGGATCTGGGGAGCGGAGGATCAAACCCTCTCCCGGGATATTCTCAAGTACTGATGCGCAGGATCTGCGTGGGCGTAACTACGTTCTAAGTCTTACGCTTTTCCTATCATGAGCTCGGGGCACATGGGAGTATGTTTTAGTGGGCTATTAGCCCATGGGTTACCTCTTTAATAGGGGTACCTTGCTAAGTCTCCACACAAGCCGGCAATTGATTCAGTTATCTGCGCCATCTTCTGTGGATAACTCTCATAGAAATGTACTTCCCCCTACCTCAAAAAAAAAAAAAAGGCAGGTGGTAGGGCATTTGCCCGTCTGGATGGCTACAACCCCTGGTTGTACGCCTGTACGCCGCCATAACAATCTTGAGTTGTGTTCTGGCATTAGTGACCAGGTTTCAGTCTCTCTTTAGAGAGCGGCAGCAGATTGACAGAACCTTTGGTATAACCAACATCAAATAAATTACCGCGCTTAAAACCGTTAAAACGTACTTTTATTGTGTATACAAGTCGCGAAAACTTAAGAAAATACTATGAAAACCTATGAATATTTGTAACACCAAAGTGTTACAAATGTTCATTTGTAACACTTTGGTTTGGTTTTAGGAATATTTCGTAACTACTTATTACCTATTTACGGTACATGCTTTACAGTCGTCTAGAAACTTTTAAGCTCTATAATACTGTTAATAATCGAATAGGTTTTTTTATTCTGATGTAAACTAAACAATAATTCATCCATCTGTCTATCAATCCTTATATATTATACTAATAACTTCCTTAACATATATTCACTTAGGTAAATATACGTATGTTAATTGTAATTTGCTTCAGGCTCTTTGGTTCAAGATAACCAATTAGCAGCTGTTGCCAGCCAATCAAATTATAGTTCGTGCGTTAATCGCACAAGTTCATAGTGTGAATAACGTCATTTGAATATGATCAGTATTCCATCGGAGCGTGATTGAGTAACAACTGGCCCGAAACTAGCAGTTTTGAATTGAAGAGGTTGTTAACAGCTGGCGTTCGGTTGACGTATCGAGTGCCCACTTCAGCATTCCTGGTCGGAGGATTTAAACTACATATTATAGGTACTTATCTGTAATAAGTCGCCAGCACTTTTCCTCTTTATAAAAAACTTGTGTTTATATTACAAAATAGACTAATCGAGGTTCCTGGAACTTTGCTCGCGTATATATCGTTTCTATAATTCAACGAATCTATAACTTTTTCAGGGCATAAATTATCCCATGTTTATGTCCCATGTTATTAGCACACATCATATACAAAGTTTCATGTATATTCAAGTGAATTTTTATGTATTATTACTTTATTTCTTAGACCATGAAAAAGGAATAATAATAGAAAATACATATATCCAATTATATATATGCATATGTTACTGAGCCTGAAAGGCGCTCTTTTGTTCGTGCCTACCCCGCAAGGGACCTAGCGTGAAGTTATGTATGTATGTATGTATATGTTACTGTGATTATAAACGTCCCACTGGTGGGGTTAGGTCCATTTCAAGTGAAGGGGCACTATACCCGCTATGTTTTTGCAAGATAATTTAGCAGGCTTCATAGACCGGTGATCTCAATAGGCAACTTTTCTCACAATGTTGTTCTTCACCGCACGTAGTAGTTGTAACAATGTGGACATTATTCAAATTCAAAAGTTTTTATTCAAAATATGTTCCACTGGAGAACACTTTCTGAAGGTCATATATAAGTTAAAATTTTATTTTATTTCCTAGTCTATGTACACCGCTTCGCAACGTGTGATTCCTGTTAAGGAGAAGAAGCGGCAAGAAGCTCCCCAGCAACACGTCTAGCTGAAATTTTTTATAATTAAATTAAAACATTATGAATGCAAAACTACCTAAGTGCATGCTCCCGGGATATAATCGAATCAGTGTCACTGGAAAGACACGTGTGTGGGTTAGAGAACTAATTTTTAGTTAATTAAAAATTAATTTTAAAGTGTTCAATACGAATAATATCATTTTAATCACATTAGATATATTGCAGAAAGTGTCAAACATTTGGGTAATCCCAAAAGTTTGCCTGAAGCTACCTGTGAACTTCAAAAAATATTTGGCTGTCCAAAAATATTGCTATTTTGTTTCCCATAATAAGTTTCATAACTTTGCGTGTACATAAAATATGATATGGGAGTTTAATAGTCCGGATCCAATGGGCACGTGTATGTAAAGAATATGAATAGGTTTCTCATAAAACTAATAACATAGTTGAATAAATGTTTCCCTTAGTTTCATTTATCATTGATGATGACGCCTTAGACTAGATCATGTAAACTTTGGATCCATATAGTTTTAGAATAAGGTGAGTAAAAGTATGAAGGATAACATGATTATGATCTGAGTTGTGACAGAGGACGTATCTGGGAATAGAGGAGTATAAGAAGGAAAAGAGAGAAACTGGGTGAAAGAGTTCCAGAATGGCATTCTATGTTCCTTTTTATTATAAAAGTCCACACAAACCAACCTTTATGATAGTCGACTTATTGAGTTACGCTCTAGTAAACTTTGAATTCTCATCCTTTATAAATACTATTCCATATTCATTTCCAGTATCAGCATAATTACCAATATTCACGATAGTCAAAGGGATACTTCATTTCCGAGCTGTGAATATAGAATAAACAAACGTCCAAAGTCACTTTCTTTTTTATCCCCTCGTGTACATTATGCCTGCTTTTCTACAGCAGCAAGCAGAAAAGTGGCGAGAGAAATACATAACTTATATAGTTATTATATTTTTAGAGTCCGTGCCACAAAAGAAGTCCCATGGAAATTAAAGGAACTAAAAGTGGCGGTTCCGGTGTTTGATATAATTTTGTTCGTAAAGTGACTAGAAAATAAAATTACAGCTTTAATTATAAAATGATAATATATGTAGCTCATAAACGTCCAAAAGCTGGGCTCGTGCTTTCCTTAGACTGAGAAGGTTTAACACATCGGCTATCTCGATGTGCAGGTTTCATCTTAACATTTACCTTCACCGTTGTTAGCACCTGTGTTTTGAGTGGAAAACACTACCGGAGTCTGTTTTTCCCGAAACCTACAACCGACTTGAAGACACCCTTCAAGTCGGGTGTGAATAGGTACCTTCTAGGTAAGCGTGCTTGATCTTAGACCATATCTTCGCTCAAATCGAGTGAGATAATGGTCAAACGCGAACTTATACGTAATAAAAAAATTGTAACTATACGCATGTTAGGTCAGGAAATAACCTAAGTGGTGCAAGTATTCCGGCCAGGATTCGAACCCGCGCCCTTTGATTTTGGGACTAGCCATGTGCTAGCCATTACGCTACCACGACTTACTGAAAATGAAACATTTTGTATTTATTATTCACTAATTCTATATCAATTAGCAAATAATTACTCTGGTAGGATTAATTAAGTACGGCGATTACAGCGCGTCTGTGGGACTTATTTACGCAGACTCTAGGTATTTTACTAATTTTACTGTTTTAAATAAAGACAAATAAGTTGTAGATATTTAATAAAAATAGAAAAAGTCATGAATACACTCGTTCAAAATGTGTGTAATATACAATAGCGAATACATAACGAATGCACAACCAAAATAAAATACTCGAATGCACCAATACTGAAAATCTTTAAACACACCACGTTTCTAGGTGTAGCGGCAAATCTTGGAAAATATAGAAACGTTACAAACTGATTTCCTTTTCTATATCCGGAGGAATATTACACGTGAGCCCGTCAACCAGTTCTGGGAATGCAGTATTCCTGTGGCGCACTGTTTACGGTAGCGAAGCCTGTTTGTGATTTAATAACATTGTTGAGACAAGTTCCTGCGTTGAGAAAAGGGAACTTTCACATTATTTCATACTTAATGTTGGCCCCGAAACAAAAGATGCCAGTGAATGTAGTTCCTGGTATTTATAAAAGATGTATATTTTAATAAACCTGAAATGGTAGTCTATTTCATTATGGAGTTTGTTGATACTACAATATTAAATTGAATATATGTAGGTGATTGCGAGTCCAATTCACATAAGGGCTCCTTTAGAAAATACAACGAGAGTGGGAATCTTTATTCAATAGACTTTTTAAAATGAATAAACACTATTTGTAGCAAATTTTATGGATTGATTTTATACATAGAAATATCGTAAAAAAAATATTGTATACTGCTAATACAGAAGAACCTCTTTAAGTCGAACCTCAATAACTCGAAAACCTCCCAATATAAATGTAATATAAATTTTAACCGATACAAGTCAAGTGTTAAAATATAATAATACAATCGTTTAATTCGAAATTCTCCATAACTTAAAAAATCTATAACTCTCTACAACTCTATAAATCTATTTTTTGGCGTCTAGCTTCAAGTTCAACTTACAGAGGTTTTAGTGTCGTATAAATCGTCCTAAAATAATTGTAATGATGTCTTTACCAGCTCAAAATAGGATTTTGAAAGTCCCATATTCATAGTTCATTATATTTTATGTAGGTACTTTTTTATTTTCACATATTACATATTTTACGTTGTTAAGCCCATATTACAAACATTATTTTCCAATATTAACCTATATTACTTATGAAAACAAAAAACAGGCCTTTAAAGCCGGGTCCTAATATGTATCATTTGCCTAATCCAATCGCTGTATCCGTATCATTCGTCGTACGTATCAACTTCCGTATCTAGTTATGGACCCCTTTAATTTACTCCATATCATACCTGTCGTATTCTCAGAAAAAAAGAGAAAAAACCGTGCCGTATCCATATCTCCTTTGATGATCAGACAAAAACCGACTCGAAATGGGACGGGCCGTATCGCGTAATGTATCAGAGCGGCGTATCAAGACTGCGTATCATCACCTCTCCAGATAGGTGAACATAATACGTGTCGGCGATACAGAGGGGATCAGATCGGGCAAATGATCATATGTGGACCCGCCTTAATGTCGGTAAAAATGGCGATTACTATAACCGAAATAGGCTTAAGACGAGATTTTCCCGGTAGCCCAATCTTACTTAAGTTATATTTAAGAATGACACACTTTATAATATGAAAATTAATATATTTCAGGTCATTATAAAGTAACAAGCGATGCGTCTGTGACTCGACAAAAAACTGGCAATATTATATGAAAGTCGGTTGACGCAGCACTTTTGCGCCGTGTCGCTTTAGACTACCAAAAATAGCCATACATCACTCTGAAGCCGCCCGTTGACATTTATTAAAGTCCTTGCCAGTTTGATTGTCGCTTCCAAATATCCCCAATACATCAATAACATTTGATAGCCCACGTTTTATGTGACGACGTGATCACTTGTAATTTGACCGGGGAAATTAACATTAATCATACATGGCTAATAATCCCGTCTAGTTTATTTAATGGGCTTGGCCTTTCCCTGCACAAAACATACAATTCAAGATTGTTTTGCTGATGGATTTTATGTATACTTAAATTGTAAAAATACACTCAATACGATTTGTTGAATTTTTCATGAAAGTAGATTTTTATCAAACGTCACGAAGAGGGGACAAAAATCATTTAAATTCATATCACAATTATATGTATATTATCGTAGTTCATTAATAGGTTATATAATTTAATAAACAAGCAGACAGACAAATATATATTTATCCCGGAAACTATCCCATTTTTAGGGATAAAGAGTATCGTAAACCATCCTCGGCATCAAAAAAAAAAATTTATAAAATCAATCACAAATCGGTCCAGTACTTTTTTCATGAGCGCAACAGACAGAGTTACTTTGGCACTTACGAGTATAATATTAATATGGATTACAATACTATCTATAAAATGAATTTTCGGTAATGAATTTATTTCACAAACATCAGATCACTTATAGACGAGAATAAATCAAGCCTTTCAAATATTTTACTATTAATGACTGTCGGATAACATAGAATATTCTTTATTGAATACCATTATTGAACTTATGTTATAATAAAAATAAATTGATACATACAATCATTATGATAAGTATTATAAGCAGTCTTATCGCTGGGAGCGATTTGTTCCAGATAATCTTTGCATAGACAGACCAGGTACGGAAGGGGTCAGGTATTTAATTGATAGACATACACATAGACAACAATTTATTGTTCATTAAAACAAAAATTACAAAATTGCACAACAATACAATAGTTATTTCGTAAAACAAAAGCCGGTAAAATAGATATAATACACTAATATATATATATATATATATATATATATATATATATATATATATATATATATATATACATATATATATATATATATATATATAATATGTAAATATAAAGGAAAATAATAATTCCTATAGAAACTTTTACTTTTACAATATAAACATACATAATATTGAAACATATGATGTGTATCGTGAAACAACTCTAACCCGAGTATTATAATTAAACAGTATTTAGTTATATCAAATTATTTCTACAATAAAATAATAAAATTTAAATGATATATTATTATACATTGCATGGTGGAAACGGAAGTGTCGGGAAAAATAAAGAAGAAACGCGGATGTGGAAGCGAACGGCAAATTGGGGAAGGAAATAAACCACAAATATGGATCGACTTGTGCGAGGAAATATATTTAGAATATATTGAGAGAATATGTGATCATCCACATATTTTTTATCTTCTTATAGGTATTACCATTTATTTCCACTAACGAATGCATAGACATTGAAAGCATTTGAAAATCACTCTAATTCTGCTATCTATCGTATAATGAAATGGTAACTTTACAAAAAAAAAATACATTGATAACATATTTTTAGTGGGAGTTTTGAGTGTTGTTAGATTAAAAGATTTATGTTAAAAAGCAGTTTGTTAATCTTAAATGGTTTGTATCCACTAGAGACAGTAACGGGCAGCCTCTACCTGAAGCAGACTGAGACTACTGACTTTGAAGCAGAAGGTTGAGACACGTTGCAAATCAAAGTAAGGTCACGCGATCCAATATAGAGCAAAACCGTGATGGTTTCAGACGCAGGTAGAGTTGCTGCTTTAATAGTTATTCACATTATTAAAAAAAAAGGAACAACAAAAAAAAAATACAAAATCGAAAGCATCGATAGTGGATAAAAGAGTTATATCGCAACAGAGTTCATGGAATGGGAGAGAGTAATTGTTTTTGGACATTACTTCTGAGGGTGGCGATAGCTTTAAAGAAAATTATCCGCATGAGCGACCAGAGATTATACACCCGTCTCTACTAGACGCACGGCTCAAACATAACATGTTGAATGGTCTAAGATTGTGTATTGTATTTAGCCTCTTTACAGCTCGCACAACAACCGATAAAATATGGTTCGTTCTTCGGTGACGAAATTTGCCTCATGGCGCAGCGTGCCTCAGGTTGGCACCGCGTCTCCTTTTGTACTGCCGAGGTGGCCACTCGACTGAGACTTTTTTTACCAGGGGAAATCCGTTTGAGGACTAAGCCGCGACAAGGGCAGAACCTTGGGGGGGGGGGGGGGATAATTTGAGACCTAGTGTGGGATTCGCCAAATCGGGAGTGGCACTAGCATGCCCAGTCAGAACTGGTGCTATGCTATTGCTACTCCCCAGTTAGGGATACCCACTAAAACCTCTGGGTGTTCCGTCCTTCGCCTTATGCCAGCGCTACGGGTAAATGACCTAGCCTCTCCGCAGCCCTGGCAGGCGTGGGCCTCGCAAGGCCACTTCCACTGCCGGGGACTTTCTTTTAATCCATCGGCATCTTCAAGCTCTACGTGCGTGGGGCGGTTTGTAACTCGCCTCGTTTGATCATTGCCTTAATATTTTCGTCAGATTAATTCATATTTACTTAACGATCATATTGAATTTTCAAAATTGATAAATATTTAATACTGGAGAGATTCACAATCTTTTTTAACCATATTTTAAATATAATAATGATAAGAATAATTTCAATGTCATGATTCCCACCATCGCAATCGAAGTTAATTTTAGTTTTTGAGAAAAAAAGACAACCCTCTCCAGAAACGTGAATAAAATATTATTATATTTTATTTCACTTTTAACAACATGTTTGGCATCAGTCAGAAGCCATGTTAATAATAATTGTATAATGGCCGGGCAACATTATAAAATGCCTGTATTGTCCGAAAGGACAAATTGTAGTCTGTCGTTTCTATAAATAGAAAATCTTTTTTTTATTTAGTTATATGTATGTGATAGACTATCCAATAAATAATGTTCAATAATATTCCATTCTAATAGTTTTGGGTACGATCCTGGTGGTAATTTTAAATTATATTTTATGAATTCAGTAATAAATGCTCGTTAGTTTTTAAAGTAAAACGTTTTTGAGGCTTCTGTAACTATTAATGATTATACTTACAAAATTCTAAATCCGTAACAACTACGAACAACACACGGCTTAGATTATATTTTCCCTTCGGATAACGAAATTACACCCGCAATAAAGTGTAACACAACTCGATTACGCTAGATTAATTTTGAATTCGTAGATTGTAAACATTTAATAAAGGGCAGAAGGAAATGTCTCGGGATTTAATCAATGGACCCTTAGCTCAGCCTATCCAAATATAACTTCTTATCGCTTGAATGTAAATATTTAAATCGCAGTAAAATTACTAGTATATGTATAATATGAATAAAAGACTTCAAGTGGCTTGAATAGAACACTAGATTTTTCTGATTAATACATCGAACCTCACAGAAAGACAGTTTTTCTAGTGAACATGTTAATATAGTATGTTTTATTGGTAAAATATACTTATTCGACGACTATCCAGTTGAATCACCGGTTTCACTAGAAATCAGAAATTTCGAGTTAAACTCCCGGTATGATAAATTTCCTAATTGGCTTATAAATATTGTTATATGCGAGCTTGACTTACACAGCCGTACGTGATTCTTCTCCGCAGGGTTGCCCCTTTACACACAACTAACGACGCACTGTCCCGACAATAAGATGTCTCACTTACAATACTGTCGCCAATATTGCGTAGACCACCTCCTGCTACTGCAGTGCTCACCTCCTGATTCGCCGCGCCTAGCTCGTTTCTGGATCTCCTCTTCACTGAACTGCCCACTAAACTTTTCACTACAATCACCATTAAACTCTCCACTAAACTTCCCACTAAACTCGTCACTGACTTCTACTTAACTTTCTTCCAACTCTCTTGTACATTTGAATACTCCTTAAACTGAACTCTCCGTAGGCCCGCCTTATGCTGTTTATATGCCTGGAAGAATCTTCTGAAACACATAATTTCGATCTTTACAAAAATGAATAGTAGGTATAAAGATATATAGCAGTTTTCAAGATATTAATAAATCTTTTTTTTTAATTTTGTAGTCACAAAATAATAACAATGATAGTGGCTATAAAATAAAAGACAAGATTTATCAATGTTTTCAATATATTAATAGGGTGACAAGAATTGTATAATTTACCCTATATACCCTAAATTTATAAAACACCAGGAGTTTTTGGCGCGAACTGAAAGGATATGTTGTGCTGTGCAATTTTATTTTCTAAAAATGTGTAAAATTACTCTAAAATGAACAATAGTTGTAGGATATTGATAGTTTTTGAGTAGTAATTATATGTTTTGTGAGAAATGTGAACTGTATAGTCAAATCTGGCCTTTTGAGTTGTCACAAGAACTCCGTTGAATGGCACGAGCTGATTACCTACAGTTCAGCTGTGTTACACGTAGGCTTAAGAAAATGAAGAAACTATATTGTAAACTAAGATCTGGCTTAAAGGCCTAGCTGCCAAGCCATAAACCTAAATAAATAATAAAAATTATAAAACAACGGGGGGTTGCCCGTTTGGATACTTGTACTTCGGGGTCTGTAAGTAATTTTTTTATTATTATTATGAACGTATTTTTTTAAATATTATATACAAAACAATTATAAAATTGATTACATTAATTAAATGATGACATACATCACTTGAAAGCCGTAGAAGTTAGAAGAGATAGTAGAGTACAATAAGAATTAATAAGAATATCTTACAATATATTTGAAGTTAAACATTTTACTGATTTATTCCAAAACTTTTTCAATAAAGGAGTAGTAAAGATAATTAGCAGGAAGCTGCGGTGGATTTTACGAGCTAGCCGTAAACCGGGCGGAGCAAGAAATTATCTGTTCAAAAGACAATTTATTTTGTTGCAATTAAATAGCGCTATATCTCCTTAAATTGCTGGTACTGCGTAATTGTATTCGCTGCTTAATAAGGAGTAGCGTCTTACATCTTAGATATAAACCCCTCAATCCTATTTAATTTTCTTGTTTACAAAGACTTTCAAAGTCGCGTTTTATATTGGGCTAAGTAAGCACTCAAATATTTTTAATTGACTAACGATGTTGAGTTACAAGAATAGGTTTTTAATTTTCTGATTTGATCCCTATCCGATATACATTTTTATGAACATAATAATAATTTTATCCGTGCAGGAACGGAGATAGAATACAATTTCCTGCGGCCGGGTGGCCTGTTGTAAGAGGCGACAAAACAACCCACAGCCAGGTGGTAGGACATTTGCCCGACCGGATGGCTACCACCCCTTGGTTGTGTTCTGGCATTAGTGACCAGATTCCAGTCTCCTTTAAGAGAGCAGCAGCGCATTTGTAGCATCTTTGGTGTTGCAAATGTCCATAGGCAATGGTAACCGCTTTCTGCTGAACTCCTGCAATAAAAAAATAAATTAAAAAAAACATAATAAGATTCATTAATTTATTTGTTTAAAAGTAGCTAATATAGTTACATCGTATTAAATTAAAAGAAATGATACTTGGAGTATGGATATTACCAGCAGAAATAAATGCTCAGTGTACCTACTACCATTTGTGAAATTTTTTTTACCATAACATAATAAATTCCAGTAAAACTAAGGATTAGTCGTCTTATTCATAGTAAAACGCAAATGCAAGTTTGACACCTTCAATAGTTACAATGTACGTACGATAAACTCATAAAACGTTCTTTATAAATAAATATTCACTATTATGAACCTGCGATGATGAATGTTGCTCTTTTGTTGACATTTCATGCATGGTCCAAAAGTTTTGGAGAAGAATATTTGCGAAGGTAGATGGAGAAACGGACGGATATGACGAGTTTATACGGTTTTGCTTATTGCCAAAATGGCAAATGGTAATCTAAAAATGAAAAAAAAATTAAAGTAGGCATTAATTGTTTTTGACTAAGAATGGTGTTTGTGGTTGTCTAAGGGCATTATAAAATTTCTTACAAGCCGGCAATGCGTTGACAATAGTAACCGACATAGATCGCAATATTAGCAAGTTGAATTGGAGTGGACCGGTCATCTGCCGCAGGACCTATGGCTGATGGAGCAGACGAGTCCTGCAGTAGAGACGCGTCTCGGTAGACATAGAGTCAGACGCCCTCTAGCCCCATTGGCTTGACAATCAGCGTAAATGCGCTAGTAGGCGCTGGATGATACACTCAGAGGATTGGTTGACGACGACGGTATTATTCCCCCAAAAAATTAATTGTGTTTGTTTGAGAAAAAATACTAATTGACACAAGTGAAGCGGCGTGAGAACCTTCAGTTAAACGTACAACATTATTATTTTTGTAAGTAATAAAGTATTAATTATATTTTACGTGCAAGAAATATTATATACCTTTTGATTAAGAGCAGGATTTTTGAAGTGAAACTTCTATACAGATGAGGGTTATTAGGATTTTTTCTGTCACGAAAAACCGTTACGGCTGCGTGGCGGGGGTAGAAGGTATATCGCGTCTTCAGAGCATAATGTTAGAGTAGACTATGGATGTTTTTTTGGTTCCGGATCGAATTCAGTTTTTTTGTGTGATAAAATAAAATATGTTTCAATAAAAAATGTGGAAATCAAAATGTGCCTAAATCATAATTTGCAGTAAACCTGCGAGAAATCGAAATGTGTGCTGGGACACATAGTAGAAGTGAAACTTCAACGGACTAGTGGAATAACGAATCGTAACGGACAAGTGGAAAAACGCAACAAATTTTGACACTGAGTTTGAACAAAACGAAGTTTTACGGACAGGTTTTCAAATTGGACAAGCACATTTCTAATCTGCCCGTAAAACTTTAAGTTAAAGTTTTTTTTGGTTTAATCCTATTTACGGCTTAGACTCCAGACATGTAGTAATTAGTCCCAAGTGCGAAATGTCTAGAGTTTCTGCAGCAATCATTTGGAGCATTGTCTTGGATGTAGGTAATATAATTTGTCTGTGGCGAGCTACGTCTGATACTAACAGCAGCCAACCTTTGATATATCATGTTATATTAGTACGTTTATTAAGTCTTAAAATATACAAGAGAATTAGGTATTAAATACTATTTAGGTGTTCTTAGCATTCTCCAAATAATCAAATCTATCAAAAATAAGTCATGATGGCCCCTTTCAGCTAAACAGTATAGGTATATAGTGTAGCCTCATCTGGGTAATGATCCAGATACAGGCCGTTTCACGCAAATGTGGCGATGGGTATAATGCATTTTTTGGGATGCGATATTCATTTAATGTGTTAATGATGTAAAATGTTGCCATAAAACGTATGTATTTCTACTTTCCACAAATGTGGCTTTCCGTTAGCGGCGTTATATTTAATTCCACAGTTTATCTTGAAAATTAGCGCATGTGTGGCATTATTATAATGTTTTGGGTTCCAATTCCGGCGGAAGGTATTTACTGCCAAAGCAGTTTTTCTATAAGTGTATACCTATATAATAATAGTCACGTTGGTGTAGGAAAATGTCATAAGGATGTCTACCGCTTACTCCGTAACTCGCTGAAATTTACGCATTTTTCTCAATGTTACAACTTTGCTCTGAAATACATGAAACACATGTATATCGAATCATATGTAATTTTAAGATCCTTAATTGCAAGTTATGCGAGTAAAAAATAACAAGCTATGTAGACTCCGTCAGGTGACGATGGGAGGGGTAAGCCCATGAAACGGTGAACAAGGCTATATGAATATGTGCTAAGACATCGAAGACCACACGAAGTAAAGAAGAAAAAGTAAGTAAGCAAATGCCGGTCTCCAAAGCGGACGCTTTGAACGCAATTGGTATTTAAGGCTAGGATTATAATTATCATGATCAATCACAAAATCTCACGGAAATCAGTTTATAGCCAATAACTTGAGGAAAGTAATTGGTTATAAATACGAACACACTTAACGTTTTTAGGCGCTGGTCTCTCTATCAGGTGCCGTACACAGCAGATTGCAGATGCCCACCCCCAGGCGGAAATAACCGAATGCCGTCGTTCAGATGCGATGAACCTCTTGTGTGGACTTCGGTGTGTTAACACATGACACATAAGTAATTTTCCATAATATGACTATGTACACAAATTTTCCTTAAATATATAAGACTCAAACTTAAGAGATCTCTTATTCTTGGGGAAAGATTGAGGAGTATATAATTAAAACTGACCAAAGTCAATGATAGAATACAAATATTAGCAACATCATTAATAATTTAATCGTTAAAAGGACTGTTGTTTCTGCTGGAACCTATAAAACCGGTTTTATGAAATTTAGCAAATAGGTAAAGACAAGTATAAAGTTTTCATCATGGAAAATATAGCTGCGGAATATATAGCTGAAATTAAAAGAAGGCCTGGTAGTCTTGTATAAAAAAATTACTATATTTTGAAAATTACTAAGCACCGACTTTAAGATGTTTTAGATAATATATATTAATATTTAATAGCTTTAGAAATAAGTTATTTTATACATTTTAGTTTTTTAGTTTTTGAAGTCGGTTTTTTTAAGCGAAGTTTTTATTTTTTTTGAATAAAAGTATATTTTGTATAGCACCAAAACTGTATAATCACCTTCCAGAAGAATTTAAATTAATATAATCAAACGCCATTTTTAGAAAACGTGTAAAAAAGATGTTAACCGATAAGGCATATTACAGTATCAATGAATATTTAAATGACAAAACTATAATATAAATTGTATGAATCTTAATTGACACCATTATAATTTAATACACAATTTTTATAATTTATTGGTTGACATTTTTATTAGGTAAATAATTAAATAAATATATTATAAGAAAATTTGTAAGCAGGATACTTATATATGCATGCCGAAAGGCGGAATTTGGAGAGTTGTACTATGTAAAATTTAACACCTTTTGTATACCCATTTTCGCATTAAATAAATTGAATTGAATTAGCAGTATAATTAATGCTTTAAAATTATTTCACTCAATCAAAAATATAAAAAACAAGACCTTCAGTTTGTCCATAATTTTATCTTATTGTTACGCAAAAAAGTTTTTTCATTATAGTTTTTAACAGCATCATAGCTTATATAAAGTATATGTATTACAAAAACAATTTTTACACAACTGTATAAAAAACTTAAAGTACCTCTGTAATTTAATTATCTAAAATTTAATGATTTAATTGAAAATATCTATTTCAAATTAACTATTAATTATGAATATTACTATAAATATAACTATACTACAAGTATTTAGTTTTGTTTACAGAATAGTTGTAAATATAACTAACGGTAAACTACTTTTATTCTTTGACCGCTACTAATTTTATTTATGACCGGTTCCTATATCTTACAAACCGTTCATTTGCCTTACTATCAGTTTAAATTTGACATAAAATTTATAAGAATAATGTAAAAATTTAATCGGTGCTGATAGGGTAAATTAATAGTATAGTATAGGAACCAGCCAGTAATCATAGTAAAATATTACGTCTATAGAATATAGAATGTTCCGAGGAACTGTTTCGAATGGTGCCGTACTAGAAAGAAGATGCTTTTTCTAGGACCTTACTCTTCGCCATTGGGTGGATATTCGCTCCCATTTCCTTGATCCGCTACAGATACATTACAGACTTAGAATGAGCTCTCCCGACCGTGGTTATCTCCCAGCATTAAAATATGATTTTCTAAAGATGTTATAAGTTCCATCAAGGCCTGCAATATATTGATAATCTCTCGTGCTCAGTCGTCCATAGGCCACTGGATCTACCTTCCATTAGGTGGACCCATGGTCTGTCTGTTATCCAGAAATAAAAAACGACTAAATAATAACTGTCATACTACAACACTTTTTTCCGTGCAGAAACAAAGAAAGAATACAATTTCATGCGGCAGTCGTAAGAGGCGACTAAACAACCCACAGCTAGGCGGTAGGTTATTTGCCCGACTGGATAGCTACCACCCCTGGTCTACAGTACAGTATGGCGCCATAACAACAGGTTCCAATCTTCTTTTAGAGAGCAGCAGCACGTTGTTAGCACTTTTTAACCGACTTCGAAAAAAGGAGGAGGTTCTCAATTCGTCGGGATCTTTTTTTTTTATGTATGTTCGCCGATTACTCCGTCATTTATAATCCGATTTACGTAATTCTTTTTTTGTTCGACGCGGAATAGCTTCCAATTGGTCCCCTATAAATTTTACATAGTTTGGCCCAGTAGTTTTCATTTTATGAATATTTTTTATGAAAAAAGTTTCCTTTTCGTTCCATATGTACACCGATTACTCTGAGATTTATGATTCGATTTACGTGATTCTTTTTTTGTTCGACGCGGAATAGCTGCCATGTGGTCCCCTAAAAATTTGACATAGTTTGGCCCAGTAGTTTTCATTTTATCATCATTTTTTTGTTCTCGTTTCTTGGGACCTAAATTTTTTTAGAAGCGCGGCACCATTCGTATGTCCACCCTAAAAAGTAACAAATAAAATTTAAAAACATCGTTTAAAAAAACCGACTTCAAAAACTAAAAAACTAAAATGTATAAAATAACTTATTTCTATAGCTCTTATTATTAATATATATTACCTAAAACATCTTGAAGTCGGTGCAAAGTAAAACATAATAAAAATTACTATATTTTGCAAATAACTAAGCACCGACTTTAAGATGTTTTAGGTAATATATATTAATAATAAGAGCTATAGAAATAAGTTATTTTATACATTTTAGTTTTTTAGTTTTTGAAGTCGGTTTTTTTAAACGAAGTTTTTAAATTTTATGGTATTCCCAATGACTATAGGCAGACAGTTCACCTGATGGAAAGTGGTTACACTTTCCATCAGGTGAACTGTCTGCCTGTCTGCTGAACTCCTGCAATAAAAAAAACTGAAATTGGTGGGTTTTTTATATTACTTATTTTAGAAACAATACAGTATGAAGCAGCCCTATAAAGTGGCTTTAGCTTCCGGCATGGTTAATGGCAAGGTGTCACGCGGTCACTTAAGTCCTTACTGCTGAACCCATACGATTTATAGCTGGTTTAATGTGGATACGTAAAATATACCTATATAGTCTATATTACTCATTTTAAATACTCGTTAATAAAATGTGTGATAAAATGTAAGCAAACATCAAAGTGCAATCGGAGTGCAGGTACATTTTATACCTAACTTTTCATAAAGACGTAGAAAATTTGATTTAAAGATTTGGTGGTTGATATTTATATATTTGTATTGAATATCACTCAAGTGGCGCAAATATGCAACCCTCAGTGAGAGTTATGTCTTTTTGACGTTTGCTGTCGAGTCGCTTGGACCGCGGGGTCCTGAGGCGATGAGCCTCTACCAAAATTTACCAAAACAACTCATTGACTCTTCAGGCGATCAGAGGGCTGGTGCTTACTTCTGGCAACGAATCAGTATGGTGATACAGCGAGGAAACGTAGCTCGCCTTCTGAGCTCCTTACCCATAGAAGACGGTGATCTAGGCTCAGTATTCTACTTATAGTTTTGAGGGACTATGGGTAGAATACAATACAAATAAGTTTTCTTTTATTTTATTAGATTATTCATAATTTTCTTCAGCGTACTAGGTTATTTTTTTTCTGTCTTAGGGCTATATTTGTTCTAGTGTTTCCTATATCTATCCTATCCTTGGTCGGCGATGGCTCCAACGCTTTATGCGGCGTTGATTTTGCCAATGTCGGAGTAACTGTATAAAAATGACAGGTGTAAGGCGATCAGATATAAAATTATAATAGCTTTGAGCGGTGACGAACGTTTTCTGATAACCTTGAAATTAAATCCGACCTCAATTCGGTAGTTGACAGTATGAAAAATATAGGCTGATTTTAATAGATATCGTAGATTACGATCTAAATATGACAAAAATAAATTGTTTTAACTAAAATATTCGGGTTCGGGTTGTCTGGAAGAGATCGCTTCTTAGCGATAAGACCGCCCATTGTGCACATATAGAATATTTTTAGGCTATAAGTTCATTTGTGTTTTCTGTAATGGTGTACAATAAAGTGTTATCTATCTATCTATATTAAATATTAATTGATATTTTTGAGAAATAAAATTGTTATATTGCAGCCATTAGCCACGTGACAATAAACGCCGATCAGAGCGCGTGACGTCAAAAGTGTGCAAAACAAACAGATGTTTGTTTTGCACACTGTGACGCCATGACAGTTTGACGCGTTTTTGTCACGAAATGTCAAAATATTTATAAAATTGCTAAATTAAATATGTTAATGTTGTTTTTTTTGCTGATATATTAATATTTTGGCTAAAATAGACCATAAGGGTCAAAATAAGCCTGTTTCTCAAAAATTGTCAACTACCGAATTCTGTTTACGTATATAACGATTCCAAAAACTGACCCTAGTCTTTCCAAGCATTTATTTTACTTTTGACAGCTCGATGATCAATTCATCATGTCAATGTCAAAATATTATCAATTCGATTTGTTATAAAAATCTACTTCATTTATAATTAATTAAATAAGTTTTAATTAATTTATCTCATCTCTATATTTCAGCAAAAAATACTGTATCGTGTAATAAATTGTATTTATTTCAGGATTGTATTGATTTATTATTGAATAAATTGTATTTAATTCGTCAAAATAAAACGGCACTTCTAATATATGCAGTATTATTTTTGTTTTCAAATCGATTACTGTTGATTTATTTACGTAGTGTCGATGGTTTCTTAGTCTGAACGTTAGATGACTCACAGAACATCACTATTACGTCACACACAACAATAAAGTACCACCACAATGTAATTTATTTCATGTGGGCTTTACTGTCAAGTAATATGTAACTTGATAGACGTGCAAACGTCAAAGGTAAAATAAACGTTTGGAAACAGTATAGTATTAAATCCTATCTGCACTAACTTTTATAATAATATGTCGGCAAACAACACGTATTTTTTTATTTTGTACCTAAACAACTTATGCTTGTATTATTTAAAGCGTAGTAATTAATATATAAAGAAAACACTGGGGCTTAAAATGTAATCCTGAATAAATCATTAAAATCCTTTAAGAAGCTTACTAAACTAATATCAAAACCGGGACTTCAGTCAAATACAGCCTCTGAGATACCCAGTCTTGCTTGAGTTACTTCTTTACAAAGACACTAGGTAAACCTGTGTATTCACTTACAGTTAAAACAAAAACTTACGAAGAAACTGAAAAACTATTCGAAATTCTCACCTAAATCATAAATAAATTTTAAATTCATATTTATTTTAAAAGTATATATATAATATAAGTAGTAAGTATATAAATAATAAAAAATAACTTTTTACTCGTAAACTCACTACACTCACTAGAGGAAAAAATGTTCCTAAGTCCCCAGAATATAGAATTCTCGTTTTGTAGGCAATTATTATTGTAGTTTAACAAGTAAAATTGACAAAGTAGCCAACATATTGACAACTGCCCGCGACTTCGTTCGCGTCGAGCAGTTAAAAAAAAGTAAGTTAAAAATTCCCTGCGAATTTAAAACATTCTTCATTGGCGCTCCGCTCCTATTGCTCTTAGCGTGATGGTATATAGCCTATAACCTTTCTCGATACATGGGCTATCTAACACTGAAAAAAAATTCAAATCAGACCAGTAGTTCCTGAGATTAGCGCGTTCAAGCAAACAAACAAAGAAATAAATTTATCAGCTTTATATATTTATATATATATAGGATAAAACTCTCACCAACACCACACCCTGTCAAAATCTCCGCTTTATTATGTTACGTTGCAGAGAAATTACTTTCAGTCTGTTATAAGCTGTTTAAGTAATTAAAGCTTTTTAACTATCTCACGGGAACTCTTTAATTTTTCGGGATCAAAAGTATCCTATATGTTGACCAGGGATATAAGCTATCACCATACAAAATTTAATGTAAATCGGTCCAGTCGTTTCGGAGATTAGCCGGTACAAATAGACAGACAAACAGAGAAACAAAAAAAATACAAAAAAAAATCTAAATTAGTTCTATTGCACTTCTTACATCCCTCTGACTCGGTTTTTAGCAATTTTTTATTGTACAGAAATTTGACATCTACAATTTTATTATATGTATAGATTTTGGAAGTACCTCAATTTTTTTGCTGTAAGTTTTATTTGTAATGTAGAACATTTAATTTGTTATACAAGTTTAGTTAAATAACAATAATAATAATAATAATAATGGCCCGCAGGGGGGCTTTGTGGCGAAGCCTTAGGTGAGTGGCGACACCTCGTACCTGACTCCGGGGGCCAAGACAAGGCCCCGGCCTCCGTGCTTGCCTTAACCAGCCGGCACGGAGTGGAGATCGCTAGAGCTAAGACTCAAGCTCCAGGGGTGGAAGTGATAAAAGGCATCACGTCAGAAGTAGCTTCGGTGAACCTGCAGCCCACCTCTCTACACCCCTTAGCCACTCATACCCATGTTGCCCCTGTCTTTTATGGCATTTTTCGGGGCCCATGCAGGAAGTGGCGAGTCACCGTCTGCCTATTTTTCCATGTTCCCTGAACATTGCGACGGGCAGACGCCATAGTCCCCATATTCCCAGAGCCCTAGTACCACTAACAGTTCACACCAATAGCCCGGTACTTTCTCTTCTCATTTCCCACAATAGTCCTACACTGGCCGGGGATTGTCCTTGGGTGCATTATTGTATGGTGTAGACAGGGATAATCGCCGGTCAGTGTCACGCCACATTTATATTAAATTTGTCAAGGGGTCTCTACGTGTTGGCCTCCCCATGGCCCCACGCAAGCCCTCCAAAAGTCCGGGCCAATATTATGGCCCGTGGTCTTGAAAGACATACAGTATAATAATAATAATCGGCAGACAAACACACACATTGTATATCCCCAAATTAAGCAAGTTACGCTTGTGTTATGGGTAATATACAACGGACTACTCTGGGGCCGATCCCAGACACCCAGACCATGGTAAATAACGGAGAAAATACTTTTCCGAAATTTACTATACCGGGAATCGAACCCGGAACCTCTGGGTTGCAGTGAGGTAGGCCGTCAAAGGCTTGGCCCGCTCAACCACAGAGGCCGTCAAAGTTAGTTATTAAGTCACTGGAAGCAACTAACACCTAAGGATACAGGCTTGGCCTAGTCTAGGTGTTAGTATCTAGTCCTAATTTTAAAGCAAAATTTGTTATATTTTTGGTGACAATAAATTATTTTTATTTTGTTTATTTATTATTTCCTTGTCTTTGCTCTTGCTCTCTCTTGTATTTCTTCCCTAGTACCTGCCCTAACTGAGGATCATGTTAGTAGGGCTCCAATTCTGCTTTTAAAATATAGTCAGAATGGTGAAAAAATAGCCATTATGACGCCAGTGGTTGACCATTCTGACGACATTATAATAGCAGAATTGGGGCCCAGGTAACAAGATATTAAGTTAAGGAGCGGAATTTCATGTAACTTGAAACTAGTGCGAAAATACTTTCGGCAAGACCGCATCACAGGTCAATTACACCATAAAGTATGAAGCATAACTTCTCAAGTAGAGGCTCAAGTTAGTTACGCAAATATTCCAATAACAGTTATCTACGTTCAAAGTTTGTCATCTGAACGTGTATGGTGTACTCTATTACAAGTTTCAAGCACAAATATCTGGATATACGACATAATATCAGTCATATTGTTAGTTTATTCAAACTATCTACAGTTAAAGCTCCTGTTACCGCAAAAGGTCAAAAGTGCAAACGAAACAAATTTTCGTTGGTATAGAGTAGTACAGACTAATCAATAATTTACCAAAAAAATATCGTAATTTTTCTACAGTAATTTCAAGTTAAGAAAATATTCACCAAATCACCTCCAAATTATTAACATGAAACCATTTTAATCATTCAATATTTTTCAAACCAGGATAAACAAATATCTATTTCTTTATAAAAGAGAGAATAATATATTCACAGAACGATTATAAAATCACATATTAATCGAATACAATGCAATAAAACTTAACTTATTTGTATTGTATTCTACCCATAGTTCAAGACTATAAGTAGAATACTGAGCCTAGGTCTCGGTAAAAAGACCGTAAAAGAGAAATAAATAACTTGTTTTTTTTTCATACTGCTTAATTTTATTCACATATAATAAATAATAATGCAATTGAAAAATTATTGCGTCTATAGAATTCCCACTATCGCCCAAAAAATCGTCAAGGACGATGCCGATGCTATTATCCCCGCAAATTGGTAATGCGCTGGAACCTTGTCATATTAACATTCACGTGACGTCATCTGCAACTCGATATGTACGCTTTCTCGCCGGCTAGTGATGCTAAACAATACTGAGTGTTCGGCTACGGTTACGTCACCAAAATGGCGGTCAGGTGCAATAGCAATTTGCGGGGATAATACAAGCATTAAAGACAAAAATATGAGATAATATCAATAACTATAGCTTAAACATAAACATAGACATAGACTACACTTTATTGTTCAACAAAACAAAAATTACGAAAAATGCACAAGGCAATAATAGTATTACTTGGTAAAACAAAAGGCAGCCTAATCGCTAAAAGCGATCTCTTCCAGGCAACCTGACTCAAAGGAAATTCTTAAATTATCTGTAATTATAATAGTATGCAAAAAAGAAAATAATGTAAATAAAAATGACATAAATGGACAGCAGATTACAGTCTGGAATATTGTAAACTAGCACATATATTATTGCGTAAGACTAAGATATTGATTACTGAGTTAATTTTGAAATATGGCAAAAGATCTACCTTTTCTGACGTCAGTTAGCAGAGTTCCAAAGTAAACCTCTCACTGATGGTGATTGGCAAGTTAGAAGCCATTTAAAGAAATATAAACGCTCGCCACGCATGTCCATAGCTGAGTACGACGTGCTGACGGTGAAGAAAAACATCATAAATAAACCTGTACATCGAGTTAACCGGTAAATGAAATCTGTTAATCTGCCTGGAATAAACGTAGTGATTATACTGCCCGGTTCCGTAATATTGGGGAGCCAGTACACAGATGTTCATAGACTGATATAACAAACTTAAGCTACGCTATTTTCTCCCAAAAACATATTAATATGTTACAAAAACCACGTAAAATAAGAATGTTCGTAATTGCCCGTATTCCATGGAGATTTAAAGCTCGTTCCACATCCTGTTACTAGTACTGACGGAAGCTGAGTGGGTTATTTTTTGCTCTGACTGGGTGTCATACAAAGGAGTAGAGGGATCACCGTCCTTTGTCGTTTAACAAGCTGATGAGACCGGCTCGTTTTATCTGCACATTCTTGTTTCCTATTGCGACTTTAGATGTGAACTCTGTTCGTACTTCCCATACCAATTGTTTTCAAGTATAAAATACTTCTAAAAATATGTTAAATAATAATTACTACTAGTGAAGAAATTTGATCGTAATAATTAATTTAAATTATAAGGTTAAACATTATTAAGGTTCTTTTGTCAAAGACTATACTTCTATAATCACAGATTTCGCCAAGGCTACACTGTTAACTCACTTTAACAATAAACAAAAAAAAATATATGAGTGTGTGTGTAATGTTTTTTTTTATTGATTTATTGTATTTTCTATGCATATCTATATAAACTATAAGTGTATGAAATTTCAAATCATCATAATAGTTTTTGCTGTATTTTTGCTTCACGAATAAATATTATATCACTTTACTCTATAAAACCATATTAAACATGGTAGGGCCTTCTTGAAGTCACTACTTTGATTACAGTCTTAGGGCCGACCCTATCGGAGTGATACCACACTCTCACAGAATTTTTGCGTGATACGGTTAGCTTTGAGCTAATTGTGTATGGTGCGATGAGTGAAGTTTTTATGACCCAATATCCTCCCCCCTGCCCAACCTTCCCTATCCTGTATTATTCCATCCGTAGGAGGTATCCCATTCCTCCTGATTGATCCCTCTATGTCATTCTCCTAGCCCACTGGCTGGCAACGCGTTGGCTTCGCCACTGGGCTTGCAAACGCTTATAGGTGACAGTAACCACTTTCCATGAGCCGGGTCACCTGCCAGGTTTCCAGCTTGCCAATTTAAAAAATAAATGAAAGCAAACGGATTTGTTCCGTTCACGAATGACATCAATCCGAACATGGGTCTGAACTACAAATTTATCTAAGTATTTGTAACACACCCTAAATACAGATTGTAACTTTCTGCACTTTTCTCCATATAAATTCTAACTATGCAAATCTCGCCACCGTGCGCATAATACATTTAAGAAGGGGTACAAAGATTTTCTTTCGCATATTAATGTTATATATATTATATGGTGATAAAAAGGAAAATGAAAAACAAGTAGTGTATTTACACATTACAAAAGGGTGCGAATTTCTAAATTACAAAGTAGAATTACATAAAACAAATCATGTAATACCCTAATAAAATTATTTGTATCATAAATTACAACGTACATACTTATCATATTCAATTCAAGAGTAATGTTTGGGTAGTTGTTTGTTGTTTCATAAATTTTGTATTTATACTCTCTTATTAGTTTAATAATATTATAAATTTTTGTTTGTTTTCCTTCAAGCGTTTCCTTACGTTTTGTACGTTATCAAGTGTTTCAATTAATTCATGCGCAGTTTTTAAGTTTAAATAAATCTGTTACAAGAAAAATTTAGGAAGAATAATCAAATACTAATCACAATACAAGCTTTCGTGAAAATCAAAGGTCTGTTGGCAATACTTCTTCCAAGTAAGCTTTATATTTGCTTGACGAAAAACAATGTGCCAATTAGAATCTTACCAGAAACTAATCCGAAATTTTTCTCTAATCCATTCTAAGGTTGTCTGGAAGAAATTTGTTTTAGTGATAAGACCGCCTATTTTCTTCTGAACTTAAACTTCTTGAATTGTATTTTAATGTTATGCAATAAAGTATATTGTATTCTATTCTAATCCGCTCTTAATTTAAGTATACACTGTATATTTTTTTATTCTTGTGTCAAGATGGTTAATGGAAAATTATCAACGTCTTCTAAACAAAGGCTTAAGAAGCTTGGTAGGGGTATTGGTCTGAAAATATTACCACCTGTCTCGAACTGTGTTTGTGCTCAAATACGTATATCTATGCAATCAAATATATCTATTTAACTTTTGATCCTATATAGTGATTGGACTGGGTATGGAACTGCGTATTAGTTGAGAATTAACTTATAAAGTTTCGATATAAATATTAGGTAACTAAAAACAGTACCTAGTAAAGTTTAATAATTTTCTTTATCCGTAGGATAGTTTTGTGGTGAAATCTGAGATAAATGGTAATACTTCAGTAATTGACTATGTAGGATCTTTGTGCTTGCCTAGCCTGGAGTAGATGGAGGTCGCAAGAGCTAATTTGTTAACATTCATAGATGGAAATAACAAAGGCAAACCTAACGTTGATATTCATCATCATCATCCTAGCGTTAAATCTTCTTCTTGGTTGCGTTCGGAGCTACTGCCGCAGGTCTGCTTTTGGTTTTTTTTCTGCAATTCGGTTTTCTGCAACCCTAATTGTGAGACTCTTTGAAATTGTGAGACGCATGTCATTCATTTTACGATCTCACGCCAGCATTTCTTGGGCCTACTCTTGCGACCAGATTCGGTGGAGATGACATGAGTAGTCGTTTGTTCTCCACATAACTAGCCGGTTTCCGTAAAATGTCGCTGTACTAACGTAGGCAATATTCTTGGAGTTTATCTGCTATATCACAGATACAGAGGCTGCCGCAATACGAGATAAGATAAGAGAGTTGCTAACGCGGCCCTTCCACTCATCCGCCGCAGCATATTCATCTACATAAAATTGGGTTGTAGGTGAGCTATTATGCAGCACACTGTTTTTTTACGGCGTTTTGAGTGATTCATCAAGAGAATGGGGAGTTACTGTCTGCCCATTTTATCTATGCTCATCCAATAACGCGACGGGTAGATGTCATATCCCTTTCCGTAATACCAAATTCCTAATTCCTTTAGCAGTACACACATACATTAATAACCCAGTAATTTTGTTCCCATTCCCGACAGTAAAGATACTCTGATCAGACAAGGCTGATCAAAGATTATTCTTTGATCAGCCTTCGCATAGCCTTAGGCATGCCTTAAAAAAAGAAGGGGGCATTTTTATAGCCTACAATAATCTGCATGCATTTCAGTTTATTTATTAGTTAAATAAGTATATGAAACATATATATAAAATAGCGCAAATTTGTATCTTGATAAAAAGTTACGTATCTACTGCATAACCCTCGATAGTTAATGAAAAGATTTTGGCCAAAAAGTAACGGCATCAATCTAATCGAAGTGTGCCAACAAAAACGGGTTGAAACTCTTAACTGCGCGGGATTATCGATGGCGCGGGTGAAATCGCGGCGAGCCCCACACTACTCCCCCATTAGATGGGCAATTTGTTTGGCTACAGCCGGGTAAGCCTTTAATCTCGCACGGCACTCCGCTCAAGTGATGCGGCTCGTCCCGAGTTATCCACACGCCGACCCGTTTCACGCTATCCTATTATTTTTGTACATTTAAATATCGGAAACTGCGTTGGGAATCAAAGCACAATTTAGTAAACTCTATGCAAACTTTTGTAAACAGAATTAAAAATAAAATTGAGATTCGTACGTGGTAAAGCTGGAATAATTACTATCTTGATTACTGAGGGTTGGCCCTCGATCGACGTAAAACGGTTAGTCCTGAGTAAAGTCCCCATCCGTCCGGGTTTCCCTTGATTTGTGCTAGTTTAGAGGGCGTCCGGGTGGAATTTCATTTGAAGTCCGCATTTAAAAATTTCATTTCATGGGCCGCCGCCGGGCTACGCGACAGCAGTGCAATAGGCAAGCGCACCGCGCGGCGGTCAACCGACGAACCGACTGTCCCGAGCTAGTCATGTTTCGTGCGATGAGTAAGAGTGTCTTTGGGCCAGTTTCCCTTCCCCCTATTTCATTGCCATTTTATCCCTGTATCCCGTCGCTTTTATCCTGTCCCATATACTTTATTCTATCTTTCCTACATTATCCTACCTTCTGGCAAGGTATAGGTTTCGCCACTGGCGTTACAAAAGTCTAAGAGACGATGGTTACCACTTTCCACTAGTTGGACCGTCTACTTGTTTGCCAGTTTGACAATAAAAAAAGAAAAAGAAATAAGAGTTTCATATGTATGTAACATGTACATTATACCAACGTACGGTCTACATTCACCCCGGGTCCACCGTGGGCAGTGTTCGAGCTTAATAATTTAAATTATAAAGTTTGTGGTTGATAACTTTACCTACCCTATGTTATTAATTAACATCATGACTGGTTGAATACATTATTAAAATACATAGGTATGTAATGTTTGGTTTTTGTGGTTGCATTGCCCATATTTGATTCAGTGTGGATTATATTTAAGCTAATTAAACGATTTTCAGTTGAAAATATTTCAATAGCGAGTATAAATTGCGTTATTCATTTTATTTATTTGGGAAACATACCTACAATAATTACAATTCTTAAAATATAAAACACATATCAACTAAGTTTCCACAAAAAATGTTACGCATTACGCTCACACAACTAAAAGAAAATTATAATATATTTGATACAGTATTTCGACGGGTGCAAAGTAAATAAAGTTATCTACAAAATAATGATTTTTATTTTATTGTACATTAATGTTAATAAAACAATTCTTTACAATATGACATTATTTGTTTTGCATATATCACATTATTTCAATAAATTTTCGTACGTAAAAAAGCCAACTACGTATGTTCTTTCAAATACTACGAAGTTAATTCGACCATCTTTCCGCTCTCCTGTAAAGTAGCTATTTTGCAGATATCTCTTTTTACTTTGCACCCGTCGATTTATAAAATTAGATTAAATATTATTTGCATTATATATATAATTAGTTATCTGCAAAAAAGTGACATTAGAAAAGTAACACATTGAACTAGCAAGCTTTTAATAATTTATATGTGCATAATTATAGGACGCTGCAAGAAAATTGTGCTCGTATCGTTAAGTAATCAACAAGCAGATTGATATATTTCCTTTGACTGAAGAAATGCAAAAAATGTAAGAAAACCCCCACCGAATGGCTTTTGAAACTCGACTACGACTCCACGGAAGCATTATTAGTACTAATTACTTAAATATTTCCCTTTTCATTGTATTTATTATTATCTTGTATTATAGTATTATATATGTTCACTCATTTATTTATTTCTATGTAATTCTCATTGTATATTTTATCCGTGCAGAAACGGAGAAAGAATACAATTTCCTGCGGCCGGGCGGCCTGTCGTAAGAGGCGACAAAACAACCCATAGCCAGGTGGTAGGGCATTTGCCCGACTGGATGGCTACCACCCCTGGTCTAAAGTATGTCGCCATAACAACCTTGAGGTGGGTTCCGGTATTAGTTACCAGGTTTCAGTCTCCCTTAAGAGAGCAGCAGCGCATTTGTAGCTCCCTTGGTGTTGCACATGTCCATAGGCGATTGTAACCGCTTTCCATATATCCTTCCATATGTGGGCCGTCTGCCTGTCTGCTGAACTCCTGCAATAAAAAAATATAAAAGTCTAATCCATTCCTCTCATTTCAAATCACGTAAACTCACACACACAAACACACACACACATTTACGATATATACATACATATAAATAGACAATTACACACTGCACATTTATCTACACTCAATACATTGTATTTCTATTATAATCGATTAACTTGTTGTATATAATATAACAATTGCAATTGTAAGAGTATTCTGTTCTGTAAAATTTCCTGTTCCCCGGCAACAAATGAGGCTGATGGACCGCCACCTGCACGAGACTCCCAGAATGGCTAGGTTATGAACCCGTGCCCTTGGAATAAGCGCGAAGGACGGAACACCGAGGGGTTTTACTGGATATACCCGACTCGGGTGGCGGTAACACTCCAATTTGCTAGTGTCACCCCAACGTGGTGAATCCCACACGCCTCCGTTAGTCAATCAGATTTTCCTACGTGAAAAACGATTCGAAACCACACCACTTGAAATGCGATTGCGTTAGTCACTAAACTACCAGCGGCTTAATACGTATAATGATGGATATACAAACTTTTTGTATATGTTAAATTTCAATTTAATATTGGAACGTGTGGCTGACTTTTGAGTTGTTTCTGCCACCGTTGATGTTACACTTGAAAATATATCTTGTAGCAAGTATCAAGCCTTCTTAGCCCCCAACATATAAAAACTGAAACAAAGTCGAATTGGCGAACAGATTTTATCAACGAATGAACACTGAATTCACAAAATACTTTTTGTTCTTGGAGTTTACCATGTTTGCAAATTGTATTGATCCCTAGATCGCTTTATAACGGCGGTGGGGTATTCCTGTGCATCGCAACAGAGTGGTCGTGGGCAGGTGCGTGTCGCGCCTCCGGGCAGTCTCTCTCGGCCTATTGCACGACAAAATTGCTTCGGCACCAAAGCAAACTAACCGTATTTCACACCGGAAAGCTCGTATTCCGATACCTTTCGTTCCCTTTTTTTGAATATCCTATACGAGGCCTGGTTGTATAAATAATACACTTCCAATGTCCAGTTCAACAAATAAGCGTATCTGTCCAATACGTTTCTGTGTATACAATAGAATTGGTGCGTACGACTAAAGGTATATGTATTGGAAATTAACTGAGTGTTTATTTGGAAACAAACCCAACGTATATTTGTAATTTTGTTATGTATTGACACTGGGTTACCAATTCATGTTTTCAAACGTTTTGTCTTTTTGTTTTACAATGGATGAATAATATATTATAACAATCTATTATAATATTAATTATATAATAATAATAGATGACAGTTTTCAAAAGTTTCAGAGGATTCAAAGTTTAAAAAAACGTTGAATAGATAGTATAATAGATTATTCGGTGAGTTTTAATGTTTATAACCCTATTGCTCTGTCTGGGGTATATTATTGTTATTGACCGTTTGACGCCGATGTAGCGGTGGTAGTAGGGGAGCCCAAGATGCTAAATGTGGATTTAATCGAGCGTCGTGCGGACCTTTTGCATTGTGAAGATTAGATGCTAAAAAGCAAAAAAGGTTATCTGATGTATGTCCTTTCACTGGTGGGGGGAGCGTGTACAGGCTTTAAACAAAAAAAAGAGTCGCACAGAACTATTCAAATGCTTCAGATATTCAAAAGGGATATTAAATAAACTCTAAACGAACTCCTATTCAAAAGACTGACGATTTAGACGCGACCAAAAGTCAAAACGTTTGAAACGTTGTTTACGCAAAAACAAAACGTAACATTGAAATACTCGAGCGCGTCAGAATAATATTAGGACGGTTCAGCGTGATGCCCTTGTTGTGTTGACCCATAATCTGACAATTATCTAGAGGAATTACCTTAATCTGAAAGAAGTATGAAACAAAAATTGAAGAATAAAAAATATAACCCCCCCCCCCTTTATGAAGGGTTCATATATGATGGGGGTACATAATAGAGTGCAAGGTTTCGCCCCTTATGTTATTCTGGCACGCTCGAGTAAATCCCATGCCTCCCCTACTATGGGATTAATGCATTAGTTGTGATGTGATATTGTTATTGACGTTAAGAAACTAATTTCAAAATCACACGTTACTTTAATTAAATTTATTAAATCTTTAAGCAGAATCGTTAAAAAAGCTTTTCAGCAAAGACGGGCACTAATTCTAAACTCCAAATAACAAACGTGAACTTTTGCTCTGTCACGAAGGTCAATTAAGAAACGTCGCGCCATGAAAAGTGCTGTAATTAGTTTCATTTAACTTCCACTCGTATACATTGATGAAAGCAAGCATAAATCAAATTTAATCTACTTTCTATTTAATTTAGTACAATTTATATTATTGTGTAAATAAAATAATGGTTATTCAACGAGATTTTAATTCAATTTTTATTATTTTAATTTCATATTATTCGTTGACAGTTCACTTCTAATGCACTCTGTGATCAAGACAAAAAATAAAAGGCTATCAAGTGCGTGTCATTTCGCGCACAGAAAAGATTTAGTGGAAGAAGAACATATTATATCATTTTAGTCATTTTACTACAAGATGCAAAAACATTTTTGAAAATATCTGAAAATTACTTACCGGATCTTGTTTAATTAATTTTAATATAAAGTACCTATACCACCATGTTTTCTTTTCAGATTGTCACTTACCACTTTGTGATTTTTTTTTATGTTTGTTTACCACTTTGTTATTTACTAAAATAAAATAGCCTGTAAGAACCATGGTTATGATTTTTGACTTGTTTAAAAATATACGCTTATATCTACTGAAATATTTCATTCCCCAGTTATAGTTTCTCCTGCTGTCTTCAAATTATCATCTTTCACGATTGCACTACATTTTTGTGTAATATGTAACGGTCTATAGTATATATATACATATATATATATATACATATATATATATATATATATATATATATATCTATCTATCTAGTATAGTAGATTGAGTGTAATTAATGTAGACATACGAACATGAACATTTCCAAGTCGGTCATTAACAAGTCCTTATGCTATAAGGACTCGGGCTCCCATTATAGAGGAACGCACAATATACCCACCACGCTTATCCAAGACAGCTTGCCATGTTTGACACATCGGTTATTTCGATGTGCAGATTGCATCATGATGTTTTTCTTCATCGTTGTTAGCACGTGGTAATTGTAAGAATATGCACATTAGGTCAGAAAACTGGCTAAACGGTGCATGCGTTCTGGCCAGGATCGATCCCGTGCCCTTTGAAACATATTTTAAAAGTGGTCATACAACGCAATAAATAGAAAATAGAATAGATACCTAAATCAAATTGAATAAAACAAAAATATTCATTGTTATCTTTTAGTTTCCTTTAATCGCTTTAATTATTGTTGTCTTACAAAAGAAAATAACAAAGTAGGTATCCTAAAATGTTTGTTGTTTGTACAGCACGAGTTCCTTTGTACTTCTAAATTTCATCTCTGATTCAATTAATCTTAGTTAAAAACTTAATCATGACGGCAGTGAACGAGTATTCAGATGGTTGGTTTCTAAATAAAGCAAAATTTTATCGTGAACACTGTTGTATTCAAAAGAGACAATATATTTTATAATTTAATTGACATTGCTTTCTTCTTATTATTTTGCTATGGTGACGCTGGTAAACAGTTGGGCACTCATGGAACAGAGTTACTATCACCTAGAGACGTTGGCTACAACAGGGGTGAAGTCAACGCGTTGGTAGCCTTCGTCTAGAATTTAACGTCTTTCTAGGTTCATGAAAGAGGAAACTATGAATCTAGAAGATGATTACTTATATAAATTATATAATTTTTTTATATATATTCTTTGCATATTTTATATTATTTCATATAATAAATACACAGATTGTATTTATATGAGATTATATACATTATACATATTATAATTATTGTTTATTTTCCGAAACGCAGATTGACTATACCTAACATCCTGTCCTTATTTAACTTATTCTCTCTAAGTTTGTGTTATTACTCATATATTTATTACTAGCTTCTGCCCACGGCTTCGTCCACGTAGAATAATTTAAAAAAAGGAATTTGTCCGATAGCCCCCCGATTTTGAAACATTCTTCATTGGTCCCCCGCTCCTATTGGCCTTAGCGTGATGATATATAGCTTATAATAAGCCTTTCTCGATAAATGGGCTATCTAACACTGAAAGAATTTTTCAAATCGCCTTGAACGCGCTAATCTCAGGAACTACTGGTCGTTCCTGAGATGACCGCGTTCAAACATATAAACTATTCACATTTAAAGCTTTTTGATTTTAACTTTTTTTCAGCAGCAATTAGTATGAGATTTTAACTTTTAATGCTGACACTATGAAAATATATATGATTATATATCTATAGTATCAATTATTCTATATAATTTATTACTATTGCTGCGTTGCCAACTTTTAGTGCGGAATATAGGAAATACATATACATATACGGAATACAGGTGGGACAGGAAATATGTGATGGGGCTAAGGGAAGTGGGCTATCGGAACACGATGAGCTCGAGGCTAAACATTTCATATCGATATTTTGTAAGAGCGCGATATCACGCCAATCGAGCTGGTCGTAACATATGTGATAAGGTAATGTTTCCAGCATGCCTTAGATTAGATTACATAAACGACCAATGGTCTCACCTGCAGTGAATCCTCGTACGCCGCATATTTACCGAGTTATGATATCGAACAGTGAAATCCTCTAAGCTAGCTACAACACTATACCGTCTGCAACATGGATTATATTGGGAGACGGTATATTATTGTTAAATATATTATTTTAATTAATATAGAAAACAGTTTTGTAAACTCAAAAGCGTTTTGAATAGTTATGTCTTTATGCAATAGTCGTCCTTATTCATGATACGTAGCCACTTTTACTTTTGGGGCCCCAATTATAGAGTTTTAACGAATTGCACACTGTTCCCAAAAGTTTGCTAAATTCAGTTTTGTTTAATTATTATTGTGGAATACTGAGGATACAGTTGTGTGGCGGTGCTTTCATTTATATTAGTACAAGTTATAACTATAACATTCTACAGATAGATACAGATTTTGGTCCATGGAAAGTGTCTGATACTTATGATAATATTTTGGAATAATATTCTACAAAAAATATAAAAATCAGCCATGAAAATTTTAGTTAAGTATCTCTTATTTTTAGATGCCTTTCTTACCTGGTACCTGCCCAGGTGTCACAAGGCGCTCTCCATAAGCACGCGGGTATTCAAAGAGCATGAGTCGCTACTGAGAACCTAAGGTTTCATCTATGTGAAAATAAGTAATGTCTGATCGCCTGGGGATCTTGGTATATTACGACTGCTCGCTCTATTGTAAGAAAATGATAAATATGTGACCGACTTTAAAAATGGAAAACTTCATATTTAACAGTAAGAGTAAAAATATCCTACTAGTTAGTGTATTAGTAGAAAGAGAATATATTGAATATTTCGAAATTATTCTTACACCATTAAATAAAGACTTCAAAATTTTTGCATCAGTTTTATTTGGTATAAAGAAATATTTATATATGATCATGTCTCTGAATATCGCAAAAAGCTCAAGTGGATGTTAATCTCACTTCGCCGGAATCATCTTCTCCATCTGCTGTATAGCATATTATTTATTCCTTCTACTCCTTCCTATCTTAAGAAACGTTTTGATTTCCTGCATACATCATACACCCTTAATTTGCGCTCTTCTCATAATGTTACCTTAAAAACACCTGCACACGTTTCTGCTTTCTATACCAAATCCTTCGCTGGCTGTCCGGCTGTGGATTTCACTGCCTGAAAACTTAAGACAGGCAAAGTCACTCCCCATTTTAAAAACTGGTACGAGAATATTATCTTACTTTATAATAAATATTTAATACCTAATTACATGGACGTTTACTTATTAGTTAGTGTATTTGTATATTAATATTATGTATATTAGTATATATATTTGTAATAGTATATATATTACCACTATTTTTAATGTTGTATAGCTATTGCTGTTGCTAAACATATATTAATGATGTATATATTAATTAGAATATATATAATATTAATATGTGTTATTGTTTATTCTCTCTTTTTTTCATTTTAGGTATATACCTAAATATCACAGAATACATATGTATTCTGTGATATTTGTATATGTATTTAATTTGCACACCACCATCATACTCTTGCGAATTTCCCGTTCATAAAATCCATAGCCTCACTCCATAGATCTGGAACTCACTCACTCTAAAGCGATAAGGCCGTCCATTGTTCCTACTTTAACTGTTTAATGTGACTACTGTAAATTGTTTATTTCATGTGTATGTGGTGAACAATAAAATGTATTCTATTCTATACAGACAGCGTTTTATTCAGGCATTCGAAATAATTCAGTTTTTGGAAACGTCGTGTTTTATATAGTTGTTTAGTAATACGTTTGACCATGATCACACCCAGTATAGAGCGAATATAATGGTCTCTGATGGAACACAGTAACCTAGACGGTATATAAACACGAGATTTGAAGACATCCAGCTTGTAGCCATGTAGTCATGTAATCAAAATCGTGATGAATTTTAATGTTGAATTTTTTTGATGTTGATTTTTTTTTGAATTTGCAAAAGTAAAATACGATAAATTTATCTATTGTATGTATGTACATACAAACCTGTACAACATCTTTGTAATACATTTTTACTAGGAATCCCTTCAATATAATTTAGAAATTGCACCCACGAAAGAGTTACTACGGGTTAGTGGAATAAATGTTTGCCGTACCCGCATGTAGTTTAAATTGCGTTTCCTTTGAGTGCGAGCACAAAGACGTTGGCAGCTGGATGCGAGGAACTTCATCCATCGCAAGACTGCCAACGGCTTTTTCCAAAGAACACAACTTTGGCGAACTGCTAGCGAATCAAAAGCTGTACTACAAAGTTGGCCAACAACTACCAAGTATCTTTTGCCGGAACTACTTATTGCAGTTATGATTCCTAATAATAAGATTCCAATATAGATAAAATTGTAGCATGTATATTATTCTTTGAATGGCAGTAAAATAATTTATTAACCAATTTACTCTGACAACGCAATAACCTCATCCGCCAATATAAGTATAACACTGTTCAACCAAATTAATTCAATTTACTATCATTATATTTAACTTGAATTATACATTTCAATTAATCATATTGGTGGAAAGGCGCAAAACTAAAAGGAAACGACGATACTCTCCCAAATTAAAAGACAGGACAGTGAACTGTGTAATATCCTGTACAAAAAAAAATGTGACGTGACGCGTAACCGAAAAATGTGACGGTATTTTTTTTTCCAACTCCGATAAAGAAGTTTCACTTCAAAAAATTTGCGCATTGCGATCGTTTTAAACACGCAAAGCTTTTGCGAATAAATTCTTCATATTTAAAAAATATTTTCTATTTCCTAGTTAAAACTCTTTAAAGCAGGTTTGTGTGATTTTGTTTTGTTTTGTGACTATTTTTTTTAACAAAAATAGATTACTACTATTACAATTAAAAATAGCATATTTGCAAAAAAAAAACTGATCTTCCATAAAAATCTTAAGCGCTGTACGAGTTGCAGAAAATGCTTTAGCTCCAAGCAATTCTGTAAGTAATAGCCGTTCGAAATGAGAAAATAAAAAGAGTGTAGTTCGGAACCTATCGTAAAAGAAGTTTCCTTCTTAGAAACCTCAAAGGCAAGGGCGAAAGTTTAAATAAAGGCGAAGGCGAACATTTCGAATGGAAAGTTTTAACTGAGGCCCGATCGAATTGATAAAGCTTCGCTTCGGTGTTTGCCTCCCATCCTTTTATTAACTTTACTGACTCTTTAAATAAAATGTTTATATTTGTAATGCAAAGCGGAATCCCATACTAATCAATTCCTTACAAGACCATATTGGCTGTGAAATATTTAAAATTTAATTTATCAATTTAAAATTTGATTCTAACTAGTAGATATTTGGAATATTGTACAGATTGTTTGGAATATTGGCTTAGGACCTATTTTTGAATCACCAGATAAAAGTTATTCATAAAAATAAAACACAATATGGGAAAATTAAAAATGATAGTTGCATGAATAAAACAGTTGAATTTTTTGAATCTAGTCAGGTTAACATTTATTTGACTGATAACTTTTATCTGATGATTGAAAAAAAGGCCCGCCCTTAAACGGATGTGTCATTGGTAAAATGTTAAAAAAGCCGGGTCATATCACAAAACTTATTCTGCGGCCTAGTTATTATTGTTCAGAATATAAGCGGTAATATATATAGAATATACTTTTAGAATATAGTTTAAGTACAGAAGACAATAGGCGGTCCTATCACTAAAAGCAATTTCTTCCAGACAACCTTAGGATAGAGTAGAGAAAATAAATAAATAATAATCATAGTAATAATGTATAGAATTACGTAAGTATGGGGGAGATGAAGAAGTTATTATTGACTTTAGAGCCCGAGGTAATCCTTCACGAGTCCGTTGAACGCCTGAAGAGACTGGTCACGCCTCATTTTCACAGGTAGCGCATTCCACAGGCACACAGCATGAACTGTGAAAGATTTATTGTAAAATCGCGAGTGATTTGATTTGTGATTCCTAGTTATGATGTGTATATATATATATATATATATATATATATATATATATATATACACATCATAAATCTACATATATATCGGCGGCAATGCAGGACCTTGTAACTAATTTTTTTGGTAATATTGTTTTATTCATAAAGTAATTTTAACAAGTATTACTACGTAATATATAACTATGTAGTCGAAAAAAAATATCTAAAAATGTACTTGCTAGGTCTTGCACTGACGTAGGCGATAAAACGTATAATTTATGCACTTTATAAATTAATATTTAGATATATTAGTTATAAAGAGGTGGTCTTATGCATATTGTTACGACCTAGACGCCGACAAAAACAAATTCACACCTGCATACCTGTAGAAACACATTTTATTACCTTTCGGCATCTGAACTATTAACATTTAGATTCTTTTATGGTCGTCTTCTGTTGTTTACTTCGTGTTTAAAATTTGTGATTAGAAAACAGCCCATTGTTGTATTGTAATCTTTTATGCAGTCATTAGCCAGGTGTGTCGGATTAAGATACGGGGATATGTGTACTACAATCGGGAATCTTTTATTGACATACTTTGCGCGTTTATAGAATTACGACTTTCTGCATTACGTTTGGACTTGTTGTGTTCGATTATATTTGTACCTGTGTTATACGTGTTTGTACAGTTTTAATAAACTCTATAGTAACTTTAACGGCATTTTAATTCGAGTCTCGCGACTCGTAACAATATTATAGTAAGTTTGAAGGCTTTTTTATGGTTATTTAAACAAGCCGTCAAACTTTCTGTATCTCAATATAAGACCGAGAGACTATTAATGATAAATTGTTTATATAGCTATACTTGTAACTTTAAGATGTCTGTAATAAAGTGTATTTTATACTATTATACACAGCAGGCTGAATATTATTGCACAGTTAGCTGGACATAAAGTTTAGAAATAAAACACATGAATTGCATTCAATTTATCTATTTCAGTGTAACAAACATTATTTATTATTTTATATAATCATCTAGCTATTAAAATTAGCGTTTATTAACCTACGATAGTCAAACTGGACTGACGTAACCGATTAACTTTTCCTTTGATATTGGCTACGTAAATCCAGTTCATTACTATGTACATCTACCGGACTAAATTATGGACTAATTACACAAGTGATATTTTAAATATTAATGCGGTAGTCGACATTAATTAAAACGGCGAACTGACATTTTGGAATATTACAAAGATTTTATCACAAAGTCCACTGCTATTTAAAAACATACCTGAATGTATTCTTTTCCCTTGGAATGCCGGGACTTTTTTTCGTAAAGTATAAACAATATTTTTTATCGTTTACCTCAAACAATAAAAAATAATATTTATTAAAAAATATTTTCAGTTGAATTCTTCATTATGTTTCACAGGAAACGTAACTAGTGCCAAAATCCGAGATTTTACCACTGGCCAACAGTGGGCACGTAACACGGTAACATGAAGGTAGCTAAAAGGTTCGCGATACAGACGGTTGTGTCGCCGACTTTCAGATTTTAATACAATTCCTCTTGTACCTATCTTTTGGTCTAGAATTGGGATGCGGACACATATTAATCCTTTGCAGGGTTAGTATGTGTTTTGGTTTTGTGGTTTTGGTCTTATTACTCCTTTGTATTTGAGTGATCTATTGTTTGCGATAATCTCTTTGTTCAAGCCGCCGTAAGACGTTATAAAAATAATAAATGTACCATTAGACTTCTTTTACTTGTACAAACTTATGAACTTGTAAGCATGTGCTTATATAAAATTTGCGAGGCTGCGATGTTTTGTAATATCTATGCAGCACCTTGTAACTACATTTTTGGTAATATAATTGTTTCGTCAAATTATTATTAACAAGTATATGTAACAATTTGACGAAATGAAACGAAAAAAGAAATGTAGTACAGGGTCCTGCACTGATCCCGACGATATGGTATAAAGTATGTCAGGTGTTTTGACTATGTCCACCTCTTATTATTTCGAATAAGTTTTGCTCGTTTTGTAGAATTTAGGACTTTTCCAAATTACATATATCGTGCGTATATTTTACTGTTGTTACTTTATGTTACAATAGTCTAATTTTTAATTACCTGGACTAAAATGACATTAACCATCGACTTTTATTAGTAGCAATCTTGGAGCAACTAAGAGTGGTAACTTGTTGGTTCAATTCACACAACTCACTTATGAATTAAATAGAGGTCGATCGCAGCTGTCATTTTAGTCCAGATACTTAAGAACCAGAGTATATACGATTATACAACACAAAGTCACAATTCTCTATGACTCTCGTCAAAATATACTCAGTTTAAATTTATCAGATGTGCACATGGCTTGAAATTTCAGCTTCATCATTAGTGCTAATGAACGGTGTCGTATGTTTTAGTGCTTTAATTAAAGTTTTGATATTATGCTTCTAATGCGCACATATGTAACTGTAATATTGAAGTAGCTTTAACTAAATGTAAATATTTGTGAATATATGGCATAACACACGTTAAGTAACAATAATTTACTACGTTATTCGTAATTGACATAAGATAGCTAATTGTTATACGTGTAAAGTATTAAAATATTAAATATAGTGATATTAATAATTAACATCCAACAGTTTAGGTACGCAATTGTTTAAAAAAATATGTTATAAATGAAACGAAGAAACGAGTGATATTACACAATTCAACATAGCCCTTACATTTTATATGCTTTTATTATAGATATACGGTTTTATTCATATTGAGTAAGAAGAATAAGTTTGAAGTACTTATAACCTAACTCAATATGAATAAGACCGCTAACGTGCAATTTGTAAAATGTCTGTAAGCTGTCATTATTCCTTGTTAATTGTATTTAATTATTAAGGTGCGGTTCAAATTGGACAACTGAACTGAACAATCGCATATAAAATCAGTAGCACAACTTGTTTCCACTAATCTACACCAGTTTAGAGAACATGTCTGGTGAGTCGCTAATTCAGTTACCACGAGTACGTTTATATTTTTCCGTATCAACAAAGATTTTTTCATTGTACGAATTAGCTTTTTAATTAAGATCACGACTCACTTCTGATTAGCTCAGAAGTGAGTCGTGGTGCTAATTAAAAAGGTCTTAATCTATACACATATACAGTAAGAACTATGATGAACAAAATATGTACAAGGTGAACATTATCTGTTATTAATCAATTGTGTAAAATAGCTTACAGCCGGTCAGCCGTATCTATTTACAGGTGATTCATTGATTAAACAATTGTTTGTTACTTATTCTTTAATTAATTCTGTACAAAATTATTACTCAAGGACGTATTCAAATAGGTAGTTATAGGACAATAATTGGTGACCCTTGGTGAGCCAACCTCCGCTGGTTTATATATATTGAGTAAAATTTCAGTTTTTATGTATGAAATAGGAGTGGATAGTCCATTCATTTTAGCAAAAAAAGGGGTCAATCTCGGACTGAGCGATAATAATCTGTAAACTTATATACACGTTCATTTTAGTGTCATAAAAGTTGTCTGAAAAGTTCAATAAAATGGCGTGTCTGCGTAAGTTATTTAAGGTCAAAGGTCACAAAGATCAGTTTTTTTTGCAATTATTTCGGTTTCTATAGCTCCAGTGATGTTAATAGTTATTATAAAAATTGTAGACCACAAAATTTGAGACAAATTTTGTTTAAACAAATTTTTCATGCGCCCAACTGTTTTATGCAAAATGTTATTGAATGAAATGTATTGACTAATAAATAATGCAAATTATTTATTGCTAATGGTATTTCGATTATTTAATAACTTTATACAATGTATTATTCACTGAGATGCACGGTCGACCTAGCATTACAGTGAGCATGGCTGAGCGCTACGGGCGCTCTGCCCTCTATCTCAAAAACGGTTGGGCGTATGAAAAATTTTTAATGTCGCAAATTTTGTGTTCTACAATTATTATAATACCTATTAACATTATTGGATCTATAAAAATAGAATTAATCGCGAAAAACTGATTTTTGTGACCTTGAATAACTTACGGCGCGGACAAGAGATTTTGTAAGACTTTTCAGACAGCTTTTAGAAATGAAGGTGTAAACAAGTTTACTGCTTATTATCTCTTATTCCGAGTTTAAGTCCCCAATATGACTGGATTATGGATCCTATTCTGTAAATAGAAACTGAAATCTCAAGAAAATCATTGTCGGGCGGGACAATGATTTTCATTTACTATAACCAACTGTGCCTCGATCAATGATGGTGTGATGGGGCAAAATATTTCATAGTGTTAATTAAAGCGGCAGAAAAAAAAGAAAAAAAAGTGGCGTTAATTAAAGAAGTGTTAGACTCGACCACTCTTAATAGTATTCGTCAATAGGTGGTCCTAGCATAGATACTGGAATTATTTTCCGCTAGTATCGATACCAAATAAATGTTAAATGATTAATAAAAATTAAGAACTCAAGAAATAATACTAAGATATCTAATCTATTAACAGTCTTCTTCATATTGAGTTAGAGTAAGTTTGTAGGCTACTTTAATAACCTTAAAGAAGGCGACAAGACTTGCTCTAACTCAACTTGAAGAAGATTGTAAGAGTTTGTGATATATTTATGATTTATTTCCTTAAAGAGTAAAACTATGGTATGTACAATCACGTCAAACTTTATAGCCGCTGTTAGCTAAAAAATAACTGCGCCATTCACTCTTCACATATAAAATGTATTGAGCAGCTTTCGGCAACTAATCCAAGGAGCTCATAAAAGTCCGGAGCGACATGTATGTAATACATAATTCTCAGTGCATTTTAATATTACACAAGAGAAAGAGCACAAGCTACTAATAAAATTCACAGCAGCGTTGATGAGAATACAGAAACTATTACCATTACACATTCAATAGAAATTATAAATGCATAAAACTGTCCTTGTGTTAATATTTTTCAAATACAAATCGAGCCACTATACGTATGATGCATATATTTTAATTCTACCACTCTTGTTCAGTTCAGACTTTCATTGAAAACACTGTCACTTATCTTATAAGCGAGCCAGAGTAAAATGTATAAAATCAGGTGATTGGTGAGAGCAGCAGCGGTGGCCGAAGCTGCTGGCACGGGTGTCGGTGGCCCGAGCCTCGTGTTCGCGCGTACCACTTGCGAGCGCCATCGAATCGTGTAAAGGGGCTGTTGCCGAGATAAGGCTACCAACCTGCCATGAACAACATTTATTACTCTTTCAGTTGACAACCTACAACATTAGACATGAAAAACTAACTTTAAGGCTAATTGTGATAAATTATGACTAACGGTGTCTTTCCATTTTAAGCCGACGAGAAAGGAGAGGAAAAAAGGAGAAGGTTCTCAATTCGTCGTGTATTTTTTTATGTACGTTCATTGTTCAGCCATAAATTTGTTGTTTCTGATGATTATTTTTGCCTTCGATTCAAAAAAGCTCGGAAATGGTCCCATATACATTTTATTGCTATCAGACTTTGGATTCCGAAGACAAAGCAGAAAAATCTTAGCAAATCAGGTTGAAATGTGAAATTTCTGTGGTTTTTCAGCCATCAATTTTTTGTTTCTGAAACCGATTATGGTCATTTTTATGCATTCAACTCAGTATAGTCTTAGAATAATCTGACATAAATTTCATTGGCTTTAGTTTGAGTTTCGAAGCTACTGCAATACTTAAAATCAAATAGAAACGTTGTAGTGATTGACGTCTGTCACTTTTTTTTTCTGAACCAATATTAATGATTCATTTTAGCTTGTATTTAAAGTACCTTTACTGTAGGCTGGTATAAATTTCATTGCTGTCGAACTATGGGTTTCGAAGATAAAGCAAATAAAATAATGTAAAAACTTTTATATTTTTGTTTACCGTCGCCTATAGGCAACACTGATAGTGTAGCCAACGTGTGATAAGATAGAGAGATATGGACAGACAGACAGATATGGACTTGGAATAGGGGGGTAGGATATGAAAGTTTGTATAGGAGAGGGGGAAGTAAGCCATTGGAACTCTTACTCGTCACACGAAACTTGATTAGTTCAAGGCTAACAGTTTCAGGCCGATATTCTGTCAGAGTGTATACACTCGGCCTGTGGTATACCACACTCTCACAGAACACCTCGCCGATCAAGCCAGTGCTAGGAGCTAAAGAAAGTGCTTCTAGCGTAGCTTTGCCGCGTGGAAAATTACCTTTTGCTAAGTAGGTCGATTTGAAGATTTAGATTTATTGTTAAAAGTTGACAACTAGTAAACGTCTCAACTGATGAAAAGTGATCACCGATGCCTATGGCCGTTCGCCAGTAGAGTTTCGAACGTGTTTCAGGTCAGGAAGAAATTTTAAAACGCTGACAAAGACCGTCATTTTTTATACGATTACTATTAAATGGTGTGAATTATAAAAGGGAACGAGTAAACAAACTAAACTAGAAGAAGATAGAAACTTCCCTGCACGAGATTTATAAGGCTTTTGTACCTTTATGTTATTAAATAGCATTACATAATTTTATTGTATTTAATATAAATAACCGCTAGAAAAACAAGTGAATAAATATGAGACTATTTACCGGCGCGGACCCATATAAAGGTAAAATAATAACACCTTTGAAAAGGATATTTAATGCTAGATCTTTTAGATTCGCCGGCCAGTGTATTATAATGTTTTCATACATCGTTATCCGAGGCTCGTGGGTGAAAATGTGATTCAAAAAACATGCCACGTTTCCTTTCACTTCTTTTAATATGTACAAAGAGAACGAAGCTTTGTATAAAGAATTTGGAGGAAGATGCGCTTTATGTATTTGGCACGTCCCAATATTCGGCTGGCGTTTGAAAGCTAAGGGACATTTATAAATAATTTATCGAACAGGAAATCCGAACAATGTTTATCATACTTTATTTCATCAAGTATCTCATTAATAATACATTCATATAGGGCAAAAAAACTGCTTACGCTTTACATTCCTATGTATATTTTTTTATAAATATAGTACAGCAGAAAAGCTGACAGCCCGCCTGATGGAAAATGATTACTGTCGCTTATGGAAATTAGCAACACCAGGCATAACACTAGCGTGCTGCTAAGCTCAACGTAATATTATAAGACTTTATTGAATACACCATATCGTAATATTGTGTGTATACTTACTTCAGGTGAGAGATACTTCTTTCTTACTATTTAGAAATACATTAATGGCATGAGTCGCTAGTGCCTTAGTTACTACGATATAAAATCTACTTTACCCTAAATCTTATATTTCTTATTAATAAACTTATTTACATACTCTATGAGTTTATGCCCATAAACAGGTTTGAAATATTTTAAATTATGTTGCAGATTATGTATCAAAAATCATATAAACATAATAAGTACATATGTATACATACCTGATTACAACTGTATTGAGTCGCCATGGCAGAGTGTATGTATGGTTCTTATGTCGTGCACAGAAGGTGTATAATAGCTCTCCCGCTGCGCCTGCGAGACCACCTTCGCTTTGGGTTCCAGGCCCAGACCATTCATGCAATGTTATGTTCCACGACCCACAAGATTTGTCCTAATAATTATCACATGTGACTAATTAGAATAAATACGAATCTACCGTTTATAAAATTCTAGAGAAATATTACTATTTAAATTTTAGCCATACCTACTAATATATGAGTGTGTGTTTTTGCTTATATATTTGTTTGTTTCTTCTCCATATCTTTAGTAATAAACTGATTACAGTTAAATTCGGTTTATACGAGAACTTATGATAACATGGATACTTTTTATCATGATACAAATTTGAAGTCACTTACGTACAATTTTTTTGCAAACAACCATTTTTAATAATAAGAAGGTACCTGCTCTGATGATATATCGATAAAAAGTTGCCTCTCAACATTCGAGTCCAGAACCCAAGTGCATTGTTGATAGAAAAACTCATTCAGACTGCCCGTAACTGTCACGTTTTTCGACGATATCTCACCTAAAGAGAAAATGTAAGATAAACAGGGACAAAGAAAAATTGCTAAGAATTTTATAAGGTTGCCACTTGCAAGGTTGTATCTACGTGAGCAATAAATACGGTGAAAAGGCAGACAGAATGAGCCGCCGCCACAGCAACGTTGTAATTGGAACTTTACGATCTTGTCTATGGCTTTTTTTCGATTCAGTCGTACCCTAGGCGCTACGGCGCGAAACTGGGTCGAGCCACGTAATTTTCTCGGACGCGTCGTGCTGCCTCCCACCCCGCTGCCGGGAACAATATCCATCGCGTTTTTCCAAACGTCTCAGACGCGACTCGAATGTCAAATCTAAACGTTTGTTTCTCGCTTTATACGATTTCGAAACAACGGAGTTAATTTAAAATCAATTGCCAATTATGCGCCGTAACAGTGAGACACCTTAATGAAATTATCTTAGATTTTCTTATCCCGAAGTTTGCTTTAAATTGTTAAAAGATCTTGCCTGTTATCTTACCAGAATGCGTTGTGTACGTTCGCTGACCACACATGGCGTCATCATTAAAACTGTATGCAGCTGCGTAGTCGAAGCCACGGCTTGCATAAGTATAATGGGCCACTGAGTATTCCAGCCGAACACTTGTCCAACTTCTGACAACTACTGGCAGCCATGCCGCCTAGAACAACAAAAAATTGAAAGGCGACTTTTTGTAGTTTGTGGTTCAGTAAGAATGCAAGAAGAAAGTTAAAGTTGAAATGGTAAGATAGAATAGTTGCTTATATTATATTATAGTAGTCGATAAGCGCGATAGAAAAGAGTGAGTGGGTGGAAACTATTACTCATAGTGAGATAGGCTAAGACTATTATTACATGTATTCACCTGTATTACAATCTCTCGAGAGATTAAAATCCCGACACAATAAATCAGTGTCAATGAATTACCAATATATTTCTTTTATGGTTCTCCACTGCTGTGATAACACCAACAATAAACGCTGGGTGTACGATCTATGGACGTGTACTGCGTATCGACAAATCAGCACAGCAGCATGTGCCTGGCGTACGAGACACGCATACGTATTCGGGCACTAAGTAATTGAATTTTCAGGGCAGTCTCTGTATTTTCGCCGGGAGCATCGAGTGGCCGCTAATGGCGGGCTGACATGCCACCAGTTATCCCCGTTTGTAAATGTCGCGACATAACCGGCCGAACCATTCCGTTCGAAATATTGCCCAAAGTTCATTTTGTAACAATGTCCCCAGCGACAACTTCGCGTTGTCATCCTATGATAGGGGTAAAGCACTGTTAATAATTAAATTTCGCTGCTATTCCGTGAGTCAAGATAACAAAGCGTGTGCCGCGCTCTGTTCCCGTCTAATATAGGCACATTTGCGCGTCTCTATAAATCAATACGCACACCTAGCTATCCATCTTATATAGAATTCGGAGGAAGTTTCAGAAGACAAATTTATTAATCGGTTAATTGCTATTTGATTGCGTGTACAAGAAAATTTATGGGCGTAATTTAAAATTATGTCAGGCAATAAAGACTAATTATACAAAAGAGAACGTCTTCATCGCCGGTTTAAATAGGGTTTAGGATCTTATAAAATTAAGTAGCAATAAAAAAGTAGTAAACATGTAGACTAAATAATTTAGCGGCATATTTGCTTCAGAGTAAGGCCTCGACGGTCGGGTGGTTGTTCCGCGTTTTATAGCTGTTACATACTTAATAGTTAACCCTTTTACTTAATTATGCGGATCGCGCCGCAGCCGGACGCCGGCCGTGGAAGGGTTGGCTCATCCTGCAACCATGTTAGCGTAAGGCCCCAGTAACACGATTAATTTATTTGCTGTCGTCTTTTCAAAGAGCCCGTAATAATTAGATCACACACTTTGGTGTCTGTTTACTAAAGACCTCGTTATTTGTTTTTGTGGCGAATGTAATGCTCGAAGGAATCTTGAGTCTTACACAGGGCAATTAGACCCACAACGATATTATTTCAAACATTTCGTGTGTTTTTGGACCGTGTCTTTGAGTTTGCCATCTTTAATATTTCCATTGAAATTTAAGCATTTACCACTAATTATCGTAATGGTTTCTGGTTATTTTATCATGTTTTTGTTTGATGTAAGATAGTTGTTCCAAAAACCCTTTGAGCTTTGTAAATATGGAATAAATTAACAATTAGGTTATATTTAAATGTCAAATGCCGCAATCAGACGCCTTTTGTTTGATGAGGAATGTATCTACGGCATTTGTCATGGTTTCTGATTTTTTATTTAAGACCCTACTTGTACGGAATAGCACTATAGTAATTATATATGTACCAATAAATAAAATTGAAGTGGCCAAATGGTAAAATTTAAGATTCTGAAGATATGAATATAAACATTAGTCCCACGCCAACAAAAGGGCGGACACAACTCACATTAATAATGTAGTTAGATTAATAAAATATGGATCATGTACGTATTAAGTACCTGAAAATCTCCACAAAGACACGAAAGGTGCGTGCCATCGCCGGCTACGAGAGCTACGTGATCGTGGTAGTAGAGGGGAGTGTTCGAGCGACACTCACATCCGGCGTCACCGCAAGCCGTGCGGCAACCGCTAGCCCCAATGGTGCCGGTCGGCTCAGCACTCCACATGCGGTCCAGACGCTGAATCTAAACCATCACTTCAACTTCAAATCTTAATATGTTAATAGCCAGACCATACATATTAACTTATCGCGCGACGTCACGTGACGCGCCATTAAGACGCGGAATACTCGATGTCGCGCAATGGCAATGAATATGTTTATCTATTTTCATATATACTCGTATTATACATTCGATAATATCAATTATCTTGCGTTCTTAGTTGGTGATTTGAGAACAAGGCTTTCTATGAAACCAATAGCAATGTCACATAGTAAGTAGAATCGAGAAGTATAAATAGGTACTGCTAATGTGACATGATTTAGCTGTGTCCACATTTATAAATCATCAATAAATATAAAAAAATCACATAGAATATGGAAAATATATTGAGTAGTTTTTATACAATAACGAATTAAAAAACAATATCTACCTCAATAGTAACACTCTGATTTGAAGCAGGAATAAATCGGTGAGTGCACAATAATCTTTCTTCAATATTCCAGAAGATATGATGGTGCGATGGGGCTGAAACTCCACCATGTATTGGAGACGCAAGTCCATAATGCGTCGCAGCGCATGTCGCGTCTGGTGAGGCTGTACCTTCATGTTGCTCTGTGTTTATAATAAAAAATAAATAAGTAAGTTCCTACTATAATTTACTGAATATGCTGTTTCTAAGATGCAGGGTTTTTGGCGGGAACTTAAAGGCCGATATTAAAGAAAGAAGAAAGAAAAATACTCTATTTGAGGGAACAAATACGGCCTCTGTGGTTGAGCGGGCTAAGCCTTTGCCGGCCTACCTCACTGTAAAGCAGAGGCTCCAGGTTCGATTCCTGGTATAGTAAATTTCGGAAACGTATTTTCTCCATTATTTACCATGGTCTGGCTGTCTGGGATCGGCGCCAGAGTCCGTTGTATATTACCCATAACACAAGCGTAACTTGCTAAATTTGGGGATAATACAATATGTGTGCTTGTCTGCCGATTATTATTATATTATTTTAAACAGTACAAAAAACCAAAGATATCAAGTTTTAATAATTTGTACGCCACATTATTAGCACACAAAGTTCGCACTCACATTTTCTGATTATAATTGAGCAATATTATAATAGAATTACATTGATTTTCAAATTTCAAATTAACATTTGAGATTAAAGTTAGTAAACGTTCAGTGAAATGTGGTAACAGTTCTATAGCTATGGTCGAGACTTTTGTTATATGGGTTCGAATTTCATCCAATGCCTATTTGTATGAAAATTATTTTAAACTTAAATATCCATGAACCCTTGACATTGGTTTGATAGACAAATTTTGCAAACCATAATTAAAAAAGAATAACTAAAATGCAATAAAATGCTAGTAATTTTAGAATAATTAAACTCCAATAAAATACTATGTAGGTACAACTGTTTAGACAGTTCTTTTAAAATTTTATCTCGGAAAAGATTTACTCTAATAAAATTCATATATTAATATGTTTAAAAAAATGAAATTCCTTTATGTCTAATCAAAATATAAACTTTCATATTACTTACCATCATGAAACGCAAAAGCTCCATCAACAAACTCCTCCTCATCTTCTATTTGGGAAGTAGCACGACGAACCAATATCGTTAAATTAGCACCTTTCGACGTCACTGCCTGTCGGATTAGGAATCTTCCTGAAGGATCTCTGGCTTCCCGAACAGAGGGACCGCAAACCCTTAGAAGAGCTCTATCACCTCTTTCAGTTCGCTCACCACGCTCCCTCCCAATAAACTCGTGAAGTCCTTCTAAAATCTCAATATGAGATCTACAACTTTGTAACCTGCATCAAAGAGTCGAGTTTATTTTGATAAAATACTTCGCATATCGATTTGATTAAAACAATTTCATGGGAGTAGTTTTCGAAGATACATAGTTAAAATCTAGTCGTAAAAGTAACCTATTGTATGTAATGATTGATATTAAGAAAACCAAGTAATTACCTTAAATTATAGTTAAATAGTGATACTTGGACAACATCAGTTGGCGATCCCATTAAATGTATTATACACTGAGTACGCCACGATGTAGCTCTGGTGTCAAAATGACCTGAGCGAGCCCCACCCGCTCCATAACCTCGTATTGTTGCCCCACACCCAATTCGGCCACCATTGTTACTGTACACTTCATTTGACGCTCCGTTGCTGTCAATAGCTGCTGCACTATCTCCTGTGAAAACATGTCTAGAATGTAAATACATACGGCGCACTGCATCGATGTTGTTGTTGTTCACAGCGACAGCGACCTTCACGAAATTCCACTGACATTGACACAACCGCGTTTAAATTCGTCAAACTAGTTATGAATAGTTGTCTTGGATGGTACTTCAACGTTAAAAGCAGTGTGCATGCGAATGAAACTCTGTTGCCCCGTCAAATCACACTTAAATTGTAATATAAAAAGTTGTGTAGTATAAAAAGAGTTGAATCAACGGTGATGTAGACACGCAATTTCTAAAATGACGCCAAAATATAATCAAATAAGTGACATGAATCAACAAACTGTTTACCAGCGAAAGAGTTCCACTCTCAAATGTGAGATTTTGTGGTATTGTTTATGTACTTATGATGCCAACTTACCATTCTCTACAAGATGCGTAAGAGCAGCTAAAGGCGGAGAAACAGGAACGACTGTCGGCGGTGCACCACTGCCATCTATTTTTTCAATAAATTCTAATCTTGCTATAAATCCATTATAGTCATACGGTGGTACAAGTGGGCCAGAACTAAAAATAATTGCATAATTAATATCTGTTTTTAGAATCTGAGTATAATGTCAATTCGCTTAATTGCTTCATTATGTATTCTCTCATCAAAATGATCGTTTGCCGACCAGCTAGAGATGTGAGGTTAACTGACTCGCGTCACAAAATACGTCTTAAATAAGATAGGTTCTAATTCTGGTCGTTAATGGTGTTCGATTTATGCAATTTTCTGACCCAATATGTCTATTATTACTATTACCATGCACTGCTGATCGTGAAGGAAAAACGTTATTATCGTGATGAAGACCTATATGTCAAATCCGCCAAGCCGTTTTAAACAAGCCTGTTGGTTACACATTGAATGATGAAGTTAAAAACTATTTTAAATCAATATAAACAATCTTGTAGAACGCTTCAGAAATGAAATTTATAATCAACTTCACTGACTCAATATTACTCAAATAATAATCAAAAATAATACGGCATAACATAAGTTATACTAATTTGCTTAACCGTTGCTAAAATCTCAGCTAAAAATGCAATTATTCTCAAATACAAATTAAGAATCAGTTCGTGAATGTAAACATTCTAGTTTTTTAACCGAATCAACTCAATATAGGTAATAAAAGTAAAATATCATCCCCAGCAATAAGTAGACTTTTCTTGATACGCAGGCACACATCAATTCAATCAATATCAGCACCATACCCTGCTCTTAATGTTATTCAAATATGGTTACCTACTGAAGAAGTATTTCCAACATCAGATAAATTTTCATCGATTCATACGCTACATTCATTTGCACCAATCGACTATAACATTTTAAAAGTGATATCGATATGCTTACTTGAATTCGAGCAATAAGTTTGGGCCAGGGTGTTCTAAAGTGGCGGTTCTCTCCGAACATAGGGAGCCGAGGAGCGAAGCAGACGGGGAGCTTCCGGCCCGCAACGTCAAATAATCCGTAGTACAATGGCTGTAAAATTATTATGCATTAAAATATCATAAGGGCAACGTGCAATCATTTTTATGCCTTTAAATATGTATGGAGGATGGGGAATGAGTGACAGTATAACATTTCACTGATTTTGATATCAGTAGCACACTGAAAAGTGATACGAAATTACAAGAAAAGGGACGAAGTTAAGAATCTTGTATATTTGAGCCAGCAACAAAATAAAGTATACCCAGCTGGGGAATAAAATACATTTTATTACTTTACTACTTAACAACATTGGGATCGCTCGAGTGCTGTTACTTTGAAGCTTCAGCAAAACGTGTATATGTATGTGTTGCGAACGTTATGTACATAATAATTATGTGGTTTGTTTTATAAAGAAAACGTTATTTTCCAACATTGGTAGCAGAAAGTGCATTCTACAATGCTTAAGGGTGGTTTAGCTATATCTGGAATATATAGTAGTGCTCGCAGGCTGTGTTATCTACAGATACATAACTATGTAGCAAAATCGTTAACGTATTGCAGGAGGACTGCAATTTTATTTCTCTTTTCACAAATCCCTTTGAGGCTTATTGCAGCGCCGGCCATTTTAAAATAAAAGCAAATAATATAATTCTACCTTTAGATTTTCTGTTAGAAATTAAAGTTATTTCTTATTATTACATGAATCCCTCTTTCCTTTTCATTGGACCATAAACTTATTAAGCTCTGTAATACTTGTCACACGCAGTCGAAGTTTAATGACAATGTTCACAGTAAATAAATCTTATGTGGAATGGGACATCAAGGTAGATATATGCCGGTGTGACAATATCACTAAATGAACAGATGTATGTGCTGAGAGACGACGCGTATTGTAGCGGAAAAGCGAGTTGGAGTAGGCCGGATTAAGATAGCTGGGATCGCATTACACGAAGCCAGGATATAGCAATTAACCCTAAGCCGAGCACGCTACGCATGCTAATCAAGTTTACGTTTTGTCTGAAACTGCTAATTTATTGCTGTTGTACATACATGTATGCACTGTTCATAAAGTCAGATACGACAGAAAGTTTCGAAATCATTTTGTGTTTCACTTCCTTTTAGTTTTCAGGAGAATGGAGTGATATGTGTACATACATTCTCGGGCGAGTTCCGCTCCAATTGTTACAAGTGTTAAATGAGCCCGAGTTACATTATTGTATCTATGTACTTGTCTAAGGATGAATGTGTGTCTTGTAAAAGTCAATGATCCCAGTAGGAGACGCGTACGATGTTATGGACCCACCGGGCGGAAGGCTGATAGGGATGGTGGTCTTTTTATAGTGAAACGATTGTTCGGTCCGCTTTCAAAACGAACGAATGAATTTCATACGGGTGCTTGATAAAGCACTTCCAACAGAATGATTTTGCAATGTGTCGAACGGTTTTATCCATCTCTTACATATATATTCTTGTTAATTTATTTATAATATTACATACATACATAACTTCACACCAGGTCCCTTGCGGGGTAGGCACGAACAACAGAGCGCCATTTAGGCTTATTCTTTATTTATTTATTTATATTATCTATTAAATATTTATAATATTTATATTATATATTAAATATTTATGTTACTAAAACGGTTTTGAATTTACTGTATATCTCGAATACTACGTTATGGCTGACACATCCCATAGAAAGAAACTTGAAGCAATATCTTATACTTGAACTATGAACTAGATAAATAAATGTTAATTATATACAAATAATTTAACACTGTTTCAAATCTACATTATAATTAGTTTCATGATATTTTTCTCTTTATCTACGTAATTTTCACGTAACGTTTTATTATATATCTGCTGGTTTATAATTACGTACAAAGGGCATACTATTCACTACTCATCGATGCCCTAAGATGTGTCACCTATACCGTCGGCATTTGAGACAGACAGTAGACTATTCTTTGTCCAATGAAGAACTAAAACATACTTATTTACAACTGTTAACAAATTAACAATAATGCTGATAATTATTGTAAGATACGTTAATTCACGTCATAGATTAAAAATATGATCTTAAATTTTTAAGTATACAGTGAGGTTAAACAATTACATTCTCTCTTTCACTACTCCTCTTTTAATATTCACTCGTTACTGTTATAATGGGTCAGTCAAAGAGAGTGCCCTTTATACTCCTAGCCTACTTAGGCTTTTACTTAGAAGTGTAAAAAAATACTCTTCGCTAGCAGGCTTCAAACATTCATTTTCAGTGAAATAATTTATAACAGGTACTTTAAACGAAAAGTGGCGATGAATTTCAAACAAGTAACACAGAACATACTTAAACATTTTGGAATGGCGGTAGTTTAACTTAGAAATAACAGTAGCTTTAATCATTCTGGCGCAAGATTAATGTTGACATTTTATGCTGCTATATGAAATCAACACAACCGGAAAGAAGTACAAGTAAGATATAATAATAAATGATCTGGAAACTATTTAGCATGAAATAAAATATTCAGATCATAGACCTACGAATAATCTATTCGTAGTCATAGACACACTAAAATATAAATGAGGATATATTTGTGTAAATACATGTTTTCTCTTGACATCATAGAATATACACCGCCTTCTTTTATTCATAGGTACATTACAGATAACAGGTCATCAGACAGAAATGAAACACTGGTGTGCGGAGTAGGGCCTGTAAAGCAATAGTTATTTATATCGATGTCAAAACCCATTTACATTACTAAGATCCATCAACAGATATCAAATATATTTAATGTTATTTTTTATCGTAAAATAAATAATGAAACAAAACTAAAAATATATTTTCAAATAGTTATAATTATTAATACTTACTTTCTAGGTAATAATATGGACGTAAAAATGATTTTAACTCTTGTATGTACAGAATTCGTTGCGAATAAATAACGGCAACGTCTATGGGGCGGATAAAGCCCTGGGTAGCCGGGGCTGGCCAACACACAAGCTCCGGCACCACGGCATGACACATCTTGGTAAAGCCAGTCGCAGTCTGCACAGAAAGAAAAATATCTATATGCGATTGCTACGATATAAAATAGAATCTATTGTCAAACTGTGTGGATAAAGCTGGTATCAATAGAAAGAAACAATAGCTGGCCTGATGAGGGTATATAATAATAAATCCTATTATAACGAATTAATAACCAGGTCAGAAATATTATAGGATAGAGTCAGGCGAGTCATTGTGCAAGGCTGGCCGGACATTAGCTACTAACGTATTAGCGATAGAGCGGCTACGATTACCTACTGTCTCACCCCTCGGCGGTCGATTCTGTTGTTTTATCAACAAACATATCGATACCTGTAATCTCAATTATCGTAAGGGTACAAATCACCATTGGTTTTCTTCTATCTGTACAATAATAAATCTGTAAATGGTTTGTACATTGCGTTTGAAAATGTGAAATAAATCACGGGGGATAATTCGGACCAGGAGATTCCGAAAATACAATATTTACATTTTTCAGTATCACGTAAAATCTACTGAACGGAGCTTATATCACGGGGCGTGACTAAGGATACTGTTTTTCCCGACAAATGACGTCGTCTTCGTGGGATAGACGAAAATAGCGAAAAAAATGGCCTTGCGATCGCAGTTGTTTTAAAAACTGATTAACTTATATAAAACTCTACTTAAGGCTGGTTAACACTACTTAACCATCGCTGTGATTCAATAACAAATGCTTTGTCAGATTGCCCACATGCCATTCATTACGTATTAGGTACTTCAAATCGGGTTGGACTTTTCTTTGTTTTGCTATGCAGTTGTATACACTACATTGACTTAGTTTCTTAAACATTGTAGTGAATTTAACAAGAAACTAAAGTAGGTTATGAAGGTTTATACATGTAAAACCCCGTAATTAATTTTTTATGTACGTGACATAGAGCTACTACCCAGGGTTTTTCACGCGGTGTAGTCGCGGGGAAAACTCTAGTAAACAAATAAAACTGTTTTTTTCTTCTTCTTATTTCATTCGTCACTAAATCCTAAAGATGTTACCATTATTACTTTCATCATTGTGTCACAAATAACAAAGTTATAACGTTATACGATGAAAAAATTGTTTAATTGGCTTTCTAAAAAATGATCATTTGTCCCTAACGACATTTGAGATTAAAGGTCGATATCGATATGAAGTGTTTTTCCTTACAATATTTATTTATTTCATCTGAATAAGTTTGTTGTTAAGGTTGTTGATAACTGCCACATAACGAATTATTCAAATGTAAGTAGTTCGTACTATATATAGGTATTACGTATACCACCATCGCCATATCATCTCAATTCATTCCTGGGTTGTCTGGAAGAGATCGCTTTTTAGCGATAAGACCTCCCTTTGTACACAATTAGATATAATTTTAGTCTTTAAGTTAATTTTTGTATTGGTGTATAATATAGTGTTATCTATCTATCTATTATTTTTCGTTTCTCGACGCATAAGCTGATCCCAAACAGCTCTTGCTATACAATCAAAAATATTAGCTAAAATTAAATAGGACGTGGCAAAGTCAAAAATAAAACATTTTATATTATTATTATGAATTTAGGTTTATGGCTTGGCAGCTAGGGCCTTTAAGCCAGATCCTAGTTTACAATATAGTTTCTTCATTTTATTAAGCCTATGTGTAGCACAGCTGAACTATAGGTAATCAGCTAGTGCCATTCAATGGAGTTCTTGTGACAACTCAAAAGGCCACATTTGACTATACAGTTCACATTTCTCACAAAAAACACATAATTACTACTCAAAAACTAACAATATCCTGTAACTATTGTTCATTTTAGAGTAATTTTACACATTTTTAGAAAATAAAACTGCACTCCACAACATCTCCTTTCAGTTCCCGCCAACAGCTCCCAACATTTTATAAAACCTACCTATGGGTATGTAAATGAAACAATTTTTGGAACATAGACAAACACGTTCGTTACCATAACGTGAAAATAATCGATGTAAAATGTAAATGATACATGCCTCATTTTTCATAAGCGGGCTAAAACCAGTGTTTCACATTACCGATCATAATTATATTATCGTCAGAAAAATAAATTCAGAATTTACGTCCAAATTTTTTCCTTGTTTTTCATAAACATAATTATTGTACTACAGCAAATGTCATAACAATAGTCAGTACCTACTACAGACCGGAGTATATAATGGCCGGTTACTATATCTTACCGACCGTGCATTAGCTTTACTATAAAAAAAAAGTTGTTAAAATCTGCCATAAGCTAAGCTAAGTAATGGTTTATTGTAGTAAAACAATGTATTATTTAAATCAAGTGCTAAATCAGCAAAATGAATCGATTATGTACTGTACCACATTTACAATATTTAGCAATAAAATTGATGTATCTATCCATCATTTCAAAATATTCGCCAAAACTTAACTGATAACTGGTATCTATTAGACGCCTAATTGATATAATAAATTATGGTTTTTCGAATTTTGTGCGAATGTTTGCCTCGAATAGAATCTGTTATGACTCAAAGGATTTTAATTCCAATTTTAACTTAAACTGACGTGTCAATTTCGATATCTAACAGGAATCAGAAGAAAAGTATAAAAAAACTTGTTGTACGGTCGGGAGACCCCCGTCAAGAACGAAGTTCCTTTACTGACAACATTGGAACATAATGGTACACTATTTTCAGCATGGGTACGTGCGCGGCGACAGCGCCTGAATGCGGCCGAATCTTCTAATTTCAAAACAAAAGTTTGAAATTGTATAAAAAAGGTCGCCTGTGAGGCATAATACTTTTTTCTTAGTGCACTCTACTTAAGGCGCGCAAGAGGTAGTTTAGTCCCGCACTAACAAAGTCCCGGATATAGGTAGTAATTATTGCACTATTATTATTATTATTGCAATATTGTATATTTAATAAAATACACTTCATTTTCATGAATACAATATAATTGTAGACAAAATGCCCTGCTCAGCTATGCAGTTACGTATAATTTAGGAGGTTTTAGGAGGTAAACGCTAGATGTCTACATTTAGTTAGAAATTATAAGCCAGCCCGTGACGAGGGTCGCACCAACGTCCGGTACACTTGTGTTACTTTACTTCTAAAAGGATATTTGAAGCTTTAGGAGACAGCGAGCAAAATAAGTTCTGAACGTCACGTTTTTACTATACGTTGCCAAAGTGGAATTTAGTTTCTGAAGTATTTTGCGAGTTTTTATCGTAAACTTGAGGGTGATATTTTGCTGTGCAGTATTATTTTCAACAAATGTACAATATTATTTAATAATTATATATATATTCATTGGTTTTAAGCAAGAATATTAGTTATGTTTTGGAAACTTCAATTGTTTATAATGATAAAAAGTGTTATTTTATGAGGCTTGAAGAACTTCTTGGTTTAGTGTTCAAAGGTCAAAGACCTACAAATTGGCTGAGGCTTTTGTTACTCGGGTTCAGACTTCGCCTTCGTTTTGTGTCAATTTACTCGAAGATTATTTTGTAACTTGAATATTTTTGAATACCTACTTACATATAAGTAAAAGAAGTATTCTACAATGTGAGGAAGGTATGTATTTCAGCCGGATAACTTTTAAAAATGTTTGCAAAATAATTCCTTAAAGAATCAAGGAATCTAAGTGTTCGTTTATTTTTCGATATAAGGTTCGTAATATATTGATATAGGACAAATTAGTTCTTTCGATAACGGTGATGGATAAAAGCAAGAAAAAGTTAATTACCTGTATGAGGTATCCGTGAACCTCCACGAGGGTGAAACCCCACACCTTGGGTATTACTCAACGACGTGAAACTGAAGAACGCGAGAAATTGTGACCTCACTGTCTTTTCTGTTATTCTGTTAAGAAAATAATTATTTCAAAATACTGATCACCATTTCAGAGACTGAAGAGTGAGTCTCTGAAATGGTGATCAGAAGACAATGTTGATACTAACATTTAATATAAAAGTGACTTTGTTGTTTTAGTTTTCGATGTTTGTTGTACCTATCATGATGTTACGAATAACCTATGTGTGTGAATGGTGGTGTGTGTCCTTTCAATAATACAGAGGAACAGAAATATGATCTAACTTTATTTATATATACTACTATGAATGCGAAACTTTGGATCAATGTTTGTCGGTCAATCACGCCAGGACGGCTAAACGAAATTGGATAAAATTTGGCTCATAAATAGATAATAGTCTGGAATAGCACATAGGCTACTTTTTATCAGGGAAAAATGTACGGTTCCCGTGGGATAGATATATTTTTGTTTTTCACAAAGGGCATGTGGTACTCCCAACGGCTGTTTGCTCCACTCTGTGTAGAAAATTTAAATCAACGGGAGCGAAGTTTCGAGAAAAAGCTAGTATATAGTATATTTAGGAATTAGATAGTTTCCAGAAAATAAGCGCCTGAGATATACTCTAATAAATTTGCCAAAAAGTCTATTTTTTAAAATAAAATAATTATTATTATAATTTAATTTAAGCATCAAACTTTAGGAAATCCAAATTGAAATTGTCCATCAGACTAACAATGTAATCGTCCCAAAGCGTCTTGTAAAATGGAGCACTTTTGTGTCATCATCTAGCATGTGCATTAGAAGCATTCGCAGTCGCTTTGGCCGGCCACAATTTCGAATCGAGCATTACCGGTTCAGCCGTGACGACCTTTTGTTCAGATTCCGAGTCCCAGTCGCAAACGGAACTTGTGTTTCCGAATCGAAGTGCAAATGCAGATAAATCCTGAAAAGCTCCACGTGACCACGGCGCACCTCGCTATCCGGAAATAATGCTCATTTCCTCACCTACAGTTTGCATTAACAGACTTAAATGAAACTATTTGTCTATTTGGGTTGGATTCATTATCGTTGCCGAGTATGTGATTTAGATCGCAAAATGTTCAAGTTTGTGTAGTAAAATATATATGGTAGCAAAATTACGCAATTATAGTTGATATAAACAAATCTTGCTTACTTCATAACTCTTGCATCCACGCTCTCATCCGATCATCCCCTGTCTTTTCATTTTATAGTCAATTGTTTATATTTTCTTTCATTCACAATCTATATATACTTCATTCTACAGGCTTCATACACCGTTAGGATACACACTTAAACCATTCATAATATCGATCAGGACTAACTCATTCGTTCAGAAACATTCATAATTCTACATGCAACTGATTTTTAATAATAGTGCGTGCACTTACCTAAACTCCAATGTAGAAGCACCATGGTCAGCGAACAGAACGACTGGCGGCGTGTATCGCTCATTAACGCCGCACAGTCGCGTCTCCGCCGCACCACCTGCCCTTACTGCGCTGGCGCTGCCTAATTGCAACCAACCGCCTATACAGCTATCAAAATATTAATATTTTTATTTTATTTCAGAAAATGCAGCGATTTCTAAAGAATATGCCTAAAAGACAGGTAACCCAGTTAAAGTTTTTACAATTGCGGATTTACACATATGCTGAATTATGTAAATTTAACTTTATTTCTTATCGAGTTTTATATTGTAATCTTTGTAGTAAAATTTTGACGTAAATCCATCAGAACTTTGATGAAGTAATAACACTCGTAGTAACAAGGCTCAATACAGCCAAGGCAAGACGCTGCAAGTAATCGCAGCGTAATTTGCTCTCAAATCATCAAATTCCAAATAAAGTAATGGGACCTCTATAACAAAGGGATTCAAAACAAAAACATAATAATAAATATTTTATTAACATAAACCATGTGCACAATGAGCCCAAGCCTGTCTGTTAGGTGTTAAACCCTCAAGTGGATTAAAAAATAATTTTCTGCAATGTGTTGTAATATTCCTATAGTTTAGGTAAATATTAACAGTACTATCAAATTATCAATATCATCGCAATTATGATTAATTACCAATTTATTAGATACTTTACTAGATTGTTGAGAGGATATTGCGTGAAGATTTTATTAAATTTGTCACGTAAATTAGGGCCCAGATACCATTGCAAGGGAATAACGCATCGCTGTAACGTGTTCGTAATAACAAATTATTGAGCAAATATAATGTGTAACTGTCCAATTATGAAGGGTTCCATAGATGTGACAACGTTCACTATTTTCGTTATTTGGTTGCGGAACTTTAAAAAGCATTTAATCGAAAATAATAGCACCTCGAAAACTACGTAAAGAATCCCGTCGAAACTAATTTTCATTCAAAGTTTTTAATCTTCACCAGAATTTTCCATCTCTTACTTCAAAAGTCAGCGTGAGACGACGATACAACTTTACAACTTTGAAAGCAAATACCTCCACCTAGACTTAAATACAAAAACTTTCTTTTTTTTAATATCTGACTATTCAGACCTTACAAAATCAAATACACTGATTTTTCTCCTTTAGATACATGGCGTCCACGACAAATTTTAAGTTGTATCACAGTTTTACTGAACTATTGTATAGTGCCGTGCAGACCACATTTTCCTGACAAATTTTATCTATATAGACCCAGTTGTTTCTGAGAAACGTAACATACGAAAACAATTTAATACAAGGACAGATGAAAATAATAAAAGCATTACAGTTCTGTTTTTGCTGAATTGGCTAAGGAACTCTAAAAATGCCAGGCACTTTCACATGAGCCGTACAAAATTGGTGGAGGTCAGCAAGACGCTCGTTCAAAATATTCAATTTGACGGGACATTGATCATAGCTGACTGCGTGTGACAGATTCGGACCCGTCACACCCAATTCTTTTCTACTATTGCGCCACGATATTCCTTTCATGTTACGTAATATTTGCATTTTTATTATTGTAGAATACTGAATAGGTTTTTTTTCTAGTAAATAATTATTGCTAGAAATATAGTCGGCGGTATTGTATTGCCATTTGGCAACTCTTGGCTAATTTAGCATATTGCCCTTTTTAAAATTCCCCCACCTTCTTAATTAGGGTTTGAAACCAATACATAACTATAAATAAATTATTGAAAGGACAGAAGACGAGGAAAGTATATAATTAAAATTAAGTAAAATGAACAGGGTATAAAAGATATCTGTAAAAATATAAACTTTACTTTAAGATAAAGTAGGTTAGGTTGTTCGCCACCCATGCGATCGCACGTAGGGTGGTAAACTGGAGAGTAGAGGAGGCGGTGGAGACCATGTCCGATCACTTGTATATTAGGTTCGATGTCTCCCTTCCTACGAACAGAGCAGCAAACCCACCACGCAGCCACGGCCATTTACCGCGCTGGGCCGTCTCTCGGCTAGATTCTGGGCTAGCCGAGGAGATGGCCGTCGTCCAGGGCTGGGCCCATCCTGGTGGCTATAACGAAAGTCCGGAGGAACAGGCAGAGCGCATGCGCAGGACTCTGACGAGGGTCTGCGATGCTGCGATGCCTCGGTCGCGCCGGCGTCAGCGGCGCCCGGAGGTTTACTGGTGGACCTCCGAAATCGGCGATCTGAGGGAGGCAGCCCTCCGCGCTCGCCGATTACTTAAGCGTCAGAGACGCCGGCTTCCTCCGGACGAGGAAGAGGAGGGCCGCCTGAGAGAGGAATATCGGACTGCCCGTGAAGCTCTTCGGCTTAGTATCCTACAGTCGAAGACCCGGGCCCGCGAAGAAATGTTAAAAAGTCTGGATGAGGACCCCTGGGGGCGCCCGTTCCGGGTAGCACGCAACAAGTTGCGCGTCTTTTCCACCCCGGTGACGGAGTCTCTTCCAGATGCGGTCCTCCAAAGAGTTCTCGATGGGCTATTCCCGGACCCGGGAGTCTTTACTCCTCCCGCGATGTGTCCACCTCAAAGTGTGGAACCTTCGGCGTCGGAACCTCCCCCCGTCACTGAAGAAGAGTTAGAAACGGCCCTGGAGCGCCTCCGGGGTCGTAGAGCGGCACCGGGACCCGACGGGGTCCCTCGCCGGGCCCTCCTCCTAGCCGCCAAACACCTCCGCGGCCAGCTTCGGGAGCTATTCGATGCCTGCATCCGCACAGGTGAGTTCCCAAAGCAATGGAAGGAGGGCCGGCTGTGCCTGCTCCCAAAGGTGGGTCGCCCTCCAGATGATCCCTCCGCCTATAGGCCCATAGTGCTACTGGACGAGGTGGCAAAGGTCTTCGAGAAGATCCTCGCCGCGCGCCTCGTCCAGCACCTTAACACTGTAGGGCCTGGCCTATCGGAGGCTCAGTTTGGGTTCAGGGCGGGGCGTTCTACCATCGACGCCCTGAACAAGTTGCAGAACCTCACGAAAGAGGCGGCGGAGACCCACGAATCGGTCCTGGCGGTATCGATTGACATCTCGAACGCCTTCAATAGCCTCCCACATGAAACTATCAGGGAGGGACTCCGGTCTCATGGAGTCCCCCTGTACCTCATGAGGCTATTGGGGGCTTACCTCCAGGACAGATACATTGTATGGGAGGGCGACCATGGCCAGATAGCTGGTAGACGACGGGTCGCATGCGGTGTTCCACAAGGATCGGTACTGGGTCCGATCCTGTGGAACATAGGTTACGACTGGCTCCTCCGAGAGCCAGTCCTGCCTGGGATGGGGGTGATCTGCTTCGCAGACGACACCCTCATCACGGCCCGGGGCGGTACCTACCAAGAAACCGTAGAACTAGCCAACGCCTCGACGGCGTTGGTGGTGGCTCGCATCGAGCGTCTGGGCTTGAGGATCTCCGCGTCAAAGACGGAGGTCCTCATGTTCTACGGTCGTCGAGGTAGAAGAGCGCCCCGGGATGCGCGCGTCGTCGTCCAGGGAGTAGCAGTAGCGGTCAAGGCCCAGATGAGATACCTGGGCCTTACTCTCGATGGAAAGTGGAACTTCGAGGCTCATTTCACCCAGTTGACCTCGAAGTTGACAGGTACCGCTGCTGCACTGGCCAGACTCCTACCCAACGTGGGAGGGCCGGGCGCAGCCACTAGGAGGCTATACTCAGGCATTCTGCGGAGCATGGTGCTGTACGGGGCCCCCGTATGGATCCATGCGCTTCATCGTAAGAACAGGACCCTGCTGAGGAGATCTCAGAGGGTCCTGGCAGTGAGGTCTATACGGGGGTACCGTACAGTGTCGTGGACGGCGGCGACACTTCTCGCGGGCGATCCGCCCTGGGAGCTCCAGGCGGAAGTGCTCGCGGAAGTACACCGCTTCCGACAGGATTCCCGGGAGAGAGGCAGCCGGCTGTGCCCGGCAGAGGTGGCAAGGATCAGGGCCCTGGCGACCGAGGCCCTTATTCAAAGGTGGCAACAGGACCTTGAGGTCCCAGTGGCTGGCACGGAGACGGTAGAAGCTGTTCGCCCCCACCTGTCACGTTGGGTCTCGCGCAGAAGCGGGACCTTAACGTACAGGATGGTGCAGATACTTACCGGGCATGGCTGCTTCGGTAAGTATCTGCACCGTATAGCGGGCCGGGAGCCCACGCCTGAGTGCCACCACTGCGGCGCACCACTAGACACAGCGCTACATACGCTAGTTGAGTGCGCCGCCTGGGGACCTCAGAGGTCTGAATTAGAGAATGTTGTCGGCCAGGTGAATTCGCTCCGAGGCTTAGTTGAAGCTATGCTCCGGAGCAAACAATGGTGGCTAGCCGTGACCTCCTTCTGTGAGCAAGTAATGGCCCAGAAGGAGGCGGCAGAACGTGAGAGGGAGGAGAGCATGTACGCGGACCCCATCCGCAGAAAGCGGCCTAGGGGTCGCAGGCGCCGCTACGCGCAACTCCTCCCGTAACCCACCACAGGGGGCCACGTGGACCAGCGGGGGATCCCGTGGACTTCCCCCCCCTGTTGGTGAAGAGGGTACCCTTCCCCGGGGGTGCCCTAAGTGAGAGTTAAGCGTAGGGGTGCCACAGATGTAATACCTATGGCTCAGTTCCTGTGGCACCCCATAAAAGCGCATAGGAGAGGGGCGCAGGTTAGGTTTAGTGGGTAGTCTGACGGCCGACCATCCCCCGTTCCTCCAATTGGAGGCCACGGTAGGCATCCGGCCGATCAGGAGTCCCACACATCCCTCGGTGTAAAGCCTTCCCCCCAGGCCCGAGGATGGTGTCCCAAGAAAAGACATTCCCCCTGCGTCATCAAAAAAAAAAAAAAAAAAAAAAAAAAAAAGGTTTCAAGTAATATGAGGAAGGGGTGGCGAGTTATAGAGCTAGACAACACTTTATTTTTCGTTAAAACAAATATTACAAAAATGCACAAGACAACAGTTACTTGGTGGTACAAAAGGCAGCCTTATCGCTAAAATCAGTATCTTTCAGGCAACCTGAATCAAAGGAAGTTCTTAAATTATCTGTAATGGTAATGGACATATAACAAAATCTATAATTTGATCACAGTCCGACTATGAAAGAATTCTAAAAATAAAGTGAGCTTTTTAATTAATACACTTGTTCAATCTGGTGAAAACGTCGTCAAATTGGCAACAATGACTCTGCCTTTTTTATTGTAGGAGTTCAGCAGACAGGGGGACGGCCCACTTGATGGAAAGCGGTTACCATCACCTATGGACATTTGTAACATCAAAGGTGCTACAAATTCACTGCTGCTCTCTTAAGGAAGACTGGAACCTGGTCACTAATACCGGAACACAACTGAAGGTTGTCATGGCGACAAATTATAGACCAGGGGTGGTAGCCATCCAGTCAGGCATATGCTCTACCACTTGGTAGTGGGTTATTTTGTTGCCGCCCGGCCGCAGGAAATTGTATTCTTTCTTCGTTCTTGCACGGATATTCCTTAGAAATAATGACTATAATTATTGTACTATATAGTACTCATAATTGGATCACTGAATTTTTAAATTAATTATAGAAGCTTTAATCATGTTTATAATATCACCTTTGAAAATGTATTTATAGTAACAATTATGTAAACACTAAAAGCTTACGTATTGTTCGTCTTCTGTAATAGTGTAATAATAGTTCTTTGTCATTGAAATGTGTCCATAAACATACAAATGATTGCACGTCACAACGCCTAAGTGTTTTTTTGTAATTCTTACAAACCACTAATGCCGACATAGTGAACATAAACGTTATTAAGTAGAGCATAAATTCCATTTTTATGGACTGCATAATATCTTTATATAAAATTTAATACTGTCGATATTGTATGAATATCGACAATTTAATCGATAACTATCGCATTTCTTAAGACGCTTACAACCCGCCCCCTTCTCACCGTTTACTGACTATGGTTGCAAACATAATTCTCGTTATGTGGAATCTACTGGTAAGCTATCTATGCGGCCATTGTACCGTAGTTGGTTTGCCGACGATTTCGACCGTTTGTAAACTGTGCAATAACGTGCGCCGTACTTACCTGGTGCCATTAAACTTGCCGACGGATACTAATCTATACAATTGTATCTCGACCCGTTGACCTGCGTCCGGTTGCAGGAAATAGGAGCATGAACCAGGACCCTCGATGGACGGGGACTTGATCTGGCCAAAAGTCTTTCCTGACTTCGACTTGAGCACACGAGAGTCAATGGTGATGTTGCACACTAGAAACAAAACTTTACTTGTAGTCGCGTGTGTACATAAATACATAATAGGTCTGCTTCAACTTGTCAAGAACCCTCCTCATCTGAAAACAATCAGCGTTCAAATTTCAATCTAGTTATTTTATTTCATCTATACACAATCGGTAATATTGTTAGAAACCAATTTTCCAGATGGATTAGATTGTACAAATTTTGGATTCGTATCCAACATAGTCTGTCCCATTCCCCGGCACAATACTATACTAATCCTTGTTATCGAAAGTAGATATACCAAACTATAATTTCATAATACAAATTGATTCAATTTAGCAAAATTCACGTTAATTTAAAGAAAGAAAGAGTTTGAAGAAGTAGCGACATACTGTCATTGCTTATGTGTCTTAAAAATTTAAATTCAATTCATTAGCTAAGCATAATTATTTTCATTAGCTAATCATATTCTACATATCGAATAAAGATAAGTTAAATAATAAATAAATCTACAACAAAAGCGTCTTTAAGTCTGCATTATATAAAGATTTTTTCCCGAAAAAATGTTTGTTTGGGGCCAAAAAAATTAGTGCCGGTTTAAACTTTTCTCTCTGAGATGTAAAAATTCGAACATTAAATGAATCTAAAAATGCCATCAGTCTGGATGTTCTTCTGGCATAATGAATTCATTAAATTGGATGAATTTCTAATACTAAATCTGGAGACCCTGCTTTCAGATTAATATTTAGCAAATACAGTAAACTTATTAAATAACCCTGACCATAATAAACAACTGGCACCGCTCAAACATTCCTTATATGACTACCCTCGTATATAATTAATAATCCTAAAAATCAATAATTTTTTTTACATATTACAACAGTAAATGGACAGATGCGCTAATAGGGTTGAATATGTACTTAAATTAGATTAGACGTTTGAAATAGCTATATCTCCAAAGCTTTGTTTAATATCAGCACTTATGAAAAGGGTCTGAATGATACTTTACGCACAATATTATTCCCAGATAGAACAAACTTTTATTATTTAATTAGCAATATTCAGTTGCTTCTAAATCGTGACAGCTTAGTACTTAATGAACCAGCGTCACATTCCGATAATGCGACTTCGAAAGCTGGCTTATGCTGATTTTAGACAGATCGACCAAAGTGAAATGCACAGAACTGAAAAGACACGACACGGTATACAATGACATTGAATAATTTATGTTAATGTTTACCTACATGGATCACTTTAGTTCATTTTTCCAAATTAAGAAGCAAATAATATAAGCCGTCTAATTTTGGCTTTGAACAACGGGTGTTTTGTTGTGTATTCCCTATCTAAATAAAGCTGGTTACGTCACCTATGTTTTTAGAATGATTGCAATTGTAAAAACACTGTCCTTCCATCCCATCCCTCCTACCCCGTCGCTCCTATTTTATACCCCCTAACCTAAAGGCTGCCAACATGTTGACTTCGCATCTGGTGATGCATACGTCTATAGGCAACAGTAACCACTTTCCAATACGTGGGCAGTCTGTGTGTCCAGCTTCGTATTGTTTAAAAAAAATGTTTTCCAATAGGCTTACATTGATATACATAAAAATATATTCAACTGTGGCACAGAAACCTCATGGGTTTATTCTTGCCGCAAAGAGTTGTGTAGAATACATTAGGTTACATGATACATAGTAACATTTTAAAAACGAATGTACACAATATTAATAATATATCAAAAATAGGAGCAGAGGCGAGGAATTGTTATCATCATTCAAATATTTCTGATTTGATAATAAAAGCGTTAAGAAACATTTTCGGAATCTGCTGATCCGAATTAATGTCCTTAACATTTTTTCTCAGTTTAAATTTGTGGCGGATTGGTGCAAGGAAGAAGATAGGCCTTGTTTTAAAGTTTAATTATTTATTTCTGGTTTTAACAATAAAATACAAAGAATAATTTCGAGTAGCTATCAAAGGAATGACAATGTCAATAAAACGTAAAAATTTATAGAAAAATAAACGTATAAAAAGGTTGTCCTACAAATTCATTGTAAAACTCGACACTCCTAACAGATCTATTATAATAAAGATGATTATCCTTATGAATGTTAAGGCCTAATTAGGTAATTTCCAGTTTCCCAAATAAACATATATACTTTGTTCAACAAACCACTCAAAGAAACTTTCACATTGGTACACAATGATATATAATTTCGTTTGTAAGGATACGGCGAGGCCAAATCTCACTGGACAAGTACCAGTATCAAAAAGGTTTCATATCGAGTAGGGGTTAATATGAGTCTATCATTCTCGAAAAAGGTAAACATTTTTCGGGGCTCAATACAAGTAGGATTAGCGTATCTTTTAGTGGAATACACATGAACTATTTAAATAGTATATTATCTATACTTACCTAATGTATTTTTAGTATATTCTTTTATGCATATATATTATTGTAGAATGTGTCTGTGTGTGTGATATTTTCAATATATTTTACACATTAGGGAACGTGCGGGCATTATGCGCGGGCTTCAGCGACAATGTTGCAGTTATTGACTGTGGCCAAATGCGTCTTATTTATAGCGTATTTTTTTATGCAATTAACAAAAGCGATTTCAATTGTAACTAAAAGAAAAAAAAATATTTTCTACAACATGTTGAAGTCGGTGCCAAGTAAAATATAAAAGAAATTTGTAAAATATAATAATTTTTACGTTTCCTTTCGCACCGACTTCAAGATGTTGCAGAAAATATTTTTTTTTCTTTTTTAATTACTTTTGAAATCGGTTTTGTTTTTTGTTCAAATAAAAACTTTTAAGTAACGCAAATACTTGAATAGTTTTAGAATTAGTACTAATAGTTTTGAAAAATAAAAATATATGAAAGAAACACATTGTATGTGTCAATAATATTCGAGGGTCGCTCTAGATTTCCCTTGGATCTACTCATCGGTCCCTGACTTAAAAACAATGGGAACACCTCAGAGACTTGCCTCCGAGTAAAAAGAAACCAAAATTGGTCTACAGTTGACGAAGAAATTGCGTAATACCTATGAAAAAAACTCGAAATGCGAACCTCCTCTTTTTGGAAGCCAATAAAAAATAACGCTGTTAACGAATAACTACATATTATTATATACATAGATTACCTGTCAATATTTACCGTCATTTACCATTAATTCCTCCCTTGACAAAAAGTAACTGAAAAACGCAATAGGCCAAATTAGCCTTATCAAGTTTTTGCATTCAAATATCTACCCTGAACAGCATTTTCAGTTTCTTCAAAGTCTTTATTATATATATAACTTGGGACTAATTTGATTCCATGATTTTACTACAGCATTGTGTAACGGCATACACGAGTAGAATATACCTCCTTATCGATTTCGTTCATACCGACTCAAGCTGGATTCCCATCCTTTATTTTACCTTACTTTAGTAGAAAATTGACATTACTTGTATGGAGTTTATATCGAACAATCGACAGAAAGTTTTAAAACTTACTATTAGCACAGTACTGCTCGAGGCCGCACTGTGCGCAACGCGTCCGCGCGATGTCACTGCAGGGGCAGGCGCCATCGCGCACGCAGCACGCGCACTCCTCACCCAGCCCACCTGGACACGCGCACCCTGTCGATGATTGCGTCCACAAGTCCACTTGGCCTAAAAAACCAGTAACTATTACAGATTTTCGAACTTGACATTTCATGATTGGTGTCGCGAAATTTATACACAAATCGTAAGAAAAATAGTTGCCAACTTGGAATGGACGTACGTTATTACTAGTTGGAAAGAAAGGCCATATATAGGCAAATTACATAATCTTGTTCTTATATATTTAAATGGCACTATAGCTTTTATTTTGTATTATGGCACCCTTAGCATGGAAGCATAGTATTCTGTTTCCATGGCCGTAGTAAAAGTTTCCAATATTTGATATCAACGCGATGTCGATATTTCATATCAGTTTTTTAAATGAAGTAAGTTGTAGTTTTTAAAGTTTCAATGAACTTGAAGTGTAATAAGATGTTGAATTCTCCGTCTTTATAAGACATAAAAAATAGCTTCTCTGTTTAATTCATCTCTACGAAGATGGGATTGCTTTTTGTTTTATTTGTACTTTACTATTACACTTCGAAATACCGAAATCAGGGCCTAAAATAAACCTTTTTATATAAGGAACTAAGGGCCGCTTGCATAAGGTTGCTTAAATTTATTTAAGAAACACAAAAATTATTTAACACCCTTAAATACAATTAGCGTCTTGCACAACGCAAAATTTTCCGCTAAATATGTTTAAAGAACTGTCAATACGTTTTATGTAAAACGTATTTAGTCAGTTTAATATTAACTAATTTTGTTTAAAGGCGATCGTTATGCAAGCGGCTCTAAGTATGCGAAATCATTCAAATAAGTATAATATAAGTTATTTAATACTTTTGAACACAATAACTATTCTGTTCTGTTTGCGTAGCGATTAAAATTATATGCTTTTACATCTTCTGTGTCCAATGACTCAGATAAATAATTATTATTGACGAGAGCGTATAGAAATACGTTGAGACGTAATAATATATCATATACTCATTACCTGTTAAAATGTCTGGTAGATTAATAATATATCGATTATTTTTACTCAAAAATACCTAAGGTCCGTTCGGACATTATATACGCCTCATTCAACGTGGTAAAGAATTTTTTTATTTTGTGTCCGTGTCTATTATGTTAGAAAATAACCAAAATAAATATTTGTATAATGATATTATTTTTTACTATAAACGGAAATTATCTAGGTTATTAGATAAGAAAACAATAGGGCGAGTGGAGCAATTACAAAATGCCTTATATGAGGACTTGTTAAATATTATTTCTAGCTGAAAGTAACATTTCTGCCATGTCAGTGACCCAAATTCAGATTCCCAATTGTAGATAATTATATTTTAAGCGTAAACAGAATATTTTGTCACTTTAGTAGGTATGTTTATTTAACTTTAAGACTATAAGATGCAAAATAATGCATTGTCGCATCTAATTTTTCTAATTATGCATACAAAATCGATTAATACTTTCAAAATTTGTTTCTATATCTCCCTTTTTCACTTTGCCTTTGTGGCAGACCGCAGACACTGCGGTAGCACGAGTTCTTTATTAATAGATAATACACTCCAGTTTTGCACCTCTGTGTCGGGAAGGAAGAGGGCCGAGCTGTTGTGCAATAGTACTCATAATCATTGAAAAGACTCGTTAATTTTTCTTCTCTCTTTGTTGATTTGTTGTTATTTTTCATTTTTTAGTTATTAACAAATTAATATTTGAAGAACCTGTGACGCCATATATAGTTATGACGACACTGAATTTTTTAAAATATATAATTCAATCATCAATTAAATGTGAAATAACACATAACGATCATAAGCTATCAATATTTATATGCACGACACAAACAAACACACAACCTACATAAATAATACAAGACAATGAGCACTCTAATTTTATGACTAGCTGTGTCCCATATAGCACGTCCAAAGACCCTTGGGATGCTGTTCTTCCTCTGCACAGGCTATTTTATAACCTAGTTAGGAAAATAGCGTCACGTTTAACAACGTGTTGCAAACGTATGTAAGTGAAGGTAACCGTTTTCCATCAGGCGCGCCATGTGCCTGTTTGCCAGTTTTAAATAAAAAAGGAATCAATAATATGTTTTTCATTTCTCATATTCTAAAAGTACGCCTGGAGTTATCTAATCACAGAGATGACAACAACACTTTTCGTCCCGGGGAAACGATTCTACCTGCTGTTAAAAGATTTAGAAAACTATTTGAACCATAGATAATAAATACATGCGAATTATGTCCTAACTTTTTTATAGCCACTGTTAAATCGCTGCATAAATTGTATTAAAAAATATGAACAATTTTTTAATATCATTTTATACTTATAAATTACTTTTGACTAAATTATTATTTAATTTAGGTAAATTTGAACACTGACATGGATTAAACGCCTGATTTCATTATAGAAGGAGTTGTATGTTTAATTAGTCAGTTTTTATTAACTTTCCTCATATTCAAAATGAAAAGCAGAGTGTTGAACTCGGGTGAAAAGCCTATTTAGACAGTGTCGCCTCTCGTGAACAATCTACTATTTGCATGCTCATAATATTTTAACTACTTACTGCTGCCATCAAGAAAGATGGGTGTCCAGGCGATTTGCGCAGTGGCGGCGGTGATCGCGGCGACAATTAGCGCCAGGAAGAGGCGCATGTTGCGCGAGGGCAGTCACCGCGCCCCTCGCCCCACACCCCACCCACGCCGCCTTCTCATTTGCGCCTTACACGTCACTATTCACGATCACTAGTGCCAAAAAACACTAACTTCCGAGCGTACTGCCCTAGCATGTTTGTCCATTCAAGAAACACTTTTGACAACACTATGAACACTTTTGTTACTTCTCGTTTATTTCAGATAGTTTTATACTCGACACGACATTGAATCTGTAACAACATGCAAATCTTATCTCATTCATACAGGAATAAATATAAATTCCCACTACCTTGCAGCATGTAGTAGCAGGCATTAAAACTACCCACAGCTAAGTGATAGGGCCCGACTAGATGGCCAGCACCCCTGGATTATAGCATGCCGCCACAATAAATAACCTCGCATTGTGTTTCGACATCTATGACCAGATACCAATCCCTTCAGAGGCCGGTAATGGCAACGCCTCTTATATTGCAAACCTCCAAATGCAATGATAACCGCTTTCCACCAGGCCGTTTGCTTATTTACCTGCTCCAGGCAAAAAAATATTGGCATAGAAACTAATAATTTTTACTAATTATTTTGTATAATTTATTTTCCTTTATTTGTAAGATACTCGTATAATCACTAAGCGACCTGTATTTTTTATGGCTGCGTTCGATAAGTCACTCGAGCTTCGCAAGTTAATGTTATTATAGATATTTGAAAGTATTCTGTTATGCTCTAAGCTTTTATTATATAACATCAAAGGCTCTAAGCAGCTATGGTTATTTTCCTTCATACCCTAAAAATTCAATTAAATTTATCTACATTTCTCTAAAGAATGAACTTATGAATTTTGTTCAAATTAATTAATTTGAGAAGAAAGAAAAGTATATTATGTACTTTATTTACTGCTTTGATGAGTGTCGATGTGATGTGATGTCGATTTTATTCTAATTTATATAGATCTATATATTAATACGTGAAGCAAAAACGTTGTAGGTACCCCTTTTTACGAAAATTGCTCGGTATGAAATTTCGCACTTAGTTTATATAGAGAATTATGTTATTTTTTATTGCACGAGTTCCGCAGACAGGCAGACGGCCCAACTGATGGAAAGCGGTAACCATCGCCTAGGAATATTTTTAACACCAGAGCTGTTCCAATGTAACCAGGTTGGTTACTAATGCCGTAACACAACTCAAGGTTGTTATGGCGACATACTCTAGACCAAGGGTGGTAGCCATCCAGTCGGGCAAATGCCCTACCACCTGGTATTTTGTTGTGTTTTGGGTTGTTTTGTTTTGGTTGTATTTTTGTTTGATAAGAATAAATAAATAAAACAAATTGTAAAACTCTTATAATTTAATAACACAACCGCCAAATATTTAGGCAAACTCACAAATAATTTGATAAGCCAGGACAAATAAAATCAATATTTAAAGTAACAACACGATGGATCTATTGGCCTTGCGTGGACACAGTCGACGTACTCACAGCAGTGGGGGGTGGAAGCAGAGGGGCGGCTCAAGAGGCAAGGATCGCAAACCGGCACACAACCGGGGGCCGGTTTCTTTCTCTCAAAATGGTAGCAACAGTTACCCTGTTAAAAAGAAAAAAAACTAATATTTAAAAAAATTTGTTGAACTTCGCAATCGTCTAAATATAATACTAACAGTCAGAGAGCTTAAAAGCAATTATTTGAATGACAATAACATTATTGATTTCAATTAATGAATTAAAATTCTTGATAATTAATTATTTGTGTATTTTAAATAAATTCGGCTAATTTGAAATCCTAAATTATACACTACGAACTAACGGTTTTCAGCGTGATATTTTATTTGATTTTTATTTTGATATTTCGTCCACTGTTTTTAGTAACGGTGATCACGGAAGACAAAGTTGTCAAGTGTCCATCTTTGTCTTTTATGCTCACGACTACTACGATCACGGCTACTGAAAAGTGGCCGAAATATCGAAATAAAATGGCGCACCTAAAACCGTTAAGATATAATTTAATTTATGTGTACTAGTCGCGATAACATAAAAAAATGCTGTCCTAAATTATCATCACCTATGAGGCTGGAATAGTGACGGTTTGGCGACAAAAAGTCTCGTTAAAACTTATGTCGTCCGCGGTTAAAAGAAAAAATACTATACCTTAATTTCTTACGACCTCATTAAGTACCACACTGCGAAAAAAATTAACAATTGCAAATTTTGAACTGGCCCGCTCTCCCAGAAAGACGGCAACATTCTTATTTGCATAAGCAGATAAGTTCTCAACTCGAAGCGCGTAAATTAATTAATTAACTTTGTAGGTAAAAAAGCACGGCATTTGCAAGTCGAAATTCCTATCCAGAAAGTTTTTATGTTACGGATATAACTAGGTGCGTTCTGTTAATTATAAGCTTAGGGAGGGGTATTACGATTTCAAATTCCCTCCGTAAATTTTTTACTTCCATTATTTACTTATACTTTTAGTCTAGAGCTTTTAGAATAGCTTTGCTCGAATTAATTTCACATCAGTATCCTGTAAAAGTTTTATACAAATAAATAAAATTAAAGTGACAGCACAAGTGATTTCAAAATGTATTGAATCATAAATAACAATTTTAATTTTTTTATGTCTATCTGTTTTAGTTTGTATTGAATAGACTCGGAAACAGTTATAACAGATTTAACTGAAAAGTTTAGTGGTTAAATACGTATCCCATTTAATATTTTCGACATCTTGCATAGTTTAGAAGATATGACTAGGTATAAATATTTGTGACACTAGCTCTCATATCTGGTATCTCCACTTTGCAGTCTATTTGTCTAAGACTAGACTTAGTAGTGGGCACAGCTGGTGTATATACGAGTATAATACTAAATTTGATGCTGAGTAGTTCAATTTCACTCGCACGAATTTCCAGTCCTGCATATTATATAAAAAAATTAAGGCTTTAAAATAAATATTTGTTACATGAGCACAAAGGGCGCGCTATTGTGCCGCCGGTCGCGGTCGAGCGTCGATGTGTACGATGACAACCCCTATACTGCAAGCCGCCGGATTAGGGACCCAATCACGAAGAGTCGTATCTTGAGCCCCCGTCGGAAATAAATCCCTATCTGAACCCACACCGCGTTCAGCGAATAAACATTGCGGTCCAAGAGGCGATGCCGATCGATGTCGAAACATACCAACAAACAGCTTCCAAATAACATCTAATCTTACGTAATTTGTTCGTAAATGGGTAGAACGGCAATTCAATTAAAATTCTAATTGGGATAATGGGAATAACTCGAGAAAACGCTCATTTCGAGACGTTAAGTTTGAATCTTAATACGTTCACCTGGATACGGACTGTACCTACTCACATGTTTTTGAAGCATTACGTTATATTGCTGCAGATACCATTATAGATAAAGAAAAAGATTTTGACAGCGTGTTAAGGTCTGCTAAAAATCATCATGTCAATCAGCTCATAAAAGTTAGACTACTGGGACCGGCCTTTTCTGTTTTAGGAGGACGCGTGGTCTGGTCAACGCCTATCCAAGGCAGATTGGCAGTTGTAGAATGTAGTTACTTCACGATGTTTTTTCCTGCCCTGTGCGCGTGGAAATTTGTATAATATGTCTTAGGACCGCTTGCATAACGATCACTTTTAAATAAAATTAGTCAATCATATTAAACTGCCCAAATACGTTTTACACAAAACGTATTGACAGTTCTTTCAACATATTTAGCGGCAAATTTTGCGTTGTGCAAGGCGCTAATTGTATTTAAGGGTGTTAAATGCATTTTGTGTTTCTTAAATAAATTTAAGCAACCTTATGCAAGAGCCCCTTAAATACTTGACTATGCATGTTAATTCAGAAAAACTGCCTAGATGCTACATGCTCCGCGGTCAAGATACGAGCCCATGACACAGGAATAAAATCACTTTACCTACTTATTATTACAGACGCGACTGGCTTACACTACATTTACTGTTGGAAAAGAAAACTTAAACTATTGTTAAATAACTAGGGTTTGCCTGCGACTTACTTCGCCCACGCTTGACTTGAAATTCCCGCGGGATTCTCGGGACACAAGGTATCGCAGAATTAATAAAAAATAAAAACTTCGTTTAAAAAAACCGACTTCAAAAACTAAAAAACTAAAATGTATAAAATAACTTATTTCTAAAGCTATTATTATTAATATATATTATCTAAAACATCTTAAAGTCGGTGCTTAGTAATTTTCAAAATAAAGTAATTTTTATGTTTTATTTTGCACGGACTTCAAGATGTTTTAGATAATATATATTAATAATAATAGCTTTAGAAATAAGTTATTTTATACATTTTAGTTTTTTAGTTTTTGAAGTCGGTTATTTTAAACGAAGTTTTTTTTATTTGTTACTTTTTAGTCTCTAGCTATGTATGGGTGGACCTACGAATGGTGCCGCGCTTCTTAAAAAATATAGGTCCCAAGAACCGGGAACAAAAAATGTTCATAAAATGAAAACTACTGGGCCAAACTATGTTAAATTTTTAGGGGACCACATGGCAGCTATTCCGCGTCGAACAAAAAACGAATCACGTAAATCGGATCATAAATCACGGAGTAATCGGCGAACATACATTAAAAAAAGAAAAGATCCCGACAAATTGAGAACCTCCTCCTTTTTTCGAAGTCGGTTAAAAAAAGAATGCAAGCTATCGTTTAAATGGAAACAGTATGGGTATAAACTAACTTTTATGGCACCGAATACCTTCAAACCGCTTCCGAGGAACTCGGAATACTCGCAGGAATCTCGGATAAAACATCACACATTTTATTACATAAAATTTACTACCCATCAGTGAAACAATCATATTTGAATTATTTCTTTTATTTTGATCATTTTAAATCATTCCCAGAAAAAATCCCGCCGGATTCCTAGGATAAAAAGTAGCGCAGAGATTAATTCTAAGAATTAGCTGTCGATCAACGGAAACCACATTGAAATCGGCCCAGTAGTTTTTACGTGAATCTCAAACAAATAGACAAGAAAAAAAATGCATCATGTTCTCCATTAGTTAAAAAAAAATGTTTCAATGTACATGTTTAGAATTTTATAATATTATATACGAGATTTTATAAACGTTATGTATCAACATAGCCTGTCTATCTAAATTAACATATTTTTACCATATTGAAACCGTGAAAAGACAACTGAAAAAGCAGACATGGCCCCACTTGGCCCCATGTTATTTCTGCTCTACATAAACGACTTACCAAAGTGTTCTAAACATGAGACAATCTTATATGCAGATGATACAACAATTTTAGTAAAATCAAATAATAAAATCACTTTGGAAAAAGAAATTAATGAAACTATGGGACATGTAGTTGATTGGTTAAATGAAAATAATTTAAAAGTAAATATAACTAAAACTAACATTATGCAATTCCATTTAAGAAATAATAAATTAAATGAACTTAATATTCAATATGAAAATAGTAATATAGATAAAGTGTAAGTTGTATATTTTCTGGGACTACTGATGGATAGCTCATGTAATTGGAAGGCACAGATTGATAGTATTTGTTCTAGATTAAATAGATTTGTATTTGCACTAAAAAGAATTAAGAACACAGTTTCCCAAGAAGCTGCTCTTCAAGCATACCACGGTTATGTTGCATCTGTCCTCCAATACGGTTTGCTCGTGTGGGGAAATTCGACTGACGTAGACAAAGTATTTAGATGTCAAAAGAAATGTATACGAGCACTTAGTAGCGCACACTATTTAGAACCATGCAGGCCACTTTTTAAAAGGCTCCAGCTGTTAACTGTGCCTTGTATGTATAAAATATATAATATATATAAAATATAATATAAAATATATATAAAACAAGTATCAATTTTCGTGAAAGAAAATCCCGAATTGTTTCCTAGACATCACGAACTGCGGTCACGGCAACTTAGGGCGAAAACAGACAATAGATTATTGTTCCCCAGCTGCAAATTGTCCTTACAGAAAAATTCAAATTATATGTCGGTGAAGGTTTATAACAAACTTCCAGAAGATTTTAAATATTTGCCCACAAATCTTTTTAAACAAAGATTACATAAATGGTTGTTGGATAAATGTTTTTACTCTGTTAACGAATTTTTAGGATAATTTTTTGACAATAATTATGATTGACATTAATTTATATTTTTGGTTCTTGTTAATTTTATAATAATAATTGTGATGATGTGTTTTTAGTAATCTTAAAGAACATTTGCACGCCTCATAGGCAAAACATGTGACCCTAGTATTCCAATGTCACCTCAAATTTATGTACCATGTTTTAAGCAAATAAATAAATTTTATTTGATTTGATTTGAACAACAAAACAAGAGCAGCCAATAAAAGGGATTCATGAAAAAATCTAAGTATGGTGCGTAATTGTAAATCTCGACATGAATTTATACCCTATAGAAATTATTTCTGCAAACAAAAATAAACAAACAAAACCAGAAGTTATCAACTATTCGTCACTAATTGAAAATTTAAATTTCATTTTCATCAAAGGCGGGAGTCATTTTTCTAGCTCTGAGCTTTGTTTGTAATGAAAATGAATTTCTCATCGACGTCACAGACTCCGTTTATTCGGCTTTTTGCTTTGGCTTTCAAAGGGATATTGCGTGGGAATCAATTCAGATGACGGTTTTCGAAATTCTACCCGAATGTAAATTTTTCATAATCACTATTGAGTGGAATTTAATTCAATTTAATTCACCAAATATGTAGCCGTGCCCACGAATTCGTGCGACGTGACAATTATTTATATTCATTCGGATTATTATCGTCTGTTACGTCACGTATATTATTTTATTGCTGCATAGCAAGGTAACAAGTTTAAGTAGTAAGAAAACAGATATTATCATCGGAGATGCATCCCACGAACATGTTCAGAATATAGGTTTTAATATTATCATGTAGCAGTTAAGATTTCTGTATATACTATATGTAAAGTTTAATCAGAAATTAATTAAGCAAGCAAGTATATCGAGAGTGCAACCACTCGTCTTATTTCTACTCTCCTCTCCAGCGGTCCAGCCCAGCTCCCACAGCAATTGAGACATGGGCTCTCCTCACTCACCCACATACAACAGGGCTCATCCACAACCGAAGCATCATACAGAATATTCAAACCCACATCTTCCAACGCCTTCATCATCCCATTCATATTCCTACCTTCTGAACCCAGCTAATTATCGGAATAAAACATATCAAAGTTGAAAATAAAATTACTACTACCCTAACGTTTTCATTGAAATCAGTTAAGTAGGCTGAAGTCTTAATATCTTCGGCACAATATTTCAGACAATTAAGAAGAATAAAATTAAAAACAAACATTTTTGATTAAGCATCGTATAAACAGTAATTTTCACTTATTTGAATTTCAGATTAATACTAATTGATAAGTATAAAATATGTATTACTTACACTTGAACGATTCAGAACAAATAGACTTATGCCATTTTTTATATCTGACTATTCACTATTCATGTTAGCTTTGACAGAAATTAAATATTACTTGGTGATGTTTATGTCTTTCACCAATAAAAATGAATTGATTATAAGATATAGGGACTTGGTATGATTATAGCGAATGAGCTAACGGAAAAATACCCGTTCATCCTGTGAGTGATATCGATGCACTTCGTTGTAGGCGTCTGCGCTGTATGACGATGTTACGAAGGGCACGCGGCGCGGGCGCACGCCGCAAGCCACCTCACACGCCCGCCGCATCAGCAACGTTGGTTGGTTCTAAACAAACAAAAACAAATCATATGCTACCTGTAATTTATATAATAATAAATTCAAACAGTACATATAAAAGGAGCCTAAACGGATAAAAAAAACGACACGTTGCAAAATATTAGCACGATTTATTCGAATATTTTTTAATAAATAAAATTAATTAATCAATAACTCGAAGATGAAATCCGAAATAACACGATGCGTGTGAGAATATAAGAAAATCCGCTTACGTGAGCTCTCGTTCATTATTCGGTCTTCATTTAATGGCGACAATTTTTCAAAGGCTACGCTCGTTAATTTATTTTTTTCGTTCCACATTCAAACTTGGACAAATATTCCTTGTCAATCATCTAATATATCTGCCAGCGAGACTTTTATTGGTTTCTTCTTGAGTAAACAGCACCCAAGGGTGGGTTTAGTCGTGCAGGGTGGTACTTTTGCCGGGTCACCGACTTTCACAGGCTCCGTACACATCTCACATTCAACAACCACGTCACGAGGACATCTTAATAGGAAATTCGTAGTTCCGAGCATCTGCGAATGCTCTTGGTCTTGCATTCCGTTACGCTTGAACGCAGACACCGGCAACTTGCGTACCTGAAACCGATCAGATATTCTCTGTTTACTGTTTAGTCCTTTACATTATTCTCAAACTATTCATTTTCGATTTGATGATGATTACATTACTAAAAATCTCACTTCCATTATGTCTGCCGTTACAGTAGTTCGAAATTAGGCTTCTTATTTACACATTATACAGGTATTTTATATTTTATCCGAGTATACGCACCTTTAATTACTTTTTAGAAACTACAGCTGCACATTTCTTCATAGGTTTGACTGGTATCGCCATAGGACAGTAGCTCCAAGTCGCATTGTGCCAGCACTTGCGTATGTATGAAATGCCCCCACTTTCAATAAACTTTTGATCTTGTAGACCATTCCGCTTTAGTGCGCTCGATGGGAGAGGATTAGCCTGCCAGTTGTATTCTACAGTTCATTTTTGGTAGTAACTTTGACATCATTTTCAAATGAGTAATGTGTGCTACTGAATATTTACATTATAAAGCACCTGTTTTGTATATGGTGCAATTATAACATAAAATAAGCATCACTTTTTGTCTTTCTTCTTTTTTACAGGCAGTACTTCCTGTGTGACCTTGGGGTACAATCTGCACAATGGTTCGACTGTCGTATAGACACAGGTGCCTTGTGGGCCATCACCCGCACAGACATATCTGATTGCTCCTCTATAACCGTGAATTTGATCCTGTGTTCCGTTTCGACGGTACGCCGACATAGGAAGCCTACCGTGACGAGTCGGAACGTACTGTTCCTGAAACCAACAACAAAACAATAGGTATTTGGCAATCCACTCTCCGTAAAGCTTTTAGGACCCGCCGCTTTATGAATCCAAACCGATTTAGTTGTTGTTTGTTTCACATTCATTCAAAATCTACCTATATTCAATACTTATTTCTACAATTGTGTTAGTTCAAGTAGATAAATTTTCCCGATAAGCAGTATATTGTTATAATAGTAGACTGTTTGTTATAAGTTAAAGCCTCTATTGCCAAGATTTAAAGCACGGGACTATTTGTTGTTGGTTTCAGTGAAAAATAGTGAGTACATAAAATGCAAACTACGAAACAATGCAATAAAGAAAATTCAAATGCTAAGTAGCTAGACAATATAGCTTTACAGGCTACCATGTGCACTCTGTGTTCCGTAGAGCTAAAATTATTATAAGGGTTCGGACTTGAAAATATTTAGTTCAAGCAAAGAAACGCAAATGACACAATTAGTGTGTCATTTGCTTACAAATTGTTTACTAATACATACATAAACTTTAAACATATGATGAGCGTCAGTGAAGGACCTTGTATCTATATTTTTTAAATTAATACAATTTTGACGAAAAAAATAATGTCACCAAAAATGTAGTTACAAAGTCTTGCGCTGATGTCGACGATATTGAAAAGCACTACCAAATATATTATTTTAGCAGAATATTATAAGCGTTCTAAAATAACATTGGTAAACTATGTATTAGTAAGTCGGATCTTAACATAGTTACGAAAATATACAACTACTTAGACTTGAGTAAATGTCTATATCAACTTACAATGCGACCATCTTCATATCGGTAACAAGGAATAACATATTTGGTCTTTACTGGTTTACAGGTAGAATGACATGTTGCGCAAGAGTCTGGGGTAGCAGTGTGCGAATGCTTGCGCGTTGGCGGAGGTGAGCGAAGCCTGTTCTTCCGTGGTGGTTGCTCGCAGCAATCACGGGCCTCATGGCAAGTCGGAGTTCTCGGTGGTGTGCAAGGCGGTTTCTTATCGCAACAGTACACAACCTTCGCCGGAGAACACCGTGGCAAACATGGATAGCACATAGGTGGATCCTCACAGCATTTCGTTGGATAACAAGGAGCCACTAACATGGGTGCCACCGCAAACTGTCCACAATCTTCAGGGTAAAAACACGCCATTTTTTATATTTTCTATAATTTCTCACTTTTAAATTTTATACCATGATATTATTTAACAAAAAATTTGATAAGTTTCCGAAAACAATTTGTATGTGTCAAATTTAAACTTATTCTTTATAAATCTTTTTTACGTAAACTTGTTAATTGACAGTATATTTAAATTAATGAAGAAGTATTTATATATATATGTATGTAGACTAATTCAACCTTTATGAATCAACATTAAATAAAGGTCGAATTATATAAAGCGACTAGGATATGCACACGACTTCGTCCACGCTTAATTTGAAATTCCCGCGGGAGTCCCGGGACATAAAGTATCACCGTAATTAAAGTAGGTGACTCATCTTCATCATCCATTGAATCTGCAAAAAGAATGAATTGAATCTGAACATGTTCAAGAAAGAATTTTTATCAACTTACCAGGGACATCGGTGGTTAAGTCACTTACAAAAGGTGGAAGTTGGTCACCTTCGAACTATTTGAAGACATATGTGTTGTCCTACTTCTTTATTATTTAACTAATGAAGTTTAATATATAGAAAATATTAATTTCTGTAAATACAGTGATGAAGTAAATCGCAAGTAAATATTGTTACTTGCGATTTAGTATATTGATGTAAAATAGCGAACGGAACATCTGACTGGGTAGTAGCTAAGATTTTATTATTTATTGATGTGTATACTCAAAGTAGATGTCTGCCGCGATCAATATAAGTTTTTAAGAATATAATAAACAAAATATATCAATGGCAGATCTGGTCAATTACTTTCAAATTTTTTTAGTATGTTCAAAATTGTCTGCCATAAAGTAAAACCGCGCGATAATGGTCTGCCATTCTTATTTTCCGATAATAATAAGCCTATATTTTCAAATTTCAAAACGGCAGACGTGGTCCAATGGATTTAAAATTCGTCAAAAATCGATACCTGTCTTGCCTCAGCGCTAGCCGCGTCCACCACTTTGAGTTTAGTGAGTCCCCGTACCATGCATGGTAGGTATAGGGGCCTCAATGTACAAAACCTTAGGTCTGGTCAAATACATAGGTAGCCGATCACTGGCTCTTAAACTATTATTATTTAATCATTAAACAAAAGAAGCAATATTAAAAAACAAGATAAAGTCACAACTCTCTTTAGAAATTTCTACAAAAATGATCCAATTATTTTTAAGTATCGCCAAAGTAAAACTTTTGCATACCAGTAGTTTACCAGCCTGCGTACTACATGCATACACGGGTAGCACCATTACAAAACAGGTTGCAAGACATTTGCAAATATTTGCGGCGCCGCACCCTTGTCGGCAGCGACTTGAAAATGCAATTTTCCCAATGCAAATCGAACGCCCCAGACAGATTTAATGCCTTTTACTTGCCGATTTCGCTCGTCATTTCCGAAGAGAATTGAAGGAAGCCACGCTTCTACGCATAATCGGGGAGCCAATATATAGAATAATGGAATAAATCTACATTAATTGCATCATTGTACCTATATTAAACTCAAAAATTGTAAAACCAGAATTTAAAATAGAAAAACCAGAACAATTGTACAGTGAATGAACTAAGAAAGAATGAACGATGAACAAATGAATGGATGAATCTTTATTTGTTTAATCACGAACCATATTTGTACTTAGGTGGTGATGCAGTTACATAAAATTAGGTCTTACTGCATTTGATCTACCTACATGTTATGGTTATACAAATATTAAGTTGTGTTATAATACTAATATTATAAAGAGGAAAGATTTGTTTGTTCCGAAAAACTCCGAAACTACTGAACCGATTTAAAAAATTCTTTCACTGTTGGCAAGCTTTTTTTTTGCGGGGAAATGCATTTCGCACACCGTGTCCTTTACTAGGGATTAGATTAGACCAAAGCGACGAGAGACGAATATCACATCTATAATATAATATGACTAAGACATGCCCGCGACTTCGTCCATGCTTGACTTAAAATTCCCGCGGGATTCCCAGGATACAAAGTATCGCAGCATTTAAAAAAGAATGTAAACTGTCGTTTTAGTCTAAATTGTGTCGGAGTAACCTAATTTTTATGCATCCGACCAACTTCAAACCGCTCCTAGAAAAATTCCTGCGGAATTCCCAGGATAAAATATACTGCACATTTTATAACATTACATGTGCTACCGATCAGTAAAAAAATGATATTGGATTCGATTTTTTAAATCTGGACCTTTTAAATCATTCCTAGAAAAAATCCCGCGGGATTTCCAGGATACTTATCAAGGCCAGCAGCACATTAGCAGCACTGCACCTCTGGTGTGTTCCAAGTGCCTAAAATTACGGTAACCATCCTTTATCAAATTTGCCGTCAGGCTGGTGTACTTCAGCAATAAAAAATTATGTAGTAAACTGCTATAAGGTATATTGAGGGTAAAACAAAACGTGTGATAATATATTCGTTTAAACAGTTTTCCCAATGCATCACTGTTGGATATTTACATTAGGTCTCCACGTAAATGCACTCTCAATGTGTATTGTTTGTCGCAGTGAAGCCTGCAAAGCAAACATTTTTGCTCAGCAGCCTTTAGAGTTGGTACTTACAACTCTTCGAATGTTTGGATAACATTTTCCCCGCCATTCGATACTTTTATGATGTCTATTTACTTTAAACACTTTAACTCGATACCATTTAAAAGACACTGAGTGTTTTGAAAAGTGATGATATTTTGTTTGTTGTTTTGAACTAACGTTTTATATAAATGTTTTAACGGTTTTGAGAGCGGTATTTTATTTTTACTCCGACGTTTCAGCTACTATTCAGTAATCGTGTTCACGGAAGACAAAGATTTCAAGTGTCAATGAGTATTGTTAAAGTTTTATTTAGCCTACCGCTAACTTGTTTATTGTGATTATTTAGTTTTAACTTTTGTTAATGGTTATTATTAACTATTGGCAGTCTAATTTATTTTACCACCGCTTCGCAACATGTTGTGGCTTGAAGTAAAGAAGCACCGGAAGTAACTTTTCTACAACATACATAGCTTTAATAATTTACATAATATTATAAAAAATAAAAACTTCGTTTAAAAAAACCGACTTCAAAAACTAAAAAACTAAATTGTATAAAATAACTTATTTCTAAAGCTATTATTATTAATATATATTATCTAAAACATCTTAAAGTCGGTGCTTAGTAATTTTCAAAATATAGTAATTTTTATGTTTTACTTTAGTTTTTGAAGTCGGTTTTTTTAAACGAAGTTTTTAAATTTTATTTGTTACTTTTTAGTGTCTAGGTATGTTTAGGTGGACCTACGATTGGAGCCGCGCTTCTTAAAAATATAGGTCCCAAGAAACGGGAACAAAAACATGTTCGTAAAATAAAAACTACTGGGCCAAACTATGTCAAATTTTTAGGGGACCACATGGCAGCTATTCCGCGTCGAACAAAAAAAGAATCACGTAAATCGAATCATAAATCTCAGAGTAATCGGTGTACATATGAAACGAAAAGGAAATTTTCTTCATAAAAAATGATCATAAAATGAAAACTACTGGGCCAAACTATGTAAAATTTTTAGGGGACCAATTGGAAGCTATTCCGCGTCGAACAAAAAAGAATCACGTAAATCGGATCATAAATCACGGAGTAATCGGCGAACATACATTAAAAAAAGCAACAACAAAAAAAAGATCCCGACGAATTGAGAACCTCCTCCTTTTTTCGAAGTCGGTTAAAAATGGGAGGGAGCTAAAATATAAAGAGAAATTATCGATCAAGTTGGTTTGTGTTCCAGTGCATGCCGAAAAGTCTCACAGTGTCTTAAGGTCCGGCAGTTGGTTTTTTGCTGGGTTTGGGTCTTAATTATTGGTTTTGTTAATCGGATCCCAAACAGGTGGCACTTGCCAACCATCTTCTCTATTGAAATGTGGGTGTGAAAAAAGAAGGATGGATTGTGTGAAGGATGACATGATTATTTGTGGTGTGACAGAGGATATATAGAAGAGTATGGAAGGAAAAGACATATTGTGCCTACCCCAAATAATTGGGAGAAGGTGAAGAAGAAATATGATACTAATTTGAACCTAAGTCAAGGAACGATAAGCAAGTAACTTAACTACTGACCCAGCACTGCTGGCAATCTAAATAAGATGGACACAAAGTAATTGGTGTATTGTATTACTAATACTGTATATGTGACAGTATTATTAACAGTATCAGAAGCATATCAGAAGTATTAAAGTTAGTGTTTTTATTATATGACATATATTGTAATCGCCGAAGCATTAATACCGTGACCACGATAGCACCCTGTTTTTCTATATCTCAGTCTTTTGTTAGAAGGCATTTAAAATATATTGACACCATATCTAAGTTCGATACGCTTAAGACATTAGTAGCTATTTCCAATCGACTGGATCTTTTCACTTTGCTATTTCAAGTGTATGCAATAGTGATAATATCTCTGATTCCATTATTTGAGAGAACATGACTGTGGTTGTAAGGGATAGCTTATTGAGACGTACTTACATTTCTAATTCCCGAGTTCGAAGCATTGAATTCGAAGCAGGGGATCATCCATCCAATACTTGACTATTAACGCCGAAAAATTCCAAAATTCCCACATGACTAGATGGTGCCGCAATAAGCCCAAATTGTTATATGCTACGTTGACAATCATCTCTTTAATATAAATCCCAATTGTTTCCAATGTTATATATAGATCTATCAATTGTAAATTATTTTGATTTTAAATATAGTATTTACGCCTATAAATATTTAATACTTTTCTTGTATACTATAAGTAAGTTCAAATTGTTATATGCTACGTTAACAATCAGAGTATGTCAACCACTGTGGTTTCCAATTTTATTTTATTTTATAGATGTATCAATTGTAAATTGTTTTTGTTGTTTTGATAAATAAATTTCAAAAAAATTACATGGTTCTAGTAGCAGCAGCTTGTTTGCCAGCATTGCAATAAAAAATAAAATAAGAATGAAAGCTTTTTAAAACATTTTGTGAATAAATAATAGTTTAAAAAAACTAAAAAAAACACGCTTTTATAAAAAATCCAACTAAAAAAACAAAAAATAAAATTTAATATAATATAAAAAAGCGTGGGGTGTATTCAATTAATAATATAATATCTTAAAAAGCGCTTTGAATACACCCCACGCTTTTTTATATTATATAAAATTTTATTTTTTGTTTTTTTAGTTGGATTTTTTATAAAAGCGTGTTTTTTTTAGTTTTTTTAAACTATTATTTATTTTTCATTTTTTAGTTGATTTTTGTTTAAATGTTTTTAAATACAAGCTTTTGAGATCCTGCATATCATGTAGCAGCAGAGTGCTAGCCAAGACAAGTAAAACGAGCCCAAACACGACGGGTCTATCTTGTTTAGTACAGGAGTTCCTATGGCCACCTTCCGACTCCATCATCAGATCAGCTCCATGGTACCATATTATTGCATTGTCACGCGATATAAACATACGAGCCCAAACACGAAGGGTCTATCTTGTTTAGTACAGGAGTTCCTATGGCCACCTTCCGACTCCATCATCAGATCAGCTCCATTGTACCATATTATTGCATTTTGACGCGATATAAACATACGAGCCCAAACACGACGGGTCTATCTTGTTTAGTACAGGAGTTCCTATGGCCACCTTCCGACTCCATCATCAGATCAGGTCCATGGTACCATATTATTGCATTGTCACGCGATATAAACATACGGGCCCAAACACGAAGGGTCTATCTTGTTTAGTACAGGAGTTCCTATGGCCACCTTCCGACTCCATCATCAGATCAGCTCCATGGTACCATATTATTGCATTGTCACGCGATATAAACATACGGGCCCAAACACGAGGGGTCTATCTTGTTTAGTACAGGAGTTCCTATGGCCACCTTCCGACTCCATCATCAGATCAGCTCCATGGTACCATATTATTGCATTGTCACGCGATATAAACATACGAGCCCAAACACGAAGGGTCTATCTTGTTTAGTACAGGAGTTCCTATGGCCACCTTCCCACTCCATCATCAGATCAGCTCCATGATACTATATTATTGCATTGTCATCGACCTTTGACAGGTGTGCAAAGTATGAATTAAATCTGATCGTTCAAAGTAGGACAAAATCGAGCTCAAAGGGGTCGGTTACAGACATACTGACATACTGACATACAAGTGAAGCTAATATAAAGCGTGTAAAAAGCAAACTAAACAGAAATAGAAGTTACTTGAAAGGGCCCTTTTGTCAACACAAAATGATATCGTTTCTAATAGTCTTACTAGCGATTTTTACAAAAAGAAAACATCAATTGAAGGAGTTTTGTTAAAACGGAAGGAACAAAGAATGTATTTATTTACTCACGATGGTACTTTTATCAATAGAGCTTCGAGTTCATTTGCGTGATTTATAACCTTTACCACAAAGAAGCTTTTATATTCTATTTATCAAAGCGCAATAAATTCTGTTTGTATGGAGACATGAGTGTATAGAACTCTAGTTGTGCTTATACAATCGCATTTAGTACGAGCTGTGCCCGCAGCTACGTTTGAGCCGAGACTTGAACTTTCGTTTATGACAAATTATTGCATTGCTTGAACTCTTCACACGAATAACAGTGTTGAAATTACAAATTAATTTCAACGCCTGTAATTCAATATCGTACATAATTCTAAATTAAACTTTGGACAATTGTTCTTGAACTGAAGTGCTTTGTTGTTTTTGAAATATTAAGTACAGACTTTTTACAATATATTACATTTTATGTGTTCAATTTTAACAAAGCTTAGATTAATTAAATTAAGGCTCCTATTGTCGCAAACGGTCGAAAATGGGGTGCAACCAAAACAACTTTTCATTGGTATTTATTGATATACCATTAATTTAAGTAAGAAAAAAATTCACCAAATCACCTCAAATTTATTGAAAAGAAACCATTTTATTACTTCATTTTTTATCAAAACAGGAAGCAGCAGGATATATATACCTACATCTTTATTTTTATATGATAATAATAATAATTTGGTTTTAGAAACCCGCTATCGCCCAACATGTTTTAAGGACGGTGTTGCATAGCCCTTAAGCTATGAATACTATTTTAATTCGTTCGATTTCCTAATCCATTAAACGTTACAGAGCGTATTAGAGACAAGCCTTCACATAGACTAACAGATAAAAAGAACATAAAAACGGTTTTAATGATGATTAGGTATGTATAAGTAGTAGTTTTCAATTAAATTTTGTAGGTTTATTAATCGTATACAGGCACTTCAATTTCATTTATTGATAGATATATATATAATAATGTGTAATCGGTATATCGGTGTATCGATAAATATAATATACATAATATCACATGTTATTACACTGGTATATCTTAGAAATAAGGCTTAAATTGTAACAAATCATTCATATCAAACGTAGTTTGCTTGGCTTGGGAATAAGCAATGTGTTTGTTTGTCTGCGCTTCTATAATAACAAAAATAAATACGTTTAGTGATTGAAATTCAGACATGTAACATCTGTTGAAGCTGTTCAACATAAATTTACATATAAGCAGAACTAATTACGTATATGTTGGAATAAAGCGTGAATTACAGTGATAGATAATAGTCAAGGTAGTAGAGTTTACATATTTATATTTCCAAATTTGAAACAAACAGAAAATATATAGAAAAAGAAAAATAATATCTATTCCGATTCTTCTTTCTTATTAAATATGGCTTTCTATGGCTTGTGTACGTACTCAGTGACAAGAATTCATGAATATTCAAATTTTAGTATAATCTTTACGTAAAAGGCCCTCCACGAATTTCGGACCCATACACCCTCCATCCTCTGTCCAACAACCGAGTACTTATCTCTTCTCAAAAAATTGCATTTCATTAAACAATTAAGTATTAATACACAAAAACAAAATTATTACATAAAAACAGTCATTCTGTAAATATTATTCATATTAACCAACATATTGGGCAATTGAGATATTGTACCAATAAATTTATACAAATGTTCATATTAAAGAACAGACGTTAAATAGCCATTTTGTCATCATACATTTAAAATATCATAATAGAAAGTATTTTAATTACTGTTTGAACTATAATCAACATGCTATTTGACTCCTAATAGGCATGACGTCATAACTTGCAATGCTCGCACAAAATGTTCACTCGACTTCAGCGTTTTATAAGATGATAAAAAATATGTCAGTTTATTACATCATCAATTACCCTATTATAAGTTTAAAAAACTGAACGACAAATAATTTTTCTAATTATCACGAAACACTTTTAATATTTTGAAATATTATGTTCGTACAAATGAAAATAATTACAGTCAAAATAGAATGTGAATTCAGTCAATACATCGTACATAGCATGTATTTTCTCACACGACTCAACATTTTCAATCAAGGAAAAAGCTTGGTAAAAGAATACCAATTGTATTGAATCGTTTGTAGAAGGAAATATTGCGCTTTACAAAGGAGGATACCCAATCCTACGTTACGCTTCGGAAAGGAAGCAATTGCTTACACATTTATGATCGTAGGACGCGACGTCAAGAAAAGTGTATGGAAATATAAAATAGTCGTATGGAAACGATACATGTTATGGAAAGTACCGTCATTTGTCAATGAGGGTAGTTTTTATTTAGTGTCAAAAATATGTATACACGTAAAGCATTGTACTTTTTAAATCTCCCTTTGATATTATTTATTAACTACTTATTCCTTTTAGTTATGTATATATTACTACGTGAAGCAAAAACTTCGTACACCTTTTTTACGAAAATTACGCGAACAGAGGAGTATAAAATTTCGCACACTTATAGTTTACTAGCTGACCCGGCAAACGTTGTTTTGCCATATAAACGATAACTTCTGCCCGCGCCTTTGCCCGCGTGGTGCGGTTTTTTAACTATCCCACGGGAACTCTTTAATTTTTCAGGATCAAAAGTATCCTATATGTTGACCAGGGATATAAGCTACCACCGTACAAAATTTCATGTAAATCGGTCCAGTCATTTCGGAGATTAGCCGGTACAAACAGACAGACAAACAGAGAAACAAGAAATTAAAAAAAAACAAAATTAGTTCTATTTCACTTCTTACATCCCCCTGACTCGGTTTTTAGCATTTTTTTTCATTGTACAGAAATTTGACCTCTACAATTTTATTATATGTATAGATATAGAGAAGAAGCGACGAATGAATGACGAATTTTTTTAAATTATGCATAAAATACATTAAATCAATAAAAAAACATTACACACACACTTACATGTATTTGACACAAACACGCATATATACTCATTTCTTTATTGTTAAAGTCAAATTAAAAGTGTATCCTTGGCGAAGTCTGTGACTATAGAAGTCTATAATAATAGTCTTTGAAATTAATTATTATGGTCGAATTTCGACCACGGGTGACCACTACTTTCCTATTAATCAACAATAGACAAGAAAAAAAAACTATAGACGAGACTACCTATTTAAATAATACTTAAATATAAACTATCTATTCAGAAAGAAAAATAATTGTAAATAAAATATGTGTCCCAGGTTGCTGTCTGTTGGGAACGTTCCTAAAATACTGGCCACGTTTCCACACCGGATGGCAACGCAAACACGTATAGCACCTACGGTTTTATTCATAAAGAGTTAGGGTTATTTTAAATGCTTTTTTAAGAACCGTAAAGTTTATACTTTTCAAAATTCATATTAAGACCAAAAAAGTTAAAACAGTATTGTTTAAGTTATCATAAAAATGTATTCTTTAATACGTACAAATATTTATACTTCTACAAGTCCTCGATGAACTTAAGAACTACGTATGTATAGCTTATAAGTAATAATTTATATGCATAGCAAAATACGTAGATTAATTATATGTCTATGATTTAACCTGTTACAAAGAGTAACACAACTTTAAACAAAATAAGAAATAATACGGTTACATTTAAGTAAAGGTATAATAATACTTCTAATAATTTTCATAATTATATTTTATGAATACCATTCATAGAATTCAAACATTATTATTCCTAATTTCTGTTGAAGTATATTCTTGGAATCTATATAAAGCGCTTCGCGAGACGTTATTACTATTTTAAAGAAAAGAAGCAACAATTCATTTCCCCAGAAACACGTCTACCTAAGACATTTATTTTATGTTTTTTCGTAATCAATGTTATATAAATCGACTATAACTGTTTATAATTTGAACTGAGATAAATTTGTACTTTTATTGGCCATATAATATAATCATGTAACTTGTAACAAGAATTTTCGGAGACATCTTATTTTGCCTTCAACAGTACATATTATGAATCGGACGTAGTAAGGATCGTGGAATACGCCACGTAACAACCTGAATAACCTGAGACTTTTATACGTGGTTACGTCTCCACTACGTACGACAGATATAACGAACTATTCAAAAGGAAATGACACCTCGGAATTCATGAAAGCTTTATAATCATGCGAGCTCGTAGCCGAACAGACTGCGGTTACAGAATTTGTTTTTCCAATCAACACTCGGCTTTATTTGTTGAAAATGATGCCGTATTAATCGAAGTTTGACATACATTGCAACGGTTTTCACTCTTATATTAATTTTATTGGTTGGGGGAAAAAGTTTCTTCGCATTTTATATAAAAATTCAAAAGGTTTTTTTATAAAGTTTATTTACATATGACTTTACATATGGTGGATGCATTAACACCTCTCAGCCAAACTCTCGTAAGTTTTGCTAAGTGGCTAAAGATATGTGAGGTATAGTGTTATCATGGTGAAAAACCACACCCCTTCTGTTGATTTATTCCGGCTGCTTTCTCTCAACTTTTTGCTTTAATCTCATCAGTTGTTCAGAATCAATACAGTTCAGAATCGATGGTCTTGCCTGGCGGTAACAGCTCATAATGAATAATGCCCTTCCAATCCCACCATACACACAGCATCACCTTGTTGCGAATTAACCCGGGTTTCGCCACAGTCTGTGAAGCCTGACCGGCCTTGACCACGATCTTTTTCCCACGTTCTTGTCGTACGTGATCCACTTTTCATCACCAGTTATCAGCTTCTTCAAAAATGGTTCGGTTTCATTACGTCGTAATAAAGAATCACAAATGAGTACACGGTTCATTAGGTTGATTTCAGTGAGCTCATGAGGCACCCAAATATCGAGCTTTTTTGTGTACCCAGCTTTTTCAAATGCACCAAAGCCGTTTTGTGGTCAATTCCCAGTTCTCCAGCTACATCGTAACTACTAATATGCCGATCTTGCTCCACTTTTCCAAAAAAGGCATCAATTTTGTCCGTAACAGGGCGACCAGAGCGACGTGCATCTTTGATATCAAAATTTTCGGATTGAAAACGCTTAAATGAAATTTGCGCTACTCTCACAGATACTGCATTAGGTCCACAAACATCACAATATTTTTTTTCGTGGCTTGTGTTGCATTTTTACCTTTTTTGTAATAAAATTTTAAAATGTATCGAATTTCTTCATTACATTCACTCATTTTAACAATAAGAAAAACAAATGAAAATCACACATCTTCCTAATTTGAATTTGGAATTGTCTTCTTTAAAATTGAAACTTTTTAATGATACCAAAACCAGCCAGATACAAATGGTATAAAAATATAATATAAACGAGATCTTATTACAAGTTCATACATACTATATGCGAAAATACTTTTTCCCCAACCTATTATTATAAACGCACTTAAAACTATTAAACTCAATTTTAATTATTTCGAACAGTTGATAGGAAATACTTATTTATTCATATGTCTATTAGCGGTCTGGCACTACATTTTCTAGTTTAATGTGTATATATAGTTTGTTATAATTGTAATATGCGTATATAATTTGTATGTATATTTAGTATATACACATTTATATATTTTAACTAATTTAAACGTTGTCCTGTCCCAAAAATAAAATAAACATTTCGGCTGGACTACCCTTATCACTTAGGGGTATGAAAAATAGTTTACATCCTATTCTCAGATCTACTAAATATACACACAAATTCATAAGGATCAGTCAAGCCGTTTCAGAGGAGTTTTGTTACAAACACAGTGAGACGAGAATATTATATATTAGAAGATTTTATATTACATATTTCTTCTTAATGCAAATTATAGTCAACGTATGTTTTATATACTTCTGCTAGAAATAACTGATTGGTAACAACACCCGCACACATTCACACAATATACGCACACTTTCCCTCAAACATTATGTGGAAAATGTACCGGTAGTTCTTCCAGATAGTATTTGTTTTTCATTACGGTAAGACTGCCAATTGTAATGTTTAACTGAAATATTAAGTTAGTTTTATTTTCAAGTTATGTGCAATAAAATAAATAATGCTAAAATAAGCAGCAATAATTACAATCACATAATTATATTATTTAAGTTAGGTTGCCTGGACGAGTTTGTTTTGAGCGATAAACCTGCCTATGATTTTTATCATGACAATATTGTAATCGTACATTTTTTGTAATGGTTTATTAGTTGAGTAATAAAGTGTTATTTATCTATCTATCACGAGTAGTTCATTATAATCATGGGATATAATCGAGTAAAGCTTTTAGTACAAAGAAAAATAAAAGATGTTTTAATTTAAAAACTCGATCAAACTGGTAAGATGGACTGAAACTTATTTAAATTTTGAATATAGTAGATACGCTATATCCGCTGTAATATCTTAGATACGCTATATCCGCTATAATATCTTAGATACGCTATGTCCGCTATAATATCTGTGGACTGCTTAAAATACTGTTAGAACAACCTCAGTTACGCAAAATAGCATTTGCACGATGTTTTATGACTTTAAATTAAATATTTATGTCCTCTTAGCTTTATTATTCTAAAGTAGTATAATTCTTGTACGTACCAAATATACCTATAAGCCCTATTTAGAGGCTGGCAATGCTGCTTTAAAAGCTGAAGGGCTCAAACGGCGCAAATATGAAACCTTAGGAAGGGGTTACATATTTGTGCCGTTTGGAGTTGAAACATTAGGTCCGTGGGGTCCATCGGCAAAGAGTTTCTTCAAAGAGATTTGTAAGAAACTCTCTGATTCCACCCGTGATCAGAAGGCTGGCTCATATTTCGCCCAACAAATAAGCATCGCCATACAGCGCGGCAATGCAGCCAGCCTTCTGGGCACGCTTCCATCTGGCAGCGATTTGTTACACAGTCTATAATCGCTTGTATTTTATAACTTAGTTTATTTTAATTTTTACTTAAACACAGTTAATAAATGGTACAATATATTAAATTATTTACATCATAAGTGTATATAATAAATTGAAATAATTATAATAAATACAGTAAATTTTCGTTTCCAGGATTTTTGGTTCTTAGGCTGTATGAAAATTCATTTCGAACAGATTTCGAAACGGATCAAATAATTTTATTTTACATGTATGCTTTTAATCTCGATATCTTGTAAGTTTCAGAAAATATTAATGTAGGTAAGTCCAAATATCATGTTAATGATGTCGCAGCCACAACTAGTTCAAACTAATTGAGGATCATGTCGTATAAAAAAATTTACAAGATTGTTTAACGATTATTACGAAATTAAAAATAAGAATGAATGACTCTATATAGGTATAAAGGTAGGTTCCACAAAGGTGACTAAAGTATACTTAGACATTATATTTACTTTATCCCAAGGGAAATTTACTTTGCCCAAGAAACTGAGCAATCAATGTGCGTTGTAATCTACTACTGCTAATAAAAAATATCGTAGGGAATTCATCTTGATGAAAAATACAAACCCCACGGCAGTTTTGTTTTGTTTGTTCAAAATACATACATATATTGAAACATGAAAGATTTCAATCTTCGGTAATCTTCTCGATTATATTAAATGTATCGTTTCTTTTCTCAACAATTACTTTATGCTGCTGTACAATATTATAGTAAAATCACAATAAATAACAGTTAGTGGGAGCCGCCATATGCTAAATCAAGCTACATAAATACCTATGTACATAATGTGTGTGGTATAGTTAGACAAGTTTTTAAATTATTTATTTTTGAGTCAATAAATGTGGAGATATTTGCTTCCAAAATTGTAATAAGTGTCTGCCACATTTCCCTCTATTTTGTGACCTATTTGGTATAAAATGCTGATAAAATTCAGCATGATAGAGCTTAAAAATACTTTTAACTTCATTTATCAATTTTTATCAAAAATAATATTCTATACATACATATATATATATATATATATATATATAGGTATAATACATTTTTGTTAAATATATAAAATAAAAACAAGTGGGTGACACAATGACACTTGCACAAAATCTACAACATTTTATTTTATTCGGATGGAAGGAACTTGATACTTGTATTATAAAATCATTACTACTTACATTTTAGTATTGTGTCTTCTGTCATTATAATAATTTTTTACTAACGTAGCAATTTTTTCCCATAGTTTAAGCCAGGGTTTCTTAAAGTGGGGTCCATGGAGGTCCGTGGCATGTGTATCAGGGGTCTGCAGTACCTAGGTCAGTCTGTAAACATATTTATTAGGAAATTGTGCAGTCATCTTGACTTATTAAAGATGACTTAATTGACATGAGATCTAAAGAAGTTTTGAAAGCTGAATTTCATGCAAAAGATCTTGGCGAGTTTTGGTGTTCTTTGAGTCAAATTTGCCCTCTTCTTGTCAAGCGAGTTATGTGTGTTCTGATACCATTTGGTACTACGTATCTTTGCCAGGTATCGGTTCTAGTGTCAATAAAAATAAAAAATTGCAATCGGTTGAATGTCACGGATGACATGCGGCTTGCCTTGTCGAAGACAAGCCCACAATTTAACGTTCTCATTGAGGCCAAACAGCAGCACCCTTCTCATTAACTTAGCAGTAAGTGTAATAATCGTATTAATAAAAGTATTTTTATTAATATAAAAATGGCCTTTATTTCATAACAAAAATATTTTTTGCAAGGGGTCCGTGGAGTTGTTTAAATTGCGAAAGTGGTCCGTAACTGCAAAAAGTTTACGAAAGCCTGGTTTAAGCCAATTGCAAAAAATCGTTTTTTATCTACTTTTTGCTTTTCTATGATTGATTTAATTGATATATTATAAATACAATTTAAAATGAAAAATACATTACCAACTATACTATATATTAAAAACTAGCGGGCCCGGCAGACGTTGTCCTGCTCTGAAAAAATTTAATCTAGGATCCGATCCCAGCGCCACCTACCGGTTGCAATTGTGGATTTAAACCATCCGGGGACCCACTCAAACACACAAAAACAAAATCACCAAAACCTGGCAAGGTGATTAGGAGGATTCTAGAACCCGATATCAGCGCTACCTACCGGTTCCAACTGGATAAAAAGTTCCTATGTTCGTCTCCTGGTTCTAAGCTACCTTCTCACCAATTTTCAGCCAAATCGGTACAGCCGTTCTTGAGTTATAAATAGTGTAACTAACACGACTTTCTTTTATATATATAGAAGAAGTACAACTAAATAAAATGTAATTAAAACTAAACAAAAAGGGGAATAATTATATTAAAGATTAAACCACTATTACTTATCGGAAACGTTCCTAAAAGGTTGGCGGTGTTGCCACGTTGTATAGCAATGATTAATCTTTGGGCAAAATAAACACCAAAATTCTTGTATGAGAAATAAAATAAAGTTCTTTGACCATAAGATGTGTTAAAGATTTTGTTTTAATATGAGATATTTGTTATTATTATTAAATGTTTCCTTAGGGATATGCAACCAAATGACAAAAACAGATAATTGTCGTCAATTCTTCTTGGGATTCTTCACTGAGCGTGGACTAACACGCACTTACCCAATTTATTCATTATTATTATTTCTTAGAGCTCTAACATAAAAGGAAACAAATAAACAAATCACCCGCGTGTAAAATACAAAGAAACCTTGCCCTGAAACAATAAGGGTAAAAAATGTATATTTTGTGGCAACTGACCCTTTGCCATAAAAACATAAAGAGAGTCCAACATGAAAGATTTATATGTCTTTCACAGGAAAGGGTTCTGTTTCGAAACAATTTTCTTTTTCTTATGAAATGTCCTCGCCATAATTGAAATTTGTTTTATTCCCGACTCCTAAATACTACGTGCCAACTCGGAATTAATCCTACTTGTAGATTTATTGTAACGCAGTATGAATTCAACGTCATTTATGGAAAAACTTTTATCCCGTTAAAAATAATTTTAATTAAAGCAAGGCCTATGAACATTTTACAATCAGACTACATTCACATTGATATTTTTTTATGTAATCAAGTGTGTTAAAATCCTTCCATGTTGCCGAAAAATGTAGCAGCTAAATATTCTTTGTTGTCATAAACTTGTTAAGTCAACTTCCTTCATGTATCTCTTAGCAGTAACAGTCTTATAGTTAGAGTAATAGTTTTAATTCTCCGGGCTTTTTATTAATTTTCCTCTTAATAATTTGCATTTTTTACTTTTATATGAGCAGACAAATAATTAAGCTTACATGATTTTACATAGTAGGTAGTTATTCTCTATATTTTAGTTTCTGTACCTTATATAATTCAAGGACCTTATTATCTATCCCAGTCAGGGTTCTCTATCTATATATTGTTACGTGCGAACGGGGGTACGCACTTATGGATTGGAAGAAAACACCAGTTTTCAATTTAAATGCTTTTATTGACTTACTCAGCCGCATGTAGTGCCTCTCTGCAGGGTTGCTCCTATACGCACGACCAACGATGCACAGTCCCGATGATGAATTTTTACACCCTCAATACCGTCGCCGATATTGCGTGGACCACCTCAGATATTATCGCGGGTAGCTTCCTTCTGGTTCCTCTTTCGAACTACGCTACGCACCTCCTTCACGCATCTGGCCACCAAACTTGTCACTAAATTCACCACTTAATTCGTCTCTGCCTTTTTTTTTTTTTTTTTTTTACAGGGGTTGAGGACCGTAGGCCGCGCGAAAGGGAAATGTCGCGGCCCGTGTGTGGGATTCGCCGGGTCGGGGTGGCACTAGCACCCCACGTTGAGATGTGGGGAACTATTGCCACGCCGCGGTTAGGGATACCCACTAAAATCCCTGAGCAATCACGAGAGTCCTTTGTCCAGGCTGTGGGCTCGCTCGCGCATTCACCACCAGCCTGGACGGACGGTGGCCGGCCCCTTGCGGGCTGGCCTCTCCATTTGGTAGCCGGAGATTTGGGTCTCTCCGGCTTCTCTACCTCACCGCGAGGTGAGAGAGGGCGCGCGGGTCGGCGCGCGTCCCTCCTCTCCGACCTTTGTGTGCGGGCGGGTCCGGTTTCCCCGCCGGTCGCTCGCACGGCCGTAGCCTACGGCGGCTGGAGGTCGTCATGGACGACTCTGGGACGCCGCCGCCGACTCTGACGGGAGGGGAGCGTCGTGGATTGCTCCCTCTCCCGCTCCGCCGTCTCCTTCGCGGACATGACGGTCTCGCAGAAGGAGGCGGCTGCGTTCCACGCGTCGGCGCTCCCAACCATGGCCTTCACCACGGCCGGGAGGGACAAATCCGCCCCGATGGCTGTGACGAGATCACGGCGCTGCTCGTCCCAGGCTGGACACACCTGGAGGGTGTGCAGCGCCGTGTCTTCGTCATCGCAATCGCAATGGTGGCACCCTGACGTCTGTTCGCGCCTTATTTGCCACAGGTACCTCCCGAAGCAACCATGCCCCGAGAGGACCTGCGTCAGGCGAAACGTCAGGGTGCCATGACAGTTCGTCTCTGTCCTCTATTAACCTTCTCTAATAACTCTTTAGTATCGCATTTGTCGTTTCACCGTCTTGGACTGGACTCAACTTAAAACTGCTCGGTAGGCGCGCCTTACGCTGTTTATATACCCGGAAGAATTTTCTAGAACCCCTCTATCTATCTCTGTCTCTTCCTTCCCGAACCTTCTGTTCGGGAACTTTCGTTTATACCTCTATCCCTTTCTAACATCTATCTATCTCTTTCTTTCGATCATCGTCTATCCCTTTCTAACATCTATCTATCTCTTTCTTTCGTTTATCGTCTATCTCTTTCTAAATATATCCGTCCTTGTCTTTTCCTTCCAGAAATTTCTAGTTCTTTCTAAAAGTTCTAAAACTGATTTAAGCTGCTGGGCAGTTCCACCCTCGGTCGCCACAATATTTATTGTCTATCTATTTATTATCTATTTGCTATGCCTGATAGCTTATATATCAAAATATATAGTTTCAGTGCCATTCTTTTACATCTATATATAACTGGTTATGTTCTTTGAATGTTTAACAGGATATTATTTTTACATTAAGGAAACTAACTGAAATGAAATGAAAAATTGGGTATATGTGTGTGTATTCATTTAGACGTAAGATATTTTTATCTTCATGGATATCTAATATAATATTTTCTTAAGGTGCGTAAACAATGTTGTCCATGTCGCGAAACAAATTCTAAATAAAATTAATAGTTAAATCGCAGAATAATAACTTCTGAACTAATACACCATACAATATGCGCTTGGCAAACAATATTAAATTACTAATTACGAGAGTTGCAATTCAATCCTGCTGAAGTTCTTATTTGAAACATGACGACGGTACTATCAAAGGCACCGTTATTTCAGTTATTTGGTATGATTGGATTTGTAATGACTTCCATAGTATTGAACTGGGACCCTATTCTCGATAATGAACAAACCTATTCAGATATTGTTTAAATTACAATGAATTATCGAGTTTGTTGATAATAATTAATCAATTATTGCCAATTTCTTTTCCCAATGCGTCGAATCCATTGTATTTATGTTTATAGTCTACCAGACTTACATATATAATATATACGGACGGCGTCTGTGGTTGAACGGGCTAAGCCTTTGCCGGCCTTCCGCACTACAACTGAGAGGCTCCGGATTTGATTCTTGGAATGGTAAATTTTGGAAACGAATTTTCTCCGATATTTACTATGGTCTGGGTGTTTGGGATCGGCCCCAGAGTAGTCCATTGTATATATTACCCGTAAACAAAAGCGTAATCTATCGTCATAATATATCGTCAACGACAATGCAGTGCCTTTAACAAAAAAAAAACCCAGTATTGTTGCATTTACATGTTATACCTATGTTTATTATATCACGACGCTGAAATAATAGGTATCGTACAGTCATTTTTATCAATACACATGCTCAAAGCCGTGAAGAACACTAAATTTTAATTGCACGAGTATAGTAGACGGTCTGACAGCCCACCTGATGGAAAGCGGTTACTGTCACCTATGGATAGGTCGCCACCAATGGCCGGCAATGTGCTACCGGCTTCGAAGGTCTTGGCCAGTAACGCCACAAATAATGTTATTACAATATATTGTTATATTACGTGTCAAAAAATGTCACTTTCATATATATATATATAATATATATAATTATAATTATTATATAGTTACGTACTTAGGATTCATTATTCCTCATCTTTACACACAAAGGCTGAGTATAACTTAATACTGCCTTTTGAGCGCCCATATTTTTGTTGAACGACAGATTTAGCAACCGAGCAAAGGTCACAAGACATCACATATTTTCTAAGCCGGATTCTCCGCGAACCCTATTAGGGCTAACATAATAAATCTTATCATATTTTGTTATCTTTGATGTTAAATAAGAGTCGAGACAAAATCAGTGATAGGACAAATCTTCTTCATTTTTAAACACTGTCTATTATTATATTACTCTATTTGAAGAAAATCAACCATATTCGAGTATAAAGTGAAAGGACTGTAATTGAATGTTTGTTTGTTGCTGTTTATATTCATATTATTACATAAATTAACGAATATTAAGAATAAGCTGCAAGGTAATTACAGACTATGTAACACAATGTTGCTAAGGGGAAGCGTGCCCAGAAGGCTGGCTGCATTGGATGGCAATGCTAATAAAGTACACATTATTAGAATTAGCATCGTTTTAGGGCCGATTTTTTAATCATCGGATAAAAGTTATCAGTCGAATAATTTATAAACTGAGTAAATTCAAAAGTGAAACAATTCAATTGTTTTATCCATTCAACTGTCATTTTTAATTCCCGTTTGTTGTGTTTTATTTTATAAAATATTTTTTTATCTGGTAGTTGAAAAATCGGCTCTTAAATTCAGAACAATATTTATTCAACCTAAATAATATGGAAATACAAGTACAATTATGAAAGTTCTTCACTTGTAGCTCGCGTATTCTTTTCTTTAATATCCCAAGAGAACCTTTATATTGTCCGTCATGTGAAAGTATTGTATAATATTTTTTGTATTTATCATACATTACATTTGTAAGGCACTTCCAATTGACGGGTATACAAGACAAGGCATCCAACACGGAACATAATAAGTACGTCATGAAAAAAATACGAAGAGCTTTTCTTTTTCCTCTTTACTTTCTTTTTCTTCATCTTGTTATGTATTAATATTTGCCAATATAACAAAATATCTGTTATAAGTTGGATGTGATAAATATTGTAACACTTACAAGCCAATAGATGGCGCTGTGCAAAATTTAGGTCACAAATGTTTCCCGAAACATACAAAGAATATATACACATTTTTAATATAAAAAAACTCCTTGTGGCACTCGGGGGCTGCCGCGGTAAAGCTAGCATTTTTTATCAACTTATGCAAAAAAAATTTTCTTTGATATTAATTCAAGTTACACTTTTTGAGCGTGGTGACCGATAAGAAAACAAATCACCTATGTATATATATATATATATATATATATGTCGGAGGGAAGCTATGACTATGACGACATGACGATGTATTGTTGACAGGATGTATAACGCACAATATCATTTGTTTACATTATAATCACTTCTAAAGGTTCTTAATGTAATTTAATTAGATTTGTTAATGTTTCTATAACTTCAAGATCGTTCTAACCTAATAAAAGTTATGAATATTGTAATTTAATAAACGACCAATCAGAGCAGAGCTTATGGCGGAGCGGGGTCGGACGCCCTCTATACTTTGAGTAGTATCTACTTCGGTAGACTGAGGAGTTTTTGTGGCACATTGAGTTGATGGCAGCAGGTCGAGTTGGACCTTAGAGTATTTTAAAGAAAGTGTTTTAAGTTAGAAGTATGAGCGGGTGCCCTGAACCCACTGCTCGGTCTAAACTATGTCATAATGTTGATCAAATCTAAATTAAAAGTGTATAAACCGTGGCTATTGTGTTTTATGCTCGCATTTCATCCTGATGACGCCCACTAAACCTGAAATAACTGAAGATGATGTCGTGAGAACGAGGCCGTTCTGCGACATATATATATATATATATATATATATATATATATATATATATATATATATATATATATATATATATATACATACATACATACATTTGTAATGGCCACCTCGCACCTATTTCACTGGTCACCTCGCCTCTATTTCACTGGCCACCTCGCCTCTATTTCACTGGCCACCTCGCCTCTATTTCACTGGCCACCGCGCCTGTTACAAAGGTAAATAAACCCAGAGACTCAAGAAACACGAACATTGTAAACCTTTATCATTTTAACTATCAGACTAAAATCTTTCACTCTATATGTACCTCTAAATTTAAAAACTACCCATTATAATAGTCAACTGCATTTACCAAGTTTAATAATTATTGAAATTCCATTATTTTAACTTCAAACAAAAACCGTGTGAACGCATCAGTCATCCAATCCGCTAACAACACTTCTCAATCAGTCAATCAAACCAGCATATCTAGATTAAACGAGTGTGTTCTTTCATCCAACCCCCGCTGGGCGTGGCTCGGATGACACTATTTTGACCAGAGTAGACAATCAGAGCAACCAAGGTTGTCACTCTACGGGCTCCAGGGTCGACAACTTATGAAAACTCATAATAATAGAGGAACAAACAAACTCAAAATAATTTTCCAATTTACAATGCGTTCAATAACTAGGGTATTCACCCTAATTCGAATTTGAAGTTGTCCTAAAAATAATGTATACTTACGGGGCGCACATGCGGTGAGTGTGGCATTATAAAGATATGATAGATACCTATACACCTATATACTTTCTCACAAACAGCTGTTTACATATTCGTCCGATTTCGGAGCAGCTCGTCGTCCATAATTTGCAATACCTGACATACCTCGAACCGCTACGAGAGCTCGCGGCTCACTGTGGCCGCCGCACGCCTCGGCTCGCCGCGCGCCTCAGGTCCCAGTCACCGCGCATTCAGTGTGGACGCACACTTACACGTTAAGCGAACGCTCATGGTAGGCGGAGTGGGAGGTGTTAGGTTTATTTTCGTTACGGAATTTCTTGATTCGGTCGCCGCGCTCAAAACCCGCGATAAAAGCTATGCAATAGCTTAAAAATAGATGGGCCTAGGCCTGCGAGGAACAACAGAAGCCTCGCTGGAAGATCTTCCTTTGCGACGGAGGAGCATTCCATATCGCTCCTCCACCATATACGGGTCACCCGCTTCAATATGCTATATAAAAATAGTTTTAGATTTGTTTTTGTTATAAGCGTCTATAGAAAATTATAAACTACAATTTACAATATCAAACTAAAAGTAACTTAAAAATATAATTAAACATTTTGAATAAACTAACTTATAAATATAGATTAAAGAACAGTTATAATACCTTATTATAACTGTTGTTTTACCAACCAAATATTGTAATATATAATTTACTTAGTTGAAAAATAACTTGTAACAAAACTTACCCACTATAATCATGTTTTCTTTTTCTTTTTCATTTATTAATCGGCCGTTTTAAATAGTATGCAGTTTTGAATTAATAAAGCATAATCATAAATTAAATTTAGCCCTTTACAATCCCACTAACTAGCACAATTATAATATCATTTAAGCATTTTTCTTCCTTTGTTACTACAACATTATACTTAAAGTTCTCTGAACAGTTTTGTAATCTTAAGTAAAAGAGTCGTACAAATCTACATTTTTCATTGTTATCTTAGAATCTTTTTCAAAATAAATGACTACTAACTTAATATCTAATTATAAAGCTCTTAACACCGTGACGAATTTGAACATGGTTTAAAATTCACGAAATACTCGTGAAACCATAAGATAAAATAAGTTAAAATAAATATAAAATAAAATAAAAAGTATTTTTAATCTTCGATTTCAATTAAGGCGACTTGGTAGCAGTAAGGAACGAAATTTTACTTAGTTTAAAATTCAATAAAACTGCACCGCAGCGTATAAAGTAACTAGAATTTGAATTGGCAAGTTTGTTCCATACATATTCAGCTTGATCGGGGCGTCGACGCAGTGCGCAAAACTTTTGGCACTCTCACTTGCATACAAAAAATGAAAGTGCTGCTTTCGTGGCATCGAAATGGTGCATTGACATAATCACCAACCGTGGCTGATCTGTCTGACCTATTTAAGAAGTAAGCTACGTAGATTTATGCCGAACCACCGGATCTTTTAATTCTCGCCGGCTTTTAAATTTGCTATCATTTGTACTGGATTGCTTCTAGTGATTATGTTGTCCTGGCCTTTTTTGAATGTCATAAAAGTTTACATCCGTATTTCATATTTACAGTTTTGATTACATTTTAAAATATAGATTTTATGATGATTTGAAAATACGATCTTTTATTCAAATATAATAAGCGTTCATGGTCTAAAAACACATACATTTAAGCCACACTTTACTTGAAATTCGTCATTTCATAATATTTCCTCGCAAGCTATTAAAATTATGTCTTAGACAAATGTACTAGGTAGGTACTTGAAAAGTAGTGAATGTAACTACACACCCAGTTTTTACATGAACATACATTAATTGCTGTAAACTAATACTCTACCCACCACCAGTACTAGTGCTAAACAAAAATTATTATTTTTATAATAAATGTGCACCCAATACTAAATTTTTTGTCGGAATGACATTTGTTAAATAAACGATTAAAGATCCTATAAATTGTGCATCTCAAGCACACTTTTATGTTCAATAGCTATTGACTAGCTATTTAAAAAGTATTAAAAGTCTAATTATTATGTATTTTAATGCAGTTTATCTGGCCGTTAGTGTAAAATTTGTCTAAGCCTTAAATAACTACGAGAAATTACTAGGACCGGACGTAGTAACCGGTCTCGTAGTAAAATAAAAGATTAATATAACCTACAGCGCAGGAGTGTTAATGAAACTAGAACGAAATGCTAGTTTATTTTTTATTGATTCCAAGGTAACTTTACTTTTGTGTTAATTTTTACTATATAATATATTAAACATCAACGTGTTGAGAATATTAAAAAAATATTTTCAGAAGTAATTCAAAATACCAAGTAACAATATACACCTTATATTTACTTAACAAATAAAAATAAAATGTTGAATTTCTTTTATTTGTTTTATCTTCTATTCTATAGTATGAAAAAATTCAATTTTACGTTATTTATTTCACTGAATAATTTGTAAAATATGTTATTTAATAAAAATGTTAAAAACATAAAAAATATGAAATTATTATTTCCTCATTATTAGACTCATTAATATTAAAGTGCTCGAAAACTTGTACTTAGATTTGTTTCGGTGAAATTAAACTCATTATAATTATATATTCATACAAAGGAAAATATTACTATTCTCGGTTCATTGTTCTGATTTCTACGAAAATTATAATTTCAAGAGACTGTTATTACATTTCTACGTTTGCGAAATTAAATTAATTGAGTAAACTCTAATAAACATTCTGTAATAACAAACTTTCTCTATGTGTACTATAAATGAAGTGTCTCTCTGTAAAGTAAAACAGATACCAAAGTTTAAGTGAAAACTGTTATTTATGGGAGACATCTAATCATATGTAACTGTTTTTTTTTTTTAATTTCATCACTCAGTCTGTTAGATTGTACATATACCACCTTCGACACATTTAACCCTTTCTTATTATTGACTCAGGTCGAAAGGAAGGGATCGCTTTTTAGCGACAAGACCGCCTATTGTGCACATCCTTTCCTTATTCTTATCTTATATAAACAAAAATCTCGTGTCTCGATATTTGTCCGGGATAAACTCCGAAACTAATTATCTGATCTTGATGAAACTATGTGTAATTTGGTCCAACTTAAAAGATAGGATAGTTTTTATTCCGATTATTTATATTTATTTATTTACCTCAAATATAAAATTCTAATGTTAGTGTGTATGTCACTGAACTCCTTCTAAACTAGACCGATCTTGATTAATTTTTTGTGTGTGTTCGAGTGGGTCTCCGTATGATTAAGATTAATTCACAATCGGACCCAATAGATGGCGCTGAAACCAGGTTATATTTCTTTTAAAGGCCGAACAACGTCTCCCGGGACCGCAATCTGTAAATGGTTCGAGTTTGTATAATGCGTTTAAAATTGCCAACAAATCAGTAGGGGGAATTCATAATTCGGAACAGGGGATTCCGAAAATGCAATTTTTGTCGGTCAGTCTGTCTTTCTATCTTTCTATCTGTCTGCTAGAGCATCACGTGGAAACTACTGAATGGATTTAATTGAAACTTGACATAGAGCTAGCTTACATCTCAGGGCGGTACTTAGGATACATTTTATCCCGATAAATGACGTCGTTTCCACGGGATAGACGAAAATAGCAAAAAAGTGGGCGCTCGTGTCTCATTGTTTTTTTGGAAACTTCTGAATATATATGAATTAAACTCAACACAGAGCTTATGACTTGGGTCAATGCTTAGGATACTTTTTATCCCGATAAATCACGTCGTTTCTCTGGAAGAAATGAATTTAAAAAAGATGACGTTGCATTTACGACGTAGACCCATCACTTTAATTCAATAACAAATACTTTATCATATTGCCCACATGTCCTTCATTACCTACGTATATATATACATACTTCAAATCAGGTTGGCTGCGAATTTTCTCTGTTTCGCTGTGCAGTTGTTTACACTATATTGACTTAATTTCGTTGTAATTTTAGTGAATGATATATATAAAAAAAAGCCGAATTAATTTTTATGTGCGGTCGAGCAAGTTCCTCCTTGATCAGTTCTCTAAAATTTGCTTTGAACGACTCATAAAGTTGCCGACACCCACACACTCTCAAATTTCATATACAGCAATCAGGACATTTCTGACATGTTAAAACTAAAGGAAACAATTACTCGTGTTTAGATGCAATATGCACTTTGCCGATTGACATCGCCCTTGTTTTTAATATTCTATTCTCGATTTGTTTACCAACTTCGATTTTACTGCCTCCTTGTCAAATCCAAAGCATGTAACAATAAAACCCCGTGCTTAAACCTGATGTTTAAAGCCGGGTACTCATTAGCGAAGTGTAACCGTAACTGTTGCATGTTATGTAACCAAAAATTATAGTGTGTACGTGGTTCGCGAACTTGCCGCGAGCGGATCGAGTTGCAGTTCGCAGCGAGCCGATGATAAACAGGTACTCATTATGTAACGTAACTGTTGGACGCTACTGTAACCGTAAATCATAGTGTGTACGTGGTACGCGAGCCTACCGCGAGCTGTACGCGAACGGCACGCAGTGAGCCGATGGATGTCGGTTTTTGGCGCGAATCAAAAGAAGCTCGCAGTGCGTTCGTGGACGTCGAGAGTGAAGGCCGTTGCACACTGCGAACCTATAAGTAGTCTTCTCGAGATGAATGAGAATCGAATTTTTGTAATAACCACTGATTTGTTGATATTTTAAAAGAAAAAGTAGATTACTTCTTTCCCTTTACATTCGATGAGTCCACCATCTTGGTGGCCTTTTATAATTATGGAGTAAATCATCTTTAAGTATATATGCTGCACACGCGAAAGACATTTCGTCCGACATCGCCAAGCTCCAAACGAACACTGCCTCAGCGCCGGCTTGTCGTTACGTTCATAATAATGTGGACATCTCGTACACACACTGTATCTGTTCGGTAACAGTTACAGCCGACTGAATGAGTACGGTGGGTGAGGGCGTTCGATGGACATATTCAGTTCGATGGACACGAAGACTACAACAGGCTTGCACACTAGAACCACGTTACTGTAACTCTCTGGTAACAGTTACAGTTCGCTAATGAGTACCCGGCTTTACATGTGCGGGTGGTGTCATTGCGCTGTTAGCGAAAGATTTTGCCAGGCTATTTTAGCCTTATGAGTGGTGCACGGCCGCTTTAGTCTATTGCACGTAACATAGAATGACTACGTAGTGGTTTTCATGCGGCGTAGCCGCGGCGAGAACATTAGTATAATATAAAACAAAGTCGCTTTCTGTCTATCAGTATATCTGCTAATTACTCCTAAGCTATGTAACAGATTTTTAAGTGATTTTTGTACTGTCGGCTAGATAATTTTTCAAGAAAGGTTTATGTGTACTAGCTTTGGCTCGCGGCTTCACTTCGACCAGGGGCTAAACTCAAGCTTAAAATATTTCAGATAAAGTTTTCTTAATGGTGTATAATAAAGAGTTATCTATCTATCTATCTTGAAAGTGTGACTCGAATAGGCCCTAAAACAGATAAATGGATTGTAATAAATTGTAAGGATTATAACGGGCAATTTAATTTGGTTATTTGTGTCGATTCGATAGCTTGCAGGGTTCAGAAGATATTATGAATATTATAAAATCCAAGTCAGGAGCAAACGAAGATATGGGCACAGCCACTAGATTACACATATTATTGTTAAGAAATAGACTTAAATATATAAAACAGCTTATTAGGCACATATTTAATTTTCACACATTCCAATCAATTCAAAATTGGCGAGCTTCTACAATATACGAGGGTAAAAAGAGGTTTCCAAGACGTTTTCATATTCTCAGTTTTTTTTTTATTAAAACAAATAAAGCTAACCTAAAATTAAAATAAAAAAATACTACGTTGTTTTGCTTGGCGCCTCCCAAAGAGTACACTGAATATTGGCGCCTCCTGTCCTTCAAAATGTTGTAAAATATATTTGTTTTTTGCTTTTTAGTTTGAACTGAGTTTTGATTTATGCAAAAAAAAAAAAAAAATCTGCTTTTTCGTTACGCAAATACTTGAGTAGCTTTAGAAATTTATTAATTTCTAAAAAGATTGTACTACTAGTACACGTGTACGCGTATACAAGTTTGCGTTTCGATGAGTGTAAGTGCTCTTCAAACAAGGATGGCTTTTGATTTCCCTAGGATCTACTCATCAGATCCTGGCTTGGTGACAACAGGACCATCTCAGGTATATACGATTTCTAATAAAAAACACAAAAACAACAAATATTAACAAACAAAAAAAACATCATAACTACTACAGCCGAATTGAAAACCTTCTCCTTTTGAAGTCGGTTTACAAAAAAGCTAATCGAAAATAATAAATCTTCTTAATGAATTCGTGTTTCTTGTTCATATTACAATTTAATTTCATTTAGAGTGGCATAATGTGAGAAGCGTTTTATCCATAAACGTTTTAGAAATATTTATATCAGATATCCTTGAGTACCTCTTGAATATAATCCCCGAGCGAACACTTTCATCTTACGCTTATAAAGCAGTTATTGCTAACTTAAAATAATTGGATATTACATCTAAACTTTAAGAGCAATCAGTAGGCTATAAATATTGTCACTGGTAAGAATATTTTTTTATTGTTGTTTCCAGCTAATTGAAGTTACTGTTGCATACATGCATCTCCCAAGAAAGCTCATCAAGTTCAGCTGTCTTTAGGTCTCTAGGAGAAAATTAGATTATTCCGCCCTAACCATCGAAAAACTACTTACTCTTAATCGACTGAAATCATACTTAGAGCCATCAATCCATTCTTGTTTTAATATAAAATCTCAATTAAAACGTTCAATCAACCTCATATTATCTAAAATATAATGTTCAACTCAAATCTATACTAACATTATAAAGAGGAAAGATGTTTATTTTATAACGAATAAACTTCAAAACTACTTACCCGATTTCAAAATTTTTTGCACCATTAGAATGCTACATTATCTCAGATTAATATAGGTACCTCAATGTAATGTAACTCAAGGTGTAAAAAAAATAGTGTTTGAGCGGGTCTCGGGATGGTTTAGATTTACAATTTGACCGGGTAGGTGGCGCTGGAATCGGCTTCTAGATTTTTATTTTTTCAGGTCAGGTCAAGGTCTACTGGAATCGCTACTTAGTCATATCATGAAAGTCCTAATTATCTGTTTTTTAATCTCGTAAACTTAATTAAATTGAAAAAAAAACCTAATATCTGTCCAGGAACGAACAAATACAATTTCCTGAGGCCAGGCGGCCTGTCGTAAGAGGCGACAAAACAACGCAAAGCCAGGTGATAGGGTATTTTCCCCTCTGGATGGCTACCATCCCTGGTGTAGAGTATGCCGCCATAACAACCTTAAGTTGTGTTTAGGTTCCAGTTTCCCGTCGGAGAGCGGCAGCACATTGACAGAACCTTTAGTGTTACAAATGTTCATAGGCGATGGTAACCGCGTTCTATCAGGTGGGCTGTCTGCCTGTCCTGCTTAACCCACCCAAAAAAGTTAGGTCCTTGAATTAATATCTCAGTTAAAGTTAAAAATTAATAGTATTTTTTTTAAACAAGCTTTTATTTAAAGCTTTGAAAAGAACATATTAAACTTTCAATTAAATCAAACCCATCAATTTATTACATAACACAATTTAAATAATATAAAAGCTTGTCGCGAGATTTATTTATATAATGATTAAGTTACACAAGTAAGTATCGCGATAAGCTTATATATTATATCTTATCTATCTATCCTGTCAAATATATATTTCATATTTATATAATACAAGTTGTGTAATGTAATAATTTGATAGATTTAATTTAATTGAAAGTTTATTTTATACTTTTTAGAGCTTTGAATAAAAACTTGTTTTTAAAAATGATTTTTACTGTTATTTTATGTTTATTTGAACGAAGTATTGAACACAGACGTCAGTTTATTTGTATTCTTCTCAGCAAACCTTTTTATTTGATACACATATCATAAGAGTGCACAAAAAATAATTAGTCCGCCATTTTGGACCTTCCGCCATATTGAATTTAGAGCGAAGCCGCTTGAAAACTAAGTTGCAAGATTTGACCCGAACATAGATTGATAGTTAACACTTTATTGTACACCAATACAAACATGAACTTAAAGACTAAAATTGTATCTTGTTATGTACAAAGGGCGGTCTTATCGCCAAAAAGCGGTGTCTTCCAGACAACCCCAGGAATGAATTGAGATGATAATGGCGATGGTGGTATACGTAACATATAGTACGAACTACTTACATTTTAATAATAAATACATACATCGCTAGAGCGAAGACTCAAGCTCCAGGGGTGGAAGTGATAAATGGCCTAACGTCAGAAGTAGCTTCGGTGAACCTGCAGCCCACCTCTCTACACCCCTTAGCCACTTATACCCATGTTGCCCCTGCCTTTTATGGCATTTTTTGGGGCCCATGCAGGGAGTGGCGAGTCACCGTCTGCCCATTTTTCCATGTTCCCCGAACATTGCGACGGGCAGACGCCATAGTCCCCATATTCCCAGAACCCCAGTACCACTAGCAGTTCACCCCAATACTTTTTGTCCTCATTTTCCACAATAGTCCTACACTGGCCGGGGCTTGTCCTTGGGTGCATTATTATATGGTGTAGACAGGGATAATCGCCGGTCAGTGTCAAGCCACATTTAGATTAAATTTGTCAAAGGCCCCACGCAAGCCCTCCAAAAGTCCGGGCCATATATATATATATATATTAGAATAATTAGGTATTGTTCGAAACGAAAATTTTGATTGAGATTTTCCATAAAAACAAAAGCGATATGGTCAAATGTGATTGCTAGCTACGTTTTTTACTAGACTATTGGCAATAATTGCGTAGTACTACGACCTACTTATTTGTAGGCTCAGAGGCCTCGCATCGACTTTGAAGTTTGAACCTTTCTGAAGTTTACATCTTTAAGATCAATCAAGCGTATAATTAAGAAAAGGTTATGAATGTTCAAAGCGCTTTTAAGACGAAAAAAAGATTATGAATGTGCTATTCTTGACGAATAAGATTTTATCACGATTGTCTGCAAATTTAAGTTTAATATTAGATACAGACCTCTCTCAAGATAATTTTTTTCGCTTTTTATCGTTATTTTATTAAAAACATAGTTTTTCGGAAAAGTTATCCACTTGAAAGTCTTATTATTATTATTTATTTAAATGTATAGACAACTAGATCCAAATATTATATTAGTTCCTAGAGCTTAAACATATATATTAGTAATTTAGAGTAAATAACAATTTGGTCCTCTGCATGCCAACATCAGAGGACTATCGTGATTGTTAGCTATTACGTTCAGGATGCTGTTGCTGCTCCCGCGCACTCTGTTACCCAGGAAGGCTGTTTTCTTTTGCCACATGGCCTCAAAGGCATCCGTGCATGCAGCCACAAACATCCCGGATGCACTGCAGAAACGCGGGAGTCTCAACAACGCCTTGAACGCATAATTATATTGTTACGACCTAGACGCCAACAAAGACAAATTCACACCTGCATACCTGTAGAAACACATTGTATTACCTTTCGGCATTTGGACTTCTTTTGTTGTTGAAATTTGTGATTAAAAATACAGTCCATTGTGTATTGTAATCTTTTACGGTCTATTGTTGTATTGTGATCATTATAGCCAGGTGTCTCGGATTTAAAGTACAAACTGATTCTAGGAAATTCCGTCCACGCGGCTGGGCAGACATATTTCATCAATTGAGGGACGAGGCAGTCGAGCGATAACCACGAGCGAAGCAAGACTTGTGTACATTCGGTAATATATTTTGTGACGGACTTTGCGCGTGCTATTGAATTACGTTTGGACTTGTTGTGTTCGGTTATATTTGTACCTGTGTTATACGTGTTTGTTTGTATAGTTCTAATAAACTCTATAGTGATTCTAATGGCATTTTAATTTGAGTCCTGCGACTCGTAACAATATTGTACTTTAAAGCTTTTCTAGGCTTTATAAGTTTCTTTTAAATCTTCGAATAATTTTATTTAGAAACCAGGATAAATGTTTATATTACACGAATGTACGATAAACGCAGTGGAAATGAGGGCTTTGAGAGGTATGTGTGAGATTAGGCTAAGGGATGATATAAGAAACAGTATGCTAAGGGATCGTTGTGTATTGAAAGAAGGAAGGCTCAGGTAAAAAGCATCTCAAATAAAGGTGCATGTAATGAAAGTAGAAAAGAAAGAAGTAGAAAAGAAGAAAAAGAAAGAAAAGATGAAGTGAAAGATTTTTGTCATTATTGTACAATAAAAAAATAAATGTAAATTCCAGTATCCATGAGAGAGCTTTCATTAAAGCTGTTTACAAGAAAGATATACGAGTGACTGCTAGGGAAATGTTTTCACAATACCATAAACGATTTTAAAATGTAATTAGTTATGCCTATGTTATTTTATATAAGTAAGTATAATATTATATAATAATTTATAACTATGTGACATTCTTTTGTGCTTGACATTGTTTTATATTCATTTGATTAATATTATATAATGGCCAAGCAACATTTTAAACTGCCTGTATTGTACGTCCGAAAGGACTAACTGTAGTTCCTATAAAGAATACACTATGTTTGTATTTATGTGACAGTTTATGCAATAAATGATGAATATGTAGATAGATAGATAACACTTTATTGCACACCAAAACATAGAATTACAGAAACAGACCATATTTTCAAGGCAATACAACAGGCGGCCTTATCGCTCAAAGCGATCTCTTCCAGGCAACCTAAATGAGAAAAATTTGAATCAGGCGAAATAGGTGGTGCAGAAAAATGGCAATAGAAACATAAATATACATAAATAATATAATACATACATATATATATATATATATATATATATATATATATGTATGTATTATGTATGTGTATACATGCATGTATTCGTATATATATATATATATATATATATATATATATATACGAATACATGCATGTATACACAATTATATATACAATAATACACAAGTTATTATAATAAAAGTAATAGCATGATTATATTCTGTTAATCAGACATAGCTATTTGTGGACAAATAGTGTTTTCTGAGCAAATTTCTAAATATTGGTAAAGATTTGGCCTCTCGGACAGTAAGAGGCAGCATATTCTAAAGTTTGACAGCCTGCACCGTAAAAGAATTATCATAATAGGATGAAGTATGTGCAGGCGTCATAAGTTTTCAAATTCAAATTCAAATTCAAAAGTTTTTATTCAAAATAAGTTCCACTGGAGAACACTTTTTGAAGGTCATACATATAGGTTAAAATTTAATTTTACATCCTAGTCTATGTACACCGCTTCGCAACGTGTAGTGTTTGAGTGACTTCAAGATGTTTTAGATAATATATATTAATAATAATAGCTTTAGAAATAAGTTATTTTATACATTTTAGTTTTTGAAGTCGGTTTTTTTAAACGAAGTTTTTAAATTTTATTTGTTACTTTTTAGTGTCTAGCTATGTATGGGTGGACCTACGAATGGTGCCGCGCTTCTTAAAAAATATAGGTCCCAAGAACCGGGAACAAAAAAATGTTCGTAAAATGAAAACTACTGGGCCAAACTATGTAAAATTTTTAGGGGACCACATGGCAGCTATTCCGCGTCGAACAAAAAAGAATCACGTAAATCGAATTATAAATCTCAGAGTAATCGGTGTACATATGGAACGGAGTGAAAATTATTTTCATGAAAAATGTTCATAAAATGAAAACTACTGGGCCAAACTATGTAAAATTTTTAGGGGACCAATTGGAAGCTATTCCGCGTCGAACAAAATAAGAATCACGTAAATCGAATCATAAATGACGGAGTAATCGGCGAACATACATAAAAAAAAGCAAAAAAAAAAAAAAAAGAAGATCCCGACGAATTGAGAACCTCCTGCTTTTTTCGAAGTCGGTTAAAAAGTACGAAGTCGGACTGAGAATTTTGAAACTGAACGTAAACGGGATTTAACGCTAAAATGATATATAACTGTATTAGATAACACAGGAGAATTTAAAAAGTAAAAAGTTGTATTATTCATTTGTTATTATATATTAATTATTTTATTGAAGTATTGGATAGAATTTACTTTCAAAAATTAATGCCGTATCGCAATATCGAAAATCTTATAATAATCATATATATCAATCAGGCAATAAAAAAACTTACCTTTAAAACGCTGAGTAAATATCATATTATTCAAACACAACAATATCAAACTACACAAGAACATTCACCCACTTATGATTTCTCAAAATGATAGCGTACTTATAATTTTACTCGTTAAAAGTACAAAATAAGCTTTATACGTATCACAATAGAGTACGTGTTCACTTGTCCCTGAAGCTTTGAATTGGTTTGTATATTTTTAATCGCGTGACTTACGTAAGTCGGCACGAGGTATTAAGTCGGGCGGAGGCTCCGCGGTCGCGGGCAGCTCCGCGTGTCGCCGGATGCCACTGTGCTGGCTAAACTCGCCAGGCACCCAGAGCGCATGCTCCCAACACAATAAGTCTCAGCTCACACCGATTCACCGATAACCGAAAAATAACTCACTTGCGATACTTGCCTAAATTGTATTCATATAAAAGCTGACAAATAATCCTCATTGTTACACGTCATTACTTTTCTCGTTTTGAATAATATTTTTGCAATAGCAGTGTTTATATTATGTAAGCAGCTTATGGCTGGTTTCTATATCTTACCGATCATTCATTTGCCTTATTATCGGTTAACATTTGACATAAGTTACATACAAGTAATGACAAAATTCAGGAGATGGTAAGGCAAGTGAATTTATAGTAAGATATAGGACCGGCCTTTAAAGATACACTTTTTAACTATTCATGAACGGTCGGTCCCATGGTAGCCGAGCCGATAACAACTGTCTCATTGCTTTCTTATCGTACTTTTGCAGCGGTCATCTATCCTTTTGGCTGTCTTTAACTGATCCCCAAATCTCTTACCCTTTTTAAACATTCACAATATACTAGATAAATAACTCTTTTATTTATACACTACCTCAAAAATATTTACAGGCAAGTTACTATTGAAAGTCATATTAAAGACATTTTTATGTGGCGAAAATAAATCAAATTAGTTATGTTGATGGTGCTTGGTGGTACATACTCGTACGATCACTTTCCAAAAAAGTATTTTAATTATTAGTAAAGGACGTACATATTGGCTACTGTTTTTAGTTTTTATTATTTATAAATTGCAGAATCGTCCACCAAATTTGTCTGGGAGAGATAGACTTTTACGACAACATTACAGACTGTAAATCACTTAATTTCTTTCTTGTTACTTTGTAGTTATTTATCGGTCTATCCATAATATTCTCAAAGACTTCAACAGCGTAAATTTGACATCTAAATTTCGGGGAAGTAGGAACCGGGATAATTTATGGGGTAAAAATGTCTTACATTCATCATTGATCTCCAAAAAACGCTTTCTCCAATTTCAATATGTATGAGGTATAGTCCTGAAAACATAACAAACTGACATGAAAGACTAATAACGCAGATATTAAAACATATTCGCATGTGGCATAGAAACCTCGAGGTTTATTTGTGAAAGAGTGTAATACAACTTACTTATGACTGATGACTTATAATAGTGGCACTTTTAAAATTATTTAAGCCAATATTATTTTTATATCAAAGAGAGGCAAAGTTTTATAATATTTATGTGGAATTCATAAAATTTTATGCTGGAACATATTCCAGATAAAGCGACTAAAATAAACTATTGCGTGTAAAGGAAATATACTATACTATAGTCTAACAAACTACTACGTGCGAAGTTCAAAGTTTGCTTTATCGGGACTAAGCATACGAAGAAAGTGCGTATTTTTATTTGCCGTATTGTTGTATGGCTTAGTTAGATGAAAGATGTGTTTACAACCTCATTGCGAGGGGAGGATACGTGATTGGAATTAAGCGGATGCCTAGAACTTTGCCGTTTTTGTGCGTAAACGACGTCACGACCGCGTTAAATGTTCATGTAAACACAGCCCCACATATCTCTCACTAAGACTTGTTTAGCTACGTCCCTTTTTAGTTCAACAAAATACCTACACGAAATAGAGGTCGTTGTTAAATAATCCATAGCAACTGTTACCCGGAAAGTACTTTTTATAGTCCCAACGACTAAAGGTACTTGTTACTTTTATGATCTCATTTCAATGTATTTCCCGTTTATGTTTAGTTATCTCAAGAAGTCTTATGGTGCAGCTTCATCTGCTATAATTTTTAAGAATTAGTCTGAGGCCTGATGCGTCTTATTTAAAGCGATAAAAAATAACTCCTTAATGAATAGCCACATTAGTTTATACACATAATAGAGGTCAAGCGGGGACTTTGGGATTTACTCGAGCGTGGCAGAATAACATAAGGGGAGAAACCTTGCACCCTAGTATGTACCCCCGCCATATATGAACTCTTCATATAGGGTAGGCGTATTTTTTATTCTTCAAATTTTTATTTAAACCGTCAGATTAAGGAAATTCCTCCACATAATTGTCAAATTATGGGTCAGCACAACAAGGACATCAAGTTGAACAGTCTGTATATTAATCTGACGCGCTCGAGTGTTGTTAGGGTTTTTTCCTTTTTCAAAAATCGGCCACGACTTTTGATCGCGTCCAAATCGTCAGTCTTTTGAATAGGAGTTCCTTTAGAGTTTACTTAACATCCCTTTTGAATATCTGACGCACTTGAGTATTTCTGTGCGCCTCTTTTTTTTAGAAATCCTGTACACGCTCCCTCCACCTGTAAAAGGGCATTCATCATATAACCTTTTTTTCTTTTTAGCATCTAATCTTCACAATCCAAAAGGTGTCGCTCGAGTATCTCCACATTTAGCACCTTGGGCTCTCTTACTATAAGTAATATATCAATATTTAACATCATTAACATTATCGCATGTCAAGTAATGTATTAAACCCATCACCATATTTGCGTGAAACGGCTTATATCTATATGTATTGTTAAATTTAGTTTAATTACTTGCATAGTAAAGTTTCTTTTTAAGGTTTTATAAACGAGTAACATTTCCTTAGTCGAATAATAATTTTGGTATATTTTCATTTATTCATCATTTAACGCCTGTTTTGTATAGAATGATTTTCTATAACTTACCATAATTATATTTAACACTAGGATATGCCCGCGACTTCATTCACGCTTGACTTAAATTTCCCGCGCAATTCCCGGGTCACTAAGTAAGTTTAAGTGAAAGCTGTGTCGGAATAAGGTAATTCTTATGTACTTGAACAACTACATACCGCCCTGGGAAACTTCCCGCAGGATTTCCGGGATAGAAAACATATAACATTTTATTACATAAAATTTGCTATCAATTAGTTTAAAAGCTGCATTGGATTTCTTTTTTAATCTGGCCATTTTAAATCATTCCCAGAAAAAAATCCGCGGGATTAGATGGAATAGAATAGAAGTATAATTAGAATAGTTTATCAATAACTTCAATACGCAATCAGTTGTATATATATATCGCCTGGACTTACTCTTATTTTGAACAGTAAGCAAAACGATTTTATTAATTATATGAATGTAATTAGTCATATTTAAAATATACTTTTTAAGGAAACCGCAAAAGTCTCAGTTTCACGTGCGGCTGTAATTATGTTACAGACCTTATTTATTATTTACATAATTATATATGTATATACGTAATAATTTATAAACCAATCTACAAATAAAAATACGTAACATATTTCCTGCCTTATTCATAATGTAGGTCAGGTTAACAACAATAATCACACTCGATCAGCCAATGTTGACAAAATAATAATATCAAATATGGTCTCGATTTATGTGGTTAATTCAGTCCAAGGTAATAAAAATATTGTGTATAAAAACATTAATTCCTGGATTTAATATCAGTATTGTGTAAGGTAGTCACACTCAAATCCACTAAGATCCTTTTTGTCATCTTCCAAGACATCGAAGCCGCCTAGATTTTGTACAAGCGTAGCAAGTTATGATTTTATTTCTTTAACGAATCAAATAGAATTATTTAATCATTTTATAATTATTTGTATCATGATAACCCAAAATATTGACAACAACGTGGTATTTTCACAACCTCTCTGTTATATAAACATTCTTTTAGTATTTATTGTGAAATATGTCAGGTAGCCAATTACTAACAAAATAGAAAGTGCAATAAAGATGTAAAAAACAGTTTTACTTACTCTTATTGTATAAAAACACCTGAGCAACACGTTACACTAAATATTTCGTAACAAAGATATATAAAGTATATAGAACCTATTATTTTATTTATTAGCGTCATTAACTACTCACATCTATCTATGAATTACATCAACTCCCTGCTAAGGTTTGCCTGGAGGAGATCAGTTCTTAGCGATAAAGCCGCTCCTTGCACATACAAGCTTTGATCTTTTTCTACTTCTGTTTGTGTAAAGTTTGCCATACATATTCTTTATGAACTTCATGAAAATAATTATTACATGATCCAACTACGAAATAAATATAATGTTACGACCCAGGGGCCGATAAAGACAAATTCACACCTGCTTTTTATTACCTTTTTGGCATCTGAACTTCTTTTGTTTACTTCGTGTTTAAAAATTGTGATTAAAAACAGCCCATTGTGTATTGTAATCTTTTACGGCCTAATGTTGTATTGTGATCACTGCCAAGTGTCTCGGATTTAAAAATACAAACTGATCCTAAGAAATTTAGTCCACCCGGTCGGGCAGACATATGGCATCCGTGCAGTATAAAGCAATGCCCCAATTGAGAGGGGCAGTCGAGCGATAACCACAAGCGAAGCAAGACGTGTGTACATTCGGTAATATATTTAGTGACGGACTATGCGCGTGTTACTATATTTGTACCTGTTTTATACGTGTTTGAATAGTTCTAATAAACTCTATAATAATTCCAGCGGCATTTTAATTCGAGTCCTGCAACTCGTAACAATAATAATTAAAATTTAGTAACTCGTAGAATCGTGGAAACAATATGCATGTTTGCTGCAAGGAATCGTTTGAATAAATGTAGATATCTCATAACAGTGTCGGTAGAATAATTTAGGGTGGAGACAACAGCAATGAGACGGCGGCATTGATGCTGAAAATAGCCACAATCAATAGCAAACAGCGCGCATTATTTAGTACGCGACGCTCGCTCGTTGAATCAAAGGATGCCTCTAAAACAATACCCTCCATAACATTTTTATAGCCTCTTTACTACTTTATTCCCATCGCAGCTCCTTATCCGAACTATTTTTGTTTACTCGATCGTCTATCGATGGAATTCGATTCCGGTAATTTCGATCAACTCCCGTTTATGCTGTGATCTTACATTACATTTTTATTCTTACCTGTAATGGTGGCGCTGTACCTACCTGCGATAATGTAGATATTGACTGTGGCCAAATGCTTCTTATTTTTATATTTAACATTAGCGCCGTTAATGAATAGCCTCATCATGGTGGGGCTTCATCTGCGATATTGTTACAGTCATAGGTTTCACGCAGATACGGCAATGGGTGTAATGCACTGTTTGAGATACGACATTGTAATGACGAGAAATATTAACAAATAACATATGTATATACGCTAATGTCAATGGCATAACTTTTTAACTATTAAAATACATTCGGTCACAGTCTAAAGGTCTTATTTATATAGAGTTAGATTAAGTTTGTAGGCGTCTTTAAAGTTCTTAAAGAACTTACTCTAACTCAATATTTATAAGACCGTAAATACTTAACATTATCGCAGCTATGGTTGCACTATATGTCTACTGTATACATGCGTTATCTATCAATATGAAACGTCAGTAAAAATTAAAAATAATATCGTATCACAAATAACATATTGCATCTATCGCCGTATCTGTATAAAACGATCTATAACTGTATCACTATCGCCGATGAAGCCCGCCATCAAACGGCCTATATATCTTTAATATTATAGCAGGTGTGGCCCCAGCATAACACTTATTTGTAGAGTAAGTCGAATGTAGTATATGGTCATTGTATAGGATACATACATCAATTGTCGCCGCAAAAACCGCCGAGGCAACGCTCGACCGACCTAATTAATGGCAACCGACCCCCCGAGGGCAGTTAAGCCACACATAAAACCTTTTCTGTGGCAATGACATACGCTCCACGAGTGGTTCGTGGCCATACGTCCTTTTCTTGTAAGATCCTGTCAATCTAGTTACGTCGAGAATGTTCAGGACATATTTTTCTGTAACAATAAGTAAGTAAGTAAGTAGTAGTAAGTAAGAGTAACAATATTAAAAATGACAATACTTGAAACTTTTAAAACCTAATAAATCCTACATGAATACATAGCGCTATCTACACTTCTATACTTTATTGAAAAAATATTCTAACCAAATCTGACAATTTAGAAGTCTTTGTAATTTACGGTTAAACTTAAGTTAATAATTCTTAGCATAAATATTCTTAATAGTTAGCGGAACTCGAATAAAACGCCATTAGAATTATTATAGAGTTTATTAAAACTATAAAAACGTATACGTATAACACAGGTACAAATATAACCGAACACAACAAATCCAAACGTTCTGTAGAAGGTCGTAATTCAATAAAACGCGCAAAGTCGGTCACTATTAGATTCCTGAATGTATACACGTCACGCCCGTATCGTAGTCGTCGCTCAACTGACTCCTCTCTCCATCAGGCCATCGTTTTATGCTCCACAAATGCAAATGTGCCTGCCCGGCAATTTACTCATGTGCCGGCAACGTCGCGACAGTTTCCTACAATTAGCTTGTAACACCTGGCTGATGATGCTAATGAGCGAGTACAATATGACAATAGGGTATTATTCTCCACTAGAAACGTACGCCAATATGCTAGCGCTAGGGATTCGCTTTAAATTATAAATAAAGGATAAATTTATAAAATGTATATTCCATTGACCAAAGATAGAATAAAGGAGCGAGGGAGCACACGCGGTGGCCGCTATTCGTATACTGACTATCCCTATTAATATTATAAATGCGAAAGTAACTCTGTCTGTCTGTCTGTCTCTGTCTGTCTGCCTGTCTGTTCCGTATTCACGTAAAAACTACTGGACCGATTTGGCTTAAACTCAGTACATATATATTTTCGATACCGAGGATGAACATAGGATACTTTTTATCCCGAAAAATGGGATAGTTTCCGGGATAACATGATATTTGTCTGTTTGTTTGATATGCTTTTACGGAAAAACTACTGGACCGATTTGGCTGAAATTCGGTACGTATGTAAATTAAATACTGAGGATAGACAAGGGATAATTTTCATTTTGGCCTTTTTGGTAATTTTGGCCTATTTGGTCATTTTGGCCTTTTTGGTCATTTTGGCCTTTTTGGTCATTTTGGCCTATTTGGTCATTTTGGCCTATTTGGTCATTTTGGCCTATTTGGTCATTTTGGCCTTTTTGGTCATTTTGGCCTATTTGGTCATTTTGGCCTATTTGGTCATTTTGGCCTTTTTGATCATTTTGGCCTATTTGGTCATTTTGACCTTTTTGGTCACTTTGGCCTATTTGGTCATTTTGGCCTTTTTGATCATTTTGGCCTATTTGGTCATTTTGACCTTTTTGGTCATTTTGGCCTATTTGGTCATTTTGGCCTGTTTGGTCATTTTGGCCTTTTTGGTCATTTTGTCCTATTTGGTAATTTTTCCTTTTTGGTCATTTTGGCCTATTTGGTCATTTTAGCCTATTTGGTCATTTTGACCTATTTGGTCATTTTGGCCTATTTGGTCATTTTGGCCTATTTGATCATTTTTCCTTTTTGGTCATTTTGGCCTATTTGGTCATTTTGGCCTTTTTGGTCATTTTGGCCTATTTTGGCCTATTTGGTCATTTTGGACTTTTTGATAATTTTGACCTTTTTGATCATTTTGGCCTATTTGGTCATTTTGGCCTATTTGGTCATTTTGGCCTTTTTGGTCATTTTGGCCTCTGGTCATTTTGACCATTTTGATTATTTTGGCCTTTTTGGTCGTTTTTGCGTATTCCGTCATTTTAGCCTGTCGGTCACTGTGGTCTTTTGGTCATTTAGACCATTTTGGCCTTTTTGGTCAAGTTTTGTAATTTATTTTGTTGACAGATAGACGGGGGATGGTATATATAATTAGCGATATAAAATGAAGTGAATCTTCTGTGCCTAAATACATAAAAATGTAATATAATATAACCTGTAGCACTTGCTCTATAAACAAGAGACACGCACTAGAGGTTAACCCGCGGCGCAGCCGCGGGGTAAACTCTAGTATCTTATAAATTAATAAAGTGAAGTAAAAATGCAATGCACGCAGTGTTCGGTTTCACCGTACACAATAAATAAATAAATAAAAGAAATTATAAAAGGATTACAACTCGTTCATCAAATGTGCTTCTACAGATCTGTACGTGGTATTTGTCTTTGTCGGCGCCTAGGTTGTAGCAATATTATAACTTTAATAAGAATTTCATAAAAATTTGAGATGCTGAATGTACGCATTCAAGTTTTTTTTATTGCTGAAACACTGTAGACAGCCTGACGATCCAACGATGGTGGAAAGTGGTTACCGTCGCTGCCAATGTGCTGCCGGCCTCGAAGAAGAAACTGGAACCTGGCGACTGACGCCGGAACACAACTTATAGCTAGTAAAGAGCCATGACCTCACTCCTATCGTAAAAATGTGTATAACGTTGATGTATATTTTAGGCATATGTATTCGCAATGACTGCAGAGCCTAACTATATTTCTGTTTCACATTAATTCCCACAGACCATGATCTTACAACTAACATAAATAACTACGAGTCTTTATTGTTACATTTATAACGCTCAAAGTCTCAGTAACTCCAGAAGCCGTTAAAAGGGCAACGCCATTTATATTATTATACGAGGAATGTACTATTATACATATTTCCATAACAACGTAACGTTCGTTGAATTGCAGCAAGTTGGTGACAAGTAACTTCGTATAAAATTCGCACTCGACGACTATTTTCATCCATTTATGTCTAGATATTTCGTTTCACCTCTATAAATCTGAAAATGTAAAGTAGAATATTTTAAAATGTGTTAACGTTACCAAAAATATATTTTACAAAAGGGTTTTTGTGTAGGAATAAGTAGGTAAGTTAAGTTTGTCTTTTTAAGCTCGCAATATTCAAAATTTATAACTTCAAGACTAAATTTATATGTACCTATATAAATTACCCATCAACCTTTTTAGAAGAGTCCCAGTCTTAAAATAATTAAATCTTGATTTTATGAAACTTAAAGGACAATTAATTTGTTAATTTAATTACATAAATCATAAAACCTACTTATGTTTGCGGATCCGAAGATAAAAAAACCCTGGATATTCCGTACACACGAAACCGCTATAGATAATAGTATAATTTTTATGCCTTCAGTTGTTGTGTAAATGTTTGATAATTTACATCTATATCTATTATATTATATATTTTATATATATATAATAAAATTGTAGAGGTCAAATTTCTGTACAATTTAAAAAAATGCTAAAAACCGAGTCAGGGGGATGTAAGAAGTGAAATAGAACTAATTTGGATTTTTTTGGAATTTTTTGTTTCTCTGTTTGTCTGTCTGTTTGTAACGGCTAATCTCCGAAACGACTAGACCGATTGAAATGAAATTTTTTATGGTGGCAGCTTATATCCCTGGTCAACATATAGGATACTTTTTATCCCGAAAAATTAAAGAGTTCCCATGGGATAGTTAGAAAGCTTTAATTACTTAAACAGCTTATAACAGACTAAAAGTAATTTCTCTGCAACGTAACATAATAGAAGCGACTAATTTGACAGGGTGTGGTGTCAGTGAGAGAGTTTTGTCTTATATATATAATATATAAAGCAGATAAGTTTGTTTCTTTGTTTGTTTGCTTGAACGCGCTAATCTCAGGAACTACTGGTCTGATTTGAAAATAGCCCATTTATTGATGAAGGTTATAAACCATCACGCTAAGAGCAATAGGAGCGGAGCACCAATGAAGAATGTTTCAAAATCGCGGGTGTTTTTTAACTTCCTTTCCACGCGTACGAAGTCAAGGGCAGAAGCTAATCTTATATATAAAAACGAATCGCAAAATGTGTTGGTAAGCGCATAACTTGAGAAAGACTTTATCGATTTAGATGAAATATTGTGTGTGTGTTTGAGTGGGTCCCGGGATGGTTTAAATCCACAATTGGACCCGGTAGATGGCGCTGAGGTCGGGTTCTAGAATCCTCCTAATCACTGGGAGCGATTCTGGTGATTTTGTTTTTGTGTCATGAAACAGTCTTTTAGGAATTCAGAAAATATGGCGGTACGAAGTTCGCCGTGTCAGCTAGTGTAATAAATAAAAAATACAATAGAGTATTATATAAACTCACCTAAAACCCCGTCGACTAAGAAGGTCCACCTTGGCTTCATAAAGATATATCTTGTACATAATCTTGAAACCAGCTCAATCAATAAAAATCTCTGTTGAAGGCCACCGCTATTTAGTTTGTTTCAACAACTCACTGCACATGCCAAAAAAAAATTAATATTTCTTACATGTCTGTCTATTTAACACCGCAAACGAGTTCGACGACACAATGGCGGTATCTTCGTGAAGTCAGGCATAATTGGGGGACAGAAATAAATATACATACATACCAATATACAAAAAGAGAAGGAAATATGTGTATCAAGAATATATATAGACGTTTGGATAAGAGATGCGGGAACCCAGCATCAAATAATGAACACTCTATATCGCTAGATTAACTAAGAATTAACTTTGTTAAAAGGGATTTATTAATCGTTATGGCTATCTATTGTTTCACCTAGAAATTATTGTAAAAACCGTTCTTTGCTTCAATAACGTGTTATGTTGAAAACTAAAATTTTAAAACAGATAGTTTTATACCTTTAAAAAAACAAAAATGTCGAAACGAGTATTTTTTTACTTTCAATCTACAACCAGGTCAACCAAGTTTTTTTGGAAAAATAAAGTCGGAAACAGTAGATTTAATTATGAAATAAAAATATGACTGTATTGTCACATTATTGAAGTAAAGATACGATAAATATTTTTAATTGGTTATTTTGTTGAGCAACAATATTTGTCCAAACTAAAATTTAAAACGTTAGTATCAGTTAAAACTAGATTGAGGCAACCATCGTCTATGGATAATTTTTGTGGAAGCATAGAAAAAGGACTGGACATGGCAATAATAGTGTTAAGACTTATACTGTATTACTTAATAATTGTTATCTTAATCTCATTGTAAGTGAACTACTTGTTCTTATGAGAAATAAAGTTCTTTAAATCTACATGGCAATCGCGCAGCTAGAAACGTAACTGTGAAAAGTATCTAAACACTTAAATATGTCATTCTTCTTCTCTCGCTAAATGTCGGAAACATTTTATTATTTTAATAGACCAAAATTTGTCACAAATGGAAGTTCATTCTCAATTTTCGACGGATTAGTTTTAAAAATATGTTTTTGTAAATAAAATACTTATATTTTAATAATAAATAATATTGTAATAAAATTTAATTAATAGCTCACACTAGCAATTAAACTAATACGTAGATTATTAAACTTAGTATTTCGCTAATATTATATTCTATTTATTGGTGATAAAATATTTATTATATCACTCACAATTTGAGTCTCAATCCAATTTATCTCAATTTTGTTTATTGACTCAATTATGTCCAGAATATCTAGACTCGCTCCATTATTTATTACGAGCCGTAAATATTGCAATTAGATTTATCACCTCTAATTATACAATTAAATATAGTCTGAGCCATTAACAAAGTAAATCTACCACTGCCTATTTAAGCTAGTAGACAGTCGGGTATTTAAAAACCGAGCCAATGATTAAACGCTATTTTTACACTACATTAACTTATTTATAACTTAGTTTTTTTTAAGTTAGTTTAGTTTCTTCACAGTTTATTACAATGCAATTGCATTAAATAGCAACATTATTAAGTATAATTTAAGAGAGAAAAATGTGATATAAAAATAAAAACTTCGTTTAAAAAAACCGACTTCAAAAACTAAAAAACTAAAATGTATAAAATAACTTATTTCTAAAGCTATTAAATTTTAATATATATTATCTAAAACATCTTAAAGTCGGTGCTTAGTAATTTTCAAAATATAGTCATTTTTATGTTTTGCTTTGCACCGACTTCAAGATGTTTTAGATAATATATATTAATATTTAATAGCTTTCGAAATAAGTTATTTTATACATTTTAGTTTTTTAGTTTTTGAAGTCGGTTTTTTTAAACGAAGTTTTTATTTTTTATTTGTTACTTTTTAGTGTCTAGCTATGTATGGGTGGACATACGAATAGTGCCGCGCTTCTTAAAAAATATAGGTCCCAAGAACCGGGAACAAAAAAATGATCGTAAAATGAAAACTACTGGGCCAAACTATGTAAAAATTTTAGGGGACCACATGGCAGCTATTCCGCGTCGAACAAAAAAAGAATCACGTAAATCGAATCATAAATCTCAGAGTAATCGGTGTACATATGGAACGGAGTGAAAATTATTTTCATGAAAAATATTCATAAAATGAAAACTACTGGGCCAAACTATGTCAAATTTTTAGGGGACCACATGGCAGCTATTCCGCGTCGAACAAAAAAGAATCACGTAAATCGAATCATAAATGACGGAGTAATCGGCGAACATACATAAATTGAGAACCTCCTCCTTTTTTCGAAGTCGGTTAAAAATATACTAAAATAGTTTAATAAACAATAATACAATATCAGAATCACTACTGCAGCGGAGGACAGGTGCACCTTCCATTTCCTTTTAAAAAAATATTCTCATTCTCAATTTTTCTAGTCAATCTTTCTCTCTTCTTTACATTTCTAGCAATTCTGTCTTAATAAGAGCAAAGAACTATAACTGCGCCTTGTTCTTTAAAAAAGAATGCAGAGATAAATTAGTATAACCAATAGCAAGCAAGTATTCCTTACTCCTGGACAGTAGGTCCAAGATATTGTTTGACATTCGTTTTACCAAATACTGCTATAAACGTCTATAACAACTATTTACAAGTTATTGGACATCATACACTTCGCACATATAATAATATTATTGACAGTAGTTTTAAATATTTTACAGTATAAAACCCTCCGCTGAAATGAGTCGGACATACAAGTGTATCTATCATATATGCGGACATAGTTGTCTTACCTTACGCCCGCCTTGTGTTATTTAATAAGTAAGTGATAAATATAATTATGTGCATTTAACACCAACAGTGGTGTAAGTACTTTATATTAATATCATAAGGGCCGCTTGCATAACGTTCCTTAAATTTATTTCAGAAACACTAAACGTATTTAACACCCTTAAATACGATTAGCGTCGTGCACAACAAAAAATTATTCGCTAAATATGTTTAAAGATCTGTCAATACATTTTGTGTTAAACGTATTTAGGCAGTTAAATTTGATTAACCAATTTTATTTAAAGGCGATCGTTATGCAAGCGGCCCTAATTATGTCTTCTTATATATATTTGAAATGAAATAAGAATCTTTCAAATAATAATTTAACAGGCGTGGGATGGACTGAAGGGGTGGTTGGAGGTCGTCGAGGCAGGTAAGGTGCAATTTTTATATCATCTCAACAATATATTATGACAAATTATCGAATATTATCTATTCATTCTCTTACTTATACACGTTACGACTGACAACTAATACGGCTAACAGCAATTTAAGGCACGTGCTAAATAAATTTACGGAAATAAAATAATTCTTTATGAAAAGTTCTTAAGGTAACGTAATATTTATAGTAAGTATTGCTACCCGGTACATAAAATGATAACTTACACTTCCGAACTATCTCGTAACAGCGGGTAAACGCAAACCCAAACTATTGTTGTTTTGGAACACGTTCAATATTTTTGTAACTAGTAGAGGGTACTTGCTTAAGCTATTCGGGCTAGATACGCTCTCGAGCAGCCGGATGGGGGGAATGCCAGCAAAACTTCCCACCAACCTACTCCCTTATTCATCGCAACACCAGCTAACTGATAATAAAACTTGGTGAGCACTTAATTTAACTGTGCCCATTTTATCAGTGAAGTTATGCATAAATAACAACAACAATTGCGGCCCCTCACATCTAGATAGATAAAGGAAATAATAACAAAGTTACAAATTTGCCCTTTTAATTTATTTTTGATGTTAATCTTGATTTATTTCATAAACTTTGACTCGTTGAAATGACTCAGCATCTAATCTGGCAGTGAATGGATTTGTTTAACGAGTCCTATTTAAATACATTTCTGAGAAGTGTATTTACAGCAGCGCCTTTTTTGTATTAAGCCGAAATTACACCGGTTCATTTTTGTGACTCAGATTCAATAGAAATGGAGCAAAATTACAATTTCGAATCCTGGGATACCTTCAAAACTAATTTTCTGTCAAGAACGGTCATTGCACTTCTTAAATAATAATACCAGGCAAGAAGGTATTGTGAATAACAAACGACCATTAGAAAACAACTCTGAAACCTCTCCAAAGCGTCCGCTTCAGGCTCTCTCAAAGCAGATATACTTAGTGAAACTGACATGTTGCTATTAACTATTTAAGGCCCGGTTCCTGTATCATACCGACCGTTCATTTGCATAACTATCGGTTAAATTATGACATAAGCTACATACAAGTAATATCAAAATTCAACTGATGTTAGGGCAAGTGAATGAATAGTTAATATATTATAGTTAGTTATATATTAATAAAACCAAACAAAGTTATATTTTTATATAATGTGAAAATATTAACGCCTTAGTAATCTTTGTTAATATTATCTGTATCCTGAAGTGTATAAATAGTCAGCTTTGAAGATTTTTCTACCGAAAAAGTCCGTAACAATATAAAATCGTATATTTATTCATAACCGTATTATACAATGTCGCTACCAACCACTTAAGCTTAATCGCCGGCTATTACTGAGATTTTTGAATAAAAGGGAAGGGATTTTTTTTATTTCTGCGTGAAAACTCTAACATTATATTCGAAAATTTCCTTTGTTCGTTAGATATTAGCATAAATTATTTTCATAAATTAGATTAAAAAGATCACTGGTTTAAACATAAATTATAGGGGTGTATGGGTGGGAAATCGTTGCTCGTGGACACCCCCGCTTACATTGAAAATGGTGTGACAGTGATAAAAAACTAATTAACTTTAGAGCATGGAGAATTTGATTGTTTGTGTCACGCAACTAGACAGTATGGTGAATTAGAACTTTCCACGATCTATATTCGTCCTCGAATAATGGATAGAGAAAACGGAATATTTGTATAATTACGCTGCCGGGAATGGAACTAGGAATCTCTACGTTCCATTGCACTAGATAAACCCACGCTTAGTACTAACGCTAAGTACTCATACATGATAATTAAATAATGCTATGAACAAATTTAAAAAATACTAACAGATATCCAAAGTAATACTTATTTCTTCATATTTTATCATTTAGTTTTATTAATAACAAGCGGTTTGTTGTAACGTTGTCCTGTCCTGAAAATATAAGAATCTAGAACCAGATTCCTTCGCCACCTACCTGGTCTAACTGTGAACTTAAACCATCCCCGGACCCACTCAAATACTATTTTTTTTCACCTTGGGTTACATTATTCCACTTTTAGTAGGGATTCCTAATTTTTTCTAGTAATAAATATAGTCTATATAAATTTGGGATCATGTAGCATTCTAATGGTGAAAGAATTTTTGGAATCGGTCCAGTAGTTTTTGTGTTTATTAGTTACAAACATACCTAAATATGAAAATACGAAAACGTGAAAATACGAATGTAAAAAAATCCTCTTTATAATATTAGTATTAATATTTCAGTTTTGCAACAAATACTTATGGATTTCATTACATGAGTAACGTACGACAATATTTTTTTAATAAAAAAATATATAATGATAAATCGATTGACCAATAAAAAAATAGGCAATCCTCAAACAACTAAAGGTCCGTAAAGGTGATTTACGTCTTTTATGTTCTTTATTTGACTACGAAACCTTAAAAGAATGAACTCAAAACATCCCATATCTAAAACACTACTCAACGGATATTGTTCAAAATGATTTTCAAAGAAAGTATTCTTAATGTTTACAAGCTAGTTTTTTTTTTTCAAAATTTTTAACACGTACTTATGTGTACATACATATTATTCATACTACAACTTTTTAGCTACATAGACTGCATCGTTGTGAAAAATTACGTCCATATATATAAATCTAGTAGTTTCTGAGAGAAATGATTGTGACATACACTGACAGAGGGACAGGAATGACGATTTCATAACAGTGCCATTTTTGCCAAAATGACTACGGGACCCTAAAATGCAACTCTGGAAACCTCCTAAATATTGCTTATATGACCAGATGTCATGTGCACAAGTCAATCTTATTTGTAGCTCATTGGCGTTTTATTATTATTATTTAAAACATATTTTTTAAATTAAATAACTGAATAATATAATTTCTTAAAAGCTTCATTTCATTTTTGGCAATGCTTTTAGATTTACTAGTGGATTTACATTTGTCGTCAGCATGCAATTTTAATTTTGACACATCTACCGACCTCTGTAATGGTACCCTAGGGTCCCAGGCAGGGTTTACCATCATATTAATTACAATTTATTTTCGCTTACTATCGTCTTAATTAGACCACCTTTTTCCTGTAATTAGTGTGATTGTGAATTAGGGGAAAAAATGTTACATGTTAAATTGTTTGTGTGGACGTAATCATAACATTTAGATATTTTTGTAAGTCATAACAAATTTTGGCCCTTTTGCCGCCCTTCTCCTACCGACCAGACTCTTGGTAAATCTGCCACTGAGTTATATCATATTATATTATAACTCATAGCATTCTTCTTTTATGGTTTTGTACGTATTTCTTGATAATAAATTGGCTTGAACCATGTAATTGTTGTCAATTATTTATCCCGGCTGCAATCAGGCTGCCTTCCTACTCAATCAGTTCCAATTTGCACAATCTCCTACATTCCGTGTTGTGAGAGCATTAGCTCTTTCATATTGCTTCATGACTTCTTGTTTTGCTTTTAAGAAAGCCATATCTTGAAGATGATATTGAACAAATAAATTATTATTTGTCATGTTCTATATGTGTGATATATTGAGTACACTAATTTGGCGTATCAATACACCAAATTAGCTAAAGAAACTTCATAACGACAAATAATATTGTGTATCTATTTTTCTATGAGTAAATTATTACGTACTTATAATAAAGCTACATGTCGAATTATTCACTGGGACTTGAAGGGTGACATTATGTACTTTGTTGCTGTGCAATTTTGTTTTGAAAAGTATAAAACTAGTTTATTTTTTGTTTCCTGAAGCAGGCACAGGCAGACGGCTCACTTCACCGACGGAAAGTGGTTACCCTCGCCTATGGAGATTTGCAACACCAGGGATGTCGACAACGCGTTGCCGACATCAAGAAGCTTTATAACACCCTTCTTAAAGAACACCATGCATAGGGAAAACTGCGGCGGGAAGTTCCCTCTAGATCATTGCGTAGTTGAGCGTAGGAGCTCAAGGAAATGGAGGTGAATATCCCGTCACTGGACTGGAAGCGGGGCAATTCTAAAAGTGAGGCGTTGGCACCAGATCAAACAGTTCCTCGGAACACTTCCCGTTAAAGGTAAATGATTTTATTCATAGAGAGTTAATGTAAGTTTGAATGCTTTTTTATGGTTCTTAAAGAAGCATTCAAACTTACTCTAACCCTCTATGAATAAGACCGTAAAGTAAGAAATTTATTGTTATCTATATAAATAAAAATATTTTTTTCTATGTTAGACTCTACTCTATAACGATTGATCAGATTGTGATGAAACTTTAGTAGGGTGTCATTAGGAAACCCGCGACTCTTTCTCGCCCAAAAACAGAATATACAAACAATCATTTTTTTGCTTTACGTATTGCAATTGATGCCGGGTGCAGCTAGTTTTTACTAACAATTATTATTGTAAATTTGCATTAAAAAATCCTATTGTTTAGTGAAAAGCGCCTTTTCAAGTTACCATAATTTCCTCGTTTAGTGTCTGATACAGCCCTAACATTTTACTTAAGCTATTATTACATGTGTCTGATTTTGCTTTGTGCCTTTATGCTTCAAAATTGTTTAGAAACTTGAATATTCAGGAATACTTGGCACCGAGTAGGTACGTAGATAAGGAGGCAAAAATAGGTGTTTCCTACCGACATAATACTCCTCAAATCATCATCTAATGTAGGTAATATATAAGAGCCCATAAAGATCTTACGGCTATATTCTGACCTTCCCATATTTGTGAAAACGACGGTATAGCCTCAAAGCACATATCCAAGATGGTTTCGCAGGATTCATATATAGGTACGAGTATATCAATAATTTCAAATTTGCAGTTTAGCAAATGATATCCAATAATAATTTATTGGTGATATCAATATAAAACCTATTGTAAATCTTGGGTAATTGTTAAGCTAATAAAACAAATAAAACAAATTTATTAATTTAAGAAGTAGTACTAATCTTTTTACAGTCGAGGAACCTATACAACTATTTATAAATATTTTTATTTATTTATTTATTATTACAATTAATATTTGGACCAGGACTTTTTCGTGATGAAAATGCTTTTTGCACACCCCACTGTTCAGAGACAGGTTGTATAACAAGTTCAAGTACCATAATTTGTAGTATCTTGTAACAGTCGCAGAAACATCGGAATAAAAATCAAAATACCGCGCTTAAAACCGTTAAAACGTAGTTTTATTTAAGTGAAACTTCTTTAGAATCATTGCCATTTGAAACTCGATGAAATGAAAAAGCGACACTAAAAAAGATAAACACAAATCTATCGGACTAAACCTGTGAGAGAATGAGATACGAGTTTATATTATGCAGCACAGATTTGAGTATCTGGTGATTAAACATACGTCCAACTTAGACTGAAATAAAACAGATAATAATGTTTATTAGTTTTTTAATCAATACTTAAGTAATTTGTATTGGATTATAATATGTTGACGGATTTAGGCTAAAGGTATTATTATATTTATATGACTAAAAGTTAGAGAAGAATTATCTTTGAGTATATCCTCTGAAGTTTCACTTCTACTGCCTGTGAAGTGCACACACGCACAATTTTTTATAGTATTACGTATTAGTCGCGAAAACTTAAGACAATACTATTATTTGTCCCGATATTGAATTCAGACAGCGATATCGCTGTCTGAATTCAATATTCAATTGGAAGTAATTTAAATAGCAAGCTGTTAAAGAAAGCAAAGTTATGAACTAAAGTGTGATAATGCTCTGTTAATAATACTATAATAGAAGCCGTTTCGGACACATGGCGCCTACCGCTCACAGAGGATAATAGGATTTTAATTGAGACGGAGCTTTTGTACAATAGAAGGCTATTTCGAGGCCAATAAATTTTTATTCATAACCATTATCGCCAGTGCGCCGTCGAACGAGAATTTAGCGCGGCCGTACCATGAGATGTTCTGGACAATTTTTATCAGGTGTAGACATTTTTTTAATACTAGATGTGCCAGCAAAAGTTCGTACGCATTTTACATTATATTAGGATAGTCGCCATAGTAGTTTATAATACAATACATGAAATGTAGTTAATTGATTAGAAACGTTATCACTTTATTTGAAATTATAATAATATTTCACATTATTTTGTTTCGTCAATTGTGAAATCCCACAGAAACGTCAAACAACGCAGGTCTTTTTGCATCTCAAGAATACACATTTCACTAATCAATTCACATTTTTCCATACAACCACCGAGATGTAGCGTAATAAAAAGGTTTTTAAATAGAAACTTTTGAGATTCTGGATATCATGTAGTAGCAGAGTGCTAGCCAAGACAAGTAAAACGAGCTCAAACACGACGGATCTGTCTTATTTAGTACAGGAGTTCCTATGGCCACCTTCCGACCTCATCGTCAGATTAGCTCCATGAACCATATTATTGCATTGTCATGCAATATACGTGTGCGTGCAAAATTTCAGCTCAATCGGAAACCGGGAAGTTGGTCAATAATAACTTGCAAGATTGCACCCGAACTTACATGCATACATCCATTGCAAGTTAAAAAATAGCTTGTAAAAAATGAATAATTATGTTACAATTATATTTATTTTAATAATTATATTTATTCACAAAAAACTGCACAGAGTAACATCACTTTTTGATTTCCTATTCGGGACCAAATTGAAATGAAGTAAAGCGATGACTGTTGTTTAGACGTGTTTGTTTTCGAATTCCAATTATTTGGCTTTATTCTTCATTAAGTCTGTCCCACTGAAACGATATGATTCATCGGGATACCAATATCCTACGGTCTATCCCGCGATATACATAAGCTAGCTGTATTGAATTTCCTTAGAATCTGTTCAATACTTTTCATGTGGTAGTGTGGTACGCAAACAGAGAAAAATATCAAAGTAAAAAAGTTCAACACCATACTGACAAGAACGTTCCAAAAACACTTATCAGACTGCTATATTGAATTACATTAATTGTACAGAGTGAATCTTTCAAATGGGCTTCCGGTGACAAGTCCTAAAGGGGGTTAATTTATAACCCTAAAAAATACCTAAAAAATAATTAACCTAGGTCAGGAACTAAATTGGCTAATTTAGTAAAAAAATACGCATACTGTATTATTACACTAAACCAGTGTACCAGCTTAGAAGGATAATCGTTTGTGAATGCCAAACGATAAACTACAGAAAATGTTTTTTTTAATAAATCAATTCATATTTTAAAGTATTCATAGCCGGTGCCTTATCTAATTATTCGAAGCGATGTTCAATTACTTACTATTATGATACTATATCTTATTATACATTTTATAAAACATAAGCATAAGAGATACTTTAGGTTTTAAAAATAAACAAAAAGCTTCTGTAAAGTTATTGTGTCAATATCGCTGGAATTGCATTATTCAACATTGGTATCGAGATTGTATTGTGAACGATTTTTTATTCAGAAATTTGCAACACCCAATATTCGCATTTGTTGTTTTTCGCCTCGATTTCGATTCGAATCTAATAACTACACGTTGGATATACATAGATTGTTTAATATTTTAGTTTAGCTTTATCCAGAATCATGGCCCAAATATTGCAGCATAAATTTATTTTGATCAAAATAAATACTCACAGTTTTAATTAATAAAGAAATGAAATACAAAAACCAACCAATGCATGTCGATACACGGTCAAAGAACGCTTTCGTAATGGCTACGAATGTTACTATTTGACTACAAAACTCAAATAGTACCTTCACATTTCAGAAACCAGAAACATAGTATTATCGTGATGAAACAAATATTCTTTGAAAATATTTTACCCCACTACCTTGTAGTAGTAACTAGTGCACGTACGTACTTGCCTTGAATTATATGAAGTTTGTGCGGGCAATATACCACAACTCTTTCTTCAGTGAAGAGTGTGCAAAGCCGGCCCTGGGAGACCCACATACTCCTCGGTGTAAAGGCTCCCTCCCTTGAGGTCCAAGGGAGCAAAAGGGAGCCTCAAGGCAAAAGCACCCCTACCGTTACCAAAATAAAAGGTTTTTCTACCCCAAAATTCAACGAATGATCAACGTTACTATTCAATGAACAATTTGATCTGTGCGACATTTTGCACTGCCACAAGTTGTTCGTTTTTTGTCAGTGAAATAATCACAATTTGGCTGAGGCCAAGGTGTGGGTTGCATTGGTCCAGCATTCAGCTTATTTGCTTGAAGATGAAAAAGAAAATAGGTGCGTTAATTTTAGCGAATAAAAGTCAGTATTATATTATTAGAAAAGTAAATGATACTCAATATAATTTGGAATTGAATTCGAAACTTCTTCTTTATATATTTATATCATCAGTTGTCCACCGACATACATGCCAATAGCCCTTTTGATGGAAAGTGGACACAGTAAAATAACATATATTTTTTTAAGAGTCAGCAGTTAAAGTTTTTTAAACGTAATACGCTAGTTAGTAATTAATTAGTGAATTATTATTACATAAGTAACTAACAAAAATAAATTATTTAATAGGTGGAGCATTACTGCTTCCACAATTAATGGAATTCCGGACCCTATACTGGTCTCTGCCAACTGGCGAGTTAACGATTATTTGCTTTTCAACCATTAAATATATTCCAAGTGTAAAATGGTATTAAAACAGTACTTTGTATGCGGAACCAGCACTAAAACGTTGGGTCGTAAATAGGCGAATTGTATTTATACATTCGTAACATTAAGTTTTTATTTCAATCAGGAAAAGGCAACGTTTCCCCAATAAGTATCACGATTTTACAAAAGTGAAATTAATCTTTAACAAGTTATATAAGGATAAGAATTTTATAAAATAAATCTTCTTCAATTACCAAGATAGATATGTACTGGAGCAATTATTATGTGTTTGGATAAAACTGAAGACTTATAATGACGGCGTGGAAACAAACAAACAGTAGAGAACGATTAAAAGATTACGATTAAATATGAATCCATAATCCAAAATAAACCATATTAATATATCATCAATAAAAATGCTAATTGGTCTGTATGTCGGTTATTTCTTTTTTACGGACTTGGGGGAAAAAAGGCAACGATTCTCAAAATCACTAAATTTGGTTTAAATATTGTATTTAATTTCAATAAGGAAGTTCGCTGTCTGGAAAATCTTAGGTAACTTATATAAGTAACTGAGACTTGCTATATAATAACAGAATATGTTAGTTTCGTGAAATCAATATTATATTTTATACAACTGCAGGTTATTTATACATCTCTCTATCTTTTTTCTTATAAAAAAAATTTATATTGAAAAATCCATTAGACTTATTAAGCTCAGGTGCTAACAACAGCGTGTCAAGTTTTGGTACTACAGTTTTAACCATAAAGGTGTTTAAGCAGATAGGTGTATAAAATATGATGTACATGACAAAATGGCGGAGCAGAATCTATTCGGGATAAGGTGGGAACTCGTTTGTGCTTGTCTAAGACAAAATCTTCGTTGGTTTCATTTGTGTTGCAAAAAACTGCTATACATATATTATATACCGTGAGTACAGTATCTAGAGAACATATATACATATACAGTAAAAGGTCCTTATTCGCGCTTCCTTCTTTCGCGTTTTCACTATTCGCGGATTAAAAAAATGCAAACCAATTCCTATATTCGCGGTTGAAAATTTCTTTATTCGCGAAAAGTATCTTACGTTCATCTCCCTTGTTAAAATTACAGACACGAGTATTCAAAATTTCATATGAAATGGTTATCCCCAATAGAAGGAAGAAACGAGTATACGAATTCATTTTACAGTCATTACCAATATTTAAATTTGAACCGCAAATTGAGCGATGCCTAATCATGAATGACCATTTTTTATACTGTTTATCTGTCCGTTTATCTTGAAAAGCTACATTATTATAGCTCAACAAATTTGATTAAATTTTGCACGGATTTAAACTGAAATTGTATATTATGTTTCTTTTCTATGTCTTGCTAGGTTCAGAAGTTATAAATGTTAGCCCCACGCGAAAAAAATCGAGGCCAGGTTAAACAAAGAATTAAAAAGCTCTAATATCCAACTGTAAGTGCGCCAGCAAGTGGTTGCCTTTTTATTAACATTTGGTTTGATACAAGGCTCATATCAAAAATTTTATATCCTTAAAAAATCCTCTGCCTCTTTATTAAAATAAGTAAAAACGAGGAAGAAATTCAAAACGACCATTTTATGTGTATGCGAGGTAAATATCTGTAAATGTATTCAGATTTGATTTTGGCTGTTCATCGTGCGATGCATTATTCATTTTGTTAGTCCGCTAACTCACCGCCTGGGCCATGGTTGTCTCGATAAATAAACAATTCCTTCACCTCTACCACCGACAGCCATCCTATACGAGGGATCTAAATTGCCACATTATTTATTAATCTCTGATTGCCCTGAACGCATAACTGCTCGTTTTATTGATATTGATCTTTTAATTTTAGCACTAAATAACTTGTTAATGGTCGAGCAATTATTTACATTAGATAATCTACAATTAATCATTCATGATAAGTATAACTGTGCACATTGATATCCATACATTCAAAGCAACCCTTTATTAAAATTTATTGTTCCAACAATAAAATATCATTCATCGTCCGCCCCGCCCCCTCTGATCAATTTACGATGAGAGTCATTGCAAGGTCCTGCGATTCTGTAAATTCTGGTTTATGATATTATAATTAATGACCGTTTTACGCAGATATGGCAATGGATGCGCAATTTGTGATGCGATATTAATTTTAATTGTTAATGTCATTAAATATTGACAGATAACGTATGTATATACACTAATGTTGCTATTCGATAACGGTGTTATTTTTAACGCTTTTAATAACCCGCATTCAGCCACAGTCAATATTTCTAACATTATCGCAGGTGCGGACCCACCATTAGATGTACAAAATACCATACGTAATTTTCCCATTTCGTTTAGTCTGCAAGCTGTTTGAAATAAACTTTTATATCAGTAAAGAAGCCAAAGAGTGTCTGTCGCGTAGATACTACCCGGACACTTTTTAGTGAGTGTCGCGGACCGCTAAAAAGTGGCGTACTTATTCTAGCGGCGCCGCAGATAAATTCTCTGGCGATCGTATCTCAGATGGCAATTAAGATAAGCGAGCATTGTGCTGTCACTGTTGCCCACTGTGTGCGTTTAGCGGACACATGCCCGATTTATGCGCTTCGGGATTACGGGTCAGGACACACCTAAGTTGCATTACGTAACTTACCTCACATCCGCAATAATGATGACAAACGTGACCACGTTACGAGGGTCAATATTTTTAAAAGGAAGACTGGAAGACTGGATTTTCAATACTTATATTGTACTCTAACACGTTATAATAATAATAATAATTTCGTTGGGAAGCTGGCTGAAGGGCCAGATACAGAAAGCTCTCTTGGACATGGCACGAATTGTGAGGAGGTTCCTGTCTCAGGAGCCCTAACCACCGATAATTTGGACACCAGGCCCCGCTGGCAGTGTACTGCAAGATTTCTTTTTTTTATTGAATAAGTATTTTCATTTATTTCATTTAGTATAAACACTTTCCTGGCTGTTAGGACGTCACACTCAAAATAAAGTTTAACCGTTGGATATCTGTAAGGTTTCGATATTATTGTTTTTAAAAGTATTCGTTGCGATCGTTCTAATTTGATTAGGTGGCTTATTCTTGCTCCTCTCCACGATGTAATACAGTAGAACTATATAGATTGAGCTAATGACAGGCAAACTGTTATAAGAAGTGATTGGTCAGCCACATTCCGTAATTTCTTAAACATGTAAATTAGTTTTCTAGTCTGTGTAGTTAATTTATTAATATGCGAGCACCGAGTAGGCTTGTCATCTAGTAATACACGTAAATACTTTATACAATTTGATTTTTCTAATGTATCACAAATGTAAGACTAAGAAGGCTTGCAAGTGTGTATTTGAATACTATAATCAGTATTTAATGGGAATGAACGTTCAGTGTTGTTAAAAAGAATATAGTTCGTTTTGTGACATTTAGAGTAAGTTTGTTTAGATTAAGACAATTAGATATGTTGTGTTTGTCTAACTCAGCTATGGACGTTGTCTTTCAACTTTAATTAATAATAATACAATCAAAACTTCGCTAGCTGCTTAGCAATAAAATCGTGGTAATAAAAACGTATAATTATCTATAATGAAAACACTTCACTTGCCTCGAAGTCATATTTTAGAAAATTTATATAAAATCTTATGTACGCAATTTTCAAAACACTCCTACAAATAAATAAACAAATAACAATAATGCAAAAAATACTTGGATAATACTAAAGGCTTAAATCATATCTGAATATCAAGTTTTTCAACTTTCAGGGTACTTACTAAGTAAACCGCTATATCTCTAAGTCGAGACGAGGGCCCTTTCTGAAACATCCTGCCCGGAAAGTGATAAATTTAAAAAGTACTATTCTCGCCCTTTCTGTTAACAAATTATCTGTACTATACATAGATAATTGTAGTGTTGGGATACCATCGAGCCCTCGTTCTCGCAACCTCTCAGCGCTTTGTGAAAAAAGTCAGTGGGTAGAATGATGAATGACCGACTTTCTTTTTCAAATATATATTTTAGTAAAAAAGAGATAAGATTTATTATTAGCATTACAAAATAGTTCCGTATGCGTTCCATTGATTAATGATCTTCTTTATAAATAAAAATAAGTGTTTGTATATTTGTCCTCTATGTGTTCCTAAATCATTTATCAAATTGTAATGAAACTTTGGTAGGGTATTCCGTAGTCGCCCTCGAGGGTTTCTCGCCCATAAAATAGAATATACAAAAAAAACATTGTGGCGTTGCAACACATGCTAAGTATAGCTGGTTTATTTATAAAATACTTATTACTTACAACTTTTATGAATTTTATTTACAACTTACACCAATACATAAAAATGTGTGTGTGTGTGTGTGTGTGCCTTTCACACACAGTAGAAGTGAAACTTCAGATAATATACTCGCAGATAATTCTTCTGTATCTTTTATCATTATAAATATGATTCCTTTAGCCACATCCGTTAACATGTTATAATAATAATTCAAAAAAAACTTCTTACGTATCACTTAAAAATTTTCACTGTTTTAGTCTAAAAAATATTAGATATTTAGTGTTGCGTTTTTATTCCATCGAGATTCAAATCACAACGATTCTAAAGAACTTTCACTTCAAAAACCTAAAAATAAAGTAACTACTACATCCATATTTACAAAATAAATAAAAATGGATTCTAGATCAGTCAGAGGGGAGCGTTCCCAAAAGCTGCTCGTATTAGGTACTACGCTGTATGGCAACCTAAATTAATTTCCAGAAAAACCCGGGATATCAGTTTGCCGGGATATAATAATTATATCAGTACATTTAAGTTTAATTTTATATATTGAAAGATTTTAGAATGAACATATTTATTATTCAAATTACATAGCACTTTAATATGTATTCACAAATCTTACGTATACAAAAAGCGCCTACACCTAGGGACCCTATAGGTAGTGGACAAAGACGGTCTAAAGCGGAGTCACCTTTGGAGAATTGCTTAATGAAACTGATACGTGTCTAGAAATACTGGTAGTTGTAAGATATAGTATAAAATTCCTTTTTATGTTGATACTTCATCATATGAATCTGCGAAAACGACCTTTTAGACCCTTAGTTGTAAGAGAAGAATTGCTGCCATTTATGACATTAGCATCACTTGGCAAAGCGTTGCAAGCACCAAAAGCATTTTATAACAACTATCAATGGCGTATCATTATGGGAAAAGTTCAGCAAAATGTGTTTTCATAATGTTTAAACTTGCTCGAAAGAAAAGCTTAATATCACCGGGAAGATCAGAAGCTTAGCAATATAAATAAGTGAAAACAAATATTTTCATTGAACTACCTACATACAAATATAAAGTACCCTCTATTTCCTTTTATCTTTTCCCAATCACTTGAAATCGCTTTATTTCTTTATTTTAGCAAACGGCATACCTTTACTCATAAAGTATATTTATTTCGTCCTGAAATTTAATTTCTACTTACACGTGTCATTTTCAAATTAAGTTTGTGTTCAATCTCAATAACGTTATTGATTATACAATTCCACTTTAATTAAATTAACGTATTATAGAAAAGCAAAATCTATATCGACGGGAAACCTGTTAGATTATTACCAATTTAATCACTGTGCAAAATAATAAGCAAACATTCGTTCTAAGGACGTACATTCAAATACCGCCTTTAGGTATACGAAATAGACTACAAATTAGACCGCACATATTGTAGTTAATACTAGCAATTATCGTAGAGTAACGTTGTATGCGAGAGCGTGCTAATGCATAGTGTACACGCAAGCCCCGAGTGGGTACTTCCTCTACGAAGCCGTAAAAAAGGGAAACTAATTAAAAACGTAATCACGTTTGTTACGGCGCAACAGATTCAAGCAAAAAAATTGGGGTTACACCGAGCCGTAACCCGGCAGAATTGAAAATCGACAATTTGAATTCCACTCTTGAACGCAGGTATCGGTTCAATCTGCTCCGGGAATGAACGAATTATCTCGCAAGGGCATCGTGGGGAGTTCACAAACAAGTTATCAGTAATCACTTAAAAGACAGGGTATTTCAGAACAAAGTAGAAATGAATAATGTCCGGTAAATTCGGTATTTCCTTTTTATTTATTTTTAACACAAACCCACCACATCACTGTGATGAACAATAAGTTCATATTGTCAGCTTGTTGCTACCTTTCTGAGCCTTTACCATATAGAAGAAGATAATATTCCCAACTCAGCATTCTAATTGAGGTATGTTTTGCCGACAGGCGAAAATGTGGCCAAATAATTCTTTTACAGTGCAGGCTGTCAAACTTTGGAATATGCTGCCTCTTACTGTCAGAGAGGCCAAATCCTTACCAACATTTAGAAATTTACTCAGAAAACACTATTTATCCATAAATAGCTATGTCTGATTAACACAATATAATCATGCTAATACATTTATTATAATAACATATGTGTTTTGTAATATATTATTGTATACGTATATTATTGTATATTATATTTATAACTATGTATATATGTATGTATTTGTATATTTATTTGTTAAATTAGTTTGAGTATTTATGTGTCCATTGCCTTTTTCCTGCACCACCTACATCGGCTGATTCAAATTTGTTTTTCATTTAGGTTGCCTGGAAGAGATTGCTTTGAGCGATAAGGCCGCCTATTGTATCGCCTAGAAAATATTGTAAATATTGTCTGTTTTGTAATTGTATGTTTTGGTGTGCAATAAAGAGTTATCTATCTATCTATCTATATTAGGTTTAATTTTGGAGCCACAAAAAACCTATCGCTCACGAATTCGCCATGCCCTTGGTTATCGCTTAACGTTTCTTATTATACGGTACAGGTGCGGTGAAACACAGTCATTAACAAGTAATAATAAGCATTAGACACATTTTTCTATGACCTTTTTAACCGACTTCAAAAAAAGGAGGAGGTTCTCAATTCGTCGAGATCTTTTTTTTTTGTTTTTTTTTATGTATGTTCTCCGATTACTCCGAGATTTATGATCCGATTGACGTGATTCTTTTTTGTTCGACGCGGAATAGCTTCCAATTGGTCCCCTAAAAATTTGACATAGTCTGGGCCAGTAGTTTTCATTGTATGAATTTTTTTATGACAAAATTTCCATTCCGTTCCATATATATACCGATTACGCTAAGATTTATGATCCGATTTACGCGATTCTTATTTACTTTGATGCGGAATAGTTGCCATTTGGTCCCCTAAAAATTTAACATAGTTTGGCCCAGTAGTTTACATTTTACGAACATTTTTATGTTCCTTTGTCATGGGAACTATATTTTTTAAAGCGCGGCACCATTCGTAGGTCTACCCATACATAGCTAGGCACTAAAAAGTAACAAATAAAATAAAAAAACTTCGTTTAAAAAAACCGACTTCAAAAACTAAAAGGTATAAAATAACTTATTTCTAAAGCTATGTATTATTATTAATGTAAATTATCTAAAACATCTCAAAGTCGGTGCTTAGTATTTAGAAAATTACTAAGCACCGACTTTGAGATGTTTTAGATTTTTTTATTTAAGTTTTTTTATTTTTGGTGGAAAGAAATCTTTCTTCCCACCAAAAGGCCATCGCATAAAGATAAAAAAGTATTTAAATACTGGTTAGTTTAAAGTTTAAGCTCCAAGATCAAGGCCCTTTAACCCATCTATCTGTCTAAGAAACAGAATACAGAAAGAAGTTATTAATGTTAAAAGCTTTAGTTGGAACATTTTTTCCTTCGTTGTCTTTATGCCTTAATTCATTTCCCATCCAGCAAAATCGTTCAAAATGTTATATTTGAAATGTTTCACATAATCCTTCACAAGTTGATCAAACTTCTAACAACATTTCAATATTGATTAAATATTATATTAGTTTGTATATAACTTCAATCTGCGCTCATGGCTTCGATCATTAGATCTTGACTCGACAGAAACAACAACTAGGAACAAGCTCACTTCATTCGTGCCCTCCCAAGTTTGGAGAATAACTTAGAAATTCAATTTCAACGAGTGAATGGTGGCCAGAACTGCAGAGTACTGTCTATGCACTGCCAACTAAGAATTTATGCTTATGTCACCAACTATATAGAAATGTAAATCCCGTATAAAATTCTATTGTAGGCTACTTAGTGTTCAACCTATGAATCAGTCCTAATATGCTTTTAAACAAATATATACAAATAAAATTGAAATATAAGTCTGTGATACGAAAAGAAATACTTAAGTTATATGTTTACGTGTTTGTTACATCAAATTTTATGATTTTGGTGGTGATTATTTTTATCGATTTAAAGTAATTGGAAAATTAGAAGTATTGTGGTTTTTTCATGCTAAGCTTTAAATATTGAAGTGACTTTATAGGTATTTATTTCCTTCTATATCAATAAATAACGAATAGAACGATATCGCCCTATTTCATATACTTGTAGATATACTTGCTTAGATAAGAACTTTCTACTAAGAAGATGAACATTATATACTTTTCATTGCGAAAATTGATAGTATCAGTTTATAACAAATCTGAGGTAACTGCCTGAAAATTCTTCTTTTCTATAAACTAATAGTGTACCCATATATATTTCAGTTTATATAGACGTCAATGAGACAAACAAATGTTTCAGATTTATAATAGACGTGTGTTAGATCGCTTCATAAATTATTCAAAATGAACTGAGGCGGCAATTTGGTAAAGAGTGAAAAATGATACCAGGAGACACTCGAAGGCTATCTCCAGAACATCAGTCTTGTTTGACACAACAGTTATTTGTACCTTCATTTTCCTGACGGGACTTATAATGGTCCATCAATACTCATTTCGTAATATCTATAATATTGTTACGAGTTACGCAGGACTCGAATTAAAATGCCGTTGGAATTACCATAGAGTTTATTAGAACTATACAAACACGTATAAAACAGGTACAAATATAACTGTATACAAGCAGTACAGACTGCACGATCCAAGAACACGCGCAAAGTCCGTCACTATATCACTTATCGAATGTACTACACACGTCTTGCCAGTATCGTAATCGTCGCTTGAATGCCCCACCTCTCCGTCCGGATATTGTTTTATAATAAACTGTGCAATACACAATCGATTGCGTGGGCTGGGTTCTTCCAAGAAAACGTAATTTGCACACCTCGTTAATTATTCCTACGAATGGCCAACAAAGTCGAAAACAATAACAATAGGCTATTGTCTAATTGCAAATATTAAACACAAAGTAAACAAAAGAATTCCAAATGCGGGAAGGGTAATCTTTTGTTTTTGGATAAGCACATGTTTAATTTATATCTTAAAATTTAATTAAAATAATATTATTTAATTATTGTTCTTAATAATAAAGACATTTAAATAATCGTAACATATTATATATTAAACTAAAAATAAATTATATATAGAAACTAAAATTAAACTATAAAATCTAGTATTAGACTGTTTTTTCTGTTTCTTCGGGATTCAAGTAAAAATTACTGAACCAGTTTCGATGCCGTTTCCACTGATCAATACCAATTCTCGGACTTAAAATCTGCGATACTTTATATCCCGGGAATCCCGGGATGCGGAAATTTTCTTAGGAGAAGTTCAAAGAAGCCAACTTGAAAAAAAAAACTGAAACGTGGATATTTTCACTGATCTATAGCAAATTCTCTGTCATAAAATCTGTTACAATTTTTATATCAGGCATTACTTATCCCAGGATTTTAACAGGAATCAGTAGTTGTGTATTTTCATCTTAACAAATCCATTACCCTGCTTGAATTACCCTTGATTTTAAATATTTGCAAAAGAACTGTAATATCCTTCCAATGTAGACGAAGTCGAAGGCAAATTCTTGTTAATTAGAATATAATACCGATATCACAATGTTACATATAGAATAACGGATCAGGAAGAGTTCAGTGACATACACACTACTAACATTAGAGTTTTATATAAAGATAGCAACTATTAATATTTTATTGTATACCTACTGATACAAAATTATCTTAACAAATTAAAACTGTATTTCTAATTATGCTTATATGGCTTATCGCTACCGAGCGATCTCGTACAGACAACTCCAATTAATTTAGTGGGGGAATAATAATCTAATTTTTATTTTAAAGCCTATGTTTTGATATCTACCTATAATTTAAAAGGAGATCTTACGATTTTTATGTTCGTTAGTCCCTTTATGATGACCTTAGGAATTAGCTAATTAGTACGAAATTTGGTAAATATATAAGTACTTTAGATTAAGATTATGATCAGGGTACATTTACATTTTAAACAAAAATGCGATCGCTTCCGCAGCATATCAATCTAAGGTTTAGACGTTCAATAAATCGATTATATTGTGTACTTTTGGTAAGCGTTAATAGAATTAGCCACGTAGAAAGCTTAGCTAAATACAAATTTCATAAAATGTCGGGTGCTCTGAGAATCAAAACATAGTTTTTTTTAACTAGTTCATTTACTTGACCTTAAAGAGGAAACAAATTACACAAAAAAAAATACAATAAATAGGATTTAATTTAAATGCGGCATTGCGAAGCAGTTTTTTATTTATCGCACGTGTTCAGTATACTGGCAGACGGCCCACCTGATGGAAAGTGGTTACCATCGCCTATGGATATTTTTAATATGGATATATATAATTAATGTATCTATTGTTTGAATGTATATATGTTTATAATATCATCATATATTTAATTATATATGTATATATAAATATATAGTACTTTATTTATATTTTACTTTATTTTTTATAATACACCAAAAATCATAGATTTAAATTTCGTTTAAAATCTCCTTAGACACTGGGTTGTCTGGAAGAGATCGCTATAAGCGATAAGGCCGCCCATTGTTCTAATACAAATGTATCCATATCAATTGTCTAGATTAAATTTATGGTGAACAATAAAGAGTTTTCATTCATTCATTCATAATACAAAAGCTGCTACCAACGTGCTGCCGCTCTCTAAGAGAAACGTGAACCTGACTATAGATGCCGGAACACAACTCAATACTTCTATGCCGACATCCTCTAGACCGGAGAAGGTAGCCATCCAGACTGGTAAATACCCTATTACCTGACTGTGGGTTGTTTTTACATAGAGTAGTAGAAGTAGACAACTAGAGAAAGTAGACTTCATTTTACCATAAATAAAATTTGTGATATTATAGATTTACAATTATCATTTACAATCAATTATACATGTACAATTAACTAAAATATACTTATACTAATAATATATATAGCTAAAACATATTAAAAATTAAACTACATTAAAAAAAACCTTAAAAATAAATACTATTATAAAAATATTTACAAGTAAATGATGTAGCCCAGATCGCTGTCGGTGGGGAGCGTTTCCAAAATTATATATAGCTTTAGAAAAATCTTCTATTTTGATGATTTACATTTATTAAGTACAAGAGCAATGAACAAAATAAATATATGCATACGGTATAAGTATCAGATACACGTTTAAAACAATCCATTATACGATATTTAAGGAGCTTTTGTGGTAATATATTTTCCCAATTCCCAGTATGGCGTCAAATTAATCACTGCAGGTCGACGTAAATCCTTCAAAGTCGCCGACAGTCACCCGTCTCATTTCCAGCGTGGATTCGATCACACGGTTATGAATATTCTAATACTTTTTAGTAGGGTTCCGTAACCATTTTGGCACAAATAGAACCGTTGTGAAATCTTTATGCCCGTCTACCTGTTTTTCACAGTCTTTTTTCACGCAAACTACAGGGTCTGTGTAGATTTTATTTCACAAATAATGAATCCTAAAGATAGATAGGTACCAATTGAAATTACAAGTTAATCTAAAAAAAGAAAACTAATGAGCAATTTAAATCTGACCTAAAATAACTATTTAGATTATTAGAATAAATTGATTATTCTAAGGGCCGCTTGCATAACGTTCCTTAAATTTATTTAAGTAACACATAACGTATTTAACGCCCTTAAATACAATTAGCGTCTTGTACAACGCAAAATTTGCCGCTAAATATTATCTTTAAAGAACTAAAGAAAAGCGGCCCTAAGAATGTGTCTACAAAGTCTTAGGGCCGCTTGCATAACAATCGCCTTTAAATAAAATTAGTTAATCATATTAAACTGCCTAATTACGTTTTACACAAAACGTATCGACAGTTCTTTGAACATATTTAGCGGCAAATTTTGCTTTGTGCAAGACGTTAATTGTATTTAAGGGTGTTAAATGCGTTTTGTGTTTCTTAAATAAATTTGAGGAACGTTATGCAAGCGGCCCTTAGTCTTATTAAGTCTTATTGAACAGACGATGTTTTGTGATGTGATGTCCGTGTATTCTTTTTTTGAAGTTAACACATAGAACTGCACTTTGTTATTATACTTTTCTAACACTAATCCAAATGGTTTTGTCCTTTGGAGTGATTTTTTTAGAAAATTTGTAATATCTGAAATTTAGTAGAATATAATCTGTATCCCTCTACACAGTGCTATTGTAAAATCGGAAAAAATCGTAGTCAAATGACGAAGAGTGAACTTTTTTTATTTTTTTAGAGAATCATTTTCTGTGGACGGGTTGCAAGCATTTACACATTTTCTCTATGTATTATGTAGTACCAATAGTTTCCAAGTGAAATCCACCTTCATAGAAAGTCAAAATTTTGTTCTCGTTTGTTGCCATTTAGCCACAGTACTTTAAAATAGTTAAAAAGTGACTTTAACATCTCGCATACCTTCTAAATACAGGCGATCTGTGGAATGCATAACCAGACAGAGACGGCTCTTACCCATATACCGCCAGTATGCAATCTATACCCTGATGCCGGGACGGTCAAAAGAGAATACTTGGTTATAATTTCTCCAGTGAACGGGAATACAAATGGTGCAATTTTAAATGATTTCGGGAAGTAATAGCTACACGTTCAGAACAAAAACTCTCATATATACCGTGTTAAAATAGTAACAATAGTAACAGCATAGATACTATTGTTTCATTTTCATTTATTTGGTGTGTGGAATAGACAGGAATGTATAATATTTGACTCTCAATTTGGCCTATACTGGTAATTGAGAAAAAGATAAATGATAACGAAGCATTCCTTTTTCCTTACTTCTATCTAATACAGTTCTTGTTCAGAGACAGTAAAAAGTATTGGGAAAGAACGGGATAAAAGAAGAAAGCGATCCTTCGACAACATTATCTCTAATTATCTATTTTAAGTCTGATTTCAGGTTGAAGTAAAAGTCATTATACAGAGTGAAGGAGTCTCTGAGCCCATGTGCACTGCACACCCTCCGGGCCTCCACTATAGGTAAAACCGGCAGCAACCATAGCCCGTGTTTCCCGCAAGTACCATTCGGATGCCGTCAAGCCTCGTGTGAACAGATATAATCTATTTAGATAGATAACATTTAATTGCTTTCCAAAATAAAAACAATTAAAGTATTATTAAGCGTGTTAATAAATAAATAATAATAATTAATAAATAAAAATGTTTGTATGTTTGTCTTCTATGTGTTCCTAAATCGTTCGTGGGATTGTGATGAAACTTTGGCAGGTTGTTCCGAGGACGGTCGCGAGTGTTTCTGGCCCATACAACACAATACGACACACGAATATACAACTATATGGCATTTACTTTGGTAATGCAACACATGTCGGGTGAATTAATGCGGAAAGATAAAATTGAAAACTTTATACAGTACGCGATCAAAGTCATAGAAAAGGTAGTCAAAAGAAACAGAAACCAATAAAAGGTTGCCAATATATTATTACAATGATATATTTGTAAACATAGAATAGTAAGACAAACTGTATTATAGGACTAGATTTAATAAATAGATATAATAATAATAATAATATATACATATAAGATTCACTGGAAAAGAAAAGACAAAAATAAACAAAAGAATAATAAATAAAAAGACTCCCCACATATTTCCCTTATATAGCCTTAAAGATAGGTTAAAAGAGACGAGAAAAAGAATATCTCTGACTTAGAAAATGACAGAGGAGAAGGTAATAAAAAAAATACATGTCGGGTACAGCTAGTTTGTCATTAAAAACCTTCATAGAAAATGGAAAAGTTGTAAAATAATAAACTTATGTGAATAAAGGGACAATGCTTTAATATATTTTATTTTATCCTATAATGTACGTTAGAGATAGACAAAGGTCCGTGTTACAGTTATTTTCGAGCGGTGCTATTCGATTTGGTTTGTAGCACAGAAATATCCAACCCTGCGGTTTGAATTATCGATTTGGTAGAGCCCTGTATCTCTTAATATGGCTACAAATGCACCATTTCCATATTACATTTAATCTCAATACATTAAGTATCTATTATTTTCAATAGGATTTTTTTTTTAATTGAAGCTATTAAAAATGTACTAATAATACTGACATCGTGTTGTAATAGGAACTGTGTTCAAACTGCAAAATTATTGGCATACCTATTATTACGACGAAAATTAGGTATCAAAAAAAACTTATATCAACTTAATTAAATGAGTGATCTATTTCATTTTCTTTTCAAAATTTGGTTTTTTTAATATACGGGTTATTCTGAAATAAATGCTTTTTTTTAGAGCTTCATTTCTAAATGCATACAACACACAAAACTGTGGTCGTTCGTCGCCTTTACAGAAACCCTTCAATGTGTTAGGTCTGAAACAAGCGTCGCCGATTCTGTTAGACTATAAGCTTAATAATTAGTATATAATGTACAAGTTGTATAATAATTACGTAATATGTGATAAGCGATAAGCGTATAATATTTATACAGGCCATATAATATCTGATCGTAAATAAATCATTGTGTTACTATCGCCACTACAATATGAACAACCCTTATGAATTATCAAAGTGTATGTAGGTAAAGCATTGACCAATAATTTCGCATGTGGTATTATTCAGGATACTCGTGTCATAATTTACGGTTTCATAATAACGAAACGGTATCCGAACGGAAATTAAAATGAGTATAATAAATTTATACTAGGGCTGTCCACGTAGCTTCGTTTACGTGCCTTGGATCCGTATGCTATAAAAATTATTCCATTTTCAGTATAAAAAGTATCTTGTATCAAGCTGTTTAAAAGAAATTTTCACGGGAATCTGTTCATTCTACTTCCCTCGCAATATGCATCTAATGGGAACTATAAAAATATCGCATTAATCCATCCCAGTTATCGCAAGTATATAAATAAAATGTTCATTATACAGTAAGCTTCTTGACTTTCTTTACTTCTTGACTTTAGGGGGTCATGTCAGAAGCGTGCACGTCGCGATCCCCGCTGGCCCAGAGGGCCGCAATTCTGACCGAGATTCACCCGAGTGCAGTGCATGATAGGGCGTCCCCCGCAGGCGACGCTCACCGATGCGCCCCCGTCGGTGTGAACTCTCGCGCATGCGGCGAAGGGGGCCGCCACCCTTCACGCAGCGCCAAACCTGGCGGGTCGAGAGGAGCAGAGTGCCGTATAGGCACGTGGAATGTGAGAGGTGGAATGAAAGATAAGATGGACGAAATGATTGATATAATGAATGAGAGAAGCCTGAATGCCTTATGTCTGACAGAGACAAAGCGGAAGGGGTGTCACGTTGATGACCTCCCCGGTGGCATGCTTGCTCTGTGGTCCGGCGTGGACCTGGACGAGCGTGCAAGTGGGGGGGTAGGCGTCGTACTCTCATCCCGCTTTGTGTCTGGAGTGAAAGACTATTGTCTGGTGAACCCGAGACTTCTTTGGGTCCGTCTAAAGCTGGGGATCACGCGAGTTTTTCTGGTCGCAGCTTATGCTCCCGTAAGCTCAGCGGATCCCCAAGAACTCGAGAAGTTTTGGGAGTCTGTGAGAGAAATTCTGGATCTGGCTGAAGGGAACGAAAGACTAATTATGTGTGGTGATCTTAATGGCTGGGTGGGGACCAAACGAGACGGCTTTGAGGCTGTCCTTGGACCCTATGGCGACAAGAGAGCGAACGAGGCTGGTAAGCCAATCATAGACGTATGCATGGAAAGAAACTTGCTTGTGTCGAACACCTTATTCCATCATAAGGATATTCACACGTATACATGGAGAATGAATGAACAGAAAAGTATGATTGATCTGATTTTAATAGATAGTCGCCTCCGAAACACAATAACGGATACAAGAGCCTACAGAGGCCCCACTCTTGGAACGGACCACTACCTGGTGATAAGCCGGTTTGTGGGCCTTTTCAAGAAGTGGAGGCACTGGCGAGAGCGTACCAATTTCGGGGAGCTCGAAAGAATAAAATGTGAAAAATTGGAAGATGTTAGTATAAGGAGTATGTATGCGCGCCTAGTCGAAGAAAGGCTTGCAAAGGCGGACTTCTCCGACTTAGATGTGGATAATGACTGGGATAGTATGAAAGAAAGTATAGTGGAAAGCGCAAAAGAAGCATGTGGATCCGCAAAGAGGCATATAACAACGAAAGGTGACGAATGGTGGGACGCAGATGTTAAATCTAGCATAGAGAGAAAGAGAAAAGCCTGGCTGGATTATATTGCATCTTTGCATCAGAATGACAGTATGAAAGAGATGAAGAAAGAAATTTATCGCCTCTGCAAGAATGAAACCAAAGCTTTAGTGAAAGAGAAGCGTGAAAGAATAAAATTGAAAGAAGAAGAGAAGCTGACGGAGAACTTCGAGGCGAATACCAAACTCTTTTGGAGAGAGGTTAAGAAGTCTCGAGGTTGTTCGTCAGCTTCCAGAATGGAAAGAATAAAATCTAAAGCAGGGGACATTCTTGCTAACCCACAAGAGGTTTTAGCGCGATGGAGTGAATATTTTAGAGAAATGTATGATAATATCTCGGATGCTGGCACAACGACTGAGTCTGTGACCGACTTCGAGGAGTCAGCATCCGAGATCACTTTGGAAGAGATCGAATGGTCGATAAGAAGTCTGAAAAATGGAAAGGCAGCAGGAATCGATAGTGTGTCTGCTGAGATGATAAATTTGGTGGAACCTGCGTCCGGGACGCTTTCCTGTCCTTATGCAACTTGTGCTGGAGGACGGGAAAGGTTCCCAAGGACTGGAGGCGCGCTGTCATCGTGCCCTTGTATAAAGGCAAGGGGTCTCGTATGGAGTGCGCCAGCTACAGGGCCATCAGTTTGATCAGCACAGCATCTAAAGAAGAATGAACAGAATCGAAGATTATTGAAAGGAGAATGAGAGTGGTATCCGATGGATTACTGTGGGATGCACAAGGGGGCTTCAGAAATGAAAGGGGATGTATGGATCAAGTTTTCTCGCTCCGCAATATCGTGGAGAAGCAGCTGGCTATGGGCCGGAAGGTTTTCTGCGGTTTTGTGGATCTAGAGAAAGCATTTGACAGGGTTGTGCGGAAGGACCTCTGGGACATATTGCCCGGATATGGGATCAATGGCCAATTGCTGCGTGCTGTGCAGTCCACTTACGAGGACTGTATGGCATGCGTGCGGGTGGACGGCAGCCTGTCGCCCTGGTTTGACGTCAATATTGGCGTCCGGCAGGGCTGCGTGCTGTCGGCTTTGCTGTTCATCCTATATCTGGACAACTGTCTCCAGAGATTAAGATTGATGGATGTTGGGGTGCGGATGGGTGATCTAGTTGTTAGCACTTTGCTTTATGCGGATGATGCCGTGCTTTTAGCCGAATCGCCATCAGAACTGCAAACACTAGTCACGATGATGAAAGATGACTGTCAGGCGAGAGGCTTACATTTGAATTCGAAGAAAACAAAGGTTATGGTGTTTGAAAGAGAAGAAACCAGAACGAATGCAAGGATAATGGTCGATGATGTTATGCTGGAACAAGTGAATGAGTTTGTATATCTTGGATGTGCTTTTAGCAGGGATGGAAGGTACACCGCTGACATAGAAAGAAGAGTAAATTTGGGGAATAGTGTGAATGGAGCGTTAGGTAAACTTCTAGGCGCTAAGAACCTCAGCCAGAAAGCCCAGCTTGCCATACACAACGCGGTGCTGGTACCTACGCTCACGTATGGAAGCGAGAGTTGGGTATGGAACAGAGAGCATGAAAGTAGAGTAAACGCGGTCGAGATGCGAGCACTGCGCAAAATCTGCGGAGTGACGCTCGCGGACCGCGTTCGTAATACCGAAGTAAGAAAGAGAGTTGGTCTGAAAGAAAGTGTCGGGGTGAAGGTAAGGAAAGGAATGCTCCGGTGGTTCGGGCATGTGGAAAGAATGTATGATGAAAGAATGACTAAACAGATATACAATGCAAAAGTGGATGGATGCAGAAGTCGCGGAAGGCCACGACACACCTTCCATGATCAAATTGATCGTGTATTAGCAGAAGGTGATGTCAGGAGCCTTAAGAACAGACGAGCGTGCATGACAAGAGCTATGAATGTCAAAGAAGCAAGTGAGGTGTGTAAGAATAAGCCTGTATGGCGCTCTGTTGTTCGTGCCTACCCCGCAAGGGACCTGGCGTGAAGTTATGTATGTATGTATGTATGTATGTTCTTGACTTTCTGTTTATGTGCAAGTAAATGAAGAATGGACAAAACAGGAACATCAAAAAAAAATACTATCACGTTTATATGTTATTGTTTTAACCGACTTTAAATAAAGATACTAATATAATAATAATAAAGAAGACTTTGTAGATGAAATTGAAGCGCAATTGTAACGCTACAAGCATCTCTTCTTTTCTTAACAAAGACATAAATATTATTTATTGTATCCCCAAATAAAGAAATTATGGGTTGCCCACACAAATTTTTATCCCCTAATTTAGCCTCTTCAAAAATGTTTGCGACAAAAAAGCAAAAATATGAATTTAGAACTACAACTATACAACTTTACTATGTCAAGTAAATAAACTTATAAATGAAAAAAAGGTAAAGAAGATCTAAATTGGTACTTTACTCAGTATTTTTAACCGACTTCCAAAAAAGGAGGAGATTCTTAATTCGTCGCGATCTTTTTTTTTTGTTGCTTTTTTTATGTATGTTCGCCGATTACTCCGTGATTTATGATCCGATTTACGTGATTCTTCTTTGTTCGACGCGGAATAGCTTCTAATTGGTCTCCTAAAATTTTTACATAGCTTGGCCCAGTAGTTTTCATTTTACGAACATTTTTTTGTTCCCGATTCTTGGGACCTATATTTTTTAAGAAGCGCGGCACCATTCGTAGGTCCACCCATACATAGCTAGCCAGCAAAAGTAACAAATAAAAAATAAAAACTTCGTTTAAAAAAACCGACGTCAAAAACTAAAATGTATAAAATAACTTATTTCTAAAGCTATTATTATTACTATATAAAACATCTTGAAGTCGGTGCAAAGTAAAACATAAAAATTACTATATTTTGAAAATTACTAAGCACCGACTTTGCTACATTCGAATTTTGGAACTACCTCCAATTTTTGTTGTAATTTTTATTTGTAACATGGAATTAATTTGTTAAATAAGTTTAGTTATTATGTCACTGGGAGCAACTAACACCTAGGATACAGGCTTGGCCTAGTCTAGGTGTTCCAGTGTAAGTGTTCCGGTGTATCCAGTCCTAATTTTAAGGCAAATTTTGTTATATTTTTGGTGTCAATAAAAATTATTTTATTTATTATTATTTATTTAGTTATATTAAGCAATTTTGGCCTTCCGCTAGCGTCAGTACATTACACTGACTGAATGAAAATAACGTAATAAGTAAAAAAGTTTATTTTTTGAGATAAAAGGTATGTAATCTTTCCCTTCCTAAGACACAAGGACACCTTGTCAAATTTTCTCAAAATCCGTTCAACCATCTAGGCGTGAAAAAACATGAAACAAATACAGTCACTGTCGCATTTATATATAAATGTATGATTTATCCATTTATTTTTACGTTTTACATTTTATATTACAACTATAGTAGAATTATTTTCTCCGTGCAGTTTGGGTCATAAATAATCGGAGCGGTGAAGCGAATATTTCGCTCTCTCTTCCACTCACGGGCCTTATGAGCGGGCATAGTGATACGCATTATTGTTGTCGATAAGCGTTATTGATAGTGTATTTAGCTTGGTCATTTTGTGGGTTAGTGATATAAATGAAAGAAAAAATATATAAAACAACGTATTTATTAAAATAAGAATAATAATGATTTGAAATAATTAGGTGTCTATGTATTAAAAAACTATAAGTACAAAAGTTTAGAATGTAACAAGTTATATTAAAAATAAATATAAATACTTATATCTAAGTTTAAAATTAACAGCAAAAAATATAATAATCGTTTTTATAAGAATGATAATCTTTCTTTGATAAGAATGAGTTTTTATCGATAATGGCGTTGCGCCCGCGCAACATGCTGACCGCCCTAGCCGGGCTGAGGCCGAGTTTGATTTATGACCCAAACTGCACGGAGAAAATAATTCTACTATAGCTGTCCCTACAGACGTCGTCCTGCCCGGAAAAGCTTCAGTCCAATTTCGAACTAACTCTGAAACTTTCTTTGGCTCATGCACAACAACTTTGCTACAGATCATCACATGATCAAATGTATAGTTTACGATTCTATAAAAGACATACAGACAAACGTTCATTTTTATATATAAAGAAGACATGATTGGCATATGACAATAATTTTATTTAAGAGAATTATGACTGGGTCCGATTGTAATATTGTAATAAGTTGTTAATAACCTCGCAGCCCGCTTTCAACTGCGAATATTTTCCACCTGAGTAGGTCAAGGTGAGAGTTTTTAATATTCACCTTCATCGCCGTGAATAGGTTTTTATATAAAATTCTCAAGGTAACGACCAAAAACACCTTACCATCTGATTTGAATTTAAAATACTTTTTGGAACAATGAGATGCCCATCATTTTCGCAGCGACCTGCCGGTATTCAAGTCCATCCATCACGCGGCTATCAAAATCTTTTGAGAATCCATTCCCTCTTGTTTATAATATCTTACCATATTCGTGCGAATTTAGAACCTTTTTGGTAATTGATGGATAAGTATTTTAGCTGCAAATTTCTTTTATTATTAATATAATTTGTAAGTGAAAATTGGGTGTGTTGGGGTATAAGAATTCTTCCTGATTACCAATGTAGTAGGTTCTGAATATTCTTATTTCCTAAGTCATATCATTTAAGTGATTTTTTTGCATACACGTAATTTGCTGTATTTACTCTCTGTAGTCCTGATGAAAATAAGAAAACTCTTATGTTTTCGTCATTGTTTACGACACCATTAATCAAACGTAAAGTGGAAGCAAGAAGAGAAAAAGTAAGAGCAAAGCGACCATTCATGGATTAAGTTAGGGAAAAACTGGGTTTAGTGTCATACAAAGAAAATGAGTCAACAAGCTCAAGATACAGAAAAGTGGCAGAGTCTCCAGCGACAAGAGCACAGCTTTTAAATATCAGATATATAGACATGTTTTTATCAGGTGTATTTATTCGTGTTTCTAAACGTCCTTTCTCAGAAAATTGTTTTAACTAATATAAATTCAGTATTTTTTAAGATATAAAGATGCACCAACAGATATGTCTATCTTAGCTTTTTTCTCGTTTTATATTTATTTATGTAATTGTAGTGTATAATATTTTAATTATATATAGCTTATTAGTATATTTTTTAAATTTTGCTAATGTATGTTGTATTTATATCATGTATGTATATTGTATATATATACGTATTTATTTTAAGATACGAATTCAGTAAAGTGAGATTAAAGCAACGTACCACTGTTTTTATAGAAATTCATATCCATCCAAACGTTATTTGGAAAAAAACAAATAAAAAAAATATATTTTATTGTAAAATTTTATTTCTGTTAACTATATCTTTTAACTTTTAATTGTGCAACAAAATGATATAGGATAAAATTAAATAAAAATTAAATGTTTAAAAACCTTATTACTAGTATATAAGAAAATTAGTATGCCAGTAAATGGCGAAACATGTTCTCACTAGCATAAGATCTTGATTTTCATGTTTCATACAAATAAAGATTTTATTTCATTTTAAACACAATAAAGCATATTCATTCATTGCTTTCATTATGATTTTGTACCAATGATAATAATAGTAAATTCTAAGGAATCCTTTATAATTCCAGGACTGCCAAATATTTGATTTTATTGATTAAACAACGACGTAACACTATTACGCTTATTTTTACAATCTGATACTAAATGGGATTATCCCACCATAAGTCTTGGGTTGTTTTGAAAACTAACTTGCTTCTAACATTTTTGTCTATGTTTTTTACCCTTTGACCGACACTATAAATTTCCCATGACTTTCTACTTTTCTTTTCCCATGACACAACCTTAATTTTGATTCATATTATTTTGAAGAAAAAAATACAGTCCTATTTTACCCGTACCAATATGTTATTATTGAAGTGAAACTTATTTAGATCGTTGTGATTTGAAACTCGATGAAACGAAAAAGAGATAAAGTCATAAATCTATAGAACTAAGCCTGCAAGAGGATGATTCATAATATTTAATAATTTAAACACTATGGGTGATACAGATAGAGTTGGAAATGTTTTAAAGTTTTTCGTTAATACTACAAATTTCGTGTTTTAAAGCTTAAATATATTATACAGATATATATGAAACGTGACGTCACGAAATTTAAAATCCCTCCCACTCCTTGTCACACTTTCTGTCACTTCTACTCCGTGTGAACGCACACACACACTTTTTTTTTTAAATTTAGAAGTGCTAGTGCTTCCAATGCTTGTCCGGCTTCGAAGGAATTCTGTGACTCAGTAGAGCTGTGGAATAACTTCGGCTGGGAGCTCATTCTAAATTATTTAAGTGTGAAGAAGATGTAATAAGGCTCTTGCGAAATTAGGTAATACCTGATGCGCCTTTTGAAGTAGTATTATATTTTTGAAATACAAAAGTCGAATCTTGTGAAAAAGGCACTAAATTATAGGTATGTTTTTATGTTAATACTAGGATACGCCCGCGACTTCATCCATTAAAATTCTCGCGGGTTTCCCAGGACAAAATGTTCTGCAGTATTAAAAAAACTAAACTATTTAGTAGAAGTGGAGTTTTAATCAGTTTTAGCGAAAACTGTATCAGATTAAGCTAATTTTTATTCACCCGAACAACTACAAACTGCTCCCGGGAATATTCCCGCGGGATTCTCGGGATAAATTCCCAGGTTAAAAAGGAACGCAGATTTTATATCCAAGAATTTGCAGTCGAAATCAGCCCAATAATTTGTACAGTTTAAACAGACAAACGCACAGGAAATCTAAAGAAAATTGCATCGTGTTCTATATCACTTGTACAGTGTATTCCAGTTTCCTTTTTTCTTTAAATACCTTCTATGTACAGACACGGCAAGTTTAGAATTTTATAATATTATAGATTTGTACACAAGTCAGGCAACCGCTTGCACGTCGGTTCCGTTGCTGTAATTAAACTTCGTCAGGCATTCGCATCGTGTCTTCAACTTGCTGGTGCAGCGCTACGCTAGTTAACCAGCTGTTTAAACTAGACATTGCTTATTGCTCTTCTCTCACCCCCCTCCTTTACCTTTCGAGACGCAAGTATGGCCTGGAGGTGGTGCGGTAGTCATAGTACAAAGGATGCTACCTGTTTGCGGCAACAGTGCTGCGTTGGCCTAACTACCGTCATAAATTGTGCAACTTGCGAAGCGGGCGGGAGTTTTTCGTTCTAACTCTTTAGAGAACACTCAAGGGAATGGTATGAGCGAAGATTTCTTATGTGAATTAAGGCAGCGATCTGTGTTTGAAACTTTATCTTTCGTTAGCACTAATGTTCGTATAGGCCAATAGAGTTAAAAGTTTCATTATTGTAGCAAGCCAATAATACTGTTGCAAGGCTCTCAATTTAAAACAAATTGCCAATGTGCGAACCGGATTTGCATGTAGAGCCCTAAAGCATAATAGAATAAAATAAATAAAGTCTACTTTAGTTATATTGTACTGCTTTGGCGGGTGGAATCTTGAAATCTCGACATATTTTTATACATTACAATTATAGCGCGAAAATATGTTACTATTTCATGAATATCTATATAGATATTGCATACATAATGTATACAGTATATATTTCAATAACAACGGCCGGCGAATATTGCAGCTAGTTTATAAGGATCACCTGTAACTTAACATTTTGTTCATAAATACCTAATTTATATTTAAGTTTGACTAAATACAATTTTTATTATTCGTGTTCTATTTGTATTATGTATAACTTAAATTATTGTACAAAGGCTGGCTTAGCAACTACCGGCTTTTGTTGAACATAAAAAAACTTAAAAAAACACGCTTTCATAAAAAATCCAACTGAAAAACAGAAAATAAAATTTAATAAATTTGGTTTGAATACACCCCACGCTTTTTTACAATAATGTACATTCATATTTTTTTACACTGTACTTAATCAAAATGCTTAATTATTTCTTTTTTACACTCCACGGTAAGACCCCATTCGTCAGAAACCAAATTCATAAAATTTTATTTTCTGTTTTTTTGTTGGATTTTTTATGAAAGCGTGTTTTTTTTTAACTATTATTTATTTTTCATTTTTTAGTTGAATTTTTTTTTAATGTTTTTAAATACAAGCTTTTGAGATCCTGCATATCATGTAGCAGCAGAGTGCTTGCCAAGACAAGTAAAACGAGCCCAAACACGACGGGTCTATCTTGTTTAGTACAGGAGTTCCTATGGCCACCTTCCGACTCCATCATCAGATCAGCTCTATGGTACCATATTATTGCATTGTCACGCGATATAAACATACGAGCCCAAACACGAAGGGTCTATCTTGTTTAGTACAGGAGTTCCTATGGCCACCTTCCCACTCCATCATCAGATCAGCTCCATGGTACTCTATTATTGCATTGTCATCGACCTTTGACAGGTGTGCAAAGTTTGAATTAAATCTGATCGTTCAAAGTAGGACAAAATCGAGCTCAAAGGGGTCGGTTACAAACATACATACATACATACAGGTGAAGCTAATAAAAGCGTGTTAATTAATATTCTTCATTTTATGTAGCACTAGCTGTATCCACGACTTCGTCCTCATGGAATAGCGGAACCCTGAAAAAACGTTATAACATCAGCTATCTGCTAGTAAAGGTCCCGTCAATATCGGTCCGGCCGTTACAGAGATTAGCCGGAACATCCAAGCCGCTTCAATTTTATATTTGTGTACAAAGATGTATTATATTCCATTCTATTCTGTTATATTGTATTTATTATACAGGAACTCTCCAAGTAAAAGTGCGACTTGTTGTAGAGCCACTTGTTCCATCTAACGTCGCTTTGTTTGCCTAGTGGTAGTGATAAATCCATGGAATGGAAAATCATGTTCGTAATATGTATAATTGACTATCATGAACATAAAAACATAATCGTCGAACGCCGAAAGACAATAGTCAGCCATTCAAAATGAACACAAAAAAAACATACACATCTTAAACTATTTTAATTAATATTTTACATACCGTTGCGTACAGAATTTGTAGATATTTGAGTAGAACGATAAAAAAGACAAAACAAGCCGATGTTTTCCACGTCGCACCATCGGCACAACATTCATCACGGTGGTTACGCGGCAAATCGCTGACAATATCGATTACAACGAAGGAAAATAATATTTATGGCACTTCCCAGTCAACTTTTTGTATTATTCCCTTGTTTGTTTCACTTTTTCACGTAATAAAAATGAAATACATTTTCGCCTCTTGGAATGCGACTGAAAGTTACATGTTCGAAATACCTATCTACTATATTGATAGAATTAAATTAGTATCGCCAATCATTCTATTTATTAAAATTCATCCTATAGCTTCAATCATATCTATCTTCTGAAAACACAATAAAAGTGCATAAACATAGCTAAAGAATTACCAATATATTATTAATTACATTAAGAGTTTTTTACCATAATGTTACATAATTGTTGTAATTATTAATATGACATTATCTAGTCAGGTTTTATAAGGTAGCTGAAGATTATTAATCGAAATGTCGTTCACAAGCCGGATGAATAATAACCGTCTGCTAACCGGACGACTAGCAAGAGCCTTTTTTGTTTTGACGCAATTTAGTCTGATGCATACTATTCAAAACCTAACTCGAAAGGCAACCATTAAGAAATAATTTGTATTAAATTTATTTTAAGGTTTTACTTTTAGATGTGATTAATTTAAATATTAATTATTATTGTTCACCAACATTTATGAAACAAAATAATGATTTTTTCTAGCTCTTTTTGGAGCCGCATCCCATGATACCTAATATCAAGCACCTCGGAAGATCTAACTTGATAAAAAGTAAGTATAGACTAGTAAACAAGTGCCTTTTGGACCAACTTTTTTCAGCAGTCTCCGAAAATTATAAATGAGGTGTCATTCTATTCGAAATGGCATCTAGATGATTTTTTTTTAAAAGAATGCAAAAATTGTAAAAGTTATTAACAATTAACTAAAAAAGAAAGGGGGTTTAGTTTTTTGCAAATATCTCAAAAAGTAATAAAGATTTTTCAAATTTGAAAAAGATTCGAAAAGAGGAGGAAATTTCCTAAAAAAAGTCTTGACTCCCGAAACTGTAAGATCAATATTTATAATTTTCCCAGAGGGATGAAAATACGGCCGAAAACGGGTACTCTGGATTACGCAAGCCACACCCACATCGGCCCTTTAATGAATAAATATTATTTAAACATACTAAATATGAAAATAAAAAATTGCAAAAATTCAGACACTAACTGAATAGATGAATGAACAATAATCTGCTTGAAATTTTTTTATAACAATTTTTCATTTAGTTATTCAATAGTTTAAATTAATAAAAACGTTATATTTAAAATAACCTTAATTTCTTCTTTTTAGAACCTTAATATTTGTGTATTTTCAGGCTACGTCAATGGAGCATTTCACAAAAAAAATCACAATCTCTAGAAGTATTGAGAGCACTGCAGCTGATAATATGCTAATGCTTCAATTATGTCTAAGCCATTAGCAAGACCTGTCATGTGATTAATGCTCGTTAAGCTTCCGGGTGGATTCGTCTATACATATTTGATCAATACGTTCCGGTTAGCTTCGCTAGCCATGTTCAATTTATCTCATAGTTAATGTCCCAAGTGAGCAAGTGGAGTTGCCTCTTAAAGCTACAATGTTATCGGTAACTACTATTATAATAAATTAGCTATTTCTTTTGACTTTATATATTCAATGGAATTATTAGTATTGAATAATAAATATTTTATAACTAAACCTGTTTGAAGTTGGCCTATTTCTTCTCTATGGAATATAGTGAAAGCGATATTAGAATCATTATTTACAATAAGCACTTTGTAAGATTTTGAAATACAATTTCGTATGTAGGTACACATAAAGCTATAATATAAAATATAAAGTGTTTTGCATGTTTGTCTTTGCTGTCTGTTTTTGTGCTTGCTGGTAAACAAGTTAGCAGAAAATCTATTTGATGGTAAGTGATTGTCTCCGTCCATGGAGATCTGCAAAATCAAGGGAACCGATATGTTGCGCAACTTTAGATATCTGTTTACGCCCTTTTTGTGTGCTGTCTGTTGTTTGTATTCACTAACCTCCGGAAGTACTAGTCGGATTTAAAAAATATAGTATTACATTACCTAAATTGTTGTTTCTTATTTATAACCATTCAAACCTCATAGGAAAGAAGCGATAACTTTTAACGTCAGGCAGTATACCAAACTGTTATCAACATGAAGCGAGAACAAGGACATGCGGCCCGGTATGTAGGGATTAGATTTGTCGGATGACAAAAACATATTCAACGCCACCGAATTAGTGGGGACTAGTACGAAATAGCAGGCGCTAAAATAACCCCTTCTCATCTAACTTTTATATCGCGACAGAAATACTTTTAATCACTTTTCAAACAATAGATGATTAATAAAACTACGTTTTAACGGTTTTAAGCGCGGTAATTTATTTGATTTTCGCTCACCTGATCTGACTGTCCGCTCCCCTATTAAATCGCAAAAGTTTTACACAAAGCATGAAAGAAGAATACTATAAATAATACATAGTATTCTTTTTCTATGTAGATAGCGGTAATTTTTAGAACACACTAACATAAAGAATCTGGAATACATACAATTTATAAGTAAAATATTTATTTTATTACACAGTATTGGCTGAAGGTCTCGCCAGGCCAGCCTCAATAACATCATCCCCGGGCTCTTGTCAGCGTAAACGTACCGGCCTTATTAGACACAAATGGCCTAGTAGGCGATGATGGCAAGAGGCAGAACGGTATTTCACTTATTCTTTAGTATATGGGACGACCGCTTGTTTGGGACGCGACTTGTGTCGACACTCTGGCGCCGTCACATCTTCCAATGACTGAGTTAGGGGCTGGCAAAGCTGGTTCAAACGCTGAAGCTCGCAAACGGCACAAATATGGAACTTTAGAAAGGGCTTACATATTTATGCAGGTTGGGTAACAAGGTCCGTGGGGTCCATCGGCATTCATCAGTGATCAGAAGGTTGGAGCATATTTCGCCCGACTACTAAGCATCGTCATACAGCGCAGTAGTGCAGGTAACCTTCTGGGCACGCTCCCCTTTGGCAGCGATTAATAAAATACATAGTCTTTAATCATTTGTACTATTTATAAATTAGTTTATCGTTAGTATTTAATTATATTTTTAAGTTAGTTTTAGTTTGACATTTGCTTGTAAATTTGTTGTTATCGAATTATCACAACATTTATAAGTCGAACTTATAATTTGCACAAACGAAATCAATAGTCCCTTTTTAGAATAATAAATGAGCCAACTTACTTAAGCGCTGTGAATACAAATAAAAATATAAGTATATTATAGCCGGGTAGCATTGACCGAAGACAAGGCGAGCCTTTACCTCGTGTAATAACGGCGAGGTACTTAATCTTGGGTGTGAAGGCAGAATTCCTCTTGAGATAACAGCATCACCGTTTACTCACGCGCGACGGCGGATTTTTTGACAGGCAACCGCAATGAGTTATTGTTAGTCGTCATACGACCCACGCGGTGTCGTGTTTATTACCTACGTTATTACGTCTTAGATCAATTCTGTGCGATATACCTACATCTATAATATTATAACATTGTAAACATGCCGTGTCTGTACATTGAAGCTATTAAAAAAAACAACCGGAATACACTATACAAACGACGAAGAACATGATGCAAATTTTCGTCTGTTCGTCGGTTTGTCTGTTTGTTCGGGATTCACGTAAATACTGTGTTCGCTAATAGACAGCAAATTCTTAGACTTAAAATCTGTGCTATTTTTTATCTTAAATATCGCGGTAAATTTCTTGGGAATTATTTAAAATGACCAGATTGAAAAAAATTTTCTTTTAATTCGATTTCTTCACCCTTCAATAGCAAATTTTTCGCATACAATGTGTGATAATTTTTATCCCGGGAATCCCGCGTTAATTTTCCCGAGAGCGGTTTTGAAGTTGTTCGGATGCAAAAAAATTGGCTATATCCGATACAGAGTTTACCAAAATGATATTTTACATTATTTTTTACATACTGTGATACTTAGTGCCTGAGAATCCCACGGGAATTTCAAGTCAAGCGTGGATGAACTCGCGGGCATATATCCTAATAAATACATATGTAGAAATGTGTAGTGTTTTTGTTTCATTCATTGCATAGATTTTTTAACACTTGTCACTTAATCAATTTTAATAATTTCTAGGCTTGACAATAATGATATGTAGGTGTGAAAACTTTATGTAGTCATATGCCCTAAATATTATACGTTAACCATGAATAAAAATTATACAAACTTTTTATAATTTGAACTGAATGTATAATTTTTTCACTTGTAGGAAAATTTTACGAGAACAAGGCAAACGTGTGAATTAGATGTGAATTTTATTTGTTATTACGATTCAGCTATGTTTATGGATATTTTAAATAAATCCGAAAGAAGAATAATTAAAACTATATTGACGCCATATCAACGTCGTCGGCAGCAGGGCAGGAGCTTGTAATTGTGCTTGCTTGTAATGTATATTATTTTCGTCAAAATTCATGTAACAAACATATATCACAATTACGGCGAAAAATAATGTCTAAAAAATTCGTTACAAGGTCTTGCAATGAAGTTGGCGATATGAATAATATAAAGCTATCAGAAGTAGTTCAAAGCGAGTGTTTCAGATTGTAAAAATAAAAGCAATAATAAAAGGAAATCGATAGGAAAGTAGAAGTACAATATTGGATGGTAAGTAAAGGGAGTATCGTATCGGAGGTTATTTTCCGGTACGTTGGCTCGTTGGCCGAGGCCTCACCCTCCTTTTGATGTAAAATGACACCACGCCGGTCTCCCATAGCATGGCATTTAATCAAATACGTGGTTCACTTTCTAAACATGCACCAACGAACGACGAAATTTAGTAGTATAGTTATAGCTAGTACAGTTAGTGCTGGAATACATAAAGTAAAGGCCTGGGGCATAGGGATGAATTATTTTAAGGGCGGCAAAATTTTAAGGACAATTAAAATGCAAAAGTTGATTGAAATTAGTTTTGTTATGAACTTGCTGACCCGTGCCCACTTCGCTGGGTGTCAGAAAAAAAATAAAAAATACTTATTATTAATCACAATCAAATATACCCGTATATGTCACTCAGGAATAATGTAGCATTCTCCTGGTGAAAGAATTTTCAAAAACGGTTTAATAGATCCAGAGATTACCTTCTACAACATCACAAACTCACAAACCTCTTTATAATATTAGTATAGAAGTATAAAAAACCAACGGTTGGACATGGTAATTATATAACGGTTCCGCTTCTGCTAATATGTCTACGGAATCCTAAAAAGGGCGGCATTTTAATCAAGGCCTAGGGCGGCAGCCACCCTGTATCGACGCAGTTAATACTTGCAATGTACTTAAATAGGTACTAAGTATATCATGCATTTAATTTTATTTAATATTAACTATGCCCATATTACATTCGAAGCTTCTGAACTCTCTAGAATATCTAAATAAAACTTACACTACTATTCAAACTTAGAATGTGATTGGAATCATTTTATTCATTTCGTAACCTATTTGAGATTAAGTTTCAGACCGACATACAGAAAAAGTGTAGAAAACGGTCAATTAAGACAAGGCATCATATAAATAGCAGTTGACACTTAAATTTCGGCATTTTGATAGCACATCTTCGGTCGGCACTTCAATTATATTTTTTGGTAGCTATAGACAATCTTTTTATTGCAAATCAAGAAATCTAAAAGTGTACTTTTAAAAGTAGCCGTCAACTTATCAAAAACCTGTTTTATAGATGTCTTCAGTCAAACAACAAAGATAGCGAATAAATTGTTTAATTCGTTTGTGTTACTATTTTTACATTTTTGTTCAATGCTTGCAGAAAGATCATAAACCAATAAAGCTTTTACATATATAGTAGACTTTCACGAACAATGAATATACCCAGGAGTACTTGCACGCTGGTCAGAGAGTAAGTAAATATTAAATTTAAAATATACTGTATACTGAGAATAACAAGTTTTATCGAATTTGTCAAACGTCTGGGAGTCTGACACTACAAACAACTGGTTTATTTTTCAGATAACGTGGCCATCCATTTAGGAACGTTTCCTTCTGACAGCGGCCTGGGCCTAACTACTCTAGTTTAATACTAATTTATTTATTAATAGTTTATTTTTAACATTTTTAAATATATTTATTAAAAATATACTATTAAAATATCTTAGATCATATAAATGTCTAGATCACGCATCAATTGCACAAAAACGGCCCAAAAAAGTGCACCAAATTTGGTGCACTCGCTCCTCACGCGGCTCACGCCTATTAGTGTCGTTTCGACTACTTTACTGGTTAGAGCTCTCGCAAAAAAAAAACATTATGCCGTCCTACGCTATTAAAATGTGTCGGAACTAGTTTAAAAGAGGAAAGAATAAGGATAATATATCATTTCATCGAAAAACTTAACACTTTTGTCATGATTTCTTTATAAAAACATGGAATATTATTTCGATATTTCCAAGGTTATCGAATTGACTAATGTTGTCAGGTAAGAAGTGGACTTATTTTCCAAAATTAGGGGAGTTTGTTACGATATTTTTTTTTATAAAATATGAATAATTTGAAAAATCTATAGAAAACAGACATGTAATGTTTGTGTGTGTCCGTCCGATTTTCTTAAACCAGTTTATATTACGTTTTAAATTTCCTATGATCCAAATCGTTGGATAAAAGAAATCTGGGAATCGCAAGATGACTACCACTGGAATCCAAACAAAAGGTTGCTTGTGTTTTCCAATTATTTTGAAGAAAAAGAAATTTGTGTATCGGAAAAAGGTTTTAGAAGAATTAAAAAAGGAGCTGTGTCAAGCAAGGTGTATTGAAATAGCATTATTAATTCAATTATAAGATTAATAGTAATCATGATTCATACACTTCAACAATATTTTCTTCTTATTGGTTTTGGAAATTAACCGATCACCATAAATCTCGACAATAAAAACTTATTTTAATACTGCCATATGTATATACTTGCGGTAACGGAAATAAACATAATATACTTTTTAAAACAGAAAACATGGGATATTTGAAGTATCATGTAAGCAAAATTGAAATAACCAATTATATATTGTTGCAGTAGTGCTTGTTATTGATGGATAGAAAATTTACAACAAATGAACAAAGAGTAAGTTTTCGGTGCTGTAAAATTTTAATTAATTTTTACTGTTTAGTGTCTTCTAATGACATTTTTATTTTCGCTAAAGAGAAGAAGTAGTGAGAGAGAGAAGAATTTCAAAACTTATTTTTTGTGTAGCTTTATTTTATGTTACCTAAAAACATGTTATGAATTTATGGAGTTATGGTGTATTGACATTTTTAGTAGATTATTGTCATAATTAAGATTCTGTTACCTGCTTCTCCATTAATTACTAATAAAGTAATAATTCAATATATTGATATGTTAAAAAACAAATTTTAGTTTATAAAATAATTAAATCAAACTAGTTTGAATAAAAACTTTTGGAAATGAATATTTTTATTTTAATAATAGCCCTTTTTAAGTGGTTTAGTTGCTCTTAAGTCCATGCACTAAACTTTTTCGTGTACATACCCCGTAGTTCCTACTACTACAGACTTATAAAAATGTAGTAATATCTGTATGGACATTTTATTGCGAATTAAAATTACTACATATACCTACTAAAATGTGTTATGAAATTATTTGTGCATGTATTTTTTTAAGGTTCGTTCCAAAACTCAACTTTTATTGCTAATACTTTAATTATTTAAAAAAATTAAAGCGATTAAATCATAACGATCATTTAAACTTTTCACTTAAATAAAAAATATTAATTATAAAAAATTCGGTAGCATTTTTTAGCTGATATCCCGAAATCACGCACACATAGTTTTTCGAGAGTGAATACAGCAACGCTTCGCGTTTTTGATGCCGTTTTTAGCGATGTTGTTTGTTAGCGATGCTCTCTCTAGACATGTTATAACTCAATGTAAAATATTTAATTTTCCTGGCAGATTTAACATATTCGTTACTGAAACAACAGTTCTGAAAATTGATTATATAAGTAATAAAAGTCACGGGCTAGGACGGCTTGTGGCTCTCCTGCCTGGGCCGGTAGTTATTTGAGTAAGCAATAAACTCGGTTATGTCCCGGCCGGCGCCGCGGCCCTCCACGTAATCAAATAAAGCAAAGTACAAGCAATAGATTTACGACCGACAAAGAAAATGTTTCGCTGCCTTACATTATATAAACACTTACCAGTGCGTAAAATATATAATTTTATTACAAAATTTCATATTTAATATGAATCTTATAAAGAACTACAGTTTCAAACCCTCGTGCATTCCTCCAGCTTAAAGGGCAAGCATTAATACAGGTTACATTGTATTAAATTTTTATGTTAGTGCTATTTGCCCCCGGAAGATTGACTTCATTGTATATCGCAAACTATCCCATATCCCGTGATGAAAAGTATCCATATCCATTTTCGGTATTAAAACTACATATGTACAAAATTACAGCAATACCGATTCAGTACTGCAGTAATTTTTCCATGAAAGCTTAATAGAAAGATAGACCGAGTTACTGTCGCTTTTTTATAGATGATGAATTATTATTTTTATAAAATTGAAAAATGATTATCTCCCATACAAACTTTCATCCCCTAATTTACCCCGTTCTATTACTAGTTTTATTTCTACGATAAAAAGTAGTAGCCTGTGTCAAGTCTCATCTTTTATATGTAAACTACAAAAATGACAAAGATGATCAAAATGACCAAAGTGACCCAAACGATCAAAACCGCCAAAACTACCAAACCAGCAAAACCACTAAAACAACTAAAATAACCAAAATGACGAAAATGACAAATCAAAAAAAAAAACAAAACCTATTCTACTTTCTAAGATAACCTTTATCCTTTGTCCACCATAGGTATTAAAATTACACACACACACACACACACACACACACACACACACACACACACACACACACACACACACACACACACATATATATATATATAGATTTTCAACCAAATCTGCTCAATAGTTTTTCCGTGAAAGCGTGACAGACAGACAGAGTTACTTTCGCGTTTATAATATTATTGGTATTGTTGATTCTCTTTTAACTAAATCATTTTCCTGCTTGTATCATGTCACCAACTTATCTTTAATATAACAACGATGCAGAACAGGATGCATTTTTTGGATTTCTTGTTTTTTTGTCCGCTTGTCGATTGTTGCTTGTTCGGGATTGAAATAAAAACTACTAGGCCGATTACGATGCGATTTTCAGTGGTCGGCAGCAAATCCCTAGACTTAATATCTGGGCTACTTTTTATCCTGGGAATCCCGCAGGATTTTTTTGGGAATGATTTAGAATAAGCAGATTGAAATACAAATTGAAATTCAAATGTGATTTCTTCACTAATCGATAGCATATTTTATATTATAAAATGTGTGATATTTGCTGTCAAAGGATATCAGCGGAAATTTTCCGGAGAGCTGTTTCAAATTGTTCAGATGCATACCAATTAGCTTATTCCGTCACAGTTTTCACTAAAACGATAGCTTACTTTTTTTCCTAATCCTGCGGTACTTTTTGTCCCGGAATCTCGCGGGAATTTCCAGCCTGGACGAAGTTCGCCATATCCTAGTATACTATTATATCCTATATATTATATCCTAGTATACGGGACCGATATATGGTGGACACACCACCTATTCGAACAAAGCGCTTCGAGTCCACCTTCATTATATGCACCGCAAAGGAGTGGAACACACTGCCGGAGTCTGTTTTTCCCGAAACCTACAACCTGGGTGTCTTCAAGTCTCGTGTGAATAGGTACCTTGTAGGTAAGCGTGCTCGATCTTAGACCATGTCTCCGCTCAAATCGAGCGAGCTAGTGGTCAAACGCGAACCTACACGTGATAAAAAAAAACTAATACTGTTTTTATAACTTACAAACTGACATACAGTATTAATTTTAATTTCTCTGTAATTTAATAATGTTATGTGCTAAATTTGAATGCAGTAAGACGTTAAAATTAATGAAGTAAATATTCTTCGATTTTTGCATCAGCTTCTTCAACTACCACTTCATTAGTGACAGGCACACCTGTAAAGGAACCGTAAATTAATCATTCATTTGGTTACGGTGATACATTAATGGGCTAAAATGTATAATACCACGAATAGATGTGTCTTATAAATATAATAATATAGATTAACTATGATATTTTGGGGTCATGTCAGAAGCCTCTCGCCTCTGTCCACCATCACCTTGAGACAGAAAAACCGGATCTCTTATTCCTCTCGGAGACGCAGATAGGTTCGCCCTCAGACGTGGCGTATCTTTCGTACCCAGGGTTTACTCTGGAGCACAATTTCAAGCCCCGAGCAGGTGTATGTATGTATGCTCGCGACAATATCTGCTATCGGCGTCTTCGACTCCTTGAAGACCCCAGCTTCTCAACCATATGGGTTCTAGTGGACACAGGCTTAGAGAAAATTCTATATGCTTGTGTTTACCGGACACACAGTGGAGATCGGGAGACCACCAGGCTCACTGATCATCTTAGCGAGGCGGCCGAGACCGGTCAACGAAAGTATCCTACAGCCAAATTAGTGATTCTGGGGGACTTTAATGCCCACCATCAAGAGTGGCTATTCCCATACCAGCTCACCGATCACGCTGGCCGTGAGATGCGAAAATTTGCGATAGCGTCTAATCTCACCCAGCTGGTCCAAGGGGCAACTAGGATCCCTGACGTTGAAGGTCATACTGCCAATTGCTTGGATCTTCTGCTAACCAACGATCCAGATAGATACTCGGTCTCAATTTCATCGCCGTTAGGCACTTCTGACCACTGTCTGATAAAAGCTGTAACGATATATTCGCCGCCGGAACCCAGCTGTAATAGCTCGCGTCGAATATGGCATTACAAGGTAGCAGATTGGGACGAGATGCGGTCTTTCTATGCATCTTATCCTTGGCAGTCTATCTGCTTCTCTTCTCACGACCCTTCAGCTTGTGGGGAAGCGGTGGCTGACGTGATACGACAAGGAATGGAATATTATATTCCATTCTCTGACTCGAGTATGTCAGTCAAAGCTCAACCCTGGTTCAGTACTGAATGTAAAAATGCAGAGTTATTTAAGCACCAAGCCTACTTAGCCTGGGTTGATGCTCGCAGATGTAAAGCTGGAGATGTAAAAGAAAAAAAGAGAGCCTATAACAGGGCTGCCAAATCGTGCAAAAAAGTACTACAGAGAGCTAGATTCAATCACATAGGCAAAATAGGGAGCAAACTAGCGTCATACCCGACTGGTAGTAAAGCTTTTTGGTCCCTAGCAAAGGCGGTTGAATCAAACTTCTGTCGCCCCTCGCTACCCCCACTGCTGAGACCAGATGGATCACTGGCCCACTCCGCTGAGGATAAGGCAAACTTATTTGCGACCCTCTTCGCGGAGAACTCACGCCTTGACTCTAAAAATGCAGTACCTCCACGTATACCTCAATGCGAAACATCTATGGCTGAAATACGCATACGCCAGATTGAGGTCCGTAAAACATTGCGTGGTCTAGGCGTGAATAAAGCCAGTGGCCCGGACGGAATTCCAGCAATAGTGCTAAAAAATTGTGCGCCTGAGCTTGCACCTATATTGACACGCCTATTCCGCCTCTCTTTGAGTACTGGGAAAGTACCAAACTCCTGGAAGCTTGCAAATGTACAACCCGTACCGAAAAAAGGTAGTCGTGCTGAACCTACCAACTACAGGCCCATCTCAGTTACATCCATTCTTTGTAAAAGTATGGAGCGTATACTGAATAACAGGCTATTGACGTACCTAGAAGGGAACGACATTCTGAGTGATCAACAATACGGATTTCGCCGAAACCGATCGACAGGTGACCTTCTAGCGTACGTCTCACACATCTGTAGTGAGGCAATCGAGAAGTATGGGGAAGCCCTTGCGGTATCTCTTGATATCTCGAAAGCCTTCGACAGAGTTTGGCACGACAGCCTTATAGGCAAGCTCCCAGCGTACGGTCTACCAGATGGTCTTTGCGCCTGGATATCAGACTTCCTGAGGAACCGATCGATACAAGTGGTCGTAGATGGCCACTCCTCTGAACCTATGGCAATCAATGCCGGCGTTCCTCAGGGGTCAGTTCTTTCTGCAACGCTCTTTGTGCTTCATATCAACGACCTGCTCAAGCCCGGTATTTTTGGGTATGCAGACGACAGCACCGTTGTTGAGAGATACACATCCAATGCGAAGGCTGTTAGATCCGAGACCCACGCTCTCAGAGAAACTATGGTGGAGCGGTTGAACGAGACTTTACGGGTAGTCTCTGACTGGGGCAACGCCAATCTAGTCTCGTTTAATGCTTCCAAAACTCAGGCGTGTCTTTTCACCGCAAAGAAGAGTTCCTTTGATCTGACTCCTACTTTCCGGGGAGTGTCTGTGCCGGTGGCCGGCGAGCTTCAGCTTCTTGGTATCTCTCTAACATCTAGTCTCAATTTCGGCTCATACATCGAGTCTATAGCCCAAACTGCAGCCAAAAAGCTGGGCATACTATCGAAGGTGAGGCGGTACTTCACTCCAGAACAGTTGCTGTTGCTGTATAAAGCACAAATACGGGCATGTATGGAGTACTGTTCTCATCTTTGGGATGGCTCAGCTAAATACCAACTCGAGGCACTAGAATCGATTGAGCGGAGAGCCAGGAAGCTGATAGGCAACGACCAGCTATTTAGAGACAAATTACAAAGTCTTGAACATCGTCGCAGGGTTGCCAGCTTGTCGGTTTTCTACCGGATACATTTTGGAGAGTGTGCATCGGAGCTCTTCAATCTTATCCCACCGTCTCCCTTCCATCATCGGACAACCAGACGCACTGGCATGCGGCACCGCTATATGGTGGACATACCTCCTACTCGAACTAAGCGCTTTGAGTCCACCTTCATTATACGCACCGCAAAGGAGTGGAATACACTGCCGGAGTCTGTTTTTCCCGAAACCTACAACCTGGGTGTCTTCAAGTCTCGTGTGAATAGGTACCTTCTAGGTAAGCGTGCTCGATCTTAGACCATATCTCCGCTCAAATCGAGCGAGATAATGGTCAAACGCGAACCTATACGTGATAAAAAAAAAAAAAAAAAAAAAAAGCGTGCTCGTCGTGATCCCCGCTGGCCCAGAGGGCCACAATTCTGACCAGAATCCACCTGACTGCAGAGCATAATAGGGCGTCCCCCGCAGGCGACGCTCACCGATGCGCCCCCGTCGGTGTGGACTCTTGCGCATGCGGCGAAGGGGGCCGCCACCCTTCACGCAGCGCCAAACCTGGCGGGTCGAGAGGAGCAGAGTGCCGTATAGGCACGTGGAATGTGAGAGGTGGAATGAAAGATAAGATGGACGAAATGATTGATATAATGAATGAGAGAAGCCTGGATGCCTTATGTCTGACAGAGACAAAGCGGAAGGGGTGTGACGTCGATGACCTCCCCGATGGCATGCTTGCTCTGTGGTCCGGCGTGGACCTGGACAAGCGTGCAAGTGGGGGGGTAGGCGTCGTACTCTCATCCCGCTTTGTGTCTGGAGTGAAAGACTATTGTCTGGTGAACCCGAGACTTCTTTGGGTCCGTCTAAAACTGGGGATCACGCGAGTTTTTCTGGTCGCAGCTTATGCTCCCGTAAGCTCAGCGGATCCCCAAGAACTCGAGAAGTTTTGGGAGTCTGTGAGAGAAATTCTGGATCTGGCTGAAGGGAACGAAAGACTAATTATGTGTGGTGATCTTAATGGCTGGGTGGGGACCAAACGAGACGGCTTTGAGGCTGTCCTTGGACCCTATGGCGACAAGAGAGCAAACGATGCTGGTAAGCCAATCATAGACGTATGCATGGAAAGAAACTTGCTTGTGTCGAACACCTTATTCCATCATAAGGATATACACACGTATACATGGAGAATGAACGAACAGAAAAGTATGATTGATCTGATTTTAATAGATAGTCGCCTCCGAAACACAATAATGGATACAAGAGCCTACAGAGGCCCCACTCTTGGAACGGACCACTACCTGGTGATAAGCCGGTTTGTGGGCCTTTTCAAGAAGTGGAGGCACTGGCGAGAGCGTACCAATTTCGGGGAGCTTGAAAGAATAAAATGTGAAAAATTGGAAGATGTTAGTATAAGGAGTATGTATGCGCGCCTAGTCGAAGAAAGGCTTGCAAAAGCGGACTTCTCCGACTTAGATGTGAATAATGACTGGGATAGTATGAAAGAAAGTATAGTGGAAAGCGCAAAAGAAGCATGTGGTTGCGCAAAGAGGCATATAACAACGAAAGGTGACGAATGGTGGGACGCGGATGTTAAATCTAGCGTAGAGAGAAAGAGAAAAGCCTGGCTGGATTATATTGCATCTTTGCATCAGAATGACAGCATGAAAGAGATGAAGAAAGAAATGTATCGCCTCTGCAAGAATGAAACCAAAGCTTTAGTGAAAGAGAAGCGTGAAAGAATAAAATTGAAAGTAGAAGAGAAGCTGACGGAGAACTTCGAGGCAAATACCAAACTCTTTTGGAGAGAGGTTAAGAAGTCTCGGGGATGTTCGTCAGCTTCCAGAATGGAAAGAATTAAATCTAAAGGAGGGGACATTCTTGCTAACCCACAAGAGGTTTTAGCGCGATGGAGTGAATATTTTAGAGAAATGTATGATAATATCCCGGATGCTGGCACCACGACTGAGTCTGTGACTGACTTCGAGGAGTCAGCATCCGAGATCACTTTGGAAGAGATCGAATGGTCGATAAGAAGTCTGAAAAATGGAAAGGCAGCAGGAATCGATAGTGTGTCTGCTGAGATGATCAAATATGGTGGCACCTGCGTCCGGGACGCTTTCCTGTCCTTATGCAACTTGTGCTGGAGGACGGGAAAGGTTCCCAACGACTGGAGGCGCGCTGTCATCGTGCCCTTGTATAAAGGCAAGGGGTCACGTATGGAGTGCGCCAGCTACAGGGCCATCAGTTTGATCAGTACAGCATCTAAAGTGTATGCGAAAATTGTTGAAAGGAGAATGAGAGTGGAGAATGAAAGCGAGAGTTGGGTATGGAACAGAGAGCACGAAAGTAGAGTAAACGCGGTCGAGATGCGAGCACTGCGCAAAATCTGCGGAGTGACGCTCGCGGACCGCGTTCGTAATACCGAAGTAAGAAAGAGAGTTGGTCTGAAAGAGAGTGTCGGGGTGAAGGTAAGGAAAGGAATGCTCCGGTGGTTCGGGCATGTGGAAAGAATGTATGATGAAAGAATGACTAAACAGATATACAATGCAAAAGTGGATGGATGCAGAAGTCGCGGAAGGCCACGACACACCTTCCATGATCAAATTGATCATGTACTAGCAGAAGGTGATGTCAGGAGCCTTAAGAACAGACGAGCGTGCATGACAAGAACTATGAATGTCAAAGAAGCAAGTGAGGTGTGTAAGAATAAGCCTAAATGGCGCTCTGTTGTTCGTGCCTACCCCGCAAGGGACCTGGCGTGAAGTAATGTATGTATGTATGTGTAACTATGATATGCCTGCGAATTCGTTCCCGCAAATCTCCGGGGCAAAAAGAACCGCAACATTTAAAAACGAATGTAAACCGTATTAAAATTAAACTAATTTTTATGCAGCCGAACAACTTCCAACTGCTTCGGGGAAAATTTCCGTGGGATTCCCGGGACAAAAATATCACAAATTTTATTACATAAAATTTGCTATCGATCAGTGAAAATAATCACATGAATGTTCATTTTTTTTAATGTGGCTATTTTAAATAATACCCAGAACAATTCCCGCGGGGTTCCCAGGATAAAAAGTAGCGCAGATAAGTTAAAACCGCATGGAAATTGGCCTGGTAGTTTTTACGTGAATTCCGAACAAACGGTCAAGAAATCTAGAAGACAAATACTTATTTTTTTTAATAGTGCAAGACTTCAGCAAACAGACAAACAGCCACTTGATGAACAGCGGTTAGCCATCGCCTATGAATATTTATAACACCAATGTGCTGCCGCTCTCTAAAATTATACTGGAATCTGGCCACTAATGTCGAAAAACAACTCAAAGTTGCTATGGCAGCATACTCTAGACTAGACAATCAGACAGAAAAATACTCTACCACCTGGCTGTTTTTGTGTTTTTTGTCGCCTTCTACGACAGAAAATTGTATTCCGTCTCCATTCTTGCACGGATATATTCCCGAGGTAAAAAAGTTACGCTTGTGTTATTAGTAATATAATATATAACGGATACTGTAAAATTTTAATCCGATGCCAGACATCTGAAGAACCAGAGTAAATAACAAAAAGTTTGTTTGTTATTCCATCCGTGCAGGAACGGAGACAGAATACAACTTCTTGCGGCTGGGCGGCCTGTCGTAAGAGGCGACAAAACAACCCACAGCCAGGTGGTAGGGTATTTGCTCGACTGGATGGCGATCACCCCTGGTCTAGAGGCCATAACAACTTTGAGTTGTGTTCCGGGATTAGTGACCAGGTTCCAGTCTGCCTTAAGAGAACAGCAGCGCATTTGTAGCACCTTTGGCGTTGCAAATGTCCATAGGCGATGGTAACCGCTTTCCATCAAGTGGGCCGTCTGCCTGTCGGCTGAACTCCTGCTACAAAAAAATTACACTGTCGGAAATCGAACCTGGAACCTGCGAGGTTCAAGTAAATAGCTGGGCCAACATTTAACCCGCGAGACCACAGAGGTAATCAATACGAGTAATAGTTTGATTTAGAGGTCAAACATTATTGTCAAATAATTGATTTACTTGCCTATATTTAGAAATTTCGGCGTTTTGTAACCGCTGTCACGTCTTGAGGCTTGAATGGCCTCTCTTAGAGAGGCTACTATGACGTAGCCCATACAAATTGGTGGTTCACCGACAGCTGAAAGGATTGGATTGTAAATTAATTAACCGATTTCAAAAGTCGGAACGCCAACGAACATTGAAAACTCTTCTAATTTTTATATTTTGGAATGGACTTATTGTTATCAAACAGTATACTCGTACAATATGTAAATGAAAATATATTTATTTTGAAATTGATTCAGATTACTTATTAAAAGTCATACCACCACTTCCAAAGCAATTTTGATATTTTTTCATAACGGGACGAATACAAAAATAGTACCTATACTTCGAACAATTCCAAAAATGTAATCTAAAAATCTACATAAAGATTTTCCATTATATACATGTATAATTAATACATATTGTTACGAGTTACGCAGGACTCTTATTAAAATGCCGTTGGAATTACTTATTAGAACTGTACAAACACGTATAAAACAGGTACAAATATAACTGGACACAGCCAGTACAATCTGCACGATTCAATAACACGCGTAAAGTCCGTCACTATATCACTTGTTGAATCTATGTTTTGCTTGGGCATTGTTTTATACTAGATATATAGTACAAAAAATTGACCGCGTGCACTTGGGTTTCCGAGAAACAGTAATTTGCACACCTGGCTATTTATTCCTACGAATGGCCAAGAAACTTGAAAACAATTACAATAATAGGCTATTGTCTAATTTCAAATTTAAATACCAAGTAAACAAAAGAACTCCGACTGCGGGAGGGGCAATAAACCAGGTGCGCGTTTCTTTGTCGGTATGTAACAATATATTAAATAAATATAGCTATTATACTCTTACCTAAATATTTTATTTTTTTATAAAACGTCCGTTTATAAAAGCTCATAGTTCGTAAAATAACATCAGATCATAAACGAACGTTCAGTAGCTGAGCTCAGGCTACTTTACGAGTATTTTTAGAGAAACATAAGATAGACCCGAGTCGCTTCTCTAAGGCGGATTGGCGAGTTTCATTCATCAGATGTTTCGATCTATGGTAATCTTGCGATATCATTATCGACAGCACGTGGTAGTTATAATAGTATTTACATTATCAAGTGAGAAGAAAAAGGTAATTATTACATGCCTTACAGCCAGGATTCACGCCTTCGCTTTTGGAATTAGAAACGGGTTTTATGTAACTAATTACTTATCCACTGAGCTACCAAAGCTTGACGTGCCCTAAAGTTATGCATAATTATGTAATAATACTATTTGTAATGCTTTTAATAAGCAGCTAATAGTGTGGATGAATACCTTTTGATCCTAATATTCCTACTGGGTTTACAGTTCTGCGTCTTAAATAGACACGAAAATCGTTAGGTATGTCCTTCGCTCCCATAATCTTATAATTCCAAGTTCGATCCGTGTATAATTCTCCAACATCTTCATTGTAAACTGTTTTTTCAATCGTCCACACTGATAAAGCTTGCATGAATGCTCCCTCTACCTATATATAGAATTTACTAAAGAATTAAGTTTCACAAGAGCATTATAAAAATATTTAACTATATTTTCACTTTACCTGTCCGACGTCTAACGCAGGATTCATACTACGGCCAGCATCCACCAGTACATCCGCGCGAACAATCCATTTTCTTCCTGTCAAAACATCTATTTCAGCTTCCGTCACTGCCACTCCAAAGATTGAGTAATTTACTAAACGAGGATCAAATTCATTTGTATGATAATTCGCTTGCAACAATATTCCACGAAGATCAGCTTGATACACAACTTCTTCGAACGACGCGTTCGGCATTGTTGCTCTTATCGGCGCTAACCTTGCATTTATCTGGTCGCAACACCTAATTACTGAATAAGCACAGCATTCCGTTGTAATACTCGAAGCCGTCGCAAAATTATTCGGCGTTGCGAAATTTGTACTTGGCGTAACAGTTACTTTTTCCACGGGGATACGAAATTCACTAGCAGCTACTTGTGATATTTTTGTAAAAATTCCTTGTCCAATTTCTACACCACCTATGCTGACTACTACGCTCCCATCTCCGTGATATACCGACACTAAAGCTCCATAATTACCTATGTATGCACTGGGAAAGGCCATATTCGCAAGGCGTATACCGCGTTTCTTCCAACGATTACGTGAATTAAATTCTGAAATCATTTCTTTTCGTTTTGTAAAATTTATCCTGTCCATAAACATTGGAACTAACACAGGTAAGTCGTTATCTTCGCGGCGATAGTTGGCCATACGTACACTTATGGGATCGATTCCTAATTCCTCTGATATGTGTTCCATAATATGTTCTATACCTGCGATACCTTCAAAACCACCTAAAAGAAATACTAGCGTAATATCCATTGTTTATTCTGAACATTTATATATATACAGTCAAACCTAAGTAAGTGAGATCTGGGTAATCGAAAAACTCTGTTAAGTGAGAGTATTTACCAGGTCCCGTCATTTTGCCTTCCTAATACCTCTATAAGTGAGAAACATAAAACCTGTATAAGTGACAGTCACTTTCCACGCGTGAACCTCTTTAAGTGAGATTGATACTTGCCGATACCTCTATAAGCGACAGTTAAACGCGTTTAACTCTTGGTATATATGACTCATTCTTAAATGAGTCATATATTCTTTATCCACTGGTAATGTGCCAACCTTTGAAGACTTCGTACAGATTGACGACGACGTGACTACCGCCGGAGAATTCACCTAAAACGAAATCGCTCAAAACTGTGTGAGCTCGTGTACTGAGGGAAATGACAGTGAAAATGAAGCCATCCAATTACACATTTTGGATAGAGAGATGGAGAAAATTCCAACAAAACGAGAAGCTTTAAAGGCTTTGGAGACGCTCAAAAAATTTTATGAATTTGCGGTGGTTGATCAAATCATATTTGATAAAATTTATGAACTTAAAAAACATACACAAAATTTAGAAACAGAATCGCAAAAGAAATTAACAGATTTTTTCAAATAAATGTTATTATAATATTGTTTAGATCAAACATTTATGGTCAGCTATTATTTCAATAAATATTTAATAACCATATTTACACGTATTTTGTTTCTAATTGCGTCATATTTGCCATATTTGTATAAACCTCTATAATTGAGACAGACCCCTTCTGTAACTCTGTAAGCTAGAAACTCGGGTTAGTGAGAAACCTCTATAAGAGAAAAAGAGATCGCGGTCCCTTGAGCTCTCACTTATCCAGGTTTGACTGTAGGTATTTACAAATCTTACAAACCTGGGGCTCTCATAAAAGTGTTACTGGGTGCATCAGTTATAACTCCAAATGAATCTACTTTCCAACGATTAGAATTGTAACAATTTTTGAGAGACTCTGTGGCATACAAGTTTTCATTTTCGTTTCTCGAAAACCCATCGTTAACATAAAATATTGCATCCATATATTGTATTTCTCCTCTTTCATCTACTTCGACCTAAAATATATTACTTTTGATAATTTCAAATGTTTAATTTAAGGCCTCATTCATAGTGAGTTAAAATATATTTGAAGGCTTATTTAAGATAAATCGTCAAAAATTAGTATTCATAAACACATATTAGCATTTTAACACATATTACCAAAATGCTTTAGAATCTTACGTTAAGTATCATTAATTAAAGCATAATAAAGTGTTAAAACTCATTATGGACAAAACGGTATTCATAATCGCATATTAAGTCTAAAACTCTCTAAAAATTCTCGTAAAATATCTAGGACCCTACTTTAATGCCTTTTTAAACGTAAAAAATGGCGGATTTCGATCAGCTGATTATTATTTATCATCTGATCTGCATCCAGCCAGCGCGAATTTTCCATTAATATTCAAGTTTATATGTGGTATAAGAATGTCCATAGACTATAAAGGTCCTATGCACTAATTCTATTTATTATGTCGAACTGGTATACTCGCGCTATCTATTTCCCTCACCACTGTCCTGCACACTGCAAGTGGGCATCATGTCGACGTTCATAATTTTTATTAGCTTTTTCCATAGATAAGTCCCTGATAAAAATATATTTTACTTTAGAGTGGCAACATTATACACAATAGAAGCATGTTAGTTAAACACGATTTGGGGAGCATTTATGAATAAAGTTTTTTATCGTACGTCTGATAGGCTAAAAAATATTTTACCTAATGAATGAATAAAATTATTTTCAATAACTATAATATAGTAAAATAATATTATAAAATATGTAATAAAATTTAAAAAGTATATAGGTAAATTAATTTTATAATAAATTATAATACTGGCGAAAAGTGAATAATGATTTCAGGATGTTGATGGTTTTTAAAGAAGAATTATGTGTTTGTACTGAAAATCTGAACTGATTATTCAAATATACTTTTTCGAGCCCTTGTGTCGGCTCCTTGTTTGAGCGTAACTCTAAGACCAATTTTGCTACGGATTCAAAATGAGTGACGAGCCATACGGACGATGGTTGGCGTCGCTCTCGACGACTCATACCATCCTACATACATGTTTTATTTTTCCGTCCATCGTATCTGACGCTGATGCTACTTCTTCATTTGAGATAATGTCATAGCTATTGACCGTTTCATGCTGATGTAGCGATGGATGGGCATAACGCATTATTGATGGTGCGATAATGTTGTTATTTGTTGATGATGTTAAACATTGACAGATAACGTGTGTGTATGCACTTATTTAGCAATTCGTTAACATTGTTATTTATAACGTTATAAATAAGACTTACTTGGCCACAGTCAATAAAGCATTATTCCAGATAGAGATTGAGCATCACAGCGACAAGTCCGTGCGGCCATAATGCCGAAAATAGACGAGTAATTTCTATATTTCAATTTTGATAGAAAATAGAGGCATTACCCGCTTATAAAATTAAACGAATATATTAGTTGTTAAGCAAAGTTTCATGTGTAATTTTTAAACTGATTACCTGCTCATTTCTTATAATTAATTATTGTAGCGTAGGAAGTCTTCAATGAAGCACCTTTACCCTGAATAATGTGTATATTTTAGTATTTTACGAGTCCGTAATATAATTTTGTTGTTCGTACAATCGTTGGGTTTTTATTCAGCCATGGATTCGAACATAGATAAAACTTATGTACTTATATGAAAGATTCGAATATTGGCGGTTGGACAATAGTACGCAATTCTTCATAGATTATTTAGATAGATTATTTACATAGATTTAACCTTGCGCGTACACACAGGCGCGAGCGTACTGTTTTCATGCTTGGCTGGACTGGAGTGTACCTGCCTTGGGAATTCGTGCGTCAACAGCGGTGTTTCATAGATTATGGAGTATTTTCAAGAACAAATTTGAATTTAAAGTATAATAAAATATTGGTTAGTAACTAATTTTAAGAACATTTGGAACTTTTCACAATAAAATAAAAAAGCTACATAAGAAACATTTTTTTATATTAAGATCATTTTATTTTTGATGTCTCATTTGTATACAAATTAAAATATAGAAATGAACTCGCCTAACGAAATTAGGAGAGACTTTAGGTTTTGGATTCATTATATTTATGAATGATTGATTCGACCTAGATACACAGATCGTGCGAAGCCATTTAAAAAGAAGAAAATTATCCTACCCTGTTAAAAACACATGGTCATTTTTTTTCAATGTTTTTTTATAATTTCTTTTGGTTTTGACTTTAAGGCATTTTGAACCATACCTACATTTTTTGTTATTTTAGATGGGAATTAAAATGTTATCTCTGAAATAATAACATGAGATAGAATGAGGTATAGATTTAATATCTTTGTTTGCCATTGTGACGAATAAAATATTAATTACTTAACATTTTTTTATTTGCTTGTATTCATAGTTTGTCTATGAACTTTTTTATGGAAGGGAAATATTTGACATTTCAACATTTGAGGTTCATGGAACACGATCATGAATAAATAATAAACGAGTTTTAAGCTTAAAATTTATTTTATCTAAAAAATGGTTAAAACTACCTTTAGTAAAAAAAAAATTAAGGGACGGTAAATATTTAGTTGTTGTTAAATTCAATAAAACTAAACATTGCTAAAAATATTTTTTGTTAGGTACCTGATAGTCAAGCCTGCTATTTGGTCTTTTGCCTGTAACTCTCATTATATCACGCATATTCATAGACATGCGACAGGTTTTATTCAATAACTTTGCTACTAATGCTGTACAGCACACAGCAAAATTTCCTCTACTCATTTTGCAACCAAAACCACCTCCACACCTTCTCGTCTTTATCATTATTCTGTAAATATGAAAAAGTGCTTTTTATAATTTCTAATTATTATTATCTCTTCTAATAGTAGATATAAATAAACTTACAAACTTTCCGGAATATTGAGCATTTTTGCAATCGCGGCTTGGGTAAGATCCATAAATTGTAGTGAACTATATATTTCTAATCCTTCATCAACAGGCTTTGTGACACTAGTATGTAGTTCCATCATAAAATGGTACTGTAGAGGACTAACAAATTTCCCTTTTATAATCCTAGTAGTATTAGTACCTCTTTCAGTAGGAGTTATTCCATTATAAGGAACTAGTCTGTTTTCTTCCCGTGGTGCTTTTATAGCATCATCTATTGTGAATACAATCGGTTTCTTTGAAATATTCTTATATTTTACTTTGACAAATTGTGTAGCTTTATCAGCTAGGACTTGCGTCTTTGCAACAACTATAGCTAAAGGTTGATTGTAAAAGCTGATTTTATGACTTGCTAGTAATTCTTCATTTTCGTAGTACAATCTAAAATCACCTCTTAAAATACTGTTTATACCTGGAATATCAGCTGAAGTGAGCACTGTTAATACACCTTGTAATTTCTGGAAGAAATTGATGTCATGAATAAAATGTTAAACGTATCAATAAATAAATAACGTATTACTTACCAATGCACCAGAACCATCTATTGATTCTATTTCTCCATTAGCTATAGTTGACAGTACGAGAGATGCAAATACTTCATTGTGAACAGGAGGTAGATCATCACTATAAGCTGCTTCCCCTGCACATTGAATCATTCCTTCCTTCTTAAGAAGTGGTTGCGTAATAGGATAATCATTTTTGTCTGTATCATATTCTTGGTAGCTTCGACTAACTGACGGCCTATCTTCTGTGGGTGTGGTAGCACCAGACTCATAAATAGGGTTAAGTAAATTTCGAGGACATAATTTAATCATACACTAAAATAAAACAGAAAATGTTCGTGCAATGATATTTAAATTAAATGTTTTTATGAAATAAAGCGATGTAGGTATAATCATGTCACAAGTATATTATAAAAATCAAAACCGATTGCTACACCTCCATATAAATAAGTTAATTGGATACTATAAAAATGTATTGATGTATTATAACTTCATACATGTCAGCTGAATATAGTATGAAACGAGAGTTCTATGAAACTAGTCAGATTCTGTCGATAAATTATAATCCTAGCCTTGGTTAGTCCATGTTATATACGGTTTCTTTCTTCGAAGTCCAACCGACTGTATTTATGTATTCACTGATTAGAAATATTTTGCTGTCCATCAATAATCGTCTGTTTATAATGTAAATAGTTTTATTATAAACTAACGATTCTTACGATCATAAGGTACACTTACAACATATTCATTCAATATTCGGTTATCATTTACTTGGGCGGTCGTATCAAGAATTCAAAAGTTAAAAATAATTAGAGGTAAAATTATTGATATAGGTATTATAATTTTACAATCGATCGCAACATTTGGGTTTGCGGTGAAAGCTGAATTTCCTAAGGCTTTTATTATATTCGGATGTAGTTTTGCCTTTTTCCGGTTTTTGCTAAAAATTTGAAGGAATTATAAACCTACAAAATAATTAATACCTACCTTATAAAAAAGTCCGAGTGCTAGCTTTTTCCTAAAATTTGGCTTGGGCTCTGGAGGATTAAGGTTGGGGTGAATTTCCGAATCGAGGCAACGTAAAGCTGCTTGCAAAACATCATTTTTAAATATATATTTTCCAACTAAAAATGTCTCTGTTTTAAATGCATGAGAAAAGTTTGGATTTATTCCTCCATATACAATAGAAGCCGATTCTACATATTGCGATTGAGGATTGAATGTAAACAAAAATGCCGAATTAACTTCTGCATGAGCGTTTTGCTCTCGTGGCGTAATCTAGAATTATAAAAAAAATGTTTTTATTAAGTTTACCCTCTTTTATTATATACTGGTAAACAAAATTATTAAAATCATGAGTTACCTTATAAGTAACTATTTTATGATGACGATTTAGTGGCGGCAATTTAATTTCTTTTATTATTTTTCCAACGAGATCAGTTTCCAAAAATTCCGTTAATTTTAATTCAGTTTGACCTAAACGACGGTCAACTGGAAAGTTCATTGTATATATTATATTTATTTTAATGGCTGTATCTTAATAACATTCCATTTATATCAGTTGAAACCACAGTTGCACTTGAGTTACGTGATATTTCCACTTACCTAAAGTAACTGTAGCTCCCAAACATTCAAATAAAAGAAAAATATCCGATTGAAAATCGCGATATCCATGTTTCAGTACCAAGTTCCCAGCAAGTGTGCCAATCTAAAACGACGTCGTCACTCATATTTAATAGCCTCTTAAAGTTTTACACCGAACATAAACCAATATAATAAAATACGTATATGTATATTATAAATAGAAGCATGAAAATAGGAAGAAAAGATAATGAAATTATATAAGCAGTATATTAATTACCGTGAACTCACATTTCTAACAGGTATATGTGCCACTTGTTCCATATGGCTATACAAAATATCGAGGTACCAAAAGTCGTGATTAGATTTGGAGAGTTCATGGAACAAATTCATAGTATTGGTTAAAGTCATATTAGCTCCAAGCACTAAATTAACATCAATATAATGTGTAGTAAGTTCATTGATTTTGCTAATATCTATTAAAATCTTCGGGTATGATAGTATTGGACGTACTCCTGTAAATATTAAAATTATTGTATCACTTGGTGTGCGTGTGAAGTAGCTAAATGTTCTACTAATTATATTTGAAAACAAATGATCTAGAATTGTTGCAAGGAAAAGATATCTCAGTTCATTTTTAACCGACTTCTTAGAAGTAAAAATTTTACAGTTTAACTCATCATATTTAAGTTGGATAAATCTAGAATTTCTAATTTCGAAGCAAAACAACCTTTCGCTGTGTTTCCGGCAACTAGCATATAGGATTCATAGCCAACATCATCTAGTATTGAAAATATTGATTGTATACTATTAACAGTAAACCACAATCTTCCATCAAGTAATGATATTTTCTTGGGTAGAGCACTGTTCTTAATCTGTTTAATATTTTTGACATCAAGAATGCACCAGTCTTCTAAAGAGCTATTCTCTTTACATGTGCCACTACATTTTTCATTTGTTCTTGGACATATTTCTTCAGTAATGTCTTCTATGTCTTTTATTTTTGCTAAAATGTCTTTATCTGCATTGATATTTAAAGATTTGAATGCTTCCAAAATTGGTCGGTAACCAGTACAACGGCATAAATTACCACCAAAAGATTTTTCTATTTCTTCATCAGTTACGTGATGATTGCTGCTTTGCAAAAGACTGGAAATAATTTAATAAAATTGAAATATTCGGACAGTTTTATGTTAAACGATATACCTTAAACTTTAACGTTAATTATTTTCAACAGTCACATTTACTTGGTACCACAATAATATGATAATTGGTACAATAAAGGATCTCATTAATTTCAAGTCAATTAATGGGAGCACTTCCTGGAGCCGCTAATGGTGATTTACCTGTGTGTATATCTAATAAGCTATTACTGCCTCACGGGGAGGAGGCCACAGGGTACACTGCCGAATATAAGTTTAAAACGTAAATGTATTTTACTGTGATTGTGGAAAACTTCTAATTATTAATGTTGAAAAAATTGCGGACGCAAAAAACTTATTTCTTTCATCTTAAGTGTAAATTTAAAGTTTACTGTTTTGTGACTTTTGTTGTTGTTTGACAATAATAAATATAATCATTATTTATAAATACCTATACATGTTCATTACGAAACCAGGACTACAATAACCACATTGTGATCCAAAGAAATGATTCAACCGCTTTTGTACAATATTGTATCCAATTTTCCTGTTACCGATACCCTCTATTGTGGTTATGTCCCAACCGTCACAAGACATGATTGCTACCAAACACTGAAAATCCATGAAAAAAACATTTATTTACTCGCATTTGTTTACTCTGAAAGCCAATAAATAGAAAAGCAGCAAGTAATATTTTATTATTCAGTGACCTACAAGAAGTTCTCTCTGATCTAGGTCTTTACTTAATTACTATTTTCAAGTGGAGACTAAATTAATACAACTTAAAACTAAATTGTCTTTATCTAACAAAGTTACAATACAAAGTTTTGTCTTGGATACAATCGACAAAGTGAAATATTTAAATTGGCTTAATTTTAATAAATTTTTGATTGATAATATTAATTTTGACGACTCAGACGGTTTAAAACCTTTAAGATTCAGAAAACACGTTGGCGCTCTAAGCGCGTTCTACCGTCTGTACAAAGCGGAGTTGTCTGACGAGCTGTTTGGTTTGGTACCTACGTCTCCATTTTACCACCGCACTGCTCGCCGACGACTGGGACATCATCCACACTTCCTTGATACCTGGAAGTTATCTACTGTACGTGGCGCTCGCTCTTTTATGCCATACGTGAGCAAGCTGATGCCATGAGCAATGGACTCCTTCCCGCGGTTTTCTCAGAGCGTTACAATATAGGGCTCTTCAAAAAGGGCGTAAACAGATTTTTAAAGTCTCAACGAGGTAGGCAACGCATCAGCTCCCTTAGTGGTGCAGATGTCCATGGGCGACTGTAGCCACTTGCCATTAAGTGGACACATTTGCCAGTTTGCCTATAAGCAAACATAAAAAAAACTCAGAGGTTTAAACTAATAATACAGCGCCACCACAATAACGTATGTTCAAGATTAATAAATAATGATTTTATGTACAAGAAAACTTTACTTTAAAACTCCATGTCTACATTATTGATATACAGTCTACAAGTTCTTTCACATTTAGAAGCTACAAATATTAATGTATTCACCACATACGTATACAAAGGTTGGCTTTAACTAAATTCTTCTTATATGTTTTGTACGTAGCAAGAACTTTGGTATTTTCGCGATGTAGGTAACAAAGGCTTTAATATATTCAGTATATTCCTAAATCCCTGCCTATAATACTTATTCTAAAATAAATTATACTAGCATCGTGATAACCCTACATCGTGATAACATAATTTCTCTAAGAACAAACGACAAATAAAAAATAAAAAAATTCCTTTACTTACCGAATTAACAGCATATTCAGCATATTCATGAGACCCTGGCTGCACTGCTCTAACATGAACAATACAAGCTCCACATCCGCCTTCCATGCACATATATTTCGTGCCGGGAAGATTGGCATAACGGCGAATGAACTCATTCAGTGTTGTGTCCACTGAGAATTCACCGCCAACTGAAATCCAATAGTAATATTTTTGTCTCAAACAATGATGGTTCAAACAATTGGAACAGCTTTAATAATCCATTACTTTTTAAGCAAAGCTGGTATATCCCGTCACTGTATTAGTGCGGCCGCAGGATCAGCAAGCATATTGTAATAGAAAATACAACACATTGGATCTTGGAGGAACGATAGTAGACGAGAAGTCCTACAACCGCCCGGACATAAGAGGCGACAAAAGAACCCACAACCAGGTGGTAGGTCATTTGCCCGTGTGGATGGCTATCACCCTTGGCGTAGATCGTATTAACAACCTTGAGTTGTGCCCTTATGTCGCACATAAGTCGCTAGGTCCCCCTTCTAGAGCGGCAGTACATTGGCACCTTTGGTGTTGCAAACGGCCATAAACGGCGGTAACCACTTTCTAACAGGTAGGCCGTCTACCTATCTGCTATACTCCAGCAATAAAAATACATTATTCAAATCGATTGTTGTTGAAACTACTTCATAGTTCAAACTGAAAGGATTTTTAAACCTTAGAAAGCGACTGTCTCCCTACTAATTGACGGTAGACTGCGAAAAAGTTAAGACGTATTTGAAATAAACTCTCTGCATTTTAAATAAATTACAATAGTTAAAGTTATGATCAAGTGCTAAAAATTCAACCCTCACCTGCCAGTGTTCTCCTTTCTTCAATACACTTTACGCAAATTAACAGATAAACTAATTATAACTAGCTCACAATGGATACACTACAACAGCTAAAGACTACGTTTGTCCAGAGAATGGAAGCCTTCGAAAGCGAACTAAAGAAAGGTAACCCTTCTCCTAATATTACTAATCTGGCAGCCGATTTTGCATCCTTCAAGATCTTTGTTATGGATGCTTTACGGACTTTTCAAGAACAAACTGCACTTTTAACACTCGCTGTAGACCAGCTCGAGATGCGAAGCAGAAAAAAAATTCTTCTTTTTCATGGTGTTCCTGAGGGAAAGCAGGAAGACACCTGCTCCCTTGTAGTGAAAACCATTGTCAAACAGTTAAAGCAGGATAATTTTCAATCTTCTGATATACGCCACTGCCACAGAATGGGGAAACCTCTATCTTCTGGTGGGAAGCCCAGCCCCATACTTGTAAAACTGCGTGACATGGACGTGCGAAACAACATATGGTTTGCTAAGACACATCTCAAAGCTACTGGAATCACACTATCAGAGTTTCTGACTAAAACTAGGCACGAGCTTTTCATTTAAGCCAGGAAAAAGCTGGGGGTGTCAAAATGCTGGACGCGTGATGGCACTATTTATGCGATATCTTGTGATGGCTCCAGGCATCGTCTCGACAGTCAAGAGGATCTAGCCCGCATTACTGTACAAGCTACTGTAGATCATCACGCAAGCGTGTCAACTGGTGAAAAAGAACAAGCGACCGCAATGACAAAAACACGTCGCATGGCACCGAAAAAATAATAAGTGCTATAGACTCATTCAATAATATAAACAAACGCATTGCAATGCGACGTGATAATCGGTCAATAACCTTATTCTTATTTCGATCCACCTTCTTTTTTTCATTGTTTTTTTTAAAGGCGTAATTGTTGCCTTTTTAATTATGTTAGCTAACGCTTATTATATCCATTTAGAAAATAATTTTAAATATTATTATTTTATTGTTATGACAAACTACTCTTTTTTTAAATAAATTTCACCTTTTCTGTGCGATTCGTGTAGGTATAAAGAGTACTTGTGAAAAACAATACTTTGTTTTGTGTAACTGTTCTTTTTAAAACTATTTTATCACTCTCATCTTCTTTGTTAAATTGGAATAACTTCAATAGTTAGCTGATTATTTTAGATTTAAATTTAGTCTATTTTGAAATATGATTTATCTGCGTATTTATTTTTTAGTACTGTAACTTGTCACGTAGTGGCAGGTGATTGCAAATGTATTTTCTTGTTAAATTAATTATAAAGATATATTTAGTTTGCATATTTAGGTTATATATATTTTTTTCTTTTTTTACATTTTTATATTACATATGGCATATGATGTAAACAGCGATAGTGATGTGGACTATTTTTCATGCTCTTCTGATAGTCACGATTCTAAAGATAGTAGTTATAACCTTTCTGATTTTATTTATACTGAGTTTCCCAATCTTTATTCAAATTTCAATGTTTTACATATTAATGCGCAGAGCATTCCAGCCCATTTCTCAGATTTGCTGGCGACGTTTAGTCAAGGAAATATTCATGCCTTGTTAGTTTCTGAGACTTGGTTGAAGCCATGTCTCCCAACTGTATCATATACACTACCAGGTTTCACACTTATTCGCAACGACCGAATTGGTGCTACTGGTGGGGGTGTGGCTATTTATCTTAGATCACATATTCCTTTCTCCGTTATAAGCATGTCCCGCCAACCACCAGAGCCCGACGCATGTGAACACCTACTTATAGAAATCTCTCTGGGGCATACAAAACTGTTACTTGGTGTGTTTTACAGTCCGTCCCTACGAATTAATTATTTTTCATCTTTCGAAACACTAATGGAAAAATTCATCCCTTTATATAATCACTCCATTGTGATGGGCGATTTTAATACATGCCTACTTAAACGCGACTATAGATGTTCATCATTTGAGACCTTAATTAAATCACTTAATTTATCAATTCTTCCTCTTTGTGCAACTCACAAGCTGCCTAATGCAACAGCCTCTCTCTTAGATTTAATCTTAGTGTCCTCCCCCTCTCATGTCATTAAACATGGTCAACATTCGGCGGACGCTTTCTCTTACCATGACATGATATATTTATCATATAATGTGCGTCCTCCGAAAGCAAAATCGAAGCTGATATTACAGCGTAATTTCAGTAATATGAACGTGGAAGAATTACGCAATGATGCAAACGAATTGGATTGGTCTGCAGTCGTCAATGCAGTTTCTGTCGATGAAAAGGTGCATGTATTTAATGCTAACCTTCTACGGTTGTATGATTTACATGCACCTATGCGTCAAATAAAACTTAAGCATCTTTCAGCACCTTGGCTTACTGATGAGATCAAGGGCCTTATGAAACAAAAGTGTAAAGCAAAATCTAAGTATAAACGTCGTCCTACTGAAATCAACAAACACGCTTTTATACAAGCACGCAATCGCTGCAATAGAGCCTGTAGGGATGCACAACGCCGGTATATTCACGAATCAGTAGATATCAATAATCCTAGAAAAGTTTGGAAATTTCTTAAATCACTGGGAGTTGGTAAAACTACACCTATATCTAACTCCAAAAACATAAACCTAGATCTTCTGAATCAGCATTTTGCTACCACTTCAACTTCTAATCAGACTGTTAAGTCTGAAACACTTAATTTCATTTCTTCTCTTCCTACTCCTCAGTGTTCTCCTTTTTGTCTCAATTAATTTGTTGTATGTGATGTTGAGAAAGCTGTAAAATCAATCACTTCTAACGCAGTTGGCAGTGACGGAATTATTCGAAACATGATACTCCCCATTCTTGACATCATCAGTCCTACCATTTCCCACATCCTTAATGACTCCATATCCACTGGTATATTTCCTACTGTATGGAAAGAAGCCCAAGTTATTCCCTTACCTAAGAAACCTAATCCCTTATCCTTCTCAGAGTTCCGCCCTATATCTATCCTACCTTTCCTCTCTAAAATCCTGGAACGTTTGGTTCATGATCAACTAAGTTTATTCCTCAACACTCAATCCCTCATGAATCCTTTTCAGTCTGGGTTTCGACCAGGCCACAGCACAACAACAGCACTAGTCAAAATTACTGATGATATCCGTTTGTGGTATGGATAAAGGTTTAGTGACTGTTCTGTTACTGATTGACTTTAGCAGTGCATTTAACAATGTGGATTTTGATATACTTATCGAAATTCTCCGCTCTCTCAACATATCTCCAACTGCAATTGATTGGTTTCACAGTTACCTTGTTGAACGCCGGCAGCAAGTACGTATCGATGACATGTTTTCAACATGGCAAGCTCTATCTGCTGGCGTTCCTCAGGGCGGCGTGTTATCTCCTCTTTTATTTTCTATTTTTATAAATACTATCTCCAAAAATCTATCTTCTTCCTATCATCTCTATGCAGACGATTTGCAGATTTATACCCAGGCTCCGAAGGGCACCTTACATGACGCTATTAAGGTTATTAATGATGACTTGAATCGTATACACAACTGGAGTACTTCTTACGGACTTAGCGTTAATCTTGGTAAGACTCAGGCTATAATTATCGGTAGCTCTCGAACAATGTCCCAAATTGATTTTGATTTACTCCCTGATGTAATGTTTCATAATACGTATATTCCCATTAGTGACCAAGTCAAGAATCTCGGCGTAATCTTCGACAAGGAACTGTGTTGGCGACCCCACATTACCGAGTTAAGTCGCAAGATCTTTGCATCCTATGCCTCACTCAGAAGACTAAAAAAATTCCTTCCAACCGCCACTAAGATTTCGCTTGTTCAAGCAATTTTACTACCCATCCTTGACTATGCTGATGCCTGTTATCTGAATATCACCCAAGAGTAACTCATTAAACTTGAGCGTCTTCAAAATGTTTGTATTAGATTCATATTTGGATTAAAAAAATATGATCACGTTTCTGAATATCGCAAAAAACTCAAGTGGCTCCCAATCTCACTTCGCCGGAATGCTCATCTTCTACATTTATTATATCGTACACTATTTATACCCTACACTCCTCCTTACCTTAAGGAATGTTTCAACTTCCTTCATACATCACACACCTTCGATTTGCGCTCCTCTAATAACCTCCTGTTAAAGGCACCTGCACATTCTTCAACATTTTACTCCAAATCCTTCGCTGTGCAGGCTGTCTGCCTGTGGAACTCTTTACCCGTAGATGTCAGAAAAGCTAAATCACTTGCCATATTTAAAAAATCTGTCAAAAACCATTACCTTAGCTTATAATGTTTTTTTTATATTTTATTTTCTATTCTTCTTAACTTAGCTCTTTACTGTCCACATTGTACTGTCCTTCCTTTTTATTTTACTTCTTATTAATTTCATTATACCTAGACATAAGTTTTTAAATGTATCCTCTCAGTCAGGTTGCCTGGAAGAGATCGCTTTGAGCGATAAGGCCGCCTTTTGTTTTGCCGTTACATTGTTGTAATTTATTTTTTTCTGTAATCGTTTATTTGGTGAACAATAAAGTGTTTTCTATTCTATTCTATTCTATTCTAATTATTCTCGACTTAAATAAAAAGGCATAAAAAAGAAACGAAATAATTTTTAAGATTTGACTAACGATACACAATTATGTACATAGAAAAAATATCAAAAATTATTAAGTTATTGGAACGGTTTAGTGAGATATGGCCTTACTAATTGCCACAAGGACTCCGTTATTTGGTGTTGATCAAAGACCTAAAATTTGGTTTACATAATAGTAATAAAGAATTCCCGCGGGATTCCCGGGATAAGATGAAACACAGAGTTTGAGTCTTCGAACTTGCCGTTTATCAAGGAAAACTGCATCGAAATCGGCTCAGTAGTTTTTAAGTGAATACCGAACAAACAGACAAACCGACAGACTAGAAATCTAAAAAAATACATCGTGTTCTCTTTTAATAGCTTCAATGTTACACGGCATGCCTAGAATTTTATAATATTATAAAATTTTAAACATGCCATATTTGTACAATGAAGCTATCTATCTAAACTTATAATAAGTTTAGATAGAGGTCGAATTTCTGTACAATTAAAAAAAATGCTAAAAACCTTGTCAGGGGGATGTAAGAAGTGAAATAGAACTAATTTAGATTTTTTTAGAATTTTTTGTTTCTCTGTTTGTCTGTTTGTCTGTCTGTTTGTACCGGCTAATCTCAGAAACGACTGGACCGATTTACATGAAATTTTGTATGGTGATAGCTTATATCCCTGGCCAACATATAGGATACTTTTGATCCCGAAAAATTAAATAGTTCCCGTGGGATAGTTAAAAAGCTTTATTTACTTAAACAGCTTAAAACAGACTAAAAGTAATTTCTCTGCAACGTAACATAATAGAAGCGGATAATTTGACAGGGTGTGGTGTCAGTGAGAGAGTTTTATCTTATATATATAATATATAAAGCAGATAAGCTTGTTTCTTTGTTTGTTTGCTTGAACGCGCTAATGTCAGGAACTACTGCTCTGATTTGAAAAAAAAAAATCAGTGTTAGATAGCCCATTGATGAAGGTTGCAAGCTATAAACTATCACGCTAAGAGCAATAGGAGCGGAGCACCTATGAAGAATGTTTCAAAATCGCGGGTGTTTTTTAACTTCCTTTCCACGCGTACGAAGTGACGGCCAGAAGCTAATCTTATATATAAAAACGAATCGCAAAATGTGTTGGTAAGCGCATAACTTGAGAACGACTTTACCGATTTTGATGAAATATTGTGTGTGTGTTTGAGTGGGTCCCGGGATGGTTTAAATCCACAATTGGAACCGGTAGATGGCGCTGAGATCGGGTTCTAGAATCCTCCTAATTACCGGGAGCGATTTTGGTGATTTTGTTTTTGTGTGTTTGAGTGGGTTCCTGGATGATTTAGATTCGCAATTAGAACCGGTAGGTCGCGCTGAGATCGGGTTCTAGAATCCTCCTAATCATCTGGACCGATTATGGTGATTTTGTTTTTGTGTCATGAAACAAAGTCTTTTAGGAATTCAGAAAATATGGCGGTACGAAGTTCGCCGGGTCAGCTAGTTTAAAAATAAAACAACTGGATTAGACTATATAAATGACAGAGAACACGTTGCAATTTTTTAGATTATAAAATGGCCAGATTAAAAAAACTCGAATTCCAAGGTGATAATTTTACTGATCGATAGCAAATTTAATGTAATAAAATGTGTGATCGTTTGTATCCCGAGAATCCCGCGGGGATTTTTCCGGGAGCGGTTTGAATTTGGTCGGGTGCATAAAAATTTACTTATTTCGACATAATTGTCACTAAAACGATAGATTATATTCTTTTTTAATTCTGCGGTACTTTGTGTGCCAGATATCTCGCGGGAATTTCTAGTTCAGCGCGGATAAAGTCACGGGCGTATCCTATTTATAGATATATACTACACATATAACATTTAAAATATTCATAGCATTACGAAAACACATTACCGGCATATTTTACTCCGTTTATTTTAAAATACACTTTATCCATTTTTTACATTTATATTTCCATAAAACTTGAAAGCACTCAAATAAATTCACTTGAATTGAAATTCTCTTCAGGCCGGCCCTCGATCCATCACAACTTACAATGATATGAGTTACGGCTATTCACGTATTCCAATCACTCGAAACGATTCTGATATTAACAAGCCTCGGCGTTCAGTTAATAAGAAGCGTTTATCTTGTATCGACATGCGTGAACTTAAAGACTTTCAACAATGTATAACTCCTAACCCTAACCCATACTTCCTCGCTAACACAAATGCGAAAGTAACTCTGTTTGTTTGTTGCTCATTCACGACTAAATGGCTGAATAAATTTTAACATTTTCCATGGAGGTAGAAGGTAAAGTCGTGGTAGCGTAATCGCTAGCGCACGCGTACCAAACTCAAAGGGGGCGGGTTCGAATCCTGACCGTCACGCATGCACCAGGCAGTTATGTAATCTAATATGCATAGTGATACAATTACCACGTGCTAACAACGGTGAAGGAAAACATCTGCACTTCGAAATAATCGATGTGTCAAACCCACCAGCCGCCTTGGACATGCGTGGCGGATATACTGTCCATTCCCTTATAGTGGTAGTCCCGAGTCCAGCAGTGGGACATTTATGGGCTGTTATTATTATGGAGACAGTTTTTAACTCAGCACTTCTACACATAGGCCAACTAAGCTTAGGTAATAACCTAGGCTTAGGTTTTAGGCTTAAATCGTTTATTTCTCAAAGAACAATAAAGTTCACTTACAGAGAAAAATATTTTGATTTTAAGTCTAATAAAATATACCGAGTATATGTCGTACATATATAATAATATATATTTATATATAATACCAACTTGTTTAAAAACTATGTATTTATATTTTGTAATTATAGGTATGGTAAATACAGTATCACAAGTCATATTTGTCTGTCTATCTGTCGGGTCTTATGTGTTTACATAAGGTTTCCTTCATATTTTTCAATTCGTGTTTTGAAAATATTTATTGATGGAAATACTATACATTTTTTTTGTAAAACAAATAGAGTAAAAAACTCAACTGTTAAATGAAATGAGATTTTTTGTTACTGAAAAATCCTATCAACTTGTTTGAGATGCCAGAGTGGGGTATCCGTGGTTATGGGTCCGAATTTCGTCTGAATCCTAGATATATAGATAGATAGAAAATACTTTATTGTTCACCATATACACATAAAGTAAAACATTTACAGTAATTTCGTGTCAAGGAACAAAGGTCGGCCTTATCGCTTTAGAGCGATCTCTTCCAGACAACCCGGGCTGTGGATTGTGTAAAAGGAATCAAGAGTGTATGACGGTGGTGTGCGAATCAAGTACATGTAATTAACATGATACATAGATATTACACAATACATATAATTAAGAAAAAGAAAATATACAATAACACATATTAATATTATATATATCCAAATATATACATTATTAATACGTGTATAGAAATCCTTTTTGTTTTTCATTTGATTAAAATAAGAATATTCATGAATATTGTATATAAGTAATCGTACAATAATTATGTATACCACCATCGCCACTCCTAATCAGAATATCCTTGCCACGGGTTGTCTGGAAGAGATCGCTTTTTAGCGATAAGACCGCCCTTTGTACCCAATTAGATTAATACTAGTTCGTAAGTTTTCTGTAATGGATTACAATAAAGTGTTATCTATCTATCTTTATTTGATAACTACCTATATCTTTAGCCCAAAAGTATATTCGTGAATACAGTTTTACATAACTTATTTCGCATCGCCAGTTTTCGTTTGCGTAGAAATCTGCAGACCGGTTTCCGACATGTAAATAATCTATATTAAATTTTTTTGCTAACGGAAATAGCAAAGTAAGCAAAACTCTATGCATTCTTAGCTCTATCCCGCTTACATGATTAGTACACTGTTCTAAAATTATTTTGAATTTGCTTCTAAAATTAGTTTACTGCTCAGATACATCGGGAGTAATTATTATTAGTTGTGTAAAACTTTAGGAGCCTACGTCTTGCTCAGAATTCTACCCAGGCACCTTGTAATCGGGACACAAATTTGTAAAAAAAATGCTTAAAAAACCTCTAAAAGGGTTGAAGTAATAAGCTTTGTCGAGCGCTTCAAAGGCAAACGAAGATAATTCAACAGGATAATTCACTTTAAGCTAGGAGTTAATTCTTTTATTACGCCTCGACCGTCCTCCACCCGACGTACATCGTAGGAAAGTTAATTAATTAAAACTCGAAAAGAATTCTGCATTGTTAAAAATAAAACAATTAATTAAATAAAACGTTACGGCCCCTCCAACGACAATGAAACTTCCATTTGAATATCAAACATTCACTTTATTAATTGCACTGTGGTTTCGAAGAACTCATCATTTGTTTACCATTTTAAAGATTGAATTAAAAATTACTTTCAATAGACATATTATTATACTTTTTAAGTTGATTTCTTACTTTAAGTCTGCAATTTAAAATATGTATTTTATCAAAATCAAAACCGACTTTAAAAATATCTGAAAAGCAAAAAATAAATACTTATAAAAAAAATTTCAACCTTTAGTTACATGTATGGTGGCCAACCCTAACGTTTACTTTTTTCTAAATTTCACTGCATAACTTTGTAGCGCCAAAAACTTTCCTGTCGAATTTCCTTTGTGTAGACATAGTAGTGTCCGAGAAAAATTAGTGTGAAATTTACAAACAGGTGGACAGACCGACAGACGAACAATAGTATGCGGTTACATAAGGGCTCCGTAGAAATTTATTACGAGGACATATTGGCCTTTGATGCTTTTATGGTAAATTGAACATTCGGGAACTTGGGAACGCGTATTTTTTGTAAAAATGAACAACAGTTCGAGAATTTGGTGTTTGAGTGGAAAATCTCAAATATATTGTGAAATGTGACTTTTCGAGTTGCCACAAGAATTCCGTTATTCGGTGTTAGTTAAAAATGGACTTTCGCATGATATGTATTTGCATCTAAAAATATCTATAGATTAAATAGAAGTAAAAGCATTTTATACAATCTCATTCCTACCCGGAGACAATTAAACTTTGTAACATGAGTAAATAAATACAACGTTAAATTACCATATTGTTCGATAAAGCAAATAAGTTGCACCTTGGGACCGAGAAAGATAAACATATTACGCTGCGTATTTATATTTGCAGTGATGTTAATGAATCACAAACCAGAGGGTGAATCCATCATGACACTGGAGATTTCACCAGTAATTGGTCTGTTGAATATTCAAGGTGCACGCCGATGATCACCGCTGGCTTGTTCCGTATTTTCATGGGTTTTCTACTTCATTTTAGATATATAATTTATATATATATATATCGACCTAATGGTATTTACGTTAATCCCGAACAAACAGACAAGAAATCTAAAAAAACCTATTTGTAGGTATATTATTATTAATATCTTAGTAGATAATTCATTAGCGTGTTAAGTAAATTAAAATCAATATTTCAGCCTGCTTAATATTTAATTCATATCTGACTTACTAGAGGAAAAACTAAATTGGCGCTATTTAGTTATTCATCAATGTGAATAGTTTTCTGTGGCCAGGCCTGAAAAATCTGAATTAGACTCATATTATATTTTGGTATATATATCACTGTTTGCTATCAGTCAGCGACCTAAATTTTTTCTTATTTTTACTAATATTTATTCCAGCTTATTTTAAATAGCCGGGTCAAGTGCATATCAGTCCATGCATAATGAAGGATTCCACAGAGGTGGCATAAGTATATTGTTTTCGTTATCTAACCACCCTAAAGAGTTATTATTTTCTATGAAGTCGCATATCTCAAAAATCACTCAACAAGTCTTGTTCTAAATAATTGATTGTCGTTGAAAATATTTTTAGAGCTCTACAATGTCAATTATTTCATAAGGTACGACATAATTCAAAGGTTAGGGACATATACATAGTTTTAACGACCCTGGAAGCAAAATATGTAATTATATCTATATATTGACTGACTACACGTATATGTATATGTACAATTGTATATTGAACAACATACCTACGTTAAAAGTGTTCAATTCAACAATCACATATATTGCAGCTTGCAGACACATCTAGTTCTTTAATTTTTTTTCCCAATTTCACCACACCGGTTTGTAGCATGATATACTATAATATACTTTCCTGTCTTTCTTTTATATAACCCTAGTAGTTTCTGACAAAAACATTTGACCTAAAAAGACAGATATTATAATTTCATAACGGTTACGTTTTTAACCGACTTGGAAAAAAGGAGGAGGTTCTCAATTCGTCGAGATCTTTTTTTTTGTTGCTTTTTTTATGTATGTTCGCCAATTACTCCGTGTTTTATGATCCGATTTACGTGATTCTTTTTTTGTTCGACGCGGAATAGCTTCTAATTGGTCCCCTAAAAATTTTACATAGTTTGGCCAAGTAGTTTTCATTTTATGAACATTTTTCATTAAAATAATTTTCACTCCGTTCCATATGTACACCGATTACTCTGAGATTTATGATTCGATTTACGTGATTCTTTTTTGTTCGACGCGGAATAGCTGCCATGTGGTGCTCTAAAAAATTGACATAGTTTGACCCAGTAGTTTTCATTTTACGAACATTTTTTTGTTCCCGGTTCTTTGGAGCTATATTTTTTAAGAAACGCGGCACCATTCGTAGGTCCACCCATACATAGCTAGACACTAAAAAGTAACAAATAAAAAATAAAGACTTCGTTTAAAAAAACTAAAATGTATAAAATAACTTATTTCTAAAGTTATTATTATTAATATATATTATCTAAAACATCTTGAAGTCGGTGCAAAGCAAAACATAAAAATTACTATATTTTGAAAATTACTAAGCACCGACTTTAAGATGTTTTAGATAATATATATTAATAATAATAATAGCTTTAGAAATAAGTTATTTTATACATTTTAGTTTTTTTGTATAACTGACTAAAGAACCTTAAAATTAAGATTTTTCAATAATATATATCTATCGACGAATACGTATAAAAGGGAATAAAGTATTACGACTTTATTATTCTGTTGAGCCTCATGATAAAGAATCCTGAGATGGGTAAACCGTGCTCGAGCAAATGAAGCATATTGAAACTTCGGACTCAGTTCAGAAAAACAAGGAAAGTCAATTCGAACTGAGGACGTTTTGAACACAAGGGGTATTACGATACGTTACCCCCCCCACGTTTATCGATTTTACTTTTTTCTTTTGTGTCTATAAAATTTTAAACCATTTTGACCAAAACGTAATCCGAATGATGTCGTCTGTCCGTATTTACATCATAGTTATCTTTCTTAGAAATTAGTTCAGGGGGTCTGTATTGACGAAATTCTACATGATATAAGCAACTCCAAAATGGTGTTGCAGGACTGTAAAAAACTGAAGATAAGTATGCCCGACATAACTACCTGTAAATAAGAGTTGAATTGTTTTATTATCGTCTTATCGAATATATTTTATGGTTTGTAAAGAACATTAACGGTATAAAGGCTCAAACACTTATAAATGGACCTTCTTCCGATTTTCCTTATTCTGTGTCATTTCAGCTATTCCAGTTTTTAAACCATGATTTGCCATTTAAAATCGAATCTACGAAAATGGGGCAAGTGCGTGTCGAAACATACACATTAAATTTGTCTTATTTTCTAGGAAAGCTTAAAAGGCATTTGATCGATAGCACACCATATATCAAAAACTATTGAACGGGTCGTCTGCAAACCAATTTTCATTAAAAATATTGATTTTTCACGCATTAGTTTAAAAGTTTGGAGAGGACATAATTTTAACGAGAAATGACTGTGACATACAAACAGACGATTAGATTTTATAAGTGTTCCGTTTTTTCTAAACTGTATTAATATAACTAAGCTTTGTTTTAAGTAATCAGTTATTGTACTTATTGTATAGGCACCTTATATATAACGTACATAATTGAAAAACTTTTTATATCCGCGTTCCACATAGAGGTATTGGAGAGGTCGTTTAATAAGAAAACTACGAATGGCCACGTACATAGGTAACCCTCGAGAGATCGAAAGTATTAACAATGTATCCATACATCATCTAATTAATTACGTGCACAGACTCAAACACTTGCTTACGTAAACCAAGTGTTTGTTTTCTAAGTATTATTTGATTCGCTCAGAATCCAATGTTATATTAACTTTGGAAAAATAAACATGTAGAAAAAATTATTAAATACTCCGAAGTAATAAACAAGTGGCCGCGTGTGAGTCCCGCGCATGGAGGCGTCCTCTATAAAATACAAATATAATATACTTGTGTACTCGTATACGTATATTACACGGCTAGGAAGACGGTATAGCCGCCACGTGGATTGGCGTGTTTTATAGATCGGTAAGCAGTTTTTATTATAATATTTTCCTTCGCCGCCAGCAACAGTCAAATCAACTGAGGTACTTTTCATCATCTTACAAAATATCAGAGCCTCATAGATTTTGTACCAGTGTACATATTTTTGTGCTTATAACGTCATCTATCTTTAGAATAAAAATTCTAAACATGCCATGTCCGTTCATTGAAGCTATTAAAAAAAACAACGTGAAAACAATATATAAACGACGGAGAACACGATGCATTTTTTTTTAGATTTCTTGTGTGTTTGTCTGTTTGATCGGGATTCACGTAAAAAGTACAAGGCTTATTTCGACGCGGTTTTCCCTCATGTACAGCAAATTCTTGGACTTAAAATCTGCGCTACTTTTTATCCTGTGAATCCCGTGTAAATTTTCCCGGGAGCGGTTTGTAGTTGTACGATCCAACGTTCAGGCTCCGCTTTCCTGCGTTTTCTTCTCCACTTGGCGTGGTCTTCAGGATCCCTCGTTTTGAGACTATTGGTAAGCATTTCATCTTTCACAACATCAAGCCAGCATTTCTTGGGCCTTCTCCTACAACTACATTTGTTCCCCACGTAATTAGGCAATCTTCGTAAAACATGGCCCCACCAGCGTAAGCGACCGGTTTAAACCGGTCCAAGCAGTACTTCATACCGCGGCAACGCCTTGTGCTTTATAAAACCCAGGTGAGGCCGCATATGGAGTACTGCTCACATCTTTGGGCTGGACCACCTGCCTACCAACTTAATCCCCTGGACAGTATTCAACGTCGAGCCGTTCGCGTTGTTGATGATCCCACTCACAGATTGCTTAGATACGCTTGGCCTCAGGAGAGACTTTGCTTCTTTCTGCGTATTCTACCGACTGTATAACGGGGAGTGTTCCGAAGAACTTTTTAAAATGGTGCCTTCGTCTTCGTCTTTCTACCATCGCACCGCTCGCCATCGGTTGGGAGTTCACCCCCACTTCCTTGAGCCACTTCGCTCATGTACGCAACGGTTCTGTAGAACGTTTCTCATGCGTACCGTGGGGATTTGGAATGAGCTGCCGGCGGAGGTTTTCCCACAGCGCTACGATATGGAGTTTTTCAAAACGGGTGTCATAAAATTTCTGCGAAGCCGGCAGCGCGTTGGTGACGTCTCTGATGTTGCAGACGTCCATAGGCGACGGTAACCGCTTTCCACCAGGTGGGCCGTCAGCCTGTTTGCTGTACTCCAGCTATAAAAAAAAGCGAATTATAGCGGATAAAGAAAACAATGTTCTATTCGTGCAAGAACGGATAAAAATACAATTTCCTGCGGCCGGGCGACCTGTTGTAAGAGGCGACAAAACAACCCACAACCCAGGTGGTAGGGCGTTTGCTCGACTGGATGGCTACCACCCCAGGCATAGAGCATGCCACCATAACAACCTTGGGTTTTGTTCCAGCATTAGTGACCAGGTTCCAGTTACCCTTATGAGAGCACTCATTGGTAGCACCTTTGGTGTTACAAATGTCCATAGGCGATGCCGCTAAAGTCACGCAATATTATTTAAAAGCGTCTCTCTTAAGATAATGGCCTAATTCAAATATAACAAAGAGGTTTTCTGGAAGGGATCGCTTATTATCGTTAAGACCGCCCTTTGTGCATAATTAGATACTGTTTTAATCTGTAAATTCATTTTTGTATTGGTTTACAATAAAGAGCTATGTATCTAAATATATAAATCAGTAAGTAGATATATGATATTTAAAATCGTTTAATACTGTTATGGCATTGAATATACCTTGCTTTACAGTGGAATATACAGTGGTTTTATGGTGGGATCCATAAAATCCCGAGTATCGCATGTCCCGGCTGTATGGGCTGAATAATGAATGGCCACGACCTCGGCATATTGCCCCGTTTTCGTTTTTAATTTTCCATTACTTATATGAATAAATTATGAGAACGAAGCGAGCGAAACGGTATATCACATTTTAGATCTATTCACAAAGAGTTTCACTAAGAAATCACTTTGAGATTCCCTTTTTGTTAGTTAATAAATAATGTTTTGTTTATGTATTAAGAAAGTCTTGATCGACTGAATTATTTTCATTCTAGTAAGTTCAAAGTATATTTCATAAAAAATCATCACATTCTTCAAAATGTATTTGTAGGTACAAGATATTTATATAAGTTTTAGGTGGTTTATGTTTCACCATATAAAGGAATACATACATACATTTTGAAGTGAAACTTCTTTAAAATCCTTGTGATTTGAAACTCGCTGCAACGAAAAAGCGACACTAAAAAGATATAAACTAGGCCTGCGAGAGAATGAGATACGAGTTTTACATTGTGCAGTACAGATTAGAATCTATATATATATATATATATATATATATATATATATATATATATATGTGTGTGTGTGTGTGTGTGTATATATATATTACGTAATATGGAAGAGATGAAGATGTTATGATTGACTTTAGAGCCCGAGGTAATAATCCCTCACGAGTCCGTTGAACGCCTGAAGAAACTAGGCACGCCTGATTTTCACAGGCAGAGTATTCCAGAAGCACTCTGCATGGACTGTTAAAGATTTATTGTAAAATCGCGAGTGATTTACAGGTGTTTCCACGTATCTCTTCCGATGGTCTGAGGTGATGGGTATGACTAACTAATACTAATAAATTTAACTAGTAGGTATATTGTGGACATGGCTACTTAGATAGAGCTTAAATATTTAACCTTTCAAATGTAAAAGAATAGAGAAATAATGAAGGCGGGCCACCTCAGCCGGATGTCATCCTCCGTCGCGCGTCGTTCCGGTGCGACGATATCCGGTGCAGCTCAATTTCCTGAACCGTACAGATTCCCGCAGTGTTTTTATTTGTCTTTCTGATTCCCGCGTTCGCAACGTTTTATCTCTAACCGTTGTCGCTAACCGTATTCCGAAATCCGATTGAAAGGATTCGTTTCTATTTAATACGTAATAATGGACTACAAAAGTGCAAATTAAATTACCCACTTTGACTTTAGAATCGTTACTACAATAATATTTTTGCTAATCGAATTTAGAACGAACCTATTTACTTGATTTCTTTGTATAATCCACAAAGTACTTTATATATACTGGTATAATCTATCTAAAACTTGACTTGACTTGACATTTGTTGATTTTAGCTCCAATTCCGTCATTTATTTGAAATATTGCACTGTCATAGTTTGTTTATACTTTGTATACGATTATTTTACTTATTTTATTATTATAGTACTTGTTTTCTATTGGATTAAGTATTCAATATGCCTTGGGGATGGGAGTGCAGAGCGAAATTGGTGAAGCAATTGCCAGCAATGCCTGTAGAGCGCCGAGGACCAGTGGCGGCCGAAGAACTAGCCCCAGGACCGAATCAATATAACCCGCCACAGATATTTTGTAATTTCCAACTTAAATCTTAAGCAAAATCTTCGAATATCTTAAAATACTTCACTGATGTGATATCAAGTGGAACGGTATCTACCCAACATTGGTGAACGTATTGTGTAAAGAGGGTTCAAAATTAGATACTCATCCGAAAGTTTCATCATCTATTGTTAGAACATTACAAATAGCAGATTGATTCTTAGCTTTGTTTGCTTCCAGGTCAATATTTATTGACTATGTATTCCTTTCTTAAACGATACGGTAAAGTTACGTAGTAACCCTATGCGTTTTAAAATTCAATATAATCTGAACGATTTTAGCTTATTCAAACTTGATATAATCTGTACGATCCCCTTTCCCCGGGGACCCGATCAGAAATTATTGGTATCATAATATTTTATGAACGTGTAATTTGCAAACAATTGAGTTGTCGATACACTGTATATGCAATATTTAGTATTTATTTTATATTTCAAATCGCTAGATTTTCTAAATTATTGCATCAATTCGGTCGTATTTACGACCTACAAAAGTAGTAACTAGCCTATATTTTTTGTTTCCTATTTTTTCCAATCTACAGTCAATTCAATTACGTACTTATTTCCCCTTTTTGTGATAAATAGCTTTTGTGCGTCTTCAGTCTTTAAAGAATTCATATCCTAAATTTAATGAAAATCAGTTCCAATTCATACGTTATAAAATATAATCAATATAAAGACATAAACAAGCTCACTTGCTAATTATATAAAAATTAAGAATAATATGGTGTTTAATTAGTAAATCTTTTTTGTTTCAGGTGGCAGTGGATATTCTAAAATAAAACGTGCTCCAGCTTACAGTTTTGGTCAACTTACAAAAGTGAGCTTGGCGAAACCAGTAACCACACCGTACGCACCAATGTTCAATTGTCAAGGCATGAGCACGAAAGGCGGTACGAGTAAACTAGTTGTGATAGTTTAAAGAAATTGAATCTAAATATGTTTACCATAATTAAATATAAACAATTTATCATCTAAAATAGCTTTTCTAGCTGCTTTGATCACGTAAATTTCTAATCGATCTTCCGCGAAATTTGGTCCTATTTCCAATTTAAACGTAGGTATATCATACATACATACATATTATCACGCCTTTTTCCCATGGGGGTAGGCAGAGACTATAGATCTCCACTTGCGACGATCCTGACAAATTTCAGTACCCACCTCCATAATCTCATATGTCCTAAGACCCCAAGTATGTAGGTAACTTTGAACTATTACATTAATAAACAAAATAAATATAAGAATTATACAAAAATATACCCTAACAAAACAACGAAAGAATAAATAAATTAAAAAAAATACCTGTAACTAAATGTTAGTGAATTGATTCTAGAAACTGTAAACAACTATAGATATCTTAAGTGTTACTACTGTCCTTGTGTGTGTTTTAAAACGATAAGTTTGTTTAATAACCCAGGTCCATATAAGGTACCTGGCAGCGTAGTAACACCCCATATTGAACCTCCCAGCGACAAGCTCAAAGTACCAGCACCTGGAGCATATTCGCCTTGTTTCTCTGTACATTACAAACGAGCTCCAGTGTACAGCTGTCGACCTCCAGCCCGGCCTCCGTACCAAGCCTGGGATCAGTGGACTCCTCCGCCAAATATGTATTGTCCGCCCATACCAAAAAGGTACGTTTCCATTAAATTAACATAAAACATATTCATTTTCAAGTATTATGTGTGTATTATGCAGAATGTTTATTTTTCAATATTTTTTATTATATGTCTGGGTTGTGCGTCTGAATAATCTGAAACAGAGGCCAGTATATGTATAAAATTCCCAGTTATCAGTATATTGGCATCTTTGTTTGATCTTTCTTCAGAGCATAAAGAATATTTTATTATTATAAATAAAACTTACTAAAATTATACAATTCCCTAATTTACCCGAGCTATGCGAGATGGAATGCTCTAATTAATTTATATTGAAGTCTGTTGATATTTTCATTCACAGATCAAATAGTATAACATTAATTTCTGAGTACGTTCACATAGCCTACCATTATTGTAATGTTACATACCGAGAAAGGTAAACGCACACCTGCCTGTCGTAAAGCGCAATTTATTGCCTCCCCGCATTTAGGAATTCGTTTACTTTGTGTTTAGAATTTGTAATTAAAAAACATTCTATTTTTATTGTCCTTGTTTTATGGCCGTCATTAGTGTCGAACTAATCCGTGTTGTTATTGTATTGCGTCGAAGCTTGCCAGGTATGGATCGGTGCATTATAAAACAATGGCCCAAGGCGGAGAGGGGCAGTCAAGCAAGAATTAGGATACGAGATTGAGAAAACGTAGATTCGATGAGCGATATAGTGACGGACTTTGTGCGTGTTATTGAATCGTGCAGTTTGTACTAGTAGTGTCTAGTTATATTTGTTCTTATGTTATACGTGTTTGTATAGTTCAAATAAATTCTATAGTAATTCCAACGGCATTTTAACTCGAGTCCTGCGTAACTCGTAACAGTAATAATTACAATGTAATAATTACAATGTAATAATTACAATGTAATTTACTCATGCAAACATTTCAACATTATTTGTATGTTTAGAACTATAATAGTAGTAAAGACAATAGTGTAAATTGGTTTCTAAAACTGAATTATATAATTTTTAATAATTAACCACACGCCATCCAGAAACTAAGTTTATAATCTATCCTCAATTCCAAAGAACCGAATACCTATTTTCCATTCTCATTATATTTGTTATCGTTAAATTAATTGAGGATGTTTCGATTTATTTCTTTTCGTGCGTAACATCAAGGCCTTTATATTGGTCAATTAATAATCTAAATAAAATTTAAGTTAATTCTATTATTTATGCCTATAGAGTGTTTAGTCATAAATTACTATTAATTTTAGGATTTTTATATACCAGTGTGTCTAAAAATTTGTCCTGTATAAAGTTCGAAACGGCTCTAGGCGCCTCTATATAGGGTTGTAATTAAAACATTATTTTTAATATTCGTTTATAGAAAATTTCTATCCCTATACTATCCCTATACTATACCTATACCTATACCTACCTATACCTAGAAGATATAAATGTAGAGTCATAGTCTCTGGCGAACCTAAGAAACAGCTAATGTATAATATTCTTCAATAAAATTTTAAATTTCAGACGGCCACCAGCATACTCTTTAGGATACGCGGCTCATGTCCTCAAGACAGCAGAGTTTCCAGGCCCCGGCGAACACGACCCAAACTTCAACTACGTAAAGAGAACCAAGCCCGCATACTCCTTTGGGGCTCCGTTCAAACGGATAAAACCACCTGGGAACCCGCCACCGAACACCTACTGCGAGAAAAAGGTAATTAACTTAGACGCGCCTCGATGTTTGTTCTAGACTTAATTAAAGGTGACGTCGAGTCAAATTAAAAGCGCTTTGAGTAGGCAAACATTCCACATTACAGTGTCTTTGTGAAATTAAGATTAGGCAAGCACATGGTATCAAATTATTCGTCTGATAATTTGTTTATCAATGAATATAATAGGTATGCGTGTGTTTCGCATAACTCGATAATTTGCAAATAATTATTACTGCTGATCGATTTCTACACCATCTAAGTACTGTTAGTCCCGAGCACTTAAATGTTTAAAAAAAACACTTTTGGCTATTAGGACCCTTTTTATTTCACTATTACAAATAATAGGTGACTTGGAGTCTCAATATACGGGACCTCAAAGGTCTACCGGACCGATATGGTATCAGTATAGGCAATCCAGCCGGCAGGCATAAACCAGGTCCGTAGCTGTAGAGCTGTGGCTAATAACCAAGAGAACTCTATGAATTTGAAAAAAGATTTGGTATTTATAGGCAATTACTGCTGATCGACATTTTGGAAACCGATGTAAATGAACTGTTCGACTCAGCAATAAGTGCTTACCGATACGTATGCCCTAAGTTATACTACAAACAACTTCTATATACAAAAACTATACTATAACGAACTTCTTGCATTCTTCTTCTTGAATTTTAAATTAAATAGACATTTTATTTAATTTTGGCATATGAGGTTTGGTTTTATATAATTATGTCTTTGATATTTCATGAGGTTTAATGAAATCACCATTGTCTTCTCTGTAATATCTTAGCAGATATTGATATTGCGAGTTGTATTAATTTAGAAATCAATACAACCCGCTATACATGCCAAGTGCATTTTGAGGGTGATAGCTGTATAACTAGCGTAGTTTATGTATTGTCGATATGAAATTCATTATTGTCGTTGTCGTCAATTTATCCCTGGTGTTAGAATTTCGTACGCAAGTCGCTGAATTTTCTAAACTGCTATCATAGTATATCAACCTGACTCCACGGCTTGAAGAGGCAACGAGATATTTTAAGTGTTCGGCAGTAATCATGAGTCCCACAATACTTGAAAGTTTTTCACGGGCAATGAGGTAAAACATTCCATATAAACCCAAAACATATCAAAGGTAATTTCACATAAGTTTATCGATTATAGATGTATCTTATTTTATATTCAATAAATAAAATTTAGCACCCGGCTGTCTTGTATGTAGTAAAGTACGCAAAATACGAAAATTACAGCTTTACAGCCTTTACGAAACGATATTGGGCTGAGACTTAAACCAGGAACTGTTACTGAGTGATTGATCGCTTCCAGTTTCCGTTGAAGATAAGGTTTAAACTTAGACTAAGTACGATTTTCCCATTTTGAAATATAGTACAGGTACTTGTGAAGTGAGATTCCGTACTTGAAAGGAAAATTTCAAGTAGGTACATCTCTGTGACTTCTATATCTTTGTTTCACAAAAATCTCTTACAAATCTATCGAATGTTAAACAATTAACATCGGCGTATTAATCACGCGTAAAATAATACTATCTTCAAAAATATAGAAACCTAATTAATGTACCTTTTAATGAGAAATAGTATTGAAGGTTTTTAATTGTGATAACTAACAGAGGAATGGTAACTAGCATCTAATATACAAGCAAAAGCTAGGTTAGATGTTAATTGTATATTTTTTGAAATAGTCGTTCTAGTATATGTGTAAAAATACGTGTCAAGAAATTACCCGTTTTTATTTTTTATTGCAGTAGTTCAGCAGACAGGCAGACGGCCCACTTGTTGGAAAGCGGTTCCATCGCCTATGGACATTCGCAACACCAAAGGTGCTTCAAATGCGCTGCTGCTCTCTTAAGGGAGACTGGAACCTGGTCACTAATGCCGGAACACAACTCAAGGTTGTTATGGCGATATACTTTAGACCAGGGGTGGTAACCAGTCGAGCAAATGCCGTACCACCTGGCAGTCGGTTGTTTTGTCACCTCTTACGACAGGCCGCCCGACCGCAGGAAACTGTAGTTTTTCTCCGTTACTGCACGGATAAAACCTACATTTTTTTGTAATAGAAGATCTAGTAGAACTTAGCGAATCCCATGAGGAATGCGTAACGGCGGGCGCTCGCGCTTATTCTAACTTCTATGAATTTGTTCCAATTAGCGCAAAAAGCGCCAGTAAATCTCGAATGTTGCTATGAGCGATAAGTATGTAAAACGCAGTGAGCGGCAAAAACAAAAACTATTAAGATGAATGCAGCATGCCACGAGTAGTCACGCTCGGCGCCAACCTCCATCAAGTCGCTCATCGCGTCGCTTGTCGCTAATCCCTATTATGTCGTGACCGAAACATAAGTGGATGAGTGAATCACCCTTTTGGCCGATTCTTATATATTACTACTCATTTACTTGCCCTACGATCATTTGAATTTTGACATTACTTGTATGGCGCTTGTCAAATTTTACCCATTACTTAGTCAAATGTACGATCGGTAAGATATAGAAATCGGCCATTAATCAGTTTGTTTCGCCTGTTTGATTAGTCTACTATTATATAATTTATATCTGGAAATGCATTTTTCAAATTGGAATAGCATCTTTTGTAGCGAAATAATTGTTCCGGTGCGAGATTCTAAAGGTGAAATTTTAATTTCAGTTTATGGTATCAAAACGATCGATACCGGCGCCGTCCTTCGGAATCCGTCACAGCCCCTATTTAGGCCAGCAGGAAACATACCTGAAGTCATCTAAACGAGACCTTCTTGCCAGCAATGAAGTCTAATATGTATATCACATAAATACTCGTAGAATAAATTCAATCATTACTTTTATGTAATAAAATGTTTGCCTAATTGTTTAGTAAATTATTATTTTTATGATATTCTTTATTTAGTAATAACGTTCAGTTACTAAAGTTTTACAAAGAATTTACTGTTTGAAGAAGTTTGGATGCTTAAGCAAAATATTAAATAGTTTTTAGGTCACAAATATTGTATTGTTGTCTTCTAGATTTTTGTTTGTAAACTTATTTTTTTCCTTTATCTCAATTATATAGCCACCTCTTATACAAATTCGAAACAATGTACAGTGTAAACTCCATGTAAAGTCACTAAACTTTACGACAAACTCCCTTAAGCATCCAAATCACTTGGCTTTGGTTGGTTTAGCTTGTCTCCCGTACAATGATACACTCTATATAGCATTACACCCACTCTCAATAATGACAATAATTAAGTAACAAAAAGTTCCTTTCAAGCCCAAAATTAGTAAAAACTGAGCAGCTGTGTACGTTCTTTTGTCGCTTTATTATCCTATCAAGTAATAAACTCGACTGTCACCATCTTGCATACCGAAATTTTTAAGTACTTCCTGTATCAATAAGATGCCTCAATATCGCAAGATATTAATAAAATATGTAAAAAATACAACAACATTACTGGTGAAGCAAAAGACTTCAGACAAAAATAACAGGCTTCTCTCCATTTAACGGCAACTCTATAACGCCATAAAATGCACAGTCTCTGCAGTGTCGTTATATAGCGCTTACACTGTTTTTGTGAATTATGTCTCACAGTTTTGAATTTGGCATAAAAATCATCAATAATAATCAACCGAATAAGTCTCTTACAGTTTCATAAATTAACACACATTCGTTCCATTCTCACTTCACGTCAATAATAAAGCAAATCTTTTAGTTTGGTTATATACCTTTAAATACATAGTACTATAATACGACAACAAACAATATAGGGCTAGGCATTAAATTGTAGTTTAATAAATTTTTCAGCGCACCGGAATGCGCTTATTAAAATTCGATCACAGTTAATTTTGCAAAGTTTCAGCGGGAGCGGGTGCTGGTCTGATTTGTATGCAATGTTTTACGGCCACCACTGACGTAAACACTCGCCGACTTTTATGCAGCCATTTAAAAGTTCGCCCTGTTTTTTCCTACGCCTTTTATTCATACTATTGTCGGCATTTCTCCGGACTATTAGTTTCAAGGTAAAAGATACGGTAAATTTTATAAATATCATCCCCAGTTCCAATACGCAGTTTTGAAGTAAAACTTCTTTAGGCGCGACTAGGAGGTAACTGGACGACAATGCAACGGAAGTCCGTTATGGCAATATGGCGTCGCAATATGGTGTACCATCCGGTTTTCAAATATTTTTTTGTCAATAGATAGTTTATAAACAAATCATCAAAAAAAATTAAAAAAAAAACTTGAAAAAAAAAAATACTTACTAAAAAAGTTTTACTTCAATCGCGTGTGAACGTTACACGCACTCTTTTTTTTAACAGAAAACAATACAAGTAGACTGTGCTAATACAATTAAGTAAAGATTAATAATGAAATAAGTAAAATAATTTAATATTTCTTTGTTTGTACATCTTATCGACATATCTGCAAGTATGCTTTATATATTTAGATTCTTACAGAGTTCATATACTGCTCATGAGTTTAGTGGTAACAATGAAGAAAATATCGCGTGAAAGCCTGACCATCAAGATGGCACATTACTGATATGTATAACTCCGCCTTGGAAGAACATGAAAGGTAGGTATATATAATTATCCTGAAATCTGAAGGTCTGTGTCCAGAAGAAAAACGTTGGCTGGCTGATATTACCTTACATCTATCTTCTTATATACAAATAACATGGAAGGGTGTTTGTGATTTTTAAAATAAAATTCTGGTCTTGCAAATATCGATAGGATGGAAAGTCTTTACCGCCGTAAAAACTTTCAACCAGATAGACCAACGGTTTGTTTGATGTACTCCAGCAATAAAAAATGTAAAATTGTTTAATAATTAAATAAAAATTATTTTTATATTCGAAATTAATAGTGGCAACACCAAAATGTACATATGTAAATGCTTCTCACTAAAAAAAAATTTCTCCTACGGCGCCATTGTCGTGACAATATAGACTTAATATTATACACTCATAACTGTAGAAAAGTGCGATTGGAATTCAAAAAATGAAATATAAAATATGTTAGCCTTTCATTAACAAAAATAAAAGCTGCCGTTTTTTAGGTATCCTAACTATAGTTTTCTAAATAACTGATTTTATAATTTTTATTTTTAATTAATCTTTTACTATATATTAAATTATTATTAGTTTTAATAAATAATAATTATAAATAATTTTTACTAATAATGTGTCCAATATCACATTTCTTAGTGTCTCCATTAAAGGAAAGACAATTTGTACATGTGTTCTTTGTTAATTCAGCACATTGCACATTATCATTGCTACACTAATCATTTCCGTCAAGTAGGCCATCTGCCTATCTGCTGAACTCATGCAATTAAAAAAACCCCTTTTTTCTCATACTTTCATAACACAAATTACACAGAAAGACCTAGACAAAATTAATAATAATGACTAAAATACATGTGCGAAATCTAATTGAGAGTTTATTGAACATCGGGAACCTGTCTAACAAACATTAGTATAGGGATTACTGAGTACAAACGATGGAACTCAAACAAATCCCTGATGGCTGGGAATGGCCGAGACTTCGCACACTGTTCGCATGTTGGTTTTCAATGATTAAGTTTACGTTTCCCAAGTGATGGCTCCCACTCGTTCCCTATTTGAATTTTCAAGTCAAACAAAACACGTATTAGTCTTATCCATTAAAGCTCTCTGCCATTACCATTTAAATAGAAATCCTTTTGAACCTAAAAGCATTTAGTGCACTGAATCAATTTGCCTTAGAGCAAAAGGTTATAAACTTACTAGTTTATAAATAAATTGCCTTTGTTCTAATGTACCTACATGTATGTATTAGGTCAGTGTTTTTCAACCTGTGGGTCGCGACCCCTAGGGGAGTCGCAGAGCCTTGTTCAGGGGGTCGCCGGCAAAAGGGAAAAGGCAATTTAAGTTTATACCTCAAACTTAGGTACTTTCTAAGCTCAGCAGCTTTTTGCAGAGTATAGGCCGTAATAATGAATATAGGTAACGAAATAGGGAAAGACATAAACGTAGTCATTTGAATGACTAGCTTTTTGTCTGTCTGATGACCCAAGGGGGTCGCCAAAATTTTTCAACCTCCAAAAAGATTGAAAATCACTGTATTAGGTTAATGAACCTAATTTATTTTATTAAAATAATAAGTCTTAAGTATGAAAGTATTTGTTTTGTAAATTAGTAAGGAATACCAACTTCACGTTATATTTACAAACCTCGTCTGCGTTTGTCCTAAAAATTGCACTATTACACACACACTCACGCCGTTATAACCGTCTGGGAAGTTTACTATCACTCGTCAGATGTCTGCCGCTTTGATGTGGCGTACTAACGATGTCACGTGTTATTGTTTTTAACCGACTATATATATGTATAGCACTAAGTATTAATAAGTTAAATGTCGAAAGAACACCATATTGTGGATGTTTTTTAAGCTATTGCATAGCTTTTATCGCGGGCTTTGACCGCGGCGACCGAATCAAGAAATTCCGTAACGAAAATAAAACCTAAGACCCCCCCACTTCGCCTACCATGTAGCTCGCTTAACGTGTATGTATATGGCACGACTGTACGAAGCTCGCACGGATCGAGACGAACTGCTCCGAAATAGGACGAATACGGTAAGCAGCTGTTTGTGAGAAAGTATATAGGTGTATAGGTATCTATCATATTTTTATAATGCCACTCTCACCGCATGTGCGCTCCTTAAGTATACATGTAGGCATATATGTATACATAGGTGATTTGTTTTCTTATCGGTCACCACGCTCAAAAAGTGAATTAAATTAATATCAAATTAAAAAAAATACTGCATAAATAAAAAATAAATAAATAATTATAATTGCATAAGTTGATAAAAAATGCTATGCAATAGCTTTACCGCGGCAGTCCCCGTGTGCCACAAGGAGTTTTTTGGTTCCGGATCGAATTCAATTCTTTTGTTTAATAAAATAAAATATGTTTAAATAAAAAATGCATTCACTAAAATGTACCTAACCGAATCAAATCATAATTAGCAGTACGTATATGTCATAATATCTCTGTTTATGTCTGTGAGTAATAATGTTGCAGACGTCGTAACTAGATATATTTAATTGGTCATTAAGTGAAACGCCTTGCGGGTCGTCGTCTACTAAATGGCGTTAAATTAAACCGGCGCCAGCGCTTGTGGAGTGTATAATCACCTCAACCGCGGTTCACAGCCGCACTCACCCGCTGCTTAGCGCTCCCTCCCTGTAACACCATTTACTGAGGAACATTGAACAATTTATTTCATCAAACAACGATGCAGCAGTCTCTTATAAAGTTATAACACAAGTTTCTATACTTAAAATTGCAAAAAGAACTGTGGACACATATAGGGAAAATATTGCATTTCTTTTGACAAGTACTGATTATTTTTTTAAGGTATATGAAAGTAAGCTTGTGGGACAAGATATTTACGACGTTGCTGAATGTTCCTGATTGTAATCATTTGCCCGATTTTTAATGGATCTCAAGAGTGAAGTTGACAGAGAGCTCAACACAATTGACAGTCTCGGCTCATTGCTTAGTAATTTCGCTAATGTTCTTAAATCTAGATAAACCACGTGAATCCTCCAAATTGTATTCATTGCATTTAGATATCATGGCGACTTTAAAAATATAATTATTATACCTATTATGTATTACCTAATACTTATACAAATTATTATGTAAGTTCGATAAAATGTTGAGTATTATAGTTGAACTGTAAATAAGGACATTGCTTCTTAACAAATATGCTTGTATTTAGCAGTTAACAAAGGTATGCGTTCTTTGGATTAATGCATAGCTTTAAGTTTTTTTTAAATCTTTATTTATTTAAGAGGGTTTTTTCAATTAGAAAACTTCACCCCAGTATTGCTTACAAGACGAATAAAAAGTAATATTAATGATTAATCTGTAAGACGTAATGCTAAAAAAATTATTTCTACAGCATTCTGGCCTCATCGGATAGCGATCAGGCCAGAATACTCTTAAAGAATCCTAAATTGAACATCTCTGAGGCACGATGCGCCCACATTCTGCCATAATATTATAGACTAGCTTTAAATAATATTTAACTGTTTTTTGTTGATCAAGACTGACCATATCGTATAAAAATAAGATATAACTTTTACTCAAAAATGGAGATACAAATATATTATTGGTATAGCTACAATGGTAGCGTACATTGAGGATATTCGCTAATTACAATGTCTAATATGACTCCAAAGACAATCTTGAACTAATACAAAATATATATCTAGATAAATTTAAAAGTGGCTTAGCTGTTTATCTCTAAGATATTTGTGTAGTTAAGTAGGTACATAAAATTTAGCAACTAACCCCCCTCCTACTATTAAGTTGTGAGCAACCGTCAAAGAACAAAAATCACTATCCATTTTATAATTTTAACAACGCGATGGACGTAATATGTTTTTTGATCTGTATAGAAATGTCTCCTTCATTTGTATGGTAATTAATATCCTTCGACACTTTGCGACAAGGGTTTCCAGATGACAAAGAAGTGGCCGCTGGCAAAGGGGTCATTTGAGCTTTGTTATCTGAAAGAACAAGGGAGGGCCGATATCTTTGTTTAGTTTTGAAATATCATCCCTGATACTAACGAGAGCAAAGCCTGTGAAAAAATTACAACATCTTTATCAGCAATTTATAAATAATCTATAAGCTCAATTTATTTTTAAACTATTTTGTTAATCAAGTTAAGGGTGCTACACACTACTCAATTACACACATTGGTACTGTTTGAAGAATCTATATTCTATGCTAATATTATAAATATGAAAGTTTAAAAGGATGTTTGTTGCTCAATCCTTAGAATAATTACACCTAGAACGATAGTTCCCTTCAAAGCGGTCTGTCAAAAGCGTGGCAAGAATATAATCTATGTGTGCGTAAGGTATTTGTATTTACGCTCGACAAAACGCACACAGTGAAAAAAATAATGTTGCCAATACATTAAATTGTACCTAAAAATAGGGAAGTGGAAACTATTTCACATTTATAGTGGTGATCACAGAACAAATGTGATTATTAGATTACACCTTTTATTTATTTGGAACTCATCAATTCTTACTGCTGAATTGATGACAAAGCCCATAGATCCCCTAAACGATTAGGAGTTAAATATAAGTGCAATTCGTCTACCGAACCTATTTGGTAGTGACCCGTTTTATTTACATTTTATTTTCAAACAATTAAGAGCCAGAATTGTAGAGGAAAGTAATGTTTCAAGTTATAACTTGTCTATAGATAGATACGGGTCTTAGAGTGATCGAGATGAGAACACTTTATGAGAAAAAAAACAAACAACATGTATAATCATTTATTTCAGTAGCCTTGTACTGCAACTGTTTTCTGAACAATTGTCGCTTCGATGACACGAATCGTTGTATATTATTTTCTTTTTTGGATTCATAGAAGAATCGAATTCGCTAAATTCGAAAGCTACTGCTATTAAACTACTTTTCAATAATAAAAACGTATTATAAGAAAAAGGTATTTTAGTTTTGTTTGGACAAAAATTGTTATACCTTAGTTGGAACTGCACCCCTGCGTAATCTACAAAGACCGCCTTTAGTAATATACTTTTCTTTATCCTCGAAATATAAGGAACAAATTTTTGTTGTTTTAGTAGGCACCCAACTGTCTGTCTACAAATTGATGACGTCAATTTTTTTTTTGGTCCAACGAGCCGCAATGATCGGATCAGAAGGAAACCTAAAACCAAACCAAAACATAAAATTACATGTTATTATTATAAGTATGCGAACTTGTTGTTTTTTTGTCTCAGTTTCCTTACTAAGCAATTTAATTCAATCAAAAAGAAAAAAATGCGCTTTTAATTGCCTAATGAGACGTGTTTCACTTTTAATTAAACAACAAAATGTAGGAAAATATTTCTCCGAGTTGGCAACATTTTCATAAACTGTGACATGACAAATTATTGAAATTTATTTTTCATTTTGATGAATGTTTTACGTAAAAATATAAGTTCAAACGCATTAATTACTCGTGAAATGTAATGTTACATCTTTCTTGTGTTTTTCCGATGTACTGTGACATCCGTTCACTGCACAAACAGTCATTTTTAATCAAAATTTCGGGAGTGGTTTTCGCTACGACACGACCTTGAGCACTGACGGGCTGAGTAATGAACTTAGCCAATATGGCTAGGTTTGAGTTGCCTCACTTTACGGAGGCGGACTCGGTTTCTAGGTGTAATTATTCTAAGGCTCAATCACGGTACAGATCGGGAAGAAATTTGGCTCAGCGTTAAATTGTGGTCTGGAATAGAACATGGCTACTTATTATCCCGGAAAACCTTACAGTTCCCGTGGGATAACATTAACGCGAATGAAGCCGCGGGTAAAATATAGTTGATTAATATGACTGTGCTAACTACCTCCATGTTCAACAAAAATTGAATGACTGGCATGAAACTTCAATGTATAGGATACTAATGATGTAAGATGTATTAAATTAGATCATCATAAAAAGGATGAACAAATTTAACTTCAGTAAGAAATCATTTCATTCAAAAAGTTTCATCAAAATCCATTCAGTAGTTTTTGCGTAAAAGAGTAACAAACATATATCCATACATCCATTCTTACAAAATTTCGTGTTTATAATATTTATATAGAAAAGAAATATATAGAGATAGAGATACTCGTATATACCTCATTTCAATGAACAGAGCTTTAACAGGGAGTCATAAAGCTTTGGAAGTTATTCCAAACTTTGTTCACAGTTATTAGTAGATACCGTACCGAGCGGTCATATAGTCCACAAACCGTATTCAATTTTGTAGGATTACAAATACTGTATTTACTGTTATTTCCGCTCGTTATTTTGGCATTCCGATAGCAGGACGTAACCTTTTTATAGAGCAGGAAATTGAATATTGATAAAATATAGTGCTAGAGTCATGAATGTGACATATTTCACTATAGAAATTCATTCGTGGCGTGTACGTTGGCCGTCTATTAATTTATAAAAATGATATTTTGTTGCTTAGAGCAGTAGCCGGTGAGCGCAGTCGTGCCTAATGCTATTTGTCAAACGCTCATAGGCTTATTCCGCGCGCCGCATTATGTACAACTCCAACTCCTATTTGCATTTCTCATTTTCACCCCTCATTTTATTCACCCTTGAGTATAATTTTCATTTCACAGTACCTTGATTTAGAAATCCGTGTGAATCGAACGTTTTAAATTAAATATAAACTTAATCTTACTAATATTATAAATTCGAAAGTAACTGTCGGTCTGTCTGTTACGCTTTCACGGAAAACCCACGAAACCTATTTTGCTGAAATATGGTATATTTACATAGTCAGATACTTTATATCCCTGAAAATGGGACAGATTATTTATTCTAACACCAATAGCGCCTACCGAAAAAGTCAAAGCAATGTAACCTTTGTGGATGCTTGCTCTTACAATTTTCACGACAAGAGCGTAATTATAAATATAGAAGTAATGCTGCTTTTTACGTATTTACAACTAAACGACTGAACGAACTTTAATCAAATTTGGCAAGGATATAAATTGTATACCCATAAGCTATCTGTAATTTAAAAACAATGTTGAATTGATTAAACCTGGTATATGCAACCCATAATTACTCAAGGTACGGGGATAAAAATATTTATTTAGGCGTTTAGGAAGTAATCAAAATTATCTGTTTCATCGTTACAGAGACGTATACCATTTTATCTGTCCAGGAACGGAGAAAGAATACAATTTCCTGCGGCCGGGCGGCCTGTTGTAAGAGGCGACAAAACAACCCACAGCCAGGTGGTAGGGCATTTGCCCGACTGGATGGTTACCACCCCTGGTCTAAAGTATGTCGCCATAACAACCTTGAGTTGTGTTCCGGCATTGGTGACCAGGTTCCAGTCTCCCTTAAGAGAGCAGCAGCGCATTTGTAGCACCTTTGGTGTTGCAAATGTCCATAGGCGATGGTAATCGCTTTCCATCAAGTGGGCCGTCTGCCTGTCTGCTGAACTCCTCCAATAAAAAATAAAAATAAAATACCAATTGAATTGAGGATAATTTAATTTCATTGATAAGAAATTTAATCCAGATGTGTATAAATACTTATAGTCTAAGATCCCGCTATGCAACGACCTTTACTGAGATGTTTATTTGATGAAACCTATTTTATATTTAATTTAGGGTGTCAATAAATATATATTGCATATGGGTTGCCTAACAAATTTCAGTCCAGTATATGATTAATTAATAATTTAAAAAAATTGTATAACATTTCACCGGTTTGTTTATTAAACAAATTCTATATCAATCGAAAGCATGAAGCCCATAGATTATGCAAATGTTAGGTTGCCTATTCTTTTCCGGTCACATCGCTATCCTTTTCATTTTCAAAATTAAATAGCATGCGCACTCTCTTTCTTTAAATCAGTGGTTCCCAACCAGTGTTCCGCAGAAGCCAAAATATGGTCCGCGATTGGTCGCCATGTGCGGTGAGTGAGAAGATCGCGGGTGGCGGGGTTAAAACTCGGGGCTGTCGGCTCGGCGAAAACAATACAATATAACAATAGGTCTAAACATCTGCGATCTGCTAACAATTGCACGTGTATCGTGTGCAAGGAAGTAGTACCTACCTATGCGTTGTGCAGTACAGTCATTTCATTTGTTTAATTTGAGTGTCAGTAATAGTATTTAGTGGTATTTATCTGTGCGAGGAAGTGAATGTTTCATTACCGACCGTTGTTCTCAACTTTATTTCGTAAATACTATAGGTAAGCAAACATTTTTGGTTTGATAAACCCTTTCTATAACTATAAAAAATGATCATTTTCGCGCCGTCATTAATTGAACATTTTCAATGCGTCTATTTCTGTTTGTGTCTTGTGGCATTTAATATATTATTTTTAAATTAAAACTACTTTGGTTACTATTTAAAAAAAGCAAATATTTTTATTTAAGCTAGCTAGATTACACCATCATAGCTTACCTAAACTTACGCTTTTATTTTCTTGGTTTGTATTCGGTTTCATTTTTTGTATCTTACTTTCAGAACATGGCGCCTAAGAGAAAATACGACGATAGTTATATAAAATTTGGATTTACCTCGATAGAAAGTAACGGAGAAATAAAACCACAGTGCGTTATATGCGCAACCGTTCTCTCAAATGACGCGTTAAAACCAGCGAAATTAAAACGCCACTTAGAAACGGTGCATCCAAATTTTTTAAACCGTCCAGTAGAATTCTTCGAAGGAAAATTATAGAACCTAAAAAAAATGAAACTCGGGTCTATTGCAACGTCGGAAAAGTCATTAATGGCATCGTTTGAGATTTCTAAATTAATAGCACAATCTAAAAAACCTCACACAGTCGGAGAAACACCCGTGAAACCATGTTTGATCAAAGCTGTTGAAGAAGTTTTGGGATTAGAAGCCAAGAAAAAAATACAAGATATACCAATAATATCCATATCCAATAATACGGTCAAAGCTCGAATTGAACTTATATCGAGTGATATAGAGGAGCAACTTGTTTCCAGAATCAAAAAGTCGCCATTTTTCGCTTTGCAGTGTGATGAATCGACCGACATTTCGAATTGTTGTCAACTACTTGTATTTGTTCGCTTTTTAGACGACGACAACATAATTAAAGAAGAATTATTGATTTCACGGGAACTAGAAACAACATCAAAAGGTATCGATGTCATGAACTCAATATCGGAGTATTTTGAGAAACATAATCTCAGGTGGGATAAACTCGTTGCCCTCTGTACTGACGGTGCTCCGGCAATGTTGGGATCACGTTCCGGGCTGGCGACGTTAGTAAAACAGAAAAATCCTAAGGTAATAACAACGCACTTTATTATACATCGCCAGGCCTTAGCTTCTAAGACTCTTCCTGGATGCCTTAATGATACACTGCAAATGGCCATAAAAGTCGTAAATGTTATCAAAAGCAGCGCCTTAAATACACGCCTTTTTAAAAGATTGTGCACTGAAATGGACTCTGACCACGAGGCAATTCTCTTTCATACTGAAGTTCGATGGCTATCGAAAGGTAATATGTTGGGAAGATTATATGACCTGAGAGCAGAGGTTAAGATTTTTCTGGTTGATAAAAAAATGAATGATTTATTAAAACATTTTACTAATCCAGCATGTCAGCTAAATTTGGCTTATCTTGTAGATTTTCACACATTTAAATAAATTAAACATGCATCTCCAACGTTCCAGCAATAAACAATTAGAAAACGTCGCAAATATATTCAGTTTTGAAGATAAACTTCGCGCTTTTATTTGCAAACTTCAGTTGTGGTTACTAAAAATTGAAGAAAATAATTATTCTGCGTTTGCGACATTAAAATCACTTGTGGATGACAAAAAATATGATGCTATTAAAGCAAATATACAAGAAAACGTCAAGACTCATTTACAAATGTTAATTGATGAATTCAATCGTTACTTCCCAGAATATACCGAAGAAGCTAAAGTTGATCAAAAACTGATTCGCAACCCTTTTAGCACCGACGCTGGTGAAGTTCACGAAGGAATCCAGGAAGAACTCATTGAATTAAAAAATGACAGAAACTGCAAGGATGCTTTTGAATTGAATTCACTTGAGTTGTTTTGGTGTAAAAACGCAATTTCCTATACTAAACTTCGAGAAATCGCCTTGCGTTATTTTATGGTTTTCTCAACAACTTATTTATGTGAACAAGGATTTTCTGCTTTGTTGGTAATTAAAACTAAAGCAAGGAATCGTTTAAAAGTGAGTGATGATTTGCGTGTAGCTTTGAGTAATAATATTAGTCCTAAAATAGCCGAACTCGTAAAGAAGATGCAAGCTCAGAAATCACATTAACACAAACTTACAGAAGATTATTCGAAAAAAAAAATATTTATTTTTGTGTAATTTCCTATTCAGTTTTTAATTAAAGTTGGGGTTGATTATTACAGTTTATTTTTATTATACCTATATAGTGGTCCCTGCTAAAGAGAATAATACAGAAGTGGTCCCTGACCTAGAAAAGGTTGGGAACCCCTGCTTTAAATGGACGGATATCGCGTGAGATATGGTTGGTTGGAACCTCTCAGTCGCACATATTCAGTTGTAGCAATATTTCACTTTTCAAAATTCGACAACCTGAACTCGGGACTGATTTTTCGCAGGCAGCCCTATACCAACGTGTTCATAATGACATAATCTTTATTTTCATTTAATTTTAATTCAATAATCAGACCGGTGCAAAATTCTAGTATCGATTTACCTGTTTATACCTGGCTACCCAAGAGTTGTGCCGGAAAAGAATAGGCAACCTAAGATTTGCATAGTCTATGGGCTTCATACTTTCGATTGGTATAGAATTTGTTTAATAAACAAACCGGTGAAAAGTAAAAAAAATTTTTTTTTTTTAATTATTAATTAATCATATACTGGACTGAAATTTTTTAGGCAACCCATATGCACATTAATTTAAATATAAAATAGGTTTCATCAAATAAGCATCTCGGTGAAGGTCGTTGTATAGCGGGATCCTCTACTATTAATACTTTTTTAATTTTCTCGGCTACTTTCCAATGTCACGATGATGTAGATGCGTACAATTGATCCAGTGTAAATTAGTAATGAGAAGTCTCGCGCAGAAGGGTTGCCGATGGTCGCCCCTCCCGCTTCCTACAACTGGGACCGGGGCTGTTCTAAGCAGTATTAAGAACTTGACGACTGCGGATCGTACGCAGTTGTGGAAACGGGAGGGCTTGTCATCTGCAAACAGCAAACCTTCTGCGCACGATTTAGATAGTAATGGCCGAAATATAAGCACACTAGCGATTTTGGCAGACGTTGTGGGATAATGTAGCATTTTAATGTTGACAGTATTTTTTAAATCAGTCCATTAGTTTTTGAGTTTATTCCCTTACAAACATACAAAAATACAAATCTTTTCTCTTTATAATATAAGTATAGACATAAAACAAAAATATTTTACTTGTAATAAAATTGTTATTCAAAATATATTTGACGTTCCTCTAGAAAATAAATCACTTATAATATTAAGTACATACACGAAGCTTTTAATAATGCCTGCTTACGATTTATAATGTAGTTGAGAAAAGATTGTTGACACAGCCCTGCTGAAATAAGTACAACTTGTATAATCTCAACCCGATAAACAATATCGAACAGCGGCCATAGAAGAGAAGCAATAAAACGACTATTTATTTGAAAGCCAACAAGGTTCGCAGTAATGAAATTCCTCGCGTAATATTAACGCATTTTTTCCAACAAAGAGTTGATGTATTATCGGAACAAAACGGCCATGGTCGCGGCGCCATTGTCTTGTATTGTTTTCGTTTAAACAGCTAATGGCACAATTGAAATAAATTTTTCATAGGTAATAAAATTCAGTCAACAATCAAAGTTTATTTGCAATTCAGTGTTTGTTTTATAAAGACGAAATTGCGGATAGAAAATACAAAAGGCGTTTGTAAATATAAATCCCATTTATTCAATGAAATCCCTACAAATTACATGGGCTGTAACTGGCATCGAAACAATCACAGTCGATGATCCGGCCCGTGTTATGCAAATCTGGGCTTTACGTCCAACAATAGACAGTAGCGCCATCTGACGACCCGGCAAAGGGTAACGTTGCAGGGTACTACTCGTTTTCGTGCGTATTGTCGTAAATTGCTTTCATTGCCATTCCTCAATTATTAGTTGTGTTTGCCTTTTTCGAAATGGTTTATTTTCTTCACACTCTATTCTATTCTTCTTTTTAACTTCCCCCGCCGACTTTGTAATAATATCTTCTAAACGCTGCAAAATATTGATATCAAGCCTACGCGCCTTTTAGATAACTTCCCTGGTTTGATTGCTAAAATTTCATTAATATCCATTGATATATAAAAAATTACGATTCGAGACAATCTTTCAGACAGACTGAGACCAAAATTCCAAAAATGGTCTATAAGGATGCGGACTCATTGTCGTGTTACAATAAATGCTAAAATTTTTACACATCAAAAAACAGGCGTTAAAGTAAGATCTTATCATCTAACTATTAAAATATCGTGATAGAAATAATGTTAATTAGGTTCTTTTCAAACAATAATGAATGCGCTATTTGATTTATTTTACTTGTATAAAGTCTAAAAGCTGAGATGTTTTGAAATGTTGTAAACGTATCTCAGTTGATTGTTGTCTGTCTGCTCCCCGATTGTAATTAAGCATCTTATTGATAGCAGTTTTCATCGATATCATCGATAGCAGTAGACTTATTATTTACATCGCCTATTTAAAAAATACAATTAATACTGTATTATAATTAGCTTATGTAATAAAATAATATTCTATGCATTTATGCTATAAACAGTTATTATTGATATCATTAGTTTCTACACAATATATATCTACATATACGTATTTGTTCCGTGAAATGTGATTTTCCATTCAAGGGTGTCTGTAAAAATCGATCATAACGAGAAGACCACCAATTGTACTGTTCTTGTTAAATTGTTACTATAATTTTAGTACAAGTTGTCTGCAACAAAGTATATAATAAATAAACAAATAGACAATACCAAACATTAAATAAGCACTTTCGAAGATAAATGATTAACACATCTTTTATCACCCGTAAAGGTCGCAATTTCCACCAGTTCCATTTATATAATACTTCACCTAAAACAAAGACACTCAGGTAATAAATCTTCTTACAACACAGCTGCTTGTACTAAAGAATGATCGCACTTACTGTAACTGCTTGCGTATTTGTTATCTCTCCAGTACCTTACCTCTATATGTACCCAATGATGTTAGTTACCAGATTTATCGGTTGGTTTGCAGATGTATCGGTACAGCGCTTGCATGCCGTTTCGTTACAGTAGTAAATGTGGTGTTTGGTATCGAATATCCCCATGCTATGATACTTTTTATTTGTATAATTTACATTAGCATGGAAATGAAATTGAATAAAATATTATTAGAACCCTCAATTTATCATTAATTTGAGTTAAAAAAAATATATTTCGAATGATAAGATGTCATTGCAAGTTTAACGTGTAGTGGAGATTTTCATTAATGACGACATCATCATCATTCCCTGTGTGTGCGTGCCATCTACGTTAGCGAGTATCTTACGAGTAATTTTTTTTCTAGACGATTGTCATTCCTAATCCTATAGCATAAGTATATTTTTTTTTTGTGAGTATATGCACTCACTCTAGATTGTAAAATTAATAAATAATATTTCAAACATACAACTCGTGACTTTAAGACTTCAAAATTACCACCGCCTATAAACATTTGCAACACAAAAGGTGCTATCAATCTGCTGCCGTTCTCGAAGGGGAAACTAGAACCTGGTCACTGATGCCGGAACATTACTCAAAATTGTTATGGTAGCACACTCTGAATCAGAGCTGGTAACTATTCAAACAGGCAAATGCTCTGCCTGTGGCCGTGATTGTTTTATCGCCTCTTATAACAGGCCACCTATGGCCGCCAAGATACGTGATAGAGCAATACTGGAGTCATTATCATAATTTCAGCTTCGATGCCCCCCCCCCCCCGATCTCATTCCCCATTCCAATCCCAAATCCCATCCCATCCATACGATACCTCCTGTCTGATCCCTCTATTATATCCTATTTATCCCATCCTAAAGGCTGGCAACGCGTTGGTTTCACCGCGAGTTTACGAGGTTTGAGTTTAAGAAGTAAGAAAGAAGTCGGCTGGGCCCATCTCTGGTGAATAAGGAGCAATAAGGTGGCTCGATGGTATTTGTTGAGTTTAGGCGCACTATCGTGATGCAAAATGCAAATTCTTGGATCTGTCCACAAATCTGGCCTTTATTTACTGTTTGAGCTTCCTGTAAGAACTCCGAGTGCACAACGCCGCGATAGTCAAAAAAAAAGTCAACATGACTTCGACTTTTGACCGCGATTGGCGTGGTTTTTTCGGTTTCGCTTCAGTTGGAAGGCACCATTCAGAAATTTATTGACTAGTTTGCATGCCAAACTCGTAAGCCTATTTCTCATCACCAGTAACAATACGTTTCATGAATGTTGGGTCGGAATTGACTCGTTCTAGCATGTCCTCTGCAACTCTTATGCGATTGAGTTTTTGGAGAAAATTCAGTTCTTTTGGGACTAGCCGAGCGGCGACATGTTTCATGCCCAAGTGGTTACTTAACATGATACGGATCGACTCGTCAGACACAGTAAGTTCAGCGGCTATTTATCTTAAGCTTGAATGAAGATTTTCATTCACAATTTGTTTCAGTTTTGCGATGTTAACTTCAGTTGTAGACGTTGATGGCCTATCAAGGCATATCTCGACCGCTTTTGAACGCTTTATACCACTCAAAAACACGTGTGTTTGATAAAGTCGATGCACCATAATCCTTCTGTCTATGTCTCCGAATACGAAATTCCATTGGAAAAATTGAAGACAAACTCATTGTTCGGTGTTTTTGTCAATTATTAAATTCGCAATACACACTAGATATGATCTAACTAAAAACAACACTGTATTTAATCTAAATAACTGATCCCACTCAAACTCCGCCCCAAAATGATAAACAGTTGTGCCAATCTAAGAGCAACAAAAATTGAATTTGGAACCATAAACAAATCATCTATTCTCGATACTTTTTTGACAGAATGTACAAAATTAACTTTTCCTCGAGATCAAGAATTTGTTACTTATCCGATTTTGCCATGACAGGGATGATATACAAGATCCCTTATCGCATACTTCCATCGTCGTTATGGATTTACCGGTTACATCTGTGTAAAAGTCAACAATGGGGAGCGTAGTGTCGTGGCTTGTGCCGCGGGCGCGACAGCAATGAGTGCTTGTCACTTCACCACAAATCACAAGTGTACCCGTAACATCTACCCACACAGTACGCCATGTCTCGAGAGGGGAGGACAGAAGCATTTTTGTAAATACGTACGCAGACGTATGTACAACTGCAAAACAAATTGTCGACAGCAGACAGACAACGCCGTAATTGTTTCCAGGATATTCGTAGTTATTTATACGCAAGACCGGCGAGTACCTACTTTCAAAGTTATCCCGCTTTCCGGTATCTTATATTTGCATTTAGAAAGGTAATGTTTTTTACAAGTTAATTAGTCAATCATAATTAGGTGTAGATTTATTGTAACAGATTTTATTGTTTTGCAAAACATAAAGTTTTCTATTCGTGTATGTCCTTTTAAGTGAATTCGTGAATGGTTTACATTCACAATTGGACCCGATAGGTGGCACTGCTGTAGATATTAATTTTTTTTAAACGGGCCAATGTCTTCAGTGCCCGCTAATACTTTTATAACATATTTTTAATTAGACTCAGAAATTTTTGAGATGAATAACTGTAGTATATACACATAAACAGACTGATTGGCGAACATTTGTTTTTACTATAACGGCAACAAATCTCTAAAAATGTTGTTACAGTTTTCTAACACTTTGATTTGTAGATTCAATAACAAAATTCTTATTTCAGTTTCGCCTTACCAAAAGTGCTCGTATAAAAATTTAACCAAAAATATTATTACATTTCTTTTCCTCCAAAAAACAGTGCAGTGATGCTCAAAATGTTCTAAATCCACAGTGAGAGTGTTATCTTAAAAAAATATACAGTATAAATTACTTATATACGATTAAATCTCAGAAGCTTTAAAAATGAATAGTTCGTTCCTAAAAACCTATTAATCTACATCAAATACATATTAAATGAAAAGTATATATGACATTGCAAGTGCTGCATTAATTTAATTTGTGAAAAAATACATTTTAGAAGATTTACAGTGAAAAAACTAAAAGTGATCGTTAAAAATTTCAAAATCCTTAACTAATACCGTGACATACTACGACCTTAGTGACATCTGTTTCGTGTTCACGGCATTGACCAAGCATAAATCGCATAGTCACAATACTCTGCACATTTGATTTTTACCTTTGTCCGCTAGATGCCATTGATGCTGTTAATTGAAGGTGCCAGCTATTGAAAATGTTTGTACGTACTACTAACTGATTGACATGAAATCGATTACAAGCTAAGTAGTAACATACTACCTACACTAGAGGGCGTTGTAAGTCTATCATCAACGCATATTTTTGTCTATATTAATAATTATGGATAAGGAAAATATTACACTGCGGAAGAAAAAACGAAGTATATCTCTAAATGACTTATCTAATGACTCTTCTTTATTTGAAACAACAATGATGAGTTTACCGAACACATCTCTCAATCAAAGCCAAATAATAATTGATCTAAATGAAAGAATTCGAATTCTGATCGACGATAACAATGAATTAAATACAAATCTACTTAGCGCACATCAAGAAATAGATAATTTAAACATGGAAAATTTAAAATTACGGGGTGACATTGAAAAATATAAAAAAAAATTAGACATGTATAATAAAATGAACAACACAACTTTAACGCCTATATCTGGGAGAAAAAATATATTAGTTCGATCAAAAATTTTATCAACTCCATTAAAGACCCCGACCACCTCAGAACAAGGAAATAGTAAAGTGTGTAAGAAAAACGGTCAATCTCCAGCAACATTTCAGCATACACACGACGAAAATCCAGCAACACCAAAATCAGATTGCAACATGAAAAGCTACGAAAAAGAGGCCATAAATAAATTACCTCGAGAGAAGTGTTTAAGTTATTGCAACACCGTTTTACATTCTGATACTACTAGCCATTTAAAAAGGAGGATCATTATCATTGCGGATGACCAAGGAAGAAATATGCAGAAGATGTTGCAAAGAATAGTGGGTGAAGAATATACAGTTAAATGTTTTTGGAAGCCCGGGGCGAACTTACAGGAGGTCCTGCAAGCTGAAAGACTTGAAATATCAACTTTAAATAGTAACGAGTTTGTTATAGTCTTAGGAGGTATGAACGACAAAGAGCCTAATAAAATACAACTACATGTTGGAAATTTTTTAACTAATAATATTAACAAGAATGTGATTTTATTAAAGGTTCCCTATAGCAAACACTTACAAGAATTTAAATTAAACTATCATTTGCGATTTATTTGCTCTATGTTCACTAATGCAACATTTTTAGACATTGATTATTTTGGACATTATTATAACAACAAATCTTTTAATTTGTATAAATGTCAAACTTTATTACAAGAAATTCTGAGAATTGATTACAGATTAAAATTTAACAATTACCAAAAATTAATTAACGACAGTAAAATAATTCAATGTATAAATACAGATAAAAGTACGCAAACGAACCAAGATGATTTCTTAAATATAAGAACTTCATTCGAAAACACACCAGTGTCGCCACTAACGACACAAAAATTTTTTCGATAATAAAATAAACATACTACATCAAAACATATGTGGTTTACTGTCTAAGTCGGATTTAATGACAATTCATTTAAACTCTTTAAAATTGAAAGGATCTACCATCGATGTATTGTGTTTCACAGAGCACAATATGACCAATGAAGATACAAAGCTTTTAAATATTATAAATTTTTCGCTTGGCTCATTTTACTCGCGCAGAAACCGACATGGTGGCTCTTGTGTTCTTATCCGTAATACGCTTAGATATAAGGCTATAGATAATATAAAAAAATATTGTATTGAAGGTATTATAGAATGCTCGGGAATAGAAATCATTGAACACAAACTTTTAGTAGTATGCGTTTACAGGCCCCCAAGAGTAAGTATGGATGATATTAATCTTTTTTTCTGTAACCTAAGTAATATTTTAACTAAGATATGTCTTGGTAAAAAGAAAGTGATAATTTGCGGTGATTTTAATATAAATATTTTAAATAATAACAAAATAACTAAAGAGTTTAGACAACTAGTATCATCTTTTAATTTAAAATTTGCTATTAATGAGCCAACAAGGATAAAAAGTGGGACATGTATAGATAACTTTCTATTTAACATTTCAAAAAGTAAAGGCACAGTTTTAGATTTTGCTTTATCGGATCACACAGCTCAATTACTTACCTGTCCAGTGAAATTGACATCATCTATTAGATTTTGGTATATTGAACGTCGTGACTACTGTCAAGAAAACATCAATAAGTTTTGTCAGTATATAGAATCTTTAAGCTTTAGTGATAGTTTAATGGAAGATGATCCTAATGTTGCATTTAATCATTTTCATGACATTTTTCTTCTGTTCTATAATCTATGCTTTCCTTATATAAAAATAAAAATGTCATTAGAACAAAAACCAAGATGGCTTACAAATGGTATTAAAAAATGTTGTAAAAGAAAACGGGAATTACTTTGGCTATACCGAAAAAACAGAAGTAGTATAAATAAACACAATTTTAAAACCTTGTCATTCAGACTTAAAAACATTATTAAATTAACTCAAAAATCTCAAAATGACAATTACATAAAAACGGCACACAATAAAAGTAAGGCCACTTGGTCTGTTATAAAAGGTAAAAGCAATAATAGACCAAAGGAAGATACTGTATTAGACATTAATGGAAAATTGATAAATGACCCACAAATAATTGCTGAATCATTTAACAACTTCTATATTGACCAAATCACAAAGCTTACTGTAAATATTCATAAAATTGATAATATTTCAAGAGAAAGCAAATCCATTTTTATGAATCCAACCATACCACAAGATATTAACAAAATCATAATGTCACTAAGGAACACCAATAGTACCGGTTATGATGGTATATCTACACGAATAATAAAACAAGTAGGCAATAAACTGTCATACGTGTTAAGCCATATTATAAATACATGCATACTCCATGGAATCTTTCCTGAGAAGCTTAAAGTTACTGTTATCAAGCCACTGTTTAAAAAAGATAATAAACATGACATGAGTTGTTATCGTCCAATAGCATTAGTACCGATATTTTCAAAAATTTTTGAAAAAGTAATATATGAGAGTATTTATAACTTTTTTGAAGTCAACAACCTCTTTGCCAATGAACAAATAGGTTTCCGGAAAAATAAAACAATAAATGTTGCAATATACGATTTGGTTAACAAGGTATTGACAAGTGTTGATAATAAAACACCAGTTTGCGCGCTCTTTATGGACTTATCTAAAGCATTTGATTTTGTAGATCATGCTCTGCTATTAAACAAACTACATGCCTATGGAGTTAGAGGTAACATATATAATCTTATCCAATCGTATCTTACAAATCGTAAACAAGTAACACAGGTACAAAAAATGTGTCCTAAATTTAAAAAAGAATTAACATATATATCTAACTATAAAACAGTATCTTATGGTGTTCCTCAGGGGAGCGTCCTCGGTCCGTTACTATTTATTATTTATATAAATGATCTTCCTAGAACTATAGATTATCCCACAATTTTGTTTGCAGACGATAGCACGATAATTTTTACTGGTAAAGATAACGAATGTGTAGAAAAAGTAATAAATACTACTTTAAATAATACAATAGAATGGCTAACAGAGAATAATTTGAAAATCAATTTAGATAAAACTAAAATTATGACTTTTAAAAATAGAATTAATTTGTTAGACGACATAAAAATCAACTGCCATGGACACAATATTGAAAATGTAACGACCACAAACTTTCTAGGATTAAATATTGACTGCAGTTTAAATTGGAAATCCCATTGTGAAAAGTTGTGTCTGAAAATTAATAGATGTTCTTATGCCTTACACATGCTATCGAAAACTGCTAGCAAAAGCACAGTAGTTACAGCCTACCATGGGTATGTTGCATCACTCCTTCGTTACGGTATTATATTCTGGGGTAATAGTAGTGAAAGAGTAACTGTATTCAAGGCACAAAAACGATGTATTAGAGCAATTTGTCGATTAAATAACAGGGAGAGCTGTAAACCATACTTTAAAAGTTTAAAAATTTTGACAGTTACTTCGCTTTATATATACGAGATCATAATTTTCCTTCTATGCAATATAAATTTATTCAATACTTTTAAAAGCGAACGCCAAGCACATAAAACAATATGTCCTAAGAGTCGAACAACTCTGCTAAGTAGTAGCGTGTTGTGTATGGCTCCTAGGCTCTATAGTCACCTGCCAAAATGCATAATTGACATTCGAAACACCAATAATTTTAAGTATAGATTAAAGACATTTCTAATTGACAAATCGTATTACAGTGTTAATGATTATTTTAATGATAGATTTTGATTTACTGAGGTAGTATACAATTTATTATTATATAGACTAATGGATAAATTTTAATTTTTTTATGACATTTATTTATTTTAAAGAGTGACGAAATTTAAAGGTTTTTTAAAGGTTATGGTTAATTTATTATTATTATGAATGATTTGTTTGTTTCTTTTATTGTGATTTGTTTTTATTAATGTATTAGTAATAACAGAACAAATGATAATTATAAATATAATATGTACAACATTTTGCACGCCCTAGAGGCAAAAACATGTGAAACAATGAAATAATCCTACCATCTTTTTTATGTACCATGTTTTATGCAATAAATGATGATTTGATTTGATTTGATTTGAAAACAAATTTGCCTCCAACCGCTGCAAATGACGTCATAATTTTCTGTTATAAAATACAAAGTAAAAAGAGTATAGAGAGCATTAGGGTAACATCAAAAGACGTTTACAGTAGCATTTTACCGCCTTTCAGTGAAAAGGTCGTTTGGGAGACTAACGAACTAGTGTAAACAGGGAAAAATCGTCGCCCAAGCTTAAGCAGCGTGTTTACGTAAACAGGTGTAAAATGGATCGTGATGCGGCCAAATTACCATAATGTTTGTTGTCGAAATATTCGCTCGCCGAAACGGAATATGTAATGAGTGGGTCGACTCAGCTCGCAGATTTTCCACGTTTATACAGCTTGATATTCGTTAAAGGTACACCAGTAATTTTATGCACTCATCAATTTAATTCATACTTTGTTTACCGAGTGAGTCTTGCGTTTTTGTAAACTTCGACCGTGTTGGTCATAAAGAATTCACACATTGCAGCCGGAAAAAGCGGGGGATTATAGCGAAACTGTCTTTTTGTGTTGCTTTTCCATAGTATTTTGGACACTATAAAAGCTTATATAAATTCGAATACTAGCCGCCTCGTCCACCTTCACTTTTTTATAGCTACAGCAGACAGGCTGGCGGTCTACCTGATGGTAAGCGGTTTGCGGCACCAGAGGTGTGACCAACGCGCTGCCAGCGTCGAAAAAAAATTTGAAAAACCATTTTTCCGTGGGAAAACCTCAGCTGGGAGCATTCCAAATCCCCACGGTACGCAAGAGAAACTTTCTTTAAAAACGTTGCGTGGGAAGTAGCCCGAGGAAATGTGGATAAACGTCCAGCCAATGGCGAGCGGTGCAGTGGGAGAACAAAGACGAAGGCACTATTCTGAACAGTTTCTCGGAGCACGTCCACATTATACAGTCGGTAGAATACGCAAGACAAGCGCTAAATCTCTGTGAAAGCCAAGCGTATGTAAACCGTTTGTGAGTATGGGATCATCAACAACGCGAACGGCTCAACATTGAATTCAGTAGGCCGACGCTCCAGCCCACAGGTAAGAGCAGTACTCCATATGCAGTCTCACTTAGGCATTAAAAAGCACAAGAAGTTGCCGCGGATTGAAGAACTGCTTGGACAAGTTTAGCACTCCCAGCTTCTTAGAGGCAAGTTTTGCCTTGCCTTCAAGATGGCCCTAAACTCACTTGGGTACTAAATGTCCTGAACCTAAAGAAAGTGTTAATAACTTTCTTTTGGTTTTCCGTTTGACATTCCTCCACAGAAATTGAACCTTACAAGTTACACTACAATTTGGTGCATTAATACAGTATACATTTTTTTCGCTATTTCGTATAGTTTAGTTGTTAGGATGTGGTCCTGAAGGCCTACTTGAAAAATTCGCTCTGTATATTCGAATAGCCAACCCGTCCAGCTTCACGTGGTGTTAAATGTTTTTAACGTAATTTGAAACCTAGCTTCACATATGGCCATAATGAATTATTATGTCAATATTTGCCTGTGGTTCCCCTCGTTACGTTTTAGATTAGCGAGATAAATCTTACTTACAAATTGTTTTGTTATCCGTTTAGGCTTGTTTACAAATTGTGACCCCAGCCCAAAGAAGACGGTTGATATTGTGTCTGTTAAATATTGTTAAAATTATATTTTCATTAGATGACATTCTTACGATTTTTGTAAGAACGAGACACAGGTAGACACCCCACATGATAGAAAGTGGTTACGATCGCCTATAGCCATTTTTAATACCAGAGGTGTTGCCATTGTGCTGTCGGTCTCGTAGGGAGGACTCGGGTTTGACCAATAATTCTGAAACAGCACTAAAGGTTATTAGGTGGCATACTCCACACCAGGAGTGATGGCTATGCAGGCGGGCAAATACCTTAACACCGGGCTACGAGTTGTTTTGTCGCCTGTTATAACAGCCCGCCCATTCGCAGAAAGCAGTATTCTTTCTCCGTTCCTAAACGAATAAAATTTAGTTTAAATGATTCAGAAGTAAGTCTGAATAAAAAAAATTGACATGAAAATTTTAGATTCAGAGATCGCTTGTAGGTATAATTAATATAAAATACCAGAAACAGTTTGAAAATTACAAAGTCTAGCATAAAATTTTAGCAAGTCTATCAATTATCTATCGGACACAATTTGGAGAGTGTGCTAAGTAACTAAATGACTTAGTTCCCCATCCTCTTTCTGTTTTGTTTGCATCATGGACATGATGATGGACATGCCATTCATTAGGGCTAAACGTTTTGTCTCTACCTTGCTTTAGCACACTGCCATCGAGTGGAGTGCTATCGTGCCAGAGTAATAATGTCTGCACAGCTCACTTCCTTACAATTTTTAAAAACAATTTTAAGTATAGCAATAACAAATACAAAATATACACAAATTGACATAAAGTTATAATATCGTTAAATTAATATGAGTTTCCTTTGAAATAGATTTAAAAAAGCTTTAGTAATTTTGTAATATATGTTCGTACTATATTCACCCATAACGCAGACAAAGTCGTAATGAAGACAAACTGGGCTGTATTCTTGCAGTGAGGCTCGCTGTGGCTGGCGCGGCTCCAGCCGCGGGCAGCAACCGCGTCGGCACCGATCGTTGCACTAACATTTATTAACCGTCCCCCATTAATGTTCACTACTATAGTGATCATAAACAACGCCACATTATGCAGTACTTTGAACACTACAAGCCTAGGTGACGACGCTTTATATTCATAAAATCTAAGATCCAATCCCAGTGCAGGTGGCACTGGGATTGGATCACCGGTTCCAATTGTGAGTGTAAATAATCCGGAGACCCACTCAAACACAAACAAAAAATTCATGTAGTCTTTCTCAAGTAATGCGCGTATATACATTTACGATTCATATATATATATATATATATATATATATATATATATATATATATATATATGTATATATATATATGTATATGTATATGTATATATATGTATATATATATATATATACATATAGCGTAGAGTATATATACTCAACGCTACTGCTGCTACAGACCGAAATTTCTTATAACCAACCGCAAAGCTTTTAAATTGATATTAAGTATTTTGTATCAATACGAAGAAAACCTGAGATGATTTTTTAAGGCAATTTGGCTATGGGGGATCTGAGGTGTCAGTTCATTTTGAAAAAGCGGTCTATTGCCGAGAATCGTTTGGGAATCTTTGGTCTCAAGGCTGATTTATATTGATCCAGCTACTGGCTTGGGGCAGCGGACTGATTTCAAAATAATTCAAACGGAAGTCAGTCAGTTCTCCCTTCCTTCATTCCATTATGAAGTCAGCACTGGCCTCCTTCAAATTTGAAGTCAGTAGCTGGATCAATGTAAATCACCTTTAACACTATACAGCTATAAATTATATGACTATACATTCACACTCTATAGCTATATATATCCAATTAAAACATAGATGATAGATCTTGTCATTATAACGACAGTAATGATAGTTGTCTTTCCTCTTATTATGTACATATAGAGTAAATGCTGTTTGCTACAAGTAACATCTCCGTTAATTCCTCGAAAAGTAATTGTATAACATACTTTTGTATTAATAAAAAAGCCTGAGATAGATAAATATTTTACAACCTAGGCGCCGACAAAAACAAATTCCAGGTACAGATTTGTAGAAGTACATTTATTACCCGTCGACATTTGAACTAATTCTAATTCTTTTATGATCGTCTTCTTTTGATTACTTATTTATTGTCATACGTTTCTAGAGAACAGCCTATTATTCTATTGCAATCGTTTACGGCCGCTTGCGGCTGTGCTCATTAGCCATGTGTTACGGATTATAAAGTACAAGCTGATTCTAGGAAATTCGGTCCACGTTGCCGGGCGGACACATTGCATTTGTGCTGTATAAAACGATGGCCTGTTTGAGGGAGGGGGGAAGTTCAGCGACAACTACGATCAAGGCGTGACGTGTGTAGATTCGGAAACCTTATAGTGACGGACTTTTTGAATTTGTTTTGAAATTTGTTTTATTGAATTACGACCTTCTGCATTACGTTTGGATTTGTTGTGTTCGGTTATATTTGTACCTGTGTTATACGTGTTGGTACAGTACTAATAAACTCTATAAGAATTCCAACGGCATTTGAATTCGAGTCTCGCAACTCATAACAATATGAAGAAAAAGAATTTTTAGCTAAACGTGTTACTGGGAAGTTTCTTACCGCTTCTTTTCTGTAAACAGCTAAGGACCACCCGATCACACTTATCGGGTGTCAGGCCCGACAAAAAATCGGCTGCTCTCATGGCAAAACATTATATATAAAGCTGTTCATACTTAGCCGACGCCGCCTTTTTGTCGGTGCTGACAAGAAATGTTGGGTGTTTTGCCAGCCTTCTATGTCCTAAAAAAAATCGTATCGGATCTCGCTCAGATATGTATATGACGCTGTTCACACTTGTCGAATATCGGGCGCGACAAGTCTCCTCGCTACTCTTTTCTTCTGCCCGTCGCAAGCTGCTCTCTGCCGCAGATCGCTCACACATATCGCGTAAAAAAACATTCCACAGTGGAGTTTTATAAAATAAATATTTGAGTTTGAATAGTAAACTTTTTACTTACATATTTGTATGAATTCATTATCTCCATTAAAAACAAATAAACTACTAAAAATAGACTTACCCAAACACAATATTATATTGTAGGTCTACAAGACTAATTTATAAATCAATCAATCGATATCGTAACTATTGTTACCGAACTTTAATTAAATAGCATCCGCCTCGAGTTGACGGAGAGAGTTCGTTAAGTTGCAAGCACACATGATGAGAGGGGGAGATGGGAGAACCTCAGCAGACAAAACTTTCATAGATTATTGTTGATACTATGAGCCTTGCGAATAAACTGTTAGCGCCAGCCTCTCGGGTGAAATAAATGGCTTTCTCCAATCGATAAAAGAAAATGTAATCAACAAGTGCGAAACAACTCTTAATTACTTTTGTCGTAACAAGCTACAAGTTTCTTGGAAATTAGTTGGCCACGATTCTTTCTACGACAGACTTATTAGTTTTCTTTCATGTATTTCACTCGTTTCAGGCGTTATAGGTAAATTTTATATTTACTTTAGGCTCTTTCCACGAAAGCCTCTTTGAAAGGACTGAAATTCGGCAAGATTATTTAAAAAAATAAAAGATTTTTTTTTTAGCTAATAAGCAGAAAACTTTTTTATCCAATTTTATAGTAAACTAATGGGATTACGAATGGGGGCAGATTCATAACGTAATATTTACTTTCAGAAAACAAGTTGTAGAGGAAAATATGTCAAGGCATTGGTCAGTTTTCCTCTTACTACTGAGTACGAAAATACCTGCGTCACGTTAACTGCTGCCATAAATCTCCACGACTTCCGAGGAGATTTCTCCTTGGGACGCTTTCTCTAAGAAACTTTTAGTGCGCGTGCTCCAGACAGCCGTCCAACATTTTTAAGTGCTTCTAAGGATTTTTGCCAAATTATAGCTGTATTACGCTCTGACTTAGCCTTCCTATATCCATACCATCCATATGAATGCGAAAGTAACTCGGCTTCTTGTTACCATTTCACGACGGAAATGATAAAGAAATTTGGCAAAACAGAAATGTTCTGATTTAATATGACTAAATGAATGATATTTAAAAAATATGTTTGTTTATAAGGCATTGATTGATAGATTTAATCAGTTTTAAGATGAAATCATAATGAAAATTATTTTAACAAAATAAAACTGACTTCATACTTAAAAGCAATAAATAACTATTTAACTGACTGCTTTCTACAACATCTTGAAGTCAGTTTCAAGTAAAACATTAAAAAAAATCGCAAACTCGGCTTCAAAAAAGATAATTTAAAAGTAATGCACTAAAAAGACCGAAAGAAGAATGAGAATATAAAACAAAATTAAAATAAACTATAAACAAAGTAAACTAACTCTATTTCGGTTTAACAGACAATATTATTTGCTGAAAGCCTAAGTTAAATACCCGCATTAAGTTTAGTAACAAGCGGAACCCATTAATTTTCTTTCGGTTTATAATTTGCAATTGGGTAATTTAATTTGAAATTGGTTAATAATTAATTTTTATAAAGTATACGCATTCATATAGTGCTGATTTGTCACAATAGACAGATGACACTCGCTTTGCTCTATTGATCAAACAACTGAACGTATGATTTTAAGCTTTTTAATTTCTCAACACAGTATAACGAAACTAGCAATAAAATCGGAGAAATTATAAACTCTAAAAATATTTTCCCTGTAGCCACATATCATACATACAAAAACTAAATGTATTCATTAAGATATGACAAAAATGAATAAAAGAGCTACTTGGGTCTATTAACATAATACTACTAAAAATGGCGCAACTCAAAGTTAAAAACCGTGATAAACATTCCTAACTAATGTTTAAAAAACTCATACTAGTAATGGGACGTGAGAAAAATATATAAGACAAGTTTTATCAAATTTTTTTATAAAAAAAAGCTGTATTTTAATTATAATATCAAATTAAAACAATGTCATTGTATTATAGCTAAACTTCACCATAAATGATGAAAAATATATATCTATAATTGTGTTATTATTTAGTGTTGAAGTATTGGGACAAAAAAAGATATTAAATGTACACTTTTTCTGAGTATGACCCAAGATCATGAGACATATTGGAAACCTCCTCCTTTTGGATGTTGGTTAATACATTAATAAATTCCAACCAGTGAACATTTGCAAGTTATAGTAAATTTATTGAATTAACATTCTAATCCCGATATATTTAAAGCAAGTTCTTATACTTTTTAAATCAAATTTTATTTTTAATTAATATTGTAGTTTTAACTTCAAAGTCAAATGTAATACTGCGATGTTGCTGCCTTTGTTGTTTGCGTTTTATTTTGCAAAAAGAATATTTACGTTAACAATTATATAAATAACGCCCAATTCGACTGGAATAGCGGAAATCGTTTACTTCCTTCTTTTATAATTGTATTTATAAAGTGGAAATCTCAGCCCTCCTTTTATACTCGTATTTCATAATGTATGGCCGAACGTCAATAAACAATAATCATCTGATGTCGACTGAGCTTTGGAATAATAAAGCGTTTGGGAGCTACGCGTTTCTTTGACGTCAAACACGAAAGAGCTTCATTTCAGACCGTAACAATCTTGAGTAAATAAGTGAAAATTGTGTTTATTATTTTCCATTTTAATGTTATATTTACGCCTTATGACTTATAATTTTTCTTGATTAAAGGAGGCAAACATGCAGGTAACCCGCCTGGTGCAACGTCTTTACGTTACCAATGCGGTCGTGTTTCGGTAGAAGTGATCAGCAAGCAGCAATCGGTAGCGCGAGTAGGCCATGTTCAACATGCCCAGTTTTCTGCAGCTGCCGTGGAAGTGGGCAGAACGAGATCAATGTTAAAAATATCTTTTACCTTCATACTATGCCATAGTATGAAAATCATTTATTGTATCATGTAACAGGAATATAAAATATCTTTAGGAAATCTGCATATCTTCCATGATTTTTGAAGTGAAACAATTATCTTTAGAATCGTTGTAATTTGAAACTCAAGGAAACGAAAAGGCGTCACTAAAACGAGACAAACCTATAGGACTAAGCCTGCGAGAGAATGAGAGAGAATATATTTAATCATTTGAACACTATGCTCATATAGATAGAGTTGGAAATGTTTTGAAGTTTTCGTTAATACTTCAAATTTCGTATTTTAAAGATTAATATTGTTACGAGCTACACAGGACTCGAATTAAAATGCCGTTGGAATGAGTATAGAGTTTATTAGAACTGTACAAACACGTCTAAAACAGGCACAAATATGACGGGACACAGCCAGTACAAACTGCACGATTCAATAACACGCGCAAAGTCCGTCACTATATCGCTCATCGAATGTACGTCTTACTCGTATCGTAGTCGTCGCTTGACTGCCCCACCCCTCCGTTCGGGCATTGTTTTATAGTAAACTACACAATACACAATCGATTGCATGGGCTGGATTCTTCCAAGAAAATGTAATTTGCACACCTGCGAACGGCCATCAAAGTCAAAAACAATAACAATAAGGATTAGTTCGATACTAATGGCGCCCATAAAACAAGTAGAAAAACAATAGGATGTTTTTCTTAATGACAAATACTAAACACAAAGTAAACAAAAGAATTCCTAAATCCGGGAAGGCAATAAACTGCATTTTACAACAGGCAGCTGTGCGTTTATCTTTGACAGCATTGAACAATATTGTTACGTGCGAGCAGGGGTACGCACTTGTGGATTGGAAGAAAACACCAGTTTTTAATTTAAAAGCTTTTATTGACTTACACAGCCGCACGTAGTACCTCTCTGCAGGGTTGCCCCTATACGCACGACCAACGATGCACAGTCCCGACGATAAGTTGTCACACCCTCAATACCGTCGCCGATATTGCTCGGACCACCTCCGATATTATCGCGTGTAGTTCGCTTGTGGTTTCTCTCTTGAACTACGTTACACACCTCCTTCACGTATCTGTCAACCAAACTTGTCACTAAATTCACCACTTAATCCGTCTCTGTACTCTATTAACCTTCTCTGATAACTCTTTAATATCGCACTTGTCGTTTCACCGTCTTGGACTGAACTCAACTTTAAACTCAACTTAAAACTCTAAAACTGCTCGATAGGCGCGCCTTACGCCGTTTATATACCCGGAAGAATTTTCTAGAACCCATCTATCTATCTCCGTCTCTTCTTTCCCGAACCTTCTGTTCGGGAACTTTCGTTTATACATCTATCCCTTTCTAACCTATCTATCCCTATCTATCTATCTCTTTCTTTCGTTCATTGTCCATCTCTTTCTAACATCTATCTATCTCTTTCTTTCGTTTATCGTCTATCCCTTTCTAACATCTATCCGTCCTTGTCTTTTCCTTCCAGAAATGTCTAGTATTTTCTAAAAGTTCTAAAACTGATTTACGCTGCTGGGCAGTTCCACCCTCGGTCGCCACAATATATTATAACGATATAATATATCAAATGCAGCAGAAGGTGATGTCAGAAGCCTTAAGAACAGACGAGCGTGCATGACAAGAGCTATGAATGTCAAAGAAGCAAGTGAGGTGTGTAAGAATAAGCCTGAATGGCGCTCTGTTGTTCGCGCTTACCCCGCAAGGGATGGCTTGAAGTTATGTTTGTGTGTTAATATATCAAATGTGACGTCATGAAATTTAGAATCCCTCCCACCCCTTGTCACACTGTGGTTAACTTCTACTGCGTATGAACTGCACACGCACACATTTTTTATACATATATATTTAATATTTATGTATATTATACGTTTACTTCAATAAGGCTCGGATTTTACCAGCTTTATATAATAATCAGGTAGCCTTTCACGGACTAACAGTAAAACGGCGCAAAATTAGACCCTTTTCCACAGAGAAGTGCTCGTTGAATATTTAGACGTCAGATGGACATATACATTATTCACATTCTTTGAATTCCTCCCGCTCGTTTCATATGATATTTTCATATTTTCGCTCATTTTCTCCGGCTGCTTACTTACATATAGGTAAAAACAAGCTTAATACAATATTACACGGTTCATTTCTTTTTTGCAATTTGAATGAATCAACCAAAGTGATCCATATAAATATAAACTTGAATCATTCAATGTCGCTGAACACCGTTGTGTCTTTCAGTTCTACACAATCAACCAAATTTATTCAATTTAGTTTACCTATATAACATTGAACTGCTTTATTAACAAACAGGCGTACCCACGCATACACTCGCTTGAAGTTCAGACATCAATTTGATTTCATCAATCAATTTATAAATCCCGGTAGCGTTCAGAATGTTCATTTAGGAATCCAGGCTCGCTTTCGTACTTTTTCTTTCTTCGAGACGAATGGTACGCATATCATCCCTCACGGAGTCAAGGCACCATTTGTTGGATCTCTTCTGACTCCCGGAAACTGGCGGTGAATTCACAACTGCTCATTTTGTTCGCCAAAGTCTTTGACAGAAGGTTGTTGTCTCAATTTTTTTGTAAGGTCCACAGATATTATCTTACATATTACCAAACGCTATCATGTTCTAATACACAATATTCTCATTTCAAACGTGTACCTTAGATATAGAGTTAGAAGATAATAAAAATACAAATATTGATATTTAAAGAACATTCTAGGCTTTCTTGTAACGTAGCACATTGGTAACACCTTTGATGTTAAAAATGTCCATAGGTCGATGGTTACCGCTTTCCATCAGGTGGGGTCGTCTGCCTATCTGCTGAACTCATGCAATTCAAAGCTTACTCACAAGCTGCCGGCAAAAGAGTGAGCGCTATGTACAAACACACACATACACGCATTCAGTAGTTTTTCCGTGAAAGAGTAATAAACATACATCTATACATCCTTACATTCATTCTTACAAACTTTCGCGGTTATAATAATTATAATAATATTTTTATTTATTATTATATTATATAGAGATTATAGAGAAGATTTATAGAGATATAGAGACTTGCAAATAGTAAAAAAAATGTTAATAAACTGTTATTTATTTACGACTCCATTCTGACTTTATATACAGATCTTTCTTACCTAAATTGTACAAATTCCGAACTACTTAGAAATTTTCCTGTATAGCGAAAAGATGAATGAATGAATGAATGAATGAAAACACTTTATTGTTCACCAATAATTAAAACTATGTTCTTAAAACTAAGTACAATATACATGTTGAACAAAGACTTGTGTTAGTTACGTATTGAAATTCCAAAGGTATCTACTTTGTCTTATAAAAATTACGTACCTACGTGTCTAACAACATATTATTCCATAACATTTGTTTTAACTAGGTTGTCGTGAGAAAAACTCAAAGGTAAAAAGCTATTATAAAAACGTTTTTACTTTAACAATACACCAAAAGGTCTTTACTTTCTTTGCGGATCAGTTTTCATTGCGGATACATACAAAGGAAATGTTTTCGTTTAAATTTAGTGTTAGAACTACCTACTTGGCTATTCTAGACATAACGGAACATTTAACGCTGTGCTAGCTAAACTTCGATAGCAGTCGCTATTCAGTGAAGAGAATTATTTCGAGACCATTACCTCTCACAGCTGTCACATGGAACTTTTATGGGCTTGCATCACAAAACGTAGGCACCGCCGTACTTAGCTGATATACCGACGTGAACTTTTCAGTTTACTTGACAAGTATTTCTGAAACCTGCGGTACTTTCTAGAAGATTGTCTAAGACGTGATTTATTAGTATTTATTGCTGGGGCTTTATCTGGGTTAGTGTTAAATATTTAGGCCGTTTCACGTAGATATGGCGATGGATATAAAGCGTTATATTGGTAGGACGCACTGCTCGAAGACTTTCGTCTTCAAGCATTGCGGGATGGTCGACGAGAAGACTTGACGAAGCTTACCGAATGCCGCCCAGCCTAACTGAATCCTCCTATTGCCTTCCCCCTCGAATTTGTGCCTGCCAACCTGTATTTTCTGTCCAAGGTAGACATATTCCTGCACAACTTCCAGAGGGACACCCTCGACGTTTACCGGTCTCGGCATGTCGTGTTCATTGAACATGACTTTCGTCTTGTCCAAATTCATGCCGAGACCGACCCGTCGGGAGGATTCGTTTAGGCAGTTCAACATGTCGGCAAGTTCTTCCAACGTCTCTGCAAATATGAGAATATCGTCAGCGAAACGTAGGTGGGAGATGCGCTCGGCGTTGATGTTGATGCCCCGTTCATTCCATTCCAGAGTTTTGAAGACATCTTCCATCGCGTTGGTGAACAGTTTCGGCGATATGACATCCCCCTGTCTCACCCCGCGACGTAGAGGTATAGGCTTCGCCCTCCGGTCCTGGATCTGAACGGTCATCGTCGCGGCGTCATACAGGCATCTCAGCACTTCGATATATCGCCAATCAATACGACATCTCTGCAGAGACTCTAGAATAGCCCAAGTTTCGATAGAGTCGAAGGCTTTCTCGTAGTCCATAAATGCCATACACAGCGGCTGATTATACTCTTCGGTCTTCTGTATAATCTGCCGAACAGTATGGATGTGGTCTACGGTGCTGTAGCCTTTTCGAAACCCAGCCTGTTCCGGTGGTTGGAACTCGTCAAGTCTTGTGGCGAGATGATTCGTGACGACCCTCGAAAACAACTTGTAGACGTGGCTCAAGAGTGAGATGGGCCTATAGTTCTTCAAGAGGGTCTTATCACCCTTCTTGAAGAACAAGACCACCACTCTCTTGGTCCACGCCCTTGGCACAGTGCCTTGGAGGATAACGGAATTAAAGAGCTCCGCCAAAGCCTTCAGGATTGAGATCCCTCCTGCTTTGAGGAGCTCAGTTGTAATACCGTCATCACCCGGAGCCCTGCCATTTTTAAGTTGCCCGAGTGCCGTCCTAATCTCGCCAATGTCGACCTCCGGGATATCTTCCGTATAGTGGCGCGTGAGTGGTGCACGTTGATCATTAGCGCCTTGAACCGAAGGTCTTTCCGACCGTGAAGAATACAATTACCTGTAGAACCGTTCCACCTCTGTTAGGATCTCAGAGTGAGACGTAAGCTCCCTGCCGTCTGCTGTCCTCACTTTTGCAAGATGGCTCTCCGCAATGGTTTTAAGAACACTTTGGACCCCCTATTCTGCTCTATAGCAGCCTGAATGGCTCGCGTGTTTGAGCAGCGGAGGTCCCGTCTAAACAAGTTTTCTTATCCGTTTGGAGAGAGCCCTATGCTCCGGTGAGGCAAAAAGAGCAGGTGGCATCTCACGTCTCGTCCTCATGAGATCCAAGGTTTTGGTAGAAAGTTCAGAGCGTTTGTTTCTTCGCATAGGTGGAAAGTGCCTTCGGCCCAGCTCTCGTTGTCGTTTTCACCACGTTGTTGGTTATCTCGTCAACATCGCCAGAGATTTCCAGCGATTCAAACCGATTTTGCAGTTCCAATTGGAACTGTTCGGACCCTAAGTTAATCTGGGGCGGCGTAGGTCGGAGATTAGACTTTATCAGGCGGAGCCTTTCAGCTTTGAAGTCGATAATTAGAGTACCTCGTACAAGTCGGTGGTCACTGCCGGTATTAAACCTGTTGACCATGACCGGTTCGTCGCATTCTTGTACTCCCACTTTGGCGTTGAAGTCCCCCATAACAACATTGTAGTGTGCGGAGGTCGTTCCATGTATGGCTTTAGTGATATCCTCATACATGGCCTCAACCTCCTCGTCAGGGTGTGCCGAGGTCGGCGCATATACCTGTATCACCTTCAGGGAATACCTGTTGGTGAGTTTTAGTACTAGGTACGCTACCCGATTCGACATACAGCTGACTTCCACAACGTTGTGAGCGAGGGACTTGTTGACAAGAAAACCGACACCACCCTGGGAGGCCTTATCACCTTCTCGGAAGTAGAGCAAGTGCCCGGATTCCAGGGTTATAGTATCCTCACTCTCTCTTCGGACTTCAGATAACCCTAGAACGTGCCATTTGATATGACTTAACTCTACTTCCAATTCCGCGAGTTGATTATCTAGCCTGATCGTGCGTCCATTGTACGTTGCCAGTGTCAGTTGGTTACGTTGGCAGCCTCCCGTAACCCGGAGATTTCTAGCACCCTCCTTCCCGCAGTTACCACGACCGCTGCCGTAGCCGGGACTAGCGGGGCCGCCGGGAACTGAGGGCCATGACCTATGTTTGCGCTTCATATTTGGAGGGAAATGCCATAGTCACCACGCTTGGCATGCGGGTTGGTGACCGCAGTACCAGCTTACTCGCATCGGAGACGCTGCTGCCCGGCTCCGATCAGGGGATTTATGTAAGCCGGATTTTTGTTGATGGTTATACCGCCATCGATCGGTCGTCAGAGCCTCGTTAGTTGGCGGCAGGGAGTACAACGGGCAGGTGAGGTTGGCGTTTGGGTTGCTAGATGGGTTTCGTACACCCCTTACCCCCCTTAATTTAATTTAATTTTCAATTATTATTTTATTAATATTCTTGTATGTCTTTCAAGACCACGGGCCATAAAAATGGCCCCGACTTTTGGAGGGCTTGCGTGGGGCCATGGAGAGGCCAACACGTAGAGGCCCCTTGACAAATTTAATCTAAATATGTGGCGTGACACTGACCGGCGATTATCCCTGTCTACACCATATAATAATGCACCCAAGGACAAGCCCCGGGCAGTGTAGGACTATTGTGGGAAATGAGGACAAAAAGTACCGGGCTATTGGGGTGAACTGTTAGTGGTACTAGCGGTCTGGGAATATGGGGACTATGGCGTCTACCCGTCGCAATGTTCAGGGAACATGGAAAAATGGGCAGACGGTGACTCGCCACTCCCTGCATGGGCCCCTAAAAATGCCATAAAAGACAGGGGCAACATGGGTGTGAGTGGCTAAGGGTTGTAGAGAGGTGGGCTGCAGGTTCACCGAAGCTACTTCTGACGTGATGCCATTTATCACTTCCACCCCTGGAGCTTGAGTCTTAGCTCTAGCGATCTCCACTCCGTGCCGGCTGGTTAAGGCAAGCACGGAGGCGGGGCCTTGTCTTGGCCCCCGGAGTCAGGTACGAGGTGTCGCTACTCACCTAATTATTAATATTTTTTAATGATTTCGTAGCCAAATAACGAAAATGGAAAAGTTTTTTTTATCTCTACTTAACCAATTATTATACGTGATCTGTGACACATTTTGTTAAATTTTACTTTTATAACTGCGTACTTAATACACTATTTATTCTGACATAAATAATGTAATTACAATCTGATAGGAAAATGTAATACTATTTAACTACAACTTTTTCATGATTAGCACTATAGAGTGTGTTATAAAATATTTCGAGTAAGTAAAAAATAATTTTATTTCCTCATATTTTTAAAGAAAACTGTTCATTCGAGTTATATCAACTTGTCTATTAAGTACCATATTATAAAATCTTCAGAGAAGTGACATTAAAACTTTTGCAATCAAGTATTTATTGATGGGTATTTATGACAAACTCTTGTTTCAACCAACGTTTATTGGAAAGCTTTTGATATAATAATGTTATCGTCTTATTCCACCAGTATTAAAATCATCAGATCGATCAAAAGGCCTTCCCACTTTTCTTAGAAAAATTTCCTTATAGCTCATGTAGATTCTTAGGAAATTAATATATATTTCAACAACTTTAGTAAGATCGCTCATACGACGATAATTGTTCATATACAGAAATTGTTTACATCAAAAAACTTCGTTTAAAAAAAAAATTGTTACTTTTTAGTGTCTAGCTATGTATGGGTGAACCTACGAATGGTGCCGCGCTTCTTAAAAAATATAGGTCCCAATAACCGGGAACAAGAAAATGTTCGTAAAATGAAAACTACTGGGCCAAACTATGTCAAATTTTTAGGGGACCACATGGCAGCTATTCCGCGTCGAACAAAAAAAGAATCACGTAAATCTAATCATAAATCTCAGAGTAATCGGTGTGCATATGGAACGGAGTGAAAATTATTTCCATGAAAAATGTTCATAAAATGAAAACTACTGGGCCAAACTATGTAAAATTTTTAGGGGACTAATTGGAAGCTATTCCGCATCGAACAAAAAAAAATCACGTAAATCGGATCATAAATCACGGAGTAATCGGCGAACATACATAAAAAAAAGCAACAAAAAAAAAGATCCCGACGAATTGAGAACCTCCTCCTTTTTTCGAAGTCGGTTAAAAAAACCTGTTAAACTGTTCATAAAATCAATAAAATATATGATTATTTCTTTGTTAATTTTTATAACATCCTTAAATGTAATAATAATTTGTACTATAGCACTTTAACCCGTCTTACATATTGCCCTGTGCTATTTAGAAATTTGGATATGTAATACATGTTTTTTATAAGAGAGTCTTTCAAAGATTTTAATGTGAAATTCAAATTTGCATTAGTTAAGTAGTTATTTAACTTTTGAATTCTATTATTATTAGCGAGTAAGTCCTGTCCTCGCGAGGATAGACATTTTCCAGTTAAGTAATAAGTATTCGATTAAGTATGTATCTGTCCAAACGGTAATAAAAATTCATTCGCAAGTTATCTAACTTCTCAACTAATGCAAATTTAAATCGAAGCGTAGTTAGTTTGTGATTTTTAAATCTGAGGTTTTTCCATATACACAAAAAATCTAAAAGACGTAAATATTATATATACTCATATATACTCGTATATAGTCGTAGGTATGTATTTTATTAAATAAAGTAAGTTACCATGAATCACGGAAATGCAGTGCCGACATTGTTAATAGGACCATGTATAAACGTAGAAACTGATTTATTAAAGTTGACAAAGTATTAAAATTACAGAAATAAGACAAATAATATATAAGTGTTTGAACCAATTTAACTTTATTTAACTAACAGTAATATATACTCGACCAGCGCTTCTGAAAAACTCGAATTGTGTTATACATATTTTTCACATAGATATAAAGTGGGAGAGCGCTTTACGCCAAAATGCACTCAGTCTACACGTCGTCCCAGTTTCGCCAGTCCGATGAAGAGCTTTTAATGCAAATCACAAATGACTTGTTTATTTTTGCCACATTGTTTTAAAACCGGAACAGTAACCTATTTGAATGTATTCGGGTCCACGGGCTTGCAATACAATTTGTTTACTACACCTTTTGTAATACAAAACCTAGGTATTTTCCAGCTTCGGCTGAAAGTAAACTACGTACCTCAAAATATTTTTAACATGCAATGGAATATAAATAAACACCTATTACGAAATAAACGTACTTACTTCTCAGTTGAATACAATCAAGAGTTCCACAAGATTAATGTAATTTATGAGGCATATCTTTATAACTTCAACTGTCTACTCAAAATAATTTTGTTATGCAAACGATTATATTACTAAAAACATCATAAAATCTCAATTTTATTAGTATTTTTGTACAAGGATATCGGTTACGCGTGTTACCTACAGTGAACGCTATAAACTCTGACACTTGTTTATGGAGTCGCTATAAAAGGGCCTATTCTGACCAAGTAGAGGTCACAATTTTGACTTATCAAAACACGACCGCAGTAATTATTATAAATTACTTCAATATTAAGTCGTCCTTTTTTCGTAACATAAGATCGTAATATATAAATTTAATACCAGAATACAAGCGTTTATTAACTTAATTAATACATAATAACATTCGTTAAACTCTGAAGTGAAACAACAACAACTGTCTCAACAAAATAGTTCCCTCACATCAAGTGATAATCGTAATAACGTCTCACCCTGAAACCATATACGCCTCAGAGAACCCAGGCCAATTCGTCTCAAAATAATGAAGAAGGCCGGCAAGGATCTTCTTAAACACATTGGTCGCCTCGTTAATGATGCATAGCAATTGTTGCAATGATTGTCGGGAGGCTGACCCTCCTTCCACTGCTCCGGGAACACGCCTGACCTGATACAGGCATTGAAAAGTTCGCGAAGCTGGCCGCGTAGGTGTTTAGCGGGCAGAAAGAGGGCTCGGCCCAGGACCCCATCATGTCCTGACGTTGTTTTTCCGGCCCCGCAGATGCTCCAGGGGCACATCTAGTTGAAAATGAGCGGAGGCCCCGTCTCCGAAGTACCGACATTTGGAGGACTCATTATTGGTCTATTTGCTTGAAGCTTGCTGATCCTTGCCTACGGCCTAACCTTTGTTCAGATATATTTTAAAAATAAGGAGTATATCAAGTGCATTATTTTACTGGATATTACTTTCGAGGAGATCATAATTCAATTACGCAGCATGTATTTTACATATTCATAAGGTTCATGTTAATAAGGAACGTATCTCGTCATCTCGCCCGTCTACTCCCGGCTAGTGCGTAAAGCAAATGCTACTGCCTAAATAAATGACTAAATTCGCTTTTGCTGTCAAGAGTAGAAGGGCAGAACAGTAATTATCCTGAAATCATTTTCCTTTGTGTATGCTTTTAATAAAAGTTCCGATACCTATTTTTTTAATAAAATATGCTCTTGCTTACCTTTGTTATATAAATGTAGCCAATCCACCAAGAATTATTATTAACTTATCAGATATGTCCGTGACTTCATCCACGCTTGACTTAAAATTCTCGCGAGATTCCCGGGGCACAAAGTACCGTAGCGTTTAAAGAAGAATATAAGCTATTGTCTTTGAAGTCTTTGATTGTATGAAAATTATGTCGAAATAAGCAAATTTTTATGCACCCAAACGACTTCACACCGCTCCCGGAAAATTACTGCAGGATTTCCGGGATAACAAATACCACATATTTTATTACCACATTTTTTACAATCTGACCATTTTCCGAGAAAGAATACCGCGGGTGTCCTGAGATAAAAAGTAGTCCTGATTTTGTGTCTAAGAATTTGCTGTCGATCAGAGAAAACCGGATCAAAATCGGCCCAGTGGTTTTTACGTGAATCCCGAACAAACAGACAAACCTACAAACAGACAATAAAAAAAAGGAAATTGCATCGTGTTCTCCGTTTTATGTATCTATTCCAGTTGTTTTTTTAAAGCTTCAATGTACAGACACGGCATGTTTAGAATTTTATAACATTATAGATTATCTTTTATTGCAAAATAATCTAACTTTAGCCAAGCATTTTTTGTTTAATCGGCAGACAAACACACACATTGTATACCCCCAAATTAAGCATGTTACGCTTGTATTATGGGTGATATACAACGGAACACTCTGGGGTCGATCCCAAACACCAAGACCATAAATAAGAGAAAGTTCGTTTCCAAAATTTACTATGCTAGGAATCGTATCCCGATAATAGTACCCCGAGCCTCTGCATTCCAGTCCAGTTCCATGATTGAATTTATAGCAAAATGAAATTAGTTGTTATCAAATTTATTTTAGTCTACATTAGAGCACAGAAGAACCTTCAAAGAAAAGTATTTAGAATTACTTTTCTTTGAATATTCTGTTCTTGTTCTGTTCTTTCTAGTATTTCCTTTATTGTTGAGACAAATACCTCTACTGATTTAACTTTTAAATTATAACTATAAATTGCTACTAAATAATCTGTAAAGCTCTAACAAACTAATTAACATTAATCCTGAAACCAATCCAAACTAGTGAAGTGATTGACTCATTACCAATAGCGGGGAAAAACCGTTTGGGAACGGGCTAATCACGTCCCTAATCACATTAACGGCGTAGTTGGCGAGGCTAGGCGGGGCTGGGCGAGCCCTCGCAGATAGGACGCGATTGATACCGAACGACAATTCATCCTTATCGCAACAGTTAACTACTCGAGTAAATTCATGAACATCCCTAAACACAAGTACATTTAACTCGAGATCCAACATCACAGTATAACAGGCTAAGATCAAATGATATTTCGCTTTCGCTGAACTCACGCAATCCTGGGAATGTAAGTACCGTTTACTCGGCTTTATCGCGCTAAACGTCTCTCCATCAACGAGAATCACCTGAAAAGCCTTCGAATTCGTGAACAATATAGGTGGGGATCTAAGAAAATCCATTTTGACATTTACAAACGTTCATACTCGCGTTCCACAGAATGAGTCGTGTGTAATTAGTGACTCGCTCATTAGGTGCACTGGCAGGGTACACGGTCGTCCTCGCTGATGTAATCCCTCCGTGCCCGGCTCGGCCCCCAGGAACCAGGTGGATGAAACTCAATTAGCAACAATTATTCTGACGACGACGCGACGCCAACCCAAAAGTTTCCTCTACTATTTCGTAATTAATTCTGTTCCAAGCGACCCCGGGCCGAACTCACCCTTAATATTTATTAAGCTCTAAATTATTTATAAAGCTCGCCGCGCGCCCGCACGTTAGTTTACAAAACGGCAATTGTATAAGAATTATACCAAATGAAGCGATAAGGGAAACTTTCCAATGGTTTTCACGCCCGCTACTACGTAGTGGTCCATAACGACCATATAAGGCCGATTGCTTTCTTAAACTTATCCCATTTGTAGTCCCAGCGTAAAGGAATTGGAACTTCTTTATTGTGCCAAAGTTGCGAATAAGAACGGCTATTTCCATTCCTATTGAGTTAGTGAACCCAGAACCGATAAATTATTGTGTGTATTACAGTAGTTATATAGAGATGTCCGAACAGCGCCAAAACAGACGAAACGTGCGAAACTTGTGAATGACAAATGGCATCGACCAACAGCCATTTCTTCGCATAACTTTGAAACTGTCATAAAGTGACAGCTATTTGTAACTTATGAAACATAGTAACAAGCAACGGGGTGGTTCTTTTGTTGTTAAAGTCAAGATTGAGTGACATATTATTTAATAATAACAGAACATTTGTGTATTGTTATTTGTATTAATTGAGTCTCCCTAAAGTGTTAATTTGATTATTGTTAGTGGATGTAAGTAATGAGTCGGCATAATTACTGAGTCTCGTCTAAATTATAAATGGTTACATCACGACACCGTGCCCCAGCCATATTGCTTGGAACAACGCATGAATTGGTCCGCTCGGTGTAAAGTCCCATATTAACATAGTAAGGAACCCATTTCCATTATCATCCCCAATTTCGTGCTCGGGAGGCACTTAAGCACTTAATGGATCTCGGCTCCCCGTAATTTACCGGGACGTTGGATTGAATAAAATCGTAAATCTTAACACCAACCAAGCGAAGGCGTTATTACCAGAAATGATTCGCAATTACTCTTATTTTAATGTCTTATTTTAATCATCAGTCAGGATCTCTTCATATTCAATTACTCAAGAACAAACAAAGGATACCGCAATCCAAGTACTGAACGATCGAGCATTCTGATCACTAATCGTAAAAATATATCTATAATTTACGAGTGTACATGCTTTCAAATATTAAATTAATATTATTATACAACGCTACTTTACTTTTTGGGAATGGGAGAACTAAAATATTGATAATATCGATTGTCCAGAAATAAAGCCAGACTAGTGGCGGATGTCGTAACTTAGCAAAGTGCACCAGTCTACAAATAGTCCGAATCAATAAAGCAGTCGGAGTCGGCAGTACCTACTCAGGTGGCTTAAAATATATCTAGCCGATGCTTAAAATGAATGTAGATATTTATTTATTTAACCAAAATCGGCAAAGTGCGTCAGCCCATAAGCAGTGATGAAATTTCCAAGAAGCGACGAAACATCTAACGTTTTTATCATGTTAGTATTTAAAACCTTAAAAATTTATAATAATCAAAAATACTCCATATGTTATATAATACGAGTATAAACCAGGTGCCATTTTTGCCAGGTATTAGGGTATTTGCCCAACTGAATGGCTACCACCCCTGCTCTTGAGTGTGTCGTAATAACAACCTTGATTGGTGTTCCGGCATTAGTGACCATGTTCCAGTCTCCCTTAAGAGAGCAGCAGCGCATTTATAGCACCTTTGGTGTTGCAAATGTCCATAGGCGATGGTAACCGCTTTTCATCAAGGGGGCCGACTGCCTGTCTGCTAATCTCATGTAATAAAAAATTAAATAAAAAAATAAACCATCTAACGGATTTCGTTCAAATCATAATTTTTTTACCGACTTTGAAAAAAGGAGGAGGTTCTCAATTCGTCGGGATCTTTTTTTTTTCGTTGCTTTTTTTATGTATGTTCACCGATTACTCCGAGATTTATGATCCGATTTACATGATTCTTTTTTGTTCGATGCGGAATAGCTTCCAATTGGTCCCCTAAAAGTTTAACATAGTTTGGCCCAATAGTTTTGATTTTATGAACATTTTTTATGAAAAAAATTCTATTCCGTTCCATATGTACACCGATTACTCTGAGATTTATGATCCGATTTACGTGATTCTTTTTTTGTTCGACGCGGAATAGTTGCCATATAGTCCCCTAAAAATTTGATATAGTTGGGCCTAGTAGTTTTCATTTTACGAACATGTTTATGTTCCCGTTTCTTGGGACCTATATTTTTTTTTAAAGCGCGGCTACGCAAGGTGCGTAGTTCTACCCATACATAGCTAGGCACTAAAAAGTAACAAATAAAATAAAAAAACTTCGTTTAAAAAAACCGACTTGAGAAACTAAAAAACTAAAAAGTATAAAATAACTTATTTCTAAAGCTTTGTATTATTAAAACTTCGTTTAAAAAAACCGACTTGAGAAACTAAAAAACTAAAAAGTATAAAATAACTTATTTCTAAAGCTTTGTATTATTATTAATATAAATTATCTAAAACATCTCGAAGTCAGTGCAAAGTAAAACATTAAAATGACTATATTTTGAAAATTACAAAGCACCGACTTTAAGATGTTTTAGATAATTTATATTAATAATAATACATAGCTTTAGAAATAAGTTATTTTATACTGTTTAGTTTTTTAGTTTTTGAAGTCGGTTTTTTTAAACGAAGTTTTTTTATTATATATAAGATAAGATGACCCGGCGAACTTCGTCCGCCATATTTTCTGAGTTCCTAAAAGACTGTTTCATGACACAAAAACAAAATCACCATAATCGGTCCAGGTGATTAGGAGGATTCTAGAACCCGATCTCAGCGCCATCTACCGGTTCCAATTGTGGATTTAAACCATCCCGGGACCCACTCAAACACACACACAATATTTCATCAAAATCGGTAAAGTCCTTCTCAAGTTATGCGCTTACCAACACATTTTGCGATTCGTTTTTATATATAAGATTAGCTTCTGCCCGTGACTTCGTACACGTGGAAAGGAAGTTAAAAAACACCCGCGATTTTGAAACATTCTTCATTGGTGCTCCGCTCCTATTGCTCTTAGCGTGATGGTTTATAGCCTGTAACTTTCATCAATAAAGTGCTATCTAACACTGAAAAAAAATTTCAAATCAGACCAGTAGTTCCTGAGATTAGCGCGTTCAAGCAAACAAACAAAGAAACAAACTTATCTGCTTTATATATTATATATATAAGACAAAACTCTCTCACTGACACCACACGTTGCAGAGAAATTACTTTTAGTCTGTTATAAGCTGTTTAAGTAATTAAAGCTTTCTAACTATCCCACGGGAACTCTTTAATTTTTCGGGATCAAAAGTATCCTATATGTTGACCAGGGATATAAGCTGCCACCATACAAAATTTCATTTCAATCGGTCTAGTCGTTTCGAAGATTAGCCGTTACAAACAGACAGACAAACAGAGAAACAAAAAATTCAAAAAAAAACCAAATTAGTTCTATTTTACTTCTTACATCCCCCTGACTCGGTTTTTAGCATTTTTTTTAATTGTACAGAAATTTGACCTCTACAATTTTATTATATATATAGATTATCTAAAACATCTTAAAGTCGGTGCTTAGTAATTTTCAAAATATAGTAATTTTTATGTTTTACTTTGCACCGACTTCAAGATGTTTTAGATAATATATATTAATAATAATAATAATAAATACTATACTATATAAATACTATATATACTATATAATAATACCTTGAAAGGCTCTCGCTTGGTATCTGGTTGAAGGGTCGGATGCAAAAGGCAGCTTTGTTGGACACGGCCCGTATTGTGAGGAGATTCCTGTGTCTGGAGCCTTAACCACCGGTAGTCTGGACCCGAGGCCCCACTGCCGGCGAAGATCAGTTTTTTATATTTTTTTTATAAATAAATGTATATATATATTTTATAAGATATTTATAAAAAAAATGTAAAAGATTTGGATAATAAATATATATGTGAATAATAATAATAATAATTTATTTGTCAGACTTGCGTCCAAAATTTCTGTTAGTTACACAAGAGACTTAAAAACTAATTGTTAGTAAAATAAAAAACAAGTAAAAGTAACAAACACACTTATTTGGCGGCTCGGTTTGACGGCAGCACATGCAATTTAACCCTGTGTTTGCAGTAAGGGCCGTCAACCCGCTCCGCCACAGTCCGGAGTATGCTGTTGGAGCTGGCGCGCACCCGCCGCCACAGGGATGCGACCCGCTTACGCATTATAGCATAAAAATCATCTATGCGTTCTTCCGCAAACATCCCTGAGGCACTACAGTAGCGCGGCAGCCCCATCAACATCCTAAACGCGTTATTATATTGGACGCGCAGAACGCTGTATGCCCTCTGAGTACAGCTAACCCACAAGCTGCAAGTGTAAAAAGTCCGGCAGTATGCACCAAACAAGGTTCTTTTGACGCCCTTTGTACACCTTCCAAACCTGCGGATCAGCATGTTACTCCGAATAGCCAACGCCCTACGCTCCCTCTCCACGTCCATGTCATCGGTCTGGTCTGCAGTAACCCAGTGTCCCAGGTATTTAAATTCTGACACTATCTTCAGCGGCGTCCCACGTATTGTGACTGGTGGTACCTCAGAGTAGTGCTTTGCACCAGCCCTAAATACAAGCAGCTCGCTTTTGTCCGCATTGTACCTGAGACCATGGGAGTCCGCATACCTCTCGCAAATTGCAAGCATTTGCCGAAGGGCACATTAATAATAATAGCTTAAGAAATAAGTTATTTTATACATTTTAGTTTTTTCGTTTTTGAAGTCGGTTTTTTTTATATTCTAAGACCGTAATATGTACTAATATTTATTATTACTTTACATAAGGACGGCAGCAAATATCACGCCATATTTTTTATTACTTTAAACAAAAAACCAGTAATAGAAATCTTAATAACTTTTCTAGAGTTGTCTAAAATTATTCCACATCATGTGATTTTCAGAAAATGTCCCAGTGGAACACTCTACTCCATAAATCTGGAAGCCTCTGGTTCGCTCCCTCTCGATTACATTGCAAAAAGGGCTACCATAAATGTCAGCTGCATGCTACTCGTACCTTGTACCTTTAATAAAAACACAGCCATAAGTAATCTACGCATTGTTTTTATTTACCTACTTAACGTTTCTTTGGTATACTCAGAGTTTTGAAACATAATGCTTATATTATGTTTGTTATGTGCACCGTAGGGAATAACATCAAAGCGAAACAGTGAAGCATAACACACTAATGGATATTATATATTCTGAAACTACAAGTGAACAACAATACATCTCCAATCAACTTGTATACCTGTAGTCTTAGATAACAAACAGGTACGTCGAGCATGCAATTCCAAATACGTATCAGAAACCCCTCTGGGAAATACAAACTCTAATACTACCAGGCAATAAAACATTATTCTGCGTGTTCTCATGTAAATCCCATAACTACATTTGAGACACAAATCCCAAGTGGCTTGTAGTTTCAGGCCTCTAACTGTAGCTGTAAGATAAAAGGCCGCGCTTAAAGACCTTACTTACACTTTATCTAAACAGCAAATAATTTATAATACAAATATTTCATGTTTTCTTATTAAATATTAAAAAATTTGTAAGTGACATTCCTAAGGTGTTTGTAAACCTATTTGTTCCAACTTCATAGTATGGTTTATATCTCCATTTCACCGGACATTAGGCTTAATTTTCCCTTTTCTTTAATATATATCTACGATTTCTTCAATAAACAACAACAAAAAAGTGAGTATTTAATGCAAAATGCTCCGTAAATGCTGTGTAAACTACACATTTTAATAGGTATTTCAGTAAGTCTAATATTTTTTTGCTGGAACAAAATTAATTTTCCTTTCGTACCACCGACGGTTTGGCCTTGATTTTTGTGTACCGAATTTTCCTCTACTCAACTATTCACATGTGTAGAAAAATTTAATAAAAAGCAAGCTCCAAAATTAGAAATAAACGAAGATTTACTGCGTCCAGGTGGCCCACCGTAAGGAGCAGCCTTACATCAGTAATACAGCCTTTAGCAGCTTCAGACTCCCTTATATGTTTGACGCCTAAGGGCAATCGCCCAACCGCGATTTTCACTAACGCCGCTACCTACTGATTTTCAATTCAATATGCAAACAATAAATTTTATTTACTTTAGACTATAATTGTAACGTTACAACTTAGGTTCCGACAAAAACAAAATCCAGCTGCATATCTGAAACAAAGCACATTTATTACCCGTCGGCATTTGAACTAACAACATTTAAATTCTTTTATGGTCGTCTTCTTTTGCTTACTTTGTGTTTAAAATTTGTGATTAGAAAACAGCCCATTGTTGTATTGTAATCTTTTATGGCAGTCATTAGCCAGGTGTATCGGCTTAAGTCGACTTAGATACGGGGACATTGCGGTTGCGCACGCAGTATAAAACGATGACCTGATGGAGGGGGGAGGCAGTCAAGCGATAATCACGAGCGAAGCAAGACGTGTGTACTACAATCGGGAGTCTAATAAGTTACGGACTTTGCGCGTTTTATTGAGTTACGACCTTCTGCATTACGTTTGGACTTTTTGTGTTCGGTTATATTTGTACCTGTGTTATACGTGTTTGTATAGTTCTAATAAACTCTATAGTAATTCTAATGGCATTTTAATTCGAGTCTCGCGACTCGTAACACTAAGATATTTTTTCAAGCATGACAGTCAATATTGTCAGCTTCTGTGGAACATATAAACTGTCTATCGAATTGTGACTTTTTGTATCGTAGCTCTGCTAGGCATCAGTCGAGTACCTAAATTTCATAATATTATCACTGCTCTAGAATTGCCATTATTTATAGATAACGTACTTTTATCTAACTATCAGATCAACGGGTTATTGAATTTGAAATATAATACAGGTGTGAGAACAAGCAATTTTGTACGGTGTTTTACACAAAACTCACACCGCGTTGCCCTTAAAATGTTAATATACTCATTGCTTAATTCAAAATTCAATACCGTACAAAATTTTGTTTGAAGTATAAACTAATAAATAAATATAAATAAAAATAAAATTTGTATCATTGAGTTTGTAAAACATGTCTAATTTAAATACGAAAGTCTTATTCAGAGGAATATGTATTAAGCATTGTAATTCAATAATTCTGCGGCCGGGCGGCCTGTCGTTACCATGCAGGAACGGAGAAAGTATACAATTTCCTGCTGCCGGGCGGCCTGTCGTAATGGGCGACAAAACAACCCACAGCCAGGTGGTAGGGCATTTGCCTTACTGGATGGCTACCACCCTGGGCCAGTAAAATGTACTGCTATATTACTGCGTTATGGGGGTGTTACTCCCTATGGTTTCCATGAAATTCACGTTTTGGTGAAGGCAACACATTAGAATAAAAACTACGTAGAAACGAAATATGTATTTATTTACTCCAGTAGTTACAATGAATATTTTAAAAGTTTCATTCTACTAAAAATAAGATGAAAGGCCTCGTGAATGTTGTGATTGTGATGTGGGATGCCTTCAACTGTATATATTGATTTCTCAAACGATACATTAACGAACGTGAATTCGAGTTTTGTTTTGATTTAATTTGATGTACCTATGTATTACGTTCAGTTTACCCTCCTAACCATGGTTTCATACCCATATCACTTTCACATGCACGTTTCAATTTTTGATATGTAAACGTCACGTCAAAACAAACACGAGTTTGGAGTGTATCCACAATTTAAAACGGCATTATTAAAATTCTTATAACTATCTTATAATTCGACAAAATAGAAGTCATACTAATTTAGTATTATCTATACATTATAAAACTGTAGAGGTCGAATTTCTGTACAATGAAAAAAAATACTAAAAACCGAGTCAGGGAGATGTTAGAGGTGAAATAGTACTAATTTAGATATTTTTTCAAATTTTTTGTTTCTCTGTTTGTACGGGCTAATCTCCGAAGCAACTGAACCAATTTAATTGTATGGTGGTAGCTTATATCCCTGGTCAACACATAGAATACTTTTGATCCCGAAAATTAAAGAGTTTCCGTCGGATAGTTAAAACGACTTTCCACGCGGACGAAGTTGCGGGCAGAAGCTAGTACAAAATAATATTTTAACGATATAAATGGTATTGTAAAAAAATAAAACTTCGTTTAAAAAACTGACTTCAAAATGTGTTTATGTTTTACTTTGCACCGACTTTAAGATGTTTTAGATAATATATATTAATAATAATAGTTTTAGAAATAAGTTATTTTATACATTTTAGTTTTTTAGTTTTTGAAGTCGGTTTTTTAAACGAAGTTTTATTTTTATGTTTTACTTTGCACCGACTTCAAGATATTTTAGATAATATATATTAATAATAATAGCTTTAGAAATAAGTTATATTATACATTTTAGTTTTTTAGTTTTTTGAAGTCGGTTTTTTTAAACGAAGTTTTATTTTTTATTTGTTACTTTTTAGTGTCTAGCTAGCTATGTATGGGAGGACCTACGAATGGTGCCGCGCTTCTTAAAAAATATAAGTTCCAAGAACCGGGAAAAAAAATGTACGTAAAATGAAAACTACTGAGCCAAACTATGTCAAATTTTTAGGGGACCACATGGCAGCTATTCCGCGTCGAACAAAAAAAGAATCACGTAAATCGAATCATAAATCTCAGAGTAATCGGTGTACATATGGAACGGAGTGAAAATTATTACCATGAAAAATGTTCATAAAATGAAAACTACTGGACCAAACTATGTAAAATTTTTAGGGGACCAATTGGAAGCTATTCCGCGTCGAAGAAAAAAAGAATCACGTAAATTGGATCATATATCACGGAGTAATCGGCGAACAAACATAAAAAAAAACACAAAAAAAAAAGATCCCGACGAATTGAGAACCTCCTCCTTTTTTCGAAGTCGGTTAATTAATAGCATCAAAAAGGCTCGTTTTCGTAATGTTCCTGAACAAGCTTGTCAGTTCTTGACTGCGTCAAACTTTTGTATTATCCAAATGATATGCAAAATTAAAACTGAGTGACGTTGATTCAGCTGGTGACTTCATTCGAAGGAAGCCAACGCTGAGTCAGTCCGGTATCGTGTAAATTGATTTGAAGTCAGTAAGGCGCTTCCAAGTCTGACTGACTTTAATATTCCCAATTGAATATTTTGATGTCAGTCCGTTCTCCTAGGATTAAAGTAAATCAGCCTTTATGTATCATATCATATATTCAAAAATCGAGTTTGTTTCATAGCCATTTGTTTCTAGCAAAAACTGGCGTAAAGTTTAACGATTTAACAAAAGCTATTTAGAATGGAGGAATTATTAAACAAAGTCATTGATGCAATGCGATATTTCAGTGGGATTTCGTGCAAGTGAAAGATATTCGCTATACATCAGGGTGTCAGAATAATTCAAACACCGTAGCGCTGGTCTCGTGCACAGCTGGCCATCGCCTTGTAATCGGATTAGTAGCAGTGCAGTCCCGTGTCGCCTTCGTTTACATCGCCCACGTGCCTTGCTTTATCTGTACGTTTTGAATTGATCAAAACTGCAAACTCCATATAAATCAAATGGTAATTTAATTTCTCTTTTCATCTGTGACAGCCTCTGTGTTTGAGCGGGCTAAGCCTTTGCTGCCCTACCTACAACGCACAAGCTCCAGGTTCGATTTTTGGCATGGGAAATTTCGAATAAAGAATTCTTCGTTATTTATTATGGTCTGGGTGTCGTAATCAGTCTCAGAGTAGTTCGTTGTATATTCACCAAATAATATAATAAAACGTTTGTGTTACAGTATGTAATTTGGTAACTTGCTTAATTTGGGGATATACAATGTGTGTGTTTGTCTGCTGATTTTATTTATTGTGTCTCTCTCTCTAAGATATAAACGTAATGACATACATTGTTCTAAGGTTACTAAAAAAATGTAAATTTAGTTGCAAAAATAAAAACCATAAAACCCGCTATATTAAAAAATAGTAGGTACCCATATTATGGTTGAATTATTTAACTTTGAACATGCTCGAACAGAGAAGTATGAAAATTTCAACAAAACTTTTGAAATACCAATTTTTTTTTCATTATTCCGGTAATTACATTTTTTGCACCGCCGTTACGTTACGGCGTGGTTAAACTCCGAGAAGTTTATGAAAACTTCAGTTTCATGCAAACTAGTTCCATTTGCGAATGTTTTGAAACAAGAACCATTTCCGCGTTCGCAGCAAAGGTCCGCGGTGTGGTTTCGACATGCGCCACGGACAATTAGAATTTTCAATCAAATTTGCTTTGCTACAGTTGTCGTCTATTGTTATTTTGCTATAATACAATCTATGTAGTCATAAGCCCTTTGGGAATGTTGAGAATGTTTTCAAATCAAATTAATTTAGGTGTTATTCTCTTATAGTGGTGTAAACATTATATGAATTTAATATATACACACGTACTTATATATACATGTGTTGAAACGCCAGCATATCAGTGTATTATATTATTTTTTTTTTTTTAATTTTTTATGTAATAAAAGTGAGTGGATTGCACAACGTCGTCAACTAACCGTTGTCCACTGTTAAACGTAGATCTTCCTTATTTTCCGCCACATCATTGTCTCCTGCAGCGGGCGGTGTCAGCAACTCAACGACGTATCGCCTATGATACGTGCGTGGGTGATAGAGTGGCTACCCCCATCCAGTCCAGCTCCTACAACAAGTCTACTAGCTTCCTGACGTTGTTAAAAACTTCCCAAAGACTACTGTGATGTGTCTAGATATTTCACCCTGTAATTTGTTTACGCCACACATCTTCATCGTCCGCTTTCTTCATCCAGCCCTCACCTTGCACAGGTCGTCGGGCCGCCGTGCTGAAGGGCGTCCTGTATTATGTTTGCCGAGACGCGGTCTCCATTCAAAAATCGTCTAGCCTATCGACCCTTGATCTTCACTTCACTTCAGCTTATTAATTTTACGATCTATATCGGAAACCTTGGCTCACATATGGAGTACATAACACGGTGTACTTACTAATTAATATTCTTCATATTTATGAAGAAATCTTTAATTATTGACATGTTTAAACCTACAAAAAATTCAAATGCAAAACTTTTAAATCACGATGATCATAATTTGTATTTGTACATATGTTACTTTAATATTCAAATTTTTGCAGTATTTTTAAATGGATGTATATAGGATACCTATATATAGGATAATGGTTCCTTTTATTTTCTGTGCGCGTGATTGTTATATCTGTTTTATGTTTCATATACTGTGTTACTGTCTTATTACATTTACTGTTACTTAGTTACTTGTTACATTCACTGTGGTGATGGGTCTAATGTAAATCGTTGAGGCCGGGTGGGCACTGGAAATCAGCGCTGTGCTAGAGGAAACTCCAACACAGCATAAACCTGAGTTGACGACCTCATTTGTAGGAAATGCGGTGTACAACATATCGAATTTAATCATAAAAATGTATGTATAAATATTTCTACATCCTTGTAGTGTCGCTTTCCTAACAAATAAATTCTTTCTTTCTAAATTAACAGGTGAATTCGTTAAATGTATTTTATATATTTAAACATACATATTGACATAACAAGAGCAAAAATAATTTAATTTTACACTTGCAGTAACCCAATCCGTGGTTGTCCCGAGGCATTGATTTAGATTCAACCTTTATGAAACCCCTGACCCTTTTAGGGAAATCCGATATTATTACTAAGACGCCAGTGACAATATTGTTATGAGCTTCTCGACGGGCTGGTAGACACTAATTAACCAAATTCCGATCATTACACGAAGCTTTCCTATTAACGTTAAGACATGACAATTTATATTAAACCCTCAAGGGACGAGATTTGCTTATACCAGAAAAGGATTATAATCATTTCCAATAATACTAAATTAAATTTTATTTATTAATAATTATATTAGCTAACATAAATGTAGACATCTATTACGAAAATACAAATGAATTTTAAGAAAACTTATAGTTGCTTGAAACTTTGCACTTTTGCAACATTGTTTTGCTAACTAAGAAATCCATAAAAATAAAAATAAAAATTTGTGTAGATTTGAGACAAAAAACCTCTAGTTTTGCAGAGAGCTTCTTTCATGCAATTCTCAAAAGGTTACACATATTGGGCCACAAATAAATACCACGCACTATTAAAATTTTGAAAATAATGTAATATGTGGGTTTTTTTAAAGTCATGCTTAATATTTCTAAAGTACGAATCAAACTGAATTACTAAACGTTTCTGTCATGTCCCTGCTACACCTGGAATAATCTTGGGTACAACCTGGGTCTTCAAGTTTCGTGTAAATAAGTACCTTCAAGGTAATCGAGCTCCATTTTACACCAGAATTATCTTCTCTTGAAATCAGACGAGATAATGCTCTGATATATTCAAGCGTTTAATGCGTTATTAGACATGTGACAGGGTTAATGACGTTAAACCTTGACAAATATATAGAATCATGTATATACACTAATGCAGCTAATCTTTAAAGGCGTTATTTATTAAATATGTCGCGTTTGAACATATTTACTAACACTAACATTAAACCAAGTGTCGCAAGGGCATGACGCTGCAGAAGCAGATTAAAACAAAAAAAATTGTGTCATTACCATAAGAGGGCGTTGTAACGACTGCTCCATTAAACTTGTCGTAAGTTCTGTATCGCGGATGTATAACACGGATTCAGAATGGCCAAAATATTCAATTGGCGTATCCTAGGTTGGCTGCGAGCCAGCCGCCCCTGCATATTGATGTGCCAACTTTTACCGCCGACTCAGCTCATCGAGGCAAACTTCATCGGCCAACCTGCCAAACTTTAGCCTATGCACTGATCGCGTCAAGTTAATGAGGTGTCGCTTTAAATGAACAATGTGGATTTTTGCCGAGTTTTTATATCTTATTAGGCATTCATTTATTTATCTTTTTTTTGTGAAATGAATAAATAGTTGTAAATAATATAATAACTCGTATCTGGGTGAAGAATCGGATGCAGAAGGCAGCTCTGTTGAACACGGCCTTTATTATGCAGAAGGTTTCTATTTCTGGTGTCTCAACTAACAGTAGCTTGAACCCTAGGCCCACTGCCGGTGAAGATCGATATATTTTTTGTTTAAATAAATGTTTTTATTTTATATAATATTTATAACAAAAATGTAAAATATTTGGAAATTAATAAACATGTAATAATAAGACAAAACTTACAAATGAAGTAACACCAAAGGTGCTACAATGTGCTGCTGCTCTCTTATGGGAGACTTGAACCTGGTCACTAATGCTGGAACACAACACTAGGTTGTTATGGCAGCATGCTCTAGACCAGGGTTGATCGCCATCCAATGAAGCTAATACTCTATCTACATCTAATACCTGGCTGTGGGTTGTTTTGTCGCCTCTTACGACTGGTCGGGCGCCAGCAGGAAATTGCATTCTTCTCATTCTTTCTCCGTTCGTGCACGGATAAGATCCTATTCTACTTACACTGCTGCGAGCGGCAAGATACTCCTCGGCAACACGTCTAGTTTAAAATGATTTTACTTCATATTACTACTGTTTACATGTTAGTACATAAGTTCGCTCTGCAGTGGAAACCACGAACAAGTTCACTGTGAATGTAGGTTTACACCAGGTATCCGCCTTAAGTGCTTACCTGTTTCTGCTGGTCATGGATACGCTGACTGAAGAGATACAGAATGAGGCCCCCTAGTGCATGTACTTCACAGATGATATTATTCTGGTAGATGAAGACGGGGTGGCCCTTCAAATCAAACTAGACAGGTGGTGGCAAGCTCTAGAGGACGTGGATCTAAAAACAGCAGGACCAATACCGAATACCTGTTTTGCGATTTCGGCCAACACACTACCGTGTAATCCCGAATTTAGATACCTCGGTTCACTACTGCAGAGTAATTGTGACAAGAGAAGGATATAAGGAAAAGAATAAAAGTAGAATAGCTAAAGCGGAGACAGTTAACCGGTGTGACATGCGGCTGACTAATGCCACTGAAACTAAAAGGTTACATATATAAATCTTTCATACGATCGGTCATGGTATACGGGTCGGAATGTTGAGCCATTAAAGTGATAGACCAGGAACGTCTCCACTCAACTGAGATAAGAATGTTGAGATAGATGTGTGTTACAAGACTGGATAAGCTGAGAAACAAGTACATAAAGGGATCTTTAAAAGTAGCTCCCGTGACTAAAAATATGAGAGGAAGTAGACTAAGGTGGTATGTGCATGTAATGAGGAAGAATCAAACTCGTATCAAAAATAATGTAAGACTGTAAGATTAATGTGTACTGGATTGAGTGATGGAATAAGCTGATTTGTGAAATTATAGATAATGTCAGAATAGAGGAGTATAGAAGGAAAAGATATATTGTGCGGACCCCAGATAATTGGGAAGAGTGAAAAAAAGAAGATTACTACTGGTTAAAATTTGTCATAAAGCCCATATACACATAATATATAAATATTTACCTAATGTCCTTACCATTATACTATTATGCATAGTAACAGACAGAAACACCACTTTATCTTTTTACTGTCATCATTATCTTGTCTGTGATTTAATTTATTTACATTAGCGCTATTATAATTAAGACAAAGGGGCCTAAAAAGCAGCTGATTTCGCAGATTTCGTGTGAATTCTTCAAAAGCGGTCGCGTTAAGCCTAAAAGAGATTTTGTAAGGAACTTGAAACTATGATGTTGTGCTCCGCTCTTTTATTTGAAATCAAATAAACGCATCAAGTTACAAAACGTAATAATAATAAAAATATTACGGCCGTACCTATACAACGCTAAGTCGGTCAAAGTTTTTTCAATACGACGTAGATTATTATTGCGGTATGAAAGCAAACTATCGGCTTTCATAAATCGAAGAAAGATCAACTTTGATTTGATGGATGAGCTCTGAGTGATGCGTTTGCGCTCGACCGAATCCAAATATAGCGAGTGCTCGCTATATACGACTCGTATAATAACGAAATCATAAGGTAAAAGATACGGAGACTTTTCGGCCAAAGAAATGAGGGTTGAGATATGTTTTAAAAAAGTGTTTTATTTTTCGACTACAAATACATCAGCCCTAAATTCTATCAGGAAGACAAGAAATCTTAAAAATAAATTCACAAATGAAATAAATTATCCATTACACTAATCGATTTATGTGAACTAGTGATCGCCCATTGGTCGAAAATCGACCATAATTAATATCAATTATAAGTTTGAACATTATTAAGGTTGTTGTCAAAGATTAGACTAGACTTCTGTAATCACAGATTTCGCCAATACTACACTGTTAATTTCACTTTAACAATAAACAAAAGAATATATTATATGCGTGTGTGTGTGCCAAATACATGGTAGTGTATGTAATATTTTTTATTCATAATTTTTAAAAATATTAGCTTTTTGCACTCCTTCTCTATATAAACGATAAGTGTGCGAAATTTCGTACAAATGGATGGAGATCCGCGCAATTTTCGTAAAAAGCGGTAAAAAGTTTTTTCCTCACGTAATAATATAATGATGAATTTCAACAATTAATACTATGAAAACACGACACATGATTAATTAATTCAAAATAAGTAAACCCACTACAATTATAAAAAATATCAAAATTATAAAATCAAATTTTAAAATTTACTTTTACTTAATTCTAATCTTAAAATTTACTTTTACTTAATTTAATTTACTTTACTTTACAATCTGGACTCAAGAATATATAAAAGCGTATCCATCTCCTTTATTTACAGGCTAAGTGGTGTGTAGACAGGACTAGAATCTGGATTCAATATGCAATATGTAGTAAGTGCTTAAAAGTATGTGTAAATATTTATTTACACACACTTGCTAGATTTTGCATATTGGACCCAAGCACTTAACAGGTGCTCAGAGTATTTGTATTTTATACAAACTGTGGAATATCAAAGCCTAGCAACTGCCACTTTTTTATTATTTTTTTATTTGTTATGGAAATTCAGTAAATATTCTTTCTTTCCATTTTTAATTTAATGAAAATATGAAATATTACGTACAATATTGTCCCTTACGTGAAGTGAAAAGAAGAATAATTTTGTTTTAATAAAACCCATTATTACCTTTTAATGTTAATAAACAATTCATAATCCCCAGACAGAACATAAGCAAGTAATGGATCTGACATTTACCAATATTTTTAACTATTAACAAAATGTACCTTTTAGCTTATTTAAATTGTATTTTAGGATAAAGGGTATTTATTATTAATTTGTAGAATAAAATGCCAAATTTTCGATCTCATAACATTTTCGTAGAATAATAATTACCGTGCCCTCCACCTATACTAACAGATTTACGTGAGAACAAGTCTGTTTGAATATTTGTTCGTTGGATTCGATTTAATAGAGAAAAATATAGGATAGTTTACATTTAAGGTATGCGAGCAAAGCCTGAAAAACCTTTATGTAAGTTTAATTAAAACTATTATAACAAATATTAAAGCTTACATTTCAACCGCTTTGATGTAACTGTATTTACAGAAATATATAAACTAGTGGTCGCCCGTGTTCGAAATTTGACCAGAAGAATTAATGTCAAAGACTTATTTTACTTCTGTAATCACAGATTTCGGCCTGTTAAATTTGTTATGCCTGTGTGTGTCAAAGTCATGGTAGTGTGTGTAATGTTTTTTTATTGATTTAATGAATGTATTTTTTGCATTATTAAAAAAATATTTCTTATACATAATTTTAAAAAATATTAGCATCGTCGCTTCTTCTCTATATAAACTATAAGTGCGGGAAATTTCATACTGCTCCTTTCGCGCAATTTTCGTAAAAAAGGGGTACAAAGTTTTTGCTTCACGTATTAATGTAGATTCCTAAACAGAATTACTATTTCAAACTTCTCTTCTGTATGTTAGAAAATTCTATACCGTTGATATGTAAAAAAATCGACACATAAAATAATTGTGTAAGTAGCAACAGATTATGCACTTCAAAAATATTACCCTGTACTGGACGCTCCTAAAACTGTTATATTACTCTTGAAAGAGGGGGTGGGGTGTAAACGTAAAGTTTCGCCGCTTCAACTCGTTTATACGGCCCGTACTATCACCCCCCTGAGGCTCAACCTCTTTTCTTCGCGTTACTAAGCCCCGCGAAACCCAACTAACACGTCCTACAAAACCCTAGTAATCCGAGTATAATAAGTATAATGGACAAGCTACAAGGCACTGTTGTTAATTAAACTTAGCTCTAGTGCCATCAAATTGAGCAAGTAAATATTTTTACGACTCCGTAGTTAATTTGGCAAACGTAAACACTTACATCGTAGTAGCGTAATGGCTGGCGCATGCGTCCCAAGCTCAAAGGGCCCGGGTTTGAATCCTGGCCGAAACGCATGCACCACTTAGGCGCAGTTTACTGGGCAGATATGCATATTGTTAAGATTCTCCGCTAACAACGGTGATGAACAAGATTGTGATAAAACCTGAACATCGGTATAAGCGATGTGTCACACTTGCCAAGCCGTCTTAGACAAGCGTAGCGAATATACCTAATGTCGGTTCTCTATAGTGGGAGGTTTGACTCCAGCAGTGTGACGTTTAACGGCTGTTATTATTATTTATATTATAAACTCTTACATTACTGTCATGTCCGTTCATCCATCAGGAACTACTGATCTAGGTATGTAGATGTAATTTGATTGGAAGATGTATTCTACATTTTGTTACACAATGTTGCAGTGAGTGTAAAAAAAAATAAGGGTAGTAAAAAAACTTCGTTTAAAAAAACCGACTTCAAAAACTAAAATGTATAAAATAACTTATTTCTTAAGCTATTATTATTAATATATATTATCTAAAACATCTTAAAGTCGGTGCTTAGTAATTTTCAAAATATAGTAATTTTTATGTTTTACTTTGCACCGACTTCAAGATTTTTTAGATAATATATATTAATAATAATAGCTTAAGAAATAAGTTATTTTATACATTTTAGTTTTTGAAGTCGGTTTTTTTAAACGAAGTTTTTAAATTTTATTTGTTACTTTTTAGTGTCTAGCTATGTATGGGTGGACCCACGAATTGTGCCGTGCTTCTTAAAAAATATAGGTCCCAAGAACCGGGAACAAAAAAATGTTCGTAAAATGAAAACTACTGGGCCAAACTATGTAAAATTTTTAGGGGACCAATTGGAAGCTATTCCGCGTCGAACAAAAAAAGAATCACGTAAATCGAATCATAAATCACGGAGTTATCGGCGAACATACATAAAAAAAAGCAACAAAAAAAAACGATCCCGACGAATTGAGAACCTCCTCCTTTTTTCGAAGACGGTTAAAAAGCAGCGGAAGATTGAAAAAAAATTAGGCTCGTGATATCGTTAGTCAAAAGTATAATAACTTTTTTAGTTGACCATATAAAAAGCAGTAACTTAAAAAAGACTTAAAGTAAATTAGGTTGAACAAGATTCGATGAGTTATATTTGAGACATTTTCTTTTATTTATTATACTTTTAAAGTTTCATACCATCAATGATGAAAACTTAACAACTGATGTAGATGATCGCTAAGGAATCTTTATTTATGCGCGGACTACCACTCATTTGACTAGTTTTATTTGACAACAAAATTACATAGGAAAACCTTCAATCGGCCAAAAACTCAGTTATGTTCATTTATGACAAAATACTTGCTTAGTTTTTTTAATCGATTACTAGTAAACGCTTTTTCTTTCGCAATTCTCCTACGCAAATAATTTCAACCTTGGAGACGCTAGTCGGATTACTATACAAATAAGAATATGTGGTCACGCCTAAACTGGTATTATCTTTAGTTTCATTAATACGTTAACCATGTTAGGAACATAAAGGACATAATCGCTATAATTATGCCACTTAGTAACTCCGTTTAATGACTGCAGATAATTCCAGCACTTAATCTCTTTTTAACGATGTTACTAAACTGTTGCAATCCTTTACTCAAGTTTAATATCCTTAATTAAAATTATTAACATTTTAAGATTATTCATCATTTCCCTTGTACACTACGAAATGCTAATTTAGTAAAAGTTTCATGCTCTGCGGTGTACTGAATTCAGGTAGTTTATTAGAACAGAGAGGTCCAAATTGATATCCCAGAAGGGTAATTTGAACGTTGAACTGAAAAAGTAAAATTCCATAACCAAGATAAGATATAATACATAAATCCAGCGCTAAGCCAACGACTTGATTCAAAAAAATTAGTAAAGCTTTCCTAACAATCTTGTTAAATTTATTGACCCCTAAGGCTTATGCGCCGCTTCACCCGTGTAAACTATAAAGGATTTACTTTATCCTGCGAAAACTCTTTCTAGTTATATTCTATTTTATGGGATGCAACCTATTCTATTTTACCCGTCACTAAATTTACATAACATAGCCTAAATTTCATAGTGATAAGTTTATTCCCGTGAACCATTCTCATTTGTGCCGAAGACCGGGTAAAGTAGAAAAGAAACTGTAGGAAAACACATTCCTGGCTTCGGAGCCGCCGCTCCGGGGTCAACTAATGAACTGATTGAATGAATTGTATTATATAATTTGTAAGCAAATGAACATAGCGTCTTCCCTATGAACCCTAGAACACTTCCGGCTTGATGAACGATAACCTGCGAAAAGCAGACATTAAGTAGTAAGACAGAGATTAAGTGGAAATACTACTAGTTAGGACGAAGCGCTTCGCTTCATCTTTTCTATTGCGCATTGCTAAAGAATAGAATAATTTACCGGGGTCTGTTTTTCCAGACAAATGCATTCTGGGATTCTAGTCATTAGTGAACAGGTATCTTCCAGGTAAGCGCGTTCCATCTCAGACCGCGCTGCGTCATCAGTTCATCACTCAACATCAGATGACGCAGTGGTCAAACGAAAACTTATACGAATATTTTGTCCTGTTGCAGGACGCTATAGACAAAGATAACCAAAACAATACTAAAAATAGGTGTTTGACTAAGTATTCCTTGATCGTATCGAAGCCAAATTAAGTAAATTCTATGACAGCCAACAATATTAAATAGGTGTATACGTTATTTCGTATAAAAATGTGAAAAAACATTGTGTATTTCTTTATTGGCTCATCAATAAATCCGGATATCAAGTGAGCTCTTCACAAGCCTTTTACGATTCATTGACTTATAATATCAAACTCAATGTGTGAGTGAATGACGATCTATTATCTATCTGGTGATGTTCTTTTGTTATGGTTGATGTAATATATTCTGTGTAAGTCGCACATTACGTTGATTGATTACTCCTAATAACAAACTATTTATTATCAATACCAAAAACTAACAGCATCGAGATAAAATAGCGTAACTTCGTGCATCGACTACACGCTGACGATATTACTATAGAACTTCGTTCATCAATAAAGTATTCTAAGTTTTACTTAGAATCATTAATTATCGTTGGTATTTGCTACTGGTTAAACACAAGTTACTATAAATTCTGAATAACACCTGTAAGTAATGGATATTATTGAAGTGAAACTTCTTTAGAAACGCTGATACTCGATGAAACGAAACATCGACACTAAAAAGAGATAACCATATAAATCTATAGGACTAAGCCTACGAGAGAATGAGATTCGAGTTGTACATTGTGCAGCACAGATCAGAGAATCAATAATACCGATGATTAAACATAGGTACAATTTTGATCGAAATAAAATATTGATTGATAATAATATTTTTTACAATGAAATATTGAAAGTGATACTTAAGAAGTTTATTTTGAATTATACCTGTAATATGTTAACGGAAGTGGACTAAAGGAATTTTAATATTTATATAACAATAAAAGTTAGAGAATTTAAGAAGATCATCTGCGAGTACATTGTCTGAAGTTTCACATCTACTGTGTGCGAATTGCACACACACAAAAAAATAAGTTTTAAAACACAATCTTCTCGTCTTACTTTAAGCAACATATGAGCGTTTAAGCTGCCAGCCGTAACAGTGACTGAGCGGATACGTGCTTCAATGTGTCGCCGACATTGATCGTCACTTTGGGCGGGGTTCCTATATCTTTTTTTTATTGCATTATTTCAGCAAAGAGGCAGACGGCCCACCTGATGGAAAGCAGTTACCATCGCCTATGGACATTTGTAACACCAAAGGTGCAATGAATTTACTGAGGCTTTCAAGCGAGACTGGATCCTGGCCACTAATGCCGGAACGCAACTCAAGGTTGTTATGGCGACATACGCTAGACCAGGAGTGGGAGCCATCCAGAGAGCGAATACCACTTGGCTGTGCGTTGTTATATCCTCTCTTACGACAGGCCGCCCGCCCGCAGGAATTTGTATTCTTTCTCCGTTCCTGCACGGATCTTACCATTCATTCACTTGTCATACCATCGGTTGAATTTTTACATTGTATGTCAAATTTCAACAAAATTAACGATCGGTAAGATATAAGAACCGACCATTAGTCGGCCCGTTACGAGCGCTCCTCGTGCCGCTCGCTTCGAGCTGGCGAGCCACATACACACAATGATTTTCACTTGCAGTAACTGCAACGGTTGCGGTTACGGCTCGCAGGAAAGTGCGCGTCTTAAAATATAATTGTTGAAATAATTTTAATTTCATTTTGGCTCTTTTTGTTTTTAGAAAATTATGACCTCATACACACGAAACATGTATGAGGCTGCGTTTTGTAATATCCCTACTCCATTTGAGTCGCCAAGGGTTTAATGCGTAATGCGACATTGTTATTGCTTGTTAAACATTTCGCTATAAATAAGACGCAGTTGCGTCTCCGACTCTTAACATTATCTCAGATGGAGCAGTGACATTAGATGATACAAAGTGTATCATCACTCGATTTGACTATTATCTTCTATAATTGTACTGAAAACATAATATGAATGAAAATTAAAATGTTTTTAATTTCCGAAGGCATTTTCAATTAAGCACCACCGTCGAATGAAAATTGTATTGTTGGCACCAACACGCACTGCCGACTGCTATAGGCAGGTCATAAATATCGCCAGAATATTCCCGCCCATTTCGACCCAACACTACTATATCCTGCCTATATTTGATCAAAACGTAAGATCGCACAAAATATATCATGAGGATTTCCATTTCATAATAATACTATGCAATATTCGATATCCCACACGTGGTAATATATGGGAACAGGTAAAACGGAAATAAACCTCATTTTTCCATTTCGGAAATATAAAAATGAAAGAAATCTAGGTAACGCTTCACGGTAATTCTATATTATTCTGAGTTCGGCCCCAATTTTTGGTAAAAGTAAGTTAAAAATAATAAAGTAAATAGATTATAATATGTTAAAGATAATATGCGAAGATATTACAAACTACCTAATACAATAAAAAAAACCTAATTTACTTATATTATAATTTACCTATAATCGTTCAAGACTTTAAGTAGAATACTGAGACTAGGCCATCATATGTATATTTGATATATTTTACCCTAATATGATATATCTACTTATAATACACTAAATAAAACTGTTAACGAAGAAATAAACGGTTTCATTTGAAATGCTATTTGTACATTTTAATTTGCTCATTGATTTTCATTATTCATTTGCTTTAATTTGAACATATCTTAGATTCTGTATAGATTTTGGTAAAATAAAGCCAATTTGCATACCATACAGGCATACAGTGTACACACATCAATATTAAGTTTTGTCAAACAACGCCTTGTAATTTAAACTGATTTCATATCAACATAAGCACTGTGCAAATAGCTCGTTGTAGTAAATTTGCTTTCATTAATACAGCAGGAGTGCCTTAATGGCTTGCCCATACTATGAATATTCAGTGAAGCTCATATTGCTAGATGAAGCTTCAAAGGGTTTATCTGGGCGATAAATGCTTTAATTCCCAGAAGCAAATACATATTAATAACGCTTGTCAAGCCACAAAATACGTGTAGTATGTAATAGGTACTTTGTTTTCCTTAGATACAAACTAACAAATCGCTTCATCAACGAAGTTTCCTCCTAGTTCACAATTTGCTGCCTCGTTTAAAGGAATATTATTTGTACATCCATCCCTATCCCTATCTTACATATAATAATTGGGCAAATGTATGACAGACAAATAATAGAGGATTTCGTAAGCGATACACGTCCACTCTTTTCGTCATTTCAACATAATATCTCAAAAATTACTCAGCGTGGTACAAAACAATAATGGAAACACTTCTAAGGACCCTTCACAATTCGTGGACTGTCACGTACTTGCCCAATTATTTATTGAACTTAATTAAGGATATAACGGGAACGTAAAGTATTTATAACTTTTGAACTACAGAGTAAAAAAATCCTATTACTTTGCAGGACAACATTTTTGATATATTTAATTTTACACAGTGTTTACATAGCAGTAACACTGTAATTCTTTTCGATTCTATTCAAAATTATTTTCTTTTATTATTGTAAAAACTAGATATCAAATATTTGTTGATTTAAATACCGTCTTCTTCACTGCGGCCATCCGCTACAACTTAATAGTGGTAGAATTTTAAAAATCATTTCAAATAAATTGGCTTATACATGATACTTCATTGAAGTTGTGATAGTATATTACGTATTATGTACATCTTATTTATTTAAAGTGCGAAAGAAAATATTCGTAGTCACAACAGAACCTTTTCCCATATGTAGACTGAGAAGTACTTACGTTGTTTTCGGAATCCAATACGTAAAAGTAAAAATTATCTTATGTGCGACACTCTAGTGTTTATTTGTACAACATAATTACAATGGCTGAAGCTTGCTAAGGTCGAGGGCAGTTAATTCCTGATTTTCTTGAAATAAATATAATAGTTAAAACCAAATGACCGCAAATGAGTGTAAAAACAGGACAAAGTTAGATTTCAACAAAGAAAAGGACGACTAAAGCAACGAAGTGCCTACGTAAACAAGGGGTCTCATCGGTTTTATTTGAAAAGTTTGGATGATCGCGGTTTACTACCCTACTTTCAGGAACAAGGTCTTCATTAGATAAAATCAGACACCAAAAATTTACAGTCGCCCCGACATAAAAGTAAATGACCACAATTTCATCAACATTATGAGGTTTATACTCGTTAATTTTAATTAAAAGTGACGTGTCTAGTAGTGATTTATCAACAGAATAATATTGTATAAATATACGGGAATCGTGATCTTAAAATGAATCGTCGTATTTCGTGAACACAATCGGAGAATGAAGTGAATTCGAATCGAGTAGGGGCGCAGAGTCGGTGCGCTGATGACAAGGCGCTTAGAAGCAAACGGCTCTCATAATCTACTCTATCAATAGCAGCAGATAAGATTGTTCCGTCATTATTGAGCGGTAATTAATCTTTGTCATTGTTGCCCCCGTTTGTAGATCTGTTCGAGGGCGATATAGAAACGCTCTTTGTAAGCCGCCATTATTTTGCTTTATGACCTCCGCGAGGAAATTGCGCAACGTCTTCATTCAACATCTAAGGATCAATCCGTTATTACGAGTCGTGTTCATTTTACCATTATAAAAAAAAAATTGTGTTAAAACATTATGATTAAATAATCATTTGTATCCAATGAGTTACATAATATATTACTACTACTACTCTTTACTGCATGGACAATTAAAAGTAGGTAACCACTAATAATAAACTTAAATATAGACAATATAAAAATATGTTACATTAAATTAATTAAAATGTAATTGTAAGGGCTACGACGCGACACCCCTAAAGATAGATTGGTGGAGATGATGATACGATGATGATGCGAGAGAATTGATAATAAATGATAGTCACTCGGATGGCTATAATAACGTATACTAAATAAAATAATGAACGATAAATGATAAACTTATGAAAAACTAATCATAATGATGAAAGATTAAAAAATGCTATAAAATTATATTATTTGCTAAGATGATAGTATGTGCTTGCGGTAGGTACGTGACACGTGAGAGCCACCGAGCGTGTTTGGTACTTTTTTTTACTTTTTTTTTAAGCCGGGGGAAATGCTGTTTACGCACTATACTGGGTCCTTTGCAAGGGATTAGACCGATGTCGCATATGGAGAGATTACCTTAAGGGTAATCCGTCCATAATTGACCAGCATGTGTGGTGACTCAAAATCATTGGACGGTTAATGACTAATACCCACTAAAACCACCCTCCTCCCATGTGCCCCGCGCTTTTGAGTAGGAAAGGCCTGAGACTTAGAACGTAGTTACGCCCAGTCCGATCCTAGCGCAAAAAGTGCCTGGATATGCCCGGGAATTAGAACATATCCACTTCGACGACAGGGGTGACGACTCTCTGCTCCCTTGATAGCTAGAGGCCCCCTGAAGCGGTATTATTCAGGGAGGGAAATCATGCGCATATCTACGCCTCCTGATACCAGTCAAACGCCGGCGCCCGCGTGGAGGCGTATGAATACGCGCAATTATATTTCTCTCCCTATCTCGTTCAGCGGCCTCCTTGAGAGACATCACTGCCTCACAGAAGTAGCGTGTTCGGTACTTGATTCGAACTCTGCTGTCTTCGTTTAACACGAACACTTATAAGTATGGGTTTTTCATGTAAACCCCAAACATAATGTAAATGGCGTACAATAATCTACTACAAGGAAGGAAACTTTTAGACTACTTTTAAGATTATAATTAGAATTCTGAGCATAGGTCATCGACGTCAATTATGGCAAGGTTCCCAAAAGGCTGGCTACGTTACCTCTCTGGACCGCTATACTGGTCCGTTGACCGAGATTAAGAACCAGCCCTCTGATCACCCGAAGAGTTAATGAATCGTTTTGAAAGAGAATAAATAAATAAATCTAAAGTAGATTATGTAGCATCACTGCTATCGGGAAGCGTATACATAAAGAACATTGTAAAAGCTCTTCTGCTTATAAGTATTCTCATAGCTAGAAGATAATAGATTCCATATATCTAGCTCTCATACCTTTGTAGACTGAATAAAATTTAAAAACTTCGTTTAAAAAAACCGACTTCAAAAACGAAAAAACTAAAATGTATAAAATAACTTATTTCTTAAGCTATTACTATTAATATATATTATCTAAAACATCTTAAAGTCGGTGCTTAGTAATTTTCAAAATATAGTAATTTTTATGTTTTACTTTGCACCGACTTCAAGATGTTTTAGATAAATATATTAATAATAATAGCTTAAGAAATAAGTTATTTTATACATTTTAGTTCTTTCGTTTTTGAAGTCTGTTTTTTTAAACGAAGTTTTTAAATTTTATTTGTTACTTTTTAGTGTCTAGCTATGTATGGGTGGACCTACGAATGGTGCCGCGCTTCTTAAAAAATATAGATCCCAAGAACCGGGAACAAAAAAATGTTCGTAAAATGAAAACTACTGGGCCAAACTATGTCAAATTTTTAGGGGACCAATTGGAAGCTATTCCGCGTCGAACAAAAAATCACGTAAATCGGATCATAAATCACGGAGTAATCGGCGAACATACATAAAAAAAGCAAAAAAAAAAAAAAAAAAACCCCGACGAATTGAGAACCTCCTCCTTTTTTCGAAGTCGGTTAAAAAGGCAATGCCGTAGGTCGATGCCATTCATCTCCCTTAATGCCGTTGCGACGCCAGCGTCACGCCGTGTCGCGTCGTTTTAATGCATCTCCCAAAGCAATAGCTATATGGCAAGATCGTTTCATACATACCTAAAAGTTATCTCTTTATTCGATTAAACAATAGTTTAGTTTTCAATTCATATACTAAACTATAAAAAAAATAGTCAGCCCAAGAATGTTTACCCACTCTTCGTGCTGTTATAATCGGTTTAAAAAAGATTCTTTCTTTTGGTATGTATTTATTTAAATATTAATAGTTGCATATGTCTCCGGATATAGTTTTCCATAGTCATTTAGAAAAAGCAAATTTCAAATTCTGGTAGATCGAATAGGTCAGCGGTGTTAGTACAAAGTGTTTCTACTTTGGAAAAAAACAGGTTTGTAACTATCTATCATAATATAAGTCATTTTGAATAAGTTTACTAACAAAGGTCTGCTTTTATAATTAAATAGTAGCAGTCAGCTTATAAACTTTCTACTACTGGGCACAGGCTTTCCCATTTTTAAGGAAAAGGTTTCTTTTACATTTTAGTTATAACTTACTATTCATCCGGCATTTTGATATATATAGTAATAGGAAAATAAAAGTCAAACGTACAACATCGAAATTTATTAAACAATTATTGTAAGCAACACTCATCCCAATAGTTCGTAAACAAGATCAAGGAGTAGACTGCACCGTCAAAAATTGACCAAAAAGCGTTTTTCACATTTTATCACCAACCTCCATAACTGACGTATGAGGGGTAGCTACTGAAAACAAAAAAGCAATTTCGTATCAATTTGTATTACCAAATTGCCGTAATGAAACATAATAGTCATATGCCACGCGATATTATTATTGTAATGCAGCCGGTTTTTTAATTAAATTTTCATTACAGGGAGCTTTAATAAGTTTAGAAGTTCTAATACTGATTGATAAGATAGAGAGTACAGCAGTAATTCATACATTAATAAATAGATAAATAAACATAATTGTAATCTGACGTTGAACTACTTTCAAGTTGCCATGATCACTGTATGAGTAATCTTTATATAGGTACTAGAGTTTACCCCGTGCGCCGCGGGTCAAACTCTAGTGCGTACTTCTTGTTTAAAGAGCAGGCGTTAATACAGGTTACATTGTATTAAATTTTTATGTTAGTACTATTTGCGCCCGGAAGATTCTCTTCATTTTATATCGCAAATTATCCCATCTCCTGGTTTGAAAGGTATTTATGTCTCTCTTCGGTATTAAATCTACATTGAAACCAAATTACAGCAAAACCGATCCAGTAGTCTCAATAGTTTTTCCGTGAAAGCTTAACAGACCGAGTTACTATCGCAGTTTTTTATACATGATAAAAAAAAATTATCTATAAACTTGAGAAATGATTGGTCTCCCATACAAACTTCGTCATCGTCTATTTCAACCCTTTCTAGTTCATTTATTTATCCCACATCTTTCTATCTGTAAACTACTTAAATGACAACAATGCCAAAAATGATCAAACTTCTACTTTCTGGGATAACCTTTACATAAATCTATCCCACCATCCGGAATGTAAAATTATACCTTGTCCACCCTCGATATTAAAATTACATATATACCGAATTTACTTTAATGAGTTTCAGGCAAATCGGCCCAGTCCAGTTTTTCCGTGAAAGTGTAACAGACAGACAGAGTTACTTTCGCATTTATAATATTCAAATAGGGATAGGGAGTAACAAGGACGCGAGCTCGCGTACGCATGCACCTGTGTGTGTGCCTGACTTAGTATAAAATATTTGACGATTCAATGATTCTTTTATTTGTTTAATTTTTTATTAAATATAGATTGTTAAATAGAGTCCCATTCTATTGTTAAGACGAATTGTTCATCTTAAAATCTTATATCTATACAATACATAAAACACAAAAAAATTACCTGTAGCCACCATATCCACCATAACTGCCGTAGCCGCCGAAACCATGACTATAACCTCCGGAAAAGCCGCCATATCCGCTGTATCCACCATAGCTGCTATGTCCACCATAACCGCCGTATCCACCATATCCACCGTAGCCGCCGTAGCTTCTGCCTAATGCACCACCAGCTATAGCTCCGCCGACGAACCCGGCCTTGGCTCCGAGAACTCCAGCTCCAAGCACACCAGCACCCAATGCGCCGATGCCAAGGGCTCCTAAACCGAGCGTTCCCGCACTTATCAAATCATGGGTATAAACTAGTTTATTCGACAAAATCTTTACTTCACCATTTTTAAATGTAACTGAAAGTGACTGCAACTTTTGCTAATTTAATCTAGTATTAATCCCGTTTGCCTTTTTGCGTCCCCTTGTTACTCAGAGTCCTAATAATTTGATCTCCATTTAACACATCTTCAGTATCCCTTAGCGTTCCAGCATTAGTATGCATATCATCCCTCACGAGAAAATCATTATTTGTACGATGAGAATGCCCATGTCATGTAATGACACAATGTATCAGATTTTACTATTCTTTTCCAATCCCTGAAATATTCCTTCAAGACTTGGGGTCTTTCCCTACCCTATTAGTTGTTACATTGGGAAATGTGGGCCTAGCTGCATAGTTATATTCTCCTATTTCTCACATCTCACACACACACACCATACTTATTGCACGTTTTACCAAAACATAGATCTCCATAGAGAACGAAAATCAGAAAAGATTTTCTCGGTCGCCACATCCATAAACAAGACCTTTATAAAGTTATTTCACTTAGCGAAAAGCACGATCCCTCAGTTGAATTAGGATATCAAAATATTTTTTTCTAAAATAAACAATGTAATTGTACATAAAAATAAATTGCTTTACAGATTTGCATTTACGAGTGAAACGCCTCACCGCGTAACGTGCTCGGTTCTGACCAGATTTTTATGGCAGGATTTAATTCCCTTACTTACTGTGTTTCATTATTTATAGCCCTAAAAAATTGTGTTTTACGTGTTTTCTAAAAGCCACCAAGGATACCCATAAAACGAGTTTATTATAATGTACTAATTTGTAGAGTATATTTAACACAAGATATTATTATAACCTTCTTGACTAACAGCATCTTTAACATAATATTAATATTTCGTTTCAACATCTACTGTTTATTCATATATTATGATGGCGGCTATATCATTGGCATATTTAATAATAATATATTGCACAGAACTTATTTATGGATCGTTTCCAAGATTATGCACATTTTCTTTATTTAAACTTTTGTATGAATTAAGAAAGATTGTCAAACTTACTGCAGAAAATTCTCATTTGCTACTTCCAACTATCATATAGTTTCTCAACAAATAGTCATTGTAAAGCAAACAACAAAATTGTTAATTCACAAGCAGTGATTTCTGTGAGTGTGATTTAATTAAACAAATACACCTAATATTTCTTATTGAATTAACAAAGAGTCATCATCATATGTAGCAACATCGACGAGTCATTAGTAACGAAGGAAGCGAAAGCAATAATAAAATGATATTCTTTAGGGATTTACGCACTCATTAAGGTACCGTATCGCCGTCTCCTTCGCCTCTCATGTCGCATATCAAGAATGCCCAACTGGGAATAAACTTTACGTGGTACTTCCTGGTATTGTATTAATCTTTGTTACTACATTATTTATCTAGATAAAATCTTTATGTACATTAAATCGTCCAGTAAATATATCTATATATAATATATATATATATATATCAAGTATATCTACCTAAATTCCTACCCTGGCCGAACAATTTTCATGCCTTTACGAACATGGCTTTGGAAACCTACATATAGCACCGATACTAGTTTCAACATTATTTTAACTGTAATATTTTATTGCCAAAGATATACGAAAAATGAATTTAAAATAACCTCTTAATATGATAACCAAAACATGAACTTAAGAATGTCCTATTCGTTGATACTCAATCAATCAAGAGATATTATAATATCGAATATAAAACGAAAATTAGCGGACATTATTTGCCGGATTGTAAATGGATCTTTCTACTTTATATTCTATTCATGGAAACATTCGCTAACTTAGTACGTTAATGAGTAAAATAAATTAAATATTTAATGTACTACTCCGTAAAACTTGTCGACTGATAATATGCTATATAGACCATAATATTTGCTTAATTTTATAAGTAGGCTAGTAACCGGATGATGTAAACACCATAATTATGCTAAGATATTCTATTCAAAGTCTATTTTAATATCAAATATTCTGATTAATAAATATTTAATCAAATCTGAAGTGCCTTATTACATCAAATACATAAAAGTCGTAGAGAGTATTTACAGAGAACTCGTTTGTGATGAGAATATTGAAATTATGGATCCACGCTGCCTATATTTTTATAGATTTACCTAAAACTTGAAATAACCATCTTATCTTATCTTATTATATACGGAAAATATCTAACTCATAAACAGGAATTACGGTTAGGAAATATATGAAACTACTTGAAAGAAGTAAACATATCTTACAAAAATGTCACACTAATTTTAATGTGATTTTAATATCACATCATTTATAACCGCTCTTTAGTTTTATTTATTCAAATAACGAATATAAAATGATTATGAAGTTCATCAGTATTTTAAAACCTGTTTTTAAATAATACCGTTTGACAAAAGAAAATATCCATCATATTCCGCACTTTTGGCGTGGTTTTGAAAAAAAAATTGAATGTATTGTGTGACTAGCCAGTCTGTTTTAATATTCATTCACAAAAATCACATTTCAATACATCTATTCTTAAAAAATCACTTTTTCCCCTATTTAGGTAAATATTCATTCTCAATTAATTCCGAGGTTGTCTGGCAGAGATCACTTACTAGCGATGAGACCGCCCTTAGTCCATAATTAGATATAGTTTTATAGTCTCTAAGCTCATTTTTGTATTGGTGTACAATAAAGTATTATCTCTCTATATAAATATAATAAAACCTCCAAATTGAATATGGGGTATTACCGCATTTGATTCTAATTAATTTAAAAGAAGTTTCGTTAGCCATAATCCGGTATAATCCGCCAAAATCGGATTAAATTGATTTCGTTAATATTCATATGCACAAAACGAAACAAAATATTATAATATGACGTAGGAAATATACTAAATTATGTTCGAAATATGTATATATATATATATATATATATATATATATATATAGTCCTCCTTAACGTATCCGTCAACGGCGAACCTTGTCAAGTCCGGCTGTGCGAGCGCAGGTGGCTAGCGAAACCAAATTTGGTTTTAAAAGTTCTTCTGTAAGGAGCGCAATACAGCCGTCCTGTTGAGTCGTATGTATAGTTGTAAGAAATGTTAGGGCGGTGCTTTTTGACATTTCTTTTTTCTTTCTATCATAAAGAAATATGTATACTCTGCTTGCCTTCAAATTATTGGTGAAAAAAATATCTAGACTCGTCAGAAAAAACACCCTTTTACCTAATAATAAGCCTCTCTTCTGTCTGTGGTGATTCGGAGATTCCATGATTGTTATATGTTTAACTTCAGGATGTTGTGTAGGCTCCAGCACCGCAAAAAGCGGCCCGTGATCAACAGCTAAACACGCCGCACACGCCATTAACACTCCAAATACAAGTGTGCACACCTTCATTTCCTCTGCAATAATATTACACGGTTCACAAGCTTGAAATGATTCAGTAACGGGATCAGAGAGCACCCATCTGACCTAACTTTCAGATAATCAAAGTAAAATTCGAAATTTAATCCGCTAGAAAATATGAACCGTCACATTTTGTCGATGGAATTTGTCGCGACACTTTTCGTAAGTTTTTATAAACTTTACATTTATTTAAATCGTAATATTTTCCCTATAAAATTTAAAAGGATGGCGTTGAATTTCTCGTGGGCCAGCAGCATTCTGGTAAAACTCTGATTTTACAAATAGCCAGATAACTCTAACTACTATCCATCATATAAGCCGTTAGGTCGTGTGCCGCCGCTCCAACAATTAAAAAAAACCATAGCAACGGATAGCAAACTTTTTCACTTTTGGTCTATAACAAAAAAATAAAAATACTGAAATATACCGGGAATCAAAAAAAATAAACCGACCTGATTAATCGATGACCGTGTGTCACAAGCCGTAAGCGTCACAATTTTGGTGTCAAACAAGTCCTGGTGACATCTTTTATAGGTCGTCGCGCCAACTCACACTACACTATTCTCGATCCGAACATATTTATTTCATACAAATACGACCAGTAGATAGACGAAATAAATAAATGTGGCGATGCTTTTGCCGTACCTTAATTTTCTTTATAAAAGCCATATTTTTGTGCCAGCTTCATTAATTTTATATTTGTTAACAACTTCGTAGTCTTTATGGAATTTAATATAACTGTGTAACACTTTGATATGTTGTCTTTTAATTTAATTCGAAAAATGTGTTAATAGATTTTTGGGCCACCTTTCTTAAAAAGGTTCGTTCTATTCTAAGTATCCAATTATCCACCTGCTATGTACTGTAAGTATTAAGTCTCTAATTTTCGTGTAGATTACTTGCATATGACTTTTATGGACTATTAGCGCTTCCGGCAGATGTTGTCCTGCCTTGAAAAATTTAGAACCCGATTATTTAAATTAAATATAGTCTATGCCAAAATTATATACATAGAAAGCGCTAGAAGTCCAATTATAAGTTTGCACAGATATAAATAAAAAACTCAAAATTCCCATATAATCTAGAACTCTAACTGTGTTCAGATACATACAAAAGTTATAAAAATTATGAATGATGAATCTCAACCATGTGATAGGAAAACTCGGTACTTAAATAAATAATATTTATATAATTTATTTCCTTATTTATTAAAAATTAGCATCACTTATATAAGCATAATATTTGCACTAAATATTTTGCGTAAGACTATATACCTATATATACTTAGTAAGTTGTAATTCAATGCTATGCTTAAACAAGAAGTTGAATAACCCTATAGATCCTTTTAAAGGTGTGCAGAAACAGTAATTTCGTAATATAAGTATAAATATATGTCGCAGAACGGCCTCGTTCTCACGACATCTTCTTTAGTTATTGCAGGTTTAGTGGGCGTCATCAGGATAAAATGCGAGCATAAAACACAATAGCCACGGTTTATACACTTTTAATTTAGATTTGATCAACATTATGACATAGTTTAGACCGAGCAGCGGGTTCAGGGCACCCGCTCATACTTCCAGCTTCAATACTTTCTTTAAAATACTCCATGGTCCAACTCGACCTGTTGCCACCAACCAAATGTGCCACAATAACTCCTCAGTCTACCCAAGTAGATATTACTCAAAGTATAGAGGGCGCTGACCCCGCTCAAGACATGCTCTGCTCTCATTGGTCGTTTATTAAATTACAATATTCATAACTTTTATTAGGTTAGAACGATCATTAAGTTATAGAAACATTTAACAGATCTAATTAAATTACATTAAGAATTTTAGAAGTAATTAAAATGTAAACAAATGATATTGTGCGTTATACATCCAAATAATAATCCATCCAACTATAACTTCCCTCCGACATATATATATATATATTGTTACAATTCGGGCCACCTGCATATTTGTAAACAAAGCACATTTATTACCCGTCGGTGTTTGAGCTAATAACATTGAAACGCTTTTATGACTGCTTCTTTTGTTTACTTTGTGTTTAAAATTTGTGATTGGAAAAACAGCCCATTGTGTATTGTAATCTTTATGGTAGTCATTAGCCAGGTGTGATTCTTAAAAATTCAGTCTACGCGGCCGAGAGACATATTGTATTTGTGCAGTATAAAGCAGGGGCATTGCAATGGAGAGATCGACAGTCAAGCGATAACCGCTAGCGAAGCAAGACGTGTGTACTACATTCGGTAATCTATTTACTGACGCACTTTGCGCGTGTTATTATATTTGTACCTGTATTTATTATACGTGTTTGTATAGTTCTAATAAATTCTATAATAATTCCAACGGCATTTTAATTCGAGTCCTGCAACTCGTAACAATATATATATATATATATATATATATATATATATATATATATATATATATATGTAACTAAAACTTCTTCATAGCGGTGGTAGACTCATGACCTTCAATAAGTATTCTGTAAGATACCATTTTGAAATAAATACGTTCCTTTTTCATCAGTTGAATCGTCTATGTTTCCAAGCTCGATAAAGACTTGATGAAGTAAAAAGTTGCACCATATATTATTTTACGGATACTCCCCAACCAATAATTAACACATATTATTCATTCGCACATCCATAGGACACGAATGGTCCGCCAATTTTGCCACGGTTTCTAAAAGTATTTAAAAAACAAACATAGACTTTGTTCGGACAAAAGTCGAAAGTCATTGTGTCTATTCTTTAGCTATTAAAATGTGTTTATTCAGTGTGGAATTATTCAGAAACCCGACCACAAAGGAAACGTCATGTTTAATTAGTATAGAAGGCACTATGCCACTGTGCGACCGAAAAATAATGAATTAGGAATATCTATTCACTTATTTTCTAACTAGAAAGATCACCATCAGAAGGTTATTATATACATAAATATACCAAGCAATATCTTCCACCCTAAAGCCTATAATCATCTAAGACAATAGAAATAACCGCATAATATAAAAATTTCCTGTATGGTTGGTAACATTTCTGTAGATTTTATCTGTCGTTCCAATATGATGATACTTAAACGTATGTACGAGTATATGTTCATTATATATATCATCTATTAACATTTATATACTTTGTAAAGATTTATATCCTTATGGTATGTATATTAAGTATATTACTATTTTATATATTTAAAATCTGTATTTATTTTAACATGTGTGTATTTATTACTAAAATTTTGACGTACTATTGTTTACATATACCACTATTACCATTATCATCTCAATTCATTTCTGGGACTGTCTGGAAGAGATCCCTTTTTAGCGATAAGACCGCCCTTTGTACTTAATTAGACAGATAGATTGATAGATAACTCTTTATTGTACACCAATACAAACATAAACTTAAAAACTAAAATTATATCTTAGTTATGTACAAAGGGCGGTCTTATCACTAAAAAGCGAACTCTTCCAGACAACCCCAGGACTGAAATTGAGATGATAATGGCGATGGTGGTATACGTAACATATAGTACAAACTACTTACATTTTAATAATAAATACATAAATGATATATATATATACATTCGGAAATTTTATATATTACATAGATATATACTTAAAATACTTACCATACAAATACATAACTACAAAATATATAAATGCTTATAAATGAATTTAAATATCATATTCCAACGACAGGCAGTATTATTTAATCATAGATTTAAATATCGCTAGCGATTTTGCTTGTCTGATTGTAACAGGAAGCGCGTTCCAGAGCTGTATAGCCTTAACAGTAAAATAATTGTTATAAAAAGTTGAGTTATGCGCAGGAGTGCTCTATTTCAGTTTAGCAGAAGGGTGTAAATTATGATAACACGAAAATTAGGTATAGTTTTAGTCTGTAAGTTCACTTATTGTACTGGTGGTACAATAAAGTGTTATCTATCTATCATTTATAATAACGGCCCGTGCAATATTAATTAATTGATTTATGTATTTAAATATACTGGGTACTTTACTAATACAGCAAAAGAAATCTTAACGAATTTAATTTGACAATTAATTTTTTTTATATTAAGTCGCGGTAGCGTAATGGCTAGCGAACGCGTTCCATACTCAAAGGGCGCGGGTTTGATTCTAGCCTGAACGCATGCACCACTTTGCAGTTTTCTGACCTGATGTGCATATTGTTACAATTACTACTTGCTAACGGCGCTGAAGGAAAACATCGTGATGAAACCAGCACATCGAGATAACCGATGTGTCAAACCGCCTTGTACAAGCGTGGCAGGTATACTGTCCGTTCCACTATAGTGGGAGGCCCGAGCCTAGCAGTGGGACGTTATTTTTATGGGCTGTATTTTTATAATAAATTGTGGATTTGTATACGCTTTACCAGCCTGGTTTGATTTTTTTTGCTAAAACATAACCCCGTAAACCACAATAGCTCATTTACTGAAGGAGATTAACATAAATACTCGTATGCCGTCGCCTTATGACCAAAACAACGTCAACGACCTTTGAAAAGACATCCAGGATCCTCTACAACAACCTTACACGCCGAGTAGTTTTCGAGAAAATCACCTATAATCTTACAACATATGAATTAAGCCTTTGATGTAAAAGGACAGTCTGACATGACAGTTTAACAATGGATCTGTTTTTGCCAAAGTGACTACGTGATCCTAAAAAGGACGCTATAAACAGCGATGTCACTTTTTCATAACATCAATCAAATTCATGCCACACTAAAGGGTCATCTGTGCTTGATATACTCGCCGGAGAGCACCGGCTCTAAATGCATGACTAAACAATAATGTAACGATTTTTTATGTTATCCCGTAAATAAAAGGCCACTGGAATATTTACGAACCAGAGCAAAATTTAGTTCTTTCATTTCAAACAAAATATGAAAACTTGGGTAACAGAACAACGGGTTGAGAGTACAATAAAGGGTTGAATTAAAGGTTTGAAAATATTTAGTAGGTCAGAAGTCAGAACTTTATTATTTATTCAAGTATCTATACAATTCGCATTATATCGTTGACTAAATTCAATACTGCTAGGTACAATTCCAATGTTAGGTAATAATTTGAGAAACGCAGCTTTATGTTTTAATAGTCTAGTGCGCATTGTTACTCATTAGATTATGGGTGCATGTAGATTTTCCTCGCCATTATGTGTTTTGTGAGAAATGTGAACTGTATAGTCAAATGTGGCCTTTTGAGTTGTCACAAGAAGTCCGTTGAATGGCACTAGCTGATTACCTACAGTTCAGCTGCGCTACAACTAGGCTTAAGAAAATGAAGAAGGTATATTGTTAACTAAGATCTGACTTAAGGGCCGAGCTGCTCAGTTATTTATTAAACCTAAATAAATAAACATCACTCGATGTTTGCCACGTCCGTAGCCTAACCCTCAAATTAAAGTTCAGTCCAGATGCAGTATATTAATTCTAAATGTAAGTAAATTATCTAACCTGTGAAATTATATAACAAACCAATATTGTTGCCTAAATATAGTGATAATCAACATTAACTAAGCTAAGCAGAATATTTTTGTGTACAGATCTCATTCAAATCGAAAGAACAAGTCGAATCCGGATCCTCCACGTTCCATTGCACTAGGCGGGTGCTTAGACTTAAAAACTTATTATCATCTGCGCCCATAATACTATTATCTAATAAAAAAAGTTTTTACTCGAGGCTGCGACAATCTCAAGAATGTAGTTGGATTAAGAATATTATAACTTAAATTAGGCTGACTAACTTTTGTGTTTTCTTTGCAAGAAGATAAGTTTGGTTAAAGTTATAATACTTGCGCCTGTTTCGTTTTTGCTTGCAACAATTTTACTATAAATGTATTGCTTTAAATATTAGCATACTTATGCTCGTTTAAGGCTGGTGTGCACCGACTTTTAACCGACGGTTAAAATAAAATAATCACCAAAAATTTATGGAAAAACAGTGATTATTTTTGGTTGACCGTCGGTTAAATTTCGGTGCACACCAGCCTAAGTTAAACAACTCATTGTCGTCGATAACCATGGATTACTTTGTGGTGAACACTATAAGTTTCCTAAACAGTGGTTATTTCATTTTAACAGTCGGTCAAATGTCTATGCACACCACCCTAAATTATGCATTTCGAATTCGTAATTTGTTGTGGTCTTAAATTTAAAACCATCGTTCATATTTAAGTGTCGTTATTTCAATCCTTTAATTTTAAATCTTCTCAATATTTCAAATTTATAGGCATACCACTGTCGATAGACTTGCTGAAGCTATTGATCTAACTAATCAGGATTTACGTAATATATCTGATTGGAGTAAAGCATATGGACTAACTGTGAATCCTTCAAAAACACAGGTAATTTTGGTGGGTAGTACCAGGATGGTTTCGAGGATAAGGTATCCTTTACTACCGCAGATTATCTTCGAAGGAGTTCCTATACCTTTTAGCACCAAAATTAAAAATCTGGGCGTTTATATTGATAGTCACCTCTCCCGGAGCCCCCAAATTCAGGAAGTTAGTAGGAAGATGTTTGCATCTGCAGCTGCACTTAGAAGACTGCGTAATTTCCTTCCTCATGCGACCAAAATTGTACTTGCACAATCTCTCCTCCTACCAATTCTAGATTACGCCGATGTCAGCTATCTTGATCTTACTGAAAGCCAACTATATAAACTTAAGCGACTTCAAAACTTTTGCATACGATTCATATTTGGTTTGCGTAAATATGATCACGTTTCAGAATTCCGCGCCAAACTCAAGTGGCTTCCAATATGTTTTCGCCGGAATGCTCATATATTGTCTCTTCTGTATAATACATTATTTAATCCTCAGACCCCTGCATACCTCAAGGAACAGTTTCATTACCTTTATTCGGGTAACTTAAAGTCTCTCAGATCCTCGGAAAACTTGTTTCTTAAAACTCCTCTGCATACAACTAGCTCTTATGGGAAATCCTTCACAGTCCAAGCAGTTCGTCTTTGGAACGCGCTGCCTGTTAATATAAAGCTAGCCAAATCAATAAACAGCCCATTTTCAATAAACTTGTGAAGGATTATTATAGCTCAAATAGCTCAAATTAAAGATGCAGCAGTCATTGTCATATTTTTCTTGTCTTATATTTATTTATGTAAGTGTATTTTATAATATTTTATTTACATATATCATGTTAGTATAATATTTATATTTTTATTAATGTATGTATATTATATCATGTATGTATTTATAAGATATGTATATTTATAAGATACTCATTCGATAGTGAGAATAATGCAACATACCCCTGTTCTTATCAAATGTTTTGTCCATCCAAAGGTTGTCTGGAAGAAATCGCTAATAGCGATAAGACCGCATATTGTATTGTAAAATTTTGTTTCTGTTAACTGTATCTTTAAAACACAATAAAGCATATTCATTCATTCATTCATTCAATATTAATAAAAATTCTTGTTCAATTGATTTCTTTAAACTTCGCCTGTGTAATCTCGAAATCATGTTATATGTCATATTAATTAAATATACCAAATTTGGTCAAAATTCGTGCATTCCCAAAGCCTTGTAAAGACACTAATATATAAAACAGTAAATAACACTATTAGTATGAATTTTCTACGATCTAGACAATAATGTCCAGTTTTAGAAAAATAAAGAAATTTATCTAAATTTATGTAACAAAAAAATTAAGTAGGTAATTAAAATTACAACACTTGTAAGAATTGATGATAGGTACTTATTTTAGAAATTTCAAAGATAATAAAACAACTATTCTTTTTCAACACTTTATTTCAGACAGAATATCAGCTTGTTTACGCCTAAATAGTGATTACATAATTATGTAGTACCCACATGCAAAATGTTCACAATAGTTCACATAGTAAAAATAGGCATAAAACTGTTGATGACGGTACATTCTTTCAAAAAGTGACTTTTATGTATTGGACTAGATAGTCATGTTCAGATCTGTGCTGTTTTCAGTGTGTTGGTGTACTTTTCAATACGTATTTACCTCAACACATTTTACATATTCAACTACTGTATAATTTTTATAATAGTCATTGCACTATAGAATCAAGATATTTTATACTACAAGGCTTTCAATTTTGTTCCAAATGCGTCTATGAAATATGCTGTCAATTATTTCATAGCCTTTCGAATTAATTCCAATTAAATACTTTTGTCGTGGTCGCACCTGCAATAATGTTAGAGATATTGACTATGGCCGAGTGCGTCTTATTTGAATCGTTAAAAATAACGCCGTTATCGAATAACCACATTAGTGTAGGTATATACATACGTAATCTGACAATAGTTGATGTCATTATCAATTAAAAACAATATCGTCACAAATAATACATTACGCCCATCGCCACATCTGCGTGAAACGGCGTATATCTGTAACATTATGCCAGGTAAAGCCCCAACATTATCAATCACTATTCTAGATGGCACGTTAGAATAGGCTTGTGTATCCTTGACACTACGATTCTTTACATTTTGTGTAAAACGTACAGCATTTTGAATCGTAAATAGTACAGAAATTATATTTATACATAAAACAATAAAACCAGTTAAACTTTATGAACCAACACAGAAGAACACTCAATAACGACCTTATAGTCTAAACTAATCTACTTATATTATATTCTCTGCAGTACTGTTCTGCTTTCCAGAAACTCCCAATTCTCCTATATTTATTTAACCGGACCAGCTGTAAAATACATAATACATTCAAAAATTAGCAATTTTATTCATAATAATTTATTTGGAACAAAGGTACCTTTTTGAACATAGGATATATATAATAGACTTTAATGCCCAATTTGGCAAACACTTAGGCTGGTGTGCACCGAAATTTAACCGACGGTTAACCAAAAATAGTCACTGTTTTTCCATACATTTTTGGCGATTATCTTATTTTAAACATCGGTTAAAAGTCGCTGCACACCAGCCTTAGGGCCTTACTTATAATCGATTCTTAAATTTAAAGATACTGCTCAGCAACTGAGTATTGAAAATTTTACCCATGACTCCCCTTTAGTCGAATATTTTGGGTACAACCTACGTTAATCATTCCAATTTCGTTTATCTGTCCTCCTCTTAGGTAAAAAACAGGAAAGGCCGTTATTCCAAGACTTTACAAGACATACAAGTTACGTTTTTTTTTTTGACAAAATATTAAAGAAGTGCAACATTTCACGTGTTTTGCTCGAGTAAATTTACAGTAGGTACTGATATCAAAATTAATGCGAATAAGATTCGAAATAAGAATCAAAACAGTCTCTTTTATATATAATTTTATACTATAGTATTAATAATCACGTGAAATGTCTTTCCTATGAAATAATATATGGACATATTAGCATACAAAACATGAATCATATTACAACAATTTAATGGAGATCAATGAATTTTTATTTCCTAATAAAAATCCGCATTCTCCGAAAGCAAATTATTTGGTTTTACCAAAACGTTTTTAAGACAGTCTTATTATTCAAGCATCACATCTCAATATTTAATATGATTATATTAAACCGGTTTTTGTTAAAGATAATTATTATTATAAACAAATCGTTATCAGCAGATTTTGCATATTTTTGTAGAAACTCCTTTGTTTAATCTATGATATTCCTTTCAATAATGGTTGTATAAAGATTTCATCTAACGCGAAATAAGACGTTTTTAACCGACTTCTAAAAAAGGAGGAGGTTCTCAATTCGTCGGTATCTTTTTTTTGTTGCTTTTTTTTATTAAAAAACCGCCGATTACTCCGTGATTTATGATCCGATTTACGTGATTTTTTGTTCGACGCGGAATAGCTTCTAATTGGTTCCCTAAAAATTTTACATAGTTTGGCCCAGTAGTTTTCATTTTATGAACATTTTTCATGAAAATAATTTTCACTCCGTTCCATATGTACACCGATTACTCTGAGATTTATGATTCGATTTACGTGATTCTTTTATTGTTCGACGCGGAATAGCTGCCATGTGGTCCCCTAAAAATTTGACATAGTTTGGCCCAGTAGTTTTCATTTTACGAACATTTTTTTGTTCCCGGTTCTTGGAACCTATATTTTTTAAGAAGCCCGGCACCATTCGTAGGTCCACCCATACATAGCTAGACACTAAAAAGTAACAAATAAAAACTTCGTTTAAAAAAACAGACTTCTAAAACTAAAAAAACTAAAATATATAAAATAACTTATTTCTAAAGCTATTATTCATATATATTATCTAAAACATCTTGAAGTCGGTGCAAAGTAAAACATAAAAATTACTATATTTTGAAAATTACTAAGCACCGACTTTAAGATGTCTTAGATAATATATATTAATAATAATAGCTTTAGAAATAAGTTATTTTATACATTTTAGTTTTTGAAGTCGGTTTTTTTAAACGAAGTTTTTATTTTTTCATCTATATCTTTCAATTGGTATAGAAATGAGACACAATACATTTTAAAAAACTACCTTACGGATGCTTACGGCTAAAAAATGTTTCATACGTGAGTTTTTTTTATTACTTTTGCGTTTTCGTTTTTTTATTTTATTGTGAACAGTTCATAATGTTGTTATTTGTATTTCTATTAGTTATATATACAGAATTATATTCTATACTTTAAATACTAATTTGACCTTGAAAATGCTTCATAATGTAAGAATAACCATGAAATAACAAATAAGCAGTAAAAAGGCACATACGAAACCTTTTCTAACTTTTTTTAAATTCAAAATAACTAATAATATATCCCTACTAATATTATAAATGTGAATGTAAGTTTGTTTGTTACGCTTTCACGCGAAAATTACTGAACCGATCATCATGAAACTTTGTACACATATTCTTTTTTTTTTAAATTTATTTTCAATAAAAATAAAGTTACAAGATTATACATACAGTTACATTGCCAAACTGCAGCGCAGTTTGTCGGCAGCGTTCTCGCGGATTGCATTACATTATTATACCTTATAACTTTCGTGTAGTGAAATACTTATACTATTTTAATGTAAATTGTAATATAAATTAATTTAATTAATGGATTAAGCAATTTTATTATCACCGTTATCTAGGATTCTTGGAGGTATTAGAAGTAACATAGGATACTTTTTATGAAAAAATAAATCCACGCGGATAAAGTCGCGGGCAGAAGCTACTAATATAATAAATAAGACAATGTAGTCATTTAAAAGAGTTGTACGACGTTTTCTTAGAAGAATGGAACTCTACCTCTCTTGGGAAATGTCAAAAATTGATAAAGTCAATGCCTCGCCGGTGTAAAGCAGTAATTAAATGGTGTGGACAGACACAAGTATTAATTTTAGTTTAAAATGTATTAAATTGCTTTTTTCCTTTACGCACTTCACATTAATGTTATTTATTTAATCTAATTTTCATATAAATAACTCTGAAGCACTTTAATATAGCGTTCTTACTTATTTGTCCAGCTTCATTACTATTTGAATTTGTTACTATAGAGAGTATATAAAATTATTTAAAAAATCCTCTTTTCTTTAGTCATGTGGCTAATATAACGCAAAAAGGAACACACAAACAACACATGACGTGATTTAGAAAAAACTATCTGTAACTACAAATCGTTCTTAATTATATGACCACAACGATATATATATATATATAAATGTTCATGAAGAACGGAAGAAATTAATATAAACAATTTCGTAAAATACAATATAATAATAAGCAAACGTAAAATAAAATTTCTTCACTTTTAAAGTAGGTACTTCGACATATCCTATGAAATTTAATGTGTTGTTTTAGGCGTTGGTCGCAATCAAGTATGATGACTCTACATTTTACACAATCCATGTACTCATAAGATCAATATTTGACATCGGTCTTCAAAACAGTGTGCGAATGATTTCAACACAAATGTTAACATTACACATGAAATACAACGCGTAGATGAAGATGATGAATATATACATTGATTCTTGCAAAGCTCATAAGCAAATATAAGAAACCAAAAGGCATGTTAATCTGAAACCACCACCATTAATCTGAAATTAAATAAGTGATTACCCAACGTGCACGAACTATAATAGGGAGCACAAATCGACACGAGAGTCAGTGCGGTCAAAAAGAGAAACTTTCTAGATCTGTTGTAGTATTGTCCCGAATTATTAACGTTACATTTAAATCGTTTTTATGATTATTAAAATTATATAATATGGGTTCCGGATTAATAATGATTATCATCGTGGCCAGAATATATAAAAGGCCAAAACTCTTCGAGTCCGGGCATAACTTGGAAGTAGAAGGAAAAGTTAGAAATTATGAAAATGTAGAAATATCTGCCAAAATTGTAGCTCAAATGAAGATTTCTAATGTTTATGATGTCAAAATATTTGTAAAATATTTTCTGAACTCGTTTCTAAGATAAATATTTAATATTCTATATTACTGAAACAAACTTATGTTTACTTTCGGATTTGTTTGTATTGAATACTACATACAAAACTAAGCTTTTTTTTACAAAAAACATTATTAGTCATATCTAAATGTTGTTGAAACTCCTATTTACATATGTTTTACTGCATTTATCTACTTTTGTCGTTTATCATATGGCCATGACAAATGAGTTCACTATTCGTGCGAAAATAAAATAATTTTACACCATTTGACTTATTTTTCTTTGAAGTGTTTAAGAGCATCCAGAAATGCAACAATACATATTTACTTGGTTAAGTGTTTTTTTTTTATTACATGAAGTGTCAATGTACTAGTGTTGTTCGCGAAAGTTTCAGATTTCCGCCACCAGTTAGCAGTGCTTTCGTCATGCACGTTCCCTTATCAGAGTGTAAGGGAGTAGCTAGCTTTCAGCTTACTACATACTATAAAATTCAAGAATGACATCATATCCAAAGGCTACACACTACAAGCAATTTCACGTATGACATATGCTTGACATTACAATTACAGTAATTATAATTCTCATAATTTATTCACTTAACACGCACGTCACATAATTTCACTACGTGCTTAAATATCGATTCATAATTTAGCAACCGGTGAGCTATCTGTTTCCTCGTAAGTTTTATGCAGACTACATTCTACTTACTGTGCATAAACTATAGAGAAGAGATACCGATGTTATAAAAAAGTTGGTTCTAAAATTAGATACTACTTTTATGTGTAATCATGAGATTTTTAATGCTACAACAATGAATTAAAAATAACTCACCTCTCCACTTCAACGTAATGCGGAGGAGGACTGTAATATATACATTTTCTATAAGTTTCAAGGGTCGTATATTTTATTAATTATACTGAAAAATTCTGAGAGAAACTAAAACAATATTACTACTATTATGATAACAAAAATGTAAAAAATAGAAAGTTGATTTTATTAAATTAATTTTATAAAATGGTTTTTTATCCTTGTCAGACAATAAGGATTGTTTCTTAGTTTATAACAACCTTATGACAGTTTATGGAATAAAATTATATTGTTTTCAAGTTCTAAATAAACTTACCCGTAAATCTCAACGTGTTTCGTTGGGGGACTGTAATAAACCAATAAACAATGAAAATGCGGTAAAATTAGTAAAAAATCCTTTGTGTAGTTCATTTCTATATAGTGCGTAGATTTCAAAGACTTAATTGAAAATTCTTAAACTGTTGAAGACTATACAAATACTAGTTTTAGTTCAACAGTAATGGATATATTCATTGAACATAGTAAAAAATGAAGTTGATACTTAAATAATGAATATAGCTAAAAATATATAGGATAAACTAAACACACCCACTGATCGCGTGGCGGGTATACTGTCCGTCCTCCTATAAATGCGGGGCCCGAGCCCAGCAGTGGGGCGTTTGTGGGCTGTTATTACTGCTAAAGTCAAACGAACTTTTAAAGTATAATTAAAATTTTTGATAATAATCTATCACTAACCAGAGTAGCACTTTACTTAAGACTTGTAGTAACACCAACGTTTATGAAGATTTTTCAGCACTGATAGCGGGAATTCTATAGACGCAGTCCTTTTTCAGATGCAATATTAAAATATTGTAGTATTTAAAAAATAATAAAACAAAATGATTTATCTCTCTTTTATAAAGATGTAGATTTGTTATATCCTGTTTTGATTGGATTGGTTGATCTATAATATGGTGATGGTGTAATATGGTTTCATATATTATTTGGAGGTGGTTGGGTGATTTTTTTTCTTAACACTAATAATTATAGAAAAAATAAATAAAAAATCACGTTACGTCTCATATCGTGAAGATTTTTATGATAATTCTTTTGATAATTTATTGGTCAGAAATTATCAACAAAAAGTTGTTTCGTTTAAGCTTTTGCGGCAACAGACGCCTTAATACTTTAACACTAAAATCTACGTGTAATACTCGTAGATGAATACTTCTCAAATAATTAAGTGAACAACAAAAAAGTAAAAACTAAACAATAATGTAACTAATTGTTTCAAAATTCATTAGTTACTCTGTGAATGAATTATTAAAATATTCAAAATTCAAACAATGCATTCCTTACTTGCGCAATAACTCGATCCGATAACCATACAGCTATTCTGATTCGATTGCATTTATTAATGCAGCCCGACTACGTAATATGAGAATTATTGAATCGAATGTGTACGCTGTGTGATTCCCAATGGACTCCATACGCGTTTAGGGCGAAAATGCTTACAGATTTACTGGCTATACGATTTGAATACCATTCGCGAATATGTATTTCATGTAAGTATATGAAAGAAGTGAAATTTTATCGTTAGTATTTGGAAGCAGTAAAGCTAAACTTTAAAATTTTCAATGCTTTAATTTCCTGATATTTATGACGAATTATAGTTACAAATTGATATGAATTTTACATTATTGGTTTATCAATCGTTATTTTTATAGAAATAGAATACAATTTATGAAATTTTCAGAATTGACAATGAACTGATTAGGATGTAAGCCTTGTGAAATTTATGTTATTTGATACAAAATGGAAAGCATCGAATGAATTAATAATTTTTCTAAAGTACTGCGTTATCAGTGTTTATGTGATGTTAAATAATGTGTTTGATAGTTACCAATATGATGACGTATTTCAAGATATTAGTGTAATATGCTTTTATAAATCAATTCTCACCCCGATTTGCTCTTGAGTGCGAATGCGCCTGCTACTCCAGCAGCTCCTAATGCACCGATTTTTGCCGCTTTTAAACCTAGAGCTCCTGTAAAGGTACAAACACATACATTATTCTAACCAATATACAGGGAAAATAGTAATTAATAAAAGTTAATTTATTTGATTTTTTATCTATGCATGACAGCCAAGTCACATGAGGTCATATATCAATTGACAACAACGCTTAAATGATTCTTAAAGCCGAAAACAAAAATGTATTTCTGTGTCGAATCTAGTAATCAGTCTATACAGATAAATAAAATTGAAGTGGCTGTTTGTAATGTCAAAATAACAGCTTTTTGATAAATGCATATGAAAGTAAAAACGGTACTTATATCAAAAATCGATTTTTAAATCTATACATATAATAAAACTGTAGGGGTCGAATTTCTGTACAATGAAAAAAAATACTAAAAACCGAGTCAGGGAGATGTAAGAAGTAAAATAGAAGTAATTTAGATTTTTTCAATTTTTTTGTTTCTCTGTTTGTTGGTTTGTCTGTTTGTCTGTCTGTTTGTACTGGCTAATCTCCGAAACGACTAGACCGATTTAAATGAAATTTTGTATGGTGGTAGTTTATATCCCTGGTCAACATATAGGATACTTTTGATCCCGAAAAATTAAAGAATTCCCGTGGGATAGTTAAATAACCGCACCACGCGGACGAAGTCGCGGGCAGAAGCTAGTTTTATATATAAGAAGAAGTTATAAGTATAAGAAGTTGATAAAAGTGTATAAACGATACTGTGTATCCCACAAAATGAGATAGTTTCTACAGGATAAGGATTCAGTTATGCGAAGTCAGTCATGGGGCTTGACTATTTATGATTAAAGATTTAGAATAATATGAAATGTTACCTGCCGTGCATGCGAAATTTCCCACGACACTACATTAAAGCTGAGTTCAGTGCTAACTAAACAATGATTAAAATGTAGTTAACAAATTATGAATCTTCGATAAACTCTTACGCAATATTCACCTTAAGAATTCTTATTCTACTCCCTGCGTAGCCTATTTGCGTGCTTACAAAAGGTATATGTAAAAGTGTCTTCGTTAATACTGCGCTCTGAATATCAATTCAAGCGCTTGTTCTGGATTGCATTCTAGACTATGTATTTGTTTCTTAAAATAAATATTTTTTCGTAGGAAAATATGGAATAATCATCATAATATACATACTCGTATGTCTTTGTTTTTTTATTATTTAATAAATAAAAATTATACGAGTATATCATACTCGTATAATGATATACGAGTATGTATATCATAGATATAAAAAATGCACTAAACTATATTTATAGCTTCGTGCATTTTTTAGATCTAGCTGGTGTTAAGTATTCATGAATCTTCAAAATGTAATATAATCCTTAAGCAAGTAGTTATTGATTGGTTTTAAGCAATAATCGTTGTTTTAATATGATTTATCAATTACTACAGCAACTCCAACCACCACCGGCGACCACGCACCAGTCAAAGGCAGATTTGGCAAGGGAAGATGGTTATAGGTGTTCGTCTGTCATCTAGTATCTGTTTGCTTGAAGTTATTTAAATACTTATTTAAATATACATGAATACTTGTCACTGGTTAGATATAGAAACCGTGCAAAGTTATAGTGCCGTCAACAGATGTAAAGTAGCATTCATATAATTTCATGTCTCTTTAAGTAATAATTTTCATACTTCCAACGTTAAAATAGAATAACGCAATAGTTTTATGTGACCTACTAAAAAACCAGAAGCTAACATCATCACTTCGTGCAAAATCACGTTGGACGCTAAATGGCAATGACCCGATTTACTATATACCTATATTAAAGCCAAACATTTGACATAACAAAATGTACCATGTTTGGAATGCCGAGTTTTTATTGCAATAGGTACAGCCCGCCTGATAGAAAGCGGTTACCGTCGTCTATGAACTTCTAGAAAAGATGCATGCATTTTATCCGTGCAGGAACGGAGAAAGAATACAATTTCCTGCGGCCGGGCGGCCTGTCGTAAGAGGCGACAAAATAACCCACAGCCAGGTGGTAGGGCATTTGCCCGACTGGATAGCTACCACCCTTGGTCTAAAGCATGTCACCATAGCAACCGTGAGTTGTGTTTCGGCATTAGTGACCAGGTTCCAGTCTCCCTTAAGAGTGCAGCAACGCATTTGTAGCACCTTTGGTGTTGTAAATGTTCATAGGCGATGGTAACCGCTTTCCATCAAGTGGGCCATCTGCCTGTCTGCTGAACTCCTGCAATATTTTTTTTTTATTGCACTACCGGCACCGTCTTCATAGAAATGTTATGACGCCTTTTTTGAAAAACCTCATATCGAAGCACTGTGGGAAGCTTCAGTTGGAAGCTCATTCTAAGTCCCCACGGTGCATACAAGAGGGTACAAGAGCGAAGTGGCTCAAGGAAGTGGGGATGAATGCCAAGCCGAGAGAGAGCGATGTAGTGTGGTAGACCGAACCCGCCGGCACCATGTTTGCGTTGATTGTGTACCAGGATAGAAAAGGAAAGCCGCATGTAAGAGCAGACGTAGGAGAATGGAGAGGTGATGTAAATGGAAAGAAATTTAGATTATGAAATATGACCATGGTTGCTCAAACATCATACTGTCTCGTTAAATACTTCTCTTCTTCTTAAAGTTACAGATTTATAGCGTGATATAATAAAAGCTATATCGTTCACAAATAAACAAGTTATGGCCATAGATATTATAAATATTTACCTAAGAGTAACTTCTTTTTAAGAAGTAGTAGGCCTCGCTTTTCTCTTGGACTGTGGTCGTGCTCTGGAACTCCGTATAAGGCTTCCTGAACTTCATCCACTGACGGGTTGTGTTCATAATGTGCTTCGGCAACGACAACAGCCACAAGGCAAGCGAGTAACACCACTGTTGTTGATTGCATTGCTGAGTTTCTAAAATATATTATTATAATGCTTTATTTGGGTAGGCCTACATTAAGAATGCTTAGCGCATTATAAAATTATGTTTATATAAACTAAATATGAAATATAGAACCTCGTAAACATAGAATATGAAACATTAAAAGAATACGTGGACATATATTCTATTGACGTAATTGAACCCAACTTAAAAAGAATAAAGAAAAATTTTGCACAAACAAAATAGTTATGCATGAAATAAAAATGTCTAAGAGACGAATTGAGAATCTTCTCCATTTTTAAAGGGGATTAATAAATAACTAAATTAAATCACAAATCAGTCACGTTTCTGAAAATATATTGACATTTCTCATATTGTAAAAGTGCGGTTAAAGTTGCCTGATCACAGGGATGAAAACTGTACGTTTCGTCCCTGGGAAACGATTTTCCCTGCTATCAAATATTTAAAAACCATGTGACCATGTCGCGGCATAATTTGTAATATAAAATATCATCAATTATGTAACATCATTTTATACATATAAATTAATTTTCAATCAATTATTATTTAATTTAAATTAAGTTGAGCTCAATATTTACTATTATCAGTGACAAAAATATAATGAGATATAAATCAGTTTTATTTAATTTTCTCATACACGAAATGAAAATCAAAGTATTAACCTCGGGCGAAAGGCCTATTTAGGCACTCGAACTATTAGTGCCCTCGCTATGCTCTTGCGCCAAACCATCTCTCATTCCTAAATGGATTACTTTCACCTCTCGTGTAACAATCTATTATTATTTCAATTTTCTCGCAGTGTGCTCCTGAGTAAACAATGGATAAGCAGGCTGGTACGTGACCATGAAAACATAAACTGAACTAGCTTATTCCAGCGACTCGGTTTTTTTTTCAATAAAGTTGATCGATTGCCTATGCTTTATACACTCCTGAGCTAAACAAATTCTGCTTTTGTTATAGTTGGGAACTATTAGAAAATAATATTGGAGCCAATTTCACACACCCAGACTAAATAACACAAAGTTCATTTAAGGAATTTACCCTATTGGGGATCAAACTTTGGATAGGTCCATTGTATTGAGCTAAGATCAACACTTAAACCATAGTAGCTATTAAAAGTATAATATGTATACATTCAATATGCTATTCTTTTTAGTTTGGATTAATTGATTTCATAATGCTAAATTTTATTAATACACACATTATATAAATTTTCAAATATCAACATCACATAGCAAAAACAATTTTCATTTCTCATGTATTTTTAAAAGCAATTCTCTATAAAATTGTAGTAAAAGAAATGCTGCAATTTTCCTAAGAAGCGTTCCGACGGAAATTGAGACATTTCTATTTGGTTTTCGTTGAACATTTCCTCGCCATCTTTGCGGCAATCCGGTTGCGGCATGCGGCTGGCGCGAGGCGAACATTCGCTCCACTACCGACGGAGTACACTAAAGTATACAGGTAAACATGAATTGAATGGGGAGGTAAAAACCAATTGAAATAAAACGCGAAAACAACATTTCACATCACAACGAGAGGATAACGTGCAATTCGATTGAAATAAACATCCGGTTCTTAAAACCTGTACAGAGAGAAAACTTTGAGCGCTGAACTTAGAAACTGTAATTTAAAATATATTTGTTAAAAATTTTAAACTTTTTGTTCTATATTGTCCATTAATAACTGTCCCACTGTAATGATGATATTAGACCAGGGGTCGGCAACTTGCGGCTCGCAAACCACATGTGGCTCTTTGGATGTAGAGCTGCGGCTCCTTAGTTATACATCGAGGGCTTCATACCAAATGGGCGTACAGACAAAAGTGCAGTATTACACAATGCACAAAATTGTCAATAAAACAAAACTAGTTGATCGTATAAGGCTGAAATCCGGAATACCCTTATTCTTAGGTACACTTGCATACTGGTAAGACCTCCTAAATTGTAACATGCATATTTTTTGTAAACAACAAAAAATGGCATTTTTGCGTATACCCCTATATGTTATGAAGCTCACGATATGTAAAAAAAGACATGGCTTTCATTGAGTTGGTTTGCCCAATTGTTTGTTATTGAACCAAAAGTTAGTCTTGTAAGTTAATTGTTTTCGTTTTTTTATTTAATAATAAGTAATTATCTAATAATGTCACATAAATATTATCTTTTTGTTGTGAAAAACACTACTTATATATGAATTAATAGATTTGTTTGTTATTATCAAACACTTAATTTATGCAAGTAATATTTATTGTTGGCAAGAAAAAAATTGTGGCTCTTTAAAAACTTTGAAATTTCGTTAATTGTATTTTTGACTATTCCGACTCAAAAGGTTGCCCCTGTATTACACGGTTCTACGAAGTTGAATCAATTTGTAAGGCAGAGAATCGAATGACACAATGATGTTCAATGTTCATCCAAATTGAACCACAAAAATGTATTGTCTAGAATCGGCTTTATGTAAAATAAATATGATTTGATTTCAACAACCATGCTATTTGGCCGATATTAGACGGTTCATTTCTGTCTTTCAATTTGGATGTACCAACCAAAACGATTTATATGAATATAAACTTCAATCATTCAATGTCATTGACTACCGTTGTATCTTTTCAGTTCCGTTCCATTCAGTTCAACCGAATTTAATCAATTAGGTGGAGCCGCCTAATGTTTGCATAAGCATGGAAAAAGAATACTATTTTCTTCCGTAGCATAATGCTGAAAGACGACTTTTCCGTTGTAATGGGTTTATGCGGGTACCGGTGGAATCGATTCTACTGTACTTACGGTACGGCCCTGCTTCATGGGGCTTAGTACCAAATTTGGCGTACTGGAATGTCAGAGTGTTTTAACTACGTTATACACCCTTAGGCGTTCTAGATCTAGCTCTCGAAGGGACGCAGGTAGTTTGTCGGCCTCTTCCCAAGAGGAGATACCGATCGCTGTTTGGTACAAGAGTATACACACAAAAAAGGCAGAAAGACGATGTCTCCTTCATGAGCAGAACATAGTGATTGTAGTAATTTGCACTTTAAAGTGCAAAATAATAGAAATAAAATAAAAAATATCCGATCCCACGGCATTAAAATTAAAAACTGCGTCACTGCAACTTAATGTTGGTATATAAAATTTGAAGTTATTTATTTATTATTAACATCAAAAATAGTAAATACTTTTGATTGGTAATTGAACAAACACTTATTCACTGACTTAATATAATTCACTGTCCCTTTCCTAATCACACGCATCTTCAAACCGCTTATTTCAAAAGAGACGCGTATGATATTCGGAAATCGATTGCAAATATCAATTCGTCATAGAGAAATCATCGCATTAATAGAAAATGATATTGCAAGTACCTGATATAAGTACGTGCACACAACACAACACTGCTGCAATCACTAACTCACAGATGACAAAGAGTTGGTAGTCAATTCTTTTATAGACTGCAACACTTGGTAGCCTTTGGTAGGGCGGCTGAAGGTATGCACATCGCAGTTCTTAGGGTTCAAGGATAATCGATGCAAGCAGTGTCTAAATTATAATTAAAAACTGTTTATGATCCTAACTATTAATTACGAACACATAATTTTCTTATCTCCTTTAAAAAGGTAATAATTTATAGTAGGTAATTTTCAAAGTATTTACCTTTACTTATAAGTCATGAATATTAATTAAAATGACAATAATTACTTGATAAGGTCATTTATTGTTGACAAATTAGATTACGTACTTACATATATATGACAACATTAGTATTAGAAGTGTTTGTTAAAGAACTTACAAAATCTTTAAATGACCATGACAGCATGACTTGCAAGTAAATAATATAGCTTATACTTAGTTAAAATATTTTATAGGTATTACGTTAAAATCAAATTCTGCATACAGTTCTATAACTCACAATTCTTTTACTTAGCAAAAAGGAGATTAACAATTGGAAGATTTAAATTAATAAGTGGTATGAATCATTTATTAGAATGCAATTTATAGTTTTATAAAAACATAATATGTATTATGTACATACCATGTGCTTTTTTTATACCTTTTATTTGTTTTTTTAATTTCCTTTTTTCAACAACAAGGCGCATATTCTAAAAACAAACTCATGAACCCACACGTTAACATTTAACGGCCGCACAAGCTTTTGAACGCCTCCTGCATTCGAAAATATGAATTAATTTGGACTGATTTATCCTTTTATGTGCAGGTTTGCTATCGAATATGGTCGAGAATACACACTGCTATTGTAATTGTGACAGAACAATTGATCATTAACTACATACAACTTTGATTATGCCACTTAATTTAGGTACTAAAAAATATAATAACAGTACCCAAAGTGCGCACTGCTAGCATCCCGTCTCCCCGTTTTTAAGCACAAGGACATTCCCTATATCCACCACACTTTTCCAAGATTAATTGGCGAGTTTCACACATCAATTATCTCGATGTGCAAGATTCATCAGTTTTCCTTTCCCGTTAACACGTGGTTATTGTAAAATATAAAGGTCATAACATTGCAGACTCACTTTGTTTGAAACGCAAATGAAGTCTACCGTGCAATGAAAATCAACATAAGTGAATTCAATGATCAACCATTGTGACACAGTTATAAAAGCAGATTTTTATCTTGATATATTTCAATAGAATAAATGTTACTCAAAAGAATCATTCAACATCTATGAATATACAGGTAGTGCTATATAAATATGCTAGTTGCGCCTAGGAACACCTTATAAATTCTTCCTTTAAAATGAAAAATGTGCAAAAGACGACAAACATTAAAACTAGTATCAGTGCTGTCTCCTAGTAAATCCTGAACGCCCAGGGGACGATTGCAGTGTGGCGGTGGACTAATTACGAGGTAAGTTACTCTTCGCTTTCTTCTTCTTCCACATCCCTTTGCCTTCTCCCGGCCATCGCATCGCGCCCGTATGTGTTATAGCGTGAACAAAACAGCAGGCGATAAAGGCCCGTAATTTTTATAAATAACAATTTTTACTATATTAAATTTTAATAATTAAAACTTTTACAAACCTAGGTCTCTACCTATAACAACAAACCTGTCTTCATCTAGTTATACCCCATATCATAAAGGTTGTATTTTTAGTTATCTGGTGAAATTCTACAAATGCGTAACACGGAAAGTGAAAAAATAAAGTTTCCCTTAAGAGTAAGAAAAGACATTATCATTTATTTAATGGTGTCATTATCTTTTATTACTATATTCATCTGCGTTTTATTATTGATTCCGAACGAATAGACATGTAAACGTGAATTATCTTTATTGCTATCTACCCTTATAAATAATCTGCTTTAGGACCTCCATCTTACCGATATTACTGGTTGATATTACCGCTTCTTTTATGATATAGCCTGGTTTTGATTTGCTTTCTTCTAAACCCAAGCTTTGGTATATAGAATAATCTAAACATAAAATACTTGAGAATCATTTTACTGCAACTTCAAAATATGAATTTTACAGGAGACCCGATTAAGTAAATTAAAGTTTTATAAGAACTTGTGAATCCAGGGTATTATGAAATTAAATTATTTATAAACAGTTTTACAGTTTCATTACAGAAATCTGTCAAATGCACAGAGATTGTAATGAGTACAGCCCAAAAGTAGCCTTCCCAAACACCAAAAGTAAAAATCGTTATTATATAAAAATTCCTAGTAATATATATATTTAAGTGAAAGCGGGTAACATAATAGATTAATACGTAAGCATGACTTCTACGCATGTTTGCAATGAATGCATAATTGGATTGCGTGCATCCAAACCTAAAGCTACTATACTATAAATTAATAAAAGCAGGATGCAAACACCAGGACAAGAAGGTTATCTAAGACACTGGTCTGCGTATTCTCTGTTAAAAAACTACCCTTACCACCTCTAAGAGTATTGCGATCCTCGGTGGACATCGCTAATGATGTGCAATTCAGGGGCCATCTTGCAAGGCAAAACTTGCCGCCAAGTAGCTGGCAGTGCTAAACCGGTCCAAGCAGTACTTCACACCACGGCAACGCCCCGTACTTTATAAATCCAGGTGAAGCCCCAGATGGAGTATTGTTCACATCTTTGGCTAGAGCACCCGCCTACCAGCTGAATCCCCTGGAATGTATTCAACGTCGAACCGTTCGCGTTGTTAATGGTCCCATACTCACAGACGGTCTAAATACGCTCGGCCTTAAAGGAGACTTCGCGTCTCTCTCCGGGAAACTGTTTAGAATAATGACTTGGTCTTCTTTCTACCACCGCACCGTTCACCATCGTGCTGGCATTCATCCCCACTTCCTCAATCCGGTTCCTCCGGTTCCTCAATATTTCTCAAGAAAGTTTATTTTGCGTACGATGGGGATTTGGAATAAGCTCCCCGCTGATAATGCCCACAGCACGGTCATATGGAGTTTTTAAAAAAAGTGTCATAAAATTTCTACGGGGCCGGCAGCGCGTTGGTGACTTGTCTGGTGTTACAAACGTCCATAGACGACGGTAACCGCTTTCCATCAGGTGGGCCGGCAACCTGTTTGCTGTAGTCCAGCTATAAAAAAAGGGTCTTGTTAACATATATCTACAACAAAATATTAGAAACTAAAAATAATGTGAGTATGGATAGTACTCGCATTTCACGTGAAAACTCAAATATATATCTGTATATTTTTATGTGTATATGTAGATATTTCATTTATAAAAAAATATATGCAAAAACTTCTGGTAAGACACTGCAAATTAGTAAAGTTATGAACACATATCAAGTAATAATACAGTAATAATATAATAATTGGCAGACAAAGACACGTATTGTATATAGAACCCAAATTAACCTTGTGTTAAAGATAATATACCACGAACTACTCTAGGGCCGATTCCAATCACCCAGACCATAGTAAATAAGAGAGAGAAATCTTTTCCGAAATTTACCATACCAGAAATCGAACTCGGAGCCTCTGCGTTGCAGTAAGATAAGCCAGCCGTACCAGTAAGGCATAGCTCACTCACCCCTAAAAGGCCCTCAAAAGGAAGAATGGTTCAGATTTGTTGGTCCTATCAAAATTCTTATTCGTTCAACGGTTGCCTTGAAGCACGGATCACCGGCAATCTGTGCCTGGAAGGTATCGATTTTAAAAATAAAATCGCTTATTTGTTTTATTTACCCTGTCATTTCTCTTAACTCCACCTTTATTTTGAGCAAATCAATTGTAATATATAGCATAATTTTATTATTGTTTAATATTTATTTATTAATATTGAGAGTGTTTGATAGCAATGATAATCTACATATACGTTTATATTCATATGCCAGTAGCCTTAACAAAGATGAACATGCTCTACGTGTCTAGAAGGCTGCCCTCGTTGAGTCGTCATATCTACCAATTGTTTGAGACAACAATCAATCTCTGACCATATTCGTAAATGAGAAACTATATTGTTATGTACGTTTGTCTTTACGCAAATAAGAGTAAACACAGACGCAACTACCGCTATTGAACTAGACTGCACAACAACAATATGTTCCTAATATTATGAAATGGATAATATTAAATAGTTTAATGTGTAAGTCGAACTAGAAAGACTCATGTCCTGTTAACCTTCGACGGTGATGTCAGTGATTGCCTTCACGAGTAACTCTACCGCAGCGACTCGAAAATCAATTCAATCATCGTAGGCTAGTAGTATTCGCTCACTAAAGTAGAGGTTTAGAGTTCAATTCCAGGTGAAATTAATGTCATTCATGATCTTTTTCGTAGTTTAGGTGTTTGGTTAAGCAATAGAGTTGATTGCTGTAATTTACCCAAAACACAAGTATAAATTGCTTAGCTTGGAAATATTTGTTAAACAATTCACGAACAGACAAATATTGTAGAACATCATAAACACCTTACTGAACAATACAAAAACTGTAACTCTCTTCAACTGTGACACTATCCGTGAACTATAAGTTCATATTTCGCAAAGCGAATCAACATTGCTGTCTAGCATGGCAATGCACCCAGTCTTCTCGGCAGGTCTCCCTCTGGCAGTGATCTTGTACATAAAGTCAAAAACGAATGTATGTTATTGATATGTAATATATTTTAAAATAATACCTAAGTACCTATACTACAAGATTATGCTATATACGAGTATATACTAAATATATTTTTCTAGTACAACGATTAATTCAAAATGAATAATTACAATATTATCTTTCAAAAATACTAGGCGACACCTTATTGCTTAAAACGATCTTTTCTTGGTCCTTGATTTCAGATTCCTGAACCTAAAACATTTTGTATAATATATCATCAAATCATGTTTGTCTATGAAAAAATATGTAGAAATCATAAAGTTCTTAGTGGTAACCTAATAAAACTAAACACAAGGAAGTATGGGCTATCCTTTTTAATAATTTATAATACATGTTAAAAATGAAGTTTTAGGGTATTCATTGCTTTTTAAGTAAGAGTCATAACTCTTAGTTAAAAGTCAACACAGATGTTTAGGTTGAAAATTTCAACTGTTTAGTGAAAGACTTTTTTTGAGCTACGACAAGACCTCCCTTGCTTGGCGTCAGTGAGAGACCTAAAATTTGGCTCAGACTTCTATAACATGGGTCTGACTTTCGCCTACTAACACTTCCCAAATAAACAAATCGTGCAAAAACATATAAAGAATAATATTAATTATGAATTACTAAGCAAAAAATTTTGTGAAGGCAATCCATGAATCAGTCAACAAGAGAAAAGTAAATAAAAGGGGCCTTTACCAGGGGAAGGCCTTTAAAACTACTAATAAATTGAATTAACAGAAGGTTTTTCGCCTAATAACCAATTGTAAATAATAGAATATGACAAATAGGTGTTAACTGCACACATTATAATAAGGACCAAATATATTCTTCCTTATACAAGACAAACCTAACGTAGTCAGTACTTCTTTGTACGTATGTCAGTCCACGCACAGTGAAAGATTCAGTAAATATAACGAAACTTAACTTTTTTTAGTTCGGCTTTGTAAGCCAAAAAATGATTAATCGAAGATATATATTATAATTTATTGATTTTTTTAAGTACGTTCACGTTTTCAGAATTTTCTACTACACAGCTTAAAACTTAGAGCGTTTTTTACTTTATAAACAAATTGCGATTTTATAAGGTATGATATTACCATTTTGTCAAATTGGTTACGTAGCCCTAAAAAGAATTGTTTCCTACGCGGAATTTGAATTACAAGTACTTTATTTCCGGTCTAAGTATATTTATGTGCCCAATTCTAGATCAACTACGATATATAGCTCTTACCCTAACAGTGAAAGAGAGTCGGAGGCACCGCAACGCTGTCTTCTTCTCGATGTAGTAGAATCGGGGGTGGTAGGGGCCTAGGGTAACTTTGGTATCAGGAGCATCCCACTAGGACGGGTTGCATTGTGTTGTCACGGTAAAATACAAGTGTTAAACCCCGTGCCGCCTCACCAAGATGTAAAGAGTAGATAGAAGATTTAGTGAATAGTCTTATGGGTATCTCATAACTCTTTCTTCAGTAAATATATCTGTAGATCCAGCCCCTGGGGCCACACACATTCCGCGGTTTAAAGCCCCCGAATCCCGAGGGGAGGCGTAATTGCATTCACCGGTCCTTTAAAAAAACGGACGAAGTTGTAGATAGCCAATTAGCTTTATTTTAAGTATTTGCACCCGAGTCAAAGGACTTAAGTTATTCCTGATTGTATGTGTGAGTCTGTCGTCACACACATCGAACTGAGCATTACTTCGACGAGAACTTCACTGACGTACTTCACGAGTAGTGTTGTGACCTATGATTTGGTCACTAACTAGATTTCGCAACGCAAACGTTGATGCATCTCAACCAAACATAATAAATAAGCCACAAAGGCTTCGTTTAGTTTCGTCATATTTTATGAATGTAACATTTAAATAGACTCTTATAGTTTTCCTCATAACATAACTCTCGTCACAACATGTGTAGATTGACAAGGTCAAGAGTTGTGCAACGTAGTCGAGATTGGTATAGCACTCAAATGACAGTTTTCATCATTAGTCTACTCGAAACTTAACGGTATCTTCAGCTTTACAGTACATGAATCTGCAATAATTGATTTCGTATAGAAAACCGTCAGTTACGCAGCTGTTTAAAATTACCCAATTTCAGAAAATTCATTCATTGGGCGACAGTTTCAGATATATTAAAGCCGATGCAAATGGGATTTCATCCAAATTAAAATTACTATGGAATATACTAAGCGTCATGAAACTGTGCGACAATTAAATTTTATTCATTATCACTCGAAGTATAGATTTGCATAACAATGTTAGGTTCTACAATATGTGCCTCAGATTATGTAAGATACCTTTGCAACTTAACTTACTACATTTCAATGTTTTCTTTTTTATATCCTAAATCTAACAGCTCGCTTCGACAGAATTACTTAAATTAGGTAGGTACCTATTTATACAATAACAACGAAACACGTAAGGTTTCTAACTCTATGTGGAAGAATGAGATATTACTTTAAAAAAACTATTAAAAATCGATATCCACTTTTAAATTGCAGCCTTTTGAGTCGCTGTTCATGGACTTCGTTGAATAAATGAATGATTATGTTTTAAAAGACACATTTAACAGAAATAAATTTTACAATACAATAGGTGGTCTTATCGCTATTAGCGATTTCTTCCAGACAACCGTTGTTTAGCGTTATTTAGAAATTTAAATTGGGTTGAACTAATAATAATAATATACCTACATCTAACGAGGCTGGATAGTCTATGAACATTTTCCCTTCTTTATGTCGAAGAATAAATACTACGGCTGTGGTTGTATACACTGAAAAAATAATACCTAAGGAAAGCATACCAAAATTACCCAACTTTTACGCCTCATTTGCTTGCGTGTAACATATTCGAGGCAGACGCTTCCTCATCGACAGATCATTCGTGCGATCCGCGATGCGTGTGCGCTCATGTAATTTGCAATTACGTCAAATTGCGTGGTCGAAATGACATAAGGGTATTACTTTACAGTGCCCAGAACTCGAAATGTACACGGACTACCAATGAATTTACGACAGCGCACATTACAAACTTTTCATTTCCCAAAAATTTGTAAGACGACAATGATTCACGAAATTTAATGTCAAAGGCCTATATCGACAATTTTATAAAGAAGGGGTTTCCCTTGTTTTACCTTGGACAGTCTTTAACATTTTAATTTTTTTTTAAATAACTTATAGCGTAAGACGTGCCAAATATGCATATATGGAACAATAAGCAAGTTGAAGTGGTATTGGGCTGATTTTATTTGTCGCAGGACTGACGGCTCATAGAGCAGATGATTTCTAAAGTGGAAACCGCATCTCGATAAACGTTGTGTTGGACGCCTTCCAGCCTGGACTGACAACTTGCATAAGGCAGCTGGATAAAGAAGACGGAGGACCAGAAAGTGTAGTGCGGACTTCCGCAAGCCTATGTCCAGTAGTGGACTGCGATTACCTCACGGCGACGACCTTTAAGCTAGAAGATAAAAGAAAATAAATAGTGACAATCTGAATGATTACTTGGTCAGAGGGAGATATAAATAAGACGACAGTTATTAAGACGCTTTTCTGATTAATTGACTTTATGAATTTCCATCTCTGTGGAGCTGAAGTTATTATGTGATAAAACAATCGATAACTGACTAAATAGCAGCAAACAAATGATCTCGAACAAAAAAATATGTTACGTTTGCAAGTCACGGTTTTAAATTAACTTACAACGTGTTTGGCACACAATCGTAAATCAGTAATGTTGCAGTAAGAAGTTTTCATTAATCTTTTTAAACAAATCAATGTTCTGGCTAGCATGTCTTCTTTATATTCCATTGTGTGTTCACTTACAACCAAGGACACCATAAACTTTAAATTACGAAACTATTACTCGACAAACGGTTTTTAAAATTGAATATCGATAAACAAATCAATAATATATTAACTAACGACATAAATAGTTGACATACAATATATTAATATACTAGAATGTAACTCGCGGCAGCGCCGCGGGTCAACCTCTGCTGCGTGCTTCTTGTTTACAGAACAGACTAATACAGGTTACATTGTACAAAAATTTTATGTTAGTGCTATTTGCACTCGGAAAATTTATATCATTTTATATCGCAAACGATCCGGCATGGAAAGTACAAAAAATACATATAGGAAACATTTAAAAACTTCGTTTAAAAAAACCGACTTCAAAAACTAAAAAACTAAAATGTATAAAATAACTTATTTCTATAGCTCTTATTATTAATATATATTACCTAAAACATCTTAAAGTCGGTGCTTAGTAATTTGCAAAATATAGTAATTTTTATTATGTTTTACTTTGCACCGACTTCAAGATGTTTTAGGTAATATATATTAATAATAAGAGCTATAGAAATAAGTTATTTTATACATTTTAGTTTTTTAGTTTTTGAAGTCGGTTTTTTTAAACGAAGTTTTTAAATTTTATTTGTTACTTTTTAGTGTCTAGCTATGTATGGGTGGACATACGAATGGTGCCGCGCTTCTAAAAAAATTTAGGTCCCAAGAAACGAGAACAAAAAAATGATCGTAAAATGAAAACTACGGGGCCAAACTATGTCAAATTTTTAGGGGACCACATGGCAGCTATTCCGCGTCGAACAAAAAAGAATCACGTAAATCGAATCATAAATCTCAGAGTAATCGGTGTACATATGGAACGAAAAGGAAACTTTTTTCATAAAAAATATTCATAAAATGAAAACTACTGGGCCAAACTATGTAAAATTTATAGGGGACCAATTGGAAGCTATTCCGCGTCGAACAAAAAAAGAATCACGTAAATCGGATTATAAATGACGGAGTAATCGGCGAACATACATAAAAAAAGTAATGACAAAAAAAAAAAAAAAAGATCCCGACGAATTGAGAACCTCCTCCTTTTTTCGAAGTCGGTTAAAAAAAAGGACAAAAATTACAAAAAGGACAAAGATGACTAAAAATTACAGAACTGACCAAAATAACCGAAATGGCAAATCACAAAAAACCTATCCTACTTTTTGGGCAACTTAACGTGGCAATGTTTTGATCACTTTTGAATAAAGCCAGCACGTAGCAAGATCCTAAGTCGTGAAAATTGTGTTGTTGTCGGCTCCCTGTTTTTTTTAATAAAAGTTGTAAATTCTAAACATTTTACAAGACTGTAAAAGTTCAAAAATACTTGCAACGAAGAAGTGGTTTGTAAAATGTATAATTTTTGATATATAGGGTATTTCTGTAACAAGATAACGAAAACACGGAACGTTTGTCAGGTCTATTAAGCCCTTTGTTGTATTTCAACCACTCAAACAGTTACCTAATTTGATATAAGCTTCTTGACGAGAAAAATAAAATAAACAAACTTACGTATGTAAATTTTATAAATAAAAAATAATTTAGACAAGTGCATGACAAGAGCTATGAATGTCAAAGAAGCAAGTGAGGTGTGTAAAAATAAGCCTGTATGGCGCTCTGTTGTTCGTGCCTACCCCGCAAGGGACCTGGCGTGAAGTTATGTATGTATGTATGTAATTTAGACAAGTTTACTCAGTGGCCTCTTGGTCTAGGGGTATGATTCCTGCTTTGGGTGCAGGAGGTCCCGGGTTCAAATCCCGGAGGGGCCCTATTTTGAAGTTTATTTTATACATTATTACTTTTAACCCACTCTTCATAGTTTACTTGTGAATAGTTAAATTATGTTTCTATAATTTCTTGTACTATTTAAATTTCGTTTAGATGTTCATAAAGTACATTTTTATCCAACTGACAGGGAAGAGTTATTTAATATTCTGAAATATTCATGTTAAAATTCCAATAATATAATTCACTACAATAAATTCATTACTCTATTTTTAATCACTCTAATTTCTAGATCACGCTACTACAAATAAATTATAAACAACTTATTACACAATGACAAATATAACGTCATCTTTGTATTACTAGTGATATAAAGTAAGATATGAGTTCTAAGCATGTTCTTTTTTCAACTTTTACTTATAGATGTCACTAGCAATATGGATAACGCCATCTTAACTTTTCTTTAATTTTACATACTCTTACAAATCTAGAACTTAATAGAAACTTGTGTCAATAGATGTCGTTAGAATATGAAAACAGCTGTAGCGATATTGTTATTTTGCTTCTCAACTGTAGCAAACTTCATGTTGTTTCGTAAATTTAAAAGCCATGCAGGTCATTCTAATGTTGCCAGATATAAAATATTTCAGAGTTCCAAGGGATATGGAACTGTAGTAATAAACTATCAAGGTCTTAAAAAAATTCATTCGTTTAAGAGGAAATAACGACAACTCAACCAAATTTATTCCTGACCACGACCCACGAGTGGTAGCTAAAGGTCCAACCCAGTGAGGAGACGAGAGCACAGTGATTACCATGCGGAAACAACTAAAATGAATAGTCGTGTCTTCGAGCGATGTCCATGCTACAATGGTGAAATACCACTATTAGCAACACCTATACTTCCTAATTTTAGTGCATTTTCTATGATAATATCGCTATGTAATTCTACATACGTTCAATAACAACTTAAGGATGACTGTTATTTTATTAAGATTTTTAAAAATAAAAACATCTCATTCTATTTTTTTCAAAATTACCTGGCAACTTTGAACCAGCCAGTGTGAATTCGTGTTCGATTTCATGAGTTGTTCGTCAATCTGCTTGATATAATTTTAATTAATTTTTCTGTCAAATTGCAATATTCAATAAAGTATTAATTGGTTTCCTTGTTCGGATATATGAATGTGAGCTATCCAATTAATTTACGAGTTATTTTACAACAGTGCTATCGAAAGTCTTGTGCATTTAGCAGTTCAGCTGATTCCCTTCACAAAGGATACACGGAGAACTCGTGGACCCGTGCACAATCAAGAATAAGAGAAAACGTCCTCTGTAAAGTAAGAATAAACCCTCTTTAAAGTTAAATCCAGTAATTATAGCTCGTTTTGAATGTTACGTTATTGATTTTCACTTATTGAATAGAATATTCCAGGTGTAATTGAAAATTCTAGCCCTAAGAAATCAAAATAAAAACGTTCACGTTCGCTGTAACGTCAGTGGGTATATTTTCCCGTAAATATAATTGATTATTATGACTACTTCAGCTGTCTGATTATAAATTTTGAAATATAAGTACAATTACGTCGTAATAGGACGCTATTTCGACGACGTAATATTTACCCTGAAACATCGAACTATTATTATTTCCATATATTGTATAATACCCTATGACCCTATAGTATATAAGTGTAATGTAGCTTCGTGATAGCCAGTTGTGTAAATATCATACCGTGAAAAATAAGCGATCATAACATTTTATAAATTCTTGTCCTGCATAGTATTTGAATAAACTATAAACACACGAGACTTTAGGTAAGTGAGGAACAAAGGTCTAGCCATACTATCTCTGCCAGAATTAATAGACAAGATAGGCCCAACATATTATATATTATTATAACTAAAAGTGGAAAAGTAAAAGTAGAAAAGCAGACCCCAGGCACAGAAACAGATATAATAATAATTGGGGATAGTATTCAGAGTTTCCGCTTCACTTACTTACTTTGACTGAATGAGAATGGTGAAGACTAGAGACTAGCTCTCATCTTCCACTGACTTTGGTAATAGTTGGTAAAGATGACTCACTGCTGAACTCCTTACGGGATATGAATATTTGCCTTTGTAAGACTGCAGAATTTACCATTGAGGTTAAAACCCCACATGTACAATCAAACAAATTGAAACATGACCCACCATAAGGTCATTTTCTTAGTCATGAAATACAATTAGGTTGAAATTCGCCTGAACATACATTTCCTTGGTAACGAACTTGTTATCATGTTATTAGACATTGACAGTTACTATGTTGTATTAAACAGATCAGAGAGACTCGTCTATACTCGTGGAACATCTGACAAATGCTATTACGTGCTATTACTATCTCTGTCATTAAGTATGTTGGATTAAGTGCTGTTTCCTATATCTTACCGACCGTTTATTTGCCTTACTAACGATTAAAATTTGAAGTAATCTCTATACAAGCAATGTCAAAATTCAACCTACGGTAAAGCAGGGGAAGTGAAGTGGAGTGAATAGTGAGATATCGGAACTGGTCATAAATCGACAAGCCAATGGTGACACAGGCCAAACCTTTTGTATATACAACATTAGATATTAGGGTTATCGTTATACGTTAGGTAGCAGAAATACACAAGAAAATAAAACATTAACAACATTAATGTGGAAGAAAATAAAAAAATTTTTTTTTGTTAATTTTATTAATTGATTGTAGTATTTCAAAGTTAGAAATGGCACTCATTTTACTTTACTTAAACCTAAAACCGGGTATAAGCACCATTGTTTTCAATGACGTCTAATAGTCGATTACGCATCGACCCGATTAGACGATTGCAGATGTCGGTTCCCCTCATGTAATTCCAAATTTCATTACAGTGCTGCTCAATTGCTTCCTTTGTCCTCTCGTTTCTGTTATCCCACATTTGAACCATCAAACCCCATAAATTTTCTATTGGGTTGAGGTCTGGTGACCTAGATGGCCATGGAATTAGAGTAATTTCATCTTCATGCTGGGTAAACCAGTTCGAGACAATTCTGGCGGTATGTACTCGACAATTGTCGTGAACGTATGAGAATACAGGGACTTCTTCAAGTGGGTACACTATTCTCACTGTCGGTACATTGATTCTTCCAACAAATCGACATAGTTTAATGCGTTTTGACGAGGAGAAATTTGGACAAGTTCACCTATACCCCCGGTACCCATCAAGGCCCACATGTTAGCTGAAATTCGACCAGATAATTGATTGGGTACTACGTGATCCTCTGTGTATCGCGTATTATTATAACGCCACAAAGTTAAGCGACCATGTTGAGAAGATCTAAATGATTTTTCATCTGAAAATATGGTATTAGTCCAGTCAAAGTCTAAATAATTACGTGCAAAATTTAATCTTGCAGTTTTGTGTGCATTCGTTAAGTGTACTTTCTTAGCATAATGCCGGTAATGCAGTCCAATACGGTGTAAATGATTTCTTATGATTTGTAAACAAACGTCGTAACGTGCCGCGAAATCTTTGGTACGAGAAAAAGGATGTTCTTCATATTGGTGCTGCATATCTGTACTTTGTTGGTTTGTTATTCGACGAACGCCATGATTATGTTTTCGTCTATCTTCAAGAATCCCCTCTTCAGCGTGCCGTCTGATCCATGTTCTCCGATCATGTGTTCCGACTTATATTTAACACTCGTGATATTTCTCGAATGCCATAGCCTTCCTCACTGAGCACTACAATCCGAGCTCTTTGTTCTGCGAGACTAGCCATTATACAATTCAAATAAATATTTAATTCTTAGATATTGAGTTCTAATTTTTTTCTCATTGACTTTAATTGACTTCTGATATACTTTCAGAATGACATTTTTTATTTTTAAAATTATAGGTAATACTTTTTCTATAATGAAAAGAGTTAGAATTATAGATTTAAATTGTGACCCCCGCCACTTGTGTGATTTATTAAAATACAAAAAGTGTTTCTACCCGTTATACAAGTATATCAAAAACACTTTCAATAAATTGTGAAAAACCTGTGAAGTGCCGAATATCCAAAACAGACTTGGCTTAAAGGTCTAGAAACCAAGCCATAAAATCCCAAAAAAAAAAAAAGTTAGAATTATAAGGCAGATTTCAGTTCGAGATTCAAATTATTTCAAATCATTACTGTTTTATCTAAAACATATCTAGTACAATTATAACAAAGTTTAAAATTGCGTAGTTCTGAGGCTAGTGACGCATTTTTATTAATGTTTATAACGTCCTAAGTGCAACACACACAATAAACCTTACTATTTTGACGGTTTTAAAGGAATTATTAGCAAAGTGGGTCATAAATCAGTTGTGTACATCACCAAAGGGCAACTTTTGTATAGATAATTGTAAGCATCTGTTTGATGCTACACAGACCTATAGTTAAACAAAGTGTGCTCTCCACAAAGTGTAAGATCGAGAGTGCGAAATCAAGTGATAAATTTAGTAATGTCCAAAGTCCTGAAAGATTCACTTCAAAGCTAAGATCAACAATGCATCAACAAAGATTTGAGTAATTCAGCTATAGATTAAATTGAATATGTGTGTTTTCTGTAATGGTGTACAATAAAGTGTTATCTATCTATCTATCTCTATCTAAATAATTAGTAGAAAAGATCAAGTTATGAAAATGTTATTAATTTGGTCTATTACTTGCCATCAAATTAACAAAAGTAATATACAAAAAAAAACTAACTTCAACAGTAACCAAAAAGCAAAAATAAATATTTGCTACAACATCTTGAAGTTGATAGTACCAGGTAAAACATAAAAATTATAATATTTTGCAAATTTCCGGTTGCTTTTTATGTTTTACTCGATACAAACTTCATTACAAGACAATTTTGTTTTTTTGTAATTTTTTAATTATGCAAACACTGGATAGCTTTAGAAAAACAAATTGTATAACATTTTGTATGTGCCTATAAGATTCAAAGCTTGCTCTCAATTTCCCTGGGATCTACTCATCATATCCCAGCTTAGTGACAATGGGATCAGCTCAGGATTATACTTCTTCGAATAAAAAAAGATTATATTGGTGCACAACAAATGTTATGTGTATAATAAAAACATACAGTCAAATTGAGAATCTCCTCTTTTTTGAAGTGGGTTAAAAACTTGTAAGTTATGCACTGGCACTTATGTTTATATGAATTGTACATATCTTTGCTAGAGCTCTTTTGTAGACTTATAACACAGAGTTGTGCTAGCTATAAGTATAGATAGATACATAGATAACACTTTATTATACACCATTACAGAAAATACAGATGAACTTATAGCCTAAAAATGTTCTAAATATGCCCAATGGGCGGGCTTATCGCTAAGAAGCGATCTCTTCTAGACAACCTGTATAGTATTTTTTTTTTGTTCATTAAGTATCTCTGAGCTCAGGCTAGCTTTAGTTTTTGTAATCTCTTGTATACCTCTTGATCCCATTAGGACTAAAAACTTATAGAACCTTTATGATTAGTATATACATAATTCAAGATTTGTTGACATATATGTCTTATTTTAATAGTCAAGGTAAACTACAATCTTCCGCTTACATTGCACCTTTACCCAACAAATTGTCATTCGTCGTTAATTAGTTATTTCTCTTTGTGTCCATTGTGTTTAACAATAAACAACTTGCATATTGTATACGCGAGAGCTTGTCGGCATTGCATTATTTTTTTGGTGACATTTTAAATACACGCCGAGCTTGAACTTCAATGCTTTAGACATTCACCTTTACAATAGTTTCTGGTACTCAAGTGGGTACGACAATAATACAGTGTTGATCGGCAATGCGTGCGGGCTGTCGATACTGTTCATACATTTTAATACCTATATTCAGAGCAGAGGTAGCAAAGAAACGCTCGTGCACACTTGTAGCAGATAGAAGCGTTGTAGGTCAGTATGCGCTTCCGTGTCAACGTCGAAGGCGGCTCAGAAATGCGCTGCTCTTGCCAACTAGCGTGTATCATTCAGATTTGTTATTTCTTTCAATATACTATTAAACCTGCCCTTACTCCCAACTTCACTTTCTTAATATTTATCATTAATACCATTTGGTTTTACGCTTTTTAGTTCATGGACTATTGATTTTTATCGACATAACCATTGACCTTTGCCAATGTGTAAACCTCGTTCAGTTATTTAATCTTAATATTTAAGTACGTAATTAATTATTCTTTGATTATTTACTATAAGACTCGCAAAATGTGTACTTGACCTAAATAATATATACTTCTATAGGCTTCCGTTATTATCACAAGTTTACAGTGTAAATAATGATGTCTGCTATTGTTGACAGTAAATGAGGTTGATTTTAATATAAACCTGCCATTTATAATTTATTTTATTTACTAACACATTAGTAGTGAATTCTCTGTATTCCAACTTATTGCTTCTCAACATCCTGATGCGGCAAGATATATGAAATTGATATAGCGAAGATGACGAACGTCCACTGTTATTATTATTTCACTCAAAAACCCTAAAAACACATATAATTTAAATTGCCTCGTATATATTATCTCAAAAACCAATTGATAGATACAACTACGAAAATCAGAAAAAGAGTTTAATTAAATAACCAATTTTAATTAAAGTAATTGTAGGTAGACACTACCGCCTTGATTTCTATAGACCTTTCCACGAAAAAGTCAGATTCAATAGGCAAACTTTTGAAAGGGTGCTGTTATAACTTTGCATTTAATGACTTTGAAAGATAATATCTTACCACCTATTTATTGCCTATAATAGAAAAGGCACTATCAAACTTTCGTCTCGTATCGTATCGATCTTTAAAATACCTATATATTATATCGCATACGCTGTACACTGATTTTTCATATCTCGTGTAGACATTATGACGGCCAACTATATTTTTTTACGATTTCACTAAACCTTTGTATAAGAAAACACAAAGTCTAGATTCAGTAGTGGAAAAATGGCTGTGATTTACATTGACAGACGGACAAACAGGATGATTTTATAAGTATTCTGCTTTTGCCAAATTGGCTACAGAACCCTAAAAATAATATACGCTTCATTAACTAGTCAGCATGTATCCTACTTGTAATAAGTTTTAAAATCGGCTATTGCCGCTAGGCTCCGAGCATAGCCGGATCAGAACCACTTAGTTGCGCAAGCGCCATTCGCTCCGCAATCGGCACAGTATTTCTGCCAAAGTTACATTTCTAGTTTCCATAAAGTTCGAGGGACTACTCAATATTGCAGCAAAAATATTGTTTTGATACTAATTGAATCTTTAGAGCTGGTGTCTTAGTTACGAAGGACATTCCTGGGTTTTTTAACTTTTTGACAAAATAAAACCAATCGCATCACTTTTGTTTGATTGACAGTTGATATTTCTTAATTATTGTTGACTGTGTGACATTTGTTATCTCGGAAATTTCTCGAGTTTATCCCCTAACCTAAAATACTAAATACTTACACATCGGAAATCTTTGTAAGTACATGATTTAAGCGAGATCTCCGATTTCTTTTTTCAGCACTTCGATCTAAATCTTGATATTATGAACACAGGTGTGTGCTAAGAATAATTGAAATCAATTCTATAAGACTGCTATTTAATGTCAACAATAAATCCTGTACTATGTTACCTATACCATTCATTTTATATGTTGTATTGTGAGTAGATTATTATATTATGTACAAAGAAAGCAAAGATAAAGGTCATCAACTCGTCGCTTTGTCCACTTGAAACTGTCACTATATGAATTGGTAAGACTAATCTTAATTTGAAAATTGTCCAAGAATGACTTCAACGTGTATTAATAGTAAGGTCGAAAAACTTTTATTCAAAGCTATGTATATCACTCGTCTGTTGATACCCTTCTAGGTAGGTCCACTAATTGAATGCATTCACCGTACATGAAAGTTGGAATAACAAGGTCGCATGATGCCTATTCGTCGTGAAGTGCATTATAACAATGTTCTACAGATAAATATCATTGAAACGTATCTATTGAGAACTTCTTTTGTTGTTATACCATTTGCTTATATACATATAGATATAGCATACGGATGTAGATATTGTTCCATATAGCTCATGCTCTTAACATAAGTGAATAGTGTCATCTTGATAAGATATAAATCAATATTTTCATTATTGCTGTGTTGTTTAGCAGATAGCACACTCTTTTGAACTTTTATTTATAGAGTTTCCTTTTGTGTATACACCGGCAATAACTTAATATTTACATTTTGTAAATTTATGTCATGAAAAAATGCTGCTACTACGATCACAGTAATGATTAAATTGGACTAGCCGTTAGAAATTTCGCAAGCTTTAATTCTTAGTAATATATTACGTACTTAATAATTAACTTTTGTAGATGCTATTTTTAACGTTTGTCAACATAGTCACGTAATGGTAATTTGGCTATAAAAGAGTCCAAAATAAATATTTGTGAACTTAGTATTATATGTTCTACTAATTCATGATATATAGGATTGAATTTATCGATTGTACAGTAGACAGTATGACATTCTAAATTCCATGCCACTAACGTGACGAACATAATCGAATACGATAAAGTTCCTCCAAAATCTAATTCGATTACGGTTACAGCGACAATGGCGCGTGTTTCTGCATCTAGCTTATATAGCCCATTTTGGACAAGACAGCACAAATACGATCACACTTAGAACAGTTCAAAGCACCACGCAAATAATGTAAGACATGACCAGGTAGAAATTTCCCAAATTGAAAGTGTCAGATATCATTCAGAATTCTTAAAACCAAACGCACACACACATTCTGTTAAATGGCTCTCTACTATGACATGGCAAAATAGGCTAATTTGACGTATATTACTTGAAACGAGGTAGCTTTCGGTCTAGATATTAAAAACACCCTCAAATCACTCTTACAATATCTCCAAATATTTTGTCTTGTGCCAGAAATTCAAATATTAAATACTTCAATAATATCAGGCTATAAATGTCCCACCGGTTAGCTCAGGGTTCGCTTAGCTTAGGGAAGCGCCCATATCCCTCCACTATTTTTTTTTGGTGGATTGACAAGTTTCATTCATTAGTGAATATGGGTTTCCACACTAATCTCACTATATATTTATTTTCCGTCAGTATATAACACATCCGTGGTAATTACAAAAATAATTATGAAGTTAGGTTAAAAACTACCTAAACGGTGCAATCCCTCTGCCAAGGTTTTTGGTCATATGACATTTGAATAAGACGCGGGTTCATTAACTACTGAGCCACCACGACAAAAAGTAGATAAGCATACAAGTGTTAAGGCGTAAATAAAGGAGCTGTAGGTAAAATGTATATGCAATATTAGCATTAGAGGCATTATGTACATATAATTATAGTCTTGTAGGTTTTATCCGTGCAGGAACTGAGAAAGAATACAATTTCCTGCGGCCGGGCGGCCTGTCGTAAGAGGCGACAAAACAACCCACAGCCAGGTGGTAGGGCATTTGCCCGACTGGATGGCTACCACCCCTGGTCTAAAGTATGTCGCCATAGCAACCTTGAGTTGTGTTTCAGCATTAGTGACCAGGTTCCAGTCTCCCTTAAGAGTGCAGCAGCGCATTTGTAGCACCTTTGGTGTTTCAAATGTTCATAGGCGATGGTAACCGCTTTCCATCAAGTGGGCCATCTGCCTGTCTGCTGAACTCCTGCAATAAAAAATAAAAAAGGTATAAATAATTTAACTTATATCTCCAGATGTTCTCCATTGTCTGCAATAACCTAAGCACTATATATACGTTTACAGTAGTAGTATCTAGATATAAAAATCTATTCATAGCTCATTATTTTAAAATCGCCCAACGGTTGACTTATTTGGTCAACATATTAAAACCAACTTTTAACGTTACCAGTCGTCCTTCATACATTACTGGTTAGTTGTCTTTGGATTTATTGAAATCCCTATTAATATTATAAATGCGAAAGTAACTCTGTCTGTCTGTCTGTTCAGTTTTCACGTAAAAACTACTGGACCGATTTGGCTGAAACTCAGTATATATATATATATTTTCGATACCGAGGATGAACATAGGATACTTTTTATCCCGAAAAATGGGATAGTTTCCGGGATAACATAATATTTGTCTGTTTGTTTGTTATGCTTTTACGGAAAAACTACTGGACCGATTTGGCTGAAATTCGGTACGTATGTAAATTAAATACTGAGGATGGACAAGGGATAATTTTCATTTTGGCCTATTTGGTCATTTTGGCCTATTTGATCATTTTGACCTTTTTGGTCATTTTGGCCTATTTGGTTATTTTGGCCTATTTGGTCATTTTGGCCTATTTGGTCATTTTGGCCTTTTTGGTAATTTTGGCCTTTTTGGTAATTTTTCCTTTTTGGTCATTTTGGCCTTTTTGGTCATTTTGGCCTTTTTGATCATTTTGGCCTTTTTGATCATTTTGACCATTTTGGCCTATTTGGTGATTTTGGCCTATTTGGTCATTTTTCCTTTTTGGTAATTTTGGCCTATTTGGTCTATTTGATCATTTTGACCTTTTGGGTCATTTTGGCCTATTTGGTCATTTGGCCTATTTGGTCATTTTGGCCTTTTTGATCATTTTGACCTTTTGGTCATTTTGGCTTATTTGGTCATTTTGGCCTATTTGGTCATTTTGGCCTTTTTGGTCATTTTGGCCTATTAGGTCATTTTGGCCTTTTTGATCATTTTGACCTTTTTGGTTATTTGGCCTATTTGGTCATTTTGGCCTATTTGGTCATTTTGGCCTATTTAGTCATTTTGGCCTTTTTGGTCGTTATGGCCTATTTGGTAATTTTTCCTTTTTGATCATTTTGGCCTATTTGGTCATTTTGGCCTATTTGGTCTTTTTGGCCTAATTGGTCATTTTGGCCTATTTGGTCATTTTGGCCTATTTGGTCATTTTGGCCTTTTTGGTCATTTTGGCCTTTTTGATCATTTTGACCTTTTTAGTCATTTTGGCCTTTTTGATCATTTTAGCAATGTCGGTCACTGTGGTCTTTTGGTCATTTAGACCATTTTGGCCTTTTTGGTCAAGTTTTGTAATTTATTTTGTTGACAGATAGACGGGGGATGGTATATAGTGAATCTTCTGTGCGCAAATACATAAAAATGTAATATAATATAACCTGTAGCACTTGCTCTATAAACAAGAGACACGCACTAGAGGTTAACCCGCGGCGCAGCCGCGGGGTAAACTCTAGTATAATATAATAACAAGCAGTTCGCGCATCGACTCTAAAGAATCTAAAAAAATTTAACGGGCTACGGAGCGAGCTGTTTGCTGTTTGGATACAATTAGAAATGAGGATATCCGTAAGAGAGTCAAGTTAACCGACATAGCTAGCCAAATAAGCAAGTTGAAGTGGCAGTGGGCCGCTCACGTCTACCGCAGGACCGATGGCCGATGGAGCAGACGAGTCCTGGAGTGGCGACCGCATCTCTGTAAACGTAATGTCGGACGCCCTACGGCCGGATGGACGGACGACCTGCGCAAGGTCGCCGGTAGGCGCTACATGAAGTTAGAAGACAGGAATAAGTGGCGCCGCCTTGGGGAGGCCTACGTCCTGCAGAGTGACTGATTGGCTGAAGTCGACAACGACGAATTCTAATTATTCTAATTATTGATAATTAATAGGTGTAGTCATAGCTAAATGCCAAAGGAAATGTTGTATTAATACACACTACTATGTCAACCGTAAAGAAAAACCAACATTATAATTCGAAGAAGTAAATACACAACACCTATTCTATCAAGGACAGAACGATCACACAATGACACGGTCATATCAGAACTTTTTGGCTCGCCTTTCTATTGTCCGCACCCGATATACGTGGCGTATTGTTCAGGCGTCAGCGTCAGGAAAATCGATAAATTTAATCTTATGACATAGGTTCATCACATAGAAGTTCCACAAGATCGCCTGCTTTAAACGAATCTAAGAACTGTTAACACAGAAGAAGGAACTGATGTTGTAAATTTTGGTTGCTCAAAAACATCGTCAATAAAATACACGTCAACAGTCAACGCAGTCTAGGGATATGTATCTATCTATAATATTATAACATTCTAAGCATGCAGTGTCTTTCTTTACATTGAAACTATTTTAAAAAACTGAAATAGACTATAAATAAACGATGCAGGTTTATGTATGAAACTATCAACGGAAAACCTCAAGACGGCATTGGCGTTTAAATAATTAATTTTAATTATCACTATCGTTAGAATACAATTTGAATATAAGGATATTTTTTACCCAACGATTTCATGATTAGATGAACGATTAATGAAAACTCTTTATTGTTCACCATAAAGTTAATCTTCGACAATTAGGTACTATGGATACATTCGCATTAGAACAATGGGCGGCCTTATCGCTTATAGCGATCTCTTCCACGAATAGGTAATGGAATTACTTGAGCTTGTTTCCAGGGGTCAGGAAGTGTACCAGATTTCAGAGTATTTCATTTGCACTTTGTACATGTACAATCTGTGCATGTACATCTGCAGCCTGTAGGGCAACGTTTATGAATAGGTACCGTTCAAATATAATATTGTCGACCCAAAAACAAGATACAAACGCGAAGGTTAAAAACTAATCACGATATTTGTAAAATTAAATCATTAATAAGAGCCACTCCCTGTGGGCCATTATTGTAGGAGGCACTTTTTTGAGTCTGGGTAGGTATAAGCATTTTGGTTAATTTATTACAATGGGTGTGGCAAGACCATCAGCGATGACTGACCTTGCTATCTGTTGCCTTATTGTTTTCCGTATACCTGTTTTCTATTTAAGGTGAACTGATTGTATCCCTCAAAGTTTATTTACTCTTTTAATACAAAGTGTATATTATTTCCGGGAATTACGCCACCGGTTAAATTTCCAGTTCAATGTACGATATACGCAGGTATATCAATGTGAAAATGACTATGTTTTGATGTTTGTATGTTTCTTATTCACTGCCTCAGGAATGAAATTGTAGATGTATTTGCATTCGGTTACGGGAATAAGCATAGGATGTGGCAATTCGTTTATTTTGGAAAATATAGTTTCCGCGAGAGGCGAATTCAAAATTTACGCGTGTGATTGATTAGGCGTGAGACAAATTGGTTTAGTTTTATAATAAAGAGCAAAAATTATTGTCAAAGTTCAAAACCTTAGACCAATTTCCTTTCATAAATAGGCAGTTTTTGCCTAATATTCGTCGAAACAAATAGCTGCGCAATGCGACGATATGGCGAGGTCGTTCTCGTAAACTGGAATTGATAAAGAATTGTGTGTTTAATTGACCTCTTTTAGATAGTTAATTATTTTATTTTAATTCATTATTACTACAGCTATCCACTACCAAAGTTAACGACCAGTCCATTTCCTAGGACTTTTTATGCCATGATTTATTTTACTCATTTTAATATAGACCCTTCTAATGATACATAAAGATAGTATGACGTTTATAATGTTATTACAGTTATTTTCCGTATAAACATTGTATTTTCTTACAAGCGACAAAAATGTACATTGTCTGCTAGAACTACTCGGTTCCGAGTCTATATTCAACATTTTATCTTACATCTTGTATGTAAGGATGATTTTTGAAGAGTCGTTCATTTTCATTGTTCACTATAGAAAGTGCAACACGAACTGGGATCATGGGTAGAATTCTAATCGCGCTGATTCTACGAAAGGACGACTCGTACCGTAGACGTGTTTTTTTCTACTAAATAAGGTCTGTGGCTTGTTGTTTGACTGTAGACTACATACAGTATGTTAATGCGTTTTCCTTAAACTAGTAGCATAATTTAAGGAATTATTAATATGTGATAAAACCTTATGTTGAAAATAGATATATATTATTGTTGCTTTAATAAGTAAACAAAGGATAGATATAGTTTCATGGTAATGAACTTAATTTTTGCAACAATTAAAAGGGTGAAGTTTTGCCGTGCAGTTTTATTTAAACTGCACGGCAAAGACGAGGTTCTCAAATCATCGTGCCTTTTTTGTCAAGAAACGTATAAATTTTACTTAGACAGTTATTATATAATATTTATATTTTAAAGAAAGATTTATGGGATTGTGTGGAAAATCTCTATTACAGTGAAATGGGACTTTCGAGCTGCTAAGAACACCCTTGCTTGACATCAACCAAAGATTGTTTTTTCTTTGTAGCAAAGTTCGTAGAATGTGTAATGTATATATTTAACTATCAATGCATATTTGGTTAAAAAATTGTATAATTTAGACTGAACTAAAGATGACAATAAAATACTTTTTAATGTCAGTTCCTACGGAAACCCGTAAGTGTTCCCGAGAGAATCTGCGTAGAAGAAACGTGGAAGAAAATTCTAAGAATGATAGTCGCCCAGTAGAATAATAAATCTGAAAAGCTACTAATTCCTACTTTACTAAACTTGACTAATACATGTCTAGACCAATTCAGTCAAAAATTAGAAAGAAACTTATTGAAATTTACACTTTTTCACTAATTGAATCCAAAATACATATTTTAAACTATAAAAGTTCAAAAAGAGTGATTTGTGACAGACAATGTCATGCAGAATTTAGCAGCGTTTCAGAGCAGCGTTTCGTTTTTTTGGGAGATTGTCAAGCAATTTGGTTAAAAGGCACAGAACTGAAAGGATACGACCGTATCCAATGACTAAATGCTTCAGGTTTCTGTTTACATGGATCACTTCGGTTGAATTATCCAAATTGAAGGACAAAATGAACCGGCTATTGTCGCCTTAATATTCTTCTTTTATGCCCAAGACCCAGTATCTGATCAATATTTAACGTCATTAACAATGTCGCATTTTAAATTGCGCATTACAGCCATCGTCACATCTATGTGAAATGGCCTATACATTTAACTTCATCTCGGATGAAACCCCACCATTATAATCATTCGTTATGACATGAAATGACAATAGCTGTTATTTTCAGTCAAAAAAAAGGCTCGTTGTGTAACTTTTACTTTCCCCCGAATGGAAGCTACAAATGGCAGGCCTCGCGTTTTCTAATCGATTTCGTGGTTGTTAGCTTAATGTTTAATTAACGTTTATTTTATTGGATTATTAACAATATTGAAGATGTTGAATATTTTGTATTATAAATATTATCCCATAACATTTCATTGCTGGGCGCGAGTGTTTCCATTTTAAACAAAAGAACGGCATACCCGCTACGCTTGTTCAAGGTAGATTGGCGGGTTTCACACATTGCGTCGATGTGTAAGTTTTTTATATTACATAAAGATCAGATTTCACCACTATAATATATAAACCACTTAATCACGTCAGTGATCTTATGATGTCATTAATGACCGATTCCTAACTAACCATTCACTTGCTTTACTACTGGTTTAATACATTAGAAGTGTTGTCAAATTTCTACCATAAATCGGCAAATGAATTAGTAGTAGTTAGTTATAGGAAAACCGACTATTGAATTACTAAAAAATTCCTACACTGATATCTAATTCAGGCCATAGTTGAAATTATTTTTTTCAAGTACGCTGAGATAAGTATTCTATAAGAAATCATAATAATCACATAGCGAATTGCGCAATAGGGAGATGAATCAGTGCGGCAAGGTATAGGAGCATGCGCGACGATGACCCACGATCCGGTCGATCACCTTCGCCGCAACATGTCTAAGGTCCTTTCCACTTGCACCAGCCAGCTTAAGCTACTTTCATAACTAACTCCAATTTTCACGAAACTTTCACTTGATCGTGAATATTTGCCAAAAATATTGAAGTTTTTTTTTAAATTAACACTGCAACGTGATCTTTACATTGGCGGTAGTTAGGTATATTAGTGTAGCATTGCTCACAGTGCTTACTTTTAAAGTTCACGGTCAATCATGTCCGGAACACATGTCTGTATTATAAAATGAATTTAATGCAGTCTGTTCTTAGCTTAAGTAAATTATTGCCTAAATATTACGAGTAATCCGTACTTATGTATAAATATGAAATTGAGTTGTTTGTTATCTTTATAAGTCTTTTAGATCAGAATTTCATAGAATTTGATATACATTATGTTCGTTACAGTCAATACAACGCGAGAAAAGTCGTGCGACGTGCCAAAGTATTTGATAAAAAGATATATTTAATTGAAATAAATATGTAAAAATCAATGCGATGATAAGATAATTTGATGCTTTTAAGTCTTAATTAATTTAATTTATGCTAGCTAACTATTTTTGTACTCGTTTACCATATAAATGAGTATATAAACAGTTTAATAAACTATTTACCTAAATTACATCCATACTGAATAATATATAGATGTGAATGAACCTATTATCATTAAATTCGCCGTTGTGTACTCTCGATAACATTGTTAAACATAAGACATTCTATTTATTATGGATAGTTGCATAGTTTACCCGATCGAAGTCGTATAAAATTGTCGACCTAAAACTTAAACACAAGTGACATTGAATCCATGCCACATCGACCATTTAATGTCTCTATTATTATTTATTGATCGCTTCAACTGTTTAAGGTAATCTTGTTTCATAGAATCAATAGGCTATAACCGTAATAAAATTTATCAATAAGTAATCACACGTTAATTTATGCGTTGACACGACCAGGGTATGCTCAGGCCGAGTCTGTAATGCTATGTACAAAATGACTTTATACAACTATACACTAATAGCGGTTTACAAGTTCAGTTCTATCTTACAATTTCAATAAATTAACCAAAGTGATTCCTTTAGAGAACATCAACACATTGGTTGCACATTTAGTGTTACAGATGTCCATAGGTGATAGTAACCGCTTTCCATAAGCTGGGCCCGTTTGCCTGTCTGCTGCACTAATACAATAAAAAACATATAAACGTAAACCTGAATCATTCAACGTCCTTGAATACCGTCGGTCGTGTCCTTTCAGTTGACCTGTGCCTTTCAACCAAAATAATATTCAAGTTGGTTGATTCGTCTAGTATTAGTAATACTAGTTTTTTATCTTTCCATCCTCTTTCCATCAAGTAGGCCGGTCTGCCTGTCTGCTGAACTCATGCAAAACAAAAAACACATATCGATCTCTTAATTTACAAGTAGATTTTAAGGTTAATGATATTAGGACAGTTGATGATATTTATTTTTCTATAAAGTCATCCGACTAGACTCATAAAAGTTGACCGCGACTCAATTTCACTAGGATCTGCCTGTGCGGTGAGGCGCCGTTAGCTAAGTTTTTTCGGATTGTCAATGACCATATTAGGACCGCACTAGGTCTCAGCGTACTCTGAACGTGTCAACGAAGTATTGTAATACTTGCAAGTAGTAAAAGTTGATGCTTAAAGAAGTTGCCGTTGTTTTTAATGAAATATGTATGCATGAAATATAATGCTTATATCGTTTATTTCTTCTAAATATTTACATAAATTAGGTCCCTAAGATTAAAAAAACCTGATAAAGTTATTATATCGTCACGGTTTATGTTTACATGAAATCGTTTTTGTTTAAACTATCTTTGAGGCACGTTACGGGTGTTTTGTGAGATGAAAATATACTAATATCTCAGTTTAAAATAGTTATAGTTTTATTAATATGTTCTATTTAAAAAGTTTCAGCGTTGTTAAAGCGTCATAGTCGATTTTGTAATGACTGATAAATATTTCTTAATATAAATGATTTTTAACTCGATTTGATTTAAATCATTAGTAAGTGGAAGTGTGAAACTGCCAATTCGCCTTCGATAAACGTAGCAACGGACCCCGGAGAAGCCCATACCAGTCCAGTAGTTTAAGACGTTTAAATTAATTAATTGTTATACATTAAAAAAGCAAAATAATTTAAGTACCAATAAATTAACAATTTATATACTGTTTTCCTTAGAAAATTGTTTTGGTACATTACAAACACGATTATTATACTCCATACACTATTTAATGATGTTTAAATATAAGTCAACTTGAGGTATAGCTAGTTAGTGAAATCATTAAAGTAAACAATGTTTTAAATAAATTAGTTGATCTAATATATAATGTTAAATTATGTGTTTAGATAATTACCTAAATAATCAGCACATAATTTAACTAAGATTTGATTCAAAAAATTGTCTCGTAAGAAAACATAAAGTACATATGATTTTAATTATTTATTAAGAATTGTATAAAACACAAACGAGTATTAGCTTCGAGATTATTGCATGCATATTATATTTATTTTTAGACTCTGGTTGTATAAAGTCGAAAACATAATTCATAGAGATTTTTTATTAGTACTTTTTTTAAGTATGCGCCTGTATGGCGCTCTGTTGTTGGTGCCTACCCCGCAAGGGACCTGGCGTGAAGTTATGTATGTATGTATGTACTTTTTTGAAAATTAAGTGAGACGGTGACCTTTGCTTACTATTTAGTCTATATGAGATTTTTATAATATTAAATTGTTACATAAGAGGTGAAAGTGACATATTTAGGCACGAGATCGTTTGGCGCACGAACGTAGCGAGGGCGCTTATAATTCGATTGTCTAAATAGGCTTCTAACGTCACTGATGATAGTAAATACTTAGCTCAAATTTATGTAAATTAGATAATAATGTATTGAAAAATAAGTATAAAATTATGTTACAAAATTTATGATATTCATTTATTACAATTTATTTATGCCGCGCTTTAACAGTGGCTTTTGGGACATGAGTCGCATCTATTGCTGTGGTTCGCAGTTTTCTAAATTTTTTAAGAGCAGGGAGAATCGCTTCCCAGGGACGAAAAGTGCTTGTTTTCATCCCTATGATCAGGCAATTCCAAGCGTATTTTCAGACTATGAGAAATGAAAACTAATTTTTAAATACATAATTATAGTTGTTGTTGCCACTGCTGTCACATGACTTACTCATCTCGTCATCAACGGCTAACAACATTTTTTTTTATTTCAGATTTGGGATGCCAATCACATAGTCAGCAAGCAAACGTTGTTATAAAGGTAAAATTCTATACATTCGTTTGTACCACCGCTCTTTTATGTAGATACTTACAATCTTTTTTTTTTCTTGAATCGTTTAATGTTGTGAATGTGATAGACAACCGCTGTAAAATTTTAATTCAAATTGTATTATGATAAAAGCTGTTTTTCGCTGTTACTGTTATTAGTACAGCGTCCTTTATATCTCTTTTATTCCAAAAAGCTTCCTTTCTTTTAGGTGGTTTAACGTTTGGAAAGATGTGCAGAGAACACCTCATGACAAAAGCGTTAGTGTTTTTTATCACTACACCTTCTCATCAATAGATAAGTGGCTATTATTGTGTGGCTTCGTGCCTTTTATATCCGCATAGACCGCTTTTATTATGACAGTAATACCATTAATATCATTGATGTAACAATTGCTACATCAATGATTAATATACAATTTTAATACTACTGAATAGCCTCGCTCAATGGCAGAAATCGAGCCACCCGGTATCGATTTCTGACCAAATTTTTATGACTATTAAAACTTACGTGATAAACGTTCTAGTTACCGCTATAGTTTACTGCTTCTCCAGATTAGCTACAGACAGAAGTACAATATCTGGTTTGTGTGAAAAAATATTTAATACGTAGTTAACTGTTGCTAAGAGCGGCCATAAAGTTTGATTTCAATTTTACAGAGGGAAATAGAATAACTTTCATAATTATATACTGTCACACTAAGTAATATAAAACCAATAATATAAGTCCAATTACAATATATACCATAAAACTAGCGAACGCACACGTATTCCGGCAGAGTAGCAACATTATTTTTTAAAATGGGTCAATTTGTCAATCCTTGGATTATAATAATATTTTACTAGTGCTGGATTCCTATAATTTACCAAGTATCCGTTGATTTGCCTTATGGTCTTCACCATTGGTAGAAAGAAAATTTCATGATAAAACATAGAAGAGAAATAATATTTCCATTACATATGTCGTTATAAAGATATTCGATGATCTTGATCCAGAAAAAATAAAACACATATCTGTACAGCAAGTGAGTCATCATTCAACGTGAATGTTTGTCTGGACCAAACCGGTCTTCCGATCCATCGTTCATTGCCATTGCACCGTACCCGCCTCTGTCATCGAAGCTCTAATATAGCGTAATGCAAATGCCTTATTCTTTTTTTCAAGTACAGTGTGCATTGAGATAAGTATTATTACACTATTATATTTTTAAATGGTTACATCATGATAATGGCGGAATAGCTCAACAAAAACGCAAATGGAAAAAGCAAATTTTTAAAAATTGTAACTAAAGTAAATATGTAATTAGAATTTTTACAATATGGCCCGATGGCCCTCTTCCCCTTCCCCTATTCCAGGCCTATATCCCATCCCATTTCTATCCTATTCGTCCTGTCTGATTCTTTTTTTTCATCCCTGTATTCCATCCTAAAAGCTGGCGCAACGCGTTGGCTTCGAACCTTGTATTGCAAATGTCTATAGGCGGCGGTAACCACTTTCCATGAGCTGGCCAGTCTGCCTGTTTGCCACTTGCGCATTTTAAAAAAATCGAATTAAATACATTCAAAATATCTGAGATGTAATAGTTGTTACACTAAGATAATTTCTTAATTGAACATTACAAAACAGTATTCAGGTTACTGTATTGTATTATTGCGGCAATAAAATTGGTGTTTTGTAGGTGCATACACCTATGCTGTGATCTCATACATAATGTTTCACATAACGATGAATGGCCTTTACCTAATTCACATTATTCATAGCTACTAGTCTGAGCCACGTGAATCTAGCCGCATACGATTAGTTATGCCTAACATTTAAATAAAAAATCGCCATAGTGCATGACAGTTATAGTGTATAGGAACACAAGAAAGTGTTCCACAGATGTGACCAATGTTCACTGTTTATATTATTTGGCTAAATAACTCTCAATAATTTTAATAATCTCCTAAATATCTCGAAAACGAATTGTAAAAACCCGCAACCCAATTTTTGTTGGAAGTATATTTGGAGTTTCACATTTTTTTTAAATTCTCTACCGTATAGTTCAAAAGTTATTTGGGGGTCGTACTAAAAATTAAAATAACTATTTTTCCACATAAATTCGCTTCTGAATATACCTCACGTAAATACTCATCGGGATAAATCACTTCAAAAAGTATCCTGTTCATGCCCATTACCAAAAATACAATATAGGTATGTCACGATAATATTTGATAAATAAAATATAAAATTGCCTAGGCCCTAACAAAGGAACAAATAAATCATTCAAACAAAATTACTTTTAGATCTATATCATCGGTATGGATGTTATGAACAATTGAATTCGTTAATATCGTAATACTTTTATTTCATATCCTGTGACATTTATGTCTGCGTAATTTAATACTAGCAATGTCAATCATGTTGGCCTCGAAGCCTTTCCCTCTGTGACGTGGCATCGGAGGCCAGCACGCACTGCAGACGGACCTACACACCAACTTGGCCATATTATTATGAACATAATCTCCTCTGCACGTAATCTTGCGCACTTAATGCGTGCGCTAGCACATTAATTGTCTCTGGAGGAATATACGCTATTCCTCAATCTCATTTACTACGCCTCTGCCTTGGTGCTATGCTAGTAGGATATTGTGTAAAAGCGTCCAAGTATTAGTCACGTCGGACCACGTATGTTGAAAAATTTTATAGTGGTAATGAGCCTCCACCATTTATGCGATGTATAAATAAATGGTGGCTACGGCAATGCCTACGGAAATTTATATTTATATAGTTCAACGCAGAATGAAGGTTTCCCTACAGATGATCAACGTTTACTGTTTTAGTCATTTCGCTCTCTAAAAAGCATTTAATCGCAAATACTCCGTTTCAAAAAAAACAATGGATTTTGTTGAAAATAGTTTTCATTGAAATTATTTTATGATCTATCACCAAAAATAAGTTTTTTCCGAATTGATAACTAGTTTAAATGTTAGAGGAAGGCAGATATTTTACGACTTTGTAACCACTTTGTACCTCTCCATTAATCGATGTAAAAAAAAGATTTGAAGAACATGTTGTTCCTCGCCGAATCACCTACGTGTTCTTATGTTTCTGTTATTAATGTATTCAGTTTCTATTAGTATCCGATTTCAAGGAAATTTGTATTTTCTACCAAAATAGCTTGGCGTTTTTCATCTATAATAATTAAGAATATAAAAGTGAGTTTGTGTAAAAATTTCATATTGATAATGGTTATTCCATAGGGTATAAAATGTGAAAATAACTATAGTGTTGTATACGTTCGTGAGATAATACAATTGCGCAGTATAAAGTTTAAACAGTGTTATTCGATTTTCACACAAATAATAAATACATTTGTGATTCTTTGCTCAATCATACTGTTCAACTTTTAAATTAACCTTAAAATTGTAATATGTAAAAAAATATTTTTTACCATATGCTACGGTAGATATCGGAACCCTAATTACTGCACGCATAAGAATCAAAACTGTAACATTGTCTTTTATCACTCAAATGACCCATAGCAATCAAATTGCCATATAATTGAACGCAACTCCTAAGCATGACAAAAAACTGAACTAAATTCACCTTGAACGCACTCTCTGGTTCACATAAAAACAATTCACATGAAGATCCTTGTAGCTTCAACTGATGTTTGCTGAAATTGGAGATTGGCCAAACAGAAATTAGTTATACGAGGTTACATGTATAATATCAGCGAACTATCCTGATTCAAGTTTTAAGTGTTTTTTCTTCATGCCTGCTATAGCTAGATCCAGCATAATTATTTGTGAATGTTTAAAGAAACGTCCATAGGCGACGGTAACCACCTTCCGTCAAGTGGGCCGTCCGCCTGTTTCAACCTGATCTGATCTGAATCTGACCTGATCATCGTAACAAATCAGCATTTCCTTTTAATTGGTTTCATCGTTAGTAATTAGGTATCATAACAATATGAATTTTCTTTCCACGCCGTTCCATTATGTTATATCTCCATATTATCGTTCACACATACCGCATCTATTCTACAAATACGTTTACATTTGAATAGAAGACTATATCACGTTTAGAAATGCTTTATCTAGCAATTAGTTTTATGTAATACAGCTTTCTCAATAAACTATATATCAACCACGGAATAACCAAAAGACTTCTTAGTTCTCTATAAAGCATATAAATAAATCAAACATTTTATTGATTTACTATTTATCAAGGTGAACAGCTTGACCGTAACCAAAAGTACAAGACAGATTTAAAAGAAACCTTATATTGAAATGTGTACTTAATAAATGGGACATCAATTGTGTAATAATTGTACTGAGTGTGTTTGATTATTTATTAGCATTCAAATCTCTCAAGAACTAATTTCAGTTAGTAACCTTTATTTTATTTTTATAGGCCATTGGGTTGATTAATTCCTTTTTTTACACCGTTCTCGTAGAAGATACATTCCACGCTCCATCAGTAAGGTACTTTTGTTCTTTGGATTTCTGTTTCTCCAAATCTTCCCACATTTATCACAAAACCATATTTGTCTTTATACATTTGTTACGACGTCTATTTATAATACTATCAGGATGGTCTTTAGCTGGTTTTTCCATGTATCTTTAGTACACATTACCTCATAGAGCCATATTGATACTAAAGAAAATTGGAATAATGTGAACAGATCTAAGGGTCGCTTGCGTAAGGATTACCTTAAAATAAAATTAGTTAATCATATTAAACTGAATAAATACGTTTTACACAAAACGTATTGACAGTTCTTTAAACTTGTTTAGCGGCAAATTGACGCTAATTGTATTTAAGGGTGTTAAATGCGTTTTATGCTTATGCAAGCGGCCCTAAAAAACGTAAAAATTTTTATCGTCATCATTATTATTTTGTTGAATAAATACGTAGTTCAAAATATCGGCAGGTGAAACACTTTATTACACAACAATGTTCATATAAAAGAAAGGGCGTTAGAATAGCTTACTGTCATTATAATTTTCATATATAGTAATAGAAATAATTTTAATTACTATTTAAATAATATCACTATGTTATTTAATATTTCATTTTTATGGTTCCGACATTTCCGCCACTTTTCAGTAGGCTTGATCACGGAAGATAAAAGTTTTCAAGTGTCAATGAAAAATGAAAGTATGAATGAATGAAGTTAAAACTTAGTTTGATTATGTGTAGTAGTCGCGAAACTTAAGAAAATAGTTTCTAACACCGTGTAAAATTTAGGCGGCTTGTGTGATGATGAAACTATCTCAGTTAATTTGACTCTTAACTTATCAACTGTTACTATCCTCCTATCTATTTATTTTGTAGCTCAGAACTCATCGGTATATTTATGAAAACCCGTGTACATTCGTTTATATATACAGAACAATACCTTGCTCTATAGTTTTCTGTGCATTTAAATTTACAGGATCGAATCCGTTTTTAGATAAAAATTGGTGTGCGTTTCTCTACGAAATATTGTATTCACGCGATCCGGAGCCACTTGGTCAGTTTCTTTTAAATTGTGCGATACGACGGTGTACGGTAGCCCTTTTTTATAAAGGGAAACCCGAAGGAAAATCGCAGCTGGTGTGTGGGATTTGCCTAGTCGGGGTGGCACTAGCACCTCTAGCCAGAACTAGAGATTCTATTGTCACACCAAAGTTATGAATATCCACTAAATCTACTCGGTATTCCGTCTTTCTCCCTTAGTGCCAGGGCCACGGGTATAGCGGCTTAGCCCCTCCGCTGGCCCTGACAAGACGGTGGCCCAATGGCCTCATCCACTGCTGGGGCACAGTGCGGTGGTCTGTAACGCGCCCCAGAGAAGAGCTGAACGCGCACAGAATAAATACGTCGCGCCTGCGTCTCAACGGCACAATGGCTGGTGAGAATTCTTTGCCCAGGGACCCCCCCCCCACCCGCGCCGCCCGCTTACGGCGGCCGAAGGTACAAGCTGGACCTATGGCGCTCACCCGTCTTCCTTTAGCGAGAGTGGAACAGACACGTACGCCCACACTCCCGCCCTGCCTACTCCTTAGCAAGCATAACTTACCCGCTCGCTAAAGGCGGAGACGGCGTCCCATCCGCGGGGGCTCCCGACCATGGTGCGATCCACGACCAGGAGCGAGAGTTCTGGTCCGGTAGTTATATGGTAGCCTATGACTACTCTACTTATAGATATGAGGTTCATAATGATCTTATGAAACATGTAGATAGCCCATATATGAGTAAATTGTTTATTCTGTAAAAAGTTTTTGAGTTTTCAGTGGATGTCGCATTGGCGTGTCAGAATATCCCCAATGAAGTCGCTCCATGCCATCAAGCGTACCGTTGTGCTATAAAAAGATTGTTGACCTGTTTCATTCGTGCGATCTCCCTGGGCTTTGATGACCAAAGTCAGGAAAATTTACGAAACAATCTCACTTCACGTGATGACAAATACAAACATTTACTGCTGGTCAAGCTGTTATTGCATTGACCTTTCAATACAATAAACTTATTCATATTACTTTTTTTTACCACTACTTAGTAACATTAATCATAATATCATTTACATAACGTATAATTTATATTCAGTAATATGTACGTATTATTTAAATAAGACGTTGCGTTTATGATGATCAGAAATATTTCATACTTTAAATAAACACGTCCAGCCACATCAGAGCCACAGTAAGTGTTGTAGCCTTTACATACGACCTGCGGCAGTTGAGCGAAGTGAAATTTTGGCATCCGTCCTATTCTGCAAAATTGTTATGTAACAATGCAGGTACCCTACGATAAAACAGGATGTTTAGTCGATTTTTATCGTAGTCATGTCTTTTATCTCGTAATAAGAAACATCTGCTATGGGTAATTTAGTATTTAGCTTACACTGTCATCGTGTTTAATAGCTGGTATAAAGGAGAGACTGGATAACATTTTCCATGTGTGCAAATAATGTTGACTCATATTGGTAATTCCGATAATGATACTAGATGAAAAGTAATTAAACAATAATAAATAATAGATAGATAAATAATACTTCATTGTACACCAATACGAACATGAACTTACAGACTAAAATAATATTATAATAAGAATGAAACGCATATTTTTATTGACACCAAATCTTCGCATACATTTTCGTCTGAAACATTAGACTGTATATCTAAAAAATAGGGCAAGCTTGCATAAAGAAAATAAGGGTATTTTAACGCAATGGTGTTAATTCTTTCCAGTGACTTGAATACATTAAAATCTATGTAATAAAATATAAAGTTAGTTTTAAAAACAACTACAAAGTAGTTGAATTATTAGTGATGTACATATATGACTTGTAGTAGACAGTAGCTATGGACTTTATGTGCTGTGTGTGGTCTTATAGGCGCGTATATTAAATCTACCGCCAGTTGTAACTACGTGTAAAGTAGTACAATTACGGATTCTTGCGGGTGGACAGTTATTGAGCGTTACACAAACCGTGAGAGATTGGAGTTCATTCATTTTCTAAAGTTCCGTTTAGACTGGTTCCTGGCATGTCGGTACGGCATCGTTGCACACGACTTCTGTTTGTATGGGAGCGATAATACATACATCTCTGGCCAAGGGATACAAGAGAAATGTTATAATCTCAACCATATCCTAGAACCTCACATAGTTTTGGTCGTCTTTATAATATCCAATAGAAAAATGAATAAGACCCAATATTGAAACAAACTGGCCGACGATCTCACTTCGAAATATAAGTGGTATAAATTAACATAACGAAAATAATTATTAATTGGACGAGTATGTAAATTTTGACCGTTGCTGAGCCAAATACATATCACATTGGTCACCTGTAAAATAGTAGGTTTTTTTGGAAGGTATGTTGGCTGCAATTTCAATCTTCTTTATTTATCCGAATAGCCGCTATATTCGAATATAGACTGCATAGCTTATGTTCATATATCCTTTTATTGTGGTGATCTATTATTTTGCTTTTATTTTAAAAAATCAATCAGTTGTTTAAAGGAAAGCAATAATTTGACTAGGCAAAGGGTGCTGACTTATGTCACTTTAATTTTAACATGAATTGTATAAAGCAGTCAATTGCATGTCGCATAACTCACATTGAAGTGTTCCGTAAAGTTAATGAATGTCCATTTCGTGGTTTTGACTAAAAAATATGAAAAAACTTAAACCGGCGTTGTTTAAACTAATTTTCGTTGAATATTTGTGAGCTCACTACAAGCTAAAATTTACATTATTTAAAAGTAAGTGGAAGAACAATTTTTTAAGACTGGAATCTGATACCTATTGAATTAAATAGAAGACGTCACTAAGGAACATTGATATAATTTTTCAAGTTCTCACTAACAATACAACTAGTATGTACACACAAAAAAAATTAACCATCAGGTACATTTTCGCGGCCCACCCACATCTTTATTTCTTCAAGATTTCACTACAGCACTGTGTAGTTGCGTATAGATTATCCTACTATGTAAACTCCGTCCACATAGACTTAAGCATTTGGGTCTATGTGGACACAATTTCCGTCCATCCATCTTTGCATGACTATGAAGTACAATAAACGAACGAACGAATATGAAGATTTCATAAGGATTCCGTTTTTCCCACAATGGCTAAGGAATCCTAAAAACATAAATGAATGAATGAATGAATGAAAACACTTTATTGTTCACCAAAAATTAAAACTACGTTCTTAAAACTAAGTACAGTACGTGTTGAACAAAGGGCGGCTACGACGAAACATGTTTATGAAATTCTAGATATTTGATTTTTCTTTTAAGAAAGTTAGGTCTTTCCTCATGACTGCGTGGTATGTAAAATATTATGGCGGTCAAACTCATCAATTCTACCTATTGTTTTAAATGAATAAGTTTACCCTATATTTTCGCACTTGAAGCAAATGTTGTGTGATAAATACAACGCTTTTATCCAAGTGTTATGATTATAACCAATCCGGAGCGTACAATACAAAAGTATAGTATATTTGAACAACGCTGGGGGTCAATCTCAGGGAACAAGCGGGAGCCAGTAATAACACTGGCTTGAGTCATATTGTTTTAGTAAATTGTAGATACCTATGTATTTTAAATGAAATAAATACAAATATTTTAACACTTTCTGGTTTTTCCAGTGGTAATGATATCATCGATGTGATACACAATCATTATTAAAATCTATACCAATAATATAATTGAAATATGTTTGTGATTTCGAATTAAATGCCAAAAATTAAGTGAAAGCTGCTTTTTATACGATGCTCAATTATAACATTATGACCTTATTGAGAATTTTTGTCTGCCTGTGTGAAGGTTTCTCTCGATAAGCACCGAAACATTCCAATATCAATGAAAATGTTGAAGATAGCAATATTTCATTTGAATTTTATAGAAACCCTATAAGAAAAGAAATCTTGTAGGATTCAGAAGACAAATACTTATTTATGACTATTACTGTCATTTACGGATATCCTGACCAACATGCCGCACAAAACCTAGCTGTAGTAGGAAATACTCAGGAACTGACAGTTTAGTCTAATTTGACCTGTTTTTTCTTAAATCAACACTTCAAATTCTGTACCTGTTGTTTTGTATTTTAGAACAAAATAAAAGGTGTTATTTTTCCAAGACCCGAGCACACGAAGTCATTGGCACAGCTAGTAATAATACCTGTTCAGCTGTTTTTATATATAAACAGAGAAAGCTAACCGTCGAAATGGAGGCGTCAACCTGACCTTGTCGTGTCAACTTATGTAGCTTTAATATATACCTTTGTATACATTTGGATGCCAAAACTTTGCTAAATTGTTCATTATTGCTGCATGGTTTTAGCTGTTTTGATATAAGTATAAAGCGGGTGCTAGACATGCGAACAAACTATACGTACTCCTCATTTGAAGACTTGTTTACGCGCACTTACGATGACAGGACGAAAACGATCGTCGGGTCGTAAGAATGCTTAATTACGCGCACGTGTATTACCCCCCTTAAAATTTTTGAATTAAATGCATGTTTTCCTGAGAAATACAATGTTGAAGTCTCCAAGTCACGAGTGAATATGTATCTTCTAGGTAAGCGTGCTCTATCCTAGACTGTGTGATCACTCAACATCAGGTGAGACAGTGGTCAAACGCAAACCTATACTTCCTTAAAAAAAACAAAAAAAAATCACAAATGATTTTAAGCTTTGATTATAAATCAGAATTTTGACATAAAGTAACTTGCAATTAATTTAAATAGGTTGCAAAGATATTTGCAACTTGTTAATTTAATTGGCAAACTGCACTACAAAACGTAGTTGCACAGCACTACCACTCCACTCAATTACTCATGCTCACGTAAGATGTGGGTGTGTTATGGCATGACAAAGCTAATTATAACTATACACTGACCGGCTGCTTAGTGCTATCGTACATTGTTGACGTGTCAAATATTCGAAACCTAGGCATTTTGGCGTACTGAATGTATTTTTAAGTGTCTATGTCCCTTTGTGTTCGTCATTATCTTTCTTAAATCTAATTTAAGGTTTACACATTACCAATTTTGAATTTAAAGTTTGTGATGGGCCAACTGCAAATATTTTGTTTACCAATAATCTCATTTACACGAAGTATTTCGTATTTTTACTTAATGTTACTTTTGAATTTTACGACACAAAAACCGTATTAAGGTAACAACTAATCTATGTAATGCAACATAAAACCTAATTCCATTATCTCTAGTCGTTCGGGGATTTCAATAGATGTATCAGTGCGTTATTAGAAATGAGTGAAACCCATATATTCAGCAATAATTCCCGGATTTGATATTCCAACAAACTTAGTCTACATTTTTGACATTCATTCACAAAGTATGTTATGGAACTGTCATTATGGTGTAGTCAAATCAATATCACTCGCAGTTGACAGAATGTTGACACTAATTTTCTTGCGTTACCACGCACGTATCCACACAACAATCCTAGACGTAGAGTCTAAAATCTAGACTATTCTAGACTTTACACAACGTTTACTACGCGTAAATAACGTCTGGTAATAAACTTCACACCCAGTTTACCCTCTGCATTACACAGTACACTGATTGTTTAAAAAGGGCTTCATAACATTTCTTCGAATTCCCAATGTCTATGGGCGACACTGACCACTTTTTGTCTAATAGGCTCTTGGCTGTTAACTTGCTTCAATGGATATAAATAGTAGATTGTTACACAAGATGTGTAAGTAATCTATTTAGGCATGAGATGGTTTGGCACACACGTTTAGCGAAGGCGCTAATAATTTGAGTACCTAAATATGCCTTTCACCCGAGGTTAACACGTTGCTCTTCATTTCGAATATGAGTAAAGTAAATAAAAACTGATTAGTTTAACAAACAACCACTATAGCTTAGGAGCCAGTAATCGGCTACCTGTATGTATTTGACCAGACCTGAGGTTTTGTACATTGAAGCACCTATACCTACCATGCATGGTACGGGGACTCACTAAGCTCTAAGTTCTAATCTAATCTAACTATTGAAGTTTAGCATATAGAATATAAAAAACATTAATTTCTGTAAATACAGTGATAAAGTAAATCGCAAGTAAATTATATTGATGTAAAACAGCGAACGGAAAACATATACATCTGACTGGGTAGTAGCTAAGGTTTTATTATTTATTGATGTGTATACGCAAAGTAAACGTCTGCCGCGATCAATATACGTTTTTAAGACTATAATAAACAAAATATATCAATGGCAGATCTGGTCCATTACTTTCAATTTTTTTTAGTATATTCAAAATTGTCTGCCATAGGTAAATCCGCGCGATAATGGTCTGCCATTCTTATTTTCCGATAATAATAAGCCTATATTTTCAAATATCAAAACGGCAGCCCTGGTCAAATGGATTTAAAATTCGTCAAAAATCGATACTGTCTTACCTCAGCGCTCGTCGCGTCCACCACTTAGAGCTTAGTGAGTCCCCGTACCATGCATGGTAGGTATAGGTGCTTCAATATACAAAACCTCAGGTCTGGTGAAATACATACAGGTAGCCGATCACTGGCTCTTAAACTACTACTCCAATGAAATCAGGCGTTAAATCCATATCTAAATGTAATAATAACTCATTGAATACGTCAAATATGAAACGTCAAGTAAACTTTTTCTGCGGCATATTACTAGCCAGTATTTTTTTTGTTATTAATAATAATAAGTATTTAAGCTCAAATTTATGTTAATTCAACAATAATGTAGTTAGTTAAAAGTAATTTATAAGTGTAAAATGATGTTACAAGATTGTTGATATTTTTTATTACAAGGTATGCCGCGATTTAACAGTGGGTGTAAATAAAATTAAGACATGAGTTGCATGTATTATCTGTTTGGCATAGTTTTAAAAAAAAGGCAGCAGGGAAAATTATTACCCAGCGACGGAAAGTACTGTTTTCATCCCTGTGACCAGGCAAGTCCAAGTGTACTTTCAGAAAATGAAAAGTGATATTATTGTTGTTACAGGTGGAGAAGTTTCGTGGAAATTGGCATGGGCGAGCGGTGAGATCCGAAGTGCTGCAACAAAATGACGGAGGTGGAAAGACAACAGAATACGGGCGGCACCAATGCCGCCCCGCAGCACAGAAAAGGACACAGGTTTGTTTACAATCTAAGTGCTGATATATAATATAGGTATATACATACGCGTTGCGGCGGTGGCGAGATGGCGCACTGTAGGGGATGTCGCTACAGCGTTTTACATACAAAAGTCTATTGTGTGCCACACGATGGACTCCGCACGCACATCGAATCCCAACCCTCGAAACGAAGCGAGGAGTGGTGTTTCTTAGAGAACTATAATAGAGGAAATAACGATAATAAGTTCTTTTGCAAAATTTACCCTACTAGGAATTGAAACCAAGAACTCTGCGTTCATGTGTACTAAGCGAGCCAACGCTTAGACCACTGAACCACATAGACTGTCCGGAATGGCGAAGTCCGCGTCGTGAAACGTTTATGAAAGTTATTAATGGCCGGTTCCTATATCCTACTATTCACTCACTTGCCATACCATCGGTTGAATTATGACATTACTTGTCCATACAAGGAGCTTAAGTCAAATTTTAACCAATAATAAGATAAATGAACGGTTTGTAAGATGTAGGAACGGGTTATAAACCATTGTCAGACAGTGGGACAGTAATTCCTCGACGTGCCTTATAGTACAAAACAAGTCGTATTTGCTTGCAAATGGTATCACAGATGCCTTGAAGCAAGACGAAAAACTTGTTTATTTGTATAGATAGTTTTGAATTAACAATGTGAGCACTGTAAACCATACAGAAAAGCTAGTAATAGGCACAGTCTACAGTGTAACACCGTTTTATTTAATTTGTTATACTGTTAGAACGGCCATCATAAAAACTGATGTGTATAGCGAATTATGTTTATAGAGGTACAAGCGCATCGATTGCCAACCAAAATACATTGTATACGGACAAGCTGAAAAAATAACGCCTGTTTTTGTTTAACATGTTATACAATGTATAAATACGCATATTCTCTAAGCAAGTGTTATAATTTCCGAGTTTTTATCAAGAGCACCGTATTCTTGAATATATTTAAGATCATTGTTTTCAATTCGCCATAATAGCAGGCAAAAGAACTATGACTATAACGCCTAGTCAGATAATTTATTTCACTAAATTGTTGGTTTCTGACTGATGCCAAACAGCGGGAGTCCTTGGGGCACCATGAAAAGTTGCATTTCACTGAACAGTTAAAGTTATCTATACATTCTGAAAAGAAAAATGCACAGCAAAGGCTTTAAAGTTCCCGTTAAAAACACCTCTTAATGACGTATATTATTTTCAAGATTGCATGTTATGTAAGCAATGCTTCTTATGTTCTTGTTTTATAGTACATAATATAACGTCATAACATCCGGCAATACATTTTAAACTTAACATAATTCATTGTGAATTATTATTATGACCCATTTCTTGCCTGTGATTGCACATTGCAATTGACCCCATTGATGTATCAAGACAGATGTTCAATGAACTTTATATTTTACTTTTATATATAAATTATTTAGTATATACATAAGAACAATATATTGAGTGTCATCGAGTGTAGTGTATTTCGCTATAATTGCTTATTTTGTGCTAAACTTTAGATTTCATTTAATCAACTGTAATTGATGTCATCATTCTAGCGATAAATTCCAGGCGTTCGGAGCGTTGGCTTTGCTACATTTCCTTCTCCACTTCGCGCGGTTTTCGACATTCCTTATTTAGTGGATGATTGTCAAGCATTGTTACCCCTCAGGAATTCAAACCAGTATTTCTTGGGTTTATCCCTATTGCATTTTTGTTTTGCTGATTTATTGGGAAAGTCTAAAGATACATGTATTAATCTTTTGCTACGGAGTTAATTTTTATTTAGTACACTAGCTGTGCCCGTGACTTCATCCCCGTGGATTTTTTCTCGGAATCCTTAAAAATGTAGCCAAGTGACTCCTTATAACATCAGCTATCGGCCAGTGAAAATCCTGTCAAATTCAGTAGCCGTTTCTGAGATTAGCCAGAACATCCAGGCAGACAAAAATTTTATAAATATTTTTTTGGTATACAAATACCGTTTATACTTTCATATGCATTTAATAAAAAGCTGTTATTTTGATATTACAAACAGACACTTTAATTCTATATATCTGAATACCCTAGCATTTGCAAGCGAAACTACGTCCGTATTCGTGCCGTGTGTTGTTGAAAGAAGGAAAAATATTTAGAGTTGCAAATAAATGCATACACATAAAAGACACGGATTTTTATATTTAGTTTCTATGACGACAACGACCTACTTGTTAGTGAATTGAAACGGCAGCATCAAAAAACGACGTCATTTATCGGGATAAATAGTATCCTAAAGGCTGACCCGGGATATAAGCCAGCTCTGTGAAGAGTTTCATTTAAATCCGTTCAGTGGTTTTCACGTGATGCTCTAACTGCAGTGTTTTTCAACGTGTGGGTCGCGACCCCTTAGGGGGTCGCGAAGCCTGTTTAGGGGGCTCGCGAAGCTTCTATATAGCGGAGTTGCAAAAGGTTGGGAAAGCTACTCCAGTAGAGTCTGCAATATCCGTAGATTCATCAAATTGCAAGGACACAGAAGTACTTTCTTTTATTTTTTTCTACGACTTGTTCACGAACATATCGCTTATCCTGCGTTGAATAGTACTGCCAGACAGAGGTATACTTTTGAGTTTTTCGACCTCTGGTTTGACTAACATAATCTCTGCTATATCTAAAGCCGCTGTTAAAATCAAACTTTCGGCAATAGGTTTTTCTACTTTAGATACACGAAGAACTACTCGATAGCTACGCTTTCTCATTTATGCGGGGCGGGGGCGGGGCGGCCGGCATCGGACGTATTCGTACGTATGCGCGTAAATTGCGTTATCTATTGGCGACGCATTCGATGTAAAAAAATATGTTTTACGTATTTAATTATGTGTTTAGTCGGACCCTAATTATGAAAATGAATAAATATGTTATTGAATATTTGTCACGAAATATAATACATAAAAAAAAAGCAACGGGTAGGGGGGGTCGCGAAATATTTCTTCATACTAAAGGGGTCGTGTCATGAAAAAGGTTGAAAAACACTGCTCTAACAGACAAACAGAAAAAAAAACCAAAAATTGCATTTTCGAATCCTGCTGGTCCGAATTCGACCTTGTGATTTTTTGTATTGTAAAAACAAACGCATTGTGCAAAATCGACACCACCAACCAGCAGATTTATTACATTATAGATCGTATTTATAAGCTTTGGTATGGCGATTAGCGAATGCAAGTATGAACGGTAATCAGTTATCAACGTTAAACATTTATTTACAATGAATGTTGTAACGTCAGTCGTGTGTTATTAAATTATTCTTATTTGTCTACATTTTGATTAGTGTATTCAACTAAATGTCAGAATTTATCGCATCTGAGTCATAGATTTTTAACAGAATATTATTATCAGGATTTTTATTCGAGCCTGAGTTGTAGATAAGATATGTCGTGATATCACTGATAACAGTAGGTTTGCAACACCAGCTGGCCCATATTCCGGCTGTTGTTGTATATAATGATATCATTTGCAGTTAATACGGCTTTAGGATTAGACACCGACGTCCTAAGACTTTGCTTGTTTGCGTTATTTTACGCATATGACGTAAAGTTCTTTAATTTATCAGCATGCAATAACAAGACTTTAAGAATACTTTATTATGCTTGTGAATTTGATAGGGCGTTTCAGTGATTCATGAGGAATATTAAAGATTTTGAAAGGATTATTTAGAAACTGTGAGTGAGTATTCATTATGGGAGAAAAATCGTTGGAACACCAACGTCTGTTATTGGAGAGGTACAGAACATATACATTCAATATTTTTGTTATGTATATAATATTATATATTGAAACACTGTACTTGAACTAATTTTACTAACATTTTAGGCAGATTAATAGAATTTGAATTTAGCGTGAGGAAACAGAAACAATAATAAGAATTTTTCTACGTTGTAATTGAAACAATATAACAGTTCTCACGGTATCGTTGTTATTGTTGAACTTGATACTTTTACAAAGTTATTCATAAACTATAATTAATGTGGTCGATAAACTTTAGTAAAGTAGGTGGCTTTGTGCGAGTCGAACTTGAAAGGTTCGGCTTAAAAGAAAATGCGGAAATGAAGGAAAATCAACTTAGATCATATATATAGATATAGTTTTTTTTGTTCATATAATTTTTTTAGCATGGATATTTGCAACAATCGCCGGCCACTGTTACAATATAGGTTACTTACTATATTTTTAGTTTTATATTTTTCCTAAATTCCATAAATCACAACGACATAATATATTAATTTATAACGGTTTTAAAAAAAAGCATACCAATATATAAAATTGACTACTTGTACCTACTTGTAACATGTGCAATAAATAATAAATTCTACTTATGCAGTTTTCTCATACATTTTCATTACGTACGTGAAAAGTCATTCTATTTTTCACGAAAATTAAAGACAGTTTGGGATTAATTCTGGATTATCAATGTTAAACTTTGAATATATAGGAGCTAACAATCGACTTATGCACTTTTTGAAATATTTAAAAAACGCGAACTTTTAAATTTCTTTTGTTTGCCTTTGTATTGCTTAAAAAGATATTTTTACAAGTTTCATATCTCTTGCCTCAGTAGTTCCTTAGCAGTTGCTGTAACATAAAGGAATAGAGATCGCTCTCTCTACCTCTTAGACACCGGATTAAGGCCGTTTTGAGTTTGTTTTTACCTTTTAATAAATAATAATGTACTGTTAAAACGTTATGCTGCCTGCATTCTTATGTGATAATATTAATTAGGCATATTTTTAAATAAGTCAAATAAATTTCTACTAATCAATATTGTTTTTGTAGAATAAATTATTTTACTAACGTGTATTTTTAATTGCTGTAGAGTGGTTTCAAATTAGTATAATTCGCGACATAGTTTATCGCCGTTCATAGTAAGTGAACATGGCTGCGCATTAGACGCTTTTTCACACGAAATCAGGTATTTATTGCGCTTTCTTCTTCAAATGGTCTGGAAAGGCCCCTATAACACTTATGTAGTTTGGAAGCTATTTTATGTCGCAAATTAAACTGTTGTTTCTTTCTCCGTAAAGGAGGCAAGAATCCATGTACGCAATGACTGGGTTGTATGCCGAGTCGGGTTGTGCGGAAGGTGCTGGCGACGACGCCGCGGGGCCCAGCACGCCGCCGCTGCCTTCGCACCCGCCAAGGGAGTCCATCAAATGCCACAGTCGGAACCCATCCGCAGGAATATGCGACAGGTAATTTCCATATATGTCACGAATCTTCTATTGCCAACCTTAGGTCTGTTTGAAACAGAATTGAGTGGGATCATCAATCCATAACTAACTTTGTTTGTTAGCTCTTCTAATATATAGGAAAGAACCGATCGTCATGACATCTGGTGTATAATTACTTTTTTCTTCTTCATCCAGTCTCTGTCCACTACTGGCTCTACGTCCAGGGAGATCTAGACTTCCTCAAATTTGCACTAAATATCCCGGTCTGCGGTCTACAATTTCGATGACGGTTAAAAATCATTCAATAGTTTTCAATGTTCATCACATAGAATATTTTTTCAAATTTAGTTTCTGAATATAGAAACATAATGGATAACCATAAAGTCTGTGGTGTTGCAAATATCCATAGACAATGGTAATCATATTGTATAAAGTTGGTCTCCTGAATTTTTACCGTGAAAAAAAATTATACCTACTTTTAAAATGTTACATTGCATGGTCAAGTAACCGAGCATTAAAAAAACAAAATGAATACCATAAATACTGGCAAGCTGTTTTTAGCATTTAACTATAAATGGTACCAATTTACTTTGAAACTTTCACTATTCACAGGGACCGCGAACGAGACAAGGAGAGGGAAAAGCCTCGACAAATATTCCCAGAAATATTAGACATTCCTCATGACACACGAGATTGCGGTATCTTGTCGTGGAGACCGCTATTCATTCAGAGATTTTCTAGTATTAAAGTAAGATATCCATTTATTTTTCGACTCTGACAATTTATGGTTTATTGTTTCTGCCATTAATTGAAATGTTCTTTTCAGGTGTTCGTTTTCTTTCTGTCGTTTTTGGTGACGCTGCAACAAGCTTTAAGCTCTGGTTACATAAATTCAGTGATAACAACAATCGAAAAACGGTTCGAGATTCCATCGAGTCTCTCGGGGTTAATAGCAAGTAGCTACGAAATCGGAAATGTCATTACCGTGATCTTCGTTTCGTATCTCGGCAGCAGGAGACACATTCCAGTTTGGATAGCAGTTGGTAAATTACTTTTTAATTCATGTAATCATATGACTGTGTATGTGAGTAATATATCAGTGGATCGTAGCATGAAAACAATTTTGATTTTTTTAGGTGCTGTGATTATGGGTATCGGGTCATTAGTGTTTGTCGTGCCGCATTTCATTGCGGAAGTGAATGGGGAAACTTTAATGAACAATAAATCGGAGGATAACATCTGTCGACTGCCGGGAGCTCTTGATCAGGAGATGAGTTTGGGACACCTTTCGCAAGCTCTGCCACCGAGCAATTTGAGACCCGACAACTGCATCAAAGTACGTTAACACTCTAAAACAGTTGCATTACCTGCATAAAACATAGTCCTCAAGTTCCTTTTTATAATGTCTATCTCATGCGCTTGACTTCAAATTATAATATTGACTGTATCATATGGACGAAATTATTTTTTAGTTTGGATGAATTACCATTTAAAAGATCACATTGCATACTTTATAAGTATAGTTCTAGAATAAGTCGTAGAAGTAGCTAAAGAACTCGCGTTTCATTCCAACGAAGTGGGTTAGAATTCTGACAAGGGAACATGCACTACTTATCAATTTCTGAGCTATTATTTATATTATTACATTTACTACATGTTCACAATAGAGGAAACTCTTTGTGAGGAAAAATGATACCTAGTCCTACATATAGAATACCGATGTATAAAACCTAGGACAAACTTGTCGGGCGTCGTGTCGTTTTCCCTAAACTGGGATAAGCAGCATAAGGATGATACATTCATGGGCTAATATTGTTCTAGAATACGGATTCAAATTGCTTAGGATTATCAAATAAAAAGACTTCCTTACACACCTAGAGACGTGTAGGGAAAATAAAATATCAATTAAAAACTGACAATAGTCGCCAAGTGAACAGTAATCAATTGTATTGACTGCAACATTTAGTACCTGTATAATACGTCATATTCTCTCAACGTGGCTTCGCTCGAGTAAATTTCGGATCCATATTCTAGGGAAACTAGTCCTATGTTCAGGTTAAAATATATCCCACTTTCACTCATAGTCTTCATATGGACGAAATATCATTAAAAAGAATTTGTTCAATTTCATATTTATTTATTATGATGGATATTTTTTCCCGAACAGAGTACGCCGAGCACTTTTATGCCTGTGATGGTATTCGTGGTTGCTCAGCTGCTGCTCGGGTGCGGCGGCTCGCCCCTCCTCACCCTGGGGACGACGTACGTAGACGACCATGTGCGCCCGGAGTCATCCAGCATGTATATCGGTGAGACATACCTATTATGAAATAGACTTAGGTGAAAGTCTAATTTACCATTTAAGGTCAGACCATTTGGGCCGGACCAATCGCAAACTAATTATAAATTAAAGTATGTGTGTTGTTTCGTACCATAAATTATTTATATATAATAATTATTATAATAGTTGGTTTTATGACAATAATATTTAATTGTAAATAATATGGTTTCATAGCTTAGCGGCTAAAACCTCTGCTTCTTATTCCAATATGTTCGATTCGTAGCTCTCGAGCATGCTTAGATGCAGCAGCTTTTATGACTTAATACACATATATATTGCAATCCCCACGTGTTTGGCAATGAAGGCAAATATGAGAAACAACGAAATAACCGAGGGTGAAATCCGTCTTGGACAAGCGTGGTTGATAAACCTTCGGTTACTCTAAACGCTAGGAGGCTCGAAGCCCACAGTGGTTATACAATACCAGCATATTTGTACTTTATAGTAATATATAATAACATAATATTTGAAAAACACCTTCAGAAGGAGCCATGTATTATGGGTACGTTCCCTAAGGTACCGAAACCCATATATTATTATGGGAGATTTTTCTTAAGTTTATATGCTATATAGCTTTTTTTCTCGTCGGCTAATTACGAAACTGTTACTGTGGCGACAAAACGCACAATCTTATCGAGTTAAGCTTTACAAATAGCGAGAGTGGAGACAAAGGACTTCGTAAATTAGGTTGTTGAACTAATACGAGTATCGCAGTTGGCATGACATCGCAGCATGTGAGGTTATGCACGTAATATATGACATTCCGTGTCCAAAATGAACAAAAGAATAGCTGCTGTCAGTGTTATGTTATTTTATTCAAAGAACAGTAAATAAAGGTTTTTAGGTTACCAAATACTTAAAGGTAAAACGGTATATGTACCTACTTATAGACTCACTGCGGTCTCCAAAGCAATAAAATTAGATAATAATATAATAAAAATTGGCGCAATTATTTATGGTTAGTTCTTGAATATCCATTTATGTATAGTGTCAATATTTTAACCCTTGTTTATTATTTTTGCACTAGTGCTATAATCATCAATACGTAGTGTACTTAAATTTATTTACAACAATCTCTTGTCATTTTGAAAGTTGGATAGACTTCCTATTCTCTTTTTTGATGTGAAAAGAATAAATAGTCGCGGAAGGCCACGACACACCTTCCATGATCAAATTGATCGTGTATTAGCAGAAGGTGATGTCAGGAGCCTTAATAACAGACGAGCGTGCATGACAAGAGCTATGAATGTCAAAGAAGCAAGTGAGGTGTGTAAGAATAAGCCTGTATGGCGCTCTGTTGTTCGTGCCTACCCCGCAAGGGACCTGGCGTGAAGTTATGTATGTATGTATGTAAGAATAAATAATATTTATGGGTTATTAGAAAACTGTATTTTACCAAGATAGAGGAAGCTGGCACTCATTTGCAAAAATTAATATACCTACCGAGGTAACTACATTTCAAGTAGCTAAAGTTATTAAATAAAAAATATTAAGAAAACATACAAATAAATTTTTCGATAGAATGTTGATTTGATACTGAACTGTGACTCTTGTAATATAGTTCACCAGCTATCTTAACTATACGCCTATCAAAATTTACCTACGCATAGCGTCGTTCATTAGTGAAGTGTCATTACGAATAGGTTTCCTGTAAAAATACAAATAAAATTACTGGCGAAAATACGTCATGCACGTAAAGAAAAATATACATAACGAAATTTGAGAGTCATTGAGGACGTCTTCCGCCTACAAGGATTGATTGCGGTGCCAAGGCAAAAGGTTTTAAGGAGAGACGCTTGTGCGTTAAGATTTCTTAGCCCCGACCTGAGCTCAAGGGCCACTTGTGTGGAAGTCAGAAATAACTGATGCTTCAATATATAAGAGTCAAGTATAAGACAGAATTGCGTCATTTCTTCAATTATTTTTCTTAAGAACCTTTCATCTTACAAAACTCATCTTAAAAAATTATCGAAACTGAGGTTGATATATTTTGAAGAGTTTGAGGTTTTAACTTTTAGACTGAGAAGTAACAAAGTATATAGACAAATTTATGATAATTTAAATTGATTTGAACTTAGAAGAAAATTTTTGAATATCATACGTATTTAAAAATTAAACCTACTCTATGTACACTGTTTTGCAACTTGTTATTGCTGTTTTAAGGAAAAGAAGCGAAAGGATACTCCCAACCAGGAAACATTTTCATAGAACTTATTCAGTCGTTATAAAGAAATATAATAAACTAGTTCTTTTTTATTGCATGAGCTTAGCAGACAGGCCGACGGCCCACCTGATGGAAAGCGGCTATCATCGCCTATAGACATTTGTAACACCAAAGGTGCAACCAATGTAGTGCCGCTCTCTAAGGGATAGTGAAACTTGGCCACTAATGCCGGAACACAAGTTTGTTATGGCGGCACACTCTAAACCAGGGGTGGAAGCCATCCAGACGGGCAAATACGCTACCACCTGGCTGTGAGTTGTTTGGTCGCTTCACACGGCAGGCCGCCAGTCGGCAGGAAATTGTACTCTTTTCCGTTCCTGCACGTAGTAAATCATGTGGAAATAAATTACTTTATTTACACAAGTTATCCATAGCCCTAAATTGTTTATTGAGAGATATTTGAAGTCGTTTTGGGTGCTTTATTGTAGATAGGCAAAATTACCATAGTCTAAAATGACTCGCCTAATGTTCGCCATTCGCACACGTAAAAACAAGACTGACCTACTTTCGGTCCGCAATGCTGACTAGTGATTTAACCATTGTTGTAGTTTCATTTAAGAAAAGTAAGTATAATAGTCTGTCGCCTAAAAAGCCATGAGAACGTGCTAGTGAAAGCTAGGTTTGGGTTAAATAAAAGTGCTGAACTTTCAATTATATTTAGCTAGGTTTGTTCCTCATTTTAACCGCGATATCAAGCTTCCTCGCTCAATGGGATCTTGAAGCTTTCCTCCATAAATAGTCTAACTACCGCAATAACCAATATAACTTCAAAAGGAACTGATAGCTTCATCAAACATTACTGGTCATCTATTTATTTTAAGTATTGAAATATGGTACAAATTATTACTAAGTCCCAGTCCAAGATGCAGTTTTAGATCATATTAAAAGCGATAGTATTATTTATAGTGAGAGTAATTCTCGAGCTAAACAGAAATATAATTCGATTCATTTTTATTACAAGGCTAATGAAGGTAAAGATGCTCTTACGAAATATTGCTTCAAACTGCTCCATATACTAATTCCACAATTCTCAACGTCGCCATATGAATTGCCGAATATTCAATCGCATTTGGATTTTTTTGTCAATTTTCTTTTTATTTCGTTTGTACGTTTGACTACGACTCATTTTCGCGAGAGGAACAGGTCGGGGGGGGGGGGCTAATTTTTTAAGTTACTCCGTATTGCACGGTATTGTGTGACCGTATCTCAGCAACAGCTTGATACTAATTGCCATCGCCGGAAATTGCTTGATGTAGTCGTGACGTCATAATTGACGATAACTAACCAGGTTTGAGCAATTTTAGTTTCTCGTGTAAAGAGCACATTAGATTCTCCGGATAGAAACAACATAGGTAGTTATAATAATCATGCAAACAATTAAACTTTGACAGCTAAATATGTGTGTATTTTGTCTATAAATCTATATTGCCAAGTCGTTAAAACAAATTTTTACTGTTTAATTCCGGAGTATTTATTATGTACTACTCTATATATTTTGGTAAAATGTCCATTAACAGTTTCTTAAATATTGTTTCAGGTTGCATGTACAGCATGGCAGCTTTCGGACCAGTCTTAGGCTTCTTGCTCGGCGCCTATCTGCTGTCTTTCCACATGGACTCTTTCTCCGGAGCCATTATTTCTATTGGTATACCCTTATTTTAACTTTGTATTTTTGTACTTTATCCTCCTTTTTATATATTATCTTATACTTATTCCTTTTTACATACACAGGTCCTGGCGACCACCGATGGGTGGGAATGTGGTGGGGTGGCTTTCTGCTGTGCGGGTTTCTTCTGATCTTGGTGGCGATACCGTTCTTTTCTTTCCCGAAAGTGTTAGTACGAGAGAAAGAGAAGATACGACTGGTGGAAAAAGCGGCTGCTGCCAACGGCGCCTCTTCATCCAAAATACCACCAAAACCACAGACGAATATCAAAGATTCTGGTTACGGGAAAGACATCAAAGGTAAAATTGCATTTGTTTTTTTATCTTCACATTCTCTATACATTTTGTGTTTCATATTTGTCGTACTATTTTTAGCACATAAATAGAACAAGATATGAAGACTTTCTTTTAAAACTGCTGCTATAAATTGTGAAATATTCTTTTACATATGGGTTTTACATGTTTCGGGGAACAATAAAATATTATTACTAAGAAACTGTATAGACTATTAGGGCGTTCCACTAGTAACGCACAACGTCCAAAATGCTCAGTTAGCCGTTCCACAAGGCGACCGCGAGCGTTGCGGTCGTGGCGAAAACGTCACTAATGACGTCATCATTTTCGATCACACAACGCCCGCAACAACCCATGTCAAAACGTGGGTCGAAGTGGGCGTTGACCACAGAGCATTTATTCTCTCTTGTCAATACGTTGACAAAGGCGCGAATTTTGAAACAAAGATGGCGAATGGAAAAATATCTTTCTTTATTAATTTTGTAAAATTATTTTAATGTATTTTGAACAGCCATCTATCATTTTCTTTTATTTGTTATTAGCAATTATTTACATAATTTATTTCTAATCAGTTTTCTTTATCGTTGAATTGAATATAATTATATAATTAATGAGAAATTCATTGTTTCTAGACAAATAGCTTTTGCTGCAGAATTATCCGAAAGAGTTATAACTCAGAATTCAGAATTATAAATAGATAGATAATAGATAATTCAATGTATTTCTTGAAAGGCTTTTAAATTCTTCATCTGAATAACGATCGACTATATTTTTATATTGTGTAATACGTGGCCTGAGATCACGTTTTTTAGTATTACGTTTTATAAACTTAACATCCACTCTTCATCTGAGCTAGAAGAATTTGCTTTCTTCTGAATTATTACCGCGATGAAGTAGTAAGGACATTTTGTATTGTATTGTAATGACATTTTGTATAATTAGCTATATTTCTTTTAACATAAATTAGTCAAACCTACACATTGAAAACGGCGCGATTTTCATATCAACCAATGACATTTGCGTATGACATTAATGACATCAACGCTCCATAACCCGTTCCACTAGCTTTTATGATTATAACGTCCGCAAGCAAGTGGAACGGGAAAAATCGCGGTCGTGAACGTGGTCGTTGTGAGTCCCTAATGGAACGCCCTGTATGTAACATACTGAATATTTTCTGTGGGTGCACCCGAAATTTTATCTGTGCAGGAACAGAGAAAATAAGAGGCGACAAAACAACCCACAGTCAGGTGGTAGGGTCTTTGCCCGACTGGATGGCTACCACTCCTGGTCTAGAATATGCCGCCATGACAAGCTTGAGTTGTGTTCCGGCATTAGTGACCAGGTTCCAGTCTCCCTTAAGAGAGCAGCAGCGCATTTGGTTTTGCAAACGTCCTTAGGCGATGGTAACCGCTTTCCATCAAGTGGGCCGTCTGCCTGTCTGCTGAACTTCTGCAATAAGAACAAGATAACTCGTATACTTTATATAAACTAATTACTTAACTCCTTTTAAATTTAAAAAAGTATGTGTTCCTTGTAAGCTGCTAGGTGGAAAATAGAATATACACCAGTTTTCTGTTGTCAGACGCTTGTCAAAGGCACCCTTTAAGCTACTCCCTTTCACCCACGCTGTATAACATCACTCCCTAATCGTGTTAACAGACTGATATTATTATTAATATTTATCTATGGTTTGTTATTAACGGTTGGTCCCTGTATCTTACTATTCATTCACTTGCCTCACCATGGGTTGAATTTTGACATTACTTATATGGAGCTTATAAGATATAGAAACGGGCTATAAATTATATAGATACATAAATAACACTGTATTGCTCATAAAAATAATCAATTATAAAAAAAAATAGTTGTTTATAAAATTTCATTAAAGACATCTGAAATGCGTAACAACATATTATTGCTGCGTGCGTATAACATATATTTTGTACTTTATTATTTTTCGTTTATAGATATCCCCGTGTCGATGTGGCGGCTACTGAAGAATCCTGTGTACGTGGTGACGTGCCTCGGCGCCTGCATGGAGCTCATGATTGTCTCCGGTTTCGTCGTATTCCTGCCCAAATATCTGGAAACACAATTCAGCCTGGGCAAAAGCCAAGCTAGTGTATTCACCGGTTAGTATCAGACTACTAGGCCTTTATATAATTTTTCAATTCTAGTCGGATGTTTCGATATATTTTCTATATGTAGTGATCACATAAACATTTGTATATGAACTGTCAATAAATCGCATCTCTGCTTCAATAATGTGTTATCTTGAAAATTGTCTTCATAGAAGTTTATGTAACCTCCAAAAAATTATTAATTAAAACGAATAACTACTTTTCTGTCAGTCTACAATTTATTAAAACATACCACGTTATTTGTTAAAGCAAAAATAAAATTGAAGTGTTGAATGTAAGTGGGGAAAATAAATTAAACCTACACTTTGGTAACAACAGCTCCAAACGCATTGGAATGAATATCATGACAGCCTATATCAACTCTCTGTTGGGCTCGGGCCACGATTATCTCGATGTGCCAGTGCCATCACTATATTATTTTCTCACAGTCAGCATATGGTATTTGTAACAGTATACACATCAGTTTACAAAACTTCCTAGGTAGTGTTTAGTTCGCGGGTGGGATTGGAACCCAGGTCTCTTGAACCGCGATTTTGAGACCCCTGAATTGTAGTGTAAGTAAGTGTATCCATCCATCTCAGGATGGACACACTTACAGGCCTAAAGGTTTAATTCATTAAGCAATTTAAGATTTACAAAGATTTTTTATTGTATTTGTAAAATGGACAGCAGTAGGCCAGGCCGTCTTGTATTAGTTTGTCCTTGGTGTCGTTACTTATCTTTTTTGTATTTGATTTGGTTTATAATAAAACAAGACAATGAGCAACTATGTTAATAACCGGAATGCCTAGCGCAACTTCAGACTAGTCTACACGATCCATCGTTGCTCATCAACATGTCGTTTTTGTCATAATATCTTAAACTAGGATCCGCTCCCGATTTCGTCTACATTGGACAGAATAAACTAACATTACGTGTCCAACTAAAGGGTGTCCCGAAAAGGACGCAAGATTTGAAATTGATGAAAAACACATTTTTTTTTCGTTATAATATATTTGTATATAAAATCTTGAAATACATAAAATAGGGTTATATGTGGAATAATACGTCAGGCAAATGTCCTCCTAGGCTTTGCTGGCACATACGCACTCTTTTGTCAAAATTTTCTATGACCATTTTGCATAGATGCTACTGAATTTCTCCGATGCAGCGTCGAATTTCCTCTTTTAAAGCATGAGTGATTGTGGGCTTATTGGCATAGACTTTAGACTTTAAATAACCCCATAAAAAGAAGTCTAAAGGCGTTAAATCGTGGAATGAACATCATGAATTGATCGACTCTCCCTGAATTTTGCAACCACTCTGCTCACAGTTGATGAAGTCAAGTCAATATTCCCTACCATATTTTGCACGGAACTTTGGAACCGTGCCCGCCAAACTTTCATTACTTTTGAAATATTGTTCAGTAATAAAAAACGCCTTGATCTTTCGTATAACCCGCCATTTTTACAAACCCTAAACATTCAGCTGTCAAATAGATTTTTTTTAGGGTTGCCAGCACTAAAATACAAAAATGGCGGCAAATTGAAATCTTGCGTCCTTTTTGGGACATCCGATAGTATGCACTCCCGGGAAAAAAGCCGATAATTAAAGTGTCATAAATTTTATGACAGAATTGGCTATATATATCAGTGAAAATATTACATTAGAATCCGTTTTTTTAATCGGGCTAATTTAAACTGCTTGCAAAAAAATCCCGTGGAATTCCTGGGTTGTAAGTACCGCAGATTTTAAGATATATTTTTTTCGGTAATTTGCTATCGATCAGCAAAAACCGTATCGAAATCGGCCCAGTAGTTTTTACGTGAGTCCGAACAAACAAACAAAAAATCTACAAAAACAATAGATTACATACGCAGGGGGCCGTAAATGTCACGATAAGTGATTGCATCTGTGTATGCGTATGGTATTAGGTGCAATCGCGATCCCCGGCGCGTGCATCGGCATCTTCATGGGCGGCTGCCTGCTGAAGCGGCTGGAGCTGCGGCCGAAGGGCGCCGTGCAGTTCGTGCTCATCTCCAACACCGTCTGCCTCTCCTGCTACGCGCTGCTCTTCTTCCTCGGCTGCGACAACATCAAGATGGCCGGCACCACGATACCGTACACGAACAACAGGTATGATCCTTTTAGCACCTTATTGTTATATCCAAACCAATCATTGTTTTGTATTGCGAAGCTGGCAAATAGGCAGACAGTACGTCTAATCTAGTAGAAAGTGATCACCATCGCCGAGGGCGAAGTTCACGCGTTAGCAGCTTTTAAGGTGGGATGGGATAGCACACGAAACATACGTTAAGGGGAGGGGAAAGTGAGCAATCGCCACTCCGCACATCGTACGAAACACGATTAGCTTAAAGCTAACCATCTCACGCCGATATTCTGTGAGAGCGTATCGGTATCACACCGGTCGAGCTGGTCCTAAGACTTGCAATCAAGGTAATAATTCCCAGTACGTCTCTAGCACCTCAATTCATTTCAGTATATTAAGGTTTAAATTAGGAATATTATGTGTATGGAATTTGAGGTGTGAACTTTTTATTTGCATTTGCAGTAACCTGGAGCCGTTCAAAGTGAACCTTACTGCGGCGTGCAACTTCAACTGCCTCTGCACGGAGACGGACATGGAGCCGGTTTGCGGCAACAACGGCCTCACCTACTTCTCGCCCTGCCACGCCGGATGCGCGGAATTCTCGCGGTCCAACTACACTAAATGTGCATGTGAGTTTTCAATTATTGTATAGTTACAATTCAGACACCAATCCTAATTGATGTCCAAGCTTCATTTAACATTCATTTTTTAATAACTTTTATGCATTTTATGGCTTGGCAACTATGCCTTTAAGCCTGTTAACATTCATCTGTTTTGTGTTCCATTCGCTTTTAATGTTAATAAATATTCATATTTTTTTCTTGTCAATATATTTCCTTATGCTCTGGGCTCCATCTGGTCTGATATAATATATAGTTATATCTATTGACTGTGGCTAAATGCGCTTTATTGATATAGTTAATATACATACGTTTTCATAATAATACTACGCTATAACGGTTTTAAGCGCGGTAATTTAAACCGTTATTACTAGTCGCGAAAAGTTAAGAAAATATCATACTTTTTCAATCAATTTGTAACGTCATTAACGATTAACAACAATATCGCGCCCAGCGCTACATATGCGTGAAACGGTCAATAACTATAATGTTATCCTAGATGGAGCAGTATGTTTTGTCTGAATCGTGTCTTGAACTATTTGTGATACGTGTCACGTAAGCAATTGTTTGAGGTGTTTTATGTGTGGTTAGGCGTGCACGAGAACAGCCGCGACGTGGGCGTGGGCGTGAGCGCGGTGGTGAGCGGCGCGAAGGCGTCGGCGCTGACGGCGTCCGAGCTGCGCGAGTACAGCGAGGTGACTGTGGTGCCGGTGGCGACGGCGGGCGCGTGCAACCCCCCCTGCACCACCATCTTCCCCTTCCTCGTGCTGCTCTTCTTCATGACGTTCGTCGTCGCCGTCACGCAGATGCCGCTGCTCATGATCGTGCTCAGGTATCGTACCATCGGCACAACACTAATTAACACTGAAAGGACTGTTGTCATTATATTTTTGTCCGTATTTAAGTAGCACTATTTTAAGGTGGCGTACTCCAGATATAACAGGTTCATTTGTCGGTAAGATTTTCGTAAACGTACTCTCTGCGTTATTTGTCCTGTGTTGCTGTTCCTAAGATCATCCGCCTATTTCATATTTATATTAAAAAAATTGTTTTTTAAAATTTCAGATCGGTCAGTGAAGAAGAACGTTCGTTCGCTTTAGGGATGCAATTCGTGATATTCAGACTATTTGGCTACATCCCGGCACCCATTGTCTTTGGCAACCTCATTGACTCCACCTGCATTTTGTGGAAGCAATCTTGCAGTGGCGAGAAAGGCGGCCGCTGTTTGCTCTATGACATCGAGCAGTTCCGATATAGGTCAGTATTAAATCACTTTTTTCTGTAATACTTACCTAAATATGAATGACGCATAGAAAATGGAGTACCATAAGATACAAATTAATCTTATTGTTAGTCATAAATATTATGAGCTGCCAATTACAATTACTCAGCATGATGAAAGTGTTCATACTATGATTAATTTTAAACAGTTTGGAACACATTACTATACTACTATCTACATAATAAAAATGCCTGTACTTATATATCTAACCCTTCTACAAATTACAAGTATTTTAACAAATTTTATTGAAAGTATTCCATTGTACACACTCAAATCCATTAAAAGGTAGTTTTAATTATATGTGCCAATTATTATAATTAATTTATTGTTGGAAAAACGACTAATTTATTGTTGGAATTTGTTGTTGGTAGTGTGTTGATTAAGTATCATGCAAATATACAGTCCATGAAATTAATTATTAATGAATTTATAATTTAAACACTACTTTGCTTCTGAAATACTGATCCAAATGGGTCAATATTATGGTGTATTTTTATTTGAATAATTGCTTGCTTTCGTGCAACGAAACATGAACAGGCAGTTTGTCTATAGTAAGTATATAGATAATGAAATTTGACAAGTGGGATATGATTCAGGTACGTCGGTTTGTGCGGGGGGATAAAGATCGTCGCGCTGGGCATCTTCATGGCGGACTGGTGGCTGGTGCGGCGCCGCAGGCACCTCGAGACCGCGGCGCCCCTCGACCCGCACAAGGACATCGCCGGCTCCATTATCAGCCTGGACAAACGTAAACTATACACTTTATATGCTTAACGAAACATTAAGAATTTGTTATCAAAGCTTTTTATGTAGCGTCACTCACTTAAACTTTCGTGTTCCTGCAAAACCATTTCATTCTGGTGTCCTATATTATATAACACTATCCTATATTGTTATCAATTCATCCTCCAACCCCCATGAAGAAAGACCATCCAGACGAAGTTTGATGTTTATTTGTATTAACAGTTTTTGAAGAACTACCATCGGCCGACAACGCTAGCGGCTTCCGTTCAGGTGTGACCTCGGGTCTCAGCTCGGCCACCACCACGCCCATGGAACCTGGAGTGGTGGTAGTGACAGGAGCAGACAACAGAGCCAAGCTGCAGCGCACCGACTCGCAGTACTCGCAAGACTCGCAGAGCAGGGGCGTGAGCATCGGCAAGAACTCGCGCGTGCTGGTCGCGTCGCGCCACCTGCGCAACGACTCCAAGACCATTCAGCTGGAGCCGCGCGCGCGCCAGCACTCGCTCGAGGGGGGCGAGCGCGCTCGCGTCGCGCGCAGCGACTCGCGCGACTCGAGGCGGGACGCCTTCCCGCGGTCCACGTCCAGGGACTTCAAGGCGCACTCGCGGTCGGACTCGCGCGAACTGAGCCTCGAGCAGCTCAAGCACCTGGCGCTCAAGAGCATGGAGAGCCTCGACCTGACCGTGCCTCCGCTGACGCGGTGCGCCGACGAGGAGAGCAAGCGGCTGATCGAGGGCGGCGGCGTGCTGCGGCACCGCCGCACCGGCTCCAAGGACCTCAAGCTGGAGAGCCGCCACAAGCGCACCTCCTCGCACCACATCACAATGGAGCCGCACGAGCTCAGCCTGCAGCTGCACAAAGGCCGCAGCGTGGACCACCTGGCGGCGCCGCCGCCGCGCCTCTGAGGGGCGCCGCCGCCGCCGCCCACCCCCGAATCTCAGCCGGTGCGAGGCGTTCGAGTGAGACGTTAGTGGTTAATAGTGAAATTGAATAAGTTTTAAGTTCCCGTGGATGATTCTTTTTGGTCTAGTAAAGAACCAAAATAGCTAAATGAATGAGTGATTTGTAACCATATCTTAATCGTAGTTTCAATGCTTTTCTAAATTATCGAGAAGCTGTCGCTTTCACAACTAACTTTACTAGTGGAGCCTTCACAATTCTAGCATAAATTTTATTTCTAATTGAGAGTAGAGTCAATTGGAATACGATTTCCAGTTTTTAACACATAGAAAACTAGCTTCACTATTACTTAGTTTAATTGATCAGTAACTAGTTATCACAATCTTATAGTAAATTTTAATTTTTCTCCAATATTATATTGTAAGTAATTTCTAAATTCTATATGAACATACATATGTAAAACATGAATAGATCTATATTTTTGTATTCTAGCAATTCATAAACACCACAAAACAATTATATTTGTCTTGTACTTAAGTCTTCAATTTAACAACAAATTGCAATTATTCAATCGCAATTGCCTTGTATAGAAAATATTAAAGGAAAAGTAGGATAGTATACAAGGAATTATCTCATTTTCTTTACCTAATTTAGTTAAATGTGTATTGACATATTGACACCAAACTCGTGAACAAATTACTTTTATAATCTACAACTAATTTTATGGTTTTACCAGATTAGTTGCACAAGACTGTGCTATAGCTGATTATATATGGAAAATCATCTATTGTACAACCATATATTGTTAAAAGCAACCAATAAACTTTGGCATGCCCCTGTTTACTCTTAGGCCTGATTTATGTACATTTGATTTCATTTAATCCTGATTTGCATTAGTCATATATTGATTAAGTAGATTTTGTCCACATAATGATACTCTAAAACCTGATTTACATTTGCATTAGTTAGTAGTTACTTATTTTCGAATAAGTATTAATCATCATTTAGACAAACATCTATTTAATTTACAACTAATCACTTCAATGGAAAATTTCTGTCGGAACAATAACAAGGACATGCTCGGACTCGCCAGTTTCGTAAGTTAACTGACTAATACAAATCAGGCTCTTTAACCATAGAATAAAAGCACTAGAAAAGACAATTGCTTTGCAAAAAGTATGACTTTGATAATGTGCCTAAATCCGTCATTTACAGAGAGCACTTCTTTTCTTTAATCTATTGCACTTCGATATAGAAAAACACCTCTAGACTTTCAATTAAAATTTAATTTAATGTCTACTAGAGGTGTTTTGCTATATTCTATTCTAATAGATTTTTCTTTTAATAATGTGTTGAAAAAATATTGTGACAATCTCATCGAAAAATCAACCTCAGTAAATAATTTCAAATCTGAATAAACTTCTTATTAATTAAATTCAAGTCTTGGTTGGTTTGAATTTAAAAAAATTGTCTAAATAATGTAATGTAATAAGTCTAATTTTGACTTGCTATATCAAAACAAGGAAGACTTGAGGCCTGTGGACATGTAGGATCATGGGGCATTTTCTGTTATATATTCATTGGGTGATTGTTATTCCTAGTATTCTCCTTTAATGCAATTAGTTAAAATTATATTTCATTCAGAGGCTTACCTGATTTCATACAAGAAATTGTATGCATAATTATATTTCTATAGCCTGCACCAAACTTTACGGCCACTCTTATCTAGAAATAGATAGTATCCAATTCAGTTGTGTACAGCCCACTGCAATTAATCTAGAGGCCTATAAATTAATCACTATGTTTGAATAATATGTTACTTATCACATTTCTTTTGATGTATTTCCTTTCAATGACACAGGCACACTCTAAATTATAGCGTAAACAATTATTATTTTGTTAAAATCATGTATAGTATGAGCAAAAGTTAACTATGGTATTGAAGTTCATGTACATCATTGGGCCGAACACAGTTATAATGAAGTTTACAGACAGTGTTGAGAAGTGAGTGTTGTGATCTTGCTTGCCCGCTATCTGGTCTCTTATATACCTTTTTGCACAACACACCATTAGGTTATTAACATATGACTGGACCTGCGCAAACTGTAATACTGTAAGGATATCAGTGTTAACATTAAAAATCTCCAAAATTCTACATGACTGGTTATAGGTTATTTTCTCAAAACAAGGAGGTTTTTTGCTTTTTGACATTTTAATACACAAAATATGTTTTTAAACCATTAGTCAAATTTTCAGTTGTTGCCTAATGGTAAATCCCATCCCATAGGTAATCCCAGCAGACAAGAATCTAAGTTTAAACACTGATTGCATGATAAACAAATAAAAAACATCAAACAGCAAGAGAATGTTCAGGGCACTGCACTATAATGCTATCTAGCTCTGTAGAATTTTGGGGCTTTCATAGATGTACTTTTTTCTAGGCAATTGTCATTTCAATCAATCTTTTTCTATGATAAAAATCATGTATTTAATATGATCTCAAAATGTTGAATAACTTTTGTGACTACAATGTGTGTTAGATGGTTAATGACATTTTTACTTACCTACAGCAAATTTGTAAAAATATATTTACTAGTTTAATTTTTTATATTGTTTTTCAATTACCTGCCATTTCAATGGTTTTACACTAAATTGTTAGAATGTTTACAAGATGAGACTGTCAATTTTGTGTTACTGCCTATATTCTGTTGTGAATTTAATTTTTACATGTTTATTGTAATACTTTTGGATTATGTATGTGATGATAAAAGCCATTATTAAACTTTATTTTTCAAATACCAGTTGCCTACTTGAGTTACGTTAAATTACAAAATATTTTTTGTGATGAACTAAAATTAGTCAATTCGTAGGCTGCTGTTTTGGATTAAGAATTCAATTATTACTGTAAAAATGTTATTTTAGTATTAAAATGATAAAAAATATTTCAAAGCAATATATAATATATATTTCTGTCACATATGATTGAAAAACAAGTGATTTGTCAGTGTAATATTTGTCACATAATTGTTAAGAGAGGTTAATAGTTTGATATGAGAGTGTTTTATCTAAAAATGCCTTATTACTACAATAGGTCTAAGACGATAATGATACTGACTTAGATGTATATATCTCAATAAGTTGTTACATCAATCGAACAGACTAGAATGATAGTAACAACTTCTAAACTAATTTGTTGCATTTAGTGATTAATAAAATTGCATACTTATTTTATTCAATATTTTTATTTCTAATGCCATAAAAATTGCCACAATCCTGAAATTTCAATATTCACTGTACTCGTTTGACTCTCACTTCTTCAATATAGTTACCTGAGAATAATTACACTTGATGACAATATAAAAAGTTGTCAATAAAACAGACCCACTACAACTTGTAAAAGTACATATATAATATATTATGGGTAATTTAATTTATTCCGTCACTATGAATAATGACTGGGGACTCACAGCGACCATGTTCACACCCAGCATTATTAGAGAATTTTTCACCACAACCACAATGACTTGTGTCACCAAGTGGAATTGCTAATGGAGCATTTTGGGGTGTTGAAAGCTAATAATGGAATGCCTGGACACTGCCTGTACTAAATATAAATAAATTTATAATAATTTTTCCCCATCAGTATGAATAATGACAACCTCATCTTGGGTGATATAAAGATATACTGTCGTTTTTGTTTATTAAATGAGGTAAGGATATAGGTATATGAGGTAAGGTTATATGATACTTTTATTTAACCTGCATGCTCCTTTGAGACAATTATTAACCGACTTCGAAAAAAGGAGGAGGTTCTCAATTCATGGGGATCTTTTTTTTTTATGTATGTTCACCGATAACTCCGTGATTTATGATTCGATTTACGTGATTCTTTTTTTGTTCGACGCGGAATAGCTTCCAATTGGTCCCCTAAAAATTTTACATAGTTTGGCCCAGTAGTTTTCATTTTATGAACATTTTTCATGGAAATAATTTTCACTCCGTTCCATATGTACACCGATTACTCTGAGATTTATGATTCGATTTACGTGATTCTTTTTTTGTTCGACGCGGAATAGCTGCCATGTGGTCCCCTAAAAATTTGACATAGTTTGGCCCAGTAGTTTTCATTTTACGAACATTTTTTTGTTCTTTCTGTCTTCTTGGGACCTATATTTTTTAAGAAGCGCGGCACCATTCGGAGATCCACCCATACATAGCTAGACACTAAAAAGTAACAAATAAAATTTAAAAACTTCGTTTAAAAAAACCGACTGAAAAAACTAAAATGTACAAAATAACTTATTTCTTAAGCTATTATTATTAATATATAAGTATAAGTCATAAGACAAGTCAGTGCAAAGTAAAACATAATAAATATTACTATATTTTGAAAATTACTAAGCACTGACTTTAAGATGTTTTAGATAATATATATTAATAATAATAGCTTAAGAAATAAGTTATTTTATACATTTTAGTTTTTGAAGTCGGTTTTTTTAAATTTTATCGATATAGTTATCGATGTATACCAAAAAGCCGCAAGACTAACTCTATCACTATCTCGTCTCACAATTCCTATATAAACAGAGTGAGACAGCAACACAATTAACTATCACGTGCACAAAGGTGACCTGCACTCTCGGTTATCGGTTAAAATCACACCACCGTCAGTTAAAAGTCGGTGCACACCAGCCTTAGTAATTATTCATAATGATTAATTAATCAAGATGCCTGCAATATATACATAAATCAGGTTTGAAATTTTTTTGTTTATGTACAGTGACAAACTAGTTGCTCTAGCTACCTTGGGCCTGGCACACTTACAACAATCTCTTATAAGTAAAGTACACAGCTACAAACAACAATTTCTCCAGATTCTACTGTACACTAGTCTATACCAAACTATAGCCTGTATCTTTTGCAGAAGCCTGTGTGATAGCTAATTTTATTTGAAAAATATATAATCTACAACCAGCTGTTCTTAAGCTATAAATACCATAGACTGAAATGTTATAAATATATATGTATATATTTATAACTTTCAGTATATGGTATTTATAGCTTAAGAACAACTGGCTATAGATTATATATTTTTTAATATTGGATAAACTCAATGTAAGTATATAGTTGTGTAATTATGTACATTGATTTTATACAATTCCAATATAGTAGATATTTATATACAAGGAGACAATGAAACTAATAAATAAAGTTATACTATTGTATTTAACACTTAAATTTACATATAACTACACTACTCACAAGATCTGTACAACATACTTTAATATTTACTCTAACTCACCACATTCAGAGATAACTACTTTCTTAGATGGCTTGCCAGTTTTAGAGCCAAGGCTCTCCATTTTTTGAACAACTTCCATGCCTTCAACAACAGATCCAAACACAACATGCTTCTTATCCAACCAAGGAGTGGGAGCTGTGGTAATGAAAAACTGTGAACCATTGGTGTTGGGACCAGCATTAGCCATTGACAAAATTCCAGGGCTCGTGTGCTTCAGCTTAAAGTTTTCGTCAGGGAATGTGCGCCCGTAGATAGACTTTCCTCCAGTACCATTGTGATTAGTAAAATCACCTCCTTGACACATGAAATTTGGAATGATTCTATGAAACGAGGAGCCTTTGTAACCAAAACCTTTTTCGCCAGTACATAAAGCACGGAAATTTTCAGAAGTCTTAGGCACTAAATCAGAATTCAGTTTCATAACAATCCTGCCCAATGGTTCTCCATCTGCAGTTACATCAAAGAAAACCTTTTTATCTGGTTGCGTAGAAGCAAATCGCAACGCCGCTGCTGAATAGAGGGTTCCATTCACTAACGTTCGGCGTAACACCGTAGATATCACCATAATGATACCAATAAACAATAACGTTATTAAAGTAAGAATTTAAGATTAAAAATAGCAATCAGCATCTGGAAACTGGAGCTTAGAAATTTGTAGGTTATTAGGGATCTGCTATCGAGTAAAAAATCGATATAGCAGGCGAAAAAAATCAATTTTTTAAATCAGTATGTAGCACTGCCTCGGTAATTTATCTTAGAAAATCGACATTCGATTAATACTATTTAGTATTTATTAATTTTATATAAATAAAAATCTTTAACGCAGCTATTATTTTTGCCCAGTTTCTATAGCTTTAATTAAGTAGATGATGCCTAGTACCTAACCTATTGCTCTGAAGTCTAATTTCTATTGAAATTAAAATTGGACCAATTCGATTGGAAAAGTAATACGGCAGTAACGAACCAGTTTAAAATTCCAGAATTCTTTCAAACATAACGTCGATGTAAAATATAGCTCGAAATGACATCGATTTTTTGTTTGTTTAAAATCATTCGCAAGATCGATGTTTTTTTCATAAAAACATATTGATGCAAACATTGGTATGCAAAACATGATTGTATCTTGCATCAGTTGCATCCCTAATTACTGTTTAATGCATTTATGGCTTGGCAACAAGGCCTTTAAGCCAGCATCCCTAATTACATTCACAGATCACATAGGCTACGTTCCATCTGAAACTCACAACGACCACGTTCACGACCGCCATTTTTCCCGTTCCACTTGCTTTTCCGTGTTACAAAATATAAAAAAATATATAAATACTCTGTGCGTAAACCACAGTGGAACGATTATTTGACCCAGCTCTTGACATGGGTCGTTGTGTGATCAAAAACGATGACGTAATTAGTGACGCTTTCGCCACGACCACAACGACCGGCAACTGCGGTCGCCTTGTGGAACGGCTTACGCAGCATTTCGGTCGTTGTGAGCTACTGATGAAACGCACTGAAAGATTACGTTTCACAGAGTACTTTTATTTACGTTTGTATTTGTAACTAAATTAAAATAATATCTTCATTTATATATTCCTAAATACAATGCATTGTATTCGTTTATTCACATCTCATCTACTGAAAACTCACAATAAAATAGTACCCCTTCAAAAAGTGATTAAGTATAACAATAATTTGAAATTGAATCAATATCGTTCTTATGTATCTCAACAAGATGACGAGATGGGTAATTTAATTACAAATAATACATTACATTATCTACCTGAATTTTAATAAACTTTTGATTGGGCTATAGATATAGGGCACATTTATTTATTATGAACAGATCCGAACTTTCTTATGTAGGTTAGAAGGCCAAGACTAAGGCTTAGTCTTTGTAGTCGTATTTTTTATAACCACCCCAAATTCACTTAATATATCAAATAATAAACAAATATTTATTTAGCACATTTGTGCTCTATAACTACCACACCCAACCATTTTGTATTACTCTTACACGTTATATGCTGTTTTAATTCTAAGAATACTCGCTTGTTTTTCAGAAAATATCATAGATTCTCTATGTAAAGGTGATGAGGAGCTTGAGAAAAAATTAAGAATATTAATGTTAGAAGTAGAAGTGATGCGTCAGGATGGCAGATGTGCTCCAAATTCAATGAATATCAGACACTGGCAACATTTACTGGACTTAACCAGCAGACACCAACGATCTAAATATCTAACATACTTATTTAAAACAGAGAAATCTAAGGAAAATGAAAAGGTTAAAATGTATACAATTATATTCCTAATAAAAAGCATTGTGTGAAGTGTCTATATTTTTACAATATATGAAACTGTTTTAATTTTCAGGCTAAAAAAGAAGCTAGAAGAAAAGAAATGGAAAGTTCTAAACCAGTAATAAATAAAGACTTTCCCGATGACCTTTTATATGGGTTGACACATCAGAGTTTACTTGTTAGAATCAGAGATCAGTCAATTAATAATTTTGATAACTATAGGTAAATTCTTATAGATAACTTTATGTTAATTTAGTAAGAAAATGTGTTCAAATGTGTTGTCACTATTTTTAAATGCCTCATCTACATATACTTTTTTTATGGAAGGAAGTAGAAAAATGGAGGAGGAAATGGGCCATCTGTTTGTATGTAAACACAATATTATACATTAAACATGGTATATTTACCTTTTCCATTTTCTTGCTTGCTGCCAATGCAAATTTGTCAAAAACTAGTCTATGGTTCTTTTTATTGGCCTCTGTAGTTGTTTACTAATGGTATCTTTAGTTGTGTGGGCTAAGCCTTTGCTGGCTTAGCTCACTGGAACAAAGGCACTGTGTTTGATACCCGGCACAGTAAAATTCATAACCAAACTTTATTATTTTCTTAAATTTACTATGTTCTGGGAGTCTGAGATTAGCCCCAGAGTGGTCTTTTATATATTATCCATAAAGCAAGTGTCACTTGCTGAGCTTGGGGATGTAGAATGTGTTAATTTACCAATTATTATTGTTGTTTTTGAAACCAATTTTAGTTGAAAGCATATTTGAAGCTATATTATGATCACATTTTTTTTCAAAATTTTACTTCACAGTTCAAAAGTTTGAAAGAGAAGATCATTTTTATGGATTTAGAAAAACCTATTGACGTAAAAAAATCACTAAAGAAAATAATATTTTTTATAATAATAAATAATAATAAAATAATCAAGATATAACTAATGATACGCCACATGACTATTAATGTAATGTAAACTAATATTAAAAATAGTGTCTACACTTAATTACATAACCATGTAGTGGCCATCCTGTAATGTTTATTTTTATCACTTGCATTATACCATAGTATAGTGGCATGTATGATAAGTACCTTGTCAATTTTCATCCAGAACCAAATAAATCCATGGGACAGATAGACATGATGATTTCAAAAAGGTTCCTATTTGCCAAAATGCATATAGAACCAAAACAATTTTTATAATATTCTTTTCATGATTTTTTTGTTTTTTTAAGAGCCCTGCAAGCCATGATGTATGGGCAGTCTGTAGTTATAGACTGCTCTTATGAAGAACACATGGTCTGGAGAGAAACAATTAATGCAGCCAAGCAAATGACTTTAGTTTTTGGTGATAACCGAATGCATAAGGATCCATTCAATATACATATGTGCAACGTTAACTTAGATGGACAATTTATGGAACAGTTAATAAGGAATATTCCTTCAATAGATGAGCCATGGTTTCCTATGAACATACACACTAAAAGTTATTTAGATGTCTTTCCTAAGGATAAATTAGTTTACCTTACACCTCATTGCAGACAAGAGTTGACAAAGTTTGATCATGATGCTGTGTATATTATTGGTTGTATGGTTGATAAGGTAAGAGTAAGATTGGCATTAAAAATAATTAATTTCTCAAATATTAAAAAGTCAAGGTCATTTAATCTCTATAGTAATATTTGGTAATCTATTCACAAAGAACAAACTATATTCTAATTGTTTAATTTGTACCCCAATTCTGAAGATTTTAATGTTAACATTTTTATAATTTGGTCATAAATAAAAAAATTACTATAAAGAAGTAAGAAAAAATATCTTTTGATTTTCTGAAAAAATTGGGTTATACTTTATGACAATTCTGATCAAAGTATCAATAACATGTTTTACTATTCACTTTTAAGGTAAATCAGGGTTTTATTTGAAACTAGTCAACTCCAAAATATTTTGTGGTTATACTTTATTAAGCAAAAAGTATCTCTGTAGAAATTCATGAACTTTAAATAATAATAATGATAACTTATATCTACTAAAAATATTGATAGATAGATCGACATAATACATACTATATCCACACAACTGTACTTAATGCATTGTTTTAGGTTAATAATGAACCACAGTCTTTAGCTAAGGCTAAAAAGGACGGCATCAAAATGGCGAAGTTACCACTTGACAGATACTTAGAATGGGCACCAGGATCAAAGAAAAATTTGAACATAAATCACATGGTGCCAATATTATTAGATCTGAAATTAACTGGTGATTGGGAGTATTCTTTACGCCATATTCCTAGAAGGAAACTAATGGAGACCAAAATATTAGCAATGCAGAATAAAATTAAAAAGAATCCTTTGTTGAAACAAACAATTATGAAACAATTTAAATCTTTATCACTCAAAGAGAAGAAAATTAATTCAAGAAGGTCTCTTTATGACGATTCGGACAGTATTTAATAAAATGCACTTTATTTTCAAACATGTCTTTATTTTATCTATAATCCTATCCACAGCGAGTTATATGAAAAAGTTTTACTCATTGACCGAGCCAAGCAGAAGAATAGTATCGTGCAGCCTTTTCACCTACAAATCTTGAATATTGCCTCAACACTAATGTAATCTCCATCTCACTTTATAGCCCGGAAATGGCTACGCATCTGCATTAGGCAGTTCTCCAAAGTAAACAGGAGTGGCGCAGCCCTAATAGCCAATCAGGAGTACTCAAATTTAGCGTGGACCAGTGTTATAATTACTAAAGTTTATTTATCACAATTTAGGTTTAGGTCATGCTATTTAAAATTTGAATAAAGGTACTCGGGCATTATCTGCGCAAAACTATATAAACAGTAACTGCGCAATTGCGCATCTGTCTAAGAGACCATCTAATTTATTTATTTTTTATAATATTTATGGCTTGGCAAGAGACCATCTAACACATACATACAGTATAGGTGATGCTATTTTATTTAATACTAGGATACGCCCGCGACTTCATCTACGCTTGACTTGCAAATTCCTGCGGGACACAAAATACCCGATTTGAAAAAGAACGTAAGCTATCGTTTTAGTGAAAACTATGTCGTCGAATAAGCTTATATTTATGCACCCGAACAACTACAAACCGCTCCCGGGATAAAAAAAAATCACACATTTTAATACATCACATTTGCTAACGATCAGAAAAAAAAAACAAATTGGATTTCGCTTTTTTTAACCCGGCCATTTGAAATCATTCCCAGAATAAAAAATAGCGCAGATTTTAAGTCTAAGAATTTGCTGTCGATCAGCGAAAAACGCATTGAAATCGACCCAGTAGTTTTACGTGAAACCTGAACAAACAGACAAGAAATCTAAAAAAAATGCATCGTGTTCTCCGTCATTTATATAGTCGTTTATTCCAGTTGTTTTTTTACGTGGCTTTAATGTAGAGACACGGTATGTTGAGAATTTTTTAATATAATATATTCATCTACTTGGCTCGGTGGTGTAGTACATATTCTAACCTAGTTTTGTACACTAGTTCAAATATTTACAAATGTTGATTAGTTGGTGACAACAATAATTTTTAGTTACTCAATTATAGCTGTACAAACATTTATCAATGGAAGTAAACAGATAATACGATATGCAACTATTGCACAAGAATTAATTTCGCATACATTCGCGAATAACCGCACCTTTTATTACCGTATCCACGACAGATGGCGTGCGACGGAAAGCTTAACGCGATTTATTAGTAGTTTATATTATTCTAAAAAAACAATTGAAGCTTTAAAATACACAAGTATTTTATAAGAAATATATTAACGATAACTCTACGTAGCTTCGGCCTTTGGCCACAAATATACGCCTCGTATTGTGCAATCTTTTATAATCTATTTTAAGAAATGCATTAAGTAAATATATAATTCAATATTTTTGTTTATACTTTTCAATGTCACATATATCTAATTACTTATATGTACTCAGTATTATTTTGGAAATATTATCTCCAAGACAATTTAAATTCTAAATAACCTAAAATTATAATAATTTCATTGTGAAAATTATATGGGTGTTCTACATGCTCACGAGAAACGAGGCTGTAGAACTGGTTCTCGTGATGTTTGCTTACATTCTCGCTAGAATGTTGAACACTATTAAAAATGCATACAGTAAAAAAGTGTGATCGGTTTGAATATTTTTTACATTGTTATTGAATATGATAGTCAAGTTGTTGTAAATAAATACTAATATATTCATTCACTTCATCACATTCGTCATTCACGGTTTTCGAAATAAATAGAGTTTTATGAAACTTGTCATGTTGATTATAAATATTTATTAAATATTTTTGATGCTATAAACACCAGAGACGAACACAGGATATTTTTTATCCCAACATTACAATTCTTATTTGTCTCAGAAACAAAATAATAACCTAATCGATGACTAACCACCAAGACTGTTAGATAGGAATTTGAAATTATTTGACCTACTGCCATCTTTATTGTTTCTCCACATAAACATATTGCCTCGCCCAATAGAAAAGTCTAGTGTATAAATATCTTTTAATTATATTTGAAACCAACAGAACGATATATTTGTTTTTAGTGTTGATAGTCACCCGTCGTTATTCAACATCGCTTTCCTACTTTGTCTTCCCCATTCGGCACGATTTTCGGCATGGTTAGCTGTGAGACCATCAATACGCACGTCATCCCTCACAACGTCCTAATGTTAGTGTTTATTTTATTTAGGTTTATGGCTTGGCAGCTAGGCCTTTAAGCCAGATCGTAGTTTACAATATAGTTTCTTCATTCTCTTAAGCCTATGTGTAACACAGCTGAACTGTAGGTAATCAGCTAGTGCTAGTCAACGGTGTTCTTGTGACAACTCGAAAGGCCACATTTGACTATACAGTTCACATTTCTCACAAGACACATAATTACTACTCAAAAACTATCAATATCCTACAACTATTGTTCGTTTAAAAGTCATTTTACACATTTTTAGAAAATAAAACTGCACAGCACAACATCTCCTTTCAGTTCCCGCCAAAAACTCCCTAGTGTTAATGTAAACCGGATATAATACTAGGGCAGTGGCATCGAGCGCATGTCCACGTCCCCGGTGTTGGCGGTCTCGGATCGCTGCTTGATGGTGGCCAGGATCTCGTGCAGGTTGGACGGCAGCGCGATGTCCGCCAGCGGCACCTTGTCCACCACCGACGGCGGGGTCATCGGCCGGGAGGGCGAATACGCCTCGTCCTGAAACGACGACACCAGTGAACACTTTTGGAGCCAAAAATAAATAAAAAAAATTTTTTTTATTGCAGTAATTCAGCAGACAGGCAAACGGCCCACTTGATGAAAAGCGGTTACCATCGCCTATGGACATTTGCAACACCAAAAGTGCTACAAATGCGCTGCTGCACTCTTAAGGGAGACTGGAACCTGGTCACTTATGCCGGAACACAACTCAAGGTTGTTATGGCGACATACTCTAGACCAGGGGTGGTAGCCATCCAGTCGGGCAAATGCCCTACCACCTGGCTGTGGGTTGTTTTGTCGCCTCTTACGACAGGCCGCCCGGCCGCAGGAAATTGTATTCTTTCTCCGTTCCTTCACAGATAAAACATCGGACAAGTGTCCGTGTCGGAACGGGAATCACCTGAACGATTCATTTACTATCGGACGGAACATGAAACGATATAGGGAATATGTATGGAATTCAAATATTCGAATTTATTAGAGATTTTAAATACTTTTTAAAAAATAATTTTGATTCCATCAGTATTTCATTTTTTACTATGATAAAAAGATGCTTTCGCTAAAATATGTTAATAGGGAATTAATATATTTTATCGAAAACACCTTCTTGAATGTGCTTATTTCACACTTTATCGGATTGCAATTGAACAAACGCTTTCCCAACATCTGAGAATAACCCTACTGATGGCCCCTTTAGTTGCTTATTCAATGCGATGACACAAGATGCAATTAAATACATGTTCGGTAATTAAATAAATGGTATATTTTCTTATAAGAAAAGCCGATATTAGACCGTTTACTATTGTCTTTCGATTTTGATGAATCAACAACCAAAGTGATCCACAGTAAGAAACTTCTTTTTTATTGCGAAGCTGGCACCAGGCAGACAGCCCAGCTAGTGGAAAGTGGTTACCATTGCCTGTAGACGGTTGGGGGACAAAGAGCATGAGATAGAGAGATTAAATAGGAGGACGGGAAATGGGTTTGGAATAGGGAGAGGGGGAAGTGGACCATCGAAACTCTCACTCATGGCAAGTCACACGATTATGCTGATATTCTGTAAGAGAGTGGTATCACACCGAGGGAACAGGCTTTAAGAGCTGTAATCAAGATATTGATTACATCATGGCTCTACCACGTGAAAAATCATCCAACGTCATTGAATACCATTGGGTTCTTTCAGGTCTGTCCCTTACAACCAAATTGACTGAACTTGGTAAATCCATCTAATGTCAATATTACGCGAATCGTAGCATTTTGTAGTCTTAACAACTAGGGGCTTGGTTTATAAATAAGTGAGCATACCTCCCCGACTGAGGAGTCGGCCTGCGCCATCTTGAGTATCTGCTGCTTCTGCTCCTCGATCTGCCTGTTGAGCTCCTCCATCTTGGTCTGCAGGGTCTTGGAGGCGAGTCCGGGGGGCAGCGCGGCGCCGCTGCCGCTGCTGTCCGTCGAGCCGGGGCTGTACGCCTCGTCCTCGTCTGCAGCCGCTACAATAATAGTCAAAGTCGATATAGTTTTAATTACTGTTTAATTAAACAATAAAGGGCCATCGACAAATTACATCTCACGAATTCCCTGATTTTTATCCCTCCCCCGTCCTAGTCACATTCCTCCCTTTATGTGACATCACATATTTTTCAATTTTACATCAAGAAATTATTAAAATTAAAACAGCAGTTGCGAATTATTTTATATCCATTAAAATTATTGTTTCATAATTTAAACACTATGCTCATTCAGATAGTTGGAAATATTTTAAAGATTATCGATATAGTTCAAAATTCGTGTATTAAAGCTATACATTTTGTATATATTAGATTTTGAAATGTGGCGTCACGAAGTTTAGGAGGACTCCTGTCGCAGAATGTCCCACTTTGTCTACACTCTCTCCCTTAACGTGGACTTAATTCATAGAAGGCCCCTAAAAGGGAATGTAGTATACATTATAGCGGGTTTTGAAACGACATCCATCTTAACACGTTATTTGACTCAGTTTACTCGTATCTGCTTATGACGTCATCAGTTTGCACTTTCGTATCGTACAAAATGTATGAGGCCGCGACGTTTTGTAAGTTTATAAAAAAGTATCATAGTAGATTTGACTGCACGTTCTCCTATTAGTAGAAAATTAATATTAATCGTATAGATTTTAATATAATAGTAAGGCAAATGAGTATATAGCGCATGATAAATAAACATTTACCTAAGGAGGCTGCAATTTTGTCTTTGACAGAGGTAGAGAGCGCTGGCGACGTGTACGATGGGAACGGCAGTGCCCTTCGCCGCGGGGAAGTGGGCGGAGTGTACGATGCTTTCATCGGAGCCCCCGGATATAAAGGCTTGTTGCTGTCGCGGCCGATCTACCATAAAAAAATAATTATTTTTGTTCAATTCTTGTACTAAGTTCCGATTTTCTAACGTAACAGTCAACCTGGATTAACTTATACAATTATGTTGTTAAGCTTGACTAAATATTCAACAGTGGCTATGTACGCAGCTTTATTTTACATACAGTTCTATGTCTACGTCAATTTAACGGCCCCTGCATTAGCTGCAGTAACTAATGATAAGTGATGTTGTATCAAAAAGTACATTATGTATCCATCTGTTGCTAAGATCCACAAAGCTTGGAGTATGTTAATAGTTTTAAGAATATAACATACGAAGACAATACCATAGAACTGCCTGCATATAACTCTTAGAGATCAAAGTTAAATTATAATTCATTACCAACATTTTCATCACTTAAACATTATGTATTGAAAGTAATATAATCTTTACGGAGATACTAGAATTAGAGACATAAATAAGAGTGAAAGGATATTTTCAACAATTTCTTGTTAATAATAATCTTACTTTGAATGTAATAAATAATCGGCAGATAAAAACACACATTGTATATGCTAGCTAAGCTTAGCGTGTCACACTTGGTTTATGGGTAATATACCAATAAACCACCCTAGGGCTTATGAAATTTACCAAAACCGGAGCCTTTTCACTGCATTGTATGTAAACATAGTCTGTTCTATAGGTAAATAGCAATTTGTAAAAAGACCTAATTTTTAACGAAAAACTTAGTTAAAATATCTTCAAGAAGAAACGGGGCTATAATAATCTCATACTGTACGGTATTTGTGTATTAGGTAAATTATGACGACATTGGTTTTGGAATCATCGTTATTACGATATAGATATCATTCAAAACAAAGTCCTAATGAAATTATATTAGGAAGAAAGATATTTCATTCAAATGATCAATAAGTATCAATTATTATTAAAATTATTAAGGTGACAAGTAATTTTTAAATATGTATATGTGGATTAATGAAAGTGGATGCCTCAGATGAATGGATTGTTAAAAGTGGGGATGCGTCTCTGTCCATCCCTAGCTAAAATATTTATAATCACGCCAAACTTTATGACATTTCCAGATTAGTTACAAAAAACAATACTTTTTTGTATATAAAGAAAGTAGAAAGCTTTTAATATTGCTGTTGCTATTTAAGAGCTGCTATGGTAGTCGTAGTATATAAAGGTTATACATAGGTAATTTGTTTTTATAATTCTGTCTTAAATTATCCTATTGTAATAACCATTACGAATTGTCTTACCACTATTTTGATAAGAAGAATTTGAGTATCTATATAATCTCGAAACTTTTTTTAGGAATATAGAAATAATTCCTATTTAAAGTTCAATATGGTTGTGTGAAAATAAATAACGAAACAATGGCAATAATTTATTTTTTATAAACATTTTCCCTCCTCTTGTTATGAACTGACCTTTGCTGGGACTTTATCTTTGGGAATGTGGGGGGCAAGTCTTTTCTTTCTTTGTCGTATGACGATAGCTAGTAATAGGTGCATCTTGACGTCGCCGAGGCCCGGGCCGTCCAGTGGGAGTAGCACCGCGGGCAGACTGGTGTTCGCCGGCAACGGCAGAATGTAAAAATCTTTCACCGTCGTTGTGTTCGACACCTTAACCACACCTAATCTAAAATCATAGCATTATTATTATTTTTCTCATTAATCTCGCTTTTATTGCGAAGCCGGCAAACAGGCATACGGACCATCTAACGGAAAATGGTTACCGTCGTTATAGCAACACCGGAGACAAAATCAACGCATTTGCCAGCCTTTAGGATTGGAGGGGGAGTGGGGGGGGGGGGGGTAATGGGTAATAAAGGGATCAAACAGGAGGAATTGGATAGAGGGGATAGATGAGATCCAAAAAGATAATAATTATAGTTAATAAATGCCACAGGACTGGAATTGGTAAACTTACTCGGTAAACTCTAAATTTGCTTGCTTGATAAACTCTAGATATACTGTAAAGTGAAAACATACGTTTAAAATATGAGATTTCTGTGAAGACGTTTAATTTAAACCTGTTGACCTTCTTATGCCTAACTGGGTGATGGATACTATACCCCGATTGGTGAGTTCAAACTGGCGTCGTTTTTTTTCCACCATCTTTATATAAAATTCGTCTGTTTGTGTGTATGTCACTGGACTCTCAAGAGGTTATGGACCGATTTTAATAATATTTTGTGTGTTAAGTGGGTTTCAGGATGGTTTACATTTAAAATTAAACCCGGTAGGTGGCGCTGCATTAGGATTCTAAATTTTATTATTTAGGGCAGGACAATGTATGCTGGACCCCGACAGTCCATTAATAAAAACTGTGAAATACGTTTTTGTGCAAAGTAGAATTCTCACAACTTAATTAAAATAAAAAAGATTCTTCGGCGCTTATTGACAAAAACTTTAAAGAAAGTATTGTTTACTATAAGGTATATGGAGCCCGATTTTATTGGAGCACGCTTATGGAACTGGATTAAAAGATTGTAAATAATTCGCAGTGGAGCAAATTTAAGAATCGAAATGCTTAAGTCGATCATGGGACAATTTATATGTAAAATCATCTGTATTTAACTAAAAATGATTATAGGTTAGGTCTAAACTGTAAATTCTTCATAGAATATAGCTTACTTATAGCCCAAAATTCTTAGCATTCATAGAAACTTCAACTTGAAAACAACCAGGAAAAGGAAAAAAGGAAATAAAAACTCATAGGTATCAGGTTCAGGTATGTCTAAAAGATTTATTTTAAGTAAACAATGGTAACCGCAAAATACAAACCTATTCCGACTACTAAGATAACTGTACAATGCAATATATTGCATTTTCTCCTCGTCGTTCGCCGCTTGAAGCCTCAGAATGACGATATCTTTGTTACTTGCTTTTTTCATTTTGCCAATATAATCCCAGACTGTGTCTGGATTTATTCTTCCAACGATATCTAGTTCTGTTGATAAATCTTCTTCTAAATCTACAGATATCCCAGAGACCTGGAAATATAGCAATTCAAATCTCTTGATGTCAATAAAATTCATTACATACATTGCTGTACAAGGAATAGAATACAAAAAAATTAAAAAGGTTTAACAAATAAATAAACTATAATGTTACCTCATGGGCAGCTACATAAAACCTGGCCACATCGACCATATTAATGCAGCCATTCCAAACAGTTGCTGCAGAGTTCTCAACAGTACTGGTTGGTTCTTGATCACTTTCTGCTTCTGAAATCCATTACATTCCTTTCATTAGCATGTGTATGCCCAAAATATAACTACCATTGTTTCATTTTATTTATTTCGGTTTATGGCTTGGCAGCAAGGCCTTTAAGCCAGATCGTAGTTTACAATATAGTTTCTTCATTCTCTTAAACCTATGCACAGCTTGCATATCTGAACTGTATTTAATCAGCTAATGCCATTCAACGGAGTTCTTGTGACAACTCAAAAGGCCACATTTGACTATACAGTTCACATTTCTCACAAGACACATAATTACTACTCAAAAACTATCAATATCCTACAACTATTGTTCATTTTAGAGTAATTTTACACATTTTTAGAGAATAAAACTGCACAGCACAACATTTCCTTTCAGTTCCTGCCAAAAACTCCACCATTGTTTCATATTCTTTGGACTCTAGGCCCATTAAAGTCAATTAAGGTACATTTTACAAACTTGCCCTCTGTTACTATTTTAATTTAGGTCTTTCCATAATATTAATTTAAATTTAGATAATACTATCGCCTTATCTATCGCAGTTTAAAGAAACTTTAGAACAAAAATTATTACTGCAGCCTGTGCCAACGAAATATGAATATGGACATGACTAAACAGATTTCAAATATTTTAGGGATTAAAACAAATTATATTATAAAATTTCCTTAATATTACAGCTTAATGTGTTGCAAAGTTCATTTTTTTATTGTATAGATTGAAATTGTTACTCCATTTATATTAAATTTATTTGACTTTAATTGCATGCATAACCTAAATATTTTAGTATTAATATAATTTAAAATGTAAAAGTTATAATTAACACAAATATATTTAAATATTTGTACGACCATAGGTCAGATACAGTGATACTAGCCACACTGTTTTACCAAATATTGTCGACATACCACTACCTATATCTTTGTAAAGGTTTGTTCATCAGTCAACATTTAGTTATAGGCGCAGTTAGTCTATAAATGTATTATTAATTACAACAAAAAAAATCACATACCAGATGATTTATCCTGTTTTGGTAAATACGTGGTAGTGGGCATTATGATCTCTGAATCGATTGAGAATGCCTTTGAATGATCATATTCGGGCACTGTGTCTCCAATGTCATGTTTGAAGCTCTCCTCATAGACGTCTTCCCTGGACTTCCTCAGATCCTCCTCCGAAAAGGCAGACGTGATCATTGGCTCGTGGGGATCATATTCAGGATGTACTTCCTTCAACATTGCCGATTTCGGTCTTTCTAATGAATCTGAATCAGTTGAACTGAAATTGAAATAATATTTTCATTAATTTCAAAACATAAAAGACATAAGAATTATATATATTAGTTACTAATCTAAATCATATTAGCATATAAACATCAAAGTTACTTTAAATATTTTTGTGCATTTTGGTCGAGTTTTTTTGGAGCAGATATTTTTGGCTTATTTCCAATGCCGTATGTAGTTCCAATAACAGAGAACAACATGAGATATTTTTATCATAGGAACTGTATACAAGTCACATGAAAATTGACTCGTTCCATCCTTCAGCACATCATCACTTAACCTCAAGTCTGTTACTAAAAAAATAGGATAGATCCTACTAAATGTATATGTGAAATTCACGCTAACGAAACTTAAGCTTAGTAGCTAAGACAGCTGCATTTCATATCGATGGTATGTACATGGACTGTTGCAAAAGAATATGTGTAGCTTAAATAAATAGCTTTTATGACCTAATAAGTACGTACTCATATAAATATATGTAAAGGCCACACACTGATGTGGTAATTCTACAAAAAAAAAAGAATATTAATGTATCAAGCCCACCAATCATGGAGAAGTATTGTGTAACTCCTGAAATGGAGAGGCGCTGGACTTTTTAGTGGTTCATACTACATTAACTAATTTGTATGTTAGATTATTCTTAATAACACTGCTTACTGATCAGATAATATTTTTAGGTAGAGGTGGTTAAGATTAAAATAAGAGTATTGATGGAGAAGCATGTAAATGTGGTATAATAAAAGAGTATCCTCTTTTATTCTCTGATAATAATAGCTTTGTTGGCCCGTGTTCAGCAATTATATAACAATCTATCAAACTGTTAGTAACTATCACGGTACTGTTTTTCGAGGGGACACTTTTACACTGTTTCTGCATAAGTCCATGAATGTCGGATTAAACAAATAAAACTCAATACATACTCATTTTTCTTGCTATATATATTTTCTTGAGATCTGGACCTATGCTTAACTTTTTCATCTATACTACTAGAGTGTTTCGAGCGCGACCTGCGTTTGCGCTTCGCCACTTCCTCCCTCGACTGAGATCGCGATCGTTTTCGAGTTCGTCCACTGGATTGAGACCTCTCTTTTGATCGTGATCTCGAGTATTCACGGGTTTTTTTAGATTTGTCCCTAGATCGCCTTCTTGAGCTTGCACTTTCAACAGAATCAGACTTCTCTTTGGACTCTGCCTTTGCCTTGTCTTTAGGCTCTGGTATTGAATCAGTTTTCTTTTTATCGGATGTCCGAGTCGACCGTCTCTGCTCTTCCTTGGAGTCCTTTACCCGCGAATCAGACTTCCGTCTTGATGATCTTGACTTTCGACTCTCTATATCACGTTTACTTTTTTTGGACTGACTAGAACCACTATCTCCCTTTCCCCTTTTTCTGTTACTGCTGTGCTTCTTACCCGTGCATTCAGATTTACCTGTGCTCCTACAATTAACAAGATATCAACATAATTTTTCTTCAATAATAAAACATTAAATTGTTTTCCTAAGTCTAATCTAGTATAATTATGCACTGTTATATACAATATGATGTATGTATTGTACTAGAAAGGCAAAAACAAGAGCTACAGATCTCGAAGATGGATTACTGCAGTAGATATGTGAAGTCTCTGTCAGGTGTGCACCAGGAATTTTTGTATCCACAGTAGCTTTAATGTTTGTGATTTATTACACAAACTTGAGATATTGTCTATTAAGTAGGAAAATAGAGCCCAGGCTATGAAGCTGACGCTCTGAACGCAACCCAGATATAATCTTAGGATGATGACAATGATTTCATATATCATAATGCAATATTTTTATTAAATAAATGAACACGACAAATATTAAATAACGTCTTACTTATTCAATGCATAAATATTGAATTACACTCCAGAACAACAACAACATATTAGTGATGTTTTTGCTTGAGACCAGAAAATAAACTTGCCCTCCAATACAGAATTAACTACAAACTTACGTATCAGGCAACACTTCCTTAGTGACTTCTTCACCTACAGTGGAATCATTTAGAGCAATCACAACATCCTCGACTGGTACGTTTGGGTCCAACTCAGTTGAAACTGATTCTTTATTTTCCATAACCTAAATAAAACATTCAAAGTTAGTATTTCTAGCTATCATTACTTTCGGAATATTAAAATTATATTTATAACAGTCAGTAGCTTCACCTCATATTCTATAAGACCACTAACTATTATCAATAATAATAGTAACAAAACAGACAAGTCAAAAACAAAATGTGATAATTATGTTACACACTTTGTTTTTATAAAAGTTATTGTAATATAAGAAAATGTATTTGGTATAACAAGTGCTAATAACTGCTCATCATTTTACGTAATCATGACGTAATGTTTGAAATAGATCTTACTCAAATTTTAGTACCATTAACAAACATTGTCCATAAGAAAAATCTTGTAGAGAAATTTTTATATCATTGAATGTGATCTAAAAAAAATACATTTGTCGTATTTGTATAAATTATAATTTGTATATATTATAAAGAAATTATATTTTATACCAACCTCTTCTCCTTTATGTGTTTTCAGCACATATGTTTTGCTTGCAGCTAGGAGATCGAGTTCAGATTTCTTAATCAATTCTAACTGGTGCTTGGCCTCTTGATCTCTCCATTCTGCTAATTCTTGACTGGCCAGTTCCTCTGGCGACAAGCGAACCTAAAAGTAAATCAGTATTTCTGTAGATTATTATGAAACAAACCAGAACAAAATTATTTTTAAATACTAATTATAAATTTGGTGAAACATAAACCAAAACCATAAATGAACACATAATCACTGGTAATTTTATCAACAATGATTACAAATGATAACCAAATACAAATACATACAAATTTCTAATTATGTATTATTCTCTGCAGGTATATTTACTTTTTGAACTAGGGTTACATAATACAGCAGCAAAAAATATTGTTAATTTTTTTATTTTCCATTATTGACATAAACAACAAAGTAATATCAGTCCATAAATGTCGGATACACGCAGACCAAAGTGAATGACGGACAAAAACGGATCAGTATATAATGTCATATAACAATAATCAAGATGTTTTCCTCCACCGTCAACATACGGATTTGTTAGAATAATAAAATTAAGTAAAAAAACCTGCTTAAGTAGTGCATCATATTCAACCAGGAACCCACTACATTGGTATGAGACATAGGTGTTTTACCTACTAAGCTACCACTGTTTAAGAATGAGATGTAAGAGATAAAGTCTCTAATATTATAAAATTCTAAACAAGCCGTGTCTGTACATTGAAGCTATTAAAAAAAAAAACAAGAATAGACTATATAAACGATGGAGAACACGATGCAATTTTCTTTAGATTTCTTGTCTGTTTGTTTGGGATTCACATAAAAACTACTGGGTCAATTTCGATACGGTTTTTACTGGTCGACAGCTAATTTTTGGACTTAAAATCTGCGCTATTTTTTATCCCGATAATCCCGTAAAAAATTTCCCGGAGCGGTTTGAAGTTGTTTGGATGCATAAAAAGTAGCTTATTCCAACACAGCTTTCACTAAAACGATAGCTTAAATTCTTTTATAAAGGCTGCGGTTTTTCGTGTCCCGGAAATCCCGCGGGAATTTCAAGTCAACCATAGACGAAGTCACGTGCATATATCCTAATAATATTACAAAAGCGTAGATTTCATTATTATCTCAATAAATAAGTGCTCACAAATTACTGTCGTGACAAAAGCAGGGAAAGTGCAATCCCACAAAAAAATATAAATATAGCCTTTACATCTAAAGAGTTAGCAGAACTTTAATAATATAGTAAAGATTTTAAATAACTTACAAAATTGAGGCAATTTGTTTTAATTGTAATAATAGCAAATAATTTTATAGTTTGCATTACATCAATGTAATTTTTACTAATAAGGAGTAACTTACAAGTTGATGTGGCGTGATAGAGCGGTCACAGATCTTCTGCCACAGCGAGAGGTTCTTGCGATCCTTGATGTTGAACATGAGTGATCTGTACTTGGCCTTATACTTCATGCCGACATCCCGGAACAAGTCATGCAATTCAGTCTCTGTATCCACTGCAAACTGTTGTATTTCTTGCTCGGTGAATTTATTATTGCCATTATCTTCCGCCATTCGACTACTCATTTGTTCCTGCAAAGCTTTTCGGACATTGTCTCGGATAGGCTCGGTCGAATCCATTTTCTTATTGTGACTATCTTTCCTACGCGACGTTGTTGGGGAAACTGATGGCGGCTGCAATGTTATAAGTATAATCACGTTATGCCCAACTTCAGCTTGTAATCAATTTACAAACATGTGCAAGGTCAATACCACATTGTTACATCAATTTATTGTCCTTAACATTATTACAATTTTCAACATTAAAATAATTGTATAAATTGTATGTAACCAAAATTACATATATATGTATATCAATTTTAATATCATATTTTACATTTTATTATCTAAAATTAACCCAATTTTTGATCCATGACTGACCCAGATTGTGACAATTGGTAAAATTTTTATTTAGATAGACCCAGTGTGAATAAGAATTTATAGCCCATATGAGAAAATGCATACTTTTAGCGTTATATTCAGTTTGCTATCGGATGATCCGTTTGCCTATTTTTTTTGTCCATATCAGATTACAACCCCTATACAACATTGAACAATATTGAAAGTAGTTTATAATTTTCATGATAAATATTTAAGAAACAATAATGCTTATTAAATACAAAAATATTTGAAAAATATAATTAAAAAACCTACCCATGAAAACTTTAGTATATAATGATATGATATTATATCATTAGTAGACACTTGTTAACTTAACGCCGTCTGTACAAAAACTGCCGTCTACTCGGATGATAACATACACGTGGATTCGCGTAATTTTCCGCACGCTTTATTCAAACAAATAAACGCGCGTCAAAAACACCGGCCTTGCTTTTGGACATGATTTGAGTGCTAAGTCACCAGATTACTCATGCACGTATGACAAGCAACCAACAATACCCTATATAAAGTCACTGCGAAATAAATCTTTCCTAGCAGAAAATAGACATTAAATTATCAAACAAAAAACAATTCTCAGTGTTTTTATATGGTTTCTGCACATTGAGTTATCAAAAGAATATGTACTTATTTGTCGTGGATAAAAAAATGTATAATTTTTATAACACGCACAATTTAATCTTTGATAAAAAAATACATAAAAATCTACTTACTTTATCAATGGAGAGAGACCGGTTTACTGCATTACTTTTAACTTGTTTCCGAGGTTCACTGACGTTTTTCGCTGTAGAAGTGCTGGGCCTAGGAGTATCTATTAGTTGCACTGTATTGGATTTCGGTATTGGTGTTTTTGGAGTGACACTTCTTTGGGCAGCTGGAGATTTATTAAGTATATGAGGTCTAGCGGGACCTGCCGCTTTAGGAGAAGCTGATAATTTAGTCTCTTCTCTAGGTGACATCAACAATTTATTAATCTTCTCTTTAACTTCAGGCTGTTGAGATTTTACAAGCAAGTTCTGTTCGGCTGCCTTCCTAGGTATTCTTTCGAAATTGAGGGTAGTCTGAATTTTATTGGGCTCATGTGATATTTTCTTCTTTGTTGCATTAGGTTTGATTGTACTGAGTGTACCGGGGCGCACTACTTCAAATGTGGGGTTCTTCTGCAGCCAGGATCTGAGATTCTCTGCAGTGGGGGCATTTGGACCAGCCAGTAATCTGCCTGATTTTCTCTCATATACAATTACCTAGGAATCAATTAAGCTAATATATTGATACAGTTTGGTTTCTAGGATAGGATAATATCTATTAAAATTACATAATATTTAGTATTTTATTTTGGAATATAAAATCACATCCCAATAAATTTGAAATTCATACTGTATTATAAATATCTTTAAAAATACAAGACATTACAAGTGCAAGAAAACTAGCATTACAAGCTTGTTAATTCACAGGTAAAAATGCATTATAATAAATAAATTAGTAGAAAGACACACCTCACATCAAGTGTACTTTACAGTAGAGGCTTATAAGGGGGAAAAACGTGATAACTTTTATATTAATTAAGATACTTAATTGAAATTTGGTAACGTTAATACTTAATTTATTCGTTGTAATTTGCCATATTTATTTTTCTTTCATTATTTATATTTTTTGATTTAGTGCAAGTTAGCCATATATGCACTTAATTCCTGAATAAAAATTTACGGACTACACTCGTCTAACTAATGTTATCGTAGTGTATTACGGGAGATCAGTGTTATTTTTGTTGGATTGCAATAATATTTTTAAATTTTATTATGCGATAATTATAGCCTTAGGTCATAAGAGTCCTCAATGAATATTTCGCTTTTTTGGTTAATTCCACTAAATATTTCGCTCGTTTTCGTGACATTTTCGTAATAACAAAATATTACAAACAATATTTTAAATAAATTGTAAAAATAACGCTGTCAATTGAAGACATGAGTGGATGAAGGTGATAAGTCGCATAATTCCAATTCTGAGTAAATCGAGATAAAAGTTTTACTTTTATTTGAAACTGAACTGAACTTAACACCTTTAGCAACTTTTTATTTTTTAAATATGCCTTATATCTATGGTCTAAGACCTGTAGTAATTGGGTATCGACTTATAACATTCATCTACGCAAAAAAAGCAAAAAACCGAATATGCGACATATCACCTTCATCCACTCACGTCTTCAATTATGATACTGATAAAGTTTTGAAAACCGCGCAATCACGTCATCAGCGACAAGTAATGTAAACAAACAAGCGGTGTGTTCCCTCTCCGCGCACACTCCGCTAATAATACTTAGCGTAATTTAGATCGAGTGATTTCAAAAACTACATTTACTTAGCGTAGTATAAGATTTATAACTTCGTTATTTTTGTATATTTCTGTGCGATTTTTTTTGTTACATATAAAAAATCATATTTTAAGCAACTTGGCATACAAATCGAATTTACCTAAAATTCGAGTTAGCGTAGTATAAATTGTTGGTGTCGACACATTTCGAAACCAAGCTAAATATTATAATATTAATGTTTAACAGAAAATAAACAATTCTGAGACAGACAACAAAGGCTGATCCCAGAACGAAATTAACCCTGCCAAGTATCGAGCTAAGAACCTCTGCATTCCAAAGACATAAGTCAGCCATCACTTCGGCCTCTACACCACAGAAACGGTCAAAAACTAACTGTTTAGTGTTCTATTTTCATATCTAAGGAAATGAACCAATTTTCATTAAATTTAATATAATTTATTATCAGTATTCCTAATGGAATGAATCTGAAAAGTACAAGATTGTTTGAGTCAAGCCTCAAAGTTTGAAATTTAGACAAACTATAAAAAAAACTCACCTCTCACTAAGTACTTACCCTTGCGTCAGATTTTTGTTTATCTTGTGTTTTCCCTGTTTCACCCTCGACTTTTGTGCCACCCTGAGTTCCTAATGAATCCTGAGCGTGTTTCAATATGCATGCGTCACTACAATAAATACTGCTAGCTCTTGCCGATTTCTTACATACAATACAATTTGTTTTTGAGGATGATTCCTTAGGTGATGGTAGAAGTGGACTCTCATTTGTTGATATGTCATGATCAATTTTCTTCTGAATTAGTGTTTGCTAAAAATATATGTTGCCTTTAAAATTAAATTACAAGTGTTTCAACAATTCACTTATTTTTGTATATTCAATTTAGAAGCAATTTAAACTATTTCATTTGATTACTCGACAGTGTAAACTAAACAATTAAGACACTTTTTAATATGATACAAAACATCACCGGCTCTTTGATTTGGTAGAGCCAAACTGCGTCATGATTGTAGAGTCAAATCAAGACCGGTAGTGCCTTGTATTTAAGTATGAGTGAAAACTCATAATGAGTGAAAATCAAGATTAAGTTTAAACATGTTTTTATAAAATTCTCTATATACTTTATAGACTCAAAATATACTTTTTTATTCTGCAAATTCAAGAACTCGCATTCAATGCAGGGCGCGTTCCTCTTGTACCTCACAACGCCCAAAATACCCCTTTAGCCGTTCCACATAGCGACCATGGTCGTTATGATCGGCGCGAAAATGTCACTAATGACGTCAGAATTTTCGCTCACCGGTTCCACTTAAGTTTACGATTGTAACGCCCGCAATTAAGTGGAACGGGAAAAATCACGGTCGTTGTGAGGCTCATGTGGAAGATAGCCTTAGTATTCTGAACGGATATTTTCCAAAAGAATAGCTAGGGAAAAGGAATACATATTAAGGATTAACATAATTACCTATTATGGTAAATAAATGAATTAAGTAGTGGGATGGCTGAGCGGGGAGGGGAGAGGCATACTTACCTTTATGGTCTAGAGATCTTAAAATACTAAATTTTTAATAAACATGACCTCATTTATTTTTCACTAATATTGCACTTATATCAAAGGTCCAAAGTTGAACAATCCTTTCAATGTGCAAAAGGAAGCCAATTATCAACAGAAAAAGAACCAAAATGACCAAAAATACAGCGTAAGTTGTCAAAAAATAAAGAAAAACACAACAGAGCACATTCACATACACTACAAGAGTAACCATGAAAATATTCAAAATGGCGGCCAATACTGACGAAATTTAATTTTGTTTTTATTACATAATAGCATATTTATTTTAAACTTATATTAAAAAAGGATTTGTTCTGCAATGTATATGAAAATTATTATCATTAATGTATAAGTTCATTGATATATTAAAAAAGCATCTCAGTAGTGGACGACTACTAATCTGATAAACAAAACAAATGGGTTTGTAGCCTATCTATTAATTATTTATTTACATTTAATTGAGTACTGGTCGTGCTTTGGAAACGCACAGCTCGTTCGTTGCAACAACCAGTTTTGGTGAATACTTGTATCGGGCGTCGATCGCACAGCGCGCGGCTAGCACCGGCAGTCGGTATCCATACGACACGCACAAAACCCGCATCGCTTGCCGTCCGTTCATCTCCATACGTTCATTCATATATTTAAGATATAGTGTACAACATTTGTTTCTTATCAGAAATAAAATACTATAAAAACATCTATAACTGGTGACCCCCGAAAAGGACACGAAAATTTTAAAATGAGTGATAGCAGTGATTCAGTAAAAACCGCGGACGCTCAGGTCACCACGCGGCGCCCACGCAAAGCGCGCGTTTCCACTGACCGCGACGATAACATCGTGCAAAAATTTAAAATTAAAGTGCCACCTTTCTCGCCTGAAGATCCGGAGCTGTGGTTCGCTCTCGTTGAAGCACAGTTTGAGAGTCATGATATTACCGATGACCACATAAAATTCACGAACGTCACAACCAACTTAGATTTGCAATATGCAAAATCTGTAAAAGACATTATTATTAACCCTCCGCAGCGAAACAGGTATGAGAGGATTAAGACCGAACTTATAAAGCGACTGTCTGCTTCACACGAGAAGAAGGTTAAGCAGTTGCTAACGCATGAAGAACTCGGGGATAGGAAGCCTTCTCAATTTCTCCGACACTTGCAAGACCTAGCCGGACCTTCAGTGCCTGACGATTTTCTGAGGTCAATATGGAGTAACCGGCTCCCTCACAACATCCAAACGGTGCTAGCATCTCAACCTAGCCATTCTTTGGAGCAGCTAGCTGACCTCGCAGACCGAATTCAGGAATTAGCATCACCATGCACCGTCGCTACTACGTCCAGCAGCGGATATGGATCACAACAGTCAAAGGAGATTGCAGAGCTAAAGGATATGGTGCAGCGCCTGACGTTAAAATTGGAAGAACACACCCGAGGAGCTTGTTGTTCTAGTGACCATGCAAGACCTCGCGAACGTCGTCGTCGATCTACTTCACGACAACGAAACCGTTCCAGGTCCAGTTACAAGAAGTATCCCATATGCTGGTACCATGCCAAGTTTGGAAATCTGGCTCACAACTGCATTAAGCCTTGCGACTACTCCTCTTCTAGGGCGGAAAACACCACGGGCAGTCGCTAATGGCGACTCAGGACTGTCCAACCGCATCAAGTCGCCTTTTTGTTACCGACCGCAGTACGAAAGTCCAGTACCTGGTAGACACTGGCAGTGACCTATGCGTCTACCCCCGTTCTGCGCTTCGGGAACGACGGCCCAAAACGGACTTCCAGCTGACCGCTGCTAATGGATCAGTTATAGAAACATATGGCTTCATTGAGCTTAGTTTGAACTTAGGCTTAAGACGTAATTTTGTATGGCGATTTACCGTTGCTAATGTTACTAAGCCAATAATAGGCGTTGACTTTCTTTGCCATTATAATTTAATTGTAGATTGCCGCAATCAACGCCTCATAGATAATGTAACTAGCTTATCTGCTTGTGCTTCTCCCGCTAAAGCTAATATATTTTCTGTTAAGGTTCCGGCAGGCGACACGCGTTTTCACAGTATTTTGAGTAAGTTTCCAGAAATTACACGCCCTTCAGGCACATCGGCGTTTCCAATTCACAACACAGTACATTACATTAGAACTACACCTGGTCCTCCTATATCTTGTACTCCTCGCAGACTGGCACCTGATAAATTAAAAATTGCCAAACAGGAATTTGAGCTCATGCTAAATAATGGCACGGCACGTCCTTCTGACAGCCCCTGGGCTTCACCCTTACACTTAGCGCCTAAAAAGGATAACGGCTGGCGCCCTTGCGGCGATTACCGAATGCTGAACTCTCGGACTATACCAGACCGTTATCCAATCAGACACATCCAGGACTTTTCCCATAATATAGCTGGTTGTCAAGTTTTTAGTACCATAGACCTCGTTAAAGCCTACAACCAAATTCCTGTATTTGAGGAGGACATTAAAAAGACTGCCATTACCACGCCATTTGGTTTGTTTGAATTTCCCTGCATGACCTTCGGTTTAAGGAACGCAGGTCAAACATTTCAGAGGTTTGTAGACGAGATGACGCGAGGTCTCGACTTCGTATATCCGTACTGTGACGATTTTTTGGTCTTCTCAAAAGACCAGACACTTCACGAAGCCCACTTGCACCAACTATTCAGTCGCATGAAGGAATATGGCATTCTTGTCAACACCTCTAAGTGCATTTTTGGGGCATCCGAAGTCCGCATCTGGCACGAAACCCCTAGAATCCAAGGTCCAGGCCATAAGAGAATTCCCAGTTCCCAGGACAGTCCGACAACTCAGACGATTCCTAGGAATGCTCAATTTTTATAGAAAATTTTTACCGCATTCAGCTGCAACTCAAGCACCTCTAAACGGTCTTCTTTCTGGCTCTGTTAAGCCATCTCAGCCGGTTGACATAACCGGTGAGGCACTTTTTGCTTTCAACAAGTGCAAAGAAAGCCTCGCTAATGCTGCATTACTTGCTCACCCAGACTGTCAAGCCGATCTCGCTCTAGTAACGGATGCGTCCGACCTGGCAATGGGTGCAGTTCTGCAGCAACATAAAGACCATATATGGCAACCTCTGGCGTTCTTCTCGCGAAAGTTGACTCCCTCCCAACAGAAATACTCACCCTACGACCGCGAGCTTTTATCGATATACGAAAGCATCAAATACTTTCGTCACATGCTAGAGGCAAGACACTTCGTGGTTTATACCGACCACAAGCCGCTCATGTACGCTTTCAGCGAAAGGAAAGTTAATTGCTCGCCTCGACAGTTTCGACATCTCGACTACATCTCGCAATTCACGACCGATATTAGACATATCAAGGGAAAGGACAATATCGTCGCTGACCCACTGTCACGTATCGATGAGTTGCAGATGCCAGTTGATTTGGATATTCTAGCTTCATCGCAAGCCGCTGATGAAGAGTTGGCTCAGCTTTTGGGAGAAGAATCTTCACTACGCCTTAAGAAATTGAGAATTCCTGACTCTCAAACAGAACTTTATTGTGACATCAGCACTCCTACCCCTAGGCCTTTTGTCACAAAGCCCCTTCGGAGACAACTCTTCGACAGTCTTCATAGCCTCAGTCATCCAGGAGCCAATGCAACGGCTAAACTAGTTGCCGAGCGATTTGTTTGGCCTGGAATCCGCAAGGATTGTCGAGAGTGGACCCGTCAATGTTTAGCTTGCCAACGCACCAAGGTTCATCGCCACGTGTCTTCTCCATTGGGCACATTCGATCTTCCTTGCGCCCGGTTTGCATTCATTCACGTGGACATTATTGGGCCACTACCTGTTTCACAGGACTATCGATACTGCCTAACAGCGGTGGATCGTTTCACTCGATGGCCGGAAGTTACACCAATGGTAAACATCACAGCCGAAACGGTTGGGAAGGCAATAATATCGTGGATATCCAGATTTGGATGTCCAGCGGATATTGTCACCGATCGCGGTCGACAGTTTGAATCGTCACTTTTTCAATACCTTGGAAAAAGGATTGGATTCAAACACCGTAAAACTACCGCGTATCACCCAGCCTGTAACGGGCTAGTGGAACGATTTCACCGCCAGTTGAAAGCAGCTATAATGTGCCACGCTGATAAAAATTGGGTTGACACTCTACCCTTGGTTATGTTAGGCATAAGAAGTGCATTCAAAGATGACCTGAAATCCTCATCAGCGGAACTGGTTTATGGAGAGCCATTACGTTTGCCTGGTGAGTTTTTCCAGGCCACGATTCCTCACAGTACCGACATATCGGACTTCACCACTCGCTTGGGCCACTTTGTATCAAAAATACGACCAGTACCAGCTGCACGGCACAATAAAGACAAAATCTTTATTTTTAAAGACCTGTGTACTTCTAGCCACGTATTTTTGAGGGTTGACGCATTACGTGGCGCTTTACAGCCACCCTATTCTGGTCCCTATAAAGTGCTTGAGAGAAGTGATAAAACCTTTAAAATTGAAATCAAAGGGAAAAGTGTCACGGTGTCCATAGACCGCTTAAAACCAGCCTATACACTAAGCGACCCGTCCACTGATCCCCTTTGCACTACCACTCCAACCTTGAAATCCCATCTCACTCACACGCCTGTTCCTAATTTCTCAGGGCAGAACGCCCCGACTCAGACAGATGTTAGACAAACTCGTTCAGGTCGCAAGGTTCAATTCCCTAATTATTATCGACCGTAGTGACGGTCTCAGGGGGGGAGTGATGTAGCCTATCTATTAATTATTTATTTACATTTAATTGAGTACTGGTCGTGCTTTGGAAACGCACAGCTCGTTCGTTGCAACAACCAGTTTTGGTGAATACTTGTATCGGGCGTCGATCGCACAGCGCGCGGCTAGCACCGGCAGTCGGTATCCATACGACACGCACAAAACCCGCATCGCTTGCCGTCCGTTCATCTCCATACGTTCATTCATATATTTAAGATATAGTGTACAACATTTGTTTCTTATCAGAAATAAAATACTATAAAAACATCTATAGGTTTTTTTTCAGGCGTCGTAACTGTTCATGTATATAAAAAAAATGGTCTATACTAATTGTCTGTATAAAACAAATATTAAATGGTTACAGTCGGTTCGAGGACTAACCGGCTGCTACCGCGGCATATTCACTTCACTCACTCGGCTTATGTGCTTTGGTCTAAAGTCACTGTGCTAGTCACTGGTCATGACCTTTCACCACCCATCATAATATTAGTGAGAAATAGGATTACCAAAAATTAATATTTCAAGAACTCCAGACCATAGGGGTTGCAGAAAGGGTAAGTACCTTCCTCCCTACCCACTCCGCCCATCCAGCACTTAAAATTTGTGTATCAAACATCTGGGCAGCAGCCCCTATTATACCTAAATGATAAGAGTTTTGACAATATTTATTCTCAAGACCCTTCACTTAGCTATAAAACTAAGGAGTAAAATAAAATCGAACCTTAGGAGTGGAACTATTTTTAAGCTGTGTTTTAGTCTTCTTGATACAATTAGGACAACGCCATTCAATTCCCTGCTCCTCCATTTGCTGACCCATGGCTTTGGTGATGTTCACACATTTACCATGGAACCAATCCTCGCAGCTATCACAGCATATCATGAACCGGTTGTTGTGGGGCTGTTTACATATACACCACAGTCTGTAATAGAGAATATTAGTTGTAAATCTAGCAGAATTTAACTTAGTAATTTTCTTTTTTTTGTGAATAATATAATTGTTGTGTTTATTCATAATTTTGCCAAAATAAGATTATAGTATTAGTTAAAAAGTATGAATAATATTCAGGGCCAGTTAGTTATTGGGATGTGAAAAAACACACCTTATTCAATGAAGTATAAAAATAAATTACTCATGTAGCTGTTTATTTGATATGAATGAGATATATGAATAGTTTAGAAACAAATATGTATAATATTGATAGAATAGAGATATTGAAAATAAGACTTAACAGTACCTATTGGGATCATCCTCTGAATTCCAACTTTCTTGTGATTCAGCAGAATTTTTCTCAGTAAGTGTTGATTGTACCAAATTCTCTTGCTTTTTGTTTACTAGCTTTTTATTTAAATATTGTTTAGAGACAGTTTGTACTTGCGGTTCTGGGATGACTGGCTCAGGATTTGTAGGCGCCGATAGCATTGCCCCCAATGCTTCAGTACTGGTTGTTATTTCATTTTGAGTCTTACGTTTAGAGGATCTAGTTGCTGGTGCTTCTATTGGAGGCAGAGTTATAACCCTCCCATCTCTTCTCACTATTTCAATTGGATCCTTACGTACAGGTGTTTTGTGCACTGCCTTTGATAGTGTTTGCATATACAAATTTGAACCATGTCCTTGTTGAAATGGTGACTGAGGCACTGTTTTTGCGGGCCCTGTATCCACTTTTCCCAACACTTGTTTATCAATAACTTCTTGGAGATTTTCTGAACTTTCCACTAACTGTGCTACATGCATTAACAAGTCCTCTGTTAACCCTTCTTCCTCAGGTTGTAGGCCACCTAGAAGATCCAATGTAGGCGATAATGGACCTGCCAACCCTGGACTGTTTATAACACTTGCACTGGGAATTTGTGTTTGTGTTTTAACTGGTGTGATACTCGTTGGCTCTTGAAATATCTGAGCTAGGCTTACCTCATCCAGCTGAGGCATACTGTCAAATGACTTTGATGATTTATCTGTGACAGATACATTTTTGTCTTTTGGTTTACTGTATGTTTTTGTTGGTGGCAACTTGGTTTTGTTATTTGCCTCTGTCTTGGAAGTATCAACTTGAGGAATTGCTTCAGTATCATCTGGAGCCTTAGGAGTTATTGGTGACTTTTTATCATTGGTGGGTTCTTTATCTGCCTTTGCAGGTACTTTATTATCTGTAGACACTCTCCTAATAACATCAGGAGTTGAGAAAAGTGAAGTCATATCGGATAGTAGTGCAGTAACATGAGCAGGTGTCTTTTTCTCTTTCTTTACAGGTTTAGGTGTTACTTTTACAACATGCTTAATGAGATTATTTGTTGTATTTAATGCCACACCTGCTGGTATTTTACTACTAGGAAGAATACTTTCCAAATCTAATTCAGCATCTTTGTTTTCTATAACAGCCACTTGTTGAACTTTTTCTTTAACATCTGCCTTCAAAACTTTGTGGACTTTCAGTCTGGCCGAAGGCTTAATATCTTGCTTAGGAAGTTTTGTTTTTAGAATTCTTGGTTTAATAACTTTAGGTTTACGCACTTTAACAGGGATATTCCTATCACGAGTCTCTTTATAGTCAGAGTCAGAATCTCTATCAGGTATACTGTCACCAGAAGAGCTTAATGATGATGATGAATCAATACTGTCATCTCTTTGTACATTATCTGTCTTTGCAGCTTTCTTTGTATCTTTTAGTTCTTTTGCTTTATTAACAGCAAGCATTGGTTTATTTCCAACAGGCAATGGTTTATTCAAAACATCATTGCCCTTTAATATTATTGGAGATTCCGGTGGAGCATTAATAAGTATCTTTTTACCCTTGGGAATTATTTGTTGCTCTATTATTGTAATTTTCTTTGCATTTGGAACAGGTTTTGGTGGTGGTGTATGGGTTATTTCTAACACGGGTTCTTCAAATTTTGCAAGACTTTCACTCCTTTGAGGCATTGATGTAGGACTTGATGACATTAGTGGGGTGTAACAGTGGTCATTATGAAAACCCACTAAACTATTTTCTCTTGTTTCTATTCTTAAGGATTGCAACATTTCAGCTCCACTGTCTGGAAAAAAAATTATACATAGAATATCATTAATATCGTGAATTTTAAAAATACAGCCCATAAATGGGTCAAACACTAAAACGGAAGATAGTGTTCAAGTTACATAAATTCCATATGTCCATTATTTGTATATGTGTTTTTTTATTATTATATAAGATTTTGTTGGGTATGTTAGATATGACAGCTTTTGTATTTTAACAAATAAATGATTTTTATTGGTCTCGGTTAAATCAAAATGTCTCCTCTGTAGACTTTTTGGATACTAAATACCTCAGTTTGGTACACATTGAAAAATAATCCAATAACAAAAAATAACTTTTTAATTATAGAAACATTTGAAAAGTAAACAACTTTTCATATAGCAATCCATGTTTGCAAATCAAAACATATGAATATATTATTCCAATTTTTGTGTTTGACCCAAATGATATATTTCAAAGATAAGCAGATTATTGTATTAGCATATAAGAAGTAATGTATTAGTAGAATTACATTGATCATTTTACCATATTTTATGATACTGTTAGGTTCATCATAATAACTGTCTACAGAAAGAGTGACATGGGGAATATTCTCATCTTCATTTTCAGAGTCTGTAGCATCATCTGGTTTGCCTTCATGACCAACTCGCACCACACTGATAGCGCTCTGGGTGCCATCTGTACCTATAAGTGTAATAATTTCAATCAAAACAACTTGAGTGCAAACAAAATTTGTGAAGATAACATAGGAAATATTTTTGATGAGAGTAGAAAAAAGTTTTCAACACAAATTTGGTCTTTAAATTTTGGCGCCAAAATATTGATTAAATGTTTATAATACAAGAAATGGTTATTTATGACATCATGTTTTATTTTTAAACACATAATGAATTTATCTTAAAATATATTAATTAATAGATTAAGATTACAAAGCCACTTTATAAAGGGCGGCAGGTCACGTACAATACTTAGGTAATACAATCTTTAAGACATTATATTTGTTTAAGTTGTTGGGTACAAATTTCACAAATGCCCTGTTTTCGTCGTGTAAAGGATTGATCTTCAACATATCTTACCCATCAATGTATCCAGTAAATTCTGATCCACAGAAAGAGTACCATCCTTGTTTACAATAACAACAACAGAACTGTCCGTCTTCGCGGTGGGTCCGTTTAGGTCCGTATAGTTAGTTATCACTGTATTAGACATTTTGCATTGCAATTCTTATAATCATCTAAATGCAAGTTTGCTATTAATAGCCACCCGAAACACACACGAAGCGTCTATTTGTGACGCATTCTAGTCCAACGCGCTCGTCGCCATTTTGAACTCCACTATCAATATCCTTATCGCGGGCTTACGCCATTATATCAAAGATACGCAAAAGTTTGTCATTTTAGATGATACACAAAATTTAAAACACTTCCTAAATATCAAAACGTTCATTTGCACTGAAAATGCACATACTTAACGCATATTTAGCGAAAAATTACAATTTTCTTAAAGCTTAACATGCTTTTAAAGTTTAAAGCAGTCAAAATTCAGTTCTCAGACAGTGACAGTATTGACACTTTGACAGCAGACAGTTGTTATTATTGTTTAAAACTCTCAACAATATCAGCTAGAAAACCGAAAACATACATCCTTATTCACACAACAAACAACAACATCATACATTATTAAACATATCTGTTTCCAATAGGGGCAGAAACTATAGATCTCCACTTGCGACAATCTTGACAAACAACTTTAGCTTTACCTACTTTCACCTCTTCATACATGCACGTTTTTTGTATACTGATAAATTGAGTAGTTTTATGCTTAAACTAATGTATTTTTATAGAATATAGAAAATCTAGTTAATTAGTAAATGTGCATTTTCGCGTTGTCACATGAAGTGAACTCAGTTGATTTATGGTCAATTAAAATATAACCTAAGCGTCTAACAAGAGCGTATGGATTATGTTCCTTAGTTTACCATTATGAAGAATTTAAAAACAAAAATTTCTTTTTAGGTTATAATAAAGCATTTCGAAAACTGTAATTACTTTCCTTTGTATTCATAGCTACATACATTAGCCAACTTAAATATATATATTGTGACTTTAGAAACGTAAAAAAAGATGCAAATCTGTGTATTTTAAGTAAAGAATAAGCTGTTGTTTGCCAAGTGCTACTGCGTGTTGCCGTGTTGCTGTCAATGTCACTCTGTTAGTCTTGTGGAAGTTGTGGACACTGGATTACGTACATGTTGCTTGGGATATATAACATTATTAGTGGAAATTTAAGACAAAATGAGTTATTCAAAGTTTGATTTAACTTTCAAAATAGGGCAATATTTAGACCGACACCTTGTGTTTCCCTTGCTGGAATTTTTAGCTGCCAAAGAGGTAGGTTATAAAATAAGTAATTCTGAAATTCATACTGTTCTGTTCTGTGCAGTGTACACAAAAACTTGATGAAATCACTCTAAATTATTACCCTCAAGTGCAATAAAATATGCTATAACAAATCTATGTTTTATATGTCTATAAAAACGTCCACATTTACTAAACAAATGTATACCATGTAAATTATTTTATTACTAATTTGGATGTGTCTCTTTTTATCACCCATCACATTGACTATAATACAGCCACAAAACCTTTTTTATATTTATGTGACCCTGATAAACATTGGGCACAGATTACAATATTATAATAGGAGAGAGCTACACTTTGACCCAGAATGGCATGAGATTAAGTGTAATTTGATTTTAGGGGTGTACATACACCTTTTATGTAGCCACTAGACCTGTTATTTGGGACAGGAAACACGTTTTTAGGATCCACCAACAAGTTTTGAATTAATAATAGGAAAAACGAAAATATGTTTGGTAAACAAGGTTATCGCATTTTTGTTCATAACAAAGTGTAATTTGTGTTTATGAGTACACTTATGCATAATATCCATGTTTTTGGATATACTTACTACTACAACTAGAACAGTGAGTTCGGTTAGGTTAGACTGTACATCAGAACATACTGTCCACCATTGTTTAAATGATTAACAATGACTGAACAGTGACCTGTCGGTTATGCCATTATGGCCAGTCTGTAAAGTTATGTTAACATAAAAAATAATATTTCAATAACTACATGTCTCCTGGATGTGGGAGTTGCAGAAGGAAGAAGTACTCATTCCCCATCCCCCCTCTGCTCGCCCCGCCTCTCCCTACTATTTAAAATTCAGTGACCACTAAGCTGAACTTTAACCCCACAGGATATGTTAATTTTAAATAAGGGAGTAGGCTGGAAAGTTGTATTATTTAAATCACTTTCAGACAATGAGTGATTAAAGTACTAAAATAGTTGGCAGGATTGTAAAAGAATCTAATTTATTCAAATAAAATAATTTAGCTAAATCTTTTCCTTTTCAGACATATGACCAATCAGAGCTACTGCAAGCCAAGTTGGAAATCTTGAGCAAGACTAATATGATTGATTATGTTATTGATATAAGAGGTTTATTGTATCCTGATGAAGACACACCAGAGGTAACATTTAAATAATAACATACAAAACTACATAGAAGAAGAATAAAGAGAATAAATACAAAAAAGAAGATGACTAATGAACTACAGATACATAGATAAATTAAGTTATAAAGTACAAAAAACCTGAATCTATAACCCATTAAATATTTTAAACTGGGAAAATTTGAAGTTGGAATTCTTTGATTTTAATTGTATTATATTATTAATTTAGCCCATTTTGGCATCATTTTCATATTTATTCTCTATTACTAAATTGATAAATCATTTACTTTTTTTTTCATTCTCAGAATTAGTCCAGTGATCACCTTTTCCAATTTGCTTTATTACTGCCAAATGTACTCTGGCATTGTCTTTTATACACATTAAAATAGGACTAGTTTATGGCCTTATTCATAATGAGTTATAATAAGTTTGTAGTATTCCTTAAGCCATGTAAAGAAGCCTTCAAACTTACTCTAACTCAATATTAATAAGACCATGTTTTTGTATTAGGTTACAATAAAGAATTGTCTATCTCTCTATATTAAAATATTCTATATTCATTTAGGAAATCAAATCTCGTAGAGGTGTGGTTTTGTCACAACTACAAGAACTTCAGGATGCTGTTGAACCTGTATTGAGGTTGATGCAGAGAGATGATGTCATGAAGACTGTTGAAACAATGAGAGATCCTAAAACTCTTATCAATTATTTAACAACAACTAAAGAGTTTGAGGTGAGCTAAGTTGTACTGTTACTGTTAACATTTAACTTTATCCTAGATGAAGTTGGACCATTAGGTACCTATATAAATGGGTACCTATATAATAGTATAGTCCCATGCAGATTCTTTAGCAATCACTCTTTCCTATGAAAAATGACATTTCGATCCTCTTTTGAAGTATGGGGTATTTTCCTTTGTAAATAAAGAGACAAAACATAATATTGTTAATAACTATCATAACATTACCTACAATCAATGTCCAAAGCGAAATCTATTATTTTACCGACTACCCAAGATTTGTGCTGGGAACTATACTCATTGAAAGTTTGAAACAACCAAACCACTTTATGCAATAAAATGCAAATGGCAAACTGGAACATTTTTTTATGCAAAATACCTTTTATATTTGCAGTTCAAAATTGAGATGATAGACAGCATGTACCAGCTGGCCAAGTACCGGTATGAGTGTGGTAACTATGTTGAGTCTGCATCGTACCTCTACTTTTGCCAATTGGTCATGTCACCATCAGATAAGGTATGATATTTACTTTTATAATTTAACGTCTAAACTTAAATGGATAGCCATAGTGTTGGAATACTAAAGCAACAAGAAAATTGTTTAATTAAAATGGCAAAGTTTAAGTTAAAACCAGGATTGATGGATTTAGAAAACATGTATTTTTTATTTTTGTGTATGTGTGGATAATAAATGTTAGGATATTTATGAATAAAATAAAAAATTCTAAATTAAATTAATACATCTGTATTCTTTTGTTAATAACAATATTATAAATTGTTAATCTTGGCTGAACAGCATCATATCGGTCATATCATATTCATTTTCAGCCGGCATATAGTAGTTTTCCTGGTTTTCTTTATCACAGAGACTTTTCTTATCCTGTGAAAATAATAATTCAAGTAAATAATTAAATACATAATTTTTTCACTGATCACCCAGTGAGCTAACCATAGCTAAATATTTCCATACTAACAAGGTATGTTTGGTCTTTGTAATGTCAATCTACTATTAGATGTGTGCCTTCCCAAATATTATAAAATTAGCGAAAAATAATTTTTTTTTTTTTATTGGATGCCTCGGCAAACTGTTGGGTACAAGATTAGCTGCAGAAGAATGCGCAATATCCGTTTTACTAAAAAGGAAGATTTATTCTCTTGTTCGAACTTACAAATCCTGATGAACTATTACTCTCAGTAGGATGGCATTGGCTTTTATGACCTATGAATGGTAGAATTGACCCAAACCACTGTCCACACATTTCACATTGATATACCAAGACACCCAAGGACTTCACATCAACGCAGTGTGTCTTGGTCATGAAGTGTCCCACTTTGTATCTGAGGAAAAAATATAGGATGAGTAAACAAGAACTCTTTATTGTTCACTAAAACTTATATCTTTATACATTTACTAGCTGACTCAGCGAACTTCGTACCGCCTTATTCAAATAAATTAATAAACAAACAAACTGAGAAAACATGGGAAATATATATATATATATATAGATATATATAGATAAATAGCCATAAACCATCTAGGAAAAATTTCGCATCGAATGGTGGTAGTTTCATGTCGATACGATCAGTGGTTTAAGCGTGATTGAGCCTCAAACGAACACCATTTTCATTATATATATATAGATATATATAGATAGCCATAAACCATCTAGGAAAAATTTCGCATCGAATGGTGGTAGTTTCATGTCGATACGATCAGTGGTTTAAGCGTGATTGAGCCTCAAACGAACACCATTTTCATTATATATATATAGAAGATATATATAGATAGCCATAAACCATCTAGGAAAAATTTCGCATCGAATGGTGGTAGTTTCATGTCGATACGATCAGTGGTTTAAGCGTGATTGAGCCTCAAACGAACACCATTTTCATTATATATATATATAGAAGATATATATAGATAGCCATAAACCATCTAGGAAAAATTTCGCATCGAATGGTGGTAGTTTCATGTCGATACGATCAGTGGTTTAAGCGTGATTGAGCCTCAAACGAACACCATTTTCATTATATATATATATAGATAGCCATAAACCATCTAGGAAAAATTTCGCATCGAATGGTGGTAGTTTCATGTCGATACGATCAGTGGTTTAAGCGTGATTGAGCCTCAAACGAACACCATTTTCATTATATATATATAGAAGATATATATAGATAGCCATAAACCATCTAGGAAAAATTTCGCATCGAATGGTGGTAGTTTCATGTCGATACGATCAGTGGTTTAAGCGTGATTGAGCCTCAAACGAACACCATTTTCATTATATATATATAGATAAACTAAAAAAGCCTTTATTGCTAATAAAGTTTCATAATATCACTAAAATTAATTTATTTAGTACAATGGTATCCATTTATACCTCCTTCCCAGTCTTTCGACAAAGGCCTCAAGCTAAACCTATGTGTATATCCCTATTAATATTATAAATGCGAAAGTAACTCTGTCTGTCTGTTCCGTTGTCACGTAAAAACTACTGGACCGATTTGGCTGAAACTCAGCATATATATATTTTCGATACCGAGGATGAACATAGGATACTTTTATCCCGAAAAATGGGATAGTTTCCGGGATAACATGATATTTGTCTGTTTGTTTGTTATGCTTTTACGGAAAAACTACTGGACCGATTTGGCTGAAATTCGGTACGTATGTAAATTAAATACTGAGGATGGACAAGGGATAATTTTCATTTTGGCCTTTTTGGTAATTTTGGCCTATTTGGTCATTTTGGCCTTTTTGGTCATTTTGGCCTTTTTGGTCATTTTGGCCTTTTTGGTCATTTTGGCCTTTTAGGTCATTTTGGCCTATTTGGTCATTTTGGCCTATTTGGTCATTTTTCCTTTTTGGTCATTTTGGCCTATTTGGTCATTTTGGCCTTTTTGATCATTTTGGCCTATTTGGTCATTTTGGCCTATTTGGTCATTTTGGCCTTTTTGATCATTTTGAACTTTTTGGTCATTTTGGCCTATTTGGTCATTTTGGCGTTTTTTGGTCATTTTGGCCTATTAGGTCATTTTGGCCTTTTTGACCTTTTTGGTCATTTTGGCCTATTTGGTCATTTTGGCCTATTTGGTCATTTTGGCCTATTTGGTCATTTTGACCTTTTTGGTCATTTTGGCCTATTTGGTCATTTTGGCCTATTTGGTCATTTTGGCCTTTTTGGTCATTTTGGCCTCTGGTAATTTTGACCATTTTAATTATTTTGGCCTTTTTGGTCGTTTTTGCCTATTCCGTCATTTTAGCAATGTCGGTCACTGTGGTCTTTTGGTCATTTACACCATTTTGGCCTTTTTGGTCAAGTTTTGTAATTTATCAGATAGACGGGGGATGGTATATATAATTAGCGATATAAAATGAAGTGAACCTTCTGTGCGCAAATACATAAAAATGTTAACCTGTAGCACTTGCTCTATAAACAAGAGACTCGCACTAGAGGTTAACCCGCGTCGCAGCCGCGGGGTAAACTCTAGTACACTATATATTATTCACAACAACAACAAAAAACTTGAGCACCTTCAAAACTTCTGTATAAGGTTCTTATTTGGGTTACGCAAATATGATTATGGAGTCGTCCCCATAATTAGTATACCTATCATCACGCTTATAATGTCGACTAAGAAATTTTTATTTCTTACGACATAAGGTTACTGTAGGATTCAATGATATATAAATCGTATTTACCTGTGATTATAGAGTTGATCATAGTTCCTAAATTTACGGTCACATGCATTGCATAAAAGCAATTTTGGCAATGAAAATCTATAATACATTTTCAACCAAGAACATGATAGCCAATGTCGTTCTGCTATCTTATAAGATAGAAATGTAATGCCGCATGCGTTGCATTCATAATTTTTCAATGTTGTATGGCTTTTCGAGTGTCTAAGTAACCTGGGAATGTTAGTAAACACTTTTTCGCAGAACTCGCATTGTAAAAGTGATGAAGTTTTTATTTCTCTCACGCATTCAACGTCTTCACATTTAAAGCAGTCGCTCGAATGCTTTATTGCCTGGTCCTGCCGAGGCCAAACTTGGAAGCATTGGATGCATGTCCACACGACTTGCCACCGTGGCTGTGTATCTGCGATTGCGTGTCTCACCGAATAATGCTTTCTCAAGCCAGTCTCGTAAACAAAACATTTTCCACAGGTGTTACAAGGAAAAGTTCTCATAGATTTTGAAAAAATGTTCAGAGTCTCTTTCTTTTTAGTGAAGTATAATGTTCTGTTGAGTAAATTAATATTTTCCATGATCCTCGCATTGTTCTTTCTAACTTTTTCTAAGCTATTTTCTAATGGATTTACTACGCTTGTGTTTATTTTATTCATTTCTTCATTGGATTTATAGGCGTTTAACCAAATCTCAGAATCAATATAATTACTATCGGAAATTAAGTCAGTATTTGTTTTAGAGATAAATTCCATATTTTTATTATCTTCGAAAGACTTAACATTGTAAAGATGAGTATTTTCGTTCTCGGTTGCTTTATTAATATTTATCATACATTTTTCTTCTGTATTATACACAAAGTTACTAGGATCGAAAAATGGTTTATTGATGTACGTTTCAAAATTATCATCTATCATTTTAGCGCATATATCCAAATTAAATTTGCTGTAATTATAACCGGATACAAGTTTCACAACCAATCTTGCCGATTTTTCGCTATTTTTCTTTGTGAGTGCAGTTTTGCCATCTTGCCATTCACTATATTGAACATCACAGTCATCTTCATTTGGTATTAATACATTCAGTGTTTTAAAATTAATTAAACCATCGAATTTGTGAATTATTAATTTTGTGGCTGACATTGTTCACTTTCAAATTGCTATTATTTTACAAAGCAAAAGTAAAAATGACATTTTTACTTTTTTTACGTGATGGCATTGACCTTTCAATCCACAAAAAGATCAAAGTTTTAAAATTAGAATCTTTTTAGTGCCATGCTTCGATCATAATAAAAAAATGTTTTCTTTAAATTATAACTAAGTAATGCTCCGTCCAAAGAGTACATTGATGGCTCCGTCTTACTGTGAATTTTTGCCGGAGCCTATGTATATTCCTGAGGATTTAACTATAAATATTTTCTCTATGGGATTTCATTTCGTAAACTAGCTTATTTAGCGTCTAGTTGTCTTCAAATTTTAAAGTTACGCACAATGTCTTCGTGCAATCTTTTTTTGGCATAACTAGAAGTCTGAGCGTGCGCCATTTAGCAAACTGGACTCATTGTCAGCGGTTTTAGGCTCAACTCTCAGTGATGTAAACTCTTATATATCCTGGACTGAGCGTTCTTTCAGAGACCTATCCTAGAGATTTCTGTTGTATACCATCCATCTTCTTTGTATATTTTATGCCTACCACCCTGGTTGCCCACTACTACTGCGCGGTTCCCACAATAAGGGAGGGGATTGCTAACACTTGCATAAGATACAAGGAAAGTCTAATGGTTCACCCAAATGAGCTTGCCGAAAAGCTGCATAACGTCCCAAAAAGAAGCCTAAAACGAGCACACATCCTAGACCTGGACGCAAAATATAGCTCTAATTATAAAATAAAGAAAGCAAATCATTGGATGTTGCCTTCTTATTCACATCTTCAAAACAACTAAATCATCTGCTTATGGAACAGTTTTCGATCATAAATAAAAATATATATATTTACGCCTTATTTTCTGTATATTTTTAATTATGGAATAAATCTTATTACTATTTCTAAAAATTTGTTACAACAAAGATGCTTACTTCTGCAAAATATGTAAGTTGAACTCCAAATACATATACGCATTTGTATGCTGCATTTATTTTTACATATTTAATTTAATTTAATGTGGCGGCCGACTTTTAGAAAAAGATAGAAATTTCTGGAAGGAAAAGACAAATACAAAAGACAGATACATTTTAGAAAGGGATACATGATGAACAAATAATGAAATGAACATCGAGATTCTGGAATAGAAGGTTGAGGAAGGAAAAGACAGAGATAGAAAAGATAGATGTTTAGAAAGGGACAGAGAGTAAATAAAATAATAACGCAAAAAAATTTAAAAAAGATTCGAGTATATAAGGCTTGTAAGGCGCGCCTATGGTGTAGTTAAGTTGAAGTAAAGCGATAAGTGCGACACATAAGAGAAGTGGAAGAAGAGTTAAGTAGAAGAGTAGTGGAAAGTTTAGTGGTGAGTTTAGTAAGAAATTTAGTGGTGAGTTTAGTGGGTAGTTCAGTGAAGGAGGAATTTAGCGTAGTTTAAGAGGAGATCCAGAAACGAGCTACGCGCGGTAAATTCGGAGGTGAGCACTGCAGTAGCAGGAAGTGGTCTACGCAACATCGGCGACGATATATCATCGTTAGTTGTGCGTGAAGGGGCAACCCTGCAGAGAAGAATCACGTACGGCTTTGTAAGTCAATAAAAGCATTTCGTTGAAAGAAACTGGTTTTTACTTCCAATCCCAAGTACGTAACCCCGCTCGCACGTAACAATACCTAATCTTCAACAATATTTCCAGAACTACATCTCGGTTCTATGGGGCAAGTTGGCCAGCGAAATATTGGTACAAAACTGGGATGGTGCATTAGAGGATTTAACTAAGCTTCGCGAGTTTATTGACAACGGCGCGTCCCCGGCAACGGCTAATAACATGCAGGCGCTGCAGCAGCGCACGTGGCTGGTGCACTGGTCTTTGTTCGTGTTCTTTAACCATGTCAAAGGCCGTGACCTCATTATCGAGATGTTCTTGTACAAACCTTTGTAAGTATAAATTGTACCAATATAATAACCAGAGGTTGGAATAGGATAGTGTGATTTTTGTAGTAATTAGAACGAAATGTTGGTATCCTGAGATTTTGTTAAAATGTCAAAATTTAAGTGAAAACTGCCATTTATAGAATGCTCATAAAATTACTATTTGTGCTTCTGGCTTGGAAACGATTCAATAGATTTCAATAATTATTTAGGGAATAGTGTTTTTTTTTTCGTGTATATTTCACTTGGATATTTTGAAGAATTCAGGAGAAATTAAGTCCCGTACGAACTTATTGGCAGGTGTTGTTAGCTAATACGTACAATTACATCATAACTAAAAAACTTACTGTAACTACATGCTCCCTAATCGAATTTGAAACCTTATTTTGGTCCATTGGCAACTAAAACTACCATGACCTAGTCAGTTACATTCGTTGTAAAGGGTGAGAGTCAAGCAATATTTATATTCCAGATACTTGAACGCAATACAAACCATGTGTCCGCATATACTCCGCTACTTGGCGACTGCGGTCATCATCAACCGGTCGCGAAGGAACGCCCTGAAGGATCTCGTGAAAGTTATTCAACAGGAAGCCTACACTTACAGGTAAGAAGATCGCTGCGCAAATGTCGTATCGTATCTAAGGTTATCGTCATAAGTGCTTAGCGTATTTTTTGTATTTTACGATCTCAATAACTCATTTCATATTACATCTACTCGGAAATTTCTTTAATTATTAATGTTTCTTTAATAATTGGAGAAAATGGACATGATTATTGCGATATGTGAAGAATCCATGTCGTCGGCATCAGTTCTGGACCTTGAAACTATATTTTTTAATGACATAATTTGTGTTTGTCAAAATTGTTACATATACGTATTACATATATTGTACCTACCAGAGTTTACCCCGCGGCGGAGTAAACTCTATTTCACGCCTCTAACATTCTATCAAAAAAGTATCCGGAATTGATGATTTGTTTGTGGTTCCAAATTCAATTGTCTTTTTTGTTAATTTGGCACAACTGTTGTTTTTAGTTAGATCTATGAGTAGTATAAAGTTAATTCGCAAGTATTGTGGGGCCTTCAGCTCTGTCCTTCTAATTGCACTTGCAGTAATCGAAATTTTCGGATATTTCATTTTTTGCAGAAATGGTATCCCATCGCGCTAATCTATAGCTTGATTATTTTTGTTTTCTAGATGCACTGCAATCTTCCATAACATGGACATGTTGTTTAGATATCTAAAAATATGTTTACCGCGTTTTTCTCGAAACAGCCATTTGCATGTACTGCGTTTGCTATAATCAGGGCAGAGTGCTTCGAACCTCAAACTAAGCATTTGTTGCTAATCGGTCAATTTCTGCCTTTTCAGAACAATGTATTATTATTTACATTACTTTATGCCTTTGTTTTCTGCAGTCTGCACTTATAATAATAGCTCACTAGCTTTTCAATTTGAAATTGATGGTTAGCCATAAATTCTAGAGTCCGAGGGCCGATGCATAAGGTTGCTTAAATTTATTTAAGAAACACAAAACGTATTTAACACCCTTAAATACAATTAGCGCACAACGCAAAATTTTCCGCTAAATATGTTTAAAGAACTGTCAATATGTTTTGTGTAAAACATATAACTAATTTTATTTAAATGTTGCGACACATGATTACCTAAATGTTATCATCTAAATGTTTTCAGCTCTGTTGGTCCAGATCCAGACCATAGTGATTGTTTTAAAATTTATTTTAAAATGTGACAAAACCTTATTGCAGGGACCCAATAACCGAGTTCATTGAACATCTGTACGTGAACTTCGATTTCGATGCTGCCCGCCGGAAACTGAACCAATGCCAGGCTGTGCTCCTGACCGACTTCTTCCTTATTGCCTGTCTCGAGGAGTTCGTTGAAAATGCCCGTTTGATGATCTTCGAGACCTTCTGTCGTATCCATCAAGTTATTAGCATTGGGTAAGATTCTTTTTAACTATACATGAGTAATATTTCTTGGATAGAGGGTGACGCGGTATTGACTGCTTTATCTATTACAAATTTATCATTCTTAATTAGAATCATAAAAAGTACTTTTTTAAAACATAGTTTTATTTTGTGTAAGAAGACATAGGAATATACTTAACTAGGGTTATCTTGAAAAAAACATTTATTATATATAATATTGACACTTCTTTTAATTTCTACTACGTTTTTAGGTTACGTTACAACGTAGTTTTATTATGTACACTAGTCGCGAACTTGAGAAAATATTATTTCTATTTGTTTTTTTACACTATGGTGTTCAGTGAAGAATATTTGTATATTTTCTAGTACTGTTACAGTACTAACCATACCGTCAGTCTGCATTTATGTTATGCTGAAACGCATATTTATTGCTTAAATATTAATATTTCTAATTTGAGGAATTTTAGGTTGCCAATATTAATTTGCTTCCGCTTCAAGGTATTGTTTAAGACAAAACAATAAAAAAGTGTGTGTGTATTTATGTACACGCGTTAGAAGTTATACTTCTTTAAATTGGTTAAATAAATAAAACCTTTAGGCTTTATTTATTTAACCGACCGTATTGAAAAATACAATCAAAAACTGAGGTTAACTCTAAAAATACAATAAAAACTGAGGTTAACTCTAAATAACTTAGGCTGGTGTGCACCGACTTTTAACCGATGGTTAAAATAAGTTAATCGCCAAAAATGTATGGAAAAACAGTGATTATTTTTGGTTAACCGTCGGTTACATTTCGGTGCACACCAGCCTTAGAAAAATAATTACCATAATCACACCCAAGTATATAGTAAAAGCAATATAATTACTTACTTTTTTTAGAAATTCACTGGAATTAGAATTAAAATAAATACTTTGATTTTGCTGATCACTTTAATATATATATGTTGGATACTAAATAAATGATTTATAAATCATCAAACTCGTATATTAATTAAAACACAATAAAGTAAAGAAATATTATAATGCTCGTCTCACAAATTTACAATCCATTTATCAACAACTCGTTGCTACGCAACCACCTTACTACACTCGGCCATCCTGAAAAACTAAAATGTTGACTATAGCTAACTTCATGGTGTAGCTTTTTCCTGTGACGGTGTGCGCGCGCATCGTAAAAATTTATTCTCATACGCGCCTAAAGAAGTATAACTTCAAAAACCTGGAGTTAAGTTCTGTCATATTTCAGTCCATGCCTTTAAGGCCACCAGCACATTGGTAGCCCTTTTGGTGTTGCAAGTCTCCACAGGCGACTAAGCACTCCACATCAGGTGGTCATTGACCAACCTGCTGTACTCCAGCAATAAATAAAAATTGTAATTGTTTGCAGTATGTTAGCTGAGAATTTGAACATGCAGCCGGACGAGGCCGAGTGTTGGATCGTGAACCTGATCCGCAACGCGCGCCTCGACGCCAAGATCGACTCGAAGCTGGGCCACGTGGTGATGGGTGCGCAGCCGCTCTCCCCCTACCAGCAGCTCGTCGAGAGGATCGACTCGCTGGCGGTCAGGTCCGAGGCCCTCACTTCGCTGGTGGAACGCAAGCAGAAGACCAGGAACCAAGATGTGAGTTTGTCATATGTTATACTTAAAAAAATATCAAACAAATATATTCTATAATCTCAAGCTTACATTTGTGTTATGGGTAAAGGACAATTCTTGGGCAGATCCCTGACAATTTATAGTGTTCTTTTTCATTTCAAAAAGATGCTGATAAGGTTTTTATTATTGTATATCTTTTTATTATTTAATAAGTTATTTTACACCCTTTTAAAAAAGTTTCTTTTAGGTTTCTATTATTTAACCATAGAACAATCAAATTTCTTTAGTAATATATTAATTATTTTGTATAGTTATATACGAAATATTTGATAATCCACTGGTAGTGGTGTTGTTAAAAAATGGAATGTCTTTTTTCTTGAAATAAAGTAGTAATTCGTTTGTTTATTTTCATCATATAAGTATACTAGCTGTCCCGGCAGACGTCCTGCCCGGTAACAAATAGGGGTTGATCGTAGAGGGTTGAACATTTAGGGTTGTGTCTTATGCTGTATAAAAAAATTAGGGGTGGAATACCCTTAACATTTAGGGGGATGAAAAATAGATGTTGTCCGATTCTCAGACCTACCCAATATGCATACAAAATGACATGAGAATCTGTCAAGTCATTTCGGAGGAATTTAACTACAAACACTGCGACACGAGAATTTTATATTTAAGATACAAATAGTAATTAAGAATACAATTTCCTTTTTCAGATCCGCTGGGGAGCACAAGAATTCTAAACAATTGTCATTTTATATACTATTATTTTGTGAATAAAGTTATCACTAAGATTATAGTTTTGTCATAAAATATGTAATGGAACTGACTTTATTGAAAATAAATGTGTTTATAAGACAATTTGGTTTTTAATTTTTTCTATTACAAATTAACAAAATATCTACATAACATGTCATCTACTGGACAACACAGTCTGCGGCAATAAATTGTTATGCGATGTCCATCACAGCAGTTATGAGAACCATAGATTATATTAATATCACATAGATGATCTTCATAGATAATAATATTATTATGTAGGGTAGTTTTCGTAGTATTTTCGTATAAAAGGCGGTGTGGCGTGTAGACGGTGTTCATTGCTTACTGAGTGGCAAAGGGGAATCTCTGCCCAAATAGTTAATATTAGGTATATTTGGTACTTTCTTGCCCAAATCTCTGCAAGGCTTTTTACAAAATAAAACTCCTATTTTCTAACACATATTCATTATAATAATAACTATCTAACTACTCTACAGGTTTTATAGTGATAAATCTAGACAAAATAAAAGCAACCATTATTGTGGATAGTACAAAGAAAACAACAAAAATGTAGAATGTGTCCTCTGAGAAGAGATCCGTGAAGGCTGGCACATGATGGTATATCTCCTCGATAACATTAAGGCTACCTTTATTTGACTTGGTCATGGTGATTTTTTTACTTCTTTTTAGTCTTTTTCTTCTCTAATTTTGTTTGTATTGTAGATACTGGTTGCTCTACTGGTGCTAATGTGGAAACATGTTTATTCAACAGTTGTAATATTTCCAAACAAGTTAGATTACCACTTTTCAATGTTACTTTTTTAATGTTAGATGTTTCTGAAACAAAGTTTTTTACTTATATTCAATTCATTCTAATAACAAGAAAGTATCACAGAATACTTTTACTAGAAAGGTATATATCTTAATGGCACTTATGTCACTGTCCAATTATGTAGATAGCATACTGACCTAGAAGTATGTTCTATTTTGGTCCTTTCTCACACTTATTACATATTATGGTTACCATAAGCTAATAATGAGAAAAGAAATATGATTCCCTGAAGCTGGGTGGCCTGTTTTAAGAGGTGACAAAACCCACAGCCAGGTTGTAGGGTATTTGCTTGACTGAATGGCAACCACCCCTGGTCTAGTGTATGCCGCAATAACCTTGTTGTTGGATTCCAGCATTAGTGATGTGAAGTATCCACATAGAAAACTATTTTGTTGTTTTATAAAACTGACTTTGTTACTTAGCAACAGATTATTATTCTTTGACTTAAATAAAATGAAAACCACAATATTATACAATTTATACATAAAGATTCATTTAATCGTTTCTAATTTAACAAGTGACCAGGTTCCAGTCTCCTTTAAGAGAGCAGCAGCACATTTGTAGCACCTTTGGTGGTGCAAATGTCTATAGGCGATGGAACCGCTTTCCATCAAGTGGGCCACCTGCCTGACTGCTGAACTCGTGCAATAATAAAATTAAAAAATAGAATATGGAGAAACCTACTCATAAATATTACTCATTTGTAAAATCTAGCTTGAATATGCATGGCTCACCATGCACAAGCTTTTTCAGTGTCACTTTCGTAACACACAAAAGTTATTAATTTAAATAAAGAAGTTATTATTTACTGTAAATTCCATTTAACAGAAGTTTCTTTTTATTTTATTTAGGGTTTTTAGTGATGCCTTAATAATGGACTATTAAATGTTCTTTAAAAGTTTACATTTCCATGTATATTTTCAATATTTATAATGTGTTTAATTGCACATAAATAATTTAATACAGCAGACCAGCTGAAGGTCCACCTGATGATAAATGATTACCGTCACCTATGGGTGCTGTATAGTTATAGGATGCATTTATTTATAATTTGAGATAATAAGTGAATTTTGAGTGGTTATAAAAAAACCACTAAGGCCAAAACCCTTAGCCTTCTAACTTATATTAAAAAAGTTCAGATCTGTTCATAATAAATAAATGTGCCCTATAACTATACCCCACCCTCACCTATAAACATTTGCAATAGAGCTGTTACCAACATGCTGTGGGCATTAAACAGAGGACTGGAACCTGACTGATGTCACAACACAAGGTTTTCATCTCAACCTATTAATTGTAGCTAACAATCAGCCTCACCTGCAATAGCTGGTAGAATAGATATCTCCACCACTGGATCACTGCGGTCACAAACTACCTCAGTTTTCAAAGAATAATTTGGATTTGTCAAACTTATCCTTGGTGCACTAATGTAGTGCAAGAAGTTCCTAAAAATAACAATAAATAAAGCATAGGTCACAAATGCAATAATTGCCATTCTATTTTAAATTACCACCACTAATAAAGTACTTTTTATTTAGTTCTAAATATACCTGGATTTAGAATACACTTTGTGGGATATAGACAAGTATGAAATATACTTGTCTATATCCCACAATGGCAATATTGATCCAAATCTAAAGAAAAGTTACACAGTACTATAGGGATATTACTGTTTAATCTTATACAAAGTCTGTATACAGTTTCAGTTCTATATAATTGTACATTTCGTGATTACTCCCTTATTAGAAAATAAGAGAGTAACACACGCATGAAAATTGAAATACACATAAGTAGAAGCTACAGGTTACCCAAATTATTAAATTTAATAAACAACTGAATAGTAAACTTTTTTAGAAAATGGTTTAATTTTATCCCCATAAGCCATAATGGTGATTTCTGGAAATTATAAATCCCAGAATAAACTTACCGTGTGTGGGTAACGTTGCTACCAAAAGGATCAAACTTAACCGTAATTCTTTTCACCGCTTTGAGATTCACTAGCTTTAGTTGTTTTCCTATAGCTGAAATAACCCCTTGGGATCTTTGAAACGTCCCACTAATAGGAATAGACATTATCAATACCAAAATATAAATAGGTATAGTTTCAATCGGTAATTCGGTACTTTACTACTGCTATTTTAGGGATGTGAAGGAAATTATCGATTATTATATAATACATATCAAAATAATCGATTGTCTAGACTCTAGAACAACAACAAAAATAGCCGTAACTAATAAAAAGATATTTATTTTCACAACAACAGTGAAAGGCAATTGATTTTTTAAAGCCGTTTCAAACAATGGTTCATTGAATTAATGGCTGTAACAATTTTTAATAGATGCCGTATTCACAAACTACTATGGACATTATGGATACTACGTGTGCCGTATTGCAATAGAAAATACACTAGATTATCGGTGTCAATATTAAACTAGCCTTTGCGCGTGTCTTTGCTCGCGTCACAAATTACTATGGATACTACGTGCTCGGGTTAATGTTAATTTTATCAATTAAGTTTTGCCATATCTCTCAGGAACAATACATGTTTTCCGATAAATAAAAGGTACTCTATCCTCCTAGCGCCCAATCCTTAAAGAAATACTTCAATGAAATAGAGAATGAAGCCAAGCACCAAATTCAATTTCATAAATTAAAACGCCCAGGCTACTATATTAATTACCCAAACTTCAAGCATTGCTGCTAGTTTAAATTTATCACCTATCTTTGATTATTATTATTTATTTAGGTTTATGGCTTGGCAGCTAGGCCTTTGAGCCAGATCTTAGTTTTTAATATACATTTAGTTTCTTCATTTTCTTATGCCTATATGCAGCACAGCTGAATGTAGGTAATCAGCTAGTGCCATTCAACGGAGTTCTTGTGACAACTCAAAAGGCCACATTTGACTATACAGTTCAAATTTCTCACAAAACACATAATCACTACTCAAAAACCATCAATATCCTACAACTATAGTTCATTTTAGAGTAATTTTACACATTTTTAGAAAATAAAACTGCACGGCACAACATCACCTTTCAGTTCCCGCCAAAAACGCCCCACCTATCTTTGAAGTACTATTTATTTTATTTTATTTATGGCTTGGCAACTAGGCCTTTAAGCCAGATCTTAGTTTATAATATACATTTAGTTTCTTCATTTTCTTAAGCCTATGTGTAGCACAGCTGAACTGTAGGTAATCAGCTAGTGCCATTCAACGGAGTTCTTGTGACAACTCAAAAGGCCACATTTGACTATACAGTTCACATTTCTCACAAAACACATAATCACTACTCAAAAACTATCAATATCCTACAACTATTGTTCATTTTAGAGTAATTTTACACATTTTTAGAAATAAAACTGCACAGCACAACATCACCTTTCAGTTCCCGCCAAAAACTCCCTTTGAAGTACTGTGTACAAACTAGTGGTGGCAAATATAACCATTAACCAATAAATTTACCGGTAAAAAAATAACACTTCTATTCGGTAAATAAAATTAAGCTAAACGGTTTAAAATACCATTTAACAAATACACTGCGTGTAGTCGCGTAGGTAATTATTGGAAATTATATACATGCAAGTTTCAACTTTACACTCCTCAACACAAGATTTATTTTCGCTTTGCAGATGTTTTCAACTTATCATGTACATATTGAATTTTGAGTATTTGATTGTATGCTCTAAAGCTCTCAAAATAAAGCACAATATTCAACTTGGTGTTTTTTACACTTAATGGTATTTTTATTTGTTAGAAAATTGAAATGAAATGGTATTTTTACCGATCGCGAAAATTACGTGATTGGTTGATTTTTAACGTAATATATTGTTTGGTAATTGATATTACGGCGGGTCAGTGCATATTTTCTAAAATTTTGGTAAAGTTGTGTTTTTGTATTTCAAGAGATTTGTACTTTGTGTTTGTGTTTTGACTTTTTTTTGTGTTTGAGACTTTGTTTACTTTGTTGTTGTGGATTTTTAAATTTTATATCTAACTTAAAATGTAGAAGTATGAAGGAAAGTTCATTAAATCAAAAATAATATAAGAAACTCAACCATTACGATGTAGAAGTATGAAGGAAAGTTCATTGAATCAAGAATGATACATATAAGAAACTCAACCATTCGATTTAACACTAGCAAAATTATTTTTTCAACGAAAAGATTTACCGGTATTTTCAACCAATAAAAATATCGGTAAATTTTTTTATCAATTACCAATTAACAGGTAAATAAATTCAACCATTAACGCCATCTTTGGTACAAACACATGTTAGAAGTTTTTATTTGTGTATGACCAAGCAATAGTACCAACAAAAACTGTAGTCGCGTAAGTAGAAATGTTTAATTTTGTATCAAGTGAATATGGACAAGGTAAAAAAAGGTCAAAAATAGATTAAATTTTAGTAGACCTTTTGGGTCAAAAGCACTAGATATAAAACAGCAAACTTTTTAAAACATCTATTTTTCAACTACCTTCAAGAACATCAAAAATGAAAATAAACTTACAAGCCAATTTAATAACCTTCATAAACAAAAAAACGCCCTAAAATTAATAGAAAAATCTATTTTGTTATTTACAATATTCGAAACTATCATGACAGTCCGTATTAGCCCAAAAGTTTAAACGGTATTGAATTTTGAATTAAGATAATTTTCATTAAATCTCAGATTACTATTTTGTGTTCATGGCTCACTTATCAATTGGCCTGCGCTCTTAGACCATTAAACCAATGGACAAGCCTCGTATGAGCATACCCCTCCGCCAAGGTACAAGATTATAAAATCTAACGCGTTTATAAAAACTAGTTCAATAATCGATTTCCAACAGTCTTAGTATCGTTATCGCTGTGTGAGGAGCTCCTCAAAAATGCCAACCTGTGCTGTTAATGTGTGCGATAAGAAGTCAAATACGTCAAATCTAGAAAAAGATGGTGTAACATTTCACATGTAAGTATTTTTTTGTCTAATTATTGCTTATTTTTAGTAAAATAACTTATAGTTGTCCATTCAACTTGATGTTTAAAACGTCGATTCTGTAATCGAATTAATGAAACATCTCGCATCGACTTCCGACGAATCTCTGTTTTATTTTGAACTGTTATTGCGAAGAAATTGAGTCTATATTTGTATAACAATGCCCAAATAACAAAATATTGAAAGTTTTCTCTCTCTAGCGCACTTCACACACATACACACATACACACACACACACACACACACACACACACACACACACACACACACACACACACACACACACACACACACACACACACACACACACACACACACACACACACACACACACACACACACGACACTAATGCGAAATCCTTCAAGAAGATATAGCCCTTATTGCGTTGGACACTAATTTGAAATTTGAATATCGAAGTTTGTTTTTCTGGCTACACGAAACTACCTATAGTGATGTATAATCTGTACATATAACTCCGTGTCGATATCGATAAAACTACCTTTGATACTGTTAGTCAAAAATATGATTACGTTAATAATAACCCACTTTTAGGGTTCTATTGTAAGATAAGGACTCCTTATGATTTCGTCGTGTCCGTCTATTTTCCGAGATTAGGTCTACACTGCTGAAATTTGGTATATTTAACTGGAACCTATACTAGGAAAAAAACTTAAATGTTGTGAGAGTTTCTTTAAGTATTACTCCCACAACATGAAAAGTTACGATGGTAAAAAGTACTGCTTTTACCCCATCGAATCGGGTATCGTTATATGTATTATTAATAGATCTAGATAAAAACATCAGGTAGAGTAATCATCTGCATTAGTTCGTTACATTAAACAAAAATAATATAACTTGAATATACTTCTACATTTTGCAGATTTCCAAAAGATACTATATTAAAAAAGAAGTGGACGCAATCGTGCAAGAGAAAGCGAAATTGGGAACCTACTCGTACAAGCACTATTTGTTCTGTACATTTTGATCGGTCTCAATTCCAAAACTTGGCTAATAAACGACGAAAATTGATAGATAATGCAGTACCGACACTAATGTTATCAGATACCAAAAGTTATCAGATACAAAAACCTTTCCATTTTACCTTTATCTTTACTTCATATTCACGGAGGAACATCCTGAAACTCTTACACTAATAACTTAATGGGAATTTCATGAGATGTAGAGGGTATCACTGCTTAATCTTTATTTAAAATTTATCTTTACTTCATTGTGATACTCTTCTTATCTTGTATCTGGGGAGGTCGCTGAGGTATTATTCCTCATATTTACTATTTTATTTGATATTTTGGAAGAGTGACTTTGATGTGATACGTTTACTCAAGTCTTATGGTTTTCCCAATTCATTATACACTTAAGGCACTCCAAATGTGTTTTCTAAAATGTTAGGACGTACTGATGGAGAGTTTCTTGTCGGTTCTTCTCGCCAGTATAGTACGTTGTGAACCGACGTAGCTTTAGATAATATTTATAGTTGTTTCAACAAATTATAATTAAAAGTTTGGAGGTTCTTCCTTAGTCTTGATGTGAGCTCGTTTACTGATAGCTAATGATGTGGCATAGCATCAGCCGGGTGGATAAGGAGGGGTGCCTTACACAAAATTATATAATTTGTTATGAAATGTTCATAGAAATACTTTTGGCTTAAAGGCAAGGCGTACTCGGGTGATGAGCTTCTGTCATGAGTTGATATATTTGTCATTGTTCATAAAAACAATAATATTTTACACTTACAATATAATATTACTACAAATGATTATATATATTATACACCGATCTTTGAGAGTACCTGTTTCTAGATCAGCGCTTCTATATAACCTACTTTGTGAACATAGGGTTAACGGTATTGCAGCGAAGGTTTCTTACTACTAGATGATAAAAAAATTATTTAAAATGAATAAAACATAATATCAATAAATATTATGTTTTATTCATTTAATAAATTTTATTAATATTCACTATATCAATTCTTTTATTTCATATCAATGCTTCGGCTTGAGTATGTCATTCCTAGACATCACAGCTTCCAGCCATGGTTACCCGGGAAAAGCGTTCTCGCCCGCCGTTATGCCGTCGAGATGGGGGCGCGGCGTGTTCCGCGCGCGCTCACTTCTCCCGCGAGGCGCGTTACAAACCGCCCCACGCTCGGATTAATAATTTTTTAAACCTTACTAATTGATATGTAGCCTCGAGTTAAACCGTGATCACAGCTGCTATAAAGTAGCCGAAACGTTGGCAAAATAAATAAATATCGCGCTTAAAACCGTAAATAACTTAGTTTAATTTATGTGTAACAGTCGCGAATATCTAAGAAGAATACTATAAAATAAATGAATTAAACTTATACTTTAGTTTAATTCCACTGTCATCATATCTATAGTATTACAAATTATTTTTCCTAGTTAAAATATCGACATTAAAGTATCGATATTTACTATCCCTATGAAATTCACAGTTTTGTACAGTAGTGATACCAGCATTTTTCCCCTCAAAATATAGGGCATTTAAATTACGTTGCAAGTAAATATTTGAATTATATATAATTATTTATTATGTTCATGGATTTTTTTAGCGATTAGGATTTACATAAAATTGTGAAAGTGTTAATATCACGCATCACAATTTTCATCACACAATAACTATGATCTTATTTCAACTAGTGCTAGTTTAATAAATCATCTATGTGGTACTGTTTAATTATTACAATATTAAAGTTTATTTCATAATCCAATATTATAATAAAAAATAATAATGAATATTTAGTCAATTATGATTAAATTACGAGGCAAATTGAATAATGATATGGCAATTTCTTGTATTTTGAAATGTGTGGAGTTTTTTGGCGGGAACTGAAAGGAGACGTTGTGCTGTGCAGTTTTATTTTCTAAAAATGTGTATAATTACTCTAAAATGAACAATAGTTGCAGGATATTGATAGTTTTTGAGTAGAAATTATGTGTTTTTGTGAGAAATGTGAACTGTATAGTCAGATGTGATCTTTCGAGTTTTCACAAGAACTCCATTGAATGGCGTCGGATGTAGCCTGCAATACAACTGCGCTACTATACGAAGTCCTATTAACTAACATGTTTCCGACTGAAAGACTTTGATTCTATGGTCACGAATAAATTTAAAAAAAAAATGAAATGTGTGAGTCATCTTTGTGTGCGTAACGAGTGTAAATATACGCTGTCTCTAAACTAATTTGAAGATTTGTACATGTTTGCGTTTATGACAACACAAATAATATTTGGGTGTATGCGATTGTTTCAATGTGTGCTTTACTCTTCCCCCGCAGCAAATGGCTGAATTTTTTGTTAGCTAAATTAGACGCGAGCCTCGTCCTTGGTTTAATGGTCTAAGCCTGCGCTAGATTGTTTATAATTACTAATCCGCACAACAATCGAAGATTGCACAGGACGATTGGTAAAATATGTTTTACTACTATTGCGGTGCCCCTGCGCTTAGCTTTACTATCGCGCTGTGCGCGCGCAAATGTATTCAATTTTTTTAATACATTCGATTGTTATTTAGCTATGACGAATGAATTGACAATCGAATACGCGCTTGCAAAATTATCGATTTGTACGATTTTTTTTAAAAGCAACAATCGCACATCGCTAATGTAAACAAATTTCCAGTTTTAGTTGCCAAGCCATAAATATAATTAAAAAAAATGCTAATAGCGCGTTCCATTGGTAGCTCACAATGCCCAGAATGCTCCGTTAGCCGTTAGTTCCACAAGGCGACCGCGGTCGTTGTCGTTGTGGCGAAAACGCCACTAATGACGTCGTTATTTTCGATCACACAACGCTCACAACGACCCATATCAAGAGGTGGGTCGAATAACTGTTCCACTTGGGTTTACGATTGTAACGTCGGCAACCACGTGGCGTTCCATTGCATAAAAAAAAGATAAAATTGCGGTCGTGAACGTGGTCGTTGTAAGTCTCTAATGGAACGTAGCCATTTGTTTTTTTATAAACTTCACCTTCACCTACTTTGTTTATTTAGTTAACCGAGGTTAAAATTAGATGGATAGATAAAACTTTATTGTTCACCAAATATACAATTTTAAAACGGCACAATTACAATATTGTCATGTAGAAATAATAGGCGGCCTTATCGCTTAGAGCAATATGGAATAATTTAACCTAATCTGTTGATGTATGCGCGCGTTCCTTTTTGTAGATCACAACAAAGAGTACATGGCTCACCAAAGAGTACATTGTATATAAAGCTCACAAGTCACAACGCCCAAAATGCTTCGCCAGTCGTTCCACCTGGCGACCGCGGTCTTTATGGTCGTAGCGAAGACGTCAAAATTTTTGATCACGCAATAGTCACATCGACCCATGTCAAGAGATGTGTCATGTGCCGAATTACTGTTCCACTAGATTTTAGGATTGTAACGTCCACAAACAAGTGGAACGGGAAAAATCGCAGTCGTGTACGTGGTCGTTGTGAGTTGTGTGTTGAACGTGCTGATAGAAAAAACGTACTCTGTCATTTATATTCTGTGCTGTATGTGCTCTGGTAAAATGTCATGATTGTCATGTCAAATCAACACATTCGTCAAATCGTCAAATGTCGTCAATTTCGTTAACCAATCTTCACAATTATCGTTTTATAAAGTGACACAAAAACCTTTTCACCGTGGCAGTAATAACACGAGAAATTCCCACATACTTTAATTTTTTACTTTCAGTTTACACACTTTGTACGGCGAGATGTACCCCGTTGGTCAAGGTGCGTATCCCTTCAGACACGAGTTATGGTTGAGGCATCGTTCTTTGTTCAGTCGCCCTAAATAACAAAACACTAATCGTGTTGTCTTATTATTTATAAGTAATGTTGTTGTGGTGTTACTGCTACATGGTACGTTTTTCTACGTGCAGCTCCAGCGGGGGAAACCAGCGCGGGAGCTGTAGGAGTCGCCGGAGCCGTGAGCGCTGGGGCGGGCGCCACGGCGGGGGCGGGTGGTGCGGTGGGCGCCGTTGTTGCTGGGGGTGCCACTGCGGGTGTTGCGGCTCCTGCTGGGCCCATGGCACTGGTGTCGCCCACAGCAGCACCCCCTCCTGACCTCCCCGTTCTAACTTGCCCGCGCCGTCCAAATCTCGGTCATGAAGGCCGCCCTATCACACTTCGGGCCAACCACTTTCAGATTTCTATGCCAAGAGGATTTGTGCATCATTATGATGTTAACATACAGCCTGATAAATGTCCTCGAAAGGTATACCTTGTTTCTCTAACATGTTAATGAGATTTGAGTTATAACTTATATCCTCATTGGTAAATAACAAATGATAATTTTTTGATAAATTAGTATAAACTGTAGCAGGAAAATGAACTGGATTAACACAATTGTTTTTGTTTCTAGGTGAACAGAGAAATTGTTGAAACCATGGTTCATTGTTACAATAAAATATTTGGAGCTTTGAAACCTGTGTTTGATGGTAGAAATAATCTTTACACAAGAGATCCACTGCCTATTGGTAATGATCGAGTTGAATTGGAAGTTATATTACCAGGTGAAGGAAAAGACAGAGTTTTTAGAGTCACTATAAAATGGGTAGCTCAGGTGAGTACTGTTTTGTTTAAAAAAATTATTTTATATTTTAAATTACCTGCTATCATAATTTTTCTACTGTGTAGGTATAATATTTAAAGATGATGAGATATAAAATTAAGTATGGGTGGTTAAAAAAAAAATATGACAGCTAAAGTGGGTGCGGAATGAAGTGGAGCACCCGCCTTTGCCTTCTAAATTATATTGAAAAAGTTCAGATCTGTTTATAATATAAATGTGCCGCATAACTATACCCCACTGAAAAAAAGAATAAGCTATAAAACGAAAGAGAAGTAAAAGAACAATAAGTGAACAAAAGTTGGGAAGAGGCATTTAGTAAAAAAAAATTTAACAGTTGTGTTGTTGTGAACTAAACAGTATAATGCTTAGACCACTGCCCTTACAGCTGCAAAGGTTGTTGGTGTCATAAAAATGAAATATTTTCATTATCATGATCATCATCTTGTATCTGGTTTTCTTTTTTTCTTTCTTCTCTATCTGTCATCATCAAGAAGCTATAATCAGATTTGTGATCATTTTGTGATTGCTACATGTAGTTTTTACAAATGGTATACAATTACACAGACTGTTTCAACTAGGAGGGTATGGAAGAAATTATATAAACAAACAATGTGATTCTAAGTATAAGATTTTTATTAAATAGTAAAAAAAAATTTTTTTTTTGGAGTGGGGCATCTTTTGATCAGTCGGCCAGACTATGAGCAGATTTAAATATTAGATAGAAATAGTAGTATAAATTTATTTCATACAATAACACAACAAGTTTCTTTCAAATAGATGTGTCACACATACTTTTCTATTTGAAATAGACTTCAGAGGATTTATATATGTATAAGAAATGTGAATAATAGTTTTTGTTATAGGTGTCACTGTTTGCATTAGAAGAAGCTTTAGAAGGCAGAACGAGACAGATTCCATATGATGCTATCTTAGCATTGGATGTTGTTATGAGGCATTTACCATCTATGATGTACACACCAGTTGGACGATCATTTTTCTCATCTCCTGAAGGTTATTACCATCCTTTAGGCGGTGGTCGTGAAGTTTGGTTTGGTTTCCACCAGTCTGTGCGGCCTAGCCAATGGAAGATGATGCTGAATATAGATGGTGTGTTTGATAATATCTAATACATTTTAGGATAACTTAGACATGTATAATTCTACATTTTAAAAGAAAGGATCAAAGTGCTTTATGGAATATAGAGTGGAATGCAAAAATGACAAAACTTCCACAACCAAATAAATAAATAAACAATATAGCCTAAGGAGAATACACTAGTATATAGAAATTATAACTTGTTGGGTTAAGAAGTTTTAATCTGCCATTTCTACAGTGAGATGAAGACTGTCTGCCCTACATGTGATTTTATAAGAAATCTAGCTGTATCTGTCATTTTGTTTGTGTTGAACTTCAACTGTATATTAATTTCTCTTGACCCTTAATATGTATAAATGAAACAATACACAAAAAAATAAGATAAAAATCGGGTCATAACCCCTAAAACTTTTATTCAACTCAGTTGAGGTGTTTGGGAGTATAATGGGGACAAAGTTTCAGATAGATATATAACACTTTGTAGCTCACTAAAATGTGCAACCTTCTTGTTGTAACTTATAAGTAATGTCTTCATAGCAACCGGACTTGAATATCTTGCAAGTTTTAAGTTGCCTGTATAAACATATATTATGTATATCAAAAAATAAAGAATATGTAATTAAAAGTTACATGGATATCAGATTACAATTTTACTACAGATTGTCATGCAAATATTCTAAAATACATAATTTATGATTGGCCATCATTTAATTAGCAATCCTGGGAGAAGGGACAGGTCCATTAAATGGTGGCTTGATAAGGTGTGACTTGCATGCTAATACCTCCACAATAAACATAAACTATGCCAAAGATGATGATAATTAGCAGTTGTCACTTCAGTCATCAATTTTTATTTACATTATCCTAAATAATTTGATGAACGCTATAAACGAAATTATTTTAATTTCAGTGTCCGCAACTGCCTTTTACAAAGCCCAACCAGTAATAGAATTCATGTGTGAAGTATTAGACATCAGAGACATTAATGAGCAACGAAAACCACTAACAGATTCGCAAAGAGTAAAATTCACAAAAGAAATTAAAGGTCTTAAAATTGAAATCACCCATTGTGGTACAATGAAAAGAAAATACAGAGTTTGTAATGTAACACGTAGACCGGCGCAAATGCAATCGTAAGTTATAAGTATTTTTTCTTTTTGTCTCTTATTCTAATCATTTGTAATCAACTTAAAAAAGCAGGAAGTTCTCAACTGGTAGCGATATAGGGATCAGCCTAGAGTGGTCTAATAGATTACCGAATGTACACACATCTTGCTTTGATCATGGTTCTCGCTCGACTGCCCTTCCCTCGATCAGGCCATCGTTTTATACTGCACAAACGCAATGTGTCCGCATCGTAGTCGACTTAATCCGCCACACCTGGCTAATGACTCGGCCGCAAAGGCCATAAAAGAGTACAATAAAACAATGGTATGTTTTCTAGAAACATATGCCAATCAATAAGTAAACAAAAGAAGACAATCATAAAAGTATTACAATTAGTTTAAATGCCGACGGGTAATAAAATGTGTTTCAGATATGCAGGTGGATTTTGTTTTTGTCGAGACCTGAATTGTAACAATATTTTAATTACTTAATAGTTTATTATATATCTGATTAAATAGAATCTTTGTATTTAGGCCTTATTTTTTTAACAGACTGCCACCCCCTCCTTTCATAACAAACATGATTGACCGTGAGAAACGTTGCCATAACACAAGCGTAATGCTTAACTTGGAGATATATAAAATGCACGTTTGTCTGGCGATTATTATAAAAAAGCATGACATATGTTCTTTTGTTTTTTCTATATATGTTCAGCCATAACTTCTTTATTTATAAAGAGATTTAATAAAATCTAGCACTGGATGAGTAGCTACTACACTTAGGTCTCAATCTGATAATGTAGAACCCTATACTAGTCAGTAATTTCTTGTGACAGAATGTGCATATTTTTACAATGACCATATGATGACAGGGAAATCATTATTAGGAAATTTCAATTTGAGATAACTTGTATATGAAATCCGCTAATAGGTCTTGGATAAGCAGGTCATGTTATAAAGAATAAGATAGTTTCCTGCATATGGATGTGAAATTTCGGGGATTGAAGTAGTAGCAAAAAGTTAATCAAAAATGGATACAAGGTAAATGCGATTTAACAAATGTAATAATTAATTTTCACAAATGAATAATATTATTTCTAGGTTTCCTTTACAATTAGAAAATGGACAAACAGTAGAATGCACTGTGGCAAAATATTTCTTAGACAAATACAAAATGAAATTAAGGTATCCCCATTTGCCATGCCTCCAAGTGGGGCAGGAGCACAAACATACGTACCTTCCTTTGGAAGTGTGTAATATAGTTCCCGGACAGAGATGTATTAAGAAACTAACAGATATGCAGACATCCACCATGATCAAAGCGACAGCACGGTCTGCTCCAGATAGGTATGTAATTTGAATATATTTGACCAAAATGATTACAATTATTTATTGGGACTTGGGAGAAGAAATTCATACTTTTGTGTAAGTTTACAACTGTAAGCCATATACTCACTGACAAACATTTGGAATTGAATGACAATCAGATTATCAGCAAAAGTACATTTACTGGAGTTTTTATACATTACAAAATGCCAATGTTGTTGTGTCATGTAGCATTTCAACACTCCAAAATATCGGTGTATAAATAATTAATAAATAAATAATTTCAATCTAATTGCAGTTTTAATATTGTATTTTTAATAAGTATTTACATACATTGATTAAAATAACACATCCCTATTACCATATACTGAAGGAGAAGAAAAGAAGCACACACAAAATGGGATAGGTAGTGAGGCAGAACTTGGATATTTACGCCAACAAAGTCCTGTGAATATCTATTTATTTGGTAACTGTTTCAGTCCTGTGCTTTTCAATAAAATTTTAGCGATATATTATTAGAGATATATTATTAGTATTACTGTATAATATAGTACTGCTCAAATTTATTAGGGAACGAGAAATAAACAATCTAGTCCGCCGTGCCAATTTCAACAACGATCTATATGTGAAGGAGTTTGGTTTGACGATATCGAACAATATGATGGAAGTACGAGGTCGAGTGCTGCCGCCACCGAAATTACAATACGGCGGCCGAGTCTCTTCACTGGGCGGACAGGTAATCTTTTGTATACTATCCAGGTTTTTCCGACTCTTCTACACTGTTAAAACTAGGTTCTAAGGGATTTTTATTTGTTTATTGATGGAAAGCAGTTATAATCGCCTATGGACATATGCAACACTAAAGGTGCTACAAATGTGCTGCTGCTCTCTTAACTTTGGTGCAAGTACACGAAAGCGGAATATAATGCATTGAGAGTGCAATATAATAATGCCCTACGCATAATATTACGGTTACCAAAATTCTGTAGCGCTTCAGAGATGTTCACAGAAACAAGACTCCCCGGTTTTGCGGCACTAATTAGACAAAGAGTAGCGAACACAAGAGAAAGATTTTATAACTCCCAAAATAAAATAGTCGCTGCTCTGCTTGAAGTAAATGGACCATTGATGAAACATTGGATGAAAATACATAGTGACATAATCATATTTTAATATTATAATAGCAATGTAATTTTTATGGACCTAGTCTGGATTAAATGAATATTATTATTATTATTATTATTAAGGGAGACTGGAATCTGGTCACTAATGCCGGAACACAACTCAAGGTTGTTATGGCGACATACTTTAGACCAGGGGTGGTAGCCATCCAGTCAGGCAAATGCCTTCCCACCTGGAAGCGAATTTTTAGTTTGCTTATTGTTAGTTATTTTAGAACTAATTTTTTATTCATCAGAAGTTATCCTTAGGAATAGATACAACATAAAATTAATGGCCGTGTACAATTTGGACGCATACTTTCCAGATTTTTAAAACTATTCATTTTTAGTAAATAAGTGTACAATAAAACATTTTTTGACTAAGTTACTTTTATACTGCTCGTTCCATTGTGTGGTGTGCAATTTTTAATTTTCGAACAATGTATACAGGCTTCATAAATCCATTTTATGAGCAAATGTGTTGGAGAATATTTTATAGACAATACGTCCATATTACAAAAAGGCAATAAGAAGTAAACTGGTCTTGAAATGTACTAAAAGCAGTGTCATGCTTGCATGTAGCAGGCATTGCCCAACCAAGGCGTATGGGATATGCGGGGAAAACAGTTCTTCATGGGCGTGGAGATCCGCGTCTGGGCGATAGCTTGCTTCGCACCCCAGAGGACAGTCAGGGAGGATGCACTTAAGTAAGTTACACTTTTGCACAATGTTATTCTCATTGTACTGACACAGCTGACTGACACATCAATTGAGATACTTTTTAGAAAGTTGCTTTTGAGTACTTTACAGAACGTCGGGGCCTCATAGATTCCGTTCGAACATACCTACTTATGACTTCATAAGTAGGTACAAGTAAAAGGAGGCAAATTGCTCATTAATTAATTACTGTTTGAAACATAATGAAAATTATTTTTAATATAATTATTTAAACATTAGATGATTTTGATTAATTATTACGAATCTATTAGTAATATATGTTCTCATTCCTGTTTATTGTATAAGTGACACATTTATTATAAATCTTAAAACAGTGTGGGAAAAAAGAAGCTTTTAAAATATATCGCTGTCCTCGTCTGACAAATGATGTTACGCGCTAACTCTCTTTCACTCTACCTTAAATATTTATTATCTTTAACAGCCAGTAACCCTTATTTGCGGCCAGATTTAATTAAGCAACCATATATGATAATTAATAGAAAAAAATTAGCTTCAATTTGACATATAATTAATAAATATACGTTATAAACGTATAAATTTATCAAAATCATACCTGTTTACACCTGGCTGCAAAGAGGTGCGGCCAAGTGCGCAACGGCAACCGTGATTTTTTAGAATCTTCATATTAATTACCGTGATGTAGACGTTATTTTATTTAAAAAATAAATAAACGAAATTTTTTACCAAAAATCAATTAAATATAATTTAATTAAAAATAATGGCGGCCAAATTTTGATAGGCACCCTAGTAAATATATATTCTCTTAATTATAAATAAACATAAAAATCTGGTTTTAAACAAGAAGTCGATGAACGCACCAATCCTGCAGCGGGATCTCGTACTATTTGTCCTCACTGTGCCCGATTACACAAAAGTTTTCATTATAGATATTGTTTTATTTTAGAAACTTTACACAACAGCTACAAAAAATATCAAATGATGCTGGCATGCCTATAATAGGGCAGCCTTGCTTCTGCAAATATGCCACTGGTCCCGACCAGGTCGAGCCAATGTTCAAGTATCTCAAGTCCACATTCGTTCAGCTGCAGCTTGTTGTTGTTGTGTTGCCAGGAAAGACACCTGTGTATGGTGAGTCTATATTTTTTATATTTCGTTATATTTTATCTGTATTGTTACAATTAAATCGGATGATGGTGAAGAAAATCATTGTGAGGAAATATGCACACCAAGATTACCGGTATGTGAGATCCGCCTATCCATCTTGGATACACATAAATCATTAGATCCTCTGAAAATTGTTAGAGCCGAGCATTGAGTTTATGTGAATAGTTGGTAGTAGATTCTGGGTTTGAGTTAATCTTGAGTTGTATCTGCTATTTGTTTTGGTTATTAATTGAATAGTGTGTAGGATGGTCTCTTAATATGTTACACGGAAATCAGCTTGGATATGTTTTTATGTTTGTACTGTTGAAATATACCATTGTGTATATTGCATTTTCAGAAACATAATTTGTAGTCAGTTCACTATTAAAGCCAGAAAAAAAACTAGTTTGAACTAGTTATGACATGCCTCACACTCTCGCATCAGTCATTTATTAGCGTTAGAAGTGTACATGTATATGCATATTGTACGCTAATATAGTAGATGCTAAAATGTTTCTGAGCTGCTGCTTCGAGTTGTGTTCCGGCATTAGTGGCCAGGTTCCAGTCTCCCTTGAGAGAGCAGCAGCGCATTTGTAGAACCTTTGGTGTTGCAAATGTCCGTAGGCGATGTTAACCACTTTCCATCAAGTGGGCCGTCTGCCTGTCTGCTGAACTCCTGCAATTAAAAAAAAGCTGATTGTACTGTATTGTTTAGCGGAAGTGAAGCGCGTCGGCGACACAGTGCTCGGCATGGCGACGCAGTGCGTTCAGGCGAAAAACGTGAACAAGACCTCGCCGCAGACGCTGAGCAACCTGTGCTTGAAAATCAACGTCAAGTTGGGCGGCATCAACTCCATACTCGTGCCCTCACTGCGCCCCAAGGTATGAACAAACAAATCGTCCGACCACACCTAAATCATGAAATCTCGTCAAAGTAACAAATGCATGTAGTTTTTAACCGACTTCGAAAAAAGGAGGAGGTTCTCAATTCGTCGGGATCTTTTTTTTTTTTTCTTTTTTTATGTATGCTCGCCGATTACTCCGTGTTTTATGATCCGATTTACGTGATTCTTTTTTTGTTCGACGCGGAATAGCTGCCATGTGGTCCTCTAAAAATTCATTCATTCATTTTACGAAAAATTTTTTGTTCTCGTTTCTTGGGACCTATATTTTTTAAGAAGCGCGGCACCATTGTGAGTCCACCCTTACATAGCTACACTAAAAAGTAACAAATAAAAACTTCGTTTAAAAAAACCGACTTCAAAAACTAAAAAACTAAAATGTATAAAATAACTTATTTCTAAAGCTATTATTATTAATATATATTATCTAAAAACATCTTGAAGTCGGTGCAAAGTAAATCATAAAAATTACTATAATATTTTGAAAATTACTAAGCACCGACTTTAAGATGTTTTAGATAATATATATTAATAATAATAGCTTTAGAAATAAGTTATTTTATACATTTTAGTTTTTTAGTTTTTGAAGTCGGTTTTTTTAAACGAAGTTTTTATTTGTTTTATTGTATCACTTTATATCCATTACCTACAATATAGTACTAACAAAAGTTAAATACGTTCTTGAAGTTTGTGTACGTCAATGCATGAAACGGAATTAATAGGTTCACTAAGTGGTAGGTATGTAGTTGAAACGGTGAATGCTGTGCTCTCGCTCAGCTGTTAGCTGAGTTCCCATGGCGTTTCATTCGCAGGACACATAGATGTAATTAATGTTAACTCTTGATTGCTGTGTAAACTCACAGACCTAGGTTCTCTTGAGGCGTATTTAACGTGTTACACTCCTACTCTGACTTTGATCGAGTGCAGAGTCTCACTCTGATTTTGGTCCAATACACCTGTCGTAGTAGCGCTCTAGGGTGGCTAATTATTTTGCGAGAAGTGAGACTTAATTAATTCGACTATTATAAAAAAATAGTAGACATTTTTTTAGAAATAATAAATTAAATATCTTATCTGGGATGTATTCCAAAGAGTACATTGTATATATAAAGATATCTAGAGTCTTCATTATCTATCCCTTTCTAAAATGTATCTGTTCTTGTCCTTTTCTCCTGGAGTCTTCTACATTTTTCTGAAACTCTTTAAACCAACTAGATCAATCCACCATCTCACGCCACAATATATATGAGAAGCAAAAACTTATGGATGCTAACAGTGCTACCTGTTATGAAATCTGTGGGATTTGAGTCCCACACAGTGTTGCAGTTTGAAAAGTTGTACTAATTTAAGAGAGAAAACAATAGATTAGGCTCAGTTACAATTCGGTAATTGACAGTATGAAAAATATAGGCTGATTTTAATATATATCGTAGATTACGATCTATATATGACAAAAACAAATTGTTTTATCTAAAATATTAAATATTAATTGATATTTTTGAGAAATAAAAATGTTATATTGCAGCCATTAGCCACGTGACAATGAACGCCGATCAGAGCGCGTGACGTCACAGCGTGCAAAACACAACAAGTTATCAATGACTTCTCAGATGACACTTCAATGAAACAGATGTTTGTTTTGCACGCTGTGACGTCATGCGAGACGCCGTGACTGCTTGACGCGTTTTTGTGACGAAATGTCAAAATATTTATAAAATTGCTAAATTAAATATGCTGTTAATGTTGTTTTTTTGCTGAAATATTAATATTTTGGCTAAAATAGACCATAAGGCTCAAAATAAACCTGTTTTTCAAAAATTGACAACTACCGAATTCTGTATACGCTATTACAATGACAGTAGGAATAAAAAAATAGTTATAGAAAAGACAACAGAATATTTAAATACTTTTCTAAAAATCGCTACTGCTTTGATAACTTGAAAACGTAGGTTTTAACAGAATTAAAAAAAAAACATTCCACAAATAGCCAGTACGAGTAAATTAAAAGGAACGAAAGATCCAAATATACAAGTTAATACTGATTTTTATAATTTCTTTCCGACTCATTTGTTTGAAGCTTAAATCCTATAATGTACTCTACCGTGTACGGGATTCAAGACTGGTGGTTACTAGTGAGTACAAGATGACGTGTAATGATAGTGTTTGACATCAGGTGTTCAATGAGCCGGTAATATTCCTGGGCGTGGACGTGACGCACCCGCCCGCCGGCGACAACAAGAAGCCCTCGATCGCCGCGGTGGTGGGCTCGATGGACGCGCACCCGTCGCGGTACGCGGCCACCGTCCGAGTGCAGCAACACAGGTATCTGTTAACATTTTGGCCATATTAATCAATATATTACAGTAGGTGTTGTTCTTCATTAAAGTGAGCAGTTATGATTCGTGTGTAGAATAGAATGGAATATTCTTTATTGCACACAAGAAAATAATAATACACATGAATTAACAATCTTATAACTAGTACAATCGGCGGTCTTATCGCTAACAGCAATTTCTTCCAGACAACATTCTGGAGATAATGTTACATTTTTGGAACGAAGTTCCTTATCGCACGTTGCGAAAGGGGCTAGACGGAAAAAATTAAGACCAAAAGTTGTAACGACACTTTTTGCTATAGTTGTAAGCCGTGCGGCGTGCGCGTGTTAATTAAGTTTATATTACATTATATTTGTTATAAAAAAAATATCTTATAACTTTAAAAGAAATATACAATTCCTTCACTAATTAATCGAAAGGAACTTCGTTCCATCCGGGTGTCCCTTTTTAATAATGGGTCGGTATTTAGTGAGCATAATTTAAAATATATACAATCATAATATACATTTATTACAAGTAAAAAAAATACACATACATATTTGTATACGTAAATATATGTACATAAAGTTACATAGACAAAGTGTGTACAAAGTGCTATCAAAAAAAATGAGAATCCACAAGAACATAAAAAGTAATCCACATTAAAATATTGATGACTGATGAGCTATTTGATTTGGTGCCTACGTCGCCATTCTATCATCGCACCACTCGCCGGTGATTGGGAGTTCATCCACACTTCCTAGACACTTGGAAGTCCTCCACGGTACGCGGCGGACGCTCCTTCATGCCATATGTGTCCAAGTTATGGAATGAACTCCTTTTCGCGGTTTTCCCAGAGCGCTACAATATCTGCTCTTCAAAATGGGCGTGAACAGATACCTAAAGTCTCAACGAGGTAGGCAACGCATCGGCTGCCTTAGTGTTGCAGATGTCCATGGGCGATGGTAGCCACCTATCACCAGGTGGTCCATTTGCCAGTTTGCCAACTAGCAAACATAAAAAATATATATTCAAAATTAAAAATTATAAGCATGTTCAATATAATAATATTAACTTCCCACTGCTGGGCCTGGGATTCCCATTGTAGGGAGAGTGGACATTATACCTGCCAAGGCGACTTGGCAAGTTTGACACATCGGTTATCTCAATGTACAGGTTTCATCACCGATGTTTTCCTTCACCATTAGCATGTGGTATTTGTAACAATATGCACATTACATCAGAAGACTGCCTAAGTGGTGCATGATTTCCGTACAGGATACGAACCCCACTCCTTATGCGTTTGGAACGTTTGTGCTAACCATTATGGTATCATAACTTAAAGATACTAAATAAAATACATAATATTATTTCTATAAGTTTTTTTTTTAAATAACAACAAATAATGCTTCTTAATGTTTAACCTATAAGTGAAATTATTAACACTCGATCGTGGTTTCCATATGAGTGCGACGGCAATATATTTCAGTGTGAGTGAAAGATCTGAGATGAGATATGAAATTTTTATTTGTCACGCCCACAGTACATATACTACTGCAACAAGGGGTATGTTAAAATCTGCATTCCGAGTATAAATATCCCATATAAATTAAGATAATTAATTTTGATTATACTGATTTTGATTGTATACTGTGCATCTACAATTGTAGAACACCCGTATAAACTACATTCTTGCAAATAAAGATATTGATTGATTGATATACTTGTGTAAAACTCTAGTAATGGGACTTGGACTCCCTACCCATGGGACTGTAAAGTGTGGGAATATGTAGCGCCTACGTCTTCCTGTCACGCAGGCATAATGGGAGGCATAGTGACGCATCAGTATAGTGTCCATATTAATACTATACTCGTACAAAGTTACGGTTATTGATAAATGACGCACCATATTTATCTCCGCCTAGTGCACCGATGATTTATGGCACTTTGAGCAGCGAATGCTTGACACGATTATAATAGCTGTCATTGTTTATGTAATAAATTGCATTAAGTGTAGTGAATCGCGTAAAGTCATTTACTTTCTCACCCCAATGTTGCTCGGGATGCCGAGTGACGCCCGGCTATACCTCTCTTAATCTATGTTTGTCTTAAGTTGATATTTCGTGGTTCACTTATGTGTTTCGATTTGAGTGAAGCACCCAACGAGATTCATGTAAACATAAAACTGAACGGAACACAAACCAACTCGACTGATAATTTCTTTTATTTTTTCCTTCCACCCATTTTAATATTATATAAAATTTTAGAACTAGGCATGTTTGTTTGCTGAAGAGTTTCTTGCGCCGCTTCTTTTCTTCAAGCCACAACATGTTGTGAAGCGGTGGTCAATTAGATTAGGTTCCCATAGAGTAAATAATATTCATAAACATAATTAAAATGAACTAGTTGGCGGTAGGCTAAATAAAACTTTAATAATACACGTTAGACTAATGCCATCTCTGTCGTCGTGACCACGGCCACTGAAAAGCGGCTGAAACGTCGGATAAACCAAAATCAAATTAATTACCGCGCTTAAAACCGTTAAAACGTAGTTTTATTATTATAAAATTGAATTCAATCATTGTATGTTGTCATTTCCTTTTATTCATGTGCCTTTCAATCAAATTGATTCACCTTTTAGTATTGAACCGTGCACTTCCAGACAGGAGATAGTGCATGAGATGAGCAGCATGGTGCAGGAGCTGTTGATAATGTTCTACAAGAGCACCGGCGGGTTCAAGCCGCACCGCATCATCATGTACCGCGACGGCATCTCCGAGGGCCAGTTCCTGCACGTGCTGCAGCACGAGCTCACCGCCGTGCGGGAGGCCTGCATCAAGGTCAGTGCTGCTTCCTGATCGGTGTCTTCACACATCTCATCATTCCATCTTAGAGTTGGGTATGAAAGAGAAGAGAGCATGAAAGTAGAGTAAACGCGGTCGAGATGCGAGCACTGCGCAAAATCTGCGGAGTGACGCTCGCGGACCGCGTTCGTAATACCGAAGTAAGAAAGAGAGTTGGTCTGAAAGAGAGTGTCGGGGTGAAGGTAAGGAAAGGAATGCTCCGGTGGTTCGGGCATGTGGAAAGAATGTATGATGGAAGAATGACTAAACAGATATACAATGCAAAAGTGGATGGATGCAGAAGTCGCGAAAGGCCACGACACACCTTCCATGATCAAATTGATCGTGTAATAGCAGAAGGTGATGTCAGGAGCCTTAAGAACAGACGAGCGTGCATGACAAGAGCTATGGATGTCAAAGAAGCAAGTGAGGTGTGTAAGTAAGAATAAGCCTGAATGGCGCTCTGTTGTTCGTGCCTACCCCGCAAGGAACCTGGCGTGAAGTTATGTATGTATGTAAATTGGTTTTGCAAATTGCAAACAACCACACCACTTGTGACCGAGCTTCTAAGATAGGATCCGCTAGGATGACATAGAATTGATAAGATAAGGGGATAGTGGGAGGATTGGGAGAGACCAATGGAATAGAGAGATGAGATAGAGGGAGAAGAAAATGGGCAACCAAAAATTACTTGTTATATGAGACACAATTACGTCAAGGCTTAACCATTTCACGAAGATATTCTGTGAGAGAAAGTAACTCTGTAAGCTGTTATTAAAACAATGATTCCAGCATGCCTCTACCACGTTGAATGGACTACAATTAAAATATGAATTTCAGCTCGAAGCAGAATATAAGCCGGGTATAACGTTCATAGTGGTGCAGAAGCGTCACCACACGCGGCTCTTCTGCGCAGACAAGAAGGAGCAGTCTGGGAAGTCCGGGAACATACCGGCCGGCACCACGGTGGACCTCGGGATCACGCATCCCACGGAGTTCGACTTCTACCTGTGCAGTCATCAAGGCATTCAGGTTAGTATGACACGCACACTTTTACAGTACAGTTTTACATAACTTGTAATTCCGATCGGTAGTTTTCGTAGAAAAGTGCAGATCGGTTTCCGACATTTGTTGCTTGCTATGCCTTCTTAGCTCTGTTCCGCTTACATGATTGGTACACTGACCCGCACTACTAAAATTGGTCTACTGCACACGTACCACGGGAGGAGATATTAGTTGTTTAAAACTGTACACATTTATCGAGTTACACAAGATGGATGTACTTAACTATAACATTCAAACTAAACTACTACTTAACTATAAAATTCAAAAATATTTTCTGTATCAAAAGAAATGTGATAATAAATTAGTTATACAAGACCAGTGTTCTATCGTGTAAGAAAAGTACAGTACGCGGCACGTAACTTGGCCACGTTTCATAGTAGTGGGGGAAAGTTGGCGTATGGCACGTTCAACACACACATACGTTGTGCTTGTGTAATGTCTGTGAATTGCCGCGTGGTTTGGCGTCGCACTGCCTTCGTAACATGAAAAGTCTGTCCGTCTCTCTCGCGCGCGGTCAAGCTAATGAGTATGAAGGAGACAGTTGAGTAGTCTCATTCCCCGCGTCCCGCTTCACAACCAACGAGACCTAAAAAACAACTTGTGCGCATCTAACGACTCTTGCCCAGTTACGTGCCAGGGACTGTACTAGGAATAAGAACACCCGTTACTATTATTGTGTTGTCTTTTTACCTATGTAACGTCATGTCCCGTTGGTTTCGTTCTTATATTCTGTTTGAATATAAAATTGAACATAAACTTTTTAAGTTGGTTAAAATTCGTGTTGTTTATGAAAAAGTGACTGAATTGTGTCATCTTCTAAAATTCTAAATGAATAGTTTAAAGTCATTTATAATTAATAACAAGACCGCATCGCAAGTTATGTTAAACCCATCGCTACATCCGAATGAAAAGGTATATAATTATAACATTTTTTAGATGAAGCATTCACATGATTACATACTAATTTTTCCTAGTATTCTATTGTTGTGGTAATCTATAATATATTGTTACAAAGACCGCACATCTGGCATGTTGTAAAAACGATTTCTTTTATTACTTCGTGTTTAAACTTTAAAAACATCTATTGTTATCGTACTTATTTTATTACTGCAATTAGTGTCGAACGAATTAATCCTTGTTTTATAGCCGTTAAAGCTGGCAAGTGTGCGGGATTAACTCAGCGAACGCGATCCTTTGTTTTATTGTACAGTTTAGTATAAAGCAATGCCCGAACGGAGGGGTGAGGCAGTCAATCGACGACTACGATACGATTAAGACGTGTAGTACTTTTGATTAGCGACGTAGTGACGGACTTTGCGCGTGTCAAATTGCACCGAATCGTGCATTGTGAACTGGTTGCATCCAGTTTCATTTTGTACATGTTTTATACGTGTTTGTACAGTTCTAATAAACTGTATAGTAATTCCAACGGCATTTATTTTAATTCGAGTCCTGTAGCTCGTAACAATATAAAGCTGAAGAGTTTGTTTATTTGCTTGAACGCGCTAATTTCAGGAACTACTTACTGTCTCGGTCTGATTTGGAAAAATTCTTTGTCGACATTAGGGCACGTCGAGACCGTCCCACTACCACGTGCTATGGGACGACAACCACTTCGGCAGTGACGAGCTGCAGTGCCTGACGTACCAGCTGTGCCACACGTACGTGCGCTGCACGCGCTCCGTGTCCATCCCGGCGCCCGCGTACTACGCGCACCTCGTGGCCTTCCGCGCCCGCTACCACCTGGTGGAGAAGGAGCACGACTCCGGCGAGGGCAGCCACCAGTCCGCGTGCAGCGAGGACCGCACCCCCGGCGCCATGGCCAGGGCCATCACCGTCCACGCCGTCACCAAGAAGGTCATGTACTTCGCGTAAGGTATCCTCCACTCTACATTCTGGTGTGCTCTTTGCGGAACCGAGGGCCTAATGAGTGTCATGACAAGTATCAAATGAAAGTGGAACCTTAGACCCCTTTAGGCCCTCTGAAAGTCAAATATTTGTTAATGTGCTAGGTGACGAATTCTTGTTTTTATTTTTATTAAACGTTAACAAAGAGTTATATCTATGAGCCTACATGAGGTAAGCCCAAGATATATCTGGAGGAAGAGGGTGTCTTCTTTTGAAGAACATACCACTGTACAGTTTTACGCGACCAATAATTCCGCTCGATGTACCTGCGCAGAAAAACAATTTTAATATAAGCGACAGTGTACGAATCGAGTAAGCGGGACAAAGTTTAGAATGCATAGCAAGCGACACTTCTATTTGCTTTGCTAATAAAGTTCAATATAGATTATTTGCGTGTCAGAAATCGATCCGCCTCATCCTCATCCGCAAAGGAAAACTATCGATCGGAACTATAATTTGTGTAATACTGTACCCAAGCTAGGCATCTGGTTTGGACACGTGTCCTACTTGTATTTTTGCAATAAATTGTATGTAACAAATCTTTTAGGACTGACAACATAAGTTGTCAATGAAAGACGATAATGTGGACGAAATTGAAATTTTAATGACGTGAAAACATTAGTATAGAACCGTTAGCGACTACCGGGAGTTTGTTAGGTGACACCTTCAAATAAAAACAATAGGATATACAGCAAAACAACTAAGACACTTTTATCATCTTATCGAACCGATTTATCGTTAGCGATATATATAATAAATATAATAATAACAGCATATAAATGTCCCGCTCTAGGGGTACGGACACTATACCCGCCATACTTGTTCAAGGCGGATTGGCAGGTTTGACACATCGGTTATCTTGATGTGCAGATTGCATCACGATGTTTTCCTTCACCGTTGTTATCACGGGGTAATTGTAACAATATGCACATTAGGTCTGATCCCTAAGTGGTGCATGAGTCTGACCAGGAATTGAGGCCCTTTGACGTCTGAGCTAACCATTATGCTACCACAGCGATATTTGTGCCTAAATACATTTTTTTTTATTGCATGAGAGAGAGACGGCCCACTTGATGGAAAGCGGCCATTGCCTATGGACATTTGTAACATATGGTGGATCCTGGCCACTAATGCCGGAACACAACTCAAGGTTGTTACGACGGCATACTCTAGACCAGGGGTGGTAGCCATCCAGTCGGGCAAATACTCTGCCACCTGACTGTGGGTTGTTTTGTCGCCTCTTACGACAGGCCGCCCGGCCGCAGGAAAATGTATTCTTTCTCCGTTCCTGCACGGTGCAACAATTGAACACTGTCAAACAAAATATTTGTTCGAAAATTCATATGGAACGTAAAACATATTTAGGCACAAAAGCCGCTTACTATAAAATGGCGGTAAAGGCTCGTTATCTTCTAGATATTGCGTAGCAAATTACGATGTCGTATCCTTAACTATCCTTTACATAATTAAAATTATTTTTATCATGATATTTTAAAAGTACGATTATTGTCAATTATTTTGAACACCAACCTTTTATACAAACATTATTTTAGAATTTATTGTCATGTAATGTGTCACCTACCAATTGCCGTTGTTAGTCAGGCATTACTTATTTGATCCTTATACAACACAGAAAGTGTTAGGTGTAGTCGATCAGCAATTGATTTGAGGCATTTAGTATTAGAAAAGTTAAAACAACTCTTGCTGAACCTTTAGAAATAGCATAGCCTGTAAAACTTGGTAACTTAAGTTGTGCTATAGTTTAAATATTTGTCGTCATTAGGCAGCTATGAATGTTGCTTAAATACGGTTTTTGTTTAAAGTGTAGTCATATTTTATTCTGAAATAATAATTTTCATGCAATTCATCTTGATAGTATGAGCTTTGAACTTTGTGCAAATGGCACATCAAATTACCAAGAAGGTAACTTCATCTCCACGAAGTTCAATTTAGGCAAATTAACCATTTCAAAGAATGGGAAATACCTTTTTTATCTTTCTTCTAATCTATAATGTCAGCCCAAGGTCCTATTTACATAATAATATGGGGAGAAAAATATACAATTCAATAATATTTACTTTTATATCTGACATATTATCTCGTGATAGAAATATGCTAAAGAAAAAGACATTGAAATCCAATTGGGCCTTAGCTCGTTAAATATCGATGCCAAGATTAATTGCGCTACTGTTTTGTTTTTAAACTCTTAACCAATTGGTATGCGGTTTGGCCAACCACCACTGGCCATTACATACTTTTAATGACATTGACGTAATACTTAAACATTTGACAGTTGACAATACTAGGGGCGCGTTCCATTTGAAACTGACAACGACTACAAATTTTCCCATTCCTCTTGCCTGCGGGCGTTATAATCATAAACTCGGGTGGAATAGATTATTAGCTGGTTCTTAAATCTTACCGACCGTTTATTTGCCTTATTATCGGTTAAAATTCAACAAATGGTAAGGCAAGTGAATGAATAGTAAGATATAGAAACGAGCCACATGTAGCGCTGATGTCATTAATACACAAATGTCATTGGTTGATGCATAGTTGATTTGAAAATCGCGCCATTGTCAACGTCTCGATAGAGAGAATTATTATTCTATGGTCAACGCCCACATCGACCTACCTGACATGGGTCGTTGTGAGCGCTGCATGAACGAAAATCATGACGTCATTAGTGATGTTTTCGCGGCGACCATAACGACCGTGGTAGCTATGTGGAACGGCTAAAGGAGTATTTTGGGCGTTGTGAGGTACGAGAGGAATGCGCATATAATTATAAAATATTAATAAAAAATCGTTAACACGTTTTTTAAATATAAGCAAATACAATTTTTGAACGGCAGACAAACACATTATACTTATTTGGCACAAAAATAATGAAACAAAAGACGAGCGGCGTTAAAGCAATAGCTCAATAATATCTCTAATTTATATCTCGAATGTCAGTGTTTGTATTATAGAGGTATATATTGTACAGTTAAAAAACGTAAAAATGGCTATAGGTCAAACTTTTTGACGTAAATACAGTTTTTTGACGAACATCCTAATGTGTGAAATTCGCTAATATCATGAGTCATTATGACAACAATTTTTGCTGCTTTAGAGAAAGATGTACAATTTTGATATTTATTTCTCGTACCAGATTAGCTGCAGAAGGTTGCACTGTAACTAGTTACTAAATAAGAACATTCATTTATCTGCTAAAATCTATAGTTATGGTAAGTAGGTACATAGAGCAATAATTTATTTCGATCAGCAACTAAAAACTGCCACTATAATGTTATGAACATGATAAGTCTTCAACATAGGGATACTTGAAATTGCGCTTTATAGACTTTATTTAGGTACCAAAATATTATTTTTCCTTATAGAGGAAATATTAATCTTTTAAAAAGTATAGTATAGCAACATCATCTTAATTTAATCTTCATCTTAATAAAATTTAAATATCTTCAACATTCTATATACTTTGCGTCGTTGTGGCTACCCTTCGTGGTCACAGTAAAGGTATATTTAAGCCTCATTATTTTAATAAGGTCAACGAGATATCATTACAAAATATATTTTGATATGTAACGCAGATTTACGTGTATTGTTAAGAATAGATGTAAAAATTATATTAATTGTATAATAAATAGGAAAAAAGTACCGTACGTGAAGCCCGTCTAATCTATAATCTAACCATTACTCATCATATCGAATTAATATGTTTTAAAATATTATCTTGCATAATGTCTCAATTTCTACCAAATCTATCGAAACATAGATTATAAGATTTTACATTAGTTCATTCTTATTGTAATTTTACGGATATAGTGTTTATTTCTAATATTTTATGGATTTTTGTTCTACATTCATTGATATGTTAGACAACCAATGTCATTGCAATTCATGCAGACAAATGGGTTTTGACTTGTGATACATGTGCTAGAGTGTGCTGCTAAGGCTGTGGCCTGACTTCAAAATATTCAATCGGGAATATTTAAGTCAGTCCGACTCGGTAGCGTCGTACTGACTTCAAATCAATTTACACGGTGCCAGTGTTATTAAGTCGGCATTGATTCCCTTCGAATTTGAAGTCAGTAGCTGGATCCTGACCTAAAGCGACTATGTTTGAACAGCACGTTCCTTCAGGTACACTATCACAATGTGCTCGTACATATTCAACCACAAGTAAAGCCCGCCTTCTTGATGTGCAGAAATTGCGGTTTATCTATAGTCCGTGCTTAATGTCCTCTTCAGTTTAGCTAGAAAACGCTGCACTAATTTTGCATAAAACCGACTACATCGCAGCTATCTATTGCTAACTAATAACGGTCATAAAGTTTGACGCTGGTTTTACAAATGTATTCAGCAAGTAGACTCGCCTAAAGTCACGATTTCCAGTTTTTTCCGATAGAAAATCACCGTCTATACTGTTGTAATAAGTTACAACTACGCGCGAACATATGAAGGCTCTCATTATAATGGTCAAGCATTAGTTTTTCCGCCTAAAGGGGTCGCTTTCCGGTTGGTTATCTAAGATATAATGTGGCGTCCGCATTACTTTTGATACAATATGATGGACGCCGGAGCACCTATGGTAGAGTCTCGTCTCATTATTATGGAGCTCATGATGTACCATGTTGGCTATACCTGAATTCCAGATATCTCAGGAAAAATAATAGGTAAGTTTTATTAGATGTTGAACTTTTTAATTCTTTCTTCTGTTTCGATATCCGGAATCCATTTTAGTTGCCACCGTTAGTAAAAAAATCATGACTATTTACTTTTTTGTGTTATGAATGTAACAATCTTGTAACAATAGTGGCCAGACTACTGACTAGGGTTTAGCGACGAGCGACACTAACTGGTTGGCGTCCCGTGCGACGAGTCGTGGCATGCTTCACACATTTTAATACTTTTGTTTTTGTCGCCCATGACTGCATTTTTGATGAGACAGGCTAAAATTTAATTGTTTTAAATAATATAATGTTGGTCGAAATCAGTGCTCTTTTACTGTTCAAAACAAGACTAAGGACGACTTGTAGCATTCTCTAGAAATATAGAATTCAGGTTATGCTAGTGGAAAAAAATTTCAGATCAAAAAAGGTATCCAAATTTTTTGCATGCAAAACCACTGTATGACCTTCTGTCATAAATATCTCCAGCGTGGTCAGCATCCACATAACCAAACAAATATTTCCCAGTTTTCTTTTATACTAATTGAAAGTTTTTAGTTCCATTGAAGTATCTCAATACCCTCTAGGCTGCAACCCAGTGTGTATGAGCGTAGCAATTATTAAATTGGCTTAAGTTACTTGTCACCTAAATCTAAAGCTATATCTGGTCTGATACGTACGACCAAATACATTAGAGAATCAATTAACTCTCGGTATGGTAACTCACATGATGGAATATAATCTTCTCCCTCTCGTTTGACTAATTTCACTTAGTGTCTAGTGGTGTTTTACATTCTTGCAATCAGTCATTCCAAAATTTTCAATTATGTTTTCTAAGTACTCAGTTTGATTAACTCTTATGATTCCGTTATCTTGTTTTATTTTTCAAACCTAAGAAAAACATCTGCTTTTGCTAGATTTTTCATTTCCAAATTATTCTGCAATTGATGAGTTTTAACTCCTGATTATTCCAAAATATTAAAAGAAAGTAAGAGATTTAAATAGCGTAATGATTATTCATTAGGCAATTAAATCTCTTCCGAATGTAAACATTTTACTTTCTTCATCTTAATTTTTCTTTGTTTTGCGCTATTTCTGTTAACAGAAAAGTTATTATTCCTTGAAACTAGAGCACCTGTTAACGCCAATTTTTGCACACTATTGCAGCCCATATTTTTCTGTGTCTGTGATAGTTTTGTCTTGACGTAGTCCGTAGTAATAGCTACATTACTATTTCCTATAGCCATCCTCATTGGCATGTACTCTTCTCCTGAACCTTGGAGCATGAGAGCAGGTAATAAATCTACCTCTTTGCCTATGTTTCAAACTGTTAGCGCTACTCATTATCTCCGTAACATAATGACGCGGCGATTGAAAATTGGAGTTTCTGACTTATAAGATGACTAAGGAGACGATATCTGTCATTTACATCCTTATCCTCGAAAGTGGTGCGTAACGCCTCCCAACGCTCTTTTACAAATTTTGTCCTCCTTGCGTGTATTAAGCAGTTTGGTTTTATCGTTAAGATATTTTTTTGTACGAGCTACGCTATCTTTCTTACATGCTGTACCATTCGTAGCGGGTGGCGTACTCTCTACATAATCCCACAATTCCTCAGTTATAAAGAATAATTTGAATTTTCCAAATGAATTAGTTTGCCATCCCATCTAATTTCTCAAAATTCGGTATACCGTTACTCGTACCTGACATCCTTGAGTGAGTTTCGTGGCTACCTCCGTCTACAGAAACTTCTCCTATGCTCATTTGTGCTTAATATTTTTTTGTATAGTAAGTAGTAAAATAATTTTCGAAATGACCAACCATGCTCTGCTACCATGTAAAATTTAGGGATCGGCAGTGGTCTAGTGTTTGGAGATTAATAATGAGCAATATAAGGATAAATAGGCATTTAAAAAACTTACTACTATATACAATTAGAAGACAGTCATGAGAGGACAAAAAGAGTATATGAAAAGAGGTGTCAAAAAAAATTAAAAATAACATTATATCTGAGTTGCCTGTGCCAACTTAAATGACTTCACTTTGACAGTTATCAGCACACAAATGCACGTAAAAGTAGCTTAATAATGTGACTTAAATTATGATCGAAATGGGAACAGCTAATAATTATATTTAAGCAGCTAGATAATTTGTGCCATTACGCTAAAAAAGTAATAATAAATTGAACAAGTTTTACTAAACCTGTACAGTTGGTGTTGCACCAAGTTGCATCATATTTCTAACTGTTATTTAAACTTATTCGCCTTATCGATGACATTGTATACTTTTCCTCATCGTCAATTAATAGCTAAAGGAACGAAGAATATTTTGTTGTTTATTATATTAGTCTGCTATATTTATAACCATCTCTCTAATTAATATGATATTTAGACAACAATGATCGATGTGACTTATTCGCGCGTACTGCGACAATTTTTTTAAATGCTAACTTCGTACATTCTCCGCCAAACTTTATTGTTTGTCAAAATGAGCCGCAGAAGGTTGATCAGTACTAGATTTTGTATGAAAAACCGTCTATGTTAAAAATGCGAGACAAACAGATATAAAAGACGAAATTAAAAAATATTAGCTTGGCTTGCTGCTAGGGTGTTCCTTATCTTGAAAAGCAATAACACGTAACAAAGTGGTATATAGAGTAGGAAGTAGAGTTAACTATTTAAGTTATAAGGGTAAAACTTCTGGTTTGGTTGGTCAGGTTTGCCAATAACGGCCGCGAACTGCGCTCGTCTAGTTCGTAGTTCGAATTAGACAAATGCGGGTTGCGGTCTTTGGAAGCGGGAGGAGTTGTCATCACAATCCTTCTGTGCGCGACTTATGTACATATATTATGTATGACTTCCAAAAAAATATCTTCTGAAGATACTTGACTTTTGCGCTCGCATTCATTACGAATTTTAAGTTTGATACGGAATATACTTAACGATGCGTATCTGTGGCCTGTATATTTGCTATAATAAAGACGTATAACACTGATAATAAAATCGAGAAAAAACAATGGTCATATCATCATAGATAATATTATATCTTAATTGTATAAAAACCTTTCTAACGTTTTCTCCTTTACTCACAAACTTAATTGCTGTTTTAGGTCACAATGCAATTAAAATTGAATCATTATTAGAACTAAATTACTAATGTGGGAAATCATGTCGATGCGAAGTTTTCCAAATATTGAGTTGCCTTACATTCTAACATCGTGATCTATGTGAATTATGAAATATTCTTCTCTCGACTAGTTTTAATATTTTTGGACGTTAAGTTCAACAAGATTTTATAATAGAAAATATCTCTCGATATAAATCTCGCAGCCCTAAGCATTTATGCAATAAGATTTCGTAGTACAGATCCATCATAATAGAAGGTAAGTATTAAATAAACCAAAAAGAAATCACTTCTGGTCAGTCCGAGTGTCTTCTTGAACTTCTGATTAACGATATTGTCCTTTTATAAAATAACATTTATTTTTTTATTATGGCCATGTATTGTTGTCCTAAGTTCGAGTAAACACTAGACGTTTAATTCAATTGGAAGGTCTCTTATCATAATTGTTTTAGTATAAGTGTATTGATAGTTTGTGTGGCGTTATTTCTTAAATAAGTAAGTTAAGTAGATATTAATTTTACTTATGTATCATGTTGTAAAAGTGGTATTATGCATTTTTTATTTTAGCGATGTGAAGGGTCCGCGTAGACTGAATGGAAAATTTCTCGAAAACATTTGCCGGTAGATTTAATATATCGACAAGAGTTAAGACTCAAACTCCGTTGTCCGCTTTAGCAAGTTGTCCATTGCAATATATTTGAAATGTTATTTCGATTAGGTAATGTTAAGGTAAGCAGAATATTCGATAATTTTGCCGTTTGGTGTTCGCTGATCCTAATACCTTTGTGTATTCGCTATTGATAACTTAGTGCCTGATCAAATAATCCATTAAATTTTAATAATTAAATAGATCGATCAACTTAATTTTCTATAATTTTATTAATTGGCTATATTTGTTATTATTACTTTATTATATTAAGATCCGTTAATATTTACATTGTTGAGCTGTTACTAAACTTAATGTCAACAAATATTGCATGATTAATTCACATTAGAGATGTATTAAATAAGGGTATATTTTGTAGTACGTTATTTAAATGTAATTATGGATCTAAACAAGGGAACTATTACTCTAAATATAAGTTTGATTTAAATATAAGCACATCGTGAAGACAACTGCAGGCAATGAATGCAATTAGGATCTTAATCAATCAAATATAAAAATCTACTAATAAAAATATATTGTAAACAAGCTTGAAAGTGAATATGGATAAGTTGGGTACATAAATCCGCGTACTCATCTGCGAGCCGTAACTGTAACATGTACATACTATGATTTTTGGTTACAGTAACTTCAGCGGTTACTGTTATGGCACGCAGGTGAGTGCGCGCTAATATTTTTATAATTGAACACCGAGCAAAAACTTTTATAACGGTACACCATCGGAGCATCGCCTTTAAAGTTGTTATGGAATGTTAAGGCCTTTCCAGATATAAGTGTCATTCGCTAACCCCGTGAGTAACCAAAAGTACCGACCAATATTTCAACAATTGTACGTAGTGCCGTATATACAGTCCTGGTGGTATCTTTTCGCTAGTTTTGCGAGACCTATACTAAACGGACTAAAATGCAAGTAGCATTGTCCGATTAGCTTTTGAGTCGTAGCAGTAGAATGACCGCATATTCACTCGGTTCTCAATACCCACTGCGCTAGCGAAGATCACTTATATATGAATATGCCTTTATGTTTTATATTTTACTAGGAAAAGTTTTTATTATATTTATATTAAATGTATTTAATATTTAAATTCGCATTACGCTGTGGGCCTAGAATAATCTGATTTATCTTAAGGTACTAGGGTTGTAGGCCGGGACAAAGCCCGCAGCGTAATACGAACAAGAAATTGAACACAGATGAAATAATATTATGAAATGACTTTCAAATCAAACGATAGCTGTTTCTTGTTGGTTTGCTTTCCTTTAACGTCAGGGAACGTGAACTTTAAATGACATTAGAAATACCTTTGGAATAATTGCATCCCTCTTGTCCAATATTTCACAAATTGAACAGAAACTAATTACACTCGCTCATTGATTTGTTGATTTAGTTTTAATAAATCGGGTTTCACGATAAGGTCGCCTACTCTATAATATTAAGTAAGTATTTTCTGTTTTTATTTTACATACATATTGTCACCCCTGTTTCCCATTAAGGTCGGCAGAGACGATTGCCTTCCATTTGTTACGATGACATAATACATCCTTTGCATCATCTACACTCATCAGTCTCTTCATACTTAGACATCAATTACATGTTTTTATTTTTGTTATAAAATTTATTTAAAATTAAAAATAGTCCACTAACAAACCTAGATCTGGTCCAGTTCTAGCAGATCATTGTTACTAGCCAATGCATCTAGTGAGGTGAAAGCATTGCGTCTCTGAATTAGACGTAAGTAGTCATTTGAGCGACACGCCAATTTTTTTATTGAAACTCTTAGATTCCTCCTAAATATCTCAAACAAATTTCGTTGTTTATTATATTCTAGGTTATTATTATGAAAGGGACCAGAGTTGTCTTTCGCGTCAGCTATAACACAAGCACAAATTGCTTGGTTAGGATATAACATACTTTGATGCTTGGGTATTTATTGAGTTACTTTTAAGTTGCAATCGTTTTGTATGACTTCGACCTGTCGTTTAAAATTATTTAGAAATCGCCTATAGACAACTATCGCAACATTTTCGTTAGAGTGGATTTCTTTATGTCGCAAATATCTCTCTTCAATTCTTTATGGATTATTCACTCGTTTGCCAAATGTACAGTGTAAAATAATTTTTCTTGTCTATTGTTTTCGATTGATTTGGAAGTCAGTTTATAATTCGACATCGCCCTCTTTTACCTAATAAAGAGAGTTCTTTTATTAATAATTAATTAAATAATATAATACTGAAAGTGGCTTCATTTTAACTCTTAAAGACCAAAACGTATGATGTAATTTTTGTAATGGAATATTTGGTACCAATTGAATTTTGATGCACAATTTTTATGAACTTTTAATCTAAGTTATGTTTTAAAATAAGACCTAATGAAAAAAATAATAATAGTAGATGTCGCGAGATTGTTATACACAGGAGGAAAGACGGCAGCGACCGCGGGAATTGTGTATCCGCATGTAGTTAACTTATTAACTATCAACTTTATTTTATAAAGCTTACAATTGTTATCTTAGGCAGTCACCTCTGATATAGTTTTAATTGGTAAATGTAGCCACAATATACTACAATAATTTATATACATAACGTATGTGGTATCGCCCCTGAATTATCTGTTGGCAATATGACAATTTAACTGTAGGTTGCTAACATCAATAAGGAAAATATAGACATAAATATTCATAATTATATTATAGTATGTAGTTTTAATACTAGATGTATCTTATTCGAAGAACACTTATCTAGGAAATAAGTTTGCAATAACTAGGAGCATTTTAGTCCATTTTAAAAGTTGAGGTCAAGCGTCATGGTTGATTTTCATACTAAATGTCAAAACTTATAATTTTTGTTAGAAAAATGTTTTTTTCTAATTAAAGTATACTGTATAACCTATATAATATCAAAATAATTGTAATATGTTTACAATAATTATAAGTTTGTGCTTTTAAAATTATATTTTGTATCGTAAAAAAATCGGTTTAGTGATATTTTTTTCTGTACCAAAAAGTGAGCGATGGATGATTAGTGGCGCCCTCTGCATAACATTAGAAATTTAGGATTTAGAAGCATTGGCCATTGGCCAGAGGTAAGTTTTATTAAGCGATTGACACTGCTAGTATTCTTCCGTGATAATTGGGTATTTGTCTCAAATTTTTTTAGTAAATGAAAAGACGTAACAGGCCGAACGCGCGTGTGACCTCAATATGAAAATTTCTCGCTCATTGCGCCACGAAGCTGCGATGAGTCATAATGAGATTCATCGTAGCACAATGTTTGAGAAATTATCATAGTGACTTCACACACGCGCTCAGTCTGTTTTAGATACTCAGGGTTCAAAAATGTATTTTTAATTTGATATAACTTTTTAATTATAGCGAAAAAGAATAAAATTAGAATAGTTTGTTTATAAAAGTTATATATAATTTTTATTACAAAAAAATGATTTATTATCACGCAAGGAAGAAGCGTAATCCAGACCAACTTTAACGTAAGAAACTTCATTCCTGACCGCACACATTACTATTTTTGTAATTAAGTCGACGCGTTTTCGTATGAAAATCAGCACTGACACATCACCTTAATACAGAGGTCTTGCTGCTGCGCCTCTTGAGGCCAAATAATGTGAGGTTGTTTTGCCGCCTTTTAGTTTATAAGTTGTAAATCAATTCTGTTTTTGTTTCTGATATTTAATATCGGATATCTGGGCAAAGTGTTGTATTGTGTTTTGTGACACTTCACTTTCGCGTGGACTTTACATTTTTAGTGTCCGTAGCTAATAATACCGGCTCCGATGCATATATTCTTGTTTCTACTGCTACGACACTAAAAATGTCAACTGTTCGTTAAATTAACAATCTATTTATTTATTTGTTTAAATAGTTAAAAATAGTAATGCATGTAAATTTCTAATGAAATATTTATAAATATTCTAATTTTGAGCACTGTTTTAAAATCATTATTATTCTAGTATAGTTTTCGCTAAACTTTATAGCGTATTTAATCAAGCAGCAGAAGGCTGCGCATTGTAGTAAAAAATGTCTATGGTGCAGCCATCTGTTGCTAAAAACATCGGACATAAAGTTTAATGGGACCCATAAGCACTTTGCCTCGTATTTGGTTATATTTAACTAATGTATTTTGATATATTTTATGTTTTCGTTATAATTAAAATCGTGACCATGCATGCAGTGTTCGCTTTGCTTTAGGATAATATATGAGGTCTAAATTTCACCATGTCTGTGAGTCTTTTTGTGTAATGTTGTTTTGGTATTGCACATGAATTGCTTTAGTGGTGTAGACACCAACTGGTATAAATAATAATAAATAAATGTAGTCGAATAGATTCCAAATTTCTTCGTGCAGGGTAAATCACCGAAACTTAATTGTGAAAATCCACGGTGTCTGTTATTATTGTCAAGCAACGCTCAATGTGCGTATCCGATGTACTTTATGTAATTAAAAGTTCTATCCCATACATTACGAGTTTTTCTTTTCACACAAATTCATATCGTCCCCGTCGTGGCAAACTTAAATAACTGACACATTTTGAGATATTATCGTCGATGTTGAAAGCTGAAAGTTGCTGTTGTGTATGGTTTAAAAACATTACCCACAAAATAGAAAATCGCTTTGTCAATATTTTAAATTTGTAGTTATTAAATTTTGCCATGACGGGCTTGATAACTAGACGGACTAGGAAAGAGGTGTTTAATGAAAACAATTTAATAATACATAAATTTTTATTACCATATTGTAAATAGTGAAATTTTATTATAAGTAAGGAAAGCTAAGCATCTTATAAAAATATCATTTTATAGTTATAATGGACAGACGTCGGCAAGTTATTGTGTCTTACAATCATTAAACATGAAAATTACACTTTCAACATATTACTATAAAGTGTACACAATAACAAACGGTCTTATTCATAGTGAGTTAAGAGTAACTTTGAACGCTTCCTTATGGTTCTTAAAGTAGCGTTCAAACTAACTCTTAACACTGAATAAGACCGTAAATAGTCAACATTTTTATAACGTTAAATACAGAAATTGAAAACAGTTCAAAACCACGAAGGTGCAATCATTTTGACAATACACACAGTGGAATCCAATAATGGTAAACTGGAATGCAATATTATAAGACACAATGATAATAAACTTGTTTCTATTCGAACAATAATATGTTTCAAGCGATTAGTCTATAATTGTCTGCCATACATTACGCCTCCCAACCACGCCGCGGGCATAAACATAGTAACCCACACATAGACAACTAAAGCGCCCTTCAATATAGAGATCACTGTCATTCAAATAAAACTATTCGCAATCAAAAGTTGTTTAGCTTTATATAATTTGCCTTATATTTTTTTGTAACATTTTGACAGAGTTATCAATTCAGAGGTTGCCAAATTTATCCATAAACAAGTGAAAAAGGCACATAGCACACCTCAAAGGGGGAATTACTTTATTGTGTAACGAATTGTTACGATTCAATCGGATCCTTATTTAGTACGATTAAAATTACATTATTATGGTGCTCTGTGTGTCCGTCCTATACCACAATGTAATTCTAATAATGATAAGGTGTTCATAACTAATTTAATCGATACCAATACCCATGAATCGATTATGATCTGCAATACAATTCGTTCTTATTCAATTAAAAGTGAAGTAAGTTTCTAGTAATCTTTAAGAACCATAAGAAGCCTTCAAACTTACTCTAAATCAATATAAATAAGATGGTTAGAATTTAAATCTGAAAGTAGCACTATGCAATCTGCCAACAACAATTTGAAGTTGCAAACATTCACAAACAAGCACTTTGCTTAATATTGTAATGTAATATTTAACAACAAAAAACAAATTAGAACATAGTAAGTGGTATACGGGATAAAAACGTTTTTAGTCATACAAACTAGTTGTTCGAAACATACCGTTTTATTATAAAGCAATAATGTGATTCCATCGTCACGAGCGTCTAATCGGTTTTAATTACGTACTAAATACCCGAAAACCCTGATAAATGAGAGCCCCGAATTAACAATTTTCTAATCATATACAATATGGAGGGTAGAGGTAAGGAGAACTATCTCAGTATATTACTGAAGGGCAGCAAATTAAGATGGCGCCATAATAGCAAGTGGAAAGTATTTAAAAATAGCGCCACAAATAATTAGAGTAGGATACTAGATTAACGAAGGAAAGAAAGACTTCCTCATTGTCACCGCGCATGCGTTTTTCAAAACCCAGCACACTTCACTTCGTTTATAACTGCTAAATTCATATCATTTCCTACACTAGCGCTATTTTGACGAGTTTTCGAACCATAATTTGCTGTTTACAGGTGGACACTTTTTCAACTGATCCCCCATACTAGATGGTCCTCTTTACCTCTACCCTCCATAATATACAAGTCCAATGAATATCATCTGTCACTTTCACAATCTACCTGTTTAAAGGTAAATCACTATTAGCGTAAATTTTTACATACCTGAAAATTCCTCACTTTCAAATAATGGTTTTTGTGAAATATGCGTTAACTTTTATTATAATTTTTATATTAAGATTGTACATTTCTGAAAGAATATAATTTGATGTAGATAAGTATAAGACTCCTAATTAAAATTAACAATAAGAAAATAATACTACAACGCATAACGATATGCCAAGAAATGACGATATCGCGTTGGCAAGAGAACTTTTTCATAATAATAATAATATATTTTTACGGAGTTCGTTCAGATCGAGGTGTATTCTGAATTATACCAATGTATAAAATATATCTTTCGCCAATCACACACGTATGCAGTTTCTAATGGCCGTTAAGTGGAACGATCGATATTTTTTTTGCTGGATAGCATTGCGATTAACAAATTTGTATTTAATTTTTACTAGATTTTAGAGTGAAGATAAGTGTCGATATGAGGGGTATAATGTTTTGAGAAATATACATTTTTCAAATTTTACTGATTTGCAGCATTTATTTTCTAACATAATTTTTTCTATGTCCATAATTAAACAACTTAAAGTGGGGAATTACATTAATCTACCCACATCGTTACATATGTTTTTAGTTGTGACTTCACTATACACAAGTGAGACGCCTATTTACTACTCAGTATTGCAGAGAGCATTTTTCTCAGTTTTAGTTTCTAAGAATCTTATAGATGGCGCTACTATGTTGATATAAACTTCAAATAATTTCAATTGCATAAACATTTGCCGAACTATTTTCAAGTCTATCAAGTTATTTTACCTTACGTTAGCTTACTTAGTAATAATCTGATATACTTAGCAATGATGATTTTCGTTTAACTAAAATAGTACTTACTAAAACCTTAACCTAACCAGCTAATCAATTATTTTCTATCAGAGACACTGCAGAGTATGCAGTTGAGCTCTTCCATCTGATCCCGGCATCTCCTTTCCATCATCCGACTACCAGATGTAGCAGTATGCAGCACCGATATATGGTGGATATTCTAACTATAAGAAGGGTTTTGCGTCTAGGTTAATTATGAGTACTGCAAAGGAGTGGAACTCATTGCCGGATGTCTTTCAAGGCCCTTGAATAGGTGCCCTCTAGGTAAGGGTGCTCCATCCTAGACCATATCTTCGTTCCACATCGGGCGAGATTATGGTCAAACGCGTACCTATACTACTATAAAAAAGCTTTGTGACTGAAGAATATAAAAATATTTATTACAACATTCTTTAAGCTTAGAGTTGAAAGTTAAAAAAGAAAAATATTTGTTGAAGCGTTTACAATGAATTCCATTAAATTTCTTTTTTGTCTTTAGTTCATAAATACATGATATAATTTTAAATACTTTAGGCGTGAATTTCGCGGGAAGTTTAACTTGATGTTGATATTTAAATTGCGAAAGCGCCATCTAAAGATCTTACCATAAACTAAATTAGAGGAGTCTGCTCATTCAAAAGACTGCTTTCGGAGGCACTACCCGACTGACTCATCAAAATATACACTCGAAGTATGCATAAGAAGAGCGTTCGCGGCGTGGGTGCGTGCACGTGGTAGTGGGGTATGAACACGGACCTTACATTGAACAAAACGCACACAATGTACTTTCTAGATTTTTGAATTTGGAATGGATTTTTAACGCGTGTCTGTTCCATTTTTCAACAACCTTCAAATAGTAACATATTTAGAATTTAAAGGGGCCTATACACGATCCTACAGTGGGCGAGACTTGCAGGACTTAAGAGGCATACTGCTCGGTGTTACAGGACGCAATGCAGGCTGCAACATTCGCAGTCTTGCATTACACGGCGGACTGTTATACAGAACCGTGAATGGGGCCCTTTAATTTACTTAGTTTTAAATACATCTGTTCTATTATCACATTGATAAAACTCTAAACTGGTATCTTTGTTCTATTTTTAAATATTTAGATATAAAACATTATAGCTGTTATAATCGAATGTTCTAGTGCAGTTCATTCAATGTAAGTCAGCGCAGATGATCGCTGTGTTGGATGGGAATGAAGATTAGGGCAGGGGCTTGTTCTCCGGAATGGTGGGCGAGGCGGCGCCACTGGCCGTGCGGCTGGCGTCGCGCAGCGCTTCGTCGAAGCTCTGTTGCGAGTGCGAACGCGATGCCACTTTGCCCTGAATTAAAACATTATATTAATATTATTTTAACACACTTTCATGCATAAGAAGTTAATGAAGGTTTTCGTGTAGCTATACAAAAAAAATAGTAGAAAGTTATTCAAAGGAACAAGAGTGATGCGTAAATATGTGAATTAAGTGTTTGTAAAATAGGTGTTTTTGATTTCCTAGACTAATTACGGGGTTGCGATGGAAACACCGAGATGTTTTAGTTGGTAGGTCTGAGCATTCCACCCTGAGTTCAATACTACCTTACTGCTATCCCTGGGCGTTATGGGTGTTCATGACGGATTGCATGTCGTTTAAAGTTTTAAAAAAACCTGTATAGTGATGTATCACTATCCTGCACTAGTGACAATCTGATTAACAAATTCTACGAATTTATAAAAATCACTTTACAACATCCTTCAATTCCATAAATTAAAATAGTTTGGATGTATGTATTGTATTAATTAGATACAGTGTTAAAAATATTAGTTATCCTTGCGGCGGTATGGTACCTTGACGTTTTCGTAGGCAGTGCCGACGCGCTCCTCGATAGAGCGGAACGAGTCCGAGTTGCGCATCTGGCCGAGCTTCTGCGACATGCCCGCCGTGATGCCGCCCAGGATCGAGGTCGTCTTCTCGGCAGTCGTCTTTATCACAGATTCAGTTTTTTGGTATCTGATAACAAACAACCACACCTTTTACCAAACGATAAAGGATCGAAATAGGATAGACATTAATCTAACAACCTTGGTTGGTAGTTGAAATTCAACCAAGTAATAAATAGCTTGTATCACAAACTTTAAGGCCAGTAAAAAACAAAAACGGCAAATAACCTGATGGTCCACCTAATGGGTAGTGGTTACTGTCGTTTATGGACATTTGCAACACCAAAGGTCTCGCCAACTTGTTGCTGTCTTCTAAGGAATTTTATGACGCCTTTTTTTTAAAAACCGCAAATAGTATGTAATTCTGTGAGAAAACCTCAGCTGAGCTGATAGCTCCCAGAGTGAGCAGAGAAACTGTCTTGAGAACCGTTGCGTACACGAGCAAAGCGGCTCAAGAATGTGAGAATAAAAGAACAACCAATGATGAACAATGTGTTGCAAACCTCTTCAACTTCAGAACACTCACCATTGCATAGACAATAAAAGACGTAGAGAAACGCGAAGTACTTATATCCGAACGCCCAAAGTATTTAAGGCATCTTTTAGAAAGGGATCATCGACAATACGAATGGCCCGACGTTGAATATAATCCAAGGTAATAAACTGGCAGGCAGATGATGCCATAGATAAAAAAAGATGTCTATCCATTAGGTGATTTTCATACAAAATCAGCTACCTATTGCCAATAACCTACAGAGGCTATTAAAATTTGCAGAATACTAAAAGCAGTCGCATTATCATAAAAAATATTTTTTAATTGTGTTTTCAAAGTAAATTTCTAGTTTAAGTGAAAACTGGTATTTAATGGTATATTGGTCAATAGTGACCATTTTTATAATTCTTGTCTATGTATGTGCCTTTCTAAAAGATTTTCTCAATTAGGCTTTGAAACGGCTCTAAGGATTTCAATGAAAATTTTAGAAATAGAGCATGCAGAGTTTATAAGAAATATAACTATCTCCAAATCTTGTGACAACGAAGTGGTAGTATAGAACAAGCACAAACATAATAATTTTAAAACAGTACTGTTAAACTTAAAAGTACCTTTTTCAGTTACTTATATTGTTTATTCATAATAACCTTAAATTTCAGTAAGGTAAGGTAAGGACACACACAAAAATTAATATTATTAACTACGAACTGACACGATTTGGTAATCTAGCAATCGCTCTAAGATCATAGATACGGTATTAGCTATTTCGAGAATGCAAGAATTCGCGTTGCGTTGTTATGACAGCGTCTTAAGAGTTTTAAGCGGTTACTGAAGCACTTAATAAGTAAGCGTGTAACGTTAACGTTACGCATAGAGAGTTAGAGTAAGTTTGAACACTTCTTTAAGAAGCATAAAAAGCGATCAAACTTACTTTAACTCCCTATGAATAAGACAGTAAATATTGAAACCATTGCAAAATCACATCAAACAAAAGCCGAAATGAGATTGTCAATATCCAACAACACCATTTTTCCAACTCTGAGGTGGATTTAAATACGAAATCTCTATAACGAGTAATGACAAAATTTCGCATTTGCTCTGACGTAGGTCTAATACTGTTTGAATCATTTTTGGTTACTGCAATAAAGCTCTAATTTCCGAGCCGATAATATGCTTGTATGAAAGTGATATATCCTATTTTACCCTGGAATGCGCAAAGAAGTCGGTGAACGTTATACGTTAACATCGACATATCTTGTATGTATCTTGAATTAAATAACATCGGGAATAAGGATAATATGTTTTATCCCGGAAATTCCTTACTCTCCGGAATATATTTCGTTTTCGCGCGATATTTCACGCAGCGACCTCAATGAATCAATTATTCCGAAACGTAAGGGTAAGGTGATAACAGAGATCCTAGAAATGGGATAAATTCCGCGGGATATGGATTCAAAGTTTACGCTAGAATGTGAAGTTTTGTCATGAATTTCTGTAAACTTTTTGAAAGCATTTATTTATATCTTATTATACATTTGGCTTGAGCTCATTGTGCTTTTATGTGTATTAAATAATTTATGAACAAAATCGTGTAGTACAATCGTACTTACATCGGTGCTTCTGTCACAGCCTTTGTAAGCGCTGCCACGCGTGTTTCTATTGATTGATAGCTGTTGCACAACAAACCAAATGTGAAATGAAAAGAAAACTAAAAATAACGCCCACCTCAACCTCAACTAAACAGAAAAAAATAAAAGCTAAATTAAGCAAGCTAGTAAACCGCTACCCTGTTGAAATAAATACTGTGCATTCTAACCGTCAATAAAAAACCGTTATCGTTATTTTTACATTTTCCGCGAAAGCCAATGAAAGTGCAAAATCTGATAAAATTTATTTTTCGAAGAAATAAATGGTACACCTACATCCGTTTCCTGGAACAATACTTGTACTATGGAATATGTATATTTCTTCTCTTTTTCTTTCACCTTTTCCGAATTATTTGAGGTCGGCACAATATGTCTTTTCTTCCCAAACTTCTCTATCCTGACGTACATCTTCCGTCACACCACAAATCATCACATCATAATACTTCACACAATCCACCTCTTCTGGTCTACCTTTACATTTGTACCCATCAATCTTGCAGTTTAACATTATTTTTGTCACGTGACTTCCATTCCTCCTCATTACATGCCCATACTACGTTAATCTTCTTCCTCTCAACTATCCAGTCACGGGTGCAACATACTATGATTCTTGTGTACTTATTTCTTATTTTGTCCAATCTTGTGACACTTAACATCTATCTCAACATTCCCATCCCAGCTGAGTGGAGACGGTTGTGGTCTATCACTCTACTGGCCCAACATTCGGACCCGTATAACGTGACCGCTCGTATGACAGACCTATCCCTATTAATATTATAAATACGAAAGTAACTCTGTCCGTCTGTCTGTTACGGAAAAACTATTGAACCGATTTGGTTGAAATTCGGTATTTATGCCATTTTAATACGAAGGGTGGACAAGGGTCACAAGGGATTCATTCCGTATAATGGGATTGATTTATGTAAAGGTTATCCCAGAAAGTAGAAAGTGATTTTCCATTTTTGTCATTTTGGTCGTTTTAATTATATGGGGTTTGCTGTAATTTTCTACATAAGTAGTTTTAATACCGAAAATGCGCATAGATAGTTTTTATCGCGGGAGATGGGATAGTTTGCGATATAAAATGAAGTAAATCTTCCGGGGGCAAAAAGCACTAACATAAAAATTGAATACAATGTAACATGTATTAATGCTTGCTCTTTAAACAAGAGGCACGCAGTAGGGTTTGACCGGCACGGCGGCAGCCGCGGGGAAATCTCTGGTATTTCTATATTTCTTCCATGCTTATAAATCGGCTCGCGAGATGATAACCGGGAAAAGTAAAACTAAGACCTTAATGTACCGTCTATTTAATATGTAAGCATGTAGGAACATATGATAGTGCAATTGAAGTGACGAGACACCGCACAATCGAATGAACTATAACTTTAGTGAATACATGTATTTAAATATGTATTTAATGTAATGTAATGGAAACTGTAATAATAAAAATGAATACGAAAGTGCATTTAAAAAGTAAGAAATATTACATAGTATGAGATTAGTATTTTGCGAAAAGTTTAAGTATTTGTATGTTTATAAACATAACTCAAATCGCAGATTACTGCACTTTCAGCCGATGGGTATTTAAATGAGTACAAGACTTACACTTGGCTCTCTTTGACATTCTTTAGACCTTGATTAACATCTTCGGTGATCTCTTTCCAAACTGTGATGCCAAGTTTTCGTTTTAATTCAGAGCTTTGACGAATCTGGAAATAAAAAAGGAAACTTTTGTAAATATATGTGCAGGCTTCTTTTATTGCATGAGTTCAGCAGACAGGCAGACGGCCCACCTGATGGAAAGCGATTGCTATCGCCTATGGTAATTTATAACACAAAAGGGGCTACCAATGTGCTGTTTTAAGTTATTCATGGAATAACTTAAAAATTACAGTTGCGTGAATATGCTATTGAGCTGTTTCATTTTAACATAACTTATTAGATAAAAGTTATCAGTCGAATAAACTATATTCTGACCGAATTCAAAAGTGAAACTATTTAACTGTTTTATTCATGCAACTGACATTTTTAATTGTTACATATTTATTTTATGAATAACTTTTATCCGTTGATTAAAAATGCGGCTGTAAAATAAAGTCTTAAATTATGTGTTAGAATAAATAAAATCAATTCTTTACTATAGCTTTAATAATGAAAATAGGTCCGTCACGAAACTCTTTTTCCCTGAAGTCTCGCGGGCCTTCAAGATAGTTAGGCAGATCGGCTTAACCGGTCTGCATACCCAGCTGTTCACGGGGCACGGGGGATTCTCGGAGTATCTGAACCGGTTCGGGTGCAAAGAGAATCCCTCGTGCATCTGCGACGACAGCGAACAAGAGGATGTCCCGCACCTTATCTTTCGGTGCCCGGTGTATGCCCGGGAGAGATACGACTGTGAAAGCAGGCTTCGTGTACAGATTTGTTATAAAAATATGGCAGAACTCATGTCTAAAAAGAATGTGGAAGAGTTTATAGCATTTTGCATTAGAATAGTTAAAAGCGTTGTACAAAGAAATAAGACATTAGATATATAACGTGTGTAATTATTATATATTTAAGTATATATAAGTAATTCGCAGCAAATCAATAGTAATAAGAAAATAGCTCATAATCCATAACTAAGAAGAATATAAAAAAATACACAAAAACACATATACAATAAGCATAGATAATAAAATAGAAATAGTCAGATAACCTAGTAGTATATAAGATAACTATAAGAAGCTTGCTGCAGTATGATAAAATAATCAGTAAGACTGTGCCTGTATTATGACTACAATAGAATACACAAAAAATGTAATAGAACAACACTTCTGAATCATGTTTAGTTTTCTCAAGAAACTTGGGGAGGAGCCACATTGCAAAGCTGAGGACAGCGGATGGCAGAGAGCTTACGTCTCGGTCTGAGATCCTGCGGAGGTAGAAGAGTTCTACCGGCTGCTGTATTCTTCGCGGGCCAAGAAGCCTGCGACGCAAAGCAACGAAGATCCACGTGCGCCACTCACGCGCCATTTTACGGAGGACATCCCGGAGGTCGACGTGGACGAGATTAGTGCGGCTCTCAGGCAACTTAAAAATGGCCAGGCTCCGGGGGATGACGGAATTACAACTGAGCTCCTTAAGGCAGGAGGAATGCCAATCCTCAGGCCCTTGGCTGAGCTCTTCAATTCCGTTATCCACCAGGGCACAGTGCCAAAGGCGTGGAGCAAGAGTGTGGTGGTCTTATTATTCAAGAAGGGTGATAACACTCTCTTGAATAACTATAGGCCAATTTCACTCTTGAGCCACGTCTATAAGTTGTTTTCGAGGGTCGTCACGAATCGTCTCGCCAGAAGACTTGACGAGTTCCAACCACCGGAGCAGGCTGGGTTTCGAAAAGGCTACAGCACCGTAGACCACATCCATACTGTTCGGCAGATTATACAAAAGACCGAAGAGTATAATCAGCCGCTGTGTATGGCATTTGTGGAGTACGAGAAAGCCTTCGACTCCTTGTCGAAACTTGGGCTGTTCTGGTGTCTTTGCAAAGATGCCGTATTGATTGGCGATACATTGAGGTGCTGAGATGTCTGTATCACGCCGCAACGATAACCGTCCAGATCCAGGACCGGAGGGCGAAGCCTATACCCCTACGTCGCGGGGTGAGACAGGGGGATGTGATTTCCCCGAAACTGTTCACCAACGCGACGGAGGATGTCTTCAAAACTCTGGACTGGGCTGGACGGGGCATTAACATCAACGGCGAGCGCATCTCTCACCTCCGTTTCGCCGATGATATCATCGTCTTTGCAGAGACTTTGGAGGAACTTGCCGAAATGCCGGGCAGCCTAAATGAATCTTCAGCCATGAACATGACTTCATGAAGTCATGTTCAATGAACACGTCATGCCGAGACCGGTAAACGTCGATGGCGTCCCTCTGGAATTTGTGCAGGAATATGGCTACCTTGGACAGAAAATACAGGTAGGCAGGCACAACTTCGAGGGGGAAGCCAATAGGAGGATTCAGTTGGGCTGGGCGGCATTCGGTAAGCTTCGTCAAGTATTCTCGTCGACCATTCCGCAATGCTTGAAGACAAAAGTCTTCGAGCAGTGCGTCCTCCCCGTCCTGACCTACGGGGCTGAGACGTGGACACTGACGGCAGGATTGGTCCACAAGTTCCAAGTCACTCAACGGGCTATGGAGCGAGCTATGTTGGGTGTTTCTCTTATGGATAAAATTAGAAATGAGGATATCCGTAAGAGAACCAAAGTAACCGACATAACTCGCAAAATTAGCAAGTTGAAGTGGCAGTGGGCCGGTCACGTCTGCCGCAGGACCGACGGCCGTTGGAGCAGACGAGTCCTGGAGTGGAGACCGCGTCTCGGTAAACGTAGTGTCGGACGCCCTCCAGCCCGATGGACCGACGACCTGCGCAAGGTCGCCGGTAGGCGCTGGATGAGAAAGGCAGCGAACAGGTATGAGTGGCGCCGTCTTGGGAAGGCCTACGTCCAGCAGTGGACTGTGAATGGCTGACGACGACGAGCTTTAATAATGAAAATAGGAGCTATAGAATAATAAACATGAAGAAAGATAATAAGTAATATTTTATTTTTAATATGAGTTAACAGATTTTTTTATAGCTGGGGTACAGAAGACAGGCAGACGGCCCACCTGATGGAAAGCGGCTACCGTCGTCTAAGGAAGTTTGTAACAGTGTTTGACCAGGTGTTTAAAGTTTAATACAAAAGTATTTAAATTGATTACGTATACCAAAATTAATATTTTAATAATATGAAACGTAAATAATAGATCAGCAAACAAACATATGACCTGTATATAACAACACAAGCATGTTATACTCGTGCTATGGCGAATATTCGTATACAACAGACAAGTCTCACATACCCAGACAAGCCTAAATAACAGAATATTAGTTCACAGAATTCACATTGCCGGGAATTAATCGGGTCCCTGCATTTCTAGTGTCCTGACGCTTAGACCACATATGTCATCTAACAAATACGTATATGCAATATAGATAGAATATTATAGAATAGAGGGAATTGTGCTACCTTGCTTTGCAAGACCGTTCGCAGTGTGGCGATCTCATCTTCGACGCGCGCGAGCTCCCGGCTCCACTCTGCGCGAAGTTGCTCCGCCTGCTCTGGCGTCAGGCCCGCCAGCTCGTCAGGCGTATGCGGCTCACCGCCGGCACCAGCTCCAGTCATCGCTTCTTCCGCTGGAGAAACACAAACTCACGTTATATTGAGACATCAGACGATAAATGTCTCGTAGTTATCCAAGCCAAGAGATTGTACTGCATTAGAAGCAGTTTTTCTGGACTAATATGAATGTTAGAATTGACATGTGCAATTATGTTATATTTCGAGAATACCGATATTTGACATCAAATATCTTCAATAGTAGTCATCATAATCTCTGACGGTATGCCGTATACTCTCCTCAAATACGCAAGTTAGAGCCAACCATGCTGATGTTATTATTAATATGAGATAAAAGTATATCCGTCAGCCCGATTTAATTCATATAACGAAAATTTATCCAGATCATGAATGTGTCAGATTATATTTTCATTTTTTGAAGTTGAACAATCCCGTTTTCGCGTAGATAATCCGTTACTAATAGGCCAAAAACATGCAAGCTATCATTGGTTCCTATATTTTATTGGCTTCACATTTTACGTTTGTAACTTTTTTTTAATATAACCGCTTCAACTGTAAATTACAATTTAATGATACAGTTCACGCCAAAAGTTCTGACCTCCCTTTAATAGCAACAGATGACTGTACAATACCATAAATTCGGGAACTATCTTCTGTAGTTAATCTTGAAAGTTAAGTTGAGCGGCGCGAACACAATACATAAGTATACTTGTTTTATGTTCATACCTTGAATAAACAGAACACGCAGAACACAAATTTTTCAGAAGTTATACGTATTAGTCCGTAATCTAGTGGGCACTGGTCAAATGTGTTAGCACAAATTTGACTGATAGTATCTGGTTAGATAAATTATTAAAAAAAAAAGCAAAACATTGCTAGTTAAATTTTAACGGGCTTCACTTCAGAGTTATCACGAAAACTAACCGTTGTTCGAGTTTTGAATGATACAATAAAACTATTATAGTAGACGTGTGGAGTTACCGTACACTATTTTAAAATGTTAATTAACTAATTAAGCACTTCTCTTATAAACCTAGTTAACAGTGCATTCAGACTATTATGAAATCTTCTGATGGCGTAATGCAACATGCGGATGTAACAGTCACGCCTGTCTTTATATTTAATACTTATGTTCAGAAGTAATTGTCTGGTTAATTATTCTGTTAAAATGTTATATATAATTCATAAATCATTTTTACTGCTAAAGAGTATTGTATTATTATTGTAGTATTGTTTTTATTTAGGTTTAGTTTTTATAAACGTATAAAAGCGGAGTCTCCATATCTTATCTGACAATCGTAATTTAATCAATGACTTAAATAGGCACGTTTCTGTAGCAATCCGATTGATAAAAACACTATAATTATAATTAAATACATGAAATTGGCTAAGTGCGTGTCAGATTATGGTTAATAAAAGGTTTTCCCGTAAAGCTACGGAATCAAATAAGTATTCAATGAAAAATTATCCATATATGACAAAAACTATTCAAATTTACAATATTGTTAGTGACATGACATAGAACACTTTCCTGCTAAATATTGTCTATATAGACCGAAGTTTTTGCGAAAAATACCGTAACTTACAAAGATAGAGGTTGTCTAGAAGAGATCGCTTTTTAGCGATAAGACCGCCCTTTGTACATAACTAGATATAATTTTAGTCTTAAGTTCATGTTTGTATTGGTGTGCAATAGTTATCTATCTATAGACCTTCGATTTTGTCAAATGACTACGAAACACTAATAAAACGATATTATCTTTTATTGAATGAAACAACTAACCTCCAACTGTAATACCTAAAAATTTCTTATAATTGGTGTGGCTAGACATTTTGGCAAGATAGGGCTTTGATAAATCTTGGAACGTTACTCTCACTTCACGCATTTTTTTTCTAAATATTCTAAGCCGCCTACGGCGATTGTCCATGTAGAATTCTGTTTCGATGCACAAGGCCGATTCAGCGATATCGGGCAATGCGCGCCAATCGCCATCAGGATCGTTGTCCACCCATTTAGGCAACTCCTCCAGTTCATCCAATTCATCTACTGCTACGTCGAAACTCGGAGTTGAATCGTCGTCAGGAGGAACGAAATACGGATCTTCCATGTACTCTAGGCTGACGGGCTCTGCGCCGTCTCCTGCCCGTCCGTCGCTCGCCATGCCCCCAAGCATTATCTGCCTCTTCTTCCGCGACAGTTTAACATATTTCGTATCGAAACAATTAAATTTCACATCCGAAGTATCTTGTACAACAAAGCGATATGTTTATGCAAGATGCAATATAAAGATCACAGATTTTTATGACTGTGTATATCTACATAGTAAATGAGAAAATTTGTTACTGTCACTTCACACACATCACGTATTTTTCGCAATAACAACGTCAAGCACGAACAACACGAATCCGTGCCCAACCGGCGCGCAATGATGTCAGTTTCTTCCGCCACGTCGAGCCCCGCCAGCTCTGCAGGCCAGCCCGCGCCCGTCTCGCGCCGCTGCCTTGTAGTTCGTGGTCGCCACTTTCACCAATGCAGTGCAAGCTGTTATCTTTGCAATTTTAATATTATATTTTGACCTCCGATACAGTATGCATAAATTTCAGAACATATCGATAGCGCGATCCCATGACTAACAGAATTAGATCGTAAATAATTTATTCACTCAATACAAGCACGAATAAGTGTACTGGTTTCTGGCCACGCGACAAGTTTCAAGCTGCGAATAAAAAAAAAAACAAAACTACAAGTTGTGCTCACCTTGTGCCGTCCAAGTTTATTGACAGTGCCGGAGGCGAGCGGGTTAGAGCGGCCGCAAGTGTTGACCGAAAGATGTGTTGCGTCATTTGTTACTGGCCAAAATATGATAAAAAATAACATTGCACGACACTTCGCAGTAATGACTCACGACTTAAGCGCTCTGTTAAGTTTATCGATCCAGTACTCTTATTTGAATTTCAGATCTTATTAATGATGATAGGTAATTTCAATTGTACGCCCGAACCAACGATCTTATTTTATGTAAAAAAAAACTATAAATAGACAAGAAAAGCGCTCTCTGATATGCAGACGTTATAAAGGGAAGATAGTTGTGCTACCTGTAAACTATATAAGAACCTCGGATATTGGATCAAATTAAGAAAATACTACTTCTACCATTTATTAGTTAACATCTTCTAATATTTCAAAAATAGCAAGCAATAGCAATTACTTTTTTTATTCCTAGTAGGCTTAATGGGCTGCTGGTAGTATCGTACTGCATATAAGTGCTTACTTATGTACGTGTCATACAGAAAAATATATACATTTCAAATTTATTTTGATGTCCTGTTTTGAAAAGAAGTAACTGTACATGGAATAACTTTGAAAGTTATGAGGAAGCGCGAGAGCATTATTCAAGCGTATAAGTACAAGTGAGATGCACGCTGACGCGTGAATATATATGAAATTTAAATATAAATATTGTAAAAACCTAGGCGCCGACAAAAACAAAATCCAGCTGCATATCTTAAAAAAACACATTTTATTACCTGTCGGCATTGAACTAATTGTAATTCTCTTGTGATCGTCTACTTCTGTTTACTTATTTATTGGCATATGTTTCTAGAGAACAGCCCAATGTTTTATCGCACTCATTTATTCCTTTCTAAGTAATATGTTAAATTACGGATCCTAAGAATTTCATCTTCCCTAAAACCACGTAAGTCAGGGTGACTGGAATCTTGGAGTATCAGCTCCGTCACTAATAGTGATTAATTTATCGTGTATAAAAATTTATCTCTCAATCAACATTATTTAGCAAGGAAACCACGCGTGACATGAATTATAATGTTATTATGAATCATAATAATAAATTGTGAATTAAAAGAATTACATAATTAAAATGATAATTAAATTATCAGGGGATTAATTTTTCTTATAGGCAAACTGGCAAACGGTCCACTAGATGGTAACTGGTGACCGTCATCCGTGGTTTTAAAATACCAAGAAAGTCGATACATTTATCTACACTGACGGACTCATAAACTGCATCTGTAATAGACGACTTTGAAATAAATATTTTAACCAAGTATGCAAACTTTCTATACAGATTTAAATTGAAACCTCTAGATTGGTTCGTGAACTTTAAAACAGCGTAGGGTCATATCCTTAAGTTTAAGTTTGTGTACTGGAAAGGACGTTAAGACTTTTTTTGAAGGAAAAACAGAAATTTAAGGAAAATTGGTTTAATTAAAAAATTGGTTTTAACAATAGACACAAACTTTATGCAAGGGTTTATTTATGTTTTAATAAGGTGTATTACCTCCACGTGCCCTTATTACGGATTCTAATCGGTTCCGCATAGATTTTATTAGGGTTATTAAAAGATCTTGCGGAATATTGTCCCATTCTTCTGAAAGTGCTGTTCTTAGTGCTGCCACTGTCGTGGGCAAAGGGTTTTTCGCATATACAGCTCTTTTTAAATTGTCCCAAACATGCTCAATGGGATTAAGATCCGGACTGCGTGCTGGCCAATTCATTGTACGTATCCCAACCTCTTCGCAATATTGTCGAACTTGTGCAGCAGCGTGCGGCCGGGCATTATCCTGCATTAAAGTAAAATTTTCGCCTATGAATCCCATGTAAGGCACCACGTGATCTTCTAAGATCTCTGTTATGTAGCGATGTGCAGTCAAACCCCCTCTATTACCGTTTTGACGGACCATATCTATGAACACAAGTTCTGTTCGCCCGTTAATCGATATGCCACCCCAGACCATACACGAACCGCCTCCAAAAGGAACACGCTCCTCAATGCAACTTTGAGCATATCGCTCCCCACGTCGACGATAGACTCTTTTGCGACCATCTGCACCATATAAACATGTCCTACACTCGTCCGTCAACAATACGGAGGTCCATTGCTCTTCTGTCCAATTCAGGTGATCACGCGCAAATCTTAAGCGAGTTTGTCTGTGAGCTACAGACAACTTTGGACCATTTGCTGGTCTAAAAGGGGTGATATCCGCTTCCTTTAACCTTCTTCTTATTGTTCGTGCACTCACGTTTACTCCACGCAATTCATTAAGCTCTGTTTTGATGTTAACAGACGTGAGGAAACGATTTCGCAGGGAAGTTGTAACAATAAATCGGTCATCACGACCGGTGGTTGCTCGAGTCCTGCCTGTACCACGTCTCCTTCTGTAAGAACCTGTCTCCACAAACCTTCTGTATATTCTAGAAACCGTAGACTGGTTTAAATTTAAATTTCTACCAATCGTTCGTTGATCCAAGCCCTCCCGTACCAATGCTACAATTTGAGCCGCTTGTTCGGACGAAGTATCTATATTATGGTTCAAAAACTCTCGATGAGTTAAAAAACTAACCCAACAATTCTGCTGGTAACAATAATTCAATTGACAAAATAATAAAAAATCAATGAGAATCAATTTAAAACTTTGCTATAAATAACACGCAAATCTGATACTACGAGTAAATTTTCTTTTCCCGGCTATATTCATTTGTTTTACTGCAGTTCTATTTTTAAATTTTCCTTTTTTTTGAGATTAAGAGCCAGTCTCTCCATATTTATATAATTTAATCTAAAAAGTTTGCATACTTATTTAAAAAAATCATTTCAAAGTAATCCTGAACTTTGATGCAGTTTATGAGTCCGTCAGTTTATTTAGACCCTGTTTGAAGAGCCTTATATTGTTGTGCTGTAGGAAATCTGCGAGAGGTAATTCCAGCTTCTAAACTTAGATATGGCATGAAAGAGCAAGCGCCACACACCGTGTACGTGTAATTTTAATGTGTCTAATGAAACTCATCCACTGCCGGGGGAACTACTCTTTGTACCCCGGCATCTTCATGCTTTCATAATTTGTGGGGCGGTCTATAACGCGCCCCACGGGAGGAGAGGTGAGCGCTCGCAGAATACGGCTCACCCGCATCTCTACGGCATAACGGCGGGTGAGAACCCTTTCCCTAGGCAGCCACCGGCGGCGCCCGCCCAGGTCAGGTCAGCTGAAAGTCCAAGCTAGCCTTCCGGGGCCGACACGTCCTCCTTTGGCGGGAACGGAAAAGATATGCGTTCACGCTCCCGCTCCGCCTCCTCCTTAGCAAGCATGACACGCTAGCAAAACGGGCCTCGCCGCTTCGACAGAGGCGAGGCCCGCGCTGGGGTGGGGCGACGTCGCTGAGCTCCGACCAACAAGCCTCGGTTTCCTGGGGTGCTGGTCTCGTGCCCCTCGCTAGGGCCTCCTTGCGCCATTGATATAGCGATGCGATTACCATGGCTTCGAGATCCAATGTTGGGGATCCGGCGACAAGCGAGGCCGCTTCTAGGGACACAGTACGGTATCCCCTTATCGCCCTGATGGCCAGCACTCGCTGCGCATGTCGTAGCAAGGCTACGTTTTTGGCCGTCAGATGGTCTGGTCTGGGTCCCGTCTAGGTCAAGTTGACGGTTACTGCCCCAACTCAAAGAATCTGAACATGAATAATTGCTTCTAGCAATAATTCATGTTCAGATTCGGGCTTTATATCCACCCATATAATCCTGGTGTGAAGCTTAGTTGAGCAGGTTTCCATAGATACAAAAAAATATATTGCAATACGATTGAATTTATCAGCACTTACGTGGTTATCTTTCACTGACCTCTTTTTGACTATAAAAGCTGAAATAAAATGGATATGTCTATTTGCTTATAATACAAATTTTAATATTAGCGGCTATAGGTCAGTTTCTGCATACGGAAGAACATTTTCCTTATTATAACTACATAAGAGAGCTAAAGTAAATCTGAAAACAAGTGGTTGTAACAAAAAACGTTGAAGTATTCCTAATTCGGAAGTTATTGATTTAATTAGTGTGTTCAGTCACTTTTTAAGAGTTGGAAAATTCAGGGCTTTTTCTTAGCTAAGCATGTAAATTAGTCACTAATATATTTCGACTACTGTGACAAAGAGAACAGAGGTTACTTGTTAGATCGAAACTTTTTCTGAAGGGCAGTGCTGTCTTACAATATTACATATTTTCCCAGAAGTTCGAGAGACACTGAGTATTTAATTTTAAGGGTCAAAAAAAAGGAAACTGTATTTATTTGTAACTTTTAAGTTCTACTGAACTAACAATAACACAAGTCTATAATTAACATCTCAACCAACATAGCAAGCCCATCCATTATTATTTTAATATTTGTATAATTAAAATATATGTATGATTAACAAGATATATTATTAAATTTTAAAAATAAAAATCTTAAAATAAAATAATAGATGGCTTTAGATTGAAATAAATTAGCTTTAACATAATGGCAAATGAGTTTAGGATAAAATAATAAACACTATACATAAATTAATATAGCAGTATCCATAATAATCTAGGGTTAACCCATTGAAGATTTGGGTTATCACAGTGTAGTGTAGCTTATAAGGTTCAATATCTGTAAAGGAGTGTCAAACAGCAAACCAACTACAAACAAAAGGGAAAGGGTTGTTTTTGAACAAAATGTTCTATTTTACACACATTAATTAAACTCCAAATTGCACTAGTCATTTGACCTGAATCAATGTTTACCCATTGCCAGATAGATATCATTTTATTGTACACCATTACAGAAAATACAGATGAATTATAGCCTAAAAATATTCTAAATGAGCACAATGGGCGGTCTTATCGCTAACAAGCAATCTCTTCCAGACAACTTGAGGCAAGAATAAAACATATAATATTGATCAAAGGTGGTATACATAAATATTAGAGGATATGCAGCTACTTAGATATATTTTATACTTAAAGGACATATATAAATACACCTATTGATATTACATACATAAATAAATATATACACATCCATAAAAAATTTATAGACACCTATTAAAAAAAGAATAATTTTCATCATACATTCATGTATGGAAAAATCATTTTCATTTATTTTTATGTTTAAATTTAATTAAAAATAGGGATCAATAATGAAATATTATTTATGACAAAATAATGTAAATTGGTATATATAATAATGTCATAAAAAATATTTAAATGTATTCAAATAAAAATTATGATAAAAAAAACTCTATTGGTTTTGGTGATGTTTGCAGTATATTTGTATAAAAATAATATTATACTTACCATTAATATCTACAAATTAAATTTTTATTAGCCATGAAGTAGAGCACTGGTGACTTGTAATACAGATCTGCTTAGATCTACAATAGACAAGAGTCTCACACAATGGGTACTTTTTTACTTATAAAGTATTGTGTAAGAAAATAAAGTGTATTATCATAACTGCTAAGGATGAGACATAAGTTGTTCATGACCTGAGTGGGTAGTGTTTTGGGCAGTCAATGCCTATAGGTATAACTACTATTTGCAATAAGAGTTTGCAAATTTGGTGCTTAAAGTATTTCATGACTTTAATATTTATATAGGACTTTAAAAATTCTCAACAATACAATTATTTATTTGTCACAAGTAACTAGGGACATCAATAGTAGAAGTTGGGCTCTTACTGTTCTCATTATTTGAATAATCTAATAAAGAATTACTAGGCATGTGCATACAATATATTAAAAATAGCAGTGTAAGATTTATCATGATTGAATTTATATGGTCTTATTCATATTGAATTAGAGCAACTTTGTAGGCTTCTTTAACAGCCGACAAACTGACTCTACCTCAATATGAATAAATAAGGCTAATAATAGTTTCTGGATATAATGCACATCAGTATTAGGTAAGGAAAAAATAAGCTAATTATGTTTGAAAATATTGTTGTCATAACATTATACTAAGGAAATAGTAAAGCAAAAAAAAAACTATAGTTTTCCAGTTTTATACTTGCCTGTTTGAACACCACTCATTTCAGAAGATTAGAAACACGTAACAGCGGTTTTCTTCTATAAATTAAGAATGTCGTGATCTTAACGTAAACTGTCTGAAATCAATCAATTCCTGATTCTAATGTCTGGTCTGCTTCTAAAGTAAAACAGCAAGAATACAATTTACAAAGACAATAAAGTACAAAACACGTCACACTGGTTTTACAAAACTTGAACTCAGTCTCAGACCTCAGTGTTCCTAGATTGCATTTACGAAAACTACCCAACCGCCAGAAAATCCCTAAAATCCTCTCCTTCTCGCTTTTATTTTATGAAAAATTTGACAAATGCGTGTCGACGCACATTGAAAGGAGAGCTCCTTTGTTAGTAGCAGAGATAGTTTGTAGAAGCGTTGAACTTTAATTATTTTTTATTGCTTATAAAACGCAAAATTCTGAATAAAATAATTGTGACATTATAAAAAAAGATTACGATCTCATAAAACTACCTTATTTATTTATTTAGGTTTTAGATTTTAGATATCATTACTTTATTTCAAAGTGACGGTTAAGAATAAAAAGAAAAACAAAAAGTCTTCCATGTCGTGATGAAATCCGCACATTGAGATAAGAGACGCGGAAAACTTGCCACCTTTAACCATATATGACCCTATACGTCACACCCAGATGTCACAGTCAGACAAAGGAGGACTTCTGCCCATAACGTGAGCCAGAAACAGGGTTCAGCTGTGCCATGTGGCGGCGAAGCTGGGTACTAGGCGGAAGTGTCCAGAGTTGTGTCGGAAGTCTTGGTTGGAGCTAGAAATTTGCCAGGAAGGCACAGGGGTTCCTCGTATACTTACTTGGCAGAAGAAGCAGTCATATCCTTCTTTAGCACAGCATGCATGCCGAGGAGCACAATAGGCAATGATAAATCCCAGGACGTAGATACGAAAGAGCTTAATAGAGCACAGTTGCAGTAAATCTCGAGAAAAAGCTTCGAACTGTCGGCCTTGATCGGTAGTAATACGCAGGCCAAATAATCTGGCAAGGGGTAAGCTTCTTGGTAAAGAAAGCAAGAGGCTGCCAAATAACACATTGTTGCAGACAAGCACCGACATGGCTACAAGATGTGTCTATGAAAACGCCTAATTTAACAGTAGGATCTGGATAGGCTAAAAGGGTGATGTTAGCAAGATGGTCTTTCAGTTCTGGAAAGCCTGAATGATGTCACTAGTCCAAGGAACTGGTTTAGGACCTTTCAACTAAGAATCAGCCAGCATGTCGATCAACGGGGCTTGTAACGCAGCAGCCCTCAGGATAAAACGGCGGTAAAAATTAGCATGCTAAGGAACCGACGCAAGCCCTCAACCGTCTTGGGCAGGAGAAACTTCCACATAGCTTGAACTCTTTCAGCTGGTGGTCGAATGCCACCTTTAGAAATCCAATGCCCAAGAAATTTAACTTCATCAGTGCGAAAAACACATTATGATGTGTTGATAAACACCCCATAATCAGAGAAGAGTTCGAAAAGAACGCGAAAATATACTTTATTGCGGCGAGGGATTGTGGAACAAACTAGTTGGTTTAAGGACTTTTAGAAAAGGAAGAATATTCTGGAAAGAAAAGACAAGGACAGATACATGTAAGAAAAGGATAGACGATAACCGAAAGTTCTAGTTCTAGTTTTTATTGGTTCCGGATCAAATTCAATTTTTTTTTGTTGGATAAAATAAAATATGTTTAAATAAAAAGTGCATTGATTAAAATGTAGCTAACCTAACCAAATCATAATTTGCAGTGAACCTGTGAAAAATCGAAATGTGTGCTGGGGCACATAGTAGAAGTGAAACTTTAACGGGCAAGTGGAAAAACGAATGGCAAAGAATAAGTGGCAAAATGAATAGAAATTTTAACTTGAAGTTTTACAGGTAGGTGTTCAAACCGGGCAAGTACATTAACAATATGCCCGTAAAACTTCAAGTTAAAATTTTGATGTGATTCATTTTGCCACATAAACATTGCCATTAATTTTTTCAATAAATTTAACCCTGTTTATTACCATATTTAATGAGATAAATAAAACCAGTATGACTGTATTTATTACACCAAGAAAGACATGTAATCGATACTATTACAATAGTTGTGTACGGACATGTTTAGATTTAATTTTTATTAGTTATTATATATTCTATGTCGAAAATTTTATCGCATTTTTGTCAGACTAGGGAGATAAAATACTTACTCCAATTGGTCTAGTGCTAAAATTTTCGTCCTCGAAACTTCCACGAGAAATTCGTATCGTAGTCTCAGAAAGTCCTCAAATATACATTACACCCAAAATGGAGGTGAACTCTACAGTCAGGAGACCCTGCTCGATTTTACGTCACTGTTGTGTCATTCTGTGTCAACTTCTTTTTGCCAAATTGATTTCCAAACAAAATATGAGTAGTATTCCCCATAATCATAGGCAAAGGATCTAATTCCATACAGCCAAGTCCGTTACTCCGTCGGGTTGTTAAATCTCAGTCAAAGTTGAGTGTTGAGAGTGAGACAGCTTAAACGTTTAACAAGTATGTAGGGATTTAGTTTTTCTGCCTACAATTGTGACGAATTTAATAAAAATGAACTGGAGTTTTTGGCGGGAACTGAAAGGGGACGTTGCGCTGTGCAGTTTTATTTTCTAAAAATGCGTAAAAAATACTCTAAAAATGAACAATAGTTGTAGGATATTGATAGTTTTTGAGTAATAATTATGTTTTTGTCAGAAATGTGAACAGTATAGTCAAATGTGGCCTTCGAGTTTTCACAAGAACTCCGTTGAATGACGTGGGTTGTAGCCTGCGCTATACGATTTATTATACATCAGACTTGGCTCTATGGACTAAGATTCCTTTGCCTGCCTTTGTGGCGAACTTTACTGAAAAAAAACTGATAATGACTTTGCAGTGTTACCAGATGGGGGGGATTCCCTGCAAATTCGGGGAGTTTTTTGACGTCGGGGGGGAGATTTGGGGGTAAAGATTGTTTGGGGGGACATTCGGGGGGACATATTTTGTTGTCAGAAATTTTTGGCGATATTTTAAGTATTAATAATTCATCTACAAACACAATTATTATATCTCAGTTATAATACGGTATTATTACTTTATCTTAGAATTATACTCTACTAGTAAATCATACTTCAATTGAATAGTTCATTTTAATCATTCGTTCGTTCATTTATATCATTAATTTTATTTAATATGCCATTTCTACTCGTATGCGTCGTATCTTATAAGCTACTTTCCGTTAGACTCACAACGACTACGTTCACAACCGTTCCACTTATTTGCTGGCGTCACAATCGTAAACTCAAGTGGAACGGTTATTTAACCCACCTATTGACACGGGTCGTTGTTACCACCCCCCCCCCCCCGTGAGCGAAAATGATGACGTCATTAGTGACGTTTTCGCTACGACGGTAGTTTTTCTTTTTTATTTCTCCTTTAAAATAAGTAAAAACTGTTTTGGGGGTTTTTTTGTCAAAAAGCTTATATTTGGGGGTTTTTGACAAAAATTTGGGGTTAATTGACATGGTCATCTGGCAACACTGTGACTTTGGCATTTCAAATTTTCAATTCAATTTATCATAGTCATCTTGTGTCTGGTTCGTAAATTTCATAAACCAACCACTGATATCTTCACAATTTTTAGAGCTAGTTTCACTATTTGTATTTTCCAATTTTATAACTTTGACTTACAATATCAGAGCAAGGTATATTCCTTTATTTTGTTGTGATTAACTATTTGTTTTTACCACAAGTACTAATAGTCATATTTGTGACTTGCAGATATGTCGGCGACAGCATTATTCGGAAACACTTCGGCCCTCGGAGGTAGCTCTGGGGGTAACAAACACTTGGTAGAGTTTCGTGCCGGGCGAATGACCCGTAAAGGTCGTATGGTTCATCCCGACAAACGGAAGGGATTATTGTATGTTTACCAAGGGGAGGACTCACTGATGCATTTTTGCTGGAAAGACCGAACAACGGGAGAGGTTGAAGATGATCTTCTGATTTTTCCTGACGATTGTGAATTTGTTCGTGTAAATGAATGCACTACAGGCAGAGTTTATGTTCTGAAGTTCAAGTCTTTCTCTAAGAAATACTTCTTTTGGATGCAGGTAACTTTAAAACATGATTTAATGTATTGTATGTATTTTGTAGTGAATAAATTTTAATTGTCAGCTACTATTTATTCATAAATATTCTTAGTACTCTCTGATTATAAGTAAGGGGGTAAATATTCAGAGATATTTTTCTGGTAATTTGGAGGAGAGTGATACCTTAGCCTGTAGTTCTAAAAACGGGTGTGGTTTACATATATGTCCCCGGAATCATAAGTAATGAGGGGGAGGGAGGAAAACTTACCCCTTCTGCAACTCCCATGTGGCGGAAATGTATAGTTCCTGAGTTATTAATGTTTTTGTCAATCTAACCTCACTTCTGTTTTTCACTAATATATAAAATAAATAGTGAATGGTTACCAGTCGGTTCTGGCTTTGGTCTACACAAAACCTAACCTAACCAACTGTTTAAAACTCCACATATTTAAATTTTGGAATACATACAGTCTCCTATTTCGATAAATCCCGTCAAAAAACGTAAAAAAACGTCTCAGCGACAAAATTACCAGATCATTGTTGTGAATTTCAAACTTTGATAATTAATTGAATATGTATTTTTTCCACTCAAAACCAATTTCAGTTGTTATAAATAAGTCTTAAATATATTCCTAAACACATTAATCATTAAAATCATCCAGGAAATCATCCGGGGACATATATGTAAACCCAACCCCTAAAAACTAAGATGTAAATCTGGTGGAATTGTAACAATAGTTGTGTTATATTAATTGGTTTTAACAAGATTGGGGTTGGGTTTACATATATATCCCTGGATGATTTCCTGGGTGATTTTAATGGTTAATGTGTTTAGGAATATATTTAAGACTTATTTATAATAACTGAAACTGGTTTTGAGTGGAAAAAATACACATTCAATTATAATTATCGAAGTTTGAAATTCACGACAATGATCTGGTAATTTTGTCGCCGAGACTTTTTTTACGTTTTTTGACGGGATTTATTTAAATAGGAGACTGTATGTATCCGAAAATTTAAATATGTGGAGTTTTAAACAGTCGGTTAGGTTAGGTTTTGTGTAGACCAAAGCGCACGAGCCGAGCGAGCAAAGCGAGCGTGCCGCGGCAGTGGCCGGCGAGTGCTAGAACCGACTGTAAACCATTCTCTATTTATCTTATATATAAGTGAAAAACAGAAGTGAGGTTAGATTGACAAAAACATTAATAACTCAGGAACTATACATTTCCGCCACATGGGAGTTGCAGAAGGGGTAAGTTTTCCTCCCTCCCCCGCCCCCCTTCCCCCTCATTACTTATGATTCTGGGGACATATATGTAAATCACACCCCAAGATTGTTTAGAGAACTATTTAGATAGATAGATAGACTCTTTAATGCTCACCTAAATAAACAAATACAGAAACAAAATACATAATTACAATACTTCTTGGCAAAACAACAGGTGGCCTTATCGCTAAAAGTGATCTCTTCCAGGCAACCTAACTTAAAGGAAATTTATTACTTTATTTTCTCATCAAACTTGGCTGAGGCTAAGTTATAGCAATTGAAATGAAATACTGGGTAAATCTATAGATGTTTGATACACAAATATTAAGTAGCAGGGTGGAGTGGGAAGGGGGAGGCATACTTACCCCTACTATAAACCCCATGCTCTAGAAATCTTGGAATATTAATCATGTAATAAATATAACCCCACTTATTTTTTTCACTAATATAGCACATATCATAGATCTAAAGTTGAACAATCCTTTCAAAGTCCAAAAAAAGTCCAGTAATCAACAGAAAAGAACCAAAAAACTGTGTAAGTCATTAAAAAATTAAGAATAAATACAAAAGACCACATTCACACACACACAAGAGTAACCATGAAATATTCAAAATGGTGGCCAATAATGATGTTAGTTTATCACATTAATTTATTTTAATCCATATTATAAAAAATGGATTTGTTCTGCAATGTATTCAAATTTTTACATCATTAATATAATGATTCATTGTCATAATAAAAAAACATCTTGCTAGTCGTCACCCACTAAACTAATAAATAAAACAAATATTTTGCACAAGACAACAAGACATTCTGTTAGGTTGGATCTGCCAATCGCCAGCTGCTACTATGGCATGTTCAATCAGCTCCAGTGCTTTGGTCTGAACATAACCTAACCTAAATCACTGTCTTAGTTACTTACTAGTTGTGAGCTTTCACCGTCCATCACAATAACATTAGTGAAAGAATAGCTGAGGTTATGTTTACCAAAAATTAATATTTCAAGAACTCAGGACCATAGGAGTCAGAAAAGCTAAGTATACCTTCCCTGCCACCTACTACTTAAAATTTGTGTACCAAATACCTGAGCAGCAGTTGAAATAAGATGGCCCAAATTACTTGCAACCAGACCAGAAATTTTAAAATAAAGAGCTAAGCATTCTTAATTGAGCTTAACTTTTTTAAAGGAACCTAAAACAGACAAGGATGATGATTACTGTCGTCGCATTAATGAAGCTTTGAATAACCCTCCAACATCAGGAGGCCGAGGTGGTGGAGGAAGTGGAGCACAAGATGGCGAATTACAAAATTTGCTAAATAATATGTCCCAGCAACAGCTAATGCAGCTATTTGGAGCTGGGCAAATTAGTGGATTGTCTTCTCTGCTTGGTACAATGGGGTATGGATTCTCTTTTTAAGTGGTTTTTTTTCATTTTTAACTAATTTTGCTTTCATAAAAATAATTCCAATTTGTATGTGTCCAATTTGTAAGTCTCAAATCCATTTAAGTGTTTTTAGTTGCAACTTGCCTTTATTAGGATTCCATAGCCATTATGACAAATACAGGACCCTTTATGTAAGATGGACTATCCACCTGTCTATATGTGTCACAGTCTTGTTTCAACTGTTGGGTTTACTTGGATGAAATTTGTCAAGCTACATTGTTTTATACAATAAATTCTGACACACAATTTATATAAAAGAGTCTAAATTTAAATATCTTGTTATCGTGACATCATGATAGAAATAATTTTGATATATATTTAAAAAATGATTAATATACCAGCCTAGGTGACTTCAGCATTTTGTAATTTTATTATAAATAAAATAGTATATATAAAATAATAATAGCAATATGATTAAGTGTCTTAGTTTATTTGATAATTAGCTAATTATCAAACCCCCTATTATCCTTACTGCTGTACGAGGTATGAGGAAAGTCATACAATTAAGCTGTCGTACAGCTTAACTGTATGACTATCCTCATACCTCGTACAGCTTTTTTACACTTTTTGTTTTGTAGTAACAACAGTAGCAGCAGCGGCAATTCAAGCACGCGTCCATCGGCCGGCAGCGGGGGGAGTTCCCGCGGTGGCAGCGCCCCTCGCACCACAGAGGCAGCCGCCTCGCGTACTACTACTACCACCACGCGCGCCCGCGACGTCCCTGCGCCCACTGCAACCCCGCCTAACACTGCTGCCGCTACTCAGACCAAGAGTAAGTATTACTATATATGAAGGATATTATCTTGTTCAAAAGAGAAATATCTTTATAACGGCATTTTTTTATTTTTGGAGTACAGCAGACAGGCTAAAGTTGTCTGCTCACTACAGCAGATCGTACCATGACTGTTCTGTATATTATATAGTATTTTCACAGATAATTCTTCTCTAATTTTTATTAATATAAATATAATTCCTTTAGCTTACATCCATCAACATATTATAATTCAAAATAAACTTCTTTCACTTTTTCTTTTCACTGTTTTAGTCTTAAAATATTATTATAATTTTTATTTAGGTCCAAATTTGACCTATGTTTAATCATCGGTCATATTGACTCTCTAATCTGTGTTGCACAACGTAAAACTCGTATCTCAATCTCTCGCAGGCTTATTCCTATAGATTTATGTGTTAATCTCTTTTTAGTGTCGCTTTTTCGTTTAATCAAGTTTCAAATCACAATGATTCTAAAGAAGTTTCACTTCAAAAATATCAACAATTTTGTAACTTCATTTTATATTTTTAAATTAATTTTCATTAAATCATTAACATAAATTTGAGCTAAATATTAACTATTATTAGTGACTAAAAAAATATTGGCTAGTAGAATGCCGCAAAAAAAATTACTTGATTCATATGTGACGTAAGTGATGACGTTTCATCAGATTTAGAAATGGACTTACGCCTGATTTTATTACAGAAGTAGTTGTTTATTTAAATAATTAGTTTTATTTACTTTCCTCTTAATTGAGATGACAAGCAGAATGTTAAAATCGGGCGAAAGGCCTATTTAGGCATTCGCATTTCGCGTCGCGTTCGCGTTTTTTAATTTTTTGACAGGAGGGAAATGATTTCCAAGGGTCGAAAAGTACTGTTTTCATCCCTGTGATCAGGCAACTCCAAGAGTACTTTCAGAATATGAGAAATCAAAATAATGATTTAAAAATATAATAAAAAACTTACATATTCCCTATTTGTTTACTTATGTTGTATACTGAGTATGTCTTTAGTAACGTTACATATGCTAAGTTTCTACTGGAATTTCCAGGATTCATGTATTTTCCAACTAAAAAGTCTATTACTCTGCTAAAATAAAACATTTGATTTTATATTTAGCAAAATAACAAAGTTGCGGGCAAATGCTACTTATAATTATATAAATTCGTATTTGCACTTTAAGTTAGTTTTTCGTCCTCCATTTTAACATCGAATGCAAGTGCGTCCTGTTGAACTGACGGAAACAAAGCGACAATACGAACGGCAAGAGGTTTAAATGGGCTTAACGGTCGTCATACACATTAAAACCCGTATACTCCACGTTTCGCCGGTCCCCGCGCACCGATTTGACGACGTCGCGTGCCGTTCATGGAGCTTAGGTAAAATATTCTCGTCGACAAAATTGTTGACAGTCCGTGCCTGGGGCTTACTCTCAAACATCGTTCGATTTAGATATGCTTTCCTTATTTATTTTAGTGCATTTTCTATTTATTTTTGTATTAAATATAAACTTTGTTGTCAAATTTCTAAATAAATCTTTATTCTTTCCAAAATTGTATTGAATTTTTTTGGGCTGATCTGACGAAAACGAACGAAGAAGGCGAGAGAGTAAGGCCCCTCTGGCACACGATGGTGTTGGTCGGTGACGGAACTGTCTAGTGGGCATAGACTTTTCAATATATTGAATATTTTTTTGCCGGACATGTTACTAGCACGGTCATGGTATGATAATGTGTAGTGGCCAGACAATGGTCCGCCTGATGATGAAAAGTGGTTACCGTCACCTATGAACATCATTGAAGTGGACACATTTTTTTCTTTGAATTTATGAAAAAATACTGCACTAATTTAAAATGATTTGATTTTGTTGCCTACTGTTTACAACCAAGAAGTGAGGGAACGATGATATGTAAATTTTACTTATTTATCTGTATGAAAATTAAGATTGTTCAATTTCTTCTTGTCTTTTAATTTTCATCCAGTTTAGTAAAAAGGGATTCATATCGTATTCCAGGTGGTCAGATATTTCTGTCTGATCTGAAGCGCTACTTCTCCGCGCTGGGCACGCCGCCGCCGGAGGGCGAGGGCGCGAGTGGCGCGAGCGGCGCGTCGGGCGCGGGCGCGTCGGGCGCGGGCGCCGGGGCGGGCGGCGCGCGCGTGGACCTCGCCGAGGCACTGGCCTCGCCAGACGTGGTGGCCGTGGCGTCGACGCCGGGCAACGCGCAACGGCTGCAGCCGCACCTGCCGCCGGCGCCGCCGGAGGGCACCCAGGACGATGTAAGGACCACCCTGCTCTCACCGCAGTTCGCTCAGGTGAACCCCTACGAATAGCCCGCTTCCGGTACGCGACGACGCGCGCCGTGGGATCTCGCGGTGGCCGCCATCGTCGCCTCCCCGATTCCCGAACCCTGCCACCGCCCCTCGCTTCACCTTCAACAGCTTTTCGCATAGCTTTTCTCTGCATTAATATTGTATGTTTTCATTTTGCTGTTAGTGCCATCCGTCTTAAGGTTCTTTTAACATTATAATTTCGCGAATGATATCAACCAGTGAAACTAAAATGATATTAAAACCAGTTAGTGATTTTGGAAATAAACATGCTGAAATATCTTAAAATTACAACTATTATTTTCTAACGTCATGTTAAAACTTTGCCAATTCATCAAATAATAAAATTTATGCTTATACTAGCATTCGCTCGCTTCTTCGTCGACATCGGACAGTTAGCAGAAGATCAAAATCTTCTTACCAATATTTAGAATCGAAGGTTATTTTAGTGGGTTTTTTAGTATGCAAATACATGGATCCCGGAAGTAATGTTACTAATGATGTCCACAACTAAGTTTTTTTAACTACAGATTTAATATAATAAATACAGGTCTCATAGAAAATAAGTCTTTACAATCACATGGTTTAGAAGATAAGTCTATCCCAAGCGGTTTCTTTAAATAGCTTTTTAGCATTTTCTAATTAATTCTTTACTTTCCATTAAAACTTTACGAGTCTGTAAAGTCCACGACTTTTCTTCAGTCAAGCTAACAAAATCGCCACATTTCAAAACTACTTAATTATTTTGTTCTACTTTTTATTTTTATTTGTTTACGTGTTTCTTATTATTTTGCGCTCATGATCAAAGTTATATCGATCCCGGGTTTATTCAAGTTATTTATTTTATTTTGCTAGTGCTACTTGATTTTTTTATGGTCTCCCAACTTTGCGAAACACATTTGCTTACGCCATTACTAACAGGTGAGAATGATAAGTAATAGTTTACATTACTAATATTCCTTTATATCAATTCATCATACTTGATATTGTTTGTTCTGAGAGTTCTAAATGAGTAAACATATTTCAATGTTTACTGATATTTGGAACTCGAAGGATATAAAGGCTGATCAAACACTCAACACGAAGAACTCATGGCAAGTAAAAAGGTATTTTTGTATTTAATAAATCTTTTTAAAACAATGATAATTCATAGGTTGAAGATGTTGATAAATAGCCAAATCTTTATCAGATTACTATAAGTTTCAACCAATTATATTGTTTAAAACATTGGTACTATATTGTTATTGGTGGTTGGGATGCATTACTGAAAGGTAAAAAAAAGTTATGTTTCTCATGGTCTCACATCACTTAGTCAAGTCAGAATGGACTGACTGAAATTTAAAATACATTATTTTGGGTGTCTGGGATGTGCCCCCAACTAGTGTCACGTTTTATTTTAAAATAATTAAAACGCAATCAAAATAAGGGTAAGAAAATGAGTATATTTAAAACTAATTTTTTTTAAAAGAAATTAAGATGGTAACTAATGGGTTCTTGCCAAACAAAGTTCAGCTTTCCTGGCTAGTTCTGGAATAGGTACCGCACTCCCCTGAGATTCCTTGCAGTATGCTGGACAGCACGGCACTCCTTATTCGCAACTTCTAATACTTGAGGCGCAGGCACGTCGACGGAGTAGATTTTGGAGAGAGTGGGAGGAGATTACTCCCAACCAAATTCCCAGTATGGGAATAATGAGCACTTATTTTAAAAATAAATTAAGTATTATTTAGTTTGGCTTGTATTAATACTAAGATATTAGAATAAAATAAAATAGAACAGTTTTCAAAATATGTAACAATTAGAATACGCAATCTCATCTATGAGCCAATCCAAAATGTCTTTTTTTCTCTCCACCGTCATTCAGTCGTCTTTTTTTTTGTTCACGTTGCGACGTTCCTTTACGTGTATCGAATTACAGTAAAACATTATGGTAGGTGACTTTTAAATTATTTTGTATATTATATTTAATTGATATTTATATTTTTTATTAATAACATATATGTATTATTTTAATTTAAATATTTATAGTTTTAATTATATAATAAGTAAACAACGATTATTAATAGTTGTTACACTAGTCTGTTTTATATTACCCATAACACAAGCGTAACTGGCTTAATTTGGGGATATACATCGTGTGTGTTTGTCTGCCGATTACTATTATTATTATATTACACATAACAAAATTGTTACTTGTTTAGCTTTGTGATAATGCAATGTGTGTTTGAAAGAGAACCCTTCGTGCATTGTAAGTCGGACGGACTTGCACACGGTCACTTTAGATTAATAAATTACAACAGTGAGTAATACCTTTTAACTATTGATTGCCAATTGCTATATTTAACCAACCGTTCATTTACCTTACTTGCAGTTAAAATCTTGCATAAGCTCCGTACGAGTATGTCAAAATTCAAACGACAGTAAGTCTAGTGAATGAATAGTAAGATATAGGAACCGGCCTTAAGGAAAAATGACAAAATTGTTACTAATCACAATACGCGTATTTAATACATCCGCAACAATATATAGGGTTTTCATATTGAAAGAATAAAGGAATAATTATGTATACTAATACAAGAATCTTAATTTCCATTCATTTGCCTTATTACTTGTTAAAAGACAATTTTTTTTAAACTAATATCAATTTGTTGCCATGGATAAGGTGAAACAATAAATATAAAGCCTGGCCTTACACCTGTATGTTTAGCGCGCTTGGCCTTTGAGGCTTACGCGAGCAACACTTAGAGATGTAAGACAGGGCTATAATATATGGAAAACCCGGCAAAAGTGCCCAACTATTGTATCATATTTAGTGATCTGATGCCGCAAGATGTTAAGGGTTAAATAATTAATTTTTCAGAATTAAACTAAAACCAAGTGTTAATCTTCTATACCTACTAATAAAATGGAAGTATTTGTCTGGTTTCAAAATATCAAAGTTTAATACTTTTTGAACTTTTAACTCGAGTAAGCTTCGAAACTTGCGTTAATAAAACAGGAGTTCATTATTAATTATTAGACTCTCAATTTTTATGATCAACTTATTACAAGTTCATAACGCCATTTGAATGTTTCTCTTATTACTACTATTGCCAAGAGTTTATGGTCGGTCTATGAAATCTTTGAAATTTCAAACGATTTAGGAGTGATTTGTGACTGAGTGGGCGCGAACCGAGTCCCTTGCGAGGTCTGCATTTAAAACTTCACAAACATTTTATAAAGCAACAACTTTTTGGGCGTTCCATCAGTAGCTCACAACGCCCAAAATTCTCCGTTAGCCGTTAGCTTTCCACTAGGCGACCGCGGGCGTTGTGGTCGTGGCGAAAACGTCACTAATGACGTCATCATTTTCGACCACACAACGTTGACAACGACCCGTGTCAAGGGGTGGGTCGAATAGCCGTTCCACTTGGGTTTACGATTGTAACGCCGGAAAGTGGAACGGGATAAATCGCGGTCGTCGTTGAGAGTCCCTCATGGAACGTAGCCACCGTGTGGCGAACGACTCCCCGTACCAGACGTCTACCTATCGATGTACACGAAGGAATGTCTCGCGCCCGCCACAGTCTAACACATACATGGGCAACCACCGGCCCGCAAGACATTTTGAAAAACCCAATTAAAAAATATTACATTAGGTACTTATACTCACGGGAGTGACAGTGAGGCCGTGTATTTCGGTGTGTTTAACTTTCGTAGTTTGTAACAATTGCAAATTTAACGATTTAATTATAATGTACCGTTTTTTAAAATTTCATTTTGGTATTTTAATAAATTGTACTATAGTAACATTATCGTATTATTTCATGTGTAATATCTATCGCAAAAAATATTATCACTACTCTAAAATGCACTAAGTAGGTACTTTTAAACGCGGCCCGCGAACGTATTTGCACGCTAAAGTTTGGCCCTCAACATGTCAAAGGTTGCCCATACCTGGTCTAGCATAAATCATCCACTGTGTGTAATGAGAGTGGTGTTTGCAGGCGGCGAACCAGTTCTCGTCAGCGCTGAGTTCCGGGCAGATGGGTCCGGTGATGTCTCAGTTCGGCTTGGCGCCGGAGGCCGTCGCGGCGGCGAGCACCGGGGACATGCACGCCTTCCTCAAGTCCCTGGAGGAGGCCACGCCCGCCGTCGACAAGCGCAACGACGAGGCCGACAAAGACAAGCCTAAAGAAGAAGCCACCAATAAGCCGGCTGACAAGAAGGCCGACAAAAAAGACGACGATGCCGAAATGTCTTTGGATTAGCCGAGTTTCCCTTCTATCATCACAATATTGTATTCTTTCTAGCGATAATTTTGGGAAAATAGTTTGTGTGTGTACTTGTCTTTTGAATAACAATAAAATTTTATCCATGTAAAACTTTTTTTTTTCTACTTATATAATGACAATATCTCTTCCTTCCATATCTATTGTTCTATTTTAACAAAATAAAATGTCAGATATTAGGTAATTGTACAACACGGAGTCTTTTTTGAAAATATCAAATATTGTGTCATAAGATGAGTCATTCATCGTATTTAGACAAGTTCATTACATATTATAAGAAGTCTATTTAATCAGGTGGTTTAATTACTTTAAATATAAAAACAATACATCCGTCATAATGGTGTAAATATATACAACGTGTAGATACTTTAACATTTTATTTATCTGTCGCATAATGTGTCTTATGGCCGGTTCCTGTCTTACTATTCATTCACTTGCTATACCAGCGGTTGTATTTTGACATTCATTGTATGGAGCTCGTATCACATTTTAAACGATAGTGAGGTAAATGAACGGTCGTTAAGATATAGGAACCGACCCTTAAACATTTTACAGGTTTGGCGTGTTAAGTATTATACAAACATGTTATACTTAAAATCGAAGTTATATTAAGTCGGTTGTAGGTTTACATAGTCGTATTTCATGTCTACAAGAAACATCTGTCTAAAGTCCAAACAAAATGTAGATTTTGACATTTTATTAATTAATTTTGGTTATCGGAAATGTTATACTATTAAGGGCTGATTTTTCAATCATTAGGTAAAAGTTATCAGCCGAAAAAATAAAAAACCGAGTGAATTTAAAAGTGAAACCATTTAACTGTTTTATTCATGCAACTGACTTTTTAGTTTCCCATATTCTACTCTGTTCTTTGAATAACTTTTATCTGATGACTGAAAAATCTGCCCTAAGAAAATAATATAACGTATTGCGACGTACTAAAAACATAAAAAAAAAACAGTCAATTACTTAAAAAATGTATATCAGACGAACGCAATAATATCAAAGAAAGATTCATAATAATTTTCATGATAATATCAACAAACACTTCTGTCGGTTTCAATGAATGAAATGTCAGGATCAAAGTTTAAACACCAAGTTAGTAAATGGTTGAAAACTTTAAATTACAGCGACACAGAATGTATACTACCAATACGACTATAACACTAGGGGCACATACAACGAACACAAACACCCACAGACACACAAAGTTACGTAAGTACACTCATAGTTTTTGGTTAAGTAATTAATTAATAATTCCATTATATTTAATTTTCTACATTATAATAAAATTGAGTTGGGTGCCGCGATACAGACCACGAGTCTAGTGCAGCAACCGCCGCCAAAAAAAGTTGTAGCCTTAATTTTAATTCAAAATGTGTTATTACTATAAGTTTTAGATATAATTATATAAGGCCTAGAAATAAGTTTATATAAATAAATGAATTTGAAATTGATACGGGATACTCAGAAAGTTTCGCGAAAAAAAAGAAATGTTCTACAGGTTATTTTTTTTTAATAAATATTTTCAAAGTACTATCCACCAGCCTCTAAACAAAGTTGCATGCGTCTAAACCAGTTTCGGAAAAACACTTTCTAGCCCGCCGCAGACACTTCGTTTACGGCTTGCTCGCACTCTGACAGCGCATCTTCCGGCGACGAATTGTATCCTGATTTTTTATTTTCGGGAATAAAAAGAAGTCGCAACTTGCTAGGTCAGAGCTGTAAGGATGGTGACCTAGCAGTTTGACCGGCGTGCTTGGAAGGCTTGGAAGTCGCGTTTTGAGCGAGCTATGGGCGGGGGCATTGTCGCGGTGGAGCCGTAGCCCGCGGAGCCCTGTTTGGTCGTTTGTTGCTCAAAACAGAAAACTTCTGTCAAACATTTGGTAGTACCATTCGGCGTTCCTCAGATGCTTCTTTGGTTACGTAAAGAAATTGATAACAAATAGCCAGTCAAATTGAAAATACTCGCAATCATATTTTTCCTCCGGCTTCTAGATACCTTCACCTTAGTAGTTGATTCGTTTTGAAACACCTAAATCGCCGACTGGCGTTTTGTTTCTGGGTCGTATTGATAAATCTAGGACTCATCACCTGTAATGATGTCGTAAAGCGGCACCATTCCGCCCGGGCCTGCTTCTGGGCATCAGTGAGGTTGTGCAGCATCCAGCGTGAAACTATCCTCCTCACGCGAAGATGCGCGTGTAGAATCTCGTGAAGGCTTCTCGATCCAATCTGCAGTATGTGCTGAATCTCTTGACACGGAACTCGTCTATTGTCTTGGATTAAATCTTTCACTGTTAGCTATTTTTTTCCATAACAGACGTCAAAGGGGGACCACTTTTTTCTTCATCCCCCAAAGTTAGTCAACCGCGCTTGAATTCGTTGTACCAACGATGCATGGTTACCTTAGGACGTCCTTCATCCATGAATGCCATTTGAAGTCTATCGTACGATTCTTCCGGTTTCAGGCGACACTTGAAATCGTAAAAAATCATAGCGCGAATATGTTCCCGGCGCAGATCCATTTTTCAATGAGACACGATAATTTAAATTAGCTCGCAAACAATGTGGAGGGAAATTTTGAAATGGGAACTTATCTATTTTTAGTTATGAATAATCATGTTTTCAAAGTAGATTATAACTAGCCAGTCTCTCGTAAATAAAAACTTTTTTTCCCAATTCTTTCTGAGTGTCCTGGTATGTACCTATTACATACCACATACGTAAATTACAATAGGTACGAAAATCATGCTGAAACAATCTTGAGGTAAATAACAGTTGTATTATATTTATAATACAACTTATTAACCTCAATATTGTTTCATTGATACGTTTAATATATATAATATTAAATAAATAAAATATAAACAATCTAAAAAACGAGCATGCTCGTACATAATTACTGGAGAGGTTATAGGTAAGGTTGATATAAAATTCAAAATAATATTTTTGTTTTATTATCAGTTTGTATTTGTACGTTTCATCATCACTGAACCGATTTTGATGTGGTTTTCGGTCAGTTTTATCGGGTGCGGTTTCAACTGATAAGGGTAACTGGGAAGTAAATCGTGAGTGAGGCCCAAAGCACTTGTACCAGTAGCACGCTGATTATAATTTGCTATCCTATATCTCCTGCTTCCATACTCTTATTTTACATGCTTTCCATTTTTGATGGAAGATGAAATAGTAACAACGAGATTTTCAGATATTTTTCCCAAAAAATGGATAGTTTGCGAGGGATATAGTTATAAATTTTACGCGAACAATTCAGTATGAATTAATTTTCTAAGATAAAAATATCCTATGTTCATTTTCAAGACATAGGGCCTAGACGTGATGGCCCAACATTCTTCTCTTTACGTAGCGGCGGAGTTACCAGCAGGCTGAGTAAGTTGGAGGCGATAGATTTTAAGAGCCAAAAGTGGTTTTTGTGCCTTACAAAAATTAAGTTTCATATTCATATAAGTACCTAATTATTAGTAAGTATATATTAGATCCACATAATAATTTTTGTGAGGCACGAATGAAAAGTATACAAGTGAAACTGCATGAAAAGCTCCGAGTAAAACGTCTTCGTTTTACTTCTTTCGTTGATGTTTTTTAGACAAAAGTAAAAAACTTTTGATGATGGTGCTGTATGCAAAATGATTAATATATCCGTAAATAAAGCTGTCACCTACTGATGCCGTAAGAGGCTGAAACAAAACAATTTATTATGCTGTTAAAATGGCCGTATCATTGGTCACTTCTGTAGAGATCAAAAAACTTCATTCTTCCCTTATCTATAAAATTGTAGAAATTAAAGTTGTACCTCTGATTATGTATGTACTTGTTGAGAATTTCATAATTAAAAGAGTACACGTTAAAGCTATTTTAATAAAATAACATGGTTAAACTATAATTACAATCAATGTGTATGTGTGTGTGTAATTTTTCAGGAGGTGCAGTTTATATTGGTACTAGAGTTTACCCTACGGCTCCGCCGCGGGTCAAGCTCTAGTGCGTACTGTTTAAACAGCCGGCGTTAAAACAGGTTATTTTTTTTATATTTTTATATTTGTGATTTATTTATATCGCAAACTATCCCATCTCCCGGGATGAAAAGTATCTATGTCCATTTTCGGTATTCAGACAGACAGATCGAGTTACTATCGCACTTTTTTCTATTTAATCTATCGATTATGAATTTTTATATTTTATCTATAAACTTGAGAAACGATTAGTCTCTCACTCAAACTTTCATCTATTTTAGTTTTATTTTTGCGATAAAAAGTATGACCATAATGGTCAAAATGACCGAATTGGCCAAAATTATCAAAATGGTCAAAATGACCAAAAAGGCCGGAATGACCGACATGGCCAAAATGACCAAAAAGGCCAAAATTACTGAAATAGCAAAAATGACCAAAAAGGCCAAAATGGTCAAAAATACCAAAAAGGCCGGAATGACCGACATGGCCAAAATGACCAAAAAGGCCACAGTGACCGACATGGCCAAAATGACGGAATAGACAAAACGGCCAAAAAGGCCAAAAAGATCAAAATGGCCAAAATAATCAAAATTGCACAAAATGACCAAAAAGGCCGGAATGACCGACATGGCCAAAATGACCAAAAAGGCCAAAATTACTGAAATAGCAAAAATGACCAAAAAGGCCAAAATGATCAAAATGGTCAAAATTACCAAAAAGGCCGGAATGACCGACATGGCCAAAATGACCAAAAAGGCCACAGTGACCGACATGGCCAAAATGACGGAATAGGCAAAACGACCAAAAAGGCCAAAAAGATCAAAATGGCCAAAATAACCAAAAAGGCCAAAATAACCTACATGGCCAAAATGACCGAAAAGGCCAAAGTGACCGACATGGCCAAAAATGAGTAAAAAGGCTAAAATAGCCAAAATGACCAAAAAGGCCAAAATTACCGAAAAGGCCAAAATGAAAAGTATCCCTTGTCCACCCTCGGTATTTAATTTACATACGTACCGAATTTCAGCCAAATCGGCCCATTAGTTCTTCCGTAAAAGCATAACAAACAGAAAGATAAATATATTTTTATCCCGGAAACTATCCCATTTTTCGGGATAAAAAGTATCCTATGTTCATTCTCGGCATCGAAAATATATATATACTGAGTTTCAGACAAATCGGTCCAGTAGTTTTTACGTGAAAACGGAACAGACAGACAGAGTTAGTTTCGCGTTTATAACACCGGCTCACATGATTTTTTTTCTAAGATATAATAATTTTTTTCCACTAATTTTATAGTGCTGATAACGAAATCGGACCTCATTTTATCGTATCACATCAGATTTTTAATAAAACGAATATATTCGCTATTTTTGATTATTCAGTAAAAATGAATTAAATTAATAAGTTATGGCGCTTCTTTATTGAATCGTGAAAAAATATATTAGTTGGAACCGCGACACGCCCATTCGAAACGTGTTACATGGAAATAAGCCTTTATAGTTACTTTGTTTACCATTTTTTTACTAAAATCAGTGTGTTTATTTAAAAACATTGTTTACATTTTATTTTTGGTGTTTAAAATATTTATTTATTGATTTGTGGTTGAAAAACGGCGGAAAAATATAATGTCTTCAAGAAAGTGTCGTAATAGTCCAGATACATTTTGTTACATTTATGGAATTTTATGACTTCAAAGCAGAAATTGAAAATTACTGAATTTGTGGAAAATACTTATAATTCTTATTTTGGCTTGAAAATTCAACTCAGATCGTGGACTCCGAACTTTGTGTGTACTATTTGTGTTGAACTATTAAGGCAGTGGACATTTTTCTAGGAAATCACAAACACTCGACTATAAAAATATTGTAGCAAATTTATTAAATAAGTATCAAAAATTGGGGTGTAATATGAGTATAAAACTCCATTTTTTAGATTCACATTTGGATTTTTTCCCTGATAATCTTGGTGATTATAGTGAAGAACAGGGTGAAAAGTTTCACCAAGACATTAAAACTATGGAAACAAGGTACCAAGGGCGATGGAATGTGAATATGATGGCTGATTACTGCTGGTCAATAAAACGTGATATTATTGACGATTCCCATAAAAAAATTACTCCCAGACGTAATTTTACAGCTAAACGCAAAAGATATCACACAAAATAGCTTCATAGCAACTATTGTACATGATATTTTCTGTACAAGTTTTCAAATATATATATTTATAATATAATGATTGATTTCTTTCTTAAAATTAAAAAAAAACCGTTTTTCTTGTTTGTAAAAAAATCTGATGTGATAGAGTAATTATGTAGGTAATTTTGTGTTTAAAATACAATAAATTAGTGATATTTCTCACTCATATCAAAACAACTTTCAAAAAGTCTTCATTTGTCGGCCGGTGTAATATTTATAGGGATAAAGGTATCAACGCAAATAAGGGCCTGTCCGCACAGCGATTTTTCACAGCACGATTTTTATTCGCGCGAATTAAATTTCGCGACCGGAATTACACCTAGTACGCACTGCGAATAAAATTTCGTACTAAACTGACGGACTCATAAACTGCATCAAAGTTCAGGATTACTTTGAAATGATTTTTTTAAATAAGTATGCAAACTTTTTAGATTAAATTATATAAATATGGAGAGACTGGCTCTTAATCTCAAAAAAAAGGAAAATTTAAAAATAGAACTGCAGCAAAACATATGAATATAGCCGGGAAAAGAAAATTTACTCGTAGATCAGATTTGCGTGTTATTTATAGCAAAGTTTTAAATTGATTCTCATTGATTTTTTATTCTTTTGTCAATTGAATTATTGTTACCAGCAGAATTGTTGGGTAAGTTTTTTAACTCATCGAGAGTTTTTGAACCATAATATGGATACTTCGTCCGAACAAGCGGCTCAAATTGTAGCATTGGTGCGGGAGGGCTTGGATCAACGAACGATTGGTAGAAATTTAAATTTAAACCAGTCTACGGTTTCTAGAATATACAGGTTTGTGGAAACAGGTTCTTACAGAAGGAGACGTGGTACAGGCAGGACTCGAGCAACCACCGGTCGTGATGACCGATTTATTGTTACAACTTCCCTGCGAAATCGTTTCCTCACGTCTGTTAACATCAAAACAGAGCTTAATGAAGTGCGTGGAGTAAACGTGAGTGCACGAACAATAAGAAGAAGGTTAAAAAAAGCGGATATCACCCCTTTTAGACCAGCAAATGGTCCAAAGTTGTCTGTAGCTCACAGACAAGCTCGCTTAAGATTTACGCGTGATCACCTGAATTGGACAGAAGAGCAATGGACCTCCTTATTGTTCACGGACGAGTGTAGGACATGTTTATATGGTGCAGATGGTCGCAGAAGAGTCTATCGTCGACGTGGGGAGCGATATGCTCTAAGTTGCATTGAGGAGCGTGTTCCTTTTGGAGGCGGTTCGTGTATGGTCTGGGTTGGCATATCGATGAACGGGCGAACAGAACTTGTGTTCATAGACATGGTCCGTCAAAACGGTAATAGAGGGGGTTTGACTGCACATCGCTACATAACAGAGATCTTAGAAGATCACGTGGTGCCTTACATGGGATTCATAGGCGAAAATTTTACTTTAATGCAGGATAATGCCCGGCCGCACGCTGCTGCACAAGTTCGACAATATTGTGAAGAGGTTGGGATACGTACAATGAATTGGCCAGCACGCAGCCCGGATCTTAATCCCATTGAGCATGTTTGGGAAAATTTAAAAGAGCTGTATATGCGAGAAACCCTTTGCCCACGACAGTGGCAGCATTAAGAACAGCACTTTCAGAAGAATGGAAATATTCCGCAAGATCTTTTAATAACCCTAATAAAATCTATGCGGAACCTATTAGAATCCGTAATAAGGGCACGTGGAGGTAATACACCTTATTAAAACATAAATAAACCCTTGCATAAAGTTTGTGTCTATTGTTAAAACCAATTTTTTAATTAAACCAATTTTCCTTAAATTTCTATTTTTTCTTCAAAAAAAGTCTTAAGGTTCTTTCCAGTACACAAACTTAAACTTAAGGATATGACCCTACGCTATTTTAAAGTTCACGAACCAATCTAGAGGTTTCAATTTAAATCTGTATAGAAAGTTTGCATACTTGGTTAAAATATTTATTTCAAAGTCGTCTATTAATTACTTTGATGCAGTTTATGAGTCCGTCAGTGTATTTTTGTCAGTTTACTTCAGTTCTCGGCTGAGACGCACGTGTGAAATGGACAACCGAACTAAAATTTTAATTTATCTAATGCTAAGGCAGCGTAACAGACGTATCAAAAGATGTCATGAACATTGAATTCACCCACTTACGGCATCGAGACCCATGAAAGGATTTTTCTTCATAAAATATCAAGAGTTGTAAAAAGAAAAATGTTTTTAGTAGTAGTTTTTAGTATTTCTTAGTAGTTTACGTAAATTACCCCACAAACCAATATTCTCATTTAGTACCGTCGAGATAGAAAATGTTCACAAAGAATGTTCTCGGATGTTCTATAATCCAATCCTTATTGTGGAGCCACCGTCATAATAATATTATCCAACAGAGGACGCAATATTAAACTTGATAATATGTACCTATGAAGAGAGATATATATATATATATATATATATATATATATATATATATATATATATATACTAGTTGTACCCGGCAGACGTTGTCCTGCCTTTAAAAAATAAAAATCTAGAACCCGATTCCAGCGTCATCTACCGGGACCAAATGTTAATAAACTATTCTCAAATCCACTTGAACAAACAAAAATTTCATCAAAATCAGGCCCAGCGTTTAGAATTATCGCGGCGCCACCTACTGGGTCCAATCGCTTATTTAAACCATTCCGGGACCAACTTCAACACATATAACAACAAAGAGAACACCTAAATTCTGGTAGCCGATTGCAGCGCCATCTACCTGGTTCAAATTAAAATCTAAATCATCCTAGTAGAAAATTATAAAAATACTAATATCGCTATTAAAAAATAGGGGTTGATAGTAGAGTTGAAAATTTAGGGTATACAACCCTAAACTTTATGTATTTATGCTGTATCATAAATATATATATATATATATATATATATATATATATATATATATATATTTAGGGGTGGACTACCCTTAACATTTAGGGGGATGAAAAATAGATCTTGGCCGATTCTCAGACCTACCCAATATGCATACAAAATTTCATGAGAATCGGTCAAGCCATTTCGGAGGAGTTTGGTAACTAACACTGTGACACGAGAATTTTATATATAAGAAGGTATACTAGAGTTTACCCCGCGTCATTGCACTGTGTTTAATATTCTATCGTGATATGCTTTATGAAATTTATCCCACAAGGGTGGTCTCCTGTGCATCAGCAAGATTAGTTGCTCCACATCAATTTCGTCATTTTCATCATCATCGTCATCGGGCGGGAGAAGAAGCGCACGACATCTCTTCAATATCGACGTTCACGACGTTGCACGACTGAGCGTCTCCATATATTCAATATACTCTTTGACTGAGCGAATCGCGCGAATTTTATTCCACTTTGCGAACATAGCCATACTTACTCTATACGGTACAAAATATTCGCGCGAAAATAAATCGCACCGCTTCGCGATCAATTTGCATCAAGTCACAGATTTTATTCTCGCGCGATTTTTTTATCGCCAGTGCGGCTACTCCTATAGTATTCAATGTGTTACAGAATTACGGGAAAAAAATCGTGCTGTGAAAAATCGCTGCGCGGACAGGCTCTAAGGGGGTTTGGATCTTTTAAAATTTTAATTCCATAGTTTTCCCACAATATATCACACGGCAAAAATTACAAAACTTTTGGTTGCAATTTACGCGATTTCCTGAAAATTTGATTGGATTGTCGCGATTTCCTATCTTTGAAACTATGGGACAGATTATGTTGAGGTTTCTTCCAACGGCAATCTGATTTTGTGATTTAGGATAAGTCCAGAAAAGATTAAATAATTACATGAGTTACATGTGGGTACTGTGAAAACTGATTACAATACACTTTTACCAATTATTGTTGGAATACGAGATCCAATATTACTTTTCACGGGATTTGGGTAGCTTTTTATTAGCAGTATGTAGGAATAATCCCTTGGATTAGGATAACTGCAATAAGACGATTTTTGTTGTTAATATACTTACGGTTTGAAGTATATTATTTAATTAAATTTTTAAATGAAACAAAAACAATTCTGTTTCGCAATTAAAGATTTTATTAAATTCAAATACAATACTTAAAGAAATTTTCAATTGTAGGGCGTACATATTTTTTCCTAAGTCTTAATTACTTGTTATTATATATGGCAACAATGATTACATTAGCGAAACGTACGTTTTATGTACCGTAAAATGGGGTGAATAGAAATCGTGGGGCGAATAGAAAAAAAACCGGGAGTTTGAAAATGTTAACTCTAGTTTGTTTGTAGCCTTTTTTCGAATGTTTTTTTCTATGATTTATTACACAGCAACATTTTTTCTATAGGCTGGGCACCCACAAATTTACGTCAAGTTGAAATGACATAAGAAAAAAGCGGTTAAAGTGAAGGTGTGTATTCAAGTAAATTTTGCTGTGTAAAACTTTTCGATAAACATCAGGTTTTTCGTTGTGAGTTCCCGGTGAATGTGTATAATTCGGTACATCATTTTCTCAATTTTAAGAAAATCAAAGGTAAGTGTCCATATTCGTTTTTATTAGATTCTTATTTCATGCAAAATCAAGGTCCTAGCACTTTTTCTCGAATTCGAGGTGAATAGATACGGGTGGGGGGTTAATAGATACGCCATTAGGGTCAATAGATACGCCATTGGAGGTGAATAGATACGGGTGAGAGGTTAATAGATACGAGTGGGGGGTTAATAGAAACTTGGTTTTTAGGGTTGTCAATCGAGATATGGTTCGTCATAGGTACCTACTTGTATATTTAAAAACAATACCAGGCAACTATTAGGTAACCATTGAAAGTGTTGTTCTGTTGTAAATGGCATATATTATTTTGTTTTTGTCTTACGTAAGCCATTAAGACAAAAAATGTTCATTGGTGTTCAACGGTCAATTTAGGTAATAATTTATTATATTTCACATAAACTAAACATTACCAAGGCCATAATATAATTATTTGTATATTTTTTGTGAATACTTAATAATTATTTTGAACAGGTACGCCACATTGCGAAGTGCTCACCATGCCGAGAGTTTACAAGCCAGATCCTCGTGGCAGGAGGTATAAAAGATATCCCAAAGAACTCATAGAGCAGGCTGTTAGGGAATACAAGGACAGTAACGATTCCAAAAAATTTGAAATAGACAAATCTGTGCTTTACAGGCATAGCATAAAAAATATGAAAACACAAGGTGGCCAGACAGTCCTATCTAAAGAGACGGAATTAGAATGTATTAAATACATGAATGGGGTTATCCACTTGAACAGTATGACTTAAGGCTATTTGTGAAAAATTATTTGGACAAATTAGGCATTACAGAAAAAAGGTTTAAAGACAACATGCCTGGACTGGATTTTGCCAGAAGTTTTCCACTTTAAATAACCATAAGTGTAATTTAAAAAGATTGTATTAATAATATAATAATATGTTGAATCTATTAAAAACATACGTTTATTTTATTAAAAAATTAAGTTGATTTAATTAAGAATATAAGTTGATTGTATGAAAAATGTACCTACGATGGTTTTATTAAAAATATAAGTTGATTTAGGCAGCCCTAGCGTTTTTTCTTTATTCACCCCCCTCTCGTATCTTTTGACCCCTGTTTCCAGGTAAATAGAAAACGTTAACATTTTCTTAATTTATAAATAATAGGCATATTTTTATTCATTTTTACCATAAATATTTAGTTAATTACAACATGACTCCTGATATCACAATGCTTTAATAATGACTTGCATACAAAATATCTGAGAAAATCTATGTAGAAGTTGAAAATTGTGTCTATCCACCCCATTTTACGGTATTTACGTAGATGTTATATAGGTAACATACGGGTTGTAGTTTCGCCAATATCTTACTCTAATCGCAAATAGTTAAATAAATCTGTATTCCACTCGTGCTACGGTTCAATTTTGAATGACAGTTGTACATTCGTATTGTATAAACGTCTGTGTCCAGCTAGGTTGTTTTGTATGTAATACCTACTTTCAATTCGGTAGTAATGTTCACTCACTCTCTGTCCGTGTTTAGCACGAGGCGCGCGTATACGTGTGCTATTATTTTTCGTACAAATATAATTTGATTATTATTAGATACGATTTTTTACATTCATTTATATTGTATCAATGATCATTAGAATAGATAGTGCGAGTGTTGTGCTATTTAATTATGTAAACAAACGTTTTTAAATTGGTGTAATGGAACGGGTACAGGTTTTGCAAGATGTATGAGTAACGAATGACCGCAGGGCATCCCTGCGCTGCGGGACGGGGAAGGGAGGGGGAGGGGCACTGCGCCGCGAGCTCACGCCTCGTCTTCTACGGCGGAGGGAAAGGGAACTTGACCAGTGAGTATCGATAATAATAACATCTATTGACAGATCTATTGACTCTACTTAAGATAATATGAATGCGAAATAAATAACTCATATGCATCATTCTTGATAACATATCGTGATTCGCAAAATGTATGTAGTCACAAAAATGTAACGATAAATTGTTAAGGCTAGATCGGTCTAATCTGACTGGATTATCTGCAGCAATATTATTTAGTGATAAGTATGATAGTAGATACCTACTTATTTCATATGGACTTGTTGGTCCTTATCTTCAATTACAGGTCCTATGCCTTTGTATGTAAGTTTTGAATAAACTAAGTTGATAATAATGTGACTATTAAAAAAATACGCCTTAAATAAACATCCACCTGTGCGTAATAACATGCACTTGTCCAGAACTGCGCTGAGGTACTTGCATGTCAATGATCTCACAAAGTAGAAACCAATGAGAACGCAATGTATATTTACCGTGGTATACCCATTGATGAAGCAATAAAAGAAGTATATTATTGTTACATCAATGGGTATACCTGTGTAGGTTGGAAACATTTATTAAAGACTTATTTGAAGAATTTAATTAAAAATGTATATTATGGATAAACTTAATAAACATGTATTAAGTTGGAACTAGAAAATGTAATCATGATTATTTAGAGTGAGAATTTGTCAATGCCAAAAAGTCAGAGCGTAATTCAAGATTTTTAGCGAAATGTTTGTTTTATATTTGACCACTTTTTTCTTGATGATCAGAACTTTACAACATGTTCCACCAAAATTAATTTTGTAGTATATGTCCGTACATTGCGCTAGGAATTCAATTATTTTGCAAATGTTCAAATTACTATTCGAGCTTTGTGAATACGTAAGCGGTCGTTCAGGTATATCTATGACAACGCAGCAGAGCAACCAACAAGCGAAGAAATGGGCGCGCGGTGACCTCGAGCAGTGGTACAGGGAGTGGCGGGGGGCGCTGGGGAATCCTTCTGGCGCCAGACCGGCATCGCCGCATCGGCGTCTACCCGCGCTCCCCACCCCGCGCCAGCGCTCGTCCAACTCGAAATAGATGCACGGTGATTTACGCCTCGGGCGTATGAGTAAATGTATGCCTTTGCCTTGGCTTGGCACGTCCGCCCGCCCCCGCCGCGCCGCGTGCCGATCTCCGCTCCCTCATTCGGATTTCGGAGCTCTGAGCCATCCTTGTTGCCGATGCCGATGGCTGGCCTACCGCTACGTCACCGCAACACTCGTACACAATGCAGCATGCGTACTTCCATAGTAACAAAAAATGATGTTCGCACAAAAATTCTACCGATTTGTTGCGATGTTTTTTTAGTCGTTTAATTTAGAGTCGCATAGGTAGATATCGTACTTCGGTTTCAACAGGTAATATCAGAAAATCTTTAAAATATAAGCATCGGTTGGTTGTAGTTTGTGTAAAATGTAAAGTTCTTGATCAGGTATTTATTGTATTGTAATATGACGAGCTGTTTTTATTGTTTATTTATTATTGTGTCCGAAAATAATTTAGTATTTTTTAAACTAATGTTCTAGTTAACATCAAATATAATACCTAAGAGCACTCTAAAAGAATGATCTATAACAATAATAGGAAAAACCTATTTTTTATTTTTATGGATAATTTTGGGAATTTACCTTGGATTAAAAAGGGCAACAATGTTTTACAAAAACTATTTGTTGAGGTTGTCTTTGAACACCAAGTGCATTATTATATTTTTATACTTATTGAACCCAGGAAGGGTGAATGTGGAAGCGAGGAGCCACATGAAAACAGTTTGTTTCAATCAATCTCATCAAATAATTATTAAAAAAATGTTTGGAAACTTTTCGATTGAATTCAACCCGTAATATGTTTAAAAATACATCAGAGTATCATAAAAAAATGGATGTATAAGTTTGCAGACTTAATAATATTAGACTTCTTATTTTATTAAGTTTGCAAGCTTATAAAGAACCACAATTATTATGATGCCATGTATCATGTATAATATGGTCTTGCAATTAAGTTTGTCTTAATATTGTTTCACCAAAGCTTAAACAGGAAGCGCCATGAATGTCAACATTTTGCCCAAATACGTAAAATTTTACTTTCGATACTTAAAATACACTGACGACCACGGGCCATAAAAATGGCCTTGTAGAGGGCTTGCGCGGGGCCATGGATAGGCTAACACGTGGAGGCCCTTTGACAAATTTAATGTGAAGCCAGAGGCCCTTTGACAAATTTAATGTGAATGCTTGCCACTGACCGGCGATTATCCCTGTCTACACCATATAGTAATGCACCCAAGGACAAGCCCCGGCCAGTGTAGGACTATTGTGGGAAATGAGGACAAAAAGTACCGGGCTATTGGGGTGAACTGCTAGTGGTATTAGGGGTCTGGGAATATGGGGGCTATGGCGTCTGACCGTCGCAATGTTCAGGGAACATGGAAAAATGGGCAGACGGTGACTCGCCACTCCCTGCATGGGCCCCAAAAAATACCATAGAAGGCAGGGACAACATGGGTGTGAGTGGCTAAGGGGTGTAGAGAGGTAGGCTGCAGGTTCACCGAAGCTACTTCTGCCCTGATGCCATTTATCACTTCCACCCCTGGAGCTTGAGTTAAGCTCTAGCGATCTCCACTCTGTGCCGGCTGGTTAAGGCAAGCACGGAGGTGGGGACCTTGCCTTGGCCCCCGGAGTCAGGTACGAGGTGTCGCTACTCACCTAAGGCTTCGCCCCCTAGGGGTAAAATACACTTATTGTTATAATTAAGATTATGAGTGTACTTTAAGAATCTTAATTAGAATGGCAAAATATTTACTGGTCTAAATTTATTGCGTCATTGTGTTACCAATTCTACCATGCTAATTGCATGCGTAATTACCGCATCTTAATGCTCACAAAATATTATGATTACACCAATACCAAAGCTATGTCGGTTTATAATTTATTATTATATAGGTACCCGATTCAGTTCCCAATTTGAAAGTCTTATTAGTGCTGGTGAATATCACGATTAACTCTTTATAAATGAGCTCTTAATTCTTGATAATTTGTTAGTGATTCGAGTTTTAATGACATCAGCAGGTCGGGAACAAAAAGCGTTGCCGAGTAACTGGTTGTACTGGTTCGCTTCATTCTCTCTGCTACTCTGTACTTATATTACTCATTCATCAGCCATTCGCTAATTATTAGCTCTCCCAGAAAGTTTTTTCACTCACAACTGAATGGCGCTCTCGCGCTATTATCTGAAACAAGTTTGACAGTTACAGGCTTTTGGTAAAAAAAATTATACTAAACTTCTTGTTCACGTTTTGCCTAAACTATTATTATGTTTCTCGTTACAAAAATATTTTAAATATTTTGTATTAATAATCATGATTATTGCTGTCACGATAAATAACTTTCACTGATCCACGAATAATATAAGCGGTTTTTATCATGGATTGTTACTTGCAAACCTATTACCGATTTATCCTTAGGAGTGTTAACAGCAGAAAATAAAACCTTCCAATTGAAAATTTGTCGGCGTCAGGGTGCCGCCACGAATTGGACCGTTTAAAATGAAATAAAGAATGAAGTTTAGGTTTTCATTCAATGAATTAATTAGTGATTGGAATAAATAGGGCAAGTTTTCTTGAAGAAACAGAGAAAATATTAAATGTCAAATAAGTAAAGTAACTAAAATGTTATTTATTATTGTCGGCATTAAAATAGAAACTAATTACTTACCTTTTGTTAGTTTTGACTACTATGTACTATAACGTCGCAATCTTTAGGTAAATTAGTCCCAACTATAGCAATCCTTTAACGTGTATTGTTTAATTTAAACTTATATTATTTTTATCACAAAAAATATAAGTTTAAATTAAACAATACGTTTCAAGTAATTCAACTTCGAGTAATCTTAAAACGAAACTGGACGTTTATATAAGGGACCGATATTAAGCGGTGTTCGACAGGTGCATTGGAGCACCCTTAATTTACAGGTTTTTACAACGTGTTTTAGTCAGCACAAGTTGCAACATTGCTAAATAAAATAATTAAACTTGCAGTGTATCGTAAGCTTATATACTCAAAATAATACGAAAATTGATACCTATTATTTGGGATTATCATTCCTTTAAATTATATCACTCTGTTTGAGCGTGAAATGTGTAGGTGTTGAGTATAAATTAATAATGTAAGTATCGCACAGGTCACTTTAAAACAATGCTGGGTTACTATTAATGAATGCATTTGTTTAATTATTTATTATTTCGGGAACGAATGTTTTGCTACTTGATTTTATTAACGTTTTTCATTTTCATTATAATAATAATATTTCATGTATAAGTAGTATATATTTGATAGTTTCATCATATGTTTATAATTTGTTTACTACTTTTATGCATAGGTATATCGACTTTAGTTTTGTTCAGAATTCACAAAATGGTTGGTTCTTATGACGCAATTGACAAAATTAGCATTTATATGGTAATTAAAACCTAAACGTTTGTTAGTCATTCATCGCACAAGTTAAACCGTAGATATTATGTACTTTTATACCCATAAAAAATAACATTGCGATAAGTCCTCATAAGAAGATATTATTATTTTTATCTGTTTTCTGCAGGTCCGTAATTTGAATTGTAGAAATACTTTCTTGGTACTATAAATATCTAAAAATGCGAGTCCAATTAAGCTAAAAAGATTCGTTAGCAAGAACATCGGTTCTATGAAAGAAATGTAAAAACTAATTAAAGGTTCGAAGGAAACAAAAAATATCGTAATAAAAGAGGGAATTTACGAATATTCCTGGAAATATTTGTATTGTAAGTATAAATACTACGTAGGCACTATGGGAGTGTTTATAATAGGCTGAAGTACCGCAGCGACCAGTGAACGTCCCGCCTGCGCGTGCTCGCGGCCATTCCAAGAATCTTACACTGGCTGAGCACAACCGTTATTATGTAGGTACTTTGGCCAAAGATCGCATGCCTTCAATTAATCTAGTCGTATCGGTACGACAAAGTGAACAGTTTTTCATATATCGCATAAATATTGCGAAAATACCACTAATCTAAGAACTAAATTAAAGAAATAGAAATTCAACGAAGTTCTACGAAACTAACGCGTACAATGTATTTTATGATAATTACAGTCAGTAATTAGGTCCATCAATAATGCATTATTCTTAGATACATCCATCAAGTTTCTTGTTTTATTTGTTTTCAAGTTACTATATTATTATGGGGTTTTTTTAATCATACCGACTTTTAAGATTTAATCGATGAGAATTACGTAGTCTTGCACCTTTCGACTCAGTGGGTTAGGCTATAATTTTGTTCATACAATCCTTTTATAAATTTGTCCGCAGCATCATTACATCTGAATTATGATCATCATCAGATTGTCAAAAAAGACATTTTGTGTTCACTGTTGATAAAGATTTCCATGAACTTTTATTATTTTGAAACATGTTCATATGTTTTTAGTTGCGAATCAAACGGTGTGTAGGCGTTGAGAATGCACCTCGGAAGTGGGAATACCTCGGAAATTTGGCTAATATCCAAAAGCTGATCCCAGCTCCTGTCAGTCCCTGTAGCCATCATACTTTCATATTTGTGTGATGTAAGGGGCGTGCCAATTCTATTTCGGTTAAGTTTATATTCATCATATTTTCATAACGAAAGTCTACTTAAACTTGAGAACACGATATATCATTTTATATATTATAATAATATGTTAAATAATTGCCTATTGTGTAGATAACTGAAATCAGTAATGGATTGATATGGTATGTGCTAATTTTGAGAAGCTGCCTTAACAAAATTGAAATTGATGTTATCAACTTTGCTGATGTTATGGAAATAAGGGAATACAATAATACATCTCGTTTCCGGTGAGTAGATAAATGTCTAGTAGCGATTCAAATAGTCAATCAAATCAAACAATGTGTTCGATATAATTAGCGCTTTAGTGAAATGCAAAAATTAGTATAAAACGTTATTTTGATAATTGTTTTCTATTATTATTGTGTCACATTTCATTGCAGTAAATCTTTATAAACTTCAATGTGATTTTCAAGTAGTTACCCATGAAATATGCTTTAAGATAATACTTTACTTAAAAGACATTTATTATTAAATTGTAATATCAGGCAGGTAGAGACTAGTGGTCGTTTACTGGTGGTTAGGTTTACGATATGTAAGTGTCGATGTCGTATGGAAATCACAATACACGGGCGTCATTGAGGAAAGACTCGCGATCGGTGAATAGTTGTTTATTTGGTCAAGTGTTGCCCGTACCCGGGCGGCTGACTCACGAATATTATTGTCACATTCATACATATGGCGTCTTTTGGTCGTTGATATGCGAACGGCGGAATTCGCAGAGAATGACGCCATTCTCTTGATGCCAGTCTTATATCTATGTAAATATATCGCGTTGTAGATATATGTAAGCGTATTGAAGATGTAAAATCTTAAACATTTTAATTGCCCTGTACAAAAATTTTGTGTTCTTAATTCGTTATTTCGTAATAATCAGAATTGATAATGTTTAAAAGTTTCACTGCACATTGGATATATTTAGGAACGGTGAAATATTTTTGGCAATAATCATACTAACGTACGTCGATGGCGACTTGCCTCGCGTGCCATTTATTTTGAGCAAAAATAAAGAGAGTTGTTCGTTTTCAGTTATTTAGACGAAGAAATTTCGCATTGTTATTCATAAATCATCTGTGATTATCTAAATCAATTTCAATCACCTACGAAATTCTATTTCGAAGAAATACCCCATGGGTTTTATTAGATTTAGATATGCGTAGTTACTGTTCTTTAAATTTAAAAAATACCTTATGACGCTTCATATTTTTCACGCCGTAATAGCTGTACAAGCGTACCTTCTTTAAAAAAGTAATAACCTTTTACGCAAAAACAAGGGATTATGAACTTGTGGGTCACTCTGCATCCCGGGCTGACCTAAGCTTGTTGCGCGATTGAACAATGGGTGTAGCTTCGCTCGTCATCTCATGTTCTTCCACACAAGCGCCGGGTATGGGGCGCAGGTTTAGGTTTAGCGGAGTAGTTGGTCGCCCAGTCTTCGCACATGCTGCGCGGCGCTCTGCGGCCGACGGAGGTAAGGCGCCGGCGCCCAGGCCGACTCCTCGCGCGTCCGTCTCGAAGGCCACCGGAGGGCCTAAACCGGCCTCGGCTGCCGCTGCAGTCCGTCGGGGTCTGGGGGAAGCAAGTACCCCGGTCCCGATGGAGGTGGTGGCGCCCCCGGCCGTCGGGGTGGCAGACTCCCCACTGCCACCGAATCCCCCCCCAAAAAAGAAACACAGGGGAGGCGCGAAGCGAACGCTCCGAAAGCGGCGAAAGGCGGCCCGCGCCGCCGCCGCTGCTTCGGCGGCCTTCGCCTCGGTGCCCGCCCCCGTGGTATCGGCCCCCAGGCGACAGGTGGCCCCCGCGTCCGCGCCACCGATGGCGCCCTTCCCGCGCGCCCGTCACGTCGCCTTGAATGTGGCGCCGTCGCCGGCGCCCGTGGCGCGCGCCCGCCACGTCGCCTTGAACGTCGTGCCACCGCCGGCGCCCGTGGCTCCCGCCCCCGTTCCCGAGGGGGGGGCGTGGTCCACGGTCGTAGGACGGAAAAAGGGTAAGGGGACGAGGGTCAACGGGCCCCCTCCCCCCCCAGGCGCAAGCTGCTGCCCCACTGACGGGGTGGAGGCAGCAACCGCGGAAGCAGGCCACGAGGCCTGCCGTCGTTCTCCGCGAGCCGAAGTCAGCCGCAGTTATCATTAAACTGCTGCCGGCAGCGGCCGCGAAGGGTGTCGGCTATCGCGAAGGCCTCGACGGTGGTCGACATCACGGCCATGGGCCTCCGCGAGGGGCTGAAAGTGGTGCGGACCGCCAGGGACGCGCGCCTCCTCGAGTTCCAGCCGGGACCCGAGAGCGCGGCCAAGGCGGACCGCGTCGCCGAAGCTCTGCGCGGAGCCCTAGTAGGGATGGCTGAGGTCGTCCGCCCCGTAAAGCGTGGGGAGCTTTACGTCTCAGGGCTGGACGAATCAGTCACGGTCGATGGGCTTCGTGACGCGATCGCGCGCGCAGGCAACTGCCGGCGCGACGACGTGCTCGCGAAGCACATCGGTGCAGGACCGGGCGGATTAGGCGCATCATACGTGTTGTGCCCCGTCGCTGCTGCCAAAACCATCGTCGGGTTGGGCTATCTCATGGTTTTTTTTTTTTTTTGTTTGTTTGTTTGAGGCGAGGAAAAATGCTGACTGTCCTAGATGACCTAAGCACAAGCACTAGCACTAAATAAAACACTTTCTTGGAGTAAACTGGTTTATTGAACTGAACTGAACTGGTTTATATGAAAAGTACAAAGGAGGTTAACAAAATATGTATCACAAAACATAGCGTGTTTCCTTATTAGATAGCGCCATCTAGTGATGACACTTACAACTAATGCCCTCTGCGACATGCGGCCCGCCAAGGACATTTAGTGACAAAATGTACTTAAACAAACATGTCTTGTGGTGATGTCGTACAGAACACAACTACTAAAATTATTCTTAAATCTTGACTTAACTTATATCTAAATCTGTACAATGATCTTAATTTAGGTATACTATACAAACAATATTTTAAAATTTAGACAAAACACCCATTAAAATGTAAAAAAGAAACAATTGTCTACCAATGCCGTTAAGTAAAGAAGTGAACTTGAAATAGATCTATGAAGGTTTATGCCAAACGATTATTATAAATACAACAAACAGACAATCAATTAATGTAATAATTATTGAAAAGACGGCAATAAGGGTTCAAAATTAACATTAAGTATCTAAATTACATCTATACCACATTGAGGGAGAACTTAAACGATATGTTTGAAAATTGGTGAAATTCTTTGTTTAGAATGTAGTATTTGCCTTTCGTTCTATGTTACCGTATACTTATAAATACCTAATTTTAAATAGGCTAATCCATTGTTATATTTATCTAACTATTTCGTTCTGTGATATTATTGATGTTGTTTCTTTTGTACTATTCGGATGCAACAATGTGTGATGCCTTTCATTGCATATTCGGCATGTTGTATTTTTCTTACAAAATTGAACTGTATGATTGCTACCTAAACAATTCAAACATAAATTATTTTTTGAGACAAATTCGAGACGAAAGCCAAAACTTTGTTTAGAAAATACTTTACAGAAACACAATTTGTGGAATTTGGAACAGAATTCACATGGTAGAGAATTGCTATTATTTTCAACTTGCGAAAAATTAAAATTGGAAACCTGTGATATCTTAGGTTCCAAACATTCAAAGGCACGGAATCGATTTTCTAGGAATAACTTAAACTTCTCGAAGGTTGGTAAATCATTGCAACTATTGCTAGAAACAGTCAGTTCCCATTGCTTATGTGATTCATCATCAAGTTTGGCAGAGATTATGTGAATTACAATAGGATCCCATGTGGACACATGTATACCTAAATTTTTAAGAGCATTTAAGCTGTCAGTGGTGGTATCAAGTAATTCTTTGAGAGCAGTTGAACATTCTGTAGTGATACGAGGCTGATTTAGTAATCCTTCTAAAATACAATTAAGTTGATAACGCTTGTTGCTGTATCTGTTTTCTAATATTGACCAACAATGATCATAATTCCCATCGGCTATAGAACTGTATCGAATTAACTGCTCTGCTTCTCCAATTAAATGAGCCTTGAGATAATGTAATTTTGAACATTATTTAGTGAAGAATTATTGTGAATTAAAGCTATAAATAAATCGCGAAATGTTGTCCATTCGGAATATTTTCCAGAAAACAAAGGAATTATTATCTTTGGAAGTTTCACAGCTTGTGCTGAACTGGTACATTTATTGCAGTCTACTGAATTTGTGGAAACTGATGCTAATTTATTTAGTAGTTTTTAAATTTGTTCTATAATTAAAGTAAATATCTTCAGTATGGTCGTATATTCCTTGATTAACATAAATAGAACTAGCCAAAAGCTCAGAATTGCTTATTTCATATAATCTAGTATTATTTTTTCGAAATAGATCCCAATCCTTTTCTAAATTATCTAGTCTACTTTCAATATATTCATACGTAAGTTTGTCCTTGGAACACTTTTCAAAAGTAACTAATCCTCTTTCTATTGATTTTTGAATATTTTTTTGAACATTTATTAAGCCTTCCATATTTGCTCAACTTATAATTTAAAAAGTAACTATAATATTATTATTATAATTTTTTAATATAATATAAACTAATTACACTAATTAAGAGTTCGTAATGCTTCTAGAGTTGGTTTCTTCGAAGAAATATTTTTGTATAATAATTGTACTTACAGTTTTTTGTTTGCACATTCACTAAGACACGTTTGATCTAAGTTTATTGACCTAAAAACGTGGTAGATTGACCTCACATCACAAGTACTTTTTTAAAAACGCTGTCCACCCTCTTATAATAGTGTAGGGGGGGGGGGCGCACCGCAATCCAACAGGGGGCGGAGTGCGCTGCGATCTCACAGAGGGGGCGGACACCGCAATCCAGAAGCTGTGGGGGGCGCACTGCAATCCAGGGGCAGGGGCGCACCGCAGTCCAGGGGTGGGGGGCGCACCGGGATCCAGGGGGGGGCGCACTGCAATCCAGGGATGGGGGGCGCACCGCAATCCAACGGGGAGCACTACAATCCGGGGGGGGGGGGGGGGCACTGCAATCCGGGGGGAGGGGGCACACCGCAATCCAGAGGGGGGGAACACCACAATCCGGGGGGGGGGCACACCGCAATCCGAGGGGGAGGCACACCGCAATCCGGGGGGGAGGCACACCGCAATCCACCAGGGCACACTGCACTGCACTTCACTTCACTTCACTACACTCATATCCGGCTCCGTAGGACCAAATTATGTCCTAGATGACCTAAGCACAAGCACTAGCACTAAATAAAACACTTTCTTGGCGTGAACTGGTTTATTGAACTGAACTGAACTGGTTTATATGAAAAGTACAAAGGAGGTTAACAAAATATGTATCACAAAACATAGCGTGTTTCCTTATTAGATAGCGCCATCTAGTGATGACACTTACAACTAATGCCCTCTGCGACACTGACCGATTTACGCACTCTCAGGGCCGTCACTAGGAAACGGCGCGCATCCATCGGGGGCGATAACGCTAGCAATAGTATGCTTTGTTTGCGCTTCGTCCGCGATGGCTTGACACTGAGGAGTGTGGAAGACTCAGAGCGATGCCGCACGGGCGAGCAACCTCAATACCCACTAAAAAACCTCTCCTCCCGTCGACCCTGCGCTTTGTTGTGAAGGAAAGACTGAGATATAGAACATAGTTACGCAACAGTCGATCCAGCGCAATAAAGTGCCTGGAGTGTGCCCTGGGAGAACACACCCCACTTCGAAACGGGGGCTGAATCCCTTGCGTTGCCTAGTAGCAAGGGGCCCCTCGTACCGGAACCAAACTCAGGGAGGGAAGTAATGCGCGTACCTGCCTCTCCGGGTGCTAGCTGAAGGCCGGCGACCTCGGGTGGAGACATTAGCACGCGCTGCAGGACTTCGCTCCCTATCCCTTTCTGCGGCCTCTTTTAGAGACATTACCGCCTCACAGAAAGAGACCGCAGACTCCCAGCGGTCGTCGCTGTGCAACATGGCCGTTACCAAGTCGCCAAGCGATCGGACGGCTCCTACGTGTGTCTCGAGCTCGAAACGCTGAGGCGTCCATGCAGCGCACTCAACAAGCGTGTGTAACGCCGTATCGGGTGCGCCGCATTGGCGGCAGTCCGGGGAAGGCAAGCAGCCCACAATGCGAAACAGATACTGGTCGAAACAACCGTGTCCGGTCAGTATCTGAGTCGTCCTGAAGGTCAGGGTTCCGCTAGTGCGGGTCACCCATCTCTCCAGCTGCGGCCTGATTGCATCCACCGTATAGCCGCCGGCCACAGGGTGTTCGAGGTCACGAGACCAGGCGACGAGGCAGGAGGCGGTTTCCCGCTTCCTGACCGTCTCTAATTCGACTTGACAGAAGGTCAGTCCTCTAGCTAGGGCATCCTGCTGGGCGCGACGAACTCTGGACAGGACGTCTGCCTGGAGAGGCCAGGGCAGCTCGCCTGCCAAGAGAGTCGCCGCCGACCACGACACTGTGCGGTACCCGCGTATGGTCCTCACGGCCAGAACCCGCTGCGCGCGGTGCAGCAGGGTTCGGTTGTGGCGGTGAAGCGCATTGGACCAGACGGGCGCACCGTAGAGTGCCATACTCCTCAGGATGCCGGAATAAAGCTTCCGCGTCGCACCCCCCGGCCCCCCCACGTTAGGGAGAAGCCTGGAGAGTGCGCCCGCGGAATTCACAAGTTTGGGAACTAGCTGCTCAAAGTGCGCTTTGAACAGCCATTTCCCGTCCAGAACTAGCCCAAGATATTTCATCGTGGGCCCTACTCTGATCGCCACCCCCTGAACTGTAACGGACAAGTCCGGGGGAGGATTCCGGAATTTCCTATGGAACATGACGGCCTCCGTTTTCGCGGGGGAGACCTTCAAGCCCAGCCTAGCTATTCGATCTACGACGATCGCCAACCCGTCGTTGGCGACGTCCACGGATTCCGCAAAAGACGCGGCGCGTGCCGTGAGTAGGGTGTCGTCCGCAAAGCAGATCAGCCCTACTCCGGGCCGGACCGTCACCCGAAGGATCCAGTCATAGCCTACGTTCCAAAGGATAGGCCCAAGGACCGATCCCTGTGGAACGCCGCACGCGACACGTCGCCGACCTAACACGTGGTTGGCGGACTCACCGCCCTCCCAAAGGATGTGCCGATCTCGCAGGTACTCGCCCAACAGCCTCGTGAGGTACGGGGGGACTCCGTGCGCGCGGAGCCCCTCCCTGATCGTCTCATGAGGGAGGCTGTTAAAGGCGTTCGCTATGTCTAGCGACACTGCAAGAACGACGTCCTTCGCTTGGACGGCTTCGTCCGTCAACGTTCGCAGCGTCTCGAAGGCGTCCATCGTGGAGCGCCTCCGCCGAAACCCGAACTGCGTATCTGATAGCCCCGGCTCCACAGTGTCTAGATGCTTCACAAGCCGCTCCGCCAAGATCTTCTCGAAGACCTTGGCGACCTCGTTCAGCAGCACTATGGGCCTGTAGGCGGATGTAGCGGATGTAGCGGAGTATCGTCGTCATAGGCGTTTACTTCTCGCGCAACCGCCCCCTGGCGGAGTTCGAGCTTCACTTGGACGCCGTCGGGGCTGCCGTACGCAGACTGTCACCCAAAACGATCTTCGTGATGGGCGACTTTAATGCAAAGCACCTCTCCTGGGGAAACGTATTCACGGACCCTAGGGGTCGGGCGGTCGAGGATTGGGCTCTTCAAGCCGGCCTGACCATACTGAACCAGGGGTCGGTCCAGACCTGCGTGCGCGCGCGGGGTGGATCGATCATCGACCTGTCGTTCGCCACTCATGCGGCCGCCCGCAGAGTGACCGAATGGAGAGTGCTGGAGGAGGTGGAGTCGCTCTCTGATCATCGGTATATCAGATTTGAGCTCACGACGCCCTCCTACGGTCCGAGCCCTGTTCACCATCGCCCCCCACTCCTCCCGCGTTGGGCCCTTACCAAGCTCGATCCGGAGCAGGCCGAGGAGTGGGCACTCTCGGAAAGCTGGGCCTACCCAGTCGATTTCGCGAATTTGGATACGCAGGCAGAGCACATGCGCAAGACCCTGACGAGGGTTTGCGACGCTGCGATGCCTCGCGTCTCCAAGCGGCAGCCTCCGTGCAAGCAATCGGTCCACTGGTGGACCGAGGAGCTGGGCGAGATGCGAAAGGCAGTTCGCATCATCAGCCACAGGCTCAAACGCTGCAGGGCGCGCCGTCCTCCGGACTTCGTCGCGGAAAATGGACTCGTGGGCGAGTTTAGGGAGGCCAGAAAGGCCCTTTCGATTGCAATATTGCGATCGAAAGCCCGGGCTCGGGCCGAGCTCCTCGACACGCTCGATCGGGACCCTTGGGGGCGCCCGTACCGTGGGGCCCGCAACAAGTTGCGACCTTGCACATCCACGGTCACGAAAACGCTCGAACCCGAGGTGCTCCGGTCGGTTATCGATGGGCTCTTCCCGGATCCGGGGAACTTCACTCCCCCCAGTATGGGTCCACCCATTCCCGACACCCCCACGGACGAGGAGCCTCACTCCATCTCCGAGGGGGAGCTAGACGTCGCACTGGACCGGCTCCGGGGCAGGAAGACGGCACCGGGACCCGACGGGGTTCCAGGTCGACTCCTCTTCCTGGCTGCGAAACATCTACGCAGCCAGCTGCGGGACCTCTTCGAAGCCTGTATTCGCGCAGGTAGGTTCCCGTCGCATTGGAAAGAGGGGCGTTTGTGCCTAATTCCTAAGGGAGGTCGGCCTCCCAACGTTCTGTCCGCCTACAGGCCCATAGTGCTGCTGAACGAGGTCGCCAAGGTCTTCGAAAAGATCTTGGCGGATCGGCTCGTGAAGCATCTCGACGCTGTGGAGCCGGGGCTATCAGATACGCAGTTCGGATTTCGGCGGAGGCGCTCCACGATGGACGCCTTCGAGACGCTGCGAACGTTGACGGACGAAGCCATCCAAGCGAAGGACGTCGTTCTTGCAGTGTCGCTAGACATAGCACATAGCCTTTAACAGCCTCCCTCATGAGACGATCAGGGAAGGGCTCCGCGCGCACGGAGTCCCCCCGTACCTCACGAGGCTGTTGGGCGTACCTGCGAGATCGGCATATCCTTTGGGAGGGCTGTGAGTCCGCCAATCACGTGTTAGGTCGGCGACGTGTCGCGTGCGGCGTTCCACAGGGGTCGGTCCTCGGGCCGATCCTTTGGAACGTAGGCTATGACTGGATCCTTCGGGGAACGGTCCGGCCCGGAGTAGGGCTGATCTGCTTTGCGGACGACACCCTACTCACGGCACGAGCTGCGTCTTTTGCGGAATCCGTGGACGTCGCCAACGACGGGTTGGCGGTCGTCGTAGATCGAATAGCTAGGCTGGGGCTGAAGGTCTCCCCCGCGAAAACGGAGGCCATCATGTTCCATAGGAAATTCCGGAATCCCCCCCCGGACCTGTCCGTTACAGTTCAGGGGGTGGCAGTCAGAGTAGGGCCCAAGATGAAATATCTTGGGCTAGTTCCAGACGGGAAATGGCTGTTCAAAGCGCACTTTGAGCAGCTAGTTCCCAAACTCGTGAATTCCGCGGGCGCACTCTCCAGGCTTCTTCCTAACGTGGGGGGGCCGGGGAGTGCGACGCGGAAACTTTATTCCGGCATCTTGAGGAGTATGGCGCTGTACGGTGCGCCCGTCTGGTCCGATTCGCTTCACCGCCACAACCGAACCCTGCTGCACCGCGCGCAGCGGGTTCTGGCCGTGAGGACCATACGGGGGTATCGCACAGTGTCGTGGACGGCGGCGACTCTCTTGGCAGGCGAGCTGCCCTGGCATCTCCAGGCAGACGTCCTGTCCGGGGTTCGGCGTACCCGGCATGATGCCCTAGCTAGAGGACTGACCTTCTGTCAAGTCGAATTAGAGACGGTCAGGAAGCCGGAAACCGCTTGCTGCCTCGTCGAATGGTCTCGTGACCTCGAACACCCTGCGGCCGGCGGCTTTACGGTGGATGCAATCAGGCCACAGCTGGAGATATGGGTCACCCGCACCAGCGGAACCCTGACGGACGACACAGATACTGACCGGACACGGTTGTTTCGACCAGTATCTGTTTCGCATTGTGGGCTGCTTGCCTTCTCCGGACTACCGCCAGTGCGGCACACCCGATACGGCGTTTCACACGCTTGTCGAGTGCGCTGCATGGACGCCGCAGCGTTTCGACCTCGAGACGCACGTAGGAGCCGTCGGATCGCTTAGCGACTTGGTAACGGCCATGTTGCACAGCGACGACCGCTGGGAGTCTGCGGTTACTTTCTGTGAGGCAGTAATGTCTCTCAAAGAGGCCGCAGAAAGGGACAGGGAGCGAAGTCCTGCAGCGCGTGCTAATGTCTCTACTCGAGGTCGCCGGCCTTCAGCTGGGACCCGGAGAAGCAGGTACGCGCATTACTTCCCTCCCTGAGTTAGGTTCCGGTACGGGGGGCCCTTGCTACTAGGCAACGCAAGGGATTCATCTGCCCCCGTTTCGAAGTGGGGTGTGTTCTCCCAGGGCTCACTCCAGGCACTTTATTGCGCTGGATCGACTGTTGCGTAACTATGTTCTATATCTCAGTCTTTCCAACACAAACAAAGCGCAGGGTCGACAGGGAGGAGGGGGTTTTTAGTGGGTATTGAGGTTGCTCGCCCGTGCGGCATCGCTATGAGTCTTCCACACTCCTCTGTGTCACGCCATCGCGGACGGAGCGCAAACAAAGCATACTATTGCTAGCGTTATCGCCCCCGATGGATGCGAGCCGTTTCCTAGTGACGGCCCAGAGAGTGCGTAAATCGCTCAGCATTTTCGCTCGCCTCAAAAAAAATATAAAAAAATGCTGCGCGGCGCTTATCGCCGCGGTCCGGTCCCACCCCCACAGTCGAGAGGGACTCAGTATAGTACGAAATGTATTCTCCCTGCGCATCGAAAACGAGGGATTATGAACTTATTTGTAACAAATTATAACACGCATAGTTATTAATTAATAATTATAAATCTATCTTTCAAACAAAACAAAGAATAAAGAATTTAATCAGAATTACATTTTATTCTTCCTGTTGGTACAATGATACATTGTTATGTATATTTCTGCACTGTTCAAATCCATAGGCAAATGAATGATCGTTAAAAATGTAGGACTAATCAAATCTTGCTTTTTGAAATAATATTGCTTATTTTAATAAAACATGTTTAATTCTTAATAATATATAAAAATGCTGATATAATATTTGTAATCAAAACATGCTAAAAATCATTATTCGTAGCTATGTGGTAAAAAAACAAGGCTGTATGAATTTAGTTTATTTGCTTAACCCTGTGACAAGTAATTTATTTATTTAACTCTTATCATGATCAATTGAATGTCATTTAATTCTTATTTATTTAAATTAAGGCAGAACTGTAATCGATTACAGAATATAAATAATTGACACAGATATCTTCAAAAATCATTCATTCATCATCCAAAAAAAGTCCAATAGACCTTACGACAGCCAAAAGGTATTTCTTAGATTTTGATGAAAGCATTTAACATATATTTAGATTATCATAAAAAATCAGTCTATATAGATTAGTAAGAAATAAGCTAACTAACTTTAGTTTTCGTATGTTTTTGTTTCGCGTGAACAAGTATCTTTTATGTACCTGACATCAACTGCAGTTTATAGTCAAATGTGAACCAGTACAATATATATTTTTTAAACATTACGTATAATTTTCATACATCATATCTAACGTTTGTTTCTTTTATTTTTCGTAAGGATTGCAATTTAATGAATTAATATTCAAAGCTCACTATAAAAGCATGCAATGAGGCTTTTGATTTTAACACCTAATTATGGGCGTCAAAATCATTCTAAATAGAAAACGAATTAATCACTATTATGCCAATTTGGCACGAATGTCCAACAACGTCCAAATTAATTTGACTTCATCCATATTCACACTGATAGTTAACGCTTGTTACAGTTGCCACAAGACTGGTTTCATGGTTTCCCGCCCACGCGACATCGTGGCGCCCGACCGGACTAACATACATAATTATTTATTCAAGAGCTTTGTTGCCAAATGCTTCAATGCGGATGAGCAAATTATTTCTGAATAATCAAGTTTAATTTTGTTGTGATTTGAGCATTTCTATTTATTAATGACTAACAACTTAAGAATGGATGTCTTAACATTGCATAGGTACAATTGATAAAGCGCCAAGATTTTTTAGCTCTTGTCAATCCGAAACTTTTTAGACTAATTAGTTGATGAGATGTAATTTTTATAATTAAAAGAATGATTCCCGTTACCAAAAACCTAATGAATTGACACAAGATAAAGTAGAGATGAAAGAGACATAAAGAAACAGGCACTCCCCGTGGCGCGTGGCTCAAGGCCGTGGCGTGACGTCGCAGTCGGCAACAGGCGGTGCCTACGCCAGCCAAACAACGCAACAAGTGCCCCGCGCCCCTGCTTCGCATACCTTTTGCGAAACCGCAGCTGCCACAGGCAGCGCTCTATAAAGCCTGTCACAATCACAGCTACATTTTTATTATATGTACGACTTTTGTTGTTTGTATTATACAGAGAGAGAATGATTAGCGGGTCAGTAAATGGATTACCTACCTACCTTAACTGTTGCAGCTACACGAAAATGCGTCTTATTCATAATTTTTCTGACGTTTTGATCCCCATTTCAATTTTCTAAAAATGTACAATTAGCAAGAAAATGGCCATTCTACACAAAAAAAATGATGTCAATAGATTTCTTTCAGATACTGATCTAAAACTTTATGCGATCAGGAGTACTAAAATAGTCAGAAATTGCAAAATAAAACAGGAGGAGTGACGAGGGCAGTAGTTACTCCTTTAATTAGCTATCCTTTGAGAAACTTCAAATTTTGGAGAGGTTTCGCGGAGGGTTTTTTCCTCTAAATAGTTCCACATTTTGTAAACCAACGGGTTTTAAGTCTGGGCTGGAAGACGGCCACTTGTTGTGCTTGAAGAAATCGATTCTATGGGTGATAAGCTAGTTTTGCATGCTTACTGGCCCGATGTGAGGTGGCGCTCAATCTTGTTGCAATACCCAGTACTATTTTCGAGCATTGTTTGAGAAAGGCCTCTTTCTTCTTCCATAACATTTGTACCAACGGTATTTTGCTGCAGAATAGCGCTAGTTTTCACACCTTTTTCACAGAAGAACACCTCAATTAAGTCTGAAAACAAGACTCCACGCCAAACCACAAATGGTGAAAGACAATGCCCACGCTAAATACTCGAGGTACGCTTGCTCAGTTCGTCACTGTTGTGGGCAGATATGCCCACGCTAAATACTCGAAGTACGCTTGCTCACTTCTTCACTGTTGTGGGTATAAACTTTATTATTTTGTTTGTTGTAACTTTCTTCGAAATCAAAATATCTTACTTCTGAAAAAAATATTTCACAGTATTTAATTTACGATTACGAAATATTAATTTCAGACGCTCATTAATGCCTGTGTTTTCGATAAGCTCGGAGTATCGAAACTTCATTGAAAACATTTTTTGCTTGCGGATGAGATTTTGTTGGATTCGTGCCCGCACTGATTTGATGAACGTTAGTTAGCCTATTAGCCCTAAGAGGTCGGCCACTCCTTTTACGGCCTGCAAAGGTTGAATCTTCACCAAAGCGTTTAATACGATATACGAACCCTAGCGGTTTTTTTCCTAATTTTACAGAAGTTTAATAATCCCCATTGGCACGTAACAGCAGCGGTGTAGTACAAAAACCATTATTGTAGAAATATATTATATATTTTTATATATTAAGAATGCTTTCTTTTCCGTCCACTCCATTTTTTAATATAATAATAGTAGAGGAGACGTGGAAGATCGACCTTCACCGATCTGATAACCAAAGACGAATTTTTTATCAAATATATTTTATGAACAAATATGCCTATAATTACTTGCCTATCCAAAAGTGCTCAAGGCTATTTTTAATTAAATTAACTTTAATCGATTTTTTTTCATCACTTTCATTCTATTGATAACCAAATGAATTTTATTTTACTCATAGTTTTTAACACACAGAATATGCCTAGGTAGGCTTGCCTACTCATTTCTGTGTATGGCTACCTGGCAAGCAGATGTGAACAGGTAAGTCAATATAGGTGACTCCACCGATCTGCTAACTTATCGAAAGTTATATCAAATTTTAGATTATTTATTAGAAAATCAGTCACATATACTTGCCTGCAAACAATCGTATTTAAAGTACTATTGCCATTGATATATAAAAAACCCTAGATACACATTGTCGAATAAAAGTAACGCTCGGAAGTGTCCCAAGCACTCACCAATTATACCTATGTAGTTATAGTTATGCTGAAGCATATATTTTTTCAAATTCAACCTTACGCAAATTGTATAAAGTTGTTTTTACAACGCAGTGTTCGAAAAGCATTACGACCAACGGTTCTCGATGGACAAGGATGAGTGGAGACGAACTTTTATATAATTATATTTTTTTCTTGTGACATTTTTTTTAGTATTTTAAGAGTTTGTTAAATTGTGTTCTAAACATATAATTATACTTTTATTTGAGCGTAAATATTTTTTTGGATAGGAGATGTATATATCAATACACCAAATATTAACTGTAATAATCATTTATTTATATTAAAGGTATTTATTATTAAAAAATGTGACGTTCACCCCTGATCCAAAGGTCAAGGAATGACATACTCAAGCCGAAGCATTGAGTGGGATATGAAATAAAAGAAGTTATGTATTGGAAATATATAAGTAATATAATTTTTTTTTCCTTAAGTTGTTAATGACTTTTTCCTTGCTAATTAACCTTTTGCGGCATTTGTGAAGTGCGCTTTTTATATGGACTTTTTGAGGTGTATCCAAAATTGACCCTATGCTTAAAGAAGTAGTAGGAGATTCGAATTTCTTTTCATTTTCTAAATCTAACATTGAATTTATACCACAGATTTCAGTATCACCGCCATCATCTGGTATTTCAATCTGTAAGCAAAATCAAAATGATAAGTATCTGCTAGCACACAAAATAATATTTTAAAATACATCGGCACTAAGGTTCCGTTCGTTCTTCATCGCAGTTACTTACAATCTTGAGTTCCTGTGGTAACATATCCTGAAAAAGTAATTATGATTACAAAAAAATATTTGAATGAAGGTACGATACTACTAGTATTTGACAAATTTATTTTTCTGGTTAACGAGTTACTTAACACTACGCGAGGAACAGCCGTTTTACGAATACGGTTTATGCCCTTTGCAGTGACATACACATCTTCGTCCAAAAAATGTTCTGAACAAACGACGCTTGAAATATTCAGCTTAAAAAATTCTTCACGCCTTTGTCGACTAACAAGTAATCTCCATTCTTCACATCGTATAGGATCACGAGGAAAACTAAAATATAAAAAATACGCTTTTAAGTTTTCAAGAAGTTTTTAATGTGACATGTTGCGCCAAAGCGACACTCACAGACTACGCGACACTTCTGACATTAGCATGCCGCATGTCGCGAACCCATAAGTTGTCCCATTATTAATCCATATACATTATAATATTTACGAACATTAAAAAAATCGTCAAATTGACTACCTTTTCTCCTATATCAAATTATATAACGTAACCATGTTTGTCAAAAACTAAATACAAAAAAGTTCAAAAGTACATAAACTTATTAATTAAAAAAATAAACACAACAATAAAAATCGAGTCCATTGACAAGAACAGAGTGATTTTTATTATGCGACCTTGAGTAAAGTTTTTAGACAAATTAAATCAAAATCACATATTGCTTCCTATATTCAGACATAAAAACAACAAAAACTAATCAATAAACTCTTTTACTTACCGAAAATATGATATCCCATCCTTTTTTAACCTTTTTGACGTAATATTCTTGCAATTTGTGAGAGAACACTTCGGCATTTTTAACGAGTGCACTTAGACGCGGGCGACGCGAGACTATTTGAAATGAGCGCACTATTTAGAAAATTGCGCTCATTGTAGGAGGACGGTTTTGAGGCGTTGTTTGTGCATCTTGGGTTTTTTATATATCAATGACTATTGCCAAGCTAAAAACTTTTAGAGTTTTAGCCACTTAATAGGTGCGATAGAGAAAGCAGAGCGTCCGAGGTCCGTGTGGTAGAACAAGACACAACATAACAGCTGCACGCTACCTGACCGTTGAATGACGGAACTTACCGCTCTTAAAACCGTTAAAACGTAGTTTTATTATCAAGTCGCAAAAACTTAAGAAAATATTAGGTTGGGGAAAAAGTTTCTTCGCATTTTATATAAAAAATCAAAAGATTTTTTTAATCAATCAAATCAAATCATCATTTATTGCATAAAACATGGTACATAAAAAAGATGGTATCTATAAAGTTTATTTACATTTGACTAAAGTATGTAGGTGCCATTTTTTGGGATAACTTTTTACCATCTTGTAGGTAGGGACGTGATCCCATTGCTATACAAATTTTAGGGCTTCTGATAAAAAATCTGCGACAAGTGGTTTTGGCAGTCCTCTCGTGATGTTAACCTGACACTGTCTAAGGAATTCTGTAGAGACCGAAACAGGTGAAAATCTGAAGGTGCAAGGTCAGGACTATATGCTGGATGCATTAACACCTCCCAGCCAAACTCTCGTAATATTTGCTGAGTGGCTAAAGCGTTATCATGGTGAAAAACCACACCCCTTCTGTTGATTAATTCCGGCCGCTTTCTCTCAACTTTTTGCTAATCTCATCAGTTGTTCGCAGTATAGTTCAGAATCGATGGTCCTGCCTGGCGGTAAGAGCTCATAATGAATAATGCCCTTCCAATCCCACCATACACACAGCATCACCTTGTTGCGAGTTAACCCGGGTTTCGCCACAGTCTGTGAAGACTGGCCCGCCTTTGACCAAGATCTTTTTCGCACGTTCTTGTCGCACGTGATCCACTTTTTATCACCAGTTATCAGCTTCTTCAAAAATGGTTCGATTTCATTACGTCGTAATAAAGAATCACAAATGAGTACACGGTTCTTTAGATTTCTTTCAGTGAGCTCATGAGGCACCCAAATATCGAGCTTTTTTGTATACCCTTTTTTCAAATGCGCCGAAACCGTTTTGTGGTCCATTCCCAGTTCTCCAGCTACATCGTAACTACTAATATGCCGATCTTGCTCCACTTTTTCAAAAATGGCTTCAATTTTGTCCTTAACAGGGCGACCAGAGCGACGTGCATCTTTGATATCAAAATTTCCGGATTGAAAACGCGTAAACCAAATTTGCGCTACTCTCACAGATACTGCATTAGGTCCATAAACATCACAAAAATTTTTCGCGGCTTGTGTTGCATTTTTACCTTTTTTGTAGTAAAATTTTAAAATGTATCGAATTTCTTCATTAGATTCACTCATTTTAATAATTAACAATAAGAAAAACAAATGAAAAACACATTTTCCTAATTTAAACTTGGTATTGTCTTTGAAATTAAAACTTTTTAATGATACCAAAACCACCCAGATACAAATGTTATAGCCAAAGAGATCTTATTGCAAGTTCATACATACTATATGCGAAAAGACTTTTTCCCCAACCTATTATTAATAAATTCGCATGAACTGTACGGCAGTAATTTGAGCGATGGTTGGTGAAATAAAGGATAGTCCGTTTTTTTCTAGTAACTCTTGCGACTCTTGAAACAAACATATTATTTATAAGAGAAATAAACCCCAATAAACCGTTTTATTACGTTTATTTCTTATAATATTTTGTTTATGAGTTATTTGAACTTATTTTGCATTTTTGACAAATAAACATATTTTTTTACTTGAATATACTCAGCTAAAGTTAACAACAACTTGAAATAATTTATTAACAAACGAAGAACAACTAGTAATAGGCCAAAAATTTAAACGCTCATTCCCAAAAAACGCAAATTTTGATAATTTATTTCTTTTATTAAGTGTGTGATAATATCTTTCCTACACTTGTGTTTGAACCAACATCCAGTTAGATATAGAAGGAAAACTTAGTTGTTTTTAAATATTTTATTATATAATTAGTATATTACGGCATATATTCATATATAATACAGGTTGCACCAAAACTTGTAGGCATCAATTCATGAAACTTCGTAAATGCTAACCTCGATTCTCAATCTAAAATTTTATGCATATTTAGTAAACCCAGATAGCCCTCTGACAAGATAATATGGTTATCAAATTCAAATTTTGATTTTTATTTTCTTGAATAAAGCTCTGACGAAGAATATTTTTTCATAGTCATAGATAATTAAAGTTATATCTTCTTACTAATCTAATTATATCGTTTCCCATGTGATAGATAGATTCCCAGATGATAGAAATAAAAACACTAAACGAAAATTGTTTCGAACAAAATATTTCAAGCAATCTCTGGCATATCGGAAAGTTTTTCAAGACATTTTATAATTCCGGAGCCAAATGGATCTTCGTCGCGCCTAGGGATGCTTTCACTGTACTTAAACCGACACGCAATTGGCTAGTTTGGTATTTTGATTTAATTAAGTTTCAGTTCTTTTCGAGAAACAATGGAATGGTTGAAATTTGTAATTACTTTTTATTATTGCGAAACTGGCAAACGGGCAGACGACCCAATTAATGGAAACTGGTCACCGTCGCCTATTCCAAACGTCAGACGTTGCCAGGCCTGGACGCTAAATACAACTCCAATTAAATTAAAGAAAGCAAAACATTGTATGGTGCTTTCTGCACGCCTTTAAACAATCAAATCCTCTGCTTATGTAATAATTTTTGCATTAAAATTTACATCACTTTTATGAAGTTGATTTCAGATTTTAACTAAAACTAAGAAAATTATAGAATGTATGGGAAAATATAAGAACTGGCCGAAAATAGTACGATCGCCAAAAACTAGGAGTACGGTAGTTAATTTATAAGTAAAACATAATAGCGAGATGAAAAAGATTTGACCGTAATTCTATGAAATTTGAAAAAGTTCTTTACTATACCTACGGGTAATAATTAAAATGAATGAATGGGGTAAATGAGATTGTATGATTATTCAGAAGTGATATCGTTCGTTTCCTGACCAAGCTGCACACTATCGCGCGAGCGCTTCTATCCTCGAATCGTGTGCGTCATCACCACCGCGGCGCGGTGCTGATAAGCGGCTGCCTACCAATTATCATTGTAAATAATGTATTTGCATTATGTTACTTCTTACACGAACATCGCGGAATTTCTTCATTTAAAAATATCAATTATCACCATGACTTAACGGCCCAACAGATTATTATCATTATAGTTTATTATTCTGTAAATTTATGAATATTATAATGTGGTTATTTGATAAAAAGGTCTCGCTGATAGTAAGTTCACGAGATAAGCTAAATATAGGAAAATGCCAGCAATAAATTATTGTTTTAAACGAATTGCTCATCTTGTTCTATTTCATTTTATACCAATAAAATCGTACCTATGAAATGTACTAATATTTGGTATGACCACATACATACCTTTGAACTGCGGAGAATGTAGTGGACGGTGGCACATAAAACCAATAGCTCGTTCTAGTCATGAGCAACCGTTACGAAATCAACGCTGCATGAAAATTACATTACGTTGTTCGCAATGTCGATACGGAGTTGATAACAAAAACTAGATACTTACTAATCCTTAAAATGGAATTTATGATTGTCGTAATATTATTTATTTTGTCGCAGTTTTGCTATATAAATAATATAAAACTTATTTTACTGTTTCTTGTTAAATTCACTACAATAACAAAGAACCTAAATCCTAGTCTACACAACTACCCAGAAAAACATAGAGGCGAGTCGAAGCCAACCTGATTTGAAGTAATATAATGACATGTTGTTTATGACAACGTAGGTATTTGTGTGAATTGAAAAAACGCGATTGCAGAACCACCTATTTGGCTAATATATTTATTCCAAGAAACGACCTCGTTTATCGGAATAAATGTACGGTAACTGCTAACTCGGGTTATAAGCCAAGTACTATGTCGAATTTCATTCATATACGTTCAGTAGTTTCAAAAAAAGATGCAATTTCAGCGCTATTTTTTCACTGTTTTCGTGTATTCCATGGAAACGCGTCGTTTATCGGGATAAAAAGTATCTTAAGTAATGCCCCGGGATATAAGATAGCTTTGTGTAGAGTTCGTCCGTTCAGTAGTTTTCATGTGATACTCTTACAGACAGACAGACAAACAAACAGTCAAGAAATTATATCTTTGGAATCTTCTTGTCCGAACTAGCCCCCTGTTTTTTTAACATTTTTAAATGCATTGTACAAACTCGAACCATGTACAGATTTATTATAGTATAGATGAACGATTGTATATAATAGTATTGCTAAAGGGTTTTTTAATGCAACTTAAATTACTAATTAAATAAATGTGCATAATTAATATTATTTTATTTATATAATGATATTAGTCCCTATTAATATAAAAAATGCGAAAGTAACTTTGTCTGTTATGCTTTCACGTAAAAACTATTGGACCGATTTAGCTTAAACTCATAATTATATATTTTCGATGCCAAGGATGAACATTAGATACTTACTTTTATCCCGAAAATTGGGATAGTTTTCGGGATATAAATATATTTGTCTCTGTGTTTGTTATGCTTTTACGGAAAAACTATCATAGCGATATATATGTAATTTTAATACCGAGGGTTGATAAGGGATACTTTACATCTCGGATAATCGAATCAGTTTTGGGATAGAATTATGTAAACGTTATCCTAGAAAGTAGGATACGTTTTTTTCAAGGTTATACCAGAAAATAGGATAGGTTTTTTGTAAGTTGACATTTTCGTTATTTTCACTTTCGTCATTTTGGACATTTTCATCATTTTTGTCACTTATGTAGTTTACAGATAGATAGACGGGGGATAGATAAATAAAACTTGAACGGGTTGAAATAGAGGATGAAGTTTGTATGGGAGAACAATCATTTCTCAAGTTTATGGGTATAAAAAATATATATAAAAAGAAATGCGATAGTAACTCGATCTGTCTGTCTGTGAAGCATTCACGGAAAAACCACTAGGAGTACTGGATCCGTTTTGCTATAATTTTGTTTAAATGTAGTTATAATACCGAAAATGAACGTAAATACATTTCATGACCGGAGATTTGTTTGCGATATAAAATGAAGTGAATGTTCCGGGGGCAAATAGCACTAACATCAAAATTTAATACAATTTAACTTGTATTAACGCCTGCTCTTTAAACAAGAGGTACGCATTAGTGCTGCTGCGGTTGGGCCGGGGGTCAAATTCAGTGTATAAACGATGCGATTTAGATTTCTTCTGTGTGTCGGTTTGTTCGGCATTTACGTAAAAACTACTGGGTCGACAGACTGGGCTAACAAGTTCTTAAAAATCTGCGCTACTTTTTTTTCTTGGGAATCTCGCAACAATTTTTTTGGGGATGATTTAAAATGGCCCGTTTGAAAAAAAATCCAACGCATCTTTTTCACTGATCGATACCACATTTTATGTAATAATTGTAATACAATGTGTGATACTTTTTTCCTGGGAATCCCGCGGGAAATTTCTCGAGAGCGGTTTAAGTTGTTCAGTTGCATAAAAATTAACTTATTCTAACACAGTTTTCACCAAAACGATAGCTTACACTATTTTTAAATGCTGCGGTCCTTTGTGTCCCGGGTCTGGTACAAATTAGTTAGATTGCTTAAATATTAGCTGATATCAATACTATTTTACTAGAACGATAGCTTAAGTCTTTTTTCAATTGATGCGACACTCTATATTACGGAAACCCTGCGGGAACTTTCCCGGGACTGTGTTGTGGGGTTATGCGTAAAATTAGCTGATTCGGATCCGATTGATACTAAAACAATATCTTCCAGGACTTTATATTCTCCGGGATTTCCTAACTCCAAGATCACGTGAAATGCTTTTCTTTGTTTATTAGACATCTTTAGTAGAACAGATTTAGCTATGTATGCCTTTAGTAACTTTACTTATACCGGTTTTTTAGGAGAATCTTCGGAATTCATGTATTTTCATACTTAAAATCCGTTTCTATATTGAAAATATGCTTGTATTTTAAGTACTGGTTAAATAACTGTAATCTACGTTACCCGTCAAACGTGGACGAATTCGCGGGCAAATCTTAGTATTATATAGAATTCTTGTAGATGGCAATGTAATTGTAGTTGAAACCCCGGTTAAAGTCCGGCTATAATTTGTTATGTAGGTACGGTATACATAAATAGATTACGAAGAACAACCGATCCGGTTGCGGTGAACGAGGGAGATAGATAAAACGCGACATGAATCACTACTTACAGCGAGCGCAGAGTCAGTGTGGTGCGCGGGAAGCACGCGGGAAAGGCGGGGGAGGGGCAGTGTACGGAACGACACGAACAGACCAACTACATTACAAAACAGTTGAAACAGTCAACCGCGACGCGGCAATCCGGCAACCTGTGTGTTGCTTTACCAATTCATGCATCAACATTCGATACACATTTTCGTATTACAGGCGAAATAAATTATCTCAACACATTGATAGTTTTGAGTTGGAAAAGAAAGTGGTGTCGCCGTGCCAGCTATAAGCGAGACGAACGCTGGTGGTTTATGACGATAACACAGGTGTCTGTGTGTGTGTGTGTGTTTGTGCCGTGTGGCGTGGATCGTCGCGCAATTATTAACGATGATTCACTTGCGCGCGGGTGAAATGCAGCCCATCGGACTTGTTGACATTTGTGATGGAGGCATCAACAAATGATATCAAGACAGACTTAACATAATGGTGGACTGATTGATTATTCCGCGGTAAGATCCACATGCTAATAAATACATACTGGAATTTAATCAATGTACAAATATTGTAAAAAAAATATTCAACTAAATTAAAAAGTATCAATCGATTAGATTTGAAATGTTGAACCATATGGAGTATATTATTATATCAGTTAAATGACGATTAATTGATTCACCTACCAACCGATTAAGAACAACCCGTAATGCAACCCCATTCATAATATGGCTAAAATATATGTATTATCTATATCATTGACATCAATATTTTAAGTATGGCTAAAATTTCAGTACTGTTTCGGTTGACAAATCTTAGTATATAAGTCAAGGGTTCGTAATCCCGTTACTCTTGTCATAGATTACACATAACACAAATAATACTTCCGCTTCGTAAAACGTATTGGCGTCGGTTGCACCTTGTCATGTACGATTCATAAATAATATGTAAAGTGTGCATAACTAGTGTCATCTTGTATGTAATTTGGTTATATACCGCATAACATTTGAGAGGAAAACAATAACTATAAAATAAGACAATAATTATTATCCTATAAAATATTATTATCCTACTTAGTACGAGAAATAGAAGATATTAGGTGTAATAGGTATCTTGCATTTATTTTGATTAAAAAGGTTGATAAATGTCGTTATCAACGTTTTTAATCAAAATAAATGCAAGATGCTATTATACTTAAAGAGATTTTAAATTTTAATAACAAAATAGTCTTTTTCGTCATCTTCATTGTTTAATGAAATATAGAAACGTTCTGGTATTAGCGGCATTTACGCCGTGGTCATAATTTTAGACTACATACGATGAGTAAACTACTTTTACCTTTAAGATTAAAGCTTCCTTCGCTTCTGTTTGGGACTGTCATATAAAAAAAGCAAAGCTTTTCAATGGCTATGGTTGCAATACTATCACGCAAAATGTTTACTGAAAATTTCCAGGTGAAAGGCTTGGATATTTGGAATATCTTAGGCATCCTATTAGAAAGGAATCTGAAACAGAACAATACATTGTTAATATAAACAAGTATTTACGATTTAAAGCTGTCCGAGGCTAAATATGATAAAACGATGATATACCTATGGGTACCAAGATATAAAATGTGCATCCGTTCAGGTTTCCGTGAGGAAAGTGGAGTGTTATGTTTAATAGAGGCGATGGAAGGTGGCGGCGTGCAGGCGGCCGACCCAAACGTCGCCAGGGCCGCCTGGCTTGGCGCCAGGCTGGCGGGCGGCGGCCGCTCGCCGGGATTCCTTTGTCTCATTATAATACTAGTAGGCAATCCTTAGTTTACCCCTATTTGAGATCACCTTCATTAATACATGCATCCACGTCATTTCTGAACATTTGATATCTATAAATTATATATCTAAATTAAAAACACAAACTGTAATGAATTGATTATTTTGAGCAAAACTGGAAATTAAGGTGATAAACTGACGCCGTCCATACCTACTTTGTTAGAAGTTTAATACATTTCATAATTTAATGATAACAGTACTAAAAAGCAATCATATTTATATGTTACAATGTCGAAGAAAATATTTATATATAAATATTATATTGAAATGCTTTATTGATAAGATTACTCATTTTCATTAGTAGGTTCTTAGAAATAGCACGATACCATTCCAAGAATTAAAAATGTATAATTATTGAATATTGTCTACACTTGGTACTCGTTGTTAAATAGATAGTGCGCACACATACTCGCAGTCAGTGATGTAAACTGTGATACATTGATTTTCACTTGTATGTGTGTGTATAAGTGGCAAGTGCGTACTGAGCTTATTTGCTTGTTCGTTCAAACGCGCGGCGCAACTTGCTTGTCTCCGGTTCTCAGAAATTGTAACGCCTTCTTGGAACGCATCAACAACGCAGGCGTCCACAAGCCACAAGCAACTCAAATGAGCGCAATACGAGGTCGCCTGCCACCTTATAACTACGTATTTGATTGTGTAGATAAACTCACACATTAAACTGTGGAGTTTGTCTCCCCATCTCGCTCAGTACCGAGGTGATAATCGTCATTTGTTTCGTATGAATACCAAACTAAATTCAGTGCTAAGGAAATATAATAACTACATTAATTTTAAGTCACCTTTGTCTTTCGCAATATGAATGTCCTTTTAAAAATTATGCAAATGGCATAAACAATTATCAGTTTTATCAGTTTGTTGGCAAGTATGATACTATATTAAGTTTAGTATCACATTTGCAAACACACACGTTACTTTTCTTAAAGAAACGACACAGAAAACAGTAACAGCTGGGGATATCCTCTTCTAAATAGTGCGACGTCACGATGATGTCATTCCACAAACACACACATCAATAGAATTAGCGTGGCACATGCGCGTTGCGTCAACGCCGACCCGTCTACATTAAGATTATGTGACTGCTATTCATTTTGATTTATAAATCTTGAGTATTAATTTTAGTATTATTTATTCACTTTTATTTTTTAGATGGCAAAACTATTGTTTTGCAGACTTTTCTATGGCCAATATTTCGTTAATGTTTATTAATTTAAATATTTTTCAATAACATATACGCAAAATAAAACTCTATTTAATTAAATTAGTTGACGGAAACACCAAATTCTGAGGAACTAAGGAGAAATTATATTTTCACAGCATTGATATTCAAAAAACCCGGTTTTTGTATATCAATGTTTCACAGGGTTTTAATTATTTGTTAGAAGTAAATAAATACTACTTGCTACATGTATAAAATATAGTAAATACAGTAACAGAAATCTTAAGGTAGAAAAATATTTTTTATGGCTTGGACCGCTTGGTTAAATGTGATGACAATGTTATTTTTTCTTCTTTCCAGGTACAAAAGTCGCGGGTACGATGCCGCTAACACAGGAGATACCTTTGGCTAATAATTTTCCTAATAACAATGATCACAGTTATCTTCATAAAAAGTTCAAAAAAATGGCTTCCCCAATGGCCACCAAAGGTGGGGAAGCCAGGTACAGAGAAACAAGCGTAGCACAGAATCCACATCATATTTCGATAGCCAACGGCAGCTTTGCCGCAGCCCACCTAGAAAACGAAAGAATAAAAATAAAGCAAGACAAACAGCAAGTGGAAAGTTTAGAAGTTGAGAAGAATGTACAAACTAATTTTAATGATGAAAATAGTAGGATAAGTAATGTAAATAATATTGTTCACGTAGCTGGTCAGACCAGTTTTACTGATGAATTTTTAAATAAGACTGAAAACCTTGAAAATGATTTTATTAGGGATGCCTGCAATGGAGGTGTAAGCGGGCGACACATTTGCCCTTATTGTAAATTATCTTGTGCCAAGCCTTCAGTTCTTCAAAAACATATCAGAGCTCATACAAATGAGAGACCTTACCCTTGTGTACCTTGTGGATTTGCTTTTAAAACTAAATCTAACCTATATAAACACCGAAGATCAAGAACACATGCTCTAAGATTGCAAGGAGCAGATGTTGCAGTAGCGATAAACGAAGATGATCTATCGGGTGGATCAGAAAGCGATACTTCCATGCCTGCCACAACTTTATCTGAAACAGGGTCGGATGTTTCTTTAAACAGAGTCGATAATTTTGATAATAGTAAAACTGCACCAGCTTCGCCCGATTTAATAACCGAAGGGCTTTTACAAACATTGAGTACAAGTTCGGCCTCAAGTGATATGAAATCAAAAACAATTTATAAGCCCAAGTTTAGAGCAGCTCTTTATCAAGAGTGTGATGAAAAAGATAAGCTAAAGAAGTCGATTTCGCCAAATGCAGATTTTCTGACAGAACATATCTCTAAAATTATATCAGATAATGAAGCTATTGTTGACGTAATAGAGACACCGTTGCAGAAGAAGTATGGAAAAATAAAACAAATAGCAGAAAGTAAACAATTTTCTCAAGAGTTTATTGAAGTTAAATCAGAACTTGCTCCGCTTAATTTAACAAAGAATACCGAACTTGAGAATTCTTTTAGAAAAAGATCGCACTCAGAAAGTTTCTCACATAGTGACTATCAGAAGCACCCGTTGAATCCTGAAGGATCAATAATAAAAGATCTCCTTCTCAAAACTAAAATGAATGCTTTGGTCTCTGTTACGGGAGACTTGATAGAAGGCCCGCTTTTTATTTGCCCATTGTGTCAGATAGCATATCGAAGTGCGGACAATTTAGAAACTCATCGAATGTATTACTGCAAAGGAAATACTGTTAATAATGTTAACCCTATAAATGCACAAAAAGAGTTGAAAATGGTACGGCCCGAAAATTTATATATGAGAAGCAATTCTATTAATGTACGATTGCCTGATACGCCTCCTAACACGTTCATAAAAACAAATGTGCCTGCTAAATCATCTCCGTCTAGAGTCAAACCCGATAACCTTGTTATCATGAAACCTGAATCAAATGACATTATTGCTCCATTGCCTTCACCAGGACCATTACTAGGAAACACTAGGCTTGTAGATACTAGAATACCTTCAGAATATAACAGAAAGAACGATTGTTTAAAAATAAGATCACTTGTTAGTCCAAAAAGAAAAATTGACTGTAGATCCGATACATATAGTCCGCGTTTAGCAGAAAACATATCACCTAGATCGGCAGATATCTATTCCTCACAACCAAAGATCCGATGTATTGATGGAAATATAGCAACTTTGCGCTGTATGGAAGACATGTCACAGCATATGAGAAATAACTCTACGTCATTACAAATGTTTGGAGGTGAAGTGAAAATAGTAGATCATTTAGGTAGTACCACTACACTACGTATTGAGCCAAATAAAAATCAACTATCACCTATATTGATACAACAAAATTTGTCCCCATCAAAACTTGTAAATGATATTGAAGCAAGCAGTGTCGTTGTAAGATCAGGTTTACATTCGGGTGGAACAATTGTGCATAATCCACCGACGCCAAAAGAAGTAACTGGCACACCTCAGCCACAAACGCCAAGAATTTCAATCTCCAATGCACCAGGAATTTCTAATTCTAATTTGCCCAATATACATGATATTACTCATTTTCAGTTTCCACCCCTAAGCGCCATAACAGCATTCAATCCTTTAACTTTACCACCACTAAGTCCATCATTATCGCCTAATGGGGCTACAACAATTTTACATGGTGGAAAACTAATACCGCATGTACCGGGAATGCCTGGACCTAGTACACCTGGAAGTTTTGTTGGTACACCAAATTCGCACTCAAAAAGCATTGTTAGTGGTGATGTAAATAAAAATCAAACATTACGAGAGGAGTCGCGTAGTAATTCTGTACCAATAAGTAATCTTACTACGAAAACGTCATTAATCAGTAAATACGAAACGCAACAGTTACGAAATACAAGGAGTCCTAATTTAAGGTCATCTCATATAGAACAAGAGAAACAAATTTTGAATCAAGATCATTGTCCCGATGTTTCACATTATATTTCCACAGTGCCTGTCATAAAAGTAAAGAATGTTGATGAAGTAAGTGTCAATCCCAAAACATTTTCACCGAATGTTATTAAAGGTGTGTCAAGACCAGAAGCAATTAAAAGAAGTTCTGATGGTCTTGCAAAAACAGTAAGTTTAAAAGATAATACAAATTATACGCAACACAAATTGAAAATAAGAGACAAGTTTAACTCTTATATCTCATCAAAAACTGAAGAAACAAAGACAGAGATGGAGATACGTTCTTTTAATTTTGAAAACCTCATAACTAAAGCGGAAATCTATAATAATCAAATACCTAGCTCATCAGATGTTCAAAAGAACACAAACGCTCAAGATACTTCAGTTACTGCTGTATCAAACGAGAGATCTGAAACATCTTATTTTCAAAAAAATGTAATGGTGAAACCAGGCCAAGAAGAAAGAAAACCGAAATTTTTAAGACCTTCCACATTACCTCTGAAACCAGGCACATTTACGCCAAAAAGACATCACGGAATCACACCTAACGCGAACACTATGCCCTTGGTATCACCCGAAACACCTCGTCCTGCAAAAGCTTATGGACAACTTTACCTTAATGGAAATGCATACACGTACCTAGGCTTAAAGTGTTCTACTAAAGTTTTCTATTGCACGATTAATCGGCCTCAGCCTACCTACGTTCCAAATCAGCATTTCTTATCCATGTACAGCAATTGGCAGGTAATTTTTGTTTATGACTACTCTTTGCAACTCTATATTCTTATTCGTTATGCCTTCGTTATTATTATTACTGCAGGTGTGTTGATAAACATTATATGTTTACAGTTATTAAGTGAGCTGACGCCAGACCCACTGGGACTGTCAGCCTCATCTGCTATGTCTCTCTACGACTCACGTCATCGACCACAAAATGTTGCCGTCGCGGTGATTAAACAGGATCTCATACTGACTCATTCATCGCAATGGAATAAAATTACAAAAGAGAACAAACAGGTATTGTTAAAACGATAATATTTTGTCAATGAAAACAATTCCGCCAAATTTTTAATAAGAATTACGATGCTCTCGGTAATGTTTCCGACTTCCAGTTTTAGTTGAAATTATTATGATAGGTAATTATTTTGTCTGATCACTACCTAAGATTGTTTTGAATATTTTAGATTTCAGTTACAATACGGTGGAGAAAATTAAGTTGAGTTTAGGCGAAGAAATAGTGTGGTGTTTGATGTGCGGTGCAAAACATATAAATTCTGTTCAAAATGTTTGTGTGGAAAATCTCAACTATTTAGCACAATCTGACTTTTTGGGTTGCCGCAAGAACTTTGGCATTAGTCTTATAATTTGTTTTCGGCGAAGGTGAAGATTGATCCGGCTTTCGCCTGGTGCTTTTTTTGCTTGAGATTATTCTAAAAGTTGACATTCAAGAACACTTCACAATGGCTAGATATAAGAACTGCGCGAATCTATATTTAAAAACAAACAGATAGGTTTTCACTACACAACATCAAAATAAAAACATAAAGTATCGCTATTTTTGGAATTGAATTTTATATATCCTTTTAGTAAACTAAAACGAACGAATATTAGAATGAATATGATCTTAGGCTAAACAACTTACTAAACATTTTTTTAACAACCAATTTTCAGAGTATACAATCAGTCGACATTAAGAAGTCTGAAGATAATAATTTACAGATATCAGATAATATGACCACCCCAAAGAAAGAGTTGACCGGTGGATTTGAAAGTAATGAAGAGTATACGTATGTACGAGGTCGTGGAAGAGGGCGCTACGTCTGTTCTGAATGTGGTATTCGATGCAAAAAACCTTCCATGTTGAAGAAGCATATACGCACACACACTGACGTAAGACCGTACACGTGTGTACACTGTGCTTTTAGGTAAGTAAATTCTCCTAAGCTACCATTATTGTGATATATTAGGTTGGGGAAAAAGTTTCTCTCATTTTATATAAAAATTCAAAAGGTTTTTTATAAAGTTTATTTACATTTGACTAAAGTATGTAGGTGCCATTTTGTAGGTAGGGACGTGATCCCATTGCTATAAAAATTTTGGAGCTTCTGATCAAAAAACTGCGACAAGTGGTTTTGGTAGTCCTCTCGTGATGTTAACCTGACACTGCCTAAGGAATTCTGCAGAGACCGAAACAGGTGAAAATCTGAAGGTGCAAGGTTAGGACTATACGACGGATGCATAAACCTCCCAGTCAAACTCTCGTAATTTTTGTCTGAGTGGCTAAAGATGTGTGAGGTCTAGCGTGTTATCATGGTGAAAAATCACACCCCTTCTGTTGATTAATTCCGGCCGCTTTCTCTCAACTTTTTGCTAATCTCATCAGTTGTTCGCAGTATAGTTCAGAATCGATGGTCCTGCCTAGCGGTAACAGCTCATAATGAATAATGCCCTTCCAATCCCATCATACACACAGCAACACCTTGTTGCGAGTTAACCCGGGTTTCGCCACAGTCTGTGAAGCCTGACCCGCGTTTGACCACGATCTTTTTCGCACGTTCTTGTCGCACGTGATCCACTTTTTATCACCAGTTATCAGCTTCTTCAAAAATGGTTCGATTTCATTACGTCGTAATAAAGAGTTCATTAGGTTTCTTTCAGTGAGCTCATGAGGCACCCAAATATCGAGCTTTTTTGTGTACCCTTTTTTCAAATGCGCCATAACCGTTTTGTGGTCCATTCCCAGTTCTCCAGCTACATCGTAACTATTAATATGCCGATCTTGCTTCACTTTTTCAAAAATTGCATCAATTTTGTCCGTAAGAGGGCGACCAGAGCGACGTGCATCTTTGATATCAAAATTTCCGGATTGAAAACGCTTAAACCTAATTTGCGCTACTCTCACAGATACTAGGTCCATAAACATCACAATTTTTTTCGCGGCTTGTGTTGCATTTTTTACCTTTTTTGTAGTAAAATTTTAAAATGTATCGAATTTCTTCATTAGATTCACTCATTTTAACAATAAGCAAAAAAGAAACTAATGAAAATCACACATTTTCCTAACTTGAATTTGGAATTGTCTTCTTTAAAATTAAAACTTCTAATGATACCAAAACCAGCCAGATACAAATAGTATATATAGCCAAAGAGATCTTATTACAAGTTCATACATACTATATGTGAAAAGACTTTTTCCCCAACCTATTATTTTTTCCTTATGATAAAGATTATTGGTATTATGTAATTCTTTCCTTTATATTTTAACCAAGTTATAACCAACGAAAATTTAACTTCTAGTATATATAATAAGTATTATTTCTCACTCAGTTTCACATGGTTTGTAAAACTGAGTGAGAAATAATTACTCAACCACGACAATCTTACTTGTACTTAGTGTTTTACAAAGTAGCGGATAAATTATTGCTGAAATATCTATCAGCATTCATATGTGGTTTAGAAATGCGAAAGTGATTTATTGTCTTTTACAAAATATTTATATTTGTTCATTATGGTGGGGTTATTTCATCTTCGATAATGTTACAGATGTAGGGATGTGGCGATGGGTTTAATGGGTAATTCATTGTTAATGACGTTTAATGTTGACAGATAACGTATGTGTATACACTAATGTGGCTATATGTTAACGGCGTTATTTTTACCGCTTTAAATAAGACGCATTCGGACACAGTCAAAAACCTTAATATTATCGCAGATAAAGCCGCACCATTACTATATTTATTATGTGATTTTACAGTTTTAAAACAAAGGGGAATTTAACGAAACATATGAAAAGTAAGGCACATTACAAGAAATGTTGTGAACTGGGAATAAATCCAAATGAAGGTAATGATGCTGAGAACAGCGAAAATGCACAGTGTTCTGGTGAAACTGACGACGATACTGATTCTGAAGGTGATGAAGGCAATGAAGGCGAAACAGAGTCAAGTGGTAATATGTTTCAACTATATCTTAACATAAAAATGAAATTATTCATTATTCAATGTTTTAAATATCCAATGTTGTTTTGTTCTAGATACGGAAGCTTACAAGTCAAGATTACCAGAACACGAGGCTGCGCATTGTTTATTATCATTGGGGGGATCCAGACCAACGACTTCGGCTACACCTGGTTTGTTAACCAGTGCGAGACCTTCAACTTATCCATACACGCCTATGGATTTGGATTGTTCATCGATGGATACAATTCCGGAAAGGTTAAATCGTGCTAGAAGCGTATCGGTAGATTCAAGAACCGAAACAGAAAACGAACCTATAGACCTCAGTAAAAATGAAATGAAAGCAAGTAGCAACATTACGGAAATACCTACAGCGCGAGAGTCAAGTGTTTTGGCTTCATTAGCGTCAAACACAGCAAAACTTCCGCAACAACAGACTCAATGGACAAATGGAGAACCTATGTTGCATACATATCTAACTGAGAGGGCACTTTTAGATTCGAGAATAAAACAAAGTCAGCTGACATATAGTTTAAGTAAATTAAAAAAAAGTGATATACAAAAAGCAACTTTATCAGAAAATTATAGTTTATATGATAACGTTAAAACTGTCACTTCGATTAAAAATACTATTATGACATCAGCATCATCTTTGCACGTTCTTAGGGATCCCATACTTATCGCAGGTGAAAACGATACCACAATAAAGGTTACTACTGCGACGAAAATTGAAAACATTAAAGTTCTACAAGATCCTATAACAACAATAGTTTCAAATACAGATACAACTAAAAGAATTCATATACAAACAAGCACGAATGCTGAAAATGCCAAACATGTGGTATCGGAGTATTTAAAACATGCTCGAATAAATCTTATAAAAACAACAGAAGAGAACTTACAAAATCAAAATGATCATTCGACTGATGATATTAATATTATTAAAACAAACAGCGAAGAGAATGCAACAACTGAAGATTCGAATGCATCTGAAACAGACTCTGTTAAATTACCTTCATTAGAACACGATCCTGTCGCTAGAAAAGTAGTAATCGGGGTCGGAGGTGTTGTTAAAGTGACCAAAATGAAAGATTTTGAAAACAGTTCATATTCGCCTGGTAGACTTATGGAGGACGGCCGCAGAGTATGCGATTTTTGTAATAAAACATTTACAAAACCCTCACAGTTACGACTACACCTCAACATTCACTATATGGAAAGACCATTCAGATGTGGGGTGTGCGCAGTGAGTTTTCGAACACGAGGGCATCTCCAAAAGCACGAACGATCTGGATCGCATCATAATAAGGTGTCAATGACATCAACTTTCGGAGCGGCGACCTCTTTCAATCCGAGACCTTTCAGATGTTCAGATTGCAATATAGCGTTTAGAATACACGGTCATTTGGCTAAACATTTGAGAAGTAAGATGCACGTGATGCGGTTAGAATGTTTGTTTAAATTACCATTCGGGACATTTACTGAGATTGAGCGTGCCGGTGTTAGTTTGACAGATATAGACACAACGGACTGTGCGAGTTCCTTAGCCAGCCTGCAGTCATTGGCGCGGAAGCTGCACGAGAAAGATCCTAGCAAGCTGGAGTACCGCGAGGGTGGCGTTCCCGCGGGCGCGGAGCGGGACTCCGACGAGGACGACGACGCCCTTACGCTCGCTCACGAACACGACCACACGGGAGAGAGTGAAATGGATAAACATGTGAATAGTGTAGACAGCAGTGACAGCCGGGATATAGAAACACAAGTTAATTATAGTGCCACAGATATTGAGTGCCAAAATTATAATAAGTAGAATATTTTATGTGCAATTTTGTTTTGTTATTAATTTAAGGTGTAAGTATTCAAGCTGGGATTTGACTCAGTCACATGTGAAAACAAAATGATGCGCTTTAATCATATGATCGTATCTTCTTATTTCAATAGAATTGTGAACTATATGATATCTTGTAAATATCTCAAAAATATTTTTAATGTTGTTAAATTTGCTTCCATTATAAGGCTTACGTATTATATTTGTTATGAGTAGCTCGTGAATAGGAGTAATGTTTGTTGATTGTCCTCGGATTCAAAAGAAGTTACATTTTATAGCTTCCTTTGAGATGTATCGATATAAAGAAATAGAAACACCATGTGGTCCATATTAAAGATAAATTATGCTTCAAATATCACTGAAACATATTACAACATTCTAAAAAGTAGGCAAGAGTATCGCGATAAGTACCATTATTACTTTTTTGTATGTATTTTTGTAAAATATATACTATAATGTATTTACACTGTGTAACATCTACTTCCAAATCCTTTATCTTTATAAAAAATTGGCATATCAACTTCCATAAACTAAATTTAGATATACATAGAAAACTTTGTAAGTCTTCCATATCAAAAATAGTTCTTGAGCTAGACGTCTTTTAAAGCTAGATGCTCCTTACTTTTCATGTGAAACTATTATATAGGGTTTAATAAAGAAATAATGTAAGTAGGCACTGTCGAATTAACTACTTTAATGAAGGAGTACAGAGTTAATTTAATCATTCAGAATAGATTCATAATATACTGTATCTGATTTTATGTAAGGAATGTTAATGAAACAATATTTAAAAGGAATTATTTCTTAATAAACCCTATATGATATTATGTCTTTAAAAACCTCTTAAAACGTAAATGAGTATGATCCTATAATATTGTATAATAATGTAATAGACTTTTAGCTTAACCATATCATGTAAAATTATATTTAGAAGAACGCGTTACGTACTACTTTTATATTAATGTAGGTAACAAGTATACATATAAGAGCTGTAAGTTTGGATGCATCCACACATAGCCCGAGGATTATGGTAGTTGGACAATTTAATTTTCATACAGTTAAAGGGTCGCGTTTGATTATGATATCGCCTGAAATTAGGTGAAGATATGGTTATATTCCTTTTTAGTGGTTACAATATTTTATGAAGCTATGTGCATATGATCAAATCTCAATTTTTTTTACAAAATAATATTGCGGTGTCTCACATTTTTACAAAAGAATAAATAACCCATTCATAAGCAAAATCAAGGGTGCGGTATAGATAGATATACGGCACATTTATTTATTATTTTATATAAAATTAACTTAGGGTGGTTATTTAAAAAAAACCACGAAGACTAAGGCGGGTGCTCCGCCTTACTTCGCACCCGCCTTAGCCTTCTAACCAATATTTAAAAAAATCGGATCTGTTCATAATACACAAATGTGCCGTGTAACTATACCTCAACAAGAATTAAAATATTAGCCCATCATACAGGTCGATATTTAGTTTTGGTTATTTCACAACTTATCAAATTACCAATTAAACATATAAAAACGTTTTTTATACGTTTTTATATGTTTTATTGGTAATTGGTAATTTTAAGTTAATTTTATTGAGAAACGATAACAATATTTAAAATAAAAAATTGCTTGTCCTACGATATCACAGCACTTTTAACTCAATTGTTGTCATTATTTTCAAAATTTATTACGTTAAGCGCTTAAAGGCATCCTTTTGTAATAGAATATATTTTTGAAGGTTATTTACACCATGACTTAGTTTTTTTTTACTATGGCGTAATATCGTACAGTTGGAAATGCAAGTAATAAAAAAGAATTCTCAAATTATTCTGAAGGTATTTAAAAATCGCTCATATAGCAAGCATTGGCACAACCGTGTAAAATAATTAAATTTATTAAATATAAGTGGTAGGACGTATTAGATGGAAGTAAATCAAGAAATTTATGATGCATTAGGTTTCACCGTCTACAGTATCTATAACTATACATTTTATTTAAAGAGTTGACAGTAAAGGACACCCATTTATATCATATCAATCAAGAGAAAATCTTAAAGTTATACCATCCCCACACCAAATAAAAATGTTGCCTCTTTGATCGAATAATGTGTTATCTTAAAATTTAAATTTTAGAAGAGAGAGTAGATTGACAGAAAAAATTATACATTTCGATACAATTATTTTTCGAAGGTTAAAACTCTTAAAAAATAACTCTTATAAAATTTTAATTTTTATGATACACATCATTGAACCAAAGAGGCGACGTATGTAGTAATCTAAAAATACAATAATTTATACAAAATTAATGTATTCAAGCAAAATGTTACTGTACTTTTCTTTTAAAAATCTGTTTATTGAAGTAAAGGGCATTTATTATTATTCTTATTATAATGTAATATGTGTATTTTAATTGAATCCTTCATATAATTTAATAATGTAGCAGCAGAGACAACGCGATCGCAATATAGTCGAATCAAGTGCACTGTAATTACCTGCATAATATACTCTGACAATGGACTGCAGTCGTACGAGCTTGCTCATGTCAGTCTGTTGATTATCAAGTAAATTTTTCAAAAATATCCGGTAGACCTCATTTACCTTTAGTCATCAGAGAAGACTCGTATATGTTGAGCACAGTCTGAGTATACTCGCGTCAAAAGCCGTTATCCAAGTGCACTTGCATTCCCATACGAGTAGCTATCCGACTGGAGTCGATTCGAACGTAGGTACTCGGATTATGTCAATGGCATTATTATTTTATTAATTTAGGGAATGAAAATATGAATGTTTACAACATGAATTTTTAATTATTTTATGTAATATGACATTGTTGATATATTTTAGTTTTATACTTGGGCACAAGAGCGTCTTAGTTTGTGACTAATTAGTTAAATAATTTATATTTCGGGATCAAAGTTTTTAACAAACTTCATTTGTCAAACGAATCAGTCTACTAAGTTATACATAAATAATGATGGCAGTACTGTTCTGGCCATGTGTGGATGTATTATTGCGTTGTACTAATGACACGATTTCTGTTCTTCTTTTTACAATTTGAAAAGGTGTGGTCTTACAATGTGTATTGCGAATAAATTGTATCCCAAGTAGGCATAATGTTAGCTGGGTTCATATGTTTTGCTCTAGATTAAACATTAGGTAGTTTTATTTCAGTAATTTTATGTCTTATGAAGTCACGACTTATGACCCGAACTTTAATTTTATAAAATTGCTAAACGATTATAGTATATTTTTGACAATTAAACATTGATTGTTAATGTTTAATCAAAAATTTGCCTTATTTGTGGCCGGTTGTTATATCTTGGGAACTGTTAATTTGCCTTACCATCAGTTAAAATTTGGCATAAGCTCCATAGTAATACCAAAATTCAACTGACGGTAAGGCAAATGAATGAATATTAAGATATAGGAACCGGGCGTTCGTTACATTCATTCAGTAAATATAATTAAAACGTTATACGCTATAAAGTGAGCTAGAAAAGTTTTAATTTCAATACACTATCTTATAAACAACAACAAAGGCTGTGGGAATATTGGCATGTTTTAAATCCAGCAAAACGCCTTCAACGATACAAACTATGAAAAAGGTAGTAAAATGGCATGTTATGCACGGTTATCGTCTTTAATGGATTTTAATATTTTACAATTATATGTTCCTTTATGTATTCTTAAAAAATATTTTGAATATGTATAAAAGTATGCTTCTTTGCCCAACCTATATACCTACTAAAATGTTGATGGCTAGTGCAAAACACAGAATTTGTTAATATTATTGAGGAACACTATGTAGCTATATATGGATGTAATAATAATTGGAGTGATGTGTGCAGAAATAATGTACTCGCTACTTTTGTAGAATTTAAGAGATATAAATTTTCTGATGTTTATTATACGAGAAGGGAATTAATTTTACTAAATTGTTACATGAAATTTGTAATGAAGGAGTTACAATTATAATACATTGAGTTATTTATTTTTGACTATTTATTTAAATTTCTACCCGCTTTTGCCTTTATTTAGTTCGCAAATTGTCACTAGTACCAATTTATTGTAATTTTATGAACATCTGTTAACTTATTGATTTTGTTCTAATTTAACTTATTTAAATATGAAATTGAAAAGAAACTTAGTAGGATTTAACTAAAAAATATGTTTTTAAATTTAAAACGGTGCTTGAAAGTAGTATATGTACCACAGTAACATGGACGCTTTAAGAGACACGTATATAAATTTGGTTGAACACTTTTTTTATATACTATTTATCACCATAATGTGAACACATATTACTTTGCGATATGAACAAGCCTTATTCTCTGTGCAGACAAGTAGCCGGTATAGAAATACTTCTTCTATCAAACACAATGCGTATGTGGAAAGTCTGTTTTAATTCTTTAATGTGACGAGTTTGTTATAAGCTCGGTATGTTATATTTTTTCAATAATTTGCAGACAAGAAAAAATTGATAAAAGTTTAAGATTAGTGTGGATAGACGCTGGTATCAATAGACTACGGCGCATTTATCACGACCAAATTCTCTTACAATATTGGACCACTTTTCAATATACAAAAAATATCTACGAATATCAGACGCTACAAATGAGAACATATATCTTCTTGATATATAAAAATGAATGTTTGTCTTTATGTCATAAAATAAAACATTAACAACATTAATGTGGAAGAAAAAAAAATTAATTTTATTAATTGGTTGTATTTCAAAGTTAGAAATGGCACTCATTTTACTTTACTTAAACCTAAAACCGGGTATAAGCACCATTGTTTTCAATGACGTCTAATAGTCGATTACGCATCGACCCGATTAGACGATTGCAGATGTCGGTTCCCCTCATGTAATTCCAAATTTCATTACAGTGCTGCTCAATTGCTTCCTTTGTCCTCTCGTTTCTGTTATCCCACATTTGAACCATCAAACCCCATACATTTTCTATTGGGTTGAGGTCTGGTGACCTAGATGGCCATGGAATTAGAGTAATTTCATCTTCATGCTGGGTAAGCCAGTTCGAGACAATTCTGGCGGTATGTACTCGACAATTGTCGTGAACGTAGGAGAATAAAGGGACTTCTTCAAGTGGGTACACTATTCGCACTGTCAGTAACATTGATTCTTCCAACAAATCGACATAGTTTAGTGCGTTTTGACGAGGAGAAATTTGGACAAGTTCACCTATACCCCCGGTACCCATCCAGGCCCACATGTTAGCTGAAATTCGACCAGATAATTGATTGGGTACTACGTGATCCTCTGTGTATCGCGTATTGTTATAACACCACAAAGTTAAGCGACCATGTTGAGAAGATCTAAATGATTTTTCATCTGAAAATATGGTATTAGTCCAGTCAAAGTCTAAATAATTACGTGCAAAATTTAATCTTGCAGTTTTGTGTGCATTCGTTAAGTGTACTTTCTTAGCATAATGCCGGTAATACAGTCCAATACGGTGTAAATGATTTCTTATGGTCTGTAAACAAACGTCGTAACCTGTCGCGAAATATTGGGTACGAGAAAAAGGATGTTCTTCATAATGGTGCTGCATATCTGTACTTTGTTGGTTTGTTATTCGACGAACGCCATGATTATGTTTTCGTCTATCTTCAAGAATGCCCTCTTCAGCGTGCCGTCTGATCCATGTCCTCACTGTGTTCCGACTTATATTTAACACTCGTGATATTTCTCGAATGCCATAGCCTTCCTCACTGAGCACTACAATCCGAGCTCTTTTTTCTGCGAGACTAGCCATTATACAATTTAAATAAATATTTAATTCTTAGATATTGAGTTCTAATTTTTTTCTCATTGACTTTACTTGACTTCTGATATACTTTCAGAATGACATTTTATTGAAGTGAAACTTCTATATAGAGGGGGTCTTATGGAGTTTTGGCTCACGAAAAGATGTCACAGTCACGTGATCACCGTCACTAATTCTTACATTTTTAAACTCGTGATATCTTTCGAATGGAATGTCCGAATTTAATAATTCAAAAAGTTATATAAAGGTATTGAAGCAGTCTTGAATATGAAGTAATTTATTTTGATAAGGATTAATACCAAGATACAAATAAAGAGCCTTTTCTAGCGGCGGCATTTTAATTAATTTTTTATAATAAAAAAAACGCTTATTGTGGCATAACTATAATAGTTAGATATATGTTGTCGCGATACTTTTTGTAAATAATGATGTTTTCTACAAAGTCGTAGTACATTATTTTATTTTATCATCAATAGTTTTCGCAGCGCACGCAATTTTAGGTATTTTTTTATACCTTGGATTAAATTATTGGAGTTTTAGTAATGATCCCTATTTTTTTTGTAAATATAATATACCCTATGTCACCCGGGGATAGCGTAGCTTGCCAACAGTGAAAGAATTTTTCAAATCGGTTAAGTAGTTTTGGAGCCTCTTCAATGCAAACAAAGAATTTAATCTTTTCTCTTTATAATATTAGTATAGATATTCATATATATTTATTATAAAATTAATTACATATTTGCATATTATAAAAAGCGCAAGATTTTGCGCTGGAAGTTGTTTAATAAAATTGGGAGCTGGATTGCCCTAAAAAGCGCTATATCTAGCTCCTAAAGCGCTAAATTGGCAGCTCTGGTGAGCCGAGTGCCGGGAAAGTCTCGTAAACGAGAAAGCTAGCGAGAAAGCAAGCGAGGATATACCGCGTCCTCAGACTACCTCATCCCTCTAATACCTAAAATTGCGTTCTGCGCATCGGAAAGTGCGATGTTCCGAGCCGCTATTAATGGAGGCAAACTTAAGTTTGCATCGAACTATAGCTCTGCTCTCCACGTGACAAGGCATCACTGCCTCTATTTGTGGTATGTGTAAAAAAATATAAATAAATAAATAGAGTTTGTTGAGGAAACAAAAATAACAACAAGAAAACTTTGCCAACTGTTCAGTTTTTCGAAAGTCATAACAAAAGTGAACGACAACGAACGACAAAAGTGTTGACGTAAAAAATGGTCGGTGCGTGGGTAGCGTATTACATACACCATTCAAATGTACTTAACCTAACCAAATCATAATTTGCTGTAAACCTGCGAAAAATCGAAATGTGTGCTGGGACACATATTAGAAGTGAAACTTCAACGGACAAGTGGAAAAACGAATAGCAACGGATAAGTGGCAAAACGAATCGCAACGGACAAGTAGAAAAAAGAATGGCAACGGATAAGTGGAAAAATGAATCGCAACGGACAAGTGAAGAAACGAATCGCAACGTACAAGTGGAAAACGAATCGCAACGGACAAGTGGAAAACGAATCGCAACGGACAAGTGGAAAATCTTCAACTGACAAGTGATAAAATGAATCGCAACAAAATTTTAACTTGAAGTTTTACGGGCAGATTGTTAATGTACTTGTCCAATTTGAAAACCTGCCCGTAAAACTTCAAGTCAAAATTTTGTTGAGATTCATTTTATCACTTGTCAGTTGAAGATTTTCCACTTGTCCGTTGCGATTCGTTTTCCACTTGTCCGTTGCGATTCGTTTTCCACTTGTACGTTGCGATTCGTTTTTTCACTTGTCCGTTGCGATTCATTTTTCCACTTATCCGTTGCCATTCTTTTTTCCACTTGTCCGTTGCGATTCGTTTTGCCACTTATCCGTTGCTATTCGTTTTTCCACTTGTCCGTTGCGATTCGTTTTTCCACTTGTCAGTTTTTTTAAAATTATAATACTTTTTCTATAATGAAAAGAGAATTATAAGGCAGATTTCAGTTCGAGATTCAAATTAATTCAAATCATTACTGTTTTATCTAAAACATATCTAGTACAATGATAACAAAGTTTAAAATTGCGTAGTTCTGAGGCTAGTGACGCATTTTTATTAATGTTTATAACGTCCTAAGTGCAACACACACAATAAACCTTACTATTTTGACGGTTTTAAAGGAATTATTAGCAAAGTGGGTCATAAATCAGTTGTGCCGATCGTACATTATTAGGTAACGCTTCGATCGCAGTCGAAGGATGACTGACTTCTTCGATGCGGCACCGACGTAATCCATTTGTAATCAATCAGACATAGCATCCTAGCAATATACCCACCATTACTTTGAATTCAATTTATAAGCTTTGTGGCTTCCATGAATTTGCATGAAATACAAACAAAAGGAATAAGGTTTCATGACGCCTTGTGTTGGCATAAACAAAGAGATTAGTGCCGAGCGCGAATAATAGACGAAAATAGTGAAAAAGATGGCGCTGCGTTCGCATCCTTTTTGGAATCTACTGGATGTATATGTTTCCCTAAAATAAATGGATTAGCAAAATAGATGGCGCTGCAATCCCGTTTTTCCATATTTTTTTTTAATTTATTGATGCACAAAACAAATTACAACCTAAACAAATTAAAAGATTATATTACTCACATAACAATCTGGACTGCAATTCTAAATAGGTGCATACAGAAAACTCATAAAACTAAACAGGTGTAAATGATTTTGTTATATACATACACACGCACGCACTCACACACACACACACACACACACACAGACATACGGTACTATATAATTAAATCTATTGTATCATTAACTGTAAAGCATTATTTAAGAATCTTTTTGAAGTGAAACTTCTTTATCGGCGTTGGAAAAAAATTTACCGTCACATTTTTCCACAATCCAATTGCTACGCAACGAGTTGTCGATAGATGGGTTGTAAGACGAGCATTGTAATATTTCTTTACTTTATTGTGTTTTAATTAATATACGAGTTTGATGATTTATAAATCATTTATTTAGAATCCTACACACACACACACACACACACACACATATATATATATATATATATATATATATATATATATATATATATTAAAGTGATCAGCAAAATCATTTATTTAACCAATTTCTGTAAAGTTGCATATAGTAGATCATTTTTCGAAAAATAAGGGTCATAAAGAAGTTTCACTTCTTTCGTGTGTACACTAGTACACGCACACATGTTTTTTTATAATAGTAGACAATATTTACAGAAGCTTCAAATATATCAAGATCAAGTGTTGTTACTTGCCAACTCATTATAATATATTTCCATTCTCACAATGGGATTACAGTAAGAGATGTTATATTCACTACAAATACCTACGTTGTCATCATAAACAACATGTCATTCATTATATTACTTCAAAACAGGTTGGCTTCGACTCGCCTCTTTGTTTTGCTTAGCAGTTGTGTAGTCTATATGGATTAAGATTCTTTGTTATTATAGTAAATGTAAAATGTAACAAGAAACAGTAAATTAAGTTTTTATGTAGGTTACATAGCTACTTACTAGTTTTATACGAGGCGTAGCCGCGGGGAAAACGCTAGTTTTACATAATGATGAACAGTTATCACAGACAGATAGGAGTGATACAATAATATTAGTTATCATGTTATAATCTATTGTATAGAGATAAAGCTAACAATACTTATCACCAATAACGAAACAAAGAGAGAATGTCTTGATAATAATATTCATATAAATGGTTTTAAAAATATTTATTTATTATTAGGTACATTAAAATTTATTTTAAGTCTTCAGTATCAGCAGCCCAATGAAGATTTCTTCAGATCATCGTGCATCAAAAACAACCACTGAAATTTGAGTTAATGGAATAGTTTCAGTTTATATTCAATATATGCAAGAAATATAAAAAATATTCTTTACAATAATAATTGTGAAGTTATTTCAAATTATATTTTTATATAGACTTCTAGTTCTAGTAGTCTATGTTTATATTATTTTATTTGTTTATTAACACAATTGACAAGCAAAGACCTAGTATTTTTTTTAAACAATAGTACTAATTAAATCATTTCATAAGAACTTTTTATCTTTTATGATTGTTTTGTTTAAAAAACAATCTTCTATTGTTTATAAAGAGAAATATATGATCAAAAACTTTCATTTGTTCAGATAACAAGATTACAGTTTATAACATATTTAAACAAAAGATTTGCGAGAAAATCAAACCCAGAAGATGCACAAGTAATTTCATGTTAAGCTCAATGTTAACATTAATGCAAGATGCAAGCTAAATCTTACGAAACAAAACTTAGTGAGTATGGAATGAGAATACTTACCTTATTTAATTATTTTGTTAGTAGTATTTTATTATTCAAATATAAATTTTTTAATTTTCTCAATAAAACTAAAAATGCACTTACATCTATTTATCAGACATAGTCATAATTAGCAAACGTAGTAAATTAAATTAATACTTTTAAAATATTAATGTTAGTATACTTAGTGACATGCTGATGATGCATAATTATTTAAACACTCAAATCAAAAGCCAAACAACACAAATCACACACCAAAAAAAAAAATTTGCACTATGCATCTAAAATGATTAAATTAACAGGAGTTACAGTAATAAAGGCACATTTTAAAACATTCTCATCCAACATATATGAAAAAGCTTTGGTTAAATATTGTGTAGTGTTGGATCAGTGTTAATTTAAGTGTTAATACTGCTTTACTCAAATGTTACATTTGGTTGTTTTTATTAGAAGCAGTTAGTAATAGTAGTAGTTGCAAGTACTTAAGTACGAGACTGGAGACGATCATAGGCCAGCCCTAGGTTTTTATTTGAAAATATAAAATGTAAAAAACATATATTATTTCGATCTCAGTTGTTATGTTAAATTTGTTTTATGAAGCAATATAGCAGACATAGAATAGACATCAGAGATGCATGGATGAATGGTAAGATGCTCATTATATACATATTTCAGTAACCTCTCTTTTTGTGCTCATTTCTCAAAATTTAGATTTGTGATGGACTTGGAAGCCTTTTTACAATTTTACAAGGTGCAAACGCAACCTTTAAAACTGTTAATAAAATTTAAAGATACCTTAAATATTAAGGTTTTTGAGTATCTTTTGAACTATTTTTTTATACAACATAACTTATAGTAGGTTAGATATAAAGTGATATGAGACAATAAATAATTTAAATTTAACATGCAACAGAAATAGCAATCACACAAAACAGAGAACACCAACCATTCAGTTTGTTTAAAAATAATTTGAAACAATCAGCAAACTATCATATCATATTTGTTGTTGATAAATTATTGATTGCTTAGGTTAAGATTTTAACCCAGGTGCGCCTTAATGGTAGGGTGGAGGGGATAGGGGCGGGTCGAGGAAGGGAGTACCCTGTCCATCTTCCCCTTGGAGAAAATTTGTTTTTATTAATTTTTTATAAAAGGGAGTGGGGAAGGATGAAGAAAGGAAAGGGAGTTTCCCCCCACCTCTTTCCTGTCGCTGGAGTTTGCTAACTATTTATTCATTGATGAGTATTTAAACGATTGTTATTAGTTAGTTTTCAGCACAACCGACTTGTGGCCATTGTTTAAATAGTTATCAATGAATACATGCTGGCCATTCTGTTTTGGTCTGAAGCTAATCTAACCTAGCTCTCTGTTCTGGTCATTGGTCGCGACTTCGACTGCCACTCACCACCCATATGTCGTCATAATTAATAATATTGTTCATTAAGTGCATGTGAATCAATGAAAATTGATTTATGATTTTTTAACAATGAATTTAAAATATCTAGATTTATTTCTAGTGGCGAACATTATATGGGGAGGCTTGATAGAGATTCCTTTGAACTGTCACAATCCAAAAATTCAGGCGACTTAGTTTAAGATCCAACCCACTATCTGTTGCTAACAAAAGCGATCATAATATACAACAACCAAATTATCTTGAAATGATGATTAAAAAGGATACATCGTTTAGTCCTCTTTTTGTACATAATCCTGTATCCACATTCTCGGCAACGTATCGGATCCCTGGGTTTAATTTCATTTTCCCTGTGACACTCTGGAAAATGTTTAAAAATAATTATAATTACATTCCTATTATAGAGTAATAAATTAATAATTAAAAAGATTAATTAAAGTAGGAAAACTTAAAAATTACAGGAGATGTTATATTATACCTCCACAAACGTAGATCATAGGAACTTTGGTAACCGATGGCTCTTTATTGTTAGTATCAGCCATTTTAGGTTAACTGGTGATATCAGATTATTTTCAAATTGCAATATAATTTTATATTATCTAATAGTCAATTTCACTCCTAATCCTAACTCTTGATACTAAATGCTATTTCTGCAAACAATCTCCATATATTCAATGTACTCTGAACTACTCTGTGGCAAACACAAACTAATATAGATTACTACGTATCAGACGGTTCACTTCGAAGTTCGAACAATTTTCTAACAAGCTGATCTGTAATAAAATATTACTACTAATAATACTCTTTCAATATTGTTTTTTTTTTATTTGCCTTTTTTTTTAAACATCGGTACCAAAAACTAATAGCTAATTTTTTAACAGACGAAGACGATCAAAACCATACTACACTATATTTTTTTAAAATACATTATTCATTGAGGCTAAGACACTTAATAGAGACTGTACAATGACCTATCTTCTTAATAGAAATTATATTTTATAAATTTCTAGTGTTTGGTGTAAAGAAAACAGCAATTATTTAAAAAAACATTTAATTTATTTTTTATAACAACAACAACACAATACTCTTTATTTTACACCAACTTAAAACAGTGACACATTAACAAATTAGTAGGTAGTAGTACAATGGGCGGCCTTATTGCTTAAAGCAATCTCTTCCAGGCAACCTTTGGATGGACAAGGATCTCAATCAAAATAAATTGTTGGCGTGTAGCTTAAGACTAAGGGTGTGGTTTACATATATGTCCCCGGAATCATAAGTAATGAGGGGGAAGGGGGGCGGGGGAGGGAGGAAAACTTACCCCTTCTGCAACTCCCATGTGGCGGAAATTTATAGTTCCTGACTTATTAATGTTTTTGTCAATCTAACCTCACTTCTGTTTTTCACTAATATATAAAATAAATAGTGAATGGTTACCAGTCGGTTCTGGCTTTGGTCTACACAAAACCTAACCTAACCAACTGTTTGAAACTCCACATATTTAAATTTTCGGATACATACAGTCTCCTATTTCGATAAATTCCGTCAAAAAACGTAAAAAAACGTCTCGGCGACAAAATTACCAGATCATTGTTGTGAATTTCAAACTTCGATAATTAATTGAATATGTATTTTTTCCACTCACAACCAATTTCAGTTGTTATAAATAAGTCTTAAATATATTCCTAAACACATTAACCATTAAAATCATCCAGGAAATCATCCGGGGACATATATGTAAACCCAACCCCAAACTAAAGATAATATATATAATATAATGTATAATAAGATACTTATATATTTACCATATAGAGACATACATACATATATATACATTTATATTTTTATTATATTCAGATTTTTTAATCTTTTTTATATTTATTTAAAGCTTTATTTTGCATTTTTGGTAAGGACACTTCGAGACGTTTAATGTCAACCCTCTTTCAAAATTCTATTTATTCCGTTGCACCAGTTCATTACAGACAATTTCACTGCAATACTTAAAAAATATTCAAGAATTACAATTTTATGTTCTTCGCATTTAACGAAGTCGAATGAATACTTGGATTTTATAATGTTAATTATATTTTTTGCTATTAAATTACTTTCTGGAATCATTTCCAAGTATTCGTTCGCTTCCTTTACAATATTCCCAAAACTCCTCACAGCATTTTCAGTGGGATAGGTGAGCTTTTGAGAGTTTTTAAAATCTTGGAATTCTCTATGCGATATCCGTTTATGGGTTGAAGACGTTTCCTTTTGGGATAAACAATTTGATCATTTTTTACAATTATTCACATATTTTAAACATTTTCTTATCACCCATCCCACTGTGTATGCTTGTGAGTGTACATTTAGTCTCTCTTTACGAACTTCTGCCTGAATATTTTTAATGTGAACCGGATGCAAAGTCTTCTTGATAGAAGATGAAGGTAAAGAGAGATTTTGTGGTTCTAAATATATCTCTTTGCCTTCATCTTCTAAAACTGTTTGCGTAAAATTTTGTAATTTAATATTTGCTCTCCTGTTACATCTTCACAATTGTAACTTTCTGAGTGAAAATTGATTAATCTTGTGATGAGCAGTGAGCGGAATATTTTCTTAAATGCCTGGCATGTGGGATTATTATTTCTATAACTATAGGCCCTCACTTGTCCGAAAAAGTTTTATATTGGATCTGAATTAAAATATCGAGGGCGCATATATTTATTTATTTTTATTTTAAAAACTCCCACAGCGGTTGCAAACTTCTTAAAGTTATAATAAAAAAAAATTAAAAGGAGACTTGATTCACTTTATTTTCTTTATAAGTAAATCGCATCATTTCTAACTTTTTGATGGCCGATATCCAGAAAGCTCTATGCTGGCTACCCTAATGAACTGCTGCCCTTAAAGGTTGCTTCTTACATTCTTTAGTGTAGCAGAACCATTACATGAATCAAACAAGTCATCCAAGAAAGATATTAGTTCGGATGTATTTTTTAATGTTGTACTAATTTGATTCCCATCTGTATAGTGAGCTGTAAATAACGGAAATTAAATATATTATTACCTTTATTATGTTATAATTTATAATAACTTCAAACAAATGAATTTATCTTTTCTATAATACTGGGGCTATTATAATAAATTCGATTCGTTTGAAATTTACATTGAAATTTTGATGTATGTAATATATAACTATACTAAAATATGCCCACGATAGGATCGTCCATAATTGTTTTGAAATTCGTTCGAGATTTCCGGAACAAAGCAACGCAGCATTTTAAAGCTATCGCTTTAGTGAAAATTGGGTCGGAACAAGCCAATTTTTATGCACCCCAACGATGTCAAATCGCTCCCAGGAAAATCCCCGCAGGATTCACGGGATAAAAAATATTACACATTTTATTACATATAATTTGTTATGGATCGGTGAAAAAATTCCATTGGAATTCGATTTTTCATTTATATTAAATCATTCCTAGAAAATTCTCGCGAAATTTCCAGAATAAAAGTAGCGCAGATTTTAAGAATTTGCTATTGATTAGCAAAAACCATATCGAAATAGGCAGTTTTTACGTGAATGCTGAACAAACAGAGAAGAAATTAAAAAATATAAGCTAAAAAAAATTTGTTTAAATATTATACAGGTACACAATTTACTTAATTTAAGATGTTGACAGAAATTATGACTAAAATTATGCATTTAAATATATTTTGCATTTTTTGAAGTCACTGAAATTAGGAAGACCCAAACCCAGCGTTGGGTGTTGATGAAGGATATTAATAGTAATTCTCTTTTCTTTTTTTAAGGTCTTATATTATTCGATTTATATTGTTCACTTTTGATAAAATAAATTGCATGAAGCTTCCTATTCATATTTGCCAGATATACTCGTACCCTCACTCACCATTATTACATATTATTTACTCCTAATTAGTGCCTAGTTTACACAGATGTATGATGGGATTTATGTGTTATTTATGATGTGATATTGTTATCCGTGCAGCAACGATAAAAAAAGAAAAGAATTGAGAGACAATTCTTAAAACTTACCATTATCAAAATTTTCTTTTATTCCTCTCAATGGTATATGATGCCACTTGAAGTATGTGTGATCATTATGCATCTCTCATGAATAAGTATGATAAATGGCCGTTGAAAGTTTTCTGTAACAAAGAAATTAGGCAACTGATTCATAAGCCATATATACAGGTGGTCGTATATTTTCCTTATTTGTTAAGGATTCAGTAAAAAGCATTTAATCAAACATACCCTAGGGCATGGTATAGATATAGGACATATTTATTTATTACTTGAGATATAAAATTAACTTTAGATGGTTATAAAAAAAATAACTATGAAAGCCTTCTAACCTATATTATAAAAGTTCGTATTGTATCTTTTCAAAATATATAAATGTGCTATATAACTATACCCCACCCTTCCACAGTAATTTAAAGAGTCAAATAGCGCATTATTAAATTATTATTGTTAGAAAGTAATTAAAAAACCAATACCACTTACCAAAGTTTGCATGAGGAATTCCGGTTTCAATTTCTTCTTTAGTAAATAAAGAAGGGAAAGGGTAAATATTTGCCACTAGTAAGCCTCTTTTCAAAATGTTTATGACACACAAACATTTTCTGAAGCTCACGCACTGCACCCACTTTTCGAGTCTTATCTCACTCTTTGGAAATTTATGTAACGTATTATCTTTCCGAATACTTGAGCATCCCGGAATAGAACACCGTAAAACATATTAATCACAACACAAGGACAACAACCACGGCGTAAAGGCAGATTTACATTGACTCAGTAACTGACGTCAGTGCACTGCCGAGTCAGTGCTGACCTGGCACTGCCATCGTGTAAATTGATTTCAAGTCAGTACAATACTGTCGCGTCAGTATTGACTTCAATATTCCCGCTTCATATTTTTCGGCGTCAGTGCGCTCCCCCCACTACCCACGCCAGCGCAACTGACGCCGTGTAAATGCCGAAGTCAGTCGCTGCCGCTTTATTGTACGGGGACCATGCTGCGTTGCACCACATCACAAAAAGACGCGAAAACTGAGCGACACGCAGAACTTGAAGATTATTCAACTTTACCGCGACAATGAATGCCTGTGGGATAATAAATAACGAAATTATAGAAATAAAGAAATGCGCGCAACAGCATTACTATTAACTCGGATTTTTTGCTGTTTTCGAGAATTCATTATTCCGCACTGACTTTACAAACGTGTGTACACCATAAAAAATATCCTCGACTACTGACGAAGTACTGACTGCGTGTAAATCGTATGAGTTAGTTTTCGGCGCCAGCACTGACGACAGCTACTGACCCTGTATAAATCTGCCATAAGTCTCAGCGCAAGTTCACTCGATCAACAATAAAACTGTAAATAATGTAATGGCGGTCGTTGGTGGACGGTTTAAAAAATCGGCCAAACGTCAAATTATGAAATTGACATAAAATGGACGGGAGGAGAAGTGGGAGTGAATGGAAATTAATCTTGTTTCTAACATTGCAAAGTACTGAACAGAAAATTGTATGGACTGAAACGGCCGCGGTGGCAAACAACAACCAACGATACTTTTTTTAATATTTATGGCTTGGCAACTAGGCCTTTAAGCCACCAACGATACATTAAACACGTAGACAGAGAAGATTAATCTTTTTAACATGTTTCCGACTGAAAGTCTTTGTTTCTATGGTCACGACCAATTTAAAAAAAAAATATTTTTGAATTTGCAAATAGAGATAGTAGTGCACTGTGCATGAGTGCGTTGGCATTAATTTATGTTTAAGTATTTAAACTGTTTAAAATAGAAATAATGATTTATGAAAGTAAGTTTTAGTTTAAAAATATTCACTCTTAGCATTTTCCGCTATATGTGGTCTTTGGAGCGTGAGGGGTCAAACTGGAAACATTAAATACGCCACCCGTCGCGCGCAGAGTTATCTTGCGCGCACTCTAGCTGAGTGATCGGATGCTCTCGGCCACCGCATGGTAAACGGTGAACAGGATAAGTGACCGGCGTTCTTTTTCGCCGAGCGCGTCTAGTGTATCGAACTGTCGAATTGGTAGCGTTATTTTTTATATATATGAAGATACCAATGATACCATGCAGTCGACCTGTCCTGTCCTGTACACGGCGGGCAGCGTGACCAGATTTAGTAGATTTCTACTTTTTTGGTAGATTTTGAGGTACTGGCAACAGAATTTAGTATGTAAAAATTATTTGGTATATTTTAGTAGAATTCACGCGTTTCAGTTATTCTAGTACTTTTTTGGCATATCTAGGGATGCAACATCGCTCATAAAAAAACATAGATGTTAGGATATCTATGTTTTCAAAAGTGAATCATCGATGTTTATGAACGATATATCGATTTTTATGAACGATATATCGATGTTTATGAACGATATATCGATGTTTATGAACGATGTTTTTTTATCACCATTTACATAAACTTTTGACGCTTGTTCCTGCGATGCAAAGGAAACATCGTTTTTGTAACATCAATGTATCGCCCAAACCACTTTAGCAAACCTTTCTTAATTCTTGCTTTCACTAGCATCATCTTGTTACACCACTGTTACTCCATCTTTCAAAAAAATACCATACACACACTTCTCAGGTATGCAAGTGACTTACGTTATGTGGAATGTAATGTAATTTTTAATTATATTTTTATCTATATAATGAAAGAAACCAAAGTTTTTTTTAAAAATTAAATTGTAAAATTATATTAAATAACCATTGGTTTCTTTAATTAATGGTGGTTTCTTTGTTATTTTTATTAATTTTATCGTTTAATCAAGAAAACATTCATGTTTTACGTAACACGACAGCAAAAAAAATATAGTAAATTTTTAGTATTTTCTTGTTCTCTTTTGGTAGAATTCAGTAGTTTTTAAGCTCCACAAGCAGTAGATTCTTCAAATAAAATCTGGTCACACTGACGGCGGGGGATACCACGGCCGTTTCAGTCCATACAATTTTCTGTTCAGTACTGTGCAATGTTAGAAACAAGATTAATTTCCATTCACTCCCACTTCTCCTCCCGTCCATTTTATGTCAATTTCATAATTTGACGTTTAGCCTTTTGACGTTTGGCCAATTTTTTAAACCGTCCACCAACGACTAGGGATGCAACATCGCTCATAAAAAACATCGATGTTAGGATATCGATGTTTTCAAAAGTGAAACATCGATGTTAAAAATATCGACGTTTATGAACGATATATCGATGTTTATGAACGATGTTTTTTTATCACCGTTTAGATAAACTTTTGACGCTTGTTCCTGCGATGCAAATGAATCATCGTTTTTTTAACATCGATGCATCGCCCAAACCACTTTAGCAAACCTTTCTTAAATCTTGCTTTCACTAACATATTCCTTTTGCACCACTATCAGTCCATCTTTCAAAGAAATACCACACTCATTTCTCAATGCTCTAATTCCTACTAAATACCATGTTTATTCTATTTATATGTCTTTTGCCGTACCCAACATTCACTACCGTACTTATTATTCAACAGCGTGGGCACACACTAACACATCCTTAGAACCATTTCAATTAAATGTACTACATCTGAGAAAAATGGTCATTTTTAATAGAAATGAAAGAAATAGGTATAATATTCAACTTTTACATTATTATTTTTTAGATTATGGCTGCAATGCCATTTATGCATTGATTTTGCCAATGTCGTGTGAACAGAAAAGCCAGGTGATGATTTTTCAACTTTTATATTATAAGTTATTATTGGCAATAAGAAATATTTTGAAAAAATGATATATTGGAAATCTATGTAGATCACAGATAGAGCGCAAGACGGCGCTTTATGACTACGTAAGATAAAACATCGTTCATAAAATATCGTTCTGAAACAACGATGTATCGTCGATGTTTTGGTTTCAACATCGATGTTAAAACATCGACTTTTATGAACGATACATCGATGTTTGGAAACATCGATGTTTTATTTGCATCCCTACCAACGACCGCCATTACATTATTTACAGTTTTATTGTTGATCGAGTGAACTTGCGCTGAGACTTACGCCGTGGTTGTTGTCCTTGTGTTGTGATTAATATGTTTTACGGTGTTCTATTCCGGGATGCTCAAGTATTCGGAAAGATAATACGTTACATAAATTTCCAAAGAGTGAGATAAGACTCGAAAAGTGGGTGCAGTGCGTGAGCTTCAGAAAATGTTTGTGTGTCATAAACATTTTGAAAAGAGGCTTACTAGTGGCAAATATTTACCCTTTCCCTTCTTTATTTACTAAAGAAGAAATTGAAACCGGAATTCCTCATGCAAACTTTGGTAAGTGGTATTGGTTTTTTAATTACTTTCTAACAATAATAATTTAATAATGCGCTATTTGACTCTTTAAACTACTGTGGAAGGGTGGGGTATAGTAATATAGCACATTTATATATTTTGAAGACATACAATACGAACTTTTATAATATAGGTTAGAAGGCTTTCATAGTTATTTTTTTTATAACCATCTAAAGTTAATTTTATATCTCAAGTAATAAATAAATATGTCCTATATCTATACCATGCCCTAGGGTATGTTTGATTAAATGCTTTTTACTGAATCCTTAACAAATAAGGAAAATATATGACCACCTGTATATATGGCTTATGAATCAGTTGCCTAATTTCTTTGTTACAGAAAACTTTCAACGGCCATTTATCATACTTATTCATGAGAGATGCATAATGATCACACATACTTCAAGTGGCATCATATACCATTGAGAGGAATAAAAGAAAATTTTGATAATGGTAAGTTTTAAGAATTGTCTCTCAATTCTTTTCTTTTTTTATCGTTGCTGCACAGATAACAATATCACATCATAAATAACACATAAATCCCATCATACATCTGTGTAAACTAGGCACTAATTAGGAGTAAATAATATGTAATAATGGTGAGTGAGGGTACGAGTATATCTGGCAAATATGAATAGGAAGCTTCATGCAATTTATTTTATCAAAAGTGAACAATATAAATCGAATAATATAAGACCTTAAAAAAAGAAAAGAGAATTACTATTCATATCCTTCATCAACACCCAACGCTGGGTTTGGGTCTTCCTAATTTCAGTGACTTCAAAAAATGCAAAATATATTTAAATGCATAATTTTAGTCATAATTTCTGTCAACATCTTAAATTAAGTAAATTGTGTACCTGTATAATATTTAAACAAATTTTTTTTAGCTTATATTTTTTAATTTCTTCTCTGTTTGTTCAGCATTCACGTAAAAACTGCCTATTTCGATATGGTTTTTGCTAATCAATAGCAAATTCTTAAAATCTGCGCTACTTTTATTCTGGAAATTTCGCGAGAATTTTCTAGGAATGATTTAATATAAATGAAAAATCGAATTCCAATGGAATTTTTTCACCGATCCATAACAAATTTTATGTAATAAAATGTGTGATATTTTTTATCCCGTGAATCCTGCGGGGATTTTCCCGGGAGCGATTTGACGATCCTATCGTGGGCATATTTTAGTATAGTTATATATTACATACATCAACATTTCAATGTAAATTTCAAACGAATCGAATTTATTATAATAGCCCCAGTATTATAGAAAAGATAAATTCATTTGTTTGAAGTTATTATAAATTATAACATAATAAAGGTAATAATATATTTAATTTCCGTTATTTACAGCTCACTATACAGATGGGAATCAAATTAGTACAACATTAAAAAATACATCCGAACTAATATCTTTCTTGGATGACTTGTTTGATTCATGTAATGGTTCTGCTACACTAAAGAATGTAAGAAGCAACCTTTAAGGGCAGCAGTCCATCAGGGTAGCCAGCATAGAGCTTTCTGGATATCGGCCATCAAAAAGTTAGAAATGATGCGATTTACTTATAAAGAAAATAAAGTAAGTCAAGTCTCCTCTTAATTTTTTTAAATTATAACTTTAAGAAGTTTGCAACCGCTGTGGGAGTTTTTAAAATAAAAATAAATAAATATATGCGCCTTCGATATTTTAATTCAGATACAATAGAAAACTTTTTCGGGCCTATAGTTATAGAAATAACAATCCCACATGCCAGGCATTTAAGAAAATATTCCGCTCACTGCTCATCACAAGATTAATCAATTTTCACTCAGAAAGTTACAATTGTGAAGATGAAACAGGAGAGCAAATATTAAATTACAAAATTTTACGCAAACAGTTTTAGAAGATGAAGGCAAAGAGATATATTTAGAACCACAAGATCTCTCTTTACCTTCATATTCTATCAAGAAGACGGTTCACATTAAAAATATTCAGGGAGAAGTTCGTAAAGAGAGACTAAATGTACACTCACAAGCATACACAGTGGGATAGGTGATAAGAAAATGTTTAAAATATGTGAATAATTGTAAAAAATTATCAAATTGTTTATCCCAAAAGAAAACGTCTTCAACCCATAAACGGATATCGCATAGAGAATTCCAAGGTTTTAAAAAGTCTCAAAAGCTCACCTATCCCACTGAAAATGCTGTGAGGAGTTTTGGGAATATTGTAAAGGAAGCGAACGAATAATTGTAAATGATTCCAGAAAGTAATTTAATAGCAAAAAATATAATTAACATTATAAAATCAAGTATTCGTCCGACTTCGTTAAATGTGAAGAACATAAAATTGTAATTCTTGAATATTTTTTAAGTATTGCAGTGAAATTGTCTGTAATGAACTGGTGCAATGGAATAAATAGAATTTTGAAAGAGGGTTGACATTAAATGTCTCGAAGTGTCCTTACCAAAAATGCAAAATAAAGCTTTAAATAAATATAAAAAAAGATTAAAAAATCTAAATGTAATAAAAATATAAATGTATATATATGTATGTATGTCTCTATATGTATATGGTAAATATATAAGTATCTTATTATACATTATGTTATATATATTATCTTTAGTTTAGTCTTAAGCTACACGCCAACAATTTATTTTGATTGAGATCCTTGTCCATCCAAAGGTTGCCTGGAAGAGATTGCTTTAAGCAATAAGGCCGCCCATTGTACTACTACCTACTAATTTGTTAATGTGTCACTGTTTTAAGTTGGTGTAAAATAAAGAGTATTGTGTTGTTGTTGTTATAAAAAATAAATTAAATGTTTTTTTAAATAATTGCTGTTTTCTTTACACCAAACACTAGAAATTTATAAAATATAGTTTCTATTAAGAAGATAGGTCATTGTACAGTCTGTATTAAGTGTCTTAGCCTCAATGAATAATGTATTTAAAAAATAAATAGAGTGTAGTATGGTTTTGATCGTCTTCGTCTGTTAAAAAATAGGTAAGTTTTTGGTACCGATGTTTTAAAAATAAGGCAAATAAAGAAAAAAGCGCGGGAAACCTTCGAAGTTGGCGGGCGCGGTTTTTAAATAATTTGGTTTTATAAATTAATTTATTAGATAATAGTGATCAGAATAGTTATATTTTGTAAATATTAGTACTTTTATATATTTTTATTAATTAGTAATCTTCTCTTCCTAGGGTAAGTTTTTAAAAAAGTTTTTATGAACGAGCCCCCGGACCCGGGGGGCTTGGTGCCCCCTGCGAGTTCTTATGTCACCGTTTCAAATGAGTCTGGAATGGATACGGACTGTTCTTCGTCGAAAAGACCACTGAAGCGTGGTCGAGTATACAAAATATGCAGGCATTGCAATAAAAAGAAGAGAAAACATAGTTCAAACACAAATCCTGCCAAGGACTCAGATTGCCACTGTCTTAGTGGTAATATGCCCGTAGACTCCCCAGTTTTACCAACAGTCTCTGTTTGCACAAATACTACTCTTCCTCAGCCTCCCACACAAATCGGTAGATCTCAGTATGAACCAAATGATCATGGTCCCTTTGTAATTCATGTTCAAAAGATTCAGACCTCTGCCGACGACGGAACGTCTTTAAATCCCATTGTATTTGGAAATTTTTTAAAGAAAAATTCTTTCAAGAACATTGTTAATGGCAGTTTAAAAAGAATAGGTAGAAACAAAATGTCCTTATCTTTCCAACACTTCTCCGATGCTAACAGCTTTGTCACTTCAAATACTTTAACCAATAATAATCTTAAAGCTTTTATTCCTACCTTTAATATCACAAGAATGGGGCTAGTTAGAGGAGTTCCTGCCGACTGGTCTCCTGAAGAAGTAAAGGAAAATACGAATGTACCAATAGGTTGTGGTAACATAATTAAAATTAGGCGTTTGAACTATAAAGTTATCATTGAGGGCTCTCCTACATGGAAACCATCACAGACTGTAGTCTTAACTTTTGATGGTCAAGTTTTACCCAAGCGTGTTTTTATGTGTTTCAATTCTTTGCCTGTAGAGTTATATACTTACCCCACTATACAGTGTTACAACTGCTGTCGTTTTGGACACACCAAAACACAGTGCCGTTCAGAACCAAGGTGTTACAAGTGTGGTCAGTGCCACACTGGTGATAGTTGCAATGTCGAAGAGGATCGTGGATCTTGTTGCTTATGTTCTGGGCTGCATTTTGCTTCTAGCAAAAATTGTCCAGAATATTCGAGACAAAAACAAATAAAAATTACAATGGCTGAAACTAGCATATCTTACATGGAGGCTTCCAAATTACATCCTGCAGTCTCTAAGCCTTATGCAGATGTTTTATGCTCTATTCCTAACATATCTGCACAAAATGAAAACACATTAGTTCCTGGCTCACCACCTCAAAGACCAACTTCATACAAAAAATCAGTTTTTGTGAAACCACGATCTCCTCCTAGACATAGTAAAGGCTATGACCGTGAGGCTCATGATAACTTAGTTAGGAATTATAATATGCCTGCCCCATCAAATGGTTGTGCTCTACAACCATCTTCAAATGACTGTAATCAAACACTTACCGATCTAATCATGTCTCTAATAAAATTGTTATCACAAACAAACATGCCTATACCGAACAACGCAGCTACTTTAACAAATACTTTTTTGAATAATCTCAACCAAAATGGACAACATGGACCAAATAATCCAATGGAACTGCAGAAGTGCAATCAATAAAAAACACGAATTAGTTTACATTATAAATAAATTTAATCCCTTTATTCTTTCACTATCTGAAACTTGGCTTAAGCCAAATTACACATTTAAAATCCCTGGTTATTCTTGTTTAAGGGATGACAGGGCTGATGGGTATGGTGGTGTATGCCTGCTCATCAGGAATACTTATTCTATATCTCATTTTCCTCTTCCCCCACACAGCGATACCTTTTCTATTATCGCTGCTATTGTAAATAATATATGCTATGTTTCTATATATATCCCTCATCCATCTTCACAAATTTTCAATGAAATAAAAAATTTGATTTCTCTTCTTCCTAAAACTTTCTTGATTCTCGGTGATTTCAACTCTCATCATAGGTCTTGGGGTAGTTCGACATCTAACAGTCATGGTGATGAACTGTTAGATATCTTAGACTTACACAATTTATGTGTCTTAAATTCGGGCTCCCCTACTCGTCTTACAAAACCTGATGAGGCAGTCAGTGCCGTTGATTTGTCTATTTGTACTTCTGATTTAGCTTCATCTTTGTCTTGGTCTACTTTAAGCTCAACTTTCAATAGTGACCACTACCCTATAATTATTTCTTTTCCCTGTAAAAATCAAAGTAAAACAATCATACAAAATCCTCGGTTAAAATACAAAATAATTGACTCAAAGTGGGAGCAATATAAAGTGTCAGTAGAGGAAAAGCTTGCACATTCCTCTGAAATAAATTCAGATCCTTTTAAATGCATTTTATTGCAAGCTGCTGACAGTGTATTTTCTAAGAAAGCCCCGCGTAATAATAAATTGCATTCCCCACCATGGTGGCATGAAGAATGTACTAGCGCTATTAAAAAACGAAAAACAGCTGAGAAGAATTACAGTAGTAACATGTCTTCAGAAAATTACGACGCCTTGTTGGTTATACAGAAGGAGACAAGGAAATTATTCAAAAAGAAGAAATTCGAGGGTTGGAGAACTTTCTGTAGTGCTTTGACGCCTGACACTCCTACTGTTATTTGGCGTAACATCAAAAGATTTAGAACTGCAACTAACCATTCTAGCACAGCTCTCCTTCCAGTTGCATTAGCTGATCAATTTCTTGACCGTTTAGCCCCCGCTTCTGCCCCACATGAAGATTTAATATGCCCTCCAATTTCTACAATAGTCAATTCTTCTTCACTTTTAAATCAGCCTTTTACATTAGTTGAGTTGAAAGGGGTCTTAGCTTATGTGAAGGATAGCGCTCCTGGTGAAGATGGGATACCCTATTCATTTTTAGCGCATCTAGGTGAAAATGGCCTAAATTATTTTCTCAATATTATAAACAAAGTCGTTATAACATGTGACATTCCCGCATCTTGGAAAAGTCAAATAGTGTTGCCATTTTTAAAACCAAATAAAACTCCGTCTGACGTTCAATCATATCGCCCAATCGTTTTATCTTCTGTTGTTACCAAAATTGCTGAACATTTGGTTAAAAATCGTCTTGAGTGGTATATAGAAAATAAAGGGCTTTTGTCCCAGACTCAGTTCGGTTTTAGAAAAAGCAAAGGTGTTGCTGATAATTTAGGAATTCTGGTTACGGATATTCGCAATGCTTTTTCAGATAACAAATCTGTAGTTGCCGCTTTTTTAGACATCAATTCCGCTTACGATAACGTTTTACTTCCTGTCCTTAAAAAAAAGTTAGATAAATTATATACCTATGACCTAGAAGACTCAGTGGATGGTGCTGTCAGTATTTTACAGTACGCGGATGACTTGGTGCTGTATGCTACTGATAAAAGCATTACCACTGCTGGTTTTCACCTTTCATCTTCTCTGAGTTTAATTAAAAGTTGGATGGATGATAATGGCCTACATTTATCACCTTCTAAGAGTACAGCAGTTGTATTCACTAGGTCGCGTATTCCCTCTCCTGTAACGATAAATTATAATAACACACCTATACCAGCCAGGAGTCAAGTAAAGTTTTTAGGGACTATACTTGATTCTAAGCTGACAGGCCTTCCCCATTGCGATTATGTAGCGTCAAAATGTGAGCGAAATTTGAATATGCTCCGATGCTTACGTGGAGTCTGGTGGGGTGCGCATCCGACTACAATGAGATGGGTTTACAATGCCGTTATTAGAAGTGTCTTAGATTTTGGTACTTATTTCTTGGATCCGGGTAGTGTGGCTGGGTTTAAGAAACTAGACCTGGTACAATCACGAGCCCTTAGAATTATTTCCGGAGCTATGAAGTCCAGTCCTATAAATGCTCTTCAAATTGAATGCTGTGATCCCCCTTTACATTTAAGACGGCAGTACCTGTCTGATAGATTCATTTTCCGTATCGTACAGTTTTCAAACCATCCTCTCATTTCTAAACTAAAAATTCTTTCACAAAAAATGTCTTCTTCTAAATATTGGTCTCACAAGTCTTCTCCCTGTCTAGTTAAAAGTATTCTTAAGTTCCAGACTATACAAGCACCTACACATTCGTTACAGTTACTTCCTTTATTTAACTGTCCATACGAATCTCTGCTTCTCTCCCCAGATATTTGCTTTTCACTTGATATTAAAAAAACTGATTCCAATGCCAACAATACTTTCAACTCTATAGTTAATAATAAATGGCAAGACTGGCATCATATTTATACCGATGCGTCAAAACATTCTACGGGATGTGTTGGCGTCGGTGTATTTCATAAACAGTACAATATAGTTCAAAAAATTAAGTTTCCTCCTGAAACATCCGTATTTACTGGAGAGTGTTTTGGTCTTTTAAGAGCCATTGAGTATGTTATTACGTTCAAATTAAGCAAAACTGTTATATTTTCTGATGCCTTAAGTTTCTTACAGGCCTTGGCTAAATTTTCAATAAAAGCTAACCCATATTTTAATACTATATTTGAATGTAAGAGAAAGCTGTTACATTGCCAATTAAGTAATTATTTAGTATCCTTTTGCTGGATACCTAGTCACTGTGGTATTAGTGGAAATGTCAGAGCTGATACTTTGGCAAGCGATGCTACTGTGAGCGGGGATGTTTATCCGTATAGGAATTTTGGCCATGATCTTGCTTCTTTGCCTAGTACATTTCTCCATGATTCATGGAACATGTGCTGGAGTGAGAGTGGTCGGATCAAGGGTCGCTTCCTCTATGGTTTGCAATCTGCCGTTCCCAAGAAGCCATGGTTTGCCAAACTCTCGTTTGGTAAAACTGTTACTTCCGTTTTAATTCGCATGCGTCTTGGACATCTCTGTGTTCCAATTCATTTACATAGGCTTGGAATTGTCTCGAGTCCTGCCTGTGAATGCGGTGAGAGTTACTGTGATATGAACCATGTCTTCCTTTCCTGTCCTATGTACGATCACACTTCTCTTTACGAATCTTTAATTTCCCTTTCTGTTCCTCTTCCAACTTGTATATCTCTATTACTTATGGATTGTAAATTTGATGTATATAGTGTATTAAATTCATTTATTGTAAATAACCAAATAAAGCTTTAATTTTAGTTGTATATATACTTACTAATTATTCTGATACATGTTTTCAAAATTTTCGCTATAATATTGTTTTTCGTGATTTGTTTCCCTCGTTTTATGATAGTCAAATAAACATTTACTACGTGACTCTGGCCGAATGCACAAACCGTGCCTAGCCATATCATGAAGAAAAAAAAAAAAAAGGCAAATAAAAAAAAACAATATTAAAAGAGTA